>CM069075.1:760000-5560000 GCA_035220775.1 Malus fusca
TAAGGACATGAGAGAAGTGGGTGCAATATATCACACTGTTTAGTTTCGTAACTATAACACAAAAAGATTGCAGGAAAAAGAGGAAGGGAGGAATACTGATATTATTGTTTTCATTTCTTTTCTTTGTTGTGTGTTGTAATCCCACATCTGTGACAAAACAAAAAGTGAAGTGATTGCTCTTTTTGAAAACTTAACATAACAACAAAACTACTGTGGCCTTTTTGAAAATTTCTCATAATAACAAACTACTGTGGACATTCATTCTCATAATTTTATAACACAGCCCACTTTTTGTTTTTCTTTTCATTTTTGTAAATTTCTACAATATCGTCATATTACCTATTTTGATCCATATTCGTGGAGACATGCGTCGAGTCAATAGTAAAATAAAGAAACACAAAAAATAAAAACTTGGTGGTGTGGCTGCTGGGATTCGAGCCCAGGTCTCCACGGCCACAACGTGGAATTCTTACCACTAAACTACAGCCACAAGTTGATGAGTTTTGACCGCAATTACGGTATATGAACAAAATCCTAATTGGGCCTCGGTCGACGAGCCATTGTGGATCTTAATTGATCATTCGATCTAAATACAATACTTTTATGTATTTAATACAATCACTATCTAATATATATAATTCATGGAAATATATGTATTTTTGCAATTATCATATGATCGTCGAGATGTTAATTATATTAAATACGTGTAAGTATTGTGGCCAAATCTAATGTATGAAATTGTATCAAATATCCAACACCTAAAAAAGCAATGTACTATAGAACTTTTATTTCAACGCCAACATTGCATCTTAGTTCAAAATAAGTTTACCATCTCATAACGTTAAATTATTGAACTAAGATACAATGTTGGCCATGACTTTATCCGTCTTCTTTGGAATTATGTGATCGTAACTGTGCATCGTATATTGTACGATCAGAAATCATTTCAAAATTTAAAATTTAAAATTAAATATAAATAGTACCTAACGAAAACTAACTGCACGATATACGATGAACGGTCACGATAACGGGATCCTTAAGATCTCCAGAAAAAGGTTCCGGCGAGGATCATTTTCCGTTGGATTACTACGCATGTCAACTTGCGTATCCCCGCAACATTGCTGCCAGTCCATTTTCATCGAATTCAAACATGAAGAAAACCAAATTCCAAATTCGAATGCGGTTCGACAACAACTATACAAAATCCAAATCCCATATTTTTAATAATTGAAACGGATAAACTGCCTTTTCAATCACCCCAAAGGTCACATTTGAAATCTACCGTTTATCTGTGCGATCTGGGGGGTCATATTTTGACACGTGTATCTGCCCATGGGGATCCCACATTTGTGGCGATCTGGTCTGGATGCGGATTTGAGCAGCTTCAGATCAGGATATGGATGATACATATGTAAATTAATTATCATACTTCACCTACAGCACAAGTCATGTGTAATGCGTAGCTATCATGTGTTTAAAATCAATAGGGTCGATATCAACCCGAAAAATTATGGAGAAAGCTTGGAGTTGAAAAAATCAGCAGCAGTTCATGTTGCTAACGAATCATGAGTATGCACGTGTTCAATTTGTGATTAAAAAATCAATTACTTGGACACGTGTGCATCCGTTATTCGCTAGCAACAGGAGCTATTGCTGATTTTTCAGCAGCCAAGCTCCGTTAAAAAATTATTAATATACATAATAGCCCAACTTATGATAAGCACATGTAAGGTCTTATCTCCATAAAAGTGCGATTCATTCTTAGCACGCGCCTCACTTGAGAGGAATTTTCAAACTAAACACATGGACAACACAAATTGGGTGATGTAGAGCACATGTGGCCTTTGAAATTTATACGTAAACAACCTGCTCTGATATAAAAAATTAAGTTAAAGTTCCACCCTAATACTATTACGAAGCCAATATGCAATACGCATGCATCATTGACCAAGATGCAAGAAGATGATCATCATATGGATTATCATTGGTGACACAATTGGTAGAAAATTATGAGATTGCTCAAATCATTTATTTCCAAACGTCCAAGCCTACATCACCAATGTTGGCATGTACGTACAAAGATCGAACAAGTGTCTGTATATTTAATTATAAATATAACATAGATGGCATGATACCGGTAGCTCTCAGCTTCTGGCCAATCTAACATTCGTAGCCAATAAGAGTTGCTGTACCACTTCAGACACAAGAGTTTGTGAGCTTTCAGTTTCTGTTCTTCTCACTCTGCAGCTTCCACGAGCCCCATGGCGGAACACTCGAACCACGATGCAGAAGCGGCGATTCCGCAAACCATGCAAGAAACCGGTGCGGAAGAAAGAGATCCAGAGAGCGTTTCTCTCCAGCAACCACTCCTCAAGAGAAACCGAACACTTTCTTCCACTCCACTGGCTATGGTTGGAGCCAAAGTCTCCCATATCGAGAGCTTGGACTACGAGTAACAGCTTTAAACGATCCGTTTCTAGTTTCATCGAAAAGAAATATCTGAATCCTTATTGTGTTGATCTTCATCACATTGAATTGAAGTTGGTTTGATGCAGGATCAACGAGAACGATCTGTTTAAGCATGATTGGAGAAGCAGATCCAAAGACCAAGTCTTGCAGTATGTATTTTTGAAATGGATCCTTGCCTGCCTTGTTGGACTCCTAACTGGTATAATTGCCACCCTCATTAACCTCGCTGTTGAGAATATTGCCGGCTACAAGCTTCTTGCCGCGGTTAGTTTCATAGAGAAAGAGAGGTTTGTTGTATTCCCCTGTATTTCTACCGAACTTTCAATGTCGTATTCAGCTACTACAATCCAGATATCATATATAGTCCGTTGAAATGCCTATGATCGCATAAACAATATGGGAATTGTGTGGTGTAGGTACCTGATGGGGTTCATCTTTATAGCTGGGGCCAATCTTGTGCTGACCGCTATTGCTTCTGTTCTCTGCGTGTGCTTTGCTCCGACTGCAGCTGGACCTGGTATACCTGAAATCAAAGCATATCTCAACGGAGTTGACACACCGAATATGTTTGGTGCGACAACAATGATTGTCAAGGTGGATTTTCTTTTGCAAATTGAACATTGTTTGCATTTAATTTCAGTGACTTCTCTATTAGATTACTCTTAGGAAAGTATGTCATAATTTATTAAGCTAAGTGGCACGAAAAACTTTCATCCTGCAGATATTCGGAAGCATTGGGGCTGTTTCTGCAGGCCTAGATCTTGGAAAAGAAGGGCCTCTTGTGCACATTGGAAGCTGCATTGCTTCCTTATTAGGTCAAGGGGGACCTGACAATTACCGTATTAAATGGCGCTGGCTCCGCTACTTCAACAATGATCGTGACCGCCGAGATCTCATTACCTGTGGCGCTGCCTCTGGGGTATGTGCAGCTTTCCGAGCTCCTGTGGGAGGTGTACTGTTTGCCCTTGAAGAGGTGGCAACATGGTGGAGGAGTGCCCTTCTCTGGAGAACTTTCTTCAGCACAGCTATTGTGGTGGTGGTGCTTAGAGCTTTTATCGAAATATGCAATTCTGGGGAATGTGGGCTTTTCGGGAAAGGAGGGCTTATCATGTTCGACGTAAGCACTGTTACTGTGACATACAATGCGTGGGATATCATCCCCGTAGCTGTAATTGGCATTATTGGTGGAGTTTTGGGAAGCCTGTACAACTATCTTCTCCACAAGATTCTCAGACTATACAACCTCATAAATCAGTAAGCAACCCTAAACCAAATACGAAAACTGACACAACACGATGTCAATTCGATACTAATTACTTCTTGATTTACTCTTCTGGCAGGAAGGGGAAAGTTCACAAGATCCTCCTCAGTCTCACGGTATCACTCTTTACTTCTGGATGCCTATACGGTCTCCCTTTCCTTGTCGAATGCACACCCTGTGACTCCTCTCTTTCGGAGTCTGCCTGTCCCACCAATGAAGGATCTGGAAACTACAAAAAGTTCAACTGCCCAGATGGCCACTACAATGACCTAGCCACTCTTCTCCTTGCCACTAATGATGATGCAGTTCGAAACATCTTTTCGACAAACACTTCTGCTGAGTATCATCCTGTATCCCTCCTAATCTTCTTCGTACTATATTGCATCTTAGGATTGTTTACCTTTGGAATCGCTGTGCCGTCTGGACTGTTCCTCCCCATCATCCTTATGGGTTCAGCTTATGGCCGTCTGCTTGGAATTGCCATGGAATCATATACGAGCATTGACCAGGGGCTTTTCGCTGTTCTTGGTGCAGCTTCCCTAATGGCAGGGTCAATGAGGATGACTGTTTCGTTATGTGTCATATTTCTTGAGCTCACCAACAACCTCCTCTTACTACCCATAACAATGCTTGTCCTTCTAATTGCCAAAACTGTTGGAGACAGTTTCAATCCAAGCATCTATGAGATTATACTGCACTTAAAAGGTTTGCCTTTCTTGGAGGCACATCCAGAACCGTGGATGAGAAATCTGACTGTAGGTGAGCTCGCTGATGCCAAACCGCCAGTAGTAACCCTCCGTGGAATTGAAAAGGTGGATCGTATTGTGGAGGTCCTGAGAAACACCACACACAATGGTTTCCCCGTTGTAGAAGAAGGAGTGGTGCCACCAATGGGATTGGCTGTTGGGGCAACAGTACATGGACTAATTCTTCGAGCTCACCTTCTTCAGGTGCTGAAAAAGAAATGGTTCCTAAGAGAGAAAAGAAGAACAGAGGAGTGGGAAGTTAGAGAGAAATTTACCTCCGTTGAGTTGGCCGAGAGGGAATGGAAGATCGAGGAGGTGGCTGTGACAAGTGACGAAATGGAGATGTATGTAGATCTGCATCCACTCACCAATAGAACACCATACACAGTGATGGAAGGCATGTCAGTGGCAAAAGCTATGGTGCTTTTCAGGCAAGTGGGACTTCGCCATTTGCTCGTTGTGCCAAATTATGAAGCATCTGGGGTGAGTTTATCAACCATTCTCATTTTACGAAACACCATGCACTTGTTAACGAGAGTTACAGTTTACTTCCGCATGAGCATATTTATTCTGTCCATTGAGCATAGTTATTCAAGATGGTACACTATACTTTTTGTAAAGGCCCAATCACTAACCTCGATGTTTGCTCCATTTGTAGGTGCCTCCAGTGGTTGGGATCTTAACCAGGCAGGATTTAATAGCTTACAACATTTTGAATGCCTTTCCACATCTCGCAAAATCTGCAGGCAGAGAGAAGGGGAGCTGAAAACGTCTTCACCTCAACCAACGAACTAGCAGCTTTCCTGATGGAAGACAATGTATTCTTCATCTTTTGAAGTTTCCTACTCAATTATTTATTCTTTTTATCCAATTCAAAAGGAGTCAGCTAGATATACAACAGAGTGCAATTTCATTCATTTGTAAGTATTCACTTTACACATGTTTCTGCCGACGGTGAACAAAATCCCTTTCTACAAAAGGGCAGACAACACCGAAGAATTGGTTTTGTTACAATCTCTCTACGAGATTCTCCCACTCGTCTTCTTGTAATAACCCCAGAAAAAGTTCAAGTGGTCATCACTGAAAGTCACTGCAAAATCCTAGTTTCAGAATTGTTTACAAGCGTTTCTCCTTCTTTAAAACTGTTCTCTTTTTCTTCAGGCTTCCCTGGCCCCTCTTGAACATTGCTAAAACCTCAATGCCGCAATCATGGGAAATGAACAACGTGTTGTGCTAAGATAGCACCAAAACTTTTGGAACCAACTCAAGCTAACCCACAGGAAATTTATCAAATGAAAATGCAAGAACAAAATATAAAAGACACAAAGATTTTAACGAGGTTCCTCCACAGTCAGTGTAACTGGAGTACGTCCTCGGAGCAGTAGGAGCTCACCCAATAATCCACTATCAACCAAATGAGAGTTTACAAAGTGTTGGCAATCTCACAACCCAAAAGCCCAATACACCCAATAGCTCTCACACACCAAAGAAACAAATAGAGAAAGAAATATAATGTATAATTTCTTCTCTACACATATAGCTCAAAGCTATTACAACAACAATTATGATGGATGATTGCTAACCAAAAAGAAGAGCACTTTCTTCTTCTCTTCAACGAAGGGTTGCTGCACCCTCTCTATTTTCTGATGCTTTGCAGCTTGCACTCCTTTTCTCTGCAGCTCTCTCCTCACTCTTCTCTAAAACAAAATGAGCCTTTTCCTTTTTCTTATTGCACCAACCGAACCCTTATTCTTTTCTTTAAGAAAAAAACAAAAGAGACATCATCATCACCCAATAAAACATTCAAAAAACATCATCATGACCATCAACTTTTCTTTTCAACAAACATATCATGATGTCTTTCACCTTTTGTTTTGTTTAATAGCCGAAAGGTTTTTTGGACACTTGTGGCCATTAATTCAACAATCTCCACCTTGGCCAAGTTCCGAAAAACGCCATGATAAGCCAACCAACACAATTAGCACACAACATCACTCCCGAACACTAGCAAGAGAACAACTCATGCCGAGCCAAATGTTCCAAAACTCCTACTGCTCAACGCCTTCTTTATATAGGCAGAATGTGAGCCAAGTTCAAACAGTGAACAAACTTGGCTACACCAACAACCTTAGTCAACATATCAGCGGGGTTGTCTTTAGTTGAAATCTTCTGGAGAATGATTTCCCCTTCACCAACAATTTCACGAACAAAGTGATAACGCACATCTATGTGCTTGGTCCTCGCATGATGAACCTGATACTTAGCCAAATAAATGGCACTCTGACTATCACAATGTACCTCCACCTGCTTCTGATCAACCCCCAAATCTCTAATCAGCCAATGTATCCAAATGGCCTCCTTTATAGCTTCAACAACTGCCATATATTCAGCCTCTGTAGTAGACAAAGCAACAGACGACTGCAAAATGGACCTCCAACAAACTGGCCCTTTAGCCATAGTAAACACATAGCCTGTAGTAGATTTCCTTCCATCCAGATCACCTGCATAATCTGAATCAACATAACCAACTGCAAAATGACCAATACCAGAGTCATCTCTCTCAAAGCATAAACCAACATCTCGAGTACCATGGAGATACCTCAATATCCACTTAGCTGCTTGCCAGTGCTCTTTACCTGGATTATGCATATATCGACTCACCATGCCAACTGCATGAGCAATATCTGGTCTAGAGCATACCATTGCATACATCAAACTACCAACCAAATTTGCATATGGTATATTTTTCATTTGCAGCTTCTCTTTATCATTTTTAGGACACTGTAGAGAACTCAATTTAAAATGAGGAGCCAAAAGGGTACTAACCGGTTTGGTTGAATCATGAACTCCAAACTTCCGAATCAACTTCTCAAGGTATTGTCTTTGATTCAAACTGACCAAACCCTTCGCTCTATCTCTAGTGATCTCCATGCCAAGGATCTTCTTCGCTTCACCAAGATCCTTCATCTCAAACTCATTCTTCATTTATTTCTTCAATTTCTCAATCTCTTCAACATTCTTTGAGGCAATCAACATATCATCAACATATATCAATAAATAAATGAAAGACCCATCTTGCAACTTCTTGAAGTACACACAATGATCATATTGACTTCTAGAATAATTTTGGCCTCTCATAAATTTATCAAACCTCAAATACCATTGTCTTGGAGATTGCTTCAAGCCATAAAGTGATTTCTTCAATTTGCAAAACAAATTTTCCTTCCCTTTCACTATATACCCATCCGGTTGACACATATAAATCTCTTCATTCAAATCACCATGTAGGAAAGCCGTCTTCACATCAAGTTGCACAAGCTCAAGATCATACTGTGCAACAAGAGCTAACATAATGCGAATTGAGGAGTGCTTCACAACTGGAGAAAAGATTTCATTGTAGTCAATGCCCTCCTTTTGTGCATACCCTTTAGCAACTAATCTTGCTTTAAATCTCACATTGCTTTTCTCATCAGCATCTTCCTTCTTGGCATACACCCATTTGCAACCGATAGCTTTCTTGCCCTTAGGCAATTTAGCTAACTCCCAAGTCTTGTTCTTCAAGAGAGAATTCATCTCATCACCCATGGCATTGCATCACCTCTCATTTTCTTCACTCTCAATAGCTTTCTCAAAATTGGATGGAATCTCATCAGTGATAATAGGAAGAGCAAAAGCAACATAGTCACTATACCGAGCTGGCTTGGTAATTTGTCTCTTTCCTCTATTCTTTGCAATAGACTCTTGAGGTGAAATTCCTCTTCAACTTGAATAGAATCTTCAAGTTCAACTTCTTCAACATCCTCATGGTCTCCAACTTCTTCACTTGTAGTGGCATCGACATCAGCGGAAATATGATTTGAAGTACCAGAGGCAACTTTCTCAAGCTCCACCTGTTGGACATCTTTCACATTCTTCTCAGAGACTTTGTACATACTTTCTTCATTAAATGTCACATCTCTGCTGATTACAAGTTTTTTCATCTCTGGGCACCACAACCTGTAACCTTTGACACCACTACTAAAACCAATAAAGATAGCCTTTTTGGCTCTAGGATCAAGTTTATTTTCAGTCACATGAAAATAAGCAGGTGAACCAAAAATACGGATATAGTCATAATCAGAAGAAGGTTTTCCAGTCCATACCTCCATTGGTGTCTTACCCTGAATAGCAGCTGAGGGTAACCGGTTGATGATGTGACATGCATAATTAACTGTCTCTGCCCAAAATGACTTGCTTAAACTCGATTGAGACAACATACATCTAACCTTCTCAAGCAAGGTTCGATTCAATCTTTCTGCAACTCCATTTTGTTGTGGAGTTCCCCGAACACTGAAATGTCTCACAATTCCTTCCTCTTTGCAAACTTTAGAGAAAGGATCGGATGTGTATTCACCACCATTATCCGATCTCAAAATCTTAATCTTTCTCCCAGTCTGGTTCTCAACCATTTTCTTCCAACCCAAGAAAATGCTTAACACCTCACTCTTGTGCTTCATAGTGTAGACCCAAGACCTTCTTGAATAATCATCAACAAAGGTCACGAACCAATGTCTACCACTCAAAGAGGGAGTCTTTGTAGGACCCCAAACATCCGAATGCACGTAATCAAGAATGCCCTTCGTCTGATGTACAGCAGTACCAAACTTCACTCTAGTTTGCTTCCCCAAGACACAATGCTCGCAGAAATCAAGCTTACAAGTCGTGGCACCTTTTAGAAGACCTTGTTTCACAAGCCCTTGTAGAGCTTTCTCACCGGCATGGCCTAATCTCATATGCCACAATCTAGTAGTATCTGAATCAGATGTGCCCATATTTTCAGAGACTACAGATGCTTCATCTGTCACAGTGCTTCCCTGCAATAAATACAAATGGCCACATCTAGCAGCTTTCATCACAACAAGTGCACCATAAGTAACTTTCAATGTCTGTCCATCTGAATGAAACCTGAAGCCCTTGGATTCCAAAGTACCCAAAGAAATAAGATTTTTCTTTAAATTCGGTACATACCGAACACCTGTCAACTCTTTAACCATGCCATCATGCAACTTCAAACGAACTGTACCAATCCCTTTTGTTGTGCAAGGATTGTCATCTCCCATGAACACAACGCCACCATCAAACTCTTTCAAGCTTGAAAACCAATCCTTGTGAGGAGTCATATGATGAGTACAACCCGTATCCAACACCCACTTAGTAGCACAATCAAATGATGAGGAAGTGGTTAAAGCAAAATCAGAAAAATCTGTTTCAACCTCAGCAACATTAGCTTCAGAACTTTCTTTGCCTTTGGTCTTCAATTTAGGACAATCTTTCTTCCAATGGCCCTTATTACGACAAAAGGCACATTCATCCCTTTCCAAAGGTTTTCTACCTTTAGAGTTTCCTCTAGGTCGAGACTGTGATTTTTTCCTACTAGAAGATGATCTCCTCTCCGATGATCTACCTCTAACAAATAAAGCTTCAGAGGTACTATCATGATTTTTATCTCTATGCCTCATTTCATAATTCATCAAGGCATTTGACACATCTTCAAATTTCACAGTTTCTTTACCATGCATAATAGTGGTAACAAAATGCTCATAAGAGTCCGGCAAGGAATTCAACAATATTAAGGCCTTATCTTCATCCTTAATATCCTCATCTAAATTTAACAAGTCGGCAATCAACTTATTAAAAGCATCAAGGTGTCTAATCATTTTTGTACCTTCTTTGTATTGGAAGCGGTAGAGTTTTTTCTTCAAGTGTAGCCGGTTCTCTGCACTCTTCGTCATATACTTGTCTTCCAATTTTTGCCACAACACACTTGCTACCGTCTCCCGCATCACAAAATACTTCTGAGTTTTTGCAAGGCACAACCGAATTGAAGAGCAAGCCCACAAATTTAATTTTTCCCATTCCGGCTTCGACATAGCTTCCGGCTTCTCTCCCAAAGCGGCAAGTAGATCTTGTTGAGCCAACACATCTTTGACCTCACATTGCCACATCCCGAAGTTGTTTGTGCCATCAAACTTTTCCACTTCGAACTTTGCATTTTGCACCGTAGTTCTTGCAAACCCGGAGGTGCTTCCAAAAGGATTCTCATCTTGCCCGTCTGACATCTTTGGCAACTAGACAGTACCCAAGAGCAACCAGTGCTCTGATACCAATTGTTGTGCTAAGATAGCACCAAAACTTTTGGAACCAACTCAAGCTAACCCACAGGAAATTTATCAAATGAAAATACAAGAATAAAATATAAAAGACACAAAGATTTTAACGATGTTCCTCCACAGTCAGTGTAACTGGAGTACGTCCTCGGAGCAGTAGGAGCTCACCCAATAATCCACTATCAACCAAATGAGAGTTTACAAAGTGTTGGCAATCTCACAACCCAAAAGCCCAATACACCCAATAACTCTCACACACCAAAGAAACAAATAGAGAAAGAAATATAATGTATAATTTCTTCTCTACACATATAGCTCAAAGCTATTACAACAACAATTATGATGAATGATTGCTAACCAAAAAGAAGAGCACTTTCTTCTTCTCTTCAACGAAGGGTTGCTGCACCCTCTCTATTTTCTGATGCTTTGCAGCTTGCACTCCTTTTCTCTGCAGCTCTCTCCTCACTCTTCTCTAAAACAAAATGAGCCTTTTCCTTTTTCTTATTGCACCAACCGAACCCTTATTCTTTTCTTTAAGAAAAAAACAAAAGAGACATCATCATCACCCAATAAAACATTCAAAAAACATCATCATGACCATCAACTTTTCTTTTCAATAAACATATCATGATGTCTTTCACCTTTTGTTTTGTTTAATAGCCGAAAGGTTTTTTGGACACTTGTGGCCATTAATTCAACACAACGATCAAATTAAAAGTATAATATGTGCTATGAATCAAACAGCTTGGATATTTTTCGAAGTATGCCTCGATAAGAACCAGAACGAAGGTAGCGTTTGAAGGAATCTTGATAATATATCAAAAAGATAAACAATCCAGAATTTCAATCCAATTAATGTAACAAGAAAAGAAACTGAGAAACACCTCGGGGCTGCAGGAATAAAATTATAGCCAAGGGATTTTTCCAAGTGCCATGCCTTGCTAGACAACAAATCCTTGCAATCCTGTTGAAACATTAATCCCTAATTGGGTGGAGGAAGAAATGGTAACAATCAAGGTAAAGCAAGACGGGATGGAACAATCAGAGAGCGGAGAATAATTAATCTAATTCATAAAATATCATAGCAATAACTTCATACCTCTTTGGATGATGAGCTGCAAAAACAGAAAGAAAATACAAATTACACTAAAAATATAAAATTTAACACTAATCCAAGGATTAAAAGATCAAATATAAAGTCATTAGGATTGGGACCGCCATCCCCACTAACACCAAACCCAAATAATATCAGGATCAAAACCCTAATAAATACCAGAAAGATAATTCTTTTTACTTAATTTAAAAAAAAATAAAAAATAAAAAAAATGCCTAAACTTTACGAATCTGGGGGAAAAGTAGTAAAGTAACACCATTTTTGCAACAGTCTAAAGTGAAATCTGAGACTCCAACTGTCTTGAAGAACTCCGTCGCCTCGTCGACGATGACCGGACGGTGGAGATTGGACCCGTGCGTACACCCGGAGCACCTGATTATACACCCAGCAGAAAATAAAATTCAAACTAAATCGAACAATTATTATGAGAAAATAAATTAAAAGGGATTTGAGCTGAGAGTTACGATTCGAAGTGAGGGCAGTGGAGGGCGCAGGTTAGCGGCGGCGGAGTCGAGCTAGCGCTTAGTGAGAGAGAACCCAGAGAAGGTAGTGCTGCTGGTACTTGTCGTGGTGCTGAAGCAGACGGCCAAGGGCGCACTGCGACTGGGGACAGGTGGGAGGCGATGAGACGAGGGGGAGGAGGACGGACGGAGAGGAAGCAGAGAGGCATGTTGTTCCGCCGCTGCTCTGTGACGGGAACGGATATTAGACAAAGCAAAGTTGATGAAGGATTTTGGTAGGAAGATCTCAACGGTAACAAAACGGGAAAAGCCGCTAATTACAAAAGTTTCCTTCTTGTTCAATTTTGGTCGTCAAACTATTTTTTTGTCGCAAATTAGTCCATAACGTGTAGATTCGTTCTTTGAATCAACCAAATTTGGGTTTGGTTAATTTTGTTCGTCTTCTAGCATAAATGCCTACTCTTAAACAAAAGTGGTCAAATTCTAATATATTAAGGGCATTTTTATCTAGTACACGAGCTATCAAAATGTCATTTCGAAAGTGATCACGTGTTATTCTGTTAACTTTTGTAACGAAAGTCACTTTTAGATAAATTAAAATTAAAGGATCAAAGTGGAAGCACAACAATAACTTAAGGTACAAATAAAGATTTATAGAGTAATATTATAGAATATGTGTCTTGACTTACAAGCAAAACATAAAGGACATTGAAACCACGCTTACAAATTCATAAAGGAAAAGGAAAATATTAAACATCTTTATTTGCTTAAATAAGCTTTCACAGTTGACAGCTTCTTCTAAAATCTATGATCTTTTCTGCAGATAAGTAGCAATGGCTGAGAAAAAAATCAAGCACAGCATACTTCACCTTGTCAACGAAGCAAAAGTAGGCATATCTCCAAGACTTCTTGACGGCCAAAGTCCCGAAAACTCCCCAGAACCCGAAACAGAAACCTATCACCACGCTGATGATGAACCATAGCCTATCAGACTTACTGTCATCCTCCTCCCCTTCTGCACTTGGAACCGGAGGTGTTTCCTTGTCGCATTGGCAATCGGTTGGTAATGGATGCCCACAGAGACCGGTATGGCCTTCATAAATGGATGGATCAATGAAGGTTTCAAACTGGTTGCTTGTTGGGATTTTCCCGGACAAGTTGTTGTATGACAAGTTGAGATGATTCAAAAATGTTAAAGAAACCATGGTCTGTGGAATTGGACCCGAAAGTTTGTTGCTTGATAGGTCAAGAGTTTCTATCCGCTCCAAGCTTCCGATCTCTGCTGGGATATTTCCTGTCAAATGATTCATGGACAGATTCAAGGTGCCTAACCTTATAAGGCTCGTTAGCCCCACAGGCATCTCTCCTGACAAGTTATTTTCCGAGAGATCAACACTGTTGACAAGGTAAAGGATGGATTCATATTCGAGCACTCTTCCTTTAGCCACTACCTTCAATCTTCCCTGGTAAAGATAGTCTTGTGTATCTTTATCCGATCTGAATCCAGTCAAGTTACCTATGCAGCGTGGAATATTTCCGGAAAAATTGTTGTGGGAGAGGTCCAATATGTGGAGATTGGAACGGCCGCATAATTGCGAAGGGATGTTTCCCCTAAACGAGTTGAACCTCAAGCGTAAAATCAACAAAGAGAGCATGTTTTCTCCTATGGAAGCCGGAATAGCTCCAGACAGCTTGTTCTCACCAAGATCAAGACTCCTCATGTCGGTGCAGTTTCTCAACGAAGGAAGTTCGCCTGAAAGTTTGTTGCTAGAGAGTATCAAGAGTCTAAGTGAAGTGAGAGAACCTAAAGACTGTTATTTGACACATCTAGGATCCAAAAATGAGGAATCTCACCCGACAATTGGTTATTCGAGATAACAATGGTCATCAATTGGCGTGGATTGCCTTTGGACAGGGGAATGCTTCCATTCAAAGAGTTCCTCGAAAGGTCTAGATCTGTCAGCGAGGGCATTGCATCACCAAGTTTACGAGGAATTGGCCCAGAAAATTGATTATCATTAAGATACAGCATGGTAATATTTGATGACCAGAGTTGGAGGGGACCCTCAAAGCGGTTTGAACTCAAATCAAAAGTGGAGGGAAAGCTGAATCTTAATGGTTGAAAGAAACATCGAATTCATCCAATTGCAAATCCAACTGCAAAAACCAGTCTGGTATGGTGTCGGAAATCCTGCAATTACTGAGTACCACAGTAACCAGCTCAGTCTGATATCTGAGCCATGTACGAAATTGGGACCGAGTTGGCATGATCGGATTCCCAAGTATCTCAACTTGAAAGGAGGTATCCAATCAGGACGAATGTCGAAAACCAAAGAAACGTTTTGGGATTCCTTTTTTATGGATAAATCTTTTAGGCCTCGAAGTTTCGCCAAATGAGCTTCTGTAATGACACCTTCCCATGTGTTGTTAGAGATATCTAGCGCAACCAGCGATGAGAGTTGACCGAGACTTTCTGGGATCGTCGTCAGTTGATTGTATGCAATGTAAAACTCCTCCAAAGATTTTAAGTTTTCAATTGATGTTGGAACTGAACCCTGAAACGAGTTGTGCCACAATTTGATGAGAGACAGTATGATCGTCACACGAGGTGGTACACCACGTGTTCCTATACAAATGATCGGTTATGTGTGTTAAAAGGTTAACAACTTAAAAATTAAAATTTTCCACCACTTGCATAAAAACAGGTGGTGTACTATCCGTGGTCCTGTCACAACTAAAAATTTCTCCAATTTGAGAGATCTTAAATTTTTAAGATGTCCCAAAGAATCAGGAAGTTTTCCTGTCAAGCTGTTAGAGCATCTTCAAACGAGATGTCAAATTTTAAACATAAAATTTGAATTTGACGGCGTATGTGACATTTTGACATCTTTCAAACAGATGGATCTCCGGCAGCTGGGAAGATGGGGAACGAAGCGACGACGTAGTTTGCAGCGGGGCTGCTGCTTTCTGGTTGATCCGCAGGGATCTGGACTGTTAAGATCCGGAGAGGATCTTAACCCTTCTTCGTTTGCCTTCAGTTTCAGCGTTTCCATAAAAGAATTAATAAAAAAATATTTGAAGCTACTATCAAATTTGACAACAACCTCTTTGCTACCAATTCATGTCAGCACCATATAGGAATTGACATTTCGGTTGGAGAATATTAGCGTAGTCTTTTGTTACTGTTATAGCTTATATGGACATTTTGACATTTTCTTTGAAGATGCTCTTATGTCCCAAATCCAATCTCTATAAGCTGATATTTGCGCATGAAGACAAACTATCAACAAAATTAGTAATCTCACCAGTAATTTTGTTGATAGAAAGTTTCAGCGCCTGCAAATTGCATAGCGTTCCCAAGCTTCGTGGCAACTGACCTTCAATGTCTGAATTGTCAGACAAATCAAGCGTCTGGAGAGACTTCAAACTACCAAATGTTTCTGGAAGTGCTCCACGGAGATTATTGGAGTTTAGGTCAATGCCGACTAGTTTAGTACATACAGCTGCGCGTGTAAGCATTCATGTAATTATTAGCTTGTATTTGCAAAAAAAAAAAAAAAAAAAAAAGTAGACAAATCTAAAATCATTAAGACATTCATTTATTGTAAAAAAAATAGACAGATTAATACAATTTTGCCAAGAAACACTAAAATGACTATCATTTATAACAACTGTCTTATAGTTTCAAATTTGTGTATTTTTGTTAGACACAATCTTTGAGAAAATAGACCAAAAAGTTAGAATTTGCCTTTTTGGAACCAACCTTTTTGCCGAAGTTTCTCCACATAATTCCCAGTAAACACTGCAAACTAATCAATCAAAGTTGCAGGAGATGAAAGATTAAAGGACATCAAATGAAAAATCTTCAACTATCAAAGTAGCAGAAAATTGGGAGCTTATAAGCAAAATACAGAATTTAGTGATAAAAATAAAATTTGTATAAATGAACTGGAAAACTGCGATCTCTAGGAGGTGGAATCTACAGCACCCCAACCCCCAATGCTTCTTCATCATCCAGATCTCTCTCTCTCTCTCTCTCTCTCTCTCTCTCTCTCTGTAACAGCGGCAACCCTAGCAACAGTCAACTTCTTCTCTTCTTTTTATTTTTCTTTCCTGCTCCTAAGCCTATGCTTATCGCAACGTTTGATCCTTCATCCTCCCCGTTCCATATTCCATTATGAAATTTTAATTTTGGTTGTTCAACCTATGGTGGGCTACACTTTTATATTTCATTCAAATATATCTATGGCTACAACATGTTTTATTTGGTTCAATTTCGTTTTACATATTAATATGGGTACAATGTTTTTTTGGAGAAAATTACGTCAAATAGTTTTGGTTGCTGCATTTTATGTACCCATATGCATGCCTACAAAACATTGTGGTACATTCTTTTTCCTTGAGTTTTTAATTGTACCCATGAGTTTTTTCTCTTTTATTTATTTTTAGACAATGTTTATTATATATTTCTTGTAAATTTGGTTTGTACCCATTTGGTATTTAGGGTACATTGCTTTTGTATGTACCCATAACACTACTCGATAAAATTTGTAGAAATATGTGCACGATTGTTTATCGTATACATTGTTATTTTAAAGTCACATAATTCATGAGATTTGTAAATCTAAAATGCCACAAATTTTAAAATTTATATTTTTTTTAGATTTGAACGATTGACTAAGTTTCATAATTATTGGGATTTTGAATTACATAAATTCTTCGATTTAAATACCTTTTTTTTTTAACAATCAATATTATCTACTCTAAGGGGAGGGGATGTGCTTAGCCTCACAATGGACTAACAATAATGTGGTTCTAATTCACCTTTGGCGAAAATCGAACCTAAGACCTCTCACTTACTAGTGAAGAAGAATACCACTAAACCGTAGTATTTAGTGGCTTGGATTAAATACCTTAAATGTTGTTGATTAAAGCAATTTTGAAATGAAAAACACAACAAGGCAGAGTACTGTGCTTTAAATGTTGGACTTCAATCAACAATTTTAAATTAAAATTATTTAAAAAAAAAAGATGACATGGAAATATAATAAATAGTAAAATGATAAGGTGTACAAAGTCAATGGACTTTAATTAAACATTGAAAAATAATATGGTTTCAATTTTTTATCAAAGTCTCTTGACTTGTACACCTCATTATGCTATTAATATGTGTTTTCATATGTTTGATATTAATTTTTTTGTTAAACGATAAATTTTGTTAATTAAATGTTAGAATAGTCACCAACGGAGTTCGAACTACTTGATATGTTATGGGATTTAAAATCTCATATTAAATGACATATAAATTAAAAACGATTACAATAAAAAGAAAATACTCAACAATTTTGATTGAATATAAATATATAAAAACATGTAACAATATAACTTTGAAATAATAAATGTCAAAAGAATGTATCCATAGTGTTCAAAACAATTGTAAAAGGGGTACACTTTATTATAAAATATCTATACATTATAAATAAAAATAAAGAGATTTTACATTAAAAATTGGGTACATTTTACATGAAAAAAAGGGTGCATTCACAAAAGAAAAAATGGGTACAGTTTACATATAACAAAATGGTACATTTATAAAGAAAAATGGGTACATTATAAATAAATTATGAGTATAAATAAACATTTAAAAATATGGACACAAAATGAAATTAATATATGAGTACAAATTAAAATAAATAAAAAAATTAGTTCAACTTAAAAAAGGGTTGCATATCTATACTATTATTAAGAGAACCCTCCTTGGCAACTTTTTACCACTTTTTTTCCTATTTTGCCCTCACTTTTTATACACAATGTTTACATAAGGAGGGAAAAATAGTAATTTTGTATCTTTTGAGAAAATGACAATCATATTCCTATTTTCCCTATTTTACCCTCACTTTTGATACATAATATTTACGTAAGATAAAAAATATGCACTTATTAAGAGAAATTGTCCCACCATCATTTTTTCATACAAGTAAGTGAAATCATGATGTTTTTTTGGATTGTTTGAATGAACTGAACTGGTTGCGCTTGAGAAGAACATGAGAGAAGGTGGACGGTTGAAGAGGCTTTAATTTTGCACATTTTGACAAAAAATATGCACTTATTAAAAGAAATTGTTCACACACACAAAGTGTGTGCTCTCTGCTAGTTAAAAATGGTACAAACTAAAAATAGAATTCAAATCAATTTACCTATATTTATTTAAATATAGGTAAATTATTTTAAAATAATACTATTAATTATTATGATTCCTTTTTCATTCACAACAAAAGGAAGAGGATCATCTTCGGATCCATTTTATGGGGATTCTAAGGATCCTCACATTCTAGCCGTTCATCGTAAATCGTGCGGTTAGTTTTCGTCAAATACTATATTTGTGTTTAATTTTAAATAAAAAAAATCAAATGATTTCGGACTGCACGATACATGATAAATGACTAAGTTGTGGGGATTCCTAGGATCCTCACAAAGTGAATCTGGATGGAATCCAATTCCATAACAAAATATATTTGTGCGGCGGTGAAAAAAATTATAATTTTTTCCATCAACACTAAATTTTCTTTGGTGACCGTGCATAAAGATCACTCTAATTAAGGATTTAGAGTTTAGGATGATTTAGTGCTAATCTCGACCCTAATTTTTCAATGTACCGAAACACAACCCGGTACACTAAGTATCAAAGTACAAGTGGTTGGATGCATGAAAAAAAAATTCGGTCACTTGATGCTTAGGCTTTGTGCCCTGTGTATTTCCAACCACTTGTTACAATTAGTTGTGTTAACAAAAAAAAAAAAAAAAGATGTCTGTCACTTCGTACTACGGTCTAATAGTATTCATTTTCACTCGTAAGTGAAGGTCTTAGTTTCGATTTTCACCAAAGACAAATTTGAACCACGTTATTGCTAGCCTATTGTGAGGTTAGGCCCACCTCTCCCCTTAGTGTAGATAATATCGTTTGTTAAAAAAAAAAAAGATGTCTCAAATTAATGAACCATTTTAATTAATTAATTGCTAAGGCAAGCAGCTTGTAACTTAATTGGTTAAAAACATTTACTCTTGTACTCAAGGCTTCATATTCGAATCTTCTTGCCCATAATTTAATATAAATTATCCTGTCAATTGTAAAAAAAATAAAAAAAAATTAATTGCTAAAGAGCCTAAACCAACCCGAAAATATAGGTATAAAGTAGAAATTAATTCGGAAAAAAAAAGAAAAAAAGAAAAGAGGGAAATTAATCAATTAATTAATGAAGTTTCAAGAACTTGTTTCGGTTTTTGTATAATAGTGGAGAAGTCTATAGACTATAGGGTATAGGATAAATTCCATCATCAGGTAAGGATAAATTCCATATCCTAATATTTTTGAATCCCTTGTATATTCTCTCTTATCTATAATTCCTTGTATTCTGTGCAATATTATGATTCAAGTTTCTTATCCATAATTCCTTGTATATTCTGTGCAATATTTTTGAATCCCTTGTATATTCTCTCTTATCTATAATTCCTTGTATATTCTCTCTTATCAAGTTTCTTATCAATTCGATTGTGCGAATTTCTGGCAGCAATGAAAAGCCAATCCGGCAAATGAAAAAAGCCCAGCTAACCCCAATCTTGTCTTATCCAGATATCAGATAACAAAACAAACGGCCCCGATATTCTTTCGATGACACCTGGCAGCAATTCTCTTTAGTAGAATGCGTAGCATGCATGCATGGCGAGGGTTTGTGCTTAGCAGGTTTGGAGCTGGGAAGGGAGCAACCAAATCGCACCAGAGAATCAACATGGCTACAATACCAAACCCTTTTGCGCTGAAATCAAACGAAACCTGCAAGTACCTGTCCTGCGACCCTATCGATTCAAAAAGTTCTCAAGTTCTGCAAAGAGAAATGTGATCCAAATTTCCAAACTGAGAATGCAAACATCCCGGGATATGTGTATATCAAATGTCTCGACAACAACAAATACTTGAGGAGGGCACCAATCCAAGGTGGGCTGCTGATGATCGTGGCCACTGCTAGTACACCAAAGGATAACGTAACCCATGAGGATTGCACACTGTTCCAGCTCCAGCCTGTGAATGTCGAACCAAGCACTGACACTATATGGCGAATAGTCCACGTGCAAGACCACCTTTACATAAGGCCATGCCACATTAAGGGTGAGGACGCAGTCCCTTGCGTTGGGAGCCCATTACCTGACCCAAAAGGAGTGGACCTCTTTACAGTCGTTGGCCGCAAATGATCACCATGTGATGTTTGTGGGTAGCGTCACTGAAAACTCTTATTAGACTTCACTTATATATATGTGTGTGTGAAATAAATAAGCACAAATCCTATCCATGTGGATAGGTCATTTGTGTAGTGGTGTGTTCAATAAAAGTAGTGCATGCATGGGCATGCATTCATGCATGTAAATAATTAGCTTGTATGGTAATAAAAGTTGTGTTTCATTTCCATTAATCATTCATAGATTATATTTGCAAAAAAAAAAAAAAAAAAAAAAAAAAAAAAAAAAAGACAATCCAAAACCATTAAGACATTTATTTGTTGTGAAGAAAATGGACAAATTAATACAGTTTTTCCAAGAAACACTAAAATGACTATAGTTTATTCCAACTGTCATATAGTTTTGGATTTGGATGATTTTTGGTAAACATAATCTTTGAGAAAACAGACTTAAAAGATATATGGTTCAGATCGCTGAAAAAAATCATGAAATGGGCCTACGAAATGGGTGCCATAATATGTGTCAAATAAGTAACTCCCAATCCTAACCCAGATAAATATGGCTTAACTTCATGAATACTAGCTTTAATTACTAAATAAACTATTTAAGAAATAGAGAATGAGTTAGCTAGAAATTCAATAGTGATTTGCTCTAAAAAAGCGATAACTGTTGTAAAACAATGGGTATGTTTGCCCACATGTATATAGTAAAGGTTCACAAGTTAAATAGTGAACTTTTTGTTTGCTTTCATAATGTTTGCTCTACAAATAGAGCATTACAAGGAGATAAGTAGAGTGAGGTTCACGGGAGAGAAAGGAAGGAAAAGAAAGAAAGAAAAGAGAGGAAGGAAGAGGAAGAGAGAAAAGAGAGGAAGGAAGAGGAAGAGAGAAAAGAGAGGAAGAGGAGTGGAGATAATATAGAGAGTTATCTTTGTACTCTTATTATTTCAAATTATAATGAAAGCACCACTGCTGCCCCGAGGACGTACTCCAGTCACACTGACTGTAGAGGAACCTCGTAAATTTTATGTCTTGTTTCATTTATTCCACTGCACACACCGTCGATTTTACAACACGTTATCAGCACGAGAAGCTCTCGTGCCAGTGGAAAGCACAACGCCACAAATCTTGTTCACCTACTTCAGCTGGAATCTCACAGATAAGAAAATCTTTTCATTTCATCTTCAAATCTCAGTACAATTGATTTTCTTGAAGCAACTATATATATTGTTGTATGACTGTATATCATCATTTGCAGAAGCAAAATAGTACAGACTCAAAATTCGTAGAGAATTTGACAACCATATAAACAGCCTCGGAACTCCAACTTGCAGACCTCGGATTGAAATATTTTTTTCTTCAAAGTTGTTCGTCCGCTCAGTATCTACAACATATCAAAATTTCAGAAAACTGTAACGGTGCGATAGTCTCAGATGTTTGAAATACCAAACCAGTTTCCAATTTCCGCATAAAACTGGACAGCCACCTTATGAGTACCACAACTCCATTTCGGTAGCTCAGATCGAAATTGTTTCTTCACGAAAGTTGTTCGGTATCCTCTTATCCATATCATACTAAAATTTGAGCTAAATATAACGGTTTGATCTTCTCATAAGTTGCAGACACTCTTGACTCCAAAACTTATGGGAACTGTTTTGACTTTTTCGAAACTCACCGGAGGAGGAACACCAATTGGAACTTATTGTTACTATTATTTACTGAGTAACCAAAATGACTTCAGAACTGTGAAATAAAAATAAAAATAAAAGGAATCAAACAAAAGAAGTGGCAGACCAAGAAAAAGAAAAAGCAAAAGATGAGGACTTAATCATTGCATTTTCTGTTTTGGCATATTTATGTGCATGGTGTTGGTTTAAAGCCCATGTCACAAGTTCTATTTATTTAAAGCAATTTATTTACAGTGGGTAGAATTATTACCCTTTGCTTTAAAGCTTTGATATTTATGTGAATGGTGCTGAATCAAAGCCCTTGTCACAACCTTTATTTACTTTAAAGCAATTTATTTACCATGGACGGTTTTACCGCCTATTGCTTTAAGTTTTGATGATTCTAAATTAAAGCCCTTGTCACAAGCTTTATTTACTTAAATGCAATTTATTCATTATGGTTGGAATTACCGTCTATTGCTTTAATTTATGTATTGTACTTATCTTTTGTTACAATGAGTATATATAGGACCTGAAGTTCCTTGATCATATCAGAACCTGCAGTTTCTTGATCATCATCATATAAAAATGATTGGACCTGAAGTTCCATCATGCAAAAAGATCAGGCATGAAGTCCCTAGATCCTTAAGATCGGACATGAAGTTTCTTGATAAGTACCTTAAGTTTGAAGTGCCACAGTGCCTCAACTTAATTGTAATAAAGGTCATAAAAGTCTCAATCCACAAACTATTTAATAAGGACCAGAAGTTCCTTATGTTCATATTCAAAATGGTTTAGCAGAAACATTTATTAAGCATATGAAATTGATTACCCGCGCTCTGCTCATGAAAACACAATTGCAAGTTTTCTACATGGGGACATGTAAACTTTACATGATACATTATTAATTCGGTTGAGACATGTTACCAACCATCAATACTTCTCAGTACAACTCGTGTTTAGGAACTAGCCAAGCATTATACTTTTACGAGTTTTTGGTTGTGTTATCTATGTGCCTATTGCACAACCACAATATATTAAAATGAGGCATCAACACAAACTGGGAATTTATGTTGGATTTGATTCACCATTTATCATTCAATACCTAGAACCCTTGACTGAGGATATGTTTACCGCGTGGTTTGCGGACTATCATTTTGATAAGACAATTTTCCCGCCATTAGGGGGAGAAAATAACATTGTTCCAGAAGAACGATGAGAAAATATCATTCCAGAAGAATGATAAGAAAAGACCGTTCCAGAAGAACGAAGAGAATTTGTCTTATTTTGATTCACGAAGCAATCAATGAGAAAATCAAATGGGAATAATTGAATGATGCAACGAAAGTGATGAAATCATATATACTTGCTGCAAATGTGCCTACAAGAATTAATATCCCTGTTGGACAATATAGTGAGGCAGTAAATGATTTCTCTGTTGCACGCCTGAAGCATGGCAGACTTTTAGACTCAAAAGGTTTAGTTATTTGAAAGAAGAAGAATATGGCACTACTGAACTATTGCATTCCCGAAGCATAACTGTTGCATGCCAGAAGCATGACAGTCGTTGCATGGATACACGTCCCAGATATGACAATCCGCGGACATGGGAATGTTGATGTCTCATGCATGAAGCATGATAGACGTATAGGTTCCAATGACTTAACTCCCGGAAGTGGAGATTAAAATTCAAGCTCTATAACGCTCAAGAGGAGGTTATGATCCACATTCTCTAAATTATGACTATCCTGGAAGAGATAGTGTCATGCCTTAGAAGAGGCAATGGATATCCAAAGAAATGAAAACTTTTATGCATGCGCATGAGAATATGGGATCACGGATTGATGATAACCAATGGTAATTTTAGTTTTTACAAGTAGCTACTAAATTCATCAATGAGCTGTGTTAATATTGAGTCACGTTCTTTTGTTCGTCGACAAAAGGAAAATTATTGGCCAAAATGGAGAAAGGCAATTCCATTACAATTTTGTAAGAACGTGGAAAAATGGACCTATATATTTGAATACAATACAAATAGCCAAAAGATGTTGAACCAAGGAGGTTACATATGGGCATTTGTAATACATTGTAATACAGTGTAATACACTCACATGATATGACACAAGGTTACTAATTGAAACCTGAAATTATACTCTTGTAAACGAGTTCATATAAATGGAGAATTATATACGAATGGTTGTGAGTTGCCCACATTATATCTCCATAAGTAAATCCCTCAAGTATACATGGGAGCAAATTGCTCTGTATAAATTCCAAAGGAAAATGTGTCATGAAGTGTAGAAAATCCCTGAATGATTCAAATTGCTTGAAGTAAGCCCCCGAAGGGTAAAGCATAAAATATGTACTCAATACCAATGGATGGTATAAATTGCCTTAGTGAGTACTATCATTATGATATTGTTGCAACATACTAAAATCTCTTGCAAGAGTCAATGACATTAAATTAGAACTCCTGAAGAGTTGATGATATTAAATTGAGACTCCTGAAAAGTCAAGAAAGATTATAAAGTGTTGAGAGAATTATTGTCTCGAGCTGCAGATCGAACAATCTACCAACACGAATATTACCCATGATGTTTATGATATTAAAAGAACCATATGGATTGAAGATCATGAGTTGAATACTCAAATGATGAAGACACTAAGAATAATCATTTATCTTCGTGAGGGTAAAGATAAATTAATATTTGGTCCAGAAGTACCACATCTTAGTGAAGTATATGCTTTATTGTATTTGACACAATACATTGAATGAAATAAAGCTTATCTATTAATATCTCCAAGAAATTACAGATATGTACATACACATGAGTTAAAACAAACAAACAGGATAGAGCCTTCACAAAGGTTGCTCATGTGAAACCTCAGTACTCGGAAGTACCCCAGAAAGGGGAGGCACTGGAGATTGATCATGTGGCACCCCAGTACTTAGCAAAACACCAGAAGGGGAAGGCATCAGTTGCTTTCGGAATCTAGCAACGAACCTCTGGTGATCACTTTGAATCCGACTTTCAGATTCCTGCAGTTGGTCGAGCTTTCTTTTCATGCTCGTCGAGTAATTATTTGCAAGCACGTGCAACACTCTATTCTCGTGCTTGAGCCCTCTGGTCTCTTGTTTAAGACTTGCCACATCCGCCATCAATGATTCAACTTGGCGAGTTTGAGCAAGTAGGCGTTGACCCATATTGGAAACAGAGCATGCACATTGAACACTGAGAGCCAAAGAGTCTTGAACGGCCAACTCATCAGACCGTTTTGAAAGGGGAAAATGAGATCAAATAAAATTTCAGAAGATCAAGAAGGGGGAAATTTCTCAGGCAGCAACTTTCTGAGCATACTCTTGAACACAATTGATGTCTCTATACAAGAAGAGGCAACATAGCCACTTGTTCAAAGATCGAAGGTGCACGGCTCTCCGAATTTCAAAAGCCAGATTTTCCTGAATAAAGTTCGTTGGCATTTTTCAGACGCAATCTCAGCTTTTTCAGATATCGCGTGCAACTTTGTCAAAGATCTCTGACAAAGTTGAAAACGCGTAAATCTTACTGTTCTATTTACACCGCAGTTGCTGACAAGAGTAAAAGCACAGCACCACCACTTGCTATTGGGAAATCTCTATATATGTCGACCTCTGTTCTCCATAACAAGGCAGACATACAACTCTGCAAGAATACCAAACTCTTCCTCATTTCCGAGAATGCATCTTCAACATAGCATCTCGAAATACTCAGTTTTCTTCCTCTCTGAGAATACCTCTTCAAACAAGTCACACCAGAGCAAGATTATCTCATATCTTCAGGGACGAGAGCAAGAGTATCTCATATCATGCAATCTCCCTGTCTTTTCCTTTGTTCTTGTTCTTACCTGCAAAGACAAGGATAAAGAAAGCAATATGTCGGAACCTCCACTCAAACTCCTGGTAAGGAACCGACTGCCTGGAACCTTTCCTGATTGCTTACCTAGTATTGCTCTCGAGTAGTCATCTTCAACTGTTGTTGGAGCTGGGTCTCCAGCCACCAAGAAGTGATGAACCATCCAAATGCAAGGGTTGCATTCCACTCCTGCATCAGGGGACAAATCCTACAAGAGAAGATGCCACACATGCATGGGGGAAAACCAGGGAAAATACTACTTAAGCCAGGGGAGCAAGTAAGGAAAGTGAAAATGATACATTGAAGCATGTGGAGACAAGTGCAATGAACACGTGTTGATTCATCCCTAACTAAGCCGAAGATCACTTGTCACGTGAAGCTCCTCATGGTCCAATTTCATTCAAGATCAAGCTTCGAAGGTCCTTGAAGAAATCACAAGTCCGATTCAAGATCAAATGTCCACCACCCTTGAATCAAATTCCGCTCCAGATAAAAGGAGTAAATTCATATCTTCGATGCAAGTCTAGCAGAAAGTCCTACAACCCAGTTCAAGAAAAAGCCTGTGGAAAGTTAACAACAAGTAAAACATCTCTTTCGGCAACTCTTCTTACTAAGAGACTGAAGCAGAATGATCAACGATCAGTCTAAATGATTTTAAGATCAGGGGGAGATACTCATCAGGGGAGCATCCAAAACAGATCAAGATTTTAACAAGTTAATTGAAGACTTATGTGGGCATCCAAGGGGGAGTGTTGTAAAACAATGGGTATGTTTGCCCACATGTATATAGTAAAGGTTCACAAGTTAAATAGTGAACTTTTTGTTTGCTTTCATAATGTTTGCTCTACAAATAGAGCATTACAAGGAGATAAGTAGAGTGAGGTTCACGTGAGAGAAAGGAAGGAAAAGAAAGAAAGAAAAGAGAGGAAGGAAGAGGAAGAGAGAAAAGAGAGGAAGGAAGAGGAAGAGAGAAAAGAGAGGAAGAGGAGTGGAGATAATATAGAGAGTTATCTTTGTACTCTTATTATTTCAAATTATAATGAAAGCACCACTGCTGCCCCGAGGACGTACTCCAGTCACACTGACTGTAGAGGAACCTCGTAAATTTTATGTCTTGTTTCATTTATTTCACTGCACACACCGTCGATTTTACAACACGCCACATCCGCCATCAATGATTCAACTTGGCGAGTTTGAGCAAGTAGGCGTTGACCCATATTGGAAACAGAGCATGCACATTGAACACTGAGAGCCAAAGAGTCTTGAACGGCCAACTCATCAGACCATTTTGAAAGGATCCTGTTATCCTTTGGAGTGAGAAGATTCCTAGCTACCACAGTAGCGGTTATGTTATTCTTCATCACAGAGTCCCCAACCGTAAGAGGACCATTAGAAGATAAGAAGGACGGGCGCCATATGTTATCCTGATGTTGCTCATCTGTATCACTCCTAAGACTCAAATCTAAGCAAATGTTAGATGGGCAAGTCATTTTCAGAAATGATAAAGGAAAATGAGATCAAATAAAATTTCAGAAGATCAAGAAGGGGGAAATTTCTCAGGCAGCAACTTTCTGAGCATACTCTTGAACACAATTGATGTCTCTATAAAAGAAGAGGCAACATAGCCACTTGTTCAAAGATCGAAGGTGCACGGCTCTCCGAATTTCAAAAGCCAGATTTTCCTGAATAAAGTTCGTTGGCATTTTTCAGACGCAATCTCAGCTTTTTCAGATATCGCGTGCAACTTTGTCAAAGATCTCTGACAAAGTTGAAAACGCGTAAATCTTACTGTTCTATTTACACTGCAGTTGCTGACAAGAGTAAAAGCACAGCACCACCACTTGCTATTGGGAAATCTCTATATATGTCGACCTCTGTTCTCCATAACAAGGCAGACATACAACTCTGCAAGAATACCAAACTCTTCCTCATTTCCGAGAATGCATCTTCAACATAGCATCTCGAAATACTCAGTTTTCTTCCTCTCTGAGAATACCTCTTCAAACAAGTCACACCAGAGCAAGATTATCTCATATCTTCAGGGACGAGAGCAAGAGTATCTCATATCATGCAATCTCCCTGTCTTTTCCTTTGTTCTTGTTCTTACCTGCAAAGACAAGGATAAAGAAAGCAATATGTCGGAACCTCCACTCAAACTCCTGGTAAGGAACCGACTGCCTGGAACCTTTCCTGATTGCTTACCTAGTATTGCTCTCGAGTAGTCATCTTCAACTGTTGTTGGAGCTGGGTCTCCAGCCACCAAGAAGTGATGAACCATCCAAATGCAAGGGTTGCATTCCACTCCTGCATCAGGGGACAAATCCTACAAGAGAAGATGCCACACATGCATGGGGGAAAACCAGGGAAAATACTACTTAAGCCAGGGGAGCAAGTAAGGAAAGTGAAAATGATACATTGAAGCATGTGGAGACAAGTGCAATGAACACGTGTTGATTCATCCCCAACTAAGCCGAAGATCACTTGTCACCTGAAGCTCCTCATGGTCCAATTTCATTCAAGATCAAGCTTCGAAGGTCCTTGAAGAAATCACAAGTCCGATTCAAGATCAAATGTCCACCACCCTTGAATCAAATTCCGCTCCAGATAAAAGGAGTAAATTCAGATCTTCGATGCAAGTCTAGCAGAAAGTCCTACAACCCAGTTCAAGAAAAAGCCTGTGGAAAGTTAACAACAAGTAAAACATCTCTTTCGGCAACTCTTCTTACTAAGAGACTGAAGCAGAATGATCAACGATCAGTCTAAATGATTTTAAGATCAGGGGGAGATACTCATCAGGGGGAGCATCCAAAACAGATCAAGATTTTAACAAGTTAATTGAAGACTTATGTGGGCATCCAATGGGGAGTGTTGTAAAACAATGGGTATGTTTGCCCACATGTATATAGTAAAGGTTCACAAGTTAAATAGTGAACTTTTTGTTTGCTTTCATAATGTTTGCTCTACAAATAGAGCATTACAAGGAGATAAGTAGAGTGAGGTTCACGGGAGAGAAAGGAAGGAAAAGAAAGAAAGAAAAGAGAGGAAGGAAGAGGAAGAGAGAAAAGAGAGGAAGGAAGAGGAAGAGAGAAAAGAGAGGAAGAGGAGTGGAGATAATATAGAGAGTTATCTTTGTACTCTTATTATTTCAAATTATAATGAAAGCACCACTGCTGCCCCGAGGACGTACTCCAGTCACACTGACTGTAGAGGAACCTCGTAAATTTTATGTCTTGTTTCATTTATTCCACTGCACACACCGTCGATTTTACAACAATAACTTTTTATGGTAGTCACTATAACCAGAAGCCACAACACACACAGATACCAACTAGTTATATCAGATGAAGTATTTTGTTGTGTCTGTTTGCATGCATCTTCAACTAAGCAAAGGACTAAGTTCTCCCAACTTTTATCTAATATTTTTATACAATATTAAGCGACAATATCCGCAAACTTCATCTTAATTACACTCAAAAGATGGTCAATATCTCACCTCTTGACCTACTGTTTAAGCAGCAACATGATGTTGGAAACAAATAGTAGATCGTGTTAGACAAGGAGTCTTGCCGTCCAAGAAAATCGTTTCTTCCTTAGGTTCTAAGGAGTTATTATTGTATCTTAATTATGATCGCATTCTTGTATACTAAGTTATCTATACCTGTACGCCAATTCAATATGTGTGTATATGCACCTTGTGCTATCATTGAAACCATCAAGTTTTATAATTTCTACATGGTATCAACGAAATCATCAAGAATACTCTATTCTTGCAAAAAAAAAATTTGTCCTTAATCTTTGTATTTCTTGGAAATTTTATCTTGCAAGAATGTGCGTGCGGCTTTAATTTCATGATTCATGAGCTTTAATTACTAGATAATTAAACTAAGAAACTGAGAAAGAACTAGCTAGCAAGAAACTCATTACTAATTTGCTCAAAAACAAGAGGATCGATTCTTGCATCATCTTAATTAATTTAGCATATGGAGATTTTCTTTGCACTCTCTTTGCTTGCATCTTCATTTGAATCACTCTTTGTTGGAGGTGGCTCCTGCGAAAATATCAAGAGAAGAATTTATTTTTTTAATTTTTTAATTTATTTTTTTTGATTTTGGTTAACACATGGAAACAAGATGTTGTGAACTTTGTGACTAATTTGACAAATCAAGTTTAACATTTATGGGGACATAAGATTCAACAGTTTTTGGGAAATATTGCATTGTCTTCGCAAAGGTGGAAACTGGTAAAAGCACAAGTCCATAAAAATCAGAAGGGAGAAGAGCGACGCCAAAGGAAATATTGAATTGTTTTTGCTTAGGCTTTGTGTCCCGTGTATTTCCAACCACTTGTTACAAGTGGTTGTATTAACAAAAAAAGATGTCTCAAATTAATGAACCATCTTAATTAATTAATTGCTAAGGCAAGTGATTTCTCACTTAATTAGTTAAAAGCATTTACTCTTGCACTCGAGGTACTGTATAACAGTGGATAAATTCCCTCATGCAGAAAGAACAAATTCCTTCATCAGCTAAAGATAAATTCCATATCCTAATCTTTTTGAATTCCTTGTATTCTCTCTTATCTTTCATTCTAAATATTATGTGCAACATTATGATTCATCTACATCTATCTCTGGTTTTTTATTCTTTGGTTAATGTGCGGTTCTTATCTCTTTCGGGATGGTGCGGTTGCAATGAAAATATTTTCAACACTTATATAAAAACACATGGTGTACCACTTGTGTTCCGGTCACAATGAAAACTTTCTCCAATCAAAGCTGATAGATTGCTTCCATTTGTCGTAGATAGAGAAGCACGACATGACACATCCCAACCTGGATTGTCCACTAGAACTCCAAATCGAGTTGTGCTGGCCGACACCTGGAAGGTGACGAAGCCATAAAGTGTAGTGATGTGGAAAATGTGAATGAATTTAAACCTAAAAGTGCCTAAATACAAGGGTGCGCTGTGAGCGAGAATGAACCCATTACACACGTGACATAAGAGCATAAGTAAAGTATAGTAGAGTGGATTGAAAATCATACCATCGAAGGTAATCTCCAATACCAAGATTTGCCACGAATCCTCGTCGATAAGAAAGCTCACCTATTAAAACCTAGAGGGGCGAAAAAAAATAAGGGTGAGTGTGCTTGAAAATAAAGTTTTAATAAAAACCTTTTGAAAGCGTTATAGCCCCTCGCTGTAAAACTTGTATAGTTTCCAGAAAATCATATTACGTATAAGTATGAGATCAAATGCAAATCAACAGTAAATCCAGAAATTGTCCAAATCACTACATAAACATAATAAAATCAGGTGCTCATCAATCTATGCTGACACACGAGTCGGAGTTGCCCAATGCAACCTGTACGACTCATAAATCAATCTATGCTAACACAAGAGTCGAAGTTGCCTAATGCAACCTGTACGACTCATAGGCAACCTGTATGACAGTGTTGGAGTTGCCTATTATTGCAACTTGCACGACAGTGTCGGAGTTGCCTATTATTACAACCTGTACGACATCGTCGGAGTTGCATAAAACATAAATATAGACATGCCATAACTCAATCATTTCAAATAACACCATAAACTCACCTGAACTTACCTGCGCGTTCCACGTTCACCTTAGCACTTCAAAGCATTCACAACAATTATATGCAGGTAATAAGCATATGGATATGCCATGATGCAATCTAAAACTCAACCATATCATAGTATTAAATATATATATATATATATATATATATGATATGGAAAGCCCACGGTACTGTTCACTTTAACGAAAAACCAAATTTTTACACTAAAAAGTCAAACATGGTACTATTCACTTTACCCTTTATTTTGTCCTTATCATTAAAACTCAAAGTTTTCAAGCCCTTTTCATTAATTTTCCTTAAAATAAATAAATCAATTTAAAAGCATTTGTGGAACTATCAATCATATATATACTATAAAAAGGGAAAGACCCACTGTAATACCCTGGGAAAAAAAATTGGATATTCATAATTATGAATATGTGAAAAGAATCAAGAATTTATATTAATTCATTTGAGTTTAGTTTTAAATTAAACTAGACCATTTGAGGTCACAATTTATATTTTTGAATAGAGATCGATCTCACGAACGCGTAGGCGCAAAGCGTTCTTAAAACAGGTTTATAACGAATAAGTTATTAACAATCGAAGTTAAAGACATTTTTGTAATTTGGACCTTATTTAGAAGGCTCCATATTTTCTGGAGCAAAAGAATGGCCACATGTGTGGCTGGGATTGAGAAGGGAAGTAAATAGACGGGGGAGATGAAGGAAGAAAGGGGAGAAAATGAGGGAAGGCTGCCCAATGAGGGGGAGAGCAAGGAGGGAAAGGAGAGAAGAAAAAAAAAGGGGGGAGGGAACAAGTTTCTTGACCTGTGTCGTTTAAACCGGCGGAAACCATGAAATCCGGTGGTCTATCTGCCAATTTCCGGCGAGTTGAAGCCCCCCACCACCTGGAAATCATTCCTCATCATCCCTTCTACCTACCTATTTCACCTCAAAACAGAGAGAATTTAGCCTTGAATTTGGGAAACCCGCACCATGGGTGCCGTGGGATCCCTTACTCGAAATCCACCGATTATGAAAGGTTTCCCTCCAACTACCACCATCATTAGACTTCCCTTGAGACCTAGAACAAAGCCCAAACAACTGTAGGGGCATCAGAGCACCGGTGGTGACACATCGAAACACACCCATTCTAGGGTTTCCGGCAGGTTTTGGTGAAATTTGAGTCTTTCCCGGCCAAATTGGACTTGGCCACAGGTATAAAGTTTTCTCTACTCTTTGAGATCTTCATTTTTGTAATTTTTAGAAATAGTTGAATTTTCTGGCAATTCGGGGCGCCCGACTGCCACTGGCGGCGGCAGGTACGACGGCGCACGGCCAGGGAGCCGACATTGCCATCTTTCATGTAAATTTTGATGGTTTGAATCTATAATTGGTAACCATTTGATATGAATTGGATTATGAAGGTTAGTGTTGATTATGGTGGTTATTAGAATATGTTTGGAAATTGGTAAGTAATGAATTGTGAACTATGAATGGCTTGATCCCTGTTTAGGGTACGTAGGCAGTCTAACGAGATGTTAGATGCAACCATAAAATAAGTGAGATTAAACAATTTGGGAATAAAGGTTACAAAAATGGAAAGTTGTCCATATAAGGAAATGGTGAGATGATATAAAGTTAATATCGTACTTTTGAAGTGAGATTTGGTTTATAAAAGAAAGTGGTGGCAAGTGAGAACAAAATTAGTACGTTGGTGTTGAAATTTTAATTGTGAATCATGGATGGAAACAAGGTATATAATTAAATAATTACGATAGGCGATACTCAAATAGTGGAGAGGAATCCTTCGTGGTAAATTTGTGCATTAGAAAGAATTTGATAGATAATTGGAGTATTTAATTTGTCGTTTTTAATTAAAGTTTGGTCATGAATTTAATGCAAAGGATTAGTGAAGTGAGTAACAAAATAAATAATTATGGTAGTGAACTAAACAAGATTTTAAATTTTGGGCCTATCCACAAATTTAATTCCTGAAAGTAAATAATTCGGGGTCGAGGTGTTACACGCACTCACCTGAAGTCCGCGCAACGATTCCCTAGCACGAATATCGAGGCATCACGAACCATCGTCGCCTAGAACAATTATCAAATAACGTCTCAGAATTCTTATCGATAGAACATGTAACTTACATAAAATACATCCCCAAGGACGTTCTAGAATGATTTGAAACCCATTGACCAAAAGTCAACCATCGGTCAAAGGTTGATGGTAGGATCCACAATCCTATGTAACTCAATCCAAAAGATCCGCACCTCCAATTTTCGATCCGTAACTTCCAAAGATCCACATTATGCTTCTAGAACATCATATTAAAATTTCATTACGATCCAACGGTCGGATCTCCGCAAATTGCTAGAATTAAGTGGTGGCCGACGTTTTATTTTACGAACTTACAAATCCAGTTCGGGAAGATCCATATGTCGGATTCCCGATCCGTCAGTTCCTATTGTCCTCAAATATTACGTACTATAAAGTATTAAAGTTTGGTGACGATCCAGCGGTTGTATCGTCAATTCATATAAGGATCAAGTGACAGTCTCTGTCATAACTATGTTCAAACGATGAAATTTCATCAATTGGACTTCACATATGGAATTGGGGTATCAAATTTAGCCTAGGACTATTAGGGGATACCTTGGCCCATGCGCTGCCGCATGTGGCCGTCAGCCGCCCCGACTCGCGTGAAAATCCAACTATTTCTAAAAATTCTCAAATTTTACAAGAATGAATATCTCAATGAGTAGGGTAAGATTTATACTTGTGGCCAAGTCCAATTTGGCCGGGGAAGGCTCCAAATCATCATGAATTTGGGTGTTCTTGATTCGTCCTCAAATCAACTCCGATGCTCCAACCACTGATTGGGTTTTTTTTTCCTGACCTCTTGAGGAATGTTTTGGTGCTGGTAATTGAAGAGAAACACTTCAGAAATGGTGGATCGTCATCAAAGTTCCCTAGCACCCACCGGTCCGGTTCTCACGAAATCGAGTCCTAAAACCCTTCAATCTTGGGCGGAAATGGTAGATGGGAGGTCGTAGAAGACGTTGCAGGTGAAGAATGGTAAATTTCGTCAGAAAAGTGGTGGAAATTGGTCGGAATTAGAACCGGGTCGAAACCAGTTTTGTTGTGGGTGTGGTCGACGGGAAGAGGGAGATCCTCCCTCCTGACTGGCTACCCCACCTTTTCTTCTAATTGGTCCCTTGCCCTTTGCCTGATTGGTCCACTCATTCCTCCCTAATTTCTTATTGGTTACAATTCCCACATGGTGGGAGTTTTAATTAATTTCAAATCCATAGTTTAGTAAAACAACTCCAAATGTCTACAACTATACCGTTAAAATCCGGACTCATAAACGTTTTTCGACTATGCGCTCGTTGTGACAAGTACTACTCAAATACGCTCAAAGAATAAGTCATACATTTCTCTAACCAATGGTCAACGAAAGTCAAAATCTTTGCCTCAAGGGCATTTTCGTAAGATCATTAATTTAAGATTTATAAAGCTTAAAATTATGGACGGGTTGTCACACGACACTTCTCTATACTTTTGGTAACCTTTTTTTTCTCCCAAACGATAAAAGAAAGGGTCCACTGATGCATAAAGAACAAATTCCATCATCAGCAAAGGACAAATTCCATCATCATCAAGGGACAAATTCCATATCCTAATTTTTCAATTCCTTGTATTCTCTCTTATCTATCATTCTAAATATTATGTGCAGCATTATGATTCATATACATCTATCTCTGGTTTTTTATTCTTTGGTTAAATGTGCGGCTCTTATCTCCTTCGGGACAGTGCGGTTGCTATAAGTTTGATGCTACTCTCCGTTATGTCGAAATCTGATCATATCGGAATATCTTATCACTTCGATTGTGCAGATTTCTAGCAGCAATGAAATGCTAATCCGGCAAATGAAAAAAGCCCAGCTAGCCCTAATCTTGTCTTATCAGAATAGCAGATAACCAAACAAACAATCCCAATATTCTTTCAGTGATAGCTAGCGGCAATTCTCTTCGGTAGAGTGCGTAGCATGCATGCATGGCGAGAGTTTGTGCTTGCCTATAAATAGGATAGCAGGTTTGGAGGGGGGAGCAACCAAATTGCACCAGAGAATCAACGTGGCAGCAATACTACCAAACCCTTTTTCGCTGAAATCAAACAAAAACCACATGTACCTGAACTGCGTACCTTGTCCAAATATCAATAAAAAAGGAGTTCTCAAGTTCTGCGAAGACGATTATGACCCAAATTTCAGAACTGAGAATGCACAAACCTCGGGATACGTGCATATCAAATGGGTCGCCAATGGCAAATTCTTGAGGAGGGCACCAAACCAAGATGGTCAACTGCTGATGATAATGGCCACTGCTAATACACCAAACGAAGACGAAACCGATAAGGGTTGCACACTGTTCCAGCCTGTCGGCCAAACACTAATGGTGTAGATTTTATATTATATATTTATGGGAACTTTAATGGAAATAATTTTTTAAAATTTTTAATTAACCAAAAATCATCTACTAACTTTATTTAATAAAAAAGACTTAAATTTTAATATAAAGGGTTCAAATTTTAATGAAAAGGGCAAGAGTTTTACATAATAACAAAACAAAATAAAAAATCAACAAACACTGACGTGCAGGATCACGCATCGCATCACACACATACACACACTCTCTCTCACTTAACCGTTCAACCTCATTCTCTCTCTCCCTCTTTCACATATTCCTATCAATTTTTCTCTCTCCTTTCACTTCATCCATCCACATCAACTTTCTTTTTTCACCTTTCCCCACTCTTCTTTCTCCTTTCTCCTAAACAATTTATTTTTTTATTTTTTATTTTTTTATTTGTTTATTTGACTATTTTTTCAATTTTTTTAGAACAAACTAAGTAGTAGTATTACAAGATCAAAAATAAAGAAAATTTTCACTATTCAATTTTATGAACACTAATACTGTCACTATTTCTTAAACAGAACATTGACTACTTCTTAAATTTGAACACTATTTCTTAAACTGAACATTGTCTACTTCTTAAATCGAACACTATTTCTTAAACTGAATATTAACTACTTCTTAAACTGAACAATATTTCTTAAACTAAACACTGACTATTTCTTAAATGGAACACTAATACTATCACTACTTCTTAAACTGAACACTGACTATTCCGTAAACTGAACACTAACTATTTCTTAAACTAAACGCTAGTATATTAATATTTCGTAAACTAAACACTGACTATTTCTTAAACCGAACACCTTGTAAACTAAACACTGATTATTTCTTAAACCTAACACTAGTACTATCACTATTTCGTAAACTAAATAGACTATTTATTAAACCAAGTAATAGTACTATCAATATTTCGTAAACTAAACACTAACTATTTCTTAAACCAAACACTAGTATTATCACTATTTTGTAAACTAGTACTGTCACTATTTCGTAAACTAAACACTGACTATTTCATAAACCAAAAACTAATTATTTCGTAAACTAAACACTGATTATTTCTTAAATCGAACACTAGCACTATCACTGTTTTTTAAACTGAACACTGACTATTTTATAAACTAAACACTAAAAGGTTCAAAATTTGAAGCTCTCTTCTCATTATCATATGAATCACTGGCAATAATATTTATATTCTTACAAAGTTAGAATAACAATTTTCACATTCCTATTTGTTCTTTGACATTTCTTCGAACAATTTATTTGACTTTCATTTAATTTATTCATTACAAAATTAACGACAAAAGCATAAATGAAAGATCAGAAAAGCTAATGTGCTTTGATTGAGGATCATAATCTAATATTTTTTATTTTTCGGTTTTAGCTAGTTAGGGTTAAAATTAATAAAGAAATCCATAATTTGAACATGGGGTGATGATGAGATGCTACCCCACGTGTAAGGCTAAGTGGTAGTCATGTATTGATGTCAGCAATATATTTTTTTTTTAGGGAGTTTTAACAAAACACTCCCGGTATTGTTCACTTTTAACGAAAAATCACTTTTTTACCTTTAACTGTCACTATTCACTATACCTTTAAAAATGGCTTTTAGTTAAAAGAGAATTTTTTTAGACTTTTCGTTAGTTTTCCTTTTTTTTCCCCAAATTTCTCTCTCTCTCTCTCTCTCTCTCTCTCAAATTTTTTGAGGTTTGTTGACGTCAGTTTGAATGGATTTGGTTGACATTCTCTTCTCTCTACCCTCACAGTAGAATCTTTTCCTTCTCGATGAAATATTTAAAAAGTAATTTGTGTGCTACTTTTGCACTGTTGGTTTTCTGTTGAATTGGTAGATGCTTGCTTTTGCACTGTTCATGTGCACATGCGCTTTGGGTTGAATAAGTTTTTGTTTTTTTTGTTTTTTATCTCTTGTCCTTATCATTAAATAAAAGTTATTAGGTGACTTTTGGTTAAAACTCAAAGTTTAGAAGCCATTTTCATTACTTTTCCTTATATTTAACCCTATTCTTAGTATATTTTGGAAGAATTTTGATACTTTGAATTGTGTTTCAATATAGGACTTTCGACTTCCTCTGGAGCAAAAAGTGTTCAAATGGACGAATATTGGAGTAATTCAAGACGTTTGTGAGTCACTTGGCTTGATTGTATCAAAATATTAGATTTTTCTACCAAACGGTGATTTTCCGGCAATAAAATAAAGGAGCGATGTGAAGTGCTAGAATACTGATGTTTTGGGCTTGAATTGCGTCTTTGGAGCCTAAGATGACCTCTGATGGATTTGTGGCCTTCTGATGATGTGTTCAGAACGTCCTGATCTTAAAAAAAAAAGCTATCATTGGGCCGGATTTGGAGGATATATGAGGCTAAAACGTGGCTGAACAAGTACTTGACAGATTCTCCTAGCTTAATTAGGATTTTATTTTCTAAGATATTTTATTATTATTCTTATCCTAGTTGGAATAAAGGACCTGGTTTTTAGGGATTGTACGATGCCTTTTAGAGGGGGTTTTAAAAAGGTTTGGCAGGTCCTAGGTTACACACGTTTTCTTTTATGCAATTTTGGAGACAGAGAGAATTGCTAGGGTTCTTGAAGGCTTCAGACTTTTACTTTAAGGTGTTTTCATTCATTTTCTTTATTATAATATTTTCTATGATTTTAATTATGATTATGCGTAACTAATCCGTTTTGGTAGGGCGAAGCCTTGAGCCTTAGCATGAATATATAATTGCTTATGATTGATTGCATGCATACTTTGAATTATTAATCACCGTGATTAAAACTATCTAATTGTCTTAGTGCATGATCACCATTAGGATCTTTAAAAAGGTAATTTGATGCAATTTTGGTCGAAAGGTTTCCTGAAATTGGCGCTGGTTTCTTGTGATTAATAATTGTAATTTCACTTAAGATGAACACCATGTCTTAAGGGTTGCATGGTTTTTCAAAGGGTTTTCATAAAGCATAATGAGTCTTTCATATTAAGATTTGATCCGAACTTCCGAATGGGTTGCATGTTAGATATACGTTCTATGTTGGAGGTTCCAAGTAGAATATATATTAGGAAAACCTAACCTTCAAAATGACATGTGTAGATCATAAGTAATTGGTAAAAATTCATAGGAATGCTAGGTGATGGTGGAACCCTAGTGCTTTTATAAATTGGTATTTGAAACTCTTTTCTTTTATCATATTTGTTTTTAATTAAAATTCGTTTTTAATATTACTCAAGTCCAAAATCTATTTTCTTAATTTTTAATTTTAAGTAGTTAATTAGGAATTGTTTCTACATAAATTATTGAAATAGTCCTTGAGGAGAGCGACTTTGCATGAGTATCTATACTACAACATCCTTGTATTCTTTCAAGTATTTCATGTGATTTTGACCCTATTTGCATAGACGGTAAAAATCCTATCAACTGACACAAAGGTGATTTGCCAAATAGTCCGCGTGCAAAAAGCCGCCTTTACATAAGGCCACACTACATTAAGGGGGAGGACACAATCCTCTGCGCTGTGAACCCAAACCCTGACCCCAGTCGAGCAGATCTCTTGACAGTCGTTGGCCGCAAATGATCACCATGTAATGTTTGTGGGTAGCGTCACTGGAAACTCTGATTAGATTTCACTTATCTATATGTGTGTATGTGTGTGTGTGTGTGTGTGTGTGTGTGTGTGTGTGTGTGTGTGTGAAATAAGTAAGCACAAATCCTATCTATGTGGATAGGTCATTTGTGTAGTGATGCGTTCAATAAGAGTAGTGCATGTAAATAATTAGCTTGTATGGTAATAAAAGTTGTGTTTCATTTCAATTCATCATTCATAGGCCACATTTGCAAAAAAAAAAAATTAGACAAATCCAAAATCATTAAGATATTTATTTGTTGTGAAGAAAATAGACAAATTAATATAGTTTTGCCAAGAAACACTAAAATGACTATCGTTTATTCCAACTGTCATATAGTTTTGGATTTGGGTGATTTTTGCTAGACATAATCTTTGATAAAATAGATTTAAAAGATAGATAGTTCAAATCGCTGAAAAAATCATGAAGTGGACCTACAAAATGCGTGCCATAGTACGTCAATCCCAACCTAGATAAATATGGCTTTAACTTCATGAATACTAGCTTTAATTACTAAATAAACTATTTAAGAAATAGAGAATGAGTTAGCTAGAAATTCAATAGTGATTTGCTCTAAAAAAAGCAATAACTTTTTATGGTAGTCACTATAACCAGAAGACACAGTACACACAGATACCAACTAGTTGTATCAGATGAAGTATTTTGTTGTGTCTGTTTGCATGCATCTTCAACTAAGCAAAGGACTAAGTTCTCCCAACTTTTATCTAATATTTTTATACAATATTAAGCGATAATATCCGCAAACTTCATCTTAATTACACCCAAAAGATGGTCAATACCTCACCTCTTAACCTACTGTTTAAGCAGCAACATGATGTTGGAAACAGATAGTAGCTCGTGTTAGACAAGGAGTCTTGCTGTCCAAGAAAACCGTTCCTCCTTAGGTTCTACTATTGTATCTTAATTATGATCGCATTCTTGGAGACTAAGTTATCTATACCTGTATGCCAATTCAATATGTGTGTATATGCACCTTGTGCTATCATTGAAATCATCAAGTTCTATAATTTCTACATGGTATCAACGAAATCATCAAGAAAACTCTATTCTTGCAAGAATTTTTTGTCCTTAATCTTTGTATTTCTTGGAAATTCTATCTTGCAAAAATGTAGGTGCGGCTTTAATTTCATGATTCACGAGCTTTAATTACTACATAATTAAACTAAGAAACTGACAAAGAACTAGCTAGCAAGAAACTCATTACTAATTTGCACAAAAACAAAAGAGGATTAATTCTTGCATCATCTTAATTAATTTAGCTATGGAGATTTTCTTTGCAGTCGCTTTGCATGCATCTTTATTTGAATCACTCTTTGTTGGAGATGGCGCCCGCGAAAATATAAAGGAAGAATTCAATTTTTTTATTTTTTTTATTTTATGATTTTGGTTAACACATGGAAACAAGATGTTGTGAACTTTGTGACTAATTTGACAAATCAAATTAAATTTTTTTAATATGGGGACATAAGATTCAACAGCAAATGAAATGACAATCCGACAAATGAAAAAGGCCCAGCTAGCCCTAATCTTGTCTTATCAGAATGGCAGATAACCAAACAAACGGAAATGGATTCTCTCCTGAGCATATGCTCAGGATCCTGCTGAGCAGGACACGAGGACCGTTGGATGAAAATCCAACGGCTACAAACAATTATTATAACTTTAAAGAGGACCTCCTGTTTGTAGTCGTTGGATTTTCATCCAACAGTCCTCGTGTCCTGCTCAACAGGATCCTGAGCATATGCTCAGGAGAGAATCCATTTCCCAAACAAACAATCCCAATATTCTTTCAGTGACAGCTAACGGCGATTCTCTTTGATAGAGTGCATAGCATGCATGCATGGCGAGGGTTTGTGCTTGCCTATAAATAGGATAACAATTTTGGAGCTAGGAGGGAGCAACCAAATCGCACCAGAGAATCAACATGGCAGCAATACTACGAAACCCTTTTGCGCTGAAGTCAAACAAAAACCACATGTATCTGAACTGCGTACCGTTTTGTGTGGTCACGGTTAAGTCACGTCAACATTTTATATTATTTTTTATAGATATAATAAGATAAAAATAAATATTAATATAAAATATTGACGTGGCTTAACCATGACCATACAAACAGGAGAGCATAGAGAGGACATCCGAAGTGGAGGGCTGACAATCCTTATCCTGTCCAAATATCAATAAAAAAGGAGTTCTCAAGTTCTGCGAAGACGATTGTGACCCAAATTTCAGAACTGAGAATGCACAAACCCCGGGATACGTGCATATAAAAACCAAGATGACCCACCGCTGATGATCGTGGCTACTGCTAATACACCAAACGAAGACGAAAGCGATGAGGGTTGCACACTGTTCCAGCCTGTGCATGTCGGACCAAACACTGACACAAAGGTGATCTGCCGAATAGTCCACGTGCAAAGCCGCCTTTACATAAGGCCACACTATACTAAGGGTGAGGACGTAATCCTCTGCGCTGTGAACCCAAACCCTGACCCCAGTCGAGTGGATCTCTTGACAACCGTTGGCCCAAAATGATCACCATGTGATGTTTGTGGGTAGGGTCACTGGAAACTCTTAATAGATTTTACTGTAATACACACACCTATGTGTCTGTGAAATAAATAAACATAGGTCATTTGTGTAGTGGTGCGTTCAATAAAAGTAGTACATGCACGCGCATACATGCACTTATGTATGTAATTAATTAGCTTGTATGATAATAAAAGTTGTGTTTTGTTTCAATTCATCATTCATAGATTATATTGCAAAATAATATGAGACAAATCGAAAATCATTAAAATATTTATTTTTGTGAAGAAAATTGACAAATTAATACAGTTTTGCCAAGAAACTCTAAAATAACTATCATTTATTTCAACTGTCATATGGTTTTGAATTTGGGTATTTTTGTTAGACATAATTTTTGAGAAAATAGGCCTAAAAGATAGAATTTGCCTTTCTAAAAGCAACCTTTTTTGAGTTGCTCTTCTCTCTTGGTAGTAATAAAATCAACTAGCTAGAACTAGGGGTGGGCAAACGGGTACAGGAACCGCGGGTCGGGGCGGGTAATGGCGGTTCGGGGCGGGTACGGGCCGGTTCTTAATTTTGTAAAAACATATAGGGGCGGGTCGGGCCGGGTAATTGAAGTTTTCAATTCGGGCCGGTTCCAAAAGTGTAAGAACCGCGGGTACCCGGACCGGCCCGTGTGTGTTACAATGGACGGACGAGATTTAAGATACATATCTCCATCCAATCTCAACCGTCAGTTTCAACCTAGCCAATTCCACCTCTCGAGTTCGAGAAGCACCCCCTCTCAGACTTCAGTCTCTCAGATTCTCACTCCCCTTCGACTCCCTCGACTCCCTCGACTCCCTCGACTCCCTCTCCCTATCCCTTCCTTCCCTCGACTTCAACTCTCATACTCTCTCAGTCTCACTCACACACTTACTCTCACAGAGTCACAGTGCTCACCGCCGTCGGGACCAACTCTCAGACTCTCACAGCGCTGTCGCGACCAACACAACGGCACCACCTCCGCCGTCGCGACCACCATCATCATCCCATCACCACCGCCGTCGCGACCACCTGCTGCTACTAAAATTTAGGTAATTTTGAATTAGGTTTTATTATTAATGTGAATTTCTGGTGTAGGGATTTAAGGGATTTTAGGGATTTTAGGGATTTGCCGAAGCAAGATGAGGTTGCTGTGGAACGGGAATCGTAGAAAGACTGCTACTACTTGCTTTTAAATACTACTATGTTCCGATTGATTTAGCTAAACAGTTTTAACGGAAGAGATTTTATACAGAACCAATTAGATTTAGCAAATCTTTTGCAGTGTTAGGTGAAGCTACTTATGGGTAGTTAGTTTGGTTTTGGCAGTGTTCATCATACGGTTTTTTATTTACCTTTTTGTCTTAACTGATTTTGGCAGTGTTTTGCAAATCTTCTGTTCTTTTATGTATGAAGAAGATGATCGGTTTATAACACAATGATCGTATTTAAGAAGTTAAATTATGTTTTCCTTTTTGTCTTAACTGATTTTGTTTTCCCTTTTTTCCTTGTAGGCACTCCATGGACTGAAGAGGAACATACTAACTACATAGCTTGGTAAAGGTGATTGGCTGACGATATAGGTGCCAGCATTGGTCTTCTTTAAATTGAAAATAAGTGATTTAGTTTAGACTTACATTTACCATGGGAAAAACACAAGAAATGTTATCTGTCTTTTCTTTTTTTCTTCCATGAAATAGATTGGTATCTGGCTGCTGTTTTCAGATTGCATTTCTGAGTCTTTAGCTATTTGCATTTTTCTAACGCTCTTGGTGGTTTTAACAAAGCTACCGAGTTATATTTGTTATTCATGGTTTTGGTTAATTCCATATGTCACTGGTCCTCTCGTATATTGTCTTTAAAATTTGTATATGTCATAGTGTGGGAAGTTGAGAGTTCCTTCCAGTCACCTTGTTAGATCCCTGTTAGTACAAAAAATAAACCTTTGAAGTAAACAACAATCTATTTAACTTCACTAATCTAAATAGTTCTCTCATTGTAACACTTTATTGGATGTGCTCCTAGATTCCGTCATCAGCATTCATCCGTTTTTGGATTTACAGGATGCACTAGCTTACCCACTGACATTTTTTCACTGTTTCTAATAAAATTTGTTTATGTTATGCATGACACAAATCTGTTTATGTTAATGATGTGTTAGTCTGATATAATTCAGTGGCAGAGGCAGAGGCTCTCTCTTTTAAAAACTGCAATCTGTGTGTGCAGTTTAAGAACTGCAATCTGTCTGTGCAGTTTAAGAACTGCAATCTGTCTGTGCAGTTTCTGCAATCTGTGCAGTTTGAACATTTTTAAACAGAAAAAAAAAGGACCCGTGTACCCGGACCGAACCGGCCCGTTTGAACCGGGCCGGGTAAGGGCCGGTTCCTATTTTCAGAATTGCAATGCCCGGCCCGGCCCGCCCCGTTTCCTTTAATTTAGGGTCCGGTCCGGTCCCTTCAAAAATGGGCCCGGCCCGGCCCGTGCCCAGCCCTAGCTAGAACATTTAGTGGCGTACGGCCGCTCCATGCATCCTTTACCAGAAATCATATCCCCACTCTGCCGAACCATGACTTCACAAAGCCATCTTGGAAAGTAGGCGACCGGGAATTTTCATCGGCTCCTACTTCGCCTTAATCTTTTATTCAATTGCTTGATAGAAAAACAATGGAATTCTCAAGTTACGTACAAAGTTGGTTGCAAGCTCATGATTCATTTGTTTTTCTATCAAGCGACTGCAATAGTACAACGTAATTATTATTGATACTCTAAATTGAATTGTGCACTTTTAGTAAGTGTAATTTTCTTTCTAAATATAAAAAGTTTAGAGTGCACAATTAAATTTTTGGAATGTCAATAACAATTCTCTTGTATAAAAGGCTATAATGTATTCCTCATCACTTGTAAGTCAGAGGTCTTAGGTTCGATTCTCACCAATAACGAATTTAAATCACATTATTGATAGCCCATTATGAGGCTTAACACACTACCTCGCTCCCTTAGCATAGATAATATCGTTTGCAAAAAAAAAAAATGAAAAAGGAATTGAGCTTGTTTTTAATGAAAATTGGCTTTACTCCCCCAAATTCAGTTTTCTCTAACTAAAACCCAACTTAATTTTTTTTTCTTTTCTAGCTAAAATCCGGTGACTAGGCGCCACCTAAGCAAATTCTTTAATTAAGTTTCAGTTCACACATAATGTATTTTTCGAATGACTATAATACCCCTAAATACTTGTTTGTTATCTAAAATTAATTGTGCACAGAGTATGTGAATTAAGGACATAATATTTTTTAAACTATGCAAATTGAAAATGAGTCAAATGCTTATGGCCGAAAAAAGAAAGAAAAGGGGCATTAATGCTATCCATTCAAAATTCTCGGGGCAATTTGCTATTACAGCGGAAGAACAACGAGTCATAGTGGTTGATAAACAGGAAGTGGAGTCTCTGAAATCCACCAAGGTTTTTTTGGTGGGCAAGGTTCTTGCCTCTAAACCGATTACCAAGGAAAGTTTCAAACGCCAGATGAGGAATTTATGGCGTCCAAAGGCTAATCTGCTAATATCCGAACTTGAAATCTATACGAGTGAACTTCCGTATTGTGGGCACCCGGGGGGGGGGGGGGGGGTGGTGGTGCATGGCTGTTTAATAAACATTATTTATCAGACAACATGGCCTATCATCGAGGGTTCCGCTGATTCATCCAGAGTTTTGGATTCAAGTTAAGGGATTGCCATTCAGTTATATGACACACTAGATGGGAAAAGTATTGGGCAACCATTTAGGGGAGTATGTGCTAACTGATCGTAGCCGGAAGGAGGAGAAGTTTGGCAGTATTCTCAGAATTAGGGTTCGGCTGGATGTTCATAAACCATTGAGCCGTTTTGTGGCGTTGCAGTTAAAAGGTATAACTTTGAATGCAGATATTCGATATGAAAAATTGCCTCTTACCTATTTTCTGTGTGGCATGATGGACCATGTGGAGGATTAGTGTTTGAAATTTCATGGAAGGCAGGACGACGACTATGACAAACCCTAGAGGAGATGGTTTCAGAATGATGTGTTGGGGAAGGACTATAGAAAACCTGCTGGTAAACGATTCGGTCTTGGACCTGACGGTGGTTGGACTATGAAAGCACCTTTTGTGGATGACACGAATGATATTATGGAAGACGATGAGGGTGGATATAGAAACTGGACGGGGTAATGCGAATGACGAACATCCTAATAGACATGAGTCGAACAACAGTACGATGGATGCTGATTTGGGGTTGAATATGCAGGTTTGTATGGGGTTTGAGAAGATGTAATCAATTGTAGCTGTACCAGATCTTAATTAAGCATCTGTGTCTGATGATATGGATGATGATTCTCGATCAGTGATGCCTTATGTGGCCCCTTTTGCGTATTGATTATTCAAAGGGTGTGGAGGTGGTGAATAACTAAGCGGTAGGTCAGTTAATAGTGAATCAAAGTCAGTCGCTGATGTTATTTGGTACTGAAATAATGACACCGTGTACTTGTTGTGCTAGGACAGCACCAAACCCGTTGGAACCAACTCAAGCTAACCCACAGGAAATTTATCAAATGAAAATGCAAGAACAAAATATAAAAGACACAAAGATTTTAACGAGGTTCCTCCACAGTCAGTGTAACTGGAGTACGTCCTCAGAGCAGTAGGAGTTCACCCAATAATCCACTATCAACCAAATGGGAGTTTACAAAGTGTTGGCAATCTCACAACCCAAAAGCCCAATACACCCAATAGCTCTCACACACCAAAGAAACAAATAGAGAAAGAAATATAATGTATAATTTCTTCTCTACACATATAGCTCAAAGCTATTACAACAACAATTATGATGGATGATTGCTAACCAAAAAGAAGAGCACTTTCTTCTTCTCTTCAACGAAGGGTTGCTGCACCCTCTCTATTTTCTGATGCTTTGCAGCTTGCACTCCTTTTCTCTGCAGCTCTCTCCTCACTCTTCTCTAAAACAAAATGAGCCCTTCATTTTTTTTCTTATTGCACCAACCGAACCCTTATTCTTTTCTTTAAGAAAAAAACAAAAGAGACATCATCATGACCATCAACTTTTCTTTTCAATAAACATATCATGATGTCTTTCACCTTTTGTTTTGTTTAATAGCCGAAAGGTTTTTTGGACACTTGTGGCCATTAATTCAACAATCTCCACCTTGGCCAAGTTCCGAAAAACGCCATGATAAGCCAACCAACACAATTAGCACACAACATCACTCCCGAACACTAGCAAGAGAACAACTCATGCCGAGCCAAATGTTCCAAAACTCATACTGCTCAACGCCTTCTTTATATAGGCAGAATGTGAGCCAAGTTCAAACAGTGAACAAACTTGGCTACACCAACAACCTTAGTCAACATATCAGCGGGGTTGTCTTTAGTTGGAATCTTCTGGAGAATGATTTCCCCTTCACCAACAATTTCACGAACAAAGTGATAACGCACATCTATGTGCTTGGTCCTCGCATGATGAACCTGATACTTAGCCAAATAAATGGCACTCTGACTATCACAATGTACCTCCACCTGCTTCTGATCAACCCCCAAATCTCTAATCAGCCCATGTATCCAAATGGCCTCCTTTATAGCTTCAGCCTCTGTAGTAGACAAAGCAACAGACGACTGCAAAATGGACCTCCAACAAACTGGCCCTTTAGCCATAGTAAACATATAGCCTGTAGTAGATTTCCTTCCATCCAGATCACCTGCATAATCTGAATCAACATAACCAACTGCAAAATGACCAATACCAGAGTCATTTCTCTCAAAGCATAAACCAACATCTCGAGTACCATGGAGATACCTCAATATCCACTTAGCTGCTTGCCAGTGCTCTTTACCTGGATTATGCATATATCGACTCACCATGCCAACTGCATGAGCAATATCCGGTCTAGAGCATACCATTGCATACATCAAACTACCAACCAAATTTGCATATGGTATATTTTTCATTTGCAGCTTCTCTTTATCATTTTTAGGACACTATAGAGAACTCAATTTAAAATGATGAGCCAAAGGGGTACTAACCGGTTTGGTTGAATCATGAACTCCAAACTTCCGAATCAACTTCTCAAGGTATTGTCTTTGATTCAAACCGACCAAACCCTTCTCTCTATCTCTAGTGATCTCCATGCCAAGGATCTTCTTCGTTTCACCAAGATCCTTCATCTCAAACTCATTCTTCATTTGCTTCTTCAATTTTTCAATCTCTTCAACATTCTTTGAGGCAATCAACATATCATCAACATATATCAACAAATAAATGAAAGACCCATCTTGCAACTTCTTGAAGTACACACAATGATCATATTGACTTCTAGAATAATTTTGGCCTCTCATAAATTTATCAAACCTCAAATACCATTGCCTTGGAGATTGCTTCAAGCCATATAGTGATTTCTTCAATTTGCAAAACAAGTTCTCCTTCCCTTTCACTATATACCCATCCGGTTGACACATATAGATCTCTTCATTCAAATCACCATGTAGGAAAGCCGTTTTCACATCAAGTTGCACAAGCTCAAGATCATATTGTGCAACAAGAGCTAACATAATGCGAATTGAGGAGTGTTTCACAACCGGAGAAAAGATTTCATTGTAGTCAATGCCCTCCTTTTGTGCATACCCTTTAGCAACTAATCTTGCTTTGAATCTCACATTGCTTTTCTCATCAGCATCTTCCTTCTTGGCATACACCCATTTGCAACCGATAGCTTTCTTGCCCTTAGGCAATTTAGCTAACTCCCAAGTCTTGTTCTTCAAGAGAGAATTCATTTCATCACCCATGGCATTGCACCACCTCTTCTTCTCCTCACTCTCAATAGCTTCCTCAAAATTGGATGGAATCTCTTCAGTGATAATAGGAAGAGCAAAAGCAACATAGTCACTATACCGAGCTGGCTTGGTAATTTGTCTCTTTCCTCTGTTCTTGGCAATAGACTCTTGAGGTGAAACTTCCTCTTCAACTTGAATAGAATCTTCAAGTTCAACTTCTTCAACATCCTCATGGTCTCCAACTTCTTCACTTGTAGTGGCATCGACATCAGCGGAAATAGGATTTGAAGTACTAGAGGCAACTTTCTCAAGCTCCACTTGTTGGACATCTTTCACATTCTTCTCAGAGACTTTGTACATACTTTCTTCATCAAATGTCACATCTCTACTAATTACCAGTTTCTTCATCTCTGGACACCACAACCTGTAACCTTTGACACCACTACTAAAACCAAGAAAGATAGCCTTTTTGGCTCTAGGATCAAGTTTATTTTCGGTCACATGAAAATAAGCAGGTGAACCAAAAATACGGATATAGTCATAATCAGAAGAAGGTTTTCCAAACCATACCTCCATTGGTGTCTTACCCTGAACAGCAGCTGAGGGTAACCGGTTGATGATGTGACATGCATAATTAACTGCCTCTGCCCAAAATGACTTGCTTAAACCCGACTGAGACAACATACATCTAACCTTCTCAAGCAAGGTTCGATTCAATCTTTCTGCAACTCCATTTTGTTGTGGAGTTCCCCGAACACTGAAATGTCTCACAATTCCTTCATCTTTGCAAACTTTAAAGAAAGGGTCGGATGTGTATTCACCACCATTATCCGATCTCAAAATCTTAATCTTTCTCCCAGTCTGGTTCTCAACCATTTTCTTCCAACCTAAGAAAATGTTTAACACCTCACTCTTATGCTTCATAGTGTAGACCCAAGACCTTCTTGAATAATCATCAACAAAGGTCACGAACCAATGTCTACCACTCAAAGAGGGAGTCTTTGTAGGACCCCAAACATCCGAATGCACATAATCAAGAATGCCCTTCGTCTGATGTACAGCAGTACCAAACTTCACTCTAGTTTGCTTCCCCAAGACACAATGCTCGCAGAAATCAAGCTTACAAGTCGTGGCACCTTTTAGAAGACCTTGTTTCACAAGCCCTTGTAGAGCTTTCTCACCGGCATGGCCTAATCTCATATGCCACAATCTAGTAGTATCTGAATCAGATGTGCCCATATTTTCAGAGACTACAGATGCTTCACCTGTCACAGTGCTTCCCTGCAATAAATACAAATGGCCACATCTAGGAGCTTTCATCACAACAAGTGCACCATAAGTAACTTTCAATGTATGTCCATCTGAATGAAATCTGAAACCCTTAGATTCCAAAGTACCCAAAGAAATAAGATTTTTCTTCAAATTCGGTACATACCGAACACCTGTCAACTCTTTAACCATGCCATCATGCAACTTCAACCGAACTGTACCAATCCCTTTTGTTGTGCAAGGATTGTCATCTCCCATGAACACAACGCCACCATCAAACTCTTTCAAGCTTGAAAACCAATCCTTGTGAGGAGTCATATGATGAGTACAACCCGTATCCAACACCCACTTAGTAGCACAATCAAATGATGAGGAAGTGGTTAAAGCAAAATCAGAAAAATCTGTTTCAACCTCTGCAACATTGGCTTCAGAACTTTCTTTTCCTTTGGTCTTCAACTTAGGACAATCTTTCTTCCAATGGCCCTTATTACGACAAAAGGCACATTCATCCCTTTCCAAAGGTTTTCTACCTTTAGAGTTTCCTCTAGGTCGAGACTGTGATTTTTTCCTGCTAGAAGATGATCTTCTCTCCGATGATCTACCTCTAACAAATAAAGCTTCAGAGGTACTATCATGATTTTTATCTCTATGCCTCATTTCATAATTCATCAAGGCATTTGACACATCTTCAAATTTCACAGTTTCTTTACCATGCATAATAGTGGTAACAAAATGCTCATAAGAGTCCGGCAAGGAATTCAACAATATTAAGGCCTTATCTTCATCCTTAATATCCTCATCTAAATTTAACAAGTCGGCAATCAACTTATTAAAAGCATCAAGGTGTCTAATCATTTTTGTACCTTCTTTGTATTGGAAGCGGTAGAGTTTTTTCTTCAAGTGTAGCCGGTTCTCTGCACTCTTTGTCATATACTTGTCTTCCAATTTTTGCCACAACACACTTGCTACCGTCTCCCGCATCACAAAATACTTCTGAGTTTTTGCAAGGCACAACCGAATTGAAGAGCAAGCCCACAAATTTAATTTCTCCCATTCCGGCTTCGACATAGCTTCCGGCTTCTCTCCCAAAGCGGCAAGTAGATCTTGTTGAGCCAACACATCTTTGACCTCACATTGCCACATCCCGAAGTTGTTTGTGCCATCAAACTTTTCCACTTCGAACTTTGCATTTTGCACCGTAGTTCTTGCAAACCCGGATGTGCTTCCAAAAGGATTCTCATCTTGCCCGTCTGACATCTTTGGCAACTAGACAGTACCCAAGAGCAACCAGTGCTCTGATACCAATTGTTGTGCTAGGACAGCACCAAACCCGTTGGAACCAACTCAAGCTAACCCACAGGAAATTTATCAAATGAAAATGCAAGAACAAAATATAAAAGACACAAAGATTTTAACGAGGTTCCTCCACAGTCAGTGTAACTGGAGTACGTCCTCGGAGCAGTAGGAGCTCACCCAATAATCCACTATCAACCAAATGGGAGTTTACAAAGTGTTGGCAATCTCACAACCCAAAAGCCCAATACACCCAATAGCTCTCACACACCAAAGAAACAAATAGAGAAAGAAATATAATGTATAATTTCTTCTCTACACATATAGCTCAAAGCTATTACAACAACAATTATGATGGATGATTGCTAACCAAAAAGAAGAGCACTTTCTTCTTCTCTTCAACGAAGGGTTGCTGCACCCTCTCTATTTTCTGATGTTTTGCAGCTTGCACTCCTTTTCTCTGCAGCTCTCTCCTCACTCTTCTCTAAAACAAAATGAGCCCTTCATTTTTTTTCTTATTGCACCAACCGAACCCTTATTCTTTTCTTTAAGAAAAAAACAAAAGAGACATCATCATGACCATCAACTTTTCTTTTCAATAAACATATCATGATGTCTTTCACCTTTTGTTTTGTTTATTAGCCGAAAGGTTTTTTGGACACTTGTGGCCATTAATTCAACAGTACTCAGCCGGGGGATTGTTTGGAGCGGGATAATCAAAATGGAGATAGCAGGAGTTGCAGGAGAGCACGAGACAAGATTGGCATGATCTCACGAATGACAACAATTGATAATCAGGTGGAACCGACATTGTCCTTGGGGTCTGATCCATTTAATCTGGACCCATTCATCTTTGGTGATCGGGAATTGGGTCGCAAAAAATTCAACCTGCGTCTGGGGCGTAATAAAGGAAGTCGAAGGCTGAATCGTTCCCAGTTTGTTCCACCTGAACTAGGGAAACGTATGGACGAGAAATGGATTATAGTGGTGGCTATCATGAAACAAAGAGACGTGCTCTTGCAAGATCACTGAAGGTTACAACGGTGAAGGCTGACGATGATCAGCCCCGCGGAGCACAATGAGTTGTATTAGTTGGAATTGCCAGGGGCTTGGGAACCTCCGTGCAATTCGAGCACTGAAGAAACTCGTTCTCTATAAAGATCCCATGGTGATTTTTCTGTGTGAAACCAAAAGCTCCAAGGAACATATGGAGAAGTTAAAATCACAGTTGAGGTTTGATTATGTGTTTACGGTACCGAGTTTGGGTCGATCTGGTGGTTTGTGTGTTATGTGGAAGGATGAAGCTAAATTATCACTCCGCTCATATTCGACGAATCATATTGATCTCGAGGTGGGAGGGGTGGGAGAGGTCTGTCACTGGAGACTAACCTTCTTCTATGGTTATCTAGTTGACGCTGAGCGTTACAAGTCTTGGGAATTGTTGAAACGTCTTAAGGAAAGTTTGTCATTACCTTGGTGCTGTTTGGGGGATTTTAATGAAATTCTCCAAGCCGTTGAACAAGAAAGGGGTGATGTTCGTAGCGAGAGACAAATAGATGGATTCCGGAATGCTTTAGCTAATTGTGAATTGCAAGACATGGGATTCGTTGGCAACAAATTTACTTGGGTAATAACAAAGGGAGGTGGTATCAAGGTACGGTTGGATAGAGGGCTCGCTACACAAAGTTGGATCGATTTATTTCCTGGATTTAGACTCGTCCATTTGAAGCCGACATCTTCGGATCATGTCCCGATCTTGTTGGAGTGGGAGGTCAGGAAAAGGGAGAAGTTTAAGAAAAGCTTTCAATATGAAGATGGGTGGTCTGTTCGTGATGGGTGCGAGATACCGGTGCAGGCGAGTTGGTCTACTAGCTGCCGTGGTTCTCCTATGTATCAAGTTACGGAGAAAATCAAGGCGACAAGAATTCAGTTGTTAAAATGGGTTAAAAGCTCTGAGCGTTCCATTCCCAGGGAAATAATTGCAACGGAGGATAAATTGCAAACTTTATTTGGTAAACCGTTCACTGACACAACTATTGCTCAGAGGCATGATTTGTACACTCGTCTACATTCTTTACTTGTAGAAGATAAGGGCATTGATGTAATGAGTCTGTGGCTATATATGTATATACTTGTATCCTGTCATACTTAATTAAATCAATGAAAATATCTTTTCAACAGAAAGAATTACAGTTTCTATATGGTATCAGAACCAAACATGTGGAGATCGACTATCATTATATTCGAGAATTGGTCTTGGCTAATCTCATCAAGGTTAACTTTGTTTGCAGTCAAGATCATTTAACTGACATTCACACCAAATCTCTTTCCAAAAGTCGATTCAACTATCTCAAATCCAAGCTTCCTCTTGGTTCCTCTTGGTACTGAGGTGATTCTGAAAAAAGCTGGGAGCCTTTTTGTGTTTGGTAAACATTCAGTTTCAGCTTTTTTTTACAGTTTTGCGTGAAAAAAGCCAAAACAAGAAGCTGCAAAACCCAGCTTTGAAAAACCGGCTTTTTTTCACATCTGTTTTACATAAAAGTTTACCAAACACTATAATACTGGTTTTTTTTCAAAAGCATTTTTACAAAAAAGTTTACCAAACACTCAACAGCTTTATTTCACAGCCGCTTAGTCTCACAACACAGCAGAATCAGCTTTTTTTCAAAGCACAGCAATACCAAACCAGCCATAAGACATCTAAACCAGTCACTAGTTTGTTATAACAGTAAATAGTTAGTTATGGTAATTGTGTAATTAGTCGTAGACCATAAGGTACCGTTTGGTACGTGGGACGGGACAGGACGGAATGGGACGACCCGTTCCGTCCCACGTTTGGTGAGCCTAAAAACTGTGGAACGAGTTGTCCCATGGGATGAAATTTGGCTGATTTTTCGTTCCACCTCTTCCCCCTGGAACGACCCGTTCCACATTCGTGGAACACAAATTTATAACATTTTATGACAAAATTTCTCCTTATCTTTTTCAATATTTACATCATCTGTTCCGTCCTGTTTCGTCCCTTCCCGTCCCATATGTGGCTATATGTATACCTGTATACTGTCATAATTAATTAAATCAACGAAAATATATTTTCAACAGAAAGAATTACAGTTTCTATATTGAGAAGGGTCAAATGGGGTCACAATCGTACTTGTGTGGCTATCCTTTCTCCCTTCTGCTACGGATAGTAGAATTGTGCAGAGACTTCCAAGTCAATGGTTCTGACCCCTCACTTCCGTACAATATCAGTGCGTTGGAAGTTCTGTTTTCCCACTGTGGAATTTTCATGGGGTCAATGACAATGGATTTGGATCCTCTCCTGAGCTAAAGGAGAGGATCCTCCTGATCAAATGTTGTGGTCCGTTGAATTTTTATCCAACGGCTACAAACAAGTGGGTCATTTTAAAGTTATAATAATTATAGTCGTTGGATGAAAATTCAACTGCCCATAACACTTGGTCAGGAGGATCCTCTCCATTAACTCAGGAGAGGATCCAAATCCAATGACAATGACTTATAAGTTGAAAATGGCAATTTCAGTCAATAGGATATCAAGGAGAGATTTTTGTATGTAACCGGTAACAAGGCAAATTTTCCTGATAAATGCAATCCTACAGTGGGATTGCCAATGTGATAATATCTGAAGCTACACAAACAGTCATATTGAAAATAATGGTTCTATATGGAGTTTGGGTTTTTGAGGGTTTGGAGGGAGTGATGAGTGGGAAGAGTATTTTGGTTTTGGCGTGAGTAGGGGTGCAACTTGGGTAAGAATATCCGATTCCGACCAATTTGAACTGAAATATACCAAAGATTATGTCCTATTTAAATTCAAACTTTTGAAATCCGAAAAAAATTGGATAGGAATTGGAATGTATTTTATATTCTAAATTCGATCTCAAATTTTGAAACTTGCATAACTCTGTTACATACGCTTAATTATGTACTTATTGACTTTCGATTTATTATACATGTACTCAAATATCGAATCTGGCATGAGTTTATTAATTTTCGAAATTTTGATTCTGAAATTAGAAATGATATGCATTCCCAAAACTTTTTGGTTTGGAATTGGAAACATGTATACCGATCCAATCTGACCAAAAATCATGCCTAGGCGTGAGTGTTGGGTGAGAATAGTTGTCCTTTATTGTCTTTCTAGACTAGAACATAATTATAATTATAATTTTCACCTATTTTCCCTTCAATACCTAATTAATCAGTAGAATGTCCCGCCAAATCATAAAAAAAAAAAACAATCAAATGCTACAAGAAAAACACACTAGACTTTCTTTTTACAGAAAAATAAAATTTGACTGCCTGAATGCAATCACGGGGAATAAGAATAAAATTTCAAGACTCATATAAGATATTTATGCTTCTTTATTACCAAAACAATAATGAGAACAACAACAACCAATTTTCAGGTCTTATTTGGATTCATATATATGCTTTCGCATTTGACAGTTTCTATGATTTTTACTTCAGAATGGCTAATACATATGCATACACCTTGTCAGCGAAGTTGAAATACGCATATCTCCAAGACTTCTTGATGACCAAAGTCCCGCAAACTCCCCAGAACCCGAAACAGAAACCTATCACAATGCTGAATAGGAGCCACAGCTTATCGAGCTTACTGTCATCATCCTCGTCATCTCCACCTGGAACCTGAGGTGTTTCTTCGTCGCCGTTGCAATTTGGTAATGGATGCCCACAAAGACCGGCATTTCCTTCATAAATGGACGCATCGAAGGTTTCAAACTGATTGCTTGTTGGGATTTTGCCGGACAAGTTGTTGTATGACAAGTTGAGATGATTCAAAAATGTTAAAGAAACCATGCTCTGTGGAATTGGACCCGAAAATTTGTTACTCGATAGGTCCAGAGTTTCTATCCGATCCAAGCCTCCGATCTTTGCTGGGATATTTCCTGTCAAATGATTCATGGACAGATTCAAGGTGCCTAACCTTGTAAGGCTTGTTAGCCCCACAGGCATCTCTCCTGACAAGTTGTTGTCTGAGAGATCAACACTATTGACAAGGTAAAGGATGGAGTTATATTCGAGGACCCTTCCTTTTGCCGCTACCTTCAATCTTCCCTGGTAAAGATAATCTGCTGTATCTTTATTTGTGAGATCGGATCTGAAGCCAGTTGAGTTACCTATGCAGCGGGGAACATTTCCGGAGAGATTGTTGTGTGAGAGGTCCAATATGTGGAGATTGGAAAGACCACATAACTGTGAAGGGATGCTTCCGCTAAACAAGTTGAGCCTCAGACGCAAAATCAACAAAGAGGGCATGCTTTCTCCTATGGAAGCTGGAATAGCTCCAGAGAAATTGTTCTCACCAAGATCAAGACTCCTCATGTCAGTGAAGTTTTTCATGGAAGGAAGTTTGCCCGAAAGGTGGTTGCTAGAGAGTATCAAGAATCTCAGTAAAGTCAGAGAAGTTAAGGATCGTGGGATTGAACCTGAAAGACTGTTATAAGACACATCTAGGATGTACAATGATGGTATACTGTCCCAAAAGTTAGGAATCTCACCAGACAACAGGTTATTTGAGATAATCATGGTTGTTAATTGGCTTGGATTACCCATGGACAGGGGAATGCTCCGTTCAAAGAGTTCCGAGAAATGTTTAGATCCGTCAGAGACAGCATTACTTCACTAATGTCACGAGGAATTGGCCCAGAAAACAGATTATCTCTAAGATACAACATGGTAATGTTTGATGACCAGAGTGGGAGGGGGCCCTCGAAGCGGTTTGTACTCAAATCAACGGTGCCAGGACTGATAAATCGTAATGAGTTAGGCACCCTGCCGCTTAACTGATTATAAGCGACATCTAGTTGATCTAATTGGAAATCCAACTGCCAAAACCACTCCGGTATGGTGTCTGAAATCCTAGCATTGTTGAGTACCAGTGTGACCAGCTTAGTCTAATTTCTGAGCCATGTAGGAAATGTAGGACCTAGTTGGCATGACCTAATGTTCAAGTATCTCAGCTTAAAGGGAGGTATCCAATCGGAACTAATGTCGAAAACAAAGGAAATGTTTGGGTTATTTTTATATATTGAAACATCTGTAAGGCTTCCAAGTTTCATGAAATGAGCTTCTGTAATCGAACCTTCCCATGTGTTTTCCGAGATATCTAGTGCAGTCAGCGACGAGAGCTGCCCAAGACCTTCAGGGATGCTCCCACTCATTTGATTATTTGAAATGTACAACTCCTCTAAAGACTTCAACTTTCTGATCGATTTGGGGATTGAACCCTGAAATGAGTTAAACCGCAACATGAGGAATCTTAAGCTTTTAAGATTTCACAAAGAATCCGGCAGTTTTCCTGTCAGCCTGTTATATCCCAAATCCAGCCTCTCTAAGCTGCTATTTGTGCATGCAGACAAACTATCAATGAAATCAGTAATCTCGCCGGTGAATTTGTTGATAGGAAGATTCACCGTCTGCAAGCTGCATAGCATTCCCAAGCCTCTTGGCAACGGTCCTTCAATGTTTGAGTTTTCCGACAAATCAAGTGTCCGAAGAGATGTCAAACTACCAAATGTCTCTGGAAGTGCTCCGTGGAGATTGGTTGAGTGCATTTCAAGGGTGACTAGTTTAGTCAGATTGAACAACCAGGGAGGTAATGTGGAGTTGAAATCATTGTTTGAGAGATCAAGAACCGAAAGGGATGCGAAATTCATGGAAGGAAGGGTGAGAGGAAGGACGGAAAGTCCACAAGAGGGCAAATGCAATTCAACGAGTGAAGGTAGCATATTGACAGTGGAAGCCAACGTGATTTAGCCTTGCTTAGGTCTACTCCTCCGAGGTTTAGGTACTTTAAGGAAGAAAGAGTTGGAAGCCATCGAAGATCATTTGCTATCGGTTCAAAAAGATAATAGCTGAGGTCTAGAGAAAGCAATCTCGAAAGGTTTCCAAGACTTTGGGGAATGACTCCACCGAAAAATGCACTAGAGAGAATGAGGTATTCCAATTTCTCTAGTGATCCGATGAAGTTTGGAATTCAAACACCTTCAAAGTTATTCATGCTCAAATCCAAGTGGATCAAATCTTTCAAAACAAGCAAAGAAGGGTTGATCTCACCGCCAAATGCAAGCAATGTTCCATCCTCGCCATCTGAAAATTCATTGCGGAGATTGAGCGTGGTCACACGTCCAGTTATGTTGTTGCATCCTACACCGCTCCATTTGCAGCAATCTTCTCCCACCCAAGACGAAAGCCAGCCTGAAGGGTCTACGAGACCGGCTTTGAGCTCGAGAAGGGCTTTCCTCTCAGTTTCCTTGCATCCCACGTTACGATCAGCACTGCACAAACCAAGTTTAGTGGTTTCAAAGAAGAGGAAACCTGACAGTAAAATAAGTGAAAAAAGTTGGATGGAAGCACTTCTGGGAACCATACTTCTTATGTGAGCATGCAATGAGATATGCTTTGCAGGTCTCAAGATATCTGCAATATTTAAAGTGTGAAAAAGTATAACAATGTCATTTTCTCTAAGGAGAATGAGTCTTCATGGAAAATGGGCAGCCGCCCGATGGTCTGTGGCTGGCCCTTCACAGTCGATAGACTTCCAAGTCAGTGGTCCCAAAGGGATGATTTGGTATTGTTGTGCTTTGAAAAAAAATTGTTTCTACTGTACTGTGAGAATAAGCACATGTAAAACAAAGTAGCAGAGTGTTTGGTAAACTTTTTTGTTAAAGTGATTTTGGAAAGAAAAAAAACAATATTATAGTGTTTGGTAAACTTTTATGTAAAACAGCTGTGAATGTGTGAAATGACAAAAAAGGGTTTGGTCTTATTTAGTGTGCCTTGAGCGGCCCACTCCTTTTATTTGGTCTCCCTCTTCTTCTCTCGTTCTTCCCTTTTTCCTGTGAGACCCTCCTTTCTTTCTAACTCTTTCTCTAACTATGATACTCTCACTCTCCCTAATTACCGAGAGAATCACCCACACCAACACCAATTTTCGAGTGAAATCCATACCAATATTCCCTGTTTTAGGTGTAGTTTGACCTATGGATTCGAATGGTGGCGTTGCATGTGAAGATCAAGTACTCAAAAATGAAGAAAGCCAACCCTTACCTCTCGGTGAAAAACTCTTCGACAAGTTGACCTGAGGCTCGATGAAATTGGGGTGCTTCAAACTCAATTCAACCTTCATTTAATCTCAAGTACAACTTCTGTATCCTGCATATCAAATTTTGGCATGAAATTCTTGGGATTTAACCCCAAATGCCCTCTCTGTGTTCATGCCCAGAAATCTAGTGACCTTCTTGGTCATTTTTCCAGCAAACTCGAGACTGAATCTACACCAATCGCCAAATCTCAACTATGGGTAACTCTCTTGACTTTATCTGTGAAGTTTGAGGTTAAATTCGAAAGACTAGAGCTAATACATCCTATTTATTTTCTGCCCAGAAACCAACGAAGCATCACCAGTGCCATTACAACTAATCAAAGAAATCGTGGTGGTGATCTCCGCCTGAGACATCACCGGTTCTCCGGTGTGGCGATCCCTAGGAAATCGAGGTTTGTCGGCGAGGCCGTTACTAGAGCAGTCGGAGAAGGTCCATCAGGAAACCCGATCTGAACCGAAGCCGTGACCGGAGTCGTCGGAGATGATCCATTGGCGTCGTTAAAGGTGTCGCAAAGGGAGGAGAACTTGGAGATGAAAGCAGAGAGCTTGATATTGCGATCGACAACGAGGATTTTGGTGTCACCGCCGATGTAGGTGAGCTGGTGGTCGTGGGGGCGGGGCTGGATTGCGGAGTGGGGTTGGTTAGGGGTGTCGCAATCGATTTCGCAAGATCGAGGGGAGGAGTCGCGGGAGTCCAGGTAGGAGTGGTGCGAGAGAATGAGTATTGGAGGTGGGAGAATAGGTGGGTGATGGGGGTAGGAGGGTGAGCACGGGTGGGATTCGGGGAAGACGAATGTGTTTTTTTTTTTTAAATAATTTATTTTTGAATTTTTAATTTTCATGTGTATCGTTTAATGACACATGGTTCCCAGTCATTGTCCACATAGGCGTCACGTCATCAGTTAACGGGAGACTTAACAGCCAGATTAACGGATGCATGAGACTGTTCCAAAATTAACACTTTAGGTATGACTATGGGACGAAAAAAAACTTCATGTACCAAATGTTGAAAATCATGAAACTTGAGAGTAATAAACTGAGATTTATCCTATCAATTAATAGGTTATTTTTCCACATGGCACATCTTGAATTGATTCCTAGTACTGATGAGTCATATGATGGTAACCAGGAAAAACTAGGAATCATTTCAAGATGTGCCATGTGCCATGTGCCATGTGCCATGTGCCATGTGAATGGATCGTTGGGCAAGAACCTCAATGCCCAATCATGGGAAATGGACAACAATCAAATATATGCTATGAATCAAAGATCTTGGATATTTTTAGAAGTATGCCTCGATAAGAACCATAACGAAGGTAGCGTTTGAAGGAATCATGATAATATATCAAAAAAATAAACAATCCTGAATTTCAATCCAATTAATGTAACAAGACAGGAGTCAAAAGAAAAGTAACTGAAAAACACCTCATCGGGGTTCCAGGAATAAAATTATAGCCAAGGGCTTTTTCCAAGTGCCATGCCTTGCTAGATAACAAATGTTACATCCCGATCCGGGCCCACTACATCCCGAGCTCGATTCTGCTGTGACACGATATTGTTCGCTTTGGGCCCTGACCACGCCATCACGGTTTTGTTTCTGGGAACTTACGAGCAACTTCCCAGTGGGTCACCCATCCTGGGATTGCTCCAGCCCGAACTCGCTTAACTTCGGAGTTTCGATGAACTCCGAAGCCAATGAACTCCCAAAAGGCCTCGTGTTAATTGGAGGTAGGTATGTACATATAAGGCATATAGGATTCACTCCCCTAGCCGATGTGGGATCTAACAATTCACCCCCTTAGGGGCCCGACGTCCTCGTCGGCACACTTCCGGTTAGGGATTGGCTCTGATACCAAATTGTTACATCCTGACCCGGGCCCTCACCACATCCTGGGCTCGACTCCACCGTAGCACGATATTATCCGCTTTGGGCCCTGACCACGTCCTCACGATTTTGTTTCTAGGAACTCATGAACAACTTCCTAGTGGGTCACCCATCCTGAGATGGCTCCAGCCCGAACTCGCTTAACTTCGGAGTTCCAATGAACTCCGAAACCAATGAGCTCCCAAAAGGTCTCGTGCTAATTGGAGGTGGGCATGTACATATAAGGCATAAATGATCCACTCTCCTAGGCGATGTGGGATCTAACAATCCACCCCCCTTAGGGGTCCGACGTCATCGTCGGCATACTTCCGGTCAGGGATTGCTTTGATACCAAATTGTTACATCCTGACCCGGGCCCCCACCACATCCCGGGCTCGACTCCGCTGTAGCACGATATTGTCCGCTTTAGACCCTAACCACGCCCTCAAGGTTTTGTTTATGGGAACTCATGAGCAACTTCTTAGTAGGTCTGAAACACCCCAACCCTTCTTAGGGTAATTCAACGTTCTAAATCCGTTTCCAATGTCCGTTTTCCCGAATTCAATTTCTATTATATAGTTTTATTTATTGGACTCTTTATGTGCTTAGGAACAATTATTGTGACGTTTCCGTCTTCGCTAGTGGCGCAGCTTTTGGCAACTAAGTACTGTGAGTGGACCCCTTCTAAAATTACATGATTTGATAATTTAATTGCATAAATGATTAGCATGCCTACGGATTTATAATTTGATTTATGTGAAGCTTGATGATTTAAGATATTGATTATCGTCTCGTGTTTTTGGTGAGGAATTAATTGTGGCCTATATTGAGCTATATTTTAATATATACGGTATTTTCTATAACAACCATGAACTGGTAGACTATCTGATAGATGACGATAAGATGCTAGAACATGTTTTTGAACCCCTCTTTATAGTGTAGACGATGATCGGTAACCTACGCTATGAAGTGGTATTTACGAGAGACGTAACTATTTGTGCGTACCTAGTGGACACTATGCCGCCTGGGGCGAGGATCTGGTGTTGGCATGTAGGCCGGGAGAAATAATCCCTAGCGAAAGGCTGAGGGACACGGAGACAAGCATTGGGCCGGGAGGGAGTTATCTCTGGCTACGGGCACAGAGACTGAGGTGCAGGCACTGGGCCGGGAGTTATATTTATTTAGTGATCTTTCTAGCAGCACACCGCGTTTATGAGACGATTTATGATGCGTTTACTGTTTTGATTTTCGCGATGCGTTTCCGCGATGTGACTTTTGAGATATTGTGGCATGCTAGGATTTTTATTAAATCCATCACTTATTATGTTAGTAGTTTTCATTATTAAACTTTGGGGGTTAGTATGTTGATAACTGTTTTATTATTATTATATATATATAAACTTGGTTCACTCACCTTTGTTTTGCGCCCCCATTCAGGACTTAGAATCAAGGCACATAATCCCGGCGTCAAGATACTTCCGCAGCAGCATATTTGAGTCCTCTCGATGTAGGACCCACTTCTCTATTCATTCAATTTTATCTCAATTCTTTTTAGTGATTAGGTTTAGTTGTATGCTCTGAACACGTTCCTAAATTATTAACTCATTGTTTTTAAATTCATAAACTTTATTTATTTCTTATTCTTAGCTTTTGTATCAATTAATGGCTTTCGTCACCCTCAGGTGTCGGCTAGCACGTGTCTATCCTGGTATTCGGGGAATATCAGGGTCGGGGCGTGTCAAGGTCACTCATCCTGGGATTGCTCCAGTCCGAACTCGCTTAACTTCGGAGGATGAACTCCGATGCCAATGAGCTCCCAAAAGACCTCGTGCTAATTGGAGGTGATCATGTACGTATAAGGCATAGAGGATTCACTCATCTGGACGATGTGGGATCTAACAATAAATCCTTGCAATCCTGTTGAAACATTAATCCCTAATTAGGTAGAGGAAGAAATGGTAACAATCAAAGTAAAGCAAGACAAGATAGAACAATCAGAGAGCAGAGAATAATTAAGGAAGTTTTAACGAAAAGCCCACGGTACTGTTCACTTTAACAAAAAACCATATTTTTACACTAAAAAGTCAAACATGGTACTATTCACTTTACCCTTTATTTTGTTCTTATCATTAAAACTCAAAGTTTTCAAACATTTTTCATTAGTTTTCCTAATAATTAATCTAATTCATAAAATATCATAGCAATAACTTCATATAAAATTTAACACTAATCCAAGGACTAAAAGATCAAATATAAAGTCATTAGGATTGGGACCGCCATCCCCACTAACACCAAACCCAAATAATATCAGGATCAAAACCCTAATTAATACCAGAAAGATAATTCTTTTTACTTAAATTAAAAAAAAAAGGCCTAAACTTTACGAATTTATGGGGGAAAAGTAGTAAAGTAATACCAATTTTGCAACTGTCAAAAGTGAAATCTGAGACTCCAACTGTCTTGAAGAACTCCGTCGCCACGTCGACGATGACCGGACGGTGGAGATTGGACTCGTGGGTACACACGGAGTACCTGATTATACACCCAGCAGAAAATAAAATTCAAATTAAATCAAACAATAATTATGAGAAAATAAATTAAAAGGGATTTGAGCTGAGAGTTACGATTCGAAGTGTGGGCAGTGGATGGCGCAAGTTAGCAGCGGCGGCGGCGGAGTTGAGCTAGCGCTTAGTGAGAGAGAAGGTAGTGCTGCTGGTACCTGTGGTGGTGCTGAAGCAGACGGCCAAGGACGCACTGCGACTGGGGACACGTGGCAGGCGATGAGACGAGGGGGAAGAGGACTGACGGAGAGGAAGCAGAGAGGCATGTTGTTCCGCCGCTGCTCTGTGGCGGGAACGGATGATAGACAAAGCAATGTTGATGAAGGATTTTGGTAGGAAGATCTCAACGGTAATAAAACGGGAAAAACCGCTAATTACAAAATCTTCCCGGTGTTTTAGTTGTTGTTCAATTTTGGTCGTCAATCTTTTTTTTGTCGCAAATTAGTCCATAACGTGCAGATTCGTTCTTTGAATCAACCAAATTTGGGTTTGGTTAATTTTGTTCGTTTTATAGCATAAACGAGAAAATATGCCCTCGCGTTGCTACGGGACTTGAACACATCACCTTGAACTGCATGAATAAGACGCATTTTACCTGAATAAATTTAACACAATCATGGATGAACAGAGGGATATATGAGTGAATGGGGTCAGCAAGATATGCAGTTTCGTTTTTATATACATTCAACTTAGCTGACATGAAAAGACGCTGACATGAAAAGACATTGTACAATTAACAGGACGAAACAGAATGTTCTGTTTCCCTAATAAACAGAAGAAACAGAAGCAACATGCAATACACACAAATCTTGCCCCTGCAGTCAAGGTGGCAAAATATATATCCTATAGGTTAGGCACATGTTTTAGCAGTTGACAAAAAAACATAAAAACTGTTTCGTTCTTATTCTAGCATCTAAGTTTTCAAGCACAAACGTGCAAAGCAAAAAACATGCAGGACGCCTGTTTCCATAAGAAACAAGTCTAAGAAGTGTATTTTAGTTTAGAGGACATGCATGTATTTTCTAACAGCAAAAACATGAGCAAATGATTGGGCATAAACATATAATGGGCAGAAACATGAGAGTAAAAAATCCAAATCTCAAGAATATGATTGTATTACAGCAAATATGATTGGGCTCGAGGATCAAATGGGGACTTGAGATTTGGTAACTATGTAGAAGAAAAAGAACACCAATGGAACATTCCTAGAAACCAACCCTCAAACCCATCCAAATCAGATCAACTAATCAACCAAATTAACCCAATTAATAACCCTAAATTTACTCAACCAAATTAGCCCAATCAATAATCCTTAAGGATAAGATTATTTTTAATTATACACATACTCACTTGCTAGTCATTTGATACATTTAACTAATTCTGCAAGTTGTATTTCTGTACATGGGAATGAAAATGTAAGTTTTGGTCTTATACTTTCAGAACCAATACACATCTCAAATGTGGGAGTCTCAAAAGTTGTTTAATTTATTTCATTCCAAAGAAATTTTTTGTTCGGACACATATTCGAACAAAATACTCTGTGATTGACACTCACTTAAACACGTTAGAAGAACACACGTTTCTCTACCTGAAAAGGAGTTCAGGGATATGAAAAAACTACTTAATACCAAAAGCATAAACTACACTCAATACAATCAATAACTAAACTAACAATATATTCAACAATTTATCAAAAACACCATCAAATTAAACACCTTTAAACCATAAAAACCAAGGGAGCAAACCATATAATTAATGAGTGATGAGTGCAGACTTTCTGGCATTCAGGGCACCAATTATTCTAATAGAGAACGCATTTTGGTCCTCCTCCTTTGCCATTTCCTCATCATCCGCTGAATCCTCATCACCTGCACGTTCCAACGCCGCCTCGAGAAGCACCTTAGCAAATACCAGGGAGGAAAAACTAATTAATTTTTTTTTATACAAATATTAGTGCACTATAGAAATACATCATCTATAATAAGCAAACATGCGAATGCCTGAAAACACTAAAAGTCAAATATATCCTTGCATTTCTATTTGAATTCAGAGTACGTGGAAATCACATCAACAAATCAAAGCCCTAAATTTTTATCATCCTGAACTGGAAAAATTTGTAAAATCAAAAAATTGTCGCCGCATCAATATAATTACAAATTAAACCCCCCATTCTCTTATAGCTGATAATCCAAAACCAAATTAGTAAACTACTCAGCTAAAAGCCTTTTTTCAACGAAAACGCGGAAGGAGAGCCTGAGTCCTAATAATCCAAAATCATGTCAAATGGAGGAAAATGACACATCAGAATCGAATACTCATATACTAATAGAAATTTTTTCCTTAATTTATTTAATTATAGAAAAAAAAAAATTAGATCAAGAAAACCAAGAGCCAGATACAATTTTGATGCAAAGAAAGCAAAGTTAGAATACCAAGAGCCAGATTATGCTATTAAATCAGAGAAAACTGAGATGCAACGGAATATATACAAATCTAATCCAAGAAAGCAAACCAAAACCCTTACTGTCTGAGAGAATTTGGGATAGAATATCGTAGAGAGAGCAAGAGGAGAGATATACCTGGCTCTGGTTGGAATTGTTGGTGATGAATGTTTGGAGAGAAGCTTTACCTTTCACTCGCTTTTGATTCCTGTACCACAACAGACACATCGCTTGTGACAGTTTCCAAAGGGAATTTCGAATTCAAAATTCAACAACCTAAACCATAATTAACTCACAATTTAGTTCCATCAACATGATAGACATATCAAACTGTCAACAAACTAACAAAAGTAAACATAAACGTCCCTAGAAATAGCCCAATGATAGGATTATGTAGTCCTAGACTGTGCTGAACTAAATAAGAAAAAATTCAAGTGATCAAAGCTAATCTAGAGCTTTCTCCACTCCCTAACACAGTAAGAATCAGAACGTGCGTCGTCAATTTCAAGAAATTCACAGAAAGAGAGAGAAAGGGATAGAGTTGTACAAACCTCAGATCGACTGGCCTTGATCCTCTGGATTCCCTCATTATTGTAGCAGAAATAGACAAAAGCATATATACAATGACATTTTATCAGCTACTGGTTGGACCACGTTTATTACCTGCCATAAACGGAGAAACAATTTGGTATAAGAATCTAATAAGAATCTCATTCCACAAAACTTCTTCAGTGTTGGCCTAAACAACTGCAAGCAAAAAAATCCCCAAGATACATAATTTCATCCAAATCATCCACCGCCATTAACAAAACCATACCCTATATCTTCCTTTAGCTAAGATTAAAAGAGTGAATTTATCACCCAAATAAAATAGGTAGATTAAGGAATATGAGCTTAATACACAAATACAAAGTTCATTATAAGCTTAATACACAACACAATGAAGGCGCAAGATTACATTAACCGCCGACTTACCATCCATACCACAGAAAATGCATCTGAACTTTTGAACTAATCATTTCCCCTTCCACCCAAGAGTCTTTTGAAGAAGCTCCTCCTCCTCTTCCATTTCCACTTCAGCCTCTTCACTAATCTCATGATCAAATCCTAGTAAATGCAACAACCCATGTATCTGCAAGAGGGTTCAGTGATTAAAGTCATCAAACTGCATTAAGAAGCATCGCTCTGAATTAATCAGTTGTCCTACAAAAAATATCCTTAAACCAACCAACCAACCATTAGAACATGTATCTCATCATCTTTCAGCTAGCAATCCAGACAGAGAAGTTGGTGTAATGACTGCATACCTTATGTTCATTATGTTCGTTCAAAGTTGAAATCCTGAACACATTCTATAACTCATACTTTGATGTAAAGTGCATGAGGTACAGGTATTTGAGTCATATTATCTATTCATTTAGACTGAATTTGGGTGCCGTAGAAGAGTACAATTGGAGATTTCCCCGGAAAACTACTACTGCTATAGCTCAGGGCACATGATACATGTTATGTTAATCATCAGTTCATTTGAACATAAGTAATCAGAAAAGAAGGCCCAACTGTGTGCCTATTTTCTTACTGGTGTATCTTGGGTAAAAAATGGTTGCTGGAATTGGGTTATTTGGTTGCAGAAAAATGAGAGGATATTCGAAATATAAGGGGGATGGTGTGAGAGTGCTTTTGGAGCAAGTCAGATTTTGGGAATTAGGTTGGAACTTGTGGACTTTTCTTTTTCTGCTTTAGATTGGAAGGCAGTTGTCCGTTCATCTGAGCTAGGATGATTATGATATACATTAAAATGTCTGTTTTGTTAAGAGTATGTGGTCCTCTGGTCCAATGGTCCTGCAGCCATATTCACTTTATAACTCTTTCTTTTAGTTTAAAAAACACCTTGGATCTCAAATTAATATGAATACAAATTCATACTTTATTACTAAAGATCTTACTGCTCTTGATAAGATGAACAATACGTCATTTATCGTATGCATTGCATTACAATCATAATGGAAACATATAGGGTTGCAAGGATATTATCAATTTAATTGATTGTATTTGATTGGTGGAACTTCTACATCTCTATTTCAGGTTTTCAATTTCAGCACTGGGAGAGTAGTTCATAAAATATTCTTTGACTGTAAGATTACCTGCATGGATTATGCTCACACCGGACAGCTCATTTTCTGTGGTGAATCTGGTGATGCAACGGTATTTTTCAGTCATTCGCCATTCAATCAATTCAAACCGAGGAGCAGGCAACATCAAGAAGAGGATCTGCCATGTCAGGATCGCTGTCGTCCAATGAATACAAAAAATAAAGATAAAAATGATCAATTTATATAACAGCCCAATTTCATTTTCTCAGCAACCAAGCAAAAGAAAATACCTATCCGTTAAACACCCGATTTGGGGATAAATGTTACTGAAACTGGGCTTCAATCCTCTCCCCTCAACCGCAACAAAAAAATTGAAGTGTCCAAGCCATTGAAAAACTCACCCAAGATCTCAAATCTGCATAAATAAATAAGCACATAAATTAGCCAACCCAGAAACCAAAGAAATCAAAATCCACCCAGAAATGGAGCACCAAAATCACACATAGATAAGCAAGACAACCCAAATTTGAAGCCTTACTTTTCGGGTAGCTTCTCCGGGGGGCTGACAGGACTCTTCTTAAGGGTTTCCTCCCTCCATGGATCCGTCTGGTCCGTCCGTCGCTTCTGGATCGTACAATCTTAAGCTCTGGAAAATGAATTAAAGAATCAATTTTTACGATTGAAAAGCCAAAAGTGCTACAAACTCAAAATTGCTGAACACAAAAGTGGAGTAACACTGACAGAGTTGCAAGAGGAGATGAGGAGGTTTTCAGATTTCTATGTTGTATATATCCATGTACCAACTTCAAATCTACTAATTTTGAGAGAAAGAGAAATAATTACAACATTTTTCCATGCATAACCATAATAAATATGACTCAAAAATAGTTTTGACCTAAAACAAAAGAAAATGCTTAGGAAAATCAAATTTAACAGAGGTACATACCTGTAGCAGGGAAAAGAATGGATGTATCGCTTCCCTTTTCTTTTTTGGTCTGAATATATCCCTTCCCTTTAAAGGTTGCACTGCTCAAGAAGTAAACTCATTATGAAGAAAGTATATTCATAAATTAATTAAAAAAATGAAAGTAAATTATGCATCACGATTTGGACTTACTTTTCTGGCAACTTCTTGCAGTGAAGAAGAGAGCCGGATGAAATACTCGATCAGCTGGGTGAAAAGGATTTAGAGACCCTACCTCCTCCATTCTCTGAGAGCGAAGCCCTCCTCAGGCAGCATCTCCGACGGAGCCGGCAAAATGGGATCGTCGGACCCGCCAAACCCTCTATCAAAGCCCTGGCCGTTCGATTCGGAGTAGATCGACGGAGGAGAGAAGGCCTCCAACGCCGGCTGAGTGGCGAAAGCGTCGTCTACGGTGGAGCCGTGGCAGATTGGGGAATCGGCGGCGGAGTCCTTCAGCGACTCGGAGTCGACGAAGGGGTCGAATCGCTGGGAGGAGAGTCGGGGGTCGTAGCCCAAGTAACCGTCGTAGTCCCTCTGTCCCCATCCTCTCCAGTCCCTCTGTCCCCCTCCTCTCTTCTCGCCACTGCCACACACAGCTGTCTCCGAGTGAAAAACGGGAGCGATCGTCTCTCTCCAATTTGTCAGCCGTTCTGTCCTCCTCCCCTCTCTCTCTCCCGAGTCAAAGCTGGGATGCAACGGCTGAAAATCGGGTCTTAAGCCTGAGTGTCAGTTTTGTAAATAAAGAGAAAGTTGGCTAAAAGCATCTGAGTGGCAGTCTTGTAAATAAACTGAAATGTCTTACAAAACACTGTTCATATGAATAGTGCGATTTCCCCTCCTACTTTAGACTAAAGTAATGCGTACTCTTAGACAAAACTGGTCAAATTCTAATATATTAAAATCATTTTTACCAAGTACACGAGCTATCGAAATGTCTTTTAGAAAGTGATCACGTATTATTCTGTCAACTTTTGTAATGAAAGTTACTTTTAGATTAATTTAGGGTACAAATAGAGATTTGTAGAGTAATATTGTGGAATATGTGTCTTGACTTACAAGCAAAACATAAAGGACATTGAAACCACGCTTACAAATTCATGAAGGAAAGGGAAAATATTAAACATCTTTATTTGCTTAAATAAGCTTTCACAGTTGACAGCTACTTCTAAAATCTACGATCTTTTCTGCAGATAAGTAGCAATGGCTGAGAAAAAATCAAGCACAGCATACTTCACCTTGTCAACGAAGCAAAAGTAGGCATATCTCCAAGACTTCTTGACGGCCAAAGTCCCGAAAACTCCCCAGAACCCGAAACAGAAACCTATCACCACGCTGAAGATGAACCATAGCCTATCGGACTTACCGTCATCATCCTCCCCATCTGCACTTGGAACCGGAGGTGTTTCTTTGTTGCCTTGGCAATCGGTTGGTAATGGATGCCCGCAGAGACCGGCATTGCCTTCATAAATGGATGGATCAATGAAGGTTTCAAACTGGTTGCTTGTTGGGATTTTCCCGGACAAGTTGTTGTATGACAAGTTGAGATGATTCATAAATGTTAAAGAAACCATGGTCTGTGGAATTGGACCCGAAAGGTTGTTGCTTGATAGGTCAAGAGTTTCTATCCGCTCCAAGCTTCCGATCTCTGCTGGGATATTTCCTGTCAAATGATTCATGGACAGATTCAAGGTGCCTAACCTTGTAAGGCTCGTTAGCCCCACAGGCATCTCTCCTGACAAGTTATTGTCCGAGAGATCAACACTGTTGACAAGGTAAAGGATGGAGTCATATTCGAGCACTCTTCCTTTAGCCACTACCTTCAATCTTCCCTGGTAAAGATAGTCTTGTGTATCTTTATCTGTGAATTCCGATCTGAAGCCAGCCAAGTTACCTATGCAGCGTGGAATATTTCCGGAAAGATTGTTGTGAGAGAGGTCCAATATGTGGAGATTGGAAAGGCCGCATAATTGCGAAGGGATGTTTCCACTAAACGAGTTGAACCTCAAGCGTAAAATCAACAAAGAGAGCATGTTTTCTCCTATGGAAGCCGGAATAGCTCCAGACAGCTTGTTCTCACCAAGATCAAGACTCCTCATGTCGGTGCAGTTTCTCAACGAAGGAAGTTCGCCCGAAAGGTTGTTGCTAGAGAGTATCAAGAATCTAAGTGAAATGAGAGAACCTAAGGCCATCTCCAACCGAAGGGTCCAGAGGGCCAGAGGGCCGAAAATAGCCCTAAAACCGTCTCCAACCGAAGGCTAGCGCCACTAGCCGTTTTAAACCTTTTTTTTTTTTTATGAATTTAAACCTTTTTTTTTCTTGTTTTTTTCTATAACTTCCTATAACTTCTATTTTTCAAAATTTGTTTCAATTTTTTTTAATTCTATTTTTTTCCTATAACTTATATTTTACAAAATTTGGTTCATATTTTTTTCATATAACTTCTATTTTACAAAATTTGTTTCATATTTTTTTTTAAATTCCATTTTTTTCCTATAACTTCTATTTCACAAAATTTGTTTCATATTTTTTTTAAATTCTATTTTTTTCCTATAACTTCCTAAGCCATTATACAACATTAAATTAAATTAAGTAACATGAAACAACATTAAACAATATGAAACAACATTAAATAACATTAACCAACATAAAAATTATACAACACTAACCAACATGATTTTTAAATAAAATTAGGTTGTAGTTTTTAAATAATAAATTATGTTTGGCCCTATGGCCCTTTGGCCCTCGGTTGGAGACGGTTTTTTGTGACAGGGCTAAAACGAGTCCTCTGGCCCTCTGGCCCTCGGTTGGAGACGGAGGCAAATATGGCCCTGTACTGTTCATTAAAATATTAATATCTTGGAGAATCTTGGAGGGCCAGAGGGCTAAAACGAGCCATCTGGCCAGCCATCGGTTAGAGATGGCCTAAGGAACTTGGGATTGAACCTGAAAGACTGTTATTTGACACATCTAGGATGTACAATAATGGCATATTGTTCCAAAAATGAGGAATCTCACCCGACAATTGGTTATTCGAGACAACAATGGTCATCAATTGGCGTAGATTGCCTATGGATAGGGGAATGCTTCCATTCAAAGAGTTCCTCGAAAGGTCTAGATCTGTCAGCGAGGGCATTGATGTTGGATTTGTGACCAAGTGGACAACAAGCCAAAAAAAGGGGGACATCATTATGATGTCTAGCCCTTGATTTGTGGCTTTTACAAAGGCAAAGAATATGTGGCCTTGTGTGATGAGTGCAGCCGAAAGAGAGAAGAGGAGAGAGAGAAGGCGGGGCCTTTTGTTTATATTAAGGCATTTGGTTATGCCTTTGGTTGAGGGGAGCGGCAGATGAGAGAAACCAGGGAGAGCATTCGGCTCTCCCATTTGAATATGAGCTGCTCCTTCCCACCATTTGTAATAATCCCATTTTGTTAGTAATCACTCAATCAAAGATGTTGGTGCTACTTGTGTAGCTTTTGGGAGAGAAGGATTTTGATATGTGTTTCTTCTTCTCCATTTGTTTCTTAGTTTGAGTGAGAGCTATTGGTTGTACGTGGGATTTGGGTTTGAGAGTTAAAACTCTATTTGTAATCTCCTTTTGTTATTAGTGGAATTTCCTCGCCGTCTAGGAACTGGATGTAGGCTTACGCCGAACCAGTATAAATCCTTATGTCTTTTGGATTATTTGTCTTGTCATATTTTGCCGTTGTAGCTTATTGGTTTCATATTTTACGCTTCCGCACAACAATTGCATCACCAAGTTTACGAGGAATTGGCCCAGAAAATTTATTATCATTAAGATACAGCATGGTAATATTTGATGACCAGAGTTGGAGGGGACCCTCAAAGCGGTTTGAACTCAAATCAAAAGTGGAGGGAAAGCTGAATCTTAATGAATGCGGCACCCTGCCACTTAGTTGGTTGAAAGAAACATCGAATTCATCCAATTGCAAATCCAACTGCAAAAACCAGTCTGGTATGGTGTCAGAAATCCTGCAATTACTGAGTACCACAGTAACCAGCTCATTCTGATTTCTGAGCCATGTAGGAAATTTGGGACCAAGTTTGCATGATCGGATTGCCAAGTATTTCAACTTGAAAGGAGGTATCCAATCAGGACTAATGTCGAAAAGCAGAGAAACGTTTTGAGATCCCTTTTTTATGGATAAATCCTTTAGGCCTCGAAGTTTCGCCAAATGAGCTTCTGTAATGACACCTTCCCATGTGTTTTCCGAGATATCTAGCGCAACCAGCGATGAGAGTTGACCGAGACTTTCTGGGATCGTCGTCAGTTGATTGTATGCAATGTAAAACTCCTCCAAAGATTTTAAGTTTTCAATGGATGTTGGAACTGAACCCTGAAACGAGTTGTGCCACAATTCGAGAGATCTTAAATTTTTAAGATGTCCCAAAGAATCGGGCAGTTTTCCCGTCAGGTTATTATATCCCAAATCCAACCTCTGTAAGCTGATATTTGCGCATGAAGACAAACTATCAACAAAATTAGTAATCTCACCAGTAATTCTGTTGATAGAAAGTTTCAGCGCCTGCAAATTGCATAGCGTTCCCAAGCTTCGTGGCAACTGACCTTCAATGTCTGAATTCTGAGACAAATCAAGCGTCTGGAGAGACTTCAAACTACCAAATATTTCTGGAAGTGCTCCACGGAGATTATTGGAGTTTAGGTCAATGCTGACTAGTTTAGTCAGATTGAACAACCAAGGAGGTAATGTGGAGTTGAAATTATTGGTAGAGAGATCGAGAACCGAAAGGGATGTGAAATTTATAAAAGGAAGAGCGAAAGGAAGGATGGAAAGTTGACAAGAGGGCAAATGCAGTTCAACAAGTGAAGGGAGCATATTAACAGTGGGAAGCCAAGAGGATGCAACCTTGTTAAGATCCACTCCTCCCAAGTTGAGGAAGTTTAAGGAAGAAAGAGTTGGAAGCCATCGAAGGTCAGTCGCATTCGGTTCAAAAAAATTATTGCTGAGGTCTAGAAAAAGCAATCTCGAAAGATTTCCGAGATTATGGGGAATGACCCCACCAAAAGATGCACCCGAGAGATTGAGGTATTCAAGCTTCTCTAGTGATCCCATGAAACTTGGAACTCGAACACCTTCGAAGTTATTCATGCTCAAATCCAAATAAATCAAATCTTTCAAAACAAGCAAAGAACGGTTGATCTCACCACCTAATGCATGCATTGCTCCATCTTCACCGTCCAAACCATCTACATATTCGTTGCGAAGATTGAGCCTGGTCACACGTCCAGTTTTTTTGTTGCAGCCTACGCCTCGCCATTTGCAGCAATCTTCTCCCGTCCAAGATGAAAGCCCGTCTGAAGGATCAACGAGGCCTTGTTTGACCTCAAGAAGGGCTTTCCTGTTGGAGTATGTGGCCAAGTGGCCAACACCTTTCCTAATAAACAAACCAAAAGAAAAAAAAAAAGGAAAGGACAACATGATTATGTTTCCTTGTTTTGTGGCCTGTTTTGTGGCTTTTTTAAAGCCATAATTATTTGGTTTTCGGGTAGAAGAAAGGGTGAGAAATAAAAGCTCATTTTGTTTTAGAGAAGAGAGAGGAGAGAGCTGCAGAGAAAAGGAGTGCAAGCTGCAGAGCATCAGAAAAATAGAAAGGGTGCAGCAACCCTTCGTTGAAGAGAAGAAGAAAGTGCTCTTCTTTTTTGGTTAGCAATCATCCATCATAATTGTTGTTGTAATAGCTTTGAGCTATATGTATAGAGAAGAAATTATACATTATATTTCTCTCTCTATTTGTTTCTGTGGTGTGTGAGAGCTATTGGGTGTATTGGGTTATTTGGGTTGTGAGATTGCCAACACTTTGTAAACTCCCATTTGGTTGATAGTGGATTATTGGGTGAGCTCCTACTGCTCCGAGGATGTACTCCAGTTACACTGACTGTTGAGGAACCTCGTTAAAATCTTGGTGTTTTTATATTTTGTTCTTGCATTTTCATTTGATAAATTTCCTGTGGGTTAGCTTGAGTTGGTTCCAACGGGTTTTGGTGCTATCCTAGCACAACATTTCCTCTCAAAATCCAGGCATCCCACGTTATGATCAACGCTGCAGAGACCGAGCTTAACAGTTTCAAGGTATAGAATTCCTGACAGCAAAATAAGTGAAAGAAGTTGAGTGGAAACACTAGTCTGACCCATATTTCGAATGTGAACGTGCAATGGGATGATTTGTAGTACAAAAGATGAGTCTGCAGTATAAAAAGAGAAAAATGCCATGTATAAATAGGAGATTGTCTCCTCTTTTAGATGTTCCAAATTATGTGCCGTCATGGAAACACTTAGATGTGAAACCATAATGTTGCTGTTACGAAAATTTCCATGTCTCTGATAAGAAAACAAAAACAAAAGACTTACAAGTCAATGGTGCACCTCACCGCTCAAAACCAAGGCCAATAACTTCTACATCTTCCCCGTTTAATGACAGCTACTCCCGAGTCTTTGGAGATATATCCACGTAAGTGCCGTAGAGTTATGGAAATTCATACCCGGTTGTAAGTAAGAATCTCGTCATATAATCGGGTCACCTATAACAACCGTGTTGTCGAGGCTATCCTTAATGCTATGAGAATCGACACTAGTACGATCGTCCAAAGATTTCCCAAGTCAGTGCTATCCCTTCATGTACACATATCATGTCTTCTAGGTTAAAATTTAAGATTTTTTCTATGTTAGAGAGATTAACAGGAAAAGTATTGAAGTAACACCAGTTGTTTGCAGCAGTCAGCTGTCAAGTGTAAGAGCTGCGTTAGACAAGGCCGGAAGCTTCTGTTGAAGTCCGGTTTAGAGAACATATTTTTGTTTGTACTCATTTAGTCCTGACCGAAATGTGCTGCTTATTTTCCGCTTATGGACACCTAAATTTCAATAAGCTTTCCTGTCCTTGTATGTCGAAATTTTTCTCGAACCAAAATTTCTCCAAACGTACAACACAAGTAAATATTCAAAATAATGGTTTCATATGGAGTTTGGGTTTTGAGGGTTTGGAGGGAGTAAGTAGTGTTGTTTGAATGAAACAAGTATTTTGGTTTTGGCGTGAGTGATGAGTGGGAAGAGTTTTTTTTCTTTACAAGTTTCAAGGGTTTTGGCGTGAGTAGGGGTGCAACTTGGATAGGAATATCCAATTCCGACCGATTTGAGCTGAAATATTACAAAGATTTTGTCCAATTCAAATTCAAACTTTTGAATTCCGAAAAAAAAATGGATAGGAATTGGAATGTTTTTATATTCTAAATTCAATCTCAAATTCTGAAACTTGCATAACTTTGTTACATAGTACTTATTGACTTTCGATTTATTATACATGCACTCAAATATGTAACTATTTTGTCAATTACAACTCCCTATAGAATATACTAGCAAAAATGTCCGCGCGTTGCTGCGGGACTTGAATGCACCAACCTTAACCACATGAATTAAGACATTTAACCTAAAAAAAAAAATCAACATAATCAAGAACGAACAAAAGGGATAGATGAGTAAAAAGTATCGGTAAGATAAGCAGTTCGACTTTTATATACATTCAACCGAGCTGATTACAAAAGGTATAGTTGCAAAAAAATGCTATGTTTCCTTGAGAAATAGAAGTAACATGCATTTAACACTTATATTGCCCTTCAAGTTAAGATGGCAAAATATATGTCCTACACGCCAGGCACGTGTTTTAACAGCTAAACAAAAAAGCAAAAAAATGTGTGTTGTTCTTGTTTCAGCAGCTAATCTTTCAAGCACTAATGTTCAAAGCTAAAAAGATACAGGATGACTGTTTCCATAAGTTACAGAAGAAACAGAAGGAAGATGTAGTCCACACATATTTTGCCCCTGTAGTAAAAGTGGCTAAATACTTGTCCTACAGGCCAGGCACCTGTTTAAGCAGTTAACAAAAAACATAAAAATTGTTCCGTTGTCGTTTCAGCAAGTAAGTTTTCAAGCACACATGTTCAAAGGCAAAAACATGGAGAGCGGCTTTATAACAGCTGATAAAACATAACAATCAACAAACAAAAGCTTTAAGCAGCTAAATAAAGCACGGTTGGGTTTAACCTTGGAAATTAGGAATTAGGATAAGGGCCTAAATGTCAAACAAATTATAAGTATTGTATAAAAGGGTTAAGATAAGGGCCTAAACGTATTATAGCATGTTGCATAGATACATATTTTTGTTTGTACTCATTTAGTCCTGACCGAAATGTGCTGCTTATTTTCCGCTTATGGACACCTAAATTTCAATAAGCTTTCCTGTCCTTGTATGTCGAAATTTTTCTCGAACCAAAATTTCTCCAAACGTACAACACAAGTAAATATTCAAAATAATGGTTTCATATGGAGTTTGGGTTTTGAGGGTTTGGAGGGAGTAAGTAGTGTTGTTTGAATGAAACAAGTATTTTGGTTTTGGCGTGAGTGATGAGTGGGAAGAGTTTTTTTCTTTACAAGTTTCAAGGGTTTTGGCGTGAGTAGGGGTGCAACTTGGATAGGAATATCCAATTCCGACCGATTTGAGCTGAAATATTACAAAGATTTTGTCCAATTCAAATTCAAACTTTTGAATTCCGAAAAAACAATGAATAGGAATTGGAATGTTTTTATATTCTAAATTCAATCTCAAATTCTGAAACTTGCATAACTCTGTTACATAGTACTTATTGACTTTCGATTTATTATACATGCACTCAAATATGTAACTATTTTGTCAATTACAACTCCTTATAGAATATATTACATAAAAAAATGAGAATTTGAGAACTATAAAATTTTATATTGTGTAGAGAGAGCCATGGAGATGACATATTTTTTTGGGCAAAAGGTTGTTTACTACCCTCATGTTTCGTGGTTTTCAACATTTAGTACATCAATTTTTTTTCATCCCAGAGTCATACCTAAAGTGTTAATTTTGGGACAGTTTTATACATCCGTTAGTCGAACTGTTAGTTCTCCCGTTAAGTGATGACGTGGCGCCCATGTGGACAATGACTGGGCGCCACGTGTCATTAAAAATATTAAATTAATTAATTAAATTTAAAAAAAAAAAAAAAAACCCAACTCGAGGAAAAAGAAGGAAGAATAACCCAGAAGATGGGGAAGAAGAAGAAGAACCCGAAGAGGAAGAAATGACCCGATTTCCACCTTCATTTCCTCCTCATTCTTCTTCCTCCTCTTTGCTATTGATTCCGATCGACGAATCCCTAACCCTAATTCTTAGCCTCCCAAACAACGTCGCTGCACTGATCCTCTCCTCCATCCCCTTCTCCCATCAGGCCCGTCTCCGACCCACCTGCAAATGATGGAGGCTCTTCCTCTCCTCCAAAACCCTAATCGCCCTCCGCCAGACCCACCACCACAGCAACCTCTCCCACCTCATCTGCATCTTCCCCCAGGACCCCTCCATTGCCGCCCCTTACCTTTTCAATCCCCGAACCCTAACTTGGTGCCCCCTCCCACCCATGCCCTGCAATCCCCACGTCTACGACCTCTGCAACTTCATCTCCCTCTCCATTGGGCCTCATCTCTACGTCATTGGCGGCTCGTTCTTCAACACTCGTTCGTTTCCGATCGACCACCCATCGCCGTCCTTCACGATATTCCAATTTGACTTCAGCACTTCCTCATGGGACTTCCTCGCTCCGATGCTCACGCCGCGCGGAAGCTTCGCCTGCGCCGCGGTTCCAAATTCGGGAGGGATTCTCGTCGCTGGCGGCGGATCTGCCACACTCTGTTCAGCACGGCTGGAAGCCGAATGAGCTCAGTTGAGTGGTATGACATTGGTAGAAATGAATGGGTTACAATGGACGAGTTGCTAGGTTTTCGAGCTGGGTGCGCGGGGTTCTTTGTTAGGGATGGCGAGGAGAGGGAGTTCTAGGTTATGGGTGGGTACGGCGAGTCCAGAACAATTTCAGGGGTTTTTCCGGTGGAAGAGCATTACAGAGACGTTGTGGTAATGGAATTGAAGAATGGGAATGGTGGTTGCAGGTGGAGAGAGGTTGGAGATATGTGGGAAGCAGGGGAGATGATGAGACTAGGCAAAATTGTTGTCGTGGAAGATGGCGATGAACTAGGTTTGGGCAGATTTGGTTTTTTTTTTCTTCTCCTTCTTCCTCATCTTCTTCTTCTTCTGCAGATTCATTAATTTTTTTTCTTCTCCTTCTTATTCTTCCTCCTCATTCTTCTTCCTTTTTCTTCTTCTTCTGGGTTCTTCTTCCTTCTTCTTCTTCGAGTTTTTTTTTTTCCTTCTTCTTCCTTCTTCTGATGAGTTGCAGTTCGGGTTTTTTTTTAATTTAATTAATTATTTTAATATTTTTTAATGACACGTGGCTCCCAGTCATTGTCCACATGGGTGCCATGTCATCATTTAACGGGAGAACTAACAATTTGACTAACGGATGTATGAAACTGTCCCAAAATTAACACTTTAGGTATGACTGGGATGAAAAAAAAAATTGATGTACTAAATGTTGAAAACCCCGAAACATGAGGGTAGTAAACAGTCTTTTGTCATATTTTTTTTATCTTGCTGGAGAACAGTAGATGAAGTCATATAAGTCCCATAATTTTGAAATTCAAAAAATAAATCTGATTCCAAAAATACCTAATTTGGCATGAGTTTATGAAATTTCGAAATTTTCATTCTCAAATTAAAAATGATATGCATCTGATCAAAAATCAGGCCTAAGCGTGAGTATTGGATGAGAATAGTTGTCCTTCTAGACGAGAACATAATTATAATTAAAATTTTCACTAGTTTGTCTTCAATATTTAATTAATCAGTAGAATGTCTCGAGAAATCGTCAAACAAAAACAATCAAATGTTGCAAAAACACTCTAGACTTTCTTTTTACAGAAAAATAAAAGTTCGCAGCATGAATATAATCACGGGAAAGAAGAATAAAATTTCATGAATCATATAAGATATTCATGCTTCTTTATTACCAAAATAGTACTGAGAACGACAACCAATTTTCAGGTCTTATTTGCATTCATATATATGCTTTCACATTTGACAGTTTCTATGATCTTTTCTTCAGAATGGCTAATACATATGCATACACCTTGTCAGCGAAGTTGAAATACGCATATCTCCAAGACTTCTTGATGACCAAAGTCCCGCAAACTCCCCAGAAGCCGAAACAGAAACCTATCACAATGCTGAATAGGAGCCACTCTTTCGAGCTTTTTGACATACTTCGACATTGTACCATGATCATTTTCAACATTCTCAACTGGGTTAATATTAGTATTCACATGATTATCAGGATGATTCATTTTCCTAAATTATCAACATGTAAATCATAAGAATCAATCCAAAGTAGTCGCATAAAATCTCACAAGTCAAATTTATGCTAAGAGATCAACAAAACAACATAAAAGCATGTATAAATATATTATAATCTAAATTATTCTAGATCACTAACAATAATATTATTATAATATGCAAACAGAAAAGCAAAAGGAGCTTTTCGTTTGGCTTCAGAAAAGCAAAAAGGGGTTCTAATAAGTAAAGTTGAGGCATCAGAGCAGAAAACCATCAACATTATTAACAAAAAGAAAAAGAAGGCTTCAGGAAAGCATAGAATTTGAAACCCAGTTACCAGTTCTCACCAGCAGATGCATAAGATACAATGCAGCACTTGCAAATGGAGACGACAGAAGCAGTTGCCGATGACGGTTCTGAGGTTTGAGTGAGGAAAAACAGGTAGATCCGAATTTTATACACAAAATCGTTTCGAGTTTTGGTCAAAGAATCGTTTCGGTTCAGCTAATCTCAATCAACTGTCAATTAACACGATTCTGTGCGAATTAAGTGTAATTATCTTGATTTTTTTTTTTTGTGATTATCCTCTGATTTATAGTTTGAAACGTATCTGAAAAGTAGGATACTCGTATCCCAACAGTAAGATAGGCGTATCCCATCAGTCAACAACGTATCTGTTGACTTGGATACGTATCGGTCGCGTATCCGTACGTATCCCCCACGTATCCGTATCCCCGCGTGTCAGATACGGGATACGTTGGTCTTCCCGCGTGTCCATGCATCATAGATAATAAGTGAAAAAAATTGGATGGAAGCACTTCTGGGAACCATACTTCTTATGTGAGCTTGCAATGAGATATGCTTTGCAGGTCTCAAGATATCTGCAATATTTAAAGTGTGAAAAAGTATAACAATATCATTTTTTCCAAGGAGAATTAGTCTTCATGGAAAATGGGCAGCCGGCCGATGGTCTGTGGCTGGCCTTTCACAGTCGCTAGACTTCCAAGTCAGTGGTCCCGACCCTTAGCGTGTCTAGAAGTATTTGCATTACACTGGTATGCTGTTATTGTTTCGTTTCGTGGCAAATACATAAAAGCATGCGTCAGTTTTGTTCACATAACTTGTTTTATTGACACCGGATGCAACAATAATGGTACATACGTATCATATAAGGGCTCGTTGGCAGTGGCGAAGCCAGGAATTGTCAGACAGAGGGGCGAAAACGCTCTCTACACTGAATCGATTGTAACCGGTAACACTAAAACCAATGTAAGAAGCTTATACACTAATTTGTAGCCTTCGCACCTCCCAATCTTCAAATTATTGTTCTCTAATATATGGGAAATAATATTCACAATGTCATTTTCTACCTTTCAATCTTTTTTTTTTCTAGCATTTGCATTTGCGTTTGCATTCAATAAGGTAATAAAAATTAAGTGACATAAACAAGGGAATGAAGACAAAAAGAAAGAACAAAGATAGTAAAAATTGTTGATGATGTTATCTTTTATGTGTGATAACTAGTTAATACGGTAATCATACGTGATGAGAAGGTCAGTTGCCTTTGGATTGTTAACCCAAAAGAATATGTACAAACATAAAAGTGACATCTCCAAGGTAAGAAACAACCGGGAAAATGATTTTCCCATAAAGGCCATCATCAAATCTTTGGTCGGGATCATTTTTCATGATTGAGCTAGGGTGTAGTACCTAATGGGCCGGGCTCATTAGGTCCAGTGGCAGTTTTGATATATCATAACAAATACAGTACCAATTTTGGAAAGTGATTTTTATCAAGTACACGAGCTATTGAAATGTCATTTAGAAAGTGATCACGTGGTATTCTGTCAACTTTTGTAACGAAAGTCACTTTTAGATAAATTAAAATTGAAGAATCAAAGTGGAAGCACCGGAATAATTTAGGGTACAAATAGAGATTTGTAGATTAATATTGTAGAATATGTGTCTTGACTTACAAGCAAAACATAAAGGACATTGAAACCACGCTTACAAATTCATAAAGGAAAAGGAAAATATTAAACATCTTTATTTGCTTACATAAGCTTTCACAGTTGACAGCTTCTTCTAAAATCTATGATATTTTCTGCAGATAAGTAGCAATGGCTGAGAAAAAATCAAGCACAGCATACTTCACCTTGTCAACGAAGCAAAAGTAGGCATATCTCCAAGACTTCTTGACGGCCAAAGTCCCGAAAACTCCCCAGAAGCCGAAACAGAAACCTATCACCACGCTGAAGATGAACCATAGCCTATCGGACTTACCGTCATCATCCTCCTCATCTGCACTTGGAACCGGAGGTGTTTCTTTGTTGCCTTGGCAATCGGGTAATGGATGCCCGCAGAGACCGGCATTGCCTTCATATATGGATGGATCAATGAAGGTTTCAAACTGGTTGCTTGTTGGGATTTTTCCGGACAAGTTGTTGTATGACAAGTTGAGATGATTCAGAAATGTTAAAGAAACCATGGTCTGTGGAATTGGACCCGAAAATTTGTTGCTCGATAGGTCAAGAGTTTCTATCCGCTCCAAGTCTCCGATCTTTGCTGGGATATTTCCTATCAAATGATTCATGGACAGATTCAAGGTGCCTAACCTTGTAAGGCTTGTTAGCCCCACAGGCATCTCTCCTGACAAGTTGTTGTCTGAGAGATCCACACTATTGACAAGGTAAAGGATAGTGTTATATTCAAGGACCCTTCCTTTTGCCACTACCTTCAATCTTCCCTGGTAAAGATAATCATCTGTATCCTTATTTGTGAAATCGGATCTGAAGCCAGTTAAGTTACCTATGCAGCGGGGAACATTTCCGGAGAGATTGTTGTGTGAGAGGTCCAATATGTGGAGATTGGAAAGGCCACATAACTGCGAAGGGATGCTTCCTCTAAACAAGTTGAGCCTCAGACGCAAAATCAACAAAGAGGGCATGCTTTCTCCTATGGAAGCCGGAATAGCTCCAGAGAAATTGTTCTCACCAAGATCAAGACTCCTCATGTCAGTGAAGTTTTTCATGGAAGGAAGTTTGCCCGAAAGGTGGTTGCTAGAGAGTATCAAGAATCTGAGTGAAGTAAGAGAAGTTAAGGATCGTGGGATTGAACCTGAAAGACTGTTATTCGACACATCTAGGATGTACAATGATGGTATACTGTCCCAAAAGTTAGGAATCTCACCAGACAACAGGTTATTTGAGAGAACCATGGTTGTTAATTGGCTTAGATTACCCATGGATAGGGGAATGCTTCCATTCAAAGAGTTCTGGGAAATGTCTAGATCCGTCAGAGAGGGCATTACTTCACTAATGTCACGAGGAATTGGCCCAGAAAAGAGATTATCTCTGAGATACAACATGGTAATGTTTGATGACCAGAGTGGGAGGGGGCCCTCGAAGCGGTTTGTACTCAAATCAACGGTGCCAGGACTGATAAATCGTAATGAGTTAGGCACCCTGCCGCTTAGCTGATTATAAGCGACATCTAGTTGATCTAATTGGAAATCCAACTGCCAAAACCACTCCGGTATGGTGTCTGAAATCCTAGCATTGTTGAGTACCAGAGTGACCAGCTCAGTCTGATTTCTGAGCCATGTAGGAAATTTAGGACCTAGTTGGCATGACCTAATGTTCAAGTATCTCAGCTTAAAGGGAGGTATCCAATCGGAACTAATGTCGAACACTAAGGAAATGTTTGGGTTATTTTGATATATTGAAACATCTGTAAGGCTTCCAAGTTTCATGAAATGAGCTTCTGTAATCGAACCTTCCCATGTGTTTTCCGAGATATCTAGTGCAGTCAGCGACGAGAGCTGCCCAAGACCTTCAGGGATGCTCCCACTCATTTGATTATTGGAAATGTACAACTCCTCCAAAGATTTCAACTTTCCAATCGATTTGGGGATTGAACCCTGAAACGAGTTGTGCCACAATTTGAGAGATCTTAAATTTTTAAGATGTCCCAAAGAATCAGACAGTTTTCCTGTCAGGCTGTTATATCCCAAATCCAACCTCTCTAAGCTGATATTTGCGCATAAAGACAAACTATCAACAAAATTAGTAATCTCACCAGTAATTTTGTTGATAGAAAGTTTCAGCGCCTGCAAATTGCATAGCGTTCCCAAGCTTCGTGGCAACAGTCCTTCAATGTTTGAGTTTTCCGACAAATCAAGCGTCCGAAGAGATGTCAAACTACCAAATGTTTCTGGAAGTGCTCCTTGGAGATTGGTTGAGTGCATTTCAAGGGTGACTAGTTTTGTCAGATTGAACAACCAGGGAGGTAATGTGGAGTTGAAATCATTGTTTGAGAGATCGAGAACCGAAAGGGATGCGAAATTCATGGAAGGAAGGGTGAGAGGAAGGACGGAAAGTCGACAAGAGGGCAAATGCAATTCAACGAGTGAAGGTAGCATATTGACAGTGGGAAGCCAACGTGATTTAGCCTTGCTTAGGTCTACTCCTCCAAGGTTTAGGTACTTTAAGGAAGAAAGAGTTGGAAGCCATCGAAGATCATTCGCTATCGGTTCAAAAAGATAATAGCTGAGGTCTAGAGAAAGCAATCTCGAAAGGTTTCCAAAACTTTGGGGAATGACTCCACCGAAAGATGCACTAGAGAGATTGAGGTATTCCAATTTCTCTAGTGATCCGATGAAGTTCGGAATTCGAACACCTTCAAATTTATTCATGCTCAAATCCAAGTGAATCAAATCTTTCAAAACAAGCAAAGGGTTGATCTCACCGCCAAATGCAAGCAATGTTCCATCCTCACCATCTGAAAATTCGTTGCGGAGATTGAGCGTGGTCACGCGTCCAGTTACGTTGTTGCAGCCTACACCGCTCCATTTGCAGCAATCTTCTCCCACCCAAGACGAAAGCCGGCCTGAAGGGTCTGTGAGACCGGCTTTGAGCTCGAGAAGGGCTTTCCTCTCAGTTTCCTTGCATCCCACGTTACGATCAGCACTGCAGAAACCAAGTTTAGTGGTTTCAAAGAAGAGGAAACCTGACAGTATAATAAGTGAAAAAAGTTGGATGGAAGCACTTCTGGGAACCATACTTCTTATGCGAGCATGCAATGAGATATGCTTTGCAGGTCTCAAGATATCTGCAATATTTAAAGTGTGAAAAAGTATAACAATGTCATTTTTTCTAAGGAGAATGAGTCTTCATGGAAAATGGGCAGCCGGCCGATGGTCTGTGTCTGGCCTTTCACAGTCGCTAGACTTCCAAGTCAGTGGTCCCGACCCTTGGTGTGTCTAGAAGTATTTGCATTACCCTGGTATGCTGTTATTGTTAGTGTTAAGTTTTGTTCACGTAACTTGTTTTATTGACACCGAATGCAACGATAATGGTACATACGTATCATAAAATGGCTCATTGGGAAGTGATTTTAAAATGACGGAAAGTGCTTTTAGTGAAAATATTTTTTAGAACAAATTCTTAGTAAAAATGCAAGTGAAAATTCTAGAAAAGGCACATGAAGTGTTTTCTACTAAAAGCATAGAATTGATCATTACATGCTCGCATAAAGGTCAGTTTGCAAGTAATACAAGTGCTTTTGGAATTAAAAAAAAAACATTTTTTCTTAAACATTTTCAGTTATTTTAAAAATATTTTCAAACCAGACTTGTTGACGGTTGAATACTGTTTTTAGACCATGGCACACGTTGGAAATCCATTCAGAAGGGGTCAAATGGGGTCACAATCACAATCGTACTTGTGTGGCTATCCTTTCTCCCTTCTGATACGAATAGTAGAATTGTGCAGAGGCTTCCAAGCAATTGTTGTGACCTCTCACCTCCGTACAATATCAGTGTTTTGGAAGTTTTGATTTCCCACTGTGGAATTGAAGTTCCGCGGGGTCAATGACAATGACTTATAAGTTCAAAATGCAATTTCAATCGATACGATTTTAAGGAGAGATTCTCGTACTTAACCGGTAATAAGACAAATTCTTTTAATAAGGGCAATTCTTACAACGGGATTGCCAATGTGATGATATCCAACGTCAACCAAGCATTGTCATATGAACAAAATTAAAAAGTATGTTAGTGTGTACTTAACTTGGGATATTGTTGCAACTGTATTCCCGGTCCCCCATAAGAAATATCCAAACGATATCAATACCCAAATTATCAATTAATAAGTCATTTTTCCACTGGGCACATCTTGAATTGATTCCTAGTATTGATGAGTCACAAGATGGTGACCAGATAAAACTGAAATACTTATGTGAGTCCTTCTAGTTCCTGAAATAGTAGATTGTCGCGGCGAAGTCACTAGCTGATAATTTTTAACAATTTTAAGATAAAAAGATTAATAGGTCCCTTTGTTCAAAGAAACCATTAGACGCGTTCAAATTAAACAAAAAAAAAATTAATAGGTCCCTTTGTTCAAAGAACCTATTAGACGCGATCAAATGCAAAGAAAAAGCTCCTGTATTTCTTAATAAACTTCCAAAATTGACAAATTGCATGAGGACCAAGAAACTAACATCACACAGTACTTTTTATAAATTCCACCATCAGTTAGCTCATGGTTTGAAAGTTGAAACAATTCAAGAAAAAGCAGCTGAACCATTTATAGAATTTGGACACAACGCCAATACACACTACCAGGTTTCCAAATGGAAACAAATTCGGAAACAACGATCTACTCCAAGGCCGCAGCCCAATATTATACGATCCCAGTCTATAAGTATGCACTTAATCATCGGTGCCAAAGTATCGGTCACCAAATTCACCCAGTCCTGGTATGACACGGAACTCATCATTCAGCGCAACATCAATCTCCGAAGTCACAATCTTCAAAGATGGAAACCGTTTGGAAACACAATGGATTCCTTCAGGGGCCTAAGGCAGATGAAAATAGTAGGGTATTTAAGTCAATGTGTGTTGTTATTTGTACACAAATACGCGTAATCAACCAGCATCAAGAAAAAAACTCACAGAGATGAGGTTTAAGAAAATAATATGGGCTTCAGGAACTCCTTTCTGTATGAGTAGTTCAATCGCCTGGTTAGCAGAGTTACCTACAAGCCATTAAGGTTGATCATCACTACTCAAGTCACCAGCAAGTTCAAAATTTTGAAGAATGCACTCTAGCAGAATGGCTCGTAAATTTGATAAATTATGGATGCCTATTTACTGTTGCTTGTAATTTGAAATGTTTAGAGTAGTGGCCCCTAAAAGTATGGGCAAATCCCACATTGGCTCGCAGAAGTCACAATGAACTGCCTTGCTCCTGTCACTATTGTTCTGTGTCCAAGTGAGACATAAACCATCGGACAAGGGGAAAAGTGGGGCGTCGTGACTTTGGGTAGCAATGTGAGATTTGACCATACTTTCAAGAGCAATAGACTGATTGAGCCTCATTATATACAAATTCTTCAGCGTACCACATAACAAAGACTCCCATGACCCAAAAATTAAAAAATAAACAAAAACCCGATGACAGTTTTAAGCTTGCAGAAGCTAACATGCCACACCAACTGAATTTTCAGACTGAACACTGTCTCACAACATGCTCTTTCAATGGGAATGGCATAAGACATAAACAATTGATATCTTTCTACCACTGCTGTGTATAACAACGAGAATAAAAAACTAGACACGAATTTTTTCTTGCAACACTACCAACTGCATTTCCTGCGTATATGGTACCAAAGAAGGACAACCAAGCTTATGAGAGATAAATGGGATTACCTGTAGCAAGGACTGGATCTAGAAGCAGGACATGACGTTCTGAAATATCCGTTGGAAGTTTCTCGTAAATAAGCTGTTTAAGTTGGAATAGCTCGGTTATACACAACTTTTATAAGGTTTGAGAGGGAGGAGATAGCTATTGATCAAATTTTCTCCTTTAAAAACAAGGTACCTGCTTTCCATTGTCTCCATCACGGTGAATCAGAATCTTTCCAATCTTTATTCCTTTGCAACATGCACGTAATGCATTTTCCATGCTCTCACCACTGACATAATAAACAAGGAAAGGTTGTCGGCATAGACAAAGGACTGCCGGATAAATAAAACTTCTAAAATTCAATACCTGATTTAAAGCTCACCTTCGAACAATTGAAACCCCACACAGTTTCTTGCAGAAATCCACCCCGGTATATACTGATGCTGGTATATAATAAAAGCAAAATTTCAAAGACATGCAAAATATTCCTCATTTTCAGGCTATAGTTCTGATGATGCAAATTAAATATGAATCCATGTTTGTGCGAGATTTATCCATTTATTCAAAATAGCATATATAAAAAATTCAAAATACACCCTACCCCCTAAAGGAAATCCAAAATTATCCCCATGCCGAACCGAACAGGTCACAATCAAGTTATGAAACGAGTATGGGTAAGGAAAGATGAAATTGTAGACATGTAATCAGCACACCTGTTGGAGTTACTACTTGCTTCTCTGTGAATGGCAAATGGCCAAGGCCATGCTCCACAACCTGGAGGCCACATCAGAGTATAAGAAAATATAAGCACAACTCTTGTAGATATATGAAATTTAAATTAGGCATGGAATAAAAATTACCAGACGTATTAGCCGATCTGAATAAAATACAAAATCATGCTTCGATATTTCTCGGTCTCGAATCAGTGTATGCATACCTCTAATCTGAAAAATGACAACAACTAGATTAAAGACTAAAGAGATGAAAGTGAACAAATAGTCATCTAAGTGCCGACTGGTGGGAAAAGCTTTAAGGTTACAAGTCCATCATAATGCAAATTATATGCTCAAATTACTTGGGTCAGTCAACCAAGAAATCTGATTTGTAATGCTTTTCAGAGCTGAAAATTAAAATACTTGAGAAGAACACAAAACGTGCTCAGAAAATGCAGTTTAGAAAGTTTCTGAGTTATAAAAACAATACTCAACTAAACTAAAAACAAGAGCCGCATAACTGAATTTGGCAAATCATTTGTACTCATGAGTTGTGGAATCAACAATCAAAGCCAAATACCAAATTCCTAATTCCCGTAAAAGACAGAAGGTGAACAATATGTCTATATAAAAACAAATCACACGAACACATATTGCATACCTGAAATGTTGACTGAATAACGTACACATTAGGATATATTTTGCAGAGATCATGCTGACCAAGCTTTGTGCGAATATGTTGCACAATCAAATCAATTGCAACATGATTATCACCCCCACGGGGAATGATCACATCAGCATACTTCTTTGATGGGTGAATAAAATCATCAAAAGCAGGTTTGACGAACTTGGCATACTGCACAATACATAATGCCTCAGTGTGATTTTAGGAATGGAAATAATACAGTCTCAGCAGAGTTACAAAAGAAACTATAAAAAGCCACTCTTGTCTTACCCAGCTCTACAAAAAAAATTATCCCAACTCCTGTGAAAAGAAAAATAAGCCAAGCTCAAATTGGGTCTTACCATTTCAAGAACAGAGTTAATGTCCCTGCCCCTCTCAACTGTGTCTCGTCTTATTCTACGAGCAAGCCTCACATCAGCATCTATTAACATATGGTTTTAAATTAAAATAAATATTGAGAGAGAGAGAGAGAGAGACAGCATAACCAAAAAAAAGTTAAGACCTCCTCCTCACACACATACAGAGACTGGCCAATAAGAGGAAAATTCCATATCAAGACCGCAAGTAACGCTCAAATTTCCATATCAAGTCCGCAACTAACGCTCATACTAACATGCCATGCAAAACAAAACTATGGAAATCTAAAAGATGTGATCACTATATAGGGCAGTTATTGCACAATAAATAAGATGAAAACGACAAGAATTATACAAAAGAGATCAGACCTGTATCAACAAAAATCTTAATGTTCATTAGATTGCGGACACGTTGGTCATGGAACACCAGAATTCCTTCCAAGATTATTACATCAGAAGCATTCACCTGATAAAACAGTACACCAAATGCCAGAAAAGGGAAGAGAAACGACAATTACGAATCAAAATTGTCCTTGAGAAGAGCCATAACGGTAGCAATAAAAACAATAATAGAAGTAACATAAGAAGAAGAATATTAATAATAAACAATAAATAGTATAGCGTAATCAAGTAAGCTATTACATGCAAAAAATAGCTAAATACTCGTAAGGAAGAAAAGGGAGGAAAACACCTAAATGATTTGAGTACCTGCCGGAAACTATCAGAACTTCGTCTATGTATCTTAAAATCATAAATCGGAACTTGGACAGATTGCCCGTTCTTTAGCTTTTGAACGCAATCCAAGAGTTGTTCGGTGTCAAAAGCGTCTTAAAAAACAAAACCAATAGATAATCAGTAAACTATATGAATAATGTTCCTATAGATATAGAAAAGAACCCAAACAAAACATGATCTGTCACTACATAACTGCCAGATATGCACAGTATACCATAGCACACAACCTAATTCCTTAGCTAAAATCAACAACACAAAAGTGAATTTGAATTTCAACAGTAAAATGATTACCAGGGTGATCAAAATTATACTCATGCACTCGTTCCGATTCCTCGGGTGTCAAACCTCGATAAAATGAATCCTACAAAATGTCCAAATCAAACTAATCAAAGAATTATACTAATTATATAGCTTAATCAACTAACAACAGGAAATCGTGCATGCAGAGAAAGTAAGCAACGAGAAGGAGCTTCACCAAGCCCTAACCTGATTGACAAGTACGACACGATGATCGTGAAGCTGCTGGATGATCATGTCGCACACCGTCGTCTTACCGGAAGCCGTACCTCCCGAAACACCTAATCAATCACCGTAACGCCAACGAAATTGAAATTAAAATTGAAGAAATTGAAATTGAAGGAATTGAAATGCAGTTGCAGCGGAGACTGAATCGCATCGGATCAACGAAATGCAAATTGAGATTAAAACGAAGAGCGAGGGGGTGAGAGTACCGATGACGAATGGCTGCTTGGGGGCGTTGGGGTCGGCTGCGACGTTGGAGGCGGCGGCCGGAGACGAGGAAGGCGACGGAGAGGAGAGGATGCCGTCGAGCCGGAGCCCCGAGAAGTGGGGACCAGATGCTTTCTCCATCACATAGTCAATCGCCGTCGCGTCCTCCGGCATGGTTTTCCACTCTCTCTCTCGCTCTCGCTCTCGATCTCTGGTTTCGGGTTTCGGAGTGAATTTTGGTAAAGAACGACACGACGCTGCAGTTTAAGTGAAAAATTATGTTAAAGAGTTTCAGCTGGATAGAGGAGATTCTGCCGTTTCGTCACGATTTGTCCGGACGCACAAGATTCGCGCTTTCATTTTCATTTTTATGATTATTTTTTATAAATTAAAATATTGTTTTTTATATTAAATAAAAAAAAAATAAGACAACCGATCACAAGTCACATTTATCAACCTTTTTCAAGCCCGAAAAATCTATGGGGAAATTTCACCCTGTCCATGGCCACAGTTAAGAAGACTCACCAGCTCTCGGGATCTCTCATATTTTTTGTTTATTGGAGAGTCGAAGTCTAAATTTACCACTGAGTCAATTGCTGTAATTAAATGAAAATATTATTTTAATTTTTCTGATTTTGCGACAATTATTATTTTTATTTTTCTGGTCTTGGATAGGGGACACAGATCCTCTCCGGATCTGAGCCTAGGGATCAATAGATCCGAATCATTGAAATTTGATACAACGGTTACAATTATTATAACTTTTAGGAATGTTTTCTATTTAACGTCGTTAATCAAATTTCAATGATCCAAATCTATTGATCCCTAGACTCAGATCCGGAGATGATCTGTGTCCTTGGATAGGCACGTGGTGGTGGATAAAATACCTTTTGTTCGACAGATTGGGTTTCACGTTTAAATTATGAAACTTTAGTAGACATCTCTTCAGTAGTCAAAGTCTTATGCGCACTGACCACTCGTTTGAAGCGTTCATCTGAAGTTTTGCGTTCTTTGAGCAGGGATCTTGGCCGTTTATTTATATAGTCTTGACCCTAGCGAATCTTTCCATCATGACGTCATTAGAGTTTTTGTCACCCATTAATTTTGAGGAATTGGATCCTCTCCTAAACAAGGATCTTGGACCGTAAGATTTTTATCCAACGGCCACAAATAAGGAGATCCCTTTAAAGTTATAATAATTATAGTCGTTAGATGAAAATCCAACGGTCCAAGATCCTTGGTCAGGAATATCCTCTCCTTGGTCTCAGAAGAGGATCCAATTCCTAATTTTGATCCACCAAATCTCACACTTCAGAAAATTATAAAGAGTTGCAAATGGTTAGTTATCACAATGGTGAAAAAAAGTTAAGCTCTTATATGACGCTATGGGTATAACATCTAATTTAACAAAATATATCATTTGACAAATATATATATATATAAAGTGCCCTAACTCCCTAAAACCATCTCCAAGCCTTGAGCTAAAACCTAAAATTTTTAGCCCAAAAACAGTTTTTCTGCTCCAACTCTTCTTGCTTAAATTTTTATCCCTAGATTATTAAAGAATGAATTTAAGCTAATTTTTTTCTTCAAGTAACTTTTTTAAAAGAAAAAAATTATGTAGACTATCATAATTTAATTTTATGAACATTTTAACCTAAAAATATTTAGATTCTGACAAATATTGAAAAATCACAAACCAACACCATGAAACTCGTTAAACACTATGAAAAAATATGAAACGCATAAAAGATTTTTTTTTAATTACTTTAGCCATTAGATTTAAATTTGAACCGTTAAATAATTTTTTTACTGTTGAATTTCATTAAATTAGATTTTAACCGTTTGATTCAATTAATTTATAAATATAAAACTAAATAAAATACACATATATGTTGGGCCAGCCCCGCTAATCATGGGCTAAATCTGGCTTTTGTTTAGCTTTTAGCCCATACATTTAGCATGGGTTGGGTTGGATTTGGGAGGGGGGGAGGGGAATAAAACCTAAAAAATAGCATTTAGCTCAGGGTTGGAGATGGTTTAAGTAATCGAATATTAGATTTACTTAGGTTTCGACAATAGCAATTATTGAACTCTAACCTTACTTACACTCCAAGCATTTTTAAATTAACCTGAAGACCTATTAGGCGTCGATAATTTCAAAGGACTTTAGAGGTCTTATTTTATGTATAGAAAAATGATGCGTATCATGAAAACAGCAAAAATATTTAAATGTAAAGGTTGCTAGCATTTCTTTAACTAATATTGATGGAGCTACATTCTTTGTATAACCAATATAGGTGAAGGGAGGTATTGGTTTTTCTTTTTTCTTTTTTTGTCTTTTTTTTTTTGTCAAAAACTATAAATTAAGGGCACATTTGAAAATCTATTATAATTTTTTTTTAGTTTATTTTGTTAGATATAACTGAATGCGTATCATTCTTAAAAATTAAAACATGACAAAAATTTAAAAGTGAAAACTTAAAACTAGCAATTAGTCTTTTATTTAGTGGTATTTGTCTTTATTTAATCAGAAATTGACTTGAGTTTAACTCGCATGAACGATGAGTTCGATATCTAATTGTAACTAGCCTTGTAAATTGTAATAGAGCTGAAGTGTCAAATATGTCTACGTACATACGGACTCCAAAAATAAACCAATCGCAGCCACTTTATTATACTCCTCTTTAAAATTTCAATCAACTAAAAAATAAAAGGGAATTTTAACGAAAAGCTTATGTACTGTTTATTTTAACGAAAAATCACATTTTTACACTAAAAAGTTATTATTTTGTCATTATCGTTAAAACTCAAAGTTTTCAAGCCATTTTCATTAGTTTTCGTTTTTTAACCATAAAATATTTGCTATAATTACAAACAAATCCGTCAGTGACTGTAATTTATCTCAAATATCCAAGATACACTCATACGTCCGTCTTAGTAATAAGTAGGCCCACTAAGCCCAAGATACTCCGAACACGGAAAGCAGAAGGGTGGCAGATAATGCAGCAATCACAAACAATGAAGGGGCAGAATGCAGGAAAGAAGAAGAAGCTGCTGCAGAAGTCGAAGCAGGAGGAGAAGCGTCTGAAGACGATGACGATGATGATGACGGTGAAGAAGGTGCGTTTCCGTCGACAGTAGTGATCTTCATCTTCATGCCTTGGTCGCAGTGGCCTGAAGTGCCGCAAGCAAAATATCGTGTGCCGGCCTTGGTCAGTTTCACCACATCATTGCCGCTAGACTTGGAGTCTAGGGCACTGCCGGTGTGGCAGCTCTTGTAGACGCTCTCGTTTGGTAGCTCCACCACACTGTGCAGCCCCGAGGTGTACTTAAAAACTGCCAAGAAAGATCAATTATATTGGTTATCACAGTATAACACTGAGCATAAATGTAATTAGAATTTCATGTTGGAAGGATTAAAAAAGCATTTTCTAACGACCAAAAGAGTTTTTCTATGCTTAGGTGAAAGTGCTTTTGGGTTATACAAGTGTTTCTTTCAAGAAACACTTTCCATATATGCGTTAGCACTTCCAAATATCTCTTGTTAAAAAAGCACTTGGATTTCTCATGATATTTCAACGTGATTTTTTTATAAAAAAAAAATGTACTTCTATAATAAAAGTGTTTATGAGCGAAAGTATTTGTAATAGAAGCAGTTTTAGACGAAGTGGTACTATAAGAAACATATTGACGCTTTGTGCATGACGTTTGTCCATTGTTAAGGAATGAATTTTGTATCGATAACACGTTGATACGTATGGTTGACAACATTATTAATCTACGAATGGTATCAATGACTTAACCATACTTTATTGAGAATCCATTAATTACCATAGAACGGATATCTTGTCTAGAGACGAAGTAACAAGAAACTTACCAAGTTGGTCACCGACCTTGAATTTCTGGCCGGACGCCCATGAGTTCAAGTCTGTGGATTGCTCCCAGCCTTGGCTTCCCCCAACAACATGTTGTGATGCCAAGGTTTCCTTTGTGAGCAAAGCTGCAAAAACCAACACCAACAAAGCTGTGGTTGTACGCCCCATCCTCTTCTAATGTTTTGTAGTCTTAATTTGCTCTTAGCTCCTTTCACAGTCTGAGCTTTCCAATGCCTATACAACTATATATACACTCAATGAAGACTTTTGTTTATTATTAATTATTTAGTAAATGTTACAAAACAAAAATTTATTTGTAACGTTTGATTTTTTTTTTCTCTTAAAAAAGAGGATCACCCGGTGGTTTCGCCACATTCACTCTATTGGAATTCTAGAAGACTCACAAAGACATTTTAGCCTTCTCTGACCACCATCGTGTGATTCATAAGCGCCAAGACTCAAATCCAAGACGTGCTGTGTAGAATACGAGTCTGTAATTCGTCCCTAACCACTGGACCACTCTATAGTGGTTTATTTGTAACGTTTAATGAGTTTCATAAGATGGACATTTGATTGAGGGCAGATCAATTTACCAAATTGCCTGATCAGGAATCAGGAGGTAGTGCTGCAATCTAGATAAGGCATTCGTGTAATTCTGCAGACATAACAGGGCTGGGTTTGTGAAGTGAGATTATGTTGAGAGTTCGGAGAGTTTGGTTTGTCCTCAAAGCAAAACTAGTCGGTGGATATAAAGGAAGCTTGGAGTTGAAACAAAGATATGTTGGTGATCATATTCACTAGAAGGCATGATCGTCAGAACTCAAATTTTTTATACGCAAATGTCAGAAACTGACAGATACAAAAGGAAAGAAAGTCTAATCTCTAGCTTGTGACGGTCATCATGAATAATGACATGACTCGTTCGAAACGGTTTCTATTAAAAGCACTTTTGTTTATAAGCATTTTTATTAGAAATGTGTCAATTTTTTTATTGAATCCAATTGTTTCTTGAGAAAACGTTTGGAAGTGCTTCAAGAAGAGCAGATAACATGTGATTTCTATACTATCCATTTGTTCTCAATCTCTCATCCCTAGATTCCTTGCTAATCATAATTAATTAGGAAAACCAATGAAAAAAACTTGAAAACTTTGAGTTTCAACGATAAAGACAAAATAAATGGTAAAGTGAATAGTACCATGATTGATTTTTTAGTGTAAAAATATGGTTTTTCACTAAAGTGAACAGTACCGAAAGTTTTTCGTTAAAATTCCCTAATTAATTCACCTTCTTCTTGTTTGAGGAGCAGCGATCTGGTTTACTGGTGCAACATTCACTTAGTTAACTCATGGTAGTTATACTGACGTCGGTGCTGGACCCTGAATAGCTGCTGGGCCGAGTTAATCAACAGAATCTATCTATAGAACATTTATATGACACCAAACGCATCTATCAGAAAACAATTTTAGCCTCCCTAGAAGTAATAGCGGACAAATATTCAGACTCACCTGTGGCACCGTTCAGAAGAAACAAAACTCCTGAACTCAACTGTTATCTTACCTAATTATTATTGCCTATGGCATTAACAATAGATTGGCGAGGACTTGTTCTTTAGTTTGATTCTATAAGTGTTTCTTGCTAATATTAACAGTTGTGAAGGGAAATTCCGCTAAATATGCACTAAATGTATTCAAAATTTATGGATACGTTTTACATAAGCTCATGACCCACGTACATTGGTTAACCTTTGGGCCTCAATCTTAGTGGAAATATCAACGTTGCTGATTGAAAAATGCAGTGACTTGATTATACACAATGTCCTTGGCATTCCACCCCATGATGAAATCTGCATGTGCATAATTCTCAACGTACTGAACAGTGAGCTTCCCCACATCATGAAGTTTTAGACTATCCAGTAAGCGCGCCACGTCGCGAGGATCGGAGAGCGCGTCTCGGCCACCGTAGCTGAGGAACAGAGGAAGGTCATGGGGGATGTTGGCGAGGTTGTAAACTGGAGGGTTAAATTCGCCATAATGCATCAAGTTGTAGTCTGGTCTCCCGTAGTTGTATTTCGCCAACTTCCCATCTCGTACAGCTGCAATTTAGTTTATGCCACAAGTCATAACTACTTAAAATATCTTATCGTCGATTGAATACAATTACATATCTACACTATTTATGCTTGATAATCTAATTTATAGCACAAATCTTAAATACTTAGAATGTCTTATCATCGATTGTATACAATCACGTATCTACACAACTTGTGACGCTCTAGAATTGAGACAACAGTTTTTGGTGGGTAAAATAACTTACTTTGAGCCAAGTGCACCATGTTCTTTGTGGATGTTGACTGAGGCTCATTCTCCAAGAAGAGATCAATGGTGGAAGAATTGAGACAGCAGTTTTTGCCTTAAATCAGATCAATTTAGTATGGTGATTAGCATAATTGTGTTATAGTTCTGCTAGCTGCAAGGTTGGAATGATAATAATTATAGAGATGATGAGAAAAGGCTAATTATACCAGTAACTGCTTGCAATAAGTCATAGCAGTCAACTCCTGGATAAGCACACAGAGCATCCAGATATTGAGTCTCTGGGTCCCTGCAATTAGGACAAACCAATAGTACTCGAATACCGGCATCTGATACAATTAGTTAACGAGTTTACTACCAAGGCATTTTAGCTAAAATGATCATTGAGATTGACATAGCTTCTTACTTTGGTCCTTGACAATGAAATCGATAGAAGTGGTTCCTGAGTTTGTTCACTTTGGTTATTCCGTTAAAAACATGTCAATGTCCTCGTTAAGTGAAGGGGTTGGTTTAACAAAAATTTCCCTTAAAAGTTGGTTACATGGTCATTCACGTGAAAATTGAATGAGAAGGTCTATCGATTTTTATTGTCAGGGACCAAAGTGAAGAGTTATAATCTCATGGATCTTTTAGGCTAAAAAGCTTAATATAAATGAACTTATTCGTGCAACATGGAAACGAATGGTTAATTTCTCATTCATACCCTTTCGGATTGAACTCCGCAAGACCGAAAAGTGTAGTGATCTGTTGGGGAAATCAAGCGTTTAAGTAATTAGTGACATCTATTAAGACATGAACATTGTATTAGCGAATTAGTATGGGGAATGATTGACTCAATTATTGACAACTGAAGTACCTCACCAACAAAGGTTTTGGCAGCAGCCACACCAAGTGCAGTCTTCATGTGGCTCAAATAAGCAATGGGGCTTAGCAAGGCTGCTGATTTCATCTGGTCCACCAGTTTCCCTTCTGATAACGATGCCAATACAATTAAAGTTCCCTGCCAAATAAATCAACATTAGTTTTTCTTCTTATAAAAAAATGTTGGGATGTCTTCAAAATAAAAAGATGCGTAAATTCATAGAAAGAAAGTGATTTTCGCACATTCGACTTCGTATTAAACTATTCAATATCAAAAAATAAGCAAGAATGTGCACCGGTAGAAGATGAGTTTGCAAAAATCAATTCAAACTTATTAGGATACCATTGGGACGAAAATATCATTCAATCACACATTATTATGAGTTCTAACCTACTCATGGACAATGAGTGATCAACTTGAAATACCGTTATAGTAGTCTCTACAAAAGTTTTTTTCTGGCTCAAAGGTGCATATAAAATGGGCGACCTTAAGCCAACAAGGCTTCTCACTTTGTGAGGGTTGGGGGATGATCTACATAATAAAAAGGTTATTTTTAGGACTCGAACTCATGATCTTTTGATCATAAAAGAGCAACATTTTTGCTGCGCTAAGGTTCGCCCTCCAAAAGTGCATATACAGAACAAATATATTGATTCTCACCTGGGAATGGCCAACATAATTGATCTTCTGTCCTGCCTTGCCATACACGAAATCAAACACTGCTGGTAGGTCAAAAGCTACCAGTTCATCCCAAGACCAATTCCAAAATTTCTGCCATTGTCACAAATCACAAATTCATTAAGCTAATTACTATTAAAATCCAGAAAAACTTGATATTTCATCCTGAATTCAAAAAGAAAGTGCATATAAGATCGAACCGGATCGTCGGGATCCATGGAAGTATGTCGCCGGCTGAACCTGGTCCCTCTGGTGTTAGCAATCCACACGTCGAAACCGTTGTCTGCCAGAATCAATGGCAGATTCCTGTCCGGAGAATTCAGGAGCCAGGTGACTCCATCCTGCATTCACATACACAATATAGAAACCTACCAATAAGAAATCTATATTTTATAAAGACGATATTCTATTGTAAACTATCTTTAGCTTTTAGGTTGAGAGATTCGAACTCGAGAGTGCTAAGACTTCAAACAGACGACTAATTCTTACCAACTTAGGACAACAAATATTGATATTTTATCTCAAAAAATCTTAGTATAATACTAAAATGTTTTTGAGTCAATTAAAAAAAATGACCCTAGATCAACAAGATTTTCCGCTTTGCGAGGGTTGAAAGAAAAGGCCATTATACACGGCTTTATCTTTTTTTTACAAATAAGTTGTTTTTACAACTAGTACCCATTAAAGAAGCAACATTTTTATTGTACTAAGACTCACATCATTTTTCTTAGTCAATTGTTCAATAAAAACCAATCTAACTTACGTGTGCAAACGATACACTTCAACCTCGACGTTGAGAATCAATATTGAGAGAAACAATGATTGAAATCTTGAAATATGCACCATTGGAATTATGCGTGAGGCAGTGCATGATTTTTTGGACAGCTTCTCTTCTGATGATGGTCCTTTGTGTCTCTTGATAAGGGAATTGGATCCCGTTCGGATTCAATTTGTGAGGATTTTAAGAATTTTTATATCTTAGTCATTTATAGTGTATCGTGCGGTTAAAAATAATTTGACTTTTTTTTATTTAAAATTAAACACAAATAGTATCTGATGAAAACTGACCGCATAATGTATGATGAACGGTTAAGATATAACGATCCTTAAGATCTTCACAAAGTGAATCCAGACAAGATCCTCTTCCTTCGATAAGAACTGATGATCAGAATTCAGAGCCTTCTTAAGTTTAAATTTGATTTTATGGTCATTGACTCATTCCATTAACGATTAGTTTCTCGCCAAACATTAATCTTATTACATGGCATGTTCTCTTATTACTTACGTGGAAGTTTTGTGCAAATATCTCAATAAATTCGTGATGTCTAGTTTCAACAAAAATTGACTGCACGATGTATGATAAAATTAAATATAAATAATATTTAATGAAATTTATCTCACGATGTATGATAAACGGTCACGATCACAAGATCCTTAGAATCCTCAGGAAAAGGATTCAACGAGTATCCTTTTCCTTTCAACCCACTCTAGTCTGCTCTGCTTTCACTGTTTTCGGAACGAGATCGATCTCTGTTGTCAGAGCAGAGAGATCCGAATATCTAGACCATTCAACTGAAAGTGGAGAGGCGTGAGTTTGTATTTAAAGTAACCAGTGAAATAAGTTAACGAGGACGAAATTTTTTAAATTAAATGGTTCGAATTTTCAGATTCGTCTGCTTCGGAAGCAGAGATCCGAAAATAATCTCATCCGCCCATTTAAAGAGCGTATTAGCAAATGATGAATTATCTTAGTGTTTGCTGAAGGTCAATATATTTATATTATTGTTAATTGTTATTTTTTAATTAAAAACGTGAGTAAATTGTAACAATGATCCCTCAACTAAAAATCCATTACCATTGGTCCCTCAACTTATCAAAATGTGTAGCTATAGTCATTTTCATCAATTTCGTCAAAAAATTGTCAAAATAAGTTATGTTGAAATGACCGTTTATACAATTAGGGTCCCTCATCTCATCAAAGTGTGTAATTATGATCCTTTTCGTCAACTACGTCAAAATTTTTGTCAAAACGAGTTATGTTGGAAGAACCATTGTTACAATTGGGTTAAAGTTAAGGGATCATTTCTCCAATTGAATTAAAGTTGAGAGACCAATAGTAATAAATTTTTAGTTGATGGATCATAGATGCACATTTTGATTAATTGAGAGACCAATTATTATGAATTTTTAGTTGAGGAACCATTACTCCAATTAAATTAAAATTAATATACTATATCTACAATTTACTCAAAAAAATGTGCTTAAAATAGTAATTAAGACTGGTTACGATAGAGCCATTCCCAGGAGCGGTTGCGTAGGGCTTCACTCAACCAAAACGTCCTACGTTAATAAGCGACATGTACAGACCGTGCCAATACATGGCACATGTTTTTTTTCTTATGATAAAGCAATATTTTAAACACTGTTCTAAAAATTCCCGCCTAGCGCCGCCTAGGCCCCACCTAGGCGCTAGACGGCTGGTCACCGTCCCGATTAATGCCTAGGCGTTTGAAAATTAATAAAGGGCGCCTAGACTAGTTGAGGCGCCCGCCTAGACCGCCTAACCCGCACAGACCCGCCTAGGCACCTACCTAGGTTGCGACTCACTTTGATAGAAAATAGATAACTTTCAATTTGCATTTAATTTTTTCAATAAATTGTAAGAGACTTGTTGAATACTTAAATTGGCACACACTATATGTTTGTTCCCCATGTTTTCATTATGTTCCAATACTTTATAATATATATGTCATTCTATTTTGTAGTTTATGATGAAATTATATATATTTTAAGTATAAACAGACATTTATTTACACGAAATATAATGGATTTACTTAAATCCGCCTAGTCCGCCTAGGCGCCCGCCTAGACCCCGCCTAGCCGCCTAGGCGCTAGGCCCTAGCCCGCCGCCCGACTAGCGCCTAGCGTCTTTTAGAACCTTGATTTTAAACGACTTTAAATTATAAAAAACGTTTGACAAAATGAACCATCGGAAACGTATGGAAAGGACTGGCAGAAATTTTTAACCATCTGACTTAAGTCTACCTGTATAACATGACACCTTAATCACTCTTACATTTTCCCTTAATTTCCTTTTTGACTTTTGGCCGTAATCGATCTAAAGTAACTTTTGGTACATTTCTCATGGAAATGAATCTTCTTCATATCCATTTTGTAGAGAGGCTAGAGAACCGTTCATCATATATCATGCAGTAAGTTTTTGTTAAATATTATTTATGTTTCATTTTAAATAAAATAATAAAATAATTTTTTACTGCACGATACACGATAAATGACTAAAAAGTAAGGATCTTAGGATCCGGATGGGATCCAATTCCATTTCTCATGATGTGAAATTGTGAAGGTGGAACGGAAAGGCAAACTTTAATCAACATGCGCCATAATGATTCTTTAGAAAGCATAGTGAAACGTAAACAGGAGCAAAGTTTGGGTCATAATTACGTTATGACTAAAGATATTAGCGAGAGATTGTACCGTAAGAGTGTGTTTATTGTATTAAACTACTTCTAACTGAACTAAATTTATAGACTAAACTAGAATGACTCGACTTGAACTAAGCAGAATAAAAATAATAAAGCGTTCGATGCTGAAATAAAACTTTCTTGACATAAACTAAGCAAATAAGAATCCCCGTAAACCGGACAAAATCATGTGTAATTAATGAGGATGTATTGAGAAAACTTACCACAAGGACACCATGCTGAATTAAGACCGGTGGCTTCTTAATCCCGCCGCCGCCGCCACTGCTGCCACTCTCGTGACCTTCCGGAATCCTTTGCAGACTCAATATGTAGCCATCTTGAGTTGTCACCTGAACAAAAATGCAGCCATTTTAATTAACTAAAGTTAAGTCACTAATTATCTGCAATATTGGCTTAATTAATTAGTTCAAGTCTTACTTCAAACTCCTGGCATGGGTAGCCATACACAACCACCGACGACGCGCATATACCAACGGTCGGGGCGGCCGCAGCATCTTGTTTGCGGCCAAATAGTGAATCCCAAGCGGAGCCGTACGCTCCATGAGGTGAAAGTGCTGCAAGCAATATTAGGAGGCAAAAGCTCGCCCAGACTGCTGCCATAATTCAAATAAAACCGCTTTCCTTTCACCTGGTTGCCTGCTTTCAGGGCATTATATAGCTGAAGAAAAAAGGATGCAGAACCGAGTGGGAAAACGAGTAAGATATTTTGCTGGCTTGAAGTGAGGGGCTTTTCACCTTCTTTTCAGTGATGTGGCATTGTGGGTCCCTTCTGGACCTGACTTTTTGTCAGGAAGATCTTTAGTCGGATCCTCTTTGTGAGGATTTTGAAAATTCTCTAATCACATTCGTTTATTGTATAGCATGTGATCAGAAATCATTGTAAATTTTTTTATTTAAAATTAAATATAAACAGTACCTGACAAAAACTGACCGTACGATATACAATGAACGGATATGATTGGAGAATCCGACGTGATCCTCTCTCGAGTTTTTGTATCATTAAGAGACTGATTGTGTATTATACACATAGCATTTGAGATTGGCCACCCCTGCAAGCAAATAAAGAATTTTTAGCCGGAATATTGCAGTTGCTGTTTCAAGAACTGAGAGCTCTGAATTGGAGATTAGGATGGAGGATTTTTTTCTTCATAACTTTAACGAAAAAACTCATGATATTGTTCATTTTAACGAAAAATCACATTTTTATATTAAAAAGTCAATCCTGATACTATTTATTTTACCCTTTATTTTGTCCTTATCGTTAAAACTCAAAGTTTTCAAGTCATTTTCATTAGTTTCTTTTTTTTTTCTTTGGGAAACACAGTATGTGGGCTCTACTTTACGACCCTGTGAATACCTAACTGGACCCTGTGAGTACCTAACTGCAAATTTTAAGACTAAAGGAAAATCTTTGATGGGATAACTTGGTCACGTTATCTGTATCGTCGTTTTTTTAAATCGTAAAGCACGAGATAATATAGAGTTGCGTGAAACTATAGAGTTAAGTAAAGCTGACGTACATATGACATGATTAGGCTGCTATACTGATAATTTTCTCCAACATAAATGGATAAAAGAGGTAACACTGATTATACTTACCTTGACAATTTCACAATATGTCGGTTGATCATGTTAGGGAAGTCTAAGAATTAAATTTATGTTTCTCGGTCTTTTGGTTAAAATCAAGTGAAGTCTAATAACTACATTATATATAACGCCATCTTTTAAAAGTATAAGACAAACGTGAGATCAAATGGAGTCATTACTATATTTTATAATGATGTATGATATGGATTTTTGTTCTGAACAGAATACAAAATCTCTCACCATGTAAATAGTCTCATTTATTTGTAAGAGTTGTCATACGAGGCCAGACTATCCTATTAAAATTTTCCCAAGACGAAACCGACACTGCATGCAATTGTTCGGAAGAATAATTCAAATAAAACCGTTTTCGTTTCACCTGGTTGCCTGCTTCCAGGGCATTATATAGCCTGAAGATAAAGGGATGCAGAACCGAGTGGGAAAACGAGTGAGATATTATGTTGGCTTGAAGTGAGGGGCTTTCCACGTTCTTTTCAATGATGTGGCATTGTGGGTCCCTTCTGGACCTGACTTTTCGGAAAAGAGATCCTCTCCGGATCTCTCTCCAAAGCCTAGGATCAAGTGATCCAGACATTTGAAATTTGATTTAACGGTAAAAAATTATCATAGTTTTTAAAAGTTTTTACTAACTTATCTGTTTTTAACCGTTGTATCAAATTTCAAATGTTCAAATAACTTGATTCTTAAGCTTTGGAGGGAGAGATCCAGAGAGGATATCTTTCCGACTTTTCGTATCTTTAAGAGACTGATTGTGTATTATACACATAGCATTTGAGATTGGCCACCCTGCAAGCAAATAAAGAATTTTTAGCTGGAAAATTGCAGTTGCTATTTCAAGACCTGAGAGCTCTGAACTGGAGATTAGGATGGAGGATTTTTTTTCTTTGAGAAACACAATATGTGGGCTCCACTTTACGACCCTGTGATTACCTAACGACCCATCCAAAACTGCAAATTTTAAGACTAAAGAAAAATCTTCGATGCGACAGTATGATCACGTCATCTGTATCGCTATTTTCATAAATTGTAAAGTGCAAGATAAGATAGAGTTACGTGAAACTATAGAGTTGACTGAAGCTGACGTACATATGACATGATTAGGCTGCTTTACTGATAATTTTGTCCAACATAAATGGATAAAAGAGGTAACACCGATTATACTTACCTTCACAATTTCACAATATGTCGGTTGATCATGTTAGGGAAGTCTAAGAATTACATTTATGTTTCTCGGTCTTTTGGTTAAAATCAAGTGAAGTCTAATAACTACATCATATATAACGCCATCTCTCAAAAGTATAAGACAAACGTAAGATCAAATGGAGTCATTACTATATTTTTATAATAACATATGATATATGTATTTTTGTTATTAACAGACTAAAAAATCTGTCATCATGTAAATAGTCTCATTTATTTGTGAGACTTGTCATACGAGGCCAGACTATCCTATTAAATTTTTCCCGAGACGAAACCGACACTGCATGCAATTGTTCGGAAGATTAATTTGTCTGTAATCTCAAGGAGGTCCAATCAAATCGTGCGTCATGAAACATGATAAGTACCAAAGTATTGTCTAATTTATACATTTGAGTTGGCGTTCTGCAACTCAAACCAAAGTTCTCATCGTGGAATTCATGTGAGTGCATGTGGCTTGGGCAACTTTAGAATCGACTGCGATCCAAGAACAAGTACGAGTTCGCATTGGAGTTGACCAACTTAGGTTAATTAGGTTATCGTACGTCAAAGAAATGGGAGATTCCTCGAAGCACCAATCTGTTTGTTGCTGTCTAGGTTGTGCAACATTTTATATGTTTTCAGCACATTCCATGGGGTAAGGCTGTTGGCTATACATTCTCTATACTATATCTTGTTAGCAAAGATTTCTTTTTAAAAATAAAATAAAAATAGAACAAGATAATTTGAGCACAATAATTGCAATCAAATATTGTCTTCGTTCTTTTTTTTTTTAAACTAGATAACTTTTATTAATTAAAAAAATTAGTATAAGATTAACTCAAAAACAATTTGAATACAAGCATAGCTTAAAAAATAAGAGTAAACCCACAACAATAAAAGACTAGATTTAGAAGACTATTGCCTCCATGCTATATCACATCAGATGCGCCACCATTCCAAGTCAACCACCACCACTAAAAAGAAGAACCCATGAACAAACTAGATAAATAAAATGAGGTTGAGGGAGCCACCAATGCAAAAGTGCTCCTATGATTCTACCAAATAAAGCTAATAGCATTTAACAACCACCTAACATCAAAGTACGCGGCCGATGAGAGACACCTGATGGACCAAGTAGCAAAGGTTTGTGGTGGAGACTGGGAAGAAACATCTAAGGAAGAGAGGGGCATAAAAGTTAGATCTGAGACAAACTCAGGAAAATGGAGACAAAAGCTCAAAGAATACTAGAAATTAAGGGCCAAAATGAAATAGAAATGCAGGGAGGCAAAGGAGATGAGGAAGAAGTAGCTGGGTTTGGCAAGTAAAAGGAGTTGCCACCGAACCCCCTCAAAAGTAGGAGTCTGCGGCAAGGGGGTGTCAAGGGTTTTTTTTGGGCTTTGAGCAAGAGAGCAGCACCCAACTTGACTGCGGAATAATAGCTCAAGCTCAAATATTATCTTGTTTAACTCACAATTATATCGTGTGTGAACTCATTTATATTGAAAACTTACATTGTTCAATAACACATCAAGTAATAATAACAGTGTATTCGTGTAACGTATCATATAAATATTTTTCATCGTTGAATGTACCATGTTGAGCAGTGAGCATTCCAACACCCCACCCTCGATGAGCCCATGCCTCATTACCTATCATCAGAAAAAAGAATTGAATAATTGCAAACAGTTGCGAATTATGAGCAAAAAGGAACGAGCTAGTGCCTTCATTGTGGAGTGTTGGCTTTTTTTGGTACACAATTCTTGCTTTCACATCGACAATATTGGTGAAGAAGAATCAACGGCAGTAATTGAGCCACTTTCTTCAGGTTCCACTTTCTTTTTGTCGAGTGGCAAAAATATCTTCAAGACTCCTACCAAAGTACCAAGGAATCAGTTTATAACATTTCACACTGGCTTGAAAAAGGACTCCTTCTCATCTCCTCCACTAACAGAAAAACTTGTCTGTCACGTGTTCACGTAATCCATCTCTCGATCTCAATCACCACATGATATTTACGAGAATAAAAGGCTTACATAAAATATAGTTCATGTAAGTTTTTCTCATTTATTGCATCTAGAAAAGCTTTGTCTATCATATTGTTTGGGCCCAAAATGACAATTTGGGCCGAGTGTAGAATCATTCTCGGCCCGAAGGCCTTGCGACAAGAAGACCATGGACCGTTCAGCTCGTGGGCTTCCAAACCGAGGTCGGTTAGGTCAAAACGCAATGACAAGCCGAGTCCTAGTACAATAGGGAGTCTCGGCAGGATTAACAACCCGGAAGGGATCCGACTCAATAAGGGACTAGGTTCACAATCCTAGTCAAGATAGGACTGGTCGAGGTGATGTTGATCCGGAGAAGAAAACCTAGTTCGAGTAGGATTTTAACTCAAGATATACAGCTACTATAAATACAAGAGGTCGCGTACCATTCAGAGGACCTCCAATTCACCACAAAATCAATACAAAATTGCCCTGCGCAAATCCTCAACAACTTGAGAACCTTTTCTTTTTCTTTTTCGCTGACACATCTTCCGTTGGCATCAACAGCACTGTGAAAGCAACCGGTGATATCTTAAGTCGGCATAGATAGCTCTATCACCGTAGAATTGGCCGAACTCGCAGTACCTTCCGTTGGCATCAACAGCACTGCGGCGGGCACGGTCAGTTATCTATCCAAGTCTCGGTCGAGAAGGTTTCTAAATCCTTTTTTGGTCGAGGTCATCTCATTAGTCTTCTCGACGAAGTGAGGTGTTACAGTTATTACATTCGGCACATTGAAAGCCGAATTCGATTTGTGAGCTTCGTAATAATAGTAACCTTGTCTTCAGGTTTGAGAATCCAGGAGGCCGAGACGTGTTCCTTTCTCGGCCGCAATCGCAAGACGCAGAAGTCAGTAGCGCGACCCAACGCAACATCAACAAATTTACTCCTCGGCCGAGCTCGGCCGACGAGTTGGCACGCCCGCATTCACCGAAGGACGTAGTTAGCTTTTAAATTACTCGGCCTGCGCGCCACGTAGGCTTTGTAGTTTTTAGGACCAACACATATATTCATGTAATCTTTTTCTCGATTTTCCTCACCACTTGACATCTACGAGCGAAAGGGCTTGCATGTAATGAAGTTGCTCTGTATAAGTTTTTCTTGTTTGTTGCAATGTACTCAGTCCAGAATGAGTTCTCTCAGTCATCTCCCTTGATTTTCAAGTAAAGCCCCATGGCCTGAAATTAAATGTTCGGAAAAATCATCCTCATGTACGCTTCTCTTGTTAATTTGCTTCAGGAAAGTGATTTTCGAAAACCTTAATATTTTTTTAATGTAAATTGAATAAATCAAAATAAAATGAACGAACAAAATAAACATGGCTTTCTCTTTCTCTTTAATTAAATATGCAGTAACTAATAACTGATATAACAGAAATGCCACATGGCATTATTCTAGTGGTTAAGTTTGTTAATATAGTTAGAAGGGTATAATTGTAATTGGGATATATGGCTATATAAGAGATGGTATAGCTATCATTTCCTTAAGTTCATTTGTATACAATTTCTCTAATCAATCAATACAATCTCTTTTGTTTCTCTCTACCAATTCTTTCTCTTCATCTGTACCAATTCTCCATCTTTTGCAATGTAGTTAATAGTAACAACCTTCCTACTAAGATTTCAGTGGTGTTGTAAAATACTCATAGCATTGGACATTTTCATCCTTACTCTTTAGATCATCTCCAATGGTGGCTTATAACCTAAATTTTCCCCTTCCCCCCCCAAAATCCACTCAAACCCAAAACCTAAACCAAACTTAAAATGAAGGTAAATATAGGTCACAAATTTAGCCCACAAAGCTGCTGGGACCCACGGATGAGAGTGAAAAGTGGCCATTGTCCTGTAGCCAACGGCTACTTTTCTTCATCGGGTGGTGGTGGTAATTGGACCGTTGGTTAATCCAACGGTCCACATTCAATTTTTTTTTTGTTTTATATTTATATATTTATTAAATCCAACGGCTTAAATCGAATATAATCAAATCTAACGGTAAAAAAAAAGATCTAACGGTCCAAATTTAAATCCAATGGCAAGAATAATCTTAAAATTTATCGGAATTTAAATATTTTTTTCCAACGGCTAGAATAATTTTTTTTTTAAGTTTATGTGGTTTATCATGATTTTCATGTATTGATTTAGTGATTTTTCAAAATTTATCGGAATTTAAATATTTTTAGGTTAAAATGTTCATAAAATTAATTTAGGATAGTCACATAAATTTTTTTTTTAAAAGTTAATTTAAAAAAAATAGCCTTAATTCATTTTTTGATAATCTGGGGCTAAAATTTTAGGCCAAAATGGTTGGAGTAGAAAAACTGTTTCTGGGCTAAAACTTAAATTTTCTGGGCTAAATATTTTTAGGTTTTAGGTCAGGATTGGAGATGGTCTTACATGCCCTGCATCCCCAAAATTCTTAATTTCAACAGCGGCAGCAAGGATCTCTGGTACTTTACAAGATATTGAGGTCGAAGTTTAGCAACTCGAGCGGGTTCTTAACTTCTCAAATTTACACTATTACGATTTCAGGAAAAAGTATCAAGCTTTATCACCTACAGCAATGGTAGGGCTCATCTTCTTCCTCTGACTCGAGCTGCGGCAAGAAACTAAGCTCGGAAGGCAGCACTGCGAGGTCCTAAATGGCTTCTTCGTCTCAATCTCAGTTAGAACGTCTCCACTTATTGTCCTCTCCCTACTACACACGGAATCAGTTCCATTGACAAACTTTGGAGGGAGGCTGGCTGCAGTTGGCGGTTTTACTTCATTGTCCGCATCTTCATCATCTTTGAAGCTCTCCTGAAAAAGCTCAAGTAGTTTCTTCTTCTTTTCTGTTGGCGTTGGAGTTGGACCAGGAATGGAAACAGGAATTCTGTTCTCGAAAGGAGTTTTGTCGATTAGAGAGGAACCAGCGGGTAAGTTCTGATAGACAGGAGTGTTGCCGCGAGATGGAGTAAAATCTGCACGGGAGGCCATCAAAGTCGCAAAAAGTTCAAAACGAAAGCGAACAACAATCCTGCATTTTATGTTTCTTGTGGCGCAAGCAAAACCAACAATCCATTTTCTCATGAACTTTTACATTCAGCTCATCGAAGCGAAAAAACGTAAAGAAAATCGTAATGTTGCAAGAAAAAATGGCTCGAAGCGTTCGACTAAATTCTTACCCCCATTCACACTGTAAAAATCATCTTCACAATCCGAGTCCAACCACGGCCGGGTATCAAAATAGGAATCCTCTCTACTACCTGCTCAGCTGAAACAAAATTAGGGTACTGCTATAGCCATTTAATAAAAAGCTTCCAAATGCTTTGCCTAAAACATCCATCTGACCAACACCAGCAAACAAATAGAAAACCAAACACAAGTTAATTAGATACAACTTAAGTTGGAACAGAAGCAATTAGGTACACCTTGCGAAGTTCACGACTTTTAGTAACAACATGAGTCAGATTCGAAACCATGGATGACACAATGAGATACGAAAGACGCAAAGTTACACCATCTCAATGCACTAACGACGTCTAGGTATCAAACGATTCAAACTCATCACAAATATACATCATCTTCATTTCTGCGTGAGTCAAATTAGAGATATGCTCCAACCAAGTAGAGTCAACTACCATCAGGCATGTGATCCGCATACCCATTTACATCGTCGACACACCATTATTATTTACCCCCTTTACATCGTCGACACATCATTTCACCTACTACTATACCAAACGTTAGTTGGTCTCTAAACACTACACATTCCCACACGTGGTCCATCCATCGCTTAGAGATTCACAAGATACTTCACGCTAAAACTGGTTCTAGTCAATAATTTCATCAATATTCATCCCTTTGAAATGAAGGGAAAGCAGAGGGACCACAATCTCAATAAGTTATCTATCATTTCTCTAAAAGAGAAATTTTAAGGACTCTGTCTGAAAAGTGAGATTTTTCATGGATTGTCTGCTATTCATAATTTAAAGTCAATTTTCGTACTAACATTAAAAAATATTGTGTCAAAAAAACATGAAGTGATAAAGAATTCATAGAGAGTTCTACTTTTAAAAGAGTCCGCGTAGCATTACTCTAAAAACAACCTAACCCTAGTTGTAGCAACAAACGCACACCTACTGAACGTCCCATTGGAAGACATTGACTTCTACCAATCTCTTATGTAATCTGGGCAAACTAAGGGTCCTAAAAGTTCACATTTTCTACATCCAGGAAGTGACACAAAAAAATTGCAATTCAAGCTTGGTTTTTTTCCCCCTGCAAAACACAAGGGCATGATCGAAAAGTTTAGGCGTACTTCTAGTCGAATTTGTAAAAATACGTGACGGATTAAAATGCTCTCTCATTTATTCTGGCATCCGAATTCGTGACGGATTAAATTGCTACATTCCTTAAAAAATAGAAATCTTTAAAGAAATCACATCACCAATTAAATCCACAACCACATACAAGAATGTAAGGGCTATTGCCTTCCCTTCTTGAAAGCAATAGCATCATACTTAAAAAGGCAACTAAATAGATGGTGTCATAAACGTGAAAGCAATTTCTAACAGCTTCTACAAGTAACGAGGAGAAACCCAAATTTACACCGACTTAAACCCAAAAAAGTTAAATAAATAGTAGTTAACCACAAAATGATAAGCTAAAAGTAAAATGATTTTCGAATATCTTTTTTCTAGTTGCACGCATGTCTGATTATTTCTGTCATTTGATTCTCGTGTATACGCAGAGAGAGTGTGTGCGACAATCACTTCGCACTCAATGCATAAAACTTTCATACATCTTATAATCCAAGAGATCAAAAACCAAGCATAAGCACATGTTTTGATATTTTCAAAAAGTTTTACCTAAGTTAGCGTGAAAATATGAGAAATCCAAAAGGCACATTTGATTAGTTTGACCAGAGAAGACCAAAAAACGAAGTCTTTTTTGTAAAGGGGTGTGATATCCACACACCCTTTTTACTTCTCACACAACCTTTTAATTTTCGGTCGTTGGATCAGATGAATTGAAGAAGATCAACAGACAGAAATTAACAAATAGTGTGTGAGAAGTAAAAAGAGGTGTGTGGATAGCACACCCCTTTTGTAAAAAGTGTGGTTTTTTACCGCAGTCCCGGAAGGTGGTGGCGTTGGCGGTGGCGTGAGAGGGCGACCATTGAGATTTAAGAGGAAGATCGGCAATCGGACGGTCACCATTGGAAGACAGTTTATCATCCTTGACTGGGAATGGTGGGATGACGAGCTTGTTGTCGGTTTTGGACCCGAATGAAAGTCGGAGCTTCAAGACGGAATCTGCGTCCTTATGAACCGAAACACATGAACCCATCTGCCTATATATATATATGTATCTCTGTTTCTATATATGCTCTAGAAACCCAATAATTTTCTCAGTGCCACTCCGAACACCACGCTTTTTTTAGAGAGAGAGAGAGAGAGAGAGAGAGGAGAGAGAGTAAAGTATGAGGAGGAGGAAGAGGAAGAGGAGGAGGAGGAAGAGGAAGAGGCAGAGGAGAGAGGGCGTTTTTTGGCGTTATGCTTGGGACTACTGAGTGCCCAAATGCCTTTCTCGCGCAGAGAGGAAAGAGAGGAAGGAATTGAAAGGTAACGCTACGAGATGGTGTTTGTTTTCTACTGTTCGTGTGGAATAGTGGGTTTATAGGGTTGTGGTGCCCCACTTGGGGCCGTTGAGCTTTTCCTCTCTTTTCTATAGTGGGAAATTTGTGGCGCCTGCTGATTCTCTAAAACTCAAAGCGTGAGTCTCTAAACTTTTTGCTCTAGGGTTGAAAACTCTTTTAATATAAAAAAACTTGCCTGTAACGGACACGTCATTATAATTAACTTGAAATTCATCGCACTGTCATTTGATTAATTTACTAATATGAGATAGTGTTTCGTTATGGTATGTGTTAGTGCTAATTTTTCGGAAAATTGTATATACGTGAGATGAAAATCTCTGTTACATAAGTTTTTTAGAAACGAAGATGAAATGTTGAAAGTGATTAAATTATTTTTTATTTAAAATCGTGAACAAAAATTTGAGGGCATAAAATCACTATTAAGTCCTTGAATCGTGCTTTAATTTTTCTTAACTTGTGTCACTCTTAATATATTTTCTTTCTTTTTATTATAAAGTCAATGTTCTTATAAAATTGTTGATTGAAAAAGGACTTTAATTTGCCATACTAAAAATGAAGCTTAATAAGGCAGGCCAATGGACAAAACCTGACTTCAACTACGAGCATGAAAATGCACAATTAAATGTGATTACTACAATAATCACGTTTAAATTAATTATTGTTTGTACAAATACAAATAAATATACATGCATACCACCAAACTCATCTCAAGGCCATGATAGTACAAACACTGTCAATCGAATTCACATTATTTGTGCACACTTTTTTTAATTTTCAAACGTTAAATCACTAAATTAAAAAAACTAAAAAATTAAAAAATTAAAATTAACAGAATATATAAAAAGTTAAAAAAAAAACATGTATATAGCATCACCTAATAAAAATTAAAATCGTGCAGATTGCGAGAGTGCCGTGCTTTTGACAAGAAGGAGCATAGCCAGTAGGTACTGTTTGGTACATGGGACGGGACGGAACAGAGTGGGACGAGGCGTTTCGTCTCATGTTTAGTGCGCCTAAAACGGGTGGAACACGTTGTTCCACGGGATGAATTTTGGGTAAATTTTCGTTCCGCCTCATCCCCTGGAATGACTCGTTCCACATCCATGGAACACAAAATTATAACATCTCTGTCTCCTTCTTCTTTCTCCTTATTTCCATCTGAGGACATCTTTGCTCCCTCTCCGTTCCGTCCCGTCCCGTCCCATTTCATTCCGTCTCGTCCCGTCTGCATACCAAACGATACCTTAGGGAAACGGATTCTCTCTGGACCCAAAGGAATTGAGCTCAAGAATCAAATGATCCAAGCTATTGAAATTTGATCAAACGGTTATAATTATTATAATTTTAGAGAGATCCTCTATTTGTAGCCGTTAAATTAAATTTTAATGATTCAGATCATTTGATCATTAGACTCAATTCCTTTGGATTCAGAGGAGATCCGGTTTCGGAGTTTAGTAAGATCAGCAGGACACCTCTCCTCTCTGTGTTTCGTTTGAGTTTGATTGACAGCAGACATGAAAATTACTATAATTTGCTTTATTAATGAATTCACTTGATATTCTTTTTAGCCGACGTCTTGTCATTTCAATTTTGTATTATCTCCCCACTTATCTAATTAATCTAATCGAATCTAATATTGCATGATGACATTACAAAAGACAAATTGAAAGAGGTGTGTGGCTAAGAACATCAGTTGGGTGAAGTTTGAAACGATAGAATTCAATTCACCCAACGCCAAGGGCCAAGGCTGTTACAAAATTGACCATAACCTAATTAACTTCTAAGAGTGACCCCTCACTAATCGCACAATATTGTCTCATACTTGTATGTACCACATACTAGTATTGTATGTGTGAGACTTTATCATACAAGTTTCTATACGATATATATATTAGTTGTAAAACTATTCGGTGTCATGTTGTCCTTTTCGATGTCAACTATTTTACATTTTTATAACAATGTTTCGAAACACATGTTCAAAATCCGCTGCTAGGGTGGAAGCCAGACTTGTTGTCAGGAGGAGGTTAAAATGACTCTAAGTCTTTCCGAACTACGAATGGATAACCGTGCCTTGTTATTTATTGTCCTCCATTTTTGGAAAAAAAAAAAAAAAAACGCGTTCAAGCTCCTCGCTGTTGTATGGGTCATGGTCATGGGTAAGAAGCAAATTTACTGAAAATTTTAGAATGTGAAATGAATATAATTGGAGTTTGTACATGCTTTTAATGAACTTCGAAGGTGCATTCTTAAATAGATGATCAAGATTTTCCCGAGTCAATCCAAAAACAATTCGTTATTTCACGCCAACGAGCTTAACCATTATCAATATGACACATTAAGCCTCCACCAATATGCTAAATTTTTGTTAACCTAAGCTTAAATGAAGATAAGGATTTAGGGTCCTACACCTAAGAAAAGTATGTATGGATACGTGTGTGTAACTTATGCCACAAATCACCATGAAGTCTTTCGTCTTGTAACAGAAGCAAAGTTCATTTGCTTTTCCTTTTAATGCGATAAGTGCCTTTTAGTTTGCCCTGCGTAGGAGTTTGGTAGTGTTTCCGTTTCGATTGTTCTCCTTCTTTTGTGTTTATTTACTTTTTTTATTTTTATTTTTTATGCTTACTCATCTCTGTCACGTTGACGACGTTCCTTATTTTTCAGTGTGTCAAGAACTCGGTTTGATACATAAAATTTAATAATATAGTTGATTGGAAATTTGAAAAAAAAAATTCAGCCAATTGGATAATGACATTTAGTGTATTAGGCCGTATTTCTGTTACACTGAAAAATTTCTCTTCATGCATGAGAGGCAATAATTGGTAAATTGTAGCAGGAATGCAACACTTCACTGAACCTCAAGTTTCATCTGCTTTACTCCAGATGGGAATGTGTAGTACAAGTCCACCAGGATCAATCGCACCTCATCACTCAAACAAAAGAAAAATGCTTAGATTCTAAGTTATACATGTGTGCACGTAAAAGCACAACACACTCATGCACGAATACAAAAATCATGCAAAATGGTAGTAGTTGTGTTCCAAGAATCCTTTGCACAGGTGTTAGGTAGGGTTAGGTCTCCATAATATTAGAGGGAAGATGCGTGAAAAATGCAGGCTACGTATTCTTGAGAAAGTTTAAAAAATTGACAACTGCACCACGTGGTTGCTCGACCAAAATGCAGTGGAGTTAGACTGCAAGGGGTAGGTCTGAGTGAAAACGCTGTAAAATGATTTAAAACGTTTTTGTTTAAAGTGTTTGAATTTCATAAGCATTTGAAGTAATTCTTACAAAAAACATCAATTATATGCTTCTTGTATAAAACATTTTAAATGTTTTTTCAAACTTCACTTACATTTTTGCTAAGGATTGGTTTCAAAAATAATTTCATTAAAAGTAAGCAGTTTCAATTATTTTAAAAACACTTCCAAATGAGTTTCAAAATTCACTTGAATTTTTTTTATTAAGATTGGTTTAAAAACATTTTCAATCATTTTAAAAACACTTTCAAACTAATAATCACTACATTTTACTAAAATTAATTTTAAAAAATTTTTGAACAAAAAAATACTTCCAAACTACACATAAGCGGAGCCGCGCCGTATGTTAGAGCACTTCTAGTGTAGGAAGGCCCCCCATGGTAATTGGCAATTGAATCCCCTTTAATAAACAATAAATTACTTTAATGAACAGTAATTACTTTTTGCATCTCCACCTCTAAAACTGAATAACGATGGCAATAGGCAATAAAATATTAATATTTTTTATGTTCTGTTGATGCACAAAACCGGAGGTCTTGGTACAACGTAAATCCGACCGTGAATATGCAAGTAAGTAAATGACACAAGATGTATCGTGGTTCACCCCAAGGTTTGGACCACGTCCACACTGATTGTATTATATTTCTCTGAGAAGTGAGGGAGAGAGAGAGCTTTGAGAGCGAGAGCGTGGAGAGGGTGAGGAGCTTTAGGAATTGGCCCCCCCCAATTGTGAGGGTGAGGGGTCCTTTTATAGAATAAGGACTCCTCACTTATTACATATTTGCCCCTTCCTTTATCACATAATTACATTTAAGTCTCTCGAGTATTTGTACGAGATCTAAATACGAGGCCCTAAATATGGTATAAACATGTTCTAAAATAATAATAAAAAATTTTAAAAAAATTCGGATAGGATTTTTAATCTATCTCATCACGTCCATGTGTCATTATCCAAAAGTACAATTTTTGTGGATATATTTCGATAAGATTTTTAACCAATTATGTCACACGACGTGTCCTTCCATGTTTAGAATTGTTGAAAATATTGAAATGTGGTGTAAGGTGGGAGAAAATGGTAAGGTATTTATAGAAAAAAAATTATATTTTTTGAAATTTTTAATTTTTTTATTAACTTAATTAAGCTGAACCGTCGGATTACAAAAAAAATTGAAATCCAACAATCCAGATTGTGACACGTGTCCTCCCGAAACATTTATGTCTTTTTTTTAATTTTTAAAATCGGAAAAATCTGGACCGTTGATCTGGAAATCAAACGATCCAAATTCAACTGCTACTTAGAGCGCTGCAACACGGGTCCCACCTCCTGAAATCTTGTCGGTAACGCGCCTCATGCGTGCGTATTATGCACGCGCCTAACGCAATTTTTTTTAATAACGTGGCTGACGTTAGCCTTGCATCACTCTCCCTCAAGCGCTCAAGCCTTGGAATTCCCGTCTGCCCTCTCCCATGGGCTCTCCATAGCCCAATTACCCGAATAGGCTGGAGCTAATTTCGGAGGGAATTGGATTGCAAATGGTGCCTGTCCACAGGTCAAAAGAGCACGGTGGAAGTGCTCTTAACGACTGGTCCCTCTCCCACCAACCCCAGCAGCTATTTGTCTTCACGGATTTGTGGCGTCTTTCTCTCCCACCAAAAACTGAAAAGTAAGTTGAGTAGACCGGCGGCTTCTGAAAAAACATGGGTGTGGCGGCGAAAATAGCACCGTCGATGCTGTCGTCGGACTTCGCTAATTTGGCATCAGAGGCCGAGCGCATGCTCAAATGCGGCGCCGATTGGCTCCACATGGACATCATGGTACGTTCTCAGCCCATATGTTCTGTTGTCTTTGTCCGATGAATTTCAATGTTTTGTCACTAATACCATGTCTAATGTTTGACAAAATTCTCGTACTTTTTGCAGGATGGGTAGGTTTGATTCTTTTTTGTTGCCCTTTTAGTAATTCCCATGAATCTCAAGTGGCTGCAAACGAATTAGGTTTGCTAATTCCTTTTTGTTTAGCTAGTTCATTTACTTGGTTGAATTTTGATACAACGAAGTAGCTAATAGTTACTAAACGAAGACTTGGCGCAAAATCGAGCGCAATGACGTTCTAGTTGCGCTCTAGGATTCATTCAGGCGACCCCACTTAGGCTTTGTTGTTGTTATACATCTTTGCATAATATATCCATGAAGTTGCTTTCTTTTTCTGTTGTTCTTATGAAACATTTCTTATGTGCTTACTGAAGACATTGTAATTAACTTGTGTTCTATGTTAATCGCAACGTTTGCTTCTCACAAATGTAAATAGTGGCGGTCTTGAATTCATTTATGTTTCTTACCAACAGGCACTTTGTCCCGAATTTAACACTCGGTGCTCCGGTCATTCAGAGTTTGAGAAAGCACACAAAGTAACTACCTTGACATTGTTTTATTTTCATTTTTATCGAGCGTAAATGGATGTTGGTGGTATCATTCGTTTATTTTTCTTCGCCTACAGGGCGTATCTTGATTGTCACCTAATGGTCACAAATCCTCTTGATTATGTCGAACCTATGGGAAAAGCCGGTGCTTCAGGTTTTACATTTCATGTTGAAGTATCGAAAGGTTGGTTGTAGTCGGGAATTGAGATATTCCTGTTTTACTTCCATTCCCTGTTCGTGTGGTATTTTCTTGATACAGGAGGGACTCGCTATTTTTCCTTCATTCACTTTTGTCGTCCTTCTTTTTGCAGACAATTGGCAAGAACTTGTTCAAAGAATTAAGTCCAAGGGCATGACGCCAGGTGTGGCATTAAAGCCCGGAACGCCAATTGAAGAAGTTTATCCTCTGGTCTTACTTCTTTCTTTCTTTCAATCTAACTGTTTCTTCTTCCTTTTTTTGTTTTGTTTTTTTTCAAATATTTTGTTCTGTTTAGTTGTGTATGTATTGATTGGCCAGGCTTACTTGCATGACATTCAGTGACATAAGAAAGAAAATCTCATCTTTTGTCATCATACGCATTGTTTAGTATTCAGTAGCTGTTTACTTCGGAAAGATTTTTAAATGATGTTGTGTTATCCACAGATTGAAGGTGAAAATCATGTGGAAATGGTCCTTGTTATGACCGTAGAACCTGGGTTCGGTGGACAAAAGTTCATGCCGGAAATGATGGAGAAGGTGCGCACACTGAGACAAAGGTACCCTTCGCTAGATATAGAGGTAAGTTAATAATCCGTTATGTTTCTTCTGAACTTTTCTATATAGAAGTTCTGTTCTGTTTTTTGTCTATTGCTGTATATTAGTTCGCCCTCGGTAAGTTGCATCTCTCGACACACATTTTTTAAGGGTTGGGTTTCCAGGGACAGGTACTAAAGTTGGTTTCAATCTCATGTCGCAGGTAGATGGTGGCTTAGGGCCTTCAACGATTGATGTGGCAGCTTCAGCCGGAGCCAACTGCATAGTTGCAGGAAGTTCTGTGTTCGGAGCCCCTGAGCCTGCTACAGTAATATCCCTTTTGAGAAGTAGCGTTGAAGGAGTTCAACAAAAAAGTTGATACTGGTATGGGAAACACATCACAATTTGTTTTTTCTTATCAACATATATTTACAGTGCACATCTATGATCGAATTGTAGTTATCTGCGCTATGAATAATAACATTTGTACTTGTTATCTGCACATTCACTCCATGTATGTTGCTTTCTCGAGCGTAATCAGGCTTATGGAATAAAATTACTTGAGCGATGAATTGACACATACAACTGCTTTAACATGACAAAGAACTGCGAGTCTACGATCCTTATTTACAGCTTTTATTTTATACTTGAATATCATGACATCCTGCAGTTGGCAATCCCTTGATACGTTGCATACATTTCTGTCGATCTTTTTTATCTGTTATCGGGTTGCTTGAGGCCGTAAACACAACCGTAGTGATGACATGTTCATTACCTTTAGGTATTCACCTCTTTCTGCGTAAATATGAATGCTGATTTTGGTGTTGCAAATCATCATGTTTTTATCCTTTGAGATCAGCTGTGGGGGGAGAGAGAACAAGAATCCCGCGCTCAGAAATTATTCGTCTTAGTAGTCAGTTATCGAATGAGGTATAAGGTGAATTTGGCCTCACCATGGCCGCCCTGTAAATAGACGTACATGAGACAAGGGTGTCACTGAGGCGGTATCTCACTCATTGTATTTTGTTTTTACTTTTTTACATGACGATATGTAATTGATTTGAGATACTAACTCGGTAGCATTTCCGTGCATGAAAGCTCTCCCTATGAGGGAAAATCTTTATCTGCCTACATTTGGTAATGAATATGGTCTGGTTTGGCTAAAATTGTTTTCTCAGAAAACTTTCTCCAGAAAATCCTGTATTCCACGTCAGCGCATGTTTATTTGATATCAAGATTATGTTGTTCTCCTGATCTGTGAAGTATAGAGCACGTGCAGCAGACATCATATGCGATCTGAACATAATGTTTGCATTTGGCATCCACTATTGAATTGTTACATAAAACTATTTATTATTTATTCGAGTCCATTTCATGCGAGAGAAAGAAATTACAGTCGGAAGATCTATGAAAACACATAAACTAAGACATAATTAAACACTTAATTACATAATTAATGAAACAGAAAAGTGCAAGATCCGATCGATGCCTATGAGAAATGGGGAAATCTAGCTCTTAATTTTTATTAATAAGTTTAATCTCACCTGAGCATGGCAAACGGGTCGCGTTTGTCGTTTTTGTATTGTTTTTGTGTCATACATGTTATTTTAGCGAACCACTTCGTGTCAAACTTTTTATTTTAACGGGTTCTTAACAGATGACCTGATAATGACCCAACTCGTTAAGAGATCGTATTGTTTCATGTTGCCTTGATGGGTTATGCAAGTAATTTCCATATCGTGTCATTTACATGTCATAACGGGTTAACCTGATTCGTTAACGTGTTCTTAATAGGTGATTCGAGTTAACTTGGATTTGGATAGAAACTTAGAACTTGGGCATGCTCCAAAGTCCCAAGTTGGTACTTTGGTAAATCTTTCATTGTTGACCAGGGGAAGTGGTCAGCATGTGTTATCACGTGCCCTTCACTGTTGGGACTCTTCGGTTCATCCATTGCTACCTGTATTTCTTAATCTTGCTTTGAACGAAAAGTGCCTTCCATTATTCGACTTTGGGAATTGCTACTCATACATCCAACTTTATAGTTGGATTTTCCAAACAAATTGACTGAACTGAATCTTAGTTAGACTTGACAGACCAAAAATTTGAGAAATTATTGCGTTCGAAAATCGGATCAGGTAAACGGAATTTTAGTTACATCATATTTGTAACTACATGAGATAAAGTGGTACCTAAATGCATAGAGGCAAACTACATTGTGAGTGGGTCGGACTTTTTATCTTAGTCCCGTTGTCACCTACAAGAATTTCTTCAGAGAGGCTACAACAACAATAACAAAACCTTATCTCACTAAGTGAGGTCGGCTGTATGAATCCTAAAATGCCACTAAGCTCGGTTTTGTGTCAAGTCTTGCGTTAGCTCAAAATACTCCACGTTTTTTCTTAGAGGCTCTTTCCAAGTCTTCCTAAATCTTCTTTTACCCCTTTTACCCTGATCCTAATTTCTTCAGAGAGTTTAATTGAGAGAATTCACAACATTAGTGTGTTCCAATGTTCCACTACCTCATTGTGTACACGCTTATTGGTTTCATCTCTAAGCTATGACTGAAAACGAATATTTGATCTATTGGTGAAGGGTGTTGGTTGTCAACCTAGGTTGTTCATAACCAACTTGACCTATCAATAACACGTAGGCGGGCCTTTATTTCATGCCTCACTTTTAACCTGCATCACTGTCTCTTCCATTGTATTTCAGTTCATTTTGATCCTCAAATTTCTCCAAATCTTGCCTCATTTTTATCCCTACTGATGTTGCCTGCCTGCCAACTTAGCTTCTTCCATCTTTTCATTCCGAAAGCTTAAATGATTCACGTTTGTTCTTTCGTTTGTATCGAAAATGTCAATATTTGTATAAATTATGTGGATAATATTTGATTGCACACGATTGCTATTGACATGTTACCTGCCTATGTTTCCTATAGCTTATCAACACTATATCAAATATTTCGTCGTTTTAAGTAACTAATGAACATCTTGTTTAGAGAATAACTGCTTGTGATCAGTGTTAATTGCTAAATGACGGATTATGTATCAATAACACGTCTTATCCCGAGAAAAGTGTATCTGATAAGTGGCATTTGGAACTTGGGGATAAGTAGCTGCCCATTAGCTAGCATTTGGTAATGGAAGATGGATGGATTAGCCCAAGGTAAGGACTAATTAAACAGCTGGAATCAGAGGGATTAATATATACAAATTCCTTGCCATCCCCAAGAATCTTGTTCATGAACAACTTTGGTAAAATTCTCCCGTTCAAATTTCTAAATTATATTTGTGTAGATCCAAAATATTCACTCCCTCAAAGTGTTTTTAAACTCTATTTATTTTTTATAGGCTCGTGGAACTGAGTGGTCAGCTTAGTGGTTCATCGGCATGGCTGCAGCAGCTGCTTCTTCTGCTTCTTCCTTCCTATTTTTCTTCTCGCTTCTAACTGTCTCTGCATGTGAACAAAAACCACACAACATTTTGAGCTGCGAGTCCACGTCTCCCGACGCTTCCGGCTACTACTGCAACGCTACAAATGCATCATCTGTAGATAACAAGTGTGCAACTTTCGCGATTCTTCGCACCAACGCGTACTACTCCTCTCTCTCCAATCTGAGCTCGTACTTGGGCATCAGTCCGTTTGTGATAGCAGACGCGAACGGATTTTCAGCTGACACGGAGTTTCTTCCTAAAGACGAGCTTTTGTTGATACCGATTGATTGTAAGTGCGGCAATGGTGGTGTTTTTTGTGCCGAGTTGACAAGGACTAGTGTGAAAGGTGAGAGCTTCTATGGCATTGCTGAGTCACTAGAGGGCTTGACAACCTGCAGAGCTATTCGAGAGAGGAATCCAGGCGTTTCGCCATGGGGGCTTGCTGATAAGCTTCAGTTGGTGATCCCCTTGAGATGTGCTTGTCCTTCTTCATCATCTCGACTTGTGACACAATCAAGACTCTTGATTTCATATCCTGTGAGTGAAGGCGACACGATTTCTGATTTGGCTGTTAAGTTCAATACAACACAAGAAGGTATCATATCTGCAAATAACAGATCATTCAAAAGCTTTAGACCCGAAAGTTTGACACCTCTTACATCTCTTCTGATTCCGCTTGAAGGAAAACCTATACTCGGTCCCCTAGCAAAACCCCGGGAACCCAATTTGCGCTTTCCAGCAGCTAGCATCCCTGCAGTTAGTCCCCACAAGAAGAAGGCGAAAATGAACCAGATTGGATTGTATGTCGCGCTTAGCGGAGTCGTTGTTGGAGCCAGCATTGCGGTCGCGGCAGCATTCTTGCTATTTCAGATGAAGAAAAAGAAAAAGACTTCACCAAAAGGATGTGATGTGGATCTGCAACAGCTCAGCCTAAGTGTGAGGACAACAAGTGACAAGAAAGTCTCGTTTGAGGGATCACAAGATACTTTTGACGGTCAGATCATCGAGACAACCACGCCGCGAAAGGTTATGGTGGAGATGTATACAATTGAGGAGCTGAGCAGAGCAACCGAGGACTTCAGTTCCGGCAACCACATTGAAGGATCTGTGTACCATGGCCGCCTAAGCGGGAAGAACTTGGCAGTAAAGCGCATACAGCCAGATACAATTTCGAAGATTGAGTTTGGTCTTTTTCATGATGCCATTCACCATCACCCCAACATAATGAGGCTGTTGGGAACTTGCTTGAGGCCAGAGGGGCAAGAATCGTTTCTGGTTTTCGAGTATGCGAATAATGGATCTTTGAAGGACTGGCTCCATGGCGGATTGGCAATCAAAAACCAGTTCATTGCGTCGTGCTATTGTTTCTTGACGTGGAGCCAAAGGCTGAGGATATGTCTTGATGTAGCCATGGCATTGCAGTACATGCACCACATTATGAACCCCCCTTATGTCCATCGTAATGTAAAGAGCCGAAACATTTTCCTAGACGAAGAATTCAACGCGAAGATTGGGAATTTCGGCATGGCAAAGTGTGCTGAAAATGACTCCAACGATCAACATTGTAGTCCAACCAGCCCTGCCGCGTCTTGGAGCCTGGGTTACATGGCACCCGAATATGTTCACCAGGGTGTGATTTCTCCAAGCATTGATATTTTCGCGTATGGCATCGTGTTGCTAGAGGTCTTGTGTGGACAAACGCCAATAAGCAGGCCGGGCGCTGAGGGAGAAGAAAAATTTTACCTCTCAGAGAAGATCAAATCCGTGTTGCATTCGGACAATGCAGAGGCGTTAAGAGAGTGGATGGACAGCGCGTTGGGGGATAACTATTCGTTCGACGCAGCTGTCTCACTGGCAAATCTAGCTAGGGCCTGCGTCGACGAAGACCCTAGTTTGAGGCCTAGTGCAGGGGAAGTTGTCCACAAGTTGTCGCAATTGGTGGAGGAGTCGAAAAGCGTGGAGGGGGAGAATATTTTGATCAGTGAGAGCTCTTGTAAGCCGCTGGTGAAGGCGGCGGCGGCAAACAATGTGTGAACAAAGCATTGCGAGGATGCATTGCAAACAGAAGACATGTTTATTGGTGCATGTCACAGGGTTCTTCTGCTTGTATATATATGTAACATCTTTGTCTCCTCGAATAATAAATGGCATTGGTACTACTAGGCACTAGCTACTTAGTTTATTGGTGCAGAGCTTCAATGGTGGTTGGTTCTATATATACATGATTTCTTATTGCTTTGTTGTATAGGAGCATGTGCTGCATTTACTATCTCATTCAAACATCAGTCAATTGAAATTCAAACCTGAGCTAACAAGGTCGTTCGTTTTGCGATTATCAGAAAGGGAACGTCTATCGTATATGTAGCTTTATCCTTATTTTGTAAAGAAGCTGTTTTCATGACTCGAACCCGTGACATTTCGATCACAAAGTAGCAACCTTTCCATTGCGCCGAAGCTTTCATATTTCAAAATATTGAACAATAGAAGACCCTCTTGCACATGGGATGCATGTCGTGGTCATTGTATCCCAGACAACGACAAAATGTAAGATAAGCAAGTTAAAAATACATCACAATGCATGATTGACTTAAAGTACCGTAACTAGTACAAAATTTCCGATTAGTCAAGCATGAGGTAGACAATTGAAACTGCATGAACAAGGAGTAACACCAAAGAGAAAAAGTAGAAGACTTAGTAGAAAAGCATTTTTTCAATACAAAAATGCAATATTCTAAACTAATTTGTACATATAAATAGGCGATTCGAACTCAGTAACAAAGAGTAGAAACAATGTTCTGATGAACCGGCCTAATCCAAATACGCAGTATAGAAGCAAATGAACGAATGTAACAATCTCTGTCTCAGGTTAGATTTGCTGAAAACAGCACTAGAGCCGTAAAACCAAGCAACAGCGAATGAACAAAAATTACAGAAGTAGCAAAAACAAACCAAAATCACACTTCATATCTACACCATCCATCAAAACATCATGACCTTAAACTCATCAAAATTGAGCACCCCATCGCCGTTGAGATCAAACCTAGCAATCATGTTCTTGCACTCGTCGACGCTCTTGGACTCGCCGAGCCTACTCAGCATCCTCTTAAGACTCTTGGGCGTAATGCACCCACTCCCGTCCATCACGTACATCTTAAAAGCCTCCCTCAAGACACTGACCTTCTCTTCGTCGCATCCTCCGTCGACGAACTTGACAAAGTCATCCATCCCCAGCAGCCCGTCGCCGTCCGAGTCTAGGTACTCCACAGCCACCTCCGCCTCCGTCAGCGAGAGCTCGCCGCCTATCGCCCCGACACACTGTTGCAGCTCCATAGGTGATATCTTTCCGTCTCCGTTGCCATCAAACTGCTTGAAAACGCGCTCGTATTGTGCTACTTTATCCATTGCTAGAAACCTTTTTTCTTTCTGGAAGTTGTGTTCTTGGTTCTTGGTTCTGGGTTAAATATATGAGACAATGCGCGTGTCGTGGTTGACCAACCGGCTTGATGGTACTTCCGTGCGTAGGTGGTACTTTCGTAAATAACGTGTGCAAGACTATGTTTTGTAGAACAATATTTTTATAGGAACTTTAACGAAAAGCTCCCGGTACTGTTCACTCTAACGAAAAAACACATTTTTACACTAAAAAGTCAATCCTGGTACTATTCACTTTACCCTTTATTTTGTCCTTATCATTAAAACTCAAAGTTTTTAAACCATTTTCATTAGTTTTCCTTATTTTTATTTAAGAAAATATTTGAGCTATGTCACTCGATATAACGACTTTAATATTATTAAATATCGAATTCAACATATTTCTGAGTTAAATTTAATATTTTTAACTTACAAATGAAAAAAATATTACTTGATAATAATGCTCATCCTCAATAATGTCACTGGTTTATAGATAATTTTACATGTTTAAAAAATAAATAATTTGTCGAACAAATAATTGTCACGTAACAAGGTAACAAGTTGTAGACAAACAAAACATTTATTATTCTAACAATTTTCTGTATATAAGGAATCTAAAAAATCGGCCAAATTAAAACAAAAACGTGACAACAGAGGAGTTGTTGGTTTACTGCACACAGATTGGATTTTAGACTTTTAGTGACCGACTGACTTTAATTCGAGCTTTCTGGAAGCAGCTCGAAGCAAAAGATTTTTTTGGATGCCGTCTGTCGCCAACCGCCAAAACCACCTCAACTACCAGAAGAAATATACGAAAGTGGGAAGCAACTTGCTTGAATTTAAATTCTAGCTCTTTGGATAGCCACTATCTAGAGAAAAACCTATATAAAATAATAATAATAATCGTCAACAGCCGACTTTGGTTGTTAACTTTGGAGTTGGCGACAATCTCTCTTGATTTTTTTTTCTTCATTTGTGTTTCTATTTAGTTATGGTTGCGCTTTTGTTGTCACAAGAAGAGTTTTCGTGATTAAGGTCATTGTCTTGCTCTACTGAGAAAAATCTTTGTGATGGCTATGATTACAAATCAAACTCAGATCTTTAAGCAGTGGCTATTGTTCACAGTCAAGGTTTAAAATATCAATATTATCGGCGATATTTCGCCGATAATATCATTTTTTTTAGAGAACGATATTTTCACACTTATTCATTTAATTTAAATTCTAGCTCTTTGGATAGCCACTATCTAGAGAAAAACCTATATAAAATAATAATAATAATAATCGTCAACAGCCGACTTTGGTTGTTAACTTTGGAGTTGGCGACAATCTCTCTTGGTTTTTTTTTCTTCTTCTGTGTTTCTATTTAGTTATGGTTGCGCTTTTGTTGTCACAAGAAGAGTTTTCGTGATTAAGGTCATTGTCTTGCTCTACCGAGAAAAGTCTATGTGATGGCTATGATTACAAATCAAACTCAGATCTTTAAGCAGTGGCTATTGTTCACAGTCAAGGTTTAAAATATCGATATTATCGGCGATATTTCGCCGATAATATCGTTTTTTTTAGAGAACGATATTTTCACACTTATCCATTTAATTATCGGCAATATATCGATATTTTTGTCGATATTATTGCGATAATATCGGAGACGATATTTTCAGCATTTTAATGCATCAGTTGGAAAATATATCGCGATATTATCGATAATATCGTGAGATGAATCCCAAACCGCTCTACACAGCCACATCCAGACAAGCAGCAACCGCGACCTCAAACCTTGAGCACAGATCCGAAGGCCAGAGCGACGACGGCGGCAACGAGGGTGGATACGAACGAGGGGGTGATGGATGCGGCGGGGGAGGTTGAGCTGGGAGCCGGAGACTCCTGGGAGGCGCCGATGGCAGAGAGGACGGCGAAGAGGACCGCCATGAGAACGACGACGGAGGATGCCTTTGAGACTGCCATTGTTGATAGGGTTTGGACCTCTCTGTTCGTTCGGGAATCTAGGGTTTTTGAAGACTCAGAGAGACTGAAAGCACAAAGTGGCGCAAGTTGGATTTGAGATCCAATTTTGAGGTTCTGAAAGTGAAAGGGCGAAGAAGAACGAAGATGAGGGAAGAGAGAGTGCCGAGAGAGAGAGAGACTAAAAGATTCAATTTTGAGTTTCTAAAAGGGCAAGGAAAGAAGAAGAAACGAAATTTTCTTCTTGGGTTTCTGAAAGGTCAAAAGCTAGTGATGGGTGGTGATGTGAAAGAGGTAAGGTGGTTTATTATGAAAACCACCCACTTGCATGGGCGTGGGCTTTTTATATTTTAAAAGTTTGGGAGGTATATTATATTATTATATGTATATAAATGTTATATGAATTATAAATTATTAGATTTTTTTTTTCCTAGGCAAGCATATTAGATATGTACACAAAACATTCACATATGTATGTTCTTTTATAAGAAATAACATATTATTCAATAATTATTTACATCTGATATAGTAAATTTAATTAATTCATATAATATATAAGAAATTTACCTAAATCCGCCTAGGTGATAGGCGCCAGCCCACCGCCCGACTAGCGCCTAGTGTTTTTTAGAGCCTTGGTATTTATAGCTGGGGTTTTTTGTGGGGAGTGGCGGGTAGGTCAGGCAGCTGCCCGTTAGAAACAGGCTGGCCAATTGTTATTGGTTCGGCGCAACATGAAACACCCCAACCCCACTTTTATTTAAAAATTGTTTTAAGGTCTTAATTGGTGAGCCCGTAGGGCCCACCTTATAATTTTTTTTGTTTTTCCCCCGGTCTCTCTCTTCCTTCTTCTTCGTCTCTCTCCCCCGTAACTCTCCCTTAGCTATCTCCCTCTCAGCTATCCCGTACCTCTCTCCCTCAACCTCTCACATCTCTCTCTTCCCCTGGACTCACTAGGACCGAGTCACCATCGATGAGAGGCTCGCAACGAACCCCGGACCCTGCCCTGCGAGTTCGACGGCACGGAGTAAGCTCCGGCGATTTTCGAGGCAATTTCCGGCCAAACCATGGCGAGTTGGCCGGCGTGGAAGGTATCAATCTCTTCGTCTCGTCGAGTACTACAACTTTCCTTTTTATTTCACTCAATTTCGTTGAGTATTAAAGAAGTTATACTCATTTGAATCTTACCCAGTTTCCGGCGAGTCCGATGGATTTCGAGGCATTTTCCGGCCAAACCACGGCGAGTTAGATGTCGTGTGAGGTATCATTCTCTTCGTCTCTTCCAGGGATACAACTTTTGTTTTTGTCTCGCTTAATTTCGTTGAGTAGTGACAAAGTTATGGCCGTTTAAAGTTGAGTGGTTTTCCGGCCGAATTTCCGGCCTTCTCCTTGTATTTGGGTCCGGTGACCTCCATGCCCAGAAATCAGGCCCTCGGGCCTTATTCCCAAAACCCACAGGCCTTTAGGCCTTTAAGCACCAACCCAACCCTTTTATTTTATTTTATTTATTTGGTTTTGTTTTAAAGACCCAAAAACAATTGGGCCAGGCCTCAAGCCCAGCCCTAAGCCCTTTAATCCCTTGAACCCCAAAACCCACGGGCCTCTAGCCCAACCCGTGACCCCCCTAAAACCCAAACCCTTTTATTTGTTTGTTTATTTCATTTATTGAAACTAAACCCAAACTCTTAAAGCCCAACCTTTTTAAAAACCTAACCCAAACCCTTTTAACATAGGGCCTTAAGCACTAAACCCTTTAACCTTTAAACCTAAACCCTAATCCGGATCCAAACCCGTTAGACCTAATTTGACCGTTGACCCCCGGTCAACGTTGACTTTAGGGTTGACTTTTCGGGTTTTCGTCCGGGACCCTTCTTAGGGTAATTCGACGTTCTGAATCCGTTTTCCCAAATTCAATTGCTATTATATAGTTTTATTTATTGTACTCTTTATGTGCTTAGGGGCAATTATTGTGACGTTTCCGTCTTCGCTAGTGGCGCAGCTTTTGGCGAAGTACTGTGAGTGGACCCCTTCTAAAATTACATGATTTGATAATTTAATTGCATAAATGATTAGCATGCCTACGAATTTATGATTTGATTTATGTGAAGCCTGATGATTTAATATATTGATTATCGTCTCGTGTTTTGGTGAGGAATTATTTGTTAGCCTATATTGAGCTATATTTTAATATATCGTATTTTCTATTAAAACCATGAACTGGTAGACTATCTGATAGATGACGATAGGATGCTAGAACATGTTTTTGAACCCCTCTTTATAGTGTAGACGATGATCGGTAACCTATGCTATGAAGTGGTTATTTATGAGAGGCGTAACTATTCGTGCGTACCTAGTGGACACTATGCCGTCTGGGGCGAGGATCTGGTGTTGGCATGTAGGCCGGGAGAAATAATCCCTAGTGAAAGGCTGAGGGACACGGAGACAGGCACTGGGCCGGGAGGGAGTTATCTCTGGCTACGGGCACAGAGACTGAGGTGCAGGCATTGGGCCGGGAGATATATTTATTCAGTGATCTTTCTAGCAGCACATCGCGTTATACGAGACGATTTATGATACGTTTACTGTTTTGATTTCCGCGATGTTATTCTGCGATATGGCTTTTGAGATATTTTGGCATGCTAGGATTTTTATTAAATCCATCACTTACTATGCTAGTAGTTTTCACTATTAAACTTTGGGGGTTAGTATGTTGATAACTATTTTATTATTATCGTATATATGAACTTGGTCCACTCACCTTTGTTTTGCGCCCCCATTCAGGACTTAGAATCAAGGCACCTAATCTCGGCATCAAGGCACTTCCGCAGCAGCATTTTCGGATCCTCCCGATGTAGGACCCACTCCTCTATTCATTAAATTTTATCTTAATTCTTTTTAGTGATTAGGTTTAGTTGTATGCTCTGAGCACGTTCCTAAATTATTAACTCATTGTTTTTAAATTTCTAACCCGTCTTTATTTCTTATTCTTAGCTTTTGTATCAATTAATGGCTTTCGTCACCCTCGGGTGTCGGCCAGCACGTGTCTATCCTGGTATTCGGAGAATATCAGGGTCGGGGCGTGTCACAACAGCTCACATTGCTTAATCCCTTGCTTAAATGAGTGTAAAATATTGTACTAATTCATTATATATAAATGATTATGGTGTGTTTAAACTTCTTTCATTAATTACTACATATTTTCTACACTCACAGTGTTTGCCAGCTCGCTATATAATCAACTTAAATCAGTTAAATCCATCATGCAATGCATTTCCTTCCAATTTTCTGTGATAAACTAATAGATAATTGACTAAATAAACATCCTGCAAAGTTTCAATAAAAATTTCCAAGTTTTTCTTACAATTTCCGTGGTTTTTATTCAATTTTTATCGATATCGATAATATCTCGATATTTCCATCGAATTTCCGTGTTTTTGGACTACCGATATTTCCGATATCATCGATATTTTAGACCTTGTTCACAGTTAAGGTTGGTTTTTGTTTTTGTTTTAGTTTGTGCACAAAACTAAAAACTATGAGGAGAAAACTCGACATTTGTTGGAGGTGACTCATACCAATATATTTTTGCTGACAATTACAAGATCATCAGAGGTGGTGCAGTTTTTTCTCATGATATTGTTATGGTGATTCTATGATTCGCAGGGTTGTTATCTTTCTTGTGGTTCGACAATTATATTGTCTTCATAATGGTTTGTAACTGTAAATTTATGTGGTTTTTTTAGCTTGTGTGACCTCTTAATTATGTTCAACATGCTTGTTCTCTATACCTTCTCGATTGTTTCTTAATAAATTCTTATTATCTTAAAAAAATACTTTCTAGATCTTTGGTTTGGTGGTGATTCTATTCAGATTTCTAAACGGTTTCTTTATCCACTAGTGCCTAAATATTTGATACAAGTAGCTACTTGTTCTGTTTTTAAATCTTATAAAGGCTCACCTATAAAAACTTGGGAACTTTAATGAAAAGTGTCCGGTACTATTTATTTTAACGAAAAACCACATTTTTACACTAAAAAGTCAATTCTGTTACTATTCATTTTACCCTCTATTTTGTCATTATCGTTAAAACTCAAAGTTTTCAAGCCATTTTCATTAGTTTTTCTTAAAAACTTAGGAAAACTAATGAAAAAAAACTTAAAAACTTTGAATTTTAATGATAAGGACAAAATAAGAGGTAAAATGAATAGTACTATGATTGACTTTTTAGTGTAAAAATGTAATTTTTCGTTAAAGTGAACAATATCAGGAGTTTTTATTAAAGTTCTTTCAAAACTTTGGGTCAACCACGTCAACCCGTGGTTAGTTTGACCATTCAACGTCAATAAGTATCTCGATATGTTATCAACTATTTTATGTAGATATGTACAGATATACTTATCAACTATCCACATGATATCCATATTATTAATACTATCGAGATACCCGGATGACGTATGCTATCATCTTTCTAATTTGAATATTCTTGACTTTTTTTCTCAACTGCAATGTTTGCACAATTTCTAATTTAGTTGATTTTTATTTTATAATTAATCTTTAAAGGGTGAATAAAAAATAAATATTTCGATTATTGGGTAACATTGAAAGAAGATGAAGAGAGCCAAAATGAGAAGAACCGATCATGAAGGTCATATATCTATAAAAGTTTAGGTAGAAGATAAATGACAATGTGACAACATTATTTCGTGATAGGACAAGCTACGTGATCCAGCCGTCGCACCCAAATTCTATCTACATGGTTGTCCCAAAAAACTTCAAATGACAAAACTAGTAGCTCTCACAAGTTCTAACACACACACAAAAACCCATCACATGTCCAAACCTTAAGCGTTGGAAGCGAAAGAAAATCAAGACAATAACAAATTGATACAACTATTTAGGAGGATGATAATACTGATGAATTGCATATACAGTCTGCAACATTGTGAGCACCAGCAGAATAAACGCAGCGACCAAAGAAATAATCGCCCACGGCGTACCGAAATGCTCGCGCCTCAGCTTTTCCATCCACTTGTTCCAGTCAGTCTTGTAATACTTGTTCACATCGTTGCAAAGTCCCTCGTAGTAATATCCGATGACCGCCGTGTCGTTGTACAGCTCGTTGAAGAACCGCGCAGCGTCTTCCGGGCTCAGCCAGTTCACCAGAATTCCCATCTCGCAAAGAAGGTCGATGTCCTTGCTCGAATCGATGAGATTATCCATCAGGACGGCGTAAGATGTTATCTTGTGGAGGCGGCTGTGACAGCATTGCTCGAAGGCGATGAGGTTCCTGAAGAGCGGCCCTGTCCGCTCGTCGATTTCTAGTGGTGGAATCGTGAACACCCCGTTTTCGAACTTTATGTTCATTATGCCGTCCGGGGTTTTGAAGCTTTTTTGGAATTTAATGCCGGCTTCGGACAGAGTTGTCACGTTTGGAACCCTCTGCGGCAGCTCTTTCTCCTTGCTCTGCTGTTGGTCTTCACCCTCTTCTTTTCGTTTGGAGCCTAAACCTTCAAACGGGACAACGATCACGGTTCTTATGAGATCGAGTATGTGCAGGGGTTCGGGAGGGAGATTCGGACTCGGTTTGAAAATAAAAATACCATCGTCCGCCACGGATTGTCTGAAGAAGTTGAGGACAAGGTCGGTGAGGGAGGAGGCATTTCCTTCGGAAGTAGTATTCTTCACGGCGGTTAAATTGTATAACCGCTCGAGAACAAACCATGGCAGCTGATTTTCTAGCAGGAGAAGATCATGGTAAAGATATGGCAGCATGCAGGTCACATTGAAAACGGGGTCGTTCTCGTCTTGTAGATTGACGTAAAGTGCTTTACGAAATAGTTCGATTAGGAAGCATCCGTCGATTACCATCATCTCAACGAAGTCTTTCTTGTTGGAATGATCCAATGGCTCTGCGTAACAATCACGAGCGCGCTTGTTGAAATCCACGACACCTGTGATCAAGTTTTTCAAAGTTATGTTTGCGTCTGCGAGAAGGCACTGCAAGTACCAGCGCTTCACCTTTTCCATGAGTTGGAATTGATCGCCACCGCGGCCTCGGTGAAAGGGCCCGATTGAGACGATATCAGGTTCGTATGCCTGTATTTTTTGTCGCCGAATCTGATGGGGAACTCTGAATATGCAGCAGGATGCTGGCAATGGCGAATGGTTGAGAAGCTTTGCTCCGATGGTGTTTGTCAATTCTTCAACGATACCATCAGTGTCTATACAAACGGATTCCATGGAAGTACTATCGTCAACTTCGCTACTTTCTCTCTCACTTTCCATGACTATATATTTTAAAAAATCCTGAAACAAATTGCAAATAAATCAAATTCTGAAGTATTTTTAGAAACCAGTTACAGGCATTCATACATTTCCGATAATCACAGTTTGACATGTGTGCAGAACAATGAAATAAAATGGGAAGATAACGGAAACACGTACCTGAAAATCAAGCAAATGCAGTAATGCAGGACGTTAGAATAAAGAGATCTAGCCTGGTGGTCATGTAGTCTTTCGTAATACGCAAAGGGAAAGTGCAGTGAACGTTAAAGTTACAAAGGCAGCACAGACATGTTTCTTTTGCTTTGCAGAACCAAAGAACAATTCTCGCTCTTTAATAATGTACTTTAATTTTAAGTAAAAATTTAACCAAGACATGACCATGCGTCCTGATGAATCCAATCCTCAAAGGAAGTATATACAGTGTCAGTGAGATTGCCTTCATTGTCTTTGAGGAAGGAATTTCAAAAGTTGCTGGCTTATCTGTCTTTCGGAGTAGGATCTCTCCCGTCAAATTCTCCTTCCTTTCAATCTCCTCATATTTGAATGGTGACGATTAAGTCACGTTAACATCTTATATTGACTTCTTTGTAGAAAAATTAAAATAAAAAACAAGGTGGAAAGAAGGAGAGAGAGGGAATGGGAGGGGAGACGATTTGGAGGGGAGAGAATTTCAAAAGTTGCAGCCATCGATTTGTCATGTGGATACGAATACTAGTGAGTTAGGCTACATTGCTCATGGTTTAGTTTGCATCTATAGCGTTGGCTTCGAAATTATCGCTATGTGGAACTCGTCAATTCAAACGTTCAAGACAACTTTTGACACGAAAGCTGAACATATGCTGCATAGTTTCGGGCATTGAAAAGTTGTTGAATAGAATACTACTGGCATATCAATTAAATGTCGTTGACACACTAAATATTTAATCAATCCAACCACTTAATTTAGAAAACTTATTATTTCCCGATTTTCTAAACTTTAATGGCATATAATTTGATATAAGTTCATTTTTTGTTATTGTTTAAGAATGTTGTTAAGCCCACTCTAATGTCTTATTTCCACGCTCACTATAAACTGATACTTGTGAACACGGAAAATTCCCGAAACGAAAGAGACAAGAACAACGCGCACAAACAAATATTTGTGTTTTGATGATTTTGAGTTACAATCTCTCTCAAATTTGATCCTCTGATTCGATCTCCGTAAGGTGTTGATTTGTCGATGTTTCGTTGATCCAAAGGGCCGTTGGGCTTGATCTAAGGATGAACATTCTTCAAGGGCCGTGGGCTTGATCTTGAAGGTGGATTTGAGCGGATCTTCAAGGAGCCGTTGGGGCTTGATCTTGAATAACGGTGATGAACGGATCTTCAAGGGCTTTTGGGCTTGATCTTGAAGAACTGTTGATGAGCGGATCTTCAAGGGCTTTTGGGCTTGATCTTGAAGAACGGTTGGATGCGTGGATTTGTTGATGTTGTTGATCCAAAGGGCCGTTGGGGCTTGATCTTAGGATGAACAGTTGATGAACGATGAACACTTTCTTCAATGGCCGTCGGGGCTTGATCTTGAATTGGTGGAAGTTCTTCAAGGGCCTTTGGGGCTTGATCTTGAAGGAGGGTTTGACGAAGAACGAAGAGGGCTTTCTTGATCCTTCGGGATTCTTAGGAACTTGGGAGGTTGGATGCTTGAAAGCTTTAGAGTTTCAAAGCTTCAAGGATTTTGGGTGTGTGGAGAGTATTCTCTTCTAATTTGGGAGTAGAGAAATGTATTTGTGAATTGGTTCCTCCTAAATGAATGAATTAGCCTTCTATTTATAGAAATTTCCAAGGCCTAATTTTGAATATAATATCTCAGATGAAATAAGTCGTTTCTGCCAAGTGTTGACATGTGTCCTGTTTGATGACTTTTCCAACTTATTTCGATTTTTGTTTAGACACACGCTACGTGTAAAATTTATGTAATACATGAGCGTTGAAATTTTGATTTATCGGTCAACATTTATTTACCAAAATTTCGATGTCTACAAATGCCCCCACTTTAAGGCGCGTCGTATACATGTGCTTGTCACGTGTAGGAGATGCGTTTTGAAGTCCCTTACTGTATATGTCGATCCAATGGCCATTGAGGCTTGATCTTGAATTGGACTGGAAATTTCTTCAAGGGCCGCTGAGGCTTGTTCTTGAACTTTGTTTGAAATTCTTCAAGGGCCGTCGGGGCTTGATCTTGAATTGGGCTGAAAGTTTCTTCAAGGGCCGTTGAGGCTTGTTCTTGAACTTTGTTTGAAATTCTTCAAGGGCCGTCGGGGCTTGATCTTGAACTTTGTTTGAAATTTCTTCAAGGGCCGTCGAGGCTTGATCTTGAAGGTTGAAATTGGACCACAAGGAGCTTCATGTGGACGATGATATTTGGCTTCGGTAGTGGACGAATCGGCACGTATTTTGTTGCGCTTGTTGATTTTCTACAGCTTTGATCTTGAACTGGGTTGGAGGATTTTCTGGTTTCCTCCAATTGTTTGACTTTCCACAGGCTTATTCTTGAACTGGGTTTGATTCAAGGGTGGTGGACGCTTGATCTTGAATCGGACTTGTGATTTCCTCAAGGGCCGTCAAGGCTTGATCTTGAACTTTGGCTGGAAGCTTCTTCAAGGGCTGTTGAGGCTTGATCTCGAAGGTTGATTCGAACATATGGCAAACAGGCACGAGGTAAAGGTGACGGCCTGTTTCTTTGTTCAATCTTTCTAATTCACACCTGAGCAGTTTGGTCAACGGTATGATCTTCAAGATTGATGGGCTCTTCTTCCAGTTGGTGACTTGATCTTTAAGGATTCGATTCAAGGGTGGTGAATCGGGACGTGCAGCCCACAACGCCTAGCGAGTTGACCCAAGAATTTGAGGGTCAAAACGAGTCATCCACCAGAGTGATTGCAACCCTGATGATATGAGATACTTTTGCTTTTGAAGAAGTAGCGGATGAATCGGCACATGCTTTGTTGTGCTTGTCTCTACATGCTTCAATGTATCATTTTCACTTGCCTTATCTGTTCTCCAGGCAGATGTGGCAGCTTCTTTGAAAGTACAGCAGCAATGGAAGACGAGTACTCGAGAGCAGTGCTAGGTAAGCTGAAACACCCCAACCCTTCTTAGGGTAATTCAACGTTCTGAATCCGTTTCCAATATCCGTTTTCCCAAATTCAATTTCTATTATATAGTTTTATTTATTGGACTCTTTATGTGCTTAGGAGCAATTATTATGACGTTTCCGTCTTCGCTAGTGGCGCAGATTTTGGCTACTAAGTACTGTGAGTGGACCCCTTCTAAAATTGCATGATTTGATAATTCAATTGCATAAATGATTAGCATGCCTACGAATTTATGAAGTGATTTATGTGAAGCATGTTTATTGAATATATTGATTTTTGTCTCGTGTTTTTGTGAGGAATAAATTGTTAGCCTATTCTGAGCTATATTTTAATATATCGTATTTTCTATAAAAACCATGAACTGGTAGACTATCTGATAGATGACGATAGGATGCTAGAACATGTTTTTGAACCCTTCTTTATAGTATAGACGATGATCGGTAACCTATGCTATGAAGTGGTTATTTAAGAGAGACGTAACTATTTGTGCGTACCTAGTGGACACTATGCCGCCTGGGGCGAGGATCTGGTGTTGGCATGTAGGCCGGGAGAAATAATCCCTAGCGAAAGGCTGAGGGACACGGAGACAGGCATTGGGCCGGGAGGGAGTTATCTCTGGCTACGGGCATAGAGACTGAGGTGCAGGCATTGGGCCGGGAGTTATTATTTATTCAGTGATCTTTCTAGCAGCACACCGCGTTTACGAGACGATTTATGATACGTTTACTGTTTTGATTCCACGATGCGTTTCCGCGATGTTGGCTTTTAAGATATTTGGCATGCTAGGATTTTGATTTAAATCCATCACTTATTATGCTAGTAGTTTTCATTTATATAAACTTTAGGGGTTAGTATGTTGATAACTGTTTTATTATTATTATATATATAAACTTGGTTCACTCACCTTTGTTTTACGCCCCCATTCAGGATTTAGAATCAAGGCACATAATCCCGGCGTCAAGATACTTCCGCAGCAGCATATTTGAGTCCTCTCGATGTAGGACCCACTTCTCTATTCATTCAATTTTATCTCAATTCTTTTTAGCGATTAGGTTTAGTGGTATGTTCTGAACACGTTCCTAAATTATTAACTCATTGTTTTTAAATTCATAAACTTTATTTATTTCTTATTCTTAGCTTTTGTATCAATTAATGGCTTTCGTCACCCTCGGGTGTCGGCCAGCACGTGTCTATCCTGGTATTTGGGGAATATCAGGGTCGGGGCGTGTCATAAGCAGTCAGGGAAGGGTTCCAAGCAGTTGGTTCCTTACCCGAGTTTGAGTGGAGGTTCCGGCATACTGCTTTCTTTATCCTTGTCTTTGCAGGTAATAACAAGGACAAAGGAAATGACAGGGAAAAAGCATGATATGAGATACTCTTGCTTTCTACCCTGGTGATATGAGATACTTTTGCTTTGGTGTCATTTGTTTGCAGAGGTACCCCAAGGAATAAGGAACACTGGGTGACTCGAGAGGCTTTGTTGGGAAAGCATTTTTGGAGATGAAGAAAGGCTCTGTATGTCTGCCTTGCTATGGAAGGTGAAGGTGGACGTTTATAGGAATGATTCTTCACAACCGAAACTGTTCCTTTACCCCTGTCGGCAGCCGGTGGATGGATGAACAGTACAGGTTACGCGCTTTCTGAAAAAGCTACCCGTAATTTGCGCAAAGCTGACAGCGCGCGTGACGAATGACGACAAAACTGGAAAAGCTGCTCGCCTCGTGATTCCTGACCGCTCCGTCTTTTGAGAGAGGCGCCTGACTTTTGAGAAAGCGTCCGACTTTTTTTTGAGACGGAGTCCGTCTTTTGAGACGGAATCCGTCTTTTGAAAAAGGAATTCGGCTCTTTGATTTGTGAGATTTGCCTCTTCGGCTTCTGAGGAGCGCCTCTTTGATTTCTTCTTTTTATAGAGGCGCTAATTTTGTTCCACAACACACTTGAGCTCCCTCCTGTAAACACTCCCTCCGAGTATATTTTTTTTAACCTTGATCAGTTCGACCTCTTCTTTTTCTTCACATCTTCAAATATGTCTTGCCCTTCTGACCGTCGGCTTAACTTGAATGTTGGGGAAGATATTGATATGTCTTCTCCAACCAACATTTGGCAGCCGTCCTTCATATCCCCAAATGGTCCTCTTACAGTTGGGGATTCCATGATGATGAATGATACAACCGCTTCGGTGGTGGCCAGAAATCTGCTCACTCCTAGAGACACTAGGATACTTTCCAGGCGGTCCGACGAACTAGCTGTTCAGGACTCTCTGGCCTACAGCGTCCGATGTGCAGGCTCAGTCTCAAACATAGGCCAACGTCTTCTTGCTCGAACTTGTCAGGTTGAGTCGTTGATGGTTGAAGTGACTAGTCTTCGGCAAGAGGTCAGATTGCTTCGGCATGAGAATAAGGAGTTGCACATGCTCGCAACTAATTACTCAATAAGCATGAAGATGAAGCTTGATCAGCTGCAGGAGTCCGAAGTTCGGATTCAAAGTGATCATCAGAGGTTTGTGGCATTACTCCAGCGGCAACTTCTGCCTTCGTCCTCTGGCGCTTCACCAAGTGTTGAAGCTCCGGATAATTAATCTCTGGTGCTTCGTCTTTCTGGAGCTCCGCCGAGTGATGAGGCGCCACCTGATCATCCTTGAAGATTCCTTCCTGTAAATTTGATTTGACTTTTTTTTTTTTTTTAGGTATGTATAATGCAAATTTATGTAAAATTTCCAGAAAAAATAAATAAAATGGACTTTATTTCTCTTGTTTTTCTTTCTTTCTTTTTTTTTTTTTTTTTTTTTTTTTTTTTTTTTTTTTTTTGCACATGGTGCCAGATGCACCATCCATTTTTTTATTTATTTTATTTTCTTTTCTTTTTTTTTTTGCACATGGTGCCAGATGCACCAACACTCTTTACATATATATATGTTTTTCTTTTCACGTGGTGCCAGATGCACCATCATCATTTTTTAATTTTTTTAATCATGCACCCACTATCCTTTTTTTTTCATATGGTGCCAGACGCACCATGCTCCCTCATCATCATTTTTTATTATTTTATTTATTTATTTATTTATTTTAATTTTTTTTTCTTTAATCATGGTGCAGTGTTCCACCATATATTTTTTTATTTTATTTTTTTTGTATAAATTTGGATGACGGGTTGAGGAATTTGCAGGGAAGGACGAAGACGGACGGAGAGCTGCAGTCGAGGCTTCATGACCGGCTAGTCGTTTGACGGCGGTTATTGAAATTGTTGGCAGCTGCGAGGCAAGAGACGGAGAAGATGGTGCTTCGAGCTGCTGAAGCTGATGGGCAGAAGGAGAAGGTGGAAGAAGGAGGAAGGTGGCGCGAGCCACAGAGGATGATGGGCCTGCCGTGTACGAGGGGGTCCCACAAGCGGCGCTCAACACTGTTCTCAGACCCAGCCCTTGGTCGTGCAGGCCTTCGATGGGTTTCACCAGAGCTAACTCCATGCAAAGAGTCGCGTTACGAGAATCACAGCATCCTTATGGAGGAAGAGGGTGACGTGGCTAGTAAGGTTGAAACTTCCGGTGAGCCACCTCTATTCTCACAGAGAGAGAGAGACTGATACAGCACGTAGAGCAAGTGCAACTCTCTCTAAACCCTACGCCACGCCTCGCAGGCTCTTGCTGCCACCAAAAAATTCCCGTCAAAGCTCCACGCCCTTATCTCCTCTTTCATCTCAACCTACTCAGTCCAACCTGACCGTTTCGACGAAGACTATGTAATCTGCGACTACGTCGTTTTCGAGGCAGATGTGTTCGACGACCTTTATCTCCAAAAGGACCGTTTCAGCCCCAAGAAAGCGAAACCCAGAAGAGATGTTTCCGACCGGGTCGGTAGCCAGGTCGTACGTCGTGCTCCAGAACGGCGGTGGGTTTAGAGTTGCAGTCGAGGAGATCGGCCTGGAAGAGACGGATGCGTGCATCTGCTCCCTCTACCAACGCTCCTAGATGATTCATCTCGCCCTCGTGCTTGAGATCCTCGACGGTGGCGTTGACGGTGTAATCACGGTGGAGAAGGAGACGGACGAGCCAGGATCCAGTGCGGATCCCGATCTTCTTTTTGAACTTGGATTTTCTCCTCCCTCCTCCTTCTCATGTGATCTCCTTAGTTGGCTGTTTGGTTTCGCTGATGTATAAGCGGCTGTTTGGAAGCTGACTGGAGCTTTTTGCAGAGAGAGAATGGTGAAGCAACGTCCCATGATTGGAAGCTGTCTGGAGTTTTTTTTTTTTTTTGCTTCTGGACCGCGTCCCATGACTGGTGCAGTTTCTTCTTATCTTAGCTTTCGGAAGACGGGCTCTGGAACTGAAGCCACTTGTATATGCAAGGCCAGCAGTAGAGATGATTGTCGAGGGTGACCACTGGATCCTGCATGGAGCCTAAGCAGCAGCAGTAGCAGGCGGGTGAGGGTGTTCAAGCGATGGATGAAGAACAGCGGAGGGCATGAAGAGGTCATTTCTCTGCATGTACTGACAAGCATGAGGAGCCAGTGAAGACGATGCAATTTCTGTGCTCGAGGAGTTCTCCGTGAAGCGGCTCCGCGTTGTCCACGACGCCTCATGCAGGTTCGGTGCCAAAGCCATGAACACCGTTTTCGAGCACGGCCTGGTTATTCTGTGATCTCTCCGTGAAGCATGTGAGGTCCCTGTAACGAATAAGAACCAAAGCGTCGTCGTCTTTGATCAACATCGCGATGTGTTGTATTTGGCTGGTAGTAACCGACTCGGGGAAGCCGTGGAGCTCTTTTGTCAGTCACTACTGCATGATCCTTCAGCGTGGAAAGAATTTCATTCAAGGCTGACGGAACAACAGCGTCATGAGAGCATAGACGACGTCCATGATGGTGACCGTCTTCTTGCGGGCGTGCTCGATGTACGTCACAGCGTCACGGATGACGTTCTCCAAGAAGATGTTAAGGAAGCCTTTGGTCTCCTCGTAGATTAGCCCGCTGATTCTCTTCACCCCGCCTCTTCTGGCCAGCCTCCGAATCGCCGGTTTGGTGATGGCCTGGATGTTGTCGCGGAAGACCTTACGGTGTCGTTTCGCTCCGTCCTTGCCCAAGCCCTTGCCTCCCTTCTCGTGTCCTGACATCTTCGATGATTACGGTGTCGTTTTTAGAGAGTTTGGTGAGAGAGTGGAGTGTGTGGTGTGTCGGGGTCTCGAGGCAGGAGGTTGGGTCCAAATGGATTTTGGGCTATGGAGAAAAATCAGCCTTTGGGTTCTAATGAGGGCCTGGATTTGTAAGCGAATTTTGAGCAGGCCTTGGTCTCTCCCTTGATAAATGACAAAGAGTGAGAGTGGGCTTGGGCCAGATCTTGTTTGGAGGAGAGGCTGACGCTATCCTAGGCTGCGCCTGACATTTGGGCTTTGCTCCTCCACTGCTAAGACCTGCATGTTGCTGTCCATATATATATATATTTTTTTTTCATATAGAAACTTTTTTTTTTTTTTTTTTTTTTTTTTTTTGGTAATAAAATTGACCTTCTTCAATAAAGCATTGATTTTTTATTTTGATGTGACTGAACTCGAAGTTGAATGTTCAAGCTGCCTACGTACCATTCCAAAGAAAGAGATCAAGTCAAAACGTAGTTCGAATACATACATATATTTTTTGGTATTTTCTTTTTTGTGCCGTTTGCAGTTTCAGCTCATGCAGGCAAGGAGCGTTGGTGTCGCCTTTTATGCTCGTGCGGATCAGGAACATTGTGCCACGCAGTTTAGGCTCGTGCAGGCGAGGAGCCTTGGTGTCGTTTGCAGTTTCAACTCGTGCAGGCAAGGAGCATTTGTTATGTCGCCTTTTAAACTCGTGCGGACCATGAGCGTTGGTGTTGCCTTTTATGCTCGTGCAGAACAGGAGTGTTGGTGTCGCCTTTTATGCTCGTGCGGACAAGGAGCGTTGTGCCATGCAGTTTATGCTCGTGCAGGCGATGAGCTTTGTGTCTTGCAGTTTAGGCTCTTGCAGACAAGGAGTTTTGGTGTCGCCTTTTATGCTCGTGCGGACAAGGAGCAATGTTGGTTCGTCAAGCGATCTGGGAGAGTCGTTCCTCGCAATCTTCATAGCAAGGAGCCTTGACTGAGTAGTTGAAGAAGTCTTCTGGGAAGGTGTCACGCATCGTGATGGGGATGGATGATCTTCCTGTCAAAGTTTCATTATCTCCAACACTTTCACATTGTTTTGGAGTTTGACAATAGCTGATTTGCCCCCTTTCCCATTGGTGAACTTGTGGAAGAGATGATTGCTGCCTGGAGAAGCGTTCCTCGCAATCTTTATAGCAAGGAGCCTTGACCGAGTAGCTGAATAATTTTCTGAGGAAGAAAAGATCGTGCATGGTCGATCTTTGTGTAGAAATTTCCTCATCTTCAACACTTTCACATTGCTTTGGAGGTTGGCGAAAGCTGTTTTGCCCCCTTTCCGATTGGTGCACTTGTGGAGAAGACATATGCTTCTTGTGTAGTTTCTTTGGAGTGACATGAGTCCATCCTTCAACTTCACTCGGCTTGACTGACATGGTTTTGGAGCATGCCCCCAGCGATTGAGGTGAAGATTTTGAGTTGACAGAGCCGGAAGTGACGTATTCTTCCGGGATTTTGTCTTCTTTGTCTTCTTGGGCCTCCTCCTCAGTGCGGTCCTCTTGGGTTTGTTGCCGTGAAGATTGGCCGGTGTGGATGTTGATGCACCTCCTTACCTTCGGTGGTCCTTTTGTGTCAACCTCCAAGGTTGCTTTACGATTTTCTTTCTTTGGCGTTGTCTTCCTCTTTCTAGAAGGCTTCTTGGTTTCTTCAAGTCTTCCCAAAGCCGATCGTTGTGGAGGAGAGCTAGCCTTGCTGCTTTGTTTCTTAGGTTTTGACAACCTTTCAAAAACAGAGCACTGGGGTGTTGGCATGTTAAGCCGTTTAAAGACAAAAGTTCGGTCTTGCACACCAATGCGATCAAGTGCCGAAATTCTGGGTTTTGAACGATTCAGCCTATCGAAGACTGAAATTTGAGGGGCAGGTTTAGGCTCCTCTTGGTTCTGTTCAATGCTCACGCTGATGTGTTGAGCGCTAGCATTCTTGGCTTTGCTTGAAATCTTTATGGGTGCATTTGGCGTGAAGCCAAGTCTAGCTTTATTGTTGTCAACTCCATAATCACGCTCATCCAACTTCTTCTGAGTCTCGGTGAGATCATGATCCTTGTTGCTGACTATGCTTGAAACCTTCTTCCCAGGATTTGAAGAGGAAGCAAAGTCGTGCCTAGCCTTTGACATGAGTTCGTAGGCGTTTGGGTTGAAACCTTCTTCGGCCCTTTTAGTTGGGATAGAGCTTGGTTTCTTTTTGACGCCATAATGTGCCTCCAGATGGTTGATGAGTCCAGCGGTTTGCAAGTTTTTCTCCTCCGCAGTCTTTATCAGCCTTGTAATTGTTTCCTTCATTTGAACCAGCTGTTCTTCAATGGAGGTAGCGTCGATGGTCATGACTTGTTCTTTGTTTGAAGCCATGGAGTGTGCTTGAATTTCTTGAACGGAGAAAGAGATGAGAGGTAGAGATTGTCCCACTGGGCGTGCCAATTTGTGAACACGGAAAATTCCCGAAACGAAAGAGACAAGAACAACGCGCACAAACAAATATTTGTGTTTTGATGATTTTGAGTTACAATCTATCTCAAATTTGATCCTCTGATTCGATCTCCGTAAGGTGTTGATTTGTCGATGTTTCGTTGATCCAAAGGGCCGTTGGGCTTGATCTAAGGATGAACGTTCTTCAAGGGCCGTGGGCTTGATCTTGAAGGTGGATTTGAGCGGATCTTCAAGGAGCCGTTGGGGCTTGATCTTGAGGATGAGCGTTTCTTCAAGGGCCATTGAGGCTTGATCTTGAATAACGGTGATGAACGGATCTTCAAGGGCTTTTGGGCTTGATCTTGAAGAACTTTTGATGAGCGGATCTTCAAGGGCTTTTGGGCTTGATCTTGAAGAACGGTTGGATGCGTGGATTTGTTGATGTTGTTGATCCAAAGGGCCGTTGGGGCTTGATCTTAGAATGAACAGTTGATGAACGATGAACACTTTCTTCAAGGGCCGTCGGGGCTTGATCTTGAATTGGTGGAAGTTCTTCAAGGGCCTTTGGGGCTTGATCTTGAAGGAGGGTTTGACGAAGAACGAAGAGGGCTTTCTTGATCCTTCGGGATTCTTAGGAACTTGGGAGGTTGGTGTTGGAAATGTGCCCTAAAGCCATTCATATGATGATACTTTACGGATATTTCACATGTTAAACTAATCTAGTTTACATATAAAGGGCAAACATTATTGTTTGAGACGTCTCATATAAATGTTATATGCTTAAACGATAAAGTCCAAGGGATATGTGATTGGAAGAATGCAATCTAATGAAGTTAGATTAATGAGACCATTCTTTCGTAGACACATCCTAAACGTTCCTGATCATAGGATTGCCAATTGGGCATTGACAGTCCGATAAGATCAGTACGTGCTATGTCTTCTCTCAGGGAGAGTGACTAGTCTCGAGTCATTGGTGTGTGTGACATCAAGACAAGTACGTAGGTGCTCAATAGAGAATGAGTTCACTGAACACGATCAACGAGGAGTTCTCATACTCATGTCACATGAGAACTCATGTTTGGGATAATGCAAATTAGTCCTTTGACCTGAGGCATCACAGTTGTTGTCTTGTGGTTAAGTCCTTGATCTTTGATTATGTCAAAGTCACCCCATCGGGGTGTCCACGACATCATTGGGGTTAAGCCACTTAGTCATGGAGACAAGTGAATGCGCAACAAGGGATCTCTAACCTTCAATTGGCTTGAGGGAGAATACTCTATGATATGATTAAAATCTCTGGCCAGAGTATGAATGAGATTTGGGAATGCGTTCCAATTCACATTCAAAGTAATCATATAAGCACAAGAATCACATTGGATAGTAGACATGAATAAATAAACTATCAAACCAAACAATGTGGTCAAGAGTATTAGATTAGAGAAAGACCGTATTGCATTTGTAATCCTAAACTGAATAGGTTCTCTACCTCTTCTGATTAGCTTGGGTAGCCATGATATGCTGCTAGGGGTCACTCATGGTTTGTGGAAGCCCTAAACGTGTGTAATCACTAAAGGGAGAATTGAAAGTAAGTTTCAATTCACAATCGATGTAAAATGGTTTTAATCGCCCACTGCCTCGCTAAAAGGAACCTAATGTATCGTACACCAAATAAGGTGGAGATTGAAGAAACAAAGGAGATGAATTAAATGGTTTAATTATTTATGGCAATGATTAATTAATATGTTAATTAATCAAACGAATAAGTTCGTTAAAGACCTCGGGATAGTTTTGGACCTTAAGGCCCAATGGGCTTCGAACGTCAAAGCCCATTGACTTAAGTTGTATGACAACTTAATGAATAAAGATTCACAAAGGCCCAAAAGCCCATATCCATTTAGTGTTGAATTAGGGTTTTTAGTCCTTTAGGTCATTTAAAGAAATGACTATATAAAGAACTTTATAACCTAAAATTCACAGGTTGTTGATTTTAGAGAAAATTGGTGAGAACACAAAGCTTCCATTTCTCTCTAAGAGGCCAACCACCTTGGGGGATATTGTCTAGCAATTCTATTTCCTCAAGGTCACTCATTTCCTCTCCAATCCAACCTTGGTGTAGAATCTTTAGAGGTTCTCAATTTTGGGAACTTGGAGAACCTATTCTTCTAACCAAATCCATGGAGCTAAGAAGCAAGGAATGAAGGCCCTATCTCTTGGGTGATTATCCTTTGCATATGCAAAGAGGAATCTACAAAGGTAAATATTTCTCAACTAACAAATTGTTGTTTTTAAGTTGAGTCAAGGTTCACCAATCTACTAGGCTTTGAATTTCATGGTAGATGTTTTTGTTTTTGAATGCATGAAAGCATGATTCCGCCTTTAATTGTTAATTGCATGCTATATGATGTTATTCAAATGAACATGTTTTTCACAAAATTTCCTTCAGTTGGATGCTTGAAAGCTTTAGAGTTTCAAAGCTTCAAGGATTTTGGGTGTGTGGAGAGTATTCTCTTCTAATTTGGGAGTAGAGAAATGTATTTGTGAATTGGTTCCTCCTAAATGAATGAATTAGCCTTCTATTTATAGAAATTTCCAAGGCCTAATTTTGAATATAATATCTCAGATGAAATAAGTCGTTTCTGCCAAGTGTTGACATGTGTCCTGTTTGATGACTTTTCCAACTTATTTCGATTTTTGTTTAGACACACGCTACGTGTAAAATTTATGTAATACATGAGCGTTGAAATTTTGATTTATCGGTCAACATTTATTTACCAAAATTTCGATGTCTACAATACTCTTATTGACAAATTTATCCTAGTATAAAATGACTTTTAAAGACCTAAAGATCAACCAATCATGTCTTGCCGCATAATTAATAGTTATATTGATTTTTTTTAAACAAATTATTAGTTATACTAATAAAAAAACCTAAAATATCATAAATAAGAAAAAGAAAAAAATATCATGAACCCCACAAGCTTGACTGGTGAAGGAAGTTCATAAATTAAACTTATCAGGAAGAGGGTGAATTCAGATTTGACAAAGCAAAGCCTTGAGGCTCGCAATAAAGCGGTGTGGAAGGTGTGATCAAGCTTCACCAGAGAATAGAGCAAGTTAGTCTTCAAGATTATTATAATGTTGAGATAGATGAGGAGAGAAGCTCATAGTCCAAATTACATTAGGGGACTCATGGATCCAACACTCGTTGAACTCCGATCGTGTTTGGTGTTTTGGAACAATTTGGATACCTACCATATACTGAATTTGGAGGAATTTGATGTTAGGGAGAGCCAATGCATCACTAAACTATGAGTGAGGCTTTTCCAATTTAATCACACTCTATCTTGTGTGGTCTGAATTCAAATTGGAAATGATAGAAATTGGGTACTGGACCGTTTTTCGAGATATGGTGGTGTTGCGATGGTTGCAATAGAGGAGGGGCGCTTGGTAGTGACGATTCTACAAATTTTATGGGGAAAGGGCTGCTGCTGGTGATATTTAGAGTTATTGGGTATTTTTATTTAGTGATAATTGTTTTTTTTTAATTTGTAATAATTTTTTAAAGCAAGAAAAAATTGAAAAAGAAATATGTAGGGTTATTTTGGAAATAATGGTGGGTGGGAAAAGAGTTGATGTATTTTTTCACTTTTTATGGTGATTGTAAATATAAGATGGGTGGGGAAATAAGACATTAGAGTAAGCAGATCACCACTCTTGTTTAAATAGATCCGATAACTCCACCTAAAGTTAATTTTATTTTGTACCAAATTTACCCCTTAGGCTTATAAATTGGGAAGAGAATCCAATCTACTTTGTGGGGATCATAAGGATTCTCAAATCCTAGTCATTCATAATATATTGTACGATTAGTTTTCGTCAGATATTATTTGTATTTAATTTTAAATAAAAAATTAAATAATTTATGATCATACAATATACAATAAATGATTCAGATGTGAAGATCTCTAAGATCCTCACAATTTAGATCCGAATAAGATTCAAATCCTGTAAGTTGTATTTAATCAAATGCCCGTGAATATAAAAGAAGGAATAGACCCGTGGCCAACACAAAGCAATTCTAGTCCAATGGAAAGAATTGACCAGAGGCTATCACCCACGTGGCACCCAGGCAACGACCCTCCACCATCTCTGGAGTCCTTGACCATATATATTTGAAACGTGTCTCTCCCATTTCGTTAGCTAGGGTCCTAGAGCACTAACTAGTGCAATTATCCAGTAGGATGCTGACACGTAGATAGTGCATGATAAACCGTGCACATGATACAAGTGATCCGCACCCACACCGTAATCAAAGAGTAAATAGAGTCGGTGGCATAATCGGCATCCACTGCTTTTGACATCAACAAAAACCCCGAACTTTCTCTCTCTTCCTCCTTCTCTCCCTCTAAAACCCTAGAGAAAGTGAGTTAGCCGGCCGCCACCATGGCCGTTCTCAGCCGCCTCCAAGTAGTTGCATCCCAGATCACGCGCCGGAGCCTCGGGAATCTGGAGCGCCGAGCCTACGGATCCGCGGCGGCTCAGCTGCAGTACGACGACGACTATTACTACGACGATCAGGATGAAGAGGAGGAACGGAGGAAGGCGACTCGAAATCGGATGCTGGACTCCGACGGGCGGGTCCCGGGGAGAGGTGTGCAGTGGGTGCTGATCGGAGACAGAGGCGCGAAGAAGCACTTGTACGCCGAGAGGCTCTCGAAGCTTCTGGAAGTTCCGCACATTTCTATGGGATCCCTCGTCCGCCAGGAGCTCAATCCTCGCTCTTCTCTCTACAAGCAGGTTAATTTCATTGTTTTCTTTCTCAATTAAATTTCTTTTGCAAGAATTAGGATTTTCTGGTGTAAAAATATTATTTTTCCCATTTTTTGGGAAGAAAATTGATTTTTTTTATTTTTTTTGGTTGTAATTTAGATTGCGAATGCAGTCAATGAAGGGAAGCTTGTTCCGGACGAAGTGATATTTGCATTGTTGTCGAAGAGGTTGGAAGAAGGATACTATCGGGGCGAAAACGGATTCATTCTCGATGGGATTCCTCGAACAAGAACTCAAGCTGTGAGTTTTAACTTCTATGACATTATCATAATTTTACTTCATGGTTTGTGATTAGAATTTCGGGAAATATGCAATGTACGCAAATAGAACTGGTTACAAACTTTTAATTAAGTCTCGAGGGAAACTAAACCGCGGCCTGATTTCCAGAGAATTTTTGTAGTTTCTGTGGGAAATTTGAATTTGTTTGTTTTGATGGAGATATTGCTTTGCTTGTTACAGGAGATTGTTGACCAAATTGCCGAGATTGATTTAGTGGTGAATTTCAAGTGCTCAAATGAGCACTTGGTGAAGAACAATCTAGGAACCCGAAACTTCTCTGCTTGCCGAGAATATCTTAGCATGGGCAGCTCCGTTCGAAATCTGAATCTGCAGTCAAAGGAAGAACTTCTGAAATCTTCCCCTGCTGATGCAGAGCAGGTATTGCCATTGTTCTCTGTTTATATCTGTTTGATGGTTTCGACTTTGTTCTGTTTTATATGTTAGTTTATTTCCATCGAAAAATGTTAGTTAGAACAAGGATATCATCGAAAAATGGGTAGTAATCTGTTTCTCTCTTATCGCAGACCAAGTCGCTGGAAGATTACTACAGAAAACAGAACAAACTCATCGATTTTCAGGTCAAAGCTGCGCCCGGAGAAACCTGGCAAGGGCTGTTGGCTGCGTTACATCTTCAGCATATAAACGCTGTCAGTTCTTCCCAGAAGCTCACCGCGTGATTACGCTTCATCTGTGTCTTTTCCGGCTTTCCTTATCGGTTGCATTCCGGGAGTATTAAGTATATATTTAAGATGTGAGAGTTACAGAGTTTGGTTGGAATTCATGAGCGTTGAATGTTCCAACTTAGTTTTGAAATTTTGGTCTTGTAAGTGTTATTTTTGTCACCCGTGGCTTGCAGCACGAGAGCTACAAGTTTGTAATGTATTGAGTGAGACATGAAAAATCCCCTTCTATCGGCGTTTTTTCGTCGAAAAGAATAAATTGAACACTTTCTCTACTAGAATTCGATCACGAATAACACTCTTAACCACTTGAATTTCAGCGTTTTCCGTTATTTTTGTACATCGACATCAAAGATACAATGTTGTGACCAAAACCGGAGCACGGATTTACAAACTCCATTGAGGAACAGAAACAAATTATTCATCTGTGTATACTTGTGAATCGTGGACATATTTCTATATATTACAGCTACTCGCTGTTCGTCCAAACTTCCCGGAGGAGTTCATATCTGACAGCAGTTTGATTGCCATTTCCCTTTGACACCCAGCTGGGCTTCGTTGCAACTGGCGAAGACCGGGAAGAATCGATGAAGATTGAGGCCAAGGGTGAGTTCAGTTCATCAAGCTCATCATCACTGGTGTATGATTTTCTGAGCACTGAAGACCCACTTCTTCTCAGCTGTGATTGGCCTCCAACCTCTCCGATAATACTCGCAACGGAAGCTGTTGAGGGTGGCAAATAGACTGTACCAGCTCCGGTGTAGGGGACGTTTGTGACAGTGTCCTCCCCAGCGTCAAGAGCGTCCTATTTTACAACAAAAGAGACCAAAATTGGTTTTGATTTAACAGAGACTGCATGCTTCTTATGATTGTAACTACAAATTCACCAGAAACATGCAGCTCCTTCAAAGAAATTATTTTGAAATGGATGATTACCTCAGATTCCAGGGCTTGAAGCACTACGCCTGGAATTGGGTCGGTGCAAAATTCATCCGGGACAAAAGTGTCGAGAATCCTCTTGATCAGTGGTGCAGAAAATGCAGGGCATACCTTCAAAACAAAATCCAAGCACCATGAATAAGAACTGAACAATGCTCAGTGAGTCTAATAGAAAGGTCTGAGAATTGTGCTGAACCTCTTTTCTGATGGATTTACTTAAGAGCAAGTCCTTCGGGAGCATCATGAGATCACTCAATGCGTTAAGGAGATGGAAAGACTTGAACGATTTATCTTGTCTCTCGTCATTGACATCTTCAAGTGAGTCATCATCGTCCATACCAAATAGGTCAGTTAGCCATCTTGACCAGTTCCCAATCTGATAACCATGACCACAAATGGAGAAAAAAAGAAGTTAGTATTCCTTACATATAACATAAGAGAGATGCAAATTTGACGAGGTACACTCAGAATAATGAGACTCAGGGATTATGAAGTACAGGATGCGAATTTGATGGAACTCGGAAGTGTTTTGTTCTATATGGCTTTCAGTCCAATGCACATAACTATCTGATTTGAATCAAAGATTTAGTGCACACGTATATACTTTTGCCTAGAGAGATTCATGAATAAGGCTTACCGCACTCTTCAGTTGTGCACCAGCCCCAAAACTTGATTTCCCAGCTGGAATTGGAAGAACCTTCAAATCACCAATGGGATCGGACACCGGATCAGTTGGGATCTCATCAGAAGATTCACGAAGAATAGCATTGAACATTGCCACATCTAGTCTAGCAACAGATTGTTCCATTACCTAAACACATGACAGTGGCAGAGATATCATGCAATTACAGTGCCAAATTTAAAAGAGAGAAATTTGCATCGATCAATAACATATGAAACAGCAGATGGCACTTTACTGCAGTGGTGGAAAGCAATCATGCCTATGCACCCTAGTGCGGGTTCAATCCCCACCGAGCCCCCTCCCCCCTAACAACTAACAATTTAACACACTAACACTACCGTTTGTTAAAAAAACATATGAAACAAAATCATCCTGTGAGATTGCTATTCACAAGATTCAGATATCTTCGAAGAAAGAAAAGATATTTATTAATATCAATATGTAATGATGGAAATATCTGTGATATATGGATATACCAATCTCGCCAACAAAGGCAAGCAGCCACACTCATGTCCCTCAGCTCGTACTGGACAGAGTCTTTCACAAGCATCCCTGAAAGCCTTCTTCCAAAGGTCTAATGAAAAGTTAATTTGCTCTTGATCAATTGAACTAGATGTCCTTTTATACTTTTTCCTCGACCCAGAATCGGCACCTTCACTATTTGCCTTCACAGCAACAGACTGCATATGGGGAGTCAAAGTCTGAAAATATAACAGTGAAAGAATCAGACACAAGACCTCATGAAATTCATTCGATAAGATAGTTTTGAAATTCTAGATTTGAAGAAAATTCAATGCGGAAATACAGAGGAAAAGAGTTATTCTATGACCTGCCACCAGATAGATTCAACTATCCGTGAAAAGATCCACGATTCAATCTTCTCCAGTGTAGACATAAAGGTTTGCGGGTTCTCACAGTCACCAAAACTTCCATTCAAGAGCTTCATTCCTTCTTTCTTCCCAGAAGATGGAGCCTTCCATTTAATTGAAGACGGTACATTATTTTTTACTTTTCCAGCACCATTCCTGTCAATAGAAGGCCCTGCCAACATAGGTAATTTTGATTCACCAGCAACCTGGCTTACTATTGTTCTCAACACGACAGAATTTGACAGCCAGTATGTTAGTCTGCAATCAGAGAGAGAAGGAAAATGAACAAGTGCATCAAACAAACATGAAAACTTAATTCATGTAATTCATATATGCAGTTCTTCTTTGGATCTTCATGCAGTACCCTGATTTTCAAATACCAAAGTTCCACCAATTTGTTAAAAGTTCACACTTAACGATTGAAATCTAACGAGCTCTGGAAACTTTTGCTTCAAGGGATCAATCTCAAAGGCAACATGACTGTAAATAAGACAAAGAAAATGCAGAAAATAAGCGCCTCTAGAACGTACCTTGGGACATCATTCCCACACGCTTTTGCAACCAAAACTAGTCCTGAGACAATACTTTTAGCTGCACTGGCCCTCCTAAAACGGGAACTTTCTTTGCAAGCATGAAGATACAGCCTAGAAAGGCGCCGAGCTGGAGCATGGACCTTACTCATGGAACTTCCATGCTCAGCAACTACTGAATAAAGGGCAGCCTCAACAGCCGCAGCTTCTCTCAATTCTCCCTCAAGCAACTTAATTCTGTTTTCCATCTGATGGATTTTGCTTTCTAAGATCACACTTCTTGAATCCCTAGGATATACTTTAGCATCTTTTCTTACAATACCTGCACCATTCTGTGCTTCCCCCTGAATACCAGTTAATGCATTCTTAGCCGAGTCAATCGGTGACCTAACAGACTTAACATGCTTCATATTTTCCTTCGTGCCGATAGGAATTTCCTTTCCATTAGCCTCATGCGCAATGGATGATTCACTTTCCCAAGAATGCTTTTCCTCATCAAAACTTTGTCTTCCATCTCCATTTTCTTCTTGTTGCTTTCTTTCGTTGTCCTCAGTAGAACTATCATCACTAACTGCAGCCTCCAGGCAACCCCTGCCATCAACAACCTTATCATTAACATCGTGAGCTAAGTGATCATGGCCATTGCTTCCCATGCTGGCCTTTCCATTAAAAGATGCTGATGGAGAAGCCTCTGCACCAACAGTTTTTAGGATTCTTGAAATTGAGCTGGGAGAGTTGGCTACTGAAGCATTACCATTTACTGGGCTTCCAGGGTCAGAAGATAGGTCGATTGATGATGAGCATGATGAACTTCCCTTCATATATTCATGTAGTGCATTCTGAGCCATTAAATTTGGTTTTTCGAGTCCTAGTTTTGAGTGTAAGGCCTGTTTCTCGTTATCACCTTCAGTGCTATGAAGCCCCGTCTCTTGTCCCATCTGCAATCCAATGCGGAATTGTTAAATGACATATTAGTATATTATAATTTATTGGTCACAGTGGCAAGTTTCCATCCAAAACAGAAAAAAAAAAAAAAACTAGGTGAATCATTACCTCTTGTTTTCGAGGATACATAGTGCGATTTGTTTCTAAAGTGGAAGATATTGTTTGAGATGAGTGTGAGGAAACATCATCATCAGTGAAAGAGGCAACTTCCACTTCCTCAACATATTCCTCATTCATCAAGGCCGAAACAGATTCACTGCCAGCATTGTCCAGTGATACTCCTCTCGACAAGCTACCCCTAGATGAGGAGCTAGTGCGGCCCTTCACAACAGGCTGAATCTTGATATACAAAACTGGTTGATCAGTGTTCCTATAGTTCCTCTTACTGTTCATTGGAGCGGTAACGCTTATGGTCTCCTTCACGATACCATGATCTGCTAAATCTATAATGGCAGTGGCCAACAACTGGCCTTTAGGGTTGTCCCTCCGAGGCTCATACAAATGTAACTCTAACAAATTCTTTTGAAATGTATCACCACCACCACCACCTTTACCCGACATATCTCTTAGCAGAGTCACCGGTAACCTGAAAGACTGATTGAATTCAATTTTTCCCTCACCAACAACGGACCCAATTGAGGGGACAACAGGGCTGGTGGTCCCCGAATTGCGGTCGCCATTTTCCCACTGAATCAACACAGTACGAAGTGATCTGAGCGACTGTGATGGGGGCCAAGGCTTAATATCCTGAATATGAATGTGATAATCAATTTGAACCGTGCTGCCCCGACGGCTCTTGGCTTTTACTCCTAGACCCATTGTTGCAGAAACACACAGCAGACTTGTTCTCCAATGTGTTCAAGAATTCACATTCACAAAGCCTTATACTCCAAACACTTGAGATACAAACAAAACCAGAAAATCATTTCAATCAGCAACAAAATTACGAGTTTAGGATTCGAAAATGTCAAAAATATGAATAAAACTGTTACATCTGATGGAAAACAAACCCATTGAAGATCAAACGCCAACACTCGAAAGATTAAAGAATATTAATTTTTAATGAAAAATGTGACTGAAATTGGCAAAAGAGAGCTCAAAAATCACAAACCGAGCTCACCAACCACAACAATAAGCATCATTAGGAAAAATAATAACAATAATGCATAAATATATTTCACAAAAAAATGGCAATAAATTAGGAATTTAGGATTAGAAAAATATTTCATTCATCACCAAAAAGGTAATAAAAAAAAGGGCGACCCAAGCCAACAGTGCTCCTCACATAGCGAGTGTTGGAGGAAACGTCTATCGTCCAAGGCATTACACTTTCTTTACAAAGAGACTGTTTGCACGACTAGAACGGGTGACCAAAAGGGTAAATGCTTAATGGAAGCCAAACTCATTGAACATCAAACGCCGCCGACACTCAAAAGATGGAAATTAATAATTTTTTAAGAAAAATGCGACTCTAATTAGCACAAAAACAGCTCAAAAATCACAAACTGAGCTCAGCTACTGAATTATTTCCTAAATTTGCTTCTTAAGCATCCGATCCACTTACTCCAAATTCACGCAAGCTCAAAGCAAACTGATTTATCACAATGTACGCCATCAAATTAAACAAAAAGCAATAAAATTGCAGATTATCAGAAGCAAATGAAAAATTAATTAAAAAATTAGATGAATAATTAAGAAAAATAAAGATCATTTACCAGTCAATTTAATTCAATGGCCAAAAATTGGAGAAATGCGTGGGAGCGAGACGAGAGAGACGAATCGTTCTACGGACGGTGGTGAGAGTGAGTGTGCAACTGATTACGAATTTAAAATAGTGCGGATGTTGAAAAAGGTGAAGCTGACAGCAGCGATTTGGGAATTTCCAAAAAAATTAAATAAAATAATATATTTTTATGGATAAATTGAGGTTTTGAAATTAACCCTTTAAACTATTTTTTTGGTAAATTAACCTCCTGAACTATTTAAAATTAGTCAATTAACCCATTGCGGTTAGATTGCGAAATCAGATCTGTCAAATTCAAGGGTAAATAAGTCATTTCATTATTAGTTGTTATTTGTCAGATATAAATACCAATAAAATTTTGACACATGACACAAAATAATTCAAAAATATATTGCAAAATGAGAAAACATAAAAAACTAAACGTTTACATAACGGACTATCTCACATTATCATTACACATTATTTTGTTTTCACATGTTATAATTACATTGTTGGTTATAGTTGACAAGTAAGAATTGCTGAATGAATGACTAATTTTCCTTTGAATTTCCAAGATAGTGGATAGAATTTACCAATAAGGGATCAATTAATTTATTTTAAATAATTCAAGGGATTAATTTACCAAGAAAATAGTTCAGAAAATCAATTTCAACTAAAATAGTTGTTCACAGTTTATCTTATTTTTATAAGCCCGAGAAAATTTATTATTTCTGTCCGAAGAGGTGATGAAACGGCGTCGTGCTGGCGGGGATTTGGTTCGGTGTCTTGACGGTCGTTGTCGTTTTGACGTTGGCTGATTGCGACGGCGCTGCTGAAATGCTCCTCTCACGTAATAAATTACAACTCGGAGAGCGTGTGCAACCGTCGCGAGGAAAGAAGGTTTGACTTGGGGCGTTGACTCAGTTGGATCCGAGCGTGAAATGCACGCGAAGACTTTTGTCGTGGTGATGCCCGCGCTTTTGTTGCTTGGCTGGCTTGTACTCGCCGACACACTGCTGTTGCCATCGGATACTTATCGGTCAAGTCGTCAAAACACAACCCGCGAGATAGTGGACCCCGCGCTCCCATCAGAATAGCCGTTACATTTCTGGTTTGGGCCACGGCCCACCGACCATCATGATTTTGGGCCACCGATTGTGAGTAAGAATTAAAATTGTGTGTGCATGACGTTCGTTCTTTAAAAATAAGTGTATATTGATATGTTATTTTTAGAATAATGATATTGGCATACTATTGATGGTGAATTGATTGTCTGGATTGGAAGTGGAGGATGAATTAGAGATTGGCATGGTAACTGCCTCATTGGTTTTGTTGCTAGAAAAAGGAGTTTGGAAAGTTCTCTGTGCTGAGTTTTGGGTTTTGTTTTACGGGTTGAAAATAACTAAAGCTAGAAACTTCTTATGTGGAGGTTGATTCTGCTTTAGTGGTCTCTCTCGTTTATAGTTCTCTTAGCCTTAATCATCATCTCTATGGTCTTGTCTTGGATTGCAGAAGTTTGATCAAAGAAAATTGGAGTTGTGATTTATAACATGTTCATAGAGAGCGTAATTTTACAGCTGACAGATCAGCCAAACTGCCTACGCAAATAAGTGATCATTTGTACGTAAGTATCATAGAACTAGAGCTGTAATTGGACCCTTTACCTGTCAGTCTGTCATCAAACTACCTACTTCCTCTAGTAATGGAATCAAGTTTGTACGTGCTTAAAATGTAAGCATAGTATGCTACAAGGCATATTAATATATAGTATATAGAGAAGGAGGAGGAGCTAAGTTAGGAGTAGGTTGAAATGTCCACTTTTACCAAGAACACATTGTCCACTTCAAGGTAGTCAAATTTTATAATTAAGGTTGGGGAACACAACCAACCTTTGGTTGGATTCTCATATTTAATATTCTAATAATCTCATAATGATTTTTCATAAAGTTTGATATGATTTAGAGTAAGATAATGATGAACCTTGTAGGTCGAAGTAGACCTGACAAAAGAGTCGTGGTTATCGTGTTTGTATCGTTTTTATGTCGTACTTGTTATCTTAAGAGGGTGAATCGTGTTAAACTTAATTTCTTAACGACTCTTAACAGGTGACCCAATGACGACCCAATTCGTTAATGGATCGTGTCAGGTTAACAGGTCATGCAAGAATTTGTCATGTTTAATGTCTAGATATGTGAACAATATCTTATCGGGTTTTTAGCAAATAACCCGATAACGACCAGACGTGTTAAAGGGTTGAGCCGAAACTTATTATTTCGTCGTTCGTATCAGGTTAACGTGTCGTGCAATAAATTGTCAGGCCTAAGCCCAAGCATGGTCTACCACCAATATCACATTTATTATTCCAACTTAACCACCTATTACTAGGTGTTGGGTTTTATCAGAAAATACATCGGTGATATTAGGAGTGTAAACTCTTGTAAATTATATATTATTTTGTCATTTTTTTTTTGTCAAAATATTACTTTGTCATTTGACTCATATAAGATCCTATTCTCGAACATATATAACCCTCGTTTTTCTTTTCATGCATACTTCTCTTTATGTCTAATTTTTTTTATTAAATAAAGTCAGACGAGAATCGAATTTGTTAAACAACAATGTGCATGAAAATTAAATTCAAATTCTTTATTATTATTATTATTATTATTATTATTATTATTATTATTATTATTATTTTGAATCGAATTCTTTATCTTCCTTATCTTATTTTGTAAGTATCCCACATTACCTCTTCACACAGTTCTACAGATTTCTTTTGAAATAAGAAAGCAAAGCACGTGAGCGGAGAAATTGTTCTCCTGTCCTTGTAACGTGAGAACCACCATTGTTTTTTTTTTTTTTTTTTTAATTCCCCACCTTGATTAACTTAATCATACAATTAACAATCACCTTACTTTAGTAATTAGCGTGCATCTATGATTACCATATTAATATATACTGACTCCTTTTTTTTCCTTGATACAAGCAATGTTCGGGGACCGAGAAGATAACAAGATGACCTAGTGTTTAGTTGTGGGTGTTCGTAACTAATTGAGTTACAAATCTGCTTGTTTTTGTATACCGACTTTAACCCATATCACTAGGATTGGCAAATGGATTGTGTTTGTCGTTATTGTTTCATATATGTTATCTTAACAGGTTGTGACGTATCAAACTTATTATCTTAACGGGTTCTTAACTTGTGATCCGATATTAACCCAAACGGTTCATTATTTTCATGTCAGATTAACGAGTCATGTAAGAAATTGGCATGACTAATGACTAGATCTGACAAAATATATCTTATTAAAAATATATTTTATCAGGTTCTTAACAAATAATTCTATAACAACTTCACTCATAAATGGATTCTTAATGAGTAACCCGATAATGACCCGATTCGTTAGCAAGTTGCCTTGAAACTTATTTTCGTATCATTTCATGTTGAGTTAATAAGTCGTGAAAAATTTTTAAGCTTACATATCACCCCAAGGGCCAAAGCCCCATACTCTGGAATATCAAACTTCACGACTCACTATTATTTGTACTAAATGAAAAGCCCAAACCTAGCAATCAACAACCTTTACATTTTCACACGGCTACGCAGCCAACAGTGAAGAAACGCAGCCCAAATGCAGGCCTACTACCTAGTTTATCTTTACAATCCCGCCTCTCGGAGAAATTTCTCAATGTGACCGCCATACTGCCACATGTTAACGTGATCTCGCTTCTCAGCTGTCGCATAGGCTGTAAGGTCACAACTGACTAGGAGGAGTCTTACGACGTAGAATCGGATTTCTGATCACTATCAGCAGTGGCTTGCACTTGAGCTGCATACTGCAAGTTCCAAAGAACATCCTCGAACGAGGGACGAGCTGCCACTTCTGGAGATATGCATTTTTTTGTTATGGATACCACGATCGATAAAGACTCTTGCGAGCAAGTCGTCAACACAATCGGGTCCAAAATTCTTCTTCGTCCATCTTGGCTGCCAAACGATGCCTGCATTTTCGGTTCATCACGACACATCAAAATTACAGTTCCACATGAAACATTTCGAATGTTATTCTACAAAAATCGAAACTTTACTTTGGCGTACCATTTCATTTAGCAGAAATGTTTCCCCTTTTCCGCTCACGATAGGCCCAACTAGTGATTCGAGTAGGATAAATCCGAAGTTGTAAACATCACCCTCCATATTTGTTTTATTCCTGCAAAAAGGAACAACAAAACTAACTATTTATACTCAACTTTTGAATTGTTAAAACTGCAGTAATCTGCTGGAAAGCTACTTTGTAGACAATAGGTTACATTCTTACCACGATTTTGTTTTCGGGCCTTCTCCCTTTGCCTGCAGAAGAATAGAACGGCATCAGAATAACAACTTGGAACCGTACTTACGAATGCAAAGTCAAAAAGTAAAATGAGTGAAGAAACATGCCTCGAGTTTTTCACTTTCATCTGTGATGATGGACATTCCATAGTCACTCAACTTTGCAATCCGATGCTCATCAAGCAATATATTGTTTGTTTTCAGTCGGTTGTTGAAGCAACCTGGAATAACCCCGGTGTGAAGAAAGTCCACGGCCTTTGCAACTCCCATGAGAATTGCCAATCTATCAGACCACTTGAGAACCTTCTCCGGATAGTTTTCTACACATATGCGCACAGCTTGGTTAGAATTTGAGAGAATTCAATACAAATACGCTTCCACACACACATGCAAATACTGACCTGACAGATAGGTACGGTAGTTCCCACCAGAGACAAATTCATTTACAAGGAAGATTCTGTTGCCACTGGAATCATCGTGTCCACCAGTGTCGATGCAATAACCCAAGAGGCCAGCCAAGTGAGGATGATGAAGCTTGGAGAGCAAATCCAGCCGAACTTTAAGGTTTTGAATTGAATATTTCTTCAATACAGTGAGAGATCGGATTGCAACATAGGTCCCATTTTCCAACCTTCCCTTGTAAAGCTGAAAGCAAAAGAATGAAAATAACAGGTCAAAATCAAGAATCCGGAGAGCTTAAGTGATCAATAAATAATTCCAAGCCCATTAAACTCTTATCCCGGTTACTACTCATAGTTTTGAGCTTGATAGTTAAAAAATTGGATGTTTCAAGCAAACTATTATATCTACAGCATTTCTAAATCAGAAGGGTACCTTTCCCATAGAGCCTTCACCCATAAACATAGATGAATCGAAGTTGTCTGTTGCTTCCTTCAACTGTTCAAGCGAAAATATACGACTCACTGGGGCACCGTGTGTGTCTAACTTCGCGGCTTGAGATAAGAATCCTACAAAGGGTACAATACAAATGTTACCATCTTAAGTTTCGTAGCTACTCAAACATGATTGTTGTCTGTATTCATAGATTTCGGAGCATAAATTTGATATGCATTATTCGTTATGAAATGTCATGCCTTGTGTTTGGGGCAACAGAAATAATAACAAAGTACAGCCTGATTGGTTATAACTTACTTGCGTTTGCGACGAGTTCAGAGCAATAACCATTTGGTGAATTATCTGGCACGGCCTTTGCAAATATGTTGTGCTCAACCGTCCTTCTAGAACGGTATCTTCGACAAAAGAAAAGAACCCCAAATACCAAAAGTAGTAAAACAAGAACAGCTCCAGTGATAACAGCAACTAGCACGACGGTTCCTCTTGCTCTAGATTGTTTGCCCCTTGCAAGAGCTTCTCTGCAGTATGAAACCTGATGCTGGTGTCGAGAATCAACCGATAGACAATTTCCGTTCAGTTGAACAACTCTCTCATCTGAAGGACTGCCTAGGCAAGACGGAAGATCACCTATGAACTTGTTATTAGAAATATCAACAAACCCAAGTTTTCCACCACAATTTAGCTTGTCTGGGAATGCTCCGCTCAGCATATTGGATGCTAAATTCAGATAACTGATGTTTGACAAAGAGAACAAAGCAGAGGGCGGTGCTCCGGTAAGATAGTTGAATGAGAGATCAAGGTGCTGAAGCTGACCCAAATCACCAAAGTGTGCAGGAATCTTTCCGGAGAATGAGTTCTTGCTAAGAAGAGCTGTAACCAACGCTTTCGGCATCCTTGGTAGTTCGGAATCTAATTGATTTTCTCTCAAGTCCAAGACATGCAGGCTGCTTAAAGTAGCCATATCAGGTAACTTTCCAGAGAGCTCATTGTGAGACAAAGCAATGACAGTGAGTGTCTTGATTCTGCATAACGAAGAAGGAAACTCGCCCTTCAACCGATTGTTCTTTAAGCTCAAAACAGTGAGATTCGACAACGAGTCCAACCACTCAGGGACAGTTTCATTGAAATAATTGCCCTCCAGTGTTAGGGTCTGAAGTTTCACAATTCTGGATATTTTCGCCGGAATGGAACCGAACATGAAATTTGAGCTCAAGTCCAAGACTTCAAGCGAAGATAACCGATGAATTTTATCAGGAAGCGGACCCCAAATCCCCAAAGACACTAAGCTAAGAACCCTCAAACTAGGCAACCTTGACAATGTGGTGAAAAAAGAATCAATCTCAAAATTCTCAGACAGTGTCTGGTTGGGAATTGCAAATCCATTGAAACCACTCACATTAACAAGCTTATAATCTCCCATAATTTTGAGCTCGGTGACTGAATTGCCCTGGCATGAAATGCTCACGTGAGCAGTGGAAGACAGGTTACAGAGGTCTCCACTGTAATTTCCCCAAATTTCTAATGAGGGAGGGTACTCTAAATGCTTCCTTAACTGCAACAACACTTGGCTCTGAGAGGTTTGGAATTCATGGGTTCTTGGAAGGAACAAAACCCATGACACAATTACTGAAACTAACAAGTAAAAGTATCTCATTGCAGTGAAAATTCTTACAGCTCAACTCCTAAATTCTAAGCTTTCTGATACTCTCAAAGTTTCATGAAAGTTCCTCAGTGCCCAAAATTCTGTGATCCCTCCATGCAAATTTCACTCAGCAAGTTTCCTTTTTCCTGGATAATGTTGAATGATTGAACAAGTTGGTTAAAAAAGTTAAAAACCCATGTGAAAAACAAGGATTAATCATTCCAAGGAAGCGTCTTTAAGAAATTTTCTGGAAAAAAGCACAACCCAGAAGAAAAAATGGGGAGAGAAATAAAATGCAGATAAGGTAGGAGGAAGAAGAGACAAACCTTGAGAGTTGGAAGAACCAAAAACACTATTAAAGAGCAGCTCCCACAGTGATGTTCTTGGTCAGTGAATGTTTGTGTAGAGAGGAAATAATGGAATGGTAGTTGGAGAAGGCCGTACAGGACAGCGTCGAAGCATTTACTTCTGGTTTTTCTGTGAGAGTGGAAACTGACAAACCGCCATTAATGGGGCCGATTTTTGTCTGAGAGACACAAATGCAAGTGGAAAGGCTAAGGCTCGAACGTTGAGGAAAAAATGGCACCAAATCCGTAAATTAATAGAAAAACTTTGGGTTCTTTTAATTATTGGTGTTCTGGAAAATGCAGTTCGTTGATTCTCGTGAACTGCCTATCATTCCGCTGGTAATTGCAGTAGCGGCACCACATGGTTTTTCCCTCTCTCGGTGGTGCCATACTGCCACGTGATGGGTGCTTGATATGACCAAACTGTCCCTGCTTATTGTGACAGTATATTAAGTCAACGTAAATTTCTTTATGTCTCTCGATGCATGATACTCACCGTATGAATGAAATGTTTCATTTAAAGAAAAAGTGAATGAAACGTTAAATCTGCAGCTTAGCATCCATCTTAAAGTATACTATACACTGGGCAAACTAGACAATCCCATTAAGCTAATCAAACAATACTGATGTGTTACGGTATATCAAACTAATCACGTAACGTTATATGCCTAAACGAGTTTAAATGGGCAATTTAGTAAGAAAAATAACAGTAAGTACGTGGAAAGGAAAATCACAGGTTCTGAAATTGAGAGTTAAAGTTAAAGTGGAGCATTTAGTGTAATAAAGGAAGGAGGGATTAGGTATGGCAATGGGACCGTTGGAGCAAGTTGCACAGCCACAGCACCAGCACGGACTGTGATCACCTCCGGAGCAAACTGAGCAAAACATCTCATCCTTCCATTTTTGATCATGTGGTCAGAAATAAATTTAAATATTAAAAATTCTCACGCAAAACAAGGTAAGATGAAAAAGGAAGGATGGGATGTTTTGCTCGATTGCTCCGGAGGCTGAGATCCGGAGGTGATCCGACTCCCACCAGCACGTTGCTCTGCAAAGCTGTACACTTTTTGAATCCCATGAAACTCTGATTGCAAATTATTATAATTATAATTAACGCATGATTAGTATAAAGAGGAAATAATTGACTAAAGTTAAATTTTACCCATCAAGAGGCGAGTTCAAATTTTCTGCACCCAAAACTATATTCTTATGCTGCCGCCACATTGTGTGGTGTGTGGTGGTAGAGAAACTTATTTATTGTGACATTTTAAGTCAATAATGCACTAGAACGAGTCTAGACATACTTCCTATGGTGGTAGGTTCCATTTTCTACACACGCTCGCCAATATGCCTATCTCCGCTTTTACTAGAGAAGATATATGTACTTATGAAGTGTTGAGGTCATTTTAAATAACTCATGCAATGTTATGTGTTATTGACTTAAGATCCAATCACAATAACCGTTCTGGAAGTTGTGAGATCAAATATTATGGACCCAAAACATAGGTGTGGCCTCCCTATGACCCCAATCTTTTATTATTTGACGCATACTAAGTTTATGACAATAAAGTTAAAAAAATTTAAGTTTATAAACACGTATCAATTAATGATTGAAGGGTAAAAAGAAACCATACCAATTTTAGGTGCATAATATTTAGTCTCGCAAGTCGTACTTGTGGAGGTAGGTTTCCACTGTGGAGATCCCACTCGAGCGCCTAAAAAGGCGCATAGAAGTTGGAGCATTGTTAATGGTTGTATGCTGTCTTTGGGCCAGACAAAGAGGAAGAGGAAGGCATGTTGGTAGGGTTTTGGCTTTTGCCTTTGGAATTTGAATTTCTTCTTTGTGTTTGGATTTGGCATCTAATTCGGTCAAAATCCCAAAGTGCAGTTTGCATAACATGATAAACTTTTGCTTTACAATTATATATGTCATTTGTTTGGGACCCTAAAAAAAGCAACTTGGAGATTCCACATCCACAACAGGGTGTGTTAATTTAAAGGATTTTTCTTAAGAAGCTGAGAAGACTCGCATAGTCATTTCAGTATTTTCCTAACTATTATCGTGTGGAGCTGGGAAGACTCACTGAGGCATTCAGCATTTCTCTGGCTACTATCGTGTGATCCACACACGCTCGAACCCAAAATATATCGTGTAGAATACGAGTCTGGAATTCGTTCGGAACCACGGAATAGCCCGTGGTTAATTTAAAGGATGATTTGTGCAAAATATAATGCATAAAGCAGTTCCATGGAAAGCAAATAACCATATCTGTATATTTTGGAACAAGACCAACTTTTGAACTTTTGACCAAGTTTATCTTAAAAGATGATTCCTTGAGATGTTGTGAACTTGTGATTATCCGTAAGGGTAGAACAATGCACCATCCCTTTACAGCCCAGTTGCTCTTCGTGAACCAAAGTAATATAAAGTATCGTTTTGATACCAAATAATGTAAGACTCGTTTGAAAATGCTTTTAAAATAACTGAAAACGCTTTTAAAAAAGTTAAGAAATATTTCCAAAATCACTTTCATGCAAGAAGCATATATTTCATTATATGCTTCTTGCACGAATCATTTCAAGTGTTTTTTTAGAATTCACTTACATTTTTATTAATGATTGGTTTGAAAGAAAAAAAAATCACTAAAACCGCTTTCAACCATTTTAAAAACATTTCCAAACGAACTTACAAAGTTCGTGGACATTTGGCATAATTAGCATATTAATGTTCTGGTGCTTCTTGCAGGAAGTATTTCAAGTGTTTTTCTATAATTCACTTGCATTTTTACAAATGATTGGTTCACAAAAACATTTTCATCAAAAACGATTTCAACCACTTTAAAAACACTTTCAAACGAGTCGGTAGAATTCTTAGACATTTGGCATGATTAGCATATTAATGTGGCTTTTGAGAAATGATTTGTCAATTTGTCACTACCTTCTCATACAACTAATCATATGCATATTAGTCCAAAGTAAAAAGATATATTCGGTTCCATTTATGGGCTCAAGGTGTGACAAAAACAATAATTATAATTACAAAAACAGTAAGGGAACTCACTGCATGTGAAGGTGAGACAACAACAATTTTATTTATTTATTTTTAAGTAAAAATCCACAAAAACCAAAAAAAGTATAATAATTAATGTGAAAATGATAGATTTTGAAAAGCACGAAGGGAAGACTAAGTGCCAAGACCTTCAGGCAGGAGGGGGACCAGATTGGAAGCCATCGATGAACGGACGAAAGTGGCCACTATGCTCCCATACCCAATACAACCATACTAATCAACCCAAATTTCTTGTTTTTCTAGCATACACAGTAGCATTATATGCACCGGGATTTGATCGTTGGATTATTAGTTGTTGGATCTTTGACCGCACATTCAGCGATCGATGGCGTTTAGTCACATGAGCATATTATGATGTGGTTCATTCTAAACTTTTTGCAAATTCCATGCATCAATTGAATTGTAAGCCCATCTTCCCAAACGCTAAGGTAACACTGTTTCAAGTACATCATGCAATGCTATATGAAAAACTCAAAATATGTGAAGTCGGATTATTGGTTCGACATGTCACGGTTGCATTCTAAATAATGTTGATAGAGGACTATCATAGCTCTACATTAGGGAAGGGGATCCTCTCTGGATCCCTTCTTCCTAATCCACCAAATCAGAGAATCCGTGCTATTGAAATTTGATCTAACGACTACAAACAGAGGCCCACTGTAAAAGTTATAATAGCTTTAACCGTTAGATCAAATTTTAATAGCACGGATCTCCTGATTTGCTGGATTAGGAGAAAGGGATCTGGCATTAGGAGAAGCTCTTGCATAGGACGCTTGCATGGGACCCATGTGTGGGGGCCCACCTTACACGTGGAAGTGCTGCAAACATACATTTATATGCTAGAATTTATTCTCATTAGAATAATTTACATGACACGAGTACATCGCTATGTGGCATCCCATGCTAATGAAATAAAAACATGTAAAAAAAAATGTTACACGTTTTTATTTCTCGGCACGGGACATGACCGTGGCATTGTACCCGTACCATGTAAGCCCTCGTACCTATATTGTATGCCTAACATTAAAAGAAAGCCGAGTCTTGGTAGTCGCATAAACAGATGAAGTTGAAAACGAAATCCACGAAAGCATGCATTTTACATCAGAAAGCTCAAATGTAGTATGTTCGATCCTACATCCAAGAGCAAAGGATACACCTTCTGTTTCTAAAACAATCATCATTCCTGACGCGTCTTCTCATCCGGCGGAGATTCCAGATAGGCGATTACAAGTTCAGCTGCTTTGCATCCAGAAGCTATTGCTTTGCCAACTGAGAGTCCGCCCCGATGGTTACCTGCAATATTCATAATTTGTACACCAACATATACCAAAGGAAAATAATTAACCACCATAAGGACACCATCACTCATCCATATCTCGAGTTACTGCGTCCACAGCACCCAGTTGGTGAGTAATTTACCTGCATAGAAGAACCCGGGGAGATTTTTCTCCATCTTCTCAATTGCTTCTATAACTGAATCATAGTTACGCCCGTACAATGGAAATGCTTTGCTCCAGTGGTAATGGCTGCCATTAAGTGTACTTCAAGCTATAAGATGACTATTCAAATCAATGGTAAATACGTAGGCTCTAAAAATATTTGTTTCCGTTATTTGCTTTGTTTAAACCACTAGATGCGAAAAGAGCGAGGATTACATACTTCACGGATGTAGGCTCGCCTTCTGCTCCTAGCAAGTGCCTAATGTCAGAGGTAACAATCTTCTTCAATTCATCCCTAGAGAAATAGTTAGAAGTAGAAGAGTATTAGCTGTGCAAAGTTATATCATCCTTCTATGTGTATGAATGTGTGCATAAATAATATAGAACCAATCGCACAATATCAAGGACAGAGAACATGGCTGTTTTGAAAATTATTGAGATTTCACATACGTTGAAGCTTTTGCTAGTTCCTTGTTTCGACTTCCCCCAACAAAGGTAGTGTAAAGATGCAGGTCACTAGGTGCACGATCTGGAAACATCATGGATGAAAAAAGAGTGCCTGTGCAGCAGTAGTAAGCATATTAGGAGAATGTATTAGTTATTCAATGTCACCGGGCCATGCCAAGCATTACCAAGAGTTTTTAAGCCATTTTTCTGCTCTTTAGAAGGCACAAGAACTCCAAATCCCTCAAGGGGTCTCTTAACATCTTCCTTCTTGAAGGTCGTTATTATCACTGATAGTGGTATATAAGTAACCTGCAATAGACAGCAAAAAATAAGATGACGCTAGTACTTCAGCAACTTCTTTTTCGGGTAGAGAACCAAAATGTCACAAATACCTCAGGAAAAAAATCAAGAGGGAAGAGAGTTCCTCTTTTCGTGATATTCATTTCCTTGACATTACACAGTGGAGCCTATGGCAGAGAAGAACCTTGTCAGTTAATATTAGTATTCCTTCCAATATAGTAAACATTATGTTAAGTACGGGAGGGCAGGTGTGTGTATGCATAGACTAGACAGAAAGAGCAGTTACAGTTCAACTCGAATAAATGGTAAAGCTAAAGTTCACTTGCATGTCCAAAAGTAGAACACGGTGAACCATTCGAAATATATTTCTTCTATTGGTACCACTTGGTCATGGCACCTGTGCAAGCATCTAACAACTGCAATGAAGCAGTTGAAGCACGTATCTTTCTTTTAATCTACTAGCTCTATCTTGATCTTCCCAAAACAAACGTTTTCGGACAGTAACCATGCCAGATGCAGAGAAGGCACACTTTGTGAAGCAAAACGATATGGTAACCACCAGGTGCCCCAATGAGAAAGTAAATAAACCATCTAAGCCATGTTTTTAGAGTACTAAAATATACTAACCGTCATGACTACAGCGTCGACAGATAAACTTTGTGAATGCTTGTCATCCTTAGCAGCAGAGGAAACAGACCAATTTTCAAATGCAGACTTCCCATCATGACTATAAGATAACGACAAAACCTTTGAGTTCAGTTTAAGCTCATCTTTGCCAAGCTCATTGCATAAGGTATCGGTGAGTGTCTGCACAGAAAACAGAACACAAGGGTAAAACATTTAGTTTTGAAAATAGACTCTGCCTCTATGATCTAAACCAAATGTTATTGCAACTGAAGTTGTAAATATAATAGGGAAAACATAACAGAATACGAGGAACATTCTACATAAGGTATCAAAAAGAAAACATGAACTACAAAAGTAGTCATGAGTCATGAACCATGAATAAGAAAAGCAACCAATAAATTGAAACCTGCATTCCACCATGAAAGGAAAATGAACCCCGCTGACGCTTCCCCTTTTCTACAGAACCCTTTGTTTGTCCACTTTTTTCCTTTTTGGCAGATAATTTTGATTTAATTGCCCCAGATATAACGGAACCAAACCTGACAAAATAGCAAATGTGTTGCTTAACATCAAACGTAGATCTTGCGACAAGCATCAACTACACAAGAAAAGAAGTCAAACAGGCTAAACAAATTATGTCGTATTTGAAGGATAAGAAAACTTGACACAGAAGTTTCCTATTTAACCTTCCAACTTTCAAAAAACGCCAATCTTTTTTTTCAGCTAGTCGCATAGGCTTGTGACTAAACAGGGCATTAAAGTGATTGGTTGATTGAAGCCTAACCAGGTTGACAGTGGAGCATTTTCTGTTCACTTCAGAAAAGTCATAGAAAGCACGACTCTAAACCCTTGGGTTAGTATGGATTTCCATCCACAATGAGTGGGTAACGAAAACACTGGCCTATTTTCCAAATGAACATAAATTTATGAAAGAAAAAGGTGTCCACTAATCTAATTAAAAGAATCACAATGCCTATTCTAGTCCTAAGCAATCATTTGGAAATTTTCCCACAACCTACACTAAAAGTAGGATAGGCAAGGAAAATAATAAGCAAAAATGTTCTTTGTTAACAAAGGAAAAAGAAAACTTGGATACCTTTTTTCCACGTTCCATAAATCCGGAAAAGAATGGCTCATCTTCAAACAGAATCACATGGCAACACAAAAGAATTATTGAAAACATAAGAAGATTCATGAGATAAATGCATGGAAAAGGCATAAATACAGATTTTGGGTAACAATTGACTAGTTAAGAAACAATCCCATTAGCCACTCAGTGTGAAATATGCACAAAGATTGAGACATTACTCACAGAAAGTGATTCGGGATCTCCACCACTTGTGCCGGCAACAAAGGGGTCAATGAGATAATCAACAACCTTCCAAGCAAAAATGATAAGATAATATCAAGAAAACGCATAATATAAGGATTTTGATATTCAAAAGATTTATTGTTTACTAGAATATTGCAATGCAATATATACCTCTGGCCCAAAATGACGCTGAAAGAACCCACCCACACTGCAAACGATAGGTTGAAAAGAAGAATTCTAAGGAAATCACTTCTTAAAAAGTTAACAAAGAAAGAGGAGACAGTTGTTGTCCTAAGACAGAGAAGGCTACTACCTTTCTTGGGTGTCATCGTCGGAAACTCCTTTTTTCTTCCATAAATATGGCTCCAGAATAATTTGAAGCTGCAATACAGAAATGCATATCAAAGTTGATGCCAATGTAAATGGTTTATGCACGTGCACAAGCACGATATTTTGCATTGATACTGGTCATTACTAAATAGCATTGCAACATGATTAAATAACTAGGAAATTAACTCGTCAGACATGCCATGTATTGTAGAAAACAAACCTTTGATTGTGCTGAAAGAAAATTGCTCGTGATCAGCGCGATTGGATTGGTAGGTAACTGATGTGAAAAATGGAGCAAAAGTGATAGTCACAATCAGAAACATTCAACTACGTAAGGAAGTAAAAACCAAAAAGAAAAAAACAGAAAACGAACAAAAAATGCATTTCATATGCTTTCCTAAATAACTATAACAAGATGCAACTAGCAAGACATACCAGCACAGGCGTCCCGTTCCTTACAATATAACGCTTGGTCTGTGAAATCGGCTGCAACATTGGAAAACAATCAATTCAATCATTACACTGATAGAAGCATCAGCCACTTCCATCCATTAAATTCCAAGCTAAGTTTGAAGTTAAAAGCACATTGCTTTATAACGGAAAGCACAGCCGACGCTAGCACAGCACAAGAAAAACTAAAATACATGTGAAACTATTACAAATGAAATCCTTACAAATTGCTGTTTTTCTCTTAGTCCAAGATTATCAAGCAAAGTTTGGACCTCCGTTTCACTCTCGGTCTGCGAAAAAACCTTATGTCAGCATCAAATCATAACGAAAATTCAGAATTGCCCGGCATTGATTCAAACTATTTGGTTACAAAACTCACCATTGTGTTTGCTCCTTCATCCCAAATAAGACCATCACGCGAAACGCTTCTGAGCTTCCCTCCAGCTCTTCCCTCGGCTTCGAACACCGCGACGTCGAAACCATGTGATTTCAGCTTGTAGGCTGCAGCAAGCCCGCTTGAGCAATTGCAACACAAAATCAAAGTCAAATACTTGGAAAAAAAAAATCAACCAAAAATAAACAAACAAATTATATATGAGAATTAATCATGCTTAGCAAAATCTGCATGCAAATATTGAACAAGATTACCTTACACCAGCACCAACAACAGCTACTCTTTTAACAGAGCCTGAAAAGTGATAATTCCACAAAATAAATAAAAAATGCAAAGAAATTCCGAATAATTCTGCATTTATATATATATATATATACAGATATATATATACACACACACAGAGGGAGAGACGAAGAGGTTACTGACTCTGTTGATCTTGTTTGGTTGGTGAGCTCATTGTTTGGGGTGATGCTCTCTGAGACTGGCACTCCAGAAATGAAAGAAGAAGAAGAGTTGGGCACTTATCGACGATCGTAGAGAGAGAAAATAAATGAACCGGACTGGGCCGGCTAATGGTTTTTTTTATTGAATAGAATATACCTGGACTGGGCTGGACTGGGCAAATCGCAGACCTGGACCGCTGACTCCTACCGTCTCTCTGTTTCCACGAAATGAAGTGCTTTCTCAATTGCAGCCCAAAACCAATTTAAACACACTTAGCCTATCTCCAACCCTGGCCTATAACCTAAATTTCCATTTCTATTTCCAAACCCAAACCCAAACCCAATTTAAGTTAAATGTGTGGCCTAAAACCTAAAACTCAAATGAAAGTCAAATACCGGCTTGTTTTTAGCCTAGGATTCGGTGTGGGCCACACCAGTGAGAGTGAAAACGGAGCTGTGAAGCCCACATGCCCAAAACGACTCGCCTAACGCACAAGGCCGAATCGCAGCGGAACCCCACCCATGTGGGCTTGTCTCCCGCGTGTCAAGCCGAACTGTTCGCCTAACGGCTACTTTTGATGATCCAACGGCCAGATTTAAATGGGCTGTTGGTTGATCCAATGGCCTAGATTCAAACCTTTTTTTTTTAAGTTTTATATTTATATATTTATTGATCCAACTTTTGTATGTGCTTCATATGTGTTTTGTGTGTCTTATGTGTTTCATGTATTTTGTGTTTATACCTCTCTATCATGATTTTCATATTCTTCCATAGTGTTTCATGTATCAATTTAGTGATTTTTCAATATTTATCGGGATTTAAATATTTTTAGGTTAAAATGTTCATAAAATTAATTTAGGATAGTCTACACATATATATATATATATATATATATATATATATTTTTAAATAGCCTAAATTCATTCTTTAATAATTTGGGGCTAAAATTTTAGGCCACAAGTGTTAGAGCAAAAAAACTATTTCTAGGCTAAAATCTAAATTTTATGGGCTACAAATTTTAGGTTTTAGGCCAAGGGTTGGAGATGGTCCAAAAGAGTTAAACACGGTTCCGTCCAAAATTATAGTCCTACAAAAATTATTTTTTAATGAACAATGTCACACCACAATCATATACTAATCGTGAACCGAAAGGACTAAACATAATCCCTCAGATTTATTAGTTTTACATTTATTCTTTAGATTTCTTTGTTAATTTAATTAAACTACTGCTACCGAAAGGACTAAAACTACAATTGTTCCCTCAAATAGTACTTAAAGCGAAAGCCCAGATCAAAAAGGAACAAATTCATATAAAAAACACAAGTGATAAGAATAGCTTTTTTTTAATTTCAAAATTTTTACGTGGTTGTTGTATTGATTGTAGTAGTTGGCCAATGTATTTGTTGTGTGTTGATAGTACTAGTTGGCCAATGTAGTTGCTGTATTGATTTTGGTACTCTATATTCCTCTCACCTTCCGTGGTAGAAACCCATTATCTTCTTATTTCTTCCCATCCTCCACCATTGTTTTCTTTTTATCTCTCACTTCAAACTTTTGTTCCCTCACATCTCTTTCTCTCATCTTTCATTCTTTCAGATCTCTTCAAACCCTAAACACGCTCTTACTACCGTTTAGCCAACAACATTTTGTTCTTCTCTCGACGACCAAGAACCCCGTGCCAATCATGTCGTGTCGCCACCGGTTGAAATTCTACCCATCTAGATCCTCTAAACCCTATCGTCTGGATTGACAGGATTTTCAACCTGAAACCTATAAACTAAATTTTTCGCATCGAGGTCACTTAACCAAAATTAATAACTATCATTTAACCTCAGGTCGCATTCCTTAGATAAGCATTCAGGACATGTATGTTCCAGATAAGCTTTCATTTTACATGCACACGTGTACAACATTATTCTCTACAAACGACTCCATACTCGAAGGTTGAGCACGTGCTTGTAAAACGTGAAATCTTATGGAATATACAAGTCCTGAATGATTATCTAAGGAATGTGACATGAAAGACAAATGATAGTCGACGCGAGAAACATAGTTTATAGGTTTCATGTTGCCAATCCTGCCAATGGGGTTTAGAGGATTTAGATACGGAGAATTTCAACAACTAGGTGGCAACACGAGACGATAGGTATGAGGTGTTGACCGAAGTTTGCGCACAATTTCAAGGGTGGTACACAATCCATATACCTGTCATTAATTCCTACTCTAGTACTCTCTGTTTTGCGCACCCCCATTCGATCGAATAGAATTCAAGTTTATTTAGCCTGCAGTTTGCGAATATCGCATAGTTATCTTCAAACTCATTATCTTATCATGTAATTATCTATATCAAAGATAGGTTTCAATTTTGTAACACTCATAAATCATAAACAAAGTTGTTTTTATGAAAAGCAGGTGGTTGAACTTGTTTTTATGAGAAGCAGGGTGGCCTAGTATTTAAGGACGAATTATAGGCTCGTATTTCACACGCTACGTCTTAGGTTATTCCTGACATTGATGAACTACACGATGATGACTAGGGGAGGCTGGCCTCCAGAATGGATTGTCATGACGAAACCACCAGCTGGTCTTTCTTAAAAAAAAAAAAAAAGCATTCTGAATATCTCTAAGTCAGAATGTTATTATTCTTTTCCTAGTTTTATTTAAGTTTTCTTGTTATTTCTTAAGTGATTGATCTAACTTCCTTTTTTTGAATTAGGACACCTTTCTCACGTTGGATCACTTTCTTATTTGTATTCAGCTTTGACAAAAGCTTGTGTATGGTATTTCCGAATGAAAACCTTTTTGGCAGAGAATTGGCTTTCCATTTTAGGCTGACCCTCCCTTTTCCACCCTTCTATCCCTCAAAACGAACTACCTGTATTTGCGACTTTGTGTTAGCCCCAAATTAATTAGCTTCCAATTTGCTAATGACGAATAATTAAACAAGCTTAAATATAAGACTTTGTATAATACAAGCTCGAGACTTGTTTAGCGGAAAATTGATACCAATTCTCTGCTATTTCGAGCTCGAGATTTGTTTAGCAGAGAAACGAGACCGATTCTCTGGTATCCTTAAGTTATCTGTCAAACCAACAAAGTCGAAGAAGTCTCCGCTCGACCACGCCTTCATCCGCCCCATCCGCAACGACACCGTCGCCAAGCTTTCCTCATCTACTTAATATTCCAATATATCAATAGCATACATTTTAAGACTGATTTGGATGCGTATTGTCATTGTCATCATTACAAGTTGAAAGAAAATTTGGAAGAGACGGAAATTAATATCATTACGTTGGTATAGATGAAACGATTGCTACTTGGATGTTGCAATCAAACTTTAATCACAGTAACATAACAGTTTAATAAACGCTCGTCACATATTCAAAACGTTGCTACTCGTGCAATAGACAATTGACAGAATCTCTCCTTTATCAAACATTTTCCCCACCAAAACAATCATTATCCATTCATTCCCACTTTTTGGACCACTCATTAAGGATTTCGGCTCCTTCAAGCATCGCTTTTTGCTATTGCTTCTAAGATTGTGTATAGAAAACGATATGCGGGCCATAGAAAATAAACAAGCATGGTAATTCAATTAGTGAATGATTTGGTGGTAATTGGTCCCAATATTAATTTCTTAAAAGAAGACAAAGATGCTCTCCCGGAGATGATTACATTTGAGATTAGAAGTGAACTTTGAACCATAAGCAAAGCAAAGCAAAAGGACTTATAACATAATTTACATAGTTATGATTGATTAGTAATTAATTAGAGACTTTAAGCAAATATATGTGGCTTCAAGACAACTCTTACTTATGAATCACATGATCTGGTTAGGGAGAGGCTGAAAGGCCTCTATGAGTTTTCTTGGTCCTCATAAGAGTGGACTGTCATGGTAAAACCACTAGCTGATCTCCCTTTTAGTTTTTTTTTTTTTTTTTAACTCTTTCTTATGCAAAGTTGTAGGTGATTGTCGTTTCGTATTTAAATTGGATCGCGCCCTTTAGTTGATTCAAATTTTTTGCTTTTTTTTTTCTTTCCTTTGATTGATTTGATATATCAAAATTATAGTTCCTTGCAAATTGATTAATTATAACTCAAGGAAAGGGAACAAGAAGCTGCATTTGGTGGCTTGCCATGGTGGATAGAATATTCATCTTCAATATACTGCATTTCAAGTTCAATATTTCCTCTTTGTAGTGTAGCACATCGTTTGTAATTGAAAAGGAAAAATACAAACACTAAACTCGTTATTTGAAAGAGAAATTACTATAACAAACATCATTTGCTTCTCTTACATATTCATGTTTATTTATAGTTACTAAATTAAATAATTAAATGGAAACAACAGACAAAATTAAAGTGAATGTGTAAAAGAAAAGAATAGTGCTATTCACAAATTCATTTTTACCTCTCACATACCCTTGTTAGTTTTTGTCATTGATCTTCTCCAATTCATTCGATAATGATAGTAAAAAATTGAAAGAGATGTGTGAAAAGTAAAAATAAGTGTGTTAGATAGCACTAACAAGAAAAAAATATAGTTATCATTTGGCATTTTAAAAGGTCACAAAGAGTTTGTATTGTATGATATTTATTTGTGCCTTTTTGGCAAGTGAGACGATGTACACACCAAGAACAAAATGGTCCCCAAAAAGTTTGGCGCCGATGATTTTTTGAAAACTAATGATTTGAATTCAGAAATGGAATTGTTATTGGCACTCCAAAATTCTTATTCTACACTCCAAACTTTCTATATTTAAAAATATAAAAAAATACACTTGTAAGGAGTGTATAATGAGATTTATTAATAACACTTCTCTTCAGAAATCCGCAGTGAGAAAAATGTTAGGTTAAGACTGATTTGTCCATGTGGACAGTGGTTAGGCTTAATTAGGAAGGAAAATAAATAATTAAAAAGGAGCAAAGCTAGGGATTATGAATTGGTAAAGAAGCAAAACATTAGTTGTCCCAATTGTGGAAGACAACTTGAATGATCTCCAGCCTCCACCACCAACACACTGGCCGGCCCGGGATTTTGAGGGCCGAAGCAAACTAGTGCAAAATTGAATTTTGAAAAGTTCCATGTTGTAATAAAACAAACTCACGACTTATTTGGAAATGTTTTTAAAATGACTGAAATTGTTTTTGGTGAAAGTCTTTTTGGTTTTCTAAAAGTACTTAAAGTGCTTCCTAAAATAAACACTAGTTATGTGCTTTTTGAAGGAAGTACTTCAAATGTTTTTCCATAATTTACTTACATAAGGAAGCACTTAAGTGTTTTTTCATGATTCACTTGTATTTTTATTAAAGATTGGTTCCAAAAACACTCTCATAAAAAATTATTTCGGTTATTTTAAAAGTACTTCCAAATAAGGTGGTTGATTACCCCAGTAATTAGAACCTTTGTATTAATCCTACTTGAGTTTGAACACTTCTTCCTCCCGTTAATGTGGTTTAGATCGGAGTTGTCTCTTATGCCCAAATTCAATTGGCAAAGCTTAACATCTTAATCTCAAAATTGGCTATGAATTAATTTACTCGAAAACTAAAAAGAAATACTTATTTGCAGACTTGGACAAAAATTGTAAGCTTATAGACAAGTTGACTAAAATATTGTAAGTTGAGGTTCACCGTGAAAACAATTAGCAATATGCAGAGTAGCTTCATCATACTTATAAGCTCATATAAGGTTTTTCCTTTTACTGATATGAACTTTTTTACTTTCACATCCTTAAACTCCCTCTCAAGTGTGGAGAATTTTCGAGCCAAACACATGAACAACACGAATTGATTGACGTAGAACATGTGTACCCGTTGAGCTTCACACTTAGGTCAACTTGTTCTAATATCATGAAAAAAGTATATGTTTAATCCTAAAACCAACTTACTTATAAAATTTTATAAAATTTTTCTTTTTACTGATGTGAGACTCTTTTACTTTTATACTCTTACACTCCATGCTCTGCACCCGAATTTCAAATTTCCGTTCTTTTAGTTTATACATCGAATAAATAAAAGGTCTCTGCCAATTGAATAGCACTCAATGTGCATTTATAAGGTGGACAGAAAATATTTGTTTTATTTATGCTACAGCTATTAAGTTGGCGGTCCATTCACGCAACAAGTATGTTATATAACATCCGTACGTCCCTTCGACGAAATTCGGGAGGAGAGAATTAAGGAGCCATTGATACGAGAGATTATTCAGTGTATTTGAAATATAGAACATCATGTCGTATATTATTATACAGGGTAAATTACATAGTAGCTTCTCAGGTTTGAGGTTTATTGCAATCTTATACAACATCTTTAAAACATTTCACTTTCATACCTCAAGTACTATTTTATTTCAATTTCATACAACCGTTACATTTTTCATCCATAGATCTGTTAAATGCTGACGTGGCTGTCACATATATGCCACGTGGCAGCCAAATGTCTGCCACGTGGCAAATAAAATAATTTTTTAATTTTAAAAAAAAAACATGTCTGCCACTTCTTTTTTTTTTCTTCTCTTTCTTCTTCTTTTGGGTTCGGTCTCTTTTTTTTTTTTTCTTTTTCTTCTTCTTCTTCTTCTTCTTCTTCCTCCTCCTCCTCCTTCTCTTCTTCTTCTTCCTCCTTCTTCTTCTGGGTTGGAGGGGGTTCGATCATTCTTTTTTTTATTTTTTATTTTTTTATTTTTTTATTTTCTTCTTCTTCTTCTTCTTCCTCCTCCTCCTCTTTCTTCTTCTCTTCTTCTTCTTCCTCCTTCTTCTGGGTTCGGTCCCTTTCTTTTTTTTTTCTTCTTCTTCCTCCTCCTCCTCTTTCTTATTCTCTTCTTCTTCTTCCCCCTTCTTCTTCTGGGTTGCAGGGGTTCGGTCCTTTTTTTTTTTCTTCCAATTTCAGGTTTTTAAAAAAAAAAATTAAAAAATATTTTATTTGCCACGTGGCAGACATTTGGCAGCCACATGGCATATATGTGGCAGACACGTCAGCATTTAACAGATCCATGGATGGAAAATGTAACGATTGTATGAAATTGAAATAAAATAGTACTTGAGGTATGAAAGTGAAATGTTTTAAAGATGTTGAATAAGATTGTAAATAGACCTCAAACCTGAGGGGCTACTATGTAATTTACCCTATTATACAAGTACAAAGAAGTTTTTTTTGCAACGTTCTTCAACTTGTATAATGACGCAAGTTCAAGGAAACGTAGGTTCACGTGCATGAAAAATCTATGGATATATGCACATAATCAGACCCGTTCTATACCCTATAGTTCAAGGAAATTGTAGTCATCTGTTTCATTTTAGTTCAACAATAAGTGGTCATTGTAACTTTGATTTTGTACTTTCTTTTCCATCATTTGATTAAGATCGAATTGTAGTTGATCAAAATAGTTTTGGACCATAGTATTTAAGAAAAATTTAACTCGTAATGTTACAAAATTTGAACATATACAGGAAACTTCGTACTACCATTAATCCTTCCATCCACATGTATATATTATCACATATTTCGACTATCTGCGTCGATCTTCATAAAAGAATTAGTGCTTCACATTAATTAGTTCACGCTTAATTTTATAAATTTTGTTCATAAATTTTGGAATATTCAAACTATTTTAATTTATTTATGTTTTTTATTTCATACCCTTCATCGAGGATTTAAATCATCTAGATCGAATCATGCGGCTGACTTGTTGCGTATTTGGAGACACGACCGGCCAAAAATTTAGATTTTATATTTACTCTTACTAGTCAAATGTCTCGCATATATTGGCATATTGCATATGGGTCGACTTTGTTAAATAATTAATTTACTGTTTGAGTATGCATGGGTCGACTATGTTAACCCATCCTTTGTATTGAACAAGCTTTATCTTATTCTCCAGACAAAGTAAAAAAAAACACTATCCTGTTCCAACTTCCAAGTAAAAAACACTACCCTTGTATAATTGTATTGAATAAAGAAATCTCTACAGTCCCACACAGTGACAGATCCAAAATTCGAATTTTGGGTGATCTCGGTGTTAATGATCTGAATTTTTTACATATGAATAGAACGCGAAGCACGCGAATGAATTTCAGTTTATTCATTGATGTATTTCATTGAACACTTGATGAGTGATATGAGAGAATTTATCGAATGTTGCCCACGAAATCTATCGAGTATATGCCTAGCAGGTATTACATCAAACACTTAATATGCACAAACGAACCTGTACAAAACTTTCAGAGGGTCTTCAAAAGACGTTCACATGTATATTTTCTGAACTCTTGAGACAAATGCACACTAGGACTTAGGTGGTACAAAATGCACCGAATCGGTAGTTTTGTGTGTAGCCATATAGACACGTGATTTGTGCGTCGGACGCTAGAATTTTATCCGGAATGCTTTAATCTGCTTTGTCAGGGAATCAGGGTTAATTAGGTTAAGTTAATTCAAAGAGGTGTACGAGTGATTATTGCTATTATATTAGTGTGGTACTGCATGCCACGCGAGAGGGCTCGGTTTTTGCTGCTCTCAACGTGATCAGTTGCTCCCTTCCCCGCGCGCGCGACCCGTAATCTAATTTCTTTCTTTTTTAATTAAGATTAATTAAAAAGAAATTTATTTAATTCTACATAGTTGGTAGTATCTAGTAGATCAGCTCAGCCGTAAACTGTTTTGTAACTGTCACCAGTACCAAGGAGGAGCTATGATTAACAACTATATAAGGACATTGTTGGATTCATTCGTGGAAGCATCTCTTTATCATATTTCGAGACTAATTAGATTATACTAATTGATAAATAATAAGTTAATTATTCTCAATAAATCAAATAAGATCATATGAGAAAGAGAGAGAGGAAGATAAGTTAGATCTTATTTTGATAAAAAAAAAAGAAGAATAAAATTACAAGGAAAAGCCACGACGGCAACTCTCACTAAAACAGTTAAACTGTCAGGCATGCAAAGCTAAAACATTAAAACTTGCAAAACATTTGTAGGATGTCCTCCGATTGCAGTTGTATCTGCTACGAAATTCGCTTCACGAAATATATGCTTGAACTGAATATCATCAAAAGAGCGAGCAAGCGAATATGTAATTGCCAAGATCGTTTTAATACGCCAAGCTAAATTGCACACCTCCTCATGATTTGAATCAATGAGAACTTTAGAGTCTCCCTTGTACGTGAAATCTTCCACCTCCTCCGATCAAAGTTATACCTTGTTGGTAGTAAATTAGTATGTAATTGTAGATCCTGGAATGTCCACAAGCAGCTGCATGACAGCCACGTCTGGTCTCGGATTTTGATTAATTCTCTAATTAAAGTATAACGTGTGTCAAAGTTGTCATATGAACTTTACTTTCAGTTTAATTATTTCATATCCCTAATTTCTATTTTCCGAGTCTCTAATTAATCTCGCAAGCAGTTGTGTATGCGACAAGGCGTTGAACATATATATATATATATATATACATAGAGGAAGCCTTGAAGGAAAGAGATTTCTATTTTTAAATTAGTTGTGGGATCCACACCATATTGAATTTTAACGATCCAAACCGTTTATTTTTTAGGTTGCACCTCATAGATCATCATTGCAAAATATTAATCAAATCAGAAATATTTAAGACATCTAATTGAGTTTAAAAAAATTAACGAATACTTTGTTATATAAGAAACAATGAATTTTTTATCTTGATAATTAAATAGGCAAATGGTTTCGGATTGAATTGAATTTTTGCAAGGATGATCTATGAATCAAGACTTACAAAATAGACGGTTTGGATCTTTGAAGTTCAATGTGGACAGGTCCCCATACATAATATCTATTTTTAAAAAAATGAAAATCCCTTTGTATAAATTGTCTGAATATATATATATATATATATATATATATATATATATATATATATATACACTGCATGTTGCTTCGCACGTGTGTATACATATAATAGTAGAAACTACAAAGAAACCCTCCTCCCTCATGGATCAGATCAAAGATGCCTCCATCGAAAATATCAAATATATATTTACAGAATTTTATCTTATTTAGTTTTCTTAATTTGCAGTTTTCAGTTAACCTTTTGTCATGTCCCTTATTGACACAACAAAAGGAAGAGTAACTTTAGTTTAATTTACAGTGCTTTCCACGTAGACATAGAATGTAGTTTTTCTAAATTAACTAATTGGACGGTCTTGTACAAGAGTACAATTTACGTTAACGTATGAAGAGGCTCTTGTATGTAACATGATCACTATTATTGTGGTGTTTTAATTCAACATCATGCATGTAAAAGACTTTTATATGTACATGCATGTAAAAAACTTTTATACGTATATTTATCGCTGACCTAAAAGACCACACTAAAAATGAACGTATTTCGTTTAAGTTCTTCTCTAATGCATGATATATACATATTGACGTGATTTAATCGTCATTATACAAAGAGAAGAGAGGAGAGAAAAATTTGGCGGGGAGACAATTTTAATTGAGAGAGGTGGCTTCTCCAGTACGTATTGAATTGACTGCATAGGAGACATACAGAACCATGCAGGCAGTAACTTTATTCTGCCCTTTTGCTTTCACTCTCTTTTATACATGGCTTCAGATAGGCCAAATTAAGGGAACCGGATCCTTTCCGGACCTAAAAAATATGAGTCCAAGGATCAAATGATCCGGACTATTGAAATTTGATTCAACGACTACAATTATTATATCTTTTAGAAGGGCTCCTTATTTGTAATCGTTTGATCAAATTTCAATAGTTCAGATCATTTGATCCTTAGACTCAGATTTTTTGGCTCCGGAAGGGATCCGGTTCCCAAATTAAGACCTCTGACCAGCTCGTCAACTACTCGGATGGGGACTACCCAAGACCATGGACTGTCGAGTACTGATGTTGTTAAAGATCTTCTGGACATTGCATGGGCTGCCTGTAATGTGTATATACATGTATATCTCTTCGTGTCCCGTACATAACGGCGTTAGTATGGACTGTGTGTGCCTTTGTCCCCGTAGACGACACCGACTTGTATTTTTATATTTCATATTTTTGGCATGTATATATTTACATGTTCAAATTTGCATCGGATACTCATACAAGGCCATGCGACCACACCAGCGATTTTTGTTTTCTTCACGGTATATAGTTTATTAATAAATTTAAGAGAATAATATAAATGGATATTAAATGTATGGGATCTGCCCTTCATATCTAGTATCTATGGTGTTAATGTAGTTATGATTAAAGTCAAATAGTGTATCCTTCAACCCTAATGTAATGAGCAAATCTTCGATAAGGCTGTTTAATCAGAGCTGCTTACTCACTGTAAAAAACGTTTACTTATATTTTTAAGGTATGAGGGTGATATGAGAATGGTACACAATATTTCATGTATAACATAAAGACGTCCCCTTTTGATAATGATAAATGGTTGAATTATTGAGAATGAAATGCGGATTTTAATGTGAGATTCACTTAGATATGTGTGAAAGAATGATATTCCTACCCTATATTCTCAATCATCATAAGTAAACAAGCTATAGTGGGATCACTATGGGGTTGAATAGAACAAAATATACAGTCTCATACTTTTGTAAGATATGCCTACAATATCTTGACTAGGTATAAGCACCGAAGTTTTATTTCTAGTAGCACAGACACAGTTTAAGAAAAGCAACTTTGTATAACACAGATACACTGTAATCGTAACAACCATTACCAATGAAACTACCTTATAAAAGAAAACATGCGTTGAAATTTTTAGTCACAAGTCACCAACTGTGACTTTGTAACTGTGCCATAAAAATCCTCCCCATCTCAAGTCCAAGAAGATTGGAATGAGATCCGCTCTAGATTTTTGTGTCCGGAACCCGCGGAACGAGAAATTCTCGCCATTCAAGAGAGAGATAGGAATTCAGGTCGTTAAGTTTTTGGATTTTTAATAGGTCAGTGAGATGTACTAATAGGGATCGGAATACTGCAGTAGTCTTCGGACCCCACGACCTTTGAGTTAAATAATTTAACCCAATTCCTAACCATGGTTCAATACAAAATTTAAAGTTAAAACGGTCCCGATAAATTAACAACCTCTACCTTTTCCCTCTAGCGCTCACTTATTTCAAGTTTTCTGTTCTCTTTCTCTCTCCCTCTCGAAACTCGCGTCTTATTTAAACGCATGCGAGCTCTCATTCGAGTTTGCAGCACCAGAGAAGAAGACCGCCACTCTCCAAGCTCAAATTCCGCCACGTGTTCGCCGGAAATGGTATTCTCCGGCAAACAGGTGTTCCCGGTGGACTACGAGGCCGAGGTTTCGCAGCGACTGCTCGAAGCCTCGCTCTCCGGCGATTTGAAATCGGCGCTGGAGTGCGTCGCCGATCCGTTCGTGGACGTTAACTTCGTCGGCGCTGTGCTCCTCAAAGCGAGGAAGTGTGAGTTGTTGCTGCGCGACGAGTCGGCGAGCGAAGTCCGCGTCCACTACCAGGAGTTCAAAACCGACGTCACGGCTCTATTCCTCGCCGTTCATGGTGGAAACGTCGCTTTGGTGAAGAAATTACTGGTAATGTGTACTTCAATCTTTGATTTTAAACCGTGTGATGCCAAATCACTGTGCTTGAAGTTGAGATTTGAATGTTTTTTTGCTCACATCGTTGATCTTTCACCGAATTTGAAAGCATGCTGTGCTTAATTTGAATTATTTTGAACTGTTTATGCTTTTTTTACGATTATATTTTTGATTTGAAGCTGTTTCTGTTTGCTTAGAATTAGAACTGATTTTGAAGTTGTATTAGTACTTAATTAAAGAAGATTGAAGTGCTTTCGGCTTAATCACATTGTCGAGTTTTGATGATCTGCGAAGCATTTTTTATGTGTTTAGAAAGTGAAATGTTATCTACGTTTTCAAATTAGTTCATGATCCAGCATTTGTGAATTTTTGTTTCAACTGTAACTCTGTTTTCAGTACATTGCGGGAAGAAATTCACCTCGTTTTGTTTTCGCTATGCTTAATTGCTCGCCCAAAGGGAAGAAACTCAAGAAATTACTGCTAAACCATATTTTTTGTATTTAGGATTTATACAGCCGATCCCACTTAGTGGGATAAGGCTTTGTTGCTGTTGTTGTATGTTATTTTTTAGTACTACTTTATGGATTTTAACTTTAAATCACTGCTGATCCTGGATGTTTGGAGGGCGGGTGACTATTCGTTCTCTACGTTTTGGAGCCGAAAGTTTGTGATTTTCTTACTTCGGGCCTTGCTTTGCTGAAAATATAGGGCTCGTTTGGAAGTGCTTTCAAAATGACTAAAAACAATGTTTTTTAAACCAATCATAGTGTTATCTGGTGCTTCTTCCAAAAAAAACTATATTAGTTATAACACTTAATTTTACTAAGGAATAGTTAAAAAAACATTTTCACCAAAACCGCTTTTAGTAATTTTAAAAGCACTTCCAAGCAAGCTCATATACTTTTATAAGATAGCTTACATTAATGAATGGTCTGGAGATCCCACATCACTTGTCTCAAATTATATGTTCTGAGCCTGAAGTACATAACACTATGCTAAAATTAAACATCCCTCCTTCCCCCAAATTAGTGAACTGCTTGTTGAATGTTCCATGCTTCTATGCCTATCACGTCAGATTTGTTGCCCCATTTCGTCTGTATGTGTTTTCTGACCTTTTGTCTCCGACGAAAAAAACAATGTACCTGCTAGTGTACTAGCTTTAATCTTTTCTTCCTAGCCTTTACAAAGTTTATGCGGAAATTAAAGTGAAGAAAAGAAGTGGTAGATTGAATAGTATTATGTCTGCTTGCGGAATTACTACTGTTTCTGGCTTTATAACATACTAAGGATTGGCGTTTTCTTGAATTACAGAGCATTGGTGCTGATGTAAATCAGAAACTCTTCAGGGGCTTCGCGACAACAGCAGCAGTGAGAGAGGGCCACCTTGAGATTCTAGAGATCCTACTGAAAGCTGGAGCATCTCAACCAGCCTGTGAGGAAGCTCTATTGGAGGCAAGTTGTCATGGACATGCTAGGCTTGTTGACCGGCTTATGGCCTCTGATTTGATTCGGCCCCATATTGCCGTGCATGCTATTGTCACAGCCAGCTGCAGGGGGTTTGCTGATGTGGTGGACACTCTCATGAAGGTAGAGCGTCGTATTCATTTTCCAATAAGATCTGTTCAACAACTTTCTGAATCCCGCAGCAGATAGCATTAGAGTAAAATATGATTCAACAGTTAATAATTGCTTGTACTTGACATCAGTAAAAAAAGATAATCTGCCTGTTTAAGCTCAATGTGAGAAATATCCCATCATATCTTAATAATCATGGATAAACAGATCTAATATCCTTCGGAGCGGTCTGGTGAAATACTGAATTAATTAGTTTTATTAGCACAATAACATTGTTCGTGTTGCTCAATTGCAGTGTGGTGTGGATGCAAGTGCCGCTGATAGGATGCTGCTTCAATCGTCTAAGCCAGCTCTTCACACTAATGTTGACTGTAGTGCACTTGTGGCTGCAGTTGTGAGTAGGCAGGTCCCAATCATACGTTTGCTGCTACAGGTGATTCCCACATCACTTACAATTTTGCTTAGCTTAAATCAATGGTGATGCAGACATATGGATAAGTTCGGGGGAGCCCGGTTATTATACTGTCAATTACCCTGCATTCCTAAGCCTAAAATGTATCATTAGATTGATCAGATACGACCCCGAAAGCCATAATTTAGGAATAGTAGAGAAGTAAATTTCAACTGAGATTCCAACTGTAGGTCCCTTCTAAGGAGGTGCATTAACCTGGACAGCTGGATTTGTACCCTTCCATAGGGATAGAGTGGTACACATCTTTATGATTGCAGTAAGATCTAAACAGAAAATGATTCTGATTCTATTTTTCTGACAGGACAATAGTACTGTTACTGTTTCATCTTCTGAATTACTACTCTCCTTGTATCCTTTTACTTTTCACTCCACATGACTAACAACCTTCGTTTGTTCTTTGTTCCAAAATTGAAAAATTAGGCCGGTGTGAGGACGGATGTCAATGTGAGGTTGGGAGCATGGTCATGGGACCCAGCTACGGGGGAAGAGTTTCGGGTTGGGGCAGGGTTGGCGGAGCCATATCCCATTACCTGGTGTGCAGTGGAGTATTTTGAAGCAAGTGGTTCTGTCTTGCACATGCTCCTCCAAGGCCTTTCTCCGGATACCCCTCATTGTGGAAGAACTCTCCTGCACCACGCTATTCTATGCGGTAATGCAGGAGCTGTCCGTGTGCTCTTAAGTTGTGGTGCCAATGTAGAATCACCCGTTAAAGCAAGTGGTGGTACCATGTTTAATCCGATACACATGGCTGCCCGCCTTGGTTTGCCAACAATCGTTCAATGTTTAACTGAATCTGGATGTGATATGAACTCCAAGACTGATTCTGGCGAGACAGTTGTAATGATCTGCGCAAAATACAAGCATGAAGAATGTCTCAGAGTATTGGCGGCAGCTGGTGCTGATTTTGGCTTGGTTAATGCGGCTGGTCAGTCTGTTAGTTCGATTGCCAGGGCAGCTAGGTGGTCGCTTGGTTTTCAGCAGGCGTTGATGTGTATAATGAGTGGCAAAAAGATGCCCAAATCCAGCAACTTTTCTGTTTTCTCTCCCCTAATGTTTGCAGCTCAAGCCGGGGATATTGAGGCCTTGAAAGCCGTAGTTGGTTCAGGAGAATTTGACATCGATTATCAAGATGATAAAGGTTTCACCGCTGTTATGATCACTGCTTTGAAGGGGCACGTTGAAGCATTCAGGTTTCTGGTTTATGCAGGGGCTGATGTAAAACTGTGTAACAAGTCTGGTGAGACTGCAATTACTCTATCAGAAATAAGCCAAAACCGTTACCTATTTGAGAAGGTAATGCTCGAATATGCACTAGAAAAGGGCAATCGTTACGCTGGAGGGTTCTACGCTCTGCATTGTGCAGCACGCCGTGGGGATGTGGACGCAGTCAAATTGTTAACAAGTAGGGGATATGATGTGAATGTCCCTGACGGAGATGGTTACACTCCGCTCATGTTAGCGGCTAGGGAAGGTTACGGTCTCATGTGTGAACTCTTGATATCTCACGGGGCAAACTTGGATGTCAAGAATGCCAAAGGAGAGACACCGCTTTCGCTTGCGAGGAAAAGCGGCGGTGGTCTGAAAAATGAGGCAGAGCGGGTGATACTAGATGAGCTTGCTCGCAAGCTGGCGCTAGGTGGGGCGCGTGTCTGGAAGCATACGAAGGGAGGGAAAGGCAGCCCTCATGGGAAAGAGATGAGGATGGTGGGAACTGTAGGGGTGCTCTGCTGGGGGAAATCAAACCGGAGAAATGTGATATGCCGGGAGGCGGAGGCGGGGCCTAGTCCAGCCTTTAGGAGGAATCGGAGGAGCAAGAGCGATGCAGATGAACCCGGAGTGTTTAGGGTGGTGACTACCAAGAACAAGGAGGTGCATTTTGTGTGTGAAGGCGGGGTTGAAAGCGCCGAGCTTTGGGTGAGGGGTATAAAGCTTGTGACCAAGGAGGCTCTTTCAGTGATCGGAGCGTCATGAACATCGTTGACCGACGAGAATAACGTCGATGAAGTAGGATGGTGTATAGAGAGGTTTCCGGGAATACTTCGTCTTGAAGTATTTAGAAGTAGAGTCGGTTTCTTTTCGTTGTAAAGGTTTTGATCCCGCAGTTGTAAATCTGTTATCGTCAAAGGGGACAACGAAAATTGAGCATTCGATAGCTTGCTTTGTTTGCCATATGGATTCCAAATTTTCAAAACGAAAACCAAAAATTTAAAACGAAATGAAATGATTACCAAGCGGACCATCAGCTGATTTGAATCGAAATGAGCTCACTTCATAAATATTTCCAGAACGGAGAATCAAGTTGTAATAAATACAATAAACTAAAGGACTCTTTAACAAAAGGGAACTCCGATAGAGCTCTTCGGAAAGGAGTGGGATCGAGCGCCAACCAGATTCAAAATACACCGAAACACCACCTTTTAGCAAGAACTGATCTCCTTCTCCTTTGCCTTGCACAAGTCCTCTGCTGTCTTGACAAATTTTTTAGTCAACTCATCAACCTGGAAGATGTAGCCATTCCAAACAACCAATGAGCGATACAAAAACTTGCATCGTATCAATTGGGGCACTTGGAACCGTTAGATCCAAGTTGTGAACCGAACCTAACTGGATCTAACGGCTCTAGGTGCCAGAGTATGCCATACTCCGGTGTAGTATTGTAGCAAAACTTCATATCAATTTAAGAGCAGTTAGTGTTCTTAAGTTAGAGCTCACCTCTTTCTCCCATCTCTTTAAGTCGTCCTTCGGGTAGTTTTTGGTCAACTTTTTTATCGTATCCATTGCCTGTAAAAGAAACCAACAGTCTAGTTAGTCGTGGTGCAAAGCTACCAAACTTAGAATCCGTACTCACATATCAAGCACGTTGGATCGTTCTACACCCCTCATTGTTTTGGTCTTCAGTACTACTAATGATACATTTCTTCCTGAGACCACGAGACTGGAAACCAGGAAACTAAAGATTTAACTTATCATCCAATAGTACTGGTAAAATTAATATCGTTATAAAGAATCATATCTTACAAAAAAAAAGTATTTTGAGTTTTACCATAAATAAACTTGCAATTGAAGCATGCGATGGTAAATGTTCAGAAGATGGTCTAGTAAATTTGTTAGACGGATATCGTGCAATGGTTAGGAGAATCAATGACCTGGCCTTACGGTTTTTACGACTAAATATAGAGTAAGAACCGTGCGGTCTAAACTTCTCTGACTTGATGGGTGGTGATTATCAAATATAACAAAGCGCAATCTTGCAGTTGCCTGAATCTCGATCACATATGCATATATTAAAAAACTGTTCTAAAAATCCCTGCCTAGCACCGCCCAGAGGGCCTAGGTGCTAGGCGGCTAGCCAGCGCCCTGATTAATCCGCCTAGGCCCCACCTAGCTGCCTAGGCGCTAGGCCCCAACCCGCTGCCCGACTAGTGCCTAGCATCTTTTAGAACCTTAAAAAAAACAAAACTGACTTCTGTTACCTTTTGGCGACCTCTTCGAATACTTTGTTTGCCATCTTCAGCGGACTTGGTAACCACTTTACAAATAGCCTGGTGGAAAATGTTCACTGATAAGGTATGGTAATTATCAGGCAAGGCAAAAACGAAGAGGGGAAAAGCAGTTGTACGTCACCTGAACATGCTCTTTTGTCAATCTGGACATCATAAAAATTAGAAATAGATAAAATTAGTCAAGTAATGAAACACACGGCTGAATCCAAGTTAGCTTGGCGAGTATTTTCGAGTTATTATTAAGAACTAAAAGAAGCTAAAAACCCATGAAAACCAAAAATTCATGACAGCATAAGTGACAATCAGATGCGTGCTTACGGAGGAATTGCTGCAATCAGTCGGTCCCCATCAACTTTAGGATTTAACCCCAATGGAGATTCAACAATGGCAGTCTCCAAGTTCGATAAGGCCTGCACAAGATCGTCACGTTATTGGAATATTTTTACCAGAATTGAGTTTAGATATATCACTGCAGACAATAGGTATGGTAAGGATCTCGCTTAATCCAACCCGAAGAACAGAAAATGTACTTAGGATTTACCAAAATCAAAGGTCACTACATACAAATACAACACAATGTTACTGAAACGCCCTTGCATTGCTTCATTACCGTGGGATCGAAAGGGTTGATGGATAAAGTTTTCGAATCAAGGACCGAAACAGCGGCTATCTGATGCAAGGGCAACTTCACACCGCCGGTTTCCACAATGATGTGATCAAGCATTCCTGCATAAACATTTCAGACAACTTAGAACAATAAGAACCAAAATTGAGCAAATGAACATCGATTTGGCACCGGAGAGACTGAGAGTATACCAGGAGATGCTCTTCCGGTGCGCAGTTTGCTTAATTCCGCCGTTAGCGCTGCGATCGCCGCCTCCATATGCGAGGTGGCATTTGCCTTGATCGTCGGCCCCATGTTTGGCAAAATTTCAACTGTACTCGCAGCCGATTCATCTTCTTTTTCTTTTTCAGAAAATGTGCAAAAAATTTGAAAGATCGTATCAAACGAGTGCAATTTTAGAAGTTACATTTTAGAGAGAGAGAGAGAGAGAGAGAGAGAGTGAGAAGGTACTTTTATTGCGGCCTTTGGCGAAGCCTCTGCGGCTTTCTCTGACGAATTCAAGGGCGGGAAGAGATAAAACCCTGTGCGGTGGCGCGGAGTTGCATTGCCGGAGCTCGCGACTGAGCAGCGCGGAGCTACGGAGGAGAAGGACGTTCCGGAATGAGAGCGTGCGTCTCAGAAAGATCGCCATAGGTGGAGCTCTCTAGGGTTTTAGATTTTTGATAAACCCCCGCGCGCAGCGAGGCCTGAGATTTGGGCCTCCAAGCCTGGGATTTGGGCCTTAGAATATAGTAAGTTCATCTCCAACCGACTCGGCCAAATGGCTAAAAATAGCTCGTTTTGATACGAAAACCGTCTCCAATCAAGGGCTAGACCAAAGGGCTCGTGGTTCCCACCTGGCAAAAAAATGGGAGAACCGGCAAAAGGGATGGTCAAGAGCAGCCAGCCCACCAACCCTATAGCCTAGCCCTCCAGTGCCAGAATGTCAAACTTGACATTTTGCCACCCTCAAGTGCCAGAATGTCAAGCTTGACATTTTGCCAGCTCTCCAGCTTAGCCCATTTGAATGCCAACGGCTACCTAGCATCAACATGACGCCAGCTAGCAACGGCTAGCTGATGTCTTGCTGTAGTTAAGTTACCGTTGGAATTTGATTTTTTTTTTTGACGAAATTTAAATAAAAACAATTCTATTTTTTTTCTATAAATACCTAAGTCATTCATACACTATTTCTCACATATTTTTCACCATTCCATACTATCTTACCTCATTTTATTTCAATTATTCACATTCTATTCTCTTACCTCTTCCAATAATCTTTCCTTTATTTTTTTCAATAATTTTCAAATGGCCACATCTGCAATGAAAGGAAGGGCTTGGACCCGAAAAGAAAATGAAGCTCTTTGTAGGGCTTATAGATGGGTCTCAGAAGATAGTGTCAAGGGTAGTTCTCAAACAAGTGAAGGTGTTTGGAGGTGTGTGAATTCTACCACAATATCTAGCCAATTTATTAACATTGGAAGTTGAAGATAAGAAGTACCACATAAATACGAATCCTATCTAGAATTTATCCGAAAAATTATTAAGATTACATAAAGATAAGAAATCTAGAGAGTTACTCACTTTAGAGACACATGTCACTCGAAATCTTATCCGAAAAGTTATTGAGATTACATAATGATAAGAAATCTGGAGAGTTATTCACTATAGCGACATGTTTTACTCGAAATCCAATAAAAAAAAATATTGAGATTATATAAAGATAAGAAATCCAGAGGTTTATTCATTTGGCGACAAGTGACACTCAAAATATGTTCGAAAATTTTATTTTAATATGGTAGTTTAATTTAAGTAACCATATTAATTAAATTAAAATAATAAATTACTTTTGGCCTATGATCCTTTGGTCACCTCGGTTGGAGATGATTTTTTGTCAAATGACTATGTTTGGCTTATGGCCCTTTGGCTATCTCGGTTGGAAATGATATAAAATATGGTCTGATAATGTTCATTAACATATAATTTCTTGCAAGACTATAGGGCTAAAGAGAGTCTTTTGACCCTCATTCAGTTACGTAGACTAATACGCCCTTCCTTAAGAGAAATGGTAAAGCATCAATATCTAACTTCTAAAGGGCAAAACAGTAGAAGGCAGAAGCTTACCAACTCTCTAACGAAGAGTTCGGCATAAATTACCGAAACCTTACGATGGACATTCGGAATTGTTCTTCGAATATTGAACGCATCATGAGGCTCGAACAGCGTCGTATTGGTGGTTCGGTATGTTTTATTTTTTGTTTGTTTGAATACATCGATATTTTTAAGTAGGAGAAGAGAGAGTTCAGCTAAGTCAGAGCAACCTAATTTAGTATTATATTTGTCATTTACGAAATTTAAATCTAAAATATCTCGTTTTTAAATGAAAATGAATACTACCAGATCGTACTGACTGAATAATCAGGTTTTGAAAGCAAATCAGAGCAGATTTTGCACGTGGCAACAACACACACTACTCTCACATCATATCCAAACAACAAGAGAGGCCGAGAAATCCACTCGCCCCTCTTTGCTTCTTCTCTTGAGCTCAAATCCTCTAAATTCAATAATTTTGGTGATTTTTTTGTTGGATTTAAGCTGAAAAATGGAAGCTTTCTGCGCTATCCGCTTCGCCCACTTCACAGCTCCACTGAAAGTATCGTTCATCAGCACCAGGTTTTCACTCCACTATCCCTCAGCTTATTTATGCTTAAATTTTGTGAGGTTAAAGCTTACTTTTTTTATCTTCTTTGGGTTAATAAAGCTTAAATGTTTGTTGAATATGTGAATTCAAAGCCTTGTAATGGGAAATGGGGTGGTGGAAAATTTGAAAATTAGAGTGACTAATTGCATGTTAAGACATTTTTAAGTGGATTTTGTTATGGATGATTGTGGTAATAGTGTGGTTGAAGGAGGCATGGGTTCGATTCGTGGAAACAACCTCTTTACAAAATAAGGGTAAGGCTGCATATGATAGATGTTTCTCCCGACCCTCGCAAAGCGGGAGCCTTGTTTGCTTGGGTTCACCTTTAGTGTGGTTGAAAGGAGGATTAGAGGGATGGTTAGTGATTCTCGCATCAGTAAAAAGAAGTGTTGTAATAATGCTAGCTGAGGAGAGAAGGGGAAGAAAAAAAAAGTGAAAGGTTTATTGGTAATGTATAGCTCGTTGCCTTGGTGAATTGGTGCACCACCAACTTACATGTGGTTGAATGGAGACTAAGGAGTAAAAGATTTCATTGTGATCGTGAATTGCTATAATTTTGTGATGGGGAAACTAGAAACTAAAAACGAAATGGTCATAAAACGAGTCCTAAAGCTTAATCTTTGTTCATATGTCAACTCAAAGTCTCAAACCCCTTGTAATAGGGAACTAGGATGATGTAAAAAAATTAAAGTTACCTACTTGCAGACTGAGATGTTTTCAAGTGGATTATATAACGGAGATTGGGATAATTGTATAGTTGAAGGTAGGACTTGGGGGATGGTTAGTATATTGGCACCAGTAGAAAGAGGTGTAGAAATGCAAGCTGAGGATAGAGAGGAAGAAAAATGAAGATATATTGGTCATAAGTTAACACTAATGTGTTTGTTATTGGTGCTCGGTACCAACTTGTATATGGTGGAAGATTTCGATATTTCCAGATTGCTTACTGGAAGCATCCAATGTGATTAAGCAGGTCATGATAGGCGGGAATTACGGTGTTATTTGTTAGATTAAGTAGATTTTGGTTGGCCGGAGTTATGGTGTTTTTTGGTTTATTTTCTCTGTTCTCTTAAATAATTGTCATGATGGATACTGATTTTATTTACTTTTTCTCCAGGACCAGACTTGCTTTCCCTCAGAAACTCTTTTTCTGTCAAGCGAGGTTTGGTAAGCAACTGTTTATACACTCCTCTAATGCAGCTTTTGTAGTAACAACCATATAAGCAACCAGTTATGCACACAGTTTATCTAGTTCTGTTTTTAACCAATACATATCAACATTTGTACAGCTGACTCGGGTGTAGATGGCTCGTTTAGCTTAAAATTGGTATCTCCAGCTCTCTTGGCAGCTGAAAAAGAAGAAGCTAGGGCTGTCCTAACCTTGTTCCTAAAGAAACAAGGGCTTAGCCCTACAGTTGCTGCGAGAACCATAAACAAGTCAGAGCATTTCGTTGACCACCTGGTCGATAGACTTCATTCTGTGCATAAATCCCGGTATCTAGTAGGTTCGAATTCAACATGTTACTTCTTCTCCCTTGATCCAGCTTACGTATATATTGTAAACTCTAAATTGTTTGATCAAATATTCTTGTAGGACGAGAGCTAACAACTCTTGAGATTAGGGAGGCCCTAATCCCTTACCTTGAAGCCCTTCTTGAGGAGCATGAAATGTTTTTGGTAGATGTGGTGGAAAGCTTTCCAAATGAACCTGTAAAAGAAAAGCCCATTGTGCCAGTTACTAAATCTCAACCATCTGTGGATTTGAACTTGAAGAAGCTAAAGGCCATTTCTCGAGTAAGTGAGATAGGCACAGCTGGGACGCTCCCACCTCACATTGTCTACCTTTTAGAGCTTGGCATGGATCTTGATCAAATCAAGGGAATTGCACGCAGATTTCCATCTTTTGCCTATTACAGTTTGGAGGGGAAAATAAAACCGATTGTTGAGTTTCTTCTCGAACTTGGGGTCCCAAAATCTGATATCCCATCAATCCTTAACAAGAGGCCACAGTTGTGTGGAATCAGTCTATCCGAGAATATTATACCTACCATGAGTTTCTTGGAAGGCCTGGGTGTAGACAAGAAACAATGGGCAAAAGTGATTCACCGCTTTCCAGCGCTTCTCACTTACAGTAGGCAGAAGGTGAAGACAACTATAGATTTCCTATACGAAATGGGACTTTCAGCTGAGATGATAGGTAAGGTTTTGACGCGCTGTCCGAATATTATAAGTTACAGTGTAGAGGACAAGTTACGGCCAACAGCTCAGTACATTGTCTCATTGGGGGTGGATGTTGGTGTTCTGCTCCATCGATCTCCCACGGTTTTTGGTCTTAGTATTGAGGCCAACTTGAAGCCTGTAACACAATTTTTCGTTGAGAGGGGATACAGTATGGATGAAATTGGGATCATGCTTTCAAGATACGGAGCTTTGTATACTTTCAGCTTGGCAGAGAATCTGGTACCGAAATGGGAGTTCTTTTTGACCATGGATTATTCGAAATCAGAGCTGGTTAAATTTCCTCAGTATTTCGGTTACAGTTTGGAAGACAGGATCAAACCAAGATATGCACTTATGAAGGATTGTGGAGTGATGCTGCTGCTGAACCAGTTGTTATCGCTGTCCGGTAGTAACTTTGATAAGGCTCTTGCAAAGAAGATAAAGAAATTGCATGCCGGGAAAGATACAAATACAAGCAGCGATGAATCGGAGGTTGAAGAATGAAACTCCTGAGCATGATATGGTAACAACACAGGGTGCACACGCGCAATATGAACGCAGATGCAGTTCAGTTGCCACATCGAAGCTACAAATGGATGCTTTCACCGAGCAATACAATCAGTGCATTGTTTCTAAAGCCAGATAATCTATGTGATTCTTCTCAGCTGCGTCTGCAGACCGGAGTTATTCCGGTGTTGGTCAACTTTCCGTTAAAAACTTGAGAGCAGATCATGCGTTGCTGATTGACATCCTCCAAATGAACCATCTGCCGCTGTAAAACGTTTCCCTTGCTTGCATTTTTTATGTACATTGTACCCAGCAATATCTGTAGGAAGGCTGGTTCTGCATTGATGTCGATACATTTTGTTAGTAACAGACTAACAGTTGCGTCGACACATTTTCAACGGTCGTTCTTTAGATTCTCGTTTCATAGCAGGATTATTAACATCTAAATACTATTGTGTGTTATAGTTAACGAAGTACTTGCATGATACAGATATTAATGTTTTTGCGATGTTTCGTGTTTACAATTGTCATTGTGGCTTCCCGTGCTTATAATATGATGAAAGGTGTAAGTTCTTCTATTCGGAGAAAATTATCAGCGTGTCGGAATACGCTTGGTACACAAAGTATCATAATACAATTGGTTGGAAATTAAGTTTTCAATCAATTATATCGTTACACTTAATATACCGTTTAGTGTTTTGACATATTAAAATTTTCTTTTTTTCTGTACACTGAAAAATCTCTTCCCTCTTTTTTTGTAAATTACTCTGGCAATTAAGTTTGCCTTTAAATTCGAGGTCAGCGCACAAAGATGCTGTCTTTTCTGGATTGGTCTGGTTAAAGTTGAAGGTGGAATGACACGAAGTGCATGAGTTGGCATTTTCTGTCGGTTAATTCGGAAAAGATTCTAGATTCTTTTCAGATTTCTAAATATTTAAAATTAGATTTAACGGTTAAAAATTATTAGAATTTTAAAAAAAATCTACTAATTTTTTATTTTTAATCGTTTGATTAAATTTTAAAAGTTCAAATCATTTGATCCTGGACTTTGAGGGACAGATCGGACATGATCTCTTTCCAATTCAAACAACTTTATCTATTTATCGTCTTGGTTCTGGCATTGATTTGTCTTTTCCCATTTTTGCATAACGTTTTAACTTTGGATTTACAAATTCAAATAATTTCCTTTTTTGTTTAAAATGTGTTATTCTTGCTACACCTTTTTACTCCAAAAAGAAAAGAATCTACGTTGAATTTTTTTATACTAAATATGGTATTGCCTTATCTAATTTCTTTTTCATTCTTTCATTTACTAGTCTCTTGTCAAGCATACAAACGCTTGCATTAATTAAAAATTAACGATTTAGATATTATAAAAGTTTCATTCTTTTTGCCTTCACTCTTAATACTTTTTTAAGGAAAATCATTTATGAATTTGGATTGTAATGGTGTATCATACAAATTTGGCATCCCACCAAACATGGGAATTAGATTGTCACCTACCAAATTTGGCATCCCACCAAACTAATTACTAATGTAAATTATTTATTTTGTACAAGATATAAATTTATTTAAATCAATCCAAATTACGAACATAAAGATTCAAACTCGCGTGTTTTGGAGCGAACACATATGTCTTAACCAATAACGCTACGTCCATTGCTGCACCGATGATTTCACGAATACGAATCCTAAACACCCATTTTTTGTCCAATAACCTAAATGGGTAAATGTAAACAAAAGATTTTAGTAATTTAAAATTTAAATTTTGAAAAATACAAAAAAACAAAAATTCAGTAATTTTGTTTTCTTTTGGTCTGAAGAAAAACTAATGAAAAAAGTTTAAAAATTTTGAGTTTTAACGATAAGAAAAAATAAAGAATAAAATAAATAATATCAAAATTAAATTTTTAGTGTAAAAATATTTTTACGTTAAAATAAACAATATCGAAGTTATTTGTAAGTTCCCTTGGTCTTTAGACTTTATAAGGCACACTACACCACCAGTCGACCGTTTCTTCACTTTTTAACTCCCTCCCTCCCTCCCTCCCTCCCTCGGCCGGTACATACATTTATCTGCAGTTTGCTGACATAACCGCTGTCCTCTGTTTTCTTTCTCCTTTCTCTCTCCGACTCTAAGAGAGAAGCGAGTACAACAACAAATCGCAGAGACTGAAAAGCTTGAAGCTTTTCAAAGGCGACGATGTTCTACTCGCACTGCCTGCTGTCGAGAAAAGGGCCGTTGGGCGCCATTTGGGTTGCCGCCTACTCTTTCAAAAAGCTCAAGAAGTCGCAGGTCAACCAGACCGACATCTCCTCCTCCGTCGGTTCGTCTTCGTTTCGTTTCCTCTCTCTCTCTTATTTTTTCCGTTCTTTTATTTTCCGTCGGTTGGCATTTGATAAGAAATGAGGGAAATTTGGAATTTGAAATTTGAAAATTTAACTTAATTTATGTTCTTGAAAGGGTGTTTCCTGTTCATGGGTACTCATATTTTGTTGCTTAATTATGTATATTTGCATTGACGTTGATCAATTTTGTTATCTTGTTTCTGGGTTTCCCATTAGCCACGTTATCAACCATCTGGGAAAATTTCATTGCTCTAGTGATTGTTGTTGGTTGCAGAAATTGTAAAAAAATGGCAGAAAATTTGGGAAATTTTTTGACATTTTGGTGTTTTTTAAATTTGAAATTTGAATTTAATTCGAAAAGAAAAGGTTTTGTTGGCTTTTTTGTTGGGAAAGAAATTGGGTGACTAGGATTAGTAGAGAAAACCAAATCATATATACAGAAGAGTAGGATTGGTTCACTTATTGGGAAAAGAAAAATTCGAATTGCTTCTTACTTGCGTTTTTCGGGTTTTTTGTAATGCCAGGGGGAAGTGGATATGATATCTGGAATTTTGAAACCGAACTTGGATGACTAACAGATTACATTTTCTAAAGTATTATTTCAACTTTATCATGTTTATTTAGAGTGTTATCTTTCGGATTGGATGCTGTCCAGATGGTCTTCATATCGTTTTAAAGTGTTACATTCATAAGGGTTGAGGACATTTGCTTCGAATTTATTAGGTTTAGACTGTTTAGTGTTGGGAAATATCCTAAACCGTATTGTGTTGCTGCAGATAAAATTTTGCAGGATGAATGGGATGCTGTTGCTTACAGGGTGCTGGCCTACCTTCTTCTTGGCGTTGTTCGAATATACTCAAAGAAAGTTGAATATCTGTATGATGACTGCAATGAAGTGCTGGTTAAAATCAACAAATTTGTAGTCAGTACAAAAAAGAATGAAGGCCCAGATAAGCTGCGTGCACCTTATTACACTGTTACCCTACCTGATAGGTTTGAACTTGATGCTTTCGATCTGGGGATCCTTGAATTTGAAGATGTCAGTGGGTAAGCTGTGTAACTCATAAAACCGTGTGAGGATATTCCTGTATTTAGTATTCATATTTAACATGTGTGCTTCCCTTAATTCACAGAGGCAATGTGGTGTCTCATGAAGATATCACACTTAAAGGTATTGTGTCTATGATTCCGAATACTATTTTACTTAGTCTATTTGTATAAGTTTACATGATTCAGTATGATATGAAACAGATAGTGCATATGGAAGAGGACAATTTTATTCAGGAATGGTACGTCACTTTAAGATTTACGTCACTTAAAGATTCTAATGCTTATCTTTTTCATGTCATTCATTTTCTTATATAACAATTAGTTCTTAATGATTGCAAAATTTCCTCATCCGCATTTTCATAGGCTTGATTAATTTGTATTCCAAACATGCATTTAAGACTGTGTTTGTGTTTGTGTTTGTGCAGTATGGTTATGAGGAATTTGATGCCTGCGACACCCCAGTCAAAGAGTATGTAAAAAAATCATTCCAGATGCTGAAATTTTAGATTAGTTATGCAATATTATCCTTTAATCGTATGTTTGATAAGTATATCTTATTTCAGTGTACTTTCATCTCACTGGTTGGACTTTGACATGGAGCTACGAGCATCGAGTAGTGGAGCCAAGTCAGCACCAGTTATGGAGGAGTTTCATGAGAATAGGCTCTCTCAAGAAGAATGCTTTGACCTAGAAAGATTTTGTAGAGTTGAGGATGAACCTCCAAGACAAGTTAAACCATCTGGTGAAGGTCAAGAAACTAATGGAGAGCAGTTAAAGGTTCCAGATATAGCACTTCTTGGAGATGCTATTCGAGAAGAAGCAAACCCGGCAGAAAAACTTGAAGACCATAGGTTGTCTCATGAAGGTTTGAACCTTGAGACATTCGATGGGACTGAGAGAGAACCTTCCCACCATGTTAGAACATCCAGTGAAGATCATCAGATTGATCGTGAGGAGGTTATGGAACCAGAGTTGGTACAACCAGAAAGTCAGACATGTCCGAGTATAGTACAAGACCATAATCTAATCACTGTAGAAGCTGGCATGGAAAAGTTGCAGAGTTGTACAGTATCTCAAGAAGACTACATGGACATTGATACATTTAATGGGGTGAAGCAACCTCGAGAACTTGTTTGTCCATTTGGTGAAGCAAATCATAATGATGGAGAGCCAAAAAACCTACCCGAGATGATTTCACCAGATAGTAAAGAACGTCAAATTATTATGCAAGAAGATCCAGATCCTCTCTCTGTTTCATGTGATGGAACTCCTGGTGTCAAAATCCCCGATGCAGGTACAACACAGTCAATAAAGGAATTTAATGTTATGTTTCTTATAACTTCTTAATCCTTCAATTCCTAAAGTTGTTTTTGTACTGGTAAAGGGCTGCTTTTGCACCATAACATACACAGTTGGACATTATTTGGCGTAGTCTGTCACTTTTCGAAGTTCTTTCTTATACTTTTCAATATCTGTGAAATTAAAACCTTCATGCGTTCTTTTGTCCTAAATAAATTTCTCCTAATGCAGGTGTTACTGCACCAAAGTTTATGGTTATTCATACACCAGCCTCTAAGGAGTTCGCTCGATTTTCTAAGAAAAGAAAATGTGTCATGGATGATATGACAGTCCTGCCTAATGAGTACGTGACAGTTTACTTCCCCTTTACATGTGTTAGTTGAAGTGTTTCTGTTTCGCGTATTGATAGAAACCTAGGCTATGAATCATTTCTATTTTGTCTAAGATCCCTGCTCAAATGTTAGGAAGAACAATGTGTCAGGGATGGTATGACAGTGCTGTCATTGATGATAAAATCGTTCAGGATGCTTTGGACTTTAATTATGTTTTAATGGATTATAAGTTGACCATGGACTGTAAATTTGAAACAAAAATTTTCACAGGATAATCAGGAAAAGCATAAATGATGCAAGTGACTTGGTTTCTAAAAGAAAAAAAGTTCCTCAAACTGCCCTTGCTGTCTGGAAAGCCAGTCGAATTGCAAATCTTTGCTGTGATTTCTCAGAGCCATTGATACCTGGTAATTTTCTATCATTATTTACTTTACGGTTCACCAGTTGTCGAATCGTTGCTAACTATATATTTTCAGCTGCTGTTTCGCGAGAACTTATATCCCTCTTCTGCAAAAAGAAATTAAAGATTACAGTACCTGCCAAACCAGTTGCCCCTCCAGAAAAGTTAGATGCTCCTGAATCTCCAAGTGTTGTTAGGTCAGAGCAAATAGAAATTGCACCAGAAACACCCATTCTTCGCTCACAAGCAATTAAATCATTTGGGAGTCCAAAGAGCCCTGATGCTGCTGATATGGATATCGTAACACCTGAGACATCTGGAAGGGTAGAGAAAGAGGAGCCACCCCTTGACCGTGAGCAAGCTGCACCATCTGGATATGCAGAAGAAGTACCATTTCTGGACAGGGATCAGGAACATGATTTCAATTTGTTGAATGAGGTATAGTAATGATTATTGTGTTGTGTTAGTATACCGCATAACCATCCCGCCAAACCTTTCTATTTGTGGTCCTCAAACATCTTTAGTGCACATAACAAGCTCGCACATACCAAATTGAAGGGTGGAAACGAGCATGTAGGATATTGACGTGCTACACGTTATTATGTTGCTTCTCATTTGGTTCCAGAATAGAACCAGTTAGTATCTTTCGTTGGTCCTTATTTTTCCGTAACTCTTTTAGTTGTATCTTGCCTCAGGACATTGATTCATACGAAGGAGTTAACCCACAACTGGGTAAGAGCCTCAAATTGATTTCATTACGCTAAACTTCTGTTTGAGTTGTATATTTTTCTCAATAATTGAATCTTGAAACTTATTTTTGTTGCAGAGGGATTGTCAGCGAGAACAAGGTATGGTGGATCGCTCCCCGGGGTTAAATTATTCTTGTACAAATTTTTCTTTAACATGTTGAACTTTGTGTATACAGAATTGTCGCAAGGTACTTGCATAGACACTTTCCAAACTGTAAAAATCGAGGAGAGGAGGAAGTGAACTTGTTGGAGGTTTCAGATGGAAGAACTAAGAAAGAAAGTGCAAGGCTGTTTTACGAGCTACTGGTATGATCTCTCTGTACTACATGGTTTAGAATGTTCATGTAACTATGTCCATAAGCCAGCTTCTTTTCAGTTCTTTTAGAATTCATGAACCGAAATTGTAACTTCCAAACATGCCGATGCAAAACCATGCGTTGCACATCATCATCTTTTCTTTTTTCTGCAGGTGTTGAAAACTCAAGGGTATGTGAATGTGAAGCAAGATGATGCCTATGGTGATATACTGATCTCAAAACGTCCGAAATGGGACCAAACGTGGGGAGACGACGATATGGACAACAGAGGCACCTCGGAAACTATGTACTTGTGTGCGTAGCATACGGAGTCCTGCATACATTGCAGATGGTGCAAGTTTTCATAGTCGTACAGTCCCCTTGCAGCAAGTTTTTAGTTGTAAATTTAGTGTTTTTCGAAGTTTTTGTTACAAGAATTTTAGATAGAAATGGTACAGTCGTTGTTGATTCAAGTTTTAAAGCTTTCTGGTGGACTCTCAGCACCCACCATTGAGCTTAGTTTTGTTGAATCTCCAATTCTGTAAACCCATCACCAATTTTTCGGATTTTGACAAATAATTGTTAATTCAATAGTTATTTGAATGTGTTCTTAATTCAGCACCAAATTTACTCTGTAAATCACTGCTTGAAGATTGTAACCCAAATCGAACCGGCCTGAACCGTGCCCAGCTAGGAAAAATCTTGAATGATTGTAACAAAAATGGAACCGGTTCGAACCGTGCTTAATCTGAAAAAGATCTTGGGGAGCCGGTTTTTCACGCCATTTATGGAATGAGACCCACTCTCGATCTGTGTTCGGAGCTCGCGGAATAAGGAATCTAGACCATTCAGAGAGAAAAAGATTTGAATTGTTCAACATTTTCTGTTATTGTAAAGTAAGATTGAAATTGAATGATCCGAATCTTTCAATCCGTAGACTCTGAACACAGAGATTCGGAGTGGATCTCAATCCTGTTTAGCCTCGCACAAACCTTTGTATTAAATTAAATAAATCAAATAAAAACAAAGATGCGTGAGAAGAAAAAAAACCGGCTTTCATTTTGGGTCCTATGCAGTGTCCATTTTTTTTTTTTGAGTACATCGATATATTTTACACTAGGGGAAGGGGGTATTTGGCTAAGTCATACAATAGGCAACCTAATTTGGTATCGAATTCGCCATCCACGATATTCGAACCTAAGACCTCTCACTTCCAAATGAAGATGAATATCACCAGACCGTAGTAGTGAGTGGCAGTGTCCATTTGTTTTAAACTGGATGTATAATAAACCGTCAGATCAATCCAGCGGATGATATTAAGCTCCAGCAGCAATAGAGAAAAACCCGGTCGAAGCAACCCAACACCTTGTATTCATTTGCCCAAACCCTAAACCTCCGCAGGGTTTTACAGGTCCATCTCTTTCTTTTCTTCTGAGAATTTGAAGTGATTAGATCTTCTCGAGCCTTCTGCTTGTTTGCTTAAATCTTTGATCTGCTTTCCCAGGTGGATGATTCGCGTTTGAAAAAACCCCCAATCGGAGAAATCGAAAGAGAGAAATGGCGGGCCAAGCAGCTACCGCTTTTAGTGGCAACATGAAGGCAATGTTTTCTTCTAATTACGTTGATTAATCGTGTTTAAGTTGTGTTTAATTGTTATTTTCTTCTTAATATGTTGATTTTGTAACCTCTTTGGATTGTGAATTAGTGTATCAATGAATGCCCGCCAACTGTTTGTGGAATGTCCTGAGAGAGACCTTGTGTTTAACGGAATTTGTGCTTTGATGTTCATACAGAGAGCTCTTGCTGGCCTGAGACGTATTGATCTTGACGGTCTGCGGTGGAAAGTTTTCGATGCGAAAGGCCAGGTTGGTGGTTGATGTTTATAGTTATTACGATTTTTATGGTAGCATTACTTGTAGGAATGGGAGATAGTGTTGCATTTTTGTTTACGGAATTAATTTTGGTGAATTTTTCATTCAGTTTTTAATGAATTTGAATCGAATACTTGAAGTAATAGCCTTTGCAGCGGATAATGATAACGTAAGCGTATTTTTAGGTTCTTGGAAGACTAGCAGCTCAAATATCTACAGTGATTCAAGGAAAGGATAAACCAACATACGCTCCAAACCGAGATGATGGCGATATGTGCATTGTGCTTAACGCGAAGGATGTTTGTGTCACGGGGAGAAAAATGACCGATAAGGTTTATTATTGGCATACTGGGTAAGTGCCACTGTTTTAGCATTACCATTACTTATTGTGAAAATTTTTGGTTGCTAAAACTATGGAGGGACTTAATGGGATTAACGTCATTCAATTCTTGTGCACGGTCGATCGATCTGTCCTTCGATATGATAAATATATGTCTTCATTGTAGTTGTAAATTTATCACCAAAACAACCTTGAAATAAAAAATTTAGCCTTTTTAATTCAGTTCTGAGAATCTTCGAATCTACTCAGTTTTTCTATGAACGAGCGAAGGATATCAGTAGAATTGATTCCTGATGTTTCCTGAGACCCTCTAAATAAAGTCATATCCGTTGGTTTTGGTACTGAATCATTTATGGCCTGTATAGGTATGTGGGTCACCTCAAGCAAAGGAATTTGAAGGATCAGTTTGCTAAAGATCCTACAGAAGTCATTCGCAAAGCTGTTATGCGCATGCTGCCGAGGAACAAATTGCGCGATGTGAGTTTTATAGTAGTAGATTTTCTTGTCTGTTATATTTAACTTTTATCATAGAATTCGTTGCTGGCGTGCTGAATTCTCTCTCAATGATGCTTCAAATGGATGTAGGATAGAGATAGGAAGCTGAGGATATTTGCTGGCGATGAACATCCCTTCGCTGACAGGCCCCTTGAACCATACCTGATGCCCCCTCGGAATGTAAGGGAAATGCGACCCCGTGCAAGACGAGCCATGGTCCGTGCTCAGAAAAAGGTTGAACAGCAACAACTGGATGCCGGTGATCCACGGAGGGGGAGGAAGAAAGATAGAGCGGATGTGACCGCATGAAGAGGTATTTGAGTTTATTTCCTGTTTCGAAAGCTGTCGGTGTATAGCTACCATATATGGGGCTTGATTCACGACTTATTTGGAGCACTTTTACTATAACTATGTTTGATGATCATTGTCTGGTCAGAATTTTAATTTTTGGTTAGAGCTGTCAAAAGTTTAGTTGTCTTGTGGAAATTGGCCGGCATTTTTCCAGTAATAATGTTTTTAGGTGATTCTTCGGATGCAGTTTCGAATTCTAATGATAAACGATTCAGTTATTCGCCACGAATTTGTTGTTTCTTTGAAGCTTATTCTTTGATTTGTGCTCTGTCGTCGGATGAGTTTGATTTAATCTACCTGCTTAACGATTCTTAAAAATCAAATTCATTCAATTCTTCCACTCAAGTTAACACATCAGAATCATAACCATTCACAAACAAGAAAGAAGCACAAACGAGTGTCATCTGATTCACTTGTAAACTCAAAAACTCTTGCAGAAACCAATTCAAAAAGTTCTAAACCCAAACTATTACAGAAACCAATATAAAGTTACTGGGGTTCTAATCGCTCGAGGACCCATCATCAACGTCTTCATGCTCTGTCACAACCTTCTCTATAAACCTCCTGCGAACTCCATCGATCACAGCTTGCCTCGACCGATCATTTCCACTCAGGCCATCATTAAGTACAGGATCTGATTGGCACAGAAGTAATGCCACACCTGATATTTCAGCACAGCACAGAAAACTTCATCAAAAAGAGTTTTAAGCATTGCAATACAACAACGGTTCACATCAAGAGCCTCAGCATACTAATCATGTACAGCAAAAGGCCACAACTTCCAGCGTATCTGCTCCAGTCACCCAAGTTCCAATCCCCCTCCCCGTAGATTAGAACAACACAAAGCCTTATCCCACTAGGCAGGGTTGGCTGTATGAATCCTAGAACGCCACTGCGCTCTTTCGCGCCAAGGATTTCCGTTGGCGCCAAGTACTCAAACAAAAAATGTCCACTTACTCACAGTCCATGTCATCTTGAATCCATTTCTCACAGTAATTCGTGTTCTAAACAACACATTATGTTAACTTAATCGAGTTAAAAGCTTAAAATTTCATCGCAGACATGAGCGTAACTACATAATATGTTTCTCTATGCACTCGAGTCCGAACTCTATCCTGCCGTTTAGATTGGTTTAAAGTAAATATCACTTGTATAAAGAAAAGAAATGTGAAATACCTTCAGGTGTGCATTTGCGGCCAAAGCTCTGCAAGCCGACGTAGTTAGCTTTGACATTCCCACTGTTGTACACTAAAACAGTCGGAACATTCCGATCAGGGTAGTTCGGAATGCAGTCCGTCGATATTATCTTGACGAATTTTGTAGCGGGATATTTCGTCGCCAAATCTTCCATACACTGCATCAAAACCCCGCACTCGGCGATTCCTTCTTTGTACAAAATCACAACCACCCAGACATCCGGCGGCGCCTGAGACACCTCCCGCACGAAATCCGATCCCGAAATCGGCACCACCGATCCGAACCTCGCAACTTTGGCTGCTTCTTTCAGCTCCGCCAGCCTCTTCTTCCTGTCCAACCCGCCAAATTTTTCACATTTACGGTCTCAATTTCAAGTAAATAAAGCAGTAATTCGGTATAAAAAAATTTTAACTGTAAGGACCTGTATTCTTCGAGGAAGCGATCGTCGTCGAGATCGGGATTGTCCTCGAGGTCTTCGAGGTCCTGCTCGGATTTCTCATCGATCCAGGACTTGTCTTTGGGAAGGGAGGCTTCGTCCTGAGCCGGTGTGAACTTCGGCGGCTTGAACGGCGGTGGCTTCTCGGGAAGGTTCCCGAGCTTTCTCTGTATGTCGTCCCACTGAGTCGATGCTCCCTCCAAGTCCTTGTACACAAAGTGATAGTCCGCCATTTCTCTCTCTCACTCTTCGGTATTCGTCCCCAAACAACAAGAAGATAAGAGAAACTCGAAATTGATTTCTGTGGTTGTCAATGGCGTCGAGCAATTTGGGAGTGAATTTCGAATTGGGGTTCAAATTCGAAGACAGAGAAAAAGAAAGAGAGAGCAAAACTCCGAGGAGAGACAGCGAGAAGAGAAGGATCCAGTTCTTCCAGTGAGAGAAAAAGAGAGAGGTATCCCTTCACTTTGGGCCTACTTTTATTTTTAGGCCCCATACAAATGGGCATTTTTTAATTACTGGGCTCTATTGAATGGGCTTAGTTTGGTAGGTGATTTATATAGGCTCAATTAAAGTGAGATAATCCGCCCTACTCTCTTGACTATATTTTGAGTCTCTGAGATAGCCTGTGAATAACTTCTTTAAAATGTGACTCTTAATGCCTTGTTTGATAGGGAGGAATCACTTGAATAGGAATATTCACTACATTGAAGATATTTTGAAAGCAGAAGTGGATGAGAACTATATTTTGTCCAGCTTGAAGTTTAGTCATGAAGAAAATATATCTCTTTAGCTCCCACAAAAAATGATAGGATTAAAATGGACAGTTTTTCTTTTCATGAGTAATCTTCAATTTGGACAAAATAGAAAAGTTATTGGTCATTTCTCATTCCAAAATGTCTTCAATACAATGAATAATAAATTTATGTCCACTTGAAGAGGGCAAAGCAGGTTGTTCGTTGATAAGCAATGTAGTATTTGAATATGAGTGGCGCCAATCGATACAGTCATTCTGTTAAAGTTTTGTCAAACTTCTATTCATGTGTTGACGTGTCATATATGTACTCACAAGTCGGTTTTTTTGCCAAAATAGGCATTGAGATTTGTATAACTCCTCACTTTGGTCCCTGAGTTTTGAAATTAATAAAAGTGGTTCATGAGATTGTCCACCATTCATCATTTTGGTCATTCAGTAAAAAATTATGTTAAATAAGAATCAAAATAACAAATATATCCTCAATTTAATAAACAATAGGCCAAAATAATTTGACAAAAAATTGAGGGCATTTTTGTTATTTTATCTTTATTTTAAGGAGAATTTTCATGGAAATACCAAAATGATTGATTGTAGACAATCTCAAGGATTAATTATATTGGTTTCAAATCTCAAAGACCAAAGTGAGAAGTTATGCAAATCTCAATAACCATTTTAACTAAAAAGCTCTCACAAGTCTAATCAAAATTTGCCACGTCAACCTATTAACAGAAAATTTGACAAAACTTTAACATAAACACATTAATTTGCGACACTCATTTTCAAAAATTACATTTATAATTTCAATTTCAAAGACCGGAGTAGCTCAATTTCAGGACCATTTGTCATAAAACTCCACCTTTATACAACCGAGTTTTACTCATCAAACCACCCCCACTCAACTCAGCTAAATGGGCGAATCGATCCCCGTGTTTCATTGATCGTGTTTCGAATCGAATCGTACACCAAAAACACACACACACACGGAAACCCAGAACGAGCTCCCGAAGCTTTCTCTCTCGTCTCCGCTCCCGGGTTCTCAGCAATCGGAAACTCGACCGGAAACCATGGAACCCGTGCAAGCTCTGGTGGCGAACATCCAAGGGCTTTCGAGCTCAGGCGACATCCCGCACCTTCACGCCCTTCTGAAGCAAGCGCAGGAGTCGCTCTACGCCGAGTCGACTCGGTTGCTTCCCGTTCTCGACCAGCTCGACCCTGCCAAGCACTCTCTCGGATACCTCTACATCCTGTGAGCCTCTTCGTCGCTCTAACACCTCTAGTTTTCGAATTTTATTCGTGTATTTTTTGTTTTCGGTATTGGATGCAATATTATTGGGGGAGAGAGAGCGGGAACTGTGTGACCTAATCCACTGTTTGGTGATTGAGTAAACGATTTTGGATGCATCTTTCAATAAATTCTACGAACTCTGAATTAAGAATTCTGTGAGTGCTTGAAATTGCATTTGAGATCACAAGTTTGATTGTCGAAAGCATGTATAGCGTGTGGTTCGTTTGTTTATAATTCCGCGTAGTTACTAGTCACCAGCATTTGAAAATCGGTGAAACTGACTGTATCATGGGTTTGTGAATGCGGTGGCAGGGAGGCATGCTCATCTGGTTCGATTTCAAAGGAGCAGGCGAGTGCGTTGGTCTTGCCCATTGCCAGATTTATCAATTCATGTGCTGCAGAGCAGATTCGCTTGCAGCCTGATAAATGTATGTATTCACTATTCATCTTTACTTATTTATTCGACTTGCGTAAATGCTGTTAAACTGCACCTGTCGTTTCTCTTTCCGCTGATTTGTTTGGTTTGCAGTCATATCTGTTTGCAAGAGGTTCAAAGATCAAGTTATGCTGCTTGAAGCACCATTGCGAGGCGTGGCACCGATGCTGACAGCCATTCGGAAAATTCAGGCCTCCTCGGAACACTTGACTTCTTTGCATCCAGAGTTTCTTCTTCTTTGTTTGTTGTCAAAATCCTATAAAGCTGGATATTCTATTTTAGATGATGACATATTTGAGGTTGATCAGCCAAGGGATCTTTTTCTCTATTGCTATTACGGGTCGGTTGCTCTTTCTACACAGTGTTATCTTTGTTTCAGTTTGCTTTCACTTAAGTTAGCTGTTTTTAATTCTTGAGGAAATTACTTTCATTTTCTTCTTGGAAGTATCCTTGCTTTGTTAACATGTTTCACTTTGGGGATTTTGTGTTGCTCAGGAAATTTCTGACTCTATTTCATGTTTAACATCATTGTAGGGGGATGATATGCGTAGGACAAAAGCATTTTCGCAAAGCATTGGAGCTTCTTCACAATGTCTGTGATCTATATTCAGTTTACCTTCTTATACATTTAAGTTATCTTCTATAAGAAGTTTGATTTACTTGTCCATTCTAATCGCAAATCATATTTCCCAGGTTGTAACGTCTCCAATGACTGTTGTTAATGCTATAGCTGTCGAAGCGTACAAAAAGCATATATTGGTTTCACTCATTCACAATTGGAATGTATGCCTTTTCTTCTCATAGATCCATCTACCTTTAGATTTAATTTGACATCGTTTTGACTTGACGAGTTCATCTGTTTGCGCTGTAAATTTATTTGAGGAAAATTTGATGATTGTTCTTTTCCTGGTGACAGTTCTCTACCAGTCTTCCTAAATACACCTCTTCAGTAGCTCAGAGGAATCTAAAGAACTTTTGTCAGGTAATGCAAAAGTTGAGCGCTGCCTCTTTGCTACATGTATTTTCTTTAATGGATTGCTTTATTTAAATCCTGATATAATCGGTCATTCCATAGTAGGCTAGCATTTAAACTTACATGCTGTAATGACTTTATTTGGCTTTTAACTCCCTTTCGAGCAGCCCTACATTGAATTGGCAAACTGCTATGTCAGTGGAAAAATTGTAGATTTGGAGGCATTGGTTGACAAATACAGGGAAAAGTATGAAAATGTGAGTTTTTTATGATGATTTCATCCTGTTGTTTTTCACTTTAGTTGTTTGTTGAATCCATGGTGTCAAAGAAAAAGATGATGCAACATGATATCTCTGTAACCTAGGAATCTCTGTAACCTAGGAGTCTTCTTAATGAGGCTTTGGAATTGTGTTTTTCCCCAGGACAACAATCTTGGACTGGTGAAGCAGGTTATATCTTCCATGTATAAGCGAAACATTCAGAGACTGACTCAGACATACTTGACTCTTTCCCTTCAAGACATAGCCAACAGCGTTCAACTAAACAGCGCTAAGGAAGCAGAAATGCATGTGCTACGAATGGTAAATCAAAAGTTTTAGCAATAAAGTATCGGAATCGCAATCTTTGTATTGTACCCTAATGTTATCTTTTATCAAAGTATAGATTGAAGATGGTGAGATATTCGCAACAATTAACCAGAAGGATGGAATGGTTAGATTTCTTGAGGATCCTGAGCAATATAAAACCTGTCACATGATTGAACATATTGACTCATCAATACAGAGGTAAATTGTTTGGATATCAATAACATTTTGCATTATTCTTTTCTTTTGTCTGTGGGAGAGGCGGTGGCACATCGTTTTTACCATTTTATTTTTCTCTCCACTCCATCCAGGATAATGGCACTATCAAGGAAGCTGACTGCTATTGATGAAACCATCACATCCGATCCTTTGTTCCTGTCAAAGGTGAGCGAACTGTTTCTGTAGTGTTACTAAACTAGTTAGTAGTTAATCAGACTAATACCTGCATACATGTTCAGACTGGAAGAGAGCGGCATAGATTTGACTTCGATGATTTTGATGGCGTCCCCCAGAAGTTTAACATATGAATCAAGCAGTATCACTCAACATATCGACTTGAAGTTGAGAATGGCGATGGACAAAGATGCTGCAGCACCGAAATTGTTATTTTTGGCTACTTATTGTGCAAAGAGACGGAAAGTTCTGAGTCATTTTCTCCCAAACGAGGCGTAGATGTCTCTGGCTACCGTCTATTTATGGAACCAATTTTGAACATGCTTTATGTTAGCTCTTCTTTTGATCAGTTTTGAGCGAAGGCCGAAATTATGCATGTGCAGTGGCAAGGAAATCAACAGATTATATTTTACGCGAAAGGTATGCATATTCTGAACTCAGTAATGTACATTGAACGCAACTGGACTAAGAGACTGGTCATCCCAATTCGCATTTACAGAGAATGACCAAGATTACATCTGCTACCAAAATCATCAAGGCATACATCCTTCATACCATTTCCATTTCCCTTCGTTCTTTTTCCGTTTACAAGGCGGTTCTCTGCTGACACCGCATTCATCTGAAGGGAGGAAGAAAATGAAATCGGGGGAATATACGATGGGGATGTCGGGTGGAATCATATTGTACGCTGACAAGCAAGTGGAAGGGAATTTACAGGTTACTGAATACAAATATGCCTGATTCTCTCCTCTTTTGATGCCTGACGGAGCGACGGACAAATATTACGGTTCTCCTTGGTTGCCCCGTACGTTGCCCACTTCCTTCGATCTATCTGCAAAAATAAATGGTTTTGGAAAGGAACTTAGTAGGCTGCATCTGTTCAACTACGAAACGTTTCTATTCAGTTAGCAATCAGAAATTAACGTTAAAGCAAACGCAATAAGGTTAAAACTCCAGAAATCCCCTAACGACAACGGATTCAAACAGACAAACGCAGTAAAATCTTGTCGAGGAAACTAAACACAAGTAATGATCAGTTCTCAAGGAAACAAGACATCATATGTTGTGTACCAGAAAGATACGGATAAACAGAGTTCGAATAGTTTTTAGCTTCCACGCTCGGTTGCAGATTGTTCACTATGTTTGGATGAGGGAAATAAACTTGAAATTTAGGTAAAAGTCAGTAACATTTGTTCTCACGCGCACTCTTTCTTTGCCCGTATCCTAGCACATTCACAAAATTCCGTCAACTTAACCGCGTTACGTTCTCCCACTTGAACTAATAAATCAAGTAGTGCACAGAAGTTCCATGGTCTTGCACAAAAAAGAAACAAGTGGTTTTTGCACGCATTTCGTCCATATCAAATAGAGTTGCAAAAGACAAATACATAAGCAACGTGCTCACCTTTTTATTTCAACGAAGGGGCATAAGGTGCCGGGCATGGTGATACAGTGTCATCTGGTAACCGGTCTATCAAATCAACTACCACCTTCAGGCATGCATGGAGCATTTTCTTTTCGAGTCTGATAAGCTGTGTAGCAACTCGCTTCTTTGGATTCAAATTCGCGTCTTCCAACTGCGCAAGAGTGAGGATATTAATTTGGATTCACCGAGCAATAACCTGGTATCGCAACTAATTTGACAGAGCCAAGATTACCAAAGACTCATCTTCACTCAATGTAGTTGGATAGCCAGCCAGCCGCGTTCTAAAATAATCAGCAAGTTGGTCCAACACTGCTCGTTCCATACAAGGACTCACCTAGAAGTTTATAACATCCAGCAGTACATGTCATTTATCACCATAAAAATTTTGGCCTCGTTAAAGACGAAAGACATAAATGTTAACTTACCGGACAAATTGGACCTTGAGAAGAGATAACAGACTGCATCTCTGAAGGATCTGAAACATAGCCCAGTCGCAGATAGGGAAGCATATCGAAGACCGTTTCCTTTTCCTTTCCCTCGTATACCTGAAAGCAATGAGGCAGATTAAAGAACTAATGCAGAAAATCATGTTATAACTTTCTTAAGGGAAATAGTTTTAAGTACACACCTGAAAAGTTTGTACTGATAGTTTTCCATTTCCTTGCGCAACCATTCTTTTATCTTGGTATTGTGGATCCTCAGTATTCAAAGCTGCCTGGAACACATAGGACATATGGGATATTTAAAACACATACCCATTTGACATAAACAGAACCTGCAAGCTTATGAAATTGTCCATAATTTACCTCAACCACCAAACGGTCATAAGAATTATCTTCATCAACAAAACCATAGTTTATAAGCAACTTTGAATTGGGCTGTGGTCCACACCTGCAATATCTTACCAAATTACATTTTAATGATTTCTACACGGCAGTAACATGATAAGGCCACACTAAAGCTACATAATCTTGAAAAATTCAAATAACATACCAAACAGCAATGGACTCCCCTGCCTTATATGGCCTATCGACCACTAGTTGAACAGCGCCATCAATAGCAGTCAACATTGCCCTACAGTTGCTTCCATAAGCTAACAATGGGGGCCCAAGAGGAACCAAAGCAAATCTTTGAGCCAAACTAACTTTCTGTGTTGGAAAGGGGAAAAATATGTAAGAAATCCAGAGGGCTTGATTTAGAAATGCACGGCACCAAGAGGGATGTGGAGCGCTTAAGAAACTATTTATACCCTTTTTCTTATTTTTGTGTGAGTTAATTGTAACAAGAAAATATATTACCGATGGAATGAAGAACTTACCTGCAAATGCACCACACAAGACTGAACTGCAACAAAAGCTTGTTTGAATATCTCAAATGGGAAGGCCTCCGTAGGAATGTCGTATGGGTATTGCTGTAAAATGAAGTAAATTTAAGTCCATATCATTGGCTACAACAACACTGGTGCCAGTCAAAGACACTCGAGTAATACCTGAAATAGGGAACCAGCCATAAACCAGACCGTGTCAAGCTCGTTATATTCCCTTTTAATTCCTTCGGCCCTTGCATGAACGTCAGCCTGATTGATCACCACAAGAAAGTAAGCAAGAACATTTTGAATTACTGAAGAATTCCATAACTTACTTTAACAGAAGCATGTACAGCGATTGTAGCATAAGATACCTTTGTGGGGCTTCCTGTAAGATAAGCCAGTTCCGCTTCTGACCATAAAAGGGGTGACTCCACCGCTAACTGACCCCTCCCTCGCTGACGATCAAGCTCTCTTATATAGGGATACCAAAATGACTTATTTCCTTGTTTCTTCTCATACATCAGATACAATGCCAAGCATGCCAATTCCGATAATTTGTTCGTAGTTAATAATTCAGCTGCAAAATACACATTAATGTATGCCCCCCATATCCCATTGACCACGAACATTCATTAGAAAAGTCGAGAAATCGAACAATAAACAATGCACATTACCAAGTGTTTCGTTCCCTAACACTCTCTTCAGAGTCACAACTAAGGAATCCGGCACCGAAAATGCGACATCACCAACCTAGCAATTACAACAATTCAAAGAACACAAAAATCAAAACCCATCACCAAGAAACTCAAAGTACTAAAACCCAATGAACTTATGAATTAAATTACTCAGTCTCATCACCTCAAGATCTTCGCTTGCAGCAACGTAATGAATGGGCCGGAGCTTCTCGTCGTAGGAAGGTTTCTCCTTGAGCACGACCTTGCAAGGAGGCAGCCCGTTCTTGTGCATCCAAGATTTCAAGTCTTCCTCCTCGTCTTTCTTGCTCGCGACCTGACTGTGCTTGCCGCCGTCCTCCTTCCGCGACCCAACCAACGTCTCGGAGCTGGAGGCGGAGCACAGATTTCTCCGGCGAATCGATCTGAAAGAAGGTACGGACCTGAGGAGCCTGGTCTTCCGAGGCGAAATTGAAACGAGTAGAGGGCGGTGAGAGGAGGAGGACGAGCGAACAGTCTCCAAGCAAATGCACCGGTGGTGCGGAGGACTGAGCTCCATGGCGGAGTGGTGGGATTTGAACAATTCACAGAGAGAGAGAGAGAGAGGGAGTGAGGGGGAATTGGAGGGATACGAGCGCGGAACTTGGCACCGTAAATCCGATTGGAGGGAAACGAAGATACCGTTTGGTGGTGTTTTGTGGACTCACACTCACAGCTGGGAACTTGCCATAGGATGATTTGATGAACAAACAATTTAATTTTTATTATTTGATATTTCGAGAGATTTTTGTCTAAACACACAGAACGATGCGTCGTATCTTATTATATTAGTAAAAAAGAATTATATAATAATATATGCCGTGTGCTCGTTTTCGGACATACTGAACAATCTCTATGATATTTCAGTGTTGTATTTATTTGTCTCAAGATCTTAAATATTGTCTTATTTAAGCTTGATTAATTAGAATGATTAGAGGAGGTAAATGTTTTATCTTCCCTAAATAAAAGTTCTTCAAATACCATTAGCACTTCTAAAATTCACTTTTTAGGTGACTAAGCATTCGGGTTGTGGTTATTGGACTTCACACGAGTATTACATACTCTAATACTTAAAAGTTCTAATTCTAAAGGGCTTTATTCAAAATAGTTTTTGAGATTGACATAGTTCTTCATTTTGATATATGACAATGAAAATCAATAAAAGTGATGCACGAGTTTGTCCACAGTAAATTATTTTGGTCATTTCGTAAAAAAATTGTCAATATCCTCGTTAACTGTCACGTGAATGACCACATGATCACCTGTTAAAGGGTATTTTTGTCAAATCAACTCCTCCCTTAACGAAAATATTGACATATTTTCATAAAAAGACCAAAATGATTTACATTAGACAAACTCATAAACCACTTCTATCAATATTTATTATCAGAACCGAAGTAGAGAGTTATATCAATATCAAATACCACTTTAAATAAAAAGTCAATTTCAAGTCAGACACGTTAAGATAGCACACATATAACTCTTGATAAACCTAGAAAAGTGCCATAAGGCCCATAACTATAAACACAATGTCAAACGAGCCCAAGTCCTCGAACTTCTCTTGACCTAAAATTGCACATTCCTTTTGCTTAACTTTGCAAGATAACTCTAAACCACTATAATTATAGAGATAACCGGAGCCATGGTCTTTTAATTTCTCAATTTTAGAAATTTGATTTTCTAAATTAAAAATTTATGATTCCCTGAACTTGTAATAATGTTGAGCAATGATCATTTTGACTAACTTTGTTAGAATTTTCATCCATGTTTTGCCCTCTTTAAACTCTTTATTTTGGACAGAAGTTCTAACGAAATTAGCAAAATTGCTCCACATTATAACAAATTCAAAAACTAATACTCACAAATTTTTAGTTCAGAAGCCAAAGCTCAAATTGAACTAAAGTTCAAGACCATCGCTCCAATTTTATGTAAAAAAATAAATATATAAATAGCCAATACATTGTAAATGCGATTGTCATAGCTACTCACCTAGAGAATGAAAAATTAAAGGCAAATTTGATTACTCGCAATTTTCGTATATAATTGTGCACACAAGTTCGAAGGTAACATCTATCGATCAACGATCTAGGTAGAGAAAAAAAATCGACAAAAATGATCCGATTAGCAACCAAGCGAATGGTTGAGGTGACAAAATTGGACTACAAATGCAACTTGGCCCTAAACATATCTCCAAGGACCTGCCTAGGCTGTGGATTATCCGGTCCCCTGTCCCGCTGTCCAGACGTGAAATACAAGTAACCGTTCCAGAAACCGGTGCACGTGGTTTTTATCCGGTAGGGAAGCCTTCCGATCACTGACCAAGTCTGCAACATATAAGTAGACAGAAATTTTCAGCACAATGAATGATTTCTGATGTAAAGTTTCTAGTGATGGGAGAAGAATAGTACCATGTTGTCCAAGCGAAATTGGAAGACCTCGCCTACGAGGATCATCCTTTTGGTCACCGGGTTCTTTTCTGTTGTCCCGCCGGTGATGATGATAGAATTGTTGACAAGAACCCAAGAGCTCTCTATGTGAGAGTCCGGTTTTGGCATAGGAGGTAAAACTTTCCATTTCATTTTGTCATCCAGCATATAAACATCGCCGTAAACCACCTGAAACAGTAAGAATCGAGGCTATAAGGAGGATAGTAGCAGGGATAAGTCATGAACATCATGGCTAGCTCATAAAATCCAAGGACGGTATATAGTCTAATGAACACGCGATAATACCTCGTGCCTGCGTGAACATTTGAAAATTGGTGACCCAGGCTTGGGCATAAAATCACCCTCTTGACCACCAATTACGAAAAGGCGATCATTGTACACTACGCAAGCCCTGTTAGAAGATTGATTATCATGATTAGAAAACAGTAAAACGAACTCATAGGATTCAAGTTTTTCTGAGAGGAAAATTTTGAGGTCATTAAAATTGATGTCAATACAAATATCAGGGGTAGAGTCAAGAAACCTGTGAGGTCCCCCGCGTGGTATGGGTACTTCTTTCCGCCACACTTTCTCCAATGCTTTTCCATCCTTCACACCAAGACTCCAGTGCTCTGTGCCGGGCGTATGGCGGTTTTCCTTGCTGCCACCCATCACATGAAGTCTGCCTCTCCACAGTTGAGTTGCTGGAGCATACCTGCAAATTAACTTGTTAAATTAACCATATGCAGATAAAAGAAGATATCATCCGACTCAATAAACCAAAATATATACCTAGGTGAAGGTAATGGGGGCAAACTGCTCCATTTCTTTGTCTCCGTGTCCAGCACAAATGTACGAGCTGTAGGCCCTCGGCATTGAGGACCATATTGGCCTGATACCACATATATGTATCTTCCATCAGTGATCACTCCCAAATGGGAATGCGCCATCTCTTTCGGAGTATCCAACCTTCCCACCCATGTGTTGTCAGTGAAATTGAATATATCAACATGAGAGTGCACCTATAACGCCAAGGCATACAACATGAACAACAAAACCAACAATTTGAAAGGAACATCACATTGCAGTGTTGAATCCGTTTAAATTCATCAGGCATGCGAACTGAAAAGCGCAAGATAGATAAAGATCCTCACATAGTCAATGGTTCCATATCCCGCAAACACGTAAAAGAGATTCTTAATCTGTGCTGAAGCTCCGTCTAGACGAGGCACGGGTGCTGGTGGCATAGGCTCCCATGGTAATTCAGGTGCAGCTATATCAGCAAAAGTTCCAGACAATAATCTCTGCGGAGCACGTTCCTTTGCTTCTTTCACAGCTCCTTTCTGCATATGAGAAAAAAAATCATAACCATCCAGCAACTACAAAAATACAAAACCAGAAAACCCATTTGCATATGGGAAACAGTAAAATTTCAGATATTTACCAACTACCCAAATTCCAAAACAACATAAATTACATGTCTCAAGCAAAAATTTCCCATCTTTTTCTTCTAAATTCCCAGAACCCCAGATTCAATTCGAAACAATGTGGCTGAAAATTCAATTCAAAAAAAAAAAAAAATCCAAATGGGTATCAGAAAAATGGGCATTTGATGCAATTGGCTCACCACATTAGCTTCATTGGCGGTAGCATCTGGTACAACAAAGGTCCCAGCTTTATCAAGCACCAAATTAGAAGCAATCAAGGAATACGCAGAGGAAGAATAGGAAGAAGAAGCCCAGAGGAAATCTGCAGCGAGCGCCACTCCGAGCAGAACCGCGCAAGATGTGAGAACTACCCATTTGGCCGCGTAAAAAGGAGAATGATGAGTTTGATCTGGGGCCGTAAATCTTGTCATTTTTCATCGGAAGCCATGAATGCGCAGGAAAATATTTATAGAGAGAAGAGAGAGTGACTGGAAGAGGAGAAAATCGTCGAAGAGGAATTCTGAGGAGCAAAAAGTTGGGCGCCAATGGTTTCCATTCACTTTCGCATGTGCCTTTGCCGCCCCTTGGCTAATTGTTTTTTCTTTCTTTCTGGTTTTCCTTTTTCGAATTAAAATTGGCTTATTCTTTTATTTCTTCGATAGATAACATCGTATGTATCTAAAAAAATTTAAATAAATAATTAAGAGTGAGCATAAAATCAATTTCGTGTACGAAAGTCATTTCTCTATTGACTATTTAGGAACTGGACTCCCTCCAGACCCAAATAAACTGAGTCTAAGGATCAAAGAATTCAGGTCGTTGAATTTGATCAAACGGCTAAAATTATTATAACTTTTAGAGGGGTCTTCTGTTTGTAGCCATTGGATCAAATTTCAACGGCCCATATCCTTTGCTCAGAAAGCTCAGTTTATTTGGGTTCGGATAAGATCCAGTTCCGACTATTTATATCTCATATTTTGAAGAGAGACGGCTACGGACCGAAGCACCCCTACACAAGTTTTTCTCTTCTCATGATCGGTCTACATTGTGTTTTACTCCTTACAAGCGACGTCCAGGGCCCTAACATGCCATCCATAATAAGCCCACTCTGTACCATAGGCATAGGTCCAGTCCAACTTCAAGTCCATATTCGACATTGAAGAAGCTCAACATTTGGAAATGAGAGCACAATTATAAAGAAATGAGATTCTGGAGCCTGCAGATCGAGAAATTTAGACTATTCAAGAGAGAGAAAAATATATGAATTGTTCAAGTTTTTAGATCCTTGTACAAGTGGCTAGTAAAATGGGCTAATAAGGAGCGTAAAATTGAAATTAAATGATACTAATCTCTCAATCTGCGAATTCCGAACTCCGAACTCCGAACACAAAACCCGGAATAGATGTCAATCCCAATTATAATTCTAAAAGGACCGTCTCTCAAGAGAAACGAAGACTTGCGGCCGGAAAACAGGAAACCGTGGCGCGGAATTAACCAACGATTACGAAAAAAGCCCAGCCCAAAAAACAGAACCCGCCGGGTCCCACAAATGGGCCAATGAGCCCACCAGAACCAATCACGCTACAACGAAAGAGATTAGAGAGAGATAGAGAGGGCGTGTGGTAAAAAGGCGTCGTTCCCCATTTTCTTAAGGTCTTCATCTGCTTCTTCCTCTCCTTCTTCCCTTGGATCTCCGAGCTCCGGCAGCTCCTTGACCTTCCCATCCCGGAACCCAATCGCCGTCCGACTGTGAGTTCCTTCAATCTCTACCTCTCTTTCTCTCTCATTTTTCTGGTTCCCCCAACCCTCCTCAGATCTGCGCTCTCCTCTCGAATTAGGGTTCGTATCTGTATGTATTTATGCTTTGTTATCTGTTGCGCCGGTCAAATTTTTTAACTTTGTGATTGTTCCAATCGAGAAATGGTAGTCGATTACGAGTATCAGTAAGATAAGCTTACGATTGAAAATTTGATTTCCGTTTTGCGCCGGGATTCTGTTTCGATGATTGATCTTATGGTTGTTTTATTCGTATTAATGATTTGAATTATTTTGTAGACTTAATTTTGTTTTCGTAATTTGGCTAGTATGTATTGTCAGTTGAGAAAGAGTAAGACTTTTGTGCCTCCCATTGCTCGCTCAGGATTTTCCTGGAACATGGGGCGGAACACCACATGTCATTATACATTTGGAGGGACAACACAGGACGAAACACAACATGTCATTATACAATTGGAGGGACACTTGAAAAGCTTTCCTCCAATTTTATAATGACATGTGGTGTTCCGCCCATGTTCTGGGCACACTGAAAAATCTCTCACTTAATTGGATGCTTTAAACCGATGAGTTGTGAGTTCTTTTTTTTTTCTTTACTTTTTTTTTTTAATTTATTTGGTTTTGGTAACTGGCAGGAATATTGACTAACATGGCTGGAGGAGCGATCCGCCAGTTATTGAGGAGGAAGCTTCAGTCTCAATCTACTGTGAGAACCTTTGTCCCGCCTCGTTTTCCTTTTTGTTTTCTTTGATATTCACCATTTCCAGTCCTTTTTGTTTGCTTAATTGGAACTTTATGATAACATCCAGAAACTTTTGGGGTTATGTTAGTATATCTTTCATTTGTGAGTTATGTTTGCTTCTTTGAGTAAATGACATTCACATTTAATGAAGAGAAGGAAAACAATCATTTAAGTATCTCTTTACCTTTTCTTTTGTGGAAATATCGTAAATTTCTGTTTGAGATTAGCATGATAATGGTTGTTGTATGCTACTTGATTGCAGGCTTCTCCATTATTGGCTTCCCTAACACATAAGAAAGATGATGCTGGGTCTGCTGGGGCAAGGTCTCTCAGAGCACTTGCGCTCCTTGGAGCTGGTGTTTCAGGACTATTAAGTTTTGAAACTACTGTTGCATCTGCGGATGAGGCTGAACACGGATTAGATAGCCCACACTACCCCTGGCCTCATGTGGGAATCCTTAGCTCATATGATCATGCTTCGTAAGTTCAAACAGAATCCATGACACGTGTGTGTGTGTGTGTGTTTTCAATTATTTATTTCTTGTGAATACAAGTTTTTTACAGGATGCAACTGAAGCTTAATGGCTTCAAATCATATAATATATTGAGCTTCGTTGGTTTTTGCAAAATGTTTTGGGTTATATCTGTAGCCCTGCACTCTGGTGTCCCCCCAAGCAAGAATCCCATACTTATTTTCTATCTGAAATGTTGTATCATAATGTGGGTTGTTGATGGTTCAAGTTCAATTCTACTTGCAGGATTCGTCGTGGTCATCAGGTTTACACACAAGTCTGTGCATCCTGCCATTCCATGTCTTTAATATCTTACCGTGATCTGGTGGGTGTTGCTTATACCGAAGAGGAGACAAAGGCTATGGCAGCTGAAATTGAGGTAACTGATGGGCCTAACGATGAGGGTGAGATGTTTACTCGCCCTGGTAAACTTAGTGATCGATTCCCACAGCCATATGCAAATGAGCAGGCAGCTAGGTTTGCTAATGGTGGAGCTTATCCTCCTGATTTGAGTCTTATTACAAAGGTACTTGCAGTCTTCTGCTAATGAATTCTTATTGATTTATATTTTTTATCTCCCGTGGAAATATCTCACCCATGTCCTTTCAGGCTCGTCACAATGGTCAGAATTATGTATTTGCCCTTCTCACCGGTTACCATGATCCTCCAGCTGGTGTTCAGGTAATTTCTATTCATATATTTATTCTGAAAAAAATTGTGGATGTCATGAAAAAGAAAGAAAGCTTACATGTTTATATGAATTTGCAAAGTGTATATTTAGCCTTTTATGGACCCAACTATTATCCCATCTATTTTTGAGTTATGATTAAAATAGAAATACCATTTCGTATGCTTGTCGGCCCTCTGGTCCCTGTTGTGCTGTTGTCATTGCTAATTTGTTGGCTGTGAGTGTCTGGTATTTGCATCAATGTCAGTGTTGTAATTCATTATATATATATATATATATTTATTTATTTATTTATTTTCGAGGGAGTTAATTAGATTAGATTAGATTAGATTTGAACGGTGAACATCAATTTGGTGTTTAGCTCCGTGTTGCTGAGAATTATGTTTGTGTATGGAGTTCGTGTATTTTTGGTTCTATGAAATGGAGGTGATGTCATGTAATTCTTATCAACTGCAAAATGTTCTCTGGTCTTTGTAGATCCGAGAGGGCCTGCACTATAATCCATACTTTCCTGGGGGAGCAATTGCTATGCCTAAAATGCTTAATGATGGTGCTGTTGAGTATGAAGATGGTACTCCTGCGACCGAGGCTCAGGTTGGTTTACGATAGAATTATCTGTATATATAGCACGTGAGTCTTATTTTCTGAATGGTTGCTCAAACTAATCGAATACTGCTACGTTGCAGATGGGGAAAGATGTTGTATCATTCTTGACTTGGGCCGCAGAACCAGAAATGGAAGAGAGGAAACTCGTAAGTTTCATTATGCAATCTCCCTTATTGACATTGCTGAAAGCCGGAAACTATTTTAAATCCTGACACACGATGAGTCTTGAAAATGCAGATGGGATTCAAATGGATCTTTGTTCTCTCGCTGGCGCTACTTCAAGCTGCATACTACCGGCGCTTGAAGTGGTCAGTTCTCAAGTCCCGCAAGCTGGTTCTTGATGTTGTGAACTAAGCCAACCCGCCATACTTTGGTTTCTTTCAATGTTTTGCTTCCGGGGAGGACCTATTTTGGAAATAATTTTTTCACATTGTAATCATAGGCTTTCTTTTCCTTCCTTGTCAAATTGGCTCGAATCCGAAATTGGTGATGGAGTTGTGACCCTAGGAGTGTCATTTTAAGAGAGATAATAAAGCTACTCCATACAGATGGAATATTTATGTTTTTTCCTTGAGCATGTGAATTTTGATCATATTTTCTCTTAGTAACAAAACTCATTTTGTCAACCGAAAGAGCGTAGACCTCTATTCACAATTCAATAAAGATATCGGAATAAAAAAAAGGGCCTAATCGGATAAATGGTTCCCGTGGTCATAAGGTATTCGGATGATAGCCCCTGTGGTAAAAAAATTCGGATTTAAACTCTTGTGGTCTAAGTCTGTTAGGATTTATGCCCTTCGGTTAAATAATGCTGACGTGGTTGCCACATATATGCCACGTGGCTGCCAAATGTCTGCCACGTGGCAAAAATAATAATTTTTAAACTTTTTTTTTTTTAAACCTGAATTTTTACAAAAAAAAAAAAAAAAAACCCAGAAACTCCCCCCCGCCCTCCGCCCGTTCCCCCACCCCGCCGGACTTCTTCTCCTTCTTCTTCTTCTTCTTCTTCCCGCCGGAGACCAGCTCCCCCCCCCCCCCCCCCCCCCGACGGAGCCCTCTCCCCGCGCGACCCTCCTCCCTCTCCTTCCTACCGGAGACCAGCTCCCCCCTCGCCGGAGCCCTCTCCTCGCGCCCTCCTCCCTCTCCCTCTTCCTTCTTCTTCTTCTTGCAGATCTTTTTTTTTTTTTTTTTTTTTGTAAAAATTCAGGTTTTTTTTTTTAAAAATAAAAATTATTATTTTTGCCACGTGGCAGACATTTGGCAGCCACGTGGCATATATGTGGCAGCCACGTCAGCATTATTTAACATAATGGCATAAATCCTAACAGACTTAGACCACAGGGGTTTAAATCCGAATTTTTTTACCACATGGGCTATCATCCGAATACCTTATGACTACGGGGACCATTTATCCAATTAGGCCATAAAAAAAATGATGGGCATAAATGTAACTTTGGACAATTTTTTGTGTTTTTGTTTCGGTGTGTTGATAGTATTTCACTCATCACGAGATTTGTATCTTGATATATGTATCTTTGTCCCTTGATACTAATTGGCGGAGTTACCCCGGTCTTCTCCCTTTCGTTCTAGATAGCTAATAGTGCATTGGAAATCAAGATCATAGCAAGTCCCACTTGTAACATAAGATTAACAATAAAATTAGCTGACAGACGTGGTTGCAATTACATTAGCTAGAACGGTTATAATCTGATCGTACCCAAAAAAACAATAAAACCAATGGTTTGGCGAAAATGGGCTCCCTACTTACAAAGATGTTAGTGTCCGTTTGATGAGTTAAATGAGATTATGTTTTTAAGATGTGATTAGATTGGCATGGACATGCATCACTTTGACAGGCCTTTAGTCTCTATATATCCCAATTCAATATTCAAAAGTTTGGCACCATGTTGAACAAAAGTTAGTGTGAGATGAGATGAGATGGTGGTTATTCACAAGCAAGAGATTATTGAATAAGTGATGAGTTTGTTAAACATAATCGAGTTAAGTGGTATTTAGATCAAATAAACCTTGAAATTTACTCATTGCCCTTATCAGTCATAGGACCCACTTGCAACATTATTTACTAGATTTTTTTACGGAACAACTAAAATGATTAATGGTTGATAAATTCAAAGATCAATTTTATCGATTTCAAAATCTCAGAAATCAAAATAAGGAGATGGTACATCACGTGTTCTTATATAAATTATGGATTATATTGTGTTAAAAGGTTAATAACTTAAAAATTAAAATTTTACACAATTTACATAAAAACACGTGATTTACCATCCATATTTCCGTCAAAACTAAAAATTTGTCGCGTACGAGAATAGCAACTTCCTAACATTTACTAAAATTTTGAAACTTGGTATATAAAAGGCGATGCGTTTGTCTGGGACTGAGACAGGGGCACCTCTCATAACATTACACGCGTCGAGACATCATGAATTCATGGAAAAGGCACGTGGTCCACTCCGACCACCCCTCCAATCAAGTCGTACGGTTTAACCAACATCTTGGGCCGCAGCCTCACGTGCTGCCGGCCCACCTTGCCACCCACATTCCTCAACTATTCTGAAAGGCCAATTCACTTGTTTTGGCTAATCTGGTTGGTACACGTGTGCACATTCCCGAACCTTTCTCAATCACAAATTAGGAAACCCCAATTTCCACTTCAGTTGGAGAAAATGCGCCGCCGATCTGTTGTTATCGTTTTTGTGTGTCTCCTTTTTAATTGTATGTGTCCATCCACTTAAATCGAAACTTAACATCCTTAAGTTTAAATATATGAAGATGTGGTGGAGACCGACGAAGAGGTGGTGATGTTCAAAGAAGAATTTGGATTCTTGCCGGATTTTATTTGTGAGGATTCCAGAGATTTATAAATTGTGTCCGTTTATTGTACGTTGTGTACTTAGAAATCATTTTAAATTAATTTATTTAAAATTAAACACAAATAATACCTGATAAAAACTGATCGCATCATGTATGATAAACATACACGATTCACATATCCTGTTGGGTTGAATAAAAGGTAGACAGCAGAATGGGGGTTGAAAGTGGCTCATGTGATGGTTGGACTTCGGTGAGGAGACGAAGAAGGGGTAGTGGACGACAAAAGTGTGGTGGCCATGGCCACCAGAGTCGTGTGAGGGATTTGGGTGGCTCCTATGTTCCCCAGTCTTCTATTTTTAGTTTTGATTATTATTTTATTTATTAACAATGTTACTTTTTTAGTTAATTAGCGGAACACGTGTTAAACAATTAGAAAATAGACACAACAGAAACACAAAAAGAAAGATAGCGTAACCTTAATCGAGAAAATTATACTTTCACCAAACCTGACTCCACGTATCCCTTATTGGCCAACATGTAGGTCCAACTCTAGAACTCAGAAATCAATTACACCACTAGTATCGAAAGAAGCTTACGTATGAATAAGTTCACCGCTACGTGAAGTGTTAATCTAATAATATCTTGTCATGTTAAAAAAATAAATTTACATGATATAATTTAGATTAGGAACCTATAACGGTGATAAATTTGTTCCATATCATCTTTCTTCTTGTATATGAGCAAATTTTCACTGTATATTATATGTTGGGTGATACTATTGAGATCATTTACTTAAACTTTATTTTGTTGATCACATTATGTGAATGTTTGATTGTATTTCTTCTTTATTACATCATTAAAAAAGAATCTAACCATTAATCGCTCGTCATGTGTCTACATAATATAGTTTAAAAATATAATATCTCTAACTTATTTCTTTATATTGTATGTATTAACATGTGTACTTGTTTTTAATATAACTTATAAAGGGTTTTGATCACAAATGATCCTTGTAATTGATCAACCCCATCAAGCTGGTCCATGAAATTAAAAATCAATTAATATAATCCCTGAAAATTGATGCTGCAAATCAATGTGGTCCTTCCATTACAATTTCGTTAAAATTTATGTTATGTGCTTATGTGCCTGTAAGTGGATCCCACAAATCTAATTAAATATTACTATAAAATTAAAAAATAATTAAATAACAATAAATAATTTTTTATGTCAAAATTTAAAAAATCTCGAGTCGTCTTCGTCGAGCAGGTGCCATGGCAGCTATGCCCACCATGGCAGCTCTGCCCACCATGGCAGCCCCGCCCACCATGGCTCCATTTTTGGCACTCAATCCATTCAAACAAAATATACCACGATAGAAATCGAGTCGAACCAAACCATTTTCTTCGTTTCTGACTCCAACGTCGCTGACACCCACCATCTCCCTACCATATCCTACGATCTACCGCCGCACCCGAGGCCTAGGTTGTCGGCCCCACACCAATCTTTCCAACGAGTAGCAGAAGATTTGGGCAAAAACCTGCCGCACCCGTCGGATTTTTTGCTTTGGCTGGTAGTGGGAAGGGCTGCCATGGTAGCCAAGCCCGCGCGAGGAAGACAACGGAAGAACAAAAAATATTAATTAGATTTGTGAGACCCACTTATGTGACACATAAGCACATAACATAAATTTCAACGGAATTGTAACGGAATGACCATATTGATTTGCAACATCCATTTTCAGGAACTATATTGATTGATTTTCAATTTCAGAGTCATCTTGATGGATGATTCAATTTCAAAGATTATTTGTGATACAAACCCAACTTATAAATAAGACATACCAATTGTTTCTGGTCAACACTGATTAAACACGTAGAATAATATATACTACACGTGTTATGTGTTATAAAAAAAAGTAAAACACATTACATTACGCGGTACATTACACGATTCGTCTTTAAATTATAAGACATGTGGCATTTCTTTAGGTACTCCTCGCAGTTCGAAGTCGAACAAACAAGAAAAAAACAACCACTCATTCTTAGTAGAATAGCAACATCCTAACATTTACTAAAATTTTGAAACTTGGTATATAAAGGGCGATGCGTTTGTCTGGGAATGAGACCGGGGCACCTCTCATAACATTACACGCGTCGATACATCATGAATTCATGCAAAAGGCACGTGGTCCACTCCGACCACCCCTCCAATCAACTCGTACGGTTTAACCAACGTCTTGGGCCGCAACCTCACGCGCTGCCGGCCCACCGTGCCACCCACATTCCTCAACTATTCTGAAAGGACATTTTACTTGTTTTGGCTAATCTGGTTGGTACACGTGTGCACATTCCCCAACCTTTCTCAATCACAAAGTAGGAAGGAAACCCCAATTTCCACTTCAGTTGGAGAAAATGCGCCGCCGGTCTGTTGTTATCGTTTTTGTGTCTCCTTTTTAATTGTATGTGTCCATCCACTTAAATCGAAACTTAACATCCTTAAGTTTAAATATATGAGGATGTGGTGGAGATGGACGAGGAGATGGTGGTGGTTGAAGAAGAATTCGGATCTTCTTCGGATTCTCTTTAATTTTGGAGGTTCATAAATTGTGTCCGTTCAACGTATATCGTGCGGTTAGAAATCATTTTAAATTAATTTATTTAAAATTAAATACAAATAGTACCTGACAAAAACTGATCGCACAATGTATGATGAATGGACACGATTCACAAATCATCTGGGTTGAAGAAAAGGTAGACAGCAGAATGGGGGTTGAAAGTGGCTCATGTGATGGTTGGACTTCGGTGAGAAGACGAAGAAGGGGTAATGGACGATAAAAGTGTGGTGGCCACCAGAGTCGTGTGAGGGATTTGGGTGGCTCCTATGTTCCCCAGTCTTCTATTTTTAGTGTTTATTATTTTATTTATTAACAGTGTTACCTTCTTAGTTAGTGAGTGAAACACGCGTTAAACAATTAGAAAAGAGACACAACAGAAACTCAAAAAGAAGGATAGCGTAACCTTAATCGAGAAAATGATACTTTCACCAAACCTGACTCCACGTGTCCCTCCTTGGCCAACATGTGGGTCCAACTCCAGAACACAGAAATCAATTACACCTCCAGTATTGAAAGAAGCTTATGTATGAACAAGTTCACCGCCACGTGGAATTTTAATCTAATAATATCTTGTTATGTTACAAAAATAAATTTACACATGATATAATTTGTATTAGGAACCTATAGTGACGATAAATTTGTTCCATATCGTCTTTCTTCTTGTATATGAGCAAGTTTTCACTGTATATTATATATTGGGTGATACTATTGAGATCATTTACGTAAATTTTATTTGTTGATCACATAATGTGAATGTTTGGTTGTATTTCTTCTTTATTAAATCATTAAAAAAAGAATCTAAACCATTAACCGCTAGTCATGTGTCTATATAATATAGTTTTAAAATATAGTATCTCTAACTTATTTCTTTATATTGTATGTATTAACATGTGTATTTGTTTTTAAGGTAACTTATAAATAAGACATACCAATTGTTTCTAGTCAACACTGATTATAACACGTAGAATAGTATAGTACGTGTATTATGCTTTTCTTATAAAAATGTCTTCCTAGATAAGCCAAACTTTAGGCGGGCCCTACAGGCAAACGAATCAGCCAATGGGTTGTCAAAACACAGTTGGAGTGGTGCCCTAGACACGTGGTGGTTCCTCACCCAGCCACCACCCTCCTGCTATGATTATCCCTTCTGCCCTCCGGAGAGAGAGATATTGAGAGAAAGGAGGAGAGCGAAAGACAGACAGAAATCTGGCATCCGCGGGAGAGGAGAGGAAGATCGTGCGAGGAGGGTGGATGGACGCTAGAGATGGATGGCACGTGCCATATGGTGAGACTGGTGCTCTGAATAAGGCGATAATCAACCGGACAATGATCAGATTCCGGCCGATCGCTCCGAAACCGGCGGATGGCGGCTCTTCCTCCGGTATGACTTCGGCGGATGGTAAAACCGTTCTTAGTGCAAGCAAGAGAGTCAAGAGGAAGTACATTAAGGTTGCAAAGAACCCTAAAAATAATAACAGCGCCGGAAAAATAATCAACAGTAGATCTTCCACAGAAGATAATCCGACGGCGGTCGTCACTCTTCAGCTGATGCCGGAAAAAACAGACTCGAGAGATTTTTCAGGTGGTGGATCTTGGGTTACTACTGTTGATCCTACGGTTGTTAAAACATCGGATAACAGGGAGTTGCCGACGTGGATGAACCTAAACCCTAAGATGAACTGGTCCGTCTGGAACGCGGACACCCGATCCGGCACAGATCGTACGGCGGTGGTGCCTCGGGTAGCGGCGGTGGACTCGTGGGTGACGGTGGAAAGCGTGACAGACACGTGCATGGATGTACGAGGTTTAGGTTGTACGGACGTGGAGAAACTGAAGAGTTTGGATAAGGACACGTGTCCGGGGTTTACATCGGACGGTTTTAACAGAGTGCAGTGGGTGAACGAGGCCTACAAGAGGATGGTGAACTTCGTGGAGGGGCAGTCGCCGCCGGCGGAGGTTGTGGTGCGGCTGGCTACGAAAGAGAACCTGCCGTATACTCACCCAGCGTTCAGTTGCCGGGTGAGGCTGCAGTACTACACGAGGCAGAAGGAGAAGTGCTCGAAGATGGTGCCGTGCGATGTGTGGAGGATGGAGTGCGGGTTGGCTTGGAGGCTGGACATCAAGGCGGCGCTTAGTTTGGGTCTTTGAACCAGAAGCAAAGCTGGAGTGGACAAATACAGATCAGGTATATGTTTATTAATTCTTGTTTCTATAAAGCAGACTACCAAAACAATGGAAAGAAATGAGAGGAAAGAAGTTCAAACAAAGAAATAATATGCAGAGAGAAAGAAAAACGTGGCTCCTCTCGTTGAGCCATGCATTTTCGGTCGCGTGTGCTTTCCAAACTTTGTGTCTCTTTCGTGTTTTTTTTTTCTTTTCAAATTGCTTAACAAGTGTCTTTCAACAACTAAAGGGTTAATACAGTTAACTTCGTTAGTTTTCATTAAAAGTAGAGTTCCCAAAAATTCTTTGTGCACACCCACCTAAACCCTGTCGGCAAAACATCCTCTCTCTCACACACACACTACAGTGCAATATTTCGGCCAATGATATAGACACAACTTCTATTCACAAAACGCAACGATACATGCGGATTTCTATCGTTTTAGAAATGGAATTGAGTCGGCCGATGATTGAAAGCGAATTGATTCATAGCCTGCGAAGGCTACGATCTGAATCGGAGCTAGACAATTAGAATTGGGGCTGATGAGGTTGGAGAAACAACAATCTTGTTTCTATAAGAGCAACGGATGTGTCTTCGATGGTTGAATCCATACGAAATCCAGAGAAAGAGGCTTGGTCGGCGTTGACGAAGATAAGAAGTTGTCGGCGTGATGCGCTGTTTGTGGGTTTGGGAGAACCACAAGAATGGAGGTGTCTTTTGTAGTTGAACCCCCCTCGCCGACGACTTCTTCTTTTGTTTTTTAATTTCCAATACAAAATAATAAATTTAAAAGTGTTAACTTTTTAATAAGTTGAAAGATACATGTCAAGTAATTAGATAAGAGACGGAAGACACAAAAAATTTAGAGACAATAGACCTGCGAACTTCATTTTCTTATTATGAAAAGTTTATTTAGAACCCCACCTATTATTAAGTAGTAATTTTCTTTTCTACCAAGGCATTTATGTCGATCGGAAAACTGAAATTGATTCTAGTTTTCTAAGAATCAAATTCTTATAGTGGGTCAGAAAATTTGAGTTCAATGTGAGTAATTCAAACTTATGTGTTCAATATATAAGTTTGTGGCTACTTAATACTATGGTATAGTAATATTTCTCTTTACTTGTAAGTGAAATCATCTAGGCATTGCCCATGACTTTTAGATGGTCCAACAGCTTATAAAGTAATGCCATACACCCTAATCTACCAAACATAGGCATCTCTCCAAACTTAGTAAATTAATCTTACATAAATAAAATACAATATTCTCACTTTATCATGTCCGTTCGCCTGTCATCATTTGGCCATAAATCTTTTGAAATTTTATATTTAAAATTGAACACAAATAATGATGAAAACTGGCTACACGATGTACGATAAACGGACATGATGAAGTGATCTCCAGGATCCTCACAAAGAGAATCCGGAGAGGATCTTTCACACCCCCCCACCGACCCCACCTCGAAACTTATAATTATATTTGAACAATAAATAAATAAAACACGAGTATTATTTGGATTTTTTTTTAAAATGTCTGAACGCGTTTTTATAAAAATATTTTTGGAATCAAATTTTAATAAAAATGCAAGTGAATCTTATAAAAGCTCTTAAAGTGCTTCTTAGAAGAAGCACATAACTGATGCTCCTTACAAGAAGCACTTTAAGTGCTTTTGGAACTCAAAAATATTTTTTCTAAAAGCACTTCTTCATTCATTTTAAAAGCACTTCCAAAAAGTCTGTAATGTGGTAAACCCTCAAACCTCAACCTTCAATTACAAAATAATATGTATCATGTAGATATGATAGTTATGAACCTTTTCTTCCAAATCTTATATTTTCATTGCCATGTCTAGTGCTTACATACAATCTTAGCAACTATTAAATAATGAAGCTAGTTTTAGATTATAAGAAAAAATTGTAGCAATGATCCCTCAACTTGAACCCAATTGGAGCTATAGTCTCTCAACTAAAAATTCATGACCATTAGTCTCTTAACTCATTAAAACGTGCATATTTAATAGTTGCTATGTGCGTGCAGATTTAATGATCCCTCGATTCAGCTACATGTGCGTGGGACGTGACTCACTTTGACCAAAATTCTAACGGAGTTGAAGAAAATGACCATAGCTGCATGTTTTGAGAAGTTAATGGATCAACAGTTACGGATTTTTAGTTGAACGAGCATTATTCTAATTAGGTTAAAGTAAAAAGACCATTGCTACATTTTTCTCGTATTTTAAATGTATATTTTATTTTGAAAAAAAATATTATTACAGCAAGCATACTATTTGAATATAATTCACAAAATATTGTCATACATTCATAGTATAATCTTTTACTCTATCCTGGAGTCGCATAAGAACAAGAAGTCTTTAATTAATTAATTGAAACATTGAACTTATATATGTTGGGTTCAGATCCTCTCCGGATCTTAATGGTCCGAATCATGTGGATCAACCAGCAAGCAGCAGCCCCAACGAAGTTGTCCATTTCGTTCTCCCCCTTCCCAGCTGCCGAAGATCCATTTGTTTGACGTGAATTAAGACTTGGACATCGACTTTGCTCGAAGCTTCTCCATCTTGCGACAGTACTAGACGACGACCTTCGCCGGAGAAGCAGCCGGGCATCTCCGAGAGACGTCGTCGACCCAATTTTGCAGTGTGGCCCTGAGTTTCCGTAGTGAAGGGTTGCTGCTTATTGTTGATTCCTGGACGCACAATCTTCTTTCGGACGGCCATGATTGTTTAACCCACAGAATCCGAATGGTTAAAATCCGAAGAGCATCTTAACCCATATATTTATATTTGTTTTCATATATTGGTAAGTCGTACAAGTAAATAAACCTCTACACTCAGAACTAGTAGATCAAGCTATGGATTCAAGGAAGAGAACTTTAACGAAAAACTTTGATTACTATTTACTTTAACTAAAAATTATATTTTTACACATAAAAGTCAATCATGGTACTATTTACTTTACCTTTTATTTTGTCTAAAACTTAAAATTCAAAGTTTTCAAGTCATTTTCATTAGTTTTCCTTTCTAAGAAATGGACCATCTTCGGATCCCTTCCACCTAATATTCCTCATTAAACAATCCGGGCTCTTGAGATTTGATCCAACAGATGAAAACACGGGCCCACTTTAAAGATTATAATAACTTTAGTTGTTGTATCAAATTTCAAGAACCTAAATTGTTTAATAAGAAGGATTATGTGGAAGAGATTCGGAGAGGATCATTTCCATGGATTTACAACAAATGTTGGCCAAACATTTTAAGGAAAACTAATGAAAATGACTTGAAAACTTTGAGTTTTAACGAAAATGACAAAATAAATAGTACGAGGATTGACTTTTTAGTATAAAAATATAATTTTTCATTATTTTTTTTGTTAAAATTCTCAACATTTTAATGTTGTTAAAATTCTCAAAGTTTTCAAGCCATTTTCATTAATTTTTCTTTCTAAGCAATGGATTATCTTTGGGTCCTTCAACCTAATATTCCTCATTAAACAATCCGGGCTCTTGAAATTTGATCCAACATCTGAAAACACGGGCCCACTTTAAAGATTATAATAACTTTAGTTGTTTGATCAAATTTCAAGAACCTGAATTATTTGATAAGGAGGATTAGATGGAAGAGATTCGGAGATGATCCCTTTTCATGGATTTACAACAAATGTTGGCCAAACATTTTAAGGAAAACGAATGAAAATGACTTGAAAATTTTGAATTTTAACGAAAATGACAAAATAAATAGTATCATGATTGATTTTTTAGTATAAAAATATAATTTTTCATTATTTTTTCGTTAAAATTCTCAACATTTTAATGTTGTTAAAAGAAGAAGTATTTTGTCGGTCCAATGTGGTTGTCGGTCCAATGTGGTTACTGACCACGTGGCAGCGAGTGAGGAAAGGTATTTCATAATATAAAATTTTAAATAGAAAAAAAATAGAAACTTTAACGAAAAACTTCTGGTACTGTTTACTTTAACGAAAGATTACATTTTTACACTAAAAAATCAACCTTAATACTATTTATTTTACCATTTATTTTATCTTTTAAAACTCAACATTTTCAAATTATTTTCATTAATTTTTTTAAAAATAAACATAAAAATGTCGCTTTTGTCGTATGACGTCGAATATCTTGCCCTAAGATTCACTTGCACATCCGACCAACCACGCGTCTATATCATAAAGCACCAAATTTATCTCTTTCACTCGCACAAAGTTCGCGTCGTTCCCCTTCCCTTCGAATTGTTGCCGTGCTCGGGGAGGCGTTCGGGGGAGAGTGCGCCTCACGCGGCGTGTCTCGCGTACAAACTTTCAGCCTTACTGTTTGCCAACCGAATTTTGATGTTCTGCGGCAAATGAAAGGCGACCACGTATTTGATATCTCGAACCTCCCCAAAAGGCAACATTACTACGCTAACCCCGAGCTCTGCCCCACGTGGACGTCTCCTTTCGGCAGTGGCTGACACATAACGCTCTGTCATTGGGTAAGACAGTTGGACAATGAATTCGAGTGGGCCCCACTAGGGGAAAAGATTTAACCAATGAGATCCCGCGCGTCGTTGTTTTGGAGCTGTAACTTGGAGAACTTTTCTAATATGTCATAAACACGTTACAATACATTAAGTTTTATAATACAATAGTTAAATTGTTTCAGCGTTCTGGGTGTTGATTATTTCACATCGGCAAGATAAAGAAAGAATATCATAACCCCATTTTTATTAATACCAGCTTTTTGTGGTAACATTCATACTTGTTGAATTGTGCATGTAGTAATTAATTAGTTGAAAGCAATATCAATGTTGTTGAATGTCGATCTTTGGCCCGTCTGTCTAATAATTTGACTTGATATTAAAGCCAGAGAGGGGGCCTCACTGCCAAATGATGGGTGGATCTCCTTGGCTCTGCCCGATAATGGTGGGTCCATGTGGCCCCATGTGTTGAGTGTGTCCTCTTACTCCACGTGGCTGCTGAGTGTGAATTTTTCACGTGTGATATGCTAATTGGATCTTACATGAGGAGCTTCTTGAATATTCCATATCGACAAAAAAATAAAAAAAATTAAATATCTTAACTTTACTTTAATTAATATTAATGCCCTTTGAGATAACCACACATGTTGAACTATTTAAAATGTTAATTAACAAGTTAGAAACAATATAAATATTATCGCAGTTGATCTTTCGCGTGTCTCTCTAATAATTTGAAGTGCGTTCTAACCAATTTATATTAAGACATTTCATGTCTGAAGCATTAAAAAATCTCTACTGGTGCAGGTGGGGGAAGTGCACTGTTTGTTCACGCGCGCTTCCTCTCACGCTTCACTGTTAGTACTTCTGGTCGCCTCCTCTACTAATAGAATCATCACCTGCGTGAGCTACCACTCCGACGAGAGGGAGAAAGTAAGCAAGAGGGAGAAAGATGGTGTAAAGCCGGTTGATATGGAAGGCGGAGAAGGGCGGCGCATGCTAAGATGCGCTGGGGGTGAGCAGGATAAGCATGCAATCATGAGCCGGAACATGCTCAGATTCCGGCCGATTGCACCGAAACCGGTGGCCAACGGAGCCGGAGAGGTTGGTAACAAAAACTCGGGTTTGAGTGTTTTGACTAGTGCAAGAAGAAAGAGAAAGTACGTTAGGATTTCCAAGAATAATGTATGTAGGGCGAAGAATAAGGATCCTAAGCGCGTGGTGACGACGCTGCAGCTCTTGCCGGAGAAGAACGATATAGAGAGCTCGTCGGACAGTGGATCCCGGCGTTCTTTAGATCCTACGGTGACGGAAAGTAATAACGATAGAAATAATCAAAATAGTTATCCTGCTGGAAAAGAAGATGAGGGCTTACGCCTAGGAATTCCCATGTGGTTGAGGAATTACATGGGTGGTGGAGGAGGATCAGATCCGACCGTGGGGATGCGGCAGATGGTGGCGATGGAGTCTTGGGTGACGGTGGAGTGCGTGACAGGCACATGCATGAATGCGCACGGTACGTTTGGAAGTGTTAGGAGTAGGGACGTGGAGGGGATGAGGAGTGATCTGGAGAGGGACACGTGTCCGGGGCTTATATCGGACGGTCAGAACAGGGTGCAGTGGCTGAACGAGGCTTTTAAGAAGATGGTGAGCCAGCAGAAGTGTGCGGCGGAGATAGCGGTGTGGTTGGTGGTGAAAGAGAAGCTGCCGTACGCGGATGCTTTAGCGTTAACGTGCCAAGTAAAGCTGCAGTACGCGGTGGGTAAGGAGAGGTGCTCTCGAATTGTACCTTGTGATTTGTGGAGAATGGACGGTGGAGGATTTGCATGGAGGCTCGACGTCAAGGCTGCTCTAACTCTAGGCCGTTGATTTGAAGCCGTTTAAAATTTATATGGATTATCAGTAGATGGAATGGAAGGCTGAAGATCTCAGGTATACACATTTGCATTTGTTTGTATATCTATACATGTATATTATATACATTTGAGTGAGTTTGGTGCAGTCTGTCTTAATTAAGTTCACAAGTAGGATAAACACGGATTAATGGAAAAACTTTATTAATATTTGTGGTGTTGGTAGACAAAGTTAGCTAACAATTTACCTCTAATTTTCGTATCAATATTATACAACATTTTACTAATAACATAAGTCAGTAGAGGGTCTGTAGACAATCCCACTTTTGAGAAACATTGCTCTTTGTACAATTATCTGCTTTTTTAATACAATATTGGTACATTTGTGATCATCAAGTGCACTAATTATTCAGATTAACAAAAACTTAATATTTAAACACCAGGTTAATTAAACTCCATGTCTTGTACATTTCTTGTTTTAGTTAATTAATTACCTATTCATTCCGTCCTGTCTAGTAATGCCACCTTTAGTCACAGTCATCTACATCTAACCCTTTAAATTAATTGGATCCATCTATAAATAAATAACCATCTAGCTGGTTGTCTTAGATATATATTCTTAGCCAGGAACATGATGTTTATACCAAAAACAGATTAAAAAACAGATTTATATACCAATAGGAGGGAAAACGAAGCGATTAACAAAATATACACACACACACACATATATATATATATATATATATATATATATATATATATGAAAATATCATCTCAAATTAATCATGGGAAATTCAATTAGTATAAATTGAACTTTTGAACCCTAGCTAGATGTATGATTTATTGTCAATACTTGAAAAAATAGTTTTTATATATGCACATATATAAGAGGAATAACTCCTGTTCCTAGTTTTGCATTTAACAGAAGTAATAAGAAACTATTGTTGCATAATAAACCTAATTGGGAAGAGTACATATACTGTTATACAAATAAGAGACTGACATGAAACGGGGCATAAAAAATGTGGTTGTGACATACGCGTATCTATGTAATTTAAATTCTATTCTTTTTTCTGAAACATGCATCGACAATTTAAGGATCTCGTTTCCAATAAGTTATTCTTTACATAAAAATTGTATTAGATGGTGCGTATACTATCATTTGTTTCTTCGGGATACAAATTATTCCTTGTAAAATTCTATTCTTTTCTCTCATTGTTGTTTTTTTTTTTAACTCTTTTTCGTTTTCTTTTATTTTATTTTATTTGGGGGTCGGGGGATTGGCTGGGTGTTATAAAAATAGAATTTCCCCATTCAAGATCAAATCCCCATTCGTTTGCTGATGGGAAATGAAGAACTTACGTTGGTGTCGTTAAACTAACCCCAGTTACTATGATCTTTGAGGGACTTTTTTGGGTGGTCTAGAGTATCCGAATTTCAGTTGTTTTAACCGTTAAATTTTACGATTAAAATATTCGAAATACTGGGTAGTTTGGAACACTCAATTTTTTTTGTTCTTTTAGTCTGATAAGTACTTAACTTATGAAGAAAATTATAGTGTTGCATGTGATTACCAAAAAAAGAAGGGTAACAACTACATTGCAATATTATTACTCATTTGAATTTCCCTTCTTCCGCTTGTTGTTTTATCTGATAATTAACTTCAGTCTTTTCATTCATCACTTTATATTACATGCATGCATGCCCTGTTCAGGTGAAATAATTGGTTCAAAAGAAAAAGGCCGAAATCTATGGATTAGTGGAACCAGCAGGAAGGAAAAACATATATAATATAAATGTTAAAATATTTTTACTTATACTGTATACTTGATGTGATCTCAATTATACAGTTTTAAAAGTGCCAAAAGTTGAGAAAAAGACATCATATCAGCTAAAACTGTAGCTTATATTTGGATATTTGTCTTACGAAATTGTTTAAGATAGATAGAGTGGACTACCAACATTATATCTACTTTAGTTAATTAACATAATTAGCAGACATATATATATATATAGACAAACTTTGAAAGTAAGGCGATGGAAGCGAAACTGCTCGAATGAAGGCTCTAGCGAGGAGGGAAGCGAAGCTGCTCGATGACAATGGATCGAAAGAGAGTAGACGACCGACTCGTGTAAGTCACTACAGAAAAATAGAGACTTTTTGAAGAAATGACAATAAGAAAGAGCGCTTGCACTTGAAGAATATTGAATATAAAAATCATAATCTTCTGTATTATTCTTTTAACTCTAAATTAAACGACAATAGAGAACTCACCATAAAAGGCTAATTGTACATCCTCGAATCTCCTAGCTATCCAACCATATGTAGATATAGACTATTTTCTTCTTCCTTCTGTTTGTTTTCTTATATATTTAACTATCCACTGGCAATAGCTAGACATTATTTTCGTTTCTTGTTATATAATTATTATTATTATTGTTATTATTATGTAACAGGGTTTAGCTATCCACTGGCATATAATAGTTAATAATGTTTAAACTTTGTTGCTAAACGATAATTAAGTACATTCATTACTGTAACAGGCTTTGATCTTTTCTGAGGAGGTAGCTGGCTTCTCTGGATCTCTGAAGAAGAGTTGAACAGTAGTCTTGAAAGTGTACATACTAGTAAGCTCGAAGCAACCGCGATGAAATCATATATATATATATATATATAATAGAGAAGTGAAGTACGCACTCTTGATTTAGCAGCAAAGCAGCTGCTGATGAAATCCTCAAAGGTTTGAGTACGTACATGTAAGTAATGCATGAAGCTAGAAAGCTATGAAAAAACCCGCTGGTATGTTTTTATATATTTTTCATATGCAGTAATGCACACCTTCATATCATCAGAGATTGATAGCTGTCCAATAATATATATATTGCCTGTCGATCTGTCTCTGAAGTTTCAATTCTTTTCTTAATTAATTTTTCAATTTTTGGTGGATAAGTAGTTTCCTCATCAGCATGCACTAATTAAATGAAAATTTTATAAAATACACACTGATTTGAAACGAAGGGGACAATACAATCTGCTTAGCTAGATAAACAAACAAAACATGAATATATAGAGTCTGCTTAAGGGATAATTATTATTATTATTTTTTTAGGTTTTAGTTTTTACTTTTTGTGCTTGAGATATGGAGAGAGTATATAGGAAAATGGATGAATGAAGAAGGTTGGTGGGAAGGGAGATTGAAGAACAACTAAAGAAGAATGAATGAAAACAAAATTTTGAATGTGAAAACAACTTAAAATAATTGTGGTTCTTAGTAATTTTATTTTGTGCGTAAATTTTCTTATACATTTCTTCAACATCTATCATTCATGCATCCTTCCTCCATTTTTCTCCCACTTAGTTTTTCAAAATCTCAAACACAAAGGTTAAAAACTAAAAGCTAATTAAATACTAGTTAAAAAACAAAATGATTACAAAAAAAAAAGTCCCTAATATCTCCAAATAACAAAAGGATAATACTTGTATTTCCCCTTTAGGGAATACGTTTATTACCCTACTTGCAAATAACTTCTCTTCAGTGTAGAAATTTTATCGGAACCGTTCAATATTTTAAATTTGAAGATCATCTTTACAACAAATCATTCGAATCGGCAATTGTTTAATTGTCCAAATGTATCAAACAACTCAAATTTGTAGGTACCAAGTAGCATATTCAGGATAAACCGTTGAGTTATTTGATTCATTTGGATGACTAAACGATCACCGATCCAAATGATTTTTTGTAGGAATGATCTTCAAAGAAAGATTAAGAGATTGAATGGTACCGCTTATAAAAAATTTACAGTAAAAATACATTATTTGCAAGTGAGAAAATGAGCTCATTCCCAAAAGAGAATGCAAGAATTATCCACAGAAAAATATGCCCCATTTTTTCTTCCTTTATTCTTTCTTGCTTGATATTTTTTCTTTTTTGGTCAATTTGCTTGATATTTTTAGTGATCATCACTTCTCAATATTTTCCCCATTCCTTCACACACATCACCCTCCATAACTGAACCCTCAAGGCTGCATGCAGCCATTGGCTTTCTTCCTTCAGAATCACATCATAATTAAACTTGAAGGCCATTCATTTATCAAAACTTCTTGCATATATGTTGCTCCAAACATTCTTCTCGACTTGTGCTCCTAATTTTCTGAATGTGTGTTCTTAAAACTATATATATTATCCATAATTTAAGTACTTTGAGAGGGTGTAATAATTACGAAAGATACAGCGGCTAATTAAACCCTTAACATGTATTACAGAACTTTTAAATGCACCTAATTACTATGTTCAGTTTTTCCATAATTTTGGCCCGTCGATGGAGCTTGCATTTTCACTGTATGAAGTTTCTCATTCTCTTGAAACTCTTTCTGATCATTCAAGCTAGGAGATTGCCTGATGTGTCAACTCTCCTTTTGCATGTCTCTCTATCTGACAGTCACTCTCTTGATCGAACATTGACTACTGTTTCTTTGTATTCATTTAGGGTGGTGCTATTCACACTCATTTTTACCTTCCACGAACCCCTTGTTAGTTTAACTAATCCTTTGGTCTTTGTTTCATTCGACCCAACCGCCAGAAATGAAAAGGCGTGTGTGAGTGGTAAAGGGGGTGTACGGATAGCACCACCATTCACCTAATTAGTGAAGTGTTTTGGTTAGTTTTTAGGATTTGATTGGAACAAACAATTCACTATATTCAATTCAAGGTATTTAAAAGGAAGAAATGAAAAAATAAATAAATTGTGTTCAGCTTGAAGATAGAATATGTATTACTCATTATAGAACTTATCTATTCAATCCCCTTGAAATAGATTAAAAGCGATAAGTGATCACTTTCATTCTAATCTCATTCTAAGTCCTTAAAATATACGTCGTTATGTACTTTACATGTTGTAAATTATCCATTCTAATCCAATCCTAAACATCAAGCTGATGCCTTAAGCGTTTTGGGGAACCTTGCTAATTAATTGATTTCTTCAATTATTCTCCTTTCGAAGGAGGGAATATATATATTCGAACAATTAACAATACAAAGAAAACATGAGAATATGCGACGATTAATAAGTCAACTTAATATTTAATCGGAGGAATATCTTCACTGCGTAAATTAATTAAGTGAGGCCACCAAAGCTCTGGTAATTAGAAAAATATACAGATTCCTCCAAAGCTGTATGATCTATAAAACCTTGGCACATGATCTATAAAGTGTATTCAGATACCTCATAAAAAATCTAACCTATAGAACTACGGCACGAGGATAATGCGTTTGGTTCGTGAGAATAATATTTAGAAAGAGAAATGCACTTACTTTTCTTATGTTTGGTCCATCGAACTTGAGTTTCAAGTAACATGATTAACCGTTTATTTATCTAATACATTCTTTGATTTTGATTATAAAATTTGTATTACGAAAGACTTCTACAGCCACCGGCCTAGCCTTTAGCTTTAGGATCGGTGGCAGCCTCCAGATTTTTGTGAATTATTCTTCTCCTCCTCCCTATTTCTTCATCTATGCTTCCTTCTGAGCTTGTCGCAGTTGTCTGAGCCTTAATTTGTCTCAGCCATTTGACCCTTGGTCTCAGCTTCCCTACCTCTCCCTCGCTCCCACTCATCTTTTCCAACCCATAAATCATGAATTAGATCTCGGAGTGTTGGGCTCTATCTTGACACCAGACCCAACACTCACAATCCACTGTTGAACCGACTTGATGGAAAAATTGGACGAAGTGTGGAACAATTAACGTCGGAACAAGGATGTTTTACACACCCTTTTGCCCTCCCCCTCCTGTTACCTTTTGTGACCTCCCTTGCTTGTGTGGCTTTGGATGTTGTGGTTCTTGGTGGATTGATTCTGCACAACATTCACAAATCTAATTTTTGGTTCGGGCGCTCTTTCCAGTTAGGGACGATGTCTTCCTTCGCGGAGCAAGCCTCGATTACAAATTACAACCATCGCAAGTTCCTGACGCAGGGCTTGGGGCCTCGTACATATACATCACCATGTATCCTGTCACTTGTCATGCCATATGTTGAGGTAGAACTGCCAAGACTACAATCAAATTCATTCAAAAGAACTCGCAATCTCGTCTATTTTAGTGAAAAAAACAGTTACGATACATTAAGTCATGGACAACCACAAACAACGGACTGAATCCGCGAAACTAGGGAAGACTTTTACCACAGATCCCGCTTTTCGCTGTTGATGGAGTAAACAACACTGAATCAACTCTTTTAGCACGAGAGTAAAATAGTCATACAATCCGTGATGAAATAACCAGCATTCGACCTTCCACAGATACTACCGTCTTGCCTTTCCGGAGAAGACAAAATTTAACCAGACCAGAGACAAGAGAGGGGTTTCCCTTCTTGGCATGTTTTTACACAATCGAGTACCATCTTTTGCAACTGTTCCTCAACTTCCTCCATGGATGAACAAGCATCTATGATCTGCATCAAGCCAAAACAAATTTAACCTCGGCATAGTATTCAACTCACCTAGGAATAGTACACTTCGAGAATGACAGTTGCAAACCAAACAATTTAGCAGTGTTGCAGGGTTAGTTGTTTTTTAACCACTAATGCAATGAGCCTCCGTAATATACAAAAAATTACCAACTTGCAGCATCACTCCAAGATAAAATGTGTAAACAATAATCAGATAATGATAGCCCAGCCAGCATCTATATTATTTACTAGGAGCAGATTTCACATCGGTGTTTGTTGGAAAACAAAAGAAAACTTGGGCATCAGAAAATGAAATTGGAGGAATACGGTTGGCATCACAACCCCACCTATGCTCTTTGTGAGAGTGAAATCTTTTTCCATTTCCGTTCATTCTGTTCCTTTAAGTACTTCTTTTAATGGACAACCGTTGATTCAATGTATTCTTTACAGTACAAAAATTAAAAGTTTGAGTAAAAAATTGCATCCAGGATGATATGGTCAAGATAGCATCACAACCGGAAGCAAATATCCAAGGTTCTTTAGTGAACTAAATGAATGAATCAACAAACTACCTTCCAAGTGGGACCGCGGAGGACCTGATAGTTCTGACCAACCTTCTTCTGAAACTCAAGCTGCTCGTATCTCTCACCTCCATAGCCTCCTCTTTCTGCAGCTTTCTGACAATTATAAATTCATACTTCATATCAACAAAGGGGAAAAATCACTGTGTCGATCTGATTTGCAGAGTAACCATCCAGGCTAATTTGTCAACATCATGCCAGGCTAAATGTAACAGCTCTATTTTCCTCAACAATAAATGTCAGCATAGAATAAGGACCCTAAGATATCAGTAGTGAGCCATGAAGGGCCAAAAATATACACCCATTATCTATTTTGAGAACCTATTGACTGCAAAATCAATTTGCATACCTAGGAAACTTCTTATGAGGGGCTGTTTGTGTATCTCGGAAGATATGAAAGACCACATAGGTAGCAAGGAATCACCTTAACCATGTTCAATATTAGATATGCAATCGCGCAGAAAATTAACTGACATACCAATATCCAGAATTACAAAATATGGGCCAAATCTTCATGTTGTTCTTCCCTAAAATTCAGTGTGAAAATGAAAATGACTACATACCTCAGGTGGTATGTCAAGGTACACTACAAGATCTGGAGCCAATAACCCAATCTCCGGAGCCTGCAAAAGAAACCTCATCTTTTTAATATCCTTATGTACAGAATTTAAAGATCATCAGGGGTAAAACATAAAGCATTTCCCCACCTTACACCATTCAATATCAAGTCCTTTGGCAGATGAAAATGCCACCCCTGAATAGGAATAACGGTCAACGACAAGGGTGGTTCCACTTTTCAATTTGCTCTCCATCAATGATCTACAGGGAAATTATGATTACTTAGAAAAATGATTTGACCACCTCATTCTTCACCCTAAGAGTGAACTTCAGCTAAAATTGAAGTGCACACACTCTTATAGTAATCAAAATAATTATTAAACGAACTAAAAAAGCCAACGACTATGTCATACAAAATGGGACATGGACTGTTCCTTCCCCTCTTAAACTATTCCTTCCGCATTTTGCATAACACCAACTAAGTTAAAACTAACAAGGAAAAACTTCTAACTTTACTAAAGTTTGCACAGTCGAAATAATACCCAACACATTTTGTAACCAAACATTGTTCTCATCTTGATCAATTTTAGCCAGGTTCCTGAGAAACCTAAATGCGAAATACATGAGGTCATTACAGATTTTATGTAAATGAGCACTGGGGCCTAGAAAAAAGTGCATTTGGATGCCCATGAAGACTAGAAGAATCCTGTAAACGTATACAGAAAAAAAAAAACTCAAGAACTTGTTTCCTCGCTATCAACCATACAACTGAAGTAACTTTTGCTGCTTATGAGTTCATTGTGTATTTTACCGTTACATCGGATTCTAAACTCAACAGAAACTAAACTCGAACAATGAAAGATTAGGTCATTAAACCAGATTCTCACACAACTCAGTCATCAAAAGAAAAAAATATATATCTCACTGTGTATTGTTCTGGCATCAGTTAGAAACAAAAACAACAATAAGAAGAAGTGCAATACATAGGAAACCTCACAACAAAGAATAGCACAACTAACCTCTTCTCCCAACGGTTGGCACTAAAGAGTAGATGGATTGTATGATCATCCAGTTGTGATTCGTTGGAAAGATACGAAGATATCATTTTCCCAACACTTGTAGTTCTGTCAGGAAACCGCCACAACTCAGCTGAATACCCTACCCTCTCCAAGTTTTTTACTAGTCTAGTTGATTGTGTCGTCTTCCCACAACGATCCAAGCCTTCAAGAACAACCAAGGCACCTCTTGAATCCTCCTTGCCACCTCTTAGGCTACAGTTCTGATTATTACTCTCCATCCGAATCCGCCTGATAAAATCCTTGTGGGGAAAGTTTGAGTGAAAACCCAACGACCTTCGTACCGCCCTGGCTCCAAATTTCCTAGAGAAGGAAATGCAATCTGTTATTAGATAAAGCCCTCAACTTCAACCAATTTCGAACAATTTCTGAAATCTATCATTCAACATCCATTCTAATCTACTCAAGTTCAAATTTTTCAATAAGGGGTATCTATTTCTAAACATGGGTAGCTGGGAATTGAACCAAAAACACAATAATTTGCAACCTCAAATTCTTACAAAGCCTTGCAAACAGTAGGATAAGAAGCATGGATCATGTCCCTCTCAACCTACAAACTGGAGATTTAATATTAAAAGGGAAAACAATTCACCAAAATTTGCATGATAACTGTGAACAGAACGTGATCTTGGCTAAAGAAAGAAAAAGGAAAGATTACCTTGAACGATTTGCGCTTCTGGGTAATCAGACTGTCAATGCAAATGTCAGACAGAAAAGAAAATAACAGTAAAGTAGGAACTTGGGGACCTGTGTGATTTCGCCGGCCAGTAAGGTATCCGCCGGGTGGGGAAAGGCGGCAAGTGGGGTTGATTCGGAGGAGAGTTGCTGAAACACCCCAACCCTTCTTAGGGTAATTCAACGTTCTAAATCCGTTTCCAATGTCCGTTTTCCCCCAAATTCAATTTCTATTATATAGTTTTATTTATTGGACTCTTTATGTGCTTAGGAGCAATTATTGTGACGTTTCCGTCTTCGCTAGTGGCGCAGCTTTTGGCGGCGAAGTACAGTGAGTGGACCCCTTCTAAAATTACATGATTTAATAATTTAATTGCATAAATGATTAGCATGCCTACGGATTTATAATTTGATTTATGTGAAGCCTGTTGATTAAATATATTGATTTTCGTCTCGTGTTTTTGGTGAAGAATTAATTGTGGCCTATATTGAGCTATATTTTGATATACACAGTATTTTCTATAAAAACCATGAACTGGTAGACTATCTGATAGATGACGATAGGATGCTAGAACATGTTTTTGAACCCCTCTTTATAGTGTAGACGATGATCGGTAACCTACGCTATGAAGTGGTATTTACGAGAGACGTAACTATTTGTGCGTACCTAGTAGACACTATGCCGCCTGGGGCGAGGATCTGGTGTTGGCATTTAGGCCGGGAGAAATAATCCCTAGCGAAAGGCTGAGGGACATGGAGATAGGCACTGGGCCGGGAGGGAGTTATCTCTGGCTACGGGCACAGAGACTTAGGTGCAGGCATTGGGCCGGGAGTTATATTTATTCAGTGATCTTTCTAGCAGCACACCGCGTTTACGAGACGATTTATGATGCGTTTACTGTTTTGATTTCCGCGATGCGTTTCCGCGATATAACTTTTGAGATATTGTGGCATGCTAGGATTTTTATTAAATCCATCACTTATTATGCTAGTAGTTTTCATTATATAAACTTTGGGGGTTAGTACGTTGATAACTGTTTTATTATTATATATATATAAACTTGGTCCACTCACCTTTGTTTTGCGCCCCCATTCAGGACTTAGAATCAAGGCACCTAATCCCGGCATGAAGGCACTTCCGCAGCAGCATCTTCGGATCCTCTCGATGTAGGACCCACTTCCTTATTCATCCAAATTTTATCTTAATTCTTTTTAGTGATTATGTTTAGTTGTATGCTCTGAGCACGTTCCTAAATTATTAATTCTTGGTATTTTAAATTTCTAACCCTTATTTATTTCTTATTCTTAGCTTTTGTATCAATTAATGGCTTTCGTCACCCTCGGGTGTCGGCCAGCACGTGTCTATCCTGGTATTCGGGGAATATCAGGGTCGGGGCGTGTCAGATTGGTATCAGAGCGTGGTTTGTTCAGAGCATACTTAGGATTCTTTTCTATTCTCTTAAAGTTTCGGTTTTGACATCATCTGGATGTTAGGACTTCTAGATTTGGTACCATTCGGCGCAATTGTGCAAATCTTTCTTTGATTGAATTGTCACCTTCTGGTTGAAATTCAAGAATTCGTGTCGGAATTGTGCCTCATCGGTGACGTGTTTGATTTGTTGGACGACTTTAAACATCGGATCGATACTCAGCGACGTGTTTTAGAAATCTTAGTGAGCGGAAGTTTGGTAAAGACTAACTGTATATTCGAAATGGCGATGCCACTCTGCAACATGCGTTCCCTAGGAATTGCGGGTGGAGTCGGCTCAACATCGAAATCTTGAGAAACTCCTCAGTAGCAGACGCTATTCTCTTTAATTTCCGAAATGAGTTGCAATTCTTGTTGTTGTTATAGTTGAACTTGGATGAGGAATATCCAGTCTTGTTTGGATAAGCAGATTCCTTGAACTTCACCTGGGTTTAGTACTTGGTGGTAAACCCTAGTTCCTCGTTCGCGTACTTTTCGGCGAGGATGAACTTAGTCTCTTACTTGCAGCCTAGTTGTTCAGCCTTGTAATTTTCAGTGTAATGACTTGAGACTCTATCATATTCATCATTGTACGAAGATCGAACTTTACTCTGAATTCCCCTGAACTCATTGAGCTTTGGTTTGCTCAAGGGCATCACTTTAAGGTAGCTAATTGTGTCACTATATGCATACGCAAGCTGCTTCGTATCTTCCTTCTTCGTCATTCTGTTGATTCAGAGGTTCTATATTTAATTTCTGAACTTTGAAACAACTCTCACAAAGTATTGTGAATTTCAAAATGTTTTTGACCTCGTCAAATCTTATTATCAGTTCTTAACTATTCGTGAGCTTAGACCTATTTCATTTTTGGCTAAGAACCAGTTGACCATACTGTGATGATTTGCAAAATAATCATAAACAGTGATTTCTATTTCTGCATCTTTATCTTCTTTCGCTTGTTGGTTTCTCAATGTAAAATTGAATCATGCCGGAACAATAGGAGTTTGTTCTTGGCGTGGTTTCTGGTTCAAATCCTGATTTCTTGTAATCTATCTTTTTATGGAATTGTTTTGACCCTCAAATTCTTGAGTATTCTTTCAATCTTCTCGACATGGTTTCTCGCCTAATTAGTGAGAAATTCACGATCGATTGTTTCGGTGAAAGTGGGCACCCAGTTCATGTTGATTCGGACAGGAATGTTGGGAGCATAATCTTTTCACAAGCTTACCAGACTTATCATAAAGAGATCTTCGTGAGGGTGAAGTTTGAGTTGTCCTTTGGTATGAGACTGGTGAAAATTGTGGTGCAGAAGGTCATCATATTGTATCACTATCTCACTAGAATTCATAGGCATCACATCGGTTATTTTCCAACTATATGTGTTCGTCTCAACGCATATTTTCACTGCTTCACTTCTGAACCTTATTGTTGTGAGTACGTGGTTGTTAAAACATTTCTAGCAGATTTGTTTGGTGCATTCTGGAATGGCATTACAGGACGGTCGAAGCGAGAATTGGATAATCTTTACACTTCTCTCGAAACGTGCGTGTTATCTTTGGTTGTTAGGATGACCATTTGCGAGTCGTTCTTCTTTCCACCAACTTTGACCTTGTTTGACTAGAAATCTGCAACTAAGCAAAAATTGAGAGGTGGATTGAGCGCTACAACTGTTCCCAAGAGATGCTGCGTGTTAAGGAAGATGACTTCTCGTTTTCTGCTTGCTTGGTTCGAGCTTTTGGGTCTACTACTAACATGGTAGCCACTTCTCTTGAATCCCAAGGTACAATTTGCAAATGGGTTCTTTACTGGTGAAATTCTGAAGTAGTTGGTCACATTTGGAAGAACTAAGGAGGATAGGATGCTTGGTGCTGGATAGAGTTTTACGACGACAATTTCTGTTTTGTTTGGTTTGGGTATGGCACTGTTGCGACATGGTACTAGAGTTTCTACAGGTAACATTGGTTGTTAGAGGAGTTGTGCGAGCTTGTATTCGGAGGATCGAATTTACGACGTGTGAAATTATTCATCCTCAGGAAATTACTGCTTGCTTATCGAGACAACAAATGTGTGATCAATATCACGGGCGGCCGACCGGTATATCGATAGCTTATTTGTTGGGTTCGTTAAGCAAGTGGGTAGGAAGATTCGTCTACAGTAGCTGGTGCAGATTCAGAATTGTTCTTCTTGGGACTCGACCTAAAGACACATTTATTCTCGAAGTACATGACGTTTCGAATTCTTGGGCGAGACCCACTCTCATTTTTCAGTTTTGGTTTTCAGTTTAAGTATTTTGAACTCCCTTTACTCTAGTTAATTGTTTTGACGTTACAAATGTTTTTTGAAGAGTATTTATGTTTTCATTTTTTAAGTTGATTTGAGTTTTGATCTATATATTAGTACATATCTATTTTGGCGTTATCTGGCCTTAAATTATTTTGTGTTTTCAACTGTATATTTTATTAAAGTATGTTTTCTATTTTTACACGGATGGGGAAAGAAAGTATGAGCCTGGAGGCACGAAAGATGGAATCATTGCAGCCGATCGCGACGGCGTGGCATTTTCCCTTTTGTGCAACCGCTCTGATTTGATTTCTTCGTTACGTATATATATGTGTATCCTTTCTCGTATTTTCGAGTTTTTCAGTGTAGTATGTTATTTTAAATTTCGAGGACGAAATTTTTTATAAGGGTGGTAGATTGAAACACCCCAACCCTTCTTAGGGTAATTCAACGTTCTAAATCCGTTTCCAATGTCCGTTTTCCCCCAAATTCAATTTCTATTATATAGTTTTATTTATTGGACTCTTTATGTGCTTAGGAGCAATTATTGTGACGTTTCCGTCTTCGCTAGTGGCGCAGCTTTTGGCGGCGAAGTACAGTGAGTGGACCCCTTCTAAAATTACATGATTTGATAATTTAATTGCATAAATGATTAGCATGCCTACGGATTTATAATTTGATTTATGTGAAGCCTGTTGATTAAATATATTGATTTTCGTCTCGTGTTTTTGGTGAAGAATTAATTGTGGCCTATATTGAGCTATATTTTGATATACACGGTATTTTCTATAAAAACCATGAACTGGTAGACTATCTGATAGATGACGGTAGGATGCTAGAACATGTTTTTGAACCCCTCTTTATAGTGTAGACGATGATCGGTAACCTACGCTATGAAGTGGTATTTACGAGAGACGTAACTATTTGTGCGTACCTAGTAGACACTATGCCGCCTGGGGCGAGGATCTGGTGTTGGCATTTAGGCCGGGAGAAATAATCCCTAGCGAAAGGCTGAGGGACATGGAGACAGGCACTGGGCCGGGAGGGAGTTATCTCTGGCTACGGGCACAGAGACTTAGGTGCAGGCATTGGGCCGGGAGTTATATTTATTCAGTGATCTTTCTAGCAGCACACCGCGTTTACGAGACGATTTATGATGCGTTTACTGTTTTGATTTCCGCGATGCGTTTCCGCGATATAACTTTTGAGATATTGTGGCATGCTAGGATTTTTATTAAATCCATCACTTATTATGCTAGTAGTTTTCATTATATAAACTTTGGGGGTTAGTACGTTGATAACTGTTTTATTATTATATATATATAAACTTGGTCCACTCACCTTTGTTTTGCGCCCCCATTCAGGACTTAGAATCAAGGCACCTAATCCCGGCATGAAGGCACTTCCGCAGCAGCATCTTCGGATCCTCTCGATGTAGGACCCACTTCCTTATTCATCCAAATTTTATCTTAATTCTTTTTAGTGATTATGTTTAGTTGTATGCTCTGAGCACGTTCCTAAATTATTAATTCTTGGTATTTTAAATTTCTAACCCTTATTTATTTCTTATTCTTAGCTTTTGTATCAATTAATGGCTTTCGTCACCCTCGGGTGTCGGCCAGCACGTGTCTATCCTGGTATTCGGGGAATATCAGGGTCGGGGCGTGTCAGTTGCGGCAAGAGGGCTTTGAGTAGGAGGCGAATGGCGGCAAGAGGGGTTTGAGTGGTGGTCTTGATCGAAAGGGTTTTGACTTTTAAAAGCTAATGATACTCCACTAATTTACTATGGGCTCTTCCTTGTGAAAGAGAAATTTTTCTTTGTGTCGAGAACATAATCTATTACACTAAGTTTTATAATATAATTAGTTAATTTTTTTAAGGTTCTAATCAATTGTATTATTATACTTGATATACCGTATCCATCTCATTCCAAAAATGCAACCATGTCCATTGATCATCTCTACAAAAATCATTCAAATATGAAATAATTAAACTATTGTATTAAATAATAGCCTTAGTATTTATATGACAAAACCGTATTCATCTATTTTTTCAGTGCAATTGGATGTCTTAATAATTTTATATTTGTCTAATTGTTTACAAAAATTAATCTATGAACAATATACTAAAATAAAAATAATTTAAATCGTTGAAGAAAATTACGAAAAGAGTAGCATAAAGTCTCTGTGAGATAAGCTTATTAAGTAACTGCATCTATCAAGCTCTGTAGTAAAAGATCAGCTAAGATCCAGTGTAGGGTCAGTAGAAAACGCATGAGACTCTATCTGGTTTCCCAACCTTGCAAATTCCTTTGCCGCCCGTCCTAGCCTTTGGCTTGGGTGCTGGTGGCTATCATTGTCTAAGTTCCTTGTTCTCCTATTTCCCTCTTTCTCCTGATCCTCTTCTCTCTTTTTCAAATTTTCCCTAAAATTTTTCTCAGTTTCCTTAGGTTTTGTCTCTAATTTTTCCCGTGAGTTTGTCTCACTTTTGAGCTTCATGTCGTTCCTCTCCACCCCTTCTTCTCCTCTGGATGTTCTTTTCCAAACCCAAAACTCCATCTCTCCTCACTTTTCCCTTTTGCCTCCCTTCCCCATAACCATCCACACCCCATCCTTTGCTCTAATATGTAGACTCTTAGCATAATATGGTTGCCATATTTATTTCCCACCCTCCATGTCCCCTCCCCCAACGGCTTGCCATATTTCGATTGAGGCCAAGTGTATGGCGGCTTCGGCCAAAGTAAGGGTATTTTACATACCCCTTAGCCTCACCTTCTACTCATGTGCTACTGTGTTTGTATATATTTGCAGGGATTCGTGAATGAGATTTGGATCTGGTGACTATCTTTTGGTTATGCGTCTTTGGTGAAGAAATCTGAATGTGGTGTGCTTCTTGTTGCGGATTTGGTACTTTTGTGCTGCGATGTCTTGTTCGTTTTCACCACTCGATCGTTTTCTCTAGTATTGCTGCTTCGGTAGCTGCTGGCAAGAGTTTTGTGGCGGTGTCAGCAGCGGATGCTGCTTTATGTGATCGGAAATTAAGGATTTAAGTTTCCGTTTTAGTTTATTTAATTGAGCTGGACTTTTATGTATCTGTTCCCCCAATGTATTTGGATTATTTTGACTTCCCTTATGTTGACCTGCAACCTTCTACAGATTAATTAAATTATCTTTTCAGACCAAAAAAAAATATAACTGCATTTACCAATCAGTAATAAGTACAATATTTCCAACTTCCATTGATTATAGTGAGTAGAGTAATTTAAAACATAATTTTGCTATAAAAAAAAAACCCGCTTAATCAGATCGAACGGCTGAAATACCAAATTTCCTGAATAGTATGTTTCATCCAAGGGTCGACACGGCGACACCTGTTTTAATAGATAATTACATCCGAAGGCTTAACAGTCAGGGCAGTCGATATTCTCTCTGTAACTTTTCTTTTTGGTCCTATTATTTTCTTAATTCGTGCGCTTTGCTCTGCGGGAAAGAAAGAAACCTTGCGTTCTTCAAGCTCGTCTTCTTCTTCGTCGCCTCGGGCGGGTACGGGTCGCGATCCGGTCACTGTTCAATTCGGGCTTTCTAGGGTTTCACCTCACTCAGCACGCTCCACCCCTCGCAGTTTCTCAGTCTCGTTGCTCTGAAGTTCTCGACCTCGATTTGTGATCGCGCAGAAGATTTCTTGTTTGATCGCAAGGGAGCTTTGGAATTCTAGTGGGCAGCTCAGCGATAGCTACAGGTATTTTTCTAGGGTTTGGGATAACTTTCAATCTTGGGAATTTGTGCTTTATATAGTTCAATTTTGTCGAATTAGTTGCTGTTCAAGTTTTTAGGGTTTATATTCAATTTTGTCGAATTTTCACTTCTAGATGTAAAATGAGCTCTGGAACTTACCCAAGAATTAATGTTACTGTTGTAAACTTTTTGATGAATGCTTCTTCTTCTTCTTCGGATTTATCGTTCTATTTTTTTATTTTTTTTAAGGTAATTTAAAATGAAGCTCTTCTAAGTTGTGTTCTTCGTATGTGTTTTTTCGTATCGAAAAGTAATCATTTTGGCGGTTAAATTGGAGACGAACTTGAATTATTGCTCCTTCCTATGCAACCTAACGGACCCCTTTTTGTTTAACTGGAAAATCACTGTTCTGGTATAAAGAATAGTGCTAGGAGATTGTTTGGGATATTTGGTGATGGCCAAGAAGAACAAGAACCCGGGAAGGGGAGGGTACTATGGCGGTGCATTTGAGCAGGCTGGTGAATGCTCGGGTAGCTCAGGAAGAATCGACGCAGAAGTTACTGGCTCGGAGGATTCAAGTGCTCCGACGAGGAAAAGTATTAGTTTGAATTCTAGTAACCGCGACAGTTTTCGTGTGCCCATACAAATTCTTCCCTTGTCAAACATGTTGTCATCAGAGAGGAAGGATTTGATACATAGGTTGAGAATGGAACTTGAACAGATACGAATACTTCAGAAAAAAGTTGAAATGCATAAAACCAATGGTGTTGCAGTGTCCTCTTCTAGTGATATCATCAGCAATGGCCAGAATGGGCCGCATGTCGATAGTTTTAGAAAGTCGTCGACATTGACTTCTGTGTCGGGGAAAAGACTGAATCTTGGGGCTCCAAAAGCACAGACACGGAATCCGGAACCTTCTGGGAGGTTTGACTTTAGCACTGCTAGTGCGATTCTTATGAAACAATGTGAGGCACTATTGAAACGGTTGATGGCCCATCAATCCGGTTGGCTTTTCAAGGAACCTGTTGATGTGGTGAAGTTGAACATTCCTGATTATTTCACTGTTATCAAACATCCAATGGACTTGGGTACAATAAAGAGCAAGATAGCTTCGGGATCTTACTCATCCCCGTTGGAGTTTGCTGCTGATGTAAGGATGACCTTCACCAATGCTATGACCTACAATCCACCACAAAATAAGGTCTATGCCATGGCTGATACTCTTAGTAAATTTTTTGAAGTCAGGTGGAAAACCATTGAGAAAAAACTGCCCAAGGCTGATTCCCAACCACCGCCAGCTAAATCTGGTCCTCGCGAAGGCATGGAAACTCCTAAACCATTGCCCCCCTCAAAAAAGAGGACTATCACGTCAGTGCACAATGAAGTCAAGTCTGAGCCTCCTAAGCGAGTAATGACAACAGAGGAGAAGCTCAATCTGAGCAGAGAATTGGAGTCTTTGCTTGGAGAGATGCCGTTACACATCATTGATTTCTTGAAGGAGCACAGTTCAAATGGAAAGGACACTGGAGAGGATGAGATTGAGATTGATATCGATGTTCTAAGTGATGATACTTTGTTCACCTTACGGAGGCTTTTAAATGAGTATTTGCAAGAGAAACGAAATAACCATGCAAAGGCTGAACCTTGTTCAATGGAGGTATTAGCTCGACCTCACCTTTTTCCTATTCCTGGAATCAAAGTAGATTAATATATGCCTGAAACATACATTGTTGTCACTATATTGCAGCTTGTCAATGAATCAGGGTTGAGCAATTCATCCATGCAGCCATGTAAAGGTCATATTCTTCTTTATCTACTTGCATATATAAGTGCTGACTTCAGTTTTAGAATGTTTGAAACACTTGGTTCCCCCTTTCACTATATGCATTTGTAGGGAATGATCCGGCTGATGAAGATGTTGATATTGGTGGAAATGAGCCTCCTGTCTCAAGCTATCCTCCTGTGGAGATAGAAATGGATACTGGCCATAAAAGTAGTAAAGCCATCAGCTCAAGCAGCTCCAGTGGTAAGTTGAGTTTGTCAACTTTTTATTTCTCCAATTTCATGCATTAAATTGTATAATTTTTTAGTTTTAATTAGATGGAGAGGAGAAAAAAAAAATAGAGTAGGGCTTGTTGGAGCAAATATTTTGTTTCTCAAATTCATGCACTAAATTATTTAGTGTTCAAGTTTTGACTTAACTTGAGGCCAACAAATAAATAATTAAATAAAGACTGCATGCTTGCAAAAGAGTCATGATTTTATTTCCTGAGTTTCAAAAACACTAAATAATTTTTTATCTTGTGTATGTTTTACAGATTCAGATTCTAGCAGTTCTTCTGAGAGTGAATGTGATGATGTGAAGGCTGCAAGTCTGGTAAATGAGCATAAGCTGTCTGAAATTTTATGTTAAATACATCAAATAAATTTTACTGCACCTCTCATGATGGATGGTTTGTGAACTATTGGGTTTGTGTGGTACAATAGTGTATGGGTACTGGGTAGTGGTTTGACTGACGGACCTGACATCATACTTAATTCTTCTTCAGGTACCAGAAGCTGTGAGTTCTGGAGCTCATTTAGATGTAAAGACAACAATTGATAATCCCCTCGAAGGAAATCGTGAGTAATTTTTTTAATAAAATCACATTCCTGTTTTCATTCTCTTGGTGTTGCATGAAGTATTTTTGATATACAGTTTCCAGTCCATAAATGAGAAACACAGGGTGGGTCGAAAATATAATACGTAGTTACAGAAGATAATAGGGAATCTTTTGACAATGTCTTGGGCAAGAAATCTAATTAAAACAGGATCATGAATAGGGAGGAAGTACCTTCATGCTTAAATAGAGGCGTGTTTGGAAGAGCGTATCATGTTTTGTGTTGCAGATGCATAACATCTGATCATCTATTATTTATAATAAACATGGTTTTATTTTTTATTTTTTATTTTATTATTATTTTTTTAATCTATAATAAACATGATCTCTTATATGCTGCCCTTCGATTATCTATTACAATATTCAGCTTAATGATGGGGATGGAATTTAGTCCGTTTGGGACTCTCAATCATTTTAGTAACCATCTTGGTTGTACTCTACTAGTGACATGGTTTAGACTTCTCTGAGGTGTGATTGTATTTATGGATTTTGAATTACTTGATGATTAAATTTTCTAATCTATGGGATCTTACAGAGTCTGATAGTGGGTTGGATCAAGTTGAACAAAGTTCCCAGCAGAAGCCAAGTCCTGTTGAGTCAGATTGTTGCCAGCATGGTAAGCCGAAGAGTTAATTTCATTTAAAAGAAAAATAAGTTAAAAAAAAAAATAGTAGCTGTGCTGTTGGTTTTGTGGTAGCATCTCATAGTTCATCTCTAAAAAAAATGTAGGAGACAGTGCTCCCCAAGAGAGGCCAGTCTCCCCCGAGAAGCAGTACAGGGCTGCTGTATTGAAGAATCGTTTTGCTGATACCATTTTAAGAGCACGAGAGAAAACACTTAATCAGGTGGGTTACAAAGTCACGCTACTTGTGTACTTACTGTGTTTGTATGAAACCATTTTGCAAGTATTTTCTACTCTGGATGTGACCCGGTGCAATTTGATCTGGCTGAGATCAGGGTGATAAAGGAGATCCGGAGAAATTGCGGCGCCAGAGGGAAGAACTTGAACTGCAACGGAAGAAAGGTGGAGATCTTTACGCTAAAACTTTTACTTTTCTGCTTGCATCAAGTCCTTTGTTGTGTGCATGTTTTGTGTGGGTTTGATGGCATAAAATTTTGCAACGATCCTTTGATTGCAAACCATGTTCACACATCTCCTATAGTTTAGTAAACTGAAATGTCTGTTCATATGTATTTGTGTATTTTGTTACTAAATATGAGCAGAGAAAGCACGGTTACAAGCGGAAGCTAAGGCTGCCGAGGATGCTCGAAGGCGAGCGGAAGCAGAAGCTGCAGCTGAGGCTAAACGGAAGAGGGAGCTTGAGAGAGAAGCAGCAAGGCAGGCATTGCTGCAGGTAAATCGCCAAACCTCCTCATATGTTGCATACATACTACCCCTCTAGTATCTGTGGATCTTTATGGGGAAATTGTTTGCGTTGTGTACAGATGGAAAAGACTGTTGAAATCAACGAGAACTCTCGGTTTCTTAAAGATCTGGAGATGCTTAGAACTGCCCCTGCAGAGCAGCTACCGAGCTCTGTAGACGAAACGAGCCCCGATCACTCGCAGGACGGCTTAGGCGGCTTTAACTTTGGAGGGAGTAACCCGTTGGAACAACTTGGCTTGTACATGAAAGACGATGATGAGGAGGAAGACGCCGAGCCTGTTAGTGTTCCTCCAGGTACTGTAAATGCTTCTCCGAGTCCTGTAAATGATATAGAAGAGGGAGAAATTGATTAAATCGTTTGCTGCTTTTGTACTCATGGACGAAACAAAGAAGTACGAAATAGAATATTTTGATATGAAAAGAGGATTAAAAAAGAAGAAATGTCTGCGTACTTTTGTCGTTGATGCTTTTTTGGGTAATTTACCATCCATCCCTTGATGGCATCCAAAGGCCAGAAAGAACCCCTTTTTTTTTTTTTTTTTTTTTCCGGTGACCGTTTCAACGAGGAATTCTACCGGAATTCTACCGTTCGCCGGATCGGATAACAGAGGTGCATGTAAGACTATTTTAGACTCATTGGTATGAGAAATTGAACCCGAATTTGAATTCCCTTTCACATGAGGCCGGTGCTCGACCCTCGCACTTAAAACTATCTCCAAAGACAAAATTTACAAGTTAAAAATACACGTATTTGATTACAGATGTTGTGGTGCAAGTTATAACATCTCTAATGCAAAATTGCAAAGAAAATCAAATTCGACTTTTAAGTATCGAGAACGGTAATTTTGTAGATTGCATAATGTGGTGATTGTGATTGATGGTTAGATGCATTCTGTAATGATTACTATCTATTTAAATATGATATATCATGTGATTTGGCGTTTAATGACTGGATCACATGATCTGACGTTTGATGGATGAATACATTCTGTAATGATTTAAACAAAGAATTCAACCATCAATTAATATATCATCCGATCTATAAAATATAATTCAAGTTGATGTGTCTTTAACATCACCCGTATGAATTGGAGAAGCACTAAGTCAAACAAAGTTAAAAAGCCCCCAATCGTTCTCGTGAACATAACGATTTACCAAATCGCTTCGTACGAATAAACAATAAAATAGAGTTAGCGGTTCAACACCGCACCAAATTCTTATGAACTTTCTCGAACTCGAACGCAGTCAGTCAGTCTCAGGAGTCGCACTGACACACCCACACCACACCAGTCGTTGTCCCACTCGCCATCCCAAACAACGCAATTCTCTATAAATCAAACCCTCTCTCAGTTTCCCGTAATCTTCGTCAAAGCCCTTTGATTTCGTTTCCATCTCAGATGGAAACCCAAAACCCAATCCACTCCCCGCCGTCGCCGTCGCTGTCGCTGTCGCCGTCGTCATCTCTCCAATTCCCATGCCTCCCCATCTTCTTCCTCATGTTCTCCATCGTCTACCTCATTGCCTACTTCATCGTCTTCCGAACTTGGAGCCCTAAGATCCGACCCGAAGCCTCCAGCTGCCTAATCTCCCTCGCCCACGGCACCCCCGCCGTCGTTCTCTCCACTTACGCCATCCTCTCCGACCCCGCCACCGGATTCGCCGCCCCCAACACCCTTTTCCAGAACTCCGTCCTCGATTACAGCGTCGCCTACTTCCTCACCGATCTCCTCCACTACCTCGTCTTCTTCCCCAGCGACGTCCTCTTCATCGGCCACCACCTCGCCACGCTCTTCGTCTTTCTCACCTGCCGCTACGTCGCCTCCCACGGTGCATTCGCCATTCTCTCCCTCCTGATCCTCGCCGAGGTCACCAGCCTCTGCCAGAACGTCTGGACGCTCGCCAACGCCAGGAGAAGCGACTTGAAGTTTGCAGCTAAGGTGTATGATCTATTGTCTCCTCCTTTTTACATTCTCTATTCCATTGTTCGTGGCTTTTTGGGTCCGTATTTCGTGTACCGAATGGGGGCCTTTTACATCAGCGGCGCCGCCGACGGATTGATTCCGCGGTGGGTTTGGGGTTCCTGGATTGTGGTAGTGATGGCCGCCATTTCTGTCAGCATTTTGTGGATTTCGAATCTCTGGGTCGAATTGTTCAGAGCCAGGACTGGCGAATTGGAAAAGAAAGCTAGATGAAACCCAAGATTTTGGGTTTTGGGGTTTTTGTTTTTCACCAATTAGAGATTTGAAATTGAAGATTTGAGCTGTTTCTAAAAGCTTAATAACAATTTGGGTTGTTCTTTTTAGTGGTTATATATGTAACAATTTGCAACATGTATTCTTAATCACAGTTTCATAGTCCTTTAATTAAAATGTTTGTTACAATTTGCTGAGCCTAGTGGCGTTCTAGGATTTACAAAGCCGCTTATTTGCAACATGTATTCTTAATCATAGTTTCATAGTCTTTTCATTCAAATGTTTGTTACAATTTGCTGAGTATGGCGTTTTAGTATTCATACAGCCGACTTTACTTAGTGGGATAAGGCTTTGTCGTTGTTTGTTACAATTTGCTGGTTTCTGCTTAGGTTTGCTTGAATTCACTTAACAAAACAACGTTCTAATCTACTCTAACTTACGAGAAGGGATTTGAACAAGGGGCGAGCACACTGTTGTGCCTAACTGACATAACCCACGTCTGCGTATGCATCAATTATTAGGAATGAAATGAATAAGTTGATACTCTTATCTTCTAGTTGAAGCAGGCCAACCACCAAACCTATTGAATAGGTTGAAGCGTTGAAGCAACCCAAAATTTTGACTTTCTTTCTTCAGCAATATTCTTATTCCTCCCAACTGCTTTGGTTATGGTTGAACTTTCGGGCCCTATTTCGCTGTCACGCTGCATTTTGGTGAGATCGTCGACATTCAACTATGCCAGTACTTGGTTGGCTGTCGACATACCAAAGAAAGAGACTGGTGGAAAACCCGATTTTCATATCTTTCGTGGTACTTATTCCTCACAAACTCTACTGGTTTGAGTGCCAAAAGTTTGTTAATTGTAGAAGTGCTAGTCCTTGGCCTGAAGTATGATACTCCGTAAACCTCCGATAGGCGATAGGATCATCAGTAGGACGCCGAGTGTAATGCAAATCTGAAATCGAGGACACCAAATATTATGGAGGTCTGGTTTTACCACTATTGAACGAAAGAAGTTACGTACGTACCCAGTTAATAAACCGAGATAGGCTAAACTTGCGCGGTTTCTTGATGGCAAGCCATATGACACACGGGAGCTTGAAGAGAGAAATCAAACGGAGACTGAGTGAGTGAGATTTGAACTTAAGATTTGACTACAATTTAAGAGACGGACTTGGGACTTACATAGTGTGATTCTGGGGAATAAGCAAATCCTCCGAGCAATCCCATGAGACCACCGAAGAAGGAAAAAGTTCATTCCGACGACCATTGTGAAACGCTGAAATATAACACACGAAGGCAAGCTTTACGCCAAGGCGTGCTGCCCTAGTTCATTCAGAAGCCAAGCTTTAAGCCAAGGCGTGTTGCCCTAGTTCTTGGTACCTATCTAACGGCTTTCCAGGAACCATTTCATGTATCTCAACAATTTGCCATTACGTGAATAAAGCGATCACCTATGAGAACACCATTACAATTTACAACACATCCAGGACGCCAGAGATGAATGAAACAAGCAATTAAAATTTTGTCCGAGGTTTAGTATAGTTGGTTAAGGCAGTGTGCTTGCTGAATGTACCATCCGAGATAAGGACACAGGCTGAACGTACCATCCGAGATTGGACATGGCAAAGGGAAGACTTAGGACACCAGCTCCAACCATGGAGTTGACATTGTGGAAAGTTGAGTACGTACCACCATTTTGCGTTCCTTGAAGAAGTAATTGGAAGCCAATCATATATTTCCTTCCGCCTCCTTATCTTTTCCTCATCAATGATTGCTTCTCTGGTTTATCGTCCACCAGCGATTGAGTACACAATTCCTAAACAAAATTGATTCACAAGCCAAATGTTTGTCACCCAAATGAATCAAAATCAGAGAGAGAGAGAGAGAGAGAGAGAGAGAAAGAGAGAGACTTACATTGCTGGGGATGGAAGAATTTTAGGGTCGGAGCGTGAACTCCCATTGCTGCAGAGAACAGATAAGGCTTTGGCTTCGAGTCTAGCAGGAATTGAAGAATTTTTGTTTGCTAGTTTTGTCCAACGAATAAGCCATTCGGCCATAGTTGATTTTTTTGAGCTCACTTGATGTTGATATTTTTTTTTTGTTTGCTTTGGTGCCGGAAATTATTCTTGGGCAAAAAAGATAGTTCAATTGATGTGTGTATATTGTACGATGCCATTGTTGATTGAATGCTATGAAAACCTGACTAGTTATAACCACGGCTATTAGTTGTACAGAATAAAGTACAACGTAGGCCTATCGCAGAAGATTGAGAGACTCGAGAACATAATGGCGGAAAAATGCAAGTTTCTTTGCATGCTTTTGGGTTTAAGGTTTGGATAGATTTTAGTTTTATATGGCTGAAAGTTTATATATATTAGCTTTCAAGATGTCACAAGAGTCATGTCTCAATGTAACATTGTTCTTCTCACCAGTGTCCAGCAAATATATGCAATCCACTAAAGTGATATCTCTATTTCATTGGTGCTGAATATAAATGAATCAAGGTTCTGAGTTTATGCATACACATACTGACATACAATACAAAAATACACACCGAGATGACTCGTTACATAAGTTTTTCTTCTGGTTAACTCCGTTGGCACCTCGTTACATGCCCTAGAATCGTATGTCTTCATTCATGGTACTTATTCGTAACTTATGCTTGCATTTCCATATCTACTGCATTGAACTTCAGGGCAAAGTACTTGTGTTTGTGCCAAGTTTGTTACTTAGTTGTAGAATTTGTAGGTACTGGCTTGAATTATGATACTCCTCAACCCTCCAATAGGTGATAGAATCATCAGCATGACGCCGAGAGTAATGCAAATCTGCAATTTAAGGAAGCCGATTTAGAAATGAAGACGGTTATGGAAAGAGTGATGTTATTAGCACTCCGAAAAAACATGTAAGAATAGAATATGAACAAACACACGTACCCAGTTAATAATCCAAGATAGGCTCCACCTGCGCGGTTTCTTGATGGCAAGCCACATAATGCAAGGGAGCTAAGGAATGAAATCAGATGGAGATCGTGAATCAGTGAATGAATAGTTTAGGTTAGACTATACTATCGCTTGAACAAAGGAAAAGTAAAACTTTTTGACTGCAAAGAAAGAGATTAAGGACTTACAAAGTATGTTGTCGGGGAAAATGCAAATCCTCCAAAGAATCCTAGAAGACCACCGAAGAAGGGGAAAGTAATGGCGACAAACATTGTGAAGGCTGAAATCAATCACACACGATCAAATCATATATTCAATATTGTTTGGGAAACGATATACATAACACATTTTCCCCTTCTGCACGCCATGTATATCATTTTTTCCTTATTCTCCTTTAATTTGTTCAATCTAAAGATCATAAATAAATAAATACGGTGTGCATGGAGAGAAAAGAGTGAAGTTATGGCGGTCACTCTACTCGATGAGGACCTGAACTACTTACCAACATAGATATTCCGGGAAACAAAGCGGAGGATTAGGGTAGGCCTGAAGTGCAGTTTCTTCACCAACAAGGTCTCTATCATGTCAAATACTGGCATTGCATATAGCTGCATTGCAATATGGTAACACAGCAAAACCAAGAATATTTGATTAAAATCCAATTGAAATTTACCAAGATCAAATATTCTAGTTTCTAGTACAAATTTACCTGATAACTTCCAATGACATGGACGACAACAAACATGTTTGCAGTTATGATGAGCCACTCAGGTTTCTCTAACGAGATGAGGATATTGTCCTCCACTGAGTTCCCAAAAGTGTAATATCCAATGAGAGCCACCGGAAAGTAGCACAAGGCCACGACGAGGTAGGCGAACACGACTCCTCTCCACATAGGCTTCTTCGATGGCTTTTCAGGCGTCGAAGGGATTGTTGCTTGGATCTCCAAAACCACATTGTGGCCTGCATAGGCAAAAGCTACGTCCCCTAAGGCAGTGAAGAAGTTGAAGACTGTTCCTGAAGTGCTACTGGCTTTATACCCGTATGCTACATCCGGCTGAACACCCTTGTGGAGGGAAGCAGTCCATGCAATAGTAGAGTAACTGAAATCAAAATCAAAAGAGAATGAGTTTAAGAATCTCTGTGTTTCCCATACTTCTACTTTCGTTGTTGTATACTCAATTACATGCGCGGAACATGGGAGGATAGACAAATTCGTGTTGAGAATACTGATTTGCATTCCAAAGTACTTGCCCAGCACGTACGTGACACTATTTGACAGAAAATTCAGCTAACGAAATACTTTTTAAATTAATGATGTACCTTAATGACATGACTGCTGCAGCTAACGAAACGCCGGAGATGGAGTTGAAGTTGGGGAGATGGGCGAGGACAAAGTGACAGGAGGCAAAGATCATTATGAAGTAGGTGAGTTTGATCGGATCCTTGTCTTTCTTCACTGTCTTGTAAACTTTCTGCAGCGATTTTCCACCCGTGACCATATACACAATGTCCACACCAACTTCACATATGAGCTGTTGGGGCACCACAATCCAAAGCCCTAGCTTTTCACCAAAGGCATGTTGCCCTAGCTCATGGTACCTATCAAACCTCTTTCCGGGAATCATCTCATGCATCTCAACCATTTGCCATAAAGTGAATAGAGTGATCACCCAAGATAGTACAAGAATCACACAACCAGGACCCCTGAAAAATTAAATAAGCAATTAAAACCTTATCAGTCAGTTAGGCCAGTTGGCCAGGACAGTGTGTGGCTACTCTTGCATCTGAATTTGAAATTCTTTCCCGTAGATTATAATAGTTTGAAATATCATTAAAAAACAAGGCCAATGACTTTAAAACTCATATTTTAGCTTCCTGCAGCACTTCTGTGAGCATAGATAAAATTATAAAGTATTTAGTTCGAAGTGCACTAGACTAAAAGGGGAATGAGAAAAGTTGACATACCATCCGAGATTGGACATGGCAAAGGGAAGACTTAAGACGCCGGCTCCAACCATGGCGGTGACATTGTGGAAAGTTGAGTACCACCATTTTGCATTCCTTGAACCAGTGATTGGAAGCCACTCATCTATTTCCTTCTGCCTCCGTAGCTTATCTTCATCAATAATCTGTGATTGCTTGTTCCATTTCTCGTCCACCTGCGATTCAGTACACAATTCCAGAATTCTTAGAAAAATTAATTCACAAGCAGAAAATGATCCAAATGAATCAAAATCTAGTCTAATTACCTATGAGCATGTTCCAATAGGTTAGGTAAACCAGTTGGCAATAAGGAGAGTTTTCCCACTTGAAAAGTTAAGAAACCTTGCATAGGCTTATATGGGGTTGAGTCACTCCATTATTGCCAACTAATTTTAGGTTAAACCTCAACTTCTTTAGGCGTGTGTGTGTAGCTATGGAGAGAGAGAGAGAGAGAGAGAGAGAGAGAGAGAGAGAGAGAGAGAGACTTACATTGCTTGGGATAGAAGAAATTTGGTCGGTTGTATCTCCCATTGCTAGCTGCAGAGAGTAGTAGCTAAGGCTTTGGCTTCAAATCTTGCAGGAAATTGAGAATGCAAAATAAACATAAATGGGAAAGATGAAACGTATTATTTGTCGGAGGTGACAAGAATGTGAAGGTCCAGGAAACTCCGCCCACAATAGTTCGAGCTAATTTGAAATTGATATATTTGTTTGCTAGTTTTTTTCTAAGGAATATGTTTATTCGGCCTGCACGCCAAGTTTCATCCAAATGCTAAATATCTAATTTAAAGTAATTATAGAATTACAATCTTATATGATGTACTTGTTTTTTTTGGTGGGAAAAGAAAATGACCTCCTTAAATATTTATATTATGAACATATGAATGGTTCTTTCTGCATTATTGACAAGTTGATGCAGGATTATATATGATTACGTATATATATTGGATACATATTTTGACACACGTTTTTGTTACTCCTATTTCATAATTTTTTTCAAGGATCCGAATGGTCTATATTGCAATTCATCATTTATAGATTATTTTTACGTAAAATTAGACAAATTCAAGATCATTTAGACATTAATTTGTAGTAAAAAAAATAGACAAATACGGTTCTATGAAGAAATACTAAATTTAATCAAATGGTCATATGACTTCGGATTTGAGGGAATTTTGGTAGACATAATATTTGAGGGATGACTAAAAGATAGATGGTTGGATCATTGAAATATATTACGGAGTGAGCCTCACTCAATGTGTGTCCCCGCATCCTAACTTGTTTATATATATATATATATATATATATATTATGTATTTAGTTTTTTTTTAGGAAAATAAAACGTGTTTCAAGTCTTGGCTTGAGGTAAGTTTTCAAAAGTCCGTACTACCAAGCAGTTAAGTTTTATAAGTTTATATCCATTAGATGACAAGTAAGCAAAACAATATTTCCTCAATTGAATTATGATTGTTCATTTTTAGTACTACTAAGTAGTAAGGGCTTTTGAAGAAAAATTGCTTGGCTTAGTCAATTACGTTTGATTAGTTGGTTAATTAGGTGCTAGTATAGCTATAGTAGTCTCCTACTTTGTTGCAAGATTAGTTGTAGCACAAGTTAGTTTATGACTTGCACTTGTTTCTCTTATTTAGTTGTATGTGGCATCTATAATCATCATAATATTATTGTATCAAATCGAAAATACTCAAAAGTATGGGAGACGGATTTGCATGGAACAGAGATACGTTAAAGTGACAATGTTTTAAATTAATCACATGTGAGAAATTTAAATCACATGGTGTCGTATTATTGATCTAAGATGTCATAGAGATGTCTGAGGGTTGTAAGTAAGTCATTCTTACAGTGAGGGAAGCAGATTGATACTTCAATTGTATCATATCAAGATTATCTTGATTACTTATTATCAGTATAGTGAGACAATGCTGACAACATGATAAATTGATAATGGATGATATAATGCGACTATTTACGAAATTAGAAAAAGTCACTATAAAAAGGAAAGTGATAAAATGAGTCAACTGATAAACAACACAAAACATAAGTTACAGGGCAAGAAGAGTTTGAATGAGTCCGAAAGGTAAATTCTCAAGGTTTTTGGGGAATCATAACTCATGCATTGTTTGTCTGCCTGTAAGTAAAACATCGTCATTTCATATAAGTCATTCTCCGTCACATTGGGACAAGGGATTATAGTGTGCATATGAAGGGGAAACTGGCCTGCTTTGTTTGTATGGATGCACACTGCTGCTTCATTTGTTTATTGTACAAGATAACAAAAAATTGGAAACCTCAGTTGTCACAGATATTCACAATGTTGCTTGCTGCCATTGACTTGAATAGTTGTACACTGCCTAAAGGCCTTTTGTTGTCCGTGAAAGAGCCGAACCTAAATTAACTGTCAGATACTATTTCTTCCTTTCTTTTTTTAAAGAAAAAAACTCCCTATAGTTACAGCTGCATATCTATCTCATATACATAAACATAATCGACCTACCTGCCACTTGGGGAACGATGATATCTTCAAAGAAAAGTTGCAAAAGGCCAAGCTGGGCAAAATTGTTAGCTAGTATTTTTTTTTTTTTTTTTTGGAGTGTCCTCTAATCGAGTGTAATAACAGTTCAGTTCAGAGGTTTTTCTTAAGAACAGTGATTTACGTGTTTTTTTAATATGAAATAGAATTTTGAGAGCTTGTCAATGAAGAACTCCGGTTGCTGATAATTTGGATATACGTCACATTATAACACTACAACACAACAATTCAGAAATTTTAAACCATCGTTGCTAAATATATGAGAAAATGTATTGCACACCAAAGAGATTAAATTAACACCAAGCTACATAAGCAAAAATGTAGTTCCCAAATGCTCTTTTCCTAAGCCCTATTAAGAGTAGTGCTAATTACACAAAAAACTAGATTTGAGATCATGTATTTAGGATTTGAACAATCTTTATTAGAGAGATCAGTTAAGAATGCAGAAAAACAAACACAAAAGAAAAAAAAATTGAGATGATATTATACATATACTAAAAGCAGCAGAAAATCACTGTTCATCACGTGAGAGAGCGCACTGTTCATCAACAGTGAAATGACGAATTTGCCCCTGTTTGGTTTGTGTAATTTCATCTTTGCCAAAAGCTTCTAATTCATCCTATATTTCATTTTTTTGATCTGGTAATTTTTTTTATGGATTTATGTCTTTTTTTGTGTGAATTCGAACTCGAATAGGTATTACGGAATTAGAAGCAAAAAGTTGATGAATTTTTTGTTTCGGTGTTTATGTTGGTCATCTGGATGAAAACTCTCCCCATAGGTCCAGAATCCTCTCAACCTTTTGTCCATTTTCTCGATATATCTCTCTCTCGCAGAAGGTTTTTGCCGATAAAGGAACAAAAAGATATACCCCTTCAGTCGTCTCAATTAAACCCTAGTTGGGTGAAAAGGGTTTTGTTCATAAGCCCTTCATCCGTCGAAGTACGGCGAGTTCTCACTATGTTTTTCATTGGCTGCAATCTTGAAGTAAGCGTCTTTCACTTGCAGATGAGGCCATTTTCTTGTTTCCAAAGAACAAACACACAAGCTCTATAGCTGGAGGGGGAATGAAAATATTATTACTGCAAGTCTGGAACGACTGTAGTGGTTGTTTTTTTCAAGCAATGAAGTGTGAGGCAAAGGGTAAGGCAGCTGTGGAATTTATAGGCAGTGGAAGATTCGTGGCTGCCATTCTGTGATGATGTAGGTAAAAAGTTGATTTTCTATTTTTACAGGCTATAGCTACTGTTAATGCTTAAGCGAAGAAGTATGAGGCTGACATTCCAAGAAAAGGTATATAGAGCTTCTTTTTTACTGTAAATACCCTTTTGGAATTGATTCAATACATGTAGTGTAGCAATATAGAACTTTGTGTTGTTTTGCAGTGATCTATGAACAACAGCAGGAGTTGTTGCTGCAACACGAAACCTAGCTTTTGACTATCCGCTGACATCTCTCTGAAGGTTTGTGTACTGTCTTATGTGGAATTGGGATGGTATAACTTTGAATATTTATCATACATGATATTAGGGAATGTGATTTATCTAGACAATATAAAATGTTCCGTTGTAATTTTGGGTGATTTGCTTCTGTTTTTCGTTTCAGAACACGTTGCTCTTCGTTTTGTTGGAATTTTGTTTTTGTTGGAGAAAAGGCTCAAAGGAAAAAACCGTAATTATTTACCTTGAGCATAAAGTGCTTCGAAAACGGCACACAAAATCCCCTAAAAACGAAGAGCAAATAGATGGGAAGAAGTAGAATTCATTTTCATTAAAGAAAGTGAGAAATTAACCTTGCTGTATTATACTTCTTGGTTGTTTTGATGAAGTTGGGAAATAAGGGGCATAATAATTCGATTTGGTTTCCCTCTGTACATTCTGTGTTTCTAATGGCAATTTCAAACCTTTTCTTTTCAGTTTCTAAATTTTTATGCTTTATGGGTTTTTTTTATGGCAGTTTTGAGGAAAAGCATATCAAAGAATACTACTATTGCGACGATGTGAGTGCCCTCTATCCTTAATATGGTCAAATGGGGGTGCAAATTTCATATTTTTCTTAATATGGTCAAATTGGTATGCAAATGAGATAGGGTTAAGCTTTTGGGTTTAACTCTCTCACTCTTTTTGTGTTTGGGTTCCATTAATGGGTTTCTTTCTTCATTTCTCTATTTCAGTTGTCCTTTGGTTGTAACCCATCTTTTTTATTTTGTTCATTCATCTTTAACTATTATCGGCATATCATGAGGTCTAGAGCAAACTGAGAAATTGAAAAACTTTTGAATACTCTAAGCTTGCCCTTCTGTCTAATGCACTCATCAAAAAGTCTCATGGCCACGAGGGGAGTATATAAGACTGATGAGGATCAAGTATCCATATATAAAGCTAGCCATGATCCAGATTGGTAGTTTTGGACAAGTAACATATTCTCTTTATCAGAATGATTGAGATAATATTGTTTAAATCATTATCTCCTTATCACTAGCTAAATATTTTAGTGATATACTAATAATTTCACTGCTAATGAGAACTTTATCTGGGATTTTCTTTTGTGTTGTCACTTCTGATTTTACTGATTGATGTATTTCTTGAAGGTGGTGATGTAATCATAAGAAAAAGTCGAGTTCTTTAGTTCATTGCAAGTCAACCCATTGCCATGTATCTCTGTCTCTGTCTCTGTCTCTCTCTCTCAAGATATTACCAATTAGGTGTATTTATACTCTTATTGGATGTGAATTTTAGTATAATGATGTAACTACATGATAACCTATGCATCGTTTGGAGTTTAAATATAACACTTAAATTGTGGGCAAATGTAAATGTGAAAGTGATAAACTATAACCTCATCCATCATTTATTTGAGAGATCACTCAAGTTGTGAAGAAATGTAACTAACCATTTTATGAAGATTATTAGCACTTAATGTACAATTGTATTGCATAATTTTTGTGAAGAATATATTTATCAGCAGAATGTGCTTTAAAGAAGAAAAAAAAACAGTTTGTAAAGTAGGAGAAACAGCAAGGTGCCCCCGTGTAAGATTCTAGGGACTGCTGAATTGGAATACTCAGAGAAACGATATGCATCTGGATCACTAATAATGTTTTGTTGTGTGTATGTATCTCATACGTTGAAGGCACCCTAATATTAGCAGTCAAAATGGAGCAATTTGTCTAGATATTTTGAAAGACCAATGGAACCCAACTCTGACATTTAACTGCAGAGATTGTTGGGTCTAAAAATAAGAAAATGGAGAGAGTAGCACAACACTACTACTCGAAATTGGCTTTGGGTAAGCTTCCACTCTCTTCTATTTATAATCTCTTTGAGAAGTGATTTTGGTTGCTGGTTGAAAGAGATAATGTCAAATTCATATATGAACTAAGAAAATAATATGCATGTATAATGAAGTGGAATTTTCCTAGTATTATTCACATGCATGTTATAAATTTAGTTGTTGATCTTGACTTGACATGAAGAATGGCATTAAAAAAACTGAAAAACTAGAGCTACTCTACTGTATATGCAGTGAGCAAAGGGAAGGAAAGGAAAAACAGTTAATTTAATGCTCCCTTTTCTCAATCACTTTCCACATTTTCTGCAAGCTGAATCGTTTATATCTTTCAAACTAAATAGTTTTTACTTTTTTGTGCATATATTATGTCTTGCATTCTTTTATTAGTTTTGAAACTATAACCGAGTATATCTTAGCACTACAGCTTTCCATAAAGTGGTTCCAATAATATAGTTTCATATATAATACTCTTACACTCTCTTTTACTAATTTTTGTTACACTATCAATCACTCACAGGTCATGCTATTCATAGGGTGGTTCAAAGAATTTGAGATTCATTCACCCAATTTTTGATCTTTATGTAAAAATTCTTTCAAAAAACTCAAACATCTTTCAGTGTAAATACACATGAACCTTTTTTAATAATCTCTTATATAACTTCGAAATATGTTTTTTTATGCAGTTACTAACCCCGCAGCAACGTGCGGGCCATATTTCTAGTGTATATAAATACATGCATATATATTCACCATTACAAACAGAGAAAATGAAACAGAAGAAGAATCCTTTGGAGAAGTTCCTTGAATTAATGGTCTTCTGGTTTCAATTCTCGTTCCCATGAACTGATACAGAATGCCAATCCATACTTCCACAAACAACCTTATTTATTTTCAGATCTCCGATTATCGCAAGACCCTCGAGGCACATAGTCCTAATTAGATTGATCTTCATCATCATCAACAGCTTCATTTTTCTTGTTTTTTTTTTAGGTTTTTGAGATTCTTGCAGCAACCTACTATCCTTTTTTTGGCCGGGAAGGATGGTGAAGGACTTAAGAGTAAAATTTGTAGGTCTTGGCTTGAATGATGATCGATCTCAATCCTCCGATAGGTGATAGAACCATCAAAAGAACACCCAAAAAGATGCAGGTCTGAAAATGAAGTAAAATAATTATTAGGAAAACAAATGAAAAGAGTTTGAAAACTTTGAGTTTTAATAATAAGGACAAAATAAATGGTAAAGTGAATCGTATCATGATTGACTTTTTAGTGTAAAAATGTAGTTTTTCGTTAAAGTGAACAGTAATGGACCTTTTTGTTAAAGTTCCCATAATTATTAGGTTAACTAATATATTAAAGAAAATGTAAACTTATGGACAACGAAGTATGAGTACGAATGAACATACATAGTTGCACCACCAAGACAAGCTGAACTTCCTTGGCTTGTAAATGGCAAGCCACATTACGCAAGGGAGCTGCATATAATAACAAGATTCAATCAAAATGTACAAGTAACGTTACGCTATGCTTTGAATTAGGTATGGAGAAAAACTGTGGGCTTACGAAGTAAGTTGTTGGAGCGAAAGCAAATCCTCCGAAAAATCCAAGGAGACCACCGAAGAAAGGGAAGGTAATGCCAATGAACATGGTGAATGCTGCAATACAATGTCAATTAGAACTCATTTATCCACCTTCAGGTAACAATATGCGCATTTAAGCTCATGTTATAACTTGCTGGAATAGAGGGAAAAGGGTACTTAGTACTTACCGACATATATATTACGAGAAATGAAGCGAAGCGTTCTAGTAGGTGCGAAATTCAACTTCTTTACCAACACAGCTTCGATCATGTCAAACACCGGCATTGCGTAAATCTGATAGCTTCCGATGACATGGATGACAACAAACATGTTGGCCACTGCAATGAGCCAGGCAGGTTTTTCAAGTGAAATAAGGATGTTATCCTCAACTGTATTGCCAAACATGTAGAATCCGACCAGAGCAACCGGGAAGTAGCACAAGGCGACAACAATGTAGGCGACGATGACTCCTCTCCACATGGGTCCCTTGGATGGCTTCTCAGGTGTAGATGGAATTGTTGCTTGGATTTCCAGAACAACATTGTGACCAGCATAAGCAAAAGCCACGTGACCCAAGGAAGTGAAGAAATTGAGCACAGTTCCTGATGTAGACGTGGCTTTGTACCCATATGCGACATTGTCTACCACACCCTTGTCCACAGAGGCTCCCCAAGCGATGGTAGAGTAACTGCATCCATCACAAAATCAATTGAAAGATATTAATTAAACATTAATTTGAAAACACTTGTAATTTTTTTTTATGCCAATTGATGTGTTTTTTTTGGTTATCTAATACGTGGGACGGGACGGAACGGAGTGGGACGAGACATTCCGTCTCATGTTTGGTGCGCCTAAAACGGGTGGAACGCGTTGTTCCATGGGACGAATTTTGAGTGAATTTTCGTTCCGCCTCACCCCATGGAACGACTCGTTCCACATCCGTGGAACACAAAATTATAATCTCTCCATCTCCTTCTTCTTCCTCCTTGTTTCCATCCGAGAGCATCTTTACTCCCTCTCCGTTCCGTCCCGTCCTGTCCCGTGCCGTCCCGTCCTATTCCGTCCCGTCCCGTCTACATACCAAACGATACCTAAGAGCACTAGCTTGTCCGAGTACGTTTGTAGTTTTTATTAAAAATATATTTGCCTCCTGAGATGCACTTGAAAGTGAATTCTAAGAAGCATATGACAGGTGCTTCTTCAAAGAGTTTTTATGATCCACAGGTAATTTTAACTGTTTCCTCCAAACGTAGTCAGAAAATTTTAGATTTGCATATAAAGATCTTTTAGCCCTTCCAAAAGTACTTTCAAACAATTTAGGTTGAGAATAAATACCTTAAGGACATGACTGCAGCAGCCAAAGACACACCAGAGATGGAGTTGAAGTTGGGAAGGTGGGAGAGGACAAAGTGAACAGAAGCAAAGATCATGATGAAATAGGTTAACTTGATCTTTTTACAGTCTGAGCACACAGAATTGTGGACCTTCTGCAGCGATTTTCCTCCGGTAACCATGTAGACGATGTTGACGCCGACCTCGACGATGAGCTGTTGAGGCACAACAATGTAAAGGCCAAGCTTTTCACCAAATGCATACTGCCCCAGCTCGTGGTATCGATCAAACCGTTTGCCTGGAACCATCTCATGCATTTCAACCATTTGCCACAGTGTGTACAATGTGATGATCCATGACAGCACCAGAATTACCACACCAGGACCCCTGAATTACCACAATGTGGAGGCAAAATAACAGCAGCAAAAAGTAAAGAAAAATATTTTCTGCACACATTTTCTCCTTTTTCATATGCTTACTAATTATTGTCCGAATGTAAAAATTAAACAAGGGCTTGCAGGGAGAGGAGTATGCGGAAATCACTTTCCCAAGTGATGTGAAGAATTGTATGACTATTTAATATTGTCAGAACACTAGGGTTGAGTTAATCAGGATTAACATACCATCCAAGATTGGCCATGGCGTAAGGGAGACTGAGAACACCAGCTCCAACCATGGCAGTGACATTGTGGAAAGCTGAGTACCACCATTTTGCATTCCTTGAACCAGTGATTGGAAGCCACTCTTCGATTTTCTTCTGCTTTGCTAATTTTTCTTCTATCTATCATACACAATAACATATGTTGTTTCATCAGCATCAATCACATATTGTCACCCAAATCCAGGACTAAGATCACATGGAAAATTGACATTGTCGGGGTCGGTTAGCTAAGACAATTATTGACATGTCATTTTATCTTTAGCTACAAATCACATTAGAGCACAGTGTAGAAGACTGTATTTTAGTTATGAGGAAGAATAACTTTCTACATGTACAGAGCTAAATATCTTCGGCTAACTAAGGATGGATGAGGAGAAATTAAAAATTCTCCCGTAAATCCGATGAATCTTGGTATCTGGTATCTGGCATCCCTGCTTTAGGGGAGGAATCACGAATCGGATTCTCTTTGTGAGGATCTTGAAGATTCGTGAATAATGTATGTTCATTATACATTGTACGGTAAAAAATTATTTTAAATATTTTTATTTAAAATTAAACACAAACAGTACTTTGATAAAAATTAACCGCACCATATACAATTCATAAATCCATTCTCACCAAAAGAATCCGGAGAGGATCCTGTTGGAGGAATCAAAACTCAAAAGTTGAAAAGGCTTTTCATCCCAACTTTAGTCGTAATTAAGTTGCTTCAAGTCTTGTTTGAGCAGTGTCTTATTCTCTGTGGGGCACGTCCTACACGCCCCATAACAGGGCAACATTATGAGAGATTTTTCAGTATGATTGGTACATAAAATGATACATTAAGTGTAACTATATAAATGATGAAAACGTGTGTGAAAAAGTTAATAACTTAAAAAATAAAAATTTCTACAATTTATATAAAAACACGTAATGTACCATCTATATTCCAGTCACAACGAAAAATTCCTGTCACTAGCTACTTCCTGACGAACCGGTCAAGCTTGGTTAATAGCAGTGCATCCCATAATATATTATTATTTTAATTCAAATCTTTTATTCTATAATGATATAAAAATCCGACCTGAACCCAGTTTGCAAAATAATATCTCCTTCTGTGGTGATGTTGATATTATAAGCACACAAAACTTCAAACAAAAAACAAATGATGTAGCTTGTATGGTTAAAAAATGTTTAGTTTCACAGACATAGAGAGAGAGAGAGAAAGAGAGAGAGAGAGAGAGAGAGAGGGAGGGAGGGAGACTAACTTCGTCAGTTGGAGCTTGGGTTCCCATGGCCGGCACAAGATTGCAAGGATACACGACAAAGACGACAATCACAGATAGAGAGAGAGAGAGGAAAAAAACAAGAGGAATTCAACTCGAGTCTCGAGCACAGAAATTGACCACGGGTCCAGGGTGCTCTTTCTATATATATAATACAAAGATCCAAGGTCACACGTGAGGATTGGACTAAATTACCCTTCCAACTCAGTAATTATCTTGCTTTTGTGTCCATTTCATTCCAATACTCTCTTTTTTTGTGTGTACATACACTCACTGAAATTTCCTGGAAACATCCACCTTAGACTGAAAAAAGAAAGGGAAACAAAAATGGAAAGGAATTTTGAGGAGGCGTATAAGTTATATATTTCACAAGTATACTACCCTAAAAGATATATAATTGACAACTTAGATGAAGGTTTCACAAAGCAAAGGGGAAGATAAAAAAACAAATAATATTGCAAGGTTAAAAAGTTATAAAATAAAATAAAATAAAATAATAATAATAATAATAAGGTTTCATTTGGAAGGAGAGATTTCTGGAAATATGGATTGGAGAAGGCTTTCCCAAAACAAACGATTGAACGTGCAGGAAAACCTCAAATAGTTATACCAAAAAGAAAAGAAATCCCTACATATAAACAAATAGTTTAGGAAAATATCAACAATAAGATCCATTTTGGATGGATAAATTAAGAAAAATTGCAAATACATTCTGCAACTTAAAATGACAATATTCCATGTGATATTGTGTACTTTAAAAACGGTTGGGTTCATTGAATCATTTTTATAATTCATCTGTTTCTTCTGTATTTACCACACTATTAATACAAAGTTTAATGTATTGTTAATTATCACCATTAAAGCATTTACATTCCTGTATTTTTTTTAAATGTTAAAATAGACAACGAAATATGTATATAACTTTAAGGATGTCAAGGGGGTCAAACCAATTTTTTTTTTTTTTTTTAAGAAACCACAATGTCTGTTTCGCTCTATCATTATTATCATGGAAAGTGATAATGAGATAAATTTATTAAAAAAGATGAAGAGTACAATTTGTCAAGGACACATAAAGTCTAACCTTGATCATAATTGTCACAGCCCGTCCCGGAAGTACCTTTGACGGGAACGTGAAATGACTGAATTACCCTTAGTGGGTATTAAGGTACGTTGTGTGACGTTATTGGTTCAATTAGTAAAATAGATTAAAAGGAAATGTATATGTGAATTGGATTATTATTTTGGTTGATTATAATTTTGGAAGGCTTGGATTGTTGTTGATTAGGGAATTAGAAATGAGTGGTGTGGATTGGTTTAGACCACACAAGATCCCTCTCTCTCCTTCTCCTTCCCGTGTCTCCTCTGTCTCTGTCTCCCTCGCGATCTCACACAAACACACACACCCAACGTACGGCACACACCCAAAACCCTCCTAAACTCGACGGATCGAGGCAACCAAGGTATGTATCTTCATCCTCTCGACGTTCTAAGTTGATTGGTGTTAGTTTTAGGCCGTGAAACCTTCGATTTCACGTGAACCCGAAACCTCCATTTTTGGTTACTGTTCATGCGAACGTAAAATGTTGTGTTTCAGGGAATTCTAAGCTTATAGTGAGCTTAGTGAGGTCCTAAGGAAGCTCGGAGTGCTTCGTTTGAAGGATTTGGACGTCGGGATCACGTGGTTCAAGTTTGGCCGAATTCTTTGGAATTTTTCCGGTGAGATTTAGTTGTTTTTAGAGCCTTAAACTAGTCTATTATGATTCTACATGTTTGGGGCTTCAATTTGATATAAAATACGAAGAAAATGGGTGAAAAACGAAGGAGAACGAAGAGTTACAAAATTCGCCGGAAACCGGCCGCCGGAAAAACCAGTCCGGCGACCCAAGGAAGAAGAAGGGCGCGTGGGGGCGCGTAGACCCGTGCCACGCGCGGCGCGTGGGGGCGCGTGAGCCCTCCAAAAAATTTTCTAAAAATTTCCCGACGCTCGTGGCGTCGAGTAGGTCGATGTGGTATATTCATATACCCAATTTGAGCATCGTATGAGAAGTTATTTCGAAATGTTGGTGATGTGCTTAAAAATAATGTTATTTTAGTTGTTTCTCATATAGGTGACGAGTATCCCGAGGACGAGCGTATCCAGGGACGTCGCGGGGGTTACGACCCATCGACTTACCAGTGAGTGGGCAGTTTTGTTTTCATATTACCTATATACTATTGTTTTCCCAGAAAATGCTTTTATATGAGAAAATGTTTTTAAGTTGCCATGCATAGAAATTTATGAAAAATATGAATTGAAATGCCAAGCTTAGAAGTTTATGAAAAACATGAATTGATATATGATGCATACATGTTGCATCGCATGGTGCTGTGGAGGCACATGTAAGTCAGGTGAGTTCATTATTCATTGAATTATTTGATGTTGAGACGTTTAAGCTCATAACCTGCACCCTAGGTGTTAGTGCTTATATTATTCACCACACCGCACGCTCGCCTTGGATCCAAGTAGGTGGATGTCGTACAGACCATGTGAGGGTTCCGACATGCTAGTCGTATAGATCACTAGGTGTGATTCCGACTAGTGGGTGACCTTAGTTATGCGCGCTGATGATTGATGAGAGAAGCACTAGAGCGTAATTTTACACCTTTCATAGTACAGACTACCTTACGTAGTTCCGAGTGAAGTGCATAGTAGGGCCGTATAGGTCACTGTGGTGACTCCGGCCGAGTGAGATATTGAGCTATAGAATTAATCGTATAGGACCAACTGCAGGGTCTCCGATTGATTCCTTATTTCACCTGATTTATATTTTGATTTATGGCATGGCATATTTTTCTTGAAAAATGTTAAAGATTTGGGATTTGAGTTTTGAGATTATATATGGTTTTATATATACTATTTTCTGGGAAAGTATACAGGTTTTACAGAGAGGGGTTATAAGTGATTTTAATGAAATGTTTTAGAAAACCTTGGTTTTACTGACCCACTCATTTTGTTTTGCGCCCCTCCAGGTTCTAGTTAGCGGTTTTCTGGTGGCTCTCGAGGTCTTATTCCGACTTTCTGACAGACTCTCGACATGTAGGACTCACCTGAGGGTGATGTATTTTATTTTAGTCCTACTTGACTGCAGTTAACCTATGCTCTGAACTTATGTATTTCCTTTATAACTCGTCCGGTTATGTTCGTAGGTTGATATATTTGAGTTTGGGTTGAATTTCTGTGGATCCATGTTGTTGATTTGCTTCGGTTTCGCACTTATGGTTACGTCACGCTCGCGTGACGGCCAGCACGCCTGGATCCTCTGGATCGGGGTGTGTCAGTTTGGTATCAGAGCTTAGGTTGCAGTCCTGTATAATTGTTAATGCTCTAATGATCCTTTGATGTTTCTGTCAGAATTATGCCGCCTCGTAGAGAGCGTAGGGAGTCCCGCCGTGCTCATGAACCTAACTTCCCTGACATAGCTCAGTTAGGGGAAGCGATTGCCCAGGCTTTTCAGAATGCAATTCGTCCTCCTCCCCCACCTCAGAGGACACCCCTGGAGGCCATGTATAATTTGAAACTAGATCGTTTTATGGGTAATGAAGGTCACGAGGGGGCTGAGAAATGGCTAGATCATATGGAAAAGACGTTTCAGGTGATGCAAAGTCAGGGGAACTTTCCTGCTAATAGGTGGGTTGAGACCACTACCTGGTTTTTGGGTCAAGAGCCGGCTAGTTGGTGGAGGAATCAGACTCAGTTTATGACCCCAGCGATGGCATCTGATTGGGCAGTATTTAAAGATAATTTCAAGAAAAGATTTGTCCCTCCAGAGTATATTGACCGAAAGAAGCAGGAGTTCACCCATCTGAAGCAGAAGAATATGTCAGCTCATGAGTACTACAGAAAGTTTACTGATTTGTCTCGTTATGATCCGGATATAGCTGGTAATCCAGTAGAGATGCTTCGTCGCTTTAAGTTGGGATCTAAGAAGAAATGGAGGACTTTTGCTAATGCACTTCCCTGCGCCGATTATCATGAGTATTTCGAGATTTTGGTTAGGATGGAGGACTCTGATAACCTTCCTGACAGTGAGGATGACGAGGATAAGAATGATGGTCAGAAGAAGAATGATAAAGGTAAGGGCATCTCCATTCCGGGACCTCGACAGACGCAGAATTTTAAGAAGAGTGGAGCGAGTTCGAGTTCTTCTAGCGGGGGATATAGTTTTACTGGCCCGAGGAGAGGTGGTGGAAGATTTTCTGGTGGACCCAGATTTCAGGGACAAAGGGATTCTGGTGGTGCTGGTGGTTCTGGCGCTCCGTGGTGCCGCCGTTGTAATTTTCGTCATCATGGTGAGTGCAGGAGAGGTAGTGGTGGTGCTTGTTATACTTGTGGACGAATGGGACATCGGGCTTCTCAGTGTCCCCAGGGTCAGCAGAGACCTCAGCAGACCACGATGCCACCTCCAGCTCATGTTCAGCAGAGTTTTGGATCAGGTGGTTATGGCCAGTCGAGTCGTGGTGGTGCCTACCACTACCAGGGGGATGCTGCTCCGTATGCTTCCGGACCTTATCAGTATCCCCATGAGCCTTATTCTCAGGACTTTGGAGGTTATTCTTCTTATTCATCCATGCCAACTGGTGGATCTCAGTGGCATCAGGGAGGCCAGCCCCGTCAGGGGGAAGTTGCCACTGGTGGTGTAGGATCATCCAGGCAGCCTAGTCAGTCAGGCCAGGGACGTAATCCTCAGGGACGAGGTAATCAGGGCAGTAGAGGCCGAGGTGGACGACAGCAGGCTCAGGGGCGAGTTAATCATATTTCTCTGCAGGAGGCTCAGAACCATCCAGACTTGATCATGGGTACGTTAAATGTTCTTGGTCATTTTGCTAGGGTTTTGATTGATTGTGGTGCTACGCACTCTGTGATTTCTCATACGTTTGCTCAAGTGACCCAACCTCACCCTTCACCTCTAGGATTTGATTTAGAGTTTGCCATGCCTAGCGGAGATAAATGTTATGTTGATAGTGTGTATCTTGGATGTCCAGTGATGGTAGAGGGCGTAGTTATGCTAGCTGATCTTATTCCGTTAGATATTGTGGATTTTGATGTGATTCTAGGGGCTGATTGGTTGCATCATAATCGTGCCCATATTGATTGTTATGGGAAATCAATTACTTTTTATCGCCCTGGACTACCCGAGGTTACTTTTGTGGGCGAAAGAAGTGGGGTAAGACATGGTGTTATTTCTGCCATGAGAGCAAAGAAATTATTATCGAAGGGTTGCCAAGGATATTTAGCACATGTGGTGTTAAATGATGCTGCTCCTACTAGTATAGAAGAAGTTGGTGTGGTCAGACATTATCCTGATGTATTTCCTGATGATCTGTCGGGGTTGCCGCCAGACAGAGAGGTGGAATTCTCTATTGATTTGCTTCCAGGTACTGACCCTATATCTCTAACTCCTTATAGAATGGCTCCTGCTGAGTTAAGAGAATTGAAAATTCAGTTGCAAGAATTGCTTGATAAAGGTTTCATTCAACCTAGTTCGTCACCTTGGGGTGCCCCAGTATTATTTGTGAGGAAGAAAGATGGAACCTTGCGGTTATGTATTGACTATAGGCAATTGAACCGGGTAACGATTAAAAACCGTTATCCATTGCCTCGTATTGATGATTTGTTTGATCAGCTGAAAGGTGCGTGTGTATTTTCTAAAATTGATTTGAGATCCGGTTATTATCAGTTGAAGATCAAAGATGAAGATGTACCTAAGACGGCTTTCAGAACCCGTTACGGACATTATGAATTTTTGGTTATGCCATTTGGGTTAACCAATGCACCTGCAGCTTTCATGAGGTTGATGAACGAGGTATTCCAGCAATATCTTGATAAATTCGTTATTGTTTTTATTGATGATATTCTGGTATACTCTAAATCTCAAGCAGATCATATCCGACATCTTAACTTAGTGTTAAGGAAATTGAGGGAGCATCAACTGTACGCTAAGTTCAGTAAATGTCAGTTTTGGTTGACTGAAGTGGCATTTTTAGGGCATGTTGTATCGGCTCAAGGAATTCAAGTTGATCCTCAAAAGATAGCAGCGGTGGAGAATTGGGAACAACCTCGAACCGTCACTGAAGTACGAAGTTTTCTTGGTTTCGCAGGTTACTATCGACGGTTTGTTCAGGATTTTTCTATGATTGCCTTGCCGTTAACGAAGTTGACCAGGAAGGATGTTAAATTTGAGTGGAATGAGAATTGTGAACGGAGTTTTCAGCAATTGAAATATTGCCTCACTCATGCTCCAGTATTGGTGCTTCCGGATGATAGCGGTAATTATGAGATTTATAGTGATGCTTCCTTAAATGGTTTGGGATGTGTTTTGATGCAGCATAATAAGGTGATTGCCTATGCTTCTCGGCAGTTGAAGAATCATGAAAGGAATTATCCTACTCACGATCTTGAACTGGCAGCGATTGTTTTTGCCTTGAAGATTTGGAGGCATTATTTGTATGGTGAGAAGTGTAAGATCTTCACTGATCACAAGAGTCTTCAGTATCTGTTTACCCAGCATGATCTTAATCTTCGTCAGCGGAGGTGGATGGAATTGCTAAGTGATTATGACTGTTCTATTGAGTATCATCCGGGTCGTGCTAATGTGGTAGCGGATGCATTAAGTAGGAAGCCTCAAGGTAGACTCAATGCCTTATATGCTAGTCGTGTCCCCCTTCTTACTGAACTGAGGGCAACTGGAGTAAGGTTGGAGTTGGAAAATCGAAGTGGAGCTTTTCTTGCTAGTTTCCAAGTCAGGCCAGTTTTGGTTGATCGTATACTCGAAGCTCAGATGGTGAATGAGGAGATTCAGGAGTTGATTCTGTTAAGAAGAGAAGGGAAAAAGAAAGACCTCAGAATTCGGGAATCAGATGGTATGCTCATGCAAGAAAACAGAATGTATGTTCCGAATAATGAAGAATTAAAGAAGGAAATTTTGGATGAGGCGCATTGTTCAGCTTATGCGATGCACCCGGGAGGAACTAAGATGTATCATACCATTCGACCATTTTATTATTGGCCGGGTATGAAACGGGAGATTGCTGAGTATGTGAGCAGGTGTATTATTTGCCAGCAAGTTAAAGCAGAAAGAAATAAGCCTTTTGGGCGAATGCAGCCACTTCTCGTTCCCCAGTGGAAATGGGAAAATATAACCATGGATTTCGTGTATAAACTTCCTCGTACACGAAATGGATTCGACGGTATTTGGGTGATTGTGGATCGACTTACCAAGTCAGCGCATTTCATTCCAGTGAGGGAGAAGTATCATCTGAATAAATTGGCTAAGTTGTTCATTTCGAAGATTGTAAAGTATCATGGAGTCCCAGTGAATATTATTTCTGATAGAGACCCAATATTTACTTCTAAGTTTTGGGTGGCTTTTCAGGAAGCTATTGGTACGCAATTGCTTTATAGCACTGCTTATCATCCTCAAACTGATGGGCAATCAGAAAGGACGATTCAGACGTTGGAGGATATGTTGAGATCTTCGGTGTTACAATTTGGTGATTCCTGGCATGATCGTCTGGACTTGATGGAATTTGCCTACAACAATAGTTTTCACTCGAGCATTAGTATGTCACCATTTGAGGCACTTTATGGTAGGGCGTGTCGTACGCCATTGTGTTGGTCTGAAGTTGGTGAAAGAGTGTTAGAAGGCCCCGAGATTGTAGATGAGACAACTCAAAATATTCAGGTGATTAAGTCTAACCTGAAAGCAGCCCAGGATCGACAGAAGAGTTTAGCGGATCGGCATACTACTGATCGAGTGTATGATGTGGGTGATTTGGTGTTTTTGAAATTGTCACCTTGGAGATGTGTGGTACGATTTGGAAAAAGAGGAAAGCTAAGCCCGAGATACATTGGACCTTATGTGATCACTGAAAGAGTTGGTGAAGTTGCCTACCGGTTGGAGTTGCCTCCGGAGCTATCTAAGGTCCATAACGTATTTCATGTCTCTATGCTTCGACATTATATTTCTGATCCTTCTCATGTGATCCCTCCTCAACTGTTAGAGATTAATCCGGATTTGTCATATGATGAGGAACCAGTCACGATTTTGGATTGGAAAGATAAGGTTCTAAGGAACAAGACGGTGAGTTTGGTGAAGGTGTTGTGGAAGAACCATTCTGTGGAGGAAGCTACCTGGGAGACGGAATATCGGATGATAGAGATGTATCCAAGGTTATTTTATGGGTATTAAGTGCGTTATTTGGTTCTGGGAATTTCGGGGACGAAATTCTATAAGGAGGGAAGATTGTCACAGCCCGTCCCGGAAGTACCTTTGACGGGAACGTGAAATGACTGAATTACCCTTAGTGGGTATTAAGGTACGTTGTGTGACGTTATTGGTTCAATTAGTAAAATAGATTAAAAGGAAATGTATATGTGAATTGGATTATTATTTTGGTTGATTATAATTTTGGAAGGCTTGGATTGTTGTTGATTAGGGAATTAGAAATGAGTGGTGTGGATTGGTTTGGACCACACAAGATCCCTCTCTCTCATTCTCCTTCCCCGTGTCTCATCTGTCTCTCTCTCCCTCGCGATCTCACACAAACACACACACCCAACGTACGGTACACACCCAAAACCCTCCTAAACTCGACGGATCGAGGCAACCAAGGTATGTATCTTCATCCTCTCGACGTTCTAAGTTGATTGGTGTTAGTTTTAGGCCGTGAAACCTTCGATTTCACGTGAACCCGAAACCTCCATTTTTGGTTACTGTTCATGCGAACGTAAAATGTTGTGTTTCAGGGAATTCTAAGCTTATAGTGAGCTTAGTGAGGTCCTAAGGAAGCTCGGAGTGCTTCGTTTGAAGGATTTGGACGTCGGGATCACGTGGTTCAAGTTTGGCCGAATTCTTTGGAATTTTTCCGGTGAGATTTAGTTGTTTTTAGAGCCTTAAACTAGTCTATTATGATTCTACATGTTTGGGGCTTCAATTTGATATAAAATACGAAGAAAATGGGTGAAAAACGAAGGAGAACGAAGAGTTACAAAATTCGCCGGAAACCGGCCGCCGGAAAAACCAGTCCGGCGACCCAAGGAAGAAGAAGGGCGCGTAGGGGCGCGTAGACCCGTGCCACGCGCGGCGCGTGGGGGCGCGTGAGCCCTCAAAAAATTTTTCTAAAAATTTCCCGACGCTCGTGGCGTCGAGTAGGTCGATGTGGTATATTCATATACCCAATTTGAGCATCGTATGAGAAGTTATTTCGAAATGTTGGTGATGTGCTTAAAAATAATGTTATTTTAGTTGTTTCTCATATAGGTGACGAGTATCCCGAGGACGAGCGTATCCAGGGACGTCGCGGGGGTTACGACCCATCGACTTACCAGTGAGTGGGCAGTTTTGTTTTCGTATTACCTATATACTATTGTTTTCCCAGAAAATGCTTTTATATGAGAAAATGTTTTTAAGTTGCCATGCATAGAAATTTATGAAAAATATGAATTGAAATGCCAAGCTTAGAAGTTTATGAAAAACATGAATTGATATATGATGCATACATGTTGCATTGTGCTGTGGAGGCACAGGTAAGTCAGGTGAGTTCATTATTCATTGAATTATTTGATGTTGAGACGTTTAAGCTCATAACCTGCACCCTAGGTGTTAGTTCTTATATTATTCACCACACCGCACGCTCGCCTTGGATCCAAGTAGGTGGATGTCGTACAGACCATGTGAGGGTTCCGACATGCTAGTCGTATAGATCACTAGGTGTGATTCCGACTAGTGGGTGACCTTAGTTATGCGCGCTGATGATTGATGAGAGAAGCACTAGAGCGTAATTTTACACCTTTCATAGTACAGACTACCTTACGTAGTTCCGAGTGATGTGCAGAGTAGGGCCGTATAGGTCACTGTGGTGACTCCGGCCGAGTGAGATATTGAGCTATAGAATTAATCGTATAGGACCAACTGCAGGGTCTCCGATTGATTCCTTATTTCACCTGATTTATATTTTGATTTATGGCATGGCATATTTTTCTTGAAAAATGTTAAAGATTTGGGATTTGAGTTTTGAGATTATATATGGTTTTATATATACTATTTTCTGGGAAAGTATACAGGTTTTACAGAGAGGGGTTAGAAGTGATTTTAATGAAATGTTTTAGAAAACCTTGGTTTTACTGACCCACTCATTTTGTTTTGCGCCCCTCCAGGTTCTAGTTAGCGGTTTTCTGGTGGCTCTCGAGGTCTTATTCCGACTTTCTGACAGACTCTCGACATGTAGGACTCACCTGAGGGTGATGTATTTTATTTTAGTCCTACTTGACTGCAGTTAACCTATGCTCTGAACTTATGTATTTCCTTTATAACTCGTCCGGTTATGTTCGTAGGTTGATATATTTGAGTTTGGGTTGAATTTCTGTGGATCCATGTTGTTGATTTGCTTCGGTTTCGCACTTATGGTTACGTCACGCTCGCGTGACGGCCAGCACGCCTGGATCCTCTGGATCGGGGTGTGTCAATAATAGCAACCATAACAAACAAAACCTTCAATAACCAATACAAGATAAAATAATGGCAACAAAATATAACCTATCGAAAGCAGTAGTGTGGAAGCTCTACATAATCACGATGATAACTTAGGAAAATAAAATCATGAGGAGAATCCCACCAAACAAGACTAATAAGTATAACTTATTTTTTCGTCATCGATAAAATTATTCTCGTATTGCCGAAGTTTTATAAATAAATAAAAAATATTAGGGTTAGGACCAAAAGTTGACATTGCCAGCAAACCACATGCATGCATCGATATCCCTAGCTAGATTCATATAGCAGACAACTTAAGCAATTTGGAGCGCAACTAGCGGTAAGCTTGCCAAGTTGTGTCACTGTCCATAATATTGATTTTATCTGTCTGTCGGCTTCTTGGCCATTTGATTCTTCATATGAAGACTTTTATTTTATTTTCTGTTTATGTTAAATTCCATCTTTATTATTCTCTAAATTCTAGTTTGTATTCTATCAATTATTAATTGGCCTTTTACATATTATGGTCTCATTAATTTATAATTCGAGATCACGACATGGCTTGTCCTTAACACGAAATTGGAATGATAGAGTTGTTTTAACTTTTAGCTAATCCCTTCATTACATGAGAGTGATGATTATATACTCTTCTTTTGTCCACAAAAAACTTAGATTTGAGAGTTGAGACATTGTAATATGATGACGTGAATTTACAACTGATACGCAAATCAAGATACAAAGTATTTCATAAACGTGACTTAGTTCGGTTGATTAAGATAATGTCCCGTCTTTAATTTGAACTCAATTTTTTTGAGAAACATGTTTATATATACTTACATTATAGAGACTCACACCTGATGGCCAAACGAAATATGATAATGTGCATTTATAATTAATAAGCAAATCAAGATCCAAAGCATTTGACAAATGCAAGTTAAATCAGTTAGCTAGAGTAGTGTACTTGTTTTTTACCGAGATTCAAATTCCTATATTGTAAGATTCCTATATTGTAAGAGTTGTGTAAAATATTCAATATTGTATTAGCAAATACAAAGATATAAAGTAGTTCTTAACAAAAAAAAAAGTCAACTACATAATTGGTCCCTAAACTTTTATGATAGTTTAGATTTCGTCCCAGAATTAAAAAAGCGGTTTAATTTTCATCCTTCAATTTTAAAAAAAAATGTAGAGAAGTCATTCCATAATGGGGATGAATTTTCTGTTATTTTACATGTACTTGGATACGAGTGATCCCTAAATAACAGATGCAGGTTAGCAGCATGGAGTTCAAATTTTTTACACCAATTTTGTGTGTGACCTTTTATGGACTCTGTAGCATGTAGTATGTTACTGTGTTATATATAAAAGGTTTTGCTACTATAAAAAGGTATAATGGTAATTTGCGGTGATTAAGGAGACGGCAAGGCTGTGCTGGAACAATCATATCGTGATTGAAGAAATAAGATCAATACAAACATTCATGAAGGAATCGAGTAGAAGTGGATGGTGCCAAATTAATGTAGATTCACTCGAGTATCTGGAAACGTGATTAGAAAGTTTAAAAGTGTGAGACCAATCTATACGGTTCAGATGACATATCTATACGGTTCAGATGACATATCCATGGAGAGGATCCTCACCGGATCCATTTTGTGAGGATCCTAGTAATTCTCACATCTTAGACATTCAGTTTTCGTCAGATGCTATTTGTGTTTACTTTTAAATAAAAAAAATCAAATGATTTCTAACCGTACGATACACGATGAATGGCTAAGATGTGATGATTCCTAAAATCCCAACAAAATGGATCCGGATGGGATCCAATCCCCTAGATATAAAGATTTTATTATATTTTTGTGTATGACATGCAATAGAATAATGAATGGTTGAACATGTGGTAAATGATCCAATATATAAGGATCCAGCCAACAAAAATCTTCAATCTCCCAAATCAAGAGAATGACTTATCTACACTTTTGATAAATCATCATAACATTTCAGATCAATAATATGATATCACGTGTTTTAACTTTTCATCGGACTTACCTACACTGCATTTATTCCATGACTCATAATAACATCCCAGACTAATAATGTGATATCTTATATAACATCGTCTAATTCGTCTGTTATCGTAGTGAGATATTAATGGTGTAGAAAAAAATCTCTCTCCATAACCGTATATAGTGTTTTAACTGTTCACCTGGCATACCTACATTGCATTTACACCATGACTCATAATAACATCCCAGACCAATAATGTGATATTTTACATATCATCGTTTTATTCGTCAGTTATTGCAGTGGGATATTAAAGGTGTAGAAAATATCTCTCTCCATAATCATATATAGTGGCATTACATAGTGTCTACTTTTTGTTAGTCATCGTTGACTTTCAAACACTGAGATTCCACCGCACTTGTATCTTTTTTATCCTTAAGCTACCCAAATTTGATTTCTCAAGTGACACAACCTTAAAAATTTGCTCCTCCTTTTCGATATAATTTGACTTCTTCAGGAGAATCTAAGTGTATACTCATTTTCCTTATAAGATAAACCGGAAATGATATTGTCATAAGCAACAATTATTTCTAAAGTATTACACGTATAATATATAGTTTTTTTTTTTGGTAAATTACACGTATATTATTAGAGAGAATCATATGTTGTGTAAGACATTATACACTTTATTTTACGTTTTCAAAAATTTATTTTAAACATATCGTAATTTTAACTCATTAACTTGTATTCCTCTTATATGTTAACGAACCTATATATATATATGTGCTTACTGCTTGCTATGAAAACACCATTTTCTTTTAAGTATTTTAGTTTATAATAAAAGAATTGTAAAGAATTCGACGGTGACTCACTCATTCAATATTTATAAAATAATAAGCAATTTGGTCAATGATTCAATGGGTTGCAATGTTCCTAAAGTTGCGTTTATGAATCTTGCTTTCCTGGTTCTTCCTCCCACTCCCAAGTTGTAGGCGTGGGTGGGACTTACACTCTTGATTTTTTTTGGGTCAGGAACAATCTTTGCAAGTCAAGCTAGTTGGCTGGTAGGAAAGGAACCGGATCCCCTCTTGAGCTTAGTAGGCTGAGCCTCCTGAGCAAATCACACGGGTCATTAAAATTTAATTCAACGGCTGCAATTATTATAACTTTTAGAGGTCCCCTGTTTGTAGCCGTTTGATCAAATTTCAACGGTCCGGATAATTTACTCAGGAGGCTCAGCCTCCTAAGCTCAGGAATTTTTACATCGGATGCTGACGTCCCATGACTGCAAGTCCACTTTTGAGGAAGAGCAAAAACCATGAAACGTATACATACTTAAGTCGATATTTCGTAGGTAGTCCACTTAGTGTACCAAAACAATGATAATCGAAGCTACATAGGGTTTTATTCAACTCTATCCAAAAAATTTAGAGGAAATTTGTATAAATCTAATGAACATTAAGATCAACCGACGACTGATACTTGTATGTATAATTGTACATAGCTGTCAAAGACTCAAAGGGCAGGAAGCAGCTGGTACAAATTAATTCTTCCAAGTTGGAGTTATCTCCAACTAGCAGTAGCAACTGCTAGGGAAAACTACGTGTCCATACTTAATGTCCTTATATAAGTCCGAAATCGTCAATTGTCGACTTGAAGTTACGGAAGCTTGTGCTTGCTGGATTCACCCTGATGATGTTAACATGAAGAGTTTATTTTGCGAGCTAGCAAGTACCACACACTTGCTTTGTTCTTTGCGTGAGTAAGGGGATCAATACATGTGATACAATACACTACAAAATAAATATTGAAAATATGAGTACAGCCCTTGAAATTTATTTTTCTTTAACTAAAACCCATCATGATAAATTTCTATAACAAAAACCCAATGACTAGGCCATAATTAAGTTTGACTTGACAAAATTTGTATTTTTGGATGTCTAAATTACCCCTAATAACACTTACTTTGGGTCTCTCACTTATTATCTACATTTATTTTACATTATTTCATTCAATTAAATGTCTTTAAATACCTTATGGGGATTTGGAAAAAAAAAATTTAATGTCATGATTCCTATGCATTTAATAACAAAAATTTACATGATACCAATGTTCCTTATATAGTTGTTTTCACATGAGGCTAACAGGTAAATTAGTATATCCTACAAATATAAAAAAAATTATTCAAAATTATCAATATTTTAAATATAACATAGGTAAATTATTTTGCACAACATATATGTAATAACAATATAAGTTCCTAGTAAATTATGTAATGATACATGCAAAATAATTTACCTACAAAACAAATAAATATTTTTTATTCAAAATTAATTAAATACCAATATTTTGCAAAAAAAAAATATAAAACAATTTACCTACATGCAAAATAATTTACCTACAAAATAAAAGAATGTCGATTGATTGCACTGTCACAACCCGTCCTTGAACTTGTTGTATTATATTCTCGATGATGTGAATTGACGGAATTACCCCTGAGGGATGGATCGAGTCGTTGGAATTGGGCAAACTATTCGATTTATTTTTATTGCCCTAGTTTATTTTGGTCAAGTTTAGACCTGGATATTTTTATGGTTGGAGTTGTAAAAAGGTTGTTTGGTGATGTGTTAGTGTGAGGACCACACACACACACCCAAAAGATCTATCTCCCTCCCGTGCTCTCTCTCTCGGTCTCTCCTCCATTACCGTACCATCGTACGGTCAAACTCCAAACCAACCCAAATTTTTATAGATCGAGCCTATGGTGAATGTCTTCGAGTTATAGACAGCCCCAGGATCTCAGCTATACCATTTTCAGGTCATGGAACCATCGGAAAACTCGAGAACCGTAACCCTCGACCGTGGTACTGTTCATGCACATGTAAATGTGAAGGTTTCAGTGGTTTTTGAACTTCTAGGGAGCTTTAGATCATCTCCATGAAGCTCGGAGAAGAAAAACAAGGTGAAATGGACGTCGGGAAACCCAGTTTCAACGAGTTGCAGAGATGACCGGAAATTCAAGATTTCTTCGACGAGTTTCCGTGAGTTTTAGAGCTTAAAATTGGTAAAGTTGTGTTCTTCATGTTTATAGCTTCATTTTGGTGAAAATTTCATGAATTTTGGTTGAGAATCGAAAAAGAAATGATGAATTAAAGTTTTTCCAGTTTTTCCGGCGACGGCGACGGTCCGGCGAACCAAGGAAGGAGACGACGGAATATTCCGTCAAGTTTGACGGAATATTCCAACGGCGTCAGGTTAGTTTTAACGATATATGCTATTTTTTTAACGGAATATTCCCTAACGCCGTTAGGGTTACCATCAGTGTGCCTGGTACGTGCCCGTTCGTGGGCGGCGCATCTGGCCGTGCCTTGGCCAGTGCATGGAGGCGCGTGGGTGGTTGAAATTTTTTTCTAAAAATATGGGGATGTTCGTGAGGTTGTGTAGATCACGTTGGTATATTCAAACATCCCATTTGAGCAATGTATGAGAAGTTATTAGCTAGTATTGGTTATGTGCTTTAAATTAACGTTTTTATAGTTGTTTCGCATATAGGGGAGACTTATCCGGAGGATGAGCGCAGTCAAGGGCGACTCGGGGGCAACGACCCTTCGACATACCAGTAAGTGGGCTTTTGGTTTTCAGTATATACTTATATACTTGATATTTTCCCAGAAAAATGCGTTTAAATGAAAGTATGCCTTGATTTGCCATGCATATAACTTTATGTTCAGCATGTGAATTAGTATATGTTGCATAATATATAATTGTGGTGCTGTGGACGCTCAGGTAAGCACTGGTGAGTTTATGGATTATGAATATGAATAACGATTGTGATTAATTGAGAAGCATAGAGTTCATAAACCTGCACCCCGGTGTTAGTGATTAGCCAGAGATATGGCACATGCCTGAATGTAATGTCACCTCCCGCACCATATGATCACATTGGATCTAATTTAGGTGCACAGTCTTGTCATACAGACCATCATAGATGGTTCCGACTCGTAGGTGACTAGTGATTTATCGCCCAGCTATCATGAGAGCGTAGTATTGAGCATAATTATATTACACCCAGTCTTGTCGTACATACCCTTTTAGTGGTTCCGACTTATGTGCAGTGTAGTGCCGTATAGGTCATTGTAGTGACTCCGGCTAGATTGAATAATGAGCTATAAATTCAGCCGTACAGACTTATGCAAGGGGTTCCGGCTAATATGTTATTTTCCATGAATTTATTCTCACCTGAGATACTTATTCTATTTTTATGTTTGGCATGACATACTTATGAATATGATTATGTGAAGCATGATTTGAATTGAGATATTTACATATATATTTCTACATATCTTTATATTCTATTTCTGGGAAAATTATACATGTTTTACGACGAGGGTTTAGAACTTTTGAGAAATGAAATGAATTTGAAAACATTTGTTTTTGCCCACTCACATTTTCTGTTTTGCGCCCCTCCAGGTTTTAGGTAGACTTGTTGTTGGTGGCGTACGAGGATTTCGGCGGTTCTGACATAATAAAATATTGTAGGACATCTTCTAGTATTGTATAACAAGTACTTGTCCTACTGGACTGCACCTAAACTTTCTATGCTCTGATTATGAGTATTTACTCTTGTATCTCACTCATAACACTTCTTGTTTATTAGTGCACTTTAGTAGCTTTCGGTTTTTATTTATTCGTATATTTCTTATCCTTATTGCTTTCGCACTGTGCACATGGTTACGTCACCCTCACGTGACGGCCAGCATGCCTCGATCTCGGTCGGGGTGTGTCAGTTGCACACTCTATATAATAATAACAAAATGTGGCTAATATATATGTAATATCACATGAAAAATATTTTACCTACAAAATAAATAAATGTTTTTAGCCAATTGATTCAAAATTAATTTATTAAATATTATTTTACATAAAAATATAGATAAATTAGTTGTACGCATATATATAATTTTAATAAAATGTGCCTAATACATACATGCAAAATAATTTACCTAAAATGATTGTCAAACAAATAAAAGAAATGAAACATATGATGGTAAGAGAAGTATAAAGTAGATAATTTTATAAGGGTAATGCTATGGAGACTAAATTTGTAGACTAAATTTTGGAAACTAAAGGACTTATTAGTGCCACATCATTTAGTTTGCAAATTTAGTATCTCTAGCATTATCCGTATTATAATAATAAGACACTTATTTCCCACAATTATGGTGGATAATTACATTCATTAACACTCGCATAGAGCACACATTTTGTGTGTGTAAACAATTTCTTTTAATAAGTGCATTTTTTTAATATTACATAATTAATGTTTTGTCCTCCTTATGTAAATATTGTGTATCAAAAGTGAAGGTAAAATTAGAAAAATAAGTATAAAAAAGAGGGTAAAATAGGAAAAATAGGGATATGGTTGTCATTTTGTCAAAAGGTACAAAATTACTATTTTACCCTCAGTGTGTATCAAAAGTGAGGGCAAAATAGGAAAAAAAGTGACAAAAAGTTGACAAGGAGGGTTCTCTTAATAATAGTATATAGATAATTAGAGTGTTGTGGCACAATTGTAAATAGTTTGAAAATAATAGGTATTAATTTTTTTACATGGTAGTCTACTTCAAATTTGAGTTTTATTTGAATGTTTAAAATAAGATGAGTTTTTATCAAAAAAATAAGTGTTGCATGAACTTATATCTAAAGAACCAGAATAAATATCCCACTAAATCACGTTATCTGGTGTGACTAGTTTGTGTATCTGCTGTTACGAATAAGTATTGTATTGGGCTGATACGAATTGAGTAGTTCTGAGTGTAGGTTGACTAGTTGGTGTATCTGCTGTTTTTTATTCATGTATTTTGTGGCTTGTGGACTTGGAAAATCATTTTCCCCTCTTCGTCTGTCCAAGTGTCCGTGCGCTGTTCGTATAACTTTTTGTCTGGATCAGAGACTGGGCTGTCTGCATGAAAGAAATCAAGAAAAGAAACCTAATAGGAGTATGAGTAGGACCAGAGGTTGACAAGGCCGTACGCAGTACCCAGAACAAGAAAACCAAAGGGAGCTTCTATTCGGCCCCATCTGCCGCACAATATCCTTCTTGTTGAAGGACTTCTGATACTTGGTAGACCGGAACCAAATATTTATCTTAAATTTCATCAATATGTTGGGTGTCGAGAGATAAAAATGAGTGTAACTGAAACTTTTAAATAAATTGATAGTAGTATACAAATCTAAACGGCCTTTAGACCATCTCCAACCGAAGGAGGGCTAAATTAATATTTTAATGAACAATGCAGGGCCATATTTCTTACCATCTCCAACCGATGACCAAATGGTCATATGGCCAAACATAATTTATTATTTAAATTTAAAAACTACAACAACTTAAATTTAAAAACTACAACTTATATTTAAAAGAAGCATGGAGTAGGCGTTTAAGTTTTATGTTGTTAAATGTTTTTAAAAATGTTGTTTCAGTTTAATGTTGTTTAATGTTGTTTCATGTTACTTAATTTAATTTAACATTGTTTAATGGCTTAGGAAGTTATAGAAAAAAATAGAATTTAAAAAAAAAATTGTAAAAAAAAAAAAAATTAAAAAATAACTGCTAGCTGACGTTAGCTAGTTAACGTTGAGTTTGAAATTGTGGCCCGGCTTGGGGCCAGCTGGCTGGCTCATTTGGACCGCCCAGTTGGCCCTTCGGTCCTTTTTGTCCAGTGGGGCCCACGAGCCATTTGGCCTAGCCCTTGGTTGGAGACGGTTTTCAAGCTATTTTCGACCATCTGGACCCTTCGGTTGGAGATGGCATTACTACTGCATTGGGCTGGTTTCTTAATAATGACATTGACAAGTCAATGACCCGTTACAAAATTTGCTTCTCGAAAACAAGAGTAAAAGAGATCAACTCGAAAGAGCACACCAGCAGTGTCCAGCTTGTGAGAAACCATTGACACATTCCTTGTTGAATTCAATTGTTTCAACAGTTCCGTAATAAATCGTACATCTTTTGAATTTATGAAATCATATACCATTGCTTATTGATCTTTGTTCCTCTCAGTCAAGGAGTGCATAAGAACCTATAATTATGCCAGTAGCCTAATTAGGTATAGGAGGTGAATGAGGAACAGAATCTGATGTTCCCATGATTACAGTACCACATTATTATTATTTTTCCGATAAAGGCGATATTGGGACTGAGAGAATCGAATTAGGGATCTCTGATGTGCGTAGTGGATGAACATTCCTAACCAAGTAAGCTACAAACTCTTGCACTATATAACATTATTATTTTTTATACAATCCTTAACTGCAGCAAGATGTTTATCACAGATGACTTGAAACCTATTGAATTGATGCAAAACAATTTTTAAACTAGTTTTTTTTGTTCATTTATTCAAGTTAAAACAACAAAGCATGCTATAAAGTAAAAGAAAGTAAAAGTAATAAAAAAAAAACAGATACAAGCTATTGAACTTAGGGATCTTCTTCTACGTTAGTGAGTTTGCAAGGACCAAACTCTTCACATAAAAGTCAAATCAAGCAACTGAAATAACAGGAGGATGCTTGAAACGTTGCTGCTGCCTGTGAACTGGGGTTTTCACAGACAATCCTGATGCACCAAAACAGAAATAATGGCTCCTCAACCTTCTACGAACAGAGCCTTGTTTTGCCAAATTCGGTGTTTCGTCATCCGCTACTTCATTCGACCAAGATGGTCCTGCAATGTCGGTTTCCATGCAAACGCTTTTCTGTTTATCCAGAGAAGTAGGTGAAGAAATTGAAGATGATTTCGAAAATGAACTAGACCGAGAACGACCTGGCACAGTTATGTGCGGAATTGCCTGCATTACGCCGTGCCTTATGCCGCAAGCAAACCTCTTTTTCGCTGATGGACTTGACTGGTTGCTCCTCACGGAAAGTGTCCGTTTGTTGCTGGGAACTGATGAGACTGAGGGCTTTGAAAATCTCTGTCGAAGTGGGGTTGGGGCTGCATCATCTGGGCTTTTGTTGCATATCTTGATAGAATCTACCGATCCCAAATCAACAGATTTCTTGAACCTTTCGTGCTTTTTCGCTTTCATTTGTGGCCAGCCTATGACACGTTTTAGTTGTGCTGCTGCATTATTTACAGAACCAGGTTTTTTACTAGAGAATGAGCTGCCGTTATTCTCAGCGGTTGGATCATACGGACTGATAAGTTCGGGTGCAGGTGAATGGGTTCCTATGCTACAGCGATCAGCAGTAGCATCTGATACATTTTCAATGCCAGTATACAAGAAGATTTCCGTGTCAGAGATTCTAAATGATGTTCCGGGACTACCTCCATCGCCTTGCATCTTCAAGCGCGAAGCAATCGCTTTTCTTGCATTGTAATCCTCACAACCAAATATTCCCCCAGCCGAAATCAGCTGCCTTATTAGTATATCAGATGATGCTGAACGAGGCCATTGTCTAAGGTAATCAAGCGCTGTCATGCCATCCATGTCGTGGGCATTCACATCAATTGATTGTGCAATCATCAGAAGTTGGACTAAATCGGAATGCACATCCCCAATGATTGCCGTGTGAAGGGCAGTCCGTCCTTCATTGTTTTTCGCATTGATGATGTGTTCGATATTGAAAGCTTTCTCGCTCACCAGTTGCTTCAGAAGCTGAATTTGTCTGTCCAGCCTTCGGAAGGCAGGACTTTGGAAGCCGGATATAGCCTTGTGGAGAAACGTTTCTCCGGAGTTGTTTCGTGCAGAAATGGATGACGGGGATGCAGATATAAGCGCTTCGGCTGCGGCAAGTTGGCCCCTTGAAGCTGCAACATGCAATGCTGTGTTGCCCTGGCGGTCAGTGGAGTTTATGATATCAAAGGATGCCACAAGGTACTTCACTACCTGCATGAAAGAAAAGATTAGTTGATTCAGGGAAATAGGGGAGGTGATAAACATTGAAAACAAAGACAAAGTAAGGTAAGTCTAATTAACTAAAAAAAGGAAAATTAACAAGGAACAATCTAAAAATGTGGGATTACAAATGGATTTCCTTTTTAAGTAAATCCATAACAAGAGTGAATTAAACTGTGGAACAATGATATAAATCAGTCATCTAGCATTAGGCCGGCTACGAAGTAGACATTCAGACACATTCAGACGGTTGATAGGATAATGATATTGTGTTGATGTCATTGCCGCCAACAAAATGTACCGATATGTTACCATGCATTTTTGACAATATCGATGCAGATCCGTTATAAAGGAATTTATGCATCTAACAAGGGATGTGATATCCACACATCTCTTTTTACTTCTCTCACACCCTTTTAATTTTCAGCCGTCGGATCGGATGAATTAAAGAAGATCAAATGACAGAAATTAACAAGGGGTGTGTGGATAGCACACCCCATGTAACAAACATGTAACAAGAATGCCTTAAGAATTTAGGTAAAGAATTTTATATAGTTGTTTTTCCTATAAGCAAAATGGTTATCAAAACAACCGTTAATACAGACCAATGCACACCGTTCCGCACAGAGAATTTATGCATCCAACATCTATGGCAACAAGAATGCCTTAAGAATTTTTTTTAGTTGTTTCATTAATACAACTAAAAATGAAATGATTATTAGACTGACCTTGATCTTCTCTTTACCCTAAATTTTTATTATTTTGGGTCATCATCCTCGGATTTGGATCCTCTCCGGAGCTTATGGAGAGGATGCTCCTGACCAAGACACTTGGGCCGTTGGATGAAAATTCAACGGCTACAAACAAGATGGTCCTTTTAAAGTTATAATAATTATAAACTTTGGATAACGGCCCATGTGTTTTGGTCAGGAGGATACCCTCCTTAAGAGAGGATCCAAATCCATCATCCTCACCAACAATTGTTACCAGGAACCACTTGACTAATTAAGCTGACACGTGCTTGTAAAAGGGTAGGAAAAGAAAGCAATTTGGAAAGGAAAAAAAAATTGAATCTTTGCAAAAGCACTTTTAAGAAAAGTGGGAAGCAGCTTCTCACCTCTACCCGTCCTTTCCCAGCCGCTGCATGGAGCACAGTTGATGCCTGAATATCCCTATAAGCCAAAACATCCTCACAATCCGAAAGAAGGTCCTTCAAAATACTCAAATTTCCGCCTCTCGCCGCTGCATGAACCGCTCTGTTAAGCATTTCCCGTTTATAAACACTTGGAATCTCCCCAATGTGCTCCTCCAGCTCTCCGCGGCTCCCCGTCATAAACCTCGGCGAAACCGCAAAGTTAAAAAGCAGCCTGAAAACCTCAACATTCTTGCTCCTTGCAGCAGCATAGAAAATATCAGTCACCCCATATTCTCCTTCCCCGAAAACAAGCAGAGGGTTTCTCTCGAGAAGTTCTTGGACAAAACCAAGCTCCCCGGCGGAGGCGGCGGTGTACATAAGCCAACCGCCGTATCCAGCCCTTATGAGAGAGTTTGTTTTTTCTTTCTTGGACTCGCATTCGTGGAAGAGCTTCCGCGCAACGCGCGAACGACACTTGGCTACATCATCATACTGTGCTTCGTCGTCCCACACTGTCTCTAGGCGGCGGATGCGGCGGAGAGATGTGAGCTTGATGAGGTGGTTGCCGTCTATACGAAGGAGCTCTCGAACCAAGTCGTAGTGGCCGTTAGCGGCTGCGTAGTCGATCGGAGACGCGTACCACCATTGGTCTCCAGTGCTCTCCCACCGCAGAGGAAAATATGTGGGAGGCATTTTCTAGTTTTGGGAAGATAATAGAAACTACAGAGCAACAATATTATCTAGAAAAACTTTGATTTGTTGGCGGAAGTAATGCAATTAATAACCAAAAACTGAGTGAAAGTTAAGGAAACCCAGAAGAGGAAGATGAAGAAAAGAAGGAAGATTTAAAGCAGTTGATCAACTACCAGCTAGAACAGAAGAAGCACATCAACTAATAGCACGAAGAAATTAAATAAGGATGAATAACTTTTTTAAGGGTAGATGGGAAGTTTAGAGGGATGAGAGAAATAATTAATAATATCAAGTAGGAGATAAGGGATGGGAAACAACAATCATGGCTTACACATATGGAATTATGGAAGACAGAAAAAGGAAGAGTCCCTTTCTTGGATGAATTAAAGTTGTAGAGAAAAATAATGTAACAGGTGATTAATATATGAGAAATATGCACATATATTTTTAACTGAAAATATAATTTTTGAGGTGAAACGAAGCCAACTTGACTAATTTAATAGCCACTATAACTAAAAAATATGTGAAATGTGAAAAGCGACAAAAGAATTGAGCCAGCACTTTAAAACTGAAAGAATTCTAATTCTTAAAACTAGAAATAGAATTAAAAAACACTAAATAGGCATCATAGGAGCACTAAATCTTATTATGTATAATACGGCTTATAGTTTGTTTAGTGTTATATGTTCTTGCATTCGTAATCAATTCTATTTTAGCATATTTCATCTTAGTGTGTCTGATAGGTTTTGGTTTTTCATGGTTGACTGGTAGGTAACTAATAAACCCCTATCCAACCAAAGTAAATTATCCTGTGGTGAAATGAGATTACTTTTGTACTGAGAAAGTTAGAGATAATGATGTGTGATGTATAGAAAGAGATTAAATTTACTGATATTGGTTGAAGTAATGATACAGGAGAGGACTAGTGGGTTGAAAGGTTTTTACTGAGCACTGAGCAGGAAGATGGTCGGAGTGATCATAAAAAAGCTGAACAACACAGAACGCAGTGTGCTTTTAGAATTGGAGCTTTTGAGAGAGTTTATGACATAACAAGGATGCTCATAGTCCTTCATTTATGATTTATATTTTGATTTTGACCATTTGATAACTTTTCAGTTTTCGTAAAAAAACAGGAAGTGTTATTGCCATTCTAAAAATCTCATTCTATATTTTTCATAAATGTATTTTTCTTTTCAAATATATAAAGTTTAGAATGTAGAATGAGATTTTTAAAGTGCCAATAACTATTTCCAAAAATAATTACCAACAAGTTTGTCTTAGGGTTTTAAAACAAGAACAAAAAAAAAAACTAAAAAATAATGACGAAATAATTGTCAGACAAGTCTTTAATTTTGATTAATTAGCTAATTAATTAAGCAAACTTTATTAAGCCAGCAGCGGTGAGAGTGGTGACACTGACACTTTACCTGACTAATCCACCTTCTTGTCCCAGTCAACTACTCAATCAAAGATGAGACTGATTAGGCCAACTTATCTCCCATCACCAATGCTTTATCAACATTCAACATAATAATATATGATGAAGCTGAAAGTGAAAGATGCATGGAGATCTCACGAATAATCGTCGAATATTATTATTTAATGACAAGATAATTAATCAGGGAACGAAAATATCAAAATATATTTAGGAACTAATCAACTTGAAAAAGAAATTGAATTTTCCAGAAATTTAATATTGGGATGGACGGGGTGTGGCTGGCTACTCATTCCCCAATCCAACGTCTAGAATAAGCGCTGACCATAAAATGGTTCACCTTTTTCAGCTGTTCATAAGGTTCCGTCGGTGGAATGCCAATGTTGCAGATTACTTGCAATATTATGACCTTTAAACCAACCATGCATGATATAAGCAGGTTTTGTTAACCGATTTAATTCGAGAGTTTGCAGACCTTAGATATATAGTCACATTAGTTATAATATGTATGTCTACTCAAATTCGAATCTCTTTCGCGTTCGTAGTGAAAGTCAAGTAGAGTAGAATTATTGTTTGCATACAAAAAGGAAAATCATGCAAGTTTGATGAACTCTGTATGTGTGTGTATATATAGGAGATGGATTCTCTGCCCTTCCCATCCCATGTCCTTCCTATCCTTTTTTATTTCTGTGGTCACGGTTAAGTCACGTCAACATTTTATATTATATTATTTTTTGTCTTATTATTTCTATAAAAAAAATCAATATAAAATGTTGACGTGACTTAACAGTAACCACATAAAATAGGAGGGGATGGGGAGAGCAGACAATCCATCTCCATATATATATATATATATATCTATCAGCAGAAAGGGATGCGTATATAATAATATATGCACGCATTATACATGCTTAATTACCACGTGAGTTTCTTGAAGTTTACTCACATATCATAGAAAAATTAATACTAAAGCACGCGGACATGCTAAAAAGAGATGTTGTAGATCCTTAGTTGTGATTGTTCATCATTCCAAGAGATGCTAAAGCATATCACATGCAAGATTGGCTGAGCTCTGTTGCCTGTTTGCTTGAAGAGAAACTAACCTACAACACGAATGTCGTTGCGATCATATTTCAAATCCATCAAACATTATCATATATTATTATTATTTTGTATAATAATATATTATTAACTTAAGATACCGCGTACAATATAGTTGCAAGAAAGTTCTTCTCGTTAAGTTGGCTACGTAGAACCCCCAAATACTTCTCACTGAGTCTTACTGGAACACACACAACACAACTCTAGCTAAAAGAAAAGCAGATTAAGATGGCACGGCCATGTGAGAGGGAAGGCAACTTTTTAACTTTTGGAGGAGTTCAACATTCAAAAGGTATATACAATAGATAGGGCGTGGGTAAAGGTAACGAGTTTACTCACCTTTTAACAACAACAATGCATGTTTGCATGTGACATGTCATATCAGTTCCCTTTCAACTTTTTTCATCATCTCTCCAGGCTTCGTTCTTAGCTTTGATACTTTCTGTGCTTTGTTCTGCATCCAATCCACTCCACCAGTAGTCTTTTTCTTTGCTTTAAAATAAGAGCCATGAAACCCTAAATCTTCACATGAGATATATTACAGAAAGAAAAGCATATGATAATTCGATGGTCTCCATTTCAACACAACAGCGACCTAATGGTCAGCAGCTGCATGCAGCTTGCCCCAATAATATTGTAGTAGTGGCAGTCTCTAACTCTTATTAAGGCACTGTCGCGCTCACTATCGATATCACTATCACTAACGTAGATTCATATGCTCTAGCTAGAAAGCGTACAAACTCATCGAGGACCACCAAATCACCATCATCGTGTATACTTAAACATAAGCATATACATGTATACATACATACATATACAGATTGCTTAAGGGGAGGGATCCCCATTTTTTAAAAATAGGAACACGCTCCCCACTGTTAGATTGATTTTAATGAAATTGTGTGGTTGAGATTAAAACACAGGTCACACAATCTCAACCACACAATTTCATTACAGTTAAATCCAACGGTGGGGAGCGTGTCCCCATTTTTTTAGAAAAAAGGGGATCCCTCCCCTTAAGCAATCTGCATACATATATACATATATACATACATATATATATATATATATACACTATTTCATTTTTCAAGCGATATCCAAGTTTTACTTATGATTGAGTTTGACAAGTGAAATCTACATTTATAGTCTATAGAGTATTTGAAAAAAAAAATTGAGATTTCATTACAAAATTAATTGTCAACATGGGAAAGAATCAAACTTCTTATAAGGACTTTCAAGATTGAGCAAACTTCCAATGTGTGACGTTTCTTTACATACCTTCACGACAACAAATGTCCCTCCAAGTTGACCTAAGAACAAAGGGAAAAAAGTGTAGAGAAATCACTCCCTTTGCGCGAATCAGTATAAGTATGAGATTGTAAGATCGAAGGTCACCCACCCCACCATTGTTAAGATGGGTGGTAAGACCTAACTAAGGACGACGGCAGTAGGACATGAGATGAGATGGTGCTTTACTTTCCACCACCACCACCACCAGCAGGTCCACCACCAACAAATATGATCGATAAACTATAAAATTAATAATCTTCTCAAAAGTATATGGACCCTGCAATGATTCAATCAAATATCCTTTATATTAAAGTGTATATCTTCTGCAAATCTGCATATTAACATGTAATTAACTCAAGGATAACATAAGCACTTCATTCTACCTTCATATATCGCTTGCATTTCATTTTAAGAAGTGATTTTTCTTTGATTTATTCAATTTGAAGTTTAAAAAAAATGCAAAAAAGAGAAAGATGGGTGCAAAAATCACTTCTCGCCTCTGTAAAGACTGAACCAACAATGGATGCCCTTGCATATATCCAATATTCTTAAATTGAACTTGGTTAAATTAGGTTTTTCCTTTCCTTGTGTATAAAGAGCTATTATCGGCACTCCCATACAAAAAGTGCAGGAATTTTGGAGCCCTAAGCAGATAAAAGACAATCTCCTTTCAAAGGCCCAATAATATTAAGAATGTTCGGCCCCAAAATAAATCTATTGATGAGTTGATGGGTTTAGGCCCGTTATCCAAACAACAATAAAAGCCCAGGCCCATTTCGTTGTTTTCCCGTCGCCCAAGTAGTTAGGGTTTTGACAAAAATCACATAAACCCTACACCCCTCACTCCGCAAAAACCCATTTCCCTTCTCTCGAATCTTCTCATCGTCACCAGGATGGGAAGCAACCAAGCTGCCGTGTCCTTCCTCACCAACCTCGCGCGCGCCGCCTTCGGCCTCGGCGCCGGCGCCACAATCCTCAACTCCTCGCTCTACACCGTCGACGGCGGCCAGCGCGCCGTCCTCTTCGACCGTTTCCGCGGAGTCATCGACGACACCGTCGGCGAAGGCACCCACTTCTTGATCCCATGGCTCCAGAAGCCCTACATCTTCGACATCCGCACCCGGCCCCACACCTTTTCCTCCGTCTCCGGCACCAAGGATCTCCAGATGGTGAATCTCACCCTCCGTGTACTCTCGCGCCCCGAGGTCGCTCGCCTCCCTCAGATCTTCAAAACCTTAGGGCTCGAATACGACGAGAAGGTCCTTCCCTCCATCGGCAACGAGGTCCTGAAGGCCGTGGTGGCGCAATTCAACGCCGATCAGCTTCTCACCGAGCGTCCCCACGTGTCGGCGCTGGTGCGCGAGAGCTTGATTCGCCGCGCCAGAGATTTCAACATTGTTCTGGATGACGTGGCCATCACGCATTTGTCGTACGGGCTGGAGTTCTCGCGCGCCGTGGAGGCGAAGCAGGTAGCTCAGCAAGAGGCGGAGCGGTCCAAGTTTGTGGTGGCCAAGACTGAGCAGGAGAGGCGGGCTGCGATTATCCGGGCACAGGGTGAGAGCGAGGCTGCGAAGCTCATCTCTGATGCGACTGCGTCGGCGGGTATGGGACTGATCGAGCTCAGGAGGATTGAGGCATCCAGAGAGGTTGCTAACACGCTTGCCAGGTCGCCCAATGTGTCTTACCTGCCTGGTGGGAAGAACATACTCTTCGGTCTCAACCCTCGTTGATTGGTAATTTTTCGTTTCGCTTCTTCTTTTGTGTTTGATTTGCTTCCTGTTTTACTGTTACATTGATTTGGTAATTCATTCTGCATCTGTATGGGATCATCTGTAATCAATGTATATTTTCGAAAGCACAAGTAAACCATTTTAGAATTGAGACAGTGCCGTGTATGAGTAGTGATTAAACCGAATGACTAGTGCTCACTAGCATTCTAAGAGTTTGGGTTTTCGGCACCAAGAGAGGTAATTCATCAAGTTTTCTAGGTTATATGCTCAAGGGACTCAGGTTTATCATTTTGCTAAGTTTGGGCAGCCCCCGGAGTTTGAATGATTCGGTTATGGTTCTTCTTGAATGATAGCATGTTAGCCACAGAGGGGGAAGCTGCACTGTTGTATGCTTCTTACCATAATCTACACAAGATGCATGATAGTTTTGTGCTCTGTTATACCGCATTTCACCGGCACCAGTCCACTAAAAGTCGCAGTTCAACTCTGTAGATCAATGCGGGGCAACTCGTAGATCAATTTTACTTAAAATTGTCTTAAACCTAGGCTTGGATGATCATAACCTTGATGTACATGTGATTTGCAATTAGATGCGTTGTCTTCTATAGTTATTCGTTTGCCCTGAGGTTATATATGATATACTCAGTTTCTTTTCTCTACTTCATACTAGCAGTGCAGTGCACGGTAGATATGATAGATTATATAATGTGATGAATTGCTTGCGACTACAGATCTTTTTATCGACAGATAACATTGTATTAATCGTGAATTCCTTCGTGTGATGGTAGTTGAGCTCCACATTGCCAATGTATGTTTAGGTGTATCTAGTGAACCTAAGTTTAGAATTTAGCAAAAAAATTTTAAGCTACAGATCTCGATTATGCATATTGAGGATATTGGAAAGCTAACATTACTTGTAATATACAACAGAACTAAACATGTGTGTGTAGTCTTTTAACTTGGGTTTTGAACAAAAGTCCGAAAATTCAATTATTTGGTTTTATCCTACTGACACGAGAAATATGAATGAGGTTTATTTCATGTTTCTTTCCACGTCTTATGTATCATGATACATTAGTCGTTGTAGATTGTGAACTTTTTCCGGTGCAATTTGTAGGGTTCCAATTGTGGCATAACAAGAAGACCGGATCGTGAATACAGCGAACTTCTGAGTGGTTTGTTTCTACAGTATTTTTTGTTTTTACTTGGGAGGACGTACTATCTGGAACTTCTTCAGAATGTAAGTCGGTGTTTAGGAACGTTCCATGGATGTTGCGTGGATAATGCAGTTCTGACTGAATTCGCTGTGCTTTAGTAGTTGAATATAAATGGAGCACTTTTGTTAATATGTTGATGGATCATGTGTTTACTGAATTTTGCACCTATTTCAACTGTTTTTTCTTGTAAACGGCAGTATGGCTTCGCATGTTGCTGTTGCATATTCTTGTGCCTATGCTTGGCAATGTTTGGGGTGCGACGCATCGGAAGCGTGATGAAAGACCGTTGAGGTTCATGGTGCCTTTGCTTGTTTTGGATGTTACTCGATCTTCAAGTGACTCAATCTTGAGTTGAAAGCCTTTTGATGTTGTGTGTCTCTTTCACTTGCAATCTTCGGCTTTGGAAAACTCGAAGACTTACAAATGCTTCAGTTAGAAGATGCGGCATTGCGGAGGGTCAGGGCAAGAGGTAGAGAAAGACATAAAGATTGCTTAAAATCAGATACAATGACATTCTAGGATTTATACAGCCGATCTTCTTCTTGTTGTTATTGTGGTCGGTTAACCGCAATCAAGAAAATCTCTGTAAAGAGATGCTATTAATTATTTTGTTTCGAAAAGGAGGAGAAGAACGATACCCAGGTAAACAAAAGGCATCTCAAGTTAAAAGTTGGGGCCAATTTTGAGTACTTGGTATCTCTTAAACCCATGCAATGATCAACCCCAAAACTAAAGCTAAAGCTTCTTAACACTCTTGGAACCAGTCCCCTACAAAACTGGATCACATGCGAAGATGATCGATTATTCCGAAAAACTGGCCTAAGCCGCCCTGCCTCGTAATTAATCCCGAGAAATGGTCGAGTCGTCTATTTAACCGAGGCAATGTGACGGATCAAGTCAATTACTCGCGAGCTGCAACAATACCATACCGCGTTTTTAATTACAGATCAACACGAGATGACATTTTAGAGCGCAAATAATAGCTTCACTTCGGAATTCATAATTCATAACGAAGTAGATTGTGAGGAAATTACCTGTAACCCCACTCGTTGTCATACCAAGACACAAGCTTCACAAAGTTGTCGTTCAAAGCAATTCCAGCCTTGGCATCGAAAATGCTCGACCTGTTGCATAATTTCCAAATACATATCATCAACCCACAAAACACACAGCAGCAACTGAGAACAAAACTGTCAGAAAATTCTCACCGGTTATCGCCCACAAAGTCCGTCGACACCACATCTTCGTCAGTGTATCCGAGGATTCCCTTCATGCTGCCCTCTGATTCTTTCCTACAATTTAATCACATACAACATTAGACTTTCGAGGAAAACACAACGGAGTCCAGAAATATAGCATCAGTTCAAAGTCGTAGCGAAGAGGAGAATGCTTGTGAGGCTTACTTGATGGCATTTTTGATCTCGTCGTAAGTGGCCTTCTTCTCGAGTCTCACCGTGAGATCAACCACCGAAACATCCACCGTGGGAACGCGGAATGCCATTCCCGTCAACTTCCCGTTCAATGCGGGCAGCACTTTCCCCACGGCCTACACAAAAATCAAACACCGCAACGAATGCAAAGGATGGTTTAAGCAGAAAAATCTGTCAAACTATCAAACAATGTATCATCGTCCAATCAATACCTTGGCAGCTCCGGTACTGCTGGGAATGATGTTGGTAGCAGCAGCTCTGCCACCTCTCCAGCCTTTCATCGACGGTCCGTCAACAGTCTTTTGAGTGGCTGCATTCCGTTTAGAAAAACCAGTCAGCATCGAACGACCGATTACATATACGTATACACACACACACACACACATATGTGTATATACACTCACCAGTAATAGAATGGACGGTAGTCATAAGACCCTCCACAATACCGAACTTGTCATGAATAACCTGTTAATTGAATCAACATGAGAAACGCTTATGCTACAAGTGCTTTTATTAGAAACACGTTAAGGTTATTAAAAGTCTAACTGCTTCTTGAAGAAGCATATGGCAGACGCTTCTTCAATCAACCCTCGTATGACCCAAAGCCACTTCCAACTTTTTTGTATCAAAAGTAATCAAAAGCGCTTTTGGTTGTCATAAGACGCCTTTCGCCCTTTCAAAATCATTCCCAAAAGTGACCCTGAGAAATTGAGACTAGGTACCTTTGCCAATGGGGCAAGACAGTTGGTAGTGCAACTGGCATTGGAGACAATGTCAAGGTCTGGCTTGTACTCCTTCTCATTGACACCCACAACAAACATTGGGGCATCCTTACTTGGGGCAGAAATGATAACCTTCTTTGCACCACCCTTTAAGTGCAGAGAGGCTTTTTCCTTATCGGTGAAAACTCCGGTGGACTCGACCACATATTCCGCTCCGGCCTCCCCCCACGGGATCTGTTCGGGGTCCCTAGTCACAATGTACAACCCCAATCATTGGAAATTTCGCTCTACTTACTAAGCTAGCTTAATTAGCACTAATTGATGATTAATTAAAAGTAAATCATACCTAGAAGCGAACACTTTGACTGACTTGTCACCAAAGAGAAGGGTCTTATCATCCTTAACCTTAAGCTCGTGGTGCTTCCATTGCCCGTGAACCGTGTCGTACTTAAACATGTAGCTCTGCATCCATGGATTTTTCGAATTATTTCATTGGTGTTTCACTCAAATTTTACGTTTGAACAAAACACGTCATGCAATTACAATTAACGCGCTCATAATCTCATCTCATCGCCGTGCTTTCATGTACAAACACATACATTAGTGTTGGTGTAAAATGCAGGATACATTATACGTACCATGTATTCAATGTTGATGAAGGGATCGTTGACAGCGACAAGCTCAATGTCGTCTCTCTGCAGAGCAACCCTGGCCACCAAGCGGCCAATCCTTCCGAATCCTTCATCACATAGAAAACAAACAACAACAACAGCTTCGTTTAGGATTCAATATCATAGGAATCGACGGAAAAACAAAGTGCCGGTTGTCGGCTACATAATGCCTTCCCCCTCCTTTTTTCGGACTTGGAACGGGCAGCGTAGGGTAAACTTACACAGACGGAGTTATACAATATATAGAAAGCAATGTAAAGTTAAATACAGCAACATACCATTGATGCCAATCTTGATCTTGGACATGATGAGCAATTTGTTTTAGTTAAAACGTAAGGAGAGTGAGAGTGGAAGGACTTGTAATTGTGACAAGGGAGTGAGAGTATGAGAGCTACTTATAGGCTTCAATTCTCAAATGCTATTTGTCCACGTCGGAAACTTGTGCTGACATGGATGTCATTGACCGTTGAGGTGGCGGCGTCGCCGTTCTTTTCGGGAAAGATGAACGGAGTTGAATTGGTAAAAACGAAAAATAGAACTAGTAAATGTTGGGTTGTTTTCTTAAGCAGTTCCGTTACAGAAGAGTACTGACTGCAGTAACCACTTGAAGAGGGAAGCAGTTACAATGAGGCTCTGTAACGCAATCTCTCCCTTCCTGAAACGGATTAAAAACTCGTGTTTCGGAGTTTTGGAGACGGGAAAGAAGCGGTTTTACTTGACACTAATCACCGGCAGGCAACCGAAGAAGCACTTAACTGGTACAAAGGATTCATTCAGGTAACATAACAGGGCTACACAGAACTGGAACGTTCCTTGAATGTACAGATTACATCTTTACAATGTAAACAAAACTACGAGCCGGACAAAAAGCTAAATACAAAAGTTTTCAGTCCACCAGAAGTCGCACCCCCTGGTACATTGCACCAGAATGAAGATCATCTAAAGTATCGATGCGTCTGTAGCCACTTAACTCTCTCAAACCCATCAAGCCTCGGCGTGCAAGAAAATCACGGAAATCATCCTCAGTGTACAATGTTATTTCTTCAGTTCGAACTATGCGGTCAGAGTCATCGTAGAGGCAAAGTTTGATTGTAATTCCTGCCACAAGAAACATAAGGCGACTTACTAATTACCATGGATCCCGGAAACCAAATTTAAGTTCCATAAGGTTAAAAAAAAACACGTATGCTTATGATTCTAGGATACCTTCGTCAAGGTGGAGAGTGTAATTTCCCAAAGGCATATCCCTGTCAAGACTTCGAACAACCTGATCTTCGTCCTCCAACCAAAATGCCCGCTTAGTTCTTATTCTGAATGCAGACTTGATCGCCTCCTTAATTGCCTCACCAGTCCCATCAATTCCAATCCTTCTGGTGTATTCCCCCAATTTGACAGTTATAATCCTTCCACAGTAAGAAGAGTGGTCCTCCCCTCCTGCAATTTAAACATTGCGTAAAATTTACAATATATACCCATCAGTTAGCTCATGCTCAGTCTCGCTTAATCCACAGATGTTTCTGAACCTCAACGAAGGAGATATGAAATATGTTGACAGGCGGTAAAGCTTACAGAGGAAGTGCCATGAATGTGATTGACAATGACACAGAGAGAGAGAGAGAGAGAGCTCAATCAATCAGATGAAAAGCAGAATGAACACGATAAGCAAATCGATACTCATAAAACTGAAGCTCGTTTTGCTGTTGGTATTTCGCAACTAAAATCAGAATACATCCTATGCTAGAAAGATCCTAAATCAATGCAATGTAGCATGATTGTGAGGTCGTAAAACTCGCAATTCTTGACAAAGGCTGTTTAATATGGACGAAAGGTGGTGGCTTTGTATTACAGGGTCTCGAAAACAGGTTCCTCACAGCCAATCGAAGTATTGTTCCCAACATGCATAACCAATATTCTTTCAAATTCAAAGGGATAATTTTGGCAACGCAATTGTATCGTCGAAAGAAAGCTCACCGTTTTCAGGACCCTCCCTCCAGTTCCAAGGAGGAACCCCATTGACTGCAACCGCGTCCGCGGCAGTAATAGCAAGCGGGTCACCGCCGTCGTGATCCAGCTGCCTCTCCAAATTGAGCGCCGATCGGTCATTAGCTACAAACAAAAAGATATCAACAAGCATTCTTTTCACAAATCACATTCAAATTACAAAACTGCAAACTGCAGAACACACATGCAAAGCAAAAGGAGTGTAATGTTGTTACCTTCCATAGGCCCAAATGGAATAGTTGAATCCTCAAGACCTGTAATTTTTTTCCAAATTTAAGTAGAAATAATCAAATTTACAAAAATGGGTAGGCATAATTCTCAAAGTTATTAGCAGAGAAGTAAAATTAACAACAATTCGAGGGGGACGAATTGGGAATTTCGGATATTATCAGTCCCAGCTCACGAAATGTCTCACCTTTATCAGAAAATCGAACGAAAGAATCTAACTTGGGAGGAGTGGCAACGGCGGCGGCGGCAGCAGAAACAGAATTGTGGTTGCTATTGGCGGTGGCGGAGTTGGAATTGGTGGAGCGATCTCTGAGCAAGTCCTGGAGGTCCTCGTAATAAGACATCTTGGCAGAGCGAGCACCGACTTTAACTTGGTGGCGAGCCTTCTTGAACTCCTTGAGCAAGTTCCGCCACTTGTCCGTACACATGGTGGGCGATCGGTCGAAGCCCTTTTCCCTCATCCGCGCCGAGATCTGGTCCCACAGGTGCCTGTTGGACTTTGACGTGTTGAAAAGCCCGTCTACCTCTCTCCTAAACCCTATCAGGCTCCGGGTCTCCTCCTGGACCCACGTCTCCGCCCGTTTCTTCGGCCCGGCGGCACCGCCCGGACCGCCTCCTGCTCTGCTGCTCACAGCCGCACACAATTCCTGCTCTTCCCCCTCGCCACCGCTGCTCTGCTGCTGCTCTCGTTCGTTTTGGTTTTGATGGTGAGGTGGCGCTCTCCCATTCACCGCCGCCACATCCATCATCATCTCTGTCTCCGTTTCTTGGTCTAGTCCTCCTCCCTTGTATAAGTCAACGGGGCGGGGCTTCTCCAAGAGGTACATGTCGGATTGCTACTGGCTGCTGGGGTTTGAGGGTGCAGGGGAGTGGATTGGCATGCGGGTGTAGCGGATAATACGGAGCGGAGGAGGAAGATGGGACAAAGGACAAAAGAGGAGGGAATCGGATGCGGGAAGGCGCGCTCGTGTGAGCGAGCTTAGGAGACGAGCTATATTTAATATGGAGATGATCTCAGCCGTTGGATTTTCTTTTATATCTTATCCAAAGTGCTTGCCACATTGCTCCTTTGCCTTGAAGTGAACTTTTTTTTTTTTTTTTGGAACTTTAACAAAAAAAAAACTCCGGTACTATTTCTTTTAATGAAAAACTATATTTTTACATTAAAAAGTCATTCCTGGTACTATTCACTTTACCTTTTATTTTGTCTTTATCGTTAAAACTCAAAGTTTTCAAATCATTTTCATTAGTTTTTTTTTATATATATAATCACGGTGTAACTTGAGTTGGGTCAACCTGAACTTGCTCAAACTCTATTCAGGTCACTCAATTAAATCCGTATTATTCTATCAGATTCCGATTGTTGAAATACGTTATCAAGGCAACCTTAGCATAGAAAGATTGAATTCACTTTGGTTGGGTTCTTCTAACTTGACAAAACCCTAACCCAAACCAAAAATCATAAGGAACGAGTTAATGTTTTGTTGACCTTCCAAATTTCCGAGATTGCAAACTTAAAAAATCGTAAAAAACAAACATTCAGAGATTACGTAACGGAACAAAAGTTTTCGACGGTTATAAACGAAAAATCACAATTTAAAGGTTATTTTAACTTCGATTTTGATGATTTTGTACATATACACTCCTCGACCCTATAAGAATGTAATGAATAAATTTGATCTTTAATTTAAAGCATTTACATTTTTTTATATATGATTGATTGTATATATATATTTTTACATTTTTTACACTTCTACAATAATTTTTATTAATTTTATTAATTTTGCCCTCAAATAAAAAACATTATTCATGAGGGTTTGAAGGATTTTAAAAATCTAAACGATAATATAAGTGTAACAATTATCTATTCATAGAGGAATAATGATAAATCCCGAGTGTTTATATATTCTTTCACATTTTTCATACTTGTATGTGTGTCTTCTTAGTTCTTGCATATACAAATACTATACTAGTATATTTTAATTTTGGACAAGAATATATTATGTAAAATTTATCCTAGTAATGATAATAAGGAACTCTCATGATAAAAATAAATAATGACTAAAACTTTTTTTTTATTTTTTTATAATTTATATAGAACAATAATACAAAACTATATATTTAATATAGAATATATTGTATATATTAATATGGCTATTGTATTTTATAATAAATCTTTTAGTAATTAAACTTTAAAATTATTAAAATAATTTTTTTCTTAACGGGTCGAAACGGGTTACCCGCGTGTATACCTGTTAAGAACCTGTTATTAACGGGTTCTTAACGGGTCACCCGATAGTGACCCGATAAGTTATCATGTTGACCCGAAACCCGTTATTTTCGTGTCGTTTTCGTGTCGTGTCACCGTGTCGTGTCAAAAACTGCCAGGTCTATTCCAACCCATCCAACCCGCCAGATTGCACCCGTACCCTCCATTTATATCACAAATTAATCATGCAATGTTATGCGTCCCTCCATTTATATCACAAATTAATCATGCAATGTTATGCGTTTTTAGCTTTCTTGTATGACAGTACGTGACTTGCTCAAAATACGAATCAAAATTTCCTACTATCTACCAACCTTAATATCCAGATACACTCGATAATATGTAAACCATACGCGTTTTAATCAGAAAATTATATTTCGTGTCACATTGTATATGATTCATTAAAAGCAAAACTACATATCATCAAAATGTTGAGGAAAAACAAGAACAAAATCTCGATCTATGAAGATACTTGGTGTAGGTGTAGCCGATTCACCTATGCATCGTTGTCGACCAACATTGCAGTTATTCCCTGGTTTTTCATCATTTTATCGACGATTTTCTTCAGTGCAGGTGCACTCACCCCACATTTCTGATCAACAAAACAAGATCTACCTTCTTCGGCTGCCTTACAAAGCTGCGGGTCCAACGGTACCTTCCCCAGAAAGGGTACCCCCATTTCCCCGCACATTCTTTCAGCTCCACCGCGACTGCTATCAAACACTTCAGTAAAAGCTACTATGTTTGAAAATTCTGGCGATCTCTCTTTCAGCTGCTCCCTAGCCCATTCTGTGACGTCTACTTGCTCACCGGTCTCTGTCATCCTCAAAAATTTGAAATCCATCAATGGCTGGGACAAACCACTCATGTTTTCAACAACCCCAAGGACATGAACTCCAACTTTCTTGCAAAAACTTACTTCTTTCCGAACATCAATCATGGAGACCTGTTGTGGAGTGGTGACTATGATTGCACCATCTATTGAGCCAGCATCAAGGTATTGGACAATTGAAATATGCTCGTCCGAGGTTCCAGGAGGAGCATCCACTATCAGGAAATCAAGCTCGCCCCAATAAACATCCTTCAAGAATTGCTTGATGAGCGCATTTTTGCGCGGCCCCCTCCATATAACAGCATCATCAGGATCCGGAAGCATAAACCCAATTGACATGACCCCGAGGTTTTGCTCAACATAGACAGGAGACCAGCCAAGGTTGCTCTGGTGGATTTCTTGGCCTTCTAGGCCAAGCATCTTTGGGATGCTCGGGCCACAAATATCGATATCAAGAAGTCCCACCTGGAAGTCCATAGCTGCTAGTGCAAATGCAAGTTGGGCAGAGAATGTGCTCTTGCCAACTCCACCTTTTCCTGATAAAACCAGTATCTTATGCTTTACAGTGGCCATCCTTTCTGCAATTGCAACCACGTCTGTACCCAAATAATATACAAATCATCAAGACAATGAAGCACATCATTCTTGATTCATAAAAGACAGAGTCTTGTAAAGAGGAAAACGAACTCACAGAGTCACACAAATGATGAAAATCAAAGACAGGTTAGTGATACAGTATACACAGATGCCTTGCAATAATTACCTAATAAAACTTTGAAATAAAGGTCGCAAGCCAGCTACTGAAAAATGAAACGTAAACGTTCATCCTTTGATCAAACATTGAGTTCTAGCATATAATTCGCTTAACACACATTTGCTCGAATATTTGTGCAAAAAATTCACAATAACAAAGGAAGACTAATTACCACAGCTTGGAAAACCAAGGTTTCGAAAGAAATCTTATAGTGTGTGTATATTTTGTATATTACACTCTCTGCCCAACAACGCCGCCACCAAAGATATAATAAGGTATAAGCCAAATAACTACTTAAGTCGGTTTGGGAGCAGAACATTAAGAAGTAATCTCGGTACAAAAAAATTCTTCTAATCCATAGCTCCAAAGAATTGCCAGACATCAAGTCTACAAATATATTTTAGAACATAAATAGCTCGAAACATAAAGATCAAGCGCAACAAATAACAACAACAAAGCTTTATCCCACTAAGTGGGGTTGGTTGTATGAATCCTAGAACGTCATTGTGCTCGATTTTGCGCCAAGTCTTCCATTAGCTCCAAGGACTACATGTCTAAACTATTGTATTATTCAGGCTAAATTATCCATGATCATGATAAAAAAATTCATGAAATTAACATAAACCATCCGCTTTCGCTTGTTCTTCAAAATTATACTCATAGTTAAAACAAAAACAAATAATTTATAGTAATCGCAGGCTGAAATTAACTTAAAAAACAGCTGAAAGCTGCAGATAAAGGAAGAACAAAAAGCACAGAGCTTTAGGAGCAAGAGAGAGAAAGGAAACCTGGGTCGGGGCCCTTGGGAGCAGTAGCACAAATCTGCTGGTTCGGGCATCCTTCGCAGGCGTCAGATTTTCCAGCCGAATCGGACTGCGGACCCGGGCAATCTAAAACCAGTAGTATCCCACAAAAATTAAACCATAAGAATCACGACGAACAAAAAATTAATGAAAAGCTCCGGAGAATTAAGAAAAAAAGGGCTTACGTTCGTTGGCGTCTTCGGGAATTTCACCATTCTCCATGGCTGACAATTTTCAATCGGACTTGGGTTTTGCTTTGTTCACGTAAGTGTAGTCTTGAGGGAGAAGAGAGAAATGAAAGAGTTGAACCGGGTTTAGGTCAAGCAAAATATCAATTTGAATTGCTGGGACACGGAGTCGGTTTAGGAACAACCAACCCTGACCCACAGTTGTTCTAGAAAATTCTTAACGTATCAAGTGAAAAGTTGGATGATTTGGTATTGCTGTGATTTGAAAAAAAATTATTTTTGCTGTGCTGTGAGAATAAGTAGTTGTGAAATAAAGTAGTAGAGTGTTTAGTGAACTTTTATGTGGAAGTGCTTTTGGAAAGAAAAAAAAACAGTATTATAGTGTTTGGTAAACTTTTATTTAAAACAGTTGTGACTGTATGAAATGACCAAAAAAGATATACTGGATGTGCCATTAATTTAATTTTCTTAACAAATAAAGGTGAATTACTAAATATACTTTATTTTTAAAAGAAAAATATTTATAAACTTTATCTTAAATATTAATTAATATGACAAATTATTTTAATTGAAATATTTTATACTGAATAGCTAGGATTCATTAGTACAATATTGTTAATGTACTTGAAAGTAGTCTAATTAGATGCATTCATCAAACTTGCCACTATTCTATTTCTTAATATTTCTATCTCATGTGATCCTTCAACTTGATAATTTTGGTATTCATCATCATCATCATCATTATTATCGCTCTCTTCACAAAAGTCCATAGGATCATCAAAATGACAATCCCGTTCAGAATACAAAACCTCCATCACTGATCCCAAACCCCTCAAAGCTATTATATGGGATTGATACTCCATCAAATTTCAGGTCACAAACTTCCGGCTGATACCACACAGCGCTATTCCAAACCCAATTCAGACCGGTAAACAATCCGCCATCAACCACCTTTGCCTTTCCTTCATCCCACCCACAACTAAAAGATTCATCATCCGGTTCAAAACCTTGAAACCAACCAGCGATCGCTGTAAACGTAGACCTAATCTCCATTCCAAAGGGATCGACAGGCAATCGATCCACAATATCATCAGCAGAACGGTCACAAAAGCCACCCAATTCACTCTTACAAATGGTATTCTTCAAATCCAAATTGGAACTCCGAGAACTTGACGGATCATCACAAATACCATAGATAGAAGGCAAAAAAAAAAAAAAAAAACAGAAAGGAAGCAAAAAGCACCTGAATTTCTGGATTATATGAAAAACCCAACTTCCTAATAGGCCGATTCTCAAACAAAAAGCAAAAAGTTCACAAATTTTATACGACTTAGGAGTACCAATCAAGCTGAATTCAGAGAAACCCTAGTGGAAATTGGGAATTAGGAATTCAGAGAAGCAAAATCCTAATGTGGGTAGTAGATAAAAGAAAAGATTGAAACGGGTACGGAGATTAAAAGGAGAAAGATTGAAATTTACCGAACACACTATCCTACTAACCAAACACACTATTTCCTCTCTTTTACTAGTATCCAAACATCCAGTTTCTCTCCCCCCCCCATACCTCCACCATCACCTCCCTCTCCATTCTCCCGAAGCCATGACAGCTCCACCAGAAGAAAAATTATGTAGGGGGTTGAAATTATTCGGTGAAATTTCGAGAAAGTTGGTTGTCGGTAATGCCATAGATTCCACGATGGAGATTCCGACGATGACGACAGGGTGCGGGCATGTGTTCCACGATAAAGAATAGGAGGATTATGAAGCGGAATCGACAGAGAAAGGATGGAGGAGAAGTGAGTTGCACCAGCGGAGGAGACGAGGTTCTCGGAAGGCGTTGGGAAGACGAGGTTTCTGGTGATGAAACCATGGCAGAAGCAAAGAGGAGTGAGGCTGGCGGGGAGGCGTTGAGGAAGAAAGGAGGTGGTACGTCAACAACAACCCCATCAAAAAGGACTGGAGTGGGATCGATGTCGAAGATGACTAGGTGGTACGCCGTCAAAGAGACGGTTGACGTTGGAATCGCCGGCGAACAGAGGGGTTGGGGTAGTTGAGGTCGTCGGAGGAGAGGTGGGTGGAGTTGGGGTTGCTGGGGAAGTAAGGGATTGGGGCGAGCTCGCCGATGAAGAGAGGGTTTGGGGGTGGGCTCGCCTGAGAAGAGAGGGATTGGGGTGGGCTCACCGGAGAACTGAGGGAGTTAGGGTTGGTCTCGCCGGAGAAGATAGGTGCTTTTCTCACCGGGAAACAGAGAGGCGAAATCGCCGGAGAAGAGAGGGGGTTGTCTGCACGGCAAGAAGGGAGGAAGAAGTTGGTGCTTGTTTGGTTACGAAGATAGGAAGAGTTTGGGGTGAAATTCATTTGATATGTGTTAAATCTGTATTGGGCCACGTAGGGTAGTCAATAAGTTGGGTACTTTCTAGTGGGACATAACTTTCAAAGTGTATCCTTATTCGTAACCGTTAGATTAAATTTTAATAGTTTAAATGATCTATCTTGGTGGATTAGAACCAATGAATCCGATAGGATCCATGTCCTCTCCAGTGAGGACCCAAGTATTGTCCTGCCAAAAGGACTTGGATTGTCTGCCCTCCTCATCCCATATTCTTTCCATTCTCTCCTATTTCTGTAGTCATAGTTAAGTCACGTCAACATTTTATATTTTTTTTTATAGAAATAATAAGACAAAAAGTAATAAGAATATAGAATTTTAATGTAGCTTAATCGTAATCATAGAAATATGAGGAAAAGAAAAAGAGTATGGGACGGGGAAGGGGCAGTCAATCCAGGTCGCTGCCAAAAAAAATTTTGGGGGGAGGGGGGAGGGGGGAGGGGGGCACAGAGAGTGAGAGCGGGGAAGGTTGGGAAAAAGAAGAGTGGAGGGAGAGAGACTGGCGGCTGACAAGTCTACCACCTAGAATCGTCATTTGTTTTGAATCAATATGGATCAAAACATATCATCATTATTTGATCATGACAGCTTGAAAAAAATATAGCATAGTACAATTGAAAGTTGACATCATTTTTATATCTAGCTTCCTAGCTGCTCCTCTATACTTGAAACGACTCCTACTTTTGGTATAATATCCCAAATCTAGACCGGGGTAGAAGTTATTTGAGGAAGCTCATCATTTTGTTCTCTGGGTTCTGTTGTGAAACGTTGGATGATCATGTTCAAATAATCTTTCAATTTGCCAAATGTATGACTAAGTGATGCAATTACTGTTAGCCTTATAAGGTTATACAATTAAAACACAAACGAAGGAGTGACTGACCTGATTTCAATGGTAGTTACCGAAGATGCAGCAGCCATGCAAGCAAGACGTGATCGATAAAACTCCAATCTTTATGTTTGCCGTGACAAACAGAAAACACCAACTCTTCTGTAAACTCCTAGCTTTATGACAATGCTCTATGGGAAGCCTTAGTTGTCGTGTCTAGGGTTAGCAGGGACCGATGTTTATATACTAACCAAAAAGTCTTAGATTCCATCCATAAGGGAAAACTAAAACTCTCATTTCTTGGCTCTCAAGTAAAATATCATAATCATATATTATTAAGGATTCCATCAATTCTATTTCCAATATAAGACACCTTATATAGAATTAATATCTTTACGAGATTAAATCACAATTAACATTATTCTCCAATATTACATTCCTATTACATGTAGTAGACCACTTAAAGGTTGATTTATATTGGATAAATCCAACATTCTCCCACTTGGTCTACAAAATGTAATATTCATGTTTATACTTGAGATTGGAGACTAATGTCTCTTTAGTGGCCATGTAACAGTGATTACATCTCATCCTTAATGCAGCTTCTGTCAAATGCATTTCTTAACATGGAACTAACAAGGTTGTAGGGTTGACACAACCCAGAACCTTCATAATCACACATGCTAAGATCCTCATTCACATGAAACACAAATTATGATCAAGAGATGAAACTTTAAATAAACTTTAAATTAACTAAAATGTCTTACTTTATATCATCTCAGGTCCACCTTATTGTAACTCACAAGTTACACTTTATGCTTTTTCGAAGCCTTAAATCTGCCAATGTAGATATCATTCATCTAATGAAACCACCATAACCTGTAGGTGTGAATACATCTCCAAAACAATCATGCATCACTTTCATTAGATCAATAATAATACAAACGATGTTTGTAGCCAATGGACACAACTGAAAATACCAAATAGGTACATGTCCAAGTAAAATATCCCAAAAACTTCATAAAACAAATTAATTCAACACTTGTGAGCAAGATGAATTAATATGTTTTTGACACTGATCTATGCACCATACCAGTTACTTTCATAGTGATTTCCAACACCTGTGGGCAAGATGGAAATCCTCATAACTGAGGTAGTGCACAAACCATGTCATGCCATTTAATATGCAATTTCATAACAACTTGATATCTGATATATATTTCATCAAATAATTGACTAGCACACGAAAAATGTGACTTAATGAATCCAACTGGAGATTAAATTGAATACATGGATTCTATACATACTTTATAGGTCATCTGCAAATGTAAGGCATTACTAACACGAAACTCAAACTCCCACTGATTTGCAACATCGTTACTTAATTTGCAAATCAATACTTAAATCATACTTTTGAAAATATGCCTTTGGGAATAGCCTTACTTAGTCAATGAATGCATATTACCTCAATGAAAGGTACAACTAAGCATGAAAGCATTCATTGCTGTTTACACAAAAAACGTGCATCCAACAACCATCTTATATGTATTAATAAGTCCACATTTATGCTAAGTCCTTATGAGCCCCAAAACAATATGATCAATCGAGAAATCTAAATGATTGCAAGTAATAGAAAATGTACGCATATACCAAGTATCCATTTGTGCAACTTAAACATATTATAGACATTCAAGTAACACAAATTCATGGAAGATAGAATAATACTTTAATAGATTCATGCAAGTCCACTTAGTGCTCAAAATTTTAGAACAACTCCCACTAAGTTATCAGAGTTTATACTTGCAAATAACTTAATGAGTGTGAAGCCCAATTTTCGTTCACTAATTCTCCCACTTGGGCAAACACTCGTTAATATATTCTTTCAAAGATGTACCTAAAGAAAATGTCTTTATATATTAGAGATAATAAAATAAACATCACAACCAACATAAAGTTGTCAAACAGAATTTCAGCAATGAGTTACACTTACTTTAGAATTTTTCATAATTAATTTACAAGCTTGATTGCTACCAAATTTATACTGATCAAAATAGGCATACTAATCTTCATAAAATAGAAATACAGAGCCATTTTGGGTCAAAATAGTAGTCTAAAGTCACGTCTCAAAAAAACATCACAATCTGCCAGTAAAAACTGTCTATACGAGTATGGGTTACTAGTAAATTCACCATAATTAACATACATGGCAGAAAATTACGAAAATTTGCAGAAACATATTAGACATCTATATGTTAAACATATCCAAAATTCAGGTCATTTGGTGACCATTAGACATGTCATTCACCCGATTTAAATCAAGACACGTAATCTGCCAGAAACAATTATGTGCTTCTATCATGAATTTATGCATCCATAACAAATTCAATTTCATATCATTTCAATTTCGATGTCCAAAGGAAACTTTAGTAGTCAAATTTCATCCTCTAAACCGACATCATAGCTCAAATTGAAAAGATTTTCAAGCATAAGACTTAAACAATGCGTACCTTAGCAATCCTCGATTAACCTTCATGGGTCCAATACTTTGCATCAACAAGTCTCATTAAGAGACACAAAATATGTCATGATGCAACTGATTTCCATGCCTTCAAACCACAACCTTTTATGGGGTTCATTGTGGAAATATTTGTCACTAATGGCATGGAACTTTATCCCAATAAACTTCATGAAACTAAATTAATTTACACCTGTAGGCAAGAAAAATAACTAGTTTCTAGTACTAGATTTTATGCCACAAAAGTTCCTTCATGAAAAACTTCAACACTTGTAGGCAAGATGAAGATTTTCACAACTTCTGTGAAATAAAACCCATACTATGCCATCTTAATTAAACTAAAAGAAAGTAATCCACACCTGTAGGCAAGAAGATTATCCCTTTTATTCTAATTAAGATGCAAAGTTGACCGAAGTAACTCAAAAACACAGTCTCATCGTTAACTAAGCTGTTGCGTCTTGCTTAGTTGAAAAGGCATTGGTCAACTCCGCCTTGAAACAATACAAAAAGTCACATGGATTAATTAACTGTAAGTGACAAAATTATGATAACCTGATTCGAGCTTCGAGTCTTGCCAACAAATGGCACTAATTCCTTCATGACTCCCTTTGACATTAAATTAATCTAAAAAACCTGACAACATACTTGAAGGAGATTAATCACATATAGAACAAGTTTTCACCACAAGAATGTCAATACTTATCATTACGGAGTCAATTAGAAATACTTTATGTACTGTGAGAGAACAATACATCCCTTTAATTTAAAAGCTAAATCGCTCAAATATATATCAAACGGGTTCCTTTCCTTTTATATATTTCTTTCCGTAGTACAAAACTACTAAACATAGCATTAAAATCATGCATTAGCTTTGTAAATACTAAATTAAATAAAAGGAACAACCAAAATTATTTTCTTCCATAGAAAACATCTCCAATATGTGCCCTACATTAGCCTTGAAAACTTGTTTTTCTTCTCCCCTTATGACACATAATATTTACTAATCAAAGCACTGTTTAAATTCTTTAGGCATAGGAAAAACCACAAACAATAATACATGTTTGAAAATTCATGCTTATCAATTAAGACACATACTTTGAATGGATTACATACCTCATGCCTTCATATGTTCACCACTTCTTTGTAAACATATATATAATCACATGACCACCCAAAATTCTCATATAAGAATAGATAAAAATACAAATGAGAATTGTCACATAATTACTACAAACCTTATTCATTTGTATAATACCCTTGTTCTTGTCACTGGATGCTTTTTGTCATTCTCAGTCAATTCACAAATTATACATCAAATTTTCACAAGTAACTAGTCATGTATAATTTAAATGACTTTTGAGATAAGAAAGCAAATTGAAGACAAACTTGATTGATTAGTCATGCATATTTCTTGTGCTATTAATGACATAAAAGTTCATTCACATCTCGTGAAAATTAGTGAAAACAACACTACAATTCACTATAGTCCAAAACCCATGGCAATATTAAAAATATGTTATCTCATGCTTGAACCAAATTAGCCATACAAGCAACACTATACATGTCATTTGCTTAACAAATGTTGCCAAAATCTGTATGACTTACTTTCATGTATAGGAATTTTATCAAATTCATTAACAGACATGTATATAGTTGACATGTATAAAACTTAGCATATGCTTCCTTGCAACACAACTATAATATATGTTATTACAATCATAGGCATAACATATCCCAATAGTATTGATAAATTATAGGATATGACTAATTCCATCTCCTACAATTAGAAAGACGTCACGACATGGTTGAATTTTGCGGGAACAATATAACACTTCATGAATCCAACATAACCATTCCTTATATAATTTATCATGAAGACCAAAAGGAAATATCATACCAGAATTTCATATACCGATGTATACGAACCTCTTCATTGGGCTTGTTCCACTGAGGGATCTTAAGAAATTCTCCAATGCAAGGTTAGAACAAGTGTTAATACCTACACATCCTTATAAGAAAATCTTGAGATTATAATTGTATGTAACCTATACTTTTGCCGAGCTCATTAACGCTAGTTTGTGACCCAAATATGAAGACACAAAAATGCCCCAGAATAAATTCATTAGTCGTACTTCACAAAAGGAAATAGATCTCCAGTGCTTACTATTTGAGGTATACTCATCACCCCAAAAGCTTGTTAGCATTTGTCTTCTCTCGGGAAGTGTTTTCTTGTGTATGGTTGGTTTTAACTTTAAGAGAGACAACCATATGGGCCTCTTTACTAAGACGACACTGCTGATTGAAGTATCTACAATATTAGCACATCACTTATGCAAGTATATTTTAACCTTATAACCAATTTAAGCTTCAGGGATCCAACCAAATACATATCAACCAAAATACAATACCATAAATCATCATGAAAATTGAAGTCAATGAAACAAACCATTATGCTATGGTAGATGACTTTATTCAGCCTGAACGAAAACATGGTGATATGAATATGATTTTAATTAGCATAATCCAATAAAAATGGCAGAGATTAAAACCATGCTCTGTGATTTGTGACCCTATGTTGTTGAAAGAGAAAAGGAATACAGCGGTCAAATTTGATGATTTCACTCACGACAATTGATGTTGTGGGTTAAACGATTGCACAAATTTTTCAAGACATGTAAATTGTATTTCTCTACACTTAATAGTACAATGAATTATATATATATCAAAAAGTCTGCGCAATGCTATTGCCTAATCGTGATTTCCCTTCTTAATCAGCTCTTAGTCATTGCCGAAGAAACCTGATTCTGATTTCAATTTTGTCAATTTTTTTTTTTTCTCGACAACTTTAATTAAACTTTAATCTTAATAGGTTTTAATTATATAACCAATGGCTCTGATACCAATTGTTAGCCTTATAAGGTTATACAATTAAAACACAAACGAAGGAGTGACTGACCTGATTTCAATGGTAGTTACCGAAGATGCAGCAGCCATGCAAGCAAGACGTGATCGATAAAACTCCAATCTTTATGTTTGCCGTGACAAACAGAAAACACCAACTCTTCTGTAAACTCCTAGCTTTATGACAATGCTCTATGGGAAGCCTTAGTTGTCGTGTCTAGGGTTAGCAGGGACCGGTGTTTATATACTAGCCAAAAGGTCTTAGATTCCATCCATAAGGGAAAACTAAAACTCTCATTTCTTGGCTCTCAAGTAAAATATCATAATCATATATTATTAAGGATTCCATCAATTCTATTTCCAATATAAGACACCTTATATAGAATTAATATCTTTACGAGATTAAATCACAATTAACATTATTCTCCAATATTACATTCCTATTACATGTAGTAGACCACTTAAAGGTTGATTTATATTGGATAAATCCAACAATTACATTTTAATACAACGTTTTGAGGTATTCGCACTCAGCTACAACCTTCACAAACCAAACAACCCAAAAGAATCCAGAGACTAGCCCTAAACTTGGCACAAGGATCACCACTTCTAAAATCAAGGAAAGAGTTCCAAGGAGTAGGCTAATCTTATTGATGAATGATTTTGCCAAATCCGAATTACTGCGAGCTTGCACGTGGAGTATTCTATAGCCAATTAGTGATCCGATATAAGCAATTAGAGCAATGATTAGGGACACCATAGCCGGGTAGTTTGTGTTGAACAGAGACTCATTTTTGGCTCCCTGCTTCAGTTTGGAGGAAAACGCCTAGCATGGCGATGAGGAAACATATATATTTATGCACCTTTGTAGAACATTCTTCACTTGTGCTGTTATATATATATAGTTAATGAGAAAATTAAATATATTTTGTAATCTCAACTAATAAGAAAATGCTAGGGAGACCATATTTTTGTATCACATTTGTGTACTAATATGACATGACAAGTGATGTGTACATACCACATCAGTTAATGAATTTATTTAATTGGATGTTGGTTGTACACGTCACATGTCAATATATCTGTAAATTAATCAAGTCAATATATGATCTGAAATCAACTAATTGAGAACGTATGATAGATCCATAAATTAATCAAGTCAATACATCATCTGAAATCAACTGATTAAATAGGTAAGTTTTACCTAGCAAACTGTTATTTTCTTCAATGTTTGTTAATAACGAATATATATCTAGCCATTCGACGCTCTTAATTTGTCAAAAATTTGCCTAGAGTTATCAAGAGCTGATTTGTATAGATTAATTGCTAATTAATCAGTTCTTTTTGGTCTCCCCATCATTTTCCCCACTTAAAAGGCAACAAAAAAAAAAGTATACACATACCCTTCCAGTTCCGACTGTAGATGGACGCTAACAGGAAGCCCTGCGACACGATCCATCTGCGTGTATATGAAACTTCTGTACAGAGGAACACAAAAACAAAATTCAGATCAAAGACCCATCACACCTTCACACACACACACACACACACACACACACACACACACAGAGGCAGACGCAAGAGCTCTGTTTTACTGTTCTTTTTGTTTTTGAAATTCCGGCAAAGGAGAACACTCCAAAACAGAAATTGGCGACGAAGAATACGGCCAATAGCGGCCGTCAAGCTTAAGACAGTAATGAAGATGGCAAGCAGATATTCAAATGGTAACGAGTGCAATGCGAGCTAAAAAACGCTGCTACTTGAGAACTACACACACAAAATGAAAGCACAAAGAATAAAAGGGGCTTGTTCGAACCAGAAATATGATCTTGTGAGTGAAACAATGCAACTGGGTGCCGTGCGGCTGTGATGTTGGGCAGAAGAGAAGGCCGTCTGTCAGTATATAAACACGGTTTAAAAGTGCACCTCTATACGGCATGTATGGCAAGTATGACTACTTTCCTCGAAACAGCATTTGAAACAGCATTGCACCCCAATACCGCAACGACTTTTAAAAGTGCACTAGACTTGCACGGCGAAGGGGAATGCAGTAGACTTGACGGCGAACAGGGGAATGCAGTAGACTTGCACGGCGAACAGGGGTCAAACTTTAGATAGATAAAAGTGTTTGATTAAGGGCTGGTTTGGTATTGCTGTGATTTGAAAAAAAAACTGTTTTTGCTGTGCTGTGAGAATAAGTAGCTGTGAAATAAAGCAGTAGAGTGTGGACCAAACTGGTTTGGTATTGCTATGCTTCGAAAAAAAAACTGTTTTTGCTGTGCTGTGACATATTATTATACAAATGGAGGAAATTTTTTTTAAGTATTCCAACAATATTGACATGTGGTGTTCCGTCTCAATGCTCCGATCCTACTAAAAAATCTCTCGCTATCATGAGCTTTCTAATTAATAAAACACTACTATTTTTATGTTGATTTTTCTTTAATTTATTAAATTTAAATGTCATAAATAAACAAAAAGATGAGAGAAAAAGTGTGGACCCTGCAATGATTCAATCAAATATCCTTTATATTAAAGTGTATATCTTCTGGAAATCTGCAAATTAACATGTAATTAACTCAGGGATAACATAAGCATTTCATTCTACCTTCACATATCACTTGCATTCAGAAAGGAACCGAATTACAATATCTTAATTTCTTTTTCTTCTTAAGAAAAGCCATGGTCATGCATCTACACAAACAGCAAAAATTAGGAAAAACAACTTAATTAATTAGGGTTTTAATTGATGACAAACAACTTACATAGAACACTGAGATTCTCTTACCTTTGAATCACTGTGATAGGAGTTTCACTTCTTTCTCTCATCCACAAGTCAGTCTTTTTTATTTATTCTAAAAAAATGATTTTTCTTTGATTTATTCAATTTGAAATTAAAAAAAATGCAAAAAAAGAAGAAAGATATGTGCAAAAATCGCTTCTCGTTTCTGTAAAGACTGTGAACCAACAATGGATGCCCTTACATATATCCAATATTCTTAAATTGAACTCGGTTAAATTAGGTTTTCTTTTCTCTGTGTATAGAGAGTTATTATTGACACTCCCATACAAAAAGTGCAGGGAATTTTGGAGCGCTAAGCAGATAAAAGACAATCTCATTTCAAAGGCCCAATAATATTAAGAATGTTCGGCCCAAAACAAATTTATTGATGAGTTGAACCGGGTTTCGCTTTTTTCACATAAGTGTAGTATCGAGGTAGAACCGTAGAAGAGAGAAATGAACGAGTTGAACCGAGTTTAGGTCAAAACAAAATATCAATTTGAATCACTGGACAGGGAGTCGGTTCAGGACCAACAGGATCCTCTCCGTATCTTTTGGTGAGAATCCTGGGTCCCAAGAATTATGTCAGTTTATGGTATATCGTACGATCAGTTTTTATCAAGTATTGTTTGTGTTTAATTTTAAATAAAATTATTTAAAATTATTTCTGACAGCATAATGTACGATAAACTGACACGATTCATGAATCTTCGAAATTCTCACAAAAAAGATCGGGCGAGGTTTAGGAAAAACCAACCCTAACCCACAGTAGTTCTACAAAATTCTTAACGTATCTATAACATGATCACATTCCGTATAAGTTCTTTTTTTTTTATAACATATATTTAGTTTTTATTAATAATTCAGAGAAATGAGACACATCAACCTGTTCTATGCGAAAAGTCTAAGATTTCTCCATTTTTGTTCCCGAATTGTAGAAATTCATGTCAAACACGGACCCCATCATGATATTCGAACTAACGACACAATGTCAAATGAAAAGTTAAAACACATATTTTCCAAAAAAAAAAAAAAAAAAAAAAAAGAGTTTAAGCACATAACATTAAGTATTGATCGTAATGTCATGTGCTAAAATTACAGGTCGTAGTTTTAAAAATAATAATAATAATCAACCGGTGATTTTGCCACGGCAGTCCATCATTCCAAAGGTTAAAAAGATTCACAAAAGCGTTTGAACCTTCCCTGTCCACCATCGTGTAATTTATCAGCACCAAGAGTTGAACCCAAAACGTATAGTGTGAAATACAGAAGTAACAGAAATCAAGCGCTTGAAAATGTGCATAGCAGCAATTCTCAAAAGGATGAAATGAGAAGAAATCACATTAGCAACAGAGAAATAAGATAAACACTGCATCTGTATTATCTTCCCAAAGAGAAAGAGAAAAACAGTAAACCTGTAGGATTTCAACTGAATTAGTACTACACAATCCACCAACCATGGCACAAACATCCTCTGAAATCATCCAACTGTAGCATCCTACCGGCAGCGGTGGTGGCACGGATATTAGCATTCCATAACTCCGTCCAGCTCTGCCGTGACTTTCTGCTTCTCCCTGTACGGCTGCTGCTCTTCATCTTCACCCATAAAACTTCTCAACTTTGACTATGGAATCTGCTTCGACTAACAATCGACAGCTACTAACACCCGCTGCTTCAACTTTCCGACATCTTTTCTTCATCGCCCTTCGGTAAGTCTCCAGGACAGGAACCAAACACAGAATGAGCTAAAACATGTTCAAAATAAACTTCTGGATCTCTTATGTGTCCCCTCCTGTTTCTTTTCCAATCAACCATTCTTGTGTAACCTCCTCTCCTCCTCACAAATCTAATCTTCACTCTCTTTTGTTCCCCTTTTTTCTCTTTTTTTTCTATTTTTTTTATTTATTTTCAATTTCGTTTCCCGGGAGATTATCTCTAGCTTCACAAGCTGCAGCTTCCTCCTGGTAATACAAATCCTTGCTGCCCCAACCAAGCATGCACTAAACAGCTTCTGCCCACTTTCGAACACCCGAACCTTGTGGATTCTGATCCACAACCAACAGCAAATGAATACCTTATGTCTTTCTCTTAGCCAAAAAGGCAAAATTGATACCTGTTCTCCTGGCAGAATATGGCGCACTTGGGAGCGCCCTTTTCTCCATGCTTCTCTTGACTGTTAAGTAGACTCTCCAAACAATGCAAGCAAAGCAAGTCTAGACAAAATGTCTCCTCATAATCGCAGTCTTTAAGGCAGCACCCGCAACTAATACAGCGAGCTATGCAGAGCGTGCAAGCCCTACATGTCTGATCAGCAGGTTGTTTCCCTTGGCAACTCTTTGCAGGGCAATCATAAACTAAACTAAGTCTCTGGCACCTGGGGCATGCTTCGATGTCGATGGGACAATCATCATCACAAGAGCCATGCAACAACCCACCTTTAAAAAAACAAGGTTTGGGGGCACTAAGCTGAATGTGGTTATCTGCACCAAGCAATAATTTCAACTCTTCGAACTGCTTGTCAGTTATACCAGAGAGACCAGCAATTCTTAACTGCTTTATTCCAGGGTTGCCTGCAGACTTCAAGGTCCTTATGTTTAAGAAGATGCACTCAACACTGATTTTAAGACATCCGGGAACACTTAACTGCACAGGCAAAAAAGTGTATGTATATAAGTTTAATGCATTCGAAAGAACATAAACTACATAAAAATAAGGCTTAATACACTCCTGTAAATTTCACACATTTAAATTGATAAATACAAGATGCAAAATATCCGTAAACAGCAGTACCAGGTTTACAAAATAAAAATTAGCCGGAATTTCAGCTAAATGAAACAAAAACCACAACAAAACACTAATCATGTCCAGCATCAAGAGCTGCGTAAATTGTCAAATCTTTTGATATTCGTATAACATCCAACTATTAAGACCCTAAAAAACCATTACAGAGATGATATAGTCTTCAACCTACTTGCTATAAACAACAGAAGAGTTCAATTTCAACAGGGTTGTAAGCTAGAATCACTTCATAAAGTGATATAGCCTTATGTTCGATAACTTAGGGCGAACGAGAAGTTATAGTAAGAGACACACAAGAAATGTTTTCACAGAAATCAAATAGGGAATGTAACTTCAGAACAGTTTATTCTAAGGGAAATCAACATAAAAGCTTTTTTTTTTAAATGTCACAGAACAATAGAGAGGTATCCTGTTATACAAAATCATAATCAGAAACACAAGCAGGAATGTCGAAAATACAAAAGTTCAAATACTCACCTTTGTCAACCTCGGGTTGCTGTCAAACACACCCTGCAGCCCACTGTCAGTGATCCTTACGCAATGCACTAGACCCAAGGTTTGAAGTGTGCCTTGAGCCCTGCTAGTTAATTTTACAAGAACATCATCGGTGATGCGCTCATTCAATGGCCAATCAATGATAATATTCCTCCATAGAAGAGGGTCACTTCTAACTGCATTACGAAAAGACTTGCAAACCCTTTCAACCGAAAGAAGGTCCTTAACACCAAGAAAACGCAGTGCATAAAACATAGCATCATGCGGAGCACTTGCCTCACCATCAGGACACATGATGCTACAACCCTGTATTTCCTTAGTTCCAACCTGCAGTTGCTTAGCTCCATCAAAAACATCTAAGTCCCCCGCATAGCTAAAACTCAGAAACTCCTCCACATTGTCATCCAATACAAAACTTCCATCACAGATCCCGAACCCATCAAAGCTATCATATGGGATTGATACTCCATCAAATTTCAGGTCACAAACTTCCGGCTGATACCACACAGCGCTATTCCAAACCCAATTCAGACCAGTAAACAATCCGCCATCAACCACATTTGCCTTTCCTTCATCCCACCCAGAAGAACTACAAGATTCATCATCCGGTTCAAAACCTTGAAACCAACCAGTGATCGCCGTAAACGTAGACCTAATCTCCATTCCAAAGGGATCGACAGGCAATCGATCCACAATATCATCAGCAGAACGGTCACAAAAGCCACCCAATTCACTCTTGCAATGGGTATTCTTCAAATCCAAATTGGAACTCCAAGAACTTGACGGATCATCACAAATACCATCCAAATCCTTTTCCTTGAATTGATCCATCACATACCCATCAGGGTACTTAACAGAAGAACACAAACTATGCTCCGCGGACAGATACGCCGGAAAGATAGAGCCACGAGAGAGATTCAAAGCCATCCTTTGCAGCTAAGAGATGGAATATATACAGAAATTTATACCAAGAAACCTGGTTCTTCTTTAACACAAGGCAAAAATTCCGACGATAGGAGGCAAAAAGAGAAAAACCAGAAAGGAAGCAAAAAGCACCTGAATTTCTGGATTATATGAAAAACCCAACTTCCTAATAGGCCGATTCTCAAACAAAAAAGCAAAAAGTTCACAAATTTTATATTCGACTTAGGAGCACCAATCAAGCTGAATTCAGAGAAACCCTAGTGGAAATTGGGAATTAGGAATTCAGAGAAGCAAAATCCTAATGTGGGTAGTAGATAAAAGAAAAGATTGAAACGGATACGGAGATTAAAAGGATAAAGATTGAAATTTACCGAATCTGATGCGGAAGAGGAAAAGCAGTCTGACCCAGCGATGCAAGCAACCGACCGACCAATCACCCAACTCAATGAGGAAAGAGGTAGAGAGAGAAAGTTAGAGAGAGAGAGAGAGAGAGAGAGAGGAGGAAAACCAAAGAGGAGGAGGAGAAGGAGAGGGAGGGAGGTAACAGAATTTGGAAGGTGAGGGTCAGAGAGGGAGATAACAACAGAGCGTGCGTGCCAAAATTAGGGGAGCGGGGGAGGTTGGGAAAGACGCGTGGAGGGAGAGAGAGAGTGGCGGGTGACTAGTCTACCACCTGGAATCGTTTGACCACCACCAACGCCAACGGCGACAAGTTTTTTTTTGCGGTCGAACCCAAATGGTACATTATGTGTTTTATATAAGTAGTGAGAAGTTTAATTTTTTATTTTTTAAGTTATTAATTTTTTAACACATATATCCCACCATTTATATAGTGACAAGTGGTGTACCACCCGTCTTTCGGTCACATTGAAAAATATCTCGCCAACGACAACATTCCCTCCCTTTTAGCCAAAAATGATCGAGATTGACACAACTTTTTACTCTCATTTTTGAGATGCGAAATCGTTAAAAATGTTCTTTGAGTTTGTCCATCATCAATTACTTTCATCAAAAATTTACTTAAACAAAAACTAAAATGACAAAATATTCTTAATTTAATAAACAATGGCGAGGCCCCAAAGAGATTTGTAGATTCCAAAATGAAGAATGGTTTCTTATAATCCATGTCATAAAAATTGAAAACAAGATACAAATCTAAATTTAAATCTGAAGGTATTTAAATTTAAATAAAGTAACGTAGGGAGGAAAAAAATTAATGGAAAAAGAAAAAAGGAGAAACGAATTAAAAAAAAAGAAAAATATACGATTGGTACTTTACTAGCCTTTTACCATAACAACAAACTATCATATTCATGTTCTTCAAAATATTTTTTTTTGTAGAAAATCTATAATAATTCATATATAAACACTTGAAATCAACGATTTAAAATCTAAATTTAAAGATATTTTTTTTATTTTTCAAGTTTAAAAATCAATAAAAAATTATTCCGAAACCTAATAAATGGTAGGATCACGTCTAAAGGTCTTGCAAGATCTTAACTCCGACGAAAAATATTTCCTAAAGCTAAAAAACACAAAAATTGTGAGTTACCCACAATTTTTTAATCTATTTTGAGAACTTTTACAACATTCGTTATAAGCCAAAGTTGGAGTCATTCTACTTGCACCACATGTTTTCTAAAGTTAATTTTTAAGACATTTCCAAGATTTTGGACGCCTACACATCTCTTTGGGGGCTCCACTATTAGCTTTCATTATTTTTTCTATTTTCAACTTTAAAATTAATGAAAAATAGCTTCGGAACCTAATAAAGGAAAAATCACATCCAAAGGTCTTGCAACATTTTCGTTAATTCCCACGCAAGATATTTCCTAAAACTAAAAATTTCAATTTTTTCACAAAAAAATTAAGTTATAACCCACGTTTTCCAATCGATTTTAAGAATTTTTACAATATTCATTATAAACCAAAATTTGAGTCGTTTTAGTCGCACCACATGTTTTCTAAAATTAATTTAGGACATCCCAAATATTTTTCAACACCTACAAATTTCTTTGATGGCCTCGCTATTAGTTTATACTATTATTCTAACTCATAGTAACAACGAAAAATTTTCCCGGCATGACCAAAATGATTGATGGTGCATAAACTCAGAGACTACTTCTATCGATTTCAAATTTGAAGATGTCAGCAAGTGGCCCTCTACCACATTAGTGGAGAGGAGTATTGCCCTTACACTACGGCGGGAGTTCAAACCATGTCGGCTCCCTAATCTAATATCTAATTTAACAAATCTATCGTTTGAGGGAAAAAAAAGTAAGGAGTTATGTCAATCTCAAAATCCGTTTTGGCCCCCTTGTAACATGGATGGATTAGCGGTTTTATTAAATTCTATGAATTTTTTTTGTTGGTATATTTGAACGTATTTTTAAAATGATTAAAATTGTTTTAATATAATAAAATAAAAAGTGTTTATGACGACATTTTGACCAAAAAAAAAAAAAACTTTATGGAGAGGTCTATGAGCAAAATGCAACTCTTACTACCTATTTGTACCACTAATAGAGATGGGAGCCACATGCGTTGGCGGGCCCTACCTCTATTAGAGAGATTGTACAAATAGATGATAAATGTAGCATTACTCGTTTATGAGTGTTTTCAATGGAGTACAATTGTCTCTCATCCTATTCCTATCATGTTCCCTCCCCTCCTCTCACACTTTGTTTTTTATCTTATTATCTCTATAAAAAAAAAATCAATATAAGATGTTGACGTGGCTTAATCGTGACCGTTCAAGTAAGAGAGGAGGGAAGGGAAGAGATTAAGAGGACAGAGAATCCTCCTCCGTTTTCAACAATTTTTTTTTAAAAAGTACTTTCAAATGTTTCACAATGTGCTTGTAATAAAAGCATTTTTAAGTAAAAGTGATTTCCAAAGAAACATTCTCAAACGAGCTCAAATTTTCTTTCCGTTATTAGGGCACCACTACTTCGACTACGAATCTTCTCTTCTTTTTTCTTCCATATCAAGGAAACCATAACAAAGAAAAATATTTCGACTAGCAATCAACTCTTTTATTTATCCATGCATCCGAGACTCTGTATTCGGGTTTAGGGTTTCTCCCCTCCCAACATTTGTTCATGTTTCAATAGGAACAAAACACTCTTCAACAAGTCTATTTCGTGTGAGCCCTATCGACACACCCTCGTACAAACGCCGGCGTTTAGGTGTTTTGAATACACATATCATACTGCACTCTTATTCTGGTTGCATAGCTTATAAAAAGCTTGCAATGTTAAAACAACACTTTTCCGGCACACCGCGTAAGGGCACGCCCGAGCTGGAAGTTAGAAAGGTGAGCATTCTACAAGGTAGGAGGGATCCATATGTAGCCGTGTGTTTGTACGTAACCAACTTTTTCTAGCAGTGCATCCGCTTCTGCAGGACCCCGACTGCCTGGTTGGTATGGAAGCGGCTTTAGTTCACCATTGTCAATTCTGTGCAGAAGAGGTGTGAAGATTTCCCACGCCGCCTGATGATTGATTGACACAATGAATCAGTCAATTGGGAAAATGGCAGCATGCCAAGGAAATAAGTGTAAAGAAAAAAGTGTATGATGTTGTTTACCTTCAACTCGTCTCTTCGCACAAAATGTTGTTGATCGCCTCTTATTCTGTCAAAACAAATACCAATTGTCATGATTGATTAATCTTATGGCGTTGTCCTTCAAGTTGAGTGGAAGAATTAGACGTTCATAAGCATAAAAAATTCTGAAAATAGAAAGGTGGGTGCCTTACGTGTCAAGAATTAGACGTTCATAAGCCTCCGGGATAGTTACCCCTTGATAACGTTGCCCGTATGACAAGTCTAATTCACTTTGGACAGTTGACATCTCAAGTCCAGGCTGCTTCACCTGCATAACAGACATTGAGCTGGTAAGTGAACATGCTCAAGGCGACGTACTCTCCTAGCGTTTCTCTGCTTAATGAATGTGACACATAAAGCGTGGGTTCCTATTTACTTGGATTGAGGACCTTACAAAGTATTCTAACCTTTTGCTAAAGTGAATAGGTAAGTTGACAAGAAACTAAAGCACTATATGAAAGCTTTGCCCGGTGATAATGCACATGAAATCTGAAGATATCAGCTCAAACATACTGTCATTGGACTTGACAGTGAACACATTACCGTAAGTTTCATGTACATGGCTTCTGAAGGCTGCAAGCGTATTACAAACTCATTCCTCCCTTGCTTCTTACCTAAAAAAGAATGAGATAACGGTGAACAAAATATGGAATATAAAAACAACCAACAAGAAGATAGCGAATTAAAACATATTGAGACAATGAGCCAACGTGCTTATCAACTATCATTATCTTTTACAGGAATGATTCATAGCAGGAAACCATGAATTTCCCTTTTGGTGCCAGAATTGGAAGTAAAGGAGAACAAATTAGCAATAACATGATATACAATTAACGGATTATAAAGGTCGTGCCTTACATTTGAATATGTCACCAGGAACATCCTTAAATTGAACTCTTATTTCTGCCTTTCTTGAATTTAATGCTTTCCCGGCCTTTAGTATAAAAGGAACACCTGAAGGAAATTGCATTGATGGTAAGTTCAGCGCATAATATAAATTCATATAAAAAGCAAACCATTATATTTTAGTCGAACCTCCAAGACAATAGTACTTCCCAAATGTAAGGCTCAAAAATTAGTTCAAATAAAATGTAAATGAATTGTGAAAGTTACCATACCTTCCCATCTTTCATTGTGGATTCGCAGAATCACGGTTGAAAAGGTTGGAGTGTTAGAGTGGTCAGGAACAGTTGGATCGTCTGTGTAGCCATCATATTGTCCAAGAACAACTTCATCATCCTTAACTGGCATCACTGATTGAAGAACCTAAATTTACATCCGTTAATTATCAACTGATACAAAAAGGCATTCTGGAACAAAGAGAACATATAATGAAAGAACATTTCATATCTCCTTTGGGGACACGTTTCAAATTGGTTTTTCCTTCTGAAAACTATAGAGAGTGTATCATCATAATGAATCGGGGATGCACACACCTTTACTTTCTCGTCCCGTATGTGCTCAGGTTTTAGGGAAATAGGTTTTTCCATGGCAACCAAGCATAGAACCTGCAAAAAAACGTGATTGAATAAATCAGGCGAAAGCTTTAGTGCATTTATCCCGGTATGAAGGTTCACCGGGAGGGAAGGTAAGAAGAAAATTCTGATGCATAAAGGTCTCACCTGCAAGAGATGATTTTGAATAATATCGCGGATAATTCTGCCCAAAAAATAAAATTGATTATTCAATACATCCAATTATATTTCCAGATACAAATAGCAACATATGATCTCAAAACAATGTAGTTAATAAAATAATTCCCTACAGACAGCAGTGAATATGGATCCTATTAACAAAAAATACAAAGTACTAGTTAAAGAACAAATTGGGACAACAGAACTGGTGAAGCATACCCATATTCATCAAAGTATCCACCTCGACCTTCAGTTCCAAAATCCTCCCTAAACACAATCTGCCAAATAAACATAATTAAAAGAGAAAAGACGGGGATGAAGTTTACTGCATGTTAAAAGTCTTGGGGTACCACGTGTACTGTATATTGTCAACGTCATACTGACATCCAATCATCAGTACCGAGGCAAGGATTCTCACCTGTACATTCTCAATGTTGTCTCGGTTCCAAAGGGGCAAAAAGAATCGATTTGCAAAACGAAGCACTAACTGCGAATTTACATACAAATAAAAATATAAGCATATTTCATTAATATTAATAACCAGAAACGTCTAAGCAAGTATATGCAGACATTATAATATTACCAGATTCTGCACCAATTCCTTCCCCAAATAGTGATCGATACGGTAAATTTGCGATTCCTCAAACAACTCCCCGATCTGGTTACTGAGTTGTTCTGCAGAGTCCAAATCCTTGCCAAAAGGCTTCTCAACAACAATACGAGTCCATCCACCAAGATCAGCTGATATGATCATAATCAGACAATTGTAAATATTAATATCGACCTGTCATTTAACTTCACTCTGGAACCATTTAATGCCAACATGTATGACTGTTAGAAAGAGTAGCTAATTGAAATTATCCGTGTTGATACAGTGTTTTTGGTGAAAACCTAAATTGTATTAGGGAAAAGCTTACATCTATTCATGCAATAATGCCTGATCATCCTGCAGACAGAGGGGTATACTGATGGAGGAAGTGCAAGATAAAAGAGCCTGCGGGATGATCCTTCCGCACTATTCTTTGAGATTTCATTATCTGAAATTTCCTTATCAAGCAGGCGAAATCCTTCCTCACCATCATAAGAACCACTAACATATTTGATCTACAAAAGAAAATTATTATGCAATTCAATATCTTTACAGAATGATATTATATGAATGGAGCTGTACAAAAATGTTGCATAAGGCACTGACCAGTTGCAAAAAATTGGTTACATCCTCCACGTCCTTGGGCGAAGCTCCTTTGTCACTGACAAGATACCTGCAGAGCAGTACAGAAAAGATGAGGAAAAGAATTGAACCTAGCATTAGTTTAAGTGAGCTAAATGAAATGTACAGTTATGAACACTCGTACGAATGATAATGGAATTGCGAAAAAGATCGCAGAAAAGAAAGCTCACCCATGTATGCGGTTTCTTAGCTCATCATCAGAAATCTTAGTCCTCGCATATCCAAAAATGTGAACTTCTTCTGGTAGCAGAAATCCCTAGACAACAACACACCCAATAGTAATGTCACACTCACATTGCATTGTTCCACAGCATACTCTGCCGACTTTTTTTCATCAAATTTTAAGTGCAGTTCACATAAGTTCACGATCGATCATATTTAAGCATGCAACTACAAAAAAACGTAATATATACCTGCCGATAAAGGTTGAAGAGTGCCGGAAAAGTCTTCTTCTTGGCAAGATCACCGGAAGCACCAAGCACGATAATCGAGAGAGACCCATTTTCAAGCACATTATCAATGTCTCTAACGGGTTCGACCCGGAAGCTGTCTCTTTTCTCCATGTGCCATGATCCCGATCCCATTTCGTAAGCTGTATAAGCAGCTCAAAAGCTATTTTTTAAAAACAAAAAAAACAAAAATTTTAGTTCGATTGGATCAATGGCAGCTTGAAGCATAAGTCAATGACGCAAATCACTGTTCCGGAATCAAAACGAGATTCGCATGTATTCGCAATAATACAGCGTTTGAATACTAAGCACATTCCACTGGAGAGACTAATCTCCACTAATTGCGATTAACTGTAATTAATTAAGAAAATTATCCATTTTTTCGGCCCCCAAAATATTAATTTAAAAAAACTATATGCAAAAATTCACATTTCACAACAACGAACTTGTAAGAACCGAATTGCATGCTAGAAAATGAAGCTGAAAAATCAAAAAAAAAATTAAAAATTTTGAAGGAAAAAAAATTGATCTGAGCTATCGGAAAGCGATCAAATTTGCTTAAGAGCTTACAAATTCAGCAAATTAAGTAAGAAAATAAGAGACTACGAACCTGGTTATTGAGCAAAGCCGGATCGAATTCGCAGAAACTGATATTTTGAGATGCAGTGAGAGAGAGAGAGAGAGTGTGTGTGGGAAGTAGGAGGGAGTCAGAAGCGGGTGTTGAATAGCAAATGGAAAGTGACGGATGAGGAGGTTGCCGGTTGGTGGCGTTTCGTTTTTAAATGATTTCTTTCTTCTGCTTCTCTCTCTTTCTCTCTCCGGTGTAGGTGTTGGCATTAGTGACATGGTTTAGGGATGTAGTTAACCTTATATTTGAGAGGATTTTAAAAGATTTTAAAAGATTTTAGAATCCATTTAAATCTATGGGTAGTCAATTAAAAGATCTTAGAATCCATTCAAATGTAGATGTAGTCAATTAAAAAATTGTAAAGGATTTTAGAATTCATTCAAATCTATGTGTAATCAATTAAAATATTTTAAGGGATTTTAAAATTCATCAGAATCTAAGTGTATTAAAAAATGAAGATTTTGGAAGATTTCAATAAGTTGTGGATTTTGTGGGATTTGAGAGAAAAAATATATATAACCAAGACTAAAAAGAACTTAACCTCACCCCTTAGGATTTCAAATCCTTCCACCACAATCCACCACAGTCCATTCAAATTCTTTAAAATCCATATGAATTTTGTAGGAATCTTTAATCCTCTTAGGGTGTGTTTGTTTTAGCTCGCTAGCTTTCGCTGGCTTGGGCTGGTCTATGTAGTAGTTTAGTCCTGTGTTTGTTAACGGTCCGGGACTAAGCTTAATGAGATTAGAAGGGACTTGCGGGGACTAACTCCCTTACTAGCAAACCCGTCGAGAACCATGGGATTAGCGGGGACTAACTCCCTCGCGTCTTCCTCTGCTCCTATGTTTTCACAAACGCCGAGAACCACCATCATTCCCCCATCGCCAATTCCTCATTCCCCTCCTCCTCTCTCCTCGTTTTTTTCTCTTTATGCGCCGCCGAGATTCGAGCTCGGCTCGAACTTGGTAGCGACGGCGACAGTTGCTCCATCCTGCTGGTACTGTAGTGCTGCTGCTGCGGCGGCGACTTAGTAGCAGTCGGCTTCTCCTGCGCATAAGGTATTTGTTGGAAATGTGCCCTAAAGCCAATCATATGATGATACTTTACGGACATTTCACATGTTAAACTAATCTAGTTTACATATAAAGGGCAAACATTATTGTTTGAGCCGTCTCATATAAATGTTATATGCTTAAACGATAAAGTCCAAGGAATATGTGATTGGGAGAAAGCAATCTAATGAAGTTAGATTAATGAGACCATTCTTTCGTAGACACATTCTAAACGTTCCTGATCATAGGATTGCCAATTGGGCATTGACAGTCCGTTAAGATCAGTACGTGCTATGTCTTCTCTCAGGGAGAGTGACTAGTCTCGAGTCATTGGTGTGTGTGACATCAAGACAAGTACGTAGGTGCTCAATAGAGAATGAGTCCACTGAACACGATCAACGAGGAGTTCTCATACTCATGTCACATGAGAACTCATGGTTGGGATAATGCAAATTAGTCCTTTGACCTGAGGCATCACAGTTGTCTTGTGGTTAAGTCTTTGATCTTTGATTATGTCAAAGTCACCCCATCGGGGTGTCCACGACATCATTGGGGTTAAGCCACTTAGTTATGGAGACAAGTGAATGTGCAACAAGGGATCTCTAACCTTCAAATGGTTTGAGGGAGAATACTCTATGATATGATTAAAATCTCTGGCCAAAGTATGAATGAGATTAGGGAATGCGTTCCAAATCACATTCAAGGTAATCATATAAGCAAACGAATCACATTGGATAGTAGACATGAATAAATAAACTATCAAACCGAACAATATGGTCAAGAGTATTAGATTAGAGAATGACCGTATTGCATTTGTAATCCTTAACTGAATAGGTTCTCTACATCTTCTGATTAGCTTGGGTAACCATGATATGCTGCTAGGTGTCACTCATGGTTTGTGGAAGCCCTAAACGTGTATAATCACTAAAGGGAGAATTGAAAGTAAGTTTCAATTCACAATCGATGTAAAATGGTTTTAATCGCTCACTGCCTCGCTAAAAGGAACGTAATGGATCGTACACCGTGTAAAGTGGAGATTGAAGAAACAATGGAGATGAGTAAGAATAATTAAATGGTTTAATTATTTATGGCAATGATTAATTAATATGTTAATTAATCAAACGAATAAGTTCGTTAAAGACCTCGGGATAGTTTTGGACCTTAAGGCCCAATGGGCTTCGAACGTCAAAGCCCATTGACTTAAGTTGTATGACAACTTAATGAATAAAGATTCACAAATGCCCAAAAGCCCATATCCATTTTGTGTAGAATTAGGGTTTTTTGGTTCTTTAGGTCATTTAAAGAAGTGACTATATAAAGAACTTTATAGCCTAAAATTCATAAGGGGTTTGTTTTAGAGAAAATTGGTGAGAACTTGTTTCTTCATTTTCTCTCTAAGAGGCCAACCACCTTGGAGGGTGAATCTAGCAATCCTACTACTCCAAGGTCACTCATTTCTTCTTCAATCTAACCTTGGTGTAGAATCTTTAGAGGTTCTCTATTTTGGGAACTTGGAGAATCCAATTCTTTCAACCAAATCCATGGAGCTAAGAAGCAAGGAATGAAGGCCCTATCTCTTGGGTGATTATCCTTTGCATATGCAAAGAGGAATCTACAAAGGTAAATATTTCTCAACTAACAAATGTTGATTTAAGTTGAGTCAAGGTTCACCAATCTACTAGGCTTTGAATTTCATGGTTGATGTTTTGTTTTGAGTGCATGTAAGCATGATTCCGCCTTTAATTTGTTAATTGCATGCTATTGATGTTGCTTAAATGAACATGTTTTTCACAAAATTTGAGTCAAGGTTCACCAATCTACTAGGTGTAGTCAATTAAAATATTTTAAAGGATTTTAGAATCCATTCAAATCTAAGTCTATTAAAAAAAATTAAGATTTTGGAGGATTTCAATAAGTTGTGGATTTTGTGGGATTTGAAAGCAAAAAGTATGTATAACCAGAATTAAAAAGGATCCAATCTCACCCCCTATGATTTCAAATCCTTCTTCCACAATCCACCACAATCCATTCAAATTCTTTAAAATCCATATGAATTTTGTATGAGTCTTTAATCCTCTTAAATCCTATCAAATCTATCACTTTTAAAATCCTCTAAAATCTTAATTTGACTACACCCCCTTTAGTTTGACTACACCCCTTAATGTCAACTCGATTCGATTCGTCATCACTGGTCGCCGAACATGATAGCCATACTTTTATACGTTTTTTATTTCATTGCACGCCCCCTCACTTCCTATCTTCGAGATGAGGATCATATCCGAACCATATCATATTCGTTCATTGTGTATAATGCAATTTTTTTGTTAGGTATTATTTGTGTGTAATTTTAAATAATTTTTTTAAAATAAATTCTGATTGCACGATAGATAATGAACAAATAAGATGTAAGAATCCATAGAATTCTCACAAATTGAATCTAGATGGGATCCAAATCCCTATCTCCGCATGTTTCTATTTTTGTCGTTGTGGCTTAATAAATTATGGGGCGGTAAGGAACACATGGACGTGCCTAGGCAAATATACATGAGAAATTGTGAGGATGTTTAAAATAGTCACGAAATTGTTAATTTTGTTAACATCTGAAAAATAAGGATCGATACGAAAGGAAATGAAATGCAAACTTTACTTTATATCGGCAAGATATAGGAAAATCAATAATATATCGATTTCATTGCAGAATTTTGCCATTACTCATTGCTGATTTTGAATTGAACGTCTTTTGATAAATTTTGCTCTAATTTTGACTACATTTGGATGCGTTGAGTTGAGTTGATCTACCCACCTCATTGCAAATTTTCATAATTTTCATCGAGTCTATAAATTTACATATGGATATTTTAAGTACTGATTATGATAGACGAAACATACGAGTTATTCAATACATTGGGATTATTAGCGATGAAAAATAAAACAAATCGAATAGGTGAGATTAAAATTTGAGACCTTGAAGTATTTGTATTGTACCTTTGTATCTCCTTACGAAGAATACTATGTTTAGCTTCTTAAAACGTTAATTATATTGTTCACGCATATTATAACACATAAATTAATAATCTTCTTGTTCAAAAAAATGACATAAATTAAACTTTGTAAAATAGTGACGGTGATTGTTTTTTTAATCGTATGATAAAACAATGATACGAAGTATCCAATTACATATGAAGGACTCAAGAGGCAAAAGGAAAGAGATCATCTCCGGATCTTTCCCTTCAAAGCCTAGGGATCAAGTGATCGGTACCCTTAATTGATCAAACGGCTAAAAATTATTATAGCTTTTAAATTTTTTTACTAACTTCTCTATTTTTAGCCGTTGGATCAAAATTTAAAGACCCAGATCACTTGATCCCTAGGTTTTGGAGGAAAATATCCAAAGAGGATCTCTTTCTGAGGCAAATAACGACATGAATCATATGAAAGTGTCAGGCGACCAATTAAGTGATGGTTTGAAACTATTTTTAAAATGACTAAAAACGTTTGCGTGACATAAGGTATCGTTTGGTATGAAGACGGGACGGGACGGGACATGACGAGACGGAACAGAAAGGGAGCAAAGATGCCCCCGAATGGAAACAAAGAGAAAGAAGAAGGAGACAAAGATGTTATAATTTTGTGTTCCATAGATGTAGAACGAGTCGTTACAGAGGATGAGATTGAACAAAAATTCACCAAAAACTCATTCCGTGAAACAACGCGTTCCACCCATTTTACGCACACCAAACATGAGACGAAAAGCCTCGACCCACTCTTTTCCATTCCGTCCGTCACACGCACCAAATGGACGGACAGAGGACGTGTAACGCGCGTATCATTAGAAGCTTCCGTCCCACGATTCATATGTTTGCCGCCATTTCTCCACTCTTCTGCACACTCTCACTCACTCGCGCCTTTTTCTTTCAATCACAATTGCTCAGACCAAACCTCCGCTATCTTGCGCCGGGGCCGCACATCTTATCCCTTCCGTTTCTCTGAATTCCGACCTATCTCCGCCTTTAATTTCGCCACCAGCGCCGCCCGGGGTCGGCACTCTCCGTCGAACTTCCAATTTTGCAAGCTTGGAATTAGGGTTAGGGTTTTTGAATTTTTTCGAAATTGTCCGCGATGGGGAAAAACAAGGTTACGGACGAACTGCTGTCCACCGTCCGATCAATCGTCGACTCGGGATACTCCGACATGGACATTATCAGAGCCCTCCACATGGCCAACAACGACGTCACCGCCGCAATCAACATAATCTTCGACACGCCCAGTTTCAAATTGAAGGAAAGACCACCGGCTTTTCGGAAGAATCCCCAAATTTTGAGCTCCGAGGTCGTAAATTTGAAGCAAAATGGGGTTCAGAAGAGTAATTGCACTTTGGGTACCGAAGGAAATGGGAGTAGTTGTCCCAGTAATTCAGGGGACGACGTGGTTGAAGAAGTCGCCGTTGCACGGTGCGAGAGCTCGGCTGGGAGCCAGTGGTGGTTTGTGGGCAGCGGTGAAGTTTCAGGTTTATCAACGTGTAAAGGTAGGAGGCTTAGGCCTGGAGACGAAGTGGATTTTACTTTTCCAACAAAGAGCAGTTCGACATCTCCGTCACCCGGCAAGGTTTTTGGGAGGGGACGGCAGGCAGCTGCTTGTTCGGAGATTGTGAGGTTTTCAACGAAAGATTCCGGAGAGGTATTCCTTTTTGAGAATTGGAAATGTGGTTTAATTGGTTGGTTATTTGGTTTTGAATTATTGTGTTCGGATTAATGGTTTTTTTTGGGTAGATTGGTAGAATTCCAAAGGAATGGGCTCGGTGTTTATTGCCACTTGTGAGGGATAAGAAGGTTAGAATTGAGGGGCATTGCAAATCTGCTCCTGATGTGTTGAGCATTATGGACACCATTCTTTTGTCAATAAGGTATACTCTTCGGCAAGACCAATACTTTCGATAATTTGTTAATGACTGTTCTGAAGTACAGTTTGCATGATTTTGTATTGATTAAGTAATGCATATGGTTGATAAATTTGTTTCTTGGTTCTTGTTTTTTGTTTTTTAATGGGGCGGTTCAGTGTGTATATCAATAGTTCAATGTTCCTTAAGCAAAACAAGACCTCACTTAAGGCAGCCAATAATTCCACAGACGAAACAGTGGTTCATCCTCTTCCAACATTGTTCCGGTTGCTAGGACTGTCTCCTTTCAAGAAGGTGATCAATTTTTGTAAATGACATATGGACACTTTTTTTATGGAAGTTAAGTATTTGGCCTTGCTTTCAACTTGTTTCTTTGGTTTAGAGGTGGTGATGTTGTTATTCCTTTTTTTTTTTTTAATAGGCAGAATTTACTCCAAGTGACTTGTACACGAGAAAGCGCCCCTTGGACCCAAAGGTATTGAAATGGTAATGCTTTTTCCTCCAATTACTTTCTCAGGATTTCAGTGGGTAATTTTTGCCTGAACAGGATAGCTTTGGACTTTGTGCCCCAGAGTTACGTGCTAATAAGCCTAAAATCCCTGGTCAGAATGGAGATGAAGTTGAAAATGAGGAGTCTATTTCAGATGCTGATCTAGAAAACATTGTTGGTATTGGTGACAGCTCTGAGCTAGAGGTATTAGATGCTGATCTTGTACATATATGGAGCTTGCTCCTGCATGTACCTGAAAATTCACCAAGGAAGTTTTTTTTTTCAGGAAATGGATCCCCCAGGTACACTTCAGTGTGAACTGCGTCCGTACCAAAAGCAGGCTCTTCATTGGATGATCCAACTGGAAAAGGGACACTGCATGGATGAGGGAGCAATGACTCTTCACCCTTGTTGGGAGGCATATCATCTTGCAGACAAGTACGCTGGTTTGTTAATCTTGTATTATCCTACTTTATGATTTGATTTTCACAGGGCCCCTTGCATATAGGAGGGACCGTGTTATCTATTTGAATGCATTTTCTGGTGATGCAACAACAGAATTTCCAAGCACACTTCAAATGGCCAGAGGAGGAGTAAGTCTTAAGTTGGCTCCACCCTTGATTATATACATTTTTTTCAAACATTATTATCAAGTTTGTTGATTGTGTTGCCTTTGCCATGCATTTGAAGATTCTGGCTGATGCTATGGGCTTGGGGAAGACCATTATGACGATATCGCTCCTTCTTACTCATTCAGGACATGGATTATCAGTTAGTTACCCTACAAGCCAGTCTTCCAGTGAAGATATTGAAGTCCCCGACATTTCAGACCACTCATCAGACCTACCAAAGAAGGTCCCAAAATTTTCAGGATTTGATAAGTTGTTGAAGCAAAAAAACACGGTTGAGGATGGTGGTTGTTTGATTATATGTCCTATGACTCTTCTAGGCCAGTGGAAGGTAGTTATTGTCATTTTGAAAAACATTTTTGTAGTTCTGCTTACTTGCACGAATACCAGTTTTTGACGTGCACAGTGATAAATCTTCTATATTCAAGAGTTATCTAAAAGTTTGTCTGTATTGTCAGGCAGAGATCGAAACTCATGCTAAACCTGGGTCTCTATCGGTATATGTTCATTATGGACAAAGTAGACCGAAGGATGCAAAAATTTTAGCTCAAAGTGATGTCGTAATCACTACATATGGAGTGTTAGCCTCTGAATATTCTGCTGAGGTATCCAAACAACTCCTACCTGTATATCATGCAGATTTTTGAGTATCGCACATCTCAACAGAAAATGAATTTCTACATCTTTTCTTTTCTTTTTAACTTTACCCCACTTTCTCCTTCCATCTAGAATCCAAAGGAAAATGGGGGGCTTTACTCGGTTAGTTGGTTTAGAGTGGTTCTTGATGAGGCGCATACCATAAAATCCTCAAAAAGCCAAATTTCCATTGCTGCTGCTGCTTTAGTTGCTGGTCGGCGATGGTGTCTTACTGGCACACCCATACAGGTAAAGTACTTTTTCAGAAATTTGTTTAAAGAGGAGGCCATAAATATTTTATGTTTCTAACTTTAAGCAAAGGGAGAATCTCTCCAAACATTCTCAATATTCTTATTTGGAGGTCATTTAGTTCCTTGATAGACTTGTAAAACCCTGATCCTTGAATACGTTTTATCTGTATTGGGATGAATGTTTTATTCTTATAAGATTTGGAGAATTTGTTAATTTTAAGAGGTTAATTTTGTGTTATATATCCTGACATTTTTTGCCCCATAGAACAACCTGGAGGACGTTTACAGTCTTCTCCGGTTTTTGAGGGTAGAACCTTGGGGAAACTGGGCATGGTATGTTCTACTTTACGGTCTTGTCCAGTCTTTTTTTTCACCTTTCACAGAAATATGTTTCTGAGTTTACTATCTTTTTTAATTCAGGTGGAATAAACTCATACAAAAACCTTTTGAGGAGGGTGATGAGAGAGGATTAAAGTTGGTTCAGTCTATCTTAAAGCCAATCATGTTAAGGAGAACAAAGTTTAGCACAGACCGCGAAGGCAGGTGAGTTACTAGCTCAGGACGCGTCATTCTTTTCAGTTTTTTTCTTTTCCTTTCTATTTTGGCTCTTAAGGTTTACTGTTTGTTCCAGGCCAATTTTAGTTCTTCCTCCAGCTGATATTCAGGTGATTTACTGTGAACTCACAGAAGCTGAAAAAGACTTCTACGAGGCCCTCTTTAAAAGATCAAAGGTATATATTCTGATTTACCTGATTGCATTTTGTGTATTGTATTGGTTTGTTGTATCTTTGGTGCATTATAATTAATAATTCTCTCTTTATTTTCAGGTGAAGTTTGATCAATTTGTTGAGCAAGGACGGGTTCTTCATAATTATGCATCCATATTGGAGTTGCTTTTACGCCTTCGCCAGTGTTGTGATCATCCATTTCTTGTGATGAGGTGTGTGTTTTTAACCCCTCTTTTCTCCAGATGTAGCCTTAGGAGCTTTATGATGCATATATGATGACTTGTGCGTTGAATAGGCAATCATTCTTTCTATGCCTTTATAATTATTTTTCCTTCTGGACTTGATAGATAATATTTTAAATTTATAAAAATGTATACTGGAAAATGTCTCTTAAGTTTTTACAACTTAGCTTTAAGTTTGTTTGATTTGTTCAGCCGAGGTGATACACAAGACTTTTCTGATCTGGATAAGCTAGCTAGACGTTTCCTTAAAGGAAAACAGAATTCTGTGGAAGGGGAAGCCAAAGATCTGCCTTCACGTGCTTATGTTCAAGAAGTTGTAGAAGAAATACGTAAGGGGGAACAGGGAGAGTGTCCAATATGTCTTGAAGCCTTTGAAGATGCAGTGTTAACACCTTGTGCTCACCGCTTATGCCGTGAATGTCTCTTGGCAAGTTGGCGGAACTCAAGTTCTGGTCTATGTCCTGTTTGTAGGTATTTAAGTAATGCCTTATGTTTCAAATACGATTTTTATTTTTATTTAGTTTATGGGCAAAGGTTCAATTTCTGCTCTTCTTGAAGTTCTTGTATTGAATTTTCCTATTATGTTCATAAGGTTTAACGGTTTGTTTTTTGCAGGAAGACCATCAGTAAGCAAGATCTTATTACAGCACCCACTGAGAGTCGGTTTCAGGTTGATGTGGAGAAAAACTGGGTGGAATCATCCAAAGTTGTCATTCTTTTGCGTGAACTTGAATCTCTTCGCTCATCAGGCACAAAAAGCATTGTCTTCAGCCAGTGGACGGCTTTTCTGGACCTCTTGCAGATCCCTCTTTCTCGGTAAAAATTACCGTATGAATAAAATATTTAAAGAAAGTGCCTATGGTGTAATGAAGCAAGAAATATAACTCTACTCTTTTGATCACCTGCTGTTTGTGAGTTATAGTATCTTGGTACTTTTTTCGCTCAAGAGTTATGATTGATTTCTTTTCCATTTTTTGACCAGGAGTAACATTCCATTTCTTCGCCTTGATGGGACTCTGAATCAACAGCAGCGTGAGAAAGTGTTAAAACAGTTTTTAGAAGATAGTGACATCCAGGTTGTGACTCCTGACATCGTCGTATTCTATCTCGTGCTGTTTTTGAACAAGGGATGTGGTTTTTCATTCTACTTGACAGTTTAGGTGTAACCATTGGAGCTTGGTTGTTGCATCAGGTGTTGCTAATGTCACTGAAGGCTGGAGGAGTTGGAATAAATCTGACAGCAGCATCAAATGCTTTTGTCTTGGTAGGCACACACTTGAGATTTTTAAGATAAAATTGTGACTTGGTGTCGTTTTTTTATTTGTTGATATAATTGCAGAAAGCTTTAAGTTTATGGTAAATTTGGTTGGTTTAGTGAGTCACACGAATCATGTTTGCAGGATCCATGGTGGAATCCAGCAGTCGAGGAACAAGCTGTCATGCGTATTCATCGCATTGGACAAACAAAAAGGGTGATGATCAAGCGGTTTATTGTGAAGGTACTCTTGTTATTTTGTACCGGAGACTAATGAGTGTCTTCCAAAGGCATCATCACCAATGAACGTAACAGTTTTCTCCCCTGATTGGTCTAGTAATACTCGGATGTTATTGGATGGCAGGGAACGGTTGAGGAACGAATGGAAGCAGTGCAAGCGCGTAAACAGCGACTGATTTCCGGAGCCTTGACGGACCAAGAAGTTCGAACTGCTCGCATAGAGGAACTAAAGATGCTTTTTACTTGAAAGCATTTGATAAAATTATCAACAGGTTCATTTATGTCACTTATTAGAATTGGTTTGAGCATCAAGAGCTCGTGCGGCGGGGTCTAAACCGAGAAAATTGAGATCCTCGTTCCGAAGTTGCGGGACTTCAAGGAAGATCGGTTGAGGATATTTGTATTGTAATTAAGCTAACAAGGTTGAGGCAATACGGGGTTGTTGTTTGCGGTTTCCATTTTCCGTCCGGCGCGTGTTAGCTCACCGGAAGGATTTGGCACATCCAAATGTAGTTTTGGTATTGTTACGTCCGAACATGATGCTAAAATTCATACATTGTTTTGTTGTGGAAAATACAAATTATCTTAGCAAAGAACAAAAGCATCTCTTGAAACTCCTAACAAGCATCCGCGGGCAAGTTACGAGAACCAGCACAATCTTAAAGATAACAAGTTGTGCGCGAAGATTCACAGAACATGTAACGATTAATAGGGTACACCTGCGAAGTTACGAGATTCATGTCACATTTTCAGCCACTTCGGCTTAGCAGGTTTCTTCCCCTCGGGCTTCTTCTCTTGGAGAACAGGGGGCGGTGCCTCCGTTATGGCTTCTGGTGCAGACTGAACAGGCGGCTCTACATGCTTCTTGATGAGTTCCAAACCTTTCAAAGACATGACCTCTTCCTGAAGAAAGGGACCTGACACGGCATCTGCAGCATCATCCGCTGGACACGAAATAGGAATACTTAATCACTTAGCGTCAAACGTTGCTATTTACAATCCAAAGAAACGTATCATAGAAAACCCATAATTGTAGAAAACGTGCCAACCTTTCGGTGTGTCATATGAAAAGTACACAATTGCACCGGGAACAAATCCAGCAGTGTGAAAATCCTGTGACATGTCTTTTATCTGCTTCTTCGGAGGAGTAGTATCTGCACAAGTAAATGTTAGACTCTACTCTGAAATCAAAAATGGAAAACGCAATATTTTGACTCGTATTTGCATACATATATAGAACGGTAATTCTGGTCGAGCAACCACTTTGACGAGGAGATCGACCAAGCTCTGAACTGTTTCTGATGGATTAAAAGTGGCCTCCAATGTGTGATTATCAGGAAATCGAACCCTAATCACCGTCTGCATACATGAGCACAATAACTTAATAAATGGGCAAAAACAACTATACGACTAATTAAAATCAAACCCTGATCACAGTCTCTATGTGATGATAATGTAAGGAGTTGATCATATACAAACAACTACAAACAATCACTACAACAAGGAAAAGAAAGTCAGAAAAAGGGCCATGGCAGCCACCTTTGTTATCCTTGACCTGCGGGCAGCCTTCTCTGCCTCTCTTAACTTTCGTGTTTTAAGAGTCTTATCTGTTTATATTGCATCGACAAAATGTAGTCAGTATAAATACAATGTGTACGAATACATGCGTGCGTGTTTTTTAGTTTGTGCGAATACAAGACGCGTTTCCCATTCGTATATACTTGCTACAAGATTTACAAGCAGATTATGTAGCTTAAAAAGCATGCAAAAGGTTTTATATTTCCCCTACAATTACAGATGATACAGTTTCTGTCAATTACCTTCTTTTTTTGCATTCAAAACCCGATAATAATCTTCTGCAGTGAACTCATAGAAATCCTCGGTCTCCTCTGCCAAACAAAAAAAATGACACAAAGAAAAATTCTATCAGACGTCTAAATGCACTTGCTTTGGAAAAAAATATGGGGCATATTAGTTGAATTGCTTCATGCCAGTATTAGACTCTTCACTTTGTGAAGCAGAAGATGCTGATGTTGTTTCAAAAACACGGATTTCTCTCCCGAACTTTTCTTTTGCTGCTGTGAGCTTGGCCTGAATTCACCCCAACAAATCAAAAAAGGAAAACGTAAATGTGATATAAGATATAGCAGGAACAATCTAATCTTGAAAACAGAATGATCTCAATTCGAAAAGCGGTATTTGGTATCATCATCCACGACAAGAATAGCAATATTCTGCACCAACTAACACAATTACCACAACATGTACTTCGGATATTGTAGTGACAAACTTACAATGCTTCTACACATCGATTTAATCGAAAACACGAAGTAGAAGCACACAAAAAATTTGCACGCAATTGCAAACGGAAACCAACAAAGACGGTAAAACTGTACTTAGAATCCGAAACTGCAAAACATTCCCTATTTTTGTTGCACCTAAACTCAAGTAATCCATTCCCCAAGAACTTTAATCTCTTGATAAGAAGTAATTAATCCCACAATTAGATAAGTTCTTAAAGATTATGCAAAATCCTGTAAATCTTTATCTAATTGTGGCACTAACCCACAACTTAGAAACAGCCAACAATTACTAATCAACAATTTAAACCCCAAAATAATCGATTATACAGAAAACCCAATCGACCCAGCAGCAAAAACAAATACCCAGAAACTGAAATCAAGAAAATACGAATGCGAGTGAGTGAAAGTTTGGGACTTTTTGGGTTAAAAAAAAAAACCTGAGCTTCTTCGGCCTCCATGGGATCAATGCTTCTGAACTTCCTTCTTTTCAAGGGTGTGTGAGAAGAAGCATCAACGATCATCAGCGAGACTCCGAGAAATCCCACACCAACAGAAAAAGAATCAGAGGGATCCGATTAAGCTATACGATTCTATTCTTTTATTTGTATAGGGGATTCGCCGTTCGCTGTGTGAGTCGTATTTGATACGTATGGCATACTCTGTTATTCCTTCCTTTTTGAGTGCCGGAATGGGAAAAGCGGTATCCGATTTGCTATAAAAAAATATTTTTGGTAGAAATGTTTTTAGAACTAATTCTTACTAAAAATGCAAGTAAATTCCGAAAAAATACTTAAATGCTTCCTGGAAGAAGTACATAATTGGTGCTTCTTGCATAAAGCACTTAAAGTACTTTTGAAATCTAAAAACATTTTTTCTAAAAGTGCTTTCAGTTATTTTAAAAAGTACATCTAAACGAACCCTTAGAAATGAACATTTGGTAGTACAGTCTAGTATTCTTCATTTTTCTTTATAGTTATAAGTGAAAGGTTTTAAATTCGATTATTGCAAATTTGAACCATATTATTATGGCTAGCCTAGTATAAGACTTAGCTCACTCCCTTAGTGTATAATTTTGTTTGTTGAAAAAAACAAAAACTTAGAAAAGAAATAAATGAGGCATTGAAAAAAACAAAAGTGTCATAATGCAGAACAGTTTTTAGAAGATAAAATACAGTTGTTAACTTGAAAAAACGCATTACCGGTTGCTTGACAGAGAATTTCACATTTTCCACAGCCCATACCACCATTTCATGATCGACTGGGTCCTCTGGTATCACCATGCGAATTTCAAGATCTATACCTCCAGATGTCTGTGTAGTTTCCTTGATCCCATTCGCAGGTAAGATAGCAGCATTGTTAGACTTCTGAGCATGGGGCTTTAGCATCTGCAAGCCTTGCACACCAACCTGGAACCATATTTAAATGCATGAGATGATGAATTCGATATCTCTGATTAAAATGAAGGTGCATAAATGACGAAATTGAAATGAATCACACAGTTGCACATATTTGCATTCGATAATATTCTAATAGAAGCAAACTATATCTATTGTGTCAGAACATTTGATCTTGAATGCAGCACAGGCACAACCAACCAAGTTCTACCAAAGTATATGCTTAGTATCATAAGCTCACTAGAATTTTGAAAATTTAAAATTTGAAAAAAAAAAGGGGGAAAAACAAACAAAAGAACAAAATCCTTGCATGAATGTACTTTGCTCATTTTGCCTAAATCTCAAACGAATCCTTGCTAGACATTGACTCAGTTGTACTTAACATAAAGCCTTACCAATTGTTAGGTCTCTATTACTATTAGATATCTGCAATTTAAAGTGCTTTGAAATCTAAAAACATTTTCTCTAAAAGCGCTTTCAGTCATTTTAAAAGTACATCCAAACGAACCCTTAGAAATGAACATTTGGTAGTACGGCCTAGTAGTTTCATTTTTCTTTATAGTTATAAGTGAGAGGTTTTAAGTTTGATTATCGCAAATTAAAATTACATTATTATAGCTAGCCCATTAAAAGGTTTAGCCCACCCCTTACCCATTTAGTGTATAATTTCGTTTGTTAAAAAAAAAAAAAAAAAAAACTTAGGAAAGAAAAAATGAGGCATTGGCGGACCTGTTAGTGAATCGGATTTTGACCGGAACTCAATTTAAATTCAATTAATTAATAGGAAATGGATCGCAATTTTCAATCTAACTATTCGAAAAAATCGAAATTTGATAATTCGATTATAATCGAATTCGAATAATAATTAAGGCTGATTCAATTTGAAAATAATTCAATCTAACTTAATATAACATATTATATTATTTGATAATTTTGCACATGTGAAAGTTTTCCAAATTTTTACTGCAGTAATTTTGAATTTACAATGCAACATTTTGTGGGCCAAAACCCCACATTGATATTGGGCTACAATTTGGGTGCCACTGATTTGCATGTGGGCTTCAAAGAAGAAAATAAATAAGGGAGACCACATAGGCTCTGGCTTGTGGATTGGACCAAAAAACCAAAAGGCTGTGGCCGCCTATGGACCTAAAATGCATTTCAGAACAAATGCGGGGCAGTCATATTGGTTAGAACGGATACGCTTATTTTATGCATCATGATATAGATTTCAACTCAAACTTCTTAGTCATTAGTGCTACGATTTAATAGTATTCGTCATTAAAAGTGTTCTTCTTTACTTAAAAGTCAAAAGGTTCAGGTCTAACTCCATTGAAAACAAATTTGATCCCTCGATTTCACATCAAATTGTGTTAAAGCACAGTGTTTGGCATAGTTTGAATTCCCTTCTCCTCTTTTTTTTTTTTGTTATGCATAAAAAATATTATTATTAAGGGGAGTGGAAATGTTCCAAAATATTACAATAATTTTAGAAAGGGGAAGTTTTGAATCCGTAAAACATGGGTGGAAACCCAAAACCCTATCCACTATAATTTAGGGAAGAGAGTTTCGAATCTAAAACGCATTCCCCATCCCTTAAGATATTGGACTACATACTGAATTCCCCACTCCTAATATCCTATATCAAAATAATACAAAGTTTCAACCACGAGATGGTGGCCCATTGGTAAAAGGCGGATTGCTAGGCTTCCTTCAAATAAAAAACTGGAGGTCTCGGGTTCAAAACCAGCTGCTGGTGTGGATGCCAGACTTGTGGCTAGGAGGAGGCTGAAATGCCTCTGTGAGTTTTCACAACCCTCCAAACTTGAAGGGATGAATAACTGTGATTTGCCACCAATTGTCCCCCTTTTTAAAGAAAAAAAAATACAAAAGCTCTTGAAAATTGCTTTTATACAAAGCCAATTTTGCCTTTCTTGGTGGGCTTTTGGGATGAATGTGATAAAGATCATATTTTAGCCGCACAAGCATGTTCAAATTTGGGCGGCCTGCTTTAGGCATCATCATTTTGATAAAGCAAAAAGATTTATAATCAACTAAAACTTTGGAATTGAATCACTATATTCACTAAACTTAGAAAGAGAGGGATGCCTTGGGGAATGCGGACACAGATGATGCATGGCTGTTGTCAGCTCGTGTCTTAAGGTGTTGGGTCAAGTTTCACAACAAGCGCAACTCTTGTGTTTAGTTGTCACTGTTGAATTTAAAACTCTAGATAGACTCTCGTTAAAAAAGTATTCTAAAATAATTCATATAAAATGGCTGCATCCTCCCACCCCCAAACAGTCTATTGCTCACCAAACCTACTCTTTTCTTATATAAACCTTTATGTTTACTCATTCATTTGTCTCCAAGCTAAGCAAAATTACAAATCTAAGTCACTCCAAAGGATCACATAGTGTGGTTCAGTGTTATTAACTAGAGGTGGCCCTCAAACTGGCCAAAAAACGTCCAAACATACTGTTGGTCCTAAAAACTACAAAGCCTACGTGGCGCGCAGGCCGAGTAATCTAAAAGCTAACTACGTCCTTCGGTGAATGCGGGCGTGCCAACTCGTCGGCCGAGCTCGGCCGAGGAGTAAATTTGTTGATGTCGCGTTGGGTCGCGCTACTGACTTCTGCGTCTTGCGATTGCGGCCGAGAAAGGAACACGTCTCGGCCTCCTGGATTCTCAAACCTGAAGACAAGGTTACTATTATCACGAAGCTCACAAATCGAATTCGGCTTTCAATGTGCCGAATGTAATAACTGTAACACCTCACTTCGTCGAGAAGACTAATGAGATGACCTCGACCAAAAAAGGATTTAGAAACCCTTCTCGACCAAGACTTGGATAGACAATTGACCGTGCCCGCCGCAGTGCTGTTGATGCCAACGGAAGGTACTGCGAGTTCGGCCAATTCTACGGTGATAGAGCTATCTATGCCGACTTAAGATATCACCGGTTGCTTTCACAGTGCTGTTGATGCCAACGGAAGATGTGTCAGCGAAAAAGAAAAGGAAAAAGTTCTCAAGTTGTTTGAGGATTTGCGCAGGGCAATTTTGTATTGATTTTGTGGGGGCTTTTTTCAGTCGCAGAGCATCTTGTATTTATAACATTTTGTACTTGCTTGGCACGGCTAGATAACTGTGTAAAGTCCGACTGCAACTCTGACTCTGTAAAATTGATTCGTGCGAAATGCCAAAGCCTATCTTCCAGCTTTTGTGACTTTTCAAACCCCATAAAAGTCTATCCAAATAAAAGTCATAACCTAGCTTACCTAGACTCCTTGTCTTATCCATCATGTATATTTCCCCTGACAAAGCCCACATGCATGCATGATGATCCCTTCATCAACTTAAACTCTAAAAAACAATTGATGAAATTCATCATCATATCTCAAAACAAGGCTACGTGCTTCAACCTTGTCCATGAATCCAAAGTCCACTTGAATTGTTCCATCCACATCGAACATATCACATATTTAGTTTAAATATCCTAGTGAATATTAAGAGATAATATTATGATTAAAACCACAATATTATTCCTCAATACTAACTAAAAATTATTTTAATCACTTTATCATCCGCCAGCCTAAAATCCTGCTCATTCAAGGGTCTCGATTGCACGGGCCGATGGTGTAAAATCGGGTCCAAACATTGCCCCCCAGTTTCCTTGAGCTTCGACTCGTAAGCCGAATGATTAAGGAAATTAATTGTTCGTGACCAACAAGATCCCGTCGTATCGTCGAAAAAGAAACTTTGTTCCTCGGCAATAACATGTATGTTCTGCTAATGCTGCAGCCTTCCTCGACTGTCACAACTCCATACCACGCTCGGCAACTTTGCCAAAAGGTCGAGAAGGAGAATAACTGGGATCGAGGATAAATGAGGCCGAGATCGAGAAAAACTGGGGTCGAGGCCGATAAGAATTGCTCATGGAGCTCGGCCTGCCTACATATATAAACCTGATTGTTGTCGGCCATGCAATTGACATATAATATACATATATATGTACCGAGAAGAAAGGGTGTCATATATATATATATATATATATATATAAGTACTGATGTAAGGTGACTTCAACACCAAAGCTATATGCCGTACATATCTATATAAAAGTAGCCTGAAAAGTGGTCTGACTTTGACACCACACTCGGCCAAATTTCTTTTACTCGGCATTGTTATCTTCTGTCATGGACTTCTTGAGCCCTCACATCATCCTCTGGAGGACTCCACCTAAAAGCTGCCGCAACTCCCAACTGCCGAGGCCATGAAAAAATCTGGAGGTCGAGAAAAATTTAGGCCGAGGTGAAACAGACCATTCTTGACAGCTCGGCCTCGGCCTAGACAACCGAATTTTTTTTTTTTTTTTTTTTTTTTTGGTCAATTCGGCCAAAAGCTGCTTATATATATGTATGTATATATGTATGTATATATGTTTCGGCCAAAATAGTCAAACAAGTGTATTTGACCAAAAAATTTTATTCGGCCAGAATGTTGTTGCCCCCTTATTTTCTTAAGCATCGGCTTAAGGAGCCAGATGATTAAGAAAATATTTTTTATTTTTATTTTTCTAAATAGAAATAAAAGTGGCCGAACCATATTCAGGAGGAGGCCAACGATGCTTTATTCCAAGACGAGATCTTGTAATAACAAAATTTTGAAATTGATTTCGCCCTAGGCCGAATAAAGAATTTTCTCCAAATATTTTTGACTTGGTGAAATATTTTCCATTTTCGGCCGCCGAATGTGTTGAACAATTATTATGCCCCCCAGGCATAATTTCGGCTTTTAATTCAAATAACTTGCCTGAATGGGATTTCCCCATATCGGCTTTATCGCCGATAATCATATCAATTGGCCTAGTTTCTTGGGCTAGGCCAATATCTCTGCCTTGTTCGTCATTGGAGCATTCATTTGACGAATTATTTTCCAAGTCAATTCTTGTATCTAGCTCAGGGACTTGAATTTTTTCTTCTAGGCCTACCATACTTTCAGTCTCGACCGAAACAACAAGTGGCCTAGGTTTTTCTTCGGCCGTCTCGACAATTTTCTTAGGCCGAATGTTGATTGTGGCCGGAGTGGAAATTTGCCCCTCGGCCTCTTGCGTTTTAGGAATTCTTCTCAATCTCTCAAGGAGTTGTTTTTGCTTCTTTAATAGGCGATAACACTCATCCCGTGAAGCCTGATCGAGATAGATCATGTGAACTTCGTAGTTTTAGCACTGGGTCCCACTGGGCGTGCCAAAATGTTGGTCCTAAAAACTACAAAGCCTACGTGGCGCGCAGGCCGAGTAATCTAAAAGCTAACTACGTCCTTCGGTGAATGCGGGCGTGCCAACTCGTCGGCCGAGCTCGGCCGAGGAGTAAATTTGTTGATGTCGCGTTGGGTCGCGCTACTGACTTCTGCGTCTTGCGATTGCGGCCGAGAAAGGAACACGTCTCGGCCTCCTGGATTCTCAAACCTGAAGACAAGGTTACTATTATCACGAAGCTCACAAATCGAATTCGGCTTTCAATGTGCCGAATGTAATAACTGTAACACCTCACTTCGTCGAGAAGACTAATGAGATGACCTCGACCAAAAAAGGATTTAGAAACCCTTCTCGACCAAGACTTGGATAGACAATTGACCGTGCCCGCCGCAGTGCTGTTGATGCCAACGGAAGGTACTGCGAGTTCGGCCAATTCTACGGTGATAGAGCTATCTATGCCGACTTAAGATATCACCGGTTGCTTTCACAGTGCTGTTGATGCCAACGGAAGATGTGTCAGCGAAAAAGAAAAGGAAAAAGTTCTCAAGTTGTTTGAGGATTTGCGCAGGGCAATTTTGTATTGATTTTGTGGGGGCTTTTTTCAGTCGCAGAGCATCTTGTATTTATAACATTTTGTACTTGCTTGGCACGGCTAGATAACTGTGTAAAGTCCGACTGCAACTCTGACTCTGTAAAATTGATTCGTGCGAAATGCCAAAGCCTATCTTCCAGCTTTTGTGACTTTTCAAACCCCATAAAAGTCTATCCAAATAAAAGTCATAACCTAGCTTACCTAGACTCCTTGTCTTATCCATCATGTATATTTCCCCTGACAAAGCCCACATGCATGCATGATGATCCCTTCATCAACTTAAACTCTAAAAAACAATTGATGAAATTCATCATCATATCTCAAAACAAGGCTACGTGCTTCAACCTTGTCCATGAATCCAAAGTCCACTTGAATTGTTCCATCCACATCGAACATATCACATATTTAGTTTAAATATCCTAGTGAATATTAAGAGATAATATTATGATTAAAACCACAATATTATTCCTCAATACTAACTAAAAATTATTTTAATCACTTTATCATCCGCCAGCCTAAAATCCTGCTCATTCAAGGGTCTCGATTGCACGGGCCGATTGTGTAAAATCGGGTCCAAACACATACTCATCCAAATTTTACTCCGCGATTTGGTTCGGTTTCTGCCGTTAGAAAGCCAAACAGTCGCAAAAATCAAAGAAAATTGTATATCTCGTTACATGATAGTCAATCAACTCAATGTACATTTGACTCAATTGAACACAAAATTAAACTATATGGGCAAGTTAAAAGACATCATGAGTTAATTCTCACACGAACCTAAAATTCGTCTTAACCACTGGACCACCGTAAAACAGATGGTGCAGTGGAGCATGTTGTCATCCTCACCAAACTACAAGACGTGACGACACCTAACGCTTTCGGAGCTGGCCGGCAATACTATATCATTAGCTCACGTCAGCACCTTTCAAATTCTTCAAAACGGCATCAAATAAAGCACAAATCCCCTCCAACAAAAATATTTAAAAAAAAAAATTGAATTTTTAAACGTAGGTCCCTCCACATTTCCCTATTTTCAAAATAACCCCAACTTATTCAAAATCTGAAAACTCCGTCAGGGACCTGCATTTCAAGAAAACCCAAAAAGTACCCCAAAAAAATTGAACCGAATTCAGAACGGAGCAGAAGAGCGAGAAACAGAGGAGAGAGAGAGGGAGAGGAGAGAGAGAGAGGGAGGTTGGTGATGACAATGGACAGAGAGAAGGAGAGAGAGATAGAGCTAGAGAGTGCAATGTACACTAACTGTTTGCTGTTGGGGTTGGATCCGGCGATTATCGGGCTCGGAGGCTCCAATGCCACTCCTCGGGTCGGGTTCTTCCGCCACTCCAACCCTAAATTGGGGGAACAGCTCCTCTACTTCATCCTCTCTTCTCTCAGAGGCCCAATTCAATCCGCCAAGGTAGTACAATCTCTCGATTTCGTTTCCTTCGTCTATATTTACACAATGTGTGTGTATATATATATGTATGTATGTTTGTATATATGTTTGAATTTCACTTCTGTGTATGTATATATGTTTGAATTTTTGTCACACTATCTTCTGCTATGGATCACGTTCCTGAGGATTTGAGATCTTTCAGGATTTCGATAAGGTCTGGCCAATCTTCGATTCCGCGCAATCGCGGGATTTTAGAAAGGTAAATTCGAGGATTCCACTTTCTTTGTTGCTTCTGGTTTGATATTCTTTTAAAGTTTGAAAATTTGGATGAAATGGGATGATTTGTTGTTGGTGATCAGGTTGTGCAAGGGATCATTAGCGAGCTTGAATCGCAAGGGGCGCTTCCGAGGAGCAATTCGAGGGTTTCATCACTTGCTACATGTTGCGGACCCAGGTCGGTTGATGATGCTACTCCTCCCATTGTTTTTATGAGTTTGTTCCATTTGTTTATGTGCATTTCTGCCTTTAATTATTCAACTTTTAAGGTGGAGTTGGGCTTGCTTGGCAAGCAAATTGACAGAAATCCGAAATTCACATTTACTAACAGTTTGCTTCTTAATTTGACCGAGGTTCGTAGTTTTGTTGGGCTCACTTGGCCAGCCATTTTGCATTAGAGTGAGAAATATTTTTCAAATGAATGCAAGGAACATGTAGTTATATGTGACAGTGAACTTGTTTCCCCCCAAGTCAGCCATTTGATGATATATGAATTAATGCTTTCTCTTTAAATGTTGTGGTGGTTCCTCTTAGTTAAAATGACCATGTCTTGCTTCTGCGCAACAAGTTTATGGGTTTGGATCCTTAATTCATAAGCTTCACTTTTTGCCTTCAGGTTTGTGGAACTTCTGTGGCAACTTTCTTTGCATGCTTTGCGAGAGGTTCATAGGCGAACATTTGCAGCTGATGTAGTTTCTAACCCACTTCCTGCATCACTGACTGATGTAGCTTTTTCACATGCAGCCACTTTACTTCCTGTCACAAAGGTAGGCTTGAACTACATGTATAATGTTAAAGCATGCATAATTTAAATTTCCGATGACATCTTGAAATTGTGTTTCCCAAATTATTGATATGCTTAGCTATTGGTATGGTCATGTTGGTTTTGCATCTTATTATAGCATGTAAGTGTTTCACAAACATAAAACATCGTTCTCTTTCCGTATAACTCTTAAATGAGTTTTCATGGTTAAATGCACATCGGCATTTTTCTGTGGAGTTTTCGTAATTGACATGCTTATTCAGTAGCAGTTATTTGAACTTACTGTCTTAAACAGGCTAGAATAGCACTTGAACGAAGAAGATTTCTTAAGAATGCAGAAACAGCAGTACAGAGACAGGCCATGTGGTCGAATTTGGCTCATGAAATGACTGCAGAGTTTCGTGGTCTTTGTGCTGAAGAGGTATATATGGGTAACAATTCAGATTCTGATGATTAACTTATTTTTGTAGAAGCTTATTTGATAATCTTGGAATTCAGCTACTACGATACAATTTGTATGCTTATGTTGTCTTTGCATGAATTTCAGGCTTATTTACAGCAAGAACTGGAAAAATTACATGACCTTAGGAACAAAGTGAAGTTGGAAGGGGAACACTGGGATGACCTTGTTTCTAGTTCGAGTCAGAATTCCCATTTAGTATCGAAAGCTACTCGTTTGTGGGAGTCTATATTAGCCCGTAAAAGTGAGTACAAACTTTCACGGTCCTTTATAAATTTCTTAGGTTTTTACGTATTATCAAATAATGTCATGTGATCACACCTTATATGTTTATGTAGTAACTATTTAAGATCCGATTAAATATGTACCCAGTTTGATGAACTCATTTAAATCTCCATCATGTATAGGTCAACATGAAGTTCTTGCTTCAGGCCCTATTGAGGATTTAATAGCTCACAGGGAGCATAGGTAATCTACCGTTAAATATCATTTTAACATCACTTGAAACCCTTCACCCACTTACTTTTGCATGCAATTCTGTGTAGGTACCGCATCTCTGGATCGTCTTTGCTTGCAGCTATGGATCAGAGTTCTCAGGTTCCTTATGGAGATGTCTTATCTGTCCAGTCTGGTGACTTTACTCCAACACATGTGGATGGCAAGGAACAAATTGATGGAGCAGATTCATCCCATTCACAAGTAAATGATGAAAGAAGTGGAAGAGTGCACCCAACCGTTGACGTGGCAGAAATTATCAGGCGCTGGACGCATGCATTGCAGCGTATTCATAAACAATCACTTCACATGGTATGCTACTTTGTATATGTTCATGCCAATGTTGGATACAAGTTTAGAAAAACGTAGTGAATTGGTGTTATGCAATGTTAATTTGTAGGCAAAGGCTAATGAGGGAGAGGGTCCAGAAATTTTAAGAAGTGCACGTGATGGTAATTCAAGTGGTCATGCAGAGTCTTTGGCTGCAACTCTTGCTGAACATCAGCAACACTTGGTTAGCTTTCAGGTAATGCTTATGCCTTAGCTAAAAGTACTGCTTATTAGTTATTACATATGAAGTTATAAGATGAAGGAACCAGTACGTGAGGTAGCCACAATGTGACTGTATTTGATGGTCAATGGAAAGAGATTGGCAGGCATCAAGCTTAAACTTTAAATGAGATTATGCATTCAAGTCTTGGAAATCTGCCATTAATTCTTTTCTTTTGTGAAAGTGGAGTCAGCTTATATAGTTTGAACTATTGGAATTTGCATTAGAATCAACTGGTTTCTAATTTCTTCATATGCTTTTTGAGCCATTCCTGAATATATGTGTTATTTGAGTAGTCTGTTGTTTACGAGGATCTATTAGTACTCTGATATTCACCATGCTGATATTCTTTCATGTATGAAGTATTTCAAGTTGAGTTTCTGTTGGTAGGAAGTTGTTGTAATACGGGGTAGTGCATATTAAATTGCTTGAAATTCTATAAGTGAATAGTCATTGTAGAACAGTAAATAATGAAAGTGAGACTATTTGTCCATACGCCTTTCTTTAGTCCCCTTTATCTCTTTTGCTTAATTTATTTGTCATACTATGCTGAGATTCCAATTCATAATTTCTGTAGGTTCTCATTAACCAACTGAAGGAAGTTGCTCCGGCAATACAAAAGTCAATATCAGAATGTACAGATAAAGTAGATAGCATTTCGTCTAGTCTACCTCCGATGACCAAACAACCTGGTCGATCAAATTCACCTATTCAAGCACAGAGCAGTGGAAGGACATTGGTAATTTTGAACCTATTTCATGCAAACCTTATGCCTACTAAATGTCTAGACTTGAATTATTGCAGTGTAGAATTGATTTAACCTGTCTTTATTTCCTTTCTAACAATCCAGGAAAGCAACACTGATGATGTGGCTGAGGTGACTTCAAAATTGTCTACCGTTCAGCTCGAAAAGGTGTCATCCAGCCCTACTTTAAAGCTCCCACAGTTGTTTAACTTGACCCCTAATTCTTCTGGGAAAGGTGCAAATATGCATAAGCGCCCTGCTTCAGTTGCTCAATCAAACCAAATAGAGAACTTTCCTGAAAGGAAGTCTGTGGAGCAGCCTCTTTCAAATAATCACTTAGATAATCTACAACAAGGTCATTTATCTGTGCATGACTCCTCCAATTCTCATGTGTTATAAGCGTATCCGCTTGCTCGAGGCATTTCATTTTATATGCGGATTATGGATGAACAGCTTTGTTGAAGAGGACTCTGATTTTTAGTTTTATGTTGTGCAGATAGTGACAATTATTATGTCCAGAATCTAAAGAGATCTGTTAGAGAAGCTGCTCTGTCACGGAACTCCTTAAGTTCCAAATCATCACAAGGCAGCCATTCTGATGAAAGCTCTGAGCATTTCTTTTTACCTCTTTCACCATCTGGGTTTTCTCGTCTAGGCCAAGAATCTAAAGGGGCTTCACTAAGGAGTAAAAGGTTTCCATCTCAGACGGAGGCTTCCTTTCATGAAAAGCGTGCTCCTGATGGTAATGTGGGGAGCAAGTACGCTGAATTATCTGAAGTATTGAATGGTTTAGATTCACTTGATGATTATGACCAAGTAAATGGGTTTCTTTCGGCTGCTGGTTCAAACTGTGCTGTTTCAGACACACAGAGATCATTTTATGACTTCGAAGAAGCTCAGGAGCAGGTTTTCTCACCTCCTTTGCTAATGGACTCATCACTATTAGCAGATTATGAGGACTTACTTGGTATGTTTTCCTGGTCACCAACTAGTTCTGTTATATTGGCTTTTATATGTAAACGTTGCTATCAGTAAATGAATTAATTTTATTATTGAATGCTTTCGTCATTCAAAGTATATGGCCATCTGTACTGGTTCAGGCACTAGGTTTTGTACCTTATATCGTTAAACCTTGGGGATAGCCATTATAGCCTTGAGGTCAATCACCGCATGACCTATATCATACATGCAAGATTGGCTTTATAACTAACACACACGCACGTCTTTAGTTTCCTGTGAGAACATACTTCACTAATTTTAAATTGTAAGTCGATATCAAGTTGTCGAAAATTAATCATTTGTATGCTTGTATCTTAGCTGGCTCCATCTGTTGCCAAATATTTTTATTAAAGAGATCAAAATATATTTACATTTGTTTACTAGTGTGATTAATATATGTATGCTACCTAGTCGAGCTATAGTTTTCTAGCTTCGTTTACACTACAATTCTTTATTTTTTTCCCGTCATATTTTCTTCCCGCTAAGAATTTGTTCGACTCTTTTTTGCAGCACCACTTTCAGAAACTGAAACAGCCTTAATGGAGCACTGAAACTGAATTTTAAGCAACCTGACCTATTGGTCGAAGAGCTATTTGGTCACTGCGATGGTTTTGTTTCCATTTCCCGGGACACTTTCCACTTTCCCAAATTACTGTTGACAACTTGACATGCCGGTATCCTTTCTTTGATGTTTTGTACATTTCCCCCCGTCCAACTCAGTGCAGTTCGTTTGTTTGGAAGAAACCAATTTTCCTAGCAGTGCCGTTGTACATGCTTGACAATGGCTCGGAACCAAGACGATTGTAAGCTACAATGTGGCGCCTTATGCGCGTTCCTGGTGTGATTTTGTCCATGGATGATTAGACAACTACAACGTGGCGCCTTATGCGCGTGTACTTAGCCCGACCCTGTGCAGCGATCTTCGAGTTTCATGCTTCGGTTAACTGACAAGATTGATTGTTGGTATGATTTTTATGTCTATGATTAATCTGACCTAAATGTAAGTTGCTGATACGGCATAGATGTGAGAAATTGTTGTTGGAACAATAGGGATTTTACCTTCTTTTTTCTTTAACGTTGATATTCTTTTAGTAGGGTAATTTTTTCTTTTGAAATGATGGAATTGTGGGTAAATGTCGTTGTTTAATCAAGTAAACGATGAATGATTACACAAAAGTTAAGTTTTCTGTCCTTTTTTTTTGGCCCTTTTATATGAGTTTGGCCTCTTTCCAAAATCTTACTGTTCAGAGTCTAAAGATAAGGTAATCCGGGTTCTTGGTTTGTATGAAAGAGAGATCATAATTATTGGTTTGTGTGATGTAAGCCAGCAGAATGAGTTTTAATGACCGTCAAATTTAATGAGTGGTTCAGATTGTCTGATCCTTGGACTCTGGACAATTCGGATCTCATTCCCTTTTATACATGTCATCTCGCATTTTATTTGTGGAGGAAAATGGTACCCCTATTGACTGGGCGCAAAGCCAAGTCCTAAGTCCAGTCGAGACAAATCGGCTTGCGGAAGAAAACGAAAAAGGAGCTTCGCATATGAATTATGATAACCACTGAGTTTTTCTGCTGGCAGTCGTGGACGTAGTCATATTGATAAACGTTGTATACACGTTTGAGTTTGAATTTCATTTTCGTAGTTTAAATTAGTTTAAAGTTGAATATTGTATGATGAAAATTATATGGAATATTTACGTACTCAGAAATTAGCAAAGTAATGCATGGGAAAAAAAGAAATATGAATACAATCAACTACTCTCACTAATCATTCGAAATTTGAATTTTGAAATTTTGAAATGTGAATTATAGATTGTAATGTGGAAGGGGGGGTAATTTTTTAGGAAAACTAATGAAAATGACTTGAAAATTTTGAGTTTTAATGATAAAGATAAAATAAAGAGTAAAGTGAATAATATCAGGTTTGATTTTTTAGTATAAAAATATGGTTTTTCGTTAAAATAAACAGTACTGTGGGCTTTTCGTTAAAACTCCCTAATTTTTTACTCTGAAACTATATGTATATAACTAAACACAGAGTAAGTCATGAATCAAATTAACTCTAATATACGTGTTTTACTAGCATGTCCTTAAGAGGGATCGTACGACACCATTTTTTTCTGAAAAAGTTCGAGAATTCAATAAATAGGAAATGGATCCTCTCCGGATCCATTCCTCTTAATCTACTAAATTAGGAAATCCATGCTATTGAAATTTGAACTATAAACATGGACTCACTTTAAAAGTTATAATAACTTCAGCCGTTGGATTAAATTTAAATTATCCGGATCCCCTAATTTGATGGATTAGAAAGAAGGAATCCGGGAACGATCCCTTTCCCAATAAATAAACTATGATTTGTTTGTTAAAAACAAACAATCGTATCGAAATTTCTCGTTTTACATTTTTCCTCTTAATCTACCAAATCAAGGAATCCGTGCCATTGAAATTTGATTCAACGATTACAAACAGAGGCCTAAAGTTATAATAACTTCAACCGTTGGATTAAATTTTAATGGTCCGGATTTCCTAATTTGATGGATTAGAAATAAGGAATCCGAAAATGATCCCTTTCCCAATAAATAAACTATAATTTGTTAAAAAAGAGACAATCTTACCGAAATTTCTCGTTTTCCATTTTATCCCAATGCCAGCCCATGAAAGAGAAACAAAGGAGCCTCGACCTCGGCGCTCGGTTAAAGTGTACACCGCACAGCGACATTTCATTCTGCTTTGGCAAATGTAAGTACTAAATTACCATTTCAACCTTTCACTTTCCTCCCCAACGACTCTTTCCAACCGAAACTTGCGGTAGATTTTAGAAGGCTATTTTAGTCAAATGGGACCTCTCGACTCTCGTCATCCGGAGTGAATCAAAGAGAGAGAGAAAGCAAGGATGAACAGTTTTTGACGTTTAAAATTGAAATTCCCCATCAAAGTTAAAACAAATAAATAAATAAATAAATTATTAATAATATTAATTTTACAATGAATTTTTTTTTGTTTGTTTTTCCAATAAAACCATAATATTATTATTTATAAAGATTCATCTAAAACAGAAGTGCAGACTATCGACTATCTGATATACGTTTTTTTTTGTTCGAATTTGGTATCCGCACAGAATTATAAGTTAAATACAAAGTAAAAAAAATGAGACTATGCGCTTTGAACATGGAAAGAGATCCCTTCCAGATTTTTTCCTTTAAAGCCCAGGAATCAAGTGATATAGACCATTAAAATTTGATTAAATGGCTAAAAATAGAGAGGTTAGTAAAAACTTTTAAAAGTTATAATAATTTTTAACCGTTAGATCAATTTTTAAGACCCAGATTACTTAATCCCTGAACTTTGGAGGGAGATATCCGGAGCGAATCTCTCTCTGTTTGATCGTATAGACAAAAGACTAACATATACTCCGATTAGAAAATGAGATTGTGTGACGCAAACTCAATACAAAATGGGTAGAAAAAGAATTAAAAAAAAACTTAGAAAGAGAATCTAATAAAAGATACAAGGTATTTGGAGCTAACAAAAAAAAGAGACGCATTTGCTCTAAAAAAATAAAATATAGCACAGAATCGAGCACAATGATGTTCTAAGCATGGTTATTGTTCGGTTGTACTCCAACCATATTATTATTTATTATTATCATTATAATAATAATTGCAATTTTCATCTGAAAATTAGAAAGAAAAATCATCCAACAAAAACAACTGCTTGCAGCCGCCAAGGATTGCTGTTCTTCAACACCCCTCCCACCCACCTTTTTTCTCTATTTCTCTCCAATCTCCGAAAAAACAAGACAAGAACCAATAGCTCCGACCTTCTCTCTCTGTAAGTATCTCCGAACAATTCATTATTTTATCCAAAAATTGACCTTCATTGCATGTTTTTCCAGCTCTGCAATAACTTTCCACTTTCTGGCTTTCAAATTTGTGCATCTTAATCTATGTCGGAGAATGCCAAATGGGTTTTTCAGATCATGTCCGGATCTTGTTCTGTCATGATCCAGCTGAATTTCTTGTCAATTTTGGCGGAAAGGGGCAATTTTTCTGTATTTTTTTTCTTTTCATTTTTTTATGTGGGTTTTTGCATAAGTCAAACTTTCTAATCTTAGAACAGGAATTCGATTGTTTTGAGGTTATCTACATCTGGGATTCCCGATATAGGTTATGATGTTAGATTGTTTCTGGTTAAAAAGTCAAGGTTTTACTGTTACCTAAGAAAAGTTTGAATTTTGGCTTTGGCTAATGGATCAGAGATTAGAAATTTAGCACAGATGTTGTTTTTGCATTGTTTAGTTAATTAAATATTTGAAATTTCTAGAATTCTGTTTAATTTTCGGTTCCGAATGGATTTTTATATGCAGCTGTGTTCTCATTTGTTGGGGGTTTGATACTTCTGCTGCAGATTTCCCCAATTGGGTAGGAGCGTTTGTTTGTAATTTGGGGGAAGTCACTGTCTTAACCAAGGAAAGACATGAGAAGTTTATAGGATCGGGTTCTTTCTTCGTTGTGCTGAATTTTGGTTTTATGTTTCTGTGTTTGCTCGATGATTTGATCAAGTAAGTAGTTTGATAATATTGTGCTGTGAAGTGCACAAAGAAGAGGTTTCCTTTGTCGATCGAGTTATGATCAAACAGATACTTAATAGGCTCCCGAGGAAGCCCAAGTCATCCGAGCATCGCGAGGGAGGGTCCTCTAACGCTAGTTCAAATGCTTCCACCGGTTCAAGAGGCAACTCTATATCAAGTAACAAGTATGCGAGCTCGAGTACTACTTTTTCGAGCGCTACTTCTACTCCGAACTTTGGAGTAAATGTGAATTCGAAGCTTAATGGGAACTCATTGGCTTCTCCATATGAGGCATTGCCTAGTTTCAAAGATGTCCCGAATGCAGAGAAGCAGAATTTGTTGATAAAAAAGTTGAACTTGTGTTGTGTTGTCTTTGACTTCAGTGACCCAACGAAGAACATCAAGGAAAAGGAGATCAAGCGACAGACATTGGTAGAGCTTGTGGATTACATTGCTTCTGCTAATGGGAAATTCCCAGAAACTGTCGTGCAAGAAATCGTAAAGATGGTGTGCATAAATTTATTTAGAACACTCAGTTCTCCTCCCCTTGAAAACAAAGCATTAGAGGCCTTTGACGTAGAAGAGGAAGAGCCCTTGATGGACCCAGCATGGCCGCACTTGCAAGTTGTGTATGAATTCTTCCTGAGGTTTGTGGCATCACCTGAGACGGATGCAAAGTTGGCTAAGAGGTACATAGATCACTCTTTTGTTCTCAGGTTGTTAGGTCTTTTCGATTCAGAGGACCACAGAGAGAGGGATTACTTGAAAACGGTTCTGCACCGCATCTATGGGAAATTTATGGTGCACCGCCCGTTCATAAGGAAAGCAATCAACAACATCTTCTATAATTTTATTTTTGAAACTGAAAAGCATAATGGGATTGCGGAGCTGTTAGAGATTTTGGGAAGTATAATAAACGGTTTTGCTCTGCCGCTGAAAGAAGAGCACAAGCTCTTTCTTGTTCGAGTGCTTATTCCACTTCACAAACCAAAATGCATACCCTTGTACCACCAGCAGTTATCATACTGTATTACTCAATTTGTGGAGAAAGACGGCAAACTTGCTGATACAATAATTCGTGGTTTACTAAAATATTGGCCTATTACAAATAGTTCTAAGGAGGTCATGTTCTTGGGTGAACTGGAAGAAGTTTTAGAGGCAACTCAGCCTGCAGAGTTTCAGCGCTGTATGGTACCGCTGTTTCGCCAGATTGGCCGTTGCTTGAGCAGTTCACATTTTCAGGTTATTCACCCCTTTCATCTGTTTTCTACTTTCTAGTTTCCTCTCTTTTGTGGAGTCCTGTTTTAATCTTTATTATGTAAGACGTAGTGATGGGAAATAGCGGCGTGTCAGTTGAGTTATATGAACTTGTGGGTGGTCAATTACTGAGCTTTATAGAATGCTAGTGTTGCTTGTGTCCTTTGTTGAAGCATCTCAAATTTATGCATACAATGTTCTTTAATGCCATCTGGAAATTGTTGTACGATGGAGAGAGTGATATTTTGATGTACTTTATCAGTACATATCTTCGTAAAGATGCAACTGAGGAATTTCAAAATTTAAAACCTTTACATTGTAAATTGCTGGTTTGGGTTATTTTCTTGTAGTATTTTAATCTGTCCGGGAGTTCTATATATATTGAAACCCGTAGAGAAAATGAATTGGTTAGTATTGCCTCCTACTTCAGTAGGAAATTTCTGGTCATAGCCAAGTCATTTATTAACGATCTACAGCTTTCCTAATATTCGAAGAAAGAGTGTATTTTAATTTTCGAATGAATGGAAACAAACAGAAATAGATATTTTCCTTCTAGAGATACAGTTTATGCTCTAAGCTCTCTCGCTCTCATATATCTTGTCGGCGCTTAATTTGCAGGTGGCAGAGAGAGCACTGTTCTTATGGAATAATGACCACATTTCAAACCTAATCAAACAGAATCGCCATGTCTTACTGCCAATCATATTCCCTTCATTGGAGAAAAATGCAAGAAGCCACTGGAACCAGGCAGTACAGAGCCTGACACTAAATGTCCGTAAGATTTTCTCCGATATTGACCCTGAGCTTTTTGAGGAATGTTTGCTCAACTTCCAGGAAGATGAAGCACAAGCGACTGTAAAAAGTTTGAAGCGTCAAAACACTTGGAAACGTTTGGAAGAGATTGCGGCAAAGAATGCTACAAGCACTGAAGCAGTGCTTGTTTCCCCCAGAGGAGCCTCCGGCAAAACTTCTGGCTAGCAAGTTTGAGATTCCCCGTGATGTGATTACAGTGAGTTCGATGTTCAAATTATTTCGCAGATGATAAACTGACATTGCTGTATAAGTTTGATCAGCCTTCTTGTTGGCTCCTCCCCTACGTGCAAAAATTTGGGTTGTCCGGTGATCAAGTCACAGAGAACACGAACGGCTGCTCAATCTGGAATACGATTAGCCCCCCTTTTGGTTGGCTGTATATATCGGATTGGGTGTGGAAGAATAACAACGGGGGTGTTGCTGCCATCACACAAGCATGGTCTCGGCGGGTGTGGTGAGTAAAAGGCTGATCCTTCGTCGTCGGGGTTCTAAAGGTAACAAAAAGGCTTGAAATTGACATATCAGTTGTTACATATTTTTGGTTTTGGTTTAATAGACATGCTCTCCTCAATCTTTTCAATTACTTGTATTGTATGTATCATCCTCAATTCATCACCATCAAACTGTGTTGCTTTTATGAAATGTATAATCCCGCACCACGTAAATTCCAGAGGTCTTCCGCTTCTATGAGCGAAATGTACTTGCACCTGGAATGTTGCGGTGACAGTGCATGATTGGTTTGAAACACCGTCATCCTGACATCTCGGGGGCGGGAATTTTCCTCATGTGGCCAACTTGTTTGCAGCTACTTTGAGCAATAATTCATGTTTGATTCCAATTGTTAATGGTCTATCTGTTGCTGATGAGGACATACTAATTTGTCCAACTATACACTTGGAAACAAATTGAATAAAGGAAACGATAGAATAATCCTATTATTATATTCATATATAGTATTCGTTTGGAACTACTTTTAAATTGACAGAATGCAGCATTTTTAGAGGAAATGATTTTGGGTTCCGAAAGTACCTGAAGTGCTTGCAAAAAGCACCGGTTATGTGTTTCATTTAGAAAACACTTCAAGGCTTTTTTAAGGTTCATTTCCGTTCTTATTAAAAATTGGTTTCAATAATATGCTCATCAAAATCACTTTCAAAACGCTTCCAAACGTGTACCTAATCTTTTGAACTCAATAACTCATTGAATTTAAGGAAAAAAGATTTGAAAACTTTGAGTTTTAATCAAAAGAACAAAAAGGTGTTGTAAGTGAATAGTATCATAAATGACTTTTTAAAGTAAAAATATTATTTTTGTTAAAAGTGAATAGTATCAAGAGTGTTTCGTTAAAACTCCCTTAAATTTACCCTTCAAATGACGCACAGAAAGAGGGAAAAAGAGTAGATTATGAAATGTGAGAGAGACACCGTCCTTATCCCTTCTTTTTCATATTCCAACCAAGATTATCCATTTGTTTACTTGTGAATATTTTCTTTTTACCAATCATGGACTGAATCAAACTTTGAATCTCTTCCGATATTAAAAGCAGAAAGCAACAAAAATGTCTCGGATGAGTTGTTATTAGCGCTCTAAAATATTTATTTCAAAGGATTGCATAACGGCTTTTTTAGTCATGCATTAAAAAGGAGGATGGGATGATTATTTTGGAGCACTAATGCCAAATCATGTTTTTATAGGTAGTGCACTACTCATAAGTTGTAGCACTCAATCACCATTCAATTCAATACATTAAGGGCTTGTTTAGAAGTGTCTTTGAAAGGGTTGAAGGCGTTTTTGATAAAAGTGTGTTTGAGTTTCAAAAGCACTTGATGTGCTTCCTACAAGAAGCACAAGGATTTAAGTCTTTTTTTTTTTTTTTCAGAATTTATTTCCATTTTTACTAAAAGTTAGTTTCAAAAGCACGCTCATTAAAAACGCTTTCATTTGAAAATAATTCCAAACGAGTTCCCCACACAAAAAATAATAAAGATAGATTTTTAATGATCTTAATTCTTCCAGTGACTTCATTAAACTCTTTTTTTTTTTTTACTTTAAGTTATTAAAAAAAATTGGTTTAACCAGCAAATTCTTAAATAAATGCTAATTGACAGATAAACAGCTTTAAAACAAATCATAAGTGTGATTGGCTTGGTTAATTCAGAACCGTACAAATATTAATGCGAACAGTTAATTTTATAATTAATTAAGGTGAATTATTGATCATTAAAGTACGATTCTTTTGTTAATTAATTAATTTTTAATACGTGATTAAGAATTTGGTTTCATGTTTGTATCAGTCCCCTTCCCGAAGCAGACCCGCCGCCCGCCCACAATCCGCTGCTTGATTACCTGCGTGCAACCCTATTTTACCAATCCTACACCTTCATCACGTGTCACCAAATTAGGCACAAAGATCGGATCGGACTTAAAATTGTTCTTTTTTATTTTTATTTTTATTTTTTAATAACTATTAACTAAGAATCAATTTTTTTTTAATACATCGATATTTTTACACTAGGGGATGAAGAGTTCGGCTAAGCCATACAATGGACAGTCTAATTTGATATCGAATTCGCCATCCACGAAATTCGAACCTAAAACCTCTCATTTTCAAGTGAAGAAGAATACCATCAAACCGTAGTATTGAGTTGCGACTTCAAATGGTTTTAAATCCAATTTAAAGAATATCGGAATTTAGATTGGAACCGCTAAAATTAAAATCAAATCTTTTCAGCGGCCTTCAGATTTATACATCGTGAGATATTTGAGCAAGTTTTCAAGATGTTTTTGGATGTTGAAGAGGATGTCACTGATGATGATAGAGAATTGCGAAGTACTGGATTTGTGGGTTCGAGTTGTAGCATGTACTGTGCTCTTTATTTTTGTCCTGTGGTTTTGTCCCATGTGGTTTTCTTGAGGAAGATTTTTTATCGAGCCTAACATCTCTAATCTACATGTCTAGCTAGTTGTTATTTTGATTTGGTTGCCTTTGTATTGTTCACTTAAGTTGATGACGTTGGTTTGTATTTGTTTTGTTTTGCTCTATTTTCTTTTTCAAAAAACGTAATTCTAGTTTTTGATAATCACGTTTGAGTTTTGAATAGCTTTTATACTGTCCAATATCTACTTATACATATTAGAATTAAACAATCTTCTTTCAAAAAATAAAATAAATTGGAAAGGGTAATTTTATTAACACCCTACAATCTTATGAAAACACCCCACACTTTCATTTTTTCACATGAACTTTCTCTTTTACCCCTATTTGAACTAAATTTAAACACCCCACAATCTTATAAAAACAACGACATCCTCCACAATTCCACCGCAGAAAATCTGGAGCAAAAAACCAACCTCTCACCATGGCACCATATCCTCTCTCTCTACAATCCCAACAAATTGCATGTACTTCTTCTACCCTATTTGGAATTCTGGATGGTTGATGAAGTTTGGCAATAGGAAATTTGGAGACGGGGTGGGCGAGTTTGAGTGTTGGACGACAGATTTCCGCGGCGGAGGTGATGGGGCTGAAGGGTTATCCAATTGGATGAGTTGAGGTGATGGGTTGTTACCAATTGCATGGGAGTTGTCGGTCATGTGATGTCAACGACGGAGTTATTCAGAGGTAGTGGCCGTATAAATGGGGTTGTTTGCTGTTGACTGTTGTACGAGGGTGGGGGTGTATTCAGAAAAATGAGGGACAAAGTTGGAATTTTAGAGGAATATTTTGGATGTGGGGTGTTTTCATAAAAATGTGGGGTGTCAATAAAACAACCCAATTGGAAAACATAAAGATTTAGATAATAAAAAATGTTTTTTAATTAAAACGGTTCATGAGATTGTCATTACTTACATAAGATTTAAAATCGGTATAACTGATCATTGAAATTGTCAACCGTCAATTATTTTGGTTATTGTAGAAAAAATCTCCGTTAAGTTAAAGAAACCACAAATTCAAGGAGAGAGGTTCAATTGCAATCCTCAATTTAACGGATATTTTTCACATAATAACCAAATAATTGAAGCTAGACAGGCTCAGATATCGCTTCTATCAATTTTAAATATCAATTATCAAAATGAGACGTTATGCCAATCTCTTCAATGATTTTGGATAAAAAGTGAATAAAAAATGAAAAAATGAAAAAATTTGAACAAGCCAAAACAGACAGCGTAAAGTTGCATGTGTGCCCTTCACGCACCTGCCTCTCTCGCTCCTCTCTCTCTCTCTGTCTCTCCTTTCTCTCTCTCACGCCATTGAAGCCATCAGAATTCAGATTTCAAGCTCTCTCTCTCTCAGATTACAAAAACCCTAATCCCATGTGAATCCGATTTTCACAGGGAGATTAATTAACCCTTAATCTCAATCCTTAATCCGCCATGAATTTACACTGACAAACCAGAAAATCCCACCCCCCATTTCTCATTTTTCCAGTCTCTGCAAATCTCCCAATTTGTAGAGAGAAAGAGAGAGGAGAGAGAGAGAGAAATGCCAAGCGTAGCTGTGAAGCTCTACAGCGTGTTCTTCAAGTTCCTCTTGAAGCACCGTTTGCAGAACCGGATCCAAACCCAACCCGACGAGTTCAACCCGTTTGGCGTCACCTCCCGACCCGAAGAAACAATCGCTGCCCCCAATCCGATATTCGACGACGGCGTCGCCACCAAGGACATCCACATCGACCCCATCACTTCTCTCTCGATCCGAATCTTCCTCCCCGAGTCCGCCCTCACCCCACCCGAACCCGCTCCCAAGCCTAGGGTTAACAATTTACCGAAGCGATCCGATCTCAATAGAGAACCCAACCGGGACGATCCGACCCGCCAGAGCCTTAACAATTTACCGGCCACTCCCTCTCGACGCAACAGCTATGGCAATCCGGCGGTATCAAATTTGGCGAAAAGCGAGCAGAGGAGGAACAGTTACGCGTGTAGCAATGACATGGAGGGATTGAACTTGATGGCGAACGCCGGCGTGGGAGTGTACAGAGGCTACTCGCCGGCCAGTTCGACCAGGCCAGGTCGAAAATTGCCGGTCATGTTGCAGTTTCACGGCGGCGGTTGGGTCAGTGGGAGCAACGACTCGGTGGCCAATGATATATTCTGTAGGCGGATCGCGAAGCTGTGTGACGTTGTCGTTTTGGCCGTGGGTTATCGTCTTGCTCCGGAGAATCGGTACCCTGCGGCGTTTGAGGACGGGTTGAAGGTTTTGAACTGGCTTGGGAAGCAGGCCAATTTAGCTGAGTGTAGTAAGTCCATGGGAAGTGGAAGGGGAGCTCTCGGGGGCGTTACGGAGTTTAAGAAGACCGATTCTCATCGGCATATCGTGGACTCTTTCGGGGCGTCGATGGTTGAGCCCTGGTTAGCTGCCCATGGAGATCCAACAAGGTTATAATCTTGTTTTAATCACTTTTAACTTGCATTTCTAATCTAGTGTGTTATGATTGATGATGATATATGAGTTTACAGTTTCTTAGTTCAGTTTGTAGATATTGATGTATTGTGGTTTGCATAAAAGTTGTCGGCGTTTCTTTGGATTTTATCGTTCCTCGTAGCTTGGTTTTGTTACTTGTTTGATTGCCAATCGGTTTCACGATGGAAATATTGTTAACCAAATCTTGGGACCGGTTTTCCCAACTTAAAATAATTGTCTAGGCTGGTTGCTGGTGGCAATGCTTTAGCTTTTGAGTTCGTTTCCATCCCACGAGAACTTCGATTAATGTCAATTTAGTAGTATTATAAATAGATAAATAGGTTGGTCAATTGTGCTAATTTCAACTTAGAAGGGCAATGTATGGCATCATTATCTTAATGATTCCTCTTCGGAGAAGAAACCATCTTCCTTTCATGTTCCCTTAGTTTAAATGAATAAGTTGGCAAATTTTCGAAGATTTACTCTGTTGTCTTTACGTCAGTCAGCATCCTCCATTTTGCATTTCATTCTTTTATGACATGTCCAGTTGATTAGCGGTTGCACTGTTTTGATTCCGCTATGTCTAAACTGAATATCTGTTTGCTTACCTTAGAAATAGAGTGTAACTTAGTTCGCTGCATTTTCTTATTCCGTAAATATAGTTTCTTTCGTTTGTTTTTGTTTTCCTCTTGTGGAAAATACTCTTGAAGAAAGCTACATGGGAAATTTCTAACTTGTTCTGATATCACAAACAGATGTGTTCTCCTCGGTGTGAGCTGTGGTGCGAACATTGCAGACTATGTGGCCCGGAAAGCTGTAGAGGCAGGCAAGCTTTTGGACCCTGTGAAGGTGGTTGCTCGGGTCCTTATGTATCCGTTCTTCATTGGAAGTGTTCCCACCCATTCTGAGATAAAACTGGCAAACTCCTACTTCTATGACAAGGCAATGTGCATACTAGCATGGAAACTATTTTTACCTGAGGATGAGTATAGCTTGGATCACCCAGCTGCCAATCCCCTAATCCCAGATAGGGGCCCACCTTTAAAACTCATGCCTCCGACCCTTACGGTGGTGGCAGAACATGATTGGATGAGAGACCGCGCCATTGCTTACTCAGAGGAACTTCGGAAGGTAAACGTTGATGCACCTGTACTCGAATATAAAGATGCAGTTCATGAATTTGCAACCCTTGATATGCTTCTCAAGACACCTCAGGCCCAGGCTTGTGCAGAGGACATTGCCATCTGGGTCAAGAAATACATCTCGCTTCGAGGTCACGAGTTCTCATATTAGGTAGGAGAAACAAACACCCCAAGAGATGTTGCCACACAGCACAACCATCTCCGCCCATCTCCGCCCATCACCGCTTGTGTATTCTGTTAGAAACTGACCAGAGAAAACCGGTTTTGCTGTCATTGCCTGGAATCATACGACATTGTTTAGGTGGTTTCTTCCTCGATCTCTCGGGGTTGTTTCAGTTTCGAAATTGTTTCCTGTGACTGTCGTGCTGTGTCTTTGTAAGATAGAGAAGTTGCCCGAGAGTAGATATTAGATGAGCCTGTGAAATGTTTACCCTCGTTTTGTAGCAAGGAGCGCCGCATTCGGACGCCTTCTTGCGCCATTTTTTCCCTGTGCATTATGATGAACTGTTTCTCATGAACAGAGTACTCAGTTTAATTAAATACTCACTCCCTAGTTTTGCTTTATTTTTTTTGGGATGGTTAATTCGAACACGATCTATTTGATCCTGACGGAAGTGCATGATGACTTTTTGGGAGCGTCAACAACTTGTTTTTTATTTTTTATTTTTTGTTAGCGATTATGGTAATGAAACAGACAAATGGGCACATTGCCCTGAAAAATTCCATTTCAAATACTTGGAGTCACGGAGTCACATGTTAACCTATGTTCTCTCGATTTCCAAATTCCAAATACTTGGGAGTCATGTCTTTGATATTGGTAAAATACCATTAGCCACTTGGGACTAAGGTCAAAAGGATGTTTTTTTCTTTGGAAAAATTACGTAGCATTAAAATGCTACGAGACCTAGATTGATTTGAATTATTATTTTATTGTGGTTCTGTGAATCTAGATCATTTAATGCTCGTAACATTAATGCTACGTAGCGCTGAAGTAGAACCATTTTTTACGATATAACGTAATGAGGGACGATTCAAACTTGGTTCAGACACAAGCGTAAATACTTTCAGTTAATTGAGTTACAATCTATTTATGTTTTCACAAAGATTTAATTGAGAAATAAATTTACTTACATGAGAATGCTATTGTGACGATATTCTAGTGGAATTGCATGAATTCTCTTTAATTGGGCCAAGGCTGAAAGTCAAATTATATTTTGGGTGGTGTTATTCACACATTTATTTTTATCTCTTACGTCCTTCTTAATTTCGGTCGGTCGAATCAAATAAATTGAAGAAGATCAATGAACAAATTAACAATGATGTGTGAGAGCTAAATATGGTGCGTAAATAGCACTACTTTATATTTTTCACTTGTGATTTACTTGCTTTCAAACAATATACTTTTCCACCCGAATCCGACCCGTAAAAACAGTTGCTCTGTCTCTCTCTGTTGGTTTCTATTTTGGGTGTTGGATGCTAGCGTTCCCTCTCTCAGATCAGAATTCCGAGCTCGGAGCTCCACCAGTCCAAATCTCCATTGCATCTCCGATCCGGCAAGCCATCGCCGTCGCTCCTTCAGCTCCTCCTCCCAGACCAGTCGCCTCACTCGTAAGCATTTTCCAATCCACTTTCTTCTCTCCCTCTCTGTTTTTAGCCAAATTTCTGTAACCGATCTCTCTCTTTTTTTAATTATTAAGAAAAATTCGCTTCAATTTAATGCCATCGTCTTGTGAATAATTTCCTAATTAATGTTTCAGTTAATTTGTTTTTACAAGGAAATTAATCATCGAATTGTGGATGAATGCGGGGATTAATTAATCGAGCCGCAATTTCCCGCTTTCACGATGCAACTGCAAGGATTTAAAGCCAAATCCAGAGCAGCACTGCTCGTCGCCTTCGTCTTGTGTGTTGGTTTCGCGGGTTTATATGATTTGTTGAAGCCCGTCTCCAATGGCTGCATCATGACGTACATGTATCCCACTTATATTCCCATCCCCACGACGACTCCGGTTTCGCCTGCGAAATACAGCTTGTATTTGTACCACGAAGGATGGAAGCAGATCGATTTCGAGGAGCATCTCAAGAAGCTGAGCGGCATTCCCGTTCTTTTTGTTCCGGGAAATGGCGGTAGCTACAAGCAGGTGAGGAAATGGGAGCTGGGTTTTCGTTGAAATGCTCGGTTTTCATGTTTTTAGTGACGATTTTTTTATCGGAATGCTTGTGTCTTATGACAGTGGAATCTTGTTTTTTGTGTTTGTTTTGCATTTTTCGGTTTTGCAGGTTCGATCACTTGCAGCAGAATCTGATAGGGCATACCAAGCGGGGCCCCTAGAGCGTACGTACTATCAGGAAGCTTTCTTAACTCCTGAAGAGGGAGGGGAGGAGATTGATGTGACTTCCTTTAAGTTGCCCAACCAGTATGATTCCAGGTTGGACTGGTTCACGATGGATCTTGAAGGGGAGCATTCTGCTATGGATAGTGCTATTCTCGAAGAACATGCTGAATATGTTGTCAACTCCATTCACAGGGTCCGTCTCGAACTCTCATTATTTTCTACCAATTGCATACGAAGATGAAACTTTTTATCTATTTGTTTGATGGGCCTCAGGTGTCCCCCCTCCTAGGGGACGAAGATGAAACTTTTTGATGCATGGTAAACAGGTCTTTGAGATCATATTACATTTTCTTAATATTGCATTATGAGGAAGTATTATGCAGGAGTAAATGACACAGAAATACTACTTGCACTTGTTTACGTTCAGCAGAATGTGTTCTGTAGTGTAAATACCAATATTGGAATTTCACGTTTCAAATAGTCCGAATGCTTGTTTTCATTCTTGACATGATCCAGTCCCATCCAAATTATGCGGGGTCACAGAAACTATCAACAATAATTAATTCTCTGGACAACACGTAACCATCCTGTCAATAATTTAGGCATGTAGTTTATTCAGTTTTCTAACGTTCTTTTAGTTTATAAGATGTTCAACCTACAACCTTGTGTGCAGATTTTGGATCAATACAAAGAATCTTATGAGGCTAGACAAAGAGAAGGTGCAACCTCTGGGAGTTCTCCAAAAAGTGTTATATTGGTTGGTCACTCTATGGGTGGTTTTGTTGCTAGAGCTGCAGTTACCCATCACCGTTTGAGGAAATCAGCAGTTGAAACAATTGTTACTCTCTCTAGCCCCCACCAGTGAGTTTTTGGCTTCTATGATAGCTCTCATTGTCAAAGTGAATGCGTTAATTAGTGTTTGATGAAATGTAATTATTTCATTCAGATACCCTCCTGTGGCATTGCAGCCTTCCTTGGGCCACTACTTTGAACGAGTTAATGATGAATGGAGAAAGGGATATGAGGTCCAAACAACTAGAGCAGGACATCACGTGTCTGGTCCTGTTCTCTCCCATGTTGTAGTTATATCCATTTCTGGTAGTTATAATGACTATCAGGTAAATACATTTTTCTTATTTTCCTGTGGTATATAATTTTTGGGGAGAGACTGCAAGGGTGTTATAATTTTTTTTGTGTGTCACTGTGGGGTTGTTCATAACTTAAGTTGTACATAGACATCGGTGTATAAATATATTGTGTTTGCGATAATATAAATTCTTGCTATGTGCCTTAACTCTGTGAGTGCTGTTATTCTTGTTTTTTGTCTTTAGGTAAGGTCCAAGTCAGAATCCCTTGATGGCATTGTGCCTCCCACTCACGGTTTTGTGATCAGTAGTACGGGCATGAGAAATGTGTGGTTGTCAATGGAACATCAAGCTATTTTATGGTGTAATCAATTAGTTATCCAAGTAAGTGGGAGTAACTTCTTGAACCCAGAATTAATTATCATAAAAGCAGTTCTGAATACGTATGTTCTTATCTAGGTAGCACACACTCTCCTTAGTTTGGTAGACTCCGGAACAGGCCAGCCATTTTCTGACACTCGAATAAGAATGGCGATATTCTCAAAAATGCTTCGTAGTGGGATACCACAAAGCTTCAATTGGAGGATGCAATCTTACTTCTCTCAGAAGTCGATACATGTTCCTACTACAGACAAAAAAGATAAAACTGGTACTGTATTGCCACATTGTTTGTTTTGACAAGATCCATTGTATTGCTCTGTATAGTTTGCTAAAGTTTTGGATCTTTTTTTTATTAGCTGTTTTAGCAATGTTTGACACATGAAGAGAGAAAGTAGTCATGATGTTATATCATTGAATTACATGTGTAACATGATTGCAGAATCGCTGTACACTTCCGCTGCATGTCCTAGCAATGTTCATTGGAGTGATGATGGCCTTGAGAGGGACCTATACATTCAGACGACCACCGTCACTGTTTTAGCTATGGATGGTCGAAGACGGTGGTTAGACATACAAAAACTGGTTAGCACCAGCAAATTTTCCATCTACTCAATACCGAAATCATTATAAACTTAATTTCAAGCTTATTGCTGAGTTAGCTACTTTGTCCTGATTGTTCTTGATCTCCTTTTTTCTCAGCCCCCTCTTTTACTTTTTCATCAACCTTGCTTCCAAGCGAGGTTCTTAAATTGTTGTCATTTAAACAACATGATCTGGAGATTAGTTTGTTGTATCTTGTGCATGTACGAATTCATTGACATAGTAATGATGCGTACAACAATTTAATTTATACCGTGTTTGCATGAATATGACTGGGGCAAAATACTTTTGAAGCATTACAAAATGATATTGGACCTTGATATATTCTTTTCCTTTCCATTTGTTCTTGTCACGCTTATAGAACTTGTTAATTTTCTTTTATTTTTTGAATTTCCAATATCTGATAGTGCTCAGACTTTAACCAATACGTGCAGGGGTCAAATGGAAGAAGCCACTTCATGTTTGTGACAAACCTGGCTCCATGTTCTGGGGTTAGACTTCATCTGTGGCCGGAAAAAAGAAACTCAACTTCAAAATTGCCTATTTGTATAAGAATCCTCGAAGTGACATCAAGGATGGTGCGCATTCCATCAGGACCAGCACCAACACAGGTATTGAGTGTTGCATTCATGACCATGTTTTAATGGTATAATTGTTGCATGCTCTTATTTGTGGATATGCTCTATCTTATTAGATTGAACCTGGAAGCCAGACAGAGCAAGCTCCTCCTTCTGCTATATTTCGCTTGGGACCTGAGGACATGCGTGGTTTCAGATTCCTGACCATATCAGTTGCACCTCGTCCGGTATTGTTTCCCCTCAATGTTTCTTTTTTAAAAAGTTTTATTTATTTATATTATATATATATATATATTGATGGTTGGTTCGTTTGTTATGTTCTTGTAGTAGGCCTTGCCTAGGTGAACTGGCTGTCATCTCCCTTTGTCTTTCTCTTCAGTCCTTTTCACGGTTTTTTAAATAAATAAAAAATGTTTTGAACTAGTTGGTTTGGCTTATATTGAATAATACTTCCACTTTCTCGTAAAATGTGATATTTCAAGTGGTTTGATTTTTGTATATGAGTGGTGACAATCTATTGATCAGACTATTTCAGGCAGACCTCCACCAGCAGTTTCCATGGCTGTTGGGCAGTTTTTTAATCCAGAGGAAGGGGAACGAGAGTTCTCCCCTTGGTCTATGCCACTATCTAGTTATTCTTATAAGGTTAATATCTCGATGATGCTGCTTTAATCTGGAATATTGAAAATTGATGAAACTTAAAATTTAATTCGAATGACTGTGCATGACTTGGTTTCGATGCAGGAAATGTCTTTGAAGGAGAATCATCCTCTTGCTCTGAATCTATCATTTACCACAAGCTTGGGTCTTCTGCCTGTCATATTCTCTTTGAAGACTGCAGGTTGTGGGATAAAGAATTCTGGACTTCCAGATGAACAGGCTGGAGATGAAGATAATAGCAGTAAGGATTTATATAAATAGTAGTTTTTCAATTTATGTTTTTTGGTTCTATTTGTTGTCATGGATTAATGTAAAACATTATTGATGAAAAGAATAGTTGTAATATGTTGATATTCTTGCACAATATTGAACCTACCGTTCTTTTCTCTTATCTTTTTGGCTAAGCTGGTTCTTTCTTGGTATAACAGAGTTGTGCAAGCTTCGCTGTTTCCCCCCTATAGCATTTGCTTGGGATGACACGTCAGGTCTCCACATATTCCCGAATATGTACAATGAGAAAATTGTTGTTGATTCTTCACCAGCACTATGGGGTTCATCTAAAAGTTCTGAGAAAACCTCTGTTTTGTTGCTGGTAATAAGTCACCTAAATTTTCATATTATTATAATATGATATTGGCACAAGAAATTTGTAACTTACAGATTCTTTTCAGGTCAAAAATATGGGATTCTAATGATTTATTCCAATCATTTGTTAAATTCGATGGTGTTTATGTTTGTCTACGTATGCTTCTTTTCAGGTAGATCCACATTGTTCATATAGAAGTTCCATGACTGTTTCTGTCACTGCAGCTGCGAGTAGGTTCTTGCTTTTATATAATTCACAGGTAATGATTCTGAACTCTCTCTCATTTTTTAACACTTCTTAATAAAGAAAGAGGCATGCTTCTGAGTTTATTGATGCTCTCTTGCAGATTGCTGGTTTCTCCCTTGTTGTTATCTTTTTTGCACTAATGCAGCAAATATGTACGTGGGACCTTGACCAGCACATACCTTCGATTCTTACGGCTGTGGAATTTAATTTGAGAATCCCATTGCCATTTCTCTACCTTGCCATTGCCCCGATCTTGCTTTCTTTTTTCCTATCCTTTTTGACTTCACAACCCTTTCCTTCATTTGCTAGCTTCACCATGGTCTCATTGACTTGTTATTTACTTGCTAATGGCTTCATAATTGTTCTTATTTTGATATCCCAACTCATCTTCTATGCCGCCGCTGTTGTACATATTTTCATCAATACAAGGTCAGTAGGCTCTCTCTACCACTCTTTATTTTCTTTCCATGACTTGAAAGTCAATTAGCTTGAGTATTCTCAGCCAGTGCATATGCGCATGTTCACTGGTTTTGTGCTGAATAACAAGAATTAGTCTCTTGCAGGTTTCAATTGGGGGAAAAAAGTGTTCATCGGTTTATTAATCTTTCCTCCGGTTTCTTTTCATTGAAGGTATACTTTATCCTGTGGTATAATGTAATCGTTACAGGCTCATATTTCTTTAGGCAAGTTTGCTCATTCACTTTCACATGGTTTTTTTCATGAACAGGTGGTAAGGGTTTTAAGAGCCAATCCGGTATTCGTTACAGCATTTGTTGCAATTACTCTGGTGTGCTTGGTTCATGCAGCATTCGGTCTATTTATAATCTTGTTATTTGATGCTTTGAGCTGTCACAGTGCACTTTGCAGGTATGTCCTCACTTTTTTTTCTGATGGACTTTTATTGTCATCGTTGCTTACGTATTGATAAATAATACGTAAAGCTTCTTGTGTCATATTACATTCAGGGTAGTATGTGTGATAAAAAAAGATCCTAAGAGTTGCTTTATGTCTGTGTAACAGTTTTTTGACAGCTTCATTTCGCAGCCATGCACAAAGACATGAATTATTTGATAGTAAAAAGGAAGGCAATGACCGCTCCTGTCAACTTCCATCCAAAAGTGATGGTATATCGAACCAGAATATTCATTCTGAAGATTGCTGCTCCAACAGTCCAGTCTCTTCGAAAAGTTTTGGTGAAACACAGTTAGAGCTATTCCATCATCGGCATGGGCTGTTTATTTTGCATCTTGCTGCAGCACTTATGTTTGTCCCATCACTTGTCGCCTGGTTTCAGGTACAGTAATCCAAATATCGATATATGTTTAGATTTCAAACCTTCTGCCTAGTTCTTCGTCTTTTTTTCCCCGTTGTGTAAGTGAGCTGGCTTTTCACAAAAGGACATTTTTCTGGTTGCAGAGAATAGGGATGGGTCATAGCTTCCCGTGGCTCTTGGATTCATTTCTTTGCACCGGTGTGATCCTTCATGGAATCTTCACCGCAAAACCCGAGTCCAGTTCCTTCTTGGTTTCTTTCCCTGGCTTCCGAAACTGTGAAGTGAGTCTGAATTTTCTGTACCTGCTCGCTGGATACTATTCATATATCTCTTCCCTGGCCTTGGCTCCATACAGAGCATTTTATGGTATGGCTGCTATCGGCTTCACTTGCTGTGCTTTGACGTTCTTACAAAGACGGAACAGAGAAAAGGGAGAGCCCCATTTTGTTAGCCGAAAGCACTCTCACAGGCACTAACTTCGCCAGAAACACGCATTTACTGAGCGGCCAAATCTCCGGTAAGGTCCCTTGTACAAATACAGGTTATGAGTACATTCTACAGTTTTGAAATCAGAATCGTCACACGCACAAGCGACCCTGTACGTTGGTGTAACACGTAATACGGAGCGAAAATTTTGCAGCGTGACATTTGTAAGAGTTGCCTCCTTTTTCCGTCGGGGCGGTTTTCTTCTTCTTTTTCTCCTGGCACAATTGAGTGGTATGAAGCTCCTGTTCTGATGAGGAAGATTAAGTAGTTTGCCTTACTGTTTCATTGACTCGACCTGTGTATGGTGTTGCTGATGGAAAACAGAAATTGGGAAATGGACATTCAAATTTGTTGTTGTGTTTGATTAATTTAGTTCGCAATTTGTGTTGGAATTTATGTGCAGTCTCAATATGTGGAGGAAAAGGAGAGCGAACCGTCAATTTAGTCTTTTAATTATCGTCTGAATAAAAATTAGGTTCTTAAACTATTTTTTTGGGGTAAAATAAGTCTCTAAATTTGTTCAAAATTGTTAATTTCATCACTACTGTTATATTTAAAGTTATTCTATCTAATTTTTTGTTAATTTAAGTCACGTAACACATTTTAAAGGATAACTGTCATTTTCTCGCCTATAAGTCCATAATGTTGTATATTGGTTGCGATTCTAATTTACTCTCCAAAGTTGAGTTCATACACTCTTATTTTTGAAACATTAAGTCCTTAAAACTCATAAAAAATTACCAATCTAAGTGTATCATGTGACTTAAATTGATGAAAAATTAAATAGAATAATTTCGAATCTAACATTAAAAGTGTAACTGACAGATTTTAATTAGTTTAAGAACTAATTTTTCTTAAAAAATAATTTAGAAATCTAATTTTCAATCGTGCGGTAAATCGGCACATTACTCTCAAAATTAAGCACCAACCAACCAACCAGTGATCTCTTTCCATCCTTCGACGAAAAAAAAAAGGAAGAGGAAGAAGGGTTTTCCTTTCACATTCTATCTTGTTGTCAAACCAATCTTAACCGCTTCAAATAATGCTAGCGATGAGTGTCACGTCATCTTCCGTCGCTAGCATTACTGAAGCGGTTAAGGTAGCATGGTTCGACAACAAGGTGAAGACAGAAGCCTTGAAGGACAATCAAAAGATAAAACCTCTAGGGAGAGTTTATGTCGCATACAGCCAAGCAGTTGTTCATTTTGCCTTGCTTTTTTTACGTAGTCCAACATTGCCGTCCAGTCCACTGAAGCTCGGCCACTTTCCCGAAAGTCCAGTGAGGCACACATGGCGTATGATCTCATGTGGAAGCAAAGCATCAGCCAGAATCTTCCTCTTGCAGGCTTTCGCCTGCTCCAGATGCTTTTCAACCACGCCGACTCTATATCCTCTTCCTCCTTTCGATGGTTGCCAACCGGAGACCTTATCCAAGGGAACCAATACCTCATTCGTGAGCCGGTTTAGGACTATGTCAGCAACTCAGTGTAATTAGCCTCCATAACACCTGGAATTTGGCTTGTGGGAAAAACTTCCACGCAATCCTCGTGGTATTCTGCCATGTAGAATGCTTCTCTATAGGCTTTTCCATTACTAAAGGATTTTCCAGTCATTCTTCTGTTTTGTAGGAGGTTCCAGTTGAGCTTCAGAGTGATCAGGGGATTGTGTGACCAGGCCAGCGGGAGCAGTCGCTTCAAATATCTGCGGGAAGTCTCCACGTCCGCCAAGGGGCTGTTTCTGTCTAGTTTAACCACGTTGAAATAAACTGTCATCGTCTTGGCTGTTCTGTCTGCAGGCTGTTGAAATTGGCATCAGCAAGAGTTGCGTAATCACAACCCGCCATCAGAGTCATTCTTAGAGCGAGTTGTGAAATGCAACTCTTGAATTGGATTTTGTTTGCTGCTTTGGAAACTTGCAGGTTTTTCATTCCAGTTGTAGATCTAGATAATTAAGTAGCAGTCACTTTGTTCTTATTTAGTTAAGAATTAATTAATCGTGTGGATTTGATACATTAATATTAATTAATCGCTAGTTGTTGGATTTTTTACTTGTTCTCCAAGACTTGTAATATCTCTATATGTTTATCAGTTGAACATTACTTGTTCCCCAAGACTTCCAACATCTTTTCCAATCAGTTCAATGGATTCTAAGTTTCATAAGCACTGGAACAAAATGTTTTCTGCTCTCCTTCCGTTGAAGCCGTTCTCAGATTGTTCGCTTCTGAAATGCAGACAACTTTGTAGTAATAAGAAAATACTTGTACAAAGCACCTTTTATGCTACTTTATGAAAACATTGTTCAACCAAATAAGGGAGAAAAAAGCTAGACTACCAGTCAGTAGTGTCACCAGGAATGGAAATTTCGAAACCGAAAGAGAAGCTAGACTACAACATATGTCGGGTAAGACGATGGTTAGTAGCTCTAGATGCCAGGGCTCTCATGTTTGCTCTTGCCGAAGAAATCAAAGGACTACTGGACTGATCAGGGGTTCCCCTAAAAGCCTCCATAAACTCCTCCCTCTGCAATCTCAGAGCTAATGCAGCATCCTCATCCTGGCTTGAGATCCTTCTACTACTACTCCTCAAATTCATCTCTCTGCTTGATGCCCTTAAAAACCGAATGCTTCTGTCAGCAGTTTGTTCTTGGTTTCGATGCTCCGCTTCATCCTCTTCATCTTGGCTTAGTATTACCCGTCTTCTCCTCATGGTCATTTCTCTGCTGCTGCTTGTGCTTGATACCCCCGATGCCCTTCGACTTTCAGCATTCCTTGTGTTATATACCGCCTTTCCAGGGCTTTGACGATCAGTTTCTCTGCCATTTGAGGCTCCAACAGCTTTCCTTGCTTCAACTTCTTGTGGAAACAGAAGCTGTATTGTGTTCCAAAGAACCGTATTGACGGTGCAGGATCTACTATTGCTGCAAATATCAAGCAAGATAGAGATAAATCCAAAAGCGCATTGCAGCATTGAGCATTAGCCGATTAATTAACCAATTATCTTGGAACTATGTCAGAAACATACCTGATTAGCTGCCTGCACTTGGGGCACCTCTTCCCACATTTATCAGCAGCGGACCGCAAGCACTTCTTACAGAAACTACAATCAAAGAGTTGTACAAATCAGGATAAATTTATCGGTTATTCGAAGTCAAGCGGCATATGATTCAATCATTCAAGCCCTCATTTGGATCATCGAATGGAAATAAGGTCGATAAACACACAATTTTTAAGCAACGCTTTATTGGTTTCGAGATTACCTGTGCCCACAAGGAGTAGTACTTGGTTCAAAGCAAATCTCCAAGCAGATCTACCAAGAACATCAGACCCAGCTACGTTAGAAAACAAAATTCAAAGAAACCCCATTTGACTTTGAGTATATCAAACTTCTAATTGCTAAGTAAGGTTCTTACAGCGCAAGAAAGTTCCTCTCTGAGCTTATCCAAGCAAGGAAGATTCGAACTTGGCGGGCAAGAACCACCAGAGCTCTCAGCCATTTTATCTTCTCTTGTTTCCTTATCTTTATTTGCAAAAATTTCCAGTTCTACCTTCTTCTCTTTCCCACCCTCTGCATATCAAAAATATTACCCACAAGTTTTCATACAAAATTTCAGAGAAAAAAGGTGCAGGCTTTCTGTAACCCAAGTACCCAATAGATCAAATGGAGAAAATCAGTACCATCTTTCGCAGTTTCTTCGGCATCATCAAGATCAAGGACAGCTACAGGGATTGAGATCGGGCTCCTTCTCGGTGCTCTGCGCTTTCTAAGACACAAATCACATTCAAAATTAAATCTTGTGCAAAAAAATCAAGAAACCCTAATGCCCAAAATCCAGATTCAAAATTAAATCTTGTGCACAAATCAGAAGATTGAATCCAAACCCAAACCCAAATTGTTCAATCCAAACGGCCCCAAATAAGAAAACCTTCAAGAATTGAATAACCAATATTATTAGATACCTTCTTGATGAATTGGTGGGTGGGGTCTTGGAGTCCAAGACAGAGCGTTTCTTGTGTTTAAAATCTCTCTCCGGTGTATCGTCGACCACCAGGCTTGCGACTAGAAGGCTCTCTTCGTCCCAACCGGCCATGGCGGCGACGGATTTGAATCCAGGGCTGAATATAATCGCATTGCCGCTGGTGCCACAGATTTCGACTTCAACTGGGTCTGATTCTCTTTGCTGGTTTTTCGGGTTTATCGAACTCTGTTTTGGCTCTTCTTCTTTCCTCGCCATTTTTGGTTGTGCCCTTGGGTGGACCGAAGGGGAAGGGAAGAATCGAATTCCAGGAAAGAAAGAGGCTAACGAGTAAGGGATTTTGGTCTTTTTTCTAACGGTCAAAAGTTTTGAATCTTATGTTTGGTTTTGAATTTCCAACGGCTACAGATCCGGGTTTGAAAATTGTGCACGAATTTTTTGTGTGAAACTCGTTATTAATTTTCGTGTTATAATATAACTCGACAATATAATTGATAGGTTATGGGCTTGGGGTATATCATTAATATCTATTTCAACATGTTGTGAAGTTTTTTTGTTTAGGTTATAAGTATTTCATTAATAGAAAAAAGTGAAGAATGTCATATGTTAAGAGTATAATTTCATGATTACAACACACAACAGAACGACAATAAAAAATTTACCTCACATAAATTATCAAAAGATTTTTTTTTTTTTAATTATGAAAAGATTTTGATGAAGGATACCGCATATTTATTAGAACTTCAATGGAGGAAATGGATTTCAATATAGGTGTTATAAATACCAAAGGCTTTTTAGCCATCCAACCTTCACCCCTATACCTGGAATTCAATGCAAAAGAGGAACAGTCTTCCTCCATTTTTGGTTCTGCTTGAGATTCGGTGATCATCTCATTATTTATTTGTATTATGACATCTGATGTATCTGGCTGTGTTTTAAACATCACGTAAAATTTCACTGATCAAAGACAAAAAAAGGAAAAGAAAAGGTGAAGGTATATGTTTTGTCCACGTAGGCACGTGTCCATGTCTTTTTTAATCAGTGTTAACTTTGTCACAAAAGGTGGCACATACTTAATGGGACAAATCACTATTATATGCTTTGATTATCATTACCTTTTACCCTTTGGCAAATACTTTAGCAAAACAGATACGACATTGTGTTTTTTTGTTTAGGTCGTGATACGACATTGTCTTTATGCATGAAATTTGGGAAGGCCAACTTGACCCATTCTTGACAGTTCCGCACAACCTAAAGTTGATATAATCTTAGAGGGGCTAGACCAATTGGAAACCCAACCATTTTGAAAGACTGTTAATCACAGTAAAAGCTCGTTTGAGAATTGCTTTTGAATGACTGAAAGCGTTTTTAGAGATAATATTTTTTAAATCAATTCTTAGTAACATTGCAAGTTAATTCTAGAAAAGGAGTTGAAGTGCTTCCTGTAGGAAGTACATAAATGATACTTCTTGTGGGGACCTAGTACTTCTGAAACCCAAAATATTTTTCCTATAGTTTTCAGTCATTTAAAAGTACTTCCAAACGAGCCATAAGAAGCCCCACTTGAGTAATGTTCGAATTGAGTTGGTTTAGAAACTAGACTTTGGGTTGTAGTTTGAGCTTGATTGGCAATGATTACAAACGGTATTACTACTTTAAATTGTATTAAGAGAAATAAAATCAGTTTGAACCTATGACGAAATGATTTGAACAGAAAAAGTCTACCCATCAGGGCATTCCACCACTTTCGATCTTGATTGTCATTGAATACTACTTCATTCTTATATATTGAAATGATAAGGACAAGTACGTTAGTTATCGTGGTCATTAAGCATTAGATGACCAAGGATCTAGATTTTAAATAGACGGCTACTTGCTATTCATACTTTTTAAACGCAAAAAACATGAACGGTCAATCTATACATGCGTACATGATTGATGCTAGTAATTCTCTCTTGTAAAAGATCTAGTATTTGACTATGATCAAAATGGCGAGACTTGAAGGTTCTTTTTTAACTAGTGATAAGGACGCTAGTTTGTACCTAAACAAGATGCTAAATTCTCAAGAAACAAGTGATCAGTTAACTCATCAATTATACATTGACGTAGTTGTCTTCGAGATTTTTTGTCTGCAGGTGTGCACTTCTTCTGTAGAAACAAAACAAGCATCACCTTAGAGCTTGGCTTTCTTCTTACGATTCAAAGATACCTTTTTGGTTTTTCCCAACATTAATTCCATTGGATACATTGGTCGTTTCTTAATCTGGTGTTTTACTTGCTAATTAATTAAAACTTGTTTTCATATTTATGTCAGCATCAAAAGCTCATAAATCAGCCAACTTGAACTACTTGGTAAGTGCTAGTGACTACTTAACGATACGTTTTTTTTTCAGTATTTTTGCTACACATAAGGCACAAATATTATTTTCTGGCAGCTAGGGTTGCTATTGATGATGCCTTCCAACTGGACGTCAGTTTTGTCACCAGCTACTGGATCTTTGTTCTTGACTTCTTTCACCTACAATGATGTCGTGAACTGCGATTGGTCCATCCAAACCTCTATTTAAATTTCATCATATTAGAAAAACAAGAAGATATATACGAGAGTATAGGGTTGTATCGCGATTCCCAGTCGTTGACTTGTTGTCATATGGTGAGAAAGATAAAACATGAACACATACAACGTAGTGATATAAATTTATAGAGATATATACTATTAGTATAAGGCTATATAGAGATTCTTGATCGACTCAACCCTAAACCGGTGATAAGACAAAATTTCTCAACGATAGTGAGCTAAAACAAGTCCGCGGTAAGCATAGTAGCCCCCTCGGGCATGTTTCCTTGTATAACCAAGCAAAGAGCTAGTGAGAGCCGGAGTGGAATATCGTACGTAGTGTAAAATCGGATCCAAGGCTCTTTACTATTGAAAGGTACTTCGAATTGTTAATTCATCACCCAAATTGAACATAGTTACTGTGTATAGAATACTTTTATTTTAAAATTAAAATAAAAGTACAGACATGAATACAACTATTGTCAAAAGCCATGTGCCATTTGGGGAAGTTCAAAGTTGCATGCACCTCTCCAGGCCTTGGCATGGAAACATTATAAACATGTCGTGCAGCTGTGTACCTGCAGCATTCAAATAAAGTTTGCGAATTTAGGGCTTTTCCCCCCTTTTCTTTTTCCTTTTTCTTTGTATTTTTTTTCCAATTTTTGTTAACTAGTCTAAAACCCTATTATATTTGTTAATTAGATGTAATATAATATTTGACAATCGCGAATAGTCATCTTGGAGCACCAAGATAATGTTTCCACGCCTCAGACGTCGGCCCCGCCGCCCCAAAATGTTTGTGTTTCTGATGACTCTGCATCTCCAGAAAGATCATGGGGAATATTCCTGTGCATGAACCCAATTTAAGGACCATATATATGATTGCTCATTTGGTTAATAATATTATTCAATATTCATATTCTAAAAAATTGTCAACTGGCAGTGGAGTTAATCCATATTTAATTCGGCAGCAATATTGTTGTAATTTCATACTTTTGCATGTACATGGAGTCCATCTTCTGAATTCCATCAAAGTCGAAATAGATTTTTCATTGCGACCGAAATATGACCATATACGCTAAACAGTATTATACAAGTGGAGGGACATTTGAAAAAAAAAAAAAAAAAAACTTTCCTCCACTTGTATAATAACGTAGGGCGTACTGCTCCATGTTTGGACACATTGAAAAATCTCTCCGAAGTCTATGTGTTTCTTCAAATTCGTCCAAAACCAGACTTCTAACTTGTCAAATACGTTGGAACACATATTTCCTTCTTATAATAGCTCATTTTTTGGAAGTTTTAAAGATTTTGCACATAAAATCATCACAAGAAAAGTATACGTGTGTTAAGCCAATTCGTAAAATATAATCATGTTTGTACATAAAAGTAGTTTAGAATATCACGAAAAGAGGAAAAAGGAGAAAACAAAATGTGTACGAGCAGGTCAGCACATCATATTGGTAGGCTTTGTACTCAAATTATCGATCAGACATAAGTGACCTCGCTGTCTAGGAATTATGGAGATTGTTGGTTACCCCATTGTGTTTTTTTCAAATCTTTTTATTTTTTTGCCAGAACGTCTCCATGGACATGCTTATATATAATTAGCTAGCATCAATGCTTTCAGGAAAAAAAAAAAGTAAAAAGAAAGGAAAAAACAAAAGGTATCATTGCTCACAAACTCATTAGTGAATTCGCAGCATGCAAAGCATTGTAGATGTAGATTCACTGGCTTGCGACCATGCATGGTTTTGCTTGCTAAACAATGCTAACATGTACATGTATTGACAAATTGCAAATCACGGTCTAACATGTATACAAAAGTATATATCTCATTAAAATAACAAAAAAGAAAGTTTATGCACACATTGTCTGCAAAAAGAAATGAAGACAAAAAAAAATATTGGGCTAATTCAATAATGCAACTGAGTTTACTTTCATTTTTACCAAAACTGATAATAAAAAAAAAATTGTGAAAAGGGAATTGGAAATGTTAATAATGTGAGTTAGAATCGTATCTTCTAAATATGAGATGATGGATTCAAAGAAGAAACTCTTTGTTCTTTTTTCACTTCGGTACTTTTTTTTGTTAAATTAATAGATATTTGACTGATCAGAACTTAACCATGTCATGTCATGTAGCCAACTTTAATTGATTCATGTTTGGGAAGTTTTATACTTTGATTCAATGGTGAAAGCATCTTTGTCTCTCTCTCCCCTCCCCCTTTCTCTCTCTAGACTTCGTATAAACAAAAGAGTTGCCTCCAACGACAAAAGTGGCCAGCATTCAAGCAATAAGGAAACTTTCAATCTCATTATTTTTTTTTGGCTTCACGATTAAAGCCAATGAGAGAGAGAGAGACTTAAGTTGTTAAAATTAAAAAATAATCATTTGAATTCAATGAAGGTGACCCACGTCTGTTTTTTTTCCTCTTTAATTTTCTCACAAATTAATAGGACTTTGTTTAATTTTGGGGTGGTGCCATTTTTATATCTAGTTAGACTGAAATGCTTTTTTCCAATTCAATCATTTATCTCCCCTCTCAAACAACAACGTTCTGATTTTTTAATGACTGAATGAACTGGCAAGGCATCTTTGCTTGGATTATAAGGCTCCCTTTTTAAGCTAGCCCTCCCACTTTATTGTCCACTTAGGAATTCAGGCTTTCTCACTTTTGCTGCTCGGCTGAGTTTTGTTTGGTTTTGTTTTTGTTTCGAGGAACCTCGCCGGTACTAGAGAAATTTAGTTTGCGACAATGGGAAGACAACCTTGTTGTGACAAGGTCGGACTGAAACGAGGACCATGGACTATCGAGGAAGATCACAAGCTCATGAATTTTATTCTCAACAATGGCATCCATTGCTGGAGAATGGTACCTAAACTTGCAGGTATATATATACTACTATTTAATTTGCATTTCGATCACGATCTTGTAGATTTCCATTCCCTTCATCCCTTGCTCCCTCTCGATCCTCATCAGATAATTTTGTATGGTGATCTAGGGTTGCTGAGATGTGGTAAAAGCTGTAGGTTAAGATGGATCAATTATCTAAGGCCAGACCTTAAGCGAGGTGCTTTTACTGAAGCTGAAGAGAATGACATGATTCAACTCCATTCATGTCTTGGTAACAGGTACACAATTTGCCTACTTTTAATCCTCCATTTCCTTCTCTGAAATAAGTGTGATTAGTAGTGAGCCGTTGGTCTCTGAAATCTTGACATTAATGTCATGGCTTGTGTACTAACTGATAGAGATGGTGTTTTTAATACTTTTGTGTGCAGGTGGTCTAAGATTGCTTCACATTTTCCTGGTCGGACCGATAACGAAATCAAGAACCACTGGAATACCAGAATCAAGAAGAGGTTAAAGCACCTTGGCGTAGACCCTTTGACCCACAAACCAATTGAGGAAAAGGAAAGCACTGAAGAAAATAAAGAGACAATTACTGTACACTCAAACATTACTTCATCGTCGGAAGAAGGACTACACGAGTCACAACAAAGCAATGGCTTGGAGGGTAAGCTACTGCAGGATAGTTATGGAAATGAAGGGTTTCCAGAATCAGCTCAGAAATTGCAAAATGAGGTTCAGTCAGCCCCATTGGATGACACGAACGATATCTTGAAAAATTATGAAGTTTTTTGTGGAAGCTTGGATTTGGGAACGTTGATGTTGAACCAAGGAATTACCAACACCAGCAGCATGTCTAATTCGTATAGTAATTCTTCGTTTTCCATCGAACATTCTAACAACGCTTCGATTTCAATAGGGGAATCCATGCAGGAAAATTGTCTGCAACAGTGGGTTGACACTCTCGATTCCATGCTCTCATGGGATGGTTTCAATAATCTCGAGAAAGACCTTTTCTTTTTTTGATCAAAACCGCCATTGATGAACATTATTTCCGATCACTCAAGCTACAAAATTGTTGCAACAGTTAAATCAGATGATATGATGATTTTGGTTGAGAATATTGCATTAATCAAATATGAAATTTCTAATTGTCTAGTCTGTTCAATGACTATGTTAATTTCATGTGTTTATCATTTGTAATTTCGACCGATATTGTAATCTAAGCTACATGTAGAGGGTACTTGTACCTGGTGCTGCCGTCTTAGCCAACTTTACTACATCTATGTTTGTTTTTTTTAAAGGAAAACTAATGAAAATAGCTTGAAAACTTTGAGCTTTAATCAAAATGACAAAAAGGTGTTGCAAGTGAATAGTACCAAAAGTGACTTTTTAGAGTAAAAATGTCCTTAACGTTAAAAGTGAACAATACCATGAATGTTTCGTTAAGACTTTTTTTTTTAATGACGGAAGGAGGAGTAAAGTGTGGGAAAAATTAACCATGCAATTGCTTATTGTTTAGGTCGTGCTAAGCACCGAGATTAAGTGCAGTAGATCTCAAGCTCTTAGAGCAATTCCACCCCTAAGACTTTGCACCAGCACCCAGCGCATTTATCCACTCAAGTGAACAGTAATAGACCCCAGTGAACAGTAATAGGTCAAAGCATCTCCACCCCTAAAAAAATGTGCTGACACCCAATCTAAAAATGTGCTGGCATAAACGATCTCCACCCCTACCAAATGCGTTGGCACCCAGCCCATTTAATTTTTTTTTAATTTTTTATAAAAGAATAAATAAATAAAATAGTTTTAATTTTGGATAAGATTTTTAAGTAATCTTATTTAGTGTGTAAAGTGTAGAAAATATCTTCAATGTTCTTCCACGAAGACATTTTTTTCTCTCAAAGTGTATAGAAAATATTGAAATGTAGATAGTGTAGAAAATATTGAAATGCGCTGTAAGGTGGAAGATGAGGGTTAGGTATTTATAGAAAAAAAAAAAATTTAAAAATTTTTCTATATTTTTTAAAAAAAATTATGTATTTTTAAATAATTTTTATGTATTTTTCATAATTTTTAATAAATTTTAATATAGTTAATTAATCTGGACCGTTGGATTTGAAAAATATTCAAATCCAAGAGCCAAGGCGTTGCCACGTGGCCAACGGTCATAATTCTGACCGTTGGGCCTTTTTTAATTATTTTTATTTTTTGTGAAAAAATGTGGACCGCTGATCTGTGATCGGACGGTCCATTTTAAAAGTCAAAATTAAATTTTTTTTACCGTTGGAAATCCAATGGTCTACAAAAACTAGCCGTTGGAAATCCAACGGCACTGAGGAGGGCCACGTAGCTCTAATCCAGGTGAACACAAGTGGGTTGACAAGCGGGCCCCGTCGCCTGCACCCTTGTCTCCTACTCACGCCCAGTCGCGAGTGTGCTGCACGCGCCAGCCAAATAGGCCGGCCTCTGGGTCTGTCCGAAATGGGCTGGTCTGTTGCCTGGCTTGGGCTGGGTGCCAGGCTATTTTGCGGGCTGGAGCAGATTGACAGGGTACTGGGCTGATTTTTGGACAGGGTGCTGGGCAATTTTGTGTCCGGTGGAACTGCTCTTATAGCGTATATATAGAGAGTGAAAATTGTTATTAGCACTCGAAAAAAATCATTATACACTTTAAATATTTAAAATAAAAATAATAAAATGCACTTGAAATAGTACATAATAACTTTTTTAAAGTGCAATAACAACTTCATTTCATATATAAGACTTTGATGCATGTTATTTTTTTACTTAGGGACGCAGTACGAGCGTAGAAGGATACCAAAGTAAGCCTTGTAGAACAATGTTCTAGAATGCACCAGATTTTGGGAAAAAACCAAAAGGTTTATTTGAATACGTCTTGAATAATGATGATTACAATAGCAGTCATAAGGCTTAAATAGACTTAACTCGACCCTTGAAAAGTTCAGGGGAATTTTAAGGAATGTGAAAGAGGTAAATTGGACGTAAAACGGAAAGTCCATTTTTTGTTACAAACTTAAAAATGCGGTTTTCGAAGTCTAAACGACTTTGGATGGATTTAATCCATCATATTTCACAACAATGCAGTGAGTTTAAATTGGGACGCCGTGCTCTTTTCGAGAAGCATTATGCGCCCAAACGGAGCCTGAACGCTAAATTTGTAACTTCCCATTATGTCCTTTTATCTTCCTTCAGTTCATTTCATCTTCAATTCACTCGGTCATGTGTTCTCCATCACTTAATTACGTGCGTGCATTGTGCGAGCTAAGTGCGCAATAAGTCAACTTGGAATCTTACGGTCTCCTCCCAACAAAAAAGGAGAACTATCTGAAGCCACTGCCGATGCTATTCAGTAATATTCGTCCTGGAAAAATACAGGGCAGGATGCATATATAATTCAGTGTATGTTCAATACAAATTAATGTATACTAATCTGTATTTTTAATTAGTATAATAAATTAAGGAAGTTGGATAGAATACCGGTTGGCATTAGTTCATCAACTAACCCTATTACTTAGTATAAGAGTTCGTTTGAAAATGTTTTGAAAATAGCTGAAAGTACTGGACTAGACACATTTGTAAATAAAAAGGGGAGGGGAGGGGAGGGTTTTGGATTTTTCAAAATGGGATCCGGACCTAACCCGGACCGTTGAAACGGGCCGGTTCCTACAGGTCCCCACGGGTCCAAATCTTCACTCACGCTTAACCTAAGCCTAGTCTTCGCATCATGTTCGTTCCCTTCCCTAGTGTCTTCGCCGACGCCTTGAGCAAATCCTCCAGACTGTAACCCATCTGCTGATCCCAAAAAAACCCATCTTTTTTCATTTTCTTTTTTTTGCATTGACAAATTAAATGATATTGAACTATTATGATACAACAACATTTTCCTTCTCACTAGATCCATAAAACTCGACGAGTCTCTGCAAAATCATGACTTGGGTTCACAACAAAACGATGCAATCCGCCGTTTCCTGGAACAATTTGTCGGCTTTTAGCAATTTTCCGACGTGCGTCGGATTAACGAGGGTATACAGCGTCTCCAGCTTGGCTGAGATCGCCTTCAAACAACGCCGTTTGCGGTCGCTGCTTTGAAGCTTCTAACCGGAGCTCGACACCGGCACGACATAAGTATTCTTCTTAAGGTGGGGTGTGGGTGTGGGTGTGGGTGTGGTGTGTTTGTGCTCTGGGAAGGAGAGTTGCATAGATGGGGGGAGAAGAAACAAAGAAGAGGAATGAGGGAGAATGTTCGAGAGATTGGGGGAACAAAAGGAAGCGGGGTGTGTGTGTGTGTGGAGTGTTCTCGAGAATGAGAACTGTCACGGGGAGGAATAAAAAGAAGTGGGCCTGAGAGATAGTACCCAACACGGGGGTATTTTTGCAAATGGGCCGGTCCGGGTACCCGTTTTCCTATACTTTTGGAACCCCCGCCCCGCCCCGCCCCGTTTCCCTTTTTTAAAATTAGGAACCGGCCCGTACCTGCCCCGACCCGCAGTTCCTGTACCTGTTTGCCCACCCCTAGCTGAAAGTGTTTTTGGTAAAAAATTTTGGAACTAAATCCTGAAAAAGCATTTCAAATTCTTTTGAAACCCAAAACGTTTTCTCTAAAAGCACTTTTAGTCATATAAAAGCCATGGATTAGCATGTATTAAGTTGGTTGTTAGGGTTCTTGATTCGATAATAAGATGGTCCATGTATGTTTGTCGTTCGTGTCATGATTCCACACATCTATTTCATCAAGTCTTATCCAAAAGGCCGACAAGGGTATTATATTTTATTAAGTAACTAGCATCATCATCTTCAATTCTCAATATAAATACAACCAAATTGACAAAATAAATAAATTAATATTACTTTGCACCAAAATTTATAAGTATATAAGCAAAACCAGACCATAGATATATTGGTGTATGAGACCTAATATATTGGTATAAGGGCAATGCTAGGAAGACCAACAATGTAGATCAAGTTTCGTAAATTATATGACGTGGTTGTTGATAATTGAATTATTACTTAAGTGTTGATTAACACACTTACTTCTTATTGCCACATCACATAATTTACAAATTTAGTCTAAAATGTCGATCTCGAGGAGGCTGGCTGATCAGTTTCTTTATACTTGTTTTTGGCCTAGGTTTGTTTTGTTTTGTTTCTAGCCAGGTGGTTCCAATTTTCATACTTAAGTAGCTATTTATATTTTAAAAGAATTAGAGTAACAATTGGAAAACTAAGTTTGTAACTAGATGTTTGGCACTTCTACGATTCCTTTTTGTTTTTCTTCTTTATAATTTTCCACTTTGTATGATACCTTGACTCAAACGAAAGCTACAGGCTACTGATTCTAACACCTTTTTAAAATAGGCACTAATGAGTACAAAAAAAGAATCGTAACGCATAGCTCAGAGTTGATGTCACAAGGTTCGACAATGGATATTCAGTATGGAATGCATATGCTCAAAATTCAATAATGAGTACTAAATTTGGAGTGCATATGCCTAAAAGAGAATGCATATTTTTATTTTTAGTTTTCTCTCCCTCAATCCTTATAATAAACTCGAGATTCCGAGCTCCTGAGTTCGAATCCTATCGCCCAATTGTAATATGTGGCTTGTAAAAAGAAAAGGGAAAAAAAAAAAACTAATGAAAATGACTTGAAAACTTTGAGTTTTAACGATAAGAACAAAATAAAGGGTAAAGTGAATAGTATCAGGATTGACTTTTTAGTGTAAAAATGTGATTTTTTTTTTGTTAAAGTGAGCAGTATCGAGAGCTTTTTGTTAAAGTTCAAAAAAAAAAAATCCTCATGGATAGACCAAAAGGCCTACAAATGATTGGAGCCCAATAAGCCCGTTAGGCCCGGTTAGAGAGAAAAGCCCAGGTTGCGATTTAGAGTCCCAAGTCACTAATACAAAATCGTTAGTAAAAATGCAAGTAAATCTTAGCCAAAAGGTCGACAAAGGTATTATATTTTATTAAGTCACTAGCATCATCATCTTCAATTCTCAATATAAATACAACCAAATTGACAAAATAAATAAATAAATATTTCTTTGCACCAAAATTTAATAAGTATATAAGCAAAACCAGACCATAGATATATTGGTGTATGGGACCTAATATATTGGTATAAGGGTAATGCTAGGAAGACCAACAATGTAGATCAAGTTTCTTAAATTATACGACGTGGTTGTTAATGATTGAATTATTACTTAAGTGTTGATTAACACACTTACTTCTTATTGGCACATTACATAATTTGCAAATTTAGTCTAAAATGTTGATCTCGAGGAGGCTGGCTGATCAGTTTCTTTGTACTTGTTTTTGGCCTAGGTTTGTTTTGTTTTGTTTCTATTTTTCTAGCCAGGTGGTTCCAATTTTCATACTTAAGTAGCTATTTATATTTTAAAAGAATAGAGTAACAATTGGAAAACTAAGTTTGTAACTTGATGTTTGGCACTTCTACGATTCCTTTTTGTTTTTCTTCTTTATAATTTTCCACTTTGTATGATACCTTGACTCAAACGAAAGTTACAGGCTACTGATTCTAACACCTTTTTAAAATAGGCACTAATGAGTACAAAAAAAGAATCGTAAGGGTTCGACAATGGATATTCAGTATGGAATGCATATGCTCAAAATTCAATAATGAGTACTAAATTTGGAGTACATATGCCTAAAAGAGAATGCATATTTTTATTTTTAGTTTTCTCTCCCTCAATCCTTATAATAAACTCGAGATCCCGAGCTCCTAAGTTCGAATCCTATCGCCCAATTGTAATCCGTGGCTTGTAAAAAGAAAAGGGAAAAAAAAAAGGAAAACTAATGAAAATGGCTTGAAAATTTTGAGTTTTAACGATAAGGACAAAATAAAGGGTAAAGTGAATAGTATCAGGATTGACTTTTTAGTATAAAAATGTGGTTTTTTGTTAAAGTGAGCAGTATCGAGAGTTTTTTGTTAAAGTTCAAAAAAAAAATCCTCATGGATAGACCAAAAGGCCTACAAATGATTGGAGCCCAATAAGCCCGTTAGGCCCGGTTAGAGAGAAAAGCCCAGGTAGCGATTCAGAGTCCCAAGTCACTAATACAAGATCGTTAGTAAAACTGCAAGTAAATCTTAGCCAAAAGGTCGACAAAGGTATTATATTTTATTAAGTCACTAGCATCATCATCTTCAATTCTCAATATAAATACAACCAAATTGACAAAATAAATAAATAAATATTTCTTTGCACCAAAATTTAATAAGTATATAAGCAAAACCAGACCATAGATATATTGGTGTATGGGACCTAATATATTGGTATAAGGGTAATGCTAGGAAGACCAACAATGTAGATCAAGTTTCGTAAATTATACGATGTGGTTGTTAATGATTGAACTATTACTTAAGTGTTGATTAACACACTTACTTCTTATTGGCACATTACATAATTTGCAAATTTAGTCTAAAATGTTGGTCTCGAGGAGGCTGGCTGATCAGTTTCTTTATACTTGTTTTTGGCCTAGGTTTGTTTTGTTTTGTTTCTATTTTTCTAGCCAGGTGGTTCCAATTTTCATACTTAAGTAGCTATTTATATTTTAAAAGAATAGAGTAACAATTGGAAAACTAAGTTTGTAACTTGATGTTTGGCACTTCTACGATTCCTTTTTGTTTTTCTTCTTTATAATTTTCCACTTTGTATGATACCTTGACTCAAACGAAAGTTACAGGTTACTGATTCTAACACCTTTTTAAAATAGGCACTAATGAGTACAAAAAAAGAATCGTAACACATAGCTCATAGTTGATGTCACAGGGTTCGACAATGAATATTCAGTATGGAATGCATATGCTCAAAATTCAACAATGAGTACTAAATTTGGAGTGCATATGCCTAAAAGAGAATGCATATTTTTATTTTTAGTTTTCTCTCCCCCAATCCTTATAATAAACTCCATGGAAGAAAATATCGGTAATATCGGAAATATCGGTAATCCGAAAACACGGAAATATCGATGGAAATATCGGGATAATATCGATATCGATAAAAATTACATGGAAACCACGGAAATTGTAAGAAAAACTTGGAAATTTTTATTGAAACTTTGCAGGATGTTTATTTAGTCAATTATCTATTAGTTTATCACAAAAAATTAGAAGGAAATGCATTGCATGATGGATTTAACATTATCAAGTTGATTATATAGCGAGCTGACAAATATTGTGAGTGTAGAAAATATGTAGTAATTAATGAAAGAAGTCTAAACACACCATAATCATTTATATATAATGAATTAGTACAATATTTTACACTTTATACATTGCATGGTAAGATACATGAGTGACTTAGTACCACATAGAGTTCCTATGAGGTTCAAAATTTTCACTATCTTCATCATCTTTATGTGTAGAGTAGATGTATTTTAGCATATTTTCACAAAAACATAAATGATATAGTGGTCAAGGTGTTGAAGGAGTAAAATGGGAAGGGTTCGAATCCCCTTGGTGTTTTAAAGACAAAATTATATTAGTTTCCAAAAAAAAAAACACAATTATATTAGTATTTTATTAGTTCTCAAAGACTTATGCCATGGAAGAAATTGCATGGTGTACATATATCAACCATGGAAGGTGACCTCACCCCCAATATGAAAACTTGAAAACTGACGGTCCAATAAATATGGCACCTCACCCCAATATCAAATTCGAATAATAATGTAGTTCGAAAAAAAGTTGAAAACATTTTTTTTTGTTAACCGGCGGCATTAAAAAGATGAATGTATTAATTAAGAGTTGCTTTACCAACAAAAGCACGGGACATCCACTCATCTTTCTCTCTTCCCTAAACGCACCCACACCACACAAATTTCTATCATTGTCTCTCTCTCTCTCTTGCCCACATCACTCTCCTTCTCTCCCTCGGTCTCTCCGTCTCCTTCACACGCACACGCAACAAGCAGAGAACACAGAGCCTTCCGTCTCCGTCTCTCCCTCGGTCTCTCCGTCTCCTTCTCTCCCTCGGTCCGGTCTCTCCGTAGTCCGTCCAATATGCTGGGTCACCTCATCACCTCATCACCTCAGTCTCTCTCGAATCTCGATCTCGATCTGGATCCTTCCCTCAGTCTCTCCATCCTTCTTCTTCTCCCTCAGTCTCTCGAACTCGATCCTTCTCCGGTTCTCCCTCCCATCTCTTCTCTGCAACTCCGCCGAGCACCATCACCACCTCCCCCCCATCTCTTCTCTGCAACTCCGCCGAGTTGCTTGGGGCCTTTTTACGATCTCTCTACACCCCGGGGGACGTGATTTTGCTGTTGTTCAGCTCGTACCCACCACCTGTGGTTTCCTCCTCCCTTTCCCACCTCCCGGCGGCGGCGACGACGACGACGAATATCGCGATAATATCGCGATATTTGGACGAAAACCACACGGATACCTATTTAAATATCCATTCCCCGAAAAATCGATATTATCGGCGATATTTCGCCGATAATATCGATATTTAAATCCATGATAAACTCGAGATTCCGAGCTTCCGAGTTCGAATCCTACCGCCCAATTGTATTCCGTGGCTTGTAGAAAGAAAAGGGGAAAAAATCCTCATGGATAGACCAAAAGGCCTACAAATGATCAGAGCCCAATAAGCCTGTTAGGCCCGGTTAGAGAGAAAAGCCCAGACAACGTTCAGAGTCCCAAGTCACTAATACAAGATCGTGTAAGATTCTCACTACATAGCCTTTCATTAGCGGTTTGGCATGCCACGATGACGATAAATGCGTGAGCAATGCTAGGTAGATCAAAATTGTAAACCATATGATGTGCCACAAACAGAAAATAAGTACGTTAATCAACACTTAATAATCCAATCATCAACCATCAAGTTATATGATTTACAAAATTTGGTCTAAATAATTGATCTCTCTAGCATTACCCTAAACGCGTTCTACCTAAGTTATTCCTTTTCGTTTGTGGGAGCTCCATATGGTTTACTGACCATTCGTCATCAATTGAATACGTTTTCACTATCTTGCTAGCTCTCAAACTATCTTTGACATGTTATTCAGAATTTTCTCTGCGCCAACATGTTGATATCATAACTTAGCTGGTGTGAGTTCGAAAGATCTAATCTTGTGTTTCCACTCATCTGTCAATTGATGCAGGTGATATCAGGGCGGCGTCACGTCGGAATCATATCTCCATGGGGTATGGTATTTTTAAGCTCTGAATTTAACAACGGTTGCAAACTGTACATCGGAAATGTTACGCGACCGTGATTGTGGAATGGTTGGGTGGATGTTTCAGGATTGTTTTCGATGACTTGCATAACACGTGAATCTATTTGTGGGATTACTTGCATCATTTAGGAAGCAACAAGTTCAGCTAATGAGAGATTATGTCAAAGGGGTTTGCTATCCACACATCCATTTATACTTCTCACACACCTCTTGTTAATTTATGTTCTTTGATATTCTTTAGTTCAGTCGATCAAATGACTGCAAATTAAGAGGGTGTTCATGAAGTAAAAAAAGGTATGTGAATATCATACTCCTATGTCAAAACGCTTAACAAGTACGGGTTCAGATGCGATCCACCTACAAGAATGATTCTGGCTTTTGCGTCATTGCTCTTGAGAGAATTGAATACCAAACTAGAGGTAGTTTCGATTCCCATCGGTTTGGTTTTTGCCGAAACCAAAAACCAAACCATTTCATTTTACACCAATTCTTCTCCTCTTTCTCTTAATGCTAAGCTGCTGTAGCATTCCACACCTCCCCCCTCTCTCTCTCTCTCTCTCTCTCTCTCTCTCTCCCTCCCTCCCTCCCTCCCTCCCTCCCTCCCTCCCTTCTGAAACTTTCAAAGATGGTCTCTGGATGAAGAAATTTTTCATTGTGTTAGGAAAATGACCCGTTACACTTGTCAAAGTGGTTGGAATTTTTCCCTCCCTCCCTCCCTCCCTTCTGCAACTTTCAAAGATGGTCTCTGGATGAAGAAATTTTTCATTGTGTTAGGAAAATGACCCGTTACACTTGTCAAAGTGGTTGGAATTTTTTTATTTTTTTAAGAAATACAATGTAGGCCATTTCAATTAGTAGAGCAGCTTACAGAAGGTCCGATTTGGGCCATTTCAAGCTTAACAAATGTCATTTTCAACAAGGTCCAACTCAGTAACAGTATTGAATTCTTTTTTAAGGAATAATAATTAAATGAACTCTACATATGACAATCTACTGTACTGGCGAAAAGTAATAAAGTTTTTGCACATTTATGCAGGTTTGAATAGTAAGGAAGAAATAATTCGTCCTTTTTATCTTTTAATAATCTGCTCTCCGTTGTATTACCATTTGATTTATTTTTCCAATTAGAAAGAGAAATAAGTATTATTCATTAAGAAAAATACTATTTTACGTGTCACCAATCATCTAATTTGATTTACAAATGAAGGTGTAAAGATCATAACTCTAGTCTCCAAGGCAACCAAGCTATTTTGTTCAATTCGTTCTTGCTGGGGAAAGCAGGGGAGGTATTCTGCTCGTGCATGAAGTAGGCTGATCCAATGCAAACAATAATAATTCAAATTCAAATGTCTTGATCGATCCAACCTGGCATTGGCACGTAAACGGGACTAAACACTAGAAAAAATATGTATAGATGACGCATGCCCATTATTTAACGAAAATGAGAATAATCGAACCCCAAAAATTTCTTAATAAGTATAATGAATATGATAGCACATGTAGCAAACATTTTAGTATCATCCTAGTGAGTGTCACGCAATATCCATAAAAATGCATATGCCTAAAAGAGAATGCATATTTTTAGTTTTAGTTTTCTCTCCCCCAATCCTTATAATAAACTCGAGATTCCGAGCTCCTGAGTTCGAATCCTACCGCCCAATTGTATTTCGTGGCTTGTAGAAAGAAAAGGGGGGGGGGAACTAATGAAAATGGCTTGAAAATTTCATTAGTTTGAACGATAAGGATAAAATAAAGGGTAAAGTGAATAGTACCATAATTGACTTTTTAGTGTAAAAATGTGGTTTTTCGTTAAAGTGAATAGTACCGGAACTTTTTCGTTAAAGTTCCCAAAAAACAAATCCTCATGGATATACCAAAAGGCCTACAAATGTTCAGAGCCCAATAAGCCCGTTAAGCCAGGTCAAAGAGAAAAGTCCAGACAACGTTCATAGTCTCAAGTCACTAATACAAGATCGTGTAAGATTCTCACTACATAGCCTTTCATTAGCGGTTTGGCATGCCACGATGACGATAAATGCATGAGCTATGCTGGATAGATCAAATTTGTAAATCATACAATGTGCCACGAACTGGAAATAAGTACGTTAATCAACACTTAATAATCCAATTATCAACCAACAAATTATATGATTTACAAAATTTGATCTAAATAATTGATCTCTATAGCATTACCCTAAACGTGTTCCACCTAAGTTATTCCTTTTCGTTTGTGGGAGCTCCATACGATTTACTGACCATTCGTCATCAATTGAATACGTTTTCACTATCTTGCTAGCTCTCAAACTACCTTCAACATGTTATTCAGAATTTTCTCTGCGCCAACATGTTGATATCATAACTTAGCTGGTGTGAGTTCGAAAGATCTAATCCTGTGTTTCCACTCATCTGTCAATTGATACAGGTGATATCAAGGCGGCATCACGTCGGAATCATATCTCTGGAACCTGTAGGAAACTATAGGGTATGGTACTTTTAAGCTCTGAATTTAACGACGGTTGCAAATTGTATATCGGAAGTGTTATGTGACCGTGACTGTGGAATGGTTGGGTGGATGTTTCAGGATTGTTTTCGATGACTTGCATAACACGAGAATCTATTTGTGGGATTACTTGCATCATTTGGGAAGTAACAAGTTCAGGCTAATGAGAGATTATTTCAAAGGGGCGTGCTATCCACACATCCCTTTATACTTTTCACACACCTCTTGTTAATTTTTGTTCTTTGATATTCTTTAATTCAGTCGATCCGACCACTGCAAATTAAGAGTGTGTGCATGAAGTAAAAAAATGTATGTGAATAGCATACTCCTACGTCAAAACATTAACAAGTACGGGTTCAGGCGCGATCCACCTACAAGAAAATGATTCAGGCTTTTGCTCCATTGCTCTTGAGAGAATTGAATACCAAACTAGGGGTAGTTTCGGTTCCAACCGGTTTGGTTTTTTGCCGAAACCAAAAGCCAAACTATTTCATTTTACACCACTTCTTCTCTCTTTCTCTTAACGCTAAGCTGCTGTAGCATTCCACACCTCCCTGCTCTCTCTCCCCCTTCTGCAACTTTCAGAGATGACCTGTGGCTGAATAAATTTTTCATTGTGTCAGGAAAATGGCCAGTTACCCTTGTCAAAATGGTTTTATTTTTGTTTTTTCAGAAATACAATGTGGGCCTTTTCAATCAAAATTTGCCACGTAGTAGAGCAGCTTACTTAAGGTCTGATTTGGGCCTTGTCAAGCTTAATAAATGTCGTTTTCAACAAGGTCCAACTCAGTAACAATATTGAATTCTTTTTTAAGGAATAATAATTAAATGAACTCTACATATGACAATCTACTGTACTGGCGAAAACTAATAAAGTTTTTGCACATTTATGCAGGTTTGAATAGTAAGGAAGTGTTATAAAATTAGTGGATGAATAATGAATGCCCACTCAAAGTTGTAAAGACTTAGTAATAGTGAGTAATAGTGTTTGATACTTTCAAAAGTATCATCATTATATTTCGATGGTTGTAGTTACGGGAGTCGCTCTATAAATAGAGCACTTCATCTGTTATCAAATGCACTGCGAAAGAAAGCAAGAGAAATAATACCAGTATCCCTCCCTCTCTTTATCTGCCATCCTTTTTGTGTTATAGCTACTAAAGTTATAATGTGATATTTTGCACCTGCTTCGCTCCTATCCTTAAAGGTTATCTCTCTAACTTTTGCCTATTTATAACAGGAAGAAACAATTCGTCCTTTTTTTCTTTTAATAATCTGCTCTTTGTTGTATTACAACTTGATTTATTTTTCCAAGTAGAAAGAGAAATAAGTATTATTAATTAAGAAAAATATTATTATACATGTCATCAATCATTTGATTTGATTCACAAATGAAGGTGTAAAGTTCATAACTCTAGTCTCCAAGGCAACCGAACTATTTTATTCACTTCGTTCTTGCTGGATCTTCAAGCGGGTAGGTAGATTTGTTCTACAGTACCTTTAGTTCCTATCAGGAAAGCAGGGGAGGTATTCTGCTCGTGCATGAAGTAGGATGATCCAATGCAAACGGTGCTAGTTAAAATTCAAGTGTCTTGATCGATACAACCTAGCATTGGCACAAAGACGAGATAACACTAAAAAAAATCCGTATAGTTGACGCATGCCCATTATTTAACGAAAATGTGGATAATTAAACCCCAAAATTTTCTTAATAAGTATACTGAATATGACAGCACATGTAGCAAGCATTTTAGTATCATCCTAGTGACTAGTGAGTGTCACGCAACATCCATAAAAATGCACTTTACATCCAAAAAATGAAGTTGAAAGCTACGTTATGTCATAATTTGTGTCAAAAGATGCAAGAAATTTCGTATTATTAATTAAAAGTTAAATTAAGGGAGTTTTAACGAAAAGCTCGCGGTACTGTTCATTTTAACGAAAAACCATATTTTTACACTAAAAAGTCAAACCTGATACTATTCACTTTACCCGTTATTTTGTCCTTATCATTAAAACTCAAAGTTTTCAAGCCATTTCCATTAGTTTTCCTTTAAATTAATCCATCACGTACTAACCAAAACCAATAATTTGGTTGAATAATATTTCCAATTAATTCAATGATTATTAAAATCCCATGTCGCACCAAATCTGTCAGTTACGTGTTCCCGGAGAGTGTACATGAACAACGCCAAAGCTCAGATTTTGACTTTCGACTGCATGATCTATCCGTCCATGAAAGTTCAGATCTCTGGCCTCGTACCCTTTTGAAATCGGACCTCCAATTGAGCTGCAATGGCCGGATTCTTGGTCTTGGTGGCGGCGGCGTTGGCGGGTCTGTGCATTGATGGCAGTTGGGTGGCGGAGGCGGGTCGGGAGGCTCCGGGAACGACGGCGAGGAGGGTGCACACGCTGTTCTCGGTGGAGTGCCAGAACTACTTCGACTGGCAGACTGTCGGGTTGATGCACAGCTACCGGAAAGCCCGGCAACCTGGCCCGATTACCCGGCTCCTCAGCTGCACCGACGACGAGAAGAAGAAGTACAAAGGGATGCATTTGGCTCCCACTTTTGAGGTTCCTTCCATGAGCAGGCACCCAAAAACTGGCGACTGGTGAGCTCAAAAAAAAAAAAAAAGATTTTGTTTCTTAATTTGATATAAAGTTTGGATTTTGAATTCTGGGTTGGATTTAATTGTTCATTTAATATGATGGGTTTGGTTTAAATGGAAGCACTTTGTTTTCATTAATGCAGAAAATATTTTGATTAAATTTTAATTAAGATGCTAATTTTGCAGGTACCCTGCAATTAACAAACCAGCTGGAGTTGTGCACTGGCTTAAGCACAGTAAGGAGGCTGAGAATGTTGATTGGGTTGTGATTCTGGATGCTGACATGATTATCCGCGGGCCGATTGTTCCTTGGGAACTTGGTGCTGAGAAAGGCAAGCCTGTTGCTGCATATTATGGGTATATTACTGCTACGCCTTTTTTCCTTTCATGTATATTATACTAGATTTTAGCTGAGAACACATTGTATCAGACAAGAACATTGTAAATGCCATGTGAATTCCCCATGATTGGTCGTACCTTGAGTACGTTTATGTAGGCAACCTATGTTAGTTTGGAATGAGAGGCTAGTTAAGTAGAGTTGCAGTTTGTACCTGACACGGTGACACCATTTGGTGGTCGAAGTGAGAGATATTCTATGTTATTGGTCAATCACTCATAGGAGAAGAACAAGATCTTGTCAATTTCATAAAATGCAGAGATTTCTTTTCTGGCATTTGGAATAATAACTTTATGGATCTTTTCTTTTGATGGGTTTATGAACAGTAAATACATTTTGCATTTGTAGGGACTGTGGCTATCAGCATATATTCGTATAATGAATTTCTCCTTCAGGTACTTGGTTGGATGCGATAATCTTCTCGCTCGACTGCACACAAAGCACCCTGAACTCTGTGATAAAGTTGGTGGGCTTTTGGCCATGCATATAGATGATCTTCGAGCATTGGCACCTGTGTGGCTTTCGAAAACAGAAGAAGTGCGGGAAGATAGAGCTCACTGGTCAACTAATATAACTGGTGACATCTATGGGAAAGGATGGATCAGTGAGATGTATGGATATTCTTTTGGTGCAGCAGAGGTAAGCTTATTTTCATTTTTCTCCCTTAAATTAGTATATCCTTTAGTAAACTATAATGTTGGATGTTTTACAAACTTTCAATCCTTTACATTTGAGCGTCTTCTCTCGGTGTGTGTGCGTTTTCTTGTTAATTGGTATTGGTTTCCTTATTTCCCTTTTCAGGTAGGCCTTCAGCACAAAATAAATAATAACTTGATGATCTACCCAGGCTATACTCCACAAGAGGGTGTTGTGCCTATTCTTCTTCACTACGGCTTGTCATTTAGCGTAGGGAATTGGTCTTTTAGAAAATTAGATCACCACGAGGACGCTATTGTTTATAACTGTGGCCGACTCTTTCCCGAGCCTCCATATCCAAAAGAGGTATGTGATAACTTTTCTTATTTAAGAGAAGCCTGTACATTTTTTTGTTGTGGTAAATACCTCTACATTTACTTTATGGTGTATGTCTGCATAAATTATCCCACTGCTAAAACGCAATTGCTTGGAAAGGGCATACTTGGAAATACTGAATGGAATGCTCATTTGGGTTTTGTTATGAAGCTGTATTTAAATTTTTTTTTTCGAAACGTCAAAATTCTGTACACGGATGATCATGTTCAAGGTCTTGAATTTATTGTTTCTTTATCCAGGTAAATATGATGGAACCTGATAAAAATAAAAGGCGGGCTCTTATGTTGAATTTAGAGTGCATTAACACTTTAAATCAGGGTCTTTTACTACAACATGCAGCAAATGGTTGCCCAAAGCCAAAGTGGACAAAATACACGAGCTTTCTGAAGAGCAAAACTTTTGCTGAACTGACTCGGCCAAAACAGCTGACTGCTGCTACTTTACGATTTGAGGAGCCAGTACATATAGTACAGGAAGTGCAGCAGGAGGTTGTCGATGAACCTGGAAAACCATATCCAAAAATCCACACCCTTTTTTCTACAGAATGCACCCCTTACTTTGATTGGCAGACTGTAGGACTTGTCCACAGTTTTCACCTGAGTGGCCAGCCTGGAAATATCACACGATTACTCAGCTGTACGGATGAAGACTTGAAGCAATATGCTGGGCATGATCTGGCTCCCACCCATTATGTTCCTTCCATGAGCCGACATCCATTAACGGGTGATTGGTAAATCTTTTTCTTCAAGTGTTTTCTTTCCTTCTTATAGTTTATTCTTGGTGGTGGTTTAATGTTAATTTCAGCATCGACATCCTATCTCCCAATCTTTTAGAGAACCAAAGATCATTCTTTTGTTCTATCTACCAGGTATCCAGCAATTAACAAACCAGCTGCAGTCCTTCATTGGCTCAATCATGCAAATACAGATGCAGAATACATAGTGATTCTTGATGCTGATATGATCTTGAGGGGTCCAATTACCCCATGGGAATTCAAAGCAGGACGTGGCCGACCAGTTTCGACTCCCTATGGGTAAGCAATCTGATTGTTTATTCTTATTATTTTATGGTTGGTATCTCAGGACCCAAAATATAAATAGGGGTCCATATTTCTAGTTTTTAGTTGTATAATCCATACGAGGACTAATTTTTCCTAATCTGTATATGGTAGCTATCTTATTGGCTGTGACAATGAGCTTGCAAAACTCCATACTCGACATCCTGAAGCCTGTGACAAGGTTGGGGGTGTTATCATCATGCATATAGATGATCTTAGAACGTTTGCTCTACTGTGGTTGCACAAAACCGAGGAAGTCCGGGCAGACACAGCTCATTATGCCACAAATATCACTGGAGATATATATGCATCTGGTTGGATCAGTGAGATGTATGGTTACTCATTCGGGGCAGCAGAGGTAAATTGTTCTGCTGTGTAAAAAAAGTGCTTCAGGATTTACGCTGAGCGTCATCAACATTATTTAGGAAAGTGTTTCGGTGCTGTTATGTGATAATGATTCTATTTCCCTCTGTTCTTCCATGCAGTTAAAACTACGGCATCAAATAAGCAGTGAGATACTGATATACCCGGGGTATGCTCCTGCACCAGGCATCAAATACAGAGTATTCCACTACGGTTTGGAATTCAAGGTTGGAAACTGGAGCTTTGATAAAGCAAACTGGAGGAATGTTGATGTGGTTAACAAGTGCTGGGCGCAGTTTCCAGACCCACCCGACCCTTCAACACTCGACCAGACAGACAAGAACAAACTGCCGACAGATCTACTTAGCCTAGAATGCATTAAGACACTAAATGAAGCGTTACACCTGCATCACAAGAGAAGGAACTGTCCCGATCCCAGTTCATTGTCCAACTCAAACTCAGATGCAGCAGAGGAAGTTGTAGTATCAAGGAAACTCGGTAAGTTGGATGGAAGTTTTAGTCTAGGAAGCAACCGTGTCCAAACGAATCTTTCCGAGGAGATTCCAGAACCCACATTGACTGATGGGATGTTTAGTTCTGTGAGGTTCTTGGTTATTGCTCTATGGGCATTCTGTGGCTTGGGCTTCTTGACGATCGCGTGGGTGCTGTTTTCAGGTCGTAAAGGGAAAGGTAAAAGAGGTAAAAGTTATAGAATTAAGAGAAGAAATTCTGGCACAGGATTTATGGATATTAGCAGCCGTGATAGGCATTTACGTGGAGTTGAAGTACCTTTATGACATTCTCTTGTGAGGTAAATTCAAAAACTCCATCAAAAGTTGGAGACCGAGTTTGCCTTTGCCACGAGTAATGTAGTGACCAAACTCGTCCATACGACATTGCATTTGCTAAGACAGGCAAGTTTTAGTTTTGAAGAAAACAGAGTCGTTGTCGCAACAATTCTTGCGAAATGCTAGTTTAGGGTTTTGTTTAAGAGGAAGAGGAGAGGCTGTGTGGTAATTTCGATTTTTGATATAACTTTGTATTTTACTCGTATTCTTTCCCATATGAAATCGTATACGCATATTTGGTTGCTGATTTCGCATGGCGTTTCTTCCTTCTTTATCTTTGGCTTATGATTTTAAGCGTAAAAAACAACCAGTGGTTCAATGGGATCGATGGGTTTGGCAATCTTACTTTCGCCCTCGTAATTCGGTTACATTGTGGAAGTATTTACACGGTAAGATGTTAACTGACGATCTCTTGCAGCAAAGAGGTTTTGCTATAGCATCTATGTGCTCTCTTTGTTGTGAAGGTATGGAAACTGCTTCACATATTTTCTTTGAGTGCTCTTTTGCACGTCAAATTTGGTCTACTGTTTTGGAATTATTCAGAGTTCAATACTTATTTCAAGATATTTTTAGCTTTTTCCATTATCCTTTACAACAAGATTTTGGTACCCAAGTGCAACTGCTTTGGTGGGGTATGATTAGAGTTGGTTTTTATTCTATTTGGCATGCTCGCAACACTGTTCGTTTTCATGAGGAGGTTGTTTCTATCAACTACGTTGTAAGGTCTATCAAATGTCAACTCCTTGAAATTGATTCTCTCAATTCCGGCTGTATGAAGAATTCGGTGGAAGAGCTTTGCATTCTTCATTCTATTGGTGTTCGTGGACGTCCTGCTAAGGCTCCAAAAATTATTGAGGTATTGTGGCGCCCACCTCCTCAGTCTTGGATCAAAGTGAATACTGATGGTGCTGCAAGAGGTTCCCCTGGTGTGGCTGCATTTGGTGGTATCTTTCGGGATTTTACGGGTAATTCTCTTGGTTGTTTTGCGGGTTTAATAGGCTTGGCATCTTCTTTGGATGTCGAACTACGCGTTGTTATTCATGCTGTATCTTTAGCTTGGGATAAAGGTTGGCATTCCTTATGGATTGAATGTGACTCCTCACTGGTTGTTCATCTTCTTTCTTCATCCTCACCTTCCTCGACATCTATCCCTTGGAGGCTTTTGGTCAGTTGGCATAACTGTCGAGTTTTACTATCCTCCATGCACGTTCAGATTTCTCATATTTTTAGAGAGGGTAATCAAGTTGCTGATTGTTTGGCCAATTTTGGTGTTGATCACCCCGGTGTCCATTGGTGGGATTCATGCCCTCCTTGTGCTACAGCTGCTTATTCTCACAACCTTTTTAAGCTTCCTTGTTATAGGTTTTGCTAAAAGAGGTTTTGAATTGTTGTTATGAATTCTTTATTGGTCTGGGTTTGGCCTCATGTCCCCCTGACATATTGTATTTTTCTTGTTTATCAATAAATTCAAAAAAAAAAAAGTTCTGTCTTCTTTTCGTATTTAAATCGTACACATGCACTTGAAGTTCTGAATTTGATTCCTCCATCCTCAATATCGATTTTACAAAAAAGAAACACACATTTAGTTATGCTATTCATGTTATATTGTAAGATTGTTAAGATTCATGCAAATGCGTTTCCTCCGTATCCTCCAACCATAATGTCATTGGCTCCATAAATGTCACCTGTTATTTATCCCTGACGAATAAAGAGAGAGATTAGAGAGGACGGGGTAAATTATCTATTAAACGGTGAAATCTCTCCTAAGAAAGGGTTTGAGAAAGCCCGTCTCCTCGGCCCAATTTGCTTGGATAAGAATACTAACCAAACGCAATTGCTTGGAAGCCAAGTTAAGGTCTATCATGCTTCTAGGGTTCTACCATTACAATTACATTCAAAGCAAGCACTAAAGAACTGAGCAGCCAAAAGGGTCCTATCTAGTGCGTAGGCTTTCTCTCTCTTTAATTTATTCGTATAATTTGATTTTGAATTGGATAACTAGACATGTTTGAGAAGGAGAGAAGGGGAAGCGACATCAACCAATTCAAAATGGCGCCGCAGGAGATGAACGAGGACTTCGATCTTCCTGGCGAGGAGAAGGAAATTGACAGGCAGGGCCTGGAGAAGAAGAAGAAGAAGAAGCGAAGGTTCACTGAAAACCTTGGTGTCATGGCGTCAAGTTCCGGAACTGCTACAGGTATGCTTTTCTTCTTGGTTCTTTCATACACAAATTCTGGTTAGTTCTTTTTAGGTTGTAGTTCATGTTTTAGTCTTGTTTACTAATTCACTGCTAACACAACGTAATTCCCTCTTTAATTTATACGTACTCACGTTTAGAAATTTTGAAAATTTCATTTAATTAGTTTTTTAAGTTGCTTTTGAATTGGGATTGATTGCAATGGCTATGGTTAGTTGTGGAGGGATGTTGGCAGACACCACCTTTGGATTTCATGGAGAATATCGTACGTCGCCTCGACTTGCTTGATCGGATTCGCTTAAGCGTCCTCTGCAAGTACTGGAGTTCAATTGCTATGCGAAGGGACATCCGCAGTACTGCTCCACCATTTCCCTGGTTAGTACTCGCTCAACGTAGTTCCAAGTACTTAGAGTTCTCCATCCCGTCTGAGGGTAAAGTTATCAAGATAGATTTGCCTAAGCGAAATCAAGGGCGGTTTCATAGTTCCTCCAAAGGTTGGTTGATCATGGTGAAGGGAAAATCCATATTTCTACTAAACCCTATTTCAGGAGACAAGCAAGAACTTCCTTCCTTGAGAAATATCCCATCTCTCCACAGAATGTACGGTGGAAAACCTGCTCAATTTCTTCATGAAATTGCACTATCCAGTTCAAATACCTCAGAATGTACGGTGGCAGCAATTTTTTCTTCTAAGGAAATTGGTGTGTGCAGGCCGGGAGAAAAAAGTTGGAGCATCTTCTCGATGTTGGATGATAGAAAAGGTTCTCCTTTACAACTATTGTTTTCGTCTTGTGGCATGCTATACGTATTGGTAAAAAACAATGAGATTGAGAATGGAGGTGTTATAACTCGCATGTTACGCTTCGGAGATGGCGATGAGCTGCAACTGAAGTTGGTTTTTGACAAAACAGAAAAATCACGGAAAAATTCATTCCAAGGGAGGGGTCTGAATGCCTTCTTGAGGATCATCATCGAGGACAAGTCATATTTGGTAGAATCAACAACCAGCAATGAAGTCTTGTTGATTCATCAGTTTAAAAATCAACAAGTGACTGATTGCGGTCGAAAAACAAGGACTCTTGATTTCTTAGTTTACAAGATTGATCCGGAGAATGACAAAAGCTTTATCGAGTTACAGAGTTTGGGAAACCAAATATTATTTGTATCAAGCCGAGGTTGCTCGTTGTCCTTTCCAGCGAGTAATTCCAAAGGGTTGAAAGTGAATTGCATTCATTTTGTGGAGTTAGGAGTAGGGCACACCTTGTTTGGCCTTGACTATCGTTCTGGTACTGGTACAAGCCGCGTCTTCTACTTAGATGGTCGGAAATCTGAAAATTCTGTAAATTCAGAAATGTGGGGACTGAGTTGGTGGAGTCCAACAAGCCTATGGTAGCTTAGAGTTCTTCCTTTCTGTTTCAGTGCATGCAGTGCTTCTTCTTTCTTCGTTTTGCAAAGAGTTATATTACTCCAACAATTGCACTAGTTAGTCTAAGTTCTTAATTTTATGATGTTCCAGTGGCTTGGTGTGCCAAAACGATATCTTTATTGCTTTATGATCTTTTACCAGACTACACTACTACATCTTTGGTGTATCTATTATTTGTGCCTTCAGTATTATGATATGTTATACTCTAAGATTGTTGATACACGTCCAAGCGAGTCATTTTCTATAAACCTGCATGTCACTCTCAATAAAGAGGCTGAGAGGAGGAGAGAAAACGAAATAAATAACCAGTTACATTTCCACTGCCACTTTATTGATGCCTTTAAATTTATTATATATATCATATAAAAAAATGTCTATTTAGAAAAAAGAAATACATAATTGTATTGGGATACATAAATTGTAAAAAAGAATGACATAATAGATTATAAAGTATTAGAACATATTCAAAGATCTAGAAATTAGTCGGAACGGTGACTAGCTGCCTAATGTCTAAGCCGGACTTTAAAGGCGCTAAGTGAGGATTTTTAGAATAGTGGATTTCATATGATTAATATAGGATGGCCTAGGCGAAATATTAATCATGCAAAAATTTATCAAGTTGTAGTTGCCTAAGTGAAATGAAGTGTGGTTCCTTAGTTCTTCCAAAGGATGATGATTATGACACATCGCCTCACGCCATTCGTAAGCATCAAACAAATAGCCTTCAAGGGTCAAATTGTCCACTTGGTCCGGAAGGGTGAATAGTTGAGTTCTCAAACTTTGGTTTTTGTGACAACACCAAAATTTTGTGCTCCACTAAGATATATTAATACTCTGGTGTTTTGGGCCGATAAATATTAATTATTTGTATATTGAATCAAGAATCTAACTGCTCCCATGGTAGACGAACCCGACACTAAGACCATTTCTAACCTTTGAAGTAAAATTTAAAAATTTTAACCCAGAAACAGTTTTTCTGCTCCAACTATTTTAGCCTAAAATTTTAACCCCATACTATTAAAGAATGAATCTCACCTGTTAGATTTAAAGGAGATGAAAATCTATGCTGTCTGATAGAAATAAAGGAGACAAGATTGCATATGGGTGCCCGACAACCCCATTAGGTTGGATCCCACTTGCCCTCAGAGTGTCCCATTTTCCTTGCTTTTTGGCGCGTTGCCATGCTTTTAGGCTCACTCCAACCCTGACCTAAAACCTAAAATTCTCCTTCCCCCCAAACCCAACCCAACCTACCCCAACCCATGGCCTAAAACTCATCATGGGGCCAAATATCAGTCCAAGTTTAGACCACAAATTGGAGTGGACCCCACAATGTGAGACTGAAACAGGGGCTGTGAAGCCCACACCCCAAAACCCAGTCGCCCACGCGCTGCACCCACTAGGCATCCCTGCCAGCCGAGCCCACCTACATGGGGTTGTCCCCCTGAGTGTCAGCCATTTATGTAGCCCAACGGCTACTTTTTTCGATCCAACGGCTGGATTTAAATGGGTCGTTGGTTAATCCACTAGGTTAAAATGTGTCGTTAGTGATTTTTCAAAATTTATCGGAATTTAAATATTTTTAGGTTAAAATGTTCATAAAATTAATTTATGATAGTCTACATAATTTTTTTTAAAAGTTAATTTTAAAAAAATAGCCTAAATTCATTCTTTAATAATCTGGGGCTAACTTTTTAGGCAAAAAATGTTAGAGCAGAAAAGCTATTTCTAGGCTAAAATCTAAATTTTCTGGGATAAATATTTTTAGGTTTTAGGTCAGGGTTGGAGATGGTCTTAGTGCGTTAACTAGCGGATTTTTTTTTTCTTTTCATAGTGCGTCTACGCGCACAGTAGACCATGATATTTAGCCCAAGCCGGTTTCTTGGCTGGGTTTTGAGTTCTAACACTTAATCCAATTTTAGAACAAGGGTTGGAATGAAATGAGGGGAGAATAAAAAGAAAATTTTAGAACTTAACTCCAAAGATTGGACTAATAGTCTAATAGTACCTAGCGTCTAGTATACACTAGAGTCGGAGGGAGGGGGACCTGAAATTCAAATTAGCCAAAAAATTAGAACGTTGGAGGAATACCGTTGCTTTGAACACGCGGGTCCTACAAACAAGAAAAAGTGTAAAGCATTTGAATTATATAAAGATTTGGAGCGGAAAGTCGGACGTCCACTTGTCACTCTGGCTTTGGCAGCAATAATCCGAAGTCTCATCTCAATCTCTCATACTCTCTGCGGCCCTGCCGGGGTCCCTCCCAACTTTTCCACGACCCTTTTCATTTCAAATTTCAAATTTCGAAATCGACGAGGACGACGACGAACCTGACGATTTATGCGAATCGGAAATCCGACGTTTGATTAAACAAACACACAAGGGTTTTGTATTTTTGCTCAAAGTTTGGATCTTTGGGACGAAATCGTACCAGAATCATGGGAGAATCGATGTGTCTGATGCAGCCGTTCTCCTATGCTGCCGGCATCCCCAACGACGCACACGAGGTCAGTTCTTCGGTTTGTGTCTCTATTTTTTGTGATTTTTAAGGTTGAATTTCTATGTGCAGAACACTTTTTACTTGCTGGGTAGTTTTTGGATTTCGGTTTTTGAGAATTGGGTGTTAAAAAGTTGGGAACTTTGTGTTGTTGCAGGGGAACCCGATTCATGCTCTTGGGCAGTCAGTGTCGTTCGGTAGGTTCGTGTCGGAGTCATTGGCTTGGGAGAAATGGTCCACATTTTCGCACAACCGGTATGTGGAGGAGGCCGAGAGGTACGCCCGCCCCGGTTCAGTTGCGCAGAAAAAGGCTTTCTTTGAAGCACATTACAAGAAAATCGCTGCTCAAAGAGCAGCCGCCTTGCTTGAACAAGCAAATGCTAATGCTAATGCTGCTGCTGCATCGGACAATGCACCCGAACCCAAATCTGAAAGCCGGGATCTAAAGACGAGGATTTCAACCTCTGAAGTGTTCGTCGACGAGCAGAAGGAAGAGAAAGTGGAAGAGGAGGTCTACGAGCCAAATCGAGAAGAAGAATCTTTTGGTAAATATACCAATGACCATAATGCTAACACTGAAATGGAGAAATTTGAAAGCCGTAAGGTGCACCCTGTAGATCATGAAGACCAAGTTTCGGGGGAGAATTCGGTTGAGGTAGAACTTTCGAGCCAATGTGCTGATAAAGACAAGGAGGTAAACGGCATGGAGCTCACCGGCGCACCCCAGATCGAAAGGCCTCTGTTAAAGGTAAAAATCTTGATCTATAACCGATAAATTTCACACTCATTGACCTATGGAGGTTGCTGAAAACTTGTATTGTTGCTTCAGCAGAGTTACAGATCGAATCAAGAAGCTTTGACACCAGTGAAAACGAAAAAAACCAGACTATTTAGTTCCTCCAAATCATCATTAGCATATCATAAAGCACCGAAAGCCCCATCTTCTCCAGCCAAATCCACAGCTCCTAGTTGTTCCCGAAGGGATGACATTATCACTCCATTGCGTAAATATCCGGGTGCAGAACTGGAGGACAAGAAGAAATCAACTCCGAAATCACTTCACAAGTCGGTCAAATTTACGCCCATCAGGGAGCTTTCTAGACTGACTTCGACCGTCATGAGGAAGATTGAAAACTCAAGAGTTGGTGCTAGTTCTTCCAAGACATCAAAAGATTGCCTGACTCCTCTGAAGACTCCAACTACGGTGCCTCCCAATTTCTTTGAATATTTTGCCAAATTGACCGACGAATGCAAAACTTTGCCAAACTCGCTATCCGCTAAAGAATTTGTCTTTGGATGTGCAGGTATCTAGGAATGAGGTGCACAAACGTTCTACAACCACCCCGTGTTCAGAAAAGAGAAGGTAACTCTGATCGTATGAAAAACAGCAAGCGTTCCTTTTCTTAATCGATATATGATTCATGTCTGATCCTGTTTCTGCTTGTGTATTTCATGAATCACAGGGCCAAAACACCGCTCGATCCCTCAGCCAGTGGAACCAAAACTCCTGTGTCCAAATGGCGTTTACTCCGTACAGAGTATGTGCCTATCTTTTGTCATTTTTCCTGTATAATTCACATGTAGTATCATGAAAGAATATGCAAAAGCAACAAGAATTCTCACATATGGACATAAACATCTGAATTAATGGTTATGTGGGTCTCACGTAGCGCCAATCGTTTAGGACTTCGAGTTCTTATGATTTTCCCTTCTCCCAATTTGGCCAGTTGTTCAAAGTTTTTGAGTGCCTGCAGAAACAAGGCGAGGTCACCATTTTCATCGGCTTCTATCACCTTAAGAACTGAAGAAAGAGCTGCAAGTAGAAAGAAGGCAAGGGTTTTGCCTATTTCTTTGTTATACATGTTCCCGAATTCTAATCATATCGAATTTATATGAGATAGAGTTACATATGTGGTTAAAGTTCTAATCGATGTCATGTTCTTGTTCACCACTTACAGAAGCTCGAAGAAAAGTTCAATGCGAATGAGGAACGAAAGGTGCAGGTGCAAAGAAAACTCAAGGTTGTTCTCTCATTACCAAGCTTCTTCCATCCTTTCTCATTAGAGCTGGTTTTGTTTACAACTTCGGCTTAATACCTTAATCGCTATGGTTCTGCAGGAGAAAGAAGAAACAGAAATTGGAAAGTACCGCCAAACCCTTTGCTTCAAGGCGAGGCCGCTTCCTGATTTCTATAAGGAAAGAAAATCACCAAAGAACGAGATACATAAGGTAAATGTTTGTCCTCACCAGTTCAAATACTCCTCACTGAAAGCCAGAAGGTTTTTTAATGTTCGGTTATTTTCCCCGCTTCCTTCCTGCAGGTTCCAGTTACTCCTCAGTCAAAGAACCCAGGGAAAAAGCCCACTCCAAGCACAGTTGAGAGCTCAACGTCTCTACCTCCTAGTGGAGCTTCAATCAAGAGCATTGGCTCCAAGAATGTCCAAGGAAGGAATGACCGAACCCCAGGAAGGAACAACCGAACCCCAACCTGTTCTCTCATTTCACGATCCTTTAAGACCACTCGCGAGAACACATCTCCAAATATTCAGCTTGGACAACATAAGCTTGAAAACAAGTTTCTGTTGGAGCAGAAGTGAGACCTATCATTCCTGAAAGCTTCGAGCAACTTTCAGATAGTCTTGATCACACCGCTAAACAAAATGAGTCTGCCTGAGTCATAGAAATCGCATAGAGATTGTGAGCAAATTCGTTCTTGTATGACGAGTGTAGTTTGCAGCTAGTATTAGTGGACGAAGATTTGTAAGATCTTTCCATTGTTACTTATAACACGATCTGTTTAAACTCTAGGAAATGTAGAAATTGTGGAAAGCAGCAAACATCTGGAATTTCTGCTCTTCGAATCTCATAAGTTTTTTAGTATCGATTCAAAATTATGATAGCAGAGATTCAAAATTATAACCAAGAAAATATAACTGCTGATTGAGTGATATTTGTGCAGCGTTCTTTCAAGTCTTCGGGGAAAGATTGTGCAGAATTTACATGAAATCAGTCTTATAATCGGTTGTATATAACTTCGAGGGAAGAGAAAAATAGACAGATAACTATATACGACGACTATCTCTACCAAATATAAAAACTGCTGTATGAACAAGTCGAAATTAAGAAATAAAATTTTCATCATTATCAATAACTTGTACATCAAGGATTCAATGAGAAAGCAGAAGGAAAGAAGGAAAGGATGTTGACTTCTTCCACATTAGAAGGAAAACAGACAATAATTAAACCACTAATCACGTTTGTGGCACTAAGCACCAACCATCATCTTCCTCAATTTGATGATCAACCACATAATCCACGTTAAAGAAACCCATCACTTCATAATCACCATGATGATCAACATCATCAACATAATTTTCCACCGTCCGATCATCATTTCCATCATCATAATATCCAATTGCATGACCATTGATTTCATGACCATCATCGCCATCATCATGGTCATTCTCATAATCGTTAGAGAGATGATCCAACATCTCCGTGGCGGACAAACCCAATTGATTATTCAAGCCGGTTTGCCCGTCCACGACCCGCCAAGTGACCAACCGATGATTGGAAACGACGTCGGACGACTTGAGCTTTTGGTTGCCCTTGGTCTTTTCCTTGGCCTTGGAAGCCGGGTGAATGTGACACCCGGTGCACTTGGACTTGCCGCACTTGCCCGTGAACTTGGAGTGGTTGGTGGGCTTGGTTGGCACCTTGGTGAACAACCCGGCCGTGGGCGGAGACTCGAACTTGTTGACGTGTCGGGTTGCCGGTCTTGGGTTCAACGGTTCCGGCAGGATCCGGTATGTCCGGACCATCCCATGCTGGCGACCCTCTCTCTTCATGGTTGACAAATTGGGTTGTGGGCTAATGAAAAAGATGATGGAGGGGTTGATGTTTTGCTTCTGGATATATAGTGCAAATGAAAACTTGGGAAGCACGGTGTCGTTTGGTGGGTAGATATTTCGTGTTGGCCAAGCCATTGACAAAATTGACAACTCATTTGCTTGTGAATGAGATTCTTTCTGACTGTTCAACTGTGTTTGTTTGGAGAAAATTTTCAATGTCACGGGAACACAGGTAGTACATCATGTGTTTTTATAGAAGTGGTGAGAAATTTTATTTTTTAAGTTATTAACTTTTTAACACACATATCTCATCATTTGTACAGTAACATGTGGTATATCATCCCGTGTACCGATTACAATGTAAAATCTCTTGTTTGCCAGGAGTATCACTAACATTTTATAAGGGTTGACCTTGGAATTTAAGGGTGGTTTTAAGAGCCTAATCAACATTTATTAATTGTATTAAAAATGATTTTTGTTTTCATTAGCATCCCGCGTAATGTTGAATAAACCCCGAAATTAAAGTTTGATATTAAATCATTTATAAACGTAATATGCAATGACAATTTTGACCTTATGATGTTTAATACACCTCAATCACATTTAACGTGTATATCCCAAGATTATCTATCGTTTTCAACTCTTAAAATCACTTCACCCTCCATTGTAGAACAAAACTGCAGGTAAATTTGGACACCTCTACTACTAAGAATAATAACCCCAAAAACAAGAAGAGGAAAAACTCATTTAGAGTATCTCAATTTTCTATCCAACATTTCATGGAGGCCTTCTATCCAATTTTCTACATACGCGTTACATTCTTCTTCAACCGGATTTCATTGTTTTGTATTTACACATAAGTAAAAATAAAAACATAAATATGTATTTGCATCTAATATGTGAAGAATGTGAAGCGTATGTTGAGTGTATCATAAGAAAGTATGTAAAGGGTAAGATAAATTTTAATTCATCTTATCATATTATAATCTAAATCGTTTATCCTTTTTTTTTTTTTTTTTTTCCATTAGTTAGGATTTGGAGGTGGGCGGTTCGAACCTTTAACGAGGTGGGTATTAACATGGCTAAAGTGCCACAGCATTTAGCCCCCAACCTCATTGGAATCATTCATTTACTTAATCAATATTTATAGGTTATTTAAACTGGAGATCATTTAGTAATTTATATTCATAGAACAAATCGATGATTCTTCATAAAAGTGCTAGCTTTTGCTAAACTCGTCGATTTATTTTATGAACACGGGCGATTAAATATGATGAAGATACATTAGCTATGAATGAACGAGAAAGAAGGTTCATCCATGACTGGTACAAAAGTTTTGATGATATGTGAGCCGCAAGGCAAAGAAGGTACCTTGAACTGCAATGTTTAGGATTAGTCTCAATTCCTGTTCCAATAACTCGCATGACTCCTACGATTCACGAAATCTTCAGGAAGCAACAAGCTCGTGATTGTGCTTTTCTTCAAAGTTTGAGTGACATGGTTTTTGCCAATTAAACCGAAAAACCAAATTAACCACAATTCGCGCTTGTGGCACTAACGACTAACCTTAATCTTACTTTGCTAATCCATCACATAATCGCTAGAGAGATGATCATCGCCCGCCATCATCTAGTCTATAACTTGGGTTCGGAGTTCATGAAAGCTCTCGAGCCTCCGGCTCTCAGTTTACCCCGAAAGAATAACAGTACAGTAAAACCAGCAGTACATATAATTGAATTGCATAATGTTCATACATTGTGGCTGCTTTTGATGCTCCAAATACATGTTTGTTTTTATTTCCCTGTACACAAACAAAGTAAAATACAAGAGACAATCGAAAGCTGACTAAATTTTACATACCAGATGTAAGCTAATATCATACATGTTGAGAGGCCAAGCCAAGCTCATAGCTCTAAACGTTTTCTGAAACTGAGTCATCGGAAGACTTGACAAGCGGTTCTGTGCTCTCCTTATTGATGATTTTAGGGGAGATCAGAGCTTTCTTTCCACGATACAGCACGAAATGTTGACCCATGAATAGAAGGTCAAAGAATATAGATATCTGAAAGAGCAAAAACCGTCCACGTATAAGAAAGAGGCATAAATCGTTTAAAGAAAGAGACACAAATCAACTTAATCAAGACGTAGATATCAGTCCATACCAAAGACAGCAAAGTCTTTCCTATATTTCCATAAAAGTTCACCCAAGAATCTGGAAAGGTGCACAAGTTAAAAACAAATTAAGCACGAAGGATTGAGGATTGAGGCTATTGAACTGCAAATATCATTGGTTGAGGAAGAGATGATGAACCTTGATCTATAGACTGCACGGCCATTTGTGCATAATTAGCCACCCCTCCAGAAAAGTCAAGTAAAATGTTGCCAATGCTGAATCCATCTGTACTCTTCCGCAAGAAGTTCATGACCGCCTAATTACGAAATGTATTTGAATCAAACACAGGCTTACTGTTTTTTCATGATAAAATACTAATAAGATACGGGTTCATTCAGCAGCAGTAACAGTTCCTTTCTTTTCTTCATTTCCTGTACATCTATATACTCTAATTGAAGTGGTATCGAATGTATGAAGGCTATTCACAATGACACGGCATGGGCGATCCATTGATAAATGAGTACTGAAACATGAGAATTTTGATAAGGACTATAGAGTATAGAAGTCAATATTAACCTGGGGAATATATTTGATGCATGTCATAAAAACTTGAATTGAGCTGCAACAAAATCAAAGAATTGAAGTTAGAACGAGAACTTTACACAAATACGACTATCACAGAATAGAATAAACCAGTATGAGCAAAATAAACTGAATAAGTTTTGAGGCAACAAAAAGTAAATAGATCTTGACATCTTCACTGCTACAAATCATTCTAATTTGGATGGGGGTGGTCAGGTTTATCCATTTATGCATAATGAGGACCGAGGAGATGAAACTATTGACTGTCCCCCAAGGAGATGCACAAAACAGAATTTACATTTAAGAAAGAAGCTGACTTTAAAATGCATCCGAAAGCATTGATGAGAAATTAAGTGAATGTCATGATTTCAACTGACTGCATTGAAATTCGAGGCACTGAAACGTAATGGAAAGAATCTTACTTGAAAATGGAGATCAACCAAAGCCAGGAATGGGTTGGCAAAGCTAAGAAAACACAAACTGCAGCACCTAACCACACGGCAGCAACAATTCCAATGGAAATCTTGGAGACCTTCTGATTTCCGCGCTGCATAAAGCCATCAACGAAAGGTCACATACAAAAGTTGCCATGACAATGACGATATGACTAACATCAGGATTGCGAACCTATAACACAGATTTTAAACGAAAACTAGGGAAAACAAATCAAGACACGCACTTCATAGATTAATATTTGGTACAGGGTAATTGCCGTCAGTAAAACAGCATGAATAGAGAAAGCAACATCATTTGCTGCAACAGGTATCATCTGCAATAATAGGACAAAAAAGATTAGTACTTCCAAGTATACACAAATGACCTCTCAATTCAATCTCTCCCATATTTCCTTCCTTTCAGAGAGGACCGACTAATTTGATCGTTTTGAGATTCCAGATGCCACAAGTTGTGAGTTGAACTTCTACTCTCAGTACTTAGAGTAGGCATGAAATTATTAAGATTTACGTGCTAAAACAGCAAAACACACAACCAATGAAGGGGGCCGGACAGCTTTCTGAAATGTAAATTTCTTTACGGACTCAGAATCCAGTGTACCATATGTAACCAATCTCCAAGAACCCCAAATAAACCAAGTCCATCGAGTTTCGTCTAAAACTGATACATTACATTCGTTGTGTAATCTACAAACTTGCATCAAGTATCAAAATTTAAGCTGAGCTAATTAACCCCTTTGCTATTCGACCGAAATACAACCTACCTAAATGTGAAAATGTAAATTTCGACACGAAAAATCGAAGCTTTGTGAGTGGATACAAAGAACACAGCAGCTGGGAATATAAAAAACAATCATATGAACAAGTAGCTAGTTGGGGAGAGCGAAAACAGAACAAACCTGTTTCTCGCCGTACTTTTCGAAGTACTGCTTCTGGACGGCGGAGCTGAAGTAGAGAGTGGCGTTGTAAATGAGGTAAGAGGAGTGCTTGGTCAAATTCAGCACCACGAAATCGAAGTTCAGACCCACCACACTGAAATCCAAACACAAATTTTCAAAACCCACCATCCAAAAATTAACAAAGAAAAAACCCATTTCGAATAAATAATCTTGATTGGAATCGAATTCCGGAGAAGAATAGAGACGGGAATTAATCACCTTTTCCGGCGGAAATTCAAAACGACTTGCGGATAGAAGCTGACGGACCAACTCACGAACGCCGCCCATCCCATCACTTCGTATATGATTTCCAGAGGAATCGAATTCCACGACGCCATTCCTTCCCTCTCTCCTCCCGATTCCCACTTAGCCGGCGGCGGGAGGATTCCGAGCAGCCTTAAATTTAGTCCGGTCAAAAGCGCGCGGACAGAGCAAGAGTGAGAAGAAAGAAAGGGGCTTTTTTTTTTTTTTTTGCAATGCAATCGCTTCGACTTTTCGGATTTCAACTGTAATTCGCCAGTCCGTTCCATGTGGGCCCCACTTGATGACGTGGCTCGAGCTAGCAAGGTAACTTTATGGAGCTACGATTGGTGTTTTTTTTTTAGGTATTCATCAATTTCCCCCCTGAACTTGTGACTATTGGCCAATTTCCCCCCTCAACTTTAATTTTGGCCAATTTCCCCCCTCAACTCTCATAATTAGTCAATTTCCCCCCTCAACTTTAAATTGGCCAATTTCCCCCCTCAACTCTCATAATTAGTCAATTTGCACCCTACTGTTATTTTTTTTTTAATTTTCCATCTATTCTTTTTTTTTTCTTTCAATCTTTCTAATAACTTCCAACAAAGTACTAAAATTAACATAAACTCACCTGCATAATATAGGGTAAAATGTACAAAAACATAATACAATTAGTATGTGATATGGGTTGATTATAAGAAAAAGTTATGAATCGGGTTTAAAGCATGTAGAAGAAAAAATAATAATCCTAAACTCATGGATCAGACATATTTCAATAAAATGGGTTATTCTTAATAAGGAGTCGAAAATTATGAATTGACTAGCCATTTTTGCACTAAAGCTCGATTCTCCGCAATTTACTTGAACTTAGCTTTCACTTTTATAAAGAAAATTGTATTCACATACAAAAATGTACACATCAATCCTTTTCGTTATCAATTTTGTATAGTAAAAAATCAAATAAAATTACTTCATACTGATTTATTATGACTAATAATACTATCTATGATAAATTGTAAAATTCTAAATTTTAATCTATTTGTAATAGGATAAAGACATAGGAAAATGATTAACATACATCTTATTTAGTTTCTTACACACACTTGTTTAATTATGATCAAATTAAAAAATTAACAGTATGGTGCAAATTGACTAATTATGAGAGTTGAGGGGGAAATTGGCCAAATTAAAGTTGAGGGGGGAAATTGACTAATTATGAGAGTTGAGGGGGGAAATTGGCCAAAATTAAAGTTGAGGGGGGAAATTGGCCAATAGTCACAAGTTCAGGGGGGAAATTGATGAATACCTCTTTTTTTTTTTATAAAGTTTTAACGAAAAACCCGCAGTACTGTTTACTTTAACAAAAAATCATATTTTTACACTAAAAAGTCAAATCTAGTACTATTCACTTTACTCTTTATTTTATCCTTATCGTTAAAACTCAAAATTTTCAAGGCATTTTCATTAGTTTTCTTTCTTTTTATTCTCCAAAGTTTCTGTAGGAGGGGTGAATTAGGCCATCTTCCCGGGCACGTTCATTGAGCTCTTTCTGCAGGGCCCATGATTTACAGTTTTTGTTTTTAACGTATATCTATATCCAGCCAAATTTTATTGTGGTTTACCTTCATATTTTTTGTGGTTGAGTTACAGATGCGAGTGTAGCTAAGTTTGAATCTCTATTTACGGTTAAGTTTGGATTTGCATATTTTCAGTTAAAATATATTTTGAGTACTAACGTTAGAGAGAGTATTTGTTGTACCACGAATGGAAAATAAGTGTGAGTCTCTTATTTCGTTTGTTGTCCTCGTAATACAAAAAGTTGTTCTTAATAATAATAAAAAGTTGTCAAAGTATTTTTTAATAAAAAATTGTTTGTGAAGGACTTTTTATTAGTCTTTAAAAGAAACGGTGCGTGTGATGTAAAACATGAAAGATCAAAGTCAAAATAGAATAAAGAAAAATATGATGTTCAACAAATAACCTTAACAAAATGCAAAATAAAACATATTGATTTTAAGACAAGAGGCGTTTTAGGTTTCAATTGTAAAAACGCTTAAAATTGTAAAAACGCTTTGACTTTTCAAATTTCAATTGTAATTTGCCGTTCCATGTGGGCCCCACTCGATGATGTGGCTCCACCTAGCAACGTACACAGAAATTTCCTCCAGAGCGAGCATGCCATCAAGTATCAAATAAAGATAGGTTTGAGAAAGAACTCAATCTTAAATAATTAGTGGTGCGTTGTATATGGAGCTGCAATTGGCATTAGGAGGGGTGAAATCCCATCGTCATTGAGCTCTTTCTGCGATCCCCATGATTTTCAGTTTGTTGTTTTCAACGTATAAGGCGCCAAATTCCATCGTCATCAACCTCATTTTGGTTATAGATTTGGGCGTAGCCAAGTTCGAATTTCTATTTACATCTAAGTTCAAGTTTGCATTCCATTAGTTAAAACTATATTATACGAACTACTGTTAGAGAGACTACGTAACACTTCTTCCACGCACATTATTTTTCACAAAACAAGTACTAGCGCAATTTCGTTAACTCTCATTTCTTTACAAACAAGCAGCTGAAACACAAAAGGTAACCCTTTTTTTGCCCGGAACAATGTACAAACGGGGTCCAATATTTACAGTTGGTGTGCTAATATCATGTACATCTTGACATCAAGCCAGGCGAAGATCTATACGTTTTCATGGACTGCGTGATCGGAAGATTGGAGCAGCGGCTCTGAGCTCTCCTCACTGAGTTTCGGAGGGATCAGCGCTTTGGCGGAAGGATACAGCAGGAAACGTTGACACATGAAAAGAATGTCAAACGACACAGATATCTGAAAGAGTAACAAACCAACATGTATAAGCAAAAGCAGAAGAAAGTCATGTGTCAATGGCTTGATATGTACTAGAATCATTTAACGAAAGAGGTTCAGAACGTTGTTTCGATTCATACCATAGATAGCAGCATCTTCCCCATGTTTCCGTAGAAGTTCACCCACGAATCTGGAAAAGTGAATAAGTTTTGAAGGAAGTTAAGCACAAGGGTATTATCGAATTGCAACTATTGTTCGGTTGAGGAAGAGACGATGGCGGACCTTGATCTATAGACTGCACAGCCATTTGGGCATAACTTGTGACTCCTCCAGAAAAATCAAGTGAAAAGTAGCCAATGCTTAATCCATCTGTGCTCTTCCTCATGAAGTTCATGAATGCCTATATATCGAAACGTTTTGTATTAATACAGGGATGCTGTGTTTCGTGACTTCAAATCGAAACAACATGAACAAAATACTTAATCAAAGTGAAGCAAGTACTGACCTGGGGAGTATATTTGGTGACCGTCATAAAAACTTGAATCAAGCTGCAGCGATATTACGTTATTATTCGAAACTAGAAGCGAACTTTGCACAGATCGCGCTATGATATAAACCGGAAGTTTCTACTCATCATCAAGGCAGCAAAAGAAAGCTGAAGCTTGATATATTCCAACAATCATTGGTTGAATGGGATGTAGTAAGAAAACGAGCCGACTTCAAATCCATCTTAAAGCATTGATGAGAAATGTAAGGAGGATATTCCTACCTGAAAATGTTAATTAGCCAAAGCCACGAATGGGTTGGCAAAGCTACGAAAAAACAAACTGCTGCGCCTAACCACACGGCAATGACAATTCCTACGGCAATCTTGGATACCTTCTGGCTTCCGCGCTGCATAAAGACATCGACAGAAGGCCAGACGTAAACATTTCCACGACAGAATTATGTACTAATTAACATCAGGATAGAACACAAATGTGAATGATTTATCATTGACTTACTTCATAGATAGCAATTTGGAACAGAGTAATTGATGTCAACAAAACAGCATGGGCAGAGAAAGCAACATCATTTGCTGCCACAGGTATCATCTGCAATTTGCAATCATGTACAAAACCCAAATATATGTAAGTTCTTTTGGGATTGCATATAGAAAGTCAAAAGCGCTTTCAGACAACTAAAAGTGTTTTTAGTGACATTTATTAAAAATAACTTTAACGAAAAACTCCCGATACTGTTTATTTTAACGGAAAACCACATTTTTACACTAAAAAATCAATCATAGTACTATTCACTTTACCCTTTATTTTGTCATTATCGTTAAAACTTAAAATTTTCAAACCATTTTCATTAGTTTTCTTTTTATTAAAAGTGTCTCTTAGTTATGGACGCAGTTGACACTTGTTGCGTTTCGGGAGAAGCATCTATCAAGTAGAAGCGCTTAGACTTTTCTTTAAAATTTTGTTGTGCTTTTCGCGCTTATGAGTAGAAGTGCTTTCCCAAACAGGCTAACCTCATTCCTCATGTAACTTGTATCAAAAATTAAGCTGAGCTAAATATAGATTCGTTTGGATGTGCTTTTAAAATGACTAAAATGCTTTTAGAGAATATTTTTTGGTTCCAAAAGCACTTAAAGTACTTTCGGCAAGAAGCACCAGTTATATGCTTCTTCAATGAAGTATTTAAGTGCTTTTTCAGAATTTACTTATCTTTTTACTAAGGATTGATTTTAAAAACATTTTCACCAAAAACGCTTTCAGTCATTTTAAAAGCACATCAAAACAATCACTATCACATTTGCTAATTAACAAAATAAGACCTACCCAGATGAAACAATGTAAACTTCGACATGAAACGCAACAAACCTGTCCTTCGCCGTACTTTTCAAAGTACTGCTTCTGGACGACGGAGCTGAAGTAAAGAGTGGCGTTGTAGATGAGATAGGAGGAGTGCTTCGTCACATTCAGCACCACGAAATCGATGCTCAATCCCACAACACTGAATCCAAATCCAAATCAAAATTCAAATTCCAACCCACGAACCAAAACTTGGAAACTCATTTCGAATAAAGACAAAATCTTGACCGGAATCCAATTCCGGAGAAAATCGAGATGGGATTTAATGACCTTTTCCGGCGGAAATTCAAGATGACTTGCGGGTAGAAGCTGAAGGACCAACTCACGAACGCCGTCCATCCCAGCACTTGGTACGCGACTTCCAGCGGAATCGAATTCCACGACGCCATTCCTTCCTCCTCCACTTTCTCTATCTCACCTCCCGATAGGCCGGCGGCCGGAGGATTCCGAGCAGTCTTAAATTTTGTCCGATCAAAAACGAGCGGAGAGAGCGAGAGTGAGAATTTGCAATGGAAGAGCTTAACTCAGTTTATCAACTGTAATTCGCCCGTCCGTCTCAGGTGGGTCCCACGTGATGACGTGGTCCCGCTGTTTTTTTTTTTTTTGGGTGATATGGCCTCACTTTAGTTGGGCTTTCAAGAAAGAATTGGCATTTGTGGGCCTGTCAATTCAGTTGGGCTATTGGAGTTTCTAAGTCGATTCAGTTTTGTCTTCCGCAACCCCAAAACAAAACCCTAATTTCAAATCCGAGTAAATTGTAGTAATAATTCCTTAATTTTAAGTCAACTAAAAATTCATCAACTCATTAAAATGTGCAGCTATGATCTATCAACTAAAAATTCATTACCATTGGTCCCTTAACTTTAATTCAACTGGAGAAATTGTCTCTCAATTTTAATCCAATTAAAATAATGGTCATTCAACTTTAACTTAATTGTAGCAATGGTCATTCCAACATAATCTATTTTGACAAAATTCTGATGAAATTAACAAAAATAATCATAACTACATGTTTTAATGAATCGAGCGATCTTAATTATAGCAATGATCCAATATAATATTTTGACAAAGCTCTAACAAAATTAACGAAAATGACTATTACTGTACATTTTGATGAATTGGGAGCCTTTCTTACAATTTCTCTTTCAAATCCAGTTCCGAAATTGGAAGCTCACTCTCATTTCAATCCATGGCGAATTTGCTTATTAACAGAACCCTGAGATCAATCGGAAACTCCAAACTGATCGGAGCTCTCTCTTCTCGAGCTCGCCACCTCAGCTCCGCCGCCACCGCCGAGCAGCCCCTATCCGACGGCCAATCTTCGCGCTTCACCTTCTCCTCCGACGGAAAAGAAGACGAGAGCAACAGAAATGCCCAAGATGACAGCATATCCGTCAAGTCGCCGTCGAGTCCGAGTTCCAAGCTCGAAGCGGCGTCGTCGGTGAGGATGCCGATGTCGTTCATGACGGGGTCCATCGTGGGAAAGAGGTTTTACAATCAAGTGACGACGAGGCCGGCCGACGACGGGAATGGGTGGACTGTGATGCTCGATTACCGGACGCTCAAAACGCCATCGAAGAGGTCCCTAAAGCTTCCTACTTTTGCTCTGGCTAAGGCCATTGCCGCGGAATGGGAATACCAGGTGAGCTGATTTTGTGCTCTAATTTCAATTTTCATAAGCTTAGCTCAATTGGGTTTTTTTGCTGAAAATTGCAACTTTTTTACTTTTTGGGGCCTGTAAGTTCATAGTAACTTCACTCAAATGAGTTTTCCCCCAATCGAATTTTCGTTTGCTCCGTAATTTAGGTGTAAATTTTGTTTTCTAATTTGGATGTTTTACATTTTAGTAGTAGCTCAATCCAAATTCAAAGTTGATAGCAAGGAAAGTAGGTTTCTTTACGAATTGAGCTTCTGTTCCCCTATACTGCTATCGAAAAGATTTTCTTCGGAATTACATGTTTTTCTCTACTTTGTGGGAAGCTTCTGCTTGTTATTAGGTATGGTGAGGTGATTTATCTCATGAAACTTTATTTATTTTAGGAAACAGATGGGATTAGGCCCTTTACAATGCCTCCTATGAAGCATGCTTGTACTGCACTGGAAAGAGTTCCTCTGACACGGCCAAAGGTTATAGATTATTTGATGAAGAAATTTAATCAAGATTTAGTCTTTTGTCGCGCCTATCACTAGTATCGTCCATGGTACGATGCTTGTTTGTGTGTCTTATTGTTTGCTGATTTGATTCAATATGTATTCTGATTCTATTTAAGCAGCACTACCGTTATCTAGATACAACAACAACAAAGCCTTTTCCCACTAAGTGGGGTCGGCTATATGAATCCTAGAACGCCATTGCACTCGGTTCTGTGTCACGTCTTTGGTTAGATCCAAGTACTCTTAAGTTTTTTCTTAGAGTCTCTTCCAAAGTCTTCCTAGGTCTTCCTCAACCGTTATCTAGATAAAGTTTCATTTCTGCATTCTATCAACAAAGAAATCAGTGTAATTTCATTCATTCTTATTCTCTTATACGTTAAAATCCTGAGTATGCCTTTGGTGAAATTGCTTGTGCTACTCCCTGAAGATAATAATTTTATATTTTAAGATAATTGTATATTTGTTGCTAACACGTAGCGCCCCAAATTTTATGTAGACCGACAAGTGGAGAAAATGGATCCTTTGCTTGATTGGGTGAAGTCAGAATTTGGCTTCAAGCCTGCCGTGTACTCCAGCTTTTTTGGTGGGAAGCAGGAGGATGGTCTCACAAAGGCTATAGAGACCTTACTGAAACAAACAGATGACTGTGAATTGGCAGCAATTGATGCCATTGCATCATCAGCACACTCTCTAATAATTGCTATCGGAATTTTTCGTGGGAAGTTACAGATTGAAGAAGCAATCGAGTTGATCAGACTCGAGGTCTTATTCATTTAATTTTCTCTCTCTCTCTCTCTCTCTCTCTCTCTCTCTCTCTCTATTAAATTTGTGCTGACTTAATGGATTATGGCTCGTGGGCATAACAAACTCTTGCGAAGTCTTAAAAAACCTCATCTTATTTTGCAGGTAGACAGGTGGGGTTTGGTTGAAGGTGGTCATGATGTAGATGCAGCTGATTTCAGGGTACAGATCTCATCGGCTGCTGTATTCCTAGGTCTGTCAAGGAGTTAATATTCATACATCTTTTCTCCGTTCTCTTACATTTTCATATCTTCATAAGAGTGTTCTTAGGAGGGGGTTTTTAGAATGCTTACGATGTTATAGATATTTTAACTCTTCCCTATGCTGCTCAAATTTTTGTGTATTTTCTCCTATGATTGATGAAATGAGGTTAAAGGAATGCTGTAATAACTTGCTTTGCAATTTAGTGCAATAAAGTTTATCGCTCTCTTGTACAATACGGAGTGAAAAAGCTAGTTTCTTCTCTTGTACAAACCCCTTCAAATTCGTTTCATTGATTTCATGGAAGTAGAATACTTTGAAAATACAATAGAGTACTGTTTTTTTTAATGCCTTGAAATTATGGGAAAGAAATACAAATCAATGCTAGAATACGGATTCATGTTAGAATCGAAAGGCCTGAATGCAGAACTGATGGTCTCATATGATATGACATCAAGGATCTTCTCTACAGCAAAGCACACATAGCGGAGGCTGTTTGCTGATATCGCAGTCACAACAGGCTGTGTCGCAGTCATTGTTGCATCCTGCACAAAATCATGCTAATCACTTTACTTCTGCCCCAAGTTAGGTCAAGCGAAACAGAAGCGTAAATCGCAGAGACAACGGAGTTTGATCAGATCACCTGTTATGGTAACGTATTCGTATGGCTCGAGGTCTACAGGGTTTCCGGGAAAAGAAAGGCGAGTGCTTGCTTGAACAAGGTTGGTCCTCACTCCCATAAAGATCATATAAACCAAACACCCAGCTACAGCTACCATCATCACCAACTTCATCGTTCTGATTTCGACACAAGATTGATAGATTAGCTTCTCGGGTGAGTTTTTCTGTCGAGCAACTGTATGTCTCTCTCTCTCTCTCTCTCTCTCTCTCTCCCTCTCTCTCTCTCTCTCTATATATATATAGGCTGTTTAGCTGTTGAAGTTTAGGAGAGAAGACAACCTAACCCAATTTTGAGAAGAGTCACAAGTATGAAAATCTCTAGTACACAATGTCGAAAAGTATATTTGTATGAATCATCCTATACATGTGTGAATAAAAGGATTTAATCTTTGCTCGATATGTATTGTTTTATGCCTTTTTAAGGAATCACAACTGTAATGTGACCTAGCAATATTTGCCTTTCACATCGACAAATTAAAATGTCATAGCCTCAAAAAGGAGAGAGAGGCTATGACATTTTACTCTCTTAATTTGTCGGTGTGAAAGTCACCTCTGCCACATAGTTTATGACATATCAATTTCATCGTTCACCGATGTTCTATACATGGATAAGTAATATTATGTAGCTAGGATTCAGATTTTCGAATCAACGAAAAGCTTCTAGTTCAACATAGAAGCCAAGCAATATACTGTAGATACGAAATTCGGTTGAACCGTAAAAAACATGGGTGTTAGATGGACGTGATGCACGCAAAACAAGGCGAATCATGGCACACAAAACAAGGCGGGCTTTGCCTATAGAAAACGGATCGGGCTTCTGGCACGCAATACTAGGAGAGCTTCGTGCACGGAAAACAAGGTTGGCTCTGTGCCACCAAAACAACGCGGGTTCCATGGACGCTAAACGATGCAGACACCTCACGTGCAGAATGAGGCAAACTCAAGCACACAAGACAAGGCGGGCTCTGCACATGCAAAATGAGGCGAACTCCTGGGTGCTCAGAAAACGAGTCAGGCTTCACACACGGAAAATGAGGAGGGACATGTCGCAAAAACCGAGGCTAGCTAAATGAAGAATTTGAATTATTTTTTTACATTTTTCTTTTATTTCTCTTACCATTACAACAAACTATCATATTCATGCTATACAAAAGTATACTTTTTCATGCAAAATCTATTATAATTCGTATTTAAACACTTGTAATCAACGATTTAAAATCTAAATTTAAAGATATTTGAACCTTTTTTTTTGTTAGTTTTTCTTTATCTAAATCTAAACTACATATTAATAGAACCCTCTTTTGTCAACCAACAGAGGGTAAGAGACTATTTAACAAAACAAAATTTTGCTAGTTTTTGTTTATGCCTCACCTACATGTAATTTTAACAACTCTATATTGTTCACTTTTTTTTTACTTATCGGCTTAAATATTCTACTAAATATACATTTGTTTCTTGATAAATTGTAAATATGCTTCCAAATACATTATAAAGATTTCCTTAATGCTCATGAAAAATATTTTGAGAAAATAAAAAATTTGCATTTTTTTACAAAAAAAGATGGATTAATAATCACCATTTTCAATCGGTTTTGCAAATTCGTACACAAATCACCATTCAATCTATTTATTTTCACCTTCGCCTCACTGTGAAGTTTTGAAAATTAAGGTGAGACCTTCCGTTGAGATTCTTGAGTGTCGAACCCCATTTGAGAATGTTCTGGGCCTCACTACTATGTCTTTCACCTATTTTTTTAGTTTCCGGCTCAAATATTATACTAAATATACATTTATTACTCAAAAAAATGTAAAACTGCTTCTAAATTCCTTAAAAAATATAACTTAATACTCATAAAAAATATTATGCGAAAATAAAAAATTTGTATTTTTGTCAAAAAAAACACGGGTGTTAGGCGGGCTCGACACATGCAAAACTAGACGGACTCAGCTCACGTAGAACGAGACGAACCATGTCACGCAAGACAAGGCGAGCTTCGCTCACAAAAAACGAGACGAGCTTCTGTCACGCAAAACGAGTTGAGCTTTAAATCGACGAACAATTGAATAGAATAACTTCGGATCTAATATTACAGATGTAATAAACAAATTTTTATTAGTTTCAGGACTGATTTTTCCGAAAAAAAATAATTTAGAAACCTAATTTTTATTCAGGTAATAATTTGAAAACTAAATCTGCAATTTACCTTTGTACTTATTTATAAACAAAAGCAACGTAGAACAACGTGCTTTCCTCCCAATTTTATAAAAGGGATAAAAGATACAAATAGTTCACAAATTATTTGCTCAAACCACAGAACTGATGAATCCTAAAAAAAAATTCCCAGAATAACTGGTTAAACAAAACACACTATTTGCTTTCAGAAACTTAGGGCTTCAGCTGGAGCTGCTTGATATGTTGGATCTGCTTTCCGGGGTTCAAACCCTTCGGGCAGGCACGAGCACAGTTCAATATGGTATGGCACCGGTAGAGCTTGAACTCGTCGTTTATGGCATCCAGTCGTTCCTTCGTGTATTCGTCACGGCTGTCACTTATCCATCTGCATAACACCACAAAAATGACTCAAGATGTAGCGTTCACCTCTAAGGATATACAACGAAAATTTACAACCTCAGGAACTGCATATGCAGAGAAGAATGAGTACAATTAAGAAAGTTTTGAGATCCTAACCCAAAAAATGTGGATTATTGTATCGTACTACTAATCTTTTACTTGTTTCGAAAGCAATTTTTTCGTCAAGTTAATGCCCTTTGAAGATGGCACCCAGCACCCTTATCAACGCCTTCGAAACCAATCTCATTAGTACCACTACCACCTAGGCCATGAGCTCCGGCACACAAACTGCAGCGATGTTGGTTTCTGTCAAGTTTACAAGTAACTAGCTCCTAAAACTCTTCCAGAAAGCATAAGTTACGGACAAACAACCATTATTCTCGGTCATTCAGCGTTCAACCGAAATACAGATAACCGAGATGGCTGAGAATTGAGGGTCATAATCAGCCCTCTAGTTTCTGAGAGACATCCTAATCCGAAAAACATGGATTATTGTATCAAACTGCTACTCTTTTACTTCTTTAGAAAACAATTTTTTCGTCAAGTTAATGCCTTTCGAAGATGGCACCCAGCACCTGTATCATCACCTTCGAAACCAATCTCATTAGTACCACTACAGCCTAGGCCCTGAGCTCCGGCACACAAACTGCAGCTCTCTGTTTCTATCAGGTTTTAAAGTAACTAGCTCCTAAAAACTCTTCCAGAAAGCATGAGTTAAGAACAAACAACTACTATTCTCGGTCATTTAGGATTCATAAGGCCAACCCCACTTTGCGGGATAAGGCTTTGTTGTTGTCGTTGTATTCAGCGTTCAACACGAAATACAGATAACCCTAATCACAACTAAACTTGCCAATCAAAACGATACACACAACAATCACACAATTTTTGTACCCAAACAGCAAAATGTACCATCAATGTTCAACCCAACACATAAACATTAACCTAATGTACCAATTCATCCTACATTAAGCATGGATTAGTTGCATAAATCAAAGAGATTATCAAGGTAATCTATCAAACAATAATCCCTAACAAGTTCTGAAATTTGGATGAACAATCGAGAGAAATGAATGTACCGATTGGCGTGGAGCAAGGCGGCTGGGCCCAAATAGGACTCAGGGTTCCACCAGTAGCTAGGGCAGGATGTGCTACAGCAGGCGCAGAGAATGCACTCGTACATCCCATCCAGCTTCGCCCTATCCTTCTTGCTCTGCCTTATCTCCTTCCCATCCAGCTCCGCCGCCGGGGTCTTCCGCTTCAGCCACGGCTCGATGCTTTTGTACTGGTTGTAGAAATTCGTCATGTCCACCACCAGGTCCTTGATCACAAACATGTGCGGCAGCGGCGTGATCATCGTGGCGCCTGCCTCCGACGGCGCAATCTTCGTCAGGCAGGCCAGGCCGTTGCAGCCGTCGATATTCATGGCGCAGGAGCCGCAGATCCCTTCCCGGCAAGATCGGCGGAAGGTGAGGGTGGGGTCCATCTCGTTCTTTATCTTGATGAGGGCGTCCAGCACCATGGGCCCGCAATCCTTGAGGTCGATCTCGTACTCCTTGAGCTCCGGCTTCTTCGGGTTGTCCGGGTTCCACCGGTAGATTGAGAAGGTCTTGACGTCCGTTTTGTCCCGGGCCTTGAGGTCCACTTGCTGGGCCTGAGCCTCCGACGCCATGGTCCGAACGCACACATAACGAAGCGACGCCGCCGTCGATCTAGACGACGCCGAAGCTATGGCCCTCCGTATCAACCCCGTCGCCATTGTTGCGTTTCTGAGCTCAGAGAAAGAGTTTGGGAGAGAGAGGGACGGTGGGAGACGATAATGGAGACGACAGGCGTATTTAGGAAAAGACGGAAATGCCAAAATGGGTTATAAAGGAGATGCGTCGATTTGACAAGGGCTTATCTGTAATTGCATATGAAACGAGAGGATTATAGCATCTTCAAATAAGATGTTAAAATTGTCATGCAACAGTAAAAAATGGCAGCAAACAATCTCCAACCGAGCCTTCAATTTCTTACTGGTGTTGAGTCATTTGAAGGCAAAACATTTTGCTGTCAAATTTGACAACAGATGTAAAATTCATTAAATAAAATTTTAATAGATTAATATAATATATAATAAATGTTGTTATGTTTTTGAAATATTTGATTGGTTGCTTTAATCATTGGATTCCACAAAAAGATAAAAAAAATTATTAAATAATATTATTATTTAACATATCGGGTGGAGCAAAATATTGTACAAAATGTCAAATTGCCACATAAGTTATCAACTATCATTTTGATATTTACAATTTGACATCTTATTTGGAGATGCTCTTAGCTCAATTCCGTGTCGTGATTTGCTGCGCCACCCGGAATTTCAGTGGTGACGTGTCCGATTAAGAGCCGTTTGTTTTTGGGTGCTAGCGTGGTTCGATTGTATAACAGTCGTTTGATTTTAGGCGCGGGTACGCCACGCAACCACCGCTGGATGATTGCCACGTGGAAAAAGTGATTGATTCATTGCCCACGCTTCGTGGCTGGTTGTGGCCCAAGCTCTTGTTCATCGGCCTTCTCTGAGGCCCAACTTTGATGCTTCAAACGCGAGATTTTTTCTAATCTAATTACAATATACACCTTGAAGTTTGGAATCATTTTAAAAAATAAAAACTAACGAAAAATTCTTTAAAATTTTAGTTTTAATGAAAAATGACAAATAAATATGTAAGTGAATAGTACTAAAAATGTGTTTTTTCGTTAAAAATAAACAGTACCTAGAATGTTTATTTAAAACTTTCTTTTAAAAAATAAGCATAATCTTTCAAGTTTTTCATCAAACTACCAAAAGTATTAAGCTATTAACAATTTAAACAACTCATTTTTCTAACTTTTTTTGGCCCATTAGACAGTAGACAAAAAAAAAAAATCCCATCTGATTTCATTGAAGCGCAAAAACGATTTGAATTTTAAAAATTTTGGTGCTTCAAGTAGCGAAGTGAAAAAATAGAAATAGTGTTAATTTTTGAAATTGACTCCGAATCTCACGGGTGTATTTTGTAATTAGCTTTTTTTTTTTTTTTCATGAAGTCACCCAATCTGAAAATTAGCGTCGGAGGTGGATGAAAATGTTATAAGGCTAAAAATAATGGGAGGGGATATTAATTTTAGAATAGATAACTATCAGTCACGTGATGTAAGAGAAAAAAGAGCGGCATATATCCCCAAACATAGCTGAGAATCTCCGAACGCTGTTAGGGAAGATTATGTTAGTATAGGGGGGCGTGTTATTTGACTTTATTGTTAAGAATTTGCAACAAATGGACAGAATAACTACGTGCTAACTACTAACTACTAACTACGTGCATTGGTTCAAGCTTTAGCTACGATCTCCTTTTCTTCCTCCCTTATCACATACAACTCACGCCTCCTCTCTCTCGTCATTCTTCTTCTTCTCTTCCAGTCTCGTCTTCCTCCGAATCTCCGCGTTTGCACGCCGCTCCTCCTGCGAATGGCCTCTGTGAGTTTGTAATCCACATAACCTATGCATCTGCATTTCATTTCTGATTTGAGTTTATATGTTTTGGCCTCGATTCCGTCTTTCTCAACACAATGCATGTTGCTGAGGACAAACACATGAATGTATACAACCGGTGACACTTAATAATTTTTCATGTGTGTGTTTTGTGCAGCCGGAAATGGGACGGCCCTTGCCTAAATTTGGAGACTGGGATGTGAACAACCCAGCATCAGCTGAAGGGTTCACTATGATATTTACCAGAGCTAGAGATCAGAAGATGACCAATGGGCCCGCTGACAATGGGACTCCGGCTCCCTCTTCAACCAAACCAATAAACAATCTATATCCCCAAGAGGTAATTAACTTAACAACATTATTCAATCTCAATATGTTGAACTATACTCTAGTTTACAAGGGGCCGAGGGCGGGAAACTGCTCTAACCAACTTGTCTAATCTACGTCTGCCACGAAATTGGTTACTTTAATTGTATTTTGTATTCGTTCCTCTCTGGGGGGTTTTGTATCAATGGTTGCTTCTTATTTGAATGCAGAAAAAATGGTTTTGCTGTTTGTGAAGATCTCCACGCTTTGGTGTTTCTGAGAATCAGTAATGTTATTATTTGAGTATTGTAATTGAATTATCTCTAGCTTTTGATGATTTATCCTTGTTCGAAGTTTAAACACTTAATTTTCCATGTCCCCCATACTTTTGTGTAGATTAATACATATTTAAATTGTAGGAAGAAAGGTGGCAAAGTAATTTGAATGAGAAGTATGTTTCTTTTTTATACTTTAATTTCCTCTATTTGATCATAAAATGAGAGGACGAGGCTTGGTCCAAAGGAAAGGTTATTCCTTTGTGACCGAAAAATCACGGATTTGAGTAAATAGAAACTGACTCTTTGCCAAGCAAGGTAATTACTGCATACAATAGACATTCCTCTAATCTTTACAAAACGAAAAAAGTCTTGTTGGCTTATGGTCGTCCTAATTTATGTCACAAATTAAACAAAAGCTAGTGATCAAAGAAAACAGATGATATACGTACGAATTTAACGAAAATTAACATAATTTTAATATTAAACAAAACCCTAGAAATAAAAACCCTAATTAATCAACATCCAAGACTACAAATTAACAACCCTAAACTTAATCAATCAAACTAGAACATAACAGAAGCAACAGCATATGACATAACAAACGGAACAAGAACATGCTTGAAGACTCCAACTGAGGAAACTGCAGCATCGGAAGATCTTTTGGCGTCGCCACCAGACGGAAAGTCCTCCTCCTCCGCCGCCATCACCTTAACTATCATGCGCTGTCCCCGCTCGCAGTGTCCAGCGGCTCCACTGATGAAGTAGAAGGAGCCCGAGTGGTCGAACGTGTAAACGGTGTTTCCAGTGTTGGAGAAGAAGTTGGGGCGAGTCGAGTTGCACTTCTTGTACTCCGCCTCCGTCACCTCCATCACCGAATCCTTCTTGTAGTGAAAGCCTGCAAAACCAACAAAAAAAAAAATCGTGACAAGGAAATATTCTCAATTACTCTAATATATTAGGAGGAAGATTCATGTTTTCTTGTGTACTTAAAAGTTAATTAAAACCTACAAAACCAAAACAATGTAACAACAAAGCAAAAACGATATTCTAAGCTACTCTAATATACTAGAAGTAAGTTTCGACTTGCGTTTCATTGTGTACATAAAGCCCACAGAACAAAACAAAAGCGATATTCTAAACTACTCTGATGTAGTGGGAGTGAATCTTTTTGCACGCAATGACGTTTGTACTTACGGATGGTGTCGCTGATTTGGAAACGGTTTTCGGAGGCCCAGTCGTTGTAGACTTTGGTGTCGTTGGCAGGAGGGACAACCCAGTCTTTGTTTCCACCAACCTGGAACTCGAAGGCGGAGGCCGAGAAATGACCAAACCAGAAGAAAACCATCATCAGATAAAACAGATAAACCATGTTGCAGTTGAAGTTAGCCATTTGGGAAGTGCTTTTTTCAGAAGCTCTTTTAGCTCTCGAGGAGATAAATTGTTTATGCGAGCAAAAACTGGCTGCAACGTGTGAGATGGTGTGAGGTGGGAAGGGTGGTTAATATAGAAGTGAGGGGTAGAGTTGGTTACTGCACTGGCACTTAGTGGGAGGTTTACGTGGGATGAAAGCCGGGCACTTGGTTTGACTCGGTCAAATTTTTAAGAGAATTTTAACGAAAAGTTTTCGGTACTATTCATTTTAACGAAAAGTTTTCGGTACTATTCATTTTAACGAAAAGCTTTCGATACTATTCACTTTACCCTTTATTTTGTCATTTTCATTAAAACTCAAAGTTTTCAAACCCTTTTTCATTAGTTTTCCTAATTTTTAATGCAATTAGCACGTTCAGAATGATGGTGGTGGAATATAGGAGATATGGAGGAGGATGAATTCGAACATGAAGTTTTGGTTGCTCGTCTGAAAATACTTTTAAAATGACTGAAGTGTTTTTAGTGAAAAAGTTTCTGGAACCAAACCTTAGTAAAAGCGCAAGTGAATCCTGAAAACGCACCGCTTATGTGCTTTTCCAAAAAGCACTTCAACTGTTTTTGGAACCCAAAAACATTTTTCTCTAAAAGCGGTTTCAGTCATTTTAAAAGCACTTCCAAATGACAGTGCATTGAAAACTACATTTGTATATGTATACGTACACTCGAAAATACTTTCCTATCGGTATATGAACAATGAACAAGAAGGTAAATCTTTGCGGAATGAACAAGGAGATCTCTAAAAACAAAACTACTTATAACACAATATTCACTATGTGATTGTCACGTCTCTTACAACTAGCCGTGACTCTGGATCAGTCCCATGGTTGCTTGCGTTGCTAAAACTAAAGGATTTCTGGCTGAAGAGCAGGGCAAAGGCGCTCTTTGACCTCGGAACTGTTCTAGGTCCAGTGCTCGATTCGCTGCTACCGTTACTATTCTGTGCAAGATCATCGGAGATGGCGTCGACAAGATTCTCGAATCGGCGCCTGAAAGTTGGAAACCTCGAGATAGATTTAGTGATACCTTGGAGTCTGCATGACAGGATAAGTTGGACAAATCATAAAAGTGAAATGGGAAAAAATCAGATCCTGTTATACAAGAAAAAATGCATCAGTACCTTCGAGCCAATGCGTCAAGTTCAGCCTGTTTACGCTCTGACTCCGGTGGTGTGCCAATGTTCGATTGTTTCAACCTCAAAGGATCCCCAGTCAGCAGAACTAATTTGCAAAGGTAAGCCTCTTCTGCTTGGGAAAGGTTTTCTGCTTTTATCTGGTCCTTGATGATCGACAACGGATTGAAAAACCAATCAAAAAACTTTTCTTTTGGTCTGTTTGTGCTAGTTATCTCGGTAACATTGTCACCTGCATCAATCACGTATAAAATTAATAGTAAGTTAGTAAGTATATCAAATAAAGTGTTTATTTGGACTGTTAAGTTAACTGGCGAGGGAAAAAAGAATTCGACTTACTTAACAATATTCCTGGTGAATTGGATTTTGCGGATCGCAGTAGTGTCTGAAGAAGGCAATATGCAGGTAAGCCAATGCTAATGACTCTGCTGCCTTGACTGGACTTGGCGTCTTCAAGGTCTTGAAGCGTAATAGTTCCGTCAGCAACCAATATTTGACCATGGTGTTTACACTCCTTAAATAAGGTATCAATGAACTACACAGGCCAAGAAAGTTGTTCAATGAGCACCGAAACCATGAACTAAATAGGATGTTCTTTCAGAACTCAAAACTGTATACTTTTGCCCACGCATCATCAAACGCATCCAGATAATACACACAGAGTACCTCAAGGGGCTTCAATTCAATGATAGGACCAGTGAATGAAGCTGAGCGGGTGGGAGCATTTTTAAATGAGCCGGGCCTTGAGACAGAGAGTGAGAGAGAGTTGGTCCGGAGCAATTCAGCCTTCTTTCGGTACTTTGGCCTGTCATTACAAGAAATCTATTACATAATGTCAAAGTACAAGACACCCCCATATCAGAACTTTAGAGTATAGAGTGCTAACTAGAACCTTGGAAAGCAGGATCCTTCTGGCATGTCAAGGATGTCATTGCTGTGTTCATCATATATGGCCAGCGATGCAATGATATAGCAAAGCCCCGACCAAATTGAGGATTCCTGTAACATAAAGGTTATAAAATATCTTAAAACTTGCAATCTACGTGACAAGGACTGAAGGACATAAGAAAAATCTCCGCTTCTGAATTGGTGTCAAGATCCTGCTATCTGATATGCATAGTTATTGTGTTTCCAAGTGGGGAAATGTTGATATATTTTCTCCAGTTTCAACTTTCAAACGTGTTTGACTCCAGCTATATTTATGAACAACATAATCAATCAATCTAAACACGTTTCATGTCCTAACCACAAAAAAAATATCTGAATATACGCAACTTACATCAACTAAGTATGTCAGAGAAAAAAATGACCAATGAATAACCTGATAAACGATCACTCCAGCGTAAGCACCAAGAAAGATACTAGCCACCGTAGATCCCAACACTGCCCCAACAACAGCCAACGGCCAGAGTAGGATGGCAAGACCCGCAAATGGAACACATATTGTTTCCAAGAAAGGGCCTTCACGACCTATAAGGTCATGAAACAAACGGTGCCACCCCTTGAAGAGCATGTACGGGCATTTGCATAGGGCAATAAATGAGATCACTGGCATATCAACCATGAAACCAAGGACTGCTAATATAACAGCCCCAGGAAGATATCGCAGCCTGCAAGAAAGTTGAAAAACTTCCTGGTCAGACGAAAAGAAGGATCATGATGAATAGGTCTAACAAAAAGACAAAACGGCTGCACCACAAGAGCAAAAATCAATGAAACTGAACTGTTAAGGACACTTATCACGTATTCTTTCTTCATCGCTAACTTGACTGATTGATATTCTAATAGAAACATAAATAAGTAAGCAGTAGTTTTTGGGCAGAACAAGACAACATACCTAATCTCATAATATTTTGTGCCCGGAGGACCTCCGTGTTGCAGGTCATCCATAATTGAGAAGTAAGTGTAGTAACATACATCCCTGGTATCCCTCACAATAGTGAAGCACCCTTTGACAGTGCTCCAAGTTCCATCCTGAAAAATGTTGTGAAAGATGAATCTCTGCCACAGAGGCAACAAGAACAGAACGATCGGCAAGGAACAAGAACAAAATATTTATGAGACGACATGAAAATTGGAGACATACATAAAAGCAGTGGTACAATTGTTCGGTCTTCCCTTCTCCAACAGCTTGAAAAGTTTCCATTATCGGAGAAAAAAAGCCAAATGCTGCTCCACCCACAATACTACCAACAATCCCGACCACTGGCCACAAGATCAAGACGGTAGGTAGTACACATAAGCAGATGACAATCTTCAGTACTGGCCCTAATCTCTTAGATCTGAAAAAAATAGATATATAAAAAGAAGAATCGCGAGGAAGTTATTCTTATTGTTTTATTGCTTTAAACACAACATGAGAATGAGATTCAAGAGAGAGAGATAACTATGAAACGTAGAAATTTGAAGATAGAGGCCAAGGGACGCACCTCAAAACGCAATAATAGGTCCAGATAAAGTGAATTGGCCAAAGACCGAGTATGATACCGGTGTTTCCTACTGTCATGATAAGGCATATCAACGGGCATAAAACGATACCTGAAACAATATTTGGATGTTAGGTTTAAAATGCCTTCCTTATATCATACTCTTTCAAGCAATGTCTCTTAACTAATCAATCAACTCCTAATATCAACATTAACAAACCATTTCAAGATTGAAGCCGATTCAAATTTCTCAAAGCAACATTCGGAATGTATCCACAAGGCCTAGAGTTCTTATTACATGCAATGGATTCAAAACAGCCAAACAATTGCCAAGCCCGGAACCAGCAGAAAACATCGATTCGACTAAATGGGAAATGAAAATCAAGAACCCAAGTTGTAAACTTTCAGGAAAATAACAACATAAAAGTTCCAAAAAGTTATCAATTTTCCATTAAAACTCAGAAATTAATCCATAAAACAACCACACAATCAGTTTTTGAGTTGCCTTTAATGCTGCCAAGAATCAGAAGGCCAATGAAGTAAGGAAGAAAGCAGATGAAGTTCCACAGAGTAGCCAAAACACCCCTTGGAGGTTCCATCTTCCTCCTTACTCCTCAGTCCTCCTCACAAAACCAGATCTTCAAACATCAACAAAAACCCATCTCACACTCCCATTCCAACCTGCAGGCGGGAAAAAAAAACAAAAAAAAACCAGTCTTACTGACAGAAACAGTGAAAAAACACCAATAAACCACACACCCAGTTTACCAAAAGTGAAAAGTTGAAAACCCATATCAGAAACTTACTCAAACTCTGTGATTTACCCTTCTTCTGGGTTCAAGTTTTGATTTTTGAACGTTGGAGTTAAAAAATATGAACTTTAAATAACAAACAATCACATGGGGACCGTAATTTGTGAAACGATATGAAGGAGGTTGAAGAAACGTTTCGAAGTGGCGGGAGGATTGTGAATGGTGTCCAGGAATCAGGATGAGGAGCTGAAGGAGGAGGATGCTTTAGCCATATTTTACCTTCGAGATTTTTGTTCACTTGAAACCAAAGCAAGTTGAGGTTCCCTTCGTATCGTATTGGATATTTGGGACAAACATAACTCATTACACCAGAGAAAAATGAACACAAGTTTCCTAAAAATTAGAAAATTGAACACAGCACACTAACTCGGACAACTCAGTTGGATATCACCTTAAGTAATTGACAAATTAGCACTATTTTATCAAATTGCTTTTTTTTTTTTTCTTTCTCTATCCTTATTTAATACAAACGGATACTTAAAAAAGTAGAGAATCAAATTCAAAACCGTGTAAAATGAAACTTTTTAACCGAGTTACAAGTCTCGTGTCACCATTACATCAATATCATCTTGATAAGTTGTCCATATTGTTGAGTTATATTCCTAACACAAATATATCGTGCTAAAATATAGACAATTCGAATAGTTAAAAATACATTACCAACTAAACTCTACAAAAGCGTACGTAAAAAGTTCTATAAAAAAATTGGTTTCACAAGTTCGCCCCATAATATATTTGAGAACATTTTCCGACTTAAATAATTTTGAAATAATCAAAATGAAAACAATACTTTGATAGATTTGATCAATTTTTTTAGACAGCCTCCAATCTACAGGCTCCACACACTCAAAAGCATGTGATCAGATTCGGATGTGTCCACTACAAGAATTTTCCTTGCAATTCGGTACTCTCTTTTAAAACGGATAAGCGCCTATTAGAGTTCTCTCACAACCAAGTCTCTTGTCCACGAGAAATTTTTCTTTCTGACCGAAATACTGATATTACATCACGTGTTTTTATACAAGTCGTGAAAAATTGTATTTTTTAATTTATTAACTTTTTAACACATATATCCTACCATTTATATTGTAACACGTCATATACCACTCTGTGTGTTTCGATCACACTAAAAGATGTCTTCTTGTCGACACTCCAACTGGGGATCCCATTCAATTGAGGACAACACGCATCTGTCAATATTTCAGTTGCTTTTGCGTTCCAACATAGGAAGGTAATATTTCTAGGCCGTTGGTCGTTGCCAACTTAGGAGTTTAAATGATGTGGACTTATCTGCAGATTGCTTAATTCTCAAGCGTCCAATTCTTACCACTTCCTATGACGGTGCAAACCTTTGGTCCGCCGAGTGGATTATGTTGCCCATCTAATCACACGTACAAAGAGGCGGGCTTCGTATTGGAAACCTACATGTCACTATGACATTATGAAGTGATTCACCGGCTGAATTAAAGAATTTCTTCACTTGGTAGCATTTGTTAACAATGCAATAAAAAGAAAGAAGTTTATAACTAACTTTAATATGAACGATAATTTACAACAATTTATCTAAACTAGATGGAATTAGACTCGAACTTGAATAAATAAAAAAATAAATAAAAGAGAATGTTGTCAGGGGCGGATGGACATAGGGACCAAGGTGGTCCACTCGAGTCTAGAAAATATATTTGTCAAGGTCTTTTCAGGACCGTTGAATGATTGGCACGAGTCTTTTGTGTGCCTACTAAACATTTGATGTAATGCATGCTAGGCATATCTCGACATGTTACGTCGACAACACTTGACAAATTCTTTCTATATCAATCATCAAATTGTTTCGGCATATGTTTGTGTCTGTTGACATCTGCACAACAAGCCCGCCAAGTGGATAGACTGATTTTTATTTTTTGCGTAGTTCGCACTATGTTCCTATCTAAAAAATACTTGTATTTAACACTAAGATCTCTAAAATTCAAATCTTGAATCCGCGACTGAACAATGTTCTAATTGCCAAGTTAGATTAATTATTATTTCTTATAAAGAATAAGGATAAAGTCCGTTAAAAGACATAGTAATTTAAAGCAATTTGCCAACGAGAACAATAAAATAAAATAATTCATCACAAATATAATCAAATGCAAGATGTCATGAAACGTCAGGCTCTGCTTTAAGGATGCCAAAGGAAAGGAGGTAGCGTAATAGTGAAGTGGGATACACCAAATTAGTGGACAAACATGATTCCTATCTTATACCTTAAAAGATATGATTTAGATGAGTTGAGATCCTTTTCAGATTTTAATGTTCAAAGTCCATGAATCAGCAAACCGGACCACTCAAATTGAAATCGACAACCCCATTAACCCATTTTGATGGCCCCCTCCCACGAATCAAAGATTCAAATCTCTTTCTCTTAAACGGTCCAGATTTGCTGATCCTTAGACTCTACACGGTGAAGTCATGAGAGGATCTCAACTCTGGTTCAGATGATCCAGCATTGTATACAAAATATTATCTTTTTTATATTCTTTTTACTTTAAATACAATGGAATCCAGATATTAATCATCTAATTAACTTCCACCACATATTCCTGGAAAGGTTGTAAAGGTTTCCACCATATATTCCTTCTGGCACTTCAAGATGATGATTAAATAGCATCTAATCTATATTACCATATTCAAATCTCTAATTTGCTGCACGCAAAATGCTAGCGAGACCATGTTTACCAATGTCATCTCTCTAGCATTACAGTTTTCGACACAAGGAAGAAGTTTATCCGCGTTGTAAGTAGAAAACGAACTAAATTTTTTACGAGTTGGGTGTATTTGTTGCAATGCAATCATGGGAAGTATACAGAGACGAATGAACAAAAAGCAACAGAAATTTCGTACTTCGTAGTAACAAATACCTCGTTGTTTTGTGTCTTTACAGCGTATACTTCCTCGCTACAAATGTTTTTGCATCTCTTGGGAGTTGTGAAACTTCTGAACCTTTAAGAAACTTGGCTGGAAGTGTTTCTACCTTGCACATTCCCCTTTCTCTCTGGTGGCCGTTCGCCTAAGAGTCTTACATCAATGTTAGCTCCCAGTGAGGACTGAACCACTGTGTCATAAGCTTTTGAAAAGAGGGCAAGGCGCTGAGTTTGAGCTCTCAAATATAGCTCATATGCAAGTCTCGGCTTCCCTTCGTTTGCGAGAGCCTCAATCATCATTTCGCATGTGACATGGTTTGGAGGGATGTTCTGAGCTTTCATGCGGTCAAACCATTCGTATGCAGCACTGCTAAAACCGTTTCTTGCAAACCCACTGATAATTGCATTGTATGTGACAACTGTTGGTTCCATCTTCCTCCTTACTCCTCAGTCCTCCTAACAAAACCAGATCTTCAAACATCAACAAAAACCCATCTCATACTCCCATTCCAACCTGCAGGCGGAAAAAAAAAATCCAGTCTTACTGACAGAAACAGTGAAAAAACACCAATAAACCACACACCTGTTCGGGCAGGAAATCTGGTTGAACGAGGTCCCTGCTCGAGCACACAGCTCCTCGAGGAGTTGACACTTTGGTTGATCATCGGGCTCCGACTTGCTGAGATGCTGCAAGAGGAGGGCCTTAGTTCTGAAATGTGCCTTTGTAGAGCCTTAGGTGTAGGCCTTGAGGCTCGCAATCAAAACTAAGTGCTAAGGCGTGTCACTGCTATCTCTATATGGCAGATGTAGAACAAGTGTATTTAAATCGATTACTTGCGCCCCAAGTTATTCTGACTTCTTGTTATCAAAGGATTGTCGTAGATGAGAGTCTACATTAAGTTATTTTATATGCCTTGAGATCAATGACTTTTAGTTCTTTATCTTGTATGCTTAAAGGGTGGAGATCCAGATTTGATCAAGTCATCAGTTTTTATTCACCTTTAATCTTCTTATGACAATAAAACCATTAAGTGAAACAGATATGAGAACTGATGGAACTTTGGATCATCAAAATACTGGAAATGACTTGAATATATTCTAGGTAATACATTACAACACCAGATCTATTAATTGAAAGACAAAACAAAGAAAGGCGAGCAAGATTTCACCTTGTTGGGTAAGGTTAAACGTTTTGCAATCTCTTTGTTGTTGTAGTTCTAAAGGGTTAGGTACTGAAAGATGGATGAGTGGTAAATGAGTTTACACAAGAGAATCGATACTACAACATTTGGAAAAGGTAGCAGAGCTTTTACATAGACAAAATATGTCTTTCTAAAAGAAGTCTAAGGCTAAGAGCAGTTCCATCGGAGGAGGAATAGCCCAGCACCCAGTCAAAAAACCAGGCTGGCACCCTGTCAATTCACTCCAGCCCAGCAACTTGCCTGGCACACAGCCCAAGCTTGTCTCTGGGCCAGTCCAAAATTGATTGACCAAGGAGCCGGGCTATTTGCCTGGCGTGTGCCGTTCACGGTGACAACCTCCAATTCCTCAGATTGAGGCCGAGCTGGAGAACAATTTTGTTGGGTTTTTCCCGGTGACAACCTCTGATTTCGAGCTACAGCATAACAGAACAACATATAAACAAACCCAAAAAGCAACGGCAAACCAAGAAAAACCCAGGGGTGCGGATTTTCATTTTTTTGTGGGGGAAGACCGGAAGAGTTGCAGAGGGAGGTTTCAAGGGTGCGGAGCGAAATGGGTAGAGAGAGAAAGAGAGAGAGGGGGAGGGAGGGAGAGAGAGAGATATACAAAGGGAGGTCCCAGGGGTGCGGAGCGAAATGGGTAGAGAGAGAGAGAGAGAGAGAGGGGGAGAGGGAGAGAGAGATGCAGAAGGAGGTCCCAGGGTGCGCTGGGTGTGTGTTCGGCGGTGGTATTAGGTTTGCTTATTTTTTCTGGGTTCTGATGAGGGGAGAAAGAGGGGTGACAGCTAGGGGAGATGGATGTAACGTGCACAAGGAATTGCACAGAGAAAGAGAGTGTGTGCGGCTAATATTTTTATAAAATTGATAATATTTTAATAAATCAAATTATTATTTTATAATAAAAATTAATAATATTTTAATAAAATTGACTAGGCTATTTAGTTTTAGGGGTGGAGATGCCTTGGCCTATTACTGTTCATTGTGGTCTATTATTGTTCACTTGAGTGGATAAATGCGCTGGGTGCTGGCGCAAAGTCTTTAGGGGTGGACTTGCTCTAAAAGGGTGCAGAATCTGAACAAAGCACAGTTTTCTGGATATTTGCTTGACTGAGAGACAAGTTGTATGTTTGTTTGTTTGATTGGTTGAGTGTCATTGTCTCTAGGCCCTCGTCCCATATTTATAGGCGAATTAGCCCGACTGCACCATTTCTGCTCTTGTCCGAAAGCAATTGAAGGGTAATGAGTCATCAACATTTTTACATGTTCTGCCATTCGAAAAAGTGTTTTTGGGTCGAGAATTGGTTGATTTCCATCGGTTGTCACTTTCCTTGTAAGCACCTAACCTTTGCATTTAATGGGGAGCCGTCATATTGTCTAGAGATGGGTATCTAGGCTTGGTGCTGAGCTTCGGGGCAAAATCTCTTTTATTGAGCTCTTTTGAGTTTTTCTTCCCTTGAAGTTTTAAGTTAAATATTAACTCAAACAACACCCAGTTCACCAAAAGTGAAAAGTTGAAAACCCATATCAGAAACTTACTCAAAATATGTGATTTACCCTTCTTCTGGCTTCAAGTTTTGATTTTTGAACGTTGGAGTTCAAAAATATGAACTTTAAATAATAAACAATCACATGGGGTCTGTAATTTGTGAAACGATATGAAGGCGGCTGAGAAACGTTTCGAAGTGGCGGGAGGATTGTGAATGGTGTCCAGGAATCAGGATGAGGAGCTGGAGGAGGAGGATGCTTTAGCCATATTTTACTTTCAAGATTTTTGTTCACTTGAAACCAAAGCAAGTTGAGGTTCCCTTCGTATCGTATTGGATATTTGGGACAAACCTAACTCATTACACCAAAGAAAAATGAACACAACACACTAACTCGGACAACTCAGTTGGATATTACCGTAAGTAATTGACAAATTAGCACTATTTTATCAAATTGTTTTTTTTCTCTTTCTCTTTCCTTATTTAATACAAGCGGAACGATACTAGAAATGTAGAGAATCGAATTCAAAACTGTGTAAAATGAGAGTTTTTAACCGAGCTACAAGTCTCGTGTCACCATTACATCAATATCATCTTGATAAATTGCTCATATTGTTGAGTTATATTCCTAGCACAAATATTTCGCGCTAAAATATAAATAGCTCGAATAGTTAAAATACATTACAAAATAAATTTTATAAAAACGTGCGTTAAAAGTTATATGAAAAAATAAGTTTCATAGGTTTGCCCCATAATATATTTGAGAACATTTTCCGACTTAAATAATTTTGAAATAATCAAAATCAAAACAATACCTTAAGTAATTGACAAATTAGCACTGTTTTATCAAATTGTTTTTGTTTTCTTTCTCTTTCCTTATTTAATACAAGCGGATACTAGAAAAGTAGAGAATCGAATTCAAAACTGTGTAAAATGAAAGATTGTAACCGAGCTACAAGTCTCGTGTCTCCATTACATCAAATATCATATTGATAAGTTGCTCATATTGTTGAGTTATATTCCTAGCATAACACTCTAAAATATAAACAATTCGAATAATTAAAATACATTATGAATTAACTCTATAAAAACGTGCGTAAAAAGTTATATAAAAAAATTGATTTAACAAGTTCGCCTTATAATATATTCGCCTTATAATATATTTGAGAACATTTTTGATAAGCTTATATTTATATATATTTTACATCAAATTCACTGGTCTTTTCTTAGTTAGTTCCTTATATTTTTGAGCTATTTTTTTTGTGTGTTTTGTGGGATTTGTCAAGCAAATAAAAGAAAAATAGCACAAGTAGGATTTTTAGTAACAAATTCGTCAAAACTGCCTGTGCAGGTCAGCTGACTTTGGAAGCAAGTTGCAAACAGCTCAAAATGAATTAGAGAATGAGCCTTATATGCTTGGAAAGCTACGGATGTCTATTTTCTGGAACATTTCACGGATTGTTAATATCATTTTTCTAGAAGAAGTTATGGCCGTTTTAACACTTAAAGATTTCCAAGACGCTGAGCAGTTTGTAACTGCATTGAAGGCAATAAATCCAATAAAACTAGCAGCCAAAACTGATGCAGCCAAGAACAAGTCAGCTGACACCTCTTCAAATATCAGATGAAATGGAATTAAAGATGAGGATTAAGTGGGAGTAATTGGCATAAAGGTTGCCCAAAAAGTTACAATTGTTTTACCATTTCCTCTCACTTATTGTCATCACTAAATGGCTGTTAGTGGGGTGAGTTATGGAGTAGAAATGGGGCAGCAAGCATGGGCATAAAGGTTGCAGGTTGCAGCAGCAAAAGAGTGTTCTTTTAGAGGAAAAAAAGATAGAAAAAAAAAAGAAGGAAAGGAAGGAGAAAGAGGACAAGGCAGCTACATTGGGGAAGGAATGAAAGAGAGGAGGAGGCCTCGGTCGATTTCTTTCGGTTCTATCTTCTCCAACTCATGTCTATCTTTTGTTTTAACTTAAGGATTGTGTGCAACTAAATTTTTAGTAGTTAGGGGCTGTTTTGAAGCCCCGAATATGATTGCAATTTTGTTATGACATTTCGTTGAATTACTTTTATGAATGGATGAAAATTGGTTCACTACTTGTCTCATTGATGAATTCTTTATTTGTTTTCTATGGATGCATACGTAGTAAGCATATCTAGGATTCTAATGCTATGAATATGTGTGTGTCTGCCCTTGTCGAATGAGGACCTACATATATTCTAGAGTAGTACTTGTTAATTGCGATTAACATGTGAACCAATTTCTAGGATAAGTAAGACAACGCCAGTACTTACGATGCTTTGTGATGACTCAAACTCTTTTCGTTCTTAATGATTCCTACTTGTTAAATCTATGAACATGCCATTCTAGATTGCATGTTAGGGACTAAGTTAAGTTGAAAACGACATTCCCTTAACATACTACCTAATAAAGAGTAATAGGTTGAGTTCTAACATTGAGCCAACTTGAGCATCTTCATCCGGAAATAAAAGGAATTTGAATGAAACATAACATGTTTGCATGATTATTTGGTGGTGAATAGCAATTCCCCTAACTCGTTTTTCTTAATATGTGAACTACTTAATATATGTTTCTGTCCTGTTTTTGTTCAATTTAATTTAAATAGCAAATCAACTCCAAAAATCCCAAAAATTTGTAGAAGTGTAGCTCTGTGTGTCTAGTGTCTTCATATAAAATTTCGTAGAATTTAGATAAGTGTAAGTCGGTCTAATAATTATTTTTCGGTGGCTGGTCAGTAGGGACAACAACCAGTTTTTGTGACATTTTAAGTAGTTAGATAAAACAATCTTATGCGGGAAAGACCCTTATTTTCATATGCTACAATTGACAAATCTTAGTGTTAATAAGGAAAATCAATAGGACATTTGTGTGCTACTTTGTGGTGTGCTTTTAATCCTATCAAATTTCCGACTTAAATAATTTTGAAATAATAAAAAATCAAAACAATACTTTTACAGATTTGATCAATTTTTTTAGACAGCCTCTAATCTACCAGGCTCCACACACTCCAAAAGCATGTGATCAGATGTGTCCACTACAAGAATTTTCCTTTGCAATTCAGTACTCTCTTTTAAAACGGTTAAGCGCCTATTAGAGCTCTCTCATAACCAAGTGTCTCTTGTCGACATTCCAACTGGGGACCCCTTCAATTGGGGACTCAGTTGCGACATCCAATAAAATGGACGTGGATCCTCTCTGAATCCATGTATCATACTCCTAGGAATCCATCAATCCGGATCATTGAAATTTGATCCAACGGTTAAAGTTATTTTAACTTTTAAAGTGAACCTCTGTTTATAGTCATCGGATCAAATTTCAATGGTCCGAATTGATGGATCCTTAGGATTAGGACGCACGGCTAAGACATGACAACACGCGTCTGTCAATCTTTCAGTTGCTTTTGCGTTCCAACATAGGAAGGTGTTATGTCTAGGTCGTTTGTCGTTGCCCACGTAGGAGTTTAGATGATATGGACTTATCTGCAGATTGCTTAATTCTCAAGTATCCAATTCTTACTACTTCCTCTAACGGTGCAAACGGACATGGATCCTTTCCGGATCCAGTTGTCTTAATTTACCTAGTCAAATCATCAGGGTCATTGAAATTTGATCCAACAGCTAAAGTTATTATAACTTTTAAATTTAATGGTCTGGATGATTTAACTAAGTGGATTAGGACAACTGGATCCAGAGATGATCAATGTCCGGTGCAAACATCTTGATTCTGGGAAAAAACAACTGGCTTAATGAAGAAATTATTTGGTCCACCAGGTAGATTATGTTACCCATCTAATCACACGTACAAAGAGGCAAATTTCGTATTGGAAACCTACATGTCACTATGACGTGATTCACCGACCGAATCAAATAATTTCTTCACTTAGTAGCATTTGTTAACAATGCAATAAAAAGAAAGAAGTTTATAACTAACTCTAATATGAACCATAATTTACAACAATTTATCTAAACTAGATGGAATTAGACTCGAACTTGAGTAAAAAAAAAAAAAAGAGAGAGAATGTTGCCAGGAACGAATGGAAATAGGGACAAGGTGGTCTTAGGACCACTCGAGTCTAGAAAATATATTTGTCAAGGTCTTTCCAGGATCCATTGAATGATTGGTACGGGTCCTTTGTGTGTCTACTAAACGTTTGATGTAATGCATGCTAGGCATATCTCGACATGTTACGTCGACAACACTCCACAAATTCTTTCTATATCACTCATCAGATTATTTCAGCATATGTTTGTGTCTGTTGATATCTTCACAACAAGCCTGCTAAGTGGATAAACTGATTTTTATTATTTGCGCAGTTCGCACTCTGTTCTTATAAAAAAAAAACTTGTATTTAATACTGAGATTTCTAAAATTCAAATCTTGGATCTGCGATTGAACATTGTTCTAATTGCCAAGTTAGATTAATTCTTATTTCTTATAAAGAATAAGGATAAAGTCCGTTAAAAGACATAGTAATTTAAAGCAAATTGACAACGAGAAAAATAAAATAAAATAAAATTATTCATCACATAAAATTATTTGTCGCTTGAATTATGTTTGTACCATAATTGACCAATTCTGAAACTACTGAGCACCGGTCAACGTTAAACCTTCAAAGACCCAGAAGAGTTTCCCTCCGACCAGGAGGCCAATCACAGCGCGACACGTGTCGACATCAGAAACCAATCATAGCGCGACACGTGTCAACATCAGAAACCAATCACAACACGACACGTGTCAATGTCAGAATGAAACTAGAAACTCTCTTCTATAAATAGAGATCATTCTCTCACAATATTTCCTAATGTCATTTGTACTAAATCATTCACTAGTACTCACTACAGGAGAGCTTGAACCTATGTACTTGTGTAAACCCTTCACAATTAATGAGAACTCCTCTACTCCGTGGACGTAGCCAATCTGGGTGAACCACGTACATCTTGTGTTTGCTTCCCTTTCCCTATCCATTTACATACTTATTCACACTAGTAACCGGAGCAATCTAGCGAAGGTTACAAACTTAACATTTTCTGTTGTACCAAAATCCTCACTGATTTTGTGCATCAACATATTATATAAGAATCATTATCACATAATCAAATGCAAGATGTCATTTTACCAAAAAGAAACGTCAGGCTCTGCTTTAAGGAAGCCAAAGGAAAGGAGGCAGCATAATAGTGAAGTGGGATATGTTCGGATGTATTAGTGTTATGTGATTATGACACTTAGTTACATGTATTTGGCTCCTATATAAGTTGAAGTGTAATGACTTCTTGCGTAAGAAATTAATACAACAATACATTCATCTCTCTCTTTCTCTATCTTCTTACTTTCTCTCTCTAGTTCTTGATAATTCTTTCTGATATATCTGTATACATATTAACATGATACAGAAGCTGAATATTGGGCTATGTCTTCCACTTCAGCTGAACTTGATTGGATACAACAACTTCTTGAGTTTCTGCACATCAAACTTCTAGCAGCTCCAATTCTATTTTGTGACAATTTGTCCGCAATAGCCCTGTATTTCAATCCTATTCAACATCAGTGTACGAAACACATTGAGATAAATGTTCATTTTGTGCGTGAACAGGTTGCCAAACAACTTCTCATGGTTCAGTTTGTATCTTCCAGGGAGCAGTTTGCGGATATTTTAACAAAAGGACTTAGTTCTCCTTTGTTTAGATCTCATTGTAACAATCTCATGCTTGGTTCATCCAAACATGAGATTGAGGGAGGATGTTAGGATATATTAGTGTTATGTGATTATGACACTTGTCAACAGATTGTGCATTTAGTTGGTTAGTTAGTTACATGTATTTGGCTCCTATATAAGTCTTAAGTGTAATGACTTCCTGCGTAAGAAATTAATACAACTATACATTCATCTCTCTCTATCATCTAACTTTCTCTCTCTAGTTCTTGATAATTCTCTCTGATATATTTGTATACATATTAACAGGATACACCAAATTAGTGGACAAACATGATTCCTACCTTATACCTTAAAAGATAAGGAAAACTAACAAAAAGTCCTCAAAAACTTTAGTTTTAATAAAAAAGACAAAATAAAAGTGTAAGTGAATAGTACCAAAAGTGACTTTTTTCAAGATAAAAAATATCCTTAAGATTAAAAGTGAACAATACCATGAATGTTTCATTAAGATAATGGTGTAGATCAGTTGAGATCCTTTTCAGATTTCATTGTTCAAAGTCCATGAATCAGCAAACCAGACCACTCAAATTGAATTCGCCGGCCCCATTAACTTATTTTGATGGCACCCTCCCACAAACCAAGGACCCGAATCTCTTTCTCTTGAACCGTCCAGATTTGCTGATCCTTAGACTGCACGGTGAAGTTGTGAGAGGATCTCAACTCTGGTTCAGATGATCCAGCATTGTATACAAAATATTATCTTTTTTATATTCTTTTTACTTTAAATACAATGGAATCCAGATATTAATCTTCTAATTAACTTCCACCACATATTCCTGGAAAGGTTATAAGAAAGGTTGTAAAGGTTTCCACCAAATATTCCTTCTGGCACTTCAAGATGATGATTAATTAGCATCTAATCTATATTACTATATTCAAATCTCTAATTTGCTGCACGCAAAATACTAGCGAGACCATGTTTACCAATGTCATCTCTCTAGCATTCCAGTTTTCGACACAAGGAAGAAGTTTATCCGCGTTGTAAGTAGAAAACGAACTGAATTTTTTACGAGTTGGGTGTATTTGTTGCAATGCAATCATGGGAAGTATACAGAGACGAATGAACAAAAAGCAACAGAAACTTCATACTTCGTAGTAACGAATACCTCGTTGTTTTGTGTCTTTACAGCGTATATTTCCTCGCTACAAATGCTTTTGCATCTCTTGGTAGTTGTGAAACTTCGGAACCTTTAAGAAACTTGGCTGGAAGTGTTTCTACCTTGCACATTCCCCCTTCTCTCTGGTGGCCGTTCGCCTAAGAGTCTTACATCAATGTTAGCTCCGAATTCCAGTGAGGACTGAACCACTGTGTCATAAGCTTTTGAAGAGAGGGCAAGGCGCTGAGTTTGAGCTCTCAAATATAGCTCATATGCAAGTCTCGGCTTCCCTTCGTTTGCGAGAGCCTCAATCAACATTTCGTATGTGACATGGTTTGGAGGGATGTTCTGAGCTTTCATGCAGTCAAACCATTCGTATGCAGCACTGCTAAAACCGTTTCTTGCAAAACCACTGATAATGGCATTGTATGTGACAACAGTTGGCTCAACACCTGCTGAAACCATGTCATTGATGATGGTTTCTACCATGTTAGGTTTTCCATGGCCACTGAAAATCGAAGCCATAGTTGTGTAGGCGTACAAGTTTGGTTTCAGACCAACCTTAAGCATATGTTCCCACACCTGACGGGCCTCATCATATCGCTTTCCCTTCTCAAGGGCACTAAGCAATGCCCCGTAAGAAAGGATTGTGGGTTTCTGACCTTGCTCTACCATTCTCTTGAAAATTTTGATAGCAGCAGAAGTTTCAGCCGCCTTGGAACAGGCAACAAGAACTGCATTCCATTCCTTACTTCTCGGTTTAAGTCCTTTCTCTTCCATCTTGTTGAGCAACCTGACACCCCATTTCCAAATTGCTCTTTTTCTAGCTGCACTTAGAAGAACATTAAAGTGAGATACTATCAATTCATACGACATGTTATTTGGCTGCGGCCCCTTGTCCAACATATCCTCATAAATCTCCAAAGCTGCCCACCATTTCTTAGCCTTCCCCATCAACCAAATTGTATGGTTACACACGGCTAAACTTATGTCAGAATGCTTTTCTCTTATCCTACTATACAAATCTTTAGCTACAATATAATGTTCTTCACGGGTACAAGCCCACAAAAGGCGCTCGTGCTCCGCCCTTCCAAGTGGAACCTCAGCAATATCCATCTCTGTTAGCAGTTTTAGCACATTGGTTGTTAAATTATCATCCCTCACAAGCCACCGCCGCATCACTTGGTAGCAAACGCGTTTTGTAAAGTTCTCAAGCTTCACAAACTCTTGTTCCCAGTCTACATCAGCATCTTTACCTATATGACCTTTACGATACTTTTCTCTAAAATCAACAAAGAACTTTAAAGCTCCATTCCCGTCTTGCATTCTTTGATAAGCCAACAATGCTGTGGAATACGATACGGGAGATGGAGTCATGCCTTTTTCTTGAATCTCCTCAAGAACATGAAGGGCCTCCGTACTTAGTCCTCGATCAATGTAAATCGCCATTTTAGTGTTGTAAGTTACAACATTCGGTGCCACCCCTTCCCTAGTCATATCATTCAAGACTCTGTCCATTTCTCCGAATTGTCCAGATTGCTTCACTGCACCCAAAAGACTGTTATATATGAATAAGTTTGGAGCAATAAAACCATTAGTTTCTTCCTTCTTCCTCTTGAGCCATTCGACAGTAGCAAAAGCAGAATCCATCAGTCTGTCTCTTCCGAAACCCCTAATGATCGATGAGAATACTTGAAGGGGCAAATCACCCTTGTCCTTAAGAACCTTTTCAACATCATCAGCTGTTTTCGCAAACTGTAAGCCCAGCGCCAGTGCACGCACGTCAATCTTTTCATTTCTCTGTTCCCAATCACATCCTTGACCGCCTACCCCTACTTCATCACCATCATTACCATCACCGCCATTCCTTCCATCCACATTTCGATGATCAACACCACCCTCACTCTCGCATTCACCTGACAACCTATGTTCCGAGGTCGATTCCTCCACAACAACCTCATTCCCAATTGCTTGCTCCTCCAATGCCCATGCTACCACAAAAGAACCGCCAAATGAACCCTTCTTCGGCTCACAAAACCGAGCAAGTTTAGGTCTAGAGTGCCCAGAGAAGCAACCACATCCGAAACCAAATTTTCGGCCTCCATTGAAGCCCTCACTCCCAAGTAAAACATCAGCATTTCCTCCATTACAAACAGGAAAACCAACAACAATATTTTTTCTCCTACTCCTAGTTCTAAATTTACAAGAAGGACCAAATTCAAATCCCACCTGGGGTACTTCCCAAGTGATTAAAGCTTGCATTTTTCCAGATATTCACAAGAAACTATAACAACCCAGGATTGAAATTCCTCTGAAATTATATAATTTCCAACAAATTTTGCATTTTTACAGAATTCCCAGCTACTGCAAGAGATGGGGACATACCTGAACTCCAGATTGAAAAGTAGAGCCAGATAAATTTGTATGCTTTTGGAGCTTCTAGTGGAAGTGCTTATTAAAAGCCAGTGAATTTCTGAAGTGGGTTTGATTTCATTTCGCAGTGGTGCTGTGGTTTTCTCACAGCCATTCAATTGAAATGCAATCAGTGGTGAGCTAGAAAAATCAGTCAAAAATACAACAGGAAAAGGTTGGGGGAATATTATTTATTGGGCCTAATGTTTTTCAGAAAGTGGCCCAATATTTTTATATTGAAACATCTCTGCAAAAATCACTAAACTATAAGATTGTTTAGTCATATCAAACTATATAAAACAGATAAATGGATTCGGTAAAAGAATTACAAACCGCCAATCTATTTGCTATAATTAATTAACTAAGCGACCTTATTTTTAATTGATTTTTTGTTGAAATTGTATTTACAAAGTGATTTATAATATGAATGGCTCAATAATAAGCGAAGTTCCGTAAATCAACCACAATGTATTTTGAGGAGGAACTATCCAAAGATAGAGTTGAATGTCTGCAAAAATGTTGGTGCATTGATCATTTCATAAACGGTATATATGAACTTGAGACCTAACCCATATGCCAATTTTCTTATGGTTTCTTTTCTCTTCTATTCGTTTATATACTTTTCAATTATATTCTTCCCAAAATTTTCTTTTAATACTTTTGATCTGATAGAAAAGGGACCACCTCGTCCGGTTTCTATGAGCTTCTAGATTACCAAGAAAAATAAAAACTAGATTTTTTTTCGCTTTAAAAAAAAAAGATCAGTTGGTGGCTTCCTTTACGGTAGTTTATTTTTTTGGAAGTCGAAAAGACTCAAAGGCATTTCAACCTCCTCTTGGCCACCATCATGTGATACATTATCTTCAAAAATTGAATATAGAATATATCGTGTGAAATGGGGGTCTATAATTCATCTTAACTACTGGGGCGTCCGGTAATGATTAAAAAAATAAGACTAGTTGAGGTTATTAATTAATCTAGGAAGCAAAATAAAATATGGATTAATAATGTGCATATGGTCCTAACAAAACAAAGACACCTTTTTTTTTACTGTTTAAATATGTTAATAATGCAAGAACAATAAGGGGTGGTGTCAGTGATTGTATGATAATGTTTGGAAAAATAAATATTATTAAATAGCAAGCAACCCATGCCAATTGCCATGCATGGAAGCTGGGAAGAAACTGATCTATAATTGTGTGCTAATTGGATTTTTTTTTCTTTCTAAAAAACGATATTATCTACATTAAAAATGAAAGATTGAATTTAGCATCATAACAAATTAACAATAATATGTTAATAATTGGAATTAAATCACCTTGATCGATGCGCATAAAATCTCTTAGCAATATCTTCCCATCGGCATGCCAAACAAGAAGAAAATCTGATGGGGTGCATGAAATAATCAATCTTCCGCGTGTCGCCCAAAAACCCTAGTCAGTCTGTCCCCCCACCCAACCCCGTTCCCTTTACTTTTGTTTCCTTCCGTGCCGTTCTTCACCCATCAACACAGGAGCTTTAATTTCTGCTCCCCAACATCCCAGCAGCCAAGCCAACGTGCCTTTACAAGCTGACAAGCCACCAATCAACACAGGGCCTTCACAGTTCACAAGCGCCAAGCCACTCTCGTCCTCTCCAACTTGAGCTTGAGCCGTGACCGTCGGCTTCCACCAATCACCATCTAAAGGTAAATTTTTTAATTCTTAAATGTATAATCCCTAACCTAATTAATTATTCAATACAAATTTCATTTAATTGGTATAAAATTATATGGTAATGCATTAATATGGTTATTGGTTATTGATTATTGATGTGAATCATATGCTTTTATGATTATTGATATGAAATTATGAAATTATTTTTTAGGGTGAAATTATTGATACGAATTGGGAATTAGAAATTTAACCCAATTGATACGAATTATTGATACAAATTTTTGATATGCTTCTATGATTCTATGATACAAATTATTGATACAAATTTAACCCAATTGATACGAATATGGTTATTGGTTATTAGTACTTTTGATTAATTGAATTGTTGGTTGGTTGGATTAGTTATTATACATACTATAGTAATAGTATAGTCTACTTTAGGATTAAGAGTCTAAGAATTTTTATTTCTTTCCATTTTACAGTTACGTAATGGAACGATATTATAAAAAACAATGCTTAAATCCTCCTTCAAACAATTGTAATTTGTTTGTATTAATTAATTATGGAAGACATTACTATATAAAAATATTTAGTTGTTGCCATTTTTCTTTAACCTTGCATTCTTTTAAGTTCGCCCCTCCCCCCGAGAAATCCTGGCTTCGCCACTGGCTACACATCACTTTTTGTATTTTTGCATGAGCATGCATATATAGCTTGCTCGATTTATAGATACATACATACATATATATATATATATAGAGAGAGAGAGAGAGAGAGAGAGAGAGAGAGACACACACACACACATAAATAAGGGTATATAATCTCTCAAAATCTTTATCATTTCAATGTGTACTTTTAAGGAATATATGATTGTTTGTTAAATCGATCGTATAGTAGTATCAATTAACTTAATATTATTGTAAATTGCACATCTGAGTGCAACAAAGTTGGCTGAAACAGTGTTCTCTTCTTTTTCACGCAAGTTTTAATCTCTGTTTTCATTATATAGATTAGATTAAAAATATCACTCAATTAAAAGAAAATATCATTGTGATTATTGAACAAATAATATACCAAAAAGAAGAATACATCTGATTGTACTATGTGAAAATTTAATGAGTGATGATTATCGCATGACGTTACTAAATACTAATTCACATGTTTAAATGTAACACGTGTTGTGATATGAGAGAGTGAACTGATTACCGTAACACTATGTGAGGTTCGACTTCTGATAATTAAGATTAAGACATTTGAAAAAGCAAAGATACAAGTCATGACCAAATGGTCACTTGAAACGGTGCCTTTTAGCCCACACGAGGATGCTACAAATTCATGGTATATATTTGCATGATTTGATGGTTATCTAAAGTCCAAAACCTATGAGTTCCATGTAATATATTTCTTCTTCCACGATCAACATGTGGGGTGTCAAACCTTATTGTTTCTCTTATCCGACGTCCACCATGTGCTAGTATGGACACCAGTTTGTCACTTTCGTGAACCTTCACAAAACTTAATAAGGATTATCAAAGTTGATTAGAAAATTACAAAAACAATAAGCTTAATTAGCAACTCCATAACCACTGCAGCTGACAGTTGGCTCACACGGTAACGAAGTAAGTTATCGATGATTAATTAGCAAATCTTCGTTTTGTTAGGGCTACTTATCCATTAGTTTAGGAAGATTAAAAAAATTTAGGTTTAGCAGCAGGGGTGGATGTACATTAGGACCAAGGTGGTCATAGGACTACCCGGAGTTTGAAAAATATACATGTGAAGGTCTTTCGCGGACCCCTTGAATGTTTGGTAGGTTCTTTTTGTGTCTACCAAGTGTTTCATGTAATATATGCTAGTCATATCTTGACAAGTTGCGTCGAAAAATTCTCTCGATATCACTCATCAATTGCTTCCGCATAAGTCGATATTTGTTGACATGTGCGGAACATGGTTTGGCTAACTGCAACAAATCCACCAAATGTTCGACGAAATGACTCAGTAAATAAACTGAATTTCTTTGCAAGCTTCACACTGTGTTATTTTAAAAAAAAACCTTGTACTTTAACACTAGGGCCCATAAAAAATTCAAATCCTAAATTCGTCACTTGTGAGCAATATATTCTGAATTTGACGATGAAGTATTCTAAGTTCAACACATCTAAACACGGTGGAAAGAAAAGGAAAGGAGAGAATATACGTATTGTTTAAGCTCTCTCCCATGTGGTATGATGCCCTAGAGAGATAGCCAACCACCCATAAGAAAAATGTAAACCCAAAAGAAAGCTTAAGCACCAACCTAACCTAACTGATCCAAACATAAAAACCTAACAAAATCACAAATTACGAATGAAGACAAAGAAGCTAGCTTTACACATATTTAATTTAATCGAACATATATTCCATATGCCACATTAATTTGAGATCTATTTTTTCTTTTGTAAGAGATCTATTAATTGGATTTTGACATGCTAAACCGTATATTGGATGCTGATTTTTAATTTAGATCATATATAGCTTTGAATAAATCATGAACTTCTGCTTTTAAGCGCTTTTGTACAAAAGTTGAATATGTAGAACTCTTCTAAGAACAAGGTCAAACAAGCCATTATTTATAAAAATGAGGTCTCATATACTCATACCACAATTCGTGACACTTTTATAAATCATGATCAGATTTCTATAACTCCACTATTTTTGGTCAATCATTTTTCCATAAAATCTCCCTCACACCGTCCAGATTCTCGAAAAATACCACAAAATTATTTCTAAACTATCAAAGGATCATATATATTCCTTGAAAGACAAATTAATTGAGCAATTGATTTTGTGTTTGGCCCGCCAATTAAGCAACCGTGTTCCTAAGCACCCACCCCCATGTGCAATTGGCTTTCCATAAAATAAGCAAAGAGAGGTCATGCCCATATTGTCCCCCTTGTGGCACCCTCTCATTGGCCGACCAGTCTTACTTTTTGCAACACTATTCGGGCGGCTTGTATTTTATTGATGTCGTTATTATATTTTGCCCTAGTACATTTGCCTAATTATTACTTACATATATTAAGCAGCCAACTCCAACACTCTCAACTCCCCATTTCCTCTCATTTCTCATAAGCAGTTTGAGTAGTTGAGAGAAAAAGCACAACAGAAGTGCTTGTAGAAAAAGCAGAGAAATTTTGAAAGATGATTAAGCTGAGGTCAAACAGGTTTTGCAGAAGCTTTAGCAGTTGCAAGCTCATCAGCAGCAGCAATAGTAAAAGCAAGAGTAAAGCTGCTGATCAAAAGGAGTTTGGAGGAGGCAATATTCTTAGCAATGGTGAAATCAAATGGGAGCGTCGACCGGGAGGCATGCTTGTTCAGACGAGGGAGACGGCGGCCGAAAGCAGTGCCGGAGAAGGCATGATCACGGTTCGAGTTTCAACTGTGTCTCATTTCCATGATATCTCCATTGAAGCCACTTCCACATTTGGTAATTAAGCCTTCTTTCAGATTCTTTAGCGAAACTTACCAAAACGGGATATTACTGTAGTCTGTAGTGGTAGTCATAATGAATCACGTATTATCATATGTTTTAAATTCTCACATAGCAGTGCGTGATTGACTTGAGATGCTGTTACAATGGCATCGCTAGGACTGTTCTTTTCTCTATATATGAGCCATAAATGCAAATAATCAAGTCCTAATTGGCTTTGATTCATTTGTTCTCTGCAGGCGAATTAAAGATGATATTGTCACTGGTGACTGGTATGGAGGCAAGAGAGCAAAGACTTCTTTACAAAGGAAAACAAAGAGAGGATGGGGAATATTTACACATGGTTGGAGTTAGAGACAAGGAGAAAGTGCTTCTGCTCCAAGATCCAGCTATCAAGGAAATGAAGCTTCTTCATGGAACTGGAACTCCTACGACTTGTTGTTCGATTCGTGTTTGAGAAATTGAGAATCATGGGATTATCTTTAATTAATCTCTGTTCATTACTAACCAAAAAAGTTTACTATGCTTTCCTCTCATGGAGAAAAATGACAAAGAGGGCAGCTGCACACTTAATTAATGGGACCAAAATGTAAAGATGTCTCATGTTTTTGTAAGAAGTGTCTTATGATTGACGTGATCGATGATCCTTCTGAAGTTTTTCTCCCTATGATGACTTGGCTAGCTAGATTATCTAGGGACTTTAATTTCATTTATCATTTTGTGTCGGTTGGGGCTTTCTGCAACTAAAAATTGTAAGTTGTTGAATGCTGGTGCATGTCCTTGTAAGCTTTGTAGTGACTGAGGGCATAAACTCTGCTGTGTTTATATATATATAAAAAAAAGATATGTTGATTCCATTTTCTTTCTTTTCCTCATTGTAAAAATGTAGAATATTGGTCCATTTGGTTTTGCCGAGGGACGATCAAAGGTTTCAAAATTGTGATGCTTTCTATGTTTCAACTTTCAATTGCATTGTATATTCACCGACGCGTGCACGCCGGCACAAAAGCTAAAGCTAAGCTAAAATATGCTTCTAAAAAGTGAGAAATGCTAAGAAGATTCTCTAAAAAATAAATATGTGCAAATTTTCTGTCACCTCACAATTTAAAGTTAATTCTAATGTTAAGATTATAAAACACCGTGCCAAAAAGATGAGGTGCAAAGAGTTCCACTTTTAAGAGTCTCCTTAGCCTTTCTCTCTAAAAGTAGAGAAATTTTAGGTCCGATGAATTGATCATGTTACCTGTGTGACCTCAATATTGGAAGAGTTATGCTTTGTGAGTAGCTGGATGGATGACGTGGTTCATTTGTTAAACTTAATAATTGTAAAGCAATTAAGAAAGGATTTGCATAAAACTAGAATATCCTCATAGCGTCTCAACCTATCATGTGTTACTATGCAATAAAATTAAACCCCATATGAGTTTGGAATGCCAAAGTGTCGGTATCGTTTTTTTATCGCAAGTCTACCTCCACAAATTGAGATATTTAACTGTAACAACTAAAAAGTAAAAGGTAATGCTAGAAAGACTAAATTTTGTAAACTAAATGACATGAAAGTTGACGATTGAATTATATTTAAGTGTTAATTAACGTGTTTAGTTTTTATTTAGTATACATAATTTAGTTTGACAATTTAATCTACGCATTACTTAAAAGCAAAAGCTGACTCCCTATCTATCTATTGGTTGAGCTAAAAGCTAACTCCGTTTAATGTCTCAAAAGCATGGTACTTAAGTATTTTTCTTTCAAATCTTTTAAATGTTCAAAATTATTATAATAATTTAAAAAATAAAAGAGTTTTGGACTCAGATAAAAACCAATCCCTTATTCATTAAAATATTACACCACATGCAGATGCTTAAGTACTTAATTAAGTGGAGTTTAATTACAGATCAAATAAGTGAGCGCACGAGTACAAAGTACACTTAAAGTTCAATTAACAAAATGCAGGACAACTAACTGGTCCCATGCCACTGTGACGGTCGTTAGGCCGAATTCTTGAAAGACATTCTGTTTGTGCTGCAACTGCATAGAGAAACAACTTCATAAAGCTTTTGGCTTTTGGCAAGTGGCCGGCAGCAACAGCAGAATGATTTTCTTAACCAAGCTTGTTCAAATCTTGTAATTGAATTTTAAACCTTTTGTTTACTTTCTTTTAGACGGGATTATTGTTTAGACAAATCCCTTATGGTTTGCTCCATCCATGTCCCAAAGCTTTAATTCAACCAGAAACATAAACCCTAAATAATTGATTCTCCAAGGTTTGATTTATATTCGATATAAACACAACAATTAAACATGCACAAACTATCACATTTTATTAAAAACCACACATGATACGCAGACTTAGACATAGCTAAGTTCGCTAAAACAGTAAAACTTCTCTCTCTAGATTTAAGTTCAACCGAAAACAAGAAAATCACGCTTACCACACACGAAACATTTTATTATCACACATTATCACATGATTATTTGTGAAACTCTCGTTTAATTAATTTCCTTCAATCTGAATAACCTTCTTTGGAGTTTTTTGAACTTCATGCTTGGGAATAGTGACCTTTAGAACCCCATTCTCCATAGATGCCTTAACTTCATCTGTCTTGGCATTTTCCGGCAGCCGGAACCTCCTCAGGAACTTGCCCCGGAAACGTTCGACACGGTGAAACCTATCTTTACGATCCTTACTCTTCTCATCTTTTTCTTCTTCATTCCTCTCGCCACTTATCTGGAGCACTCTTCCGTCAGTAACCTCCACCTTGACCTCCTCCTTCTTCAGCCCCGGAAGGTCGAAAACAAACACATGGGCGTCTAGGGTTTCCTTCCAGTCAGTTGGGGTGTTGAGGACAGGACACTTGTTGATCATGGAGAGAAATGGGTCGAATATTTCATCGCCAAACACTTGGGAAATGAGTGACATTTTGTATGATTAGCAAAGGCTAAGATCGATGAAGAGATTAGTTTGCTGGTGTTGCTGATTAATTTGGTTGCAGGAGAGATTTATATATATGGAGTTATGGAGTTGGATGGATGCGTCTTGAACTTTCTAATTACTAGTATATAGTTATCTTCGGATTTTTATTAAAGATAACATGTTCTACGATGTTCGATCAATCAGTAGGTGAATTGCTTGAACATTCTATCGGCTACTAGAACATGCATGAACGTCGCTTTCTAAATGTTGGGCTCTAATGATATCATTGGGCTGAAAAAAGAGATAAAGCCCACATTTTGGGGATGACATTTGTTTTACAAGACGATTATCCTTTTTTATTTTTATTTTTTCTCTTTTCTTTGATACAAATATATAATTACTGTAAGACCTAAGAAATAAATTGGTTTTCAATTCACGATCCATGAGATTCGAACCTAAGATTTTATTTTTACAAGTGAAGATGAATATCATTGACCATATACTATATGACCATTAGACGATATTCTAAATTATTTTAGTTTATAGAAGATTTCAAACTTAAAAGAAGGGAATGAACATACTACATGAGCCACTTGACGGAATCCATGTTTGGGGTGACTTTAAAAGGCTCTAGTTGGTAGTTGCACATGATTGATCCAAAGTAGTGGGGAAAAGGCATTGTTGTACTATTGGAGATGCATTTTGCTAGGTGAGTGAATGATGAACATGTTTCAAAACATAGGAGCTTACATAGAGGGTCGCAGGAGTACTATTTTCTGGTGCCAATATAGCAGCCTCACCATGTTTCCTCCAAAGATATATATATATATATCCTAAATCAAAACCATTCATCTCTAAATCAAACGTTACAAATTGAACCCGAAAAACAGTAGAGGAGGGGGAAGGGTATATGGAACATGCCCAGCAACCTCTTGAATGTATAAATTATTTGAGCTAGCTAGCTCCAAATTGAACGATCGATGGTCTTCTTGTTGTTGACAGAAGATAGAGAGTACAAATGAACATACTCAAGAAAACGCTCGTGTTGCGCAGTTTTGTGCTCTCTTTTCTTCCGTCAACTTATGATCTTCCACTTCCTGTTCCAGCTGATAAAATTCTACACTACTATTGGTCATCTTATTCTTATAAATATCCACACCAATTAAGGTAAGGAACCCATCTTTTGAAGCTCACTATTTCGCCCCTTTTTTGCTTCAGAACACGAAGGTCCTATGCGGTAAATACATGGCCCTTGCTGGAGCCATATCATCTCATTGTTTCTTCAGTACAACGAAATTCCTGCTAAGAAGGAGCTCGTAGTCATGGTTCACGGAATATTTGAGAAATTATCCATCTCACAAACATAGCTACATTAAACTGCAATATTTACACGTTAATTAACGTCTGATTGATTCTCATATATATCATCTTTTTGTGTATGTGATTTGTGCATATATTTTTACGCAAGAAGCATACTATTTATCGTTCCCTCTTCCCAGTAACGTGAGTGACAAGCAAAGCAGGAAAGAAATTAGGGAAACAAAACCATCCGCATGCACTGGATATCTAACTCAAAACACCAAAAACCATGCCTATCTCCATCCTCTTGGTAAGTTATGCAGGTCAGATCGAAACCAGACGTTCAAAACGCGCGTTAATTCAATTTCTCTTCACGAATCGACCCTGCAACATAGATATATGGAACGATTAATACGAAATTCGTCATCTGAATTAATTACAGAACATATATAACACACTTGGTTGTGATGAGAGATTAAGAGTACCTTCATACGGGGTCGTTTTTCGGCATTGAGCTTTCGGACTTGGTATCGGATCCGCTTGGAGTAGAGCCGGTTATGCCTCTTTTCCTTGTATCTCAACACACTGGCCAGTCTTTGCTCCATCTTCATTTTCAAGCTGCCGTCCTCTTCCGGGACTCTCCTTAAGTTCCCACCTGACCCCTGAACAAGTCCCATGCATTTCAGGTTACAACCCAACAGATGGAACCTCAATATTTAATTAAGGCTTAATTGGATTATCAGTGCCGTAGTGTTAGAGTAGTCGAAAGATAGCTCATATTGTAAAAACAATTAGGATACTGTGGCAAAGTCTGTTAGGTTTTGGTAATTATTAGTAAGTTAGCCTCACATGTGTGACTAAAAAGATAAAGTTAGCATCAAATGTGAGCCTCACGTGCTAACAATTAACCGAGAGTTACATTTTACTCTCACATGTATGGCTCACGTGCTAATAATTAACAGTGAGTTAACAAAACTTTAAATTTTGAACCAAAATCCTAACGGACATCACCACAAGGGTATAAATCCGAATTGTGTTTTATCATATGGGCTATCTTTCAACTATACTACCACAATGGGAAGTATTAATACAGTTAGGCCTTTAATTAATTTGTAATTTGATCAAAAAAATATTTAATTCCTTACCAAGACAATATAATATTTATTTTTAACAGAAGCAATTGAGTGTTTCATTACTAAGAACATCCAAATACAAAAAGTGTCAAATGAATACATTTTTCTCCCGTGACCAATTCCTGATCCGGAGATATTTCGCACAAAATGCAAATGGTAACATTCAAATATAATGTTGTAGATGAGACCGACAACATTGATTTCACATATACAATTTTTAATTGATGATTAAAAAAATAGGATATGGATCGTTTCGGATCCATGCATCTTAATCCGAAGGATCCATCAATCCCAGCCATTGAAATTTGATCTAACGGTTACGAACAATGACCCACTTTAAAAGTTATAATAACTTTAGTTGTTTGATCAAATTTCAATAATCCAAATTGATGGATTCTCATGATTATGATCCATGGTTCCGAATAGGATCCATGTCCAATTGATGGATTCTCATGATTATGATCCATGGTTCCGAATAGGATCCATGTCCAAAAAAAAATAAACCGTTATGATTATGACATTTGCATTATTAAACTATAGTTAATCACAATTTATATTTCACAAACATAATCAATGAAATTAATTTGAAGGTGAAATTACACATAAAGTTAAACAAAATGAATGCACCGATCAACGAAAAAGGGCAAGAAGTCAAAAAAATTCTTACATCGGGAGTACTGCTGTTATCATTGAGCTGAAAAAGCTGATGATCCTGCTGATGCATCAAGTCAGGTACAGTTTGTGGGGAATCTCCTCCATCAATGTACAGTGGTCCCTTATCGGACCAAGCATTCAATATCTCCTCATAATCCAGCTTCAACGCCAACGACAGCCCCTTTCCGCCGCAGCTCCACCGTCGATGACCAACATCCCGACCATCATCTCCGCCTCGTGTACCGGTAGTACTTGTCGTCGAGCTAGCCAAGCAGTCCTCCTCTCTCTTCCCCTCCACCAACTCCGAGAAACACACCCACTTCTCCACGCTTGTCTCCCTCTCTCTGCTCCTCATCGCCGTCCGTACAATGTCACACTCTGTTTCTTCTCTATACTCATCCCGTCCCCTGTAGTAGGAAAAGGACTCTGCTTCCTCCAGATCGGATGACATTGTCGACGTGGTGGCGGTGGAGGTTAGGAGGCCGTTGAGAGTGGCGCTGCCGTCAGACTCGAACAGCAAGGCCACGTTCTCGTCCTGTTGCATGTACCCTTTATCTTCAAAATCATTCTCGACCCGATTTTCCGGGTGCAGCGGAAAAAGGTTGAGCTGGGGGCGGCGGCGGCGGCGTTGGCGGTGGTGGGTCTTGGCCTTCGTTGATGTAACTTTGTTGGGTGCTCTGTAACTTTGTCCGTTATCCTCGGAGATGAGATGAGATCGAAGACTTAAAAACTTGGGTTTTCTGATTTTAGTTCTGAATTTCCGAGCTGCTAAATTTTTAATCAGTTCGTCTTCTTCTTCATCATCTTCTTCTTTCTGGATCATATCATCAATCATGGAGCTCCTCTGCACATGATCGTCGTGACCAGAAGGACTCTTCTTGTTGCACATCTCTCTCTCTCTCTCTCTCTCTCTCTCAACTCTCTTGCTTTCTCTCTCTCAACTCTCTTGCTTTCTCTGTTCACTGATAAATCGATTAAATTAATCGCGAAAAGGTTAGAAAAAGAAATTGGAAAGTATATTTTGGGGAGAGGCAGAGGCAGCAGAGGAAGAGCTCAGATTTTGACTCATTGGGAAAAGGTAATATTGATCATCAGTCCCGTATAGATGATGATGCTGATGCATTTGCTTTATGACACGTGGGAGGTGGTGATTGGGTGCAGGGGTGGATTGTGCTTTGTTATCCAGATTTCGTTGCTGTAGATGATGTGATGATGTGATGATGTGATGATGACTGAACTTTGATGATTCATTGATGGATCGAGTTGTGTAAAATTTTGCCCTAATGTTTTTAACTGGTGATTGTTTAGTTTCATCGTTATACAGTCATACCGTCACATAATGTTAAATTTTTTTTAAATGTGTAATATATTAACACCTTTCGTACAAAAGTAGGTCAACCTCATCACATCAGTAATTAACAAACCAATTTTTTTTTTTTTAGAATCTCTCTATTCGTAGACCACCTCTCACAAACTTATATCTTGCAATTGAGTTTTACCTAAGCTTTACGAATGATCTGGTCAAGCTAATTAATTGAGTTTAACTTATGCTTTACGAATGATGTGGTCCAACTGATATGTTGAAATTTTAGAGATGTCGTACACTTATATAACACATGAGTTAGCAAAACTAAATGGCGTTTAATTTCGCACTCACAATAAAATTTATTTCCAATGCAAGATTTGTTGTTGGAGACCAAATGTCATCCATGAGACCATATTGGATTGAATAATGGGGCACTATGAAGTGGTCTTGCCAGGCTCTTTCATGTGCCTTTGATCAATGCTATAGTCTAGTACTCATGGGATAGTTGTGCCTTGTGCCATCTCCAACTCCAAAGATCATTTTCATTTAAGTCCTTCATAAGATCCATCATCTTTATAGTTTCAAGAGCCCACAAGTCTAATCAACATGGAGCCAAAATTCAAGTATCATTCAAATTATCATTGGAAAAGTGTCGATATAATAGTGTTATTTAGGGGACAAATTGCAATAATGATAATTTCTAATAAAGATGAGTTCCGCATACAATGTTGTTGTATTCAGTCTCAACCATTGATTAATTTGAACTAGTATTCGACTTTGGTTTAGACTAGATAACAAGAAACTATAATTCTAAGTATGATAAAGGTTGTTGCTATTGGCGCTCTAAAACTATCATGATGCACTTCTAAAATTTTCGTTGTGTTTTTATAAATGTGGAGTGCATAATGATTTTTTAGTGCCAATAATAGCTTATTGATTAAATTGTTCAATTAATTAAACTCTGAAGGAGTGTCGATATGATATGATTAATATTATGTTTGGACATACAAAATTGATCAAATTGTTGATTGCCTCTGTAATACAGATGAGTCACACATACAATAATAGGACTCTCTTGTATCAGAGATACAATCAATAATATGGCCAATTTTGCATAATTAAATGACCTTATTTCACATATTTTTGTGGGACAATGAATTTTCCTAGACCAGAGTAAGGCGGATTGGGATACAAGTACCTTAGAAGTCCTGTCATAGACGCAATGACTCCGATCAAATTAAGTCGCCTAAATAGACCAAGAATGCTACCACATCTTGTTAGACTCCACAATGGTAGGCGAGGCTCGCAGACCTCATTGAGATCGACCGTGCTTGCTCCACAAGTAATCATAATTCTAAAAAGAAGCAATATCTTATGCTAGTTATCTTCTAGAATTATTCCGCTTTAATACAGATTCTATTTTTTGAAGAACTCTCCCAATTAGTATAAACACACCCACCTAAGCCCTAGGGCATATAATGCTTTCGTACACTTACTTTGATCTCTTGCACACTGCTTCAATTATAAGATTTATCCTCACTTGATCGTAAGAAAGTCGTTGACTGGTATCACTAGGGATGGGCAAATACCCATTGGTTATGGGTAACCGCGGTTACCCGCCCATTTAAATTAAACGGTTACGGTTATGGGTAACCGTTTAGATAAATAAACGGTTATGGGTATAACCGTTTACCCGCGAAATTTAAATGGGCTGTTATGTGTATTAACCACGGTTATAAACGGGTAACTGTTTACCCATTTATTTTATATATGTAAAACTAACACAAACCATGTTCTCGATCCAATAATACTTAGCACCCAATAAATTAGCAAGGAATTCATCGGTCATTCTCTCAATAACACTACTACAGGAATGATGATTCTCATCATCAAGGAATTGGCCAAATTAATTTAAATTCCTTGCGGGTAACCGTGAAATTGACAGAAATGCTTTGACATAAATGTCTTCTAAACAATTTTTGTAACCCAATAATACTTAGCAAATATTATATTTACCTTCATTGGTAACAGTTAAAAATATCGTCCGTAAACTATTATTTCAATTATTGGAATGGTATAAGGACTTAAAAAATTAAAATATGGAAATGTATGATGAATGTACCTATAACGGTGTTTAATTGTCAAAAAAAAATTGTCAATTTTTTTTTAATTTTCAAGTTGTTAAAAAACATGTAGACGGGTGAAAAAAGGGTAATGGTAAAAAAAAAAAGATAAACGGGTAAAAAATGATAAATGGGTAAACGGGTATTAAACGGTTACGGTTAAATGGGTATGGTTAACCGTTTATAAACGGTTATGAGTATGGGTATAACCGTTTAGGCAATTACCCAACGGGTAAACGGTTATGCGGGTATGAGCATAAACGGTTATGGGTAAATTAACCGCGGTTACCCGCCCGCATAATCATTGCCCATCCCTAGGTATCACACCAATACCCTAGGTTGCTCACGGTTGTTTGTTCTTGGTTGTATTGTAGGCAGCCATTATCACATAACTCCTCCATACACGGTTATGCAAAAATTTGATTCCAACAATTTTCAAATCTTTAGTTAAAGTAGAGAAAAGTTGCAAGCGTAGGAATTTCCACATGTTTACCTCTTTACTTGTTTGGCACAGTGGAGGGAATGCCAACAGAAACGACCCACAAGCCATAAGTTAACACAAGAAAGTGCTAAAATCTGGGCTTTGGCAGGCCCCTCTGGCCTCTGGTCTCTGGAAAAGCTTTTGCATTGCTTTTGTGGGTGGGGCCTCTCACTGAAAAAGGTCTTTGCACAAACACACGTGTATAGATTGCTCCCAATTTTCACAACAAGAAATATCACGAAGGATTTTTTTTTTAATGCCGATAACATTGTCTAGGATATTATAATAAAAAAAAATTAATTTTATGATAGAGTTTTTAGTGTGCAGGTAATAAGATCTAGTACATCAAATAAAACAACACAATCGGTCCGAAAGTAAAAAAAAATTCAATCACTTGTACAATTCCATTTGGTATATCCGGCCCACAAAATAATTTCTCAAATATCGCATCACCATCACAACCCAAAACGCTCATATGATTCCTTTTCTTGTAATTACTATTTTGGGTTCGGGTATGTCACATCATCAGAGTGTCGGTGGGAATGGGATTCCCATTTTGGTATTTTCCTTTTGTTTTTGCTTTTTATTTTGCTTCTTTTGGGTCACTTCTAACGAAACTAGTTGGAGCGAATGTGTAAACCAAAGCAATCATATTTCTTAAGAGGTAAACAAGTTGGAGCGAATGTGTTATCATCTCTGAATTTAAGTTCGAATTTAAGTACGTAAGAATCCACTGGCCAAGTAGCACATGGATTAGGTTAAATTTCTATTAATTTCCTTTCTATTAGTTACTTCTTGATCATTAATGGATTTGTTATGTTGGGCAGCCATAAGAACTAACAGCATCCTATAACCTATAACCTTAAGTGGATGAATAAATATTCTTAATTATTACTTGAGCTACAAGCGTTGCAGCTTGTGATCATGATATGGAGAAAATTTTCATTGTGACGGGAACACGGATAATACATCACGTGTTTTTATGTAAGTGGTGGGAAATTTTATTTTTGAAGTTATTAACTTTTTAACACACATATCCACCATTTGTATAGTGACACGTGGTGTACCATCCCGTGTGCTGGTTATACTGAAAAATCTCTTTATGATATGTATCCACATTTAATCATCCTGAACACCAACACATAAAAAGCATATACGTTTGTTCTTTAGAGACTCTATACCATGCATGCATATGCATGAATTCTCTAATGTAAATTATTAAATCAGCTAGGTTTCGAAATCTTTTTTCATCGTGCAATAATTAACCCATGCAAACAAGATTAATAGAGGGAGGCCCTAATACTTAATGCAAATGCCCTTTCATTAATTATCTGGAAAAAGGAAAAGTGAACGAATGAAACAGGACGAATATGGATCATTCGACGTTACGAACAGTTATACGACCACGTAGGATCCAACATTGAATTAATTAGGGCATAATATGAATGCGCATGCAAGTACTCATGGGGTGACTACTAGCTAATTAAAGCTTGCTTGATTAAAAGGCAAAGAAGGAGGCGGCTGCGAGCACGAGAGCACCGGCGGTGGAGGCAGTGGAGAAGAAGGTGGGGAGGGCGGCGGTTTTAGAGGGAGCCTCAGCGAGAGAGGGTGTGTCCGCAGTCACAACGTCAGAGGGAGCCTCTGTAGTAGTGTCACGAGTAGGGGCAGGAGGGGATGCTGAGGCTGAGTCATCGGGGGAAGGGGCGGAGGCGCTGGAAGAGGAGTCGGAAGATGGAGCAGAGCTACTGTCGTCCTTGTCCTTGTCCTTGTTTTTTGAAGACTTGGGGGAAGAAGCCGGACTGCTGCTACTGTCGTCCTTGGCGCTTGGAGACGGTGAGGACTTGGGAGAGCTGGAGGAAGAAGACTTAGGCGACGGAGATGAACTGTCTTTACCTTTGTCTTTGCCGCTGTCCTTGCTGGAGTCGGGCGAGCTTGCGGAGGATTTAGGTGACTTAGATGAGCTGTCTTTGCCACTGCCCTTGCTTGGAGCCGGAGCAGATGATGACTTGTCCTTGTCTGATGACTTACCATCGTCGGATGACTTGGGGGATGGTGCTGATGGGCTTGGGGCGGATGAGGACTTATCCTTGTCCTTGTCCGATGATGATTTGTCCTTGTCCGATGATGATGACGGGGCATCAGATGAATTGTCCTTATCTGATGATGAATTGTCCTTATCTGATGACGATTTGTCCTTATCTGATGATGAAGATGAACTGTCAGAGTCTTTTTTGTCGTCTTTCTTAGGCGATTCCGATGGCGAAGGACTACTACTCGAATCTGCTGCCATCGCAACTCCGACAATGGCAACCAAGATCAGAGCAATGAGAATCAATTCGCGACGTGCCATTTTTCTTCTCGCTCTTCTTCTTGCTTTTGTTTTTGTAGCAAAATTAGGGTTTGATGTGGCTTATAACCTGTTGCGTTAATTCGTTTACTTGCCGCGTAAGGTAGATTTTTCTCTTGTGTTGAGATGATTAATGAATGGTTATTGCAGTTGTTTGTCACTAAATTTATTTTTATAGTTGTAAAATATAGAGAAACACTGCGCAACCAAAGGACGTATGTGGATCATAACATGGTTGGAAGGGAATGAGATTTATAGGACTTAGCGTGGAAGGGAGACAGCGTAGGAAATCTGTGGAGGATAAGACACCAGAGTTAGTTTATTCTGTTACGACCTGATGGCTTCTATTAATTAATTAATTAGCTTGTGTTTTAGAAGTAATGTGGTTTCTTGGCTGAGCGGGCTTAACGAATCATGGTTAAGGTCACATTTGTACCACATCTCTAATAGAGCTAGGGTCCACCAACATATGTGAATCTCATTTCTAATAGAGAAGTAGTACAATTGTGTTATGAAAATTGTGTTAACAATAACGTTTTTGTGGTTCGATAATTACAAGGATCTTGAATTTCCATCAAACATTCAGACTTGAATGTATTTCTACTCATGATTTTGTAAGAACAAACTATTATTAGAAATTTACAAAGAAAGATGACAAGGAACTTAATTCCCTTTGTGGTAAGATTTGGTTTTGGCCTTTATGATATGTTCTTCGTTTCTCCTTTTGTGCTTTCATTTACTATCCATATCAGTAAATAGATATTGATTATAATTAATCAAGAGGTTATGTGAGATGTCAAGTGTCAAAGTTTTCAAGTATAAGGCTAAGGAATCATGAAATAACAATCTATGCATAACAACAATTTATCTAGTTATTGGGTCGAAGACAACTAAGCATAAGGGTTCCAAATATCAACAATTTATATATCATTGCATTCATGTAAGTTAAATTTCATTTCAACAATACAACTGCTACTAAACTAAAGACTATTAGTTGGTCATTTAGTCGATATAGGCGTTGGGGAGAGATAAACTAATTAACTTACAATAGGGATTATCATTGTGACAATATTTCAAACCAATCACGCATTGTCATGTGTAACAAAAATTTAAAACATGTACCATCTTTGTGGTTAGCTGCCATAAAATAGAGAGTATGAGAATGTACGTGACAAGGACACACACAATGTATGACAAAAGAACAATGTTGACTAGGTCTGAGAAAGTATTCACATACCGTCATTATGGAACAGATTCGTGCTGACCATCTAAGTGGCGACTGCCACTACAAACAACTCGAACTGAACAAGAGATTCTCTCTTTTAGAGAACTTCATTAACGCTTCTTCCATTGATTTCAGTTGTCGGGTTTCTATATTGGAATAGTGTATTCAGCACATACCCAACAATATGCTCTCTCCAGCTATCAATCTTTCTTTCATCTTTTGATGAAGATTCTCGATTTAATTTAGGTTTTGTTATATCTCGTGATGACTATGTAGATTATGATCTTTCTGATGGGCCTATCAGGAGTATCATAACTCACACAGTCATCATGAGCCATAACAAAATCTAAACTAAATCCAGAATCTTAATCAAAAGATGAAAGATTGATATCTGGAGCGAGCATATTGTTGGGTATGCACTGAATACACTGCTGCAATTTAGAAATCCTATGACTGAGGTCAATGAAAAAAGTCCTAATGAATTCCTCTAAAAGAATAAATCTCTTGCTCATGTCGAGAAGTTGTTTGAAAACCACTCTTTGAAAATGAAGAACATCAAAAGATGGATGAGCACGTTTCATAGGACGGGCAGTGGGACAAGAGGAGGAAGAGTGAATAACAGGAGTTTGGTCTTCAAACTTCAAAGCACGAAGACGCTCGGACTGAGGAAACCATGACACCCAGAAAAAAAATGGTTTGTGCAACTTTCAAGAAAAGAGCAATATATATATATATAACAAAACAAAACAGAAGTCAGAATCCAATACAACTAAAAAACCAACAGATAACAACCAACAAATGACTATAAAAGAAAGACAAATGCTAAGGCTCTGCAGTCAGCCAAACAATCAGCAAAAGAACCATCATTATCGGCAATTGAGAATGATGAGTCGAGATAAGGATAAGAAGATGATTTGATAGATACTGATGATGCTGCACAAACGCATGAATTGATAAATCCTTTAAAATCCTTTAAAATCTTAGTTTGACTACACCCCCTAATTAAGGAAAAAAAGAAAAGAAAAAAAGAGACATGCTTGACAGCAAGTAAAATTAAAAACACAAGAATTGGTGGACAGCAGTAAAATAACAAAACATGCGATACACAAAAAACCATAATATGTGTGAGAGAGAGCCAAAAATTGAGACTATGTATATGCAATGTAGTGAAACAAGGCAACTTAAATGTAACCCCTACCAGGAATATACACTCAAATGTCACTCAAGGTGTGTGGGATTAAGTGTTTACATTCAAAAGATTTTTTCATGAATGTTTTGTCATATGCTGCAGATTGATCTCGTCTCCACACATCAACAAATTACCCTCAAGAGATTAAGTTGGTTCTTGCAAAAGGATTGCAACGTGGCATAGAGACTTGGTTAAAGAAATGAAGATATGGGAAACACAAAGTTTAAGAAACTAAAGGAGTTGCGGAAGATGAAATGGACAGAGAAATGCACCAATGAACAAGGCAACTTTGCAGTATATGGAGTGGTTGATTTGAAACAAGAACAGACATAAAACTGCACATTGAATTTTTTTTATTTATGATTCTTGCTCTTCATGTACAAACTACACACTTAATTTCTTATGATTCTGACAACTCACTTTGTGAGTCACTTTCAATGATCTCGTTTCCTCTTTTATTCTTTGGCTCTTTGTTTGTAATTTGGCTTTCTTCAAAATTTGCGTCTTCAATACTTGAACAACCTAGAACTCTTCTTTAAAAAATGTCTCTACTAGCTTCTTAGTAGGGTAGGATAAATTTGTAACTAAGGCTAGGTACAAAAAAATGTAGGTTGGAGAGAAAAAAAAAAGGCTTATGTAAAGGCTCAATGGGGCGAACAAGGGCAAAAAATAAATAAATGTAGGGCACTAGCTTCTATGACAATGATGGTAAATTTCTAATGCTTACTTTCATCACTAAGAGAATGTAAGATGTGATACAATGTCATGAGAGATCTCAAAGCAAGTTCTAGTGAGGAAAATGGCATAAGATTGGATTTGTAAGATGTGATACAAAGTTTGAATCTTTGAAGATGAGAGAATCCCACTCCTTCATATATGACGAAGTTTGATTTGAACCAAATACAAATTCATTTGATTTTTGTTTTTCTTTGATTGTCTCATTGTCAAGTGAAAATAGGGGTTTTAATGAATATGAATCATGATAATTGGTTGAAATAAACTGTGTTGAGCATGAGTCTCATATTGATGGGTGGAGGGACCTTGTATGGACTTATAAGAGGTTAGCTACCCCATATTACCAATTGGTTTTATGGTGGAACTTCAACTTTCTTCATGGTATCAGAGCAGGTTGCCCATGTGTGAAGCCAAACGGTCACATGCGCTCCATGTCACCCCGTTGTGTTGCCCACGTGTTAGGTTTGAAAATTTGCCACACGTGAGGGGGTGTGTTGAGAATAAGTCCTACATTGATGGGAGGGGGACCTTGCATGGGCTTATAAGAGGTTGAGCTACTTCCCATATTGTCAATTGGTTTTATGGTGGAACCTTTTGAAGAAAATCTTTCTTAATTATATTCTTTATTGTTTTTCATTTGCTTGCAATATTATGATAGTCTTTCTGTAAAAACTCCATTAGTTATTGTGGTAGTATGATAACGTGGCACATAATTTGAGCCCAAAGGCCACTTAAATAGCACCATGTGGAAAAATAATTTAAAACTAAAAAAAAAAAGAGAGAAAAAGCTAAAATCAAAATGTTGTCTTCACCTCCTCACGCCAACCTTACCCCAGAACCAAAGAAATCATTCGAGCTGTGCAAGGCTGCAGTGCAATGGAATTGAACATCAACTTAATTACCCCTTATTGTCAAATAATCTAGAAGCCGGCCGGCCATCTTCTGATTTCTTTGAGTTGATGACAACAGGTGATCGCAAGCCGTCAGCTAATCACCTCGAAACTGTCCAGGGTAGTGGCGCGTCGATCCTTCACCAGAACATAGCAACGCCTATCTTTCGCTGGCGATGGCAGAGCCAACGCCTACAGGAGCAAAGTCATAGCAATCACGTACGAGCACTCTGAAAATTTCCCTTATATTTTATTTTTATTTTATTTTATATTTTTATTTTTATTTTATAAACTTTTTAAATCATTTAAAAGAAGGAATTATTTTGTATACTCCACGTGGCACCATTTTATTAGGGTTTTAGACCTCATATGTGTGTCATGTCAGCATACTAAAAGAAGAACTAACAAAGAATGACCAAATTGATGTGCGGCTAGTCAATTTCAAGTGCGATTTTGAAATTAAAGGATCAAATGATGAGTTAAATCAGTTTCAAAGACATTTGTGATAAAAGCCATACTCTAAAAGAATGATAATAAATATGGATGGCATGACAATATCTTAATCGTTGAAAATAACTTAACGACTTAGAAATTAATAAATTGATTAGTTGCTCCATGCATACACGCAGTGTGCCAGCATCGTGCTAAAACAATTTCTGATAACATAAACATTGATACAATCGTACATATGTTCCAATTAACTTCGAACAATTCATATAAACTTGATAGGAAAATAGGGTCAGGACTCAGGCGTAGGCTTACATGCATGCAGATTCCAAAACAGTTATGTTCACATAAAATTGCTGTATGCTTCTTTAATTCTTATTGCTAACAAATAGCTTACCATGCAATTCGTTTTTCCAAGTGAAAATTCAAGTTACACAATAGTTTTAGTATTCTAAATATAAAGATTAACTTGAAATTAGTATATACTGATCAAATTAAATAGCTAGTACAAAGGATACAAAAAAATAAAAAATAAATCCATGTCAAGAGAGGACGGAAAAAAAATATGCAAAATACAGGTTGATGATCTTTCTCGTACTTATTCATAATTAAGTCTACGTATGGAGAGACTCTATAATGAAAGATAAAAGCTCAATCAATTCAATTAATTTGATAATTAGAAGCTCCTCAGTTTTTTATGAGCCTTGAGAGATCATCAGTGGGATAATCCTCCTCAGCGTCCGAGGGTCCCTCAGCTGCGGCCCCGCCTTCTGGGGCAGCCGCGATCTCAAGCGTCTCATCGGTGGCCTTGGTCCCAGGAGCAGCTGCGTCGCCACTGTCGGGAGAAGGAGCGGATGATACATCGTTAGCGGGGCTTGGGGCTGAGGCCGGAGTGCTGGCGTCTTCACCACTGGGAGAAGGAGCTGATGAGCTGGAAGGTGATGGTGAGGTGGTGGCGTCAGGGGAGGAGGCCGGGGAGGGGGCGGGTGGTGACGTGATTGGCTCTTGTGCTAAAACACCAGTAATGGCTACAAATACTAGGGCAAGAACAATGACTTGACGTCCCATCGTTGCTTCTTCTTGTTTGGTAATACTTTTGTGTCACCTTTTTTTTCGTTCTTTAATTTGCAATACTTCTCGAGAGATGGATATATACGACTGCGAAACCAACGTACCAAATTATGGAGGTGGAAGTGGGTGGTGATTAAGATTAATATATATGAGATTAGTGGGAGAGAGAGTAGGGATTATCTGTGGAGTAAATTAATCGAAGACAGAGAGAGAGAGAGGATATTTATAGTTTAATTTGGTGTTAGAGGGAAGGAGATAGAAGAGATATTATGGGTTCTCTTGGCTGGCCGGGTTTAGCGGATCATGCATGGTTCTAAAATTATTGCTACATTAATAGAAATAACTATTAATGGAAGGAAAAACAAGGATCTTTGTTCTTCTTTTTTCTAACCTTCGGCATTTGGATTAGGGTTTGGTTGTTTAGATAGATTATGTGCCAACCAAGAAGTTTTTTTTTTTTATTTATTTATTTATTTATTTTTTTGGAGAACCTCGGCGGTACGAGGGAATTTTATTGATAAGAAAAAAGAAGTTACACCTAGACAGGGGGGACATAAACCTAACCCCTCATAGAATAAGAGAAAAGAAATACAAAAGAAAAAAGGGGGGGACATGCACCTTACCCCTTTCGAGAAAGGAAATGCCGGAAAAAGAGGGGGGGACATAGACCGTACCCCTCTTGGAAAAGAAAATACAAGGAAAAAACTAGGCGGACATAAGCCCAAACCCCTCTATAAACCTTAAAAGGTAATAACCTGCAAAGCAAACTGCAAAACAAAAGGGAATCCAAAAAGGTTAGGAAAAGAAAGGAGAAGACACATCAAGAAGAGGAGACAAACCTGTAGGTTGGCATGCCCAAGAAATCTGAGTGCAGAGGAGGGAGGATCTCAATTGGGGGAGTGGAATGCCAGACAAGTGAAGATGATAGAAGCCTTAAATTGGCTAATTTGTCAGCAACAACATTCCCTTCTCGAAAAATATGAGAGCAACGAAAAACCATGTTCTGCAAAAGGAGTTATGACATAATTACAAGTTTCAAACTATGCTAATTCTGCGAGAAAATGCGAAATAAAATATAGACCTATGACATAAATTAAATCTCATAATTTTAATTTCCAACTGAGAAGAAATCCATGATCTTGGTGTTTATTCCTTTAATTGATGAAAGAACCGAAGTTGCATGCATGGTTTTGTGCATATATAGGAGAGATTTTTAGTATGTTAGGAACAAAAGATGATACACCACGTGTTATTATATAAGTGGTGAGATACTTGTGTAAAAAAAATTTAAAACTTGAAAATTAAAACTTCTCTCAACTTATATAATGACACCTAATATACCACCCGTATTTCGAGCATGATGAAAATTTTCGTTATATATACAACGTTGTTGTCCTAAATATAACTGTGAATGCTCATAAATGTGATCAATATTGTGTTTTAAATAACAATATATTATAGTTAATTTCTATAATTTTGTTATTATGTTCATTAGCTAGACCGGTATCGATCCAAGATCATCGATCACGTGGTGGGCATACATGGATCGATGGAACTGGGTACACATTGACATCCCCTTTCCTTTCTGAAATTTAAATGTTGGGTGTTGAGCAGAGGAAGCTGCATAAAGAACAAAATAAACATATATGATATATGGATAATAATGCATGTTGGGAACATCAATCTAACATTACTTTTCAGATTTCCGCGCCTTCCCTTTTTATATTTTAATCTTTTTCAATTCATCTAATTCAAATATTGAAAATTAAAAAAATGTGTGAGAAGTTAAAGAAGATGTGTGTGGTGGATATGAGGATATCACACCTCACATACATATATATATATATAACACGGATATATGACATCATTTTTTTTACACAACTTTTCACACAAATTTTTGCAGGGCCAACTTCTTAATGTGTTTTAACGATCCGTACAGTTTATCTTTTAGGTTTTTCTCTCAAAGATCATGTCTACCAAATATACCAAACCTAAAACGATATGACAATTTGTTTAAGGATTTTGGGTTTCTTTGTACCGTATTCGTCTATTTTCTTATGAATGTCTTAGGCCTCGTTTGGCACGTCGTATTAAGTGCCAAATATGATTAATAATACGGTAGCAGTTGTTTGATACACTATCGTACTAAATAAGCACCCACTTAATTATACAATCCATCAAATTTAATATGATTGACATCGGACAATTAATACAACCCAAAAGCTCGATATTATTAGTAGGGGGTGCTAACCAAAAATACGCTTGCTTCTCTTCTTCGATTTCACGCATCTGCTCTTTGGCGAGTCCTCTCCATCTTCATCAGCAGTTCCTCGACAAGTTCTCAACCCCAACCGCCACTCCTCTGCAATCAGTCGCTAAGCAATTTCCCATCTCGTCCGCTGCTTCCTGCTCCATCACGTTTCAGTCGTCGACGTCGAAGCACGATGATGTGGATGAAGAGGTAGTTGAGATCAGGAAGCGCGATCTGTCACACCTGGATCTCGACATACATTAAGAGTCGACACGTCACAAGGGAAAATAACGTTCGTTGAATACGACATAAGTTACGGCAGGAAATACTTTAATTGATGAACCAAAATAATATGAAGGTGGCTAAGTTCTCCACAAGATATTTACCAATATGCACATCCCAAAAAGAAGTACAACCCTCGCTAGACTAAGAACAAGTTCGAGGTACTCAAAAGAAAGTCCCAAAAAATAAAGTACAAGAGAGGATATAGGGGTAACCTAACGCTCCAAGTCTCTGATAACTATACTGCTACCCCATCCACGTACCTCTCAGAAGCTACTCAGACCTGTCACCTGTAAGATCAGTGCATACACCATCGGAATGGTGCACTGGGCAAACAACAACCCGGATAAGTTGCGAAGCTCGTGTGAATGACAATAATACAATGCATGTGATAACAATAATAAAATCAACCATCAATCACAGTTTATAAACCTCGAATATAAAACATTCATAAGAAATCAATACCAAACCTTTGATATCTCCGAAGGAGTCACCCAGACATCCAACAGCTTTTCTAAGTCAAAACTCAAGGTTCTCGAAACGATAGTTTACAAAAACACTAAAAACTAGGGCTAGAGTGACACAGTTCGGTCGAAGCCTACATAAGTAACCAAACAGGAAGTGGCCTCCTATGGCGGATTAACCAAGCAGAACCATCCTTGCAGTAACCAAGTAGGTAGTGACCCCTTATCGCGGATTAACCAAGTAGAGTGACTCATACGCATCTGTTAGGCAGTGATCACCTATGGCGGATTAACCAAGCATGATCACCCCTAAGTGTGTGTATGGCCATACTAAAGATACAAGGATCACATATCGCGGATTAACCAAGCATGATCACCCCTAAGTGTGTGTATGGCCATACTAAAGATACAAGGATCACATATCGCGGATTAACCAAGAACGATCATTAGAAAATATGGTCCCCTATCGCGGATTAACCAAGCAGGACCATTAGTGACCCCCTATCTCGGATTAACCAAGCAGGGTCATAGTCCCCTACTAGCCCTCAATTTAACAAACATTTCAAAAAATATATTTTCAAACACATTTCATAAACATTTCAATAAGCAATTCACATAACATTTCATAAAATAGATCGATGGTAAACTTTATAAAAACAATTATTTAGCATAAAACATAACTTTAGAAATTCATGTTGTATACACAAAGTATACTAGCATGGGAGTTTTCAGGGTAATAACAATATCACATATATTAAAGTCACTCACCTGGAGTCCGCGCTAATGCACCCTAACACGAGAATCAAGGCGTCACACTCTCTCACCTCATGTGGCCAAGTACAATTTGGCCAGAAAGGCTCCAAATTCTTCGATTCGACTTCCTCGGTGTTCCTACACCCCTACAATTGATTGGGTCTTGATCCTGGGTCCAAGGGAAGTTGATTAAGGGTGGTGGTGAGTGGTGAAACTCGTTGGAACGGCGGAATCGCCGTGAAAAAACCTCTGGGCACCCACATAGTTTATACGGTTTTTTGACTTAAAATTCCTTCAAAATTGGGTGGAGATGGTAGATGGGACGTAATGGAAGAGGTGGCAGGTGTGGGATGGTTGAAGATCACCTGAAAATATGGTGGAAATGGCCGGAATTAGAACCGGGTCGAAGGTGTTGTCGTGGGTGTACGGTCAACAGAAATGGAAGGGGAAACATCCCTCTTTTCTTTTCTTCCCTTTTTTGATTGGCTGCTGCCTAAACTTTTCTAAAATCTGATTGGTCCCTTCCTTCTTCTAACTAATTGGTCCCTTAACCCAAATATCGGTATGGCCTCTTACCCACAAAGTGGGAGATAAATAATTCATAAAATCTATAGTATCACAACTTCAAACGTCCGTAACTATACCGTTATAATCTGGACTCGCAAACGGCTTTCGCCTATGCGTTCGTGGTTTCGAGATCTATTTGAAAACACTAGTTGTAACTTCGAAAGGTCGACGAATGCTAAAGATTGATTATGAAACTTCAAACTTGATAACCAATCCATTAATATTCCTAAAATAAACTAATAAAGATAACGTAATCGCGAAATACGAATCTAAACTACGAGATACGTAAAGAATATTGAAATTCCGGGAATGGGATTTCACACGATCGATGTCAACAACAACAGACTCAGCAGCTCAATCATCTTCCGCCACTGACAACGTTGGATCCAGCTTCGACAGCTCTGATTAACTCGGACCTTTGTTAAAACTTGAATTTTCTCAACAAAAAAAAATCAGGTTTTAAAAAAAAATAAAAAATTATTTGTTTGCCACGTAGCAAACATTTGGCAGCCACATGACATATTTGTGGCAGCCACATCAACACTTAACGGATCAATGGATGAAAATTGTAACAGACATGAGTCTTATATCCAAGTTCCTGGGAACCCTATGGGGAGCTTTATTAAAAACTAAAAAAAAAAAATTTCTTTTATTTAAATATTTTTAATTTACATGGAAATATTTAATTAGACTTTTGGGATTTCTGTACATAAACAGAATTTTTGACAAAAAATTATGACATAATGATTACATGATTTGCGACACTCATTTTGAAGAACTACATTGTTTGATTTTGAATTTATAACCATATTGATACGGTGAGTTAAATTCAGAAAATTTTTATGATAAAACTCTATAAAATGTGTGAAAATCAACTCTTAAATTAAATTGAGAAAATTACAGAATTTATCGGTAAGAATCACATGACCAAAACATCAAGAACCATGCACCAAGATCTTGGATTCATCCCAGCACAACCAATATATATTTTTACAATTTTATAAGATGTTTTGATTGGACAGGAGAGAGATGAAAAACATAAAAGATATATTATATGGTAGATATTTTAATTTGTTAGATCATAGAGGAGATCGCCATATTTGACTTGGAGTTCAATACAATTTAGGCATCGTCTGTCTCCTCTCCTTCTCTCTCGCTCCTCCTATACCTATTCCTCTATCATCCACGCGTTGCCCTTTTGCCCTCCTCTCTTTCTCTCTCCTTTCCTCTCTCTCTCCTCTTCATCCATGGCTCCAGAACTCCAACAGGAGGAAGATTACACTACTGGCCCTGAAGGTGCTCATAAAACCAGAGTCACCGTCGTCGGCAGTGGCAACTGGGGTAGTGTTGCCGCCAAACTCATTGCCTCCAACACCCTCAAGCTCTCTTCTTTCCACGGTATTATTTGTTTCCGGTTTGTTTTCTGCATTTCCATTTTCTTTCTGCATGCAAAGACAGAATCTTTACGTATGCCAATTGCCAACGGTCAGAATTTTTATTTATGTCCATTATATTATTTTCTAATTTTATGTTTGGTTGCTGAGACAATTGTATGTTTTGTTCCTAAATAATTCAAATTAATTGAATTTTCTTGTTTGATTCTGGGATTTTGTTGTGTTGGGTGTTTAATGAATTAAAATTCTGAAAACCCAATTGTAATTTGAGTTTTTAATGAAAATCCATTTGCAATTTGAGTTTTTTTTCTGCACTGGAATTCAGATGAAGTGAGAATGTGGGTGTTTGAGGAAACATTACCAAGTGGTGAGAAGCTCACAGATGCCATCAACCGCAACAATGTAAAAAAGCAATGATCTTTAATGCATTCTTCTTATATGTGCATGAATTTATCCTGTTGTGAACGTTTGTATTGTGTTTTTCGATAGGAAAATGTGAAATACCTGCCCGGCATTAAGCTGGGGAAAAATGTTGTTGCAGATCCAGACCTTGAGAATGCAGGTACTTAATTTCTCAGCAAAATCTTTGCTGAACTTTTTAAAGTTACTATGTTTTGAATTTGTGCAATTTGTTGGGTGCTTAGAGCAAATTTTTTATAATTGGGGGAGTTTTGCAGTGAACGGTGCGAACATGTTGGTGTTTGTTACTCCACATCAATTTATGGAGGGTATATGCAGGAGGCTTGTTGGGAAGGTAAAAGCGGATGTGGAGGCAATTTCCCTCATCAAAGAAATGGAGGTCAAGATAGAAGGCCCGTGCATGATCTCGACACTCATCTCACAGCAGTTGGGTATTAATTGTTGTGTTCTGATGGGAGCAAACATAGCTAATGAGGCAATTTAGCTTGACTCGTCACTCTACAACTTTCGTTTCCCAGATCATATCACATCTGGTGTGGCTGAAACTAGAGACTGTTTGTGTAGATTGCTGTGGAGAAATTTAGTGAAGCCACAGTTGGATACAGAGAGAACAAAGAGATTGCACAGAAATGGGTTCAGCTCTTTAGTACTTCCTACTTCATGGTCACACCTGTGAGTACATCGAATACATTGTTACAATGAATGTCATACTAGTGTACTTTTACTATCATGAATGTTTGGCATGGACGGGAACTACTTTAATGTCCCACACAATTTAGTAAAAATTTGGTAGTACGTTAGATACACTAAATACTTAATTATCCCTGGATATAATTTGATTTAGCGATTGACATCAAATATATATTGAAGGAATGCTCCATTGACACCTTTCCGTGTTTGAAATTTATAGATCCAAGATGTGGAAGGGGTAGAACTATGTGGAACCCTGAAAAATGTTGTGGCCATAGCAGCAGGTTTTGTGGATGGGTTGGAGATGGGAAATAACACAAAGGTAAGCTCAAAAATTTTGGTAAAAGTTGAACCCACATATCATCTGCTTTTTCTATGTCATTTTGACTGCTTATTTTGAATGACCAGGCTGCAATTATGAGAATCGGTCTAAAAGAGATGCAGGCATTTTCCAAGATGTTATTTTCATCTGTCAAGGACACCACCTTCCTTGAAAGCTGTGGTGTCGCTGATCTCATCACAACATGCCGTATGGAAGCATGACAATCTCTTATTTTAATTTTTTTTTTGTTTTTTCTTTCCTTCTAACCTCAGTGGTGTTTGGCAGTGGGAGGAAGAAACAGGAAAGTTGCGGAAGCTTTTGCAAGGAGTGGAGGGAAAAGGTAAATCTCCGCAATTTGGTGCATACAACCTTGTAAAAAACTAGGGTAGTTTCTTAATATTGCCCTTATGTTTGTTGTCTGCAGATCGTTTGATGAGCTTGAAGCAGAAATGCTGCAGGGTCAAAAATTACAGGTTTGCATTTAAAATTATAGTAACTGAACTTTGCTATTACTCGGATTTTTATGTTGCGTTAATATGCAGCCTGATCAATTAAAATGGAAAATGAGTTCCGTAAAGATGCAGCCCGAAACCATCTATTCATAAATGTTCTCTTTCCTTTTCCGAAGGGTGTCTCAACAGCAAAAGAGGTTTACGAGGTTTTAAGCCACCGCGGGTGGCTAGATTTCTTCCCACTTTTTGCAACAGTTCATGAGATCTGCATTGGCACTCTTCCTCCATCAGCCATAGTTGAACATAGTGAGCGCACGCCTAAAATCTAGCCGGCTCTTCCCACGGCCCGCTTATCATGGGTAGGGGGTAGTTTACTTAAAGTGATGTCTTTCACACAATAGCGAAGACGAGGCGAAACTTTGGAATACGGTTGCAGGGCAAAGTACGTAACCTGCTCAGAAGCTATTTTCCTTGACAGCAAATGAAGTCCAACGTTTCTCTTCGGTTTCTGTTACATCTTTTTCGTTCTTTCGAATTGTACCCATGTTTGATGCACAATGTGTGAGGTTCTAAAAGGCGCTAGGCGCTAGTCGGGCGGCGGGATGGGGCCTAGCGCCTAGGCGGACTGGGCGGATTTAAGTAAATCTATTCTATTTCGTGTAAATAAGTGTCTGTTTATACTTAAAATATACATAATTTCGTCATAAATTAGAATATAGAATGACATATATATATGTATATATTAGGAAGTATTGGAACATAATGAAAACATAGGGAGCAAACATATAATGTGTGTTTATTTAAGTGTTCAATAAGTCTCTTACAATTTATTGGAAACAATAAAATGCAAAAGGAAAGTTATCTATTTTTTATCTAAGTGAGTTGCAACCTAGGCAGGTATCTAGGCGGGTTTGGGCGGGAGAGGTGGGTGCCTAGGCGGTCTAGGCGGGTGCCTAGGCGGTCTAGGCGGTCTAGGCGGGTGCCTAGGCGGTCTAGGCATTAATCGGGGCGGTGAACAGTCGCCTAGCGCCTAGGCGGGGATTTTTAGAATAGTTATTGTGTGATCATCACCAAGTTGTAAACTTCTTTAGAGAATACACACGTAATAGAATAAAGAGCTAGAACGAACCATTTCCGGTGTCACAGTTTGAGAACGAGAGATCGAAGTCTCGATTGCAATTGATTTTGTTTCTCGAACTGGTTCAGAAAGTAGACCATCGCGGTTTCGTTATTTAACACCAAACCCTTTCTCATTTCTTGAAATAGAAGTTATACAACTGCCACAAACCCAAATTACACAGCAAGAATACCATAAATTAGAAGGAAAAAAAAAAAACAAACGACCCAAATAATCTTCCCACAACACCAAACCCCGGCTTTGAATTTTGCGTATGGTTTTATTCCAACAGTTACTCAGTTCGTAGTCTATCCAACCGATCCACACTCTTCCGCGCTCTGTCCATTTGGTGGTCGATACTTTTTCTAGACTTCTCATGGCAGTCCACGCTTCTCCGAGACCTTTCCATATGGTCGAAAGATACTCTTAATTTTTCTAGTTTATCAGCACTGATGAACTGATTTTTCAGTTTTTCAGGCCTATCAGTGCTCTTCCTCGGTTTCTCCCTTCGATCTGTGTTCTTCCTTGAAACTTCGTAAACATCAGTACTCTTCCGAGGCTGCTCGAACTGGTCCGTGCTTCTCCTAGAACTGTATCTCTGCGAAGGAGACTTCTCAACGGTTGATATGAACTTCTTGAGACGCCTGATATACTCAGGATAGAGCTCTAAATCACAGTGGTTCCCTCCTTTAAGCCATAGTGGTTCATACTTCTCTTTACACAGTTCCCAGAGTTGCTTGCCATGGGAGCAATCGACTACTTCATCCGCAGTCCCCTACAAGATGATGCAATGGCTAAAAAATGTGAGGAGTAGGCCGATTTGGTATCTCATATAGTCATCATATATATAATCTTTCGACATGGCGTGCCAGATGATGATCAAACAAAACCCTTATTCTTACCAGTATGTACGCTTTACAGGATACATGACCCTTAAACCAGATAGTATGGGACTATGCAGGACAACATATATTTTGTAAGTAAAACTAACGAAAAGTCCAAAAAAACTTCTCTTTTAACGAAAAGTCATTTTAAAGGTATAGTGAATAGTGACAGTTAAAGGTAAAAAAATGATTTTTCGTTAAAAATGAACCGTACCGGAAGTGTTTTATTACAACTCTTTTTTTTGTAAGATGTTTTGATTGGACAGGAGAGAGATGAAAAACATAAAAGGTGTAGTATATGGTAGTAATTTTAATTTATTAGATCATAGAGGAGATCGCCATATTTGTCTTGGAGTTCAATACAATTTAGGCATCGTTTGTGACGAAACGTGTATGGCATATCCGCCCCGACGGGTGTCTTCCCTCTTATATTCTCTGTCTCCTCTCCTTCTCTCTCGCTCCTCCTATACCTTTTCCTCTATCATCCACGCGTTGCCCTTTTGCCCTCCTCTCTTTCTCTCTCCTTTCCTCTCTCTCTCTCCTCTTCATCCATGGCTCCAGAACTCCAACAGGAGGAAGATTACACTACTGGCCCTGAAGCTCCTCACAAAACCAGAGTCACCGTCGTCGGCAGTGGCAACTGGGGTAGTGTTGCCGCCAAACTCAATGCCTCCAACACCCTCAGGCTCTCTTCCTTCCACGGTATTATTTGTTTCCTGTTTGTTTTCTGCATTTCCATTTTCTTTCTGCATGCAAAGACAGAATCTTTATGTGTGCCAGCCAACGGTCAGAATTTTTGTTTATGTCTCTAATTTTATGTTTGGTTGCTGAGAAAGTGAACATATTGTTCGTTTTGTTCCTAAATAATGTCAAATTAATTGAATTTTCTTGTTTGATTCTGGGATTTTATTCTGTTCGGTGTTTAATGAATGAAAAATCTGAAAACCCAATTGTAATTTGAGTTTTTAATGAAAATCCATTTGCAATTTGAGTTTTTTTCTGCACTGGAATTCAGATGAAGTGAGAATGTGGGTGTTTGAGGAAACATTACCAAGTGGTGAGAAGCTCACAGATGCCATCAACCGCAACAATGTAAAAAAGCAACGATCTTTAATGCACTCTTCATATATGTACATGAATTTATCCTGTTGTAAACGTTTGTATCGTGTTTTTCGATAGGAAAATGTGAAATACCTGCCCGGCATTAAGCTGGGAAAAAATGTTGTTGCAGACCCAGACCTTGAGAATGCAGGTACTTAATTTCTCAGCAAAATCTTTGCTCAACTTTTTAAAGTTACTATGTTTTGAATTTGTGCAATTTGTTGGGTGCTCGGAGCAAATTTTTTATAATTGGGGGAGTTTTGCAGTGAACGGTGCGAACATGTTGGTGTTTGTTACTCCACATCAATTTATGGAGGGTATATGCCGGAGGCTTGTTGGGAAGGTAAAAGCGGATGTGGAGGCAATTTCCCTCATCAAAGGAATGGAGGTCAAGATGGAAGGCCCGTGCATGATCTCGACACTCATCTCAGAGCAGTTGGGTATTAATTGTTGTGTTCTGATGGGAGCAAACATAGCTAATGAGGTAATTTAGCTTGACTCGTCACTCCACAACTTTCGTTTCCCAGATCATATCACATCTGGTGTGGACTGTTTGTGTAGATTGCTGTGGAGAAATTTAGCGAAGCCACAGTTGGATACAGAGAGAACAAAGAGATTGCACAGAAATGGGTTCAGCTCTTTAGTACTTCCTACTTCATAGTCACACCTGTGAGTACATCGAATACATTGTTACAATGAATGTCATAATAGTGTACTTTTAGTCTTTTACTATCATGAATGTTTGGCACGGACGGGAACTACTTTAGTTTCCCACACATTTAGTAAAAATTTGGTAGCACGTTAGCTACGCTAAATACTTATCCCTGCATATAATTTGATTTAGCGATTGACATCAAATTTATATTGGAATGCTCCATTGACACCTTTCCGTGTTTGAAATTTATAGATCCAAGATGTGGAAGGGGTAGAACTATGTGGAACCCTGAAAAATGTTGTGGCCATAGCAGCAGGTTTTGTGGATGGGTTGGAGATGGGAAATAACACAAAGGTAAGCTCAAAAATTTTGGTAAAAGTTGAACCCACATCTCATCTGCTTTTTCTATGCATTTTGACTGCTTATTTTGAATGACCAGGCTGCAATTATGAGAATCGGACTAAGAGAGATGAAGGCATTTTCCAAGATGTTATTTTCATCTGTCAAGGACACCACCTTCTTTGAAAGCTGTGGTGTCGCTGATCTCATCACAACATGCCGTATGGAAGCATGACGATCTCTTATTTTCATTTTTTTTGTTTTTTCTTTCTTTCTTACCTCAGTGTGTTTGGCAGTGGGAGGAAGAAACAGGAAAGTTGCGGAAGCTTTTGCAAGGAGTGGAGGTAAAAGGTAAATCTCCGCAATTTGGTGCATACAACCTTGTAAAAAACTAGGGTAGTTTCTTACTATTGCCCTTACGTTTGTTGTCTGCAGATCGTTTGATGAGCTTGAAGCAGAAATGCTGCAGGGTCAAAAATTACAGGTATGCATTTAAAATTATAGTGACTGAACTTTGCTATTACTTGGATTTTTATATTGCGTTAACATGTAGCCTGATCAATTAAAATGGAAAATGAGTTCCGTAAAGATGCAGCCCGAAACCATCTATTCATAAATGTTCTCTTTCCTTTTCTGAAGGGTGTCTCAACAGCAAAAGAGGTTTACGAGGTTCTAAGCCACCGCGGGTGGCTAGATTTCTTCCCACTTTTTGCAACAGTTCATGAGATCTGCATTGGCACTCTTCCTCCATCAGCCATAGTTGAACACAGTGAGCGCACGCCTAAAATCTAGCCGGCTCTTCCCACTGCCCGCTTATCATGGATAGGCGGCAGTTTACTTAAGCGATGTCTTTCACACAATAGCGAAGACGAGGCGAAAATTTGGAATGTTGTTTCACACAGAAGTCAGCACTTTGCAACAATATATGGTTGCAGGGACAAAGTACGTAACCTGCTCAGAAGCTATTTTCCTTGACAGCAAATGATGTCTAACGTTTCTCTTCGGTTTCTGTTACATCTTTTTTGTTCTTTCAAATTGTACCCATGTTTGATGCACAATGTGTAATCAACACCAAGTTGTAAACTTCTTTAGAGAATACACAAGTAATAGAATAAAGAGTTAGAACGAACCATTTCTTGAAGAAAGTTGAGGTTCCACCATAAAACCAATTGGCAATATGAGTAGCCTCCCAACCTCTTATAAGCACATGCAAGGTTCCTCCTTCCATCAATGTGGGACTCATTCTCAACATTTCTGGTGTCACAATTTGAGAACGAGAGATCAAAATCTCGATTGCAATTGTTTTTGTTTCTTGAACTGGTTCAGACAGTAGACTATCGCGGTTTCGTTATTTAACATCAAACCCTTTCTCATTTCTTGAAATAGAAGTTATAAAACTGCCACAAACCCAAATTACACAGCAAGAATACCATAAATTAGAAAGAAAAAAAAAACAAACGACCCAAATAATTTTCCCACAACATCAAACCCCGGCCTTGAATTTTGCGTATGGTTTTATTCCAACAGTTACCCAGTTCGTAGTCTATCCAACCGATCCACACTCTTCCGCGCTCTGTCCATTTGGTGGTCGATACTTTTTCTGGACTTCTCATGGCAGTCCACGCTTCTCCGAGACCTTTCCATATGGTCGAAAGATACTCTTAATTTTTCTAGTTTATCAGCACTGATGAACTGATTTTTCAGTTTTTCAGGCCTATCAGTGCTCTTCCTCGGTTTCTCCCTTCGATCTGTGCTCTTCCTTGAAACTTCGTAAACATCAGTACTCTTCCGAGGCTGCTCGAACTGGTCCGTGCTTCTCCTAGAACTGTATCTCTGGGAAGGAGACTTCTCAACGGTTGATATGAACTTCTTGAGATGCCTGATATACTCAGGATAGAGCTCTAAATCACAGTGGTTCCCTCCTTTAAGCCATAGTGGTTCGTACTTCTCTTTACACAGTTCCCAGAGTTGCTTCCCATGAGAGCAATCGACTACTTCATCCGCAGTCCCCTACAAGATGATGCAATGGCTAAAAATGTGAAGAGTAGGCCGATTTGGCATCTCATGACTATATATATAATCTTTCGACATGGCGTGCCAGATGATCAAACAAAACCCTTATTCATCAGCAGCAATACTCTCTTTCTTAAAATTCCATTCTTTAGCTAAGAAAATTGAAGTCTCAGAAATAAAATGTTAAGAACTGCAGGGTTTATGTTCTCTAATGCATTAATAAAACTGCTGACAAGTTTATTTGATATGCACATTTTGCCCAATACAAGAGATCACACAAGACAAGAGCTGGTCAAATGCGTATGCAGATAGTGCATCAAAAGGAGTCTGGTTTGGTTCTTGTAATCATAGATGCAATTATAAAGTAGAAAAATCTAGCGTAGCATACTTACGTGAATGATGAGAACAGGACAATGGACCAGTGGAATTTTGTCGATATTCTGTGCGCAAATAACACAATAAAGCATACAATTAGACCAAGGTCATAAACTCAGCCAGCAAGCATAAGATTTGATACGCAAACTGAAGAGAGTTGTCTTACCTTATAAATGTCGAACCAGTAAGTACGCTTTACAGGATACATGACCCTTAAACCAGATAGTATGGGACTATGCAGGACAACAGCTCTTAACTGAGGCAGCCGAGCAGCAAGATCCAACGTGGGTCCACTTCCAACGGATTGGCCATAGAGAATGATATCTTCCTGCTTAGTACCATAGCTTTCTTCAAGACACTTGTATGCAGCTTCAATATCTGCATATGTATTCTGCTCACTTGCCTGGAACACAGAAAAATATGGGACTTACATGATGCACTGTGCTCAAACAACTAGTTAATACACAACCTGTTCAAATATCCAACAGACCTTTCCAGTTGATTGCCCATACCCCGAATAGTCGTACCTGCAAAACATTACAGATAAGTAACGTTGAGAATATTATTGATTACAATGAAGGATAACAGATAACCGATAAATTATTTCTAAACAACGAGGATAACACAATTTTCTCGCAAACATGAACCAAACAACTAAGTTAACCCTGTGACCCTACGGCACCAGATGAAACTTACGCAACGGCAATGAAAAAGCATCATATAGTATGACGATTATACAAAGCTACACCACAACTGCAATCCCGGTGGACATTGAATGACTGATCGCGGTGCGAAAGGCACTCACAGCTACTATATCATCTCAAACTAGACTGTCTAAGCAGGCAAAGGGGCTGGAGAATTCACTCAATAGATGGCAGGGAAGGTAGATCAAAGGACCGAACATCGACATCATAACTGATTTGGATTTCCTCAAATTAAAAGAAGGTATATCACAGCACAACTCCCACATCGCATTTCTTCTATAACTTGAATCAAAACAATTAAACTAGAAATCCAAGAGAACTACTCCAATATCTACTAAATATCCACTTTCTAGTAAAATCCAATAAATTAATACAAGAAAACGTTCAAAAATACCAAAAAAGTTGCAGCTGATCAGTGGACTAATAAAACCCAGATGGCAGGGATAGTAATCCAGCAACAAAAACTAACAAAGGCTCTAAATTTAGAAAAATCCAGATGCCAACACTAGCAAGTAATTGAGAACAAAGAACATAAAGCTCAAAATCTGGAAAAACCCAAGATTCCAAAAGTGACAGAGTAGCAAAAAGTGGGAAACTTTGGAGAGAGAGAGGAGGAGAGAGAAACAGAGTACCCCATGAGATTGACGCGCAGGTGGATACTCAATTCGATGAAGAGCTCGTACATCTGGCCCAGATCGGCGGCGTTGCCGTGGGAGTAGAGCAGAGTGGAAGTGGCCAAAGGGTGGCGAATGTAGATGGCCACTACCTCAGTGCCGCGGCGAGTCGGGAGTTTCAGAACCTCCACGTTTTCACGGTGAGGGAAGGGACTGAGAAGCAAGAGCCCGGTGTGCTCGTCTGTGATGAGCTTGTACGAAGGTGGGTTCGGTGGGAAAAAGGCGAACTTGGCCGCCATGGACGACGTCACCCCACCCATATCACACTCTCTCTCTCTCTAAACAGGCCACTTACACACACTCTCTCTCCTCTCTCTCTCTCTCTCTGTAATGGGAAAAAGAAGGTAAATTTTGATTTGGGTTTTTCTGAATTGTTAGTGAGGGAAGTGAGTTCGGATCGACATTCCTTCTTTTTTCCTTTTCTCCGGAAGATTAGACTTTATTCTTTATGGCGAAAGAAAAAGGGAGAGAGAGAGAGAGAGAGAGAAGAGAACTTGTTCCTTTCGTTATGGCAATATACTGTATGAGCTACTCTAAAATGTATGTATGTATGTCTCTGCGTGTGCGCAGTTGAGAGAGCTGGAGCATCAAAAATTAGGGATAGCGTATTAGCGTGAGACCAGAAAAAAAGGAAAGAAAGGAGAAGAGAGAGAAAGGGAGGGAGAGAGATTTTACTGTGTTTTACAGTTTCCTTGGATTTTTTTTTGGACGAACATTATTAATAAGTGATGGAAGAGTTCGAAACTATTACAATAATTTAAAGTTAGAAAAGTTTTGAATTTGAGGTGTATAGGTGTAAACCTAACATCCTATCCACTAGGATATTAAACCACATGCACGATCATTTTACTTAGGTTTGGGGGTGATAGGGTGGCGAGAGACGTGTACATGAACATCTCGATCATGTCATTCGTATAGTATGGTTTGCAACATGTAATATAGGTCTCACTTTTAGTTAGTATAGTTAGGCAGTCCTACGCAAAGTTTCTTCGTAGAATGAAAATGAGTCGGTGAGTTTTTACGCAACAAGGATTCCGTTGTATGATTTTGAATAAAGGATGTGACTTCTTTCCTCCCTAATGTAGGATGGTTTGACGGGTTTTCAAACCAATCACACGAAATACTTATCTAGGCACTCGGGATGCACAGTAGTGCATCATGCTAATGATACAATACAATGCAACGTAAGAAAGTTAAAACACATGTTATTAAATCACAAGTTCAGAACGCAACATTCCACACTATTAAAATAATTAAAACATATAATTCTGAGTTATTAAGTTGGTATGACGTTATTGTGACATTTCCGTTGTAGACAAATTTATCTCGGGTCAGAGTCATAGGGAGGGACCATGGGACATGGGAATGCATCATTTTGTAGGGCCATGGGAAATTGAAAGAAGGAGAAGTGTAGGATGCCAAATGTGGTGAATTTGGTACCACTGACCACAAAGCCACCTCACCACCCATGCACCCATGTGGATAAAGTTGCTTGTCGTTTCAATTTTCACCATGAAGCCATTCCAACCCAAAAAAAGAATGAATGAATGATTAAAGTTGATATTAAAAACCAAAACATGCCTAAAAATAAGAACTAATTAAAATCAAAGCACACACAGGTTGACAAAGAATGCTTAGGATTCTAGTTAGCTTTCTACCTAATAGGGAATATAAGTAAAAAAAAAGGGCTTTGTTTAGGAATCGAAACGAATAGCTCGGGCGATTTTTACATGCAACTGATGATTTGTCTCTGTTCCTCTATCAGATTATTTTATTTATTGTGTGACATGTGATGAGTTAGGTAGAGAACATATAATTATCCATTGCGTCCGAGCTTTTTTGCAAAATTTCAGTATAGTTTCATTGTCCACCAGTTCTGCTTTGAAGACAAATTATAACTTTGTAAGGATGTACCCCTTCTGTTCTTGGTCATGAATTTACGAGGACTTTCAGAAACTTGAAGAGAAATTAAGGAAAGAAATTGAAAAAACAGTTGAGTAGAATAATAGCATTTACCTTTTCCCTTTATTGCCAAATCCACAAATACTTCAAAAATTGTGAAAGCGTCTCCTAATGCAATGGAAAGGAATTGACATCCTCTCTTGATCTGTGTATGGAGCCGATGGATCCGAAGATTCGGATCTCTCATTTTAAATCATGTAGTTCCTCATTAGTCAAATTCACTAGTTCACCTCACACAAATCAAGAGTGTGGATCTCTCTCTCTCTCTCTCTCTCTCTCTCTCTCTTCAAGGGCTCAAATTTCCGAATTCTTTAACTCTAGACATAGATATTCGGAGAAAATATCGACGCCACGAGAATAATTTACCCATAATTGAGATATAAAGGTGACGGTATCATAAATTAATCACTCGATGTCATGTTAGCGTCTTAGTTGGATGTAAGTTTCTCGATAATCACACTCGCAAGATATATAAATCATATATCTTGGAGTAAAGAAAAAGTATGAGTGGCCCAATGACCAATACAAGTCATATGTAAGATTGAATTTTCATGATCCAGATCCCAGCAGTGGCATTTGCCCATCTCCATAAACGGAATTGTAAAATTGTTACCAAGATAGTGTAACTTCATACTCAACACCCTTTTGTCCCACCCATAAGCCAAGCAGAGATTCTACTTTTTCATTCACTATTCCATTAACCAGGTCCTTTTGCACAAAATGCCAGTATAAAATTTTCATACCCTTGGTGAACAGATGAGGGTGAGTTCTGGCCCAACGAAAAAGTTGCTTATTTGTAACCGAAAGGTCACGTGTTCGAGTCGTGAAAACAATTTCTTTGCAAAGTAAGGGTAAAACTGTGTACAGTAACCGTTTCTTCCTCCCACCGACCTTCGCGAAACAGTGAACCTTGTTGGCTTGGAGTCACCCTTATAATTTATTGTTGGTGAACAGATAAAAAGCGAATAAGGGCAGCGAAGATTGAAGTTTTCTTACCCTTGTGGCTCAAAGTCGAGACTCGAGAGAAAAAAACTTACTTACATCGATAATGTCAATGTAATATCATCTCAAATCAATCACGTGCGTAACTTTCTCGAATAACAATATATGATTAGCGCCACAATAATAGCTCAAACACTAAACACATGCAACCAAACAAAATTTATAGATATTATTTGGTTGCTTGTTGATTTCTTTATTTTAAGTTCCAGAAAACAAAAAGGTTGTTCGTTTTAAGGTCTCGTATATGATGAAGTGCCAGCACTTCATGTTAGCTAGGGATCTTCAGCTCTCCTGATGAAAACAACATCACATGCAGCTAAATGGTCATGGTCAAACCTAATAACAATTTTTTTTTTTCCTCAAATGTGGGGGTTAGCTCAGTATTCAGTATGGATATTAGCAACATTTCACTCGAATCTTCTTGTTTTATCTTTTTGGAATAGGATTCTCTCCGGATCTCTTCCATTCGAATCCTCCCACAACACATTTCTTCTTCTTCTTTCTTTGTGGCGGTTCTGCCTCTTCTTCTTTCTTCTCTACGGTTATGCTTCTTCTTCTTCTTCTTCTTCTTCTTTAATTCTCCTCCACAGTTATGCTTCGTCAATCAAGACTACGATCCCAACGACGTTGTCGTCTCTTCCGACATATGCGCCCTTCTCAACCATTCTATCATCAACACCATGGCCACGAACATGCTGTCATCACAACTTTTTCTCATTTCGAAGGCGCAAGTTTTTTTCCCGTTCGATTTTTGGTTCAACGGACAATATTGAAGGATATGAAGGATCTGGATGGAAGAGATTCAGAGAGGATCCTATTTCTATCCTTTTGACACTCATTTTTATCCTGCATTATTGCTTGATGTTAAATTTCTTAATGTTTAAATGAGAAACATAATTCGTTTATTCATTTGATAAATGTTAGATGATTAAATAATTTTGAATTTATTGCATAGAAGATTTAACGACTTAGAAAATAGACGATTAAGAGAATATCATGCAAATGAAAAGGTTGCTAACATTCTTCTAACTAACCATGTTCACCTTATACGTGTGTCCCTTTTACTTCATAGTTTGGAACTCCATCAATAATATGTAATTTAGAATATCGCTTTATTAAAATAACGAACAAACTCAGGGTAAGAAGACAAACACTAGAATTATATGTGGAAAATGACTAACTAACGACTAATACATAATCGAAGAGATGACCAGCAGAGCATGGAAAATGGCAGTGAATGAAGCCAATGGCAGATAAAATGTGAATGTTTATGTCGTTTTTTAGAATATGGTGGGCGTGGGTCTCACTGGCTTTAAATCTATCTTTCTTCTTGTTGTGATGGGATGATGAGACCTGTCTCGTTTAAGCTGAAGATATTCCGCAGATGCCTTTCAGTAATAAATCAAATTCTATACTATCCTTTGGCCATGATTTTTTAATGCATCAATACCCATTTTTCATATCTGGAATCTGAATGTTAATCGTCTCAATCTACTCGTTCAAACAACAATGCATTTTATATATCGGTGCATTGTAAGAAATAGTAGCGGATCTATCTTGTGGTAAGGTGGGTCAGCTGACTCCTAAAACTCAAAAATCCTCCACAAAAAAGTTGGGTGCTGTCATATGAAAATTTGAGATGCCCTTAAAAGCTGGACTCCATCTGCTCAATGAATTGCTTCAATGAGCATTAGGCAGGGTGGTCATGAGCCCCATGTCTTTGTGTGCATTGCTATGAGCATCTGTTGATAAGCTCACTTGACATGCTCGCTCAAAAGCTATTAATATCAGTCGACATGCTCGTTCGGAAGTTGTTGGCATCTGTCGACAATTGTACAATATGACCTTAGGCCTACCAAAGCTCGATGAAATACCAATTTACATACTATTTCGTCTAAAAAAGTTAAAGTGACGTGTGCACTATTCTAACTGACTCCTAATAATATTTCCTTGATCCTTCACTAGTAACAATCCCCTCATTTAATACTTAGTTGCATGTTTATTTCATAAAACAAAGAACATTTTTATGATAATATGGTATTGGGCAGAAAGCATTCGCCATATGAACTCTCTGTTTTTCATGAGCAATTTGTTCTACTTTTATGAAAGTAAATTATCTTCAAACTAGTTACATGATGAAAGAGATACATACATAATTATATACAACAAATAATAAGATAAATAAATTCGAAATTTCAAATTCTACTCCAAATTTGAGATAACATATGGCAAAGTGGTCCAATAGTCTTAGGGTGTTAATATTCAGACGCTTCTTTTTACCTTCCACACACACATTGTTAATTTATGTTATTTGATTATTTTCCATTATTTGATTCGACGATAAAAAATAAGAAGTGTGTGAAAAGTAAAAAAGGGTTGTGGTTCGCACCACCCTAATTTTAAGCAGGTCTGATACGAGTCAATCAATGCTAAAGGAATGAGATTAACTTCGAATATCTATGTCTGAAGCCCGCAGACCGAGAAATCATGATCGTTCAAGTGTGAGAAAGAGATATGAGCCATTGAAATGAGCTAATGTGAGGCATATAATTGAAATTGAATGGTCCAGATTTCTCTGTCGGCAAAGCTCGAACGCAGAAATTCGGAGTAAATATAAATCCAATAATAAAGGAGATTGCCTCCTTAGTGGGACCCCAACAGTTGGAAGACATTTTGCCATTGGACCATATTAATAAGACAGTCGTCTTCAACCATACTAGATATTATTATATGATAATATCCTTGTTTCGTGGAAAACATATATTCCAGATGAAGACCACAGAAAAGAAAACATATATTATATTATTCCACACGAATAAAATATTCAATAAACCAAATCAGTCATGCAAATTGAGAATTAGTGACAGTTTTTGCACTGGTTGGTAAAAAGAAATTTTTAGTTGTAACGGGAACACAAGTAGTACACCACGTGTTTTAATAGGAGTGGTGGGAAATTCTATTTTTTAAGTTATTAACTTTTTAGCACACATATGTCATCATTTTTATAGTGACACGTGATATACCACTCCGTGTACCATTCACACTGGAAAATCTCTAGTTGGGAACCAATATTTTGGACCATGTGACATGTTTTGGGTCCCCAATTGGGTAAAAATCTGAGCCCAATGGAATCCAATCAATTGTTGGCTTGGTTTGAATTGGGGACGAGCCTTTTTCTTTCATTTGGTGTGGTTTCTGTCTCTATTCAGTTGGCATTTGTTTGCTTTTGGTTTATGTTGCGAAGGGCGGTGCTATCCATGCAACCTTTTTATTTTTTACATATGTTTTTAAAGTTTTTGCCTGTTGAATCGAATTGATTGAAGAAAATTAAAGGATGCAATTAACAAAGAGTATGTGCGAGATAAAAAAGATTGTGGATAGCACCACCCTTCACAAAAAATGTTGATAAAAAGCCGCACATCTATCAGAATCGTCACACAACCACATACATATCAACATTGCTATTCACTTTTATTATAATGTGTTGATTAGTAAAATTTTGTAACAGTGTGACTGTAACAGTAAAAAATTTCTCCATATCGGTCACGATAGAGAATACTAATAGCAACGTGACATAAAACCCAAGAGGTCAAAAGCTGTTGATGGCAGTGATACATACAGATAGAGCACTAATCTCTTTCAGTTGCTTTTTAACCCTTCTAACGTAAGAACTCCTAGAAGACTTTTAAAGGGTTGTGCTATTATCAAACCCTATTTTATCTCTTAACATACTTTTATTAATTTGTGTACATTAATTTTCTTTAATTATTTGATTCAACAACTAAAAATTGAGACGGATGTATGAGAGGTAAAACTAGGTATGTGGATAGCACAACCCTAAAGTCTAATGGAACATTTTTGCTCACTACCATAAACTAAGGTGTATGTTCACCACACCTAATCAATTGACACGTGTCATTTCACTTAATCTTAGTCAAGTCATTATACCAAAGTTAACGCAACTTTTTGTGAGCCCGTCATTATTCAAGGACTAGATCCAAAGCAACTTTTCTGAAAGCCCAGTCATTCAATATCCTTAAGTTGGAGCTAGCGCAACTTTTTGAAAATCCAACTTAAGAAGACAAATTCGAGCCCATTAAATCGGGTCCAGGACTTGTTGAAAGAATAGTTTGCTCTGATACCATAATAAACTTCGTAGGCCCATACAATTCCACCACCAACATCACCGATATTGTCCCAACTTATCCACCTATTACTTGGTGTTGAGTTTTTATCATAAAATGTCTCAATGATATTAAGGGTGGGAACTCCCAAATATTAATTGTATATTATTTTGTCATATGATTGATGTGGGATCTTATTCTTCTACCTTTATGTGTTTGCAATTTGTAAATGGTTGCATGTTAATTGCCTTACTTCTTGCGGTGCCTACTGCTACTATTTTGGAGAGAATTCTAACAAAAAAGAAAAGAAGAAATTCTTGAAAGCACGTCTGCAGGAAGTGCCTCTGCTAGGGGTGATTTTATTATAAACTAGTAAAAAGGTTATTAAAAAAGTGCTTTCTGGAAAAGTACTTGGAAGTGCTTCTTCAGAAGACATTTTCTACGGCACATAAGCACTTTCAAATTTTTTTCCCACATCGTTTTTGGTTGTTAGAAAACACTTTTAGCTCCTCCAAAAACAGTCCCAAACAGGTCCCTAGTAAAGTTGGGAAAGTTTGAATAGTTAGTAGAGTTGTTTTAAGATATCCTGATCAGTGTCATTTCCCACGCAGATATGAGTTGTTCGACTCAGAATCCTCGCATCTGAAAACCAACGTCGGAAATGGTGTGCACGACGTGCACGCGTTGGTTACTAGAAGTAGATTTGCTCAAGTACAAGTGTTGGTTTGGCATAACTGGTAAGGAACTATGTCTGCCTTTTGAATTTTAAGTGTGTTTTGTTTCAGAATATGTCTTCATTTGACTAACGGGAGGGAAACAGTTTCATTAGCTCTTTCACTGACCAATGTTCTGATATATGTTGTATAAACGTAGTTTTTGTGTTGTGCAGCTGCAGTTTACTTTGGTTACTATACACGTTTAGTGACAGACCTGTTATCGAAGGAAGAAGATTTTCCGCCTTTTGCTTCTCAATCCTCGAGGTCTATCTCGAAGCAGATGTGTGGAGGCTAGAGGGAAGGATACGATTGAGCAAAGTAATGGTGTTTTTGGTACTTTACTTGGTAACAGCGTAGGAACTGGGCTGAAGAGGTATGTTGGGACGCCTAATCCCCGTCAACCATAGATTCATGGTTTTGAATTGTATGAATTGACTCTGGTTGTACTTTGATACTTATTAAAACTCAATAAATACGTCATGAAATTGTGTCGCGCCTGCTTTACTGTGAACTGATGTTATAAAATGTTCCTTTAGAATCTAACTAGTTCTTCCATGTTCACATTTCGTAGGTATATATATTGCTATATTCGACATCTGTTGATTTGATTCCATGTGGTTTGCCTTCTGATGAATATGTTAGTCCAAGCCTGGGAAACGGAATCTGTACGTTGTTGTAACAGTATGTGTAAATGCAGATGCTAGGACCTGTTGTAGGTATTAGCCGGTTAAAATCACAGCCGAAGAGCAAAAAGCATCTATCGTCCGCTAGAGGTGCATCACCGGATGTTGATGCTAGGAATACTCCCTCTAAGAGACTAAAGAAATCTTTTCGTCGTCTTTTCAACCAGCCTTCCTGCACTTTCTACTACTACTACCAATCCCGAGTCTAGCAGAGAGGTTATCATTGTTATCAGATTACAGATTTTCCATACTGGTGTTCGTTTGTGTTGCAAAACTCAGGCTTTGCAGTCACTGGGTTTGAGCTGGTCCATGTCGTGTAGGAATTGATGGTTAAACTTTTCTAATGTTGTTTAGAACAGCGCTGAAGGCCACACAACGGAAACAGCTAGGTTTGTAGTTGGTGCCGAGGAGCCAAATGTGACTGACATTCTCCTTATTGCCTTCCTATTCATTCTACTGTGTCACATTCACAAGTGTTTTGAGTGTCGTTTAGCGATATTTTCATGCTCCCTATAAGGCTCTGCAGACCCTTATAGAGAGCATAGCGGGCAGGTCGAGGAGACAGTGAAAAAATATTCTGATGAATTTTCTGCAACGGTAACTATCTGAAATTCTTCTTTCTAGCAGTGCAAAGCCTGATCAAACTCCCTTTCTGAACTGAAGTGATGTCTGGTTTTCAGCTAGGGCACATGGAGCAGCAGCTCGAAAAACTTCTTGATACTGTGATGTCCTCGTGCAGGCGCTTTTACAACGCAACCCAAATTCCGATTTTGTTCCTTGAAATTGTGAACAGGAACGAGAATTGGTTGGGGAAGTTATATGTTTACATGCAATTCCAAATTCCGTCGAATTTACTGCAACTGTCAACTTGTTTTCCAGGCCTATAACCCTTGGTGAGAAACATAAGCTTGGAAAGCTGATTCAGAAGTTACCGCCGAAAAATCTTTGACCACGTTGTGGAAATGATCCTACATAGGAATGCAGCTTATACATCATCCGATGAAAATCGTGTGGATCTTGAAAGACAGGTAACGCGATGCACAGTTATCTGGTTTACGATGACAATTTGGAGAGTGTTATTATGTTGAAGCAGTTGAGAAAGCTAGAAAGCTCGCCAAGAACGAATACAGCGGAAGAAGTTCACCGTATCAGGGCTGAATTTTTCGTTCGCTGAATGAAGATAGCAGTCATCACTTGGACTACAAAATTTTGGTAAAAATACACAGCATTTGCACATATAACCTGCCCTGCGAATCTGATGATTTTGACCGTTAAAAGCGCGTACAAGTGCATTCTTGCCGGAGCACCTCAAAGACAAGACAAACGCGAGACGGAGAGTTTTGGTGACCTTTTTTCGGTTTTTACAACTGTAATTGGCTTCATTTTCTGCACAGCTTAGGTAGGGCTCGTACGTTGTACGTATTTAACTGTATACTGACCAGAGAAAGTTATGAAATGTACCAGGCAAAGATATCCAGTAATCGTAATCAGATGAGAACGAGAATTGCATTGGATTGATAAGCGTGAGAACGATACATACTGTTTTCGACATGCTTGAGATACAAAAGACAGAATGATAACCTATCTGTATAAACATCAACTCCCTAAAAAAAATTTCTCGTCAAAGAAGAAATACACGCTGCCAGGATCCTCTCCCAAAACTAAGCACCAATCTTACATTTAAAACGAGCCACGCCTTGGTCGCTCTTCTGCAACGTTTACTCGGATTGATCTGCCATCCAAACTCTGCACAGCAAATGGAGAACAAAATCAGGGTCTTTGTTAACTAATCGAGAGGCATCACGATAACAAATACGCAATTAGTTGCAAGGTGACTTCATTTAAATCTCTTTTATGAATTCCTAGGTCTGAGTAAACTCGGAATGCCCAATCAATCGCCTGTTATCGTAACGTCTATGTAGTTCTCAGTTTCATGGCGTACTCTACAATGGCATAAGCAGGAAATTTCAATACTCAATTAAACAGGGCAAGTCTATTACCTGTCCATCAAGGGCAGCAATGGCATCTTCCACTTCTGTCTCGCTAGAGAATGTAACAAAACCAAACCCGCGTGAACGCCCTGATTCGCGGTCATAAACTACCCTGGCACTAACCACCTTTCCATGTTCACTGAAAACCTGCTCCAAACGAGAATCATCCACTTGCCATGGCAGATTACCAACATAGATTCTGAATGAAGGTTCATTCGTTCGGATAGGCCTTTCAGGGCGTGACCCTCTAGGCGCAGCCTTGTTTACAGTCAAAGCCCTCCCACCTATGTCCTGTGTACGAACAAATGGAACATCAACACACTCGGTTTATGCAAGAGTGAAATTTAACAAACCTTATCCTCAGCAGATTTGCACGAAAACAAGTTCATCCAGAATTATTTCAAAACTCATTCCTCGGCTTTATTTGCAAGAAAACAAGTTTGATTACCGCGATTGAATCAATGTAATACCACTTTGTAATCGGAACCAAATATATCAACATACATGCTTTAGCTGCATTTCTACTCTCTAAATCGAGCATTTTGAACATGATATAGTTCCTTTTTCGATACACAAAACCGAAACAAAGATTTGCAACTTACGTAACGGTGGAACAACTCCACAGCCTTCTCAGCTTCTTCGACAGTGCTCATAGTCACAAACCCAAATCCTCTGCTCTGATCAGTTTCCCTATTGTAAATCACCTGGTCATTGCAACACAAGAAAACAGTAACTCCAATCCTGAAATTTCAACCGCGAAATCGCACAGAGAACGAAAAAAAGACACGAAATTTACCTCAGCAATCTCAACAACTCCAGCATCATTGAAAAGATTAGCAAGTTTTTCACTGTCAACATCATAAGGCAAATTACCCACATAGAGCTTGGCCTCCTCCGGCGGCTCGGGATAGTATTCCTCTTCGCCGACCGCCAAAACTCCGTCGCCGGAGCTCTCCTCTGCTCCCTCCTCCTCTGCGCTTTCGGCCTCTTCCTTTACTTCCTCCTCCTGAGCCCAGTCGGAGGTCTGAGCCACGCGGAGGAGAGGCAAAGACTTGCGCTTTAGAGAGAGAAACGAGGAGAGAGAGGGAGTGAAGGAGCAGGAGATTTGTGCGAGCTTGGTGGGTTTTGAGAGGAGTGAGAGAACTGGGTACTGGTTTTTTTGCGCGACGCGGGCGGGTGGCACGGCGGCGAGGCAGGTTTCGGAGATTGACAGTGGCTTCAGGAGAGCGGCGGTTGCAGAAGCCATGGCTAGAGAGAGAGAGAGAGAGAGGAGGGAGAGGGGAGAGAGAGAGAGAGAGAGGTGGAGGAGGGGATAAGGAATGAGAGAAGGGTTGGTTTGCAGGTGAAGGCAGTTGCTTTATTTTCTCGACGAAATCAAAGCTTGTATGACCGAAACGTTTCGGTAGGTATTTACTGTTACTTTCACTTGCGAACGACATGTCGGTTTATTCTCCTTCAAAATTAAGGCCCAATGGGCTACCTTCGAGTATCAAATGTTGGGCCGAATCACGAAAAAGGCCCAAAACTAATCACGACTTGTCGGACAAGTTTTCAGGTACCCCTTCTCTAAGACTACCCACCTTACTTTCTCGCTTTCGCTTCGTTCCAATTTACAATTTCACAGTGCCAGTTCTTCTCCCACATAAACCCTTCGGATTCGAACCCCCAATTTTCTTCCCCAAATTGCTTCTCTGCGGATCGAGCATTCAGCATCCGAACGCCATCAAGTAATCAAAGTTTCAAATTTATCGTTATTTTTTTGGTAAATTTTTTGCCCTTCTATTTTCCTATATATCGTAGAAGATTAGAGCTTTTTTTTGGAATTTCATGTGTTATTTAATCAAACGAGGAAGATCTGATTCTTTGAGGTATGTTTTGATGTGGGTGTGATGCTTGAAGGGGAGGTTTTGTTGAAAAAGTGTAGGGGTTCTGTTTGTGATGTTGCCTGCAATGTGTTTGATTAAATGCGCGAGAGAAAGTGTTATGATTTGATTAGTTTGTGAATCGTAAAGGCGAAAGGAGGGTTTTTTGGTTTGATTCTGGATTTGGGTAGGATTTACAACGAACAACAACAAAGTCTTATTTCACTATCTAGGTTGGCTGTATGAATCGTAGAATGCCTTTTGTGCCAAGTCTTCCGTTAGCTACAAGCACTCTATGTCTTTTATTAGAATATTTTTCCAAGTCTTCTAGGTCTTCCTTTACCCCTCTTTCCCTGAGCCTATATCTCATAATCGCATCTTCTAATCGAAACATCTGTAGGTCTATGGTTCACATATACAAACCACATTAACTGATTTTCTCTTATTTTATCTTCAATTGCCGGTAGGATTTGATTCGGAACATTTGTTGGCTACAAGCACTCTAGAACATCTGTTGGTCATTATTGTATGCGGCTGGTTCATGGATTACATAGATTTGGTTCTCAATCGTTCACAAAGTTAGGTATTGAGTTGTTCTAGAGTCCTAACGTTGTATAAGACGTGTTTCTGTACCTTTTTTTCTCCCTCTCTTTGGGGTGCATCTTCCTGTTCCTAAAGCAACAGATTTTGTGGAATCGGAGTCCTAATTTGCGTTACTGACAGGTTTTTAATAAGTTCTGGTTACGTGTTCTATCGTATATGCTTTTCTCTATGAAATAGTTTATGACTAGCCTTAGGGTGTGTAACATTTGAACAGTTCTTTATTATTTTCTATGGGTAGATACATGTATATTAAGGAGAATTATAGAAACCGAAATTGTAGGATAGTTTTAGAGTGAATTTTGATGTGATATTGATTTTTCAGGTTTAATTGAAACTAAAAAAGAAACAGAAGATGTCTCAGGTGGCGGTAGATGTTCCCAAGGGGGGATTCAGTTTTGATCTTTGCCGAAGAAATGACATGCTTGCAAAGAAGGGAGTTCAGCAACCATCATACAGGAAGACAGGAACAACCATTGTTGGTTTGATTTTTAAGGTACAAATGCTTTCCACTGTTTAATTAGCAATTGTTTCGCCACTCGTATATTGGTTAATTTTTGTGATTCATTCTTTAGGATGGTGTCATTCTTGGAGCTGATACAAGGGCCACCGAAGGACCCATTGTTTGCGACAAGAACTGTGAAAAGATCCATTATATGGCACCCAATATCTACTGCTGCGGAGCTGGAACTGCTGCTGATACAGAGGCTGTAACAGGTAAGGTCGGGATTGTTGATTAATGATTACTCTGGTAATGCTTGTGGCAGTCTCTGTCGTAGCTAATTTGTTGCTCTATTGAACTCTAGATATGGTGAGCTCACAGCTGCAACTGCATCGCTACCATACTGGTCGTGAATCCCGGGTTGTTACAGCCTTGACCTTGCTCAAGAAACACCTTTTCAAGTAAAGTGTTATCACTTCTCAGTTTAGAAATTGCAGGAATAACATGTATTCCTTAAATATAAGCATAGTTTAATTCTAACTCCCATCATTTTTATCCAGTTACCAAGGTCATGTGTCAGCTGCTTTGGTGCTTGGGGGGGTCGATGTCACTGGACCCCATCTGCACACTGTAAGTTCCTTCATGCTTCAGACTTTGGATGTGACAATGTATTTTTCATTTTTTGGGCCTTGCATAGTGATTTGATGCCAACACCAATGCTTCAAATTGTAGATATATCCCCATGGATCAACCGACACGCTGCCATTTGCTACAATGGGTTCTGGTTCTCTTGCTGCGATGGCCATGTTCGAGTCTAAATACAAGGAAGGCATGACTGTAAGTTAGCATCATAGGAATTGAAAATTTAACTTCTTTGAATGGTACTATGAATCCGTGGATAGTGGATACAGATAATGGACAACCTTAATTACTGTTCACTCCTAATTAGTATTCTATTATATGATTAGTAGTATCGAGTCAGTAACATCCTCATTTGGATTTCTCGTTCATGTGTTTACTTTGATGCAGAGGGATGAAGGCATAAAGCTTGTAACTGAAGCAATATGCTCTGGAATTTTCAATGACTTGGGAAGTGGAAGCAATGTTGATGTTTGTGTGATAACTAAGGTTTGCTGTTTCTCATCAGTATTCACCATTTTCAATGGAAAGGGGCAGAGAGTATTAATTTTTGTATTAATACAAATTATTTGGTACATTTTTGTTTACTCAGGGACACAAGGAATACCTGAGGAACCACTTGGTTCCTACCCCTCGTACCTATGTCAGTGCAGAAGGCTATAAGTTTACCAAGAAGACTGGTAAGAAACACACTTCTTTCACTTGGCTTTCTAATCATTCAACCACACATTGTCGCTCAGCGTTACACAATGCTTGTCTTGCATAACATAAACTTGGCATCATTCAATTTTTCTGTCATAGATGAGAAATTTCATGCCTCCATGAACAGTGCATTATAAAAGTGAGTGAAACGTTTTTTGAATCTGTTGTGTTTTCTTCTGTGACAGAGGTTCTCTTCACAAAGATCACTCCGTTGACCGAGAAGGCAGTAGTGTTAGAAGGAGGCGATGCAATGGAAGAATGAAACCACCACTTCACAAGGAGAATGTGAATGTTCATGTAGTATTCAGTTTCCAGGGTAAAACCTACGTGACTTGATCCCAACTTGTTGTATGTGGATTGATCTCGTTATACAGATCCAACAACCGCTATTTTATTCGTTGTGAACTCATGAAGAATTATTGGCATTTTCCAGACTCTGAGATGTTATTAAGTTCTCGTGCTTTTAGCTTATCTTTGACGAGAAGAATGCTAGCAATTTTCTCGTTTGGATCTTCTCATTCCATTTTTCATTTCCTTTTACGACCTTACTAGTTTTCTTGATTATCCAAACTGATTAAAAAGCCGGTATGAGAGAGAGTGCCATTGGCTTGTCCCTCACACCACAATGACGTTCGTCATCTTCGACCATCTCCACTTCGATTTGCAGTCACTGCTTACCACGATCTGTTGCAGCTCCTCGAGAGAGTGTGTCGAGCTTCGGTGTTCTCACCGGCTCAAGTGTTCCTAACACCACCACTTTCTCACTGGTTGCTGCCATTGTTGGCAGCGTTGCTCAGGTATTGCCACGAGCTTCTTCTACTTTGTGATTTGTTTTTTCCTTTGTGGTTGCGTTCGAAAAGTTGCTTGCGGCTGGTTGATGCGATTGGAGAGGCGTTTGTCGGTTGGAGGCGTGAAAGCTTTCAGATCGTGTTGGTTTCGTTTGCTCTTTTGGGCTATTTTTTCTTTTACTTTGTTGGCCCACTTGTGCTTGTACTTAGTTGGTTTTGGGCTTTAGTTTGAGGTCCAATTTTGCTTTGTGTTAATCGTGTAACTGGGCCTCTTGTGTATTAGCTCTTTATACTTTATGGCTTTTGCCTTGGAATATTATTTCCAGTTTACCAAAAATAAAAATAAATAAATAAATCACGATTCCTAAACAAGTTGTGTCGAAATTTGTAGAGCTAGGATCTAAGTTCGACTAGGTATTCTTCAACTAATTAAAAAGATTTTATATTCTAATAATTAAATTCTTAACAATTAAGAAATTTAATTCGTTTATAAATGATATTTTAGTTAAGACTTTTAACTTTGAAGAATCAAATTTGAAAATGCATACCACATTTTTTTTACCATCTTAAGTGGCAGATGAGTTGGACAAGCTACATCATTTAATTTCAAATTTCTTATTAATTAAAACACTTAAATAAGGAAAATTGCATTCAAGATCTCCTTCTGGTGTTAGTAACTTAATTGGGTATGAACCCTGATCCGATAGACAAATTTGATTTTAACTCCTAATCGCATGAAAGCTAATAGGCATTACTTAATGAAATAATTAGAGGAAATCCTTCTTTTAAACCACAAAAAAAAAAAATTTGAAAAGAAAACAAAAAAAAAAATTCGCGAGATGAACAACCATGGAGTATCATTGAAGATTGGAGATAGAAATATTTGAAGGGGAATGAGAATTGAGGCGATAGGGCATGAGTCTGGAGATAGAAATCAATGATGATTGTGATATACAAGTAAGTTCTATAAAGATTGACCATAATCCTGGAAATCAACAGAAATCAATAAAAAAAATTGGGGTGAAATGGAAAGGGGAAGGAAGAAGGAGACTCCTTGTATATCAGAATCATCATTTAATTAACAATCTTTTTATTAATTATTGGTTAACATTTTGAAATTAAATACTAATTAATTTGGATGATGTGGCTGTCAATATCAGATACCACTAAGGTGATATATAATTGTGGTATAAAAATATGTTAAGAATAACATTATTGATTCCTTATTGTACAAGAGTTGTATATATTCACATTTATCAATGAAACACATAAGGCCATCTCCAACCGATGGCTGGTCATCCTCCTAAATTTGCCGCTTGGTCTGCAGAATGAGGACCAAAAAGTACAAATATGTACCCTCCGACATGTTGCCGAACATTCTTTCCAGGCTGCCTGTGAAATCTCTGAACCCTGGTATGATCTCGTCGAAGACCCGAATTTCGCCACCCAACACCTCCATCACTCCAAAAGCGTGAATCAGCATTGTCTCCTTCAGAAAGAAGGTATACGTAATAGTCATGTCTCCATCAATGGTCATCTCTCGGTCTTATATGAAATTTTGGGTCCTTGCAATGGAATCTACTGCTTCATAAGGCCTGATGACGAATTCGATTTGGATCTATTGCACTGGCAAATGTTTCACTCAGAGAATTCAAGGTTGTTTCAGACTTCTGCATCTCGCATCCTCACGCCCAACGCCAACGCGTCAATCAACGGGGATTTGGTTTTGGTCGTAAAACCAATGACTACAAGTTGGTTTTAATTCTCAGTTACGCAGATGGAGAAACAGGGATCGAATTCAATCATAATCGTAAGGAGGTTGTGTATAGCTTGCGCTAATTCATGGAGATAATTAGATCGTGCTTTTCCGTATGCTGCAATTAGCCATTGGGATCTTTGATTAGTGGCAGTGGCACCTATGTCAACGGGAATTCTCACTGGTTGGCCACTCCAGGTTCAACTCCTAATTAGTATTCTATTATATGATTAGTAGTATCGAGTCAGTAACATCCTCATTTGGATTTCTCGTTCATGTGTTTACTTTGATGCAGAGGGATGAAGGCATAAAGCTTGTAACTGAAGCAATATGCTCTGGAATTTTCAATGACTTGGGAAGTGGAAGCAATGTTGATGTTTGTGTGATAACTAAGGTTTGCTGTTTCTCATCAGTATTCATCATTTTCAACGGAAAAAGGCAGAGAGTATTAATTTTGTATTAATACAAATTATTTGGTACATTTTCGTTGGCTCAGGGACACAAGGAATACCTGAGGAACCACTTGGTGCCCACCCCTCGTACCTATGTCAGTGCAGAAGGCTATAAGTTTACCAAGAAGACTGGTAAGAAACACACTTCTTTCACTTGGCTTTCTAATCATTCAACCACACATTGTCGCTCAGCGTTACACAATGCTTGTCTTGCATAACATAAACTTGGCATCATTCAATTTCTCTGTCATATATGAGAAATTTCATGCCTCCATGAACAGTGCATTATAAAAGTGAGTGAAACGTTTTTTGAATCTGTTGTGTTTTCTTCTGTGACAGAGGTTCTCTTCACAAAGATCACTCCGTTGACCGAGAAGGCGGTAGTGTTAGAAGGAGGCGATGCAATGGAAGAATGAAACCACCACTTCGCAAGGAGCATGTGAATGTTCATGTAGTATTCAGTTTCCAGGGTAAAAACCTACGTGACTTGATCCCAACTTGTTATATGTGGATTGATCTCGTTATACAGATTCAACAACCGCTATTTTATTCGTTGTGAACTCATGAAGAATTATTGGCATTTTCCAGACTCTGAGATGTTATTAAGTTCTCGTGCTTTTAGCTTATCTTTGACGAGAAGAATGCTAGCAATTTTCTCGTTTGGACCTTCTCATTCCATTTTTCATTTCCTTTTACGACCTTACTAGTTTTCTTGATTATCCAAACTGATTAAAAAGCCTGTATGAGAGAGAGTGCCATTGGTCCTAGGAAAAATCCATTTACGTTTGAAGAAAATGTTTTCGTCTCAGAAGCTTTAATTAGAAGGGAGAAATCTAGGCACCATTTGTTCCCTGTAGCAGAGGCGGTGGAAGCAGAAGACTAGGGTTTCTTTTGCTCTTTTGGGCTCTTTTTTCTTTTACTTTGTTGGCCCACTTGTGCTTGTACTTAGTTGGCTTTGGGCTTTAGTTTGAGGTCCAATTTTGCTTTGTGTTAATCGTGTAACTGAGCCTCTTGTGTATTAGCTCTTTATACTTTATGGCTTTTGCCTTGGAATATTATTTCCAGTTTACCAAAAATAAAAATAAATAAATAAATCACGATTCCTAAACAAGTTGTGTCGAAATTTGTAGAGCTAGGATCTAAGTTCGACTAGGTATTCTTCAACTAATTAAAAATATTTTATATTTTAATAATGAAATTTTTAACAATTAAGAAATTTAATTCGTTTAGAAATAATATTATAATTAAGACTTTTAACTTTGAAGAATCAAATTTGAAAATGTATACCACATTTTTTTACTATCTTAAGTGGCAGATGAGTTGGACAAGCTACATCATTTAATTTCAATTTTCTTATTAATTAAAACACTTAAATAAGGAAAATTGCAGACTTCAAGATCTCCTTCTGGCGTTAGTAACTTAATTGTGTATGAACCCTAATCCGATAGACAAATTTGAATTTGATTCCTAATTCGCATGAAAGCTAATATGCGTTACTTAATCAAATAATCAGAGGAAATCCTTCTTTTAAACCACAAAAAAATATTTTGAAAAGAAAACAAAAAAAAAATCACGAGATGAACAACTATGAAGTACCATTGAAGATTGGAGATAGAAATATTTGAAGGGGAATGAGAATTGAGGCAACGGGGCATGAGTTTGGAGATAGAAATCAATGATGATTGTGGTATACGAGTAAGTTTTATAAAGATTGACCATAATCATGGAAATCAACAAAAATCAATAAAAAATTGGGGTGAAATGGAAAGGGGAAGGAAGAAGGAGACTCCTCGTATATCATAATCATCATTTAATTAACAATCTTTTTATTAATTATTGGTTAACATTTTGAAATTAAATACTAATTAATTTAGATGTTGTGGCTGTCAATATCAGATGCCACTAAGGTGGTATATAATTGTGGTATAAAAACATGGTAAGAATAACATTATTGATTCCTTATTGTACAAGAGTTGTATATATTCACATTTATCAATGAAACACATAAGTTGCCGATATTCTTTTTCTACACTGCAACTAGGGCTACGATACCCTCCTCCTCCTCCTCCTCCTAAATTTGCTGCTCCCTCGGCCGAATGACGGCCAAAAAGTACAAATACATCCCCTCCGATGTGTTGCCAAATTAACATTCTTTCCAGGCGGCCTGTGAAATCTCTGAAGCGGTTTGAATGCGTCTCCAAATCCTGGTATGATCTCATCAAAGACCCGAATTTCGCCCTCGAACACCTCCATCACAACAAACGTGAATCAGCATTGTCTCCTTCAAAAAGGGGTACGTACTACTAGTTTGCTTTGTTTGGACGAAATAACGCAACATGGTTCTCGGCATCGGCTGAACTTGCCCTCGGTTCTTTATGAAATTTTGGGTCCTTGCAATGGAATCTACTGCTTCATAAGGCTTGATGACGAATTCAAACTAGATCTTATTGCACTGGCAAATGTTTCACTCAGAGAATTCATGGTTGTTCCAGACTTGAGTATCACGCCTCCTCACGGCCAACGTCAATGCGTTAGACTATGTGGATTTGGATTTGATCGTAAAACCAATGATTACAAGCTGGTTTTAATTCTCAGTTACACTGATAGAATAAGGAGGTTGTATATAGCTTGCGTTCTAAGTCATGGAGAGAATTAGATCATACTTTTTTTCCGTATGATTAAATTAGGTCTTGGCATTACCCTCAGAGTGACAGTGGCACCTATGTCAACGGGAATTCTCACTGGTTGATGAGTGAAACTGCTCATGACGGGCTCACCATTGATGATCTTCGTCATGCAATTCTTTATTTTGACATGGCTGATGAAGTGTTCCGACTGATCTGGCTTCCAAAGTTACGGGATTTTGCACCAGACAGTGATACCTATGTCAATATTCGCGTAGTGTACAATGATTCACTTACTGTGGTTGCTCATCCAATTTTTTATATCCCTGACAAGACTTGTGAAGTATGGATTTTACAAGACTACGGTAATTAAACTAGTTACGATAGGTCCAATTGAAGGCATCGCAAGGTCATTGAAGCTGTTGGGATTTTGGCAAAATGGAGAGTTTCTTTTCGAATATGACCAAGAACAAGTGATCTCATACAACCCAAACACTCAGATCTGAGAGCTTGATCAACGGGACAACCAAAATATGTTGTTTGATATAGTTCAGGAAAGTGATGATCCAACTCTTCAACAAACCACATATTCGTAAGGATGGTTAGTTTGTGTTTATTTTATTGACTCGTTGATTTTTTTTTTCCGTTGTTAATTAAGTCGCCTTATCACCAAAGGAATTGCAAGACTTCTTTTGTTTTGTTGATAGAATTTGCCCTAGTTTTTTTTTTTCCAACGTACAGAATATTTCCAAGTATATGATATGGTTTTTGCTTATTGGGACCAACGATGTATTCGCAATAAAGAGCGATGTATTTGAAAAGAGACACAATAAACATGTTATAATAATTTGATATCGAACTCGCATAAAACCTCTTACATGTTTCTTTGCCTTAACCTTCGATGCTTGAATCCATTTGCCTCCAATCTGAAATCTAATTCACACACCCTCATATTCTTTTATGTCATATTTGTCAAGTTCCAGTTTCAGAAATGCTGAACTAATGTATTTTACTTTCTAATAAGACATTGGTCATTCAATTATTGTGATGGGTTTTGGCCAGTGGATATTAGAGATGACAAATCAACCCATTGGATTGTTAATGGACAACTATTAAGACACATTTAGTTTGATTTCATCATAATATAGCGGTGAGATTGGTAGTGGTGATCATGGTTTAATGGTGACCAAAGCTTCCATCTTTTTCTTCAAATGTAATCCTAAAAATATTATTATTACACCTTTCATGCATTATTTGTCTTAAACATAAATTTGAAATATACATCGCAGCATCGTATGGATTAAAGGAGCTGATTATGGACTCAAGTTGATTAACTGAAGCAACATTGTAGAGAGTATTAATTTCGTATTAATACAAATAATTTTGTACATTTTTGTTGGCTCAGGGACACAAGGAATACCTGATCAGGAACCACTTCGTGCCCACCCCTCGTACTTATGTCAGTGCAGAAGGCTATGAGTTTACCAAGAAGGCTGGTAAGAACCACTTGACTTTCTAATCATTCAACCACAAATTGTCGCTCGACCTTACGCCATGCATGTCTTGCATATCATAAAGTTGGCATCATTCATCTTTTCTCCCATATCTGAGAGATTTCATGCCTCCATGAGCAGTGCATTGTGAAAGTTTTGGTTTGCAGCTGTTGTGTGATGTGAACGCGCCCACGGCCACTGCCACATGTATAGATAACTAGTTTTAGTCAATCTGCATATCAAGTGAGTGAATCGTTTGAATCTGTTATGTTTTCTTTTGTGGCAAAGGTTCTCTTCAGATCACTCCTTTGACCGAGAAGGTGGAAGCTAGTGATAGAAGGCGATGATGCAATGGAAGAATGAAACCACCAATTCAGAAGGAGCATGTGAATGTTCATGTAGTATTCAGTTTCCAGGGTAAAACCTACGTGACTTGATCCCAACTTGTTAAAGGTTTTCTCCATCCATGTGGATTGATCTCGTTATATAGAATCGAGAATCGCTATTTTTAGCTTATCTTTGACGAGAAGAATGCTATCAATTTTCTCATTTGGACCTTCTAATTCCACATTTACTAGGTTTCTGGATTATCCGAACTGATTAAAAAGCCGGTATGAGAGGGTGGCATTGGTTCTAGGAATGATCGGTTTACGTTTGAAGAAAATGTTTTCGTTGGTTTAAAGGATATGCAGAAGCTTTAAATAGAAGGAAGAATCTAATCACCATTTGTTTGAGGCATGTTAATTTCATACGACCCCATCAATCTTATACGAAAGATGTTTGCACGTACTTCACAAAAGTTCCGGAATTGCATTTTTTACGAAAATTGTGAGCTATAAGTCACAATTTCTACATAAGTTCATAATTTTCTACAAATATAGGCGTGTCAAAATTTGTAGGGTTATGATCCAAATCCAACTAGGTATTCATCTTAACTCTCACTACTTTAATTTTGTTTATCATTCTCCATCCTCAAACGGTGTTTACTATTTGAACGAAAATCTTCGTGAACAATAATATTTAGTTTAAGAGTGTTTGAATAAGTATATTCACTCTCTCCAACTTAACGGTAAGTGTTAGAAAGTCAATGTATATTAGATAGTACGTTTTTCATGTAATTGATATTGTATTGATATGTGATTCTATTGTATCTCTAAATCTAAGATTCCTTGTAGTACAAGAGAACTACTAGTTGTATATATTCACATTTTATCAATGAAACATATAAGTTGCCGATATTCTTTTTCGACACTGCAACTAGGGCTACGATACCTCCCTCCTCCTCTCCTCCTCTCCTCCTCCTAAATTTGCCGCTTGGTCTGCAGAATGAGGACCAAAAAGTACAAATATGTACCCTCTGACGTGTTGCCGAACATTCTTTCCAGGCTGCCTGTGAAATCTCTGAACCCTGGTATGATCTCATCGAAGACCCGAATTTCGCCACCCAACACCTCCATCACTCCAAAAGCGTGAATCAGCATTGTCTCCTTCAGAAAGAAGGTATACGTAATAGTCATGTCTCCATCAATGGTCATCTCTCGGTCTTATATGAAATTTTGGGTCCTTGCAATGGAATCTACTGCTTCATAAGGCCTGATGACGAATTCGATTTGGATCTTATTGCACTGGCAAATGTTTCACTCAGAGAATTCAAGGTTGTTTCAGACTTCTGCATCTCGCATCCTCACGCCCAACGCCAACGCGTCAATCAACGGGGATTTGGTTTTGGTCGTAAAACCAATGACTACAAGTTGGTTTTAATTCTCAGTTACGCAGATGGAGAAACGGGGATCGAATTCAATCATAATCGTAAGGAGGTTGTGTATAGCTTGCGTTCTAATTCATGGAGAGAATTAGATCGTACTTTTCCGTATGCTGCAATTAGCGATTGGGATCTTTGATTAGTGGCAGTGGCACCTATGTCAACGGGAATTCTCACTGGTTGGCGACTCCAGGTTCGCCAACAATGATCTTCGTTATGCAATTCTTTATCTTGACATGGTTGATGAAGTATTCCGACTGATTTCCCTTCCAAAGTTACGGGATTGTGATTGTTCGTCCGAAGAGTTACATCCCTGACAAGACTTGTGAAGTGTGGATTTTACAAGACTACAGTGACGATGAATCTTGGACTAAACTGGTTACGATAGGGACAATTGAAGGCATTGCAAGGTCATTGCATCTGTCGGGATTTTGACGAAATGGCGAGCTTCTTTCCGGATATGGCCAAAAACAAGCCATCTCGTACAACCCAAACGCTCAGAAGATTACTCAGCAATTTCGAGGTTATGGACCATTGCGACCTTACTCAAGAGAGCTTGGTTTCAATCATAGGAGATCAACGCGACGACCAAAATATGTTGTTTGATATAGTTAAGGAAAGTGATGATCCAACTCTTCAACAACCCTCATCTTCATGAGGATCGTTTAGTTCGTGTTTAATTTATTGACTCGTTGATTTGTTTTGTTGTTAGGTTGCCGGATTGTCAAAGAAATTGCAATACCTTCTTTTGTTTTGTTGATATAGTATTTGGCTTAGGCTTTTTTTCAGCGTAATACGTGCTGGATATTTCGAAGTATATGGTACGGTTCTTACCTATTGGGACCAAAACATTAGCATGTATTTTTGTCTTCTAATGAATACAACGGTGTGTTTGCAATAAAGAGCGTCGAATTTGAGCTAAGAGACACAATAAATATGAATAATAATTTGGTATCGAACTTGCCTAATACACCTCACATGTTTCTTTGACTAAAACTTTTGATGCTTCAATCCATTTGCCTCCAACCTGAAATCTAATTCACACATTCTCATTGTTTTCTTCAAGTTTAAGAAACGCAAAAGTAATGTATTTTACTTTTTAATAAAGGCTTTGGTAATTCAATTATTGTGAGGGTTTTTGGCTAGTGGATATTAGAGCCGGTAAATCAATCTATTATGTTGTTAATGGGTGATCATTCACATTCAAATAATTTAATTTTACCGTAATATGATAGTGACATTGATAATGATGATGATGGACCGGTTTAATATGGTAACTCACCACCTCTTCCTTAGTGTAGATAACATCGTTTATTCAAAAGCAAAAAAAACATAAATTGAAAACAAGAACTCAATGACATCGCATCATATGAATCAAAGAAGCTGATCATGGACTTAAGTCGATTCAATTACGAGCCACACAATTTGATCGAAAGGTCTATGCAGATGATTAGTTGTTAATTTTCTCTTCTTCGGATAAAATTAAACAACCATAAAGTAAAAATCATCAAGCATTCATCGGGATCGCCTTCAAAGCCTTCCTTCTCCTCTAACTATCCTAAACCTATACACCATATTAAATCCAACGAAAAAGGGTTTCCGTTGGCGTGTGGGTGATTTATACGTTTCAAGCCCTCATTAAGTTATCTTAATTATAAAAATAAATAAATAATAATTTAGAAGAGTACAAAACAGTAATCAGGCGGGCGACACCAGCAATACAAGGACAGCGAGGCCATTTCTTCCACTTCTCCTTCTTCTTCCTCGTTCTCCCTCCGATACGACGTCGCTCTAACCATGTCTTACGACTACCTCTTCAAGTACATCATCATCGGCGACACAGGTCCCCCAATTCCTCCAATCCCTAGCTTTCTGATTTTTATTGATTTTTTTTATTTGTTTGTTTTGAGAATTGAGGTTTTAAGACAATTGGGTTTTGGGTTTTTGGTTTGGACTGTGTAGGTGTTGGAAAATCTTGCTTGCTGTTGCAATTCACGGATAAGAGGTTCCAGCCGGTGCATGATCTCACCATTGGTGTCGAGTTCGGAGCTCGGATGGTCACCATCGACGGTCGTCCTATCAAGCTCCAGATTTGGGACACCGTGAGTTTCTTTTACTTCCGGTCTTGTTTTCTGTTTGGTTGGTGAGAAAATTGAGAATTGGGTTTATGATTTTGTACTACTCTTAATTGTTAATTTGCCATTTTGCAAGTTTTAGTTGTTTATGCCTGTAACATGAGAACATGTCGAAGCTTTTGAATTTTCGATTGACCCGGTGTTATTCGTGTTTGTGATAATGGAAAAAGTTCCATCTTTTTACTGCTTTGGACATCAAAAGTAAATTTAGTTGATTCTAGCTTGTTGGGTAGGCATAGAACTGATGTTTTCGGCTTTAGTTTTCTTGTTTGCATTATGTTGGTAATTCTCGGGTGAAGTTGTGTATTCTAAGACGTATTCGAGCAGTTGCACTTAATGTATTTAATTCCAGACTTGGCGGAAAACCTGAGTTCGTTCTAGGATTCATACAGCCAACCCAATTAATGGGATAAGGCTTGGTTATTGTTGTTGTATTTGTTGCTGTTTCTTACTAGTGCTATGAATATTCTTAACTTCTGAAGCAAGGATCCTTGATTTTTCATTTCAGGCTGGGCAAGAATCTTTCCGATCAATCACTAGGTCTTACTACAGAGGAGCAGCTGGAGCACTTCTGGTCTATGACATAACCAGGTGGGCAGGTGTAAATTGTGTGCATTTGCAACTTATGTCAGAAATGCATATGAATCACATACTGAACTTACGGTTGTTTCAGCTTGGTACCCAATATTTTGCATTGCGTCCTTTTTCTATTTAACATTGTGCGTACAATATTTGTAATATATCAGTCTTCCTGTTGCGCAAATTAAGAACGAGCTATTCTAAACTTTGTGTGGTACATATTTATAAGTTGTTGCAAAGGCAATTGGAAGTGACATTTTTGAAAAGATAGGAACCCCTGCGGATGCATATGTTTGTTTTCCACAATTCTATATATATGACTCAACTAAAGACAGGAAAGTTAATAGATGTTTTGTTCCCCAGGAGAGAGACATTTAATCATCTTGCAAGCTGGTTAGAGGATGCCCGGCAGCATGCAAATCCTAATATGACAATCATGCTCATAGGGAACAAGTGTGATCTGTCTCACAGAAGGGCTGTCAGCAAAGAGGAAGGAGAGCAATTTGCAAAGGAGAATGGGCTTTTGTTCTTGGAGGCATCTGCAAGAACGGCACAAAATGTCGAGGAGGTGATGTACCCTCAACCAATTCAAACCAGTACTCTAATTCAGTGTATTGTATTTGTTACTTGTGATTGACATGCACAATTTAGAATGTTTAAGCTGATTAAGTAACATATTTTCAGGCCTTCATAAAGACTGCTGCAAAGATTCTTCAGAATATTCAGGAAGGCGTATTTGACGTATCTAATGAGGTAACTGTCCATTCATTTGTCGTGGGAAATTGTAGGTTATGAGAGTTGGGACGTAATGCATAATTTTTCTTTTAATTACGTCCTGAAAAGGGATGAGTCTGCTTTCTTTGATCTCGTTAACCATAACTAACTTACTGGATCATCCGATCGTATAAATTTGACCTTGTAGCTTCCATCTAAAGCTTGAAAATTAAGGTTTTTGTGATGTTTGCAGTCATCTGGCATCAAGGTTGGATATGGACGCCCCCAAGGTCAATCAGGCACGGGTGGAACGGTTGCTCAGAGAGGCGGATGTTGCAGCTGATTAGAACCGGCTCTGTATTATGTTCGTTGGACAGACTCTCCCAACTGTCATGCTGCTACATTGTGAAAACATTGAATGTACAGATCTAAGTGCTTGGATAGATTTCATCTTCTTTTCAGGGATTCAACCGTTTTAAATGCTGAAATATTTCTTAACAGCGGTAATCCCACGTTGGAAACATCGGTTAAAGTTGTGTAGCTATTCTTTGTTTGTCTGTCTAATTTCCACAAATGAACGTGATGGCGTGGTTTATTTTTCGTTATGATCCCCGATGTAATGCAATGTGAGGTCGCCGGAATGGCCGGAGGCACGTCGGTGCCGGTATTTGTACCTTAAAATTGCCTTGTTGATTAGTCGTTTCGACCTTGAAAAGATTAGCTCCTAAAATGTTTGAAATGTTGAGGAGAGTTTTCCAACTAAAGGCTCAAGCGGAAACAAAAATCGTATGTGTTAAATCACGTAGAACTCGAAAAGTTTCGAATCGAAACCTTACAATCCAAGAAACAATGCAAAGAGAACAAGATTCAACCATAAAAGGTCCGCTATAAGATTTGACTCCAAATGATGTCCTACAAGTTTACAGCTCCTCCAGCTGAGGTATGCCAATCCATGACAATTTTGAGCACTATGAATCGCCAAATACCTGCAAACGGATCACGAAGTAACATACAGTAGTCAACCAACAGATAACATACGGTAGTCAACCAAGAAAATACGTATTATACGAGCAAGTATTAAGCGACAGATCAATAAATAACATACGGTAGTCAACCAAAAACACGATGCTTACCGATGACAGTACATCTTTAGAGAGCCGAGGTTCGGTTTTTGCAGCATTATTTGCAACAGGTTTCTTCTGTCGGAACCTGCGAATTACCTCATGTTCCGGCTGGCTACTAGGGAGATCGGGATTGCCCCCTGAATCTTCTTCGATCCTTTGCCTCTGTTAGAGAAGATGAAACCGATTATGTGTAATGGACTAGCTATAGAGACTTCGAGAGGAAGGCAAAATGCCGATACAAATTGGAGACAGCTGCACTAAAACATATTCCTCTCCTACTTTTTCCATCAAATGAACCCTCTGCTTAGGATATAAGAAAAGTACCATTATCAATCTTTCGTCTATGGCGCTCAAAGCACGGGACTTTTCAACTTTTGTGAGATAGAAGTCACGCTCCTTCTTAGCAGCAGAAATTTCTAAAGCTAGTTTTTGCTCCCTAGTGGCTTTCTTGTAAGCTGCAATCAAACACTGCCGAATCAAGAACCAAGTACCGATAACGAAGCACAATGACAAACAAAAACCCAATCGTTAAGAGTCCGTACCAATCTCTTCAGTAAGATTATCCCACTTGAATTTACTCAAATACTTGATGTTCCAAAGATCATAGTAGAAAGATGATCTCTTCTTCCCACCTAAACATAACAAAACAACCAGACAGTAGAAATCTTTCTGAGAAGAACAACGGGAACACGCGCGTCGATAAAACAAGCTGTAAGAAGTTTAATCCTCTAACAAAAGATTGTAATTTTCACATAATTACCTATCTGTTCACCATTTAACATATTAGCAACTCTCTTAGCAACCCTTTTGTCAGAAAATTCAACCCACCTGCATTTGCAAATAATTAGCGATTCTCCGACATACCCATCTGAAAAATCAGATTTTTAATCGAATGAAGAAAAACAGTTTAATGCTTTTTAAGACATACCCTTCTGAAAAATTTTGCCTCTGAAATTTACCAGCTTTGATTTGAACGTGACCAGAAGAATCTTGGGGTGCAAGATAAAGCCTCTGTATCTCTCCGTACTGAGAGAGCATCTGGCGAAGCGTCGACGGATCCATGCGCGGCGGAATCCGACCCAAGTAGCAAACCCCTCGCTGCTTCTCATCCTTCCCGCCTTCCTTCATCGATTTCTTCCTCTTGTTCTTTCTCTCGATTTCCATTCCCAATTTCCCGCCCTAATTCCGTTCCCTTAAACCCTTAAACCCTAAAACGCCGAAGAAGAGTGCGGCGATTCGACGGCGGTGGAGCTCTTGCTCTGCTGCTCGGTCTCTGGGACTGCAACTCTCTCTCTTCTCTATCTTCCTAAGACGGCACGCACCGTTTTGTTTCTCATTTATTTGATTGGGCTTTTACTGTTTTCCCGAAGGGCCCAAACGATAAGGTCAGGCTTTGCTCAAGGGGCCCAAAACATAAGGTTGGGGCTTTGCTCAAGGGATGAAAGTGAAACCGTGTGCTTCTAAGGGAAAACTATAACGCAATTTTACTAATTCACGTGTTATAATATGAACGAAAGATTGTTGCTATGCTTTTTTACCCCCGATATGTTACGAAGCTAAAGTGCGGATAACATTAACATATAGATGCATGTATTGTAACACATATCACTACTGGAAGTGTGGTCGCCACACCGACAAATAGCTCGAATTCGCAGTTTCAAAACTTCAAAGAGGAAAAAATTTCATTATTCACACCACCCTTCATGCATCCAGAAAAAAAATTAACAATTAAACTTCAAAACGCGATGTACCCCGGCGTCTGGTAAACCCTGAGCGTTCGATACCAGGACAAAACGATGCCTCGTTTCCTTTGAAACGACAATAATGTCACTAAAACAGTGAAAGTCCACGAAACAACTACTCCTCGGAGCAACTTTCGTCATTGTTTATCTAATAGGCCGTCCAGGCCCCCTTCTGTCGCGAAGGTCATTGTAAGTCTTCGTAACATGTTGCAGTCGTGGATCGTCTTCAGGAATCTCACGTTTCTGCCATTTCAGAAACAGAAATGAAGGAAAAAATTGTCAAAAACACGACAAAGATGACGCATTGAGTCCAATTACTAGGATTTTTTGTTAATCAGAGATGTATAAACTAGTAAATCAGAAGGCCAGAGACTCACTTTTAAGCCCTTGTAATATGCTTCTACGGAAATAAATTGCGGAACTATTTTACGTGCATCCATCAGGTCCCATATATAGTTGGCAACGCTATAACCTCCGGTCTGCAAAAAAGAGCACGAAAGATTTATAGCAAGACAACCGAAAATAATGCAAAATACAGAGACCCAGAACAGGTGAAGAATTCTGTCATTCTTTATAGCAATATAGCAACTAGAGATAACTTTTAAGTTGCGCACCTCGTCACCAGCAGCGGCAAGGAGAAGATCACTCCCCATTTTCGGACTCAAGAAAAAGCTCCGGGAGTTCATATTCACCTGCATTGGAACATGAAAATCATAAAATGATTTTGACTGAAGCCGTGATCTGAAATATCAAAAACTTGATTTAAGAATTAGAAGTCGTGCAATAGACCAACCATACCAGTGTTTCTTCGGCAATTTTCATTCCCTTGGGAGTATATCCAATCATGGCACCCTCCACAAGCATCTACAGAAACATAGTTTAGCGTAAATTAGGGTATACATCTGAATGATAAAAAGACTAAGAACACATTAAGTGAACAATATATTAGTTTTGTTTGGCAGAAATGCTAAAACAAAGCATCAGAACACAATAAGTTATGATAAGAAAAAACTAAGAACAAACAGAAGCTAGCCAGACAACACAAAATCAAAGGAACAGTGTCTATATATGAGGAAAGAAAGTGATGTTTCATGAGTCATGACACGAAAATTGTGTTTGTTGCCTAACGCACCGTATATAATTCTACTACAGGAGGCTTTCCTGACTTCATATAGTCTTCAAAAGTTTGAACACCACGGTCAATGTCCCCTGAGTGTAGATAACACCTGAATAAAAAAAATTAGCAGTGAAGACAAAACGGACACAGAATGAATTGAGGTTATATTAATGCACGAGCAAGACAATGCCATCTTACTAAAACATGTGGTGCATTCTGATCAAAATTTTGTAATAAAAAGTTACTTACCTCATTATTTGCAACACAATAAATAAATCAGGAACTTTTCCGTCCTTTGCTAGCATCTCCCGAAGAGCTTCCATCACCTAGCATAATTAACAGAAGTGAGACATAAGAATAAACTTTTATGGCAAAGGGAAAAGAGAAGGGAATCTTATTAAGTAACTTAATTTATGATGATATTTTTAATCTGGAAACTCAAAAATACTTGCAATAAGTGGATAAAAGAGGCTAGTTTCAAACCATACGGTATTTCTTCATATTTTGATTTGCTACATGATAAAAGAAGATAACTAAATAATGCTAGGGAGTATGAATCATGAGAGGCAACAAGCTTTGTTATAAAATTTAAAAACCATGTAGTGCAACATCCATGCATAGAGTGTTATATTGTCAGGCATGGATATGGGTATTGCCCGATAACAAAAGAGTGAAAGTACAATATCAATAAACCAAGAAAAGAACCAGCAAGCAAACAAAATAAACATGGTTTTTTTTGGTGGCGTTAAGCTGAGATAATGGAGATGTGAGATATTACCCCTACATTCCGGAGGTCTGCGCAAGCATTGAACGCAGCATGATACACAGTTAGTTGCCTATTCAGAAACCCACCCCTATGAGAATATTCAGCGGTTGGCATATTATACAACTCTTCTTCCGTTACACCCATCATCACATTTTCAGCAGTCATACTTGATCCTTCAACTGATGACCACTCTTTTGACCGCTCAACAAACTCTATAATCTTTGTGCAAAAGGAGAATATAAGAGAACTTTGAACAGAAACAAAATGAAAGAATACTCCAAAGCAGAGGGGAAACGATTAAATATTTACTTTGGTGCCGAAGTCATCTGGTAAAGGGGTCTTGTTCCTAAGTGCAGTTACAAGTCCAGCGTAGCAGAACCTGTTCAGCCCAAGACCAGCAGCAGTCATGTCACGGACAATTGCATACCTGCATCAACAATGCAATGCACATTAACCGCATGAGACAAAATTAACCATTGGAACAACGAAACAAGCACGGAAAGCCAGAGCATAAAAGAAGCAGCATACACTCGATCTAATCGGCCAGTAGCTGCACACGCATTGAGCAGACACATGTAGGTCTGTACCTTGGGTGACACTTCATAGTTCTTCATGTCTTCCAGAATCTATTAAAATATACCACATCAAGACATACCCACATTCCCTTGTTAATAATCAGAAGGGCTAATAAACAGCGAAAATCCTAAAGCACATCACTTTATGGCATACAATAACCAAAAGGAAATCAATTTGACGACCAGATATCGGTTAACAATCCAACAGAATTTAGCGGGTTGGATCTAAGCCTCTTAAAATGCAATGTATACTATGCATCGATGTTCAATATAGCAGTAATCTTATAAGTAGGCAGTAAAAAGCCGCACCTGAATCGCTTGATCAGAGTGCTTGCACTTCCCACACAGTGTGATCAGAATGTTGTACATATTAACCTACGACAACCCAATCGAATCAACATCCAAACACTCGCATTTCCGATATAACGAAACGAAAACGCTGATACAAATTTAAACAAAAGACATACATCAGGGGCCAAGCCCATGGATTTCATCTGGTCAGCGAAGAAGAAAGCGTCCTGCAAGCTCGACCCTTTTAGGGTGCCCAGTATGAGCGACCGGAAGGTGTCCTGATCGGGCTGGACGCCGTCGAGCATCATATCCTCGTACGCATCCCTCAGCAGGAAATGCTTCCTCTGAGCGGTGAGGGAATTGAAGACGCTGTTATACTCCGACAAGTTGTTGGCGTAGTTCCTCTTCGCGTATTCCTCCGTCGTCGTCGCCGCCGCGAAGTACCGCCGTCCCAGGGCTCGCAGCGCCGGCCGACACTGACCTGCAGCAGCGTGATTTAGTATTAACATTCAAATCTTAAGGTCTCTGGCTATGGAGGAGATGGACTGTACCAGTAATGGATTGAAGGAGTCTCATCGTTTGCTGTTTCTGACTCGCTGTGTGACTCGGTGAGTGAGTGAGTGAGCGAGCGAGACGAGTTACTCTGTTTCTAAAACCCCCCAAGTGCGCAAACCCTCTTCCCCGTCGTTTCTTTTCCTTCGCCTGGCTTCAAAAGCTAAACGCACCGTTTTTCATGCGACTTTTGCGACGTGGGATTCTTATGGACTACATTGAAATGGGCCTGTGTATTAGAGCTCCTGATGTTGTCGTGGTCTATGAAGCCCAAATACCGAGCTCAAATTAGGCCCGTTTTGGTAGTTGGAAGTTTGGGACTGGACACAATTAGGGTTTGGTTCCGTCTAGTGCCTAAACCGTCAATAGTGACGTTTTTATGCAACAATATATTTACACTAAACCGTCAATAATCATTTTATCAAACTGATACTAACCAAATACCATTGGTTTAGATCTTAAACTACCTAAAAGAGAATTCGAATTTTAGTGCAGAGTATGAATCATGCGCTCATCTCATTGGCTCGCCTCACCAAAACCTAGCCATTGAATGGCCAGATCTTTCTTTCTCTTGAATAATTCAAAATTTTTAATCCGCTGACTACGGATGCAGAGATCTAGAGAAGATCTCAATTCTTAATAGATATAGGTTTATTTATGAATTGATTGATGAACTTCAACATTGTCATTACTCATTGCCCTACATAGGTAGCAATAAGCATATATTTATTTAAAGGACATAACATGCAACTCCCTGCTGCCAAATCCCTTTCATATTTATTTGTGTTTGGTACAAACTCCAAAGTATACAAACAGTGCATGTGCATAATAAAATATTGATTGTTTTGATTCATTTAATCGAAAGAGTTGGTTGTGATTAAAGGAAAAGGATCCTCGCCGGATTCTTTTGTAGGGATCTGGGGAATTCATCAAATCATGGTCGTTCATCGTACATTGTGCGATCAGAAATCATTTAAAATTTTAAAATTTTAAATTGAATATAAATAGTATCTGACGAAAATTGACCGCACGATGTATGATGAACTGTCGTGATTGATGCATCCTCCGAATCCCCACAAAGAGGATCCGGCGAGGATCCTTTTCCGTGATTAAATCCCGATTGCAAATTGCGAAGTGCCAATGTCCCATCTTATCGAGAAATTTAAGAGTGTGCCAAGAAATTTAACAGTGCACCGAGAAATTTAACAGAGTTGGTTGTGATTAAATCCCAATTGCAAATTGTGAAGTGCCAATGTCCCAATTGCAAATTTCTTCATTTTGTCCTATAATATTAAGGGTAATATTAAGGAGATCAAAATTTTAAATCAACTTATGTAAACCAAATAATGTGGTTGTTGATGATTGAATTATTAATTAAATGTTGATTAACGTGCTTATTTTTTGTTAGTAACACATCATTTATTTTGCAAATTTGGTTTAAAAATTTGATCTCGCTAACATTATCCTAATATTAAAGGAACTTACATAATCACTTGTTTAGTGAATTTTTGGTGTGATAATCTTTGTATTTAACCATTAATAATTAGTTTATGTAAATTGGCAGAAATCTTTTGGTGTACCGAGAATACAAGGCAGTCACGACTTGTTATAATATAAGTGAAAAATATAACTATATCGCCTATAAAAATTTCTCGTAAATTGGTGAGAGTCATTTCCCTTAGAGGACCCTCAAAAATTCAATTGATAATAAACTTATATGTATAATCCAAGTGATCAGATAAACACAATATTCTAAATGAAGTAGGATACGATTCAAATTTAAATAGGATTAAAGGAGCGAGCACACTCTTTTTATTAACTAGCATAACTCAAATTTGCATAATATGTTGGAATTTGGTTGTATTATTAAGTGCTTATGAGCGTTATACATAAAAACAACCAATATTTGGGACAAAAAAAAGCTAAAAAACCTATCAATATTAAAAACAATGCTAATCCTGAGGGAGTGCAGGTGGTGCCACTATCGGTCCTGAAGGGATGCAGGTGGTCTCACTCCCACCCTGAGGGGCGTAGGTGGTGCCATCGTCGGCCTTGGGGGGCGTAGGTGGTGCTAGCGCACAAGCCCCGACCTACTCCCCGATTTTAATTTAAAGAACACAAATATAATATAACAAGTACTCTTTGATGTATGACCGAATGGATTAAGCAATTTTGTTGCTTGGGAGGGCATAGGGTTTGTTGAATTGAAGGGAGTGATGAGTAGGAGTGCCCTTGTTGTGAAGGGCCTTCAACGAGGAAGGGTTGATCTGCAAGAACAAATAGTTTCCAGCAAAAAGATCACCAAAGTGTGACTGCCCTTCTTTAAATCTCCTCACCACCTTTGCATACAGAGCAGAAACCACCTTCACCTTCCTCCTCAAGAACAGCAACCTCCTCAGGCTCGGAACTTTGAGCTTGAACGATCTCCTCCGAATGTGAGCCCTTCTGAACGATCTGAACCTGCACCAACTAGTAGTAGCTTTGTTTGTCCTTGATCTCACCACCACTCGGTTCTTTTCGAAATCGAACTCGTCTTCGTCGAGATCGTCGTCATGTATGAGTCTTTGGTAAGCAGGGAGCTTGGTGGAAGAAGAAGATGAGGTCATTGGAGAAAACTTCAAATGTTGTTTGGATTTGGATAGGAATTGTGAGGGATATGAGGTAATGGTGTTTGTGTTGAGTAGTTGGTTTCTTTCTTTGGGTTAGGGATAATAATGTGATGGACAAAGAAATAGGTGGTTCGAAGAATGCATTCAATGAAAAAACAAAGTGGTCAGTTATTTTGAATTTGCACCCTCTTCGAACATCATTGTCCAGAGCCTAAGAACCAAGAAATTTGGACCGTTAAATAAAAAGAAAGAGAGATTTGGGGCCTTGGCTTGTGTAAGATGGGTAGTAGAATAAATTAATGGGGACCGTCAGATTTCCTACTCCTTAACCGCAGGGTAGTGAAATCCATGGAGGATCTTTGGCCAATTATTTTTTGGTAGCAAACAAGCAAAGCATTTAAGGTGGTGAGGTGAAGTTAATGCTTTAACTAATACCAACCCTTTCATGTATTGGTATAGCGTGTAAATTCACTCAAATTATAATACATGTTAAGTACAACAAAATTTTCTTCTGGGGTTATTCCACAGGTGTAATCGGTGAAAAAGAAGCTTAGCAGTTCAACTAGAGGAGCGACCAGTTGGTTCACTCAACCTCGACCTAGCACCACACGTTCCCCACGTCTAGAAGGATTCAATGCCCAACAACTGACTCCTCCCGGAATTACGTTATTAGAGCCGACCGACTCAGAAATGGTCGTCATTGTACTCTGGTGCACACATCATATCAAATTTATGTCCTAACTGATATCTCGTTCACTCATGTTATAACGTTAATACTTATATTATAGTTTGTAACACGTAAATTAGTAATAACGATAACACGAGGCATCATCATATACAGATAAAGACAACCCAACTTTAACAACACTCGTGTCACCGATTTGAAGAAACGTGACACCTCATCTACTCTTTCTCTTTCAAGCTTCAATCCACCACCGATGGAGATAGAAAATGACCATACCAAAGACATGAACCCCTTATTTCCACAACTTAGTCATACGTGTCAACTACCAACTACCAGCATTTTTTTTTTCCTTTTTCTTTTACGAAAAAAAAATAATAAAATTGCCTCAAACAATTGTATAAAATCCTTGAGCCACGAGTGAGTAAAATTATAAATCCTCGCTTGGTGGATCGACCTGAACAGAATTAGACTAGACATTGAGTATTGGGGCAAAGATCGGACTTTGAGTCATATACCTTTTGACCCATGTCTAAGTTAATTCAATTTGTACTATTCAAGCCGTGGACCTAACCAAGAGAAATTTCTGTAAAGATGCCCAACGAGCCGTTTGAAGGAAACTTCTCACAAAAGTATAGCAACTAACCTATACCGATTTTGGCGGACCGTGCTCCACCTTGGTGAGCTGTATTTTGATCCTACTCAACTCCGCAGTAGTCCGATAGGTGTGAGAACTCTCCTAGTTATACAACTCTACCGAAGTCTCTCTCTCTCTCTGATTAGTTCCAATCAAAACATGAAACTTTAACAGCGAGCCTTGCTCAATTATTTGAATTTTTGCTTATCCAGATAAATTTTGCAATATGTTAGAAACACAGTCCGGTACATGCAATTAGCTGAATCCATTTTTTCAAGTTTCCAACCAATTGTTTTACCACACTTAATGTATCAAACCGTGTTCCCAACACATTGAAAATCTCTATCCATCCACAAGAAAGTCCACCTACGTGAAAAAAAACAAGACCGGCATCTACAGAGCAGCAGTCAAATTACAAAACTGTAGAGACGGCAGCACTTCACTTCTTTTTCAAACAACCAAAAAAATCACCAGAATATTCACTCACATCTGCATCATCATCGTCATATGCCGGATTCAACCAATTACCAAACCTAGTAACCTCCTGACCACCTAAAGCAACGGATTACAAAGAATGTGATTGAAAAAATAAACAAATACACACAATGTCAGCCAACTCCGGCATGAAAGCATGTCGTATTTAATACAGTTTTATCCGGGTTTGGATTGCGCTTCGGCATATTGGGCACGACTGAAGATCTTGTCCGCATTCGCAACATGTCTGCACCGAAAACATAACATTAAGAACACGGTACTAACGGTATGATCGTCTCAACTCATCTTGAAACTATAGTTCAAAAATGTACCTGATGCCCGCAACCAAAGGCCATGTCTTTCGGATTCGTAAGGCAAATGGGGCAAACCTGTTCAACACCATATAAAATGTTAACCCGCGAGAGCGCTACAAACCCATCAAAACAGGATTTAGAGGTGGCTGCTGAGAAGTTTGCATACCTGGTTATCATAGGTAGAACTGGGAGCAGGTGGAGCTGTACCAACGGAACTGCTGTCTCCATAATAAGGAGGAACACTTGGCTCGTAACTGGTATGGGAAGGTTTCGTGAAAGATGGCGAACTGAAACTGGTAGCGCGGGAAGTTTTTGAGCTGCTGAAAGATGACGTTCCATACACAGGAGGGGGGAGAGGAACCCTCTGGGGAATATCGCCCTTCCGACCACTGTCCATTTCAAGAAGAAGAAATTTAGTAAAAAAATTACGTAAACACAGGTTTTCAAAAAGGGTTTAGAGATGAGAAATAAGGACTGCATTGTTACCCCAATATATTGAGCTCTATTGTTGCTTTATACTGAGCAGGAATTTCCATCAAGGCTGCTAGAGCAAATTCCGTCTCCTTTCTTGACGGTGGCACATTCTTTGACATAATTTGCGTAAAATTCACAAACTACAAACAACAAAACAAATGTGCTTCCGATTAAGTATTTTCCAATAATCATAAACAAAGGATCATGAGTCACATAAACAAAATTGTATTATTATGCTGAGAACTTACTTGGAAATTATCAAATGCCCGAGCAGGAATATTGTCATCGAATTCCTTCATCATGTCCCAGGGCCCATCTCCAACACCAACTAGAATAATTGATAGAGGGAGCTTACTGTGATAAAATAAGCGTAGAAGATAAATAAGGGCCGGTCAAAAAACAACATATATTTAGAGAAAGAGGAAGGGGGGTTGGGGGAATATCACACCTTGCAGCAACAATGGCATTAACCGTGTTCTGTTCTTGAGGACTCAGCCTGCCATTATCAGTATCAACGCTTCTAGTTACCTAAGACAAAACCATCACAGTACGTCAAAAAAAAAAAGGGAAACTTGGGATTACAATAGACTATTTCCACTTGCAAGCCATCGTAAAACAGGACACAGGAGAGCAAGGATAAGCAAAGCTCGTTAAACAACTTATGATCTAAGAAGCAGCTAGTGCAGCCACCAGTAACAGATCTAAAGAAGATGCTATTATTATTGCATAACCCGCATGTCTGACCGACCTCTTAACTGACAAAGTTTTTCATGATTCATTTAGAGCAGTGACCATTAGTGTGTTTTGAAACTAAAAATACGAAGCCCACTCCTGAACTGTGCTAGACTCTAAAACCAAAAGGCAAAGAATTTTGTGTAGATGAAACAAGATTATAGCATGGGCGCATGTCTGACCCTCTAATTGCATACTTCACTAAGTACAACAAGAATAAGGCAAGTTACCTGGCCATCTGCAATTATCAACAGGACATGGTATTGGCCAGCACTCTCCTCAACAATGGTCATGGCCTGTTCAATTACAGGTGCAAATGAAGTCGGTCCTGCCAAACATAATGATAAGATGTAAGATGACTGATTAGATGATGTAAATGACCACGTCAAGAAATAAGTACTTGGGAAGCAAGAGTTAAACCTGCAAGCCGTAGCTTGGGAACAATTTCCTTGTAGCGAGTCAATACTTCCTCAAATCCATTGCAATATCTATCATCATAGAAACTAAACACATCTTGATCATGAGTTGTCGCTGCAAAATGAAAAAGTAATGATTAATATTCCATGTTTGAAGAACAAAATCTTAGACAAACAAATCGACATTATTATGAATAAAACCTTACCATCCCCAAAGCCGAAACAGGGAATGAGGTTATCCTCATCAAAAGCAGCCAAGGTTTTTCCAATAATGGATATCGCATGTTCGTAGGGATTTGGCCCGTTCCCAATGTGATGCAAGCTTTTTCGGTTAAATGACCTCGCACCTGTTTACACAACCAATTTCAGTATCTTCCACATCAACAACTACAACATACACTAAATTATTATATGAGATTAGATATTAAAGCGCTTAACCTGTCCATTCATTGCTCTTTGTGAAATCAATACCAACGATAAGATTGGAAGACTCAAGACCAGCACGCGCAAGAGCCTCTGTCACCTGAATACAAGTACAGTTGAGTCAACATAATTAAAAATCGTAGGCAATTAACAAAACTTTGACCAAAAACAGGGAAGCTTGCAGAAGTTTCTGCCGCTGCAGCGACAATCTTACTTCCTCCAGGGAATGGTAATTATCAGCAATTCTGGAATATCTCCTATCAAACGTCTTCTCCTGAGCCCGAGGGGCCGCAGGAGCACTATACACGGGAGCATAGTAAGGCTGTGCTGATTGATAGGATTCCTGGGGTGGTGGTGGATAACTCTGACTTCCTTGACCATATGGCGGTTGAGCATATGACGTTGATTGACCTCCAGGATACCCGCCCCATGAGGAGCTCGAACGAGAAGATGAATTCTGCCTATAGCTCCCCTCTTTTGAACTTCTCCCACCCATTAACTCAACTCGGAAGAAAACCCCAAAATCTAAAAGGAATTCTTTCCCTTCCTTCACAATGCAATCAACCAAACGACTCGAAATCCACACCTACAAAGCAGCCACAACAAAACCCAGAAAGCAAAAACTTGGAACTCCAATCAGCACCTACAAAGCAGCCAAAAAAACCCAGAAAAACGAAAACTTTGGATTCAAAATCCGCACTTACAAGGCAGCCAAAACAAAACCCAGAAAACGAAAACTTTGAAATCAATCCCGGCGGGCGTATATATATACCAAGAAACAGAATGCGGAATAGGTAAGGATTGGGAAGTCTCTAAGAAAGTTCGTATCCAGTTTTGCAAATCTGAAGGGGTTCTGGAAGGCTCCAGGAAACGAAGTTGGACACGACTCGGTCGTGCAAAATCGAATTCACAACCGACTCAAACGAAAGAGCCCTACTCTGCTAAGTTTTCTACGTTTGCCGAAATTAGGCGCCAAGTGTCGCCTTCCACCGCAAGCCACAATAATGTCAAAAAGGAAACATTTTTAATTTCTCACCCACCAACCCAAAAACTCCCCAAATCAAAACGTATCGACTTCAATCACTTATCACAATCCAAAAACAGAAATTCATAAATTCTCAAAATTTAAATCTAAAATTCAAGAACAACAGGGAAATACCGAACCGTCCTCAGGAGAATCAGAGCGACATTGTCGAACACACTTAGAGATCTCGATCGTACGTACCTGAAGAAGATGGAGGGCTCTGAAACATGGCGAGCAGTCGCCAATGGAAGACTTGCCGTGGTGAGAGAGAGAGAGACTGAGTTGGGTTTAATTAGTAGATTAATGGGGTGTTGGTGGATCTAATTATTGGATTATAAAATATGATTAGAAAAGTGGGAAGCTTTAACTCTACTTTTCTGGGTTCTCCTTTGAATATTTGAATATTCGAGAAATCGGAACCAGAGGAAAATCGGGCGCTGGGCACATGGAAGTTTCGCCGAAGTGGGTACCGCAATAATGGCCGTTACTGTTTTTGGATTCGGTTTTTTGAAAACGGAAAATGGAAAGCTATTGGGGTTCTGTTTTTGAAAAAACCTGTGATTTGAGTCCACGGAAAGGATGTGGATGATGATGAATTGCGTGGTTTTGTTTGTGGCTGCGACTGTGACCTCACATCCTCAAAAAGGATAATGTTTTCGTTTTGGTGCGTGCCGTCTTGTCTATTCAGTTGTGATTAACGTGTATCATTCTGCCTATCATGTCAAAATTGAAATCATTTGGCCAAATTGGATTGTTCATCCCGTGATCATAGGACACTTGCATGATGATCCCCGTGGTAAAAAAACTATGAATTAAACCCCTGTGGTCTAGAATGTTAGCAAATTTAGTCCAAATGTAAGATTTCTGTTAAATGAATGTTAAAAGTTGGGGTAAAACTGTATTTTCAATTCCAATTGACATTGAATTTGGGCTTTTTTTTATTTAAAAAATTAAGCATTATTATTTTTAATTGTTATAAAAAAATTATTTATTTTAAATGTCAATTGGAACTGAAAATACAGTTTTACCCATACTTTTAACAGTCATTTAACAGAAATCTTACTTTTGGACTAAATTTGCTAACATTCTTGACCACAGAGGTTTAATTCCTAGTTTTTTCACCACGGGGGTCATCATGCAAGTTTCTTATGACCACGGGGATGAATAATCCAATTTGGCCAAATCATTTTATATCGTATGTTTGTTCGAAAAAATGAATGATTGTGACAACAATTAACATACTTTAATAAATATGATTTTTATCACAAATAATTTATGAAATTAACTCTTAATGATCTATGAAATTGAAAATCAATCAATGTAGTTCTTGTAAATAAGTGTCGTGAATCAATGTGGTCATTCTGTTACAATTCTGTTAAAATTTATGTTAAGTGCTGATGTGGTATATAAATGAGCTTCATAAGTCATTTTTTTTTCTCACAAATGGTTCTTGAAATTGACCCACGACATCAAAATGATCTCTGAAATTGACCCGTGACATTAAAATGGTCCCTGAAATTGAAAATTGATCAATGTAGTCCCACAAGTAAGTGTCTCAAATCAATGTAATCATTATGTCACGATTCTGTCAAAAATTATGTTATATAATGATGTGACACAGAAATGGGTCGCACAAGTCTAATTAAATTTAAAAAAAAATTACAAATAGGCTTAATTTAATAGTTAATAAAAAAAATTGTCAATCCAAAAATTCAATCCTGCAATCGCCTCTGATCCCAGTCTACATTTTTCTACCTCATTCGCTCTACATTCTCTAAAGAATCTCAATACATCCATTTTTACACACTTCAACATCATTCACCGAATTGAACCTAGATCAAGATCATCTTTGGTGATAGCTTGGCAACGACTACTGGGACATCACTGTTAACATTTAGGCAATCAACATCCTCACAACCTTAATTTTGTAGAGCTTGTTCGGCGCTTCTCTGATGGTCTGGTGATGCAAAGAACAATGAGGTCTACCTCGAGATAATGAGATTATAATCGAGATGCGTCCATTGTTGGTTGAAAACTATTTCCACACTATGACAGCTCGTCCCTAATTATTGTTATCGATTGCGTGAAATGTCTAATTTGCCCTTGGACGTCGAGTACGTTATGTGGTGTTGTGGCTTGAGTTTGGGTTTTAAACTAATTTAGTTAGTTCCTAAGTTTTTTTAGAACTTAAAGTTGATGGTTTTGGTTGTGATTAGTGACCAAAAACTAGACCACACACTCACACTCACACATCCAAACTCCCGTTGACCTTCTCTCTCCTCCCTTTCTCGGATTTCCTTCCATTTCCGTACAACCGTACGGACAACCTTCGAACCTTCACTTCTAGTCACGGATCGAGTTTTGGAAGCTATCTTTGTGTTTTTTGTAAGTCCAGGCTCTCATCTATACCTTTGGTTGGACGTGAAACCCTCGAAAACTCGAGAACCCAAGAACCCCGATTTTGTGTAATGTTCATGCACTCGTGATTTTGAAGTTTTCATGGAGTTTTAAGGTTATAGGAAGCCTTAAAACATCTTCACGAAGCTCGGGGAATAAAGTTGGAATGTTTTGGACGTCAAGAAGTCCCAGTTCGTGAGTTTCAAATTTTGGCCAAATTATTGAGGGTTCTCCGGTGAGATTCCGTGGATTTTAGGGCTTGAAAGTGTTTTCGACTATCGCAGTGGTGGTCAGCGCCGAACTCCGACGAACCAAGGAAGAACGAGAAGAATATTCCGTCAAAGTTGACGGAATATTCTGACGCCGTCAGTTATTTCGCATATAGGTGAGACCTATCCTGAGGACGAGCGCCATCAATCGAGGTTCGGGGGTTACGACCCTTCAACATATCAGTGAGTGGGCTTTTGGTTTTCCGTATATACCTATATACTTGATTTTTACCAGAAAATAAATTTGAATGAAATTACGTTTTGCATTGCCATATAAAGTATATACCTATTTTAATTATGCATTAGTAGTTGCATATATTTATGATTGGTGTTGCGGACGCACAGGTGAGTGTCAGGTAAGTTCATAAATTAAAGATATGAGGTTACTTCAGTTATGTGAGATATGATGTGATGTATTGAGAGCTCATAAACTTGCACCCTGGTGTTAGTGCTCCCGCCCAGAGTTAGGGCACAGTCCTTCACGTGATGTTCACCTCCCGCACCATATGCTCACCTTGGATCCAAGTTAGGTGCGCAGACTTGTCATACATACCACTTTAGGTGGTTCTGACTCGTAGGTGACTCGCGATCATTTGTACAGCCTTCATGTGATCGTAGCACTAGAGCATATTTACTTTACACTTAATCTTGTCGTACATACCACTTTAGGTGGTTCCGACTCGTGTGCAGGATTTGATTTGATATGATTGAGATTGGTTATGAGCTATATACTCAGCAGTGCAGATTGAGTTAGAGGGATTTGGCTGACGCGATATTTGACATTGATATATTTTGTTTGGATTACTTATAGTATTCCATTTAGATACTTTGGCAATGTATACTTTTATGGATTTTCATCTTGAGTATGATTTATGATACAGCTTATAATAATAATAATTATTTTCTAGGAAATTATACAGGTTTTACGGCGAGGGGTTAGAACTTTTGAGAAATGAAATGAAATGATTTTGAAAAACTTTGTTTTTGCCCACTCACACTTTATGTTTTGCGCCATTCCAGGTTTTAGGTAGAAGTGCTTTAGTGGATCACGAGGACTTCGACGGTGGTTCTGACAAAACATCATAAATGTAGGATCACCCTTGAGTGTTGTATAATTAGCACTTGTCCTGCTTGACTGCATCTAGAATATTTATGCTCTGGTGGTGTATTTCACACTCAATATTGCACTAGCACTTTATCTTAGCTAGTACTCTAGTTGATTTGGTTTTCGTTTATTCGTAATTCCCTTATATATCCATTGTTTCCGCACTATGCATATGGCTACGTCACCCTCACGTGACGACCATCATGCCATGATTTAGGTCAGGGTGTGTCGCACACACCCTCTTAGGCCTTGGTTAAGTCTTGTGCCTTTGAGAATTTATGGAATTGATCTCTCTTCGGAGCAGGCTGTACTATAAGAAAAAAAAATACTCCATTGTACAAAAAGGTATTCAAATAACTTTTTAATTAATTATTAAACCACGCATTAGCACATAACAACTTTTTTTTACAGAATTGTGGTGGAATGATCATAATGATTTGTGACACGTATTTTCAATGACTACATTGATTGATTTTCAATTTCAGATACCATAGTAATGGTGTGGGTGAATTTCAGGGACTATCTTGATGGTGTGGGTCAATTTCAATGACCATTTGTAATAAAAATCTGTAAATCTTGTAGGGCCTATTTATGTGCCACATCAGCTTTTAACGAAAATTTTAACATAATTGTGACGGAATAACTAGATTGATTTGCGACACATATTTTTAGAAACTACATTTATTGATATTTAATTTTAGAGATCATTTTAATGGTAAGGTACAATTTCAGATACTATTTATGATAAAACCCTTTAATAAATTGACTCAATTCAATAAGAATATAAACCAACTAAATTCTGCATTTATACCTTTCGAATACGTTGATCATGGGTGGCTGGATTAGTAGATAGAACTATACGTATTTTTAATATACGAAATTTATAATCAAAATTGTTTATGTTCTTAATCGTTCTTTAAAGATTCTATGTGCGAACAAACAAATCAGATAAATATAATTTAGTTATCTGTGTGTACAAAATAAGTGGACGCTTGTCATGCTTATCATGTAAATGTTAGTTGCTACCAAAATAAACGAAATCTAACTTAATTGAATTTTTATACAATTAAATAGGAAATGATGTTTAAGAAATACGGTAATAAAATGAACGATTGCAATTACAAAATTTGTATGAGAAACATACATTAATCGGAAGTTGGTGGACAAGGTGGTCCATTCACGAGAAAGACTAACATGGAACAAGTTCATCGCTACTAAAGAATTACAGTTCATTAAGATGATATCATGTTTATAATTTTCTCTAAATAATCAAGTATTTAGAAACCCAAGTTGTGACGATAAGTCTCTCTCATACGCCTTTAAAATAAACGGAAAACTAATAAAAATGGTTTGAAAACTTTGAATTTTAAGCTTAAAAACGGTGAGTTTTAATGAAAATGACAAAAAGTGTTGTGAATGAATAGTACCAATATTGACTTTTAAAAGTAAAAATATGATTTTTTATTTAAATAAACAGTACCGGAAATGTTTTGTTAAAACTTCATAAAATAAATGCAAATATTTTCAAATAAACGCACTCACGACGTGGACACAAGTATTTTCTTAAATTTGTATCATTCCGTCAACACCGTGCTTTTCCTTTGGAACCCAAACGGAAAATCCTTCCATCAGATTTTTGTGCGTGAAGGACGGACACAGTCACGGCGAATTGTCAAAAACGGACGGCCACGGCAAATTGAGAAAGACTTTAATATTTTTGTGTTGGCCATTTAAAAGGATTTGAACCATTTTATTTTATTTTTTATGATAATATTTTATTTTACATGAAAAAGACTTTTGCAATATTAATTGTAATGACTTGTATTGTCGTATAAGAATCGATGTTGATCGGAAATAACTTATAAGAAGACATCATAGGGTGCTGACATGAGGGGATGAATAAATGTGGCTTACCATTAATTATTCCTATTAAAAATAAATAAATAAATAAATAACACAACTTGTAACACTGAATAAAATTATAGTTGACTTTTATGGATAACTATCTATCTTTTAACAATGCATTCAAAATCACATCCAGTGGCTCATCAAATTTAAGTTAAAAAATAAATAAATAAAACATTAAAACATGAAACAATTTTCTTAAAAAATTTCTTTGATCCCCCAATTTTTTTTAATTTGTTATCATATGATCTTTGTTAAATTAAATGTTAGATTTGGACGTCGTCAAGGTTCGAACGCACACCGTGGTACAAAAGCAATACTCTTCTCCAGCATTATGGTAGATGACCACTTGCATTGATCCGACAGTTTAAAATTAAGAGAGTATATTTTACATTGTTGTATAAACCGAGTTCATTGTCGTGGATGAATGAGGATCCACTCCATATCCTCTAATCCGTACGTTCATCGTATATCGTGCGATCATAAATTATTGTAAATTTTTTTAATTTAAAATTGAATATAAACATTACTTGATAAAAAATTGACCGTATCATGCATGATTAGATGATCATCGAGATCCTCACAAAGATAATCCTGAAATGATCCTCGTACGTTGTGGACTTGAAATCTTCTGTAGGCCTTGGGGCCATAGAATGGGCCTTACGCAACACAACATTCCAAATATGGCCGAAAAGCCAACGGAATTCTGAAGCAGGCCCGTCCTATCAGCTGCACACAAGATATTTTTTAACGTTTACAGAATACAGAGTGATACGACACATGTTATTACGTAATTAAATAATTTTTTTTAAATATCTCCATTCATATAATTGAATATAACGTATATATCCGTATTACAAAGATGCTGACAAATCTCTCGCTGCACCCGCAATTCACCTCAGTGGACCCTATAAACCCAAAATTCAATTACACCCATGTCACACATGATTCTCCCCTCTACCAAATGACCTTATTAACCCCAAAGATTCCCATCCAAACAGGAAAAGTTGTAACATACCCCTGAATTATTGGTTTTGCTGTATTTGCCTTCTAGATTATTTTAAGTTTTCTTGAGTGAAATTTTAGATTTTGAATTTAGTTATGAGTTCCTTAACTTTTTATTTGTGCCGGTATTTGTTTTGATTTTATTTCATATTTATTCCACATTTATTTATTTTTTTCGGACTAATTGAAAATTGCACTTTATTTATGACTACAATCAAACAAAATCACAAATTACAAAGTAACGAACCCAATACCTTCCGTTTTTTCTTTAGCATCACGAGCTCAAACTTTATGGCATAATTGAATTAAAAGTTGGGAATGCAAAGTAAAATAAGTTTAAAAGTTTAGGCAATATTACTAATCTAAACTACATGTTAATAGAACTATCTTTATCAACCAAAATAAGATGAAAAAACTATTTAGTCTTTCAGCACACCAAAAAAGTTAAGAACAATAACATAATTTTACAAAACAAACTTTTGCTGTATTTTTTTGTTTAAGCCTCACGTGATTTTAACATCTCTAATTTAAAAATAAAAAGAAAAAACCTCTCTTGCTCCCTCCTCACTTTTATGTTCTCTCTCATTCTCTTCCTCTCCCCTTCAATTAAAAAACGAAAATAAAAATTTTCACATGCGTATACTAATTTTTTTAAAGGAAAACTAATGAATAGGACTTGAAAACTTTGAGTTTTAATGATATGGACAAAATAAAGGGTAAAGTGAATAGTACCATGACTGACTTTTTAGTGTAAAAATGTGATTTTTCGTTAAAGTGAACAGTACCAGGAACTTTTCGTTAAAGTTCTATTTTTTTAAATAAACAAATAGAAGGGTACTTTAGGTATATCAAAGTCATCTACTTGATGCTCACGTAGTCTCGACCGCACTTTAGCATCTCCATCCCTTCCTCTCTCCCGCGAAAAGAGGGCCGCGTGAATCTCCGCTACTTCTACGCCGCTGCTCTCACTCTCTCACTCTCTCCAGAAAAACTCGGGGCGGACCCATCGGCCTTGACGGCGAGCCCGAACCCGAATAGCGTCCGGAGATGAAGCTCAAGAGCGAGCTCAGCTCTTTCCCCACGGCGAACAAGCTGCTGAAGTTCGCTCTGATCGGTCTCATTGGGTGCCTGGGCTTGCTCTGTTTGTACTACGGGTGGTCTTTCGGGCCGGGCTCCCGGAGATCCGACGAGGAGGCTTCTGGGTCCGATGGAGTCGACCCGCTTTTCGGCGGGTTCGTTCTCCATCACGATTTGGATGATTTGCATGACGACCAGGAGCACAACCCTGAGGTCCCCAAAAGCTTGCCTGTAAGTAACGCAGCAATTAATGGTTTATTTGTTTTGGTGATTAGTGTAATTGTTGCTAATTAATCAAAGATTAATGCATATTTCAATCCAGTTGACTCTTTGTAGCAATTAAATTAAAACTGAATTACTTGTTAATTTGGGGTAACGGAAAGTTGCTCCTTTGTGACCAATTCGTGACCAAATAGTCACGGTTCGAGTCGTGAAAACAGTCTCTTTGCAAGGCAAAAGCAAGGCAGCGGATGATAGACGTTCCTCCTCGATCCTCGCAAAGTGGGGAGCCTTGTTGGCTTGGGGTCGCCCTTTATTTGGGAAGAAGAAATTGCCGTTTTGTATAACCGATTGTTTTATCTGGATCTTGTCGAATGCATTTATTTTTAATTCATAAATGTTAAACTTTTCGTTCCAAAATTAGTAGAATGTGCTCATTTTGCTCATGTTGATGGCTTTTCGTGTTTCTGCAGATATGCGATTTACGGTTTTCGGAGTTGATACCTTGTCTGGATAGAAACCTTATTTACCAACTGAGATTAAAGCCGAATTTGACGTTAATGGAGCATTACGAACGGCACTGCCCGCCTCCAGAGCGGCGTTATAATTGCTTGATACCGCCCCCACTTGGTTATAAGGTAGGTTGTCATTGCTTCTGTGGGTTTTACTTTGCTTGACTTCGCATAGTTTTGATTCCGACGAAATCGTTGCTAGAATTTCAGATACCTATAAGATGGCCGGCAAGTAGAGATGAAGTGTGGAAGGCCAACATTCCCCACACCCATCTTGCTCAAGAGAAATCAGATCAGAATTGGATGGTTGTGAATGGGGACAAGATCAATTTTCCGGGTGGCGGGACGCATTTCCATGATGGAGCTGATAAGTACATTGTTGCTCTTTCCAGGGTACTTAAACCTTGACTCACTTATCAATTCCTATTTATATTTGTCTAATAGTGTAAAAGGAATAGTAAGTAGAAAGGAAAAACAAAACCTTCGATTTAGATATTTGGCTGAATTAGGCTTGCACCAGTGAAGTTTGTTTCCTCATGTTTCACATAATGGGATTTTTGTTTTGAAATTTTTAATATATGCTGTTTCTTTTCGTAGTTCAATTGCTTCACTGGTGAATAATGCCCTATAGATTAGCATAGCTCTTTTCTTTCATCTGTAATGGTATGCTTATTATTTGTGTAGATGCTTAAATTTCCTGGTGACAAATTCAACAATGGTGGAAATATCCGTAATGTTCTCGATGTGGGTTGTGGAGTTGCGAGTTTTGGGGCATATCTTCTTTCTCATGACGTCATAGCTCTGTCCCTTGCTCCAAATGATGTGCATGAGAATCAAATACAATTTGCACTAGAGAGGGGCATTCCCTCTACTCTTGGTATCTTGGGTACAAAAAGACTTACTTATCCAAGCAGATCATTTGAGCTGGCTCATTGCTCTCGGTGTCGAATAGATTGGCTTCAAAGAGATGGAATCCTGTTATTAGAGCTGGACAGATTACTAAGACCTGGAGGGTATTTTGTGTACACTTCTCCTGAAGCATATGCAAATGATCCGGAAAATCGAAGGATCTGGAATGCTATGTATGATCTTCTGAAAAGAATGTGCTGGAGAGTTGTAACAAAGAAAGAGCAGAGTGTTGTATGGGCCAAGCCACTGACTAATAGTTGTTACTTAAAGAGAGATTCTAGGACCCGGCCCCCTCTGTGCGATTCCAAGGATGACCCTGATGCAAGTTGGAATGTGAGCATGAAGGCGTGCATTTCTCGATACACTTCAAGTAAGTAGCATTGCTATACTTTCGTTGTTAATATTTTGGGCTTCCACCTCCTAATCTTACTATCTTATCATTTACTAAAATTGTAAAACAGAGATGCACAAGGAAAAAGGAAGTGGGCTAGCTCCTTGGCCACAGAGGCTTACCGCTGCACCGCCTCGGCTGGAAGAAATTGGTGTCAGTCCTGAAGAATTCCAAGAGGACACTGTAAGTTTCCTGTTTACAAGCTAACTGTTCACATTGATGTTTGCCTACTTACCTATATTGTTCTATTTAATGAGAGACGGAAATCCATGTGATGCAGAGCATATGGCACTTCAGAGTGATTGAGTACTGGAAGCAGATGAAGTCTGTCATACAGAAAAATTCAATTAGAAATGTCATGGATATGAACTCATACCTTGGTGGATTTGCTACTGCCCTGAATGAAAAAGACGTCTGGGTGATGAATGTTGCTCCTGTCCATGTATCTGCCAGACTCAAGATCATCTATGATCGAGGCTTAATTGGAACTGTTCATGACTGGTATGCATTTTGATCCGATTATTCTCAGCAATTACGAATTATAATATCCTTATACGTATTATTGGTCTTTAGTCAGTTGAATATTCACACTCAATGTATTTGTATAGGTGTGAAGCATTTTCTACGTATCCACGTACATATGACCTTCTACATGCGTGGGAAGTATTCTCAGAGATTGATGAGCGGGGGTGCAGTACAGAGGATCTATTGATTGAAATGGATAGGATACTCAGACCAGATGGGTTTGCCATCATAAGAGACAAACCTGCTGTTATAAACTATATTCGAAAGTTTCTGACTGCCTTGAAATGGGATGGCTGGTTATCAGAAGTAGAACCACGGGTCGATGCTCTTTCCTCAAGGGATGAAGGAGTTTTGATTGCTAGAAAGAAATTGTGGGACGAGGGGACTTCATTAATGTGATTCTGCTTTGCTTTTCAGGTATATGACCTAATTTATGTGAGTTCTTCATTTTTAGTTATTACTGCATTTACGTATATTTTACGAAGAGTTCCATATGTATTGATATTTACTTGTTAATTTGTGCAAACTCTCACTTTGTGGAAATTTGACATTGGTTTTCTCCTCGTTCAAGATATGCTAGATGCGGTATTGGTGCATAGCCCTGCCCGGTCGAAGAGTGCATAGAAAGAGGAATGTCGTCAGTTACTGATCGAGGCCATGGTGCGCGTTGTTTCGTGAGAGTGAGATGGTAGCGGTACACAGGGATAGAGATATAGATATGTTGTTAGAAAATGTGTGAAGTTATGGTAGGAGAAAGGTGCAACATCAATTGAAGAAAAACTTGCATAACTAGGAGCTGTTTTGTATTGGGATATATTATGGTAATTGGAAATTGGTTACATGAACTCAATAACTACACTCTTGTGCTGCGTCTTATGCAAGTTTCCTAAAAACTAGCATAACTTTGACGTACTGGTTACATGTAAGTTATTCTCGTATGTTTCATATCTTACATGCAAGTATGAAACTAATACGCGAATGTGGGGTATTCAAAATCATTCACGCAATGTTGTAGGGACAAGTTAAAACACATGGTTACATGTAAGTTCTTCTCATATGTTTCATAACTTGCATGCAACCGGGATGCTAAGGTGGTGGTCTCTAAAACCAATTACAGGATGACACCTGAACAAGTTCAAATACATGACAATGCTCTGATAGACTCGGGATACCACCCATCTTTGACTCGGGATACAAGCCTACAACCTCGGCTTTTGTGGCCGGAAGGTTTAATTTTTTTCCGTCGAGGTGGTCAGAATGTTCAAATTTTGCCGGCTAGGTGGTCGAAAGGTTGACTTTGATAATTACGAGCCTCAACGCAAACAAATGGGAATAATCCATTAACACATAACCCAGCTCAGTTGGTAAAACATCAATCAATGCAATATTCATGGGCAAAATCTTGATTAATTTACACTTAACAAAATGTTTTGGCCTAATAACATCACTATGAGCAAAAAATACAACCTTCAGAAGAGCTTCGAACCAGAACCGAAATCACCCCCAACCAAAAATACTTCAAAAATTGCTAGGAGCAGGTTAATCTTTATCACAGTTCTTTCTTCAAGTCTTTAATCTCGTAAATTGCAGAGTCGCTTGGCGGATCATGTCGTGCTCTTCTTACTCTTCTTCTTCCTCGAAGCAAAGCTGCTCGGTCCAATTTCTATGGACATTCTTTTCGTCCTGCAAAGCATGAGAACAATAATTGAGTACTTTCAGCAGAACAGCGCGTGGCGTTCGTTGTAAACAAAATAGAGACCGGAGAGCAAACAGAAATTAAGAAGCATCATACCGCTTGGAGAGCTCTTCTGACTCCTCGTCGACATCTTCAAATGCACCATCTGAAACTAAAGAAACAATGAAATTCAAGGCCAGTTGAAAGATCCAAACCAACAATAACACGTGCAAAATACCAAATGCTGGATCAACATTGTACTTTTGTTGTTCACGACTAAAGACATACCAGCTCCATCAATCTTGTCATCCTCGTCCTCTGACTCTGAACCGGAACCCCACCTGTCACCTCCCTCGTCAAAGTCCCAACGTTCTCCCACTGGAGGCATCCAAAAGTCAGTTTCTTCTGTATCGCCTTCCTCATCAGAAGCCTTACTTTTTCCAGACATAATCTCATCAACTCCATCATCCTTCTTCTTATTATTATTTTTCTTCTTCTTCTTTCTGTCTCCGTCTTCTTCTTGGTCAGATACTATTTCCGGGTTCTGATCATCCATCTCTTCTACCGCTCCCTTGGCTTTTAGCTTCTCTTCTTCCTTCTCTTCTGTTTATATAACCGACACGAACATCACCATTAAACACATTGGAGTCCGAAAGCCATTCCATACACAAATTCGAAAAAGAAAGAAACAATATACGAACCGAGCTTGTTGAGGAAGCGTTTCCCATTTATATGCTTCCAAATGTGCTCCTCTGACTTATTGATAGTATCCCCTGTTAGCTTACACACCAACTTTGAACTGCACAAGGAAAGCAAATGAACCAGGATTCAGCATAAACCCGAAATCTCTGCTTGGTTTGCAGTAAAATTTGAAAGCTTTTCGTATATCAATTCGCAACATGGCAAATATAAACAAACGTAAATTCAACATTGGCCTGTTTGGGACTGCTTCTAAAAAGAGTAAAAGTAGCTTTCCGACCAACAAATGCGATTTTGATTATCTTTGGGAAAACACCAGAAGGTAAAAGCGCTTTCTGCAAAAGCACGTACTCAGGAAGTACGTCCAACCTACTCAGGAAGTACTTCCAAGTATTTTTCCAGAAAGCACTTTAATTTTAATGAAAATTCCGACATGTTTCTAGGAAGCACAAGTGCTTAGCAATCAAACCCAGCAGAATTCCAATGTAAATTATGAAAAAATTAATCAAAGTTTAAATCTTTATGTAACCGAAACGAAAGAAAATGAAATTACCGGGAAAGAGGATCCTGCTTGAACATGTTGAGAGGAGCTTTCTCATGGGAAAGGGCATATTCGATTAGGCCCAAACGGCACCGTTTGCTCTGAGAGTACACTCCCTTGTCTTTGGCCACCAATTCGTGGCCTGTCTCCACGCACTGGAAGCGGCCATTTTCGAGCTCCTTGAAGGTCGGTGGGCCCAGTAGGTTGCTCCCTTCCTTCTCCTCCTCCTCCGCCTTCTTCTCAGTCGTCGCCATTGCTGAGTAGCCTGAGTTACTCAAGCTGCCGCGCAGACAGATGGAGAGCAAGCGAAGACACAATGTTTTGGGCCCCCAGACCTAGTTATAAACCCCCCTCATCTGGTCCTGGACTCCTAAGCCTTTTGGGCCTATTTTTTTGCTATTCTCAGTGAATAGAGAGAGACCAATACGTAGCTGGAAAGTCAAAGTGATGTTGTCTCAAATCTATAACGTGTCACAATGAATTTAATAATTAAAAAAATATTTAAAGTTGCTGTTATTTTTGGCAGCAACGGTGATGTTGAGGGCTGCCAATTCATGTCATGTCACATCATATTTGATTTTAATTCTGATTTAGATATTTTGACGTCTCATTTGATGATTCTCTTAATTGTCCCTTATGACCATCGCTCACTTGTAACACTTATAAAACATGGTCACACGAGGAATGTTATAGGTAAAATATAATAAACGAACAGTCAAAAGACTTAGCTTATTTGGATGTACTTTTAAAATGACTGAAAACGCTTTTAGAGAAAATATTTTTGGATTTCAAAAGCACTTAAAGTGTTTTCTACAAGAAGCACCAGTTATGTGCTTTTTTCAGGAAGTACTTTAAGGGTTTATTATATTTTTTATTTTTTTATAATTTACTTGCATCTTTACTAATGATTGGTTCTAAAAATATTTCATCAAAAATATTTTCAGTCATTTCAAAAGCTAATCCAAACGAGTTCTTAGAGTACCCATGCAATAATTGATCTGTCATGCTGTTCATGAGTTTATGGCATATAGAGAAAACCATGGTCCATGTTTTAATGAACTTATGTACAGTACACACTGACCCTTGAAGACACGAGAGTCACAACCTCGCATATACAAAAAAAAGATTTAGTGTGCTGGGTCGATACACCAAATTTTATATAAAATTTTAACGAAAAACTTCAAATACTGTTTATTTTAAAGAAAAACTACATTTTTACATTAAAAAATCAATCATGAAACTATTCACTTTACCCTTTATTTTGTCATTATCTTTAAAACTCAAAATTTTCAAACCCTTCTCATTAGTTTTCCTAATTTTATAATACAAACAGTTAGAAATTTTGCTTTTTCAATTATCAACAATTTGTATTATAAAACTTGCGGTATTCCGACACACTGAAAAATTTCTCAGTATTCACCTACTCCATTCTAACTTTGTTCTCCTTTTTTCGGCGCCTAGTAAAATCAACAGCACATGCCTGTGAATCTCTCCAATGCATATCTTTGTCCCCGCATATAATAAAGTAGGATAACTTTATCCTGTCCAAACCAGTCCCTTCCTATCCAGGTTTCACATTTCCAAATGCTGCTTGATTAGCCTCACTACCATCAGCCAAACAGTGGAAAATGGAGTTTTGGAAACTGCTTCTGGCATCCGGGTTCTTCTTGGCTTCGTGGGTTTTGGCAGTGGGAGTCCAGAACTTACCACCCTGTTCTTTTCCGGCGATTTACAACTTCGGGGACTCAAATTCCGACACCGGCGGCATATCCGCTGCATTTGAGCCAATCAAACCTCCTAACGGTGAAGCATTCTTCCATAAGCCGGCCTGGAGGGCCGCCTTGTCATAGACTTCATAGGTAACAATTATATCAAGGGAAATACTTGTTTTCTAATCACAGTTTGACGTGACGTTCATAATTATTTATTTTTTCGCGTTTTTAATGCGTTATTCTTCATATGCGTTGCAATGTGATTTGCGAGGTGTCCTTAAAAATTCAGGCTACTTTTATTGGTTGGTTAGTGTGGTCAGTGGCGGATCCAGGAAATGATGTTTGGGGGGTCATAGCGCGCGCAGCGCGAAATTTTTTTTTAACAGAAACAACATGCATATCGTCATTTCATCGGATCTTGGTATGATGCTTTTAAGTGTTGAGAAGGGTTTCTGTAAAACCCCTCCCCAAAGATTTCCTTGTAATTTCACAATTTCCCTACAGTTAAGTGAAGTTTACAATTTGGTCCCCACTTACTTACCCTATCCAGATCCCTTTTTGGGATTTCCTACCTATCACAACTTGCCACGGGGCAAGTTCCCATTGTCCTCCTTCTCATCTCCCAGAACTCTCCTCTCTCTCTCTCTCTCTCTTTCACTCTTTAACTCTCTCACTCTCTCCGATCGAATCCACACCCACGCACACCCACACCACTACCCCGACGAAGGTCTACATCACCACCACCCCCGAGGACTTTCCTTCCCTCTCTCTCTCTCTCGTCTCTACATCACCACCACCCCGAAGACTTCCCTGCAGTGCCGAGCTTCGTTCAGGATTTTTGTCGAACACTTGGCGTGCGACTCCGACCCCGACGACCCCAGCTCCAAGAGGTCGGGTATGGGAGCTTCAAGGTTGTTTCCATGGTTTCCAAGGGGTCGTGCGACCCCGACGACCCCACTGTGGATCCGCCCTGTGTGGTGATTGAGTTGAATGGTAATTTTTGTGCAGCTGAGCGCCTAAAGCTGCCGTACTTGAGTGCATATTTGAACTCACTTGGAACAAATTACCGGCACGGTGCGAATTTCGCCACCGGCGGATCCACCATCAGAAGGCCAAACGAAACCATCTTTGAGAACGGCATTAGTCCTTTCTCCCTCGATATGCAGACGGCGCAATTCCTGCAGTTCAAGGCCCGCACCGCCGATCTCTACCGCCAAGGTTCGATCTTTTTAGTGCCGAAAACTGCTTCAAAGTTTCAATCTTTGTTAGCTGTTTAACTGTGAACTGTTTGCGATGTCCTCCAGCCAAGAACCCTTCTCAGATAAGCGCTCTGCCGAATCCTCAAGATTTCGCCAAGGCTCTCTACACCTTTGATATCGGGCAAAATGATCTATCCGCGGGTTTTCGGAAGCTAAGTTTCGACCAGCTGCGTGCACAACTGCCGGACATTGTCAACCAGTTAGCCACAGCAGTCCATGTAAGTAGCACCATGACAATTGCTTAAACACAAGAACCTTAAGTAGGTCAATTTCGAAATTGCTTATGTAGGAAGCACTTCTACTAGAAGCGCTCATTGTAGGCACAAAAAAATCTTCATGTTTCTAATACCGGTTGTGATTGATTGACAAACTTCAGCGGATATATGAAGAAGGAGGGAGGACATTTTGGATACACAACACAGGTCCTGTTGGTTGCTTGCCTATACAGTTATTCTACAATCTGAATCCGCCGCCCGGTTTTCTCGACGACCACGGCTGCGTCAAGGCCCAAAACAACATCGCCGTAGAGTTCAACAGGCAGCTAAGGGACAGAGTCACCAAACTCAGAGCCGAGCTCCCACAAGCTGCGATCACATATGTCGATGTCTTTGCCGCCAAGTATGGACTCATCGGCGCAGCAAAGACCGAAGGTACCCAAATTATTCAACTTCATTACCACCAATTATCTTCTTCGATACTGATTAACGTTACAATTTTGTTTACAGGATTCGCCGAACCAATGAAGGTTTGCTGCGGGTATCATGTGAAATACGACCATGTCTGGTGCGGGAATAAAGGAAGTGCGAGCGGAAGGGAAGTGTACGGTGCTTCGTGTCAAAACCCGTCGGCTTTTATCAGCTGGGATGGAGTTCACTACACTCAGGGTGCGAACCAGTGGGTTGCTAATCGTATACTCAATGGCTCGCCTTCGTCAAACCCGGCAATTCCGATTACTCAAGCTTGTCATAGGCATTGAGAGTTCGACAGTAATATACATTCAGTCTTTTCCTATTACTGCTTCCTATTGTTTTTACTTTTCCATTTCACATCAATGCTTGGTATGATATACAATTCCGTCATCCTCCATCGGAGGCTAACAGAGGCCGGAAAGCTCGCCGACCTCTTTTTAGTTCCAGTGGACAGGAAGACAAAAATTAGAGATACCTACCCTACGGAAAAATCTTGTGTGTAATCGTTGCGATGTACCCTTCTCTCTATCTCTCCATCCCATGACCAGAGCGAGAGAGATACAGAGAGGGATCGTTGCAGCGTTTACAACTTTACACCGAGGAATCTCTGCTACGCCTACACATGCTGCATACTTGACACAATGACACTCAACTGGAGGTTCAACCCTAATACATGAGAGCAACTTCTATGGCATGGGAAGGCACGCTGACGGTATTCCCATGCCATAGGAGTATGTCATAAAATTTTGATTCTAGTGTGACAAACAAAATACAATCGTCGTGGGGGTGCAAACAAACCTAACGAAGGTGGTGGGCTGATGCAATTCTGAGAAAACACAACACTCGGCTACAAGCCTCCAAATGAATCATGGAACATTAAACTTCGATTTGATCGTGACAATCATACATGTACTGTAACATTCAGGATGCAAACAAACAGATGCCAACTTACTTCACTTTCAATCGATCGCATTCATATCCATCTCAGTTCCTCTTCCACTTCCCACTCAACAAAGAGCCAAAACTCATAACACAAACTTCACATGCCAGCAGGCATTCCTCTGCCTCAGACACTAACAAAAAGTATAAACTCGTTCTCGAAATCCTTTGTCGCTCACTCTTGGATTTGATATCAAGAGTTGAGAATCGAACATTAAAAGCACATCCGTTTATTTTTCGCCCCTGATATCAGCTTAGGTCAATACCGACTAACTCCAAGGCAACAACAATTCTAACACTCATTGACCTTTCCATGAGACACAAAATGTTGATCGACTGAACCCTAATTTCAAACATTAGTAAACTGCCAATTTGCCTCCTGAACTATCACCCAACTTTCGATTTCCCCCCTGAACTTTTTAATTGGAAAATTAAGGACTTGATCTAATTTTTTTGGCCGATTTGCCCCCTACCGTAATCTAATTTTTTTGGCCGATTTGCCCCTTACCGTTAGTTTTTCATAGATTTCATCCAAATTAACGTTAACTTTTATCATGAGCAAACCACGTAACTCTCCTTTGTGGACAAAAGCGTCACTTCACTAGATCTTCAGACATAAAAGTTATAGATTCACACATATTTGCATAGGTTTATATTTTAGAAATCTAAGGTTTTCAATTATTTTAACGAATAAAACGACCGAACTACCCACAGATGTTGTGCCCATGCTTCCATTTAACAGAATTTTGGATGGAATGAATGAAAAATTAACAGCAGGGGCAAATCGATCAAAAAATTAGTTTAAGTCCTTAATTTTCCAATTAAAAAGTTCTTGGGGGAAATCAAAAGTTGGGTGATAGTTCAGGGGCAAATCGGCAGTTTACTCTTTCAAAGATATGTATTGACTTCAAATGAAAAAACCGAAGGCGAAAACCACAATGAATGAGATCGAGCTATCAACAAAACTATGATCACCACAAGTAATTAGTAAGTTGTCTATAGTTCCAATCATATGTAGATAAACAAAGACTACCCTAACTAACAATTTCGCTATCAACTCACTCGATAATGGACTGGATGACACCAGCTCCGACAGTCTTGCCGCCTTCCCTGATAGCAAACCTCATTCCTTGCTCGCAAGCCACCGGCATTATAAGCTCCACCACCATCTTCTCCCGGTCTCCCGGCATCACCATCTTCGACTCCTCATCCTTGTCATTCATAACTCCAGTCACCTTCCCTGTCGCATCTGTCGTCCTCATGTAAAACTGTGGCCTGTATCCTGCAAAGAACGGCGAATGCCTCCCACCCTCCTCCTTCTTCAACACATACACAATCGCCTCAAACTTCGTGTGAGGTTTAATGTTGCCCGGCTTCGACACCACCATCCCTCTCTGGATATCCCCCTTCTGAATTCCCCTCAGCAGAAGCCCAACATTGTCACCGGCCATTGCCTCATCGAGTGTTTTCTGAAACATCTCCACCCCTGTCACCGTTGTGCTCCTAGTCTCTCTCAATCCCACTATGTCCACACTGTCCCCAACCTTCACTTTACCCCTCTCCACCCTTCCCGTCGCCACCGTGCCCCGCCCGGTTATCAAAAACACATCCCCAACCGCCAGCAGAAACGGCAGATCAACTTGCCGTTGTGGAATTGGAATGTAACTATCCACAGCATCCATCAAAGCATAAATCTTGTACGCCCGCTCGTTCTCCCCTCTCTTGATTTTCGGGTTAGCCATCAACGCCTCCAGAGCCAGCAATGCCGAGCCGGAAACCACCGGCACATCGTCTCCCGGAAACTCGTACGACGACAGGAGCTCCCGGACCTCCAATTCCACCAGCTCAAGCAGCTCCTCGTCGTCCACCTGATCCTGCTTGTTCAGGAAAACGACCACATTGGGCACGCCAACTTGTTTGGCCAGCAACACGTGCTCTTTGGTCTGGGGCATGGGGCCGTCGGCGCCGGAGACGACGAGGATCGCGCCGTCCATTTGGGCTGCGCCGGTGATCATGTGCTTGACATAGTCAGCGTGGCCGGGGCAGTCCACGTGGGCGTAGTGGCGGGTTTCGGTCTCGTACTCCACGGTCGCGGTGTTGATTGTGATCCCGCGCGCGCGCTCCTCAGGGCCGGCGTCGATCTCATCGTACTTCTTGGGCGTGCTGTTGCCCATGGAAGCCAGGGCCATGGTCAGTGCCGCCGTCAGAGTCGTCTTCCGTGATCCACGTGGCCGATTGTGCCGATGTTAACGTGCGGTTTCTTCCGCTCGAACTTCCCACTTGCCATCCGGACTGTGAAGGATCGACGAAGTCGGAGCGACGGCGGAGGGTGGAAGACAGTGGAGACATTTGTGGCGGCGAGGAAGGAGGAGTACAGGAGGGGTGAGCTGTTTGGTTTGGAGGCTAAGGTTTTAGTGGTCGTGGGTTTTGGGCTGGTTTAGCGAGAGAGAGGTGGGTAGAAAGAGAGAGTGAGGGCGAAGAAGCTGGCGGTGAGTTCGCGAAAAGGAGCTTCGATGACGACGGAGCTCCGATTGCGGAACCCATGGATTGCTGGGAGAGAAGCGGCGGCGAGCTTGATCAACAAAGAGGGCGGAGGCAACGAAGAAATGAGGGATTTGATTTGAAGAGGGAGAGCTTTGGGATCAAAGTAGGGCCCACTCACTTAACATTAAGAACAATAATTGGGTAGTCACCGGCAAAGATTAAAATATCGATATTATCGGCGATATTTCGCCGATAATATCGTTTTTTTTTTTGAGATAACGATATTTTTACATATATCCACTTAATTATCTTCCAAATATCGCGATATTATCGATATTTTCGAGATATTTTCGATATTTTCGCGAGGAGGATGCTCCCGACGAGGAAGAAGAAGGAGCAGAGCTGGAAGAGGCGGAGGAGGGCTTACTGAACGGTGGAAAGGGAGTGGAGCCGCCGGAATCCGCCGAGCGCGAGGACTCCTCCGGATCGCCAATCACAATCACCACCGCCGAAATTCCCCCAAATCCCCATAAACAAACACGAAGTTGAAGCAAACCCAAATTCCATAAATTCCAATAGATCAAATTATGGAATTACAGTGCATAATGATTCAAAAATTACCTTAATTTACACAAAAAGCTTCAAGATCTAACAAGAATTACATATCCAAAGTAGGGAAATTTAGGGAAAAACCCACCGAGTGTAGTTCATCTTCTCGTAAAACCGAATCGAGAAAAGCGAGAGCGACATATTGTATGAGCTGTGGGGATGTGTGGAGAGAAGGGGGTGGGTAATGCGGAGGGAGGAGGATGAGGGTGGGGGTGGATATAGAGGGTGGGGAGGGGGTGGGTAACGCGGAGGGAGGATGAGGAGGGTGGGGAGTGGGGGACCTGTTTTTGTGCGTTTTGGAAGACGAAATTTTTGTGAAATGTCGATGATGTCTGTGTGTGTGTGGGAGAACTGGAGAAGGGAGAAGGGAAGGGAGAAGACTCAGAAGAGAGAAGGAAGGGAGAAGACTCAGAACTCAGAACTGAAGAGAGAGAAGGAAGGATCGAGAGATGATGTCTGTGTGTGTGTGGGAGAACTGGAGAAGGGAGAAGGGAGAAGGGAAGGGAGAAGACTCAGAAGAGAGAAGGAAGGGAGAAGACGACTCAGAAGTTCTGAAGAGAGAAGGAAGGATCGAGAATGACCCAACGGCCACCTACTGAACTTACACATCAAGTGTTTATTAATTCTCATAAATTAAGAAAAATAATTCTGACGAATGACCCAAGGCCCACCTACTAAACTTACCTCAAGTGTTTATTAATTCTCATAAACTAAGAAAAACAATAATTAATCTACAAGCTAAGGACTTGTTTGTCAGCTCGCTATTTTCTACACTCACAATGTTTGTCAGCTCGGTATATAATCAACTTGATAATGTTAAATCCATCATGCAATGCATTTCCTTCCAATTTTTTGTGATAAACTAATAGATAATTGACTAAATAAACATCCTGCAAAGTTTCAATAAAAATTTCCAAGTTTTTCTTACAATTTCCGTGGTTTCCATATAATTTTTATCGATATCGATATTATCCTGATATTTCCATCGATATTTCCGTGTTTTCGGACTACCGATATTTCCGATATTACCGATATTTTCTTCCTTGGTCACTAGACTCACTTTGTTAGGATTAATTATCTAATCAACCGTTAATTGTTAACGTGACACTGTAAAATCATCCAAAAACCCACTTACTTAACTACTTTCACAAAACCCACTTACCATGCCAAATAAAACACACCGAGGCCATTTTCGAGTTGTATCCCGTGTTACTACGTCACCACTTAACAGTTAACTAAATGGTCAACTTTGGAGGGTAAGAGCATCTCTAAGAGTAGCTCTAACTTTTTTAACATTTAGTCTCTTGAAGAAGAGGTTTTTGGATTTAGATTTCTAAAATAGAATTTTAGTGATTTTATAGCTTCAATTTGAACATGTTTAAAATGAAAAAAATTAAAACCTCGTGACTCAGGTTGATGCTAAATAGTGTGAAACGCACGTTCCTTAAAACTAAACGAGTCACCTTAAATTAATATAAAGCCACATCACAGTAACATTCCCAATCCCTCAGTTTTTGAAACGTGTGGTTTTACCGTGGGACAAGAAATTTGGAAAATTACACGAGACGATCCTAAACGCCAATTAACTTTTATTTATACACAACCTATAAACAGCAACAAAGAATCACTGGCGATGGCCTTCCGGCAGGGCAACCACCTTATGGAAGGGCACTGTCCTCTGAGGCAAGGATCCGTCTTCCTCGTCGTCATCGAATTCCAACAAATAACTGCCCAAATTCAAACATTGAAACATCATACCACGCATGTAACAAGGAAACAACTAAATTAAGATGCCTAAAACAAAATCCATATCGATGTAACTTACTCATCCGTCTTCCTCTGATGGTTGAGCATCCGACAGAAGCGTGCAAAGCATGGATCAGGTGTTAGTTTAGTTCCACGGCATAATTGCTACAACGATACTAAAAACACAATCTACAAAGAAAAGTGCATCAAAGTGGATGGATGGAATCGTCACCTTGCGATGGCCATTCACCACAGTTGCCTTGTATAGTGCAGTTGTTCCTGGATATACAGCCAAAACGGGTCTTCCAGTAGGGAAATCTATAGCACTGGAAGGATCGTTTCTCTTCGGGAAAGGGATAATAGCGCTCATAGGCAACTTGTACTTTCTGAGAGCAGCAATGACAACGAAGCAAAATGGTGAATGTCCCAAAACGTGAGCAAATAGATGCAGCTAAATCGAAGAAAAATTCATCTGTGGTAAGCTAAAATAAAAAATCACGAAAAAGAAAGTGTATTGTTGTCATGTAAGTCTGTTTTTGTTGAAAATTACTGTTGCATGTATGCATATTGTTGCACCATTATCTTTTCCAAAAGAAAAAGAGAGGAATTATTGCGTCGTCGTTATTTCAGTTTGTCAAATCCCTTGTTGGTTAAGTGAATTAAGGTTTTAGCATTTCCCCTATGAAGCCTTTAAGGCAGTGGGAGGGAATCCAAAAAGAACCGAATTGTTAAAACAGAAAAAGCAATACCTTTGGACACCACCCTCTTCATCATCACCCGGCTCCTCATCTAGTACTTCAAATCTGCACAATTCTAACTAGCATCACACAATTTCCGAAACAGACAAACCAAGCTGGCAGATAACGACTGTGCTAAAAAATTATACAAATTAAAATGAATCGTCACATAGTAAGTAAAACTAGACTTAAAAACTAGACTTACTCTCTTGTATCCTTGTCAAAATGTATCACTTTTACAACAAACCACTCATCCTTGTCAGCATCTTCTTGAGTGACCGTAACCCTAGCTGCTACCTAAAAGTGACAGGTTAATGTCCATAAACCGAACTTCAAGGAGAATGAATCAACTGAAGGATTACATAATAACCAAGAGCAACAGAGTAGCCGGCCTTTGCAAATGCAACCGGACACGACAAATCACCGTAATAATGCATACCTGTTCTCCTTTCAGACTAGCCCAAGCCTCGAGTTGACTTCGCATGGAAGGGGAAATCCTTGAAATGTCTGAATCAGTCTTCATCCTCTTCCTTTTCTGCTCATTACCTTCTGCAGTATATGCAATATCAGCTAAATGAAGAAATTATAGTGTTTTCCAAATAAAAAGCACCGGAATCTCATTGGAATATTAGCCACTACATATAATGTCATCTACGTATTTATTTATTTTTTGGTTAAGCATAATAATGGCATCTGACAATTAACATAAACTCTGAAATATTTATGTAAAACTAAAAGCCAACGGAAATATGTAAATATTTAAAAGGAATTCTTATAGCTCCTGATTCCATACCCATCCTTCTTCGTGGCTGCCCTGGAGGTCCAGAAGGCAATAGAGCATCAAGTTGGCTCAACAACAAATTCGATACACTGCAACAAAATACAAAACTCAACCTGAACAGCTTATCAATAAACAAAAGCTAACTTGCACAAAAAAGAGGTTGAGACGAGCATGAGCTTCAACAACATATTTCTTTAATCTTCAGCCAAATAACCGAAAAAGATAATATGTAAGCTTCCTAGGAGTTTTTAACCCTTTTACTTTTCAGTTCCAAGGAAGTGTTTAATTTGATGAGAGATAAAAAGAAACATACGTTACTTCACTTTCAGAAAGTTCTTTGGCATGCACATATAAATTCTTCAGCTTCGACAATGAATTATCCCCAGGCTTCTCAACCACTTCAGGAGCTGTGTATTAACATGCCGAGAAAGATTAAAAAAGAAACCAATATCATTAAACACATTGGTCATTCCTCACTTCTAAACTGAATGTTAACTACCTACTCTATCGAAAAACAAAAAAAATATGCATCAAAACATCCAATTATAAAAGATTAACAGAATATTTCCAAAGACTAACAAAGTGACTTACTAGCTTGGAGCTTCTTATGCATCTTGTTTATCTCGATGAGCACCTCTTCTTGCTCTTTCCTTAATTGATCGAGCTCTTTCGACTTTTCCAGTATTCCTGCAATGTCCGGCGCTGACATTGTTCCGTCCCAAAATTTCACTCTCACCAAATTCTGAGCTCAATCTTTTCCCCCTAAAATTCCAACTCAATCATCAGCAATGCACAAGCACACAAAAACTAAAATGCGGTTTCTTTCACTTGCATAAATTATACACACCTAATTCTAAAACTCGAGAACTATACGAGTTAAAATTCTGGATTAAAAATTTCTTTAATGGGTGAAAAATGGGTGATGCCATCCACACACCCCTTTTTACCGCTCAGACACTCCATGTCAATTTCTGTCCTTTAATCTTCTTCAATTCATTCAATCCGACAAACGAAAGCTAAGATAACTGGATATATTCAAATTAAAGTAAACTGGAATCATCTTCTTCCTCATTGCTCAATTTACAGATATATTCACTAATCAATGATTAAATTTTACAAAAAGAAAAAAAATCATAGAAAGTAATTAAGCAACATTAACCTACAAAAATTCCAATTAAAGCAGATACTCCGAATTCCGAGACAAACCAGATTATGAACAATGAATATTTCCCCAAATCAAAATACTGAGAATTGGAAACCCTAAAAGCTCAGAGTAAGAGGAGCGAGCACCAGTGAGAAAGAATGCGGGTGAGGAGCGAGAGAATCACCGGCGGGTGAGACTAGAGCGCGGAAGTTGTTCTTCCGTGGTGGCACCGTGGAGGTTTCGAATGGAAATTCTGATATTTCTTCATATATTCTTTGGCAGATTAACTGAGCATCGGATATTACAAATTTGCACTGCGATTAAACATTTTTGTTTTCATAATTTATGGAAGAAAAAAACGAAATTACCCAAAATGACACCAATACCATTTTCAAATTCTTTAAAAAAAAAAAAGCAATTGTATTAGTGAAAAGACCTAATTGCCCTCCTTTTAAATACCTGATTGTGAAATGGGATTCGACACTCAAGAATCTCAATGACAAGTCTCACCTTAATTTTCAAAACTTCACATTGAGAAGAAGGTGAAAATACATAGATTGAATCATTTTTGTTAATTTTTCTTTTATTTCTCTTACAACTACAACTACAACAAACTATCATATTCATGTTCTTCAAACTAATGTTTTTGTGCGTAGAGCCCAACTTGTTTTCTAAGCACCCGGGGGTTTGGCTTGTTCTGCATGTGAGGTGTCTACATCGTTTTGTGTGCAAGAAGCCCACCCATTTTTGTATCCACCGAGCCGGCGTCGTTTTGGGATGCACAAAACCATCCTCGTTTTCCATGCGTAGGGTTGGCCTCGATTTGTGCAACGTGTCCCGCCTCATTTTGTGTGCTAGAAGCCTGCCCCGTTTTATATGGGCAAAAACTGTCTCGTTTTGCGTGTCATGATTTGCCTCATCATGCGTGAGCTGAGCTAACACCCACGTTTTTTTACAAAAATGCAAATTTTTTATTTTCGCAAAATATTTTTTCTGAGCGTTAAGTTAAACTATTTAAGGAATTTGAAAGCAGTTTTACAATTTATTGAGCAATAAATGTATATTTAGTAGAATATTTGAGCCGAAAACTAAAAAAATAAGTGAAAAACATAGTAGTGAGGCCCAAAACATTGTCAGGGTCAAAACGGGTGTTGTTGACATATTATGGACATGTTATTCACTTTTGACTCCCTCCTTAATATGATCGAAGTGTTTAAACAAAGGGTAATTGTATATTTTTCGCAAATATAAAGCGTTTAACTCCATAAGATGCGAGTTAGAATCTTGAGATCATAATGTGTTTTTTCCTAAAATAAATTATTAAATAGAATCGTGTTGGAAGCGTGAGTTTAAACTAAAAAAATTCCTAAAAATGAAGATCTATTTAACTAGAGCAGTGTGCTCGCTCTTTGCACTACCAAATCACAACCATCATTTCCTAATCATTTGAAAATCACGGATATCTTGTTTCTTCTTAGCCACTGCGCAGGCGCACCCTAAGACTTCCGCACTGAGGTGAACGGCCGGATTTCCACCCGTTCACGCGGGTCCCACAAACCCCCTTATCCAACGGCGGGGGCTGCATCCTCTGGTTCAAAACTTCCCATCACGAGCGCCCCACGTGATTGGAGAAAAGTCCCAAACGGAATCACCGACGCGCGTTTACAAAAGGCGTTACAGAAATGGAATTCCACGGGGAAATTCAAATCTCAGCAGTTCCTCGTAGGTGCCATTTTCAAAAGCCCAATCGGTTTCGGAGAAACAGGGAAACGGAACTGGAACGCCGGCCTTGCCGGACAACGGAGCTGGGCCGCGTCCGGTTGTGCACCGCCGCGTTGACCTTTTTTTACGGCAAAGTCACCTCCGTACGTTTTTACCTTCTCGTTAAATACCAATTACTTTCCTTAATCCCAGTAAATATTTCCGGATTTGATGCTTTTAACTGAGTTTAACTTCATGCCAACAATAAATTTAATGAATTTAGAAACTCCCGCTGAATTTTCCGCATTAAATTTAATGCCATTTTTGTTACAATTTCGATTTCCATGAAAGATTTACTGCCATTGTTAAGGTAAATATAACCTCGCTTAATTGGTTGCTTAGCTATGAATTTTGATGTAATTAGAATTTGGATCAGCTGATGAGTGGTGTAAACAAAGCCAGTGAGCCACTGTGGTGAAATTAATTTGATTTTTTAAAATTAATTTGATGTTTTGAAATTAATTTGATGATATAAGCTAAGTAATTTATCTTCTCAGGGTTTTGGATTAATGGTTAATTTTCCATGAGGGCAGGCAGTTCACTGATGAACCTGTAGGGTCTGCCGACTTTCGCGTGTATGGAACACCTGCTGCTTGCTAGAATTCAACCTGTATCTTTGTGACTGTGGAATCATAGTAATTTCAGTAATATGGTGTCTCCCATACGCATGTACGAATCTGTTAACTTTTGTTTTTGGTTCATTCTTTAATCTTTACGTTCGTTGATGTTATAACGGGACTCAGAGTTTGCATCATTTGTGTAACGTGAACCTCTTTTGAGCTGCAGCAGAAATTTGAGAAACCCTAATGAGACAATGAGGCTTGTGGTGACGATCTTCGTTGGAGTTGTAATCGGATTCTTTTTAGGAGTATCTTTTCCAACACTTTCGTTGACTAAGGTGCACGAATTGTCATTTTATCGTTTTTCTGTATGGTTGTGTTTCACATTCATTTGGTTCCGAATCCAGATCATATACAGAGAACATGGACTTACGAATTGTGTTTGAATGTGGTAGATGAATCTTCCGTCCACCCTTTTCCCTTCGATTGATCTTTCGTACATAGAGGAAAAGTACTCTGGGTTTTCAACCCAAGCACTGTTGAATGCCTGGTCTTCTTTGAAGGGAAACGAAGTGCACATGGAAAAATATGTATCCCAGGAGACAAAGGTATGTTCAAATTATACTTGTGCAGCACAAATGGAGTTAGGCCTTCTCCTAGGCTGATTATCGTAATACTATTGAGCAGAAATTGCTTGCTTGCTTGCTAGTAAAGGAAATTAAGATACTTCTCTGAGTGCACACGCTCGTATAGTTTTTTCTAGGGGCAAAGTTAAAGGATTCAGTGAAAGGTTATATTTTTCTTCAGGCTGTTTTGATGTTGTAATTGTTACAGGAAATTTGGTGCAATCTAATGTTCTGAAGTTTATGTGCTGGCACTGACTTCTATCCATTTGCCTACAATGCAGATTTGGGTTCCAACTAATCCTCGAGGGGCTGAAAGCCTACCGCCTGGTATCATTGCATCTGAGTCGGATTTCTATCTTCGCCGACTATGGGGCCTGCCCAGTGAGGTGTGCTTCTGCTATTATAAGTTTAGTATGAATGACACGTCTGACCTCTAGATTCCTCTCTTATATGAAGTCATTGAGTTTGATGCCTGTGCGGTTATAGTAATGAAATACACCATAAAAGAGTGATATTCAGTTTACCTTTCCTCTCTTTAGAGGATTACTAAAAATTTCACTTAGTCCCTACGAGACCTGTTCTCTAATCTTAGCCCTTTCTTTTGGAGGTGGAACTTGCAGGACTTACTTGTCAAGCCAAAGTATCTTGTAACCTTTACCGTAGGTTATGCTCAGAAAAAAAATGTTGATGCAGCTGTTAAAAAGGTCAGTTCTCTCAACCAATTTAATTGTGTATTTATTTATCTCTGTTTCTCTTACTAACGTAAATTTACAGTTTTCAGAGAATTTCACCATACTCTTGTTTCACTATGATGGTTTGACAAGTGAATGGGATGAATTTGAATGGTCGAAGCGGGCTATCCACGTGAGCATTCAGAAGCAAACTAAATGGTTAGAAAGAAATAAGCTCCTTTGTACATTTACAGTTTGACCTAATAGTTCAGCAACGGATTTATGTTAAATCCCGCAAGAGTTATGATTTCACATAAGCTTCCTGGAAACTTTATGTTAAATCCTGCAAGAGTTATGTTTTCACATGAACTTTCTGGAAACTGCTTCCAGGTGGTATGCCAAGCGGTTTTTGCATCCTGACATTGTGGCACCCTACGAGTACATATTTATTTGGGATGAGGATCTCGGTTTGGAGCACTTTAATGCAGAGAAGTGAGCGTTGGGAATTAACTTTGCTGTTTTAATTGAAAACTACTACTTGTATGAACTATATATATTAAGGCATCAATCTTCTTTGAACCAGATACATAAAGTTGGTCAAGAAACATGGTTTGGAAATATCACAGCCTGGTTTGGAACCAAATAGCGGGCTAACATGGCAGATGACAAAGCGGAGAGGTGATAGTGAAGTTCACATGTAAGAATGGCTGATTTTCTTAACTTTCTTTGTATTTCGCTCATTGATAATATATCCACTTTATTTTGGGTTGACCGAATTCAAGTGATGATACAAATTGCCGCTTGATCTATGTTTTCTTGAACCTCTTCATACAGGCAGACAGAGGAGAAACCTGGTTGGTGCAACGATCCGCATTTGCCACCATGTGCAGCGTATGTATAATTGTATATGTATCTTCATCATCGCTGTGAAAACTTTGAAATGTGTTCGGACTTTTAATGCATTATACCATGAACACCAAAACATGCAGGTTTGTTGAAATTATGGCACCTGTGTTCTCTCGTGACGCATGGCGTTGTGTTTGGCATATGATTCAGGTACATTTAATTGCTTTCACCGTTCAAACCATTGCAAACCTTGAGTGATTACTCTTATTACCGCTTCTAAAACTTTTCCATGCTTTTGCAGAATGACCTGGTCCATGGCTGGGGTCTGGATTTTGCTCTTAGACATTGCGTAGCGGTTTGAAACAACTTCTCTCTTTCTACCTTAATTATATTACTCCGTCCTGTACGTGATTGTAATTATAATCTTCAACCTTTCCATCTTTGCTCGGAAACAGCCTGCACATAAGAAAATAGGAGTCGTGGATGCGCAGTGGATTGTCCATCAAGGCGTTCCTTCACTCGGGAACCAAGTAAGCCCGAACTTTTGATCTCAACTGATTTGCTTATATTATCTGTAAGAAACTGTAGTCACCGATGTTTTCCTCCCGACAGGGGAAAGCGGAGGGTGGAAGAGCGCCATGGGAAGGGGTAAGGGAGAGGTGCAGAAGAGAATGGACAATGTTTCGAGCACGAATGGCGAGCGCCGAGAAAGCATATTTTGAGGAAATGGGAATTGATCCTCCAAATACAACAGCTCATTAGAGGGTTGAAAATAATGGCGATAGGAACTTGTACACATACAGCTCAACTGTACTTACACAAAGTTACATTTGATTTGGCTGTATCGTTGCTACCGTCAATAATAGTGTGTATTTTTTTGGTATACTCGTATCGTACGGCTAATGGAATTCATAAAAGATGATGGACTAGTCAAGCTTACCAATAGTACGATGCAACGGCCTTGAAAGCTCAAATAGTTAAGAGCATTTGGCGCTTGAGGTTGTGTTCCATCTCAAACGCGGGAACTCTTAAACTAACATTTTCACAATTTAAATTCTTCAATTAATACAAAAAATTGCTATATTTCACATTAAAAGATGAAGAAAAAAATGAAGAAACAATCTCAACATCTAGGGTTACAAATTATGAGCTCGAAAATGAATTGTTCGATGATCGATCCTCTTGTGTTGTTTTGTGAAGGCTTCAAAACTTGTGAGATAAAGAATTAGATTTGCAATCACTAATTAGAAATAAGTTTTGGTAATTGCCTCTTCCAGCTCTTTGAAGTCCCATGCATTGTCTGCAGAGTATTCCCCTGCCAAGTAGAAAGGTAACGCCGAGTTAACAGTGTATAAATTTCACTCCTCGAAAATAAGAAATAAAATTTCATGTATTGGCGGTTGTAATTTTCGTCAAATATCTTCTGTTCCTTTTGAGATTGTTAGAACTTTAGAATTAAATCCGCACAAGGTCGCTAAAAGTATTTCTACAGAAAACCCTTCATATAATTATACGCTTCGGATGGTAAAAGTTTCAGAAAATCAAGGGCAAATTAACACAACTAATCAGCAGTTGTTAAGAACGAAAGATCTTACCGATTGAATCTCTTCGAAGAGCAGTTAAATGGGCACAGCTGCAAATGAAGACATTGACGAGATTTAATGAGACAAAATATATATGGAGTCGCACTTAATCAAAGGGAGAGACTTTGGAGTAAAGAATGAGTCTTTTAAATTCAATACCTTCCGAGAGCCTTCCCCAAGTCTGCACAAAGCGACCGAATATATGTCCCCTTGGAGCAAATAACCCGGAAGATCAAATTTTGTCTGCAAAAAATACAATAAGCATATATCAGATTATTAGAGGACATAAGAGCTCACAACTTATAAACGATCATAAATAGCTAAATTCTAACTCCGTGGCTTTGACCTTTAACCCAAGGGTAGCAGGATGCACCGGATACAATTTAGCCACGAGATGGTGTTGGTGTTAGACGAATTTATTAATTACAAAGGCAACAGTAAACAAAAGCCAACAAAAATAGGGTACCTGTCATCTAAGCTGCGCTCAATGTCAAACTGGAAGATTGATATACGTCTAGGTGAGAGCTCAATGCTTTCTCCTCTTCTTGCTTTCTCATACATCTTTTCACCTCCAACCTATTGCAAGGTTAGTGAAACTTGTCAACAAATAAATTATAAGCCTCAAAGTCGACTAAACCTGTTACAATCTACAAAATATGTAAATTTAGAAGATAAAAAAGGGTAAACTTATAGTTTCCTCAGAGTTGCTATGTCACGGGAAAAATGTTTTAAACAAATATCAGAGTTTTGAGTCTGCCAATAAGTTAGCTGAAGCCTGTGCTACACCTACCATGAACTTTTTGTTTGTGTCGCGATTTGTATTGAAACACATGGAGAGCCAAATTGAGACAAAAGTATATGTACTATACATGCATTTGAAATTTTAAATTCATGGACTCAGCTACGTGGCTGCTAATACTTCTCTTAGAGTAATCATTATATATAGAGAGAAGAAATGCTTACTTTGATGGCAGAAAACATGGGAGGTACTTGCCAGATCTCCCCAGAAAAGGATGCAACAGCTTTCTTTACGTCTTCATCTTTTATATGCTCCCAGGGCTCGCGCTGAATGACCTGCACACAAGAGTGACGTGCAAGAAAAATTAGACCATGTTAAGTTTGCACTAAAATAAAAAAAACAAAAAGGGGTAACAACAGTAGCTCTTACAGACTAAGTCAAATAAGGTTATCCATCGGTCAAAATGTGGGTAACGATGCAATATGGTTTTAGTTCTCACTTCTCATGATCCCGGAGTTAAGAGTATAAGTATACATACAAGCATATAACTTTAGTATAAGATGAAACTGGCATTCGTCAGAAAAGATAACACACCGGTGAATCAGCATCCCAAGTTGATGTAGCCTCCCCCAAACGAAAAACTCCACTGTACCCCTTGATCATACCTTGGTATCTGCAGTAATGTACGAAAATGTCGATTCACTATTGTAACAACCTAGGCACACTATCTCATGAGGCCTACTAGCAACTGAACTATATAAATTGCATAGCATTCGTAAACTTACCCGTCTACCAACTTAGTGGCTTTACCAACACATACAATTAACAAACCAGTTGCCATAGGATCAAGAGTTCCAGCATGCCCTACCTGTAATCCACCAGAAAATAAGTTACATGAGCATTTACTTACACGGCAAGGTATAACAGTACAGCTAAAAAGACACCTTTTTCACTTTCACCAGGCGGCGCAGCTTTCCGCAAACTGTAAAAGAAGTCCATCCTGTATTGCAAATTGCATTATGATTCCTCTATAAATAAACAAGCAAATGAAGATGCGAGGAAAAATTACAGGAGCAAATTTTAATTCCAAACCAGATAAATGGAAACGGGCACAAGAAATCGAAAGCCTCACCTTTCGGTTTGTTCACCAAAACTACAGTTCCATAAGGACCGTCCCATCTCGGAGGAAGCTCAGTACTCCTTGTCAAAAGATATGGCTCCCCATTACCATTGCCACTGACAGCATCTTCATTGGGGACTTTCTTCAAACACTTAAAGAAGTCCTCCACCTTCTTCTCTGTCACATCTTTACTACTCACATTCTTCACCAATTCTCTCTCCTTCTTCTCCTCTCTCTCCGCCTGCTCAAAGAACACCAATCCCTTATCACCTTCCCCGTCTTTTGTCTTCTTTGGCTTCGCCTTCCCCTTCAAATCGCCACCGCCATTGACACCGGAATTCGACTCCCCTGGTTCAAGAAACGCCTTTTCGAGACACTGGTCAGGATAGTACTTCTTCTCCAGCTGGTACACCATCTTGTAATGCTTCTCCTTCTCCCATGGATACGCAAACGTGTCGTAAAAGTACAATTCCTCCTCCCTCTTATGCAGCGTGTTGAACTCAACCACCTCCGGCTTGAGCTCCACCAAGCTCTCCTCCTCCTCCCGCCGCCGGTCCTCCTCCTCCGAATCCGTCCCGTACATCCTCTTCCTCCTCTTATTGTAGTACTTTCGCTTCGACTTGTCCATCTCCGCCGACGCCAGCTTCTCGTCGAGCCAGTTCTCGAACCCCAATTCCGACGCCGAGGTGGGTTTTTCCGGTAAGTCGGATTCGGACTCGAGGGAGGTTTCGGAGTCCGGTCTGCTGACTCTTGCGGGTCGGCGGCGATTGTGGTCGAGCGAGGACTGAGTTGGGCGGTTGACGATCATGTCGTACTGAAGGGGGTAGGGAGTGGAGGTGGTTGAGAACGACGGTGTTTTGGGGGACCATGATCGGCAGAGTACGGTGCGGAGGTTGGGGTGCGGTTGCAGTAAGCGAGAGAGTGTGAGTGTTGGACGGAGGAAGAGGAGAGACAGAGAGACTGGTTTAGCCATTGGAGCTCTCAGGACAGGGGAGAGAGCTCAAGAGGATTTGGTGTCGTTTGTTATAAAACGGAGAAGAGAAAACGGCGTTGCGTTTTATTTTGAGAAAATTGTTGAAATCGTCCATCAATTTTACTCAATTTGGGCAATGGTCCTTCAACTAAAAACACATCACCTTTAGTCCTTTAACTCATCAAAACGTGCAGCTATGATCATTTTTGTCAATTTCATCAAAATCCAGACAAAATGAGTCATATTAGAAGAATCATTGCTACAATTAGATTCAAGTTGAATGATCATTACTTCAATTTATTTCATTTGGTTCTTATATCTTGTGCATGGCACGTAACCATTTTGACAAGTGTTCTAACGAAGTTGACAAAAATGATTATAGGTGCACGTTTTAATGCATTAAGGAACTAATCATCACGAATTTTTAGTCGAAATACCATTATTTCAATTAGATTAAAGTTCAAAGACTCTTGTGCAATTTCTTCCTTTATAGTTGAATAACCCTAAACGACGACGTTTAAAGGTTGTATTATCACACAGAAAGTCCACTGCGAGGGCATCTGGGGCAAGCAAAAATCATTTCTCACTTGAAAGTTTCATTAAAATTCTCAAAGTTTTCAATTTTCCCGCTCGTGGCTTCCTGCAATAATGGAGTCTGCAGCAGCTTGGGTGGACGCCCAAGAGTGGGAGGTCTGCAACGACGACGGCTTCGTCTTCAAGCGGAGGAAGAGGCGCCGGGTCGACCCAGATGCCGACTCGTCGGCTCCCGCTCCACCGTCCTCTTCGGCCGCGGATCTACGGGAAGATCCCGAGAAACTCCGGAGAGAGCGGAGGAGGAAGTTTCTTCTCAAGCTCAGAGATAAGTACCAGGCGGAGATCGACCAGTGGGAACTTTTGTCGAGCACGTTGCGCTCAATGGAGGAGAGAGCGCGGCAGCTTCAACGGCAACGAGAGGAGGAGCAGCAACAGCGAACGGAAGAGGAAGAGCGACAGAAAACGGCGTCGTCGGATGGGCCTAGTGCGTTAGAGATTCAGGGGTCGGAGTCCGGTTGTGGGTCGTTGGTGGATGAGCTTCTCTTGCAGGTGAATTGGGGGTTTCTTTCTTTTCGTTTTGGGATTGTTTGGTTGGTGGCAATTTTTGAAAATTGAAAGATTTTGGGGATTAGGGTTTATGCAAAGGTCGGAAATTTGAGCTCGTGACACCAATTTGGGGCTCATTTGAGCTGATTTTCTATGACATTACTCTGATTTCTCAGTAACCAAACATCAATTGAGCTTTTAGGGTTTCTGTCCTTGTCTTCTTAATTGATTTTGTCATTCTAGCACTTAAAATCTGTGGAGAAATTGAAAATTTTGACTCGATACGTTCTTAAATTTCTTTGATTTCTCAGTAATCAAACATCAATTGAACTTTTAAGGTTTCTGTTTTTGTTTTCTTAGCATTCCTTAATTGACCCTAAACTTGTCAGCAATCATTCACCTGCCAAGTACATTTCTTCATCCTCCTTTATCTATGCAGGTAGACGCACACGCAGCGATCATTCGTGATGTTTCAGGTCTCTGTGACACAGCGGACGCTCTATGCAACGGAGAAGAGGAACGGATTAGTCCGCTTTTCTTCGATATTCCGATCTGCAGTTCACCGAGGGAGCTCATGAGATCGTTGCAATGGTAGCCTGTATTCATCAAATTCCCAAGAGGTAGGAAGTAGGAGGAGATATTTTTCGGGTTTATGAAGTAGGAGGAGATATCTTCTTTCGTTGCGATTTGGTACGAGTGAGTGATGTAGCCTACTAACCACAATAGGTGAATGAGGCCTAGAAACTGGAAAGTGCGTTCTATGCTGATTAGTGTGTGTGTGTATGTATGTTGTATATGTTCTATTGATTATATTTTGATTTCGATTCATGCTTTCGCATATTGTAGCTAAACCTGTAAACGAGTCGGGTTTATTGAGTTTGGGTCGGGTTGAACCCGACCCGTTAAGTTAACGGATCATCCGAATCCAATCCGTTAAGCTAACGGGTCATCCGTTTCACCCGTTAACAAATATTATTAATTTTTTTTTTTGCATAGAGTTTATATTTTGTTGTTAAGACTTTACTGAAATTACTAAAACATCCTCAACTAACGGGTGTTAATGGGTGCTAACAGGTTGACCCAAAGTGACCCGTTAGTGACCCAACCTGTTAAACATCCACCCAAATACTAATATTAATGGGTTGAATCGGGTCAGGTTAACAGGTTGGGTCCAAAATGCCAGGTCTACTTGTAGCGATTGCTTTTCGTTTAGTTTCGCATATACTCTGTTTCGAAACATTTGCGTTTAGAAAGACTTGCATCGATATCAAATACTCGAACAAAACAATCAGCAATCCATAGATCGTTTCAATTCGTAGTTTTCTCGATGGATAAAAGACCAAGATTGATAGTTCTCACTGTACCAATCCAAGGGAGTAAAAACAGTGTTCCTAAACAAGAGAACTAAATCGAAAGACACCAACTCATTGCCTATGTTGACAAGGTTTGTAGGTCAACCTCGTTTAGAAGAGAGGGAATGACCTCTATCCGTTCAAGTTTAAAGCCAGCCTTTCGACACTCGTCCTCCAAGAGCTTCACTTGTGAAGGATCGGGGAAAAATACGACAACTGCCCCTCCGCTACCTGTGAATTTGGATGCTGCACCCACCCTCCGGGCCACCTCCACCATTTCTATGTTTAAAGCACCTAGAGCATCGTCTCCGAACATGCTTCTGCACAACATCCACATACCAATATTGAGCATCAATAGAATGTACAAAGATAACAAATGGGAAGATAGTTCAAAATATACGATGTTAATCCAGCCCGGCCCGGCTACTATGGTGTCATGATGACAACGTAACACATATAAAGACGCATATAAAAGAGCTTCAATGCTCAAAATGGGGCAATCACATAACCGAACAATAAGTCAAAATCGGGCAATCTCAAACCTTCTAAGGTCAAAATTTCTGTTCATGAGAGAAGCTAATTTAGCGTAGTCCTTTTCAAGTAAAGCCGTCCTTCCTTCTAGTGCAATATCTGCAACTTCTGTCATCGATGATATTATAAACTCATCACCGTTGAGCCACCTTTGACGAACTGTACTATGTACCTGCCCTCACATATAAACACACGTATCAATTCTTGTATAAATTGCCCAACAAGTGAAAAGCAATAAGGAAAACTAACAAGAAGGCAATGCTAACCTTCCCAGAATCGCTTGGATTCTCGGCATAGATGAGGTGAAGAGGCGGAAGAAGACTAACATCCATGGGTGTGTAAATTCCATGCCATAATGTATCCATGTCTTCCTTGGCAAATTCCTAGGAACTCAAAAAGTTACCACATGTAATGGATGAAATTTAAAAAGAATTCTGGTAAGGAATGGTTGAAATTCGAGTACCATGTAAACAAGGCCGCCATAAACCTGCGCCACGCGATCTTGTAGACCGGCAACAATTCCTAGTTGCTCCTCGGCATTGAGGATGAGGCCGGGGCGGACCTCCACTTTGATTAAATGCCTAACATTGTGGAAGTCAAGAAGGCAGCTCAGGGCTGCACACACAATCGCACTAGACCCCGAAAGTCCTGTCTGAAATTGAAATCGGAATCTCAAACTCAAACTATCGAAATCACTACTCACTTGAATCACTAAACTTCAATTACAAGTGTGATTAAAATTTAGTTAATTAAGATTTACCTGGCGAGGGATATTCGTATCATACGAGAGAGTGAAATTTCGAGCTTCCAATTCAATCGCATTCTCCTTGCAATAATCAAAGAACACTTTGCAAATCGCCATCAGCAATCGAACGCCTCCATAATATCCCTCACTATCTAACCGATTCACCTGCTCGATTTCGATTTTCCATTCAATCACATCTCAAATCTTCAATTCAATCACATTTCAAATTTTCAATTCAATCACAGCAAATGGAAATCTCGATTTAATTGCAAAATTCAATTCAAAATTAGGACTAAAACGCAATTGCGAAATTGAAATGGCGCGGCGACGAACCAGGTGATGGAGGGATCGGAAGACGACGAGATCGTGGGTGGGGTGGGGCTGGATGACGAGATCATCGGACGGTTGCAACCGCACGGTGGCCCAGAAGTTACCGGCGGTGAAGGAGATCGTGCGGCCGTAGTAGACGTCGCTCGGGTTCCCCAGCAGGCCCACCCTCGCGTACGACCTGTGCTCAATCACCGCCGCTTCCGACGACGACGTCGTTTTGTGGTGGTCGTCCATTTCGACTTCAATTGTTGAGCTCACTGAAGTGATCCTCTCCCGCTGTGAAAGCGCAGTTGTTGGAGGCGGTGTTTGCTGGGCCTGGCGCACTTCAATTCTTGTTTATCCAGCCACGTCACTAGTGACTAGGTAAATCTCACTGGGATCCCACTTCTTTCAACTTTTACATTCTTTCCATTTAGGGGTGGCACGGTCCTGTTTGGCCCCGTTCCACCCTCAAAACATAATCGGAATCGGAAAATTTCAACGGTTTTGTTCAGTGCAATTCCGCTTAAATTATACAATACTAAAACCCCAAAACTGTGCTATTGTTCACGGACAGTGCGCGGACGAAAATGCCCTCCGTTTTGATGTTGTTGTTCCGTTTGGTTGAGAGCTTTTTATATAGTAAAATTACACCAGTGCCCTTTGTTTGGTTGTCTTTGACGGAATTGGACTTCGTTTCACTTTTTTTTTGTGGTTGTATTTGTTTTTGCTACAGTTGCAGCACAGTTTTGTCAAGCCCACGTGTTGATCATCGCGTGGTACTTTGTTTGGGTTTTATTTTGGGGAGCTTTAATGAAAATGGTTTGGGCCAACAAATATTTAATCAAAAATCATCCCAAAATGTTATTTTACCAAAATGGCTCAAAGTTTAATAAAAAAACCATCCAAAACTATTGTTCACGGGTCAAACTTACAAGCCCAATCCGTTACAAATCTACACTTCCGTAAATACCCCCAAATGATTCAATATTGTCCTGACTCTTCACCAACCTCAACCCAGCACGAAACCGCCATAATAACTCCCTATCTTCCTATCAAATCGAAGTCCCCATTTCAAAAACAACCCAATCAAAGTTCGAATCAAAGTTGAAAAAGGAAGTATTCATCGCAACAAGGTCGCCGAAACAAGTTCAAAAAAGTTTAATGACAGAAACCAGCGAAAAAGTGTCTAAAAAAAAAGGACCAAAACATAAAACTGTTTTTGGAGAACCCAAATCATAACACTATTTCTGAAGAAAAAAAAAATAGATACAATGTTTGTTTTGTCTGTGCACAAACAAACGCTATATCTGGAAAGAAAAGAACCAAAATCCAAAAACAGTGACTTAAATTCCAGAAACAATGACTTAAATTTCAGAAACAGTGACTTAGATTCCATAAATAGTCTATGTTTTAACTTTTGACTGTTTCTTTTCTTTCATACATCAGTTAATTATATTTAAGAAACAGAGTGCTTATTTTGCTTTGAATCCAAATACAGTGAATTTCACTATTTCTTTTCTAGCTTACATTTAAGAAACAGGTGTCTATTTCATTTGGATCCAAAAACAGTGACTTAGATTCCAGAAACAGTGTTACTTAAAATCCAAAAACAGTTTATTTTTATAGTCCAGAAATAGTGACCCATTGTTATTATTGAATAGCATGCAGATCTTAAATTTATTTTATGGAGAAACAAACGATGAACTCCACTGACAAAGAAAAATTGAAAAACAATACCTCGAATACACTATGAATAATAACGACGATCACATTTCAACGAAATAACAAAATATATTAAATAGCATGATGATCTATGTTGATGCACAAAACCGGAGGGGTCTTGGAACAACTTAAATCCGACCGTGAATCTGCAAGAAAGTAAATAACACAAGATGTATCGTGGTTCACCCCAAGGTTTAGGCTACGTCCACACCGATATTGTATTTATGAGGGAGAGAGAGCTCTGAATATGAGAGTGAGAGCTTTGAGAGAGCTTTGAGCTTAGGGGATGTGAGGAGGCTTAAGGTTTGTGATGGTGAGGATGCCCTTTTATAGAATAAGGGCTCATCCCCTTTTTACATAGTTGCCCCTTCATTTATTACATAATTACATTTGAGTCCTCCGAGTATTTATACGATGTCTAAATACGGACGCCCTAAGTATGGTACAAACAGTAGTCCACCAAGTCTTCAGTCAAGATAGTCTTTTGGCTGGAGACTTGAAACTCAGTCCATGTGTGGGCCGAAGTAACTAGATGTCATCTAGGACTGATACTCGATATGAGGCGGTGCTCAATCTGAAGTGATGCTCAACTAGAAGTAGCACATGTTGCGAGGCTGCTCAGCTTGTGGCTTATGTTGCCTTGGTTGGCTCGGCTTGTGGCGTTGAAGGTGAGGGAGTCCCTTTTATAGAATAAGGGCTCGCTCCTCAATACATAAATGATGGGCTAGAGTTGATGCTCGCGGCGATGCGGTTGCTCAGTAGGCGGCGATGCTTTCTAATGATGGTGAGTGAGTCCCTTTTATAGAATAAGGGCTCGCTCATCAATACATAAGTGATGGGCTAGAGTTGATGCTCGCGGCGAGGCGGTTGCTCAACTGGCGGCGATGCTATCTAATGATGGTGAGGGAGTCCCTTTTATAAAATAAGGGCTCGCTCCTCAGTACATGAATAATGGGTGCTCTCTAATGAAAGTGAGGGAGTCCCTTTTATAGAATAAGAGATCGCTCATCAATACATAAATAATGGGCTAAGTCCCCCAAGTATTTTTCATGAGGCCCAGTTGAGGCCGAATATATGGTGTATAGTGTAGTCCCCCAAGTCTTCGGTCAATAGAGTCTGTTGGTTGGAGACTTCAAATTGAATCTATGTATGGGCCGAAGTAGCGGTTGTTCGGAGGCGGTATTTGTATACCCTGCACTGAAGCTTTGTAGGTGAAGCTTTGCAAGTGAAGCTTTGAAGCTGGAGCTTTGTAAATGAAGCTTTCGAAGCTGGAGCTTTTGTAAATGGAGCTTTTGAAGCTAGAGCCCTGTAAATGAAGCTTTCGAAGCTAGAACTCTGTAAATGAAGCTTTTGAAGCTAGAACTCTGTAAATGAAGCTTTCGAAGCTAGAGCTCTGTAAATGAAGCTTTCGAAGCTGGAGCTTTTGTAAATGAAGTTTTTGAAGCTAGAGCTCTGTAAATGAAGCTTTCGAAGCTAGAACTCTGTAAATGAAGTTTTCGAAGCTGATTGACATGAATGATGCTCATGAATGTTTATGTTGATTGACATGAGTGATGTTCATGGATGTTGACATGAGTGATGCCCATGAATGTTGACATGAGTGATGCTCATGAATGTTTATGTATGATTGATATGAGTGATGCTCATGAATGTTTATGTATGATTGACATGAGTAATGCTCATGTATAATTTTGAAGTACTGGACGTACTTTTGATCACCTAGTTGGTGGTAATAGCGGCGGGGTGCCGAATAATTTTTTGTAGTACTGGGCGTACTTTTGGTCACCTGGTTGGTGATAATAGCGGCAGGGTGCTGAATAATTTTTTGTAGTACTGGACGTACTTTTGATCACCTGGTTAGTGCTATTTTGGGCTTATGGGCCTTCGCCCTCCACACAATATTCCAACCCATTTATTTTGGGATGTGCCGTTTTTATTTATTTATTATTACCCTATGATGGGGTTATACATATGTTTGCAAAAGATAAGAAAAGTAAATTACATCACTTTAAAGTAAGGAACCCTTATCTTCCTCCTAGGTCTTCCCGTAACTTTCTCAGAAAATAGGAACATGCATGATGAAAGTGTGGGCATCTTCTTTGGCTTTAGTAAGATCTCATTTTTTCCTTTTCTTTTGCGTTGTCCCCCATGTGCTCTCGATGAGAGCCTTTTTTTTTTTTTTTTTTTTTTAGCATATGGCAGACATCTTCTTTTCCCTTTTCTTTTTCTTTTTATGTTGTCTGAAATATTCTCTTTTTACTGCGCCTCTCTGTCTCTCCACCTCCACCCTCTCTGGCAGACTTGCTTTACTTTTTCTTTTCATTTCCATGGATCAGTTTCCAAGGCGATATGGAGCGCTTGGTTGATGGCGTTCAACGACTTGCTACCAGTGCCATGAACAATCATTTCATCACCACCGGCGGCAGAGGAGGAGGAAGAGGAGAAGCGGCACCAGTTGATGCAGAACCTGTGCGTAGCGGTTCTTTGTGACGGCACACCACTGCTAGGGTGGTTCTTGGTGTTAACCTTCTCGCCGCTACCACTCTCTTGATTATGATCGTGTTGCTCGATCTTGTGATCCCCAAAGTATTCTGACCGGCTCGAGACACCTCCAGTCTCGACTCCTCCTGCGGCCGCCATACTTGATTTCTTGGAAGAGCTACCGGGCTTTGTTGTGCTCCTTTCTTGATCACTTAAGCACCAATCACACAGTTCAGTTGACTCCGCATATTTGCTATAATAATTGCTACAATACGAGTGTTGAAAGCGATTGCGGCATTTGTTGCAGCGGAAGAGTTTGTCAGGAAAACCCACGTCACCACACATGCAGCAAACAGTTTGAAGATCCACCATCTTCGCTCTTGAAGCAATTGAGGAGGAGGACTAATCACAGGCCCAACAAGAACGTCGAAGTTCTTGAGAAGCAACCCATACGTAAGCCGACTTTTTGTCCCTGGTGGAGCCGTGGGTACTGCAGTGGCTACAAAATCCGTCGACCGCCACGTCACTGGCAGTCAAAACCATGTTGATGGCCTTCAGCGCGTTGACTTTGCCGGCGAGGGCTACCAGGTGCCGGTTCCCGATGGACTTCCCGAAAGAGTAGGCCTCGTGGAGGATTTGCCTGCCGACGACGAGGTTGGAGGGGCCGCCCTTGTACTTCTCGGTGGTTTTCCACTAGGAGGAGGCAGATGGGAGTGGGCCCCGCCGGGGGGCGAGGGAGTGGATAAAGTCGACGATGATGGAGCGATGGATCCGTGAAGGGGAATGGTGGAGCTGGACGACGTCGTTTAAGCTGGTAAGGGAAGTTGGAGAGATGGATCTAGTTGAAGTGGTAGATTTGGGGTGTGTTTCTGCAGAGGATGGGTTGGAAGAAGCTGAACTGGAAAGTCCGAATAAGAGAGAGATCTGCGAAGGTTTTTTCTGGAACAGCCCAATGAGGGAGGTTCTGGGTTTCTGCAGATTCACGGTGGAGGTGAAAAAATGAAAGAGAACCAACACAACTTTTCGTATCGTTTCCCACAGACGACGCCAAATGTTGATGCACAAAACCGGAGGGGTCTTGGAACAACGTAAATCCGACCGTGAATATGCAAGAAAGTAAATAACACAAGATGTATCGTGGTTCACCCCAAGGTTTGGGCTACGTCCACACTGATATTGTATTTATGAGGGAGAGAGAGCTCTGAATATGAGAGTGAAAGTTTTGAAAAAGCTTAGAGCTTAGGGGATGTGAGGAGGCTTAAGGTTTGTGAGGGTGGGGAGGCCTTTTTATAGAATAAGGGCTCCTCTCTTTTTTACATATTTGCCCCTCCATTTATTACATAATTACATTTGAGTCCCCGAGTATTTATACGAGGTCTAAATACGGAGGCCCTAAGTATGGTATAAACAATCTATATTTTTGTTTAAAAGAAAAAGAAGAATGTTTGCAAAACAACGATGAACTCCATTAACGACGAAAATATGGAACTCAACCTAAAAAAGTTAGGGGTAAAATCGACAAATCATAATTTATTATATTTGGATCATTTTTAGTTAGATTACTTTAATATGGACTTTGTACTAATCATTAAATAAAACTTATAACATGGTTTTTTATTAAAACTAAAAATTTTCAAGACATTTTCATTAATTTTCCTTTTATTTTATTTTGTTTCGTTTTGTTTCCTCTCATTTTCAACTTTGCTTCACTGTCGCTTTTCACCCGTTTTGTTTCCTCTCATTTCCATCTTTGTTTCGTGGTTGTTCTCACAACTTAAATCCTTTTTACCTAAAAAATTCCTACTTCAGGTCGTCGTAAATTTTCGTGTTGTTGCTTTCAGTCAGTGTTTTGTGCGATTCTGCAGCCTGTGGTTGCTTGGAAAATACGAAATTAGTGTAAGGTTTTTCTTTGCACCCTGTAAAGACATCTGTGTTTTAGGTGAGGAGTTTTGAAATTCTACGCTTTTGATTCGAAAGACAGTGTGCTTGCTTATTGTTAATTATTTTTATTTCATTTTGAATTTGTTAGTTTATCTTTTGTGCATCTGAGTATATGATTCGATGTTTTAGATTGGATTTTGTGGTTTTTAGTTTGTGAGTTTTTTTTGGTGCCTGAGAAAATGTTATCCAATGGTTTGATTCAACATTTTTCCTCAATCTGTTGCAACTTTGTTGTTGATGTGCCCCTTTGTCAAATTTTGTTTTCTGTTTTTTATTTTTTCTGTGCTGCTTTTGTAAAATTGAAGTGGGAGTTTGACGGATGTTGATGAATGTGGTGTTATTTTTATGGAGGATGGTTGTAACATCCCACATCGCCCAGGGGAGTGATCCTTAAATGTATATTCTCATCCCTACCTAGCACGAGGCCTTTTGGGAGCTCACTGGCTTCGGGTTCCGTAGGAACTCCGAAGTTAAGCGAGAAGGAGGCCAGAGCACTCCCAGGATGGGTGACCCACTGGGAAGTTGCTCGTGAGTTCCCAAAAACAAAACCGTGAGAGAATGGTAAGCCCAAAGCGGACAATATCGTGCTACGGTAGTGGAGCGGGCCCGGGAAGTGGTCCGCCCCGGGCTGGGATGTGACAAATGGTATCAGAGCCAATCCCTGGCCGGAAGTGTGCCGACGAGGACGTCGGGCCCCTAAGGGGGGTGGATTGTAACATCCCACATCGCCCAGGGGAGTGATCCTTAAATGTATATTCTCATCCCTACCTAGCACGAGGCATTTTGGGAGCTCACTGGCTTCGGGTTCCGTAGGAACTCCGAAGTTAAGCGAGAAGGAGGCCAGAGCACTCCCAGGATGGGTGACCCACTGGGAAGTTGCTCGTGAGTTCCCAAAAACAAAACCGTGAGGGAATGGTAAGCCCAAAGCGGACAATATCGTGCTACGGTGGTGGAGCGGGCCCGGGAAGTGGTCCGCCCCGGGCCGGGATGTGACAATGGTTGTTAATCTTTTGTATTTTCTGGAGGATGGTTGTTAATCTTATGTATTGTTAATTTTGCAGCGTGTGGGTTGCTCGGAGACTACCGGGTTATGCGTTTGTTCACTTGGATCACAGTAGAGATGCAATTGGTGAATTACATGGTATGTTTAGTATTTGGTTGTTGATTTTTAATATGGGGTTTTCTTCTTTATATAACGTGGTTGTCACCTTCGTTGGAATTTCTTCACTTTTTGACATGTGAGATATCTCAATCAAAATAATGCTCATCATATAACGTATAATTTAGTAGAACAATATTGATATCGTTGCTTAAGTTGTGAGCATTCTGTTTTTCTCTTCTAGAATTGTGACTTGCGGTCTTGCTTTTTATGATTCACTGTTTCTTTTTTTATGTTAATGCTTTACTTATGCATTGATGGGTAAGTCTTTGGTTCTGTTTTTTGTTGAGCTTTTTAATTAGCCCAGGCTAACTGTCCCTTCCTAATGGATGGGTTTGGTTTTTGGATTAAAAAGACGGAAGAGGATCCTCTCCTGAGCTCAGGATTGGGATCCTCCTGACCACGAAATTCGGACCGTTCAAATTTAATCCAACAGTTGCAATTATTATAATTTTTAGAGAGACCCCCAGTTTGGAGCCGTTGGATTAAATTTGAACGTCCCGGATTTCCTGGTTAGGAGGATCCCCATCCTGAGCTTAGGAGAGGATCCTCTTCCTAAAAAGACAGTTTCTAACTATGACATCTAAGAAAAGTGGTCTTTTTTCTCTTTGTCAGCTTATTAAACATGATTTCCCAAGTGTTTATGTTTTTAATTTGTCTGTTTGCAGTGTGGGAAAATTCTTATTATCTCCTTGACTCTACAGTTTACTGCATGCACACGTGCTTGACGTTTTGTTCCGCTTTCTGTAAGTAATGTTTGTGTCTTTGTAATATGTGGTTTCTTTTGGAGTCTTCCCTTTTGAATCATTGCTTTGCTGCTTTTATCAAACGTTCGCTATTTGATAATAATCTGGGAGAGCGATTTAGGTTTCTCTTTCAACGGCAAATATACCTTTGGGACAGAAACTTGGATTCCAGTTTTGTATCCTTTTTTCCATATTAAATCCTGCTTTCCAATTTTGTGTACTTAATTAAAATTACTTTTTATTTTTTTTTTTATTTTTTTATATAGGTTGTATAGTTTGTTAATTCAAGTTTAACATCTTATATTATTTTTGATCTTAAATAACTTGGCAGTATTAGATTGTTAGTGGGGGTTCAATTCAAGATCACAATGCGATGTGCTTTGTTCTACAATTGTGTTCAAACGTTTTGGATTTCTTTCTTTATCTATAGATTTGCATTAATATTGTTTGTTGTCAAGTTAGTTCTTTTCCATGCACATCGATATATAAAGCTTGAGATTTAGGTTTTTAGTCATGTGGTGCTCAAATGCTTTATTAATTAGTTGGTTAAATGTATGGTGATCATTTGGGACTATAGAATTTAAATTTGTTGTCAATGCTTTGAAATTTAGCTGAGTACCATGGATACCTGATTGTTTCAAATTTGTGTTTATTTCCGCTTCACATTAATGTAAAGTTATATTTATGGAAGGAAAAAAAACAACAGTTTACACCCATGCCACCTGACAGACATAGTTGTCTTTTATATCTTTCTTAACTTATTAAAACTAACTTAGTAAGTGTTTTTCTTTTTGGTTTATTCATTTGCAGTGTGGGAAAGTAATTGATTATATTTCCTTAAACCTGCTTTTCACTTTTGGGACAAGTGCTTCACATTTTGTTCTACTTTTGGGAATTGATTATTTGGTTTCCTCTTTAGTTTGCTTTTTGCAACTATTGTTTGACTCCTTTTGTAAGATCTCACATCGTCCAGGGAAGTGGATCATGTAAGCCTTATATGTATATTCTTATCTCTACCTAGCACGAGGTCTTTTGGGAGCTCACTGACTTCGGGTTCCATCAGAACTCCGAAGTTAAGCAAGTTCACGCGAGAGCATTCCCAGGATGGGTGACCTATTGGGAAGTTCTCATGTAATGTGACAATTTGGTATCAGAGTCAATCCCTGGCCGGAAGTGTGCCGACGAGGACGTCAGGCCTTTTAAGGGGGGTGGATTGTAAAATCCCACATCACCCATGGGAGTGGATCCTGTAAGCCTTATATGTATATTCCCATCTCTACATAGCACGATGCCTTTTGGGAGCTCACTGGCTTCGGGTTCCATCGGAACTCCGATGTTAAGCAAGTTCGCGCGAGAGCATTCCCAAGATGGGTGACTCACTGGGAAGTTCTCGTGTGAGTTCCCAGAAACAAAACCGTGAGGGCGTGGTCGAGGCCCAAAGCGAACAATATCGTATCATACTACGGTGGAGTCGAGCCCAGAGTGTGGTGGGGGCCCGGGCCGGGATGTGACACCTTTCATAACACAGGAGTCGAGGCTGAGATGTGGTGGGGGCCCGCGCCGGGATGTGACACCTTTCATAATGTGTTAAGTGTTTCATAATAGTTATTCTTTGTCATCTGTTAATTACGGTGAAGTCGAGCCCAGAGTGTGGTAGGGGCCCGGGCCAGGATGTGACACCTTTCATAATGTGTTAAGTGTTTCATAATAGTTATTCTTTGTCATCTGTTAATTACGGTGGAGTCGAGCCCAGAATGTGGTGGGGGCCCGGGCCGGGATGTGACACCTTTCATAAAACAGGAGTCGAGACTAGAATGTGGTGGGGGACGCGCCGGGATGTGACACCTTTCATAATGTGTTAAGTGTTTCATAATAGTTATTCTTTGTCATCTGTTAATGTGTGATCATTTGTCTTACTATCCTAATATGAACTGCATTTTTTTGGGTCAAATTTAGTTCTTTAATTACTTTTGGTTGGCTTATTTATTTTCTGAGTCCTTTTTATTTTTGGAATTTCGAGTTTATGTAGTGGTTATCAATTTTGTAACAGTTACGTTAAAATTATTTTAACCATTTACGTAATTAGGAATGAAAGAAATCAATCATTTATTTCATATTTGTTTACAGATTTGTGTTATGGTGATTCTTATCTTTATAAAATTTACATTCTCTTTTAACAGATTCAATGGAAACAGTTAAGGTCACCCCTATTGCAGAATTGCGTCCTTACACTAAAGCGCAGAAAATAAAGATTCGTGTCTGTAGGATATGGAAATCTAGCATTTCTACAATTGTTCGCAAATACGTAACACTACAGTGTATCTTGGTTGATGAAACGGTAAGCCATCATTGTCCCATAATTTTAATTAAGTATTTTAACAGTTATAGTTATGTCATAATTTTTTTTTTTCATTTGTTAGTTTGTTAATTTATATTTATGTTTATATATATATATATATATATATATTTTTTTTTAACAGTTTGATTTTTTACCATGTCCAAAGTCTTTTGTAAATCTTGGTTGTGATAGTTCACATATTTTCAGTTAGTTTATTTACCCACTGTGCTCATTCAATCTCTCTATACCAAAATATAATGTTTTTTGTTATTTATTTGTTCATAAGTTTTTTAATTCTGTTATTATTCTTTTTTTTGTTTCTTTTTCTTAATATGGCATGTGATCAATTACGAAGAACAATGCGATTGAAGCATCTGCATCAGACATCGATTGGGAACTGGTAGCCTCAAAGATTGAAGCTGGTAGTTGTTACGAAATCATGAATTTTCGCACGATCAGAATCAAAGAACAGTATAAAGTGGTGCCGCATGAAACCCAGATTATATTCACTGGTACAACAGCGTTTAAAAAACTGTCTACCGTCTTTCCACCCATTCCTTGACATCGGTTTTTCCTACTAGATTTCAACATGCTCTATCCCCGTCTGAACATAGATGATATTCTTACAGGTAACATCAATACGTGTATATTTGTCTATGTATATATATGTGTATCCACATGTCCATCAATTAAAAACATTTCTATTGTTTTTTCACTGAAATGAGTTTTGACATTATTTTTGTATTAACTTTTTAAATTGTAAAATGTGATTGACCATATAACTGCGGTCCAGCAATTGGAACCAAAACAGATTAATCAAAGAATAGCGCAGAAGTGTGATATACACATTGAGAATATCAGGTTGTTTTTTTCTTTAATTGTTGCAATTTCAATTTGTTAATATCATTTTCTCTGTTAGGCTGGGAAGAAAATTTATTGTTTGTTTCTCATTTGTTTTGTGCACAGAAAAGAAGAATTGTCTATTACATTGTGGGCAGATATTGCATAAGCTTTTTGTTCTTTATCGATCCAGAAGTTGTCTTTGACGATTATTATTGTGTTTACAAGTTTAAAAGTCAAGATTTACTTAGGTAGCTCATTTAACTAAAATCCACTTTTTCTATCTTTATTTGGATATGTTCTTACATTTCTTGCTATAAACTGTTCCACTCTTTTATCATTATGTAATTTTAGTGTATTTGATTGCTACTCTTTATGACAAAATTTTGATGTCTTATTTTTTCTTTTTTATTTCTTATTTATAAACTGTTAGAACCTGTTTGTTATAGTTTGTATTTCGTTTCTAGCCTTGCATGTTCAAATTATTTTACCACATTTTTATATGTATCCATTACAATTTTTACCTCGCATTTAAACATCTATCATCCAATTTAAAACATTTACTCATCTATGATATTTGCTAATATTTGTTTTACAATTTTGTTATTATTTTTCGCCATCTACAGAGAACATCGTCTTGAATAGTACTGGCTCCTCCCTTTTTTTCATCGACCCAGATATCCCGAAGGTTAACTCATATAAATCAATGTCAGTGCACTTCTAAAATCGTCCATCCTGTTCAAACCTCTAATCATGTTGATTTTTCAAAATTCCTTATTTTCTTTTTAAACTTGCATGTTCTCAACCTGTAAAGTCCCTGTAAAAATACTGCCTCCTTCTTCAAGGCAGGCAAATGAGGCTAAAATTCTGCGTACAGCAAGAAGAGTAACAATTGATGAGCTGGCCTTTTTGGATCCTGATTTGTATAAGGTATACAAACGATTTATGCGTTTCTATCTTTTTTTAAAAACATTTACCTGCATTTTTACATATGATACACGTGTTGCAAAACATTTGACAGAATAATACATTCCTATGTAAAGCATCCGTCAAACATTTTGACACACGTTATGATTGGTGGTACAATGCTTGCCCTAACTGTGTCAAACAAATGCATAAGGACCCATCGACCGAACAACTCATCTGTCAGAAACACCCCAACCAAATTCCAACACCACGGTAGCATTCAATATGCAAGATTGTTATTCTGTCTTTTTTTACTTTTTCTACGATTTTCAATTCCATGCTGTTTCTTTCCAACTGAAAAATGACTTCAAATCTGTAACCTCTGTTCTTTAAACTTCTTTGCTCTGATTGTTAACAATGAGTTATAAGCCATAAAAAAACTCATGGAATTCAGTTTTTAAATATAGGTACAAAGTTAAATTGATTCTTGAAAACAACACTAATGAAATTAGTGCTTTGATAATTGGCAAAGCTGGAGAAAAACTCTTTGGTATGCCCTGCAAAGATTTGGTCACGAATCAAAGATTGATTGACCAACAACAATTGCCAAATGAGTTTTTGCGACTGATTGGACAAAAGAAGATTTTCCACTTGCGCTTCGGAAATAGAAAGAATAGTTTCAACACAAGTGATGTGCTGGTTTACAATGTGTCTGATGAAACAACTATAGAACTAATAACTCCACAAATCTTACCAAGAGCAGTCATAGTAACTTCCACTACTGTATCATCTTCGACCTCACCACCTGAAACAAGTGGAGAATCACATAAACGAAAGAGGGAGTCTGTGAGGAAAGCTCTTTTTACTGGCAGTGAACAGAGGTATAGATTCAAACTCCATAGTATCATAAAATCTTATACTTTTATTTTACTTCCCTATGTTCAAATATTCATATATTCTGGCTATCTTGCTTTGCTTAATATATACCTGTCAAGATTTTTTTTTTTAAAGACAAAATTTGAGCAAAGATTATTACGAATTATAGTTGGACAACATTTTTTATGTTTTATCCAATAAAATGTGTTCATCAGTCATGGTCATTTAAAACAGTGAAGTAGAAGAAATTTCAGAAGTTGACCTGAAAGAATTTGATGAAATGCCTATCAAATCGTTGAAAAAAAAAAATCACCTCCAGCTTCTACAAAAACAGATAGTCCCTCCAAAAATTAACTAGGTCAGTATGGTTTAATTTTGCTAATTTCTTTGCTTCAAAACTGCTCAGCTGTGAACTTAATCACTGTCTAAATGCCTTGCATTATTTTTCTCTGTACATGTTGGTTTCTCAATGTCGACACTGATAATGCTCCTGCAACAAGACATTTCCTCCTCTGCTACAGTATATTTTGCATCTTTTCCTACTCTGTATTAAACATTGTCTAATGGCTTCAAAGATTAGAAAAGCACTACAAATCCAAGTGGAAGGCTGGATGGCTCAGTTCTTTGAAGATCATTTCAGTCCCCTGGGCCATGCTTGCGTTCATTGGTGCTCTAACGGCACTTTTCTTGAGCGCCATCCAGACTTGGTACTCAATCATCGGTTATCATCATCCTAAATCTTAGGATTCTCTGCTGGTATTTTCAAAGCCAATGTTGAAGAGAAAATCACGGCCTCGTCCACCTTCATACTATCTGTTTGTATTTATTCTCGCTATTTCGATTTCCTTCTAATCAGCTCGTTAAGATTATTTCATTCTTGTATTACGTTGGCCTTCGAGGAGGCTTAACGAATCTTTGTTTAGTATTATCAGGTATGCAACCGTTGCTTTCTGCCAAGAGAAAGATGTATTGTATTTATATGAATTTTAATACTTGCACAGAATTTTTTATAGGGAGTTTTAACGAAAAACTCACGATACTGTTCACTTTTAACGAAAAATCACATTTTTACACTAAAAAATCAATCCTGGTACTATTCACTTTACCCTTTATTTTGTCTTTATCGTTAAAACTCAAAGTTTTCAAATTATTTTCATTAGTTTTTCTCTTTTTATAAGGGATTGTGTCAATGTTTGGCTTAAATTTATATATATATATATATTTTGTCAAACACGATAGATTTTGTTAGATTAGCCACCGACGTGGTTTGAACCCACGCCGTTGTGTAAAGTCTCAACACCTTTTCCACCACTGTGGTAAATGGTTACTTGCTTATATTATATTTTTTTGTTTGATGTGTATTTTTATTTAATGTCTCAACGTTAAAAAATTTTTCAGTTAGAAAATGAGGCAAATGACCCTTTATCACAGTGGTGGAAAGATCTTGAGCCCTTACACGACGACTTGAGTCCAAATCCAACGGTAACTAATTTAACATGTAATTTAACAAAATCTATTGTTTGACAAAAAAAAAATATATAACATGAGAAAATATTGAAAGAAGTTAGTGACACATAAACCTAAACGAGAAAACCTTGAAAATACAATCAAACAAGAATGGGCTGGCAGTTATTTTAATCCTGCCCAAACCCGAGTGTGGCTGGGTGTTGTAGTCCGAACAAAACCCTAGCAGCTCTGCATAAAACCTCATTTCGCTGTCCTCCCTGTTTCATTTCGCATTCGGCTGCAAATTTACCCTCTCCGCAGATCCAGAGCCCTCTTAAGTACTCTCTCTGGATTTGAGAGACTAATAGCCATTTTTACTGATTAAATTTGTGTTTGATAGGCAGAGATGAAGGTGGTAGCTGGATACTTGTTGGCTGTGTTGGGCGGCAAGACCACCCCCACCGCGGAAGACATCAAGGACATCCTTGGCTTCGGTAACTTTCCTTTTACCTTTTTGTGTTCGTTCTGTTTATAACCCTAATTTATTAAGGTAATACACACCGTGCGTTGCCATGTAAACCTCGTCAAGAATATTTTGATAAATGATACCAAGTGCAGTAGAAAGCTTGGTAGACACCGTTGTTTAGGTATCGTTTAGTATGCAGACGGGACGGAACGGAGAGGGAGCAAATATGTCATAGGATGGAAACAAGGAGGAAGAGGAGATGGAGATGTTATAAATTTGTGTTTCACGGATCGTTCCAGGGGATGAGGTGGAACGAAAATTTACCTAAAATTCGTCTCGTGGAACATCACGTTCCACCCGTTGTAGACACATCAAACGTGGATGGAACGCCTTATTTCACTCTGTTCCGTTCCGTCCCACGTACCAAACGGTATCTTATAGAATGTATTTCATATATCAGAGTGTGGTTAATATTTTGTCATATATTATATATATATATATGGGTAAAATACTGTTTATTACCCTCATGTTTTGTGGTTTTCAACATTTAGTACATCAAGTTTTTTTTGTTTCAGAGTCATATCTAAAGTATAAATTTTGGGACAGTCTCATACATCCGTTAGTTAAACTGTTAAATCTGCCGTTAATTGTGATGTGGCACCCATGTGAACAATGACTGGGCGCCACGTGTCAGCCATGTTTTTTTTTTCTTTCTTCTTCATTCTTCTTTCTTTTTCTTCTTCCTTCGACTGCAACTTTTTTTTTCTTCATACTCATGATTTGGAGTTAGGAGCGGTGATTTTCGCTTTGAAGATTTGGAGACACTACTTGTATGGAGAGAAATGCCGTATTTTTACGGATCATAAAAGTCTTAAGTATGTGTTCACTAAGAAGGAGCTGAATTTGAGGCAGAGAAGGTGGATGGAGCTTATCAGTGATTATGACTGTTCGATCGAGTACCACCCTGGGCATGCTAATGCCATGGTTGATGCTCTTAGTCGGAAACATCACGAACAGCTTGCATCACTTCAGACTATGCACGTTCCATTACTATTTTCTCTTCGGGAAATGGGTGTTAAGTTGGAACCGGGTAAGCATGGAGCTTGGCTAGCACATTTCCAGGTTAGACCTATTTTTGTTGATATGGTCAGAGAAGCTCAGGAACTTGATCCTGAATGCGACGCAATAAAGGCACAAGTGTTGAAAGGGGATAATGATATGTTCATCATCCGTGAGGACGGAGCGTTAGTGAAAGAAAACCGTTTGTTCGTGCCTAAAGATAATGAAGCGGTTAAAAGGGAAATTCTTGATGAGGCTCATACTTCAGCTTATGCTATGCATCCCGGGAGTACTAAATTGTATCGTACCATTTACCCTTTCTGTTACTGGGAAGGGATGAAATGGGATGTAGCAGAGTATGTGAGTAGATGTCTAATCTGTCAGCAGGTTAAAGCAGACAGGCAGAGACCTGGGGGATTGATGCAGAACCTTCCAATACCAGTTTGGAAGTGGGAGGATATCACTATGGACTTTGTATATGGGCTGCCTAGAACATCGTCAAGGTATAATGGTATTTGGGTAATTGTTGATCGGCTTACCAAGACCGCTAATTTCTTACCAGTTCGACAGACCTACTCACTGGAGAAATTGGCAAAATTATTTGTGGATAATATTGTTCGTATGCATGGTGTACCCGTTTCCATTGTGTCAGATAGAGATCCCAGATTTACTTCAAGGTTCTGGAAAGCCTTTAATGCCGCTATAGGTACTCAGTTACTGTTCAACACTGTTTATCATCCGCAAACTGATGGTTAGTCCGAGCGGACGATTCAGACTTTAGAAGACATGTTGAGAGTGTCTGTATTGCAGTGGAAAGGTAGTTGGGATAACTATTTACCGCTGGTGGAGTTTGCTTATAATAATAGTTATCACTCGAGTATTGGTATGGCGCCTTTTGAAGCACTTTACGGGAAGGCGTGTAGGACGCCATTATGTTGGACAGAGGCAGGAGAAAGGCCGTTGGTGGGACCAGAGATTGTGGATACCACCAACACTAATATCCGTTTGCCATAACCCTAGAAATTGTAAAACAATATTTTCTTCCGTTGCTGTGTTCGGTCGACTTGTTCCTGCACTGCTTGTTGCATAAATCGATCAAGCCGTGAATATTGGATTTGCAGCAGTGTGATCTTGCTGCTGCTGTGTGTGGTGCTGTGCTTTTGCAAGTGTACCGTGTATTGACTTGCAATGTGTAGTTGTCTGCTGCTTGTCTGCTACCATACAAATACTTGAGGCTGCTACGGTATTGACTGTGTTCTCCAATTAGAGTTGTTGCATGGAAAGTTGTGTTGTGCTGCCACCTTATTTTTGTACTGTGTGAATTTTGTGAGCGTGTTTTCTTTGCCATGATCTTCTAGTGCTGCAGTCTGCAATTGTTTCGTAATTGTCGTGATTGGTTGTTGCTTTATTGACCAAAACAAAACAAAACACAAAAAAATAAGAAAAAGAAAAGTAAAGGTATTTGCTGCTACAATTAGGCAGCAAGCATTAATTCATCAAGTGGGTTGTTCCCATTCCAACTTGTTTCTTTTTACTGCTTGCTGTGACGTGAGCAATGCTTGTGCAATGTGGTTGTGCGTACTTGTTGTTTTGTCTGTGATGCGCAATGTGTAGAGACTGCTGTGCAGATGTTATTACAATGACCAATACCGGTTGGATTTTAGATTCCGGTGCAACGGAACGGATCATATGACGTATGATAGAACTTTGTTTCAGTCCATGAAAGATCCATATAGAAAGTGTGTGGCAACTGCCAATGGTACTACTACTGCTGTTGTTGGAGCGGGAACAGTGTCTCTTACACCATCTCTTCCCTTACATAATTATTTATTGGTTCCATCATTGTCCCATCACTTATTGTATGTACCTCAAGTCACTGAACAGTTGGATTGTGTTGTATTAATATATCCTTCATTTTGCTTGCTTCAGGATATTCAGACAAAAGAGATCATTGGGCGTGACACTAAGAGAGAGGAGGGGCTATATTATGTGGATGACGTGGTTCCTGGAAAAGCTAATTTGGTTCATGCATCACGTAATAGTAATCTAAAGAAGGTATTGTTATTGCATCGTCGTTTGGGGCATGCATCGTTTGGTTATTTGAAACATATATTACCTGATATGTTCAGTGATATTGAAGACTCAGAATTGAAATGTGAAGTATGTATTTTAGCCAAAAGTCATCGTGCTTCATTCCCTCCAAGTATGACTAGAAGATCTTCTCCGTTTGCACTAGTACACTCTGATGTGTGGGGACCTTCCCATATTAGTACTACTACATGAATTAGGTGGTTTGTTACTTTCGTGGATGATTGCACTCGTATGACGTGGTTGTATGTGTTGAAAAATAAAAGTGAGGTTTGTGATGTGTTTCGTTTGTTTCAACAAATGGTTAAGACTCAGTATTCTTCTAATATTAAAGTTTTGTGTTCTAACAATGGTGGAGAGTACATAAATTCTGAGTTATCCCGGTTTCTACAAGATGATGGAATTATTCATCAAACTACATGTCTGCATACTCCGCAACAAAATGAGGTTGCTGAGAGGAAAAATCATCATATCTTGGAAATTGCTCGTGCCTTGCTTATTGGTGCGTCCGTGCCTAAACGGTTTTGGCCTGAAACCGTTACCTATGTCGTGTATGTGATTAACCGTATGCCATCCCGGGTTGTGGACTTTCGTACACCTCTCCAAGTGTTGGCAAAATTTGTTCCCGTAGTGTCCACTAATACTATCACTCATCGTGTGTTTGGATGTGTAGCCTATGTTCATATTCACAAGATTCATCGTAGTAAATTAGATCCATGTGCTCTCCGATATGTTTTTCTTGGGTTTGCTCCCCAACAGAAAGGGTATAAGTGCTACCACCTTGAAACTCACCACATGTATATGACCATGGATGTTACTTTCTCGGAATCCGAGTATTTTTATGCTTTGATTCCATCACCTTCTGATCACCAGGGGTAGAATACTAGTGGTGATCTTGGGTGGTTGGAGATACCAGATAATGTAATATGTAGCTCAGGGGGAACGTGTGTTAAAAACAAAAATTGTGAAGGCTCTCGGCAAGACACTACTGAGAATGAAGACAGTGAGGGTTCTCAACAACAGCTTGTCGAAAATTGGACTACTGTTCAGCTGCCGGGCACCGAAACAGTTGATGCTTCTCGGCAACAGTCTGTCGAGTATGATGCAGAGTATTGGCAGGAGTCTGCCGAACTAGCAGTTGCTGAACTCGAACCTGTACCCCGCTATCTCTCGAGCTCAATAGTGCCACCCAATGTGTCTTCTTTGAATATTCCTGAGGTAAGTAAAACTAATGCTCATGTAACTAATCCGGATAATATTATGAGTACGTATAAGTTGCCGCCAGGGAAAAATCGTGGTGTTCCTCCTGACAAGTTTTCTCCTGAAGGAAAAGTGAAGTATCCAATAGCTAATTATGTGTCATGCTCGAACCTTGCACCAAAACGTCAACCCTGGGTGAATAATGTGGAAGCAATCCAAGCACCAACCCAAGTTGAGGAGGCCTTGAAGGATCCTAAATGGGCTGCTGCAATGGATGAAGAAATGATGGCACTGCATAAGAATGATACGTGGGAGGTAACGAAGCTACCAAAAGGAAAAAAACCGGTCGGGTGTAGATGGGTCTTTACAATCAAATACAAGGCAGACAGATTAGTGGACATGTATAAAGCAAGGTTAGTAACAAAGGGTTATACACAAACTTATGGTGTTGATTATCAGGAAACTTTTTCTCCAGTAGCGAAGATGAATACAGTACGAGTTCTTATTTCTTTAGCTGCAAATTTGAATTGGCCACTGAAACAGTTTAATGTAAAAAATGCTTTTCTTCATAGGCACCTGAAAGAATAAGTATATATGGATTTTCCTCCGAGGTATAATGCCGGAAGAAAAACCGGAGTATGTAGGTTCCGAAAGTCACTTTACGGGCTTAAGCAATCACCTCGAGCATGGTTTGGTAGATTCACTCAAGTTATGAGGAAGATTGGGTATTATCAAAGTCACTCTGATCACACGTTATTTGAGAAACGGAGAAGTGGTAAAGTGACGGCCTTAATTATTTATGTGGATGACATGATAATAACGGGCGATGATTCGGAGGAGATGATGAAATTAGAAAAAAGTCTTGCTGGTGAATTTGAGATGAAGAATTTGGGAGATTTGAAATATTTCCTTGGAGTGGAAGTCGCCCAGTCATCTAGAGGTATTTTCTTGTCTCAACGTAAATATGTTCTGGATTTATTAAAGGAAACAGGCATGCTGGGATGTAAACCTGTGGACACTCCCATCACAGAGAAACATTATTTGGGGATTTATCCAAATCAGGAACCGGTTGACAAAGGTAGATATCAAAGGCTAGTGGGGAGGCTGATTTATTTGTCTCACACTCGTCCGGATATTGCCTATGTCGTAAGTGTGGTTAGTCAGTTTATGCACTCACCAAATGTGGATCATATGGTAGCAGTAATGAGAATCTTGGCATACTTGAAGTTTGCCCCGGGAAAGGGAATTTTGTATGAACATCATGGACATATGAGGATCGAGGGATTTACTGATGTTGATTGGGCAGGTGATGCGACTGACAGACAGTTTACATCTGGTTATTTCACATTTGTTGGAGGTAATTTAGTTACGTGGCAGAGCAAGAAGCAGAATGTGGTATCACAGTCCTCTACCGAAGCCGAGTATAGGGGTACGACACATGGTGTGTGTGAGATCCTTTGGCTACAAAAGTTGCTTTGGGGTCTTGGTTTTACACAGAAAGAGGCGATGAAATTGTATTGTGACAATAAGTCTACTAAAGAAATAGCTGAGAATCCGGTATAGCATGACAGAACCAAGCATGTTGAGGTTGATAGACATTTTATCAAAGAAAAGCTGGAAAAGAAGATTGTGTCAATACCGTTCGTGAACTCAGATGAACAACTTGTTGATATCCTTACTCGTGCCATGTGTAGTAGGAGGTTCGATGACTCACTTATCAAGTTGGGCATATATAACATCTATGCTCCAACTTGAGAGGGAGTATTGGCGTGAGTCTATATTTTAGGAGAAAAAGAATGTAAATATTTTGTAATTATTAGAGTCATGTTTTAGGAAGGATATTGTGTCCTTTATTATTTTTTGTTTCCTTTTGTAATAAGGATTGTATGTACTTTTATTCAGGATTATGGAATATAGAAAAGTTAAGCCGTAAAATTCTATTGATATAACCCACCGATTCTGTATTCTTATTTTTGTGTTTTAAGAAATGTGCAGGTGGAGAAGAAATGTAAAGGAACAACCAATATGCTAGCTCCAAGAGAGCATACCAAGGGGTGGTTTGGGAATGAGGTGCTTAAAAAAAAGCACCCATGAAAAAAAGCTGTGAGGGTTTTAGGTGTTTGGTAAACTGAAAAAAAAAGACTTATTTTGGAGGCTGCTGTGAGAATAAGCTGAAATCAAAGGAAAAATCTGAAGCTGCTATTTGCAGCTTTGGAAAACTGACTTTTTTTCAAAGCACATGGAGCTACAGTGCTCTTTTAATGAAAAGACCCACTATCAGACTGCTTTTTTTTCCAAAAGCACTTTTACAAAAAAATTTACCAAACACTCTGCTGATTTATTTCACAGCCGCTTATTCTCACAGCACAGCCGCTTATTCTCACAGCAGCTTTTTTTCAAAATACAGCAATACCAAACCAGCCCTAAAACTAAGGAGCAAAGAAAGCTTATTAGAAACAACTCTTCAGCGATGTTCCTCGGCCCTCACTGACTCCACTTTCACTTGCATCTCCCATTAAAAATATTCGAAGCAGGTCTCATCGTGGTTTTCACAAATCTGACAAAATATTCAGATAAAAAGAATTATGACAAGACAACGTCAACTGGGAAGTAGAACAATAGATTCATGCAAATACCTTACGATGGGCCCTCATCCTACGCTCCCATTTTCTCTCAGATTCCTGAACGTCATGTTGATCCTACAACAATAGAATGTGAAATTCAAAACTTGCAAGTCAATTTGGGGTTCGGGTGGGGGTTGGGAGGTGGGAAGGAGCAGAAAATTTATATAAAAAAACAAAAAACAAAAAATGGGCAAAAGAGGGAGAGACACTCACTGCTAAAATAGATGCATACACATGCACAAACACTCTTCGGTCAATCTTTCCAGCGTATACTTCCCGATGAAGTAGCCAGCTATCTTCTTGCGGCGGCTTGTTCTTAAGTGTATCATAGTAACGAGAAGCAACCGGATAAAAGTCCTTAGCAGGCCTGAAAATTGGTTCTTTTAGACCATTTCAAAATATAAAACCGCCATTCAAGACGCATAAGATAATTGGAGCATAAAAAAGATGAAATAAGTGGGAGTTTAATTTCAATTATACTTGATCCGCTTAGTCGCTGGCCCCCTCAACTTCTTTCCATCGGCCAATTCTTCCATTGCGTCCCTCACATGTTCCTGGAGCATATACTTAGTGTTAAATAACTTAATTGTAAACACATGTGAATTGACAACACACACTTTTGTTTATGAAGTATTTGAGGTTCCACCATAAAATCAACTAGCAATATGGAAAGTAGCCAAAGATTAATTCTCAACACGACCCCTTACGTGTGGGACAACACAAACCGGATGACGTGGGGCGCGTGTGTAGCCACTGAGCTTCACACGTAGGGCAACCTACTATGTTATCGTGAAGAAATTGAAATTCCACCGTAAAGCAATTGACAATATAGAGACTAGAGATTGTATTTTGAGAGAGAGAGTGAGAGAGAGAGAGAGAGAGAAGCCATACCAAGAGCGACAGGGAGTTCAGCTCTGCAAAACAAAAACAAAAAATGTTTGATCGATCCATCGATATTAATCAAGAAATAAATTGAATAAAAAATAATAATTTACACACGAATTGAATAGAAGGTTATGGTCGACCGATCGATTTTAATTACCTTTATAATGTGGAATAGATGAGGAGGAAGTTTCAGATGTCGTCTTCTTTTCAGAGCTTTCCATTTCCATTAATTTTGCTGCTTCTGCATCCGCCTTCTTTTCAGAGCCTTCCATTTCCATTAATTTTGCTGCTTCTGCATCCGCCTTCTTCTTCCTCTCCACTTTCTTCCTCTCCTGCTCCCTCAGGGTGCGCACGACCGACGCGACCTCCCTCTCCACCCTCTCTCTGTGGAAGAAGTCGCTCTCCCGAGCCAGAAATGCCAACGCCTTCTCCACAAACTCTAGGGGGTTCGACCGATCCAGTTTCGCGGAAAACGATGGCGCTTTAGGTGGCGGCTGGATATCGGAGACTGTCGCCATGGATTCTATAAAAGTTGGAGGATTTCGATTTCAAGTGTCTGGTGATTTATAGGGTTCAAGGTTTTCTGATTTGAGAGGGAAGATGGGGAGTATATATAGTTCAATTTGAATTGAGTGTAGTCAAGTGGTCAAATTTGGGAAGATATCCCTCCCGATCTATCCCAACGGTTTGACTCTTAAAATTTAATCTAACGGTTACAATTATTATAAATTTTAGAGTGATCTCTATTTGTAATCATTGAATCAAATTTCAAGTATCCAAATCTCCAAATCCTTAAGATTTGGTGGGAGAGATCTGAAAGAGATCTCTTCCCGTCAAATTTGAATTTCCAAAGATTTTAAAAGACTTTTTAAATGAATCGATTTAATAAGATTCGTAGTATTTTAAAGGATTTATATTTGATTAAATGAATTGATTTGATAAGATTCGTAGTATTTTAAAAGATTTATATTTGAATTTTTTCAAGGGAGTTTTTTTTTTCTTTGTATTTTTATTATTAAAAAGAAAAAGGGATGGAATTATAATCATTTGGGAGAATAGAAGTTTTCAATTCAGAACGCAGATAGGAAAACTCAATGTCTTCAAACCGATAACTTAAGGAAATCCACAAATTTTTAAAATTCCCAGTTGATTATACATGAATTTGTACGAATTTGAAAAATATCTTTTCAAATCTAAATGACTAATTTTCACACCTATAGTTTCGAAACTACTAAATGGAACTCAAGAGTCACTAAAACATCCATAGAAGGGTATTAAACAATAGTCAATCTGTATACATATATTTTTATTTTTTTCCTTCAAACTTGTAATCAAATATCTCAAAAGCAAGAGGGGTACGGTCTATGTCCCCCCCTCTTTTTCCGGCATTTCCTTTCTCGAAAGGGGTAAGGTGCATGTCCCCCCCTTTTTTCTTTTGTATTTCTTTTCTCTTGTTCTATGAGGAGTTAGGTTTATGTCCCCCCTGTCTAGGTGTAACTTCTTTTTTCTTATCAATAAAATTCCCTCGTACCGCCGAGGTTCTCCAAAAAAAAAAAATAAATAAATAAAATAAAATAAAATATCTCAAAAGCAAGAATCAGATCGATTAAGAGGACTAGTTGATACAATTCCCTTTCTTTATTTCTCCTATTTTTTTAGTTCTCCAATTAATTTATTGTTCCGTATGTGTCAAGTAAACATGCCCCAACTGGAATAAGCTGAATCAATCTTGGAACAATAACAATAAATTATCTACTGTACAAATTCAACCAGAAATGTACACAAGGAGGAGATCACATGCTGGATGATGAGATCACGTGATGAAATAGAAACATAAAAAGGGAAATGCATCATCATCATCACCATCGTCATCAGTCTTCATCCTCCTCGCCGTCTCCAGGCAACCCCACGTCATCTCCGATATCTTCAAGCAGCTTGTCGACGTCCTCTCCTAACTCCAACAACCTTGCACTTAGTTTTTCCACCTTGCTCTGTTCTTGTCCGAGGCACACGAGGAGATCATTCAGTTCTGCCTCGCTCTCCTTCTGAGCTTCTTCCCTTGCCTCGGCTCTAATTGCATCCACATCGGGAATGGACGAAGACCCTCCACCATTAGCTCTGACCTCCTTCTCTAGATGGAAATTGGCCTGCTCAAGACTGTTGTAAGCATCGGATAAGCTCTTTAGATCAGATTCCATCTTTCCGGCTAAGTTTTTATACATGGATGCCTCGGACTCAAGCTTGGCTTTCTCTGCCTTAAGCAACTCCAACCGTTTAGATGCTTCTTGAAAATCTCGTTTAAGCGTCTCTACCTGAACTCTATCTGAGCCTGCACCCTGTTCAGACCTGGAGCTTCCCCCACCAATCATTGCCGCATCCTCAGCCAAACTTGCATTGCGACCGAGGAGGTCCTAAAAGATCAAAAAGAATATCAAGCAAAACATATTTCAATACTATAATCAACATGCATACTGCGGCAACAATTTGTTTGCGGGTGAATGAAACAAAGAAAATTAAAAAAACCAATTGTTCTACATTAAAATTTTAGACCTGTATCTCCGAGCATTGCTTTTCCACAAATGCTTTCAGCCGCTTTATATACTCTCCATCACTTTCCCCACTTTTCTGTTCCAGTTCTGCTGGCACCACTGCCACCTTGCTCTTCGGTTGACTGTACACCTCAACGATTTTTTCTCTGATGTTCGCCTCCAAACTCTTAACTAGGTTTAGAAATGGAGCATCAAAGATTGAGGAGAGAACCGGATGATCCTCAGTTTTCTGATCAGAGAGATCGCTCTCATCAACATCTACCATACTAGCAGAAGTGGATCTGGTTAATTCTTTGCGAGGCTGAGCCGATTTTGAAGAGGTGAAAAGGAAGCTTTTCTGCATCTCATCGAACTTCAGAAAATATGACGTGAGCCCAACCTTCTGGCTTATGGAATCAACTATAGTAAAGGCGTCCTCCTCACTTTCAACTGAATTGTTGTAGATCACACACTCTCCCAGGAGAACAGCTGCCAACCCCTTTATGTACACTGTAGCAGTTGAATTGGAGACCAACTCAAGCAGATAAGTGATGTGGGGACGTGAATCTAGGAAGCAATTCACAGCGCTAGGGCAATCAGCTAGCCAAGTGACCAGCAATTTCAAGATAACTGGTTGAACATATGAGTTTCCGCTTGACTTTCCATCTTTGTTTAGCATGGAAGAGGTAACAGCTAAGTATTTTACCACACGGTGCATTAGAGGCTCTGGTGCACCTAGAGATGGAGTAGGTGCCTCAAGTTCAATACGCAACACCTGCAAGTTTTATAGACGAATAGAAGATATTAAGACCGATCACCTTTCAACACAAAAAGATTAGGTGAATCAGATATTAGATTAAGAATATAACTGCATTACCCTTTCCTTGCACTGGAGATTGTCCTTCATTACATGAGAAAGAACACTAGCAGCTCTGCAGCATGTCTGCACCTCAATATATTAGGTAACGGAACCGAGATATATTAGTCTTTCAAAAACTCAAATGCTACTGAACTGTTACATTACCTCAAGATCACCATCTTTCTCACTGAAGTTAAGACCTTGTAATAGCATGCTGCAAAAGAATCAAAATCTTACAAGATCACTTAATGTGAGTAGCTTTTGCAACCTTGCGAAATGAATAAAAAAAAAGATGATCAAGCTTTCGCTGATGCAACAAAGTTTTGATAATTCAACCTGAATAAATAACAAACAGAGAATTTAGAAGCATGCAGTGAAACTGCACATTCTATAAACAAACCTTCCAAAAGACATGTTCACATCCTCCTCAACGGGTGCATGAATCATGGAATGTGGTTGCGGAATCAATGTTGACGCTAACATAGTTTGGCCATCGACATTATTCTGATTTAAATGAGATGAAGAAATTTACAACAAAAGATTAGAAGTGAAAACTACACAATCAAGAAGATGTAATTTGCATTTCTTGCATGCTGGATGATATAAGAAGCATATACACAATGTCAACCTCACAAAATCTCTTAAAAACATAATCTGCTGCAACAAATTCTTGCATACTGGATGTCCGCAATATGATTCGAAGAATCGAGTTCAAAGCAGGTTCCTGTGGCCCCTCTCCAAGAAATTTGCTTGCAAGCGCATCAAGATTCTTGGGATGTCCAGCAATCAGATTACCAATGCATTGCAGCGCCTGACAAAGTGAATAAACTTAGCACCTGACAAAGGGAATAAACTTAATAATTCCAAATGGACTCAATGACTACAAGGCATTGAACGCACTACATAAACTTCATAAGTCAAATAACCCAAATGTGTCTTACTTTATATATCAGTATTCATTTTCTCACATAGCATGTGACATAAGTTTCAGGGAAAATGGCCCAGAGTTCATGCAATTAGTCAAAAAGTTATCTAAGGATAAGCTCAAAGATATAATTATATAAAGGTAAAGTACTCTTTATGTCCTGCAGACGTTGATTGGTCATATACAATATAGTAATATACTATCGGACAGTGTTCGGTATGTGTCTGTTAGTGTTAGAGAAGAAAGTGAAGAAATATCTTACTGAACAACGGACAGCAACAGGAGCCCACTGGCTTTCCACACCCAGCATTAGAAGATGGTCCAAGACTTTTTTCTACACCCAGGAAATAAAAGATTAGAAACATCAGATATCACCAAATTTATATTCTAGTAAGAGGGTACTATAAAAGTTGAAAATACCTGAACGAGGGTGGTTCTATTTGTTAGCTTATTTGCATCTTTCCCAGGATCAGCCTCCGACCCTCCCATTATTAGCAAATTAAGAGTTTCCAATGCACTGAGTAGATTAATTGTCTACTGGCATGGCATTTATTTTGAAGTCAACAACAAATAACCAGTAAGGTTTGTGCCATAACAAATATAAGTAAACAGTACAAAATTATGAATTTCGAGTATCTAACCTTTTGTTGAGTGAAACTGTAAGTACTCCCTCGTAGCTTCAAAATTGACATTAAGGGATCAAATCCCATTGTCTCCCTCAGTAGTATCTATACAACAAGCCTTTCAATTAGAAGAAAGAAGAAACAAAATATATAAATGACAACACTTACAAGAATAAAAGCTACAAATAAAACAAAACCTGATTAGATGCAGTGTTCCGAATAAGATTGTTCAACAATTCAATACAGTCCTGCAGAAGTGTATTACATTAGAAACATTTTCAAAAGCAATTGATTTCTCAAATGCTTTTAGTGGTATTAGAAATTGATATACAAAATAAAGGCATTTTATCTTCGAACACAAAGTATGCCAACTAGCAATCTCCCCTCTTAATCAAGGCAGTGGAACATGACCAAAATTAAGTGTTTTTACAACTTTTGTGTAAGAAACAAATGTTTGCACACTTTAAAGTGAAATAATGGTAAAACTTTCGATTCCTATAATTGTTGGTGCATATATTGGTATAATTATAAAGCTGAAATTTACCTATGAGAAAAAGGCTTTTAGATTATGTTATTTTCAGAAAATTGATCCATACAATGATGCCTGACAGGTGGTTTACCAGCAATGAAGCTTAACCAAGATGTATAAACTATCAATTATCAACAGAGTTATAACAAAGAATCACCTGCACAACAACACCACCATCTGAACCACCTTCCTCTTTGATGATGCTGAAAATCTTTTCAAAAGCACCTTCAAAGACCACAATTTTTTGAATTTCCTGAAATCATAAGAATCTACAAGTTAATACAAAAGTCAAAACACACTTTCAGCTGTGATGGTTTAGTGATTGATAGCTTTTATGTTTAAGTGTTCTGTTGGACTTTTGGAGTGGTAAACTTGTCACTGGTTTGTAATTTAGTAGTTTACAGCATCAAAAGTTTTAGTATTTTTTCTCAAAAGGTAAAAATACACTTTTCATGACAGGTTCGCCAAATAATTAAATAAAGAGGTAAGACAAAGGATGGAAAACCTCACCTCAGCTTCGCGAGTCAAGTAAGTAAGAAGTAATAAGGCCTCATTTCGTATAACCTAGAGGGAAGATACCATAGTTTCGTAAGACTGACCAGCAAGACAATAGAGTTAAATGCGAAAATGATAAAACATTATTCAACAAATTGTACCTCACGATCCATAAGCATATCCATTAAACGAGTTATACCACGAGGTATGGTCAGAATGGCTTCCTGTAACCTGAAGAAAGAACTCAGAAGAAATTCTTTCTAAAATAATCCAAAAGTTTTAGACAAAAGAGAAAGAAAAAATAGCTCAAAACTAATACCTATTTCGAGAATTTGTGAGAAGAGCTGTCAAGAGTTGAAGAGTGTAATATCGTACATAGAAATCCTCCTCTGACTGCAAAAACAACAAAAGTTTAAAAAATATATATATATTTATGTTGTGAAACTATATGCATGAACCACTAAAAATATTGCATAAATCAAGCAGCTTAAAATAAAATTAACATCAGTATTTTCTAAATATTACTAAAAAAACTCTCACCAACAAACTTAGAAGAAGCGAAATGCTGTCTGCTTCCCTGGAAAGCAAATCAGTATTCATTATAGCTGGTTGAATCTCATTCTTTGGGCCTTTTGCATGGTCAATAGGAGTCAAGGCACTAACAAGAGTTTCTAGGGCACCTCGGACCTGCATTTGTGGAATAAATAAGCAAGTCTTTATCCATGAATATGAATTGAAATAAAGCATCACATTTGATGTACGATTCACAAAAATACTGGTACAGGGGAAACCAAAGAATGCCAAAGAAAGCACTGAAAGCGAAATATCTATATCGGAAACAACAAAGCTCACATCCCAAGTTAACAAATTTCTAGTGGCACCAAAACAGTTTCGATAATCACCGTAACCGACTTTCCATCATGATAAGTTGATAACTCATAAACAAAACAATGAGATCATAGGAAAAGGAAAAAGAACAAGAAATCATAGCAACCATTTCAACATCATCCCGTTCTTCCTTTAATATGCCCATGATAACAGGAAATCCTGCAGAAGAAAAGAACAAAAAAATATCACATATGACAAGCATAAAACCAGAAAACAAAACCAAAGTTGCAAACAAGAGGGAAGCAATCACCCACCCATTGCTCCAAATGCTAGTTGGGCAGCAGAGCTTTCTGCCACAACAGACTGAAGCTCGATCATAGCGGTCCTCCTGTCCTCTGCCAGTTTACCATTGCTTATACAGTCGAGCAAACGTTCGACATAGCTATATATATCGAAAACAATGGCAGAGTAGATTGGTCACATACGAAACAACCATAAGCATAAATTGAAAGTGGGAAACAGGGAATTTGCAATGGGCAACAATGGGCGATGGAATATGACGAATGTAGAAGAAGAAAAGTACCTATCTTCATTCGAAGAACCCGATTTCTCGTTGCCGAAAACAAGCCCCACAACTCCCTGCACGAGGAGCCATCACATACCAATTGAGTTCAAAGAGCGAGAGAGAGAGAGAGAGAGAGAGAGAGAGAGAGAGAGAGAGAGAGAACGAGCGAGAGAGAGAGGTGAAGTGACCTTGTAACCAGAGACCAAATCCATTTTCTCTGATTTCCCAGGTCGCAATTCGACTCGAGAAATCCTGAAGCCAAACACCCAAACAAAATTCAGTCAAATTTCACCCGAAATTTCAATTGGAAAGGCCCTAAATTGGAAGCAAAAAAGATTGAAACTTGCCTGCTCGAGAAAGCGGGAAGATGATCGATGAAGCTGTCGAATCAGAGATGGAGTACTCAATCGATCAAATCTCAGAGACCTTCGACTTCGACAGCGATCGATTTTATTTATTTTTTATTTATAAAATCCCGATCACAACTCGCATCACACAGCTTTGCTAACACTCCTCTCCTCTCTTCCTCTCAAACGAAACTTTAACCAAAAATCATATTTTTATATTAAAAAATCAATACTGTACTATTTACTTTACCATTTATTTCACCATTGTCGATTATACTTAAAATTTTCAAAATTTTTCCATTAGTTTCCTATCAATCGAAGAAGAAGAATTAATTACAGGTGGCAATTTACGTTTATAGGAAGGGTTTCGGGTCTTCTGGTTGTTAGGCCTTCAAGCCCCCGTTCCTAGTTGTATGGTTTGGAAAGTGAATATTTGGATATGTAAAAAAATTAAGCCCATGAAGAAAAATAGTTAGCCCAGCCCAATACTGGGTTTGGGCTTGTACAATGCTTCACTCTCAAGGCAGAAGATTTTAGCGGTGGGTTTTGCCTAAGTGAAATTTTAATTTCAAGGTTTGCATGTCGGACCACGTTGTTTGAGGGAGATTGCATCAACCCCCCCAGCCTCAGCCCCAGCCCCAGCCCCAGCCCCAGCCCCAGCCCCCAATCGAGCTTGAGGAATGTTGCTCATACTTAAAGATTGACAGTGAATTTCGAAAGAATTTCCATCGATTATAGCCTTCACAAAAGAAAATATTTTCATTGTAGCCCAATCGAGCTTGAGGGATGTTGCTCGTACTTAAAGATTGATAGTGAGCTTCGAAAGAATTTTCATCGATTATAGCCTTCACAGAAGAAAATATTTTCATATCACAATGTGCAGTGGGGCCCCCAATTGAGCTTGAGGGATGTTGCTCATACTTAAAAGATTGATAGTGAACTTTGAAAGAATTTCCATCGATTATAGCCTTCACAAAAGAAATATATTTTCATTGTGGCCCAATCAAGCTTGAGGGATGTTGCTCATACTTAAAGATTGATAGTGAACTTCGAAAGAATTTCCATCGATTATAGCCTTCACAAAAGAAAATATTTTCATATCACAATGTGCAGTGTTTTTTTATATCTATCTATCTCCTCACATGATTGCTTACATGAGAAAATTCTTCGAGGAAGGAACAATGTAATTCGAAAATTGGATAGAGAAGCTTCTCTCCTTCACCAATTAATCTTTTTTTTTCCTCGATCCAGACACTTCTAACGTAATAACAAGTTCGGCCGAGCCTTGTAGTGAACGTATAACTAAGTAAGGTATTAAAGCAATTAGTTGTAGGATGATTTAAGTCAAAAAGAGTGAAAGATTCATTATCACTCATAAATAGGTCACATAAGCACGCCTCGAGCTCTCTAGTCAATGGAGCATATACCCACTTCTAATTAGTATGTAGCAAACCAGAATTCTTGTCTCAGGTTAAACCAAAAAAAAAAAAAACTAGTAACATGTTTGATACCTTTATGTTTAAGTTATTATTTAATTAGGTAGTGTCTTTAGTGTTATGAATTTACGCTAAAAATGCAATAAAGGTCAAAAGTTTAGGACATGAACCCCCGCGCCATGGACGACGTGCTCTATGCATATGTTCTGTTGCTGCATGCAATTTGCTTAATTGTCAACAATTAACAAATGCAATTACCAGTTAATTAATTTGTTTAAAATTAAAGAGATTTGGAAAAACTGTAAAAGTTGGAGGTGGATCCAAACAAGCCCTTCCAATATGGCAGGTAATGAAAGGTTATTTCCTAGTGAAAGATCTAAATTTGAAAGTCTTTGGGTGGGATGCCTAAAACTCTGATGAAGCCTTTTTGGATATGTGGGTTGTGAAATTTCCACTTGGCATTCACACCCCAAAAGTAGTAAGAATTTCATCAACATTTCAAAAGCAAAGCCTAACATTGCTATGAGTGGGTGGTCGACATTAGGTCGGGAATACGAATCGTGTTTGTCGTGTTTATCACATATATATCGTAACGGGTCGTGTCATGTTAAATCTGTTATCTTAACAAATTTTTAATTGGTGACTCGTTAACGACTTGACTTATTGACGAGTCATGTCGGGTTAATAGGTCATGCAGGAAATTATTTTGTCTAATGTCTACATTTGGCAAAGATATCTTATCGGGTGACCTGATAACAATCCGACTCATTAACGAGTTCTTAACGTGTGACATGATAACGACCCGACTAATTATTAGGTTTACCCCAATACCTATTATTTTAGTTTTGTTTATTGTCAAGCCAATGGATATTGCAAGAAATTGTCAATGTTAGATCCCACATCGCCCAGGCTCTATGCCTTATATGTACATACTCACCTCCAATTAGCACGAGGCCTTTTGAGAGCTCATTGGCTTCGGGTTCCATCGGAACTCCGAAGTTAAGCGAGTTCGCGCAAGAGCAATCCTAGGATGGGTGACCCACTGGGAAGTTCTCGTCTGAGTTCCTAGAAACAAAACCGTGAGAGCGTGGTCGGAGCCCAAAGCAGATAATATCATGATACGGTGAAGTCGAGCCCAGGATGTGGTGGAACCTGGGTTGGGGTGTGACAATCAAGACTTAGTATACCTTTTAGGTTGTAAGTATAAATATTTCCGAGTCAATCAAATTTAGAAGAATGTTACAGTTAGTCGTACATACATACTTATGTTAAATTTGAGTGTTGATGTACCACTATCCTCGTTTTCACAAGAATCTGTTGCGGTTAAGATCAGTTTGCACGCCAGCGTCTAAAGTTAGCCTTGAACAAGGTTTATGTTAAAGACTCGAACAATGTACCCTTTAAACTTCTACTTTTAGAATAAAAAACTGCAAAGTTATCTATTAGAATTTAGAAACATAGTTTTTTCCATAACAAAGGTTGTATCGTGCAAAGTAAGCATAAAAGTGGATGTAATCAAAAGTGTAAAGAAGCAATCGAGATCCTCTCTGGATTTCTGTATCAAAAACTGAAGGATTTAGAGACTTGAACGGTTGAAGAGAGAGAAAGATCCGAACATTTAATTTGAATAAGGTGAACCAGTAAAATGAACTAATAAACGAAATTAATGATCCGAGTCTCTCAGTCATCGAATCTCAATTTGCCAAAAAGTGTATTTTCTTAACTTTTTATTGAAGGACGAGTAAAGTTTAGAACATCCACTTGTTCAAATAGTGGTAAACAAGTTAATTACCATTTGAGGATGCAATTTTCCAAATCACGCAGAATTTTACCAATAAGGGCAGTAAGCTAAATAGTATTAATCTAATTAATTAATAGTTAAAAGCATCTCTATCATCAAAAGATCCAACAGGTCCCGTTTGCCATCTAACAGAGAATATGCTCAGGATTTTGGCTTGGAAAAGGCAACAAATTTCGATATTTCCAGATATTTGTGTAGAACTTTCTACGAAGCTGCGTACTATAAAACCCCACAGTCACAACCACAGTCCCACTCAAATGTGCTGTCAATTACATCGACACCAAATTGAATCCGCTATGGACTTTAGTACGATGAGCAAAATATCTCATTTAAACTTCATGATTACAATTATGGATAATTGTTTAGATAAATAAATGGTTATGGGTATAATCGTTTACTCCGTACAAATTTACATAGGTGGTTATGAGTATTAACTGTGGTTATAAACGGGTAATCGTTTACCTATTTATTTTATATAAATGTGAAAATTTACCCACTGTGGGTTTAATACTTTACATTATGGGTTAAATAACCTAAGAATATTGTCTTCTAAACAGTTTTTGTAACCCAATAATATTTAGCAAATATTATATTACCTTCATTGGTAACATTTAAAAATATTGTCCGTAAACTATTATTTCAATTATTGGAATGATACAAGAACTTAAAAAATTAAAATATGAAAATGTATGATGAATATACCTATAACTGTGTTTAATTGTCAACGAAAAAAAATATGACAATTTTTTTTTTTATTTTCAAGTTGTTAAAAAACATGTAAACAAGTGAAAAAGGGATAATGGTAATAATAAAAAAAGATAAACAGGTTAAAAAGGGTAAATAGGTAAACGAGTATTAAACAGTTACGGTTAAATGGGTATGGTTAACCGTTTATAAACGGTTATGGATATGAGCATGGGTATACCCGTTTAGTCAATTACTCAACGGGTAAACAGTTATACAGGTATGAGCATAAACGGTTATGGGTAAATAACCGTGGTTACCCGCCCATCATAACCATTGTCCATCCCTAGATTTTAGTGTTTAGAACCTAAGAATCAAGACATGTGGGTCATTGATTAGTGTGTAAAAGAAATTAAAGTTGTTAGTTCGTGTGTGGTAGATCAACAAAATGAGTTATGGAGACCATTAGATTTATTTGTGCGGCCTAGATATGTTGATCTCTAGGATCCAGACACTAAAGTCCAGAGCAAATCCTCCAATTCCCACTAAGACACATGTTTCTATTTGCTCATGTAATTTCCCCTTCTTATTTTTTCCCTTTTTTTGCCCTAAAATATATTAACCCAAATGCCAAATTTAATATTACTAAGGACTCGTTTGGAACTTTATTTATAATCGTTGAAAGCCCTTTTCATGAAAATAATTTTAAAATCAATTTTCAGTAAAAATGCAAATGAATTTTGAGAAAGCACTTTAAGATCTTTTGGAACCCATAAACATTTTTTCTAAAAATACTTTCAATTATTTTAAAAGCACTTTCAAACGAATTCTAAATTGATAGATACATTTTTGCCATAAAAAAAACAATAAAGTTGATTTCTCCTTTAATCGATTGTTCACGTCTATTATTTGCAACTTAATATGCTAATTTGTATTTGTTTATTTTTTTGGACAACGTGGTATTAATTCAATGTTATTTACGAATGAGATATAAAAGAATAAATTGTCACACACGTGGGCAAGAGACAATTATTTAGTTAAAACTTGAAACATGTTAAAATTATCATTTTACCACCACACTAGAAACCCTTGTAAATGTAGTTGTCTCCGGTTAGTTCAATATGATAGATTATCATTGCGAGTTGTGGCTAATTCGCTGTAGTGGCATAATTATATTGCAATTGTACATAACTCTGGATCAGGAGTGTCTCCGGATCCTTCCCTAGGGATCCTAGGGATCCCGCAATCTTGTCCGTTCATTTTATATCGTGCGGTCAGTTTTCGTTAGGTACTATTCATATTTGAATTTTAAAATTTAAATTTTAAATGATTTCTGACCGCACGATATACGATGAACGGACAAGATTGCGGGATCCCTAGAATCCCTAGGGAAATGCTCAGGAGACACTCCTGGTCCCATAACTCTAACGCAAGTACAGTGCTTTAACAAACTAACCTGATTTACAACTGCACAAAAATCTCTTCTCTTAACGTATACAATCCACCTCATCATCACTTTCTTTGAAGAGTCAATAGATTCGCATGACGTAAGCATGAAATATTTGTGTACCATTGAAAACTACAACTTTAGAATATCTACCTTGATTTAACTTGTTAAATTAGCAAATGTACGTGTTATTACTAATCAAAAATACTTAACAAGTAAAGGAACACTACTTGGCTGCTGCAAATTTAGCATTATCTCATGCTTCTACCCAATCACAAACGGAGACGTATCCAAATAATTAAAATTGTAAACCCAAATTAGACATGTGTCAATCTGAAATGAGAAAAAGCATGAGTTGCTGCTGAATTTGCAGCAACCAAGTGTTCAAGGTAAAGCATGGGTTCGTATTCTACATCACCCAATCAAGCTAACGCACACATAACACAATATTAAAAATAAAATTAAAAACTGACCAACTGTTTTCATTTTTTTGTTCTTCTCGTATTGGAAACGTGACGTTATTATTCCACTTAAATTATATAATATGTTTTAAAAGTGTGACATATCAATCATATCGTCAATCTTTTACAATAGAATACGTAACTTGTGTTTCGCTATCAAATAAAATTTCTTTGATTGTGAACTTATGGCAATATATAAACAAAAAGCCAAAGAGGAGTGGGATTCCCATCGCATTTGAACTTAGCTATCAAAAATATTGGTCCAAAACTTCACAAATTTGTGTGTACCAAAGTGGTAGAAAATGAAGAGATGTTTTAGTATGTTTAGAACATGAGGTAATACATCATATGTTATTAAACAATTGGAGAGAATTGGAAAAAAAAAAATTCCTTCAGTTTTATACTGAGATACAACGTGTTGCCTTGTGTTTTGAGCACACTAACAATAATCTCCAGAAAATGCCTATTTACAAAACTTACAATACGTAGTGACATAGCATATTTACGTGAAGAAAATGATGAGAATATTTCTATTGTTCTATGATCCTCGTAACATACATGAATCCCCACGAAGCTTTTCTTTTGTTAATTTCATTTTCATTTTCAATGGTGAGCATGAAGTTATCTTCATTCGTTATCACAAATTTTGGATGGTTCAAGTTTAAATTAAAATATATCATTGAATTTTAAAGTAGAATGGATAAACATTCATTATCTATGATGATCAATAAATCAACGTATTTTTAGTCGATTCTTAGTTATTATTGTGTTTGACGATTATCTACGAGCGAACATATTTATTCCGACCAATTTTTAAATTTTTAAGAAATGCACCTCATCTGTTGACTCTGTACGATATTAATATTACTATTAAGTATAAATTTTATTACAAGTCATCGATGTATTTCTGGATTTAAAAATACCATTTCGTATATATCACATACCTAATGATTTCGAGTTCGAATCTCCCCTCCTGAAGTTTATTTACAAAAAATATAAAACAATGATTTTTCTTTACCAGAAAAAAATATTATGAATAAAAAAGTATTTTGGCTTTTCTAATTTTAGTTGTTGGGTTAAAAAAGTTTATTTTTTATTTTTGAGAAAAAAAAATAGGAAAGAGAAAGGACAAATTAACGGACGTATTGACTTAAGTCAAAATGGCGTGCGGGCTAACTCCGCCGAAAAAAACACGTACGATGATAAGACAATATCAAATCACCATTCTACCCTCCCCTCTGCGTGGAAACCCATAAAAACCAACCAGCAACAGCGATTGAAGTCACCAAGACGTCAAGGCCAAATTTGGAAACACGTCGTGTTAACATTTACAAAACGATGGCTCCTTGTAATATTTTCCGCAATCATCCGCCGTTCAATAACAAAGGATAATATTATGGAGCATACCTTTACCAAGATAAATGCTAAGGAGATTTTTGTAAAAATAATTTTTTTTATAGATTATTTGTTATTTTACATTTTAGTGTTAATTTTTAAATAATTACAACAGTTGACTTTTAAGACGTAAACATAGTCGTATTAGTTAGAGCAAATGTACTTTCTTATATACTTGAGTTTGAATTACTCTCCGTAATTTAAAATAGATAATTTTTTTATTAAAAATAAACAAAATAGATGAAATTTATAAGTGTGATTTTCTTTTGGCATTCAAGTTTAATGACTGGTTTGGAAGTACTTTTAAGTAAGTGAAAGAGCTTTTGATGAAATTAATCTTGGGTTCTAAAAGCACCAGATATGCATAAAGTATTTCAAGTGTTTTTTCGACAATTTTTACTAAAAATTATTTTTACTAAAACACTTTCAATCATTTAAAAACTTTTCTAAATGCACTTTAAATCTATGATGCATAGCCATTACCTAAGTTATCTCATTCAAAAGACCGCGGGATATCCAATTCCCACCAAGACACATGTTTCTATTTGCTCACGTAATTTCCCCTTCTTATTTTTTTTCCTCTTTTTTGCCCTAAAATATAAATAGGAACCCAAATGCCAAAGTCAATGTTACCGAAGACTCGTTTGGAACTTTATTTAAAATCGTTGAAAGCCCTTTTTATGAAAATATTTTTTAAATCAATCTTTAGTAAAAATGCAAATGAATTTTAATAAAATACTTTAAGTGCTTTCGGAACTCATAAACATTTTTCCTAAAAGTACTTTCAATCATTTTAAAAGCACTTTCAAACGAGTTCTAAGTTGATGGATACATTTTTGCCATAAACAAAAAACTATAAAGTTGATTTCTCCTTTCATCCATCGTTCACGTCTATTATTTGCAACTTAATATGCTAATTTGTATTTGTTTGTTTTTTTTTTGGACAACGTGGTATTAATTCGATGTTATTTACGAAGGAGATATAAAAGAATAAATTGTCGCACACGTGAGCTTGTGGCAAGAGACTATTATTTAGTTAAAACTTGAAACATGTTAAAATTATCATTTTACTACCCACACTAGAAATCCTTGTGTAAATGTAGTTGTCTCCGATTAGTTCAATACGACAGATTATCATTGCGAGTTGTGGCTAATTCGCTGTAGTGGCATAATTATATTGCAAGTGTACATAACTCTAACGCATGTTATGATAATGTTATTTATTTATTAAAATAGATTTTGATTAACCCTCTACCATTACGTGATTACGATCTCAATAAATTTCACTTAAAATGTAAAATTGGCAAGTGCACTGCTTGAACGAACTAACCTAATTTACAACTGCACAAAAATCTCTTAACATATACAATCCACATCATCGTCACTTTCAAGAGTCAATAGATTCGCACGATGTAAGCATGAAATATGTGTACCACTGAAAACTACAACTTTACAATATCTACCTTGATTTAACTTGTTAAATTCGCAAATGTAAGTGTTATTACTTATAATAAAAATACTTAACAAGTAAAGGAACACTATTTGGCCGCTGCAAATTTAACATCATCTCCTACTTCTACCAATCACAAATAGACACGTATCCAAAAATTGTAAACACAAATTAGACATGTATCCATCTATAATGAGTAAAAGCAGGAGCTGCTGCTGAATTTGCAGCGCCAAGTTGTGTTCAAAGTAAAGCATGGATTCATATTCTACATCACCCAATCAAGCCAACGCACACATAACACAATATTTAAAATAAAATAAAAATTTGACCAACTATTTTCATTTTTTTTGTTGTACTCGTATCGGAAACGTGACGTTATTATTTCACTTAAATTATATAATATGTTTTAAAAGTGTGACATGTCAATTATATGGCCAACCTTTTACAATAGAATAATATACTACGTTCGCTATCAAATAAAATATCTCTGATTGTGAACTTAGCTATCAAAAATATTGGTCCAAAACTTCTTTGTGTGTACCAAGCGGTAGAAAGAGATCTTTTATTGTGTTTAGAACACGAGACAATACATCATATGTCATTAAATAATTAGAGAGAATTGGGATAAAAAATTCCTCTACTTTTATACTAACATACAATGTGTTGCCCCGTGCTCAGAGCACACTAACAATTATCTCCAAAAAAATGCCCATTTACAAGACTTAGTGACGTAGCTTATTTACGTGAAGAAAATGATGAGAATATTTCTGTTTTTCTATGATCCTCGTAACATACATGAATCCCCACGAAGCTTTTCTTTTGTTAATTTCATTTTCTTTTTCAATGGTGAGCATGAAGTTATCTACATTCGTCATCACAAATTTTGGATGGTTCAAGTTTAAATTAATATCTATGACTATTATTGAATTTTAAGGTAGAATGGATAAACATTCATTATCCATGATGAATTGACGTTGTTTTAGTCGATTTTTAGTTATTATTGTGTTTGACGATTATCTATGAGCGAACATATTTATTCCAAATTTTTTAAATTTATAAAGAATGCACCTCATCCGTTGACTTTGTTTGATATTAATATTACTATTAAGCATAAGTTTTATTACAAATCATCGATGTATTTTTGGGTTTAAAAAGACAATTTCGTATAAATCACATACCTAGCGATAAATGCTAAAGAGACTCTCGCAAAAGTGGAACTCTATATGGATTATCTGTCATCTCACAGTTTAACGTTAATTTTTAAATAATTACAACAGTTGATTTTTTAAGACGTAAACATAGTCATATTGGTTAGAGTGAATATACTCCCTCATTTAACAGAGTTTGAATTACTCTCTGTAATTTAAAATAGATATTTTTTTATATTAAAAACTACTTAAATTTTGTATGAGAAATAAATTTAAACAAAATAGATTGAATTTATAAGTGTGATTTTCTTTTTGCATTCAAGTTTAAGGGCTAGTTTGGAATTGCTTTCAAATGACTGAAAACGTTTTTGATGAAATTGATTATGGGTTTTAAAAGCATTGTACGTGTCTTTTAGAAGAAGCACCAAATATGCAGGAAGCACTTAAAATATTTTTTTCAAAATTCACTTGAATTTTTATTAAAAATTAATTTAAAAAATATTTTTACTAAAAACATTTTCAATAATTTTAAAAACTAATTCTAAACGAACTCTAAATCTACAATGCATAACCATGACCTAAGTTACCACATTCAAAAGGAAAGGGATCATTTCCGAATCCCTTCCTCTTAATCCATCAAGTCTGGGGATCCGGACCATTGAATTTTGATCCAACAGTTACAAATGGAGGCTTATTTTAAAAGTTATAATAACTTTATCTGTTTGATCAAATTTTAATAGTATGAATCTCCAAATTTAATGGATTAAAAGAAGGAATCCCATTCAAAGACCGCGGGATGGCATACCCTGTGGGCCGCAACAACCTACCCCAACCCATTATTTGCGGAAATTACATTTTTTTTTTAAATTTTTCTGGTTAAATTAAGAAGGTGAGATTTTATATATTTTTATTTAGTTCTCTATCTCTGTCACTACCAGTTTTTTGGAATAGGAGGGAGGGTGTATCTGGCGAATCGATAGAGCAAAAAAACCACCGAACGGCTATAATTGGCGTTACAGATTTTCAGAGGACGAGAGAGAGAGAGAGAGAGAGAGAGAGAGAGAGAGAGAGAGAGAGAGAGAGGGTACAGAGAGGAGAGAGAGAAAGAGAGAGAGAACAAGAGGAGGGAGAGAGGGGCTCTGTTAAATATCGTCGCCTTCTCTTTCCCTGTTGCCGAATTTTCCCCCAAAAAATTTGGCCGTCTGGGTTCGATTTGGGTCGCGAGGATCTGATGCTGCAGAGTTTGTGAGAGAGACGGCGAAGCTACTGGAGCGTGGTGCTTATTGGGCATTTCCTTTTTGCCTTCGATTTTCACCATGGCTGATGGGTATTACAGTTCGAAGAAGACTGACGATGTCTGCGACGACGTTTGTGGCCAGGTATTTATTTATTTTTTTTCATTTTTTTATCTCGAATTGAATTTTGGGTATCTATAAATTCGCCATTTTCTCTGTTTGAAGTTAAAGTTTGGATTTTTTATTGTATTTGGTAGTGGCTGTGGTGGGTTTTCAATTTCATGTTACTGGGATTGTATTTTGTATCTTTTAATTTTCAATTAGTAATAAAACTATGAATATTTTGATTAATGTGTTCATGTAGTTTTATAATTGTTTTCCGGCGTTGAAATTAAAGCTGTGGAATTTGTATTCGAGGCATCTAATTTCCAGTTGCGGTTATGGCGATTGTTTAATTGTGTAATGGGATTACTTAAGATGTTTTAGATATTCACTTAATGTTTATGGTTGTTTTTAGAATTGCTTTACTGCATCCACAGTGTTACTAGATTTTTTTTGTATATGGAATCCGGGTATCTTAGAAAGTTTTCGGTTTCGTGCACAGCAGGGATCACAAGCAGCGTTGAGCATGTCTAGACTGCGATGCATTTTGCGGGGCTTGGATTTGAAGATTTACATTTTCCTGTTTGCGGTTGTTCCATTAGGCGTATTTGGGATATATTTACATGGGCAGAAGATCTCGTATTTCCTAAGACCTCTTTGGGAAAAACCTCCGAAGCCCTTCATTGATATTCCACACTACTATAATCAGAATGTGTCAATGGAAACTCTTTGCAGGCTTCACGGATGGAAGATTCGTGAATCACCTAGACGAGTCTATGATGCAGTTCTTTTCAGCAATGAAGTAGACATGCTTACAATCCGATGGAATGAATTGTATCCTTTCGTGACACAGTTTGTTCTCCTCGAATCAAACTCAACGTTTACTGGCTTGCCAAAGCCATTGATTTTTGGAAAAAACCGGGCCAAGTTTAAGTTTGTTGAAAACCGGCTTACTTATGTTACGACAGGAGGAAGATTTCAGAAAGGTGAAAACCCATTTTATGAGGAGGCGTATCAAAGAGTGGCACTTGACCAGATTCTTAGAGTTGCCGGTATAGAAGATGATGACCTGCTGATCATGTCCGATGTTGATGAGATTCCTAGTGCCCACACAATTGATCTCTTGAGGTGGTGTGATGACACCCCACCTGTTGTTCATCTTGGGCTGAGGAATTACTTGTACTCTTTTGAATATTATGTAGATGACAAGAGCTGGAGAGCATCCGTTCATAGGTACCAGACTGGTAATACTACCTATGCACATTTCAGACAGAGTGACTACCTTTTGCCAGATGCAGGTTGGCATTGCAGCTTTTGTTTCCGCCATATCAGCGAGTTCATATTCAAGATGAAAGCTTACAGCCACAATGATCGGGTGAGGTTCTCTCATTATCTGAATCCTCAAAGGATCCAAGATGTAATATGTAAAGGGGCTGATCTATTCGACATGCTTCCCGAGGAGTACACATTTAAGGAGATTATTGGAAAGATGGGACCTATTCCTAGATCTCATTCAGCAGTTCATCTCCCTGCATATTTGTTGAAGAATGCTGTGAAGTACAAATACCTATTGCCCGGAAACTGCAAGAGGGAAAATGGCTAAGTCTTGAAGACGAAGGTGCCTATTCAATCGGTTGGACAGGCAAATTGTTGATTAAACTCTTGTGAATATGACCAGGTAGTAGTCTATTGGAAAATTGATGGCTATGGTGTGGCAGTGATACAAATACACCTTTTTTCCGAAAGATTCTAGGTCATTCTCGTAGAGCAACTGGGAAGAACAGGGATGGCGTCCTGCAAATTATCGGGAGATTATGTACATTTCCTTTTTCTTAGGCTTCTTCCCTTGTAGATGGCGTATCAATTTTCGAGTGAGGATTTTTCTATGAACGGAAGCTTTTGAATGTACCCACCACTTGTTGATGTAGCTTAGTCCCAAATGCATGAGAGTACAACTGACATTTCCCAGGATTTTCTTTGATGGGAATTGTTATTTCTTAGAGTAAATTACATTTCGTCATCTGATTTCTCTTCGATTTTCGATTGTCTACATACGATTACTGCGCAGGTTTACCTTTCTAGTTCATCGTTGTTTTGTCTTTTCGTTTCTTTTCGCAGCTGTTTCATTTAGGTGCACTAATGTGAACTTGTTCGGGTGCTCTTGAAATCTAGAAAGTATGGTTTACTTGGTTGATGACTTGTAAATTTGACGTGGAGTTTGGTTTGTTCAGGGCATCCCGCAACTTAAGCAAAACACTCTGTTTTGTTATGTGCTTTGACTCATATTTTGCTTGTCTGTTGTCATGTGCTGCTGCTGACCGCTGAACGAGTCAATTTTTTGTTATTCCATTGTATTGCGTTAAGAGATTTGGTTGAGGCCGGCGTGAATTATGACAGTTGATCATGACAGTATATTCGCCCCTTACAACCGAGGTCAAAATTTCCCTCGTAGTTTAGAGTTGGTTTAGAATGTTATGAAGTGGGTCCTTTGTATAGAGCAAACAACTTTCATGGGCTAACACAACAACTCAGCTAAAACCGTAGTTCATGGGAACTGATGCTGATGAAATTACAGGTCGAAATTTTAATCCCCATATGACGTGAGATTCTTACATGTTATCGGCAATATACAAAGAGATGAAAAAGAGAGAATGAGATCAATATATCTTCGATTAATTTTTGAAATTTTTTTGACACGGTCGATATTTTTGTAAATATTGAAAAAAAAAATTGGATAAGTGGTGTGAAGTCTAAACTTCACCCAATATTTGAGAAACTCTTAAATTTTAGTTAAAATTAATAGTTTTCGTCGATATTTTCGACACATCGTTTTTAATATAGAAAAACTACCATACAATATTATTTAAAGTTTCATTTTAAATTTCCACGTTTTTGAACAAATTTTCATCATTTCCATCGCAAGCAGCCAATATCGATACATTCATTAATATTTATACAAATTTGCATATCAATATTTTTACCGATACCGATACTTACCCTTAAGTTTTATTCGTTGTGAAAAGAGAGGCTACCGACTCACTCCCTTGGTCAAGCAATTTATATCCAAGGACCAACACGAATGGTTGGTTGGGTTCCCATAACATGTCTGGTGGCTGAGAAGAAATCTACTCATTCACCCAATAGGATCTTCTCTCCGGATACTTTTGGTGAGGTTCTGAGTATTCTCGTGTTCGTTCATCATGCATCTTACGATCAGTTTTTGTCAAGTACTGTTTTTGTTTAAATTTAAATAAAAATATTTAAAATGATTTATAACCGCACGATGTATAGAATCTGGATTCCTCATTCACTTGACTTCTCTTATTTATATTGAAAAAATCAAAGGTCTTATCCACATACTATATAGTATTATCCACACAAATTACCTTCCCAGGCAAGCATGGGCAACAAAATACTCAAACCTACAATCTCTGTTAGGTAATTGGAGGAGCACATGGTAGGTGAACACATTACAGTGATAGCATCGTTTGGGGAATTTCCTAGAAAGTTCTGCTATTTTGGTCCACTGTGTATATATTTATAATTTATTTTACAGTACGAAACTTGTTGCTCAAATGATTAAAATATTTGTCTTTGTACGCGAGATATTATGTTTGATACCCCACGAAAACGGATTCATGCTTTGGGTTGCATGGGCTATAGCTCATCTCAAACTTCGTTTTTCTCCTAAAAATAGCATATAGTATGAAGGCTTAGCTTAGTCTAGAATTTAACATATCTCACCCCTTTGTCTACCCAATTTACATATATCGTCGAGTTTTCTCGTAAATTTCTATGCAAATTAAATTTAGTCATTTTTTAAAATAAAAAAAAAATTCTAAGCCCATTTCTCTTTTTTCCTCTTTAGTATCGCTTGTAGCAAAAATTAATCTTAGTTTGGAAAATATAGGTTGTATTTGTTGAACCAAAAAAAATTAAAATTCAAAACTAAACACAACCCTTCAAACATGGACAGAGATAGACGGTTGAGAAGTATAAACTAGTTCCAAATACTTATGTACAAATGTTCTTTTGACTTTCAATCAATCTACCAAATTACTTTCTTATCAATAGTTGGACCACATTGGTGGGGTGGACCATGAGTTTACTTGGTGTGCAACAAATTTCACATTGACTCGACTTGATCACTTGGGCAAGTCAACAATTTTATTTTTATGAAACACATCATTTTTTTGAGATATTGTTTAGAACGGTCCGATACACCAAGTGTTATAATAGAAGTATTGAGTATGACTTATTAATACGTTGCAAAAAACCCTACTTGAATACATTTGATTTTTTTACTTTTACCGACAAAAACCCGTGCTAAAAAACTATTTATTTTGAGCACGGTTTTTCTGGTCTAAGTTTATCTTGTTTTTCCCATGAATAATTTCTCTTGGTTAACACTAGTTGTAGTTTTACCAATATTTGCGGGTTCCTTAATTTTCTTTCTCCCTCACAGAGGGAATAAGATAATTAGGTGGTATATTGTAGGTACATGCGCAATAGAACTCCTAACAATCTATGCATTCAGTTAGGAAAAAAAAAATCTAACCATTTGAATTATAACACTTGATATATTGGGCCGTGTTTTTTGGCATACTAAAAAATTTCTCCAGTTTCTTTTGGGAATTCTTCTTTCGTTTTTGTATGTTGGAGATGTAGACATTTGCTTGTGAGATGACAGAGATAGATTAAACGAAATCATCTAATTTAAGATCGTTGCAACTGGACACGATACTATCTCTATGTCTCTCGTTGCGTGATCTAATAACTTACTAACAGAAATAAAGAGAAAAGATGTATTCCCGGTTGAAAGAGATGTAATAAAATGTTGTCATGGAAGTTTCGATAAATTTGGTGTTATGGAACTTCGATTGCATGGATCACTAAACCTTGATAACAAAGTTGATGGAAATTATATGCAAATAAGTTTTCGATTAGAGATAGAATCTCCGGTTGCAGGATATAATATCTCGTGTCGTGGACTTTCGTGAACCCACCACCGGGCCTAATGAGAAACACTTATAATATATATTTTTTGAATTTAATTTTTTATTAAATAACTAAAAAAAAGAGTAGACATAATATAAGGAAAATTAATGAAAAAGACTTGAAAACTTTGAGTTTTAATCAAAATGACAAAAAAATGTTGTAAGTGAATAGTACCACGAGTGACTTTTTAGGGTAAAAATATATTTTTTCGTTAAAGTGAACAGTAATGAGAATGTTTCGTTAAAACTCCCCATATATTTATGGTTTGTGTCCTAATCACTGTCCCAATCCTCATCCAAGTCTTTTCTTGTTCTTGTGCTTCTATTGCCATTTCCCTTCTTCTCTTCCCTCCTTACTTGATAATCCTCTTCGTCGCTGCTGTTGTAATCGATTCTCCCTGTCGTTGATGCTCTAGAGTCGCTGGCAGCGTTTAATTCCCATATTTCGTTTTCAGAATCGCCGGAGATATCCTTGGACTTGACATCCTCCTCAACCGGCTTTCTTCTTGTGCTAACATCAGCATTTCTTTTGAAATATTCACTGTTGCCCCTGCCAATCCTCCTATCATGTTTCCCCTCTGCAACTCTTGATGCCTCAAACTTGCCACGAGCTTTGTTGGAATAACCAGTGTTGCTTTCGGAATCATTTACCCGCTCCTTTCCTCCCTTCGTGTACATTAAGTCCTCTTCTTCATCACTGCTACTTCGGAAATCATAGTTCGCAGCTCTTGATACTGTTGAGTCGTGCTCTTCCTCAGAACTGAATTTCCACATTGCAGTATCAAGATCGCTGAGCACATTTTCTGATTCAGTGCCATCGTCCGCCATAATCTTTCTGTTATTAGCATTTCTGTTGTTAGCTTCAGGATTTCTATAAAAGTGTTCATCATTCCGGGCCCTGACAAACTTATCCTGCCTCCCCATGTCTCTTGGAGTTATCTTGAACTTCTCAGGCGTTCCATCAGAATCATCAGCATCAGTGTCGAGAACACTAGAGCCCACAACATTATTAGAACGCCATTCCTCATCGTCATCTTCGTAATCACCATTAGGCCTCTGCTTGCCATGTGTATGCCTCCAATCCCTTACCCTTGGGGTCTCATCATCAGAATCGTCATTTTCAGGTTCTTCAGATCTTCTGTATCTCCCACCATACTCTTCTCTGTTCCAATACCTCATTCTGGTGAACTCCTCTTTCTCAGCTGCTTCCTCCGCAGCCCACTCTCGTTCCGCTGCATCCTCAATTTCAGCTATGAATTTGTCCAACTCCTCCTCCTCTTCCTCATCAGGAGGCTCTGGATGTTTAAATTTATTATCAGGCTCTGCTACAGACGGTTTGTCCCCTTGGAAGACATAAGGACTTCCGTCCTTCTGATCAATTGCATTAAAGAACGAGGAAGCTACTCTCTGGATGCTTGCAATGGCAACTGGATCCTCAGGATTAATACCACTTCGGCGGAGCTGCTGTTCTATCTTCTTTGTGTTTAGCTTCTGAGATTCGAGGGCTTGTTCAAATCTTGCCTTGAATAATGCCTGCATGTAAAGATGCAGAAGTTAACACTCCATTGCAAATGTTCTCGATTAATGCAAGCCAAAACAATCGAATATTAGAATGGGACACACTCACCTTCCTTTTTGTAAGGGTATTGAAAGGTATTAAATTTTTGGGCTGCCGGTAATTTCTTCCACGAAACATGATGATTGTTTTAGTATTGTGTATGTTTACCACTATACCACCACTCAGTCTCGCAATCATAGAGGCCATTTCCTTGATCTTTTCTTTGGGGAAGTTATCACAGCAAACTTGTACAGTCTCGTGAAACTTCCAGTGTAGATGCATATTCTGGACAACTCCTCCAAAGACCCCACGAACACCAACGGGAACATAATTTTTATTTTTGAAGCCAATCTTCTTCAATGCCTGAAGCTGCTCGTGGGTTAATATCTCAGGATCATGACGGGGTGCGGGCAGATCTGGAAGCTCGTATTTTTTCAGCTTTTGTAGTAGTAGTGCTACTTTCCTCTTGGCCTGAATAAGTCATATATTCGACATGGTTATCTGATGAATTTAATACGTCAAAAAGAAGACACTGTGGCCCAGGAATACAGGAGGGAAAACTTCAATACTACTTAAAAGAAACAAAATTGTGGAAGTAATCCTAAAGTTTTCAGAACAGTTATCGGCTATTAAAGCTTGAAATATTTGGCAAAACGTCATTGTTTTCATTTCGCTTATGAAGAGCTTTTTTCATAAGGAAAACTAATGACAAAGGCTTGAAAACTTTGAGTTTTAGCGATAAGGACAAAATAAAAGTCGGAAACCAGGTATCATTAAGAAGCTAGTAGCTGCAAAGCAGAAGATGAAACATACTCTTTTGAGGTTGTAAATGAGCCTCTCATTTTCGGTCATCAGCTTCTTTTGAAGCTTTTTCGCTCTGCGAACCTCTCTTAGAGTCTTGCCAGACTCCTTTTGCATCCGCTTAGCGACTTTGCTCCTCATGCTACTACTCCCTCGAGATGTCGACATTGACCTAGACCACCCATCGAAGGGATTGCCTGGTCTCGATGAAGAAGAGAAACAATCGTCACTCGGTTTACTTAGCTGAACTACATTGCTTGATAAAACCTTCGCCGAGACATCTCTTAACAAGGCATTTCTGCAACAAATTCAAAAGATAAACCAAACTAAACTCACGTATTCGGATCGAATGCTGAGAATTCTCCGAGAAATAAATCCATCTCCATGAATGATTGATGGTAAGCACTAAAACAAAGCATTCAAATTTTCGATACTATAACAATTACGATATCGCCCAACTAAAAAAGACTTGTTCTTTCCACATGAAAAATCACATTGAGTAAATGGGTCAAACCAGATAAATGATGCGGAGGTAGAAATTCTGTTTGGTTGCTGAGAAAAATGTCACTCATGAAAAGGAAAAAAAGCAAAAATTCGCAGCATAGACGCTGACTAGACTGCACGCAACTATTCATTCACTTTCTCAGCAACCAAACAGAGGGTAATTAGGAGAGAGAGAGAGAGTACTTGGAGGGATTGAATTGGAGGAGAGAAGAGGCGGACTTGAAGCTGTGACTGTTGAGCTTCCTCGCAGCGAACATTGATGGCTGGCTTCAATCGAACGGCGACGGGCCTCAATCGCGAATCGAGTGCTTTGCTCTGTTCATTCCCTTCTTCCCTCCCCTCTTCAAATGGCGACTGAGATTTTTCAGGGTTTTAGGTTTTGGGCTTGGGGTTGGCATTTGGGTCTCTTTGACTAATTGGGTCTCTTTGGTGTTTCAAGCTTCATAAAAAACAACTGAACACAAAAGCCCCTGAAACAAAAAAAAATTACAACTACCCCATAAAATACAGAATATAATACCAAGGGTATTTCCGTAAACACATATTTATTTTATTTTGTTTTAGATAATAACAGAAAACACAAAAAATAAATAAAAAGTGGCGTCAAAACTGAAACCACACAAAAAAACTGAAATATACAGCATGAGAAGGGAGGATGAAAATGCACGACGCGGTTGTGCTTTTCAATAGCAAAAAAAAAAAAAAAAAAGATCGTGCTGCTCCATACCTACAATCCACATATCGGTATTTAAAGAAGACGGGTCTGCAGTACATGCCTCGTTTTGAAGAGAGTAACTAATTACTCCATCAATTTTCTTGGTATTCCTTCATTCAATTTTTTTGCCACTTGACTAATTACTCCATCAAAATTATATTCAATTACAGTATGTATGTGTTTGTATATTTATTTAATTTTGATTTTAGCATCAAAAGGAGGCTGTGACGAATGGACTGATAAGTCTGCAAGATGTCGAAATGGCTGCTGCCGATGCTGATGGTCTTCTCTTCTCAATCTCTCCGTTGAATTTGCTATTGCTATTGTATCTTTAATCGTGTTACGTGTACACCAAACTAAACAAGACAAGGGTTGTCTGCCCTCCACTTACGGTGTCCTTCACGTGCCCTTCTGTTTGTGTGGTCACGGTTAAGCCACGTCAACATTTTATATTACTATTTATTTGTGTCTATTATATCTATAAAAAAATAATATAAAATGTTGACGTGGTTTAACCGTAACCACACAAAACAGCAGGGCACGGGAAGTGAAGGGCAGACAATTCTTGTCCAACTAAACAACGCATTGTTTCCGGCTGAAGTCTTGCAAGTATCTAAAACTGATTCAGTTTGTTTCTCGTGGACCGCGCAATGCAAGACTTCTCATGACCTTTTTTTTTTTTTCATGCAGAAGTTTGTTTCTCATCAAATCAAGGTTTGATTTGATAGCAAGTGGGATCTTAGATAGGATAAATGTCAAAGCAATGTGGAAGGAGGTGACAGGTTAATTTAAAAGTTTTTTGTTTCTTTTTAAATTAATAAGAGATGTGCCTTATTATGTAAATGTGTAATTATCAATGAATCGAATCATAATACAATCAGTTTAATTCTTATTTTTTTTTCTTCATCTTTCTTTTCTTTATCTCCTACTTTTTTAGATTTCCAAGTTTATTGCTAGGTTAAATATTCGTACTTAATTATTTTATGTTGTATTTGGAAATATAAGTAGATTTTTCCAGCGTGTGTATAGATTACAAATTCAAAAGAAGAGGATGACGAGATTATTGAAATCAGTGGTCAGTGGGCATTCCAAAACTACATTTGATTTCTTTCTTTTTTTTTGGTATTTTTTTGTTCATTTACTCTGTAAAGGGAGGATATTAGGGGTACCATTGAGTGGTGATTCTTTTGCAGAGAGTCAGATAATCATCTCAGTTTGACTTAAATGTTAGATTTTGGTTAACAATAGAATTTGGTGGTTTTCTTCTTATTGTTGACTTAGAGGCATTGGTTATCTTGCTTCGTCTGAATCAAGTATTTTGAATTTTATTTGTGCTAATACTATTCAAGAGTTTTGTTATTTAAAAAATTATGTGGAGAGGCTTATGGAAATATTGGATATTACATCCTAAACCAATGTAAATTATTGAACCTTTAAGCAATTAAGCCCATGTGCAAAGCTATAGTATCTGCTTTTGTCAGTACCCCTTTTCTTGCATCACTTTTCCACTTATCCTAACTTCTAAATGTCATCTTGATTTGTTATATTTTATGACAAAAATCAATTATCCATTTTCTTGGCTTCATAGGTTTCATAGGCTTACTCAATAGGTGATCAATTTAACAAAGTTGCAGAGTTTAATTATTTGGTTGTTTGTTTGTAATACCTCTTTAGAAGAAATCCATACCATATCCATTGATGCTCTCCCTCTTCATCGTAAAGAAGTGGTCAATTGAATTTTCTTCTACCATTTGGTTTCCATTGAAGCTTACAATTTATCATTTTGAATTAATTGTATTATGTTAATTGTCTTACTTTCATTTTACAGTTGCAGAGATTGATAACTTTTTTGCATTTGCAAGTAGTCGTGAAGAATGCAGTTTCGGAGCACCGCTATAGAACAATTTTCTAAGATGTTGCTAAATACCTTACAACTAAACTCTAGTCTGTGGCCTATATTAGTAGTCCACGGGATTTAGTGATATACAAAAGGTCTTATTAATGTATCTGTATTGTATTTGTTTCACAAAATGAAAATTGTAGATATTGTATGTTAGTTTGAACAAACATTTAATTTTGTTATTATTTTTTTTTTAAAGTGATTTTCACACACCAATTTTTTTACCTTACACAAAGTTTCCGGCACTTTTAAATCTTCTAAATGAACATATCAAAAAGTTCTTCCATTATTTTTGTTGTTGATAATGATCAGTGTCATTAATTCAAAAAATAAATAAATAAATTCACGCTTCTTGACAATTGCAAAGTGAAAAAGGATAAAAAAAAACTATGTATGTCCTGCGTAGCGCACCTTGATTAAAAAAAAGCCTTTTGCATGTGCATAAGCGCGTTCAGAAATGCTAGTATCTAATATTAGAAAGTTAGAAGTGAGTTTTGATGTCTCAAGGCTTCACCAAAAACAACTGAACACAAAAGCCCCTGAAACAAAAAAAATTACAACTACCCATAAAATACAGAATATAATACAAGGGTATTTCCGTAAACACATATTTATTTTATTTTGTTTTAGATAATAACAGAAAACACTAAAAAAATAAAAAGTTGCGTTAAAACTGAAACCACACAAAAAAAACTGCCACAAAAAACTGAAATCTACAGCATGAGAGGGGAGGATGAAAACGCACGACATGGTTGTGCTTTTCCATAGCAAAAAAAAAAAAAAAATGATTGTGCTGCTCCAGACCTACAATCCACATACCGGTATTTAAAAAAGACGGGTCTGCAGTACATGCCCCATTTTACAGATAGTAACTAATTTCTCCATCAATTTTCTTGGTATTTCTTCATTCACTTTTTGCCACTTGACTAATTACTCCATCAAAATTATATTCAATTACAGTATGTATGTGCTTGTATATTTATTTAATTTTTATGTTATTTAATTTTGATTTTAGCATCAAAAGGAGGCTGTGACGAAGGGACTGATAAGTCTGCAAGATGTCCAACTGGCTGTTGATGATGTTGATGGTAACTTCTCATCTCAATCTCTCCGTTGAATTTGCTATTGCTATTGTATCGTTAATCGTGTACACCAAATTAAACAGCGCATTTTTTTTCATGCAGAAATTTGTTTCTCATCAAATCAAGGTTTGATTTGATAGCAAGTGGGATCTTAGATAGGATAAATTTCAAAGCAATGCGGAAGGAAGTGACAGGTTAATTCAAAAGTTGTTTTGTATCTCTTCAAATTAATAAGAGATGTGACTTATTATGTAAATGTGTAATTATCATTGAATTGAATCATAATACAATCAGTTTAATTCTTATTTTTATTTTCTTCATCTTCCTTTTCTTTATCTCCTACTTTTTTTAGATTTCCAAGTTTATTGCTAGGTTAAATATTCGTACTTAATTATTTTTTGTTTTATTTGGAAATATAAGTAGATTTTTTCAGAGTGTGTATAGATTACAAATTCAGAAGAAGAGGATGACGAGATTATTGAAATCAGTGGTTAGTGGGCATTCCAAAACTACATTTGATTTATTTCTTTTTTTTTTGGTATTTTTTTGTTCATTTACTCGGTAAAGGGAGGATATTAGGGGTACCATTGAGTGGAGATTCCTCTGCACAAAGCCGGATAATCATCTCAATTTGACTTAGAGGTTAGACTTTGGTTAACAATAGAATTTGGTGGTTTGCTTCTTAGTGTTGATTTAGAGGCATTGGTTATCTTGCTTCGTTCGAATCAGGTATTTTAAATTTTATTTGTCGCTAATACTGTTCAAGAGTTTTGTTATTTCAAAAATTATGCGGAAAGGCTTATGGAAATATTGGATATTACATCCTAAACCAATGTAAATTCTTGAACCTTTAAGCAATTAAGCCCATGTGCAAAGCTATAGTATCTGCTTTGTCAGTACCCCTTTTCTTGCATCACTTTTCCACTTATCCTAACTTCTAAATGTCATCTTGATTTGTTATATTTTATGACAAAAATCAATTATCCATTTTCTCGGCTTCATAGGCTTCATAGGCTTCATAGGCTTACTCAATAGGCGATCAATTTATCAAAGTTGCAGAGTTTAATTATTTGGTTGTTTGTTTGTAATACCTCTTTAGAAGAAATCCCTAACATATTCCTCTCCCTCTTCATCGTAAAGAAGTGGTCAATTGCATTTTCTTCTACCATTTGGTTTCCATTGAAGCTTACAATTTATCACTTTGAATTAATCGTATTATGTTAATTGTCTTCCATTTTACAGTTGTAGAGATTGATAACTTCTTTGCATTTGCAGGTAGTCGTGAAGAATGCAATTTCGGAGCACCGCTATAAAAAAAAATCACGCTTCTTGACAATTGCAAAGTGAAAAAAGATAAAAAAAAAAAAAAAACTATGTATGTTGTGTGTAGAGCATCTTGATTAAAAAAAAAAAGGCTTTTCCATGGGCGTAAGCATGTGCAGAAAAGCTAGTTGATTTTTGATTGGAGGTGTAATTTGTGATTAAACTAACTTCACCACGTGTTTTAACATTTTTCATGGCAATACTTGATAATTTTAGCTTTTTGGGACGTTATCACCTTGGTGTCTCCGTTGTCATTCTCGTAATTTAAAATTTGGCATCCGATTACTTGTTCTTATATCGACTTGGGCCAATATAAAGTATGGTATCTAATTAATAAAACTTTTTTTACGAAGAGAAATAAAAAAGCAACGAGCACATGACCATTTAAACCACCGCTACAATCTAATGGTATTTATTTTCATTTGTAAGTGAGAGATCTTAGGTTTAATTCTCGCTAAAAGTGAATTTGAATCACATTATTGCTAGCCCATTGTAAGGATAAGCCCACATCCCTCTCCCTTAGTGTAGATATTATCATTTGAACAATCTTCACTTTGTTGACACATATAATTCAGTTTTTTCTTCTTCAGTACATCGATATTTTTACACTAAGGGGAATGGAAGTTCGGCTAAGCCACACAATGGGCAATCTAATTTGGTATCGAATTCGCCATCCACGAGATTCGAACCTAAGACATCTCATTTCTAAGTGAAGATGAATACCACCAGACCGTAGTACCGAATGAAAACACATAATTCGGTTAAATCTCAAAGATAACAATTGCTGATAAAAATAAATAAATAACAAAACAAACCATTGATTATACAGCAAGCATTTGTCAAGAAGCAATAAGTTCCAAATTACACAATGCAACAACAAATGTAGAATGGCACATAACTGCTATTGCCAACAATGTATGAGCATCCCACGAGATGCTTTGATCTGCCATACACTGGTTGCAAAAACAGTCTCACCTGTTCACAAGCACACAACGCCAATACTAAAAATACAACGATCACCCGTATTTGGCACATAGGAGAAGCCAAGGCCAAGGGCGGAACATAAAATCATCCTTGCTAATTTTCGGTTGAACATTCTGAGTTCTGAATACTAATCTAAGTAGTCGACAGCTGAGTGATAGGAATCTGTATCTCCGTGGCTACATGCCTACGCACTTCATATGCTCGGAGAAGTTGCAGAATGCAAGGGGAAACTCCATGCGTATCCTAAAGCGCTGAAGTTGCCTCGTTGCCCTTGAAGAGCATGCAGAAAAAGAGGCCATTCGAATGGATTCTACGATTGCACAAATTTGGGAATTCAATGTCATTCCCGGAAGCTCTTTCATCGTCAGCTTAACCTGTCTAGCCAATTAAAACTGTCTTGGGATGAAAACTGAAAATCCTGCATTACGAACGTGAATTTTAGTACAATATTTCTTGAAAAATCTAACAAAGCAGAAGAAGAAAGGGTAAGCAGGAAGCTTACAGGTAGCTGGAAATCTGGGGGAGAATCAAGTCCAATATTCTCAAGGTCACGAAGTCCACACGATGTGCTGCTGTTTCCGTTCACCTCGTATGTATTGTTATTGAAGTCAGTGTTAGATATGAGATTCGGTGCTGAACCAAAGATCTCCTTGCATAACAAGGCTTCATCCAAGCTATGCAAATCGTCAGCCTGAGATTCGCCTGCCAGCCAGGTAGGCTGCCCAATACTGTCTTCAAACCGAGTATCAGGTTGAGGGACATGATATGCTTCCTGGGCAAGCTCCGGTTCCTATTCCACCAACTAGAGTTCAGTAAGAATCCAACACGCTAAAGGATTTTCGGAATCAAAGCAAAAATTCTAGAGTTTCGTCTATGGGATACTGAGTTTATATGTCAAGTTCTGAAGACAGAACGATATCAAAATTCCATTTTCTCTTTTCTATTTACGGTAGTGTAGCTTTTTAACTAATGAGGTATACAAATCATAGACCGCCTACCTTGACAGATGAGCGGGGCATAGCTTCATCAGGAACATCCTCAAACCAAACAGATTTCCCTGGTCTGGGTGGAATTGGAGGATTGGATACGGGGGTCCTGGGGCTAGTTCGAAGTGCATTGACATCAGAATCTTCAGCGACCACGTTGTTGTCATTCCTTTCTGACTGCTTATGCTGCTGGTAGAATATCTTTGACACCACATATTCGCCTTCTCTCTCATCCTCTTCAGCTCCCAGGTGATACTGATGCATCACCCAGTTAACTTTTTCTGGTTTGATACCTTTCTTCGAACTTTTGTATAGGACCATGATCTTCTTCCAGCCCTTAACTCCATTTTCCATTATAGCCTTGGTCTTACCCGTTTTGTGCCAGCGGACATCCTCTGAAGCCACGCTACGCTGACTATCAACCTTGCGGCGCTTCCTCTGACCAGTAGCATATGCTTTCATTGTTTTATGGAAGAAATGGATGCTGCTTCCATCTTTCGTTGCGCCTGAAACAAAACAAAGTACAATGACCTAACCACAATTCAATAATCCTAAACCTACAGATCGAGATTCGAAAGTAATGAGAGGAAGCACATTGTACAGACACGAGAACAAAGAGAGCAGCTATGCTAATCTCATTAAGTTGCATCCTTCGACACGAAAAAAAGGGAAAAAAAGTTCTAAGTATAAGTTCAATTTGGTTCAGTTGATATCATTTTCAAGCACGAGTAGATGATGCACGATGAACACGTGAAATCAGAAATATGAAGTATGGGAGCTACTTACCAGGAAGATTTTTGGGATGATCATAGCAAATTCCATTATCTCCCTCAAGTGTAGGGATGAACTCATCGATAAGCAAGTGTGGCTGTGAGTTTCCGACACCACACTTAGCCGCTAAGTGTACTAAGAGTTCACCATCAGATGGATCAAACTTCACACCAACCGGTAAGCCAGGCCATTCCGATAAAACCTACACAAGTGGATTTGCAGAAGCAATTAAAAGAATAAAAAGCTTACATGTTTGCAGAAAGTTGAGTTTTTTTTGTTTGTTTTGGATAACACATAAATAATTGCATATGAACACAACAAATCCAGCTTACATCGCTGTTATCTATAACAAAATGGCAATTCGGGCATTCACGATTTGCCCCGCACTCTTTGATCGGACAAGCGGTCGACCGAGCAGCATTCTTCACTTTGCTTGCAAGTCCTCTACTGTTGATCAGCCAAGCCCTACAAGAACATTACACTATAAGCCACAAAATTTTATCACAAAACCAATTTTTAGCTAGAACCCCTAAAGAAGCTGTGACCAACAGAGAAAACACCTGAAACCAAACTGTGACCACTCATGCAACGCAGAGTTAAGCTAGAGGACGAGAGAAACAAATATGAGAGTTCATGGACGAAAACTAAACACATAGATAAAGTTGAAAGACCTTTGCTACCACGCACTCTTATTTCTCAAACGTAAAAGCTTTCATTCATCCGTTCTACATTCCCCGTACAATCGAAAAGGTGAAAACAGATATGAGTTTTTCAGAAAAACCCCAAATTCACAAGAAAATTAACAAAGCCACGGAATCAATCAAACATCTGTACATGTCATGTTTCATTCAACATTAAGGAAGTTTCCTTTTTTAACCAAACATTACCAAAATAGAAGCTTTGACATCATCTGAACATTTATCCCAAATCAGGAAACTCCCATATAAATTAAAAATCTTTACACATCAAAGAGCTAGATTGAAGCTTCCTGTTTGATGGGTTTCCCACAAAATCCCCAAAAAATCAAAATTTAAATCCAAATCCAGCATCTCAACACTAACAAAGCAAACAACTTTCGAAACTGTCCGTTCATCCGAATAAAAAAAAAAAAAAAAACCCAGAAACCAAAACTAAACAAGAAAAATTTACACGGGTTGAAGAAGCTGGGAAAATTTTGTATCCAATCAAAAGAAGCTTTCCAGAAATTCTTTTATTTATTTCTTAATTTATTTATGCATTTATGTATTGTCCTGCCACATTTTCACCGCTGATGAGTGAAAGGGTTTCTCACCTTGCCATTTCTTCGAAGTAGGAGACCGCGTTCAACGAAGCGCGTCCCAACTTATATGGAGTTTTAGAGAGAGAAAGAGGAGAGAGAGAGAGAGAGCTCGACCCTTTCTCCACTGGATTAAGTTAAAGTAGAGAGAGAGAGAGTCTGTGTGAGCGGGAAAATCCAGCTTCGGACCCTCCGAGCCTTTGCCTCCGAACCTCAGGTTTGGATTCAGAATCTTTGGTCGTCGAGGAGGCGGAACCGCCGCGAGGCTTTCTCAGTGGGGCCCGGAGGTTGACGAAATTGTGTCCGAGGCTGAGGTTCGGAGAGAACGAATCTGTCCTGTCGAGCTTTTGTGGGGGCTCGAAAATCGAGCAAGTGCCATTACGGTAATTTACTGTCGGATTTGATGAGGTGGCTACCGTGCTCCCCAAGCTACATATGGAAACGTTTTGTGGACATATGGATTATCGATTTTACCCCTGCAATTCCCCGTAATTGCGGCCCTTCTGCCCGTTTGATGTGACTGATTGTCTTGGGCAGCAAGTACCAGCCGGTAGCCAGCTCGGGCAGCTTGTTAAATATTAATATATTGCATTAAATATATTTTGGAGAAGAGACTGGCATCAAAATGTCGTTGTAGTATAGTGGTAAGTATTCCCGCCTGTCACGCGGGTGACCCGGGTTCGATCCCCGGCAACGGCGTTTATTATTTTTAAATTTTTTTTTCATAGTTTTTGGTTTGTGAGTTTTGATACCGGACTCCAGAAACCCAAAGATTTGGACCTCTTCCCAGTTACTTTCTCTCATCTCGAAAAACGATGTTCAAATTAAATTTCGTCATACGGGGAATGAAGATTCAAACTTAAGTAAAAGGTGGCGAGATTATGGCATAATCTCAGAAGAGATTTTATTGAATAGGAGCATAATAGGCTTTTGGATGAACCCTTATTTTTACAATGTCAACACATCACAGCAACCCCAACTCCACAACTCTAAAAATTCCTTTCGATTTGATCTCAATCAGACCAAACAAAACCTAAACACTATCTGAATTTCGACAGTAACATCAGACCGTAAGCCGCTAAATGAAAATTATCGTTTTTTTCCTAAGATTACAGCTTTCAGTATCAATAACACTGTCTAAAGCAGGAGAGAAAACCTTTAGTTTTATCTTCCATGTCCGTGTTGGTTTTAGCGGTTTCACCGGAGTTGTGTGTAGCCATCAAGGAACTAGTACCGGGTGACTCTGGTGGGAGTACAGCGTTCTCAGATTTGAACATCCGTTGGGGGATAGCGGGTGCTGGCGCCGAAATAGTACAGAGGTAATGCAGCAGCATCTGTATAATTTGGGTGAAGTTGGGCCGGTCATTGGAATCCTCTTTCCAACATGAAGTTACGATCAAAGCCAAATCCTCGGGTAGGCTTTCGGCACTGGGTCTAACATTCTGAAACAATTCGTATAACCTCAGATTGCGATGCCAAACAAGCACCAAGTTATGAGTAACAGAATAAGAACTATTTTGGTATTTTCTTACCTTAAAAGCGGCTGCATACGCTGCTTGTAAATTTGACATGCCTTCGAAAGGCAGCTTGTTATGGATGAGTTCCCACAATACAATTGCAAAGCTGTACGCGTCCACCTTATGATTGTAATGCTTCTTCTCTCCATGTCGTAATGTAACTGTGCTGTAAAGCTGTCACCGAAAACAAAGGTGGATAATTAGTTTGCTGAAATAAAACGCATACTCACAAGCTGTATGAGAGAAAAAATTTCAATTTTTTGAATGATCAAGTTAAGTACCGTACCTCAGGAGCCATCCACCGGTATGTCCCAGTTTCAGCGGTCATCATCTCAGTCAACGACTCTTCCCTTGCTAAGCCAAAATCCGCAAGTTTGACGGTTTTATGGTCTGCGGTCAAGATCAAATTCTCTGGGAAAAGGACAGGACAAAAGTGTGAGATTGTGGAACAAACCCTTTCTTCAGAAATAAACTTCGCCGTAACAATAATTGCATCCCTAAGCAGAAGAAATGAGAGTTATGTGAACTAAAGCAATTCGTTTTTGTGATCCTTAATCTGCTACAAGAGTACGGAAGTCTTCAATCACGTTGAATACCAAATTATCAGCCACCTAATGCTAACAACAACTCTTCGGATTTCCATATTCGAGACATGCTCACAGATATACTTCACTAATTCTTCTCAAAGGTCAAGCTTTTATGTTAAACAATCAATTAAACCACATACCAGGTTTCAGGTCCCGGTGAATGATTCCATGGGAGTGTAAGCATTCCATAGCACGAGCAATATCAAGCGCAAACCCAACTGCCACATGCGTGTCCAAGCACCTTGGCCGCATGCTGAACAAGTATTTGCGCAAAGTCCCACCTAGAAGAAGCTCGGTCACTATGACCATTACAGGTTCTTTGCAGGCACCAATGAACTGGTAATACACAGGAAACCAAATCCCCATCAGATATTGCAAATACGCCGAGTATTTATCACAACTACTTATCGAAAATTAGACAAACAACCTTCACTAAGTTCTTGTGCTGCACTTTCGACATCATTGCCACTTCCCTCGCAAACCGGGCTTCTCTCTTGGCAATCTCCTCTGGGGTTTCTCCTCTAGGAACAATTTTTACAGCAACATTTTGATTCTTATATCTAGAGCAAACAAAACACAACACCAAACAGATTAAGAACACAACAGAACAGAACATCATCGTTGTAACTCGACACAAAAAAACACATATTCGGCATCATAAACACCACAATTGCACAACACCAAACCTGGGATTGATCAGAAAACTAAAGAGTTTCGATCTTTTTTTAGTTCTGCTAAAACCCAACTCAACTTTGCATTTATATTTAACAAGATCTAAGACAAAATTATAAATTGCTAAACCTGAGAGACCAGAAATTCAGAATCTAAGACAAAACAAACACAGAGGTTGTACTGAGGTTTGACTTACTTTCCCTCGTACACTTTGGCATGCGCGCCTTCCCCAATCCTCGGACCAACAAAAAGTTGCTTTGGATCGATCAGCCACTTGGCATCCAAATCGAAATCCCCAACTGAATAAACCCCATTTCCAGATCCCATAGTTTTCTCTCTCTGAAATTCTAAAACAAGAACAGCATACACTGACTGATTAACCAAAACAAGGGGTACCCTTTATTTGTAGGACCACATTTGAAGTAAAGATAGAAGCTTTGGTCAGGATAAAAATGGAATAAAAGTAATAGTAATAAAGTAAGGAGATTTTGTATGATTGAAGAGGGAGAGAGATGAAGACTTCCTATTAGAAAAGCACATGCTTGGTACTGTAGGTTTCAGAAAACAGACCCATCCCCAGAATCACGGTTGAGGATCCTATAAATCTAGGGTGTGCCTTTTGTTTGGGGGGCAAAGAATAAAGGCACCCACCAACAACTCCTCAATTTAAAAATGGCCACTGATGAGAGCTCTGTCAGTGGGAGTGGATTAGATTTATTATCGGGAGAGAGAGAACAAAGCAGGTAGAGTTGAGGGAGGCAGAGGAGGATGAAACTGGGAGGACTTCGGTGGGGAGATTTGGAAGTTTGGTGGAGGCGTCGGTGGCGGCGGCGGTGGGTGGGAAGTGAGTCAGTTGAGATTAATTTATTGGGTCTTCTCCGCGTGTGGAATTTTTTGTCTTCTGGATCCAGAGATAAACTTGAGTCTCTGTCAGGGAATAGTGTGCATCCCTTGTTTTAATGTTTTTCTATTACCCTTTTAACCAAAGGAATGTGATATCCACACACCTCATTTTACTTCTCACACACATTTTTAATTTTTGACCGTCGAATCGGATGAATTGAAAAAGATCAACGATTCTAAGATTGATAAAAAGATGTTTCAAGACCTGTACAAATACATAAATGCACTGCTCTAATTAAATTAGTTAAATACAATTTTGCAAAAATATATATTACAATCAAGTGAAAGATATGTGACTTATTTATTTAATTGGCTCTGTGAATGATAAAAAAAACTCTACTTGTGGAAGTTTATCTTACATACTTTGTCTATATAAGTTTATCTTGCTTACTTTGCATTTGTAAGTTTATCTTACAATGACATTCTGGAGCTAGATAAAAGAGGAGGGAGAGGGTGTCAAGTAGTCAACAGCCGACATTTCGAATCTCTATGATAATGAATTTTAAAGAGCTATCAGAAAATTTAGCTCAAAACTGAACGCAGTGGCATTTTAAGATCCATACAATCGATTTTACTTAATAAAAATAAGATTTTGTTGTGAATGTTAAAGATAATAAAAATAAGATTTTGTTGTTGTTTTTTTGTGAATGTTAAAGAAAATACTTACGAAGATAAGAAAGGTAAAATTGACGATAAAAAGAATACGTACAATTATTCAATGGGAACTTCTGGAAAGTACCGTTTTGGTATCCACCACCCAAAAACCCATCTCAAAAATTGAATTATCAGTGTCTTATTAGAAAGTAATAAAATACATTACTTTGGCTTCAGGCTGGAGGCAAATAAAATAAGCCAAATCTAATTCACCCATCACAAAAGACAATGAGGATTTGTGAATTAGATTTCAGGTTGGAGGCAAATGGATTGAAGTATCAAATGTTAAGGTAAATAAATTAAATTATTTTGACATGCTTATTGTGTCTTTTAGTTCAAATCCACCGCTTTTTATTGCAAATACATCGTTGTGTTCATTAAATACAAAAGGACATGCTAAACTTCGAAATATCAAGCAAAGTATTCGGCTGAAAAAGAGCCAAGGCCAAATATCATATCAACAAAACAAAAGAAGGTATTGCAATTTCTTTGGCAATCCGGCAACCTAACAACAAAAAAAATCAACAAGGCAATTATATGAACACGAACTAAATGATCATTACGAAGATGTGGGTTGTTGAAGAGCTGGATCATCACCTTCCTTAACAATATCAAACAACAAATTTTGGTCGTCCCGTTGGTCTCCTACGATTGAAACCAAGCTCTCTGCGTAAGCTCGCAATGATCCACAAATTCGGAATTTCTGAGTGATCTTCTGAGTGTTTGGGTTGTATGAGATCACTTGTTCTTCGTCATATTCGAAAAGAAACTCTCCTTTTTGCCAAAATCCCAACAGCTTCAGTGACCTTGCAATGCCTTCAACTGGCCCTATCGTAACTAGTTTAGTCCATGATTCATCGTCACCGTAGTCGTGCATGATCCATACTTCACAAGTCATGTCAGGGATATAAGACTTCGGACGAACAACCACGGAAAGTGAATCAGTGTACAATGCATTAATATTGACATACATGTCACCGTACGAGGAAAACTCGGGTAACTTTGGAAGCGAAATCCGTCGAAACACTTCATCAGCCATGTCAAAATAACGAATTGTATAACGAATATCATCGTTGGCCAACCAATGAGCGGTATCACTGACCAACCAGTGAGAATTCCCGTTGACATAGGTGCCACTGTCACTCGTCAAAAGGTAAGGCCAATAGCTAATTTTACAAAACGGAGAAAGCCAATGGGTAACTTCAGCATACGGAAAAGTATGATTTAATTCTCTCCATGACTTGGAACGCAAGCTATATACAACCTCCTTACAATCGAATTCGAACCCCGTTGCTCTATCTGCGTAACTGAGAATTAAAACCAACTTGTAATCATTGGTTTTACGATCAAATCCAAATCCACATAGTTTCACGCTTTGACTTTGGCTGTGAGGATATGAGATGCTCAAGTCTGGAACAACCTTGAATTCTCTGAGTGAAACATTTGCCAGTGCAATAAGATCCAGTTCGAATTCGACATTAAGCCTTATGAAGCAGTAGATTCCATTGCAAGGACCCAAAATTTCAGAAAAGATCGAGGGTAAGTTTAGCCGATGCCGAGAAAGAAGCGATATTTCGTCGAAACAAAGCAAGGAGACATGACTATTACGTATACCTTTCTGAAGGAGACAATGCTGATTCACGCTTTTGGAGTGATGGAGGTGTTGGATGGTGAAACTCGGGTCTTTGATGAGATCGTACCAGGATTTGCATACGCATTCGAACCGCTTCAGAGATTTCACAGGCAGCCTGAAAAGAATGTCTGCCAACACGCCGGAGGGAATGCATTTGTATTTTGCGGCCCTCATTCGGCAGACCGAGCAGCAAATTTAGGAGCAGCAGGAGGAGGGAGGGTATCCTGGTCCTAGTTGCAGTGTAGAAAGAGAATATCGGCAGCTTTATGTGTTTCATTGATAAAATGTGAATGAATACAACTATTCTACAATAAGGAATCCTATAATCTAGAGATATAATAGAATCACGTATCTATACAATATCAATTACATGAAAAACATCTTATCTAATACGCACTTTCTTGTAAACATGTGAGTGTCGATGAATATGATTTACTAATATCTTGGTAATCAATTAACTTGGCCAACGAGTTAATTGGTGTTTAGGGAATCTTATTTTAATTAAGATTTGGAGTCCTTATTCTATGCAACTAATTAAGTTTTGGAGTCCCATTATTGTTAGAAAGTCTAGCAACCATGGATTCTTCTTCTTCCTCTTGGGCAGATAAGTTTATTTCTTTTCATGTCAATGTGGTTTAGTATATTCGTGATTGTCTTGTTGTTCTCATGATTTCAGAGTATGTCGTACATTTCAAACACTTTCCATCAAATTGGAGAGTGAATATACTTATCCAAACACTCTTAAACTACAATATTATTGTTCACGAAAATTTTGGTGCAAATACTAAACACCGCTTGAGGATCGAGAATGATAAACAAAATAACGGAAAGAAAACGTTGATTTCCATATCGTGATTTCCATGAACAACGTTGAGTATGAATTGACAGAGGAAAAGGCCGAAGGGGTTGTGTAACGTCACACAACTAACGGAAAAGAAAATTAACTGGGCTAAAAACTTCGGTCATCCTGTTGATTCCCCGCGCGTTTGACTGAAAACAGGCTCTCTCAACTGTGTAAACAGAGGCTTTAACTGGTACAAACCGTCCATTGACACGGTGGTACAAAATCTTCAGGTTACTTGGGTCGTACAAGAACTATATTGTCCGTTTCATCTCGGAAAAGATCGACCATTTCGCCAAAATCCCCGTGGCATCACTTGGTCTAAGATTCATGGTTACCGGAGTCTTGCATGATCTTCTTGTCCTGCCAGATAATCCTGTATAAAGAGAAACCACGGAAGCATAATCCCTGTACAATGCAATTCAGAGAGGTAATATCACTACAACAACTGCGCAGAACGTGGTCAATAGATTGTATATCCCTACAAATCATCGATGGATACAGCGGGAAAACAATTTCAGTGGCAATCCACAAAATTAACAGCACGAAAACATATATGAGTTCGTTTGAGATACAGATGAAACCAATACAAAATTTATGACCTAAAGAAAAACAAGTAAAACTGTATTTCTTTTGGTACAAAGATAGAAATATACTGATCAGCAGTACTTGGAAACTTAAGCGGCCGAAAGAATTGTCAATTCTAACGCACAGGTTACCGGTGTACAACTTCATCTTTGACCGAAAAACTGAGTAACGAAGACGATGAACTTGGCACAAACACCAGTAGCTTCCCTCTCAGCGGCGCTTATACAAACAAGGTTTCAGCTCAGGCCATTCAATGTCCTTTTTCTTTGAATCTTGCTCCTCCTAGAGAATAACAGATGTAGAGATTGTTAATAATAGCGGAACCTTACGAGATCCAGAAACATGTAATTGATGTGTAAATCATATGACTGAGTTTATTCCACCAATGTCTACCTTTTTCTTGAAGTAAAACAATATAAACATCTTGTTTGAGAAATCCTGCAAGCAATGCACATACAATACAATTAGGAGAAAAAAAAAAAATCTTAAGCCGTCCAAGGAAATGAGAGGAACATAAAGATACCTTCGACACAGAGGTAAATCCAAGATCGCATACGGCTTTTGCAAATGTCTTTGGGTCGGCTCCTCCAGTAGTCGAGTCAAATCTGCTCTTCACTTCTGCTATCAAAAGCCAACCACTATGAAAAACAACCCGTCAGTTGGACAAGAACATCAGTACGATAAGTGAATCAAAAGTACAAAAGAATATGGCACACAGACCGGGGCTTAAGTATTCTGTGTGCTTCATTCAGGTAATTTGGGAAATTTGTCCCCATCAAGGAAAGGCAGAAGACAGCAACATCTACAGATGTAGAGCCAAGGGGTGTCTGCAAACATGTGGAAGGAATGAATTCTTAAAAGAATACGCAAGAAAAAACAGGAAATAAATTTTTAACAGCACATACATGACAGTAACAATTTTGCTTAAATATTAACATACGCAGCTTGGTTGCTTCAAGTATATAAATACTATCCTCTACAAATTAGCAAGGAGCCAGAAATTTTTCTATACATCTATGCATAAGTATAAGAAATTTTATGATTCAACCTAAAATCCAAATGAAAGCACATACATTTGCCATATCACAGGATATTACTGAAGGATCGTTGGATATGAGATCAAAGGAGAAGACTTTATTCTTCACATTTTTTGCTAGGCGTGCATCCCCTGTAAAACAACAGAACAAAATTACTAAACATAGCCACCAAATGAATGTCGACATGTGAGAGTAAACAAACAATCAGCAAACTACAAAAAATGGAGTTAGCTAAACTCTAACCACATCCAAAATCAGCCACGACCAGAGAAGGGCTATGCTCTTTAAGCCATTTGATGATTATATCAACTGGCAGCTCAGGCCAATGTGACATTTGCTCTTGATATCCTGTGTGGTACTGGCCAAGCAAGTAAATAAAGCACGTCAACTCTCAAAGTAAAACTCCGCCATCTCATATGAGAAAATGCCCGGTAAATAGGGTGGTCGAAATGAGTTCTTTATAAAGAAGAAATCTTACTGTATCAAACAATGTCGGGTCGTCATTGAAATACTCAAGCGCCTCTTTTCCACTAAAAATAGGGGAATCAAATTAAAGTGAATTTCTCAAAGGCGAAATTTCTTTTCACATATGAAATTAAGCCAAGCATTCACTGATCGAAGCAATGTAACAAACATTAAAACTTATACATATATACACATTTGAGGCGAAATTTCATTATCATTAAAACTTATACATATACACATTCGAGGAGAAATTTCATTATCATTACACAACTCGAAAACAATCGAAAACTTTTTAATCCCAACTTATGTTTCACAATTCAACATAAAAACACGGGTGCTGATGAGGAAGAATAACTGAAAGCGCTTTTGGTGAAAATGTTTTTGGAACCAATCCTTAATAAAAATGCAAGTGAATCCTGAAAAAAGCACTTGAAGAGAAGCACCAAAGTGCTTTAAAAAAATTTGGCCCTGAATTCCAACTAACTAAAGTAAAAAATTAGAACGAACAATAAGAAATGGGCAGTAAAAAATTACGTGCAAGTGTAGAGCTTCTCGTTAATCATCCGAAAATGGCCTCCCGATAGCTTTGCTTTCATCTGCAATCAAAACCCACAACTCCACTCAACAATTTCCGTCAATTAATTTCACATAAAGTTAAATTCTTTCGATAAAAACACACACCTTATCGAGAAAGCTAGACGAATTCGAGAGCTTTCCCTGCGATTTTAAGCGCTTAGCGGAAGCAGAAACAGAAGCTTTTGGATTCTCTGCTGCTTCTTCATTGATTCTTTCCGCTTTTGGGGAAGTGCTTTCTCTTTCGGTGGAAAGCTTGAGCTTTTGGGTGTGAGATTTATTGCGACGCCCCGCTCTCTTCCGCTTTTTGCTTGATTCGTTATCGGCCATTGCTTTTCGTTGCGCCTCTAAAACCTTTCTTCCTCTTCGTCTGCAAAAACCCTTGCTCTGCATATTTGTGGTTTCGCGCTTTCTTCTGGGCTCATAAGGGAAAATCCAATGTTGGGTCCAGGTCTGTGTTCAATGGGCTTTACTTGGGGCAGCGCAGCCCGGCCTGATTAAAAATTGGATAACTATTACGATTTTTAGTCGGTTTTACGAAGTTTAATAAAATCATCATAAAGGAAGTGATAAGAACACACCCCTTTTAACCATTTACATACTCATGCTTGCTCATCTTCGTTGATTATGTTTGATTCATTCAATCTAATCTGATAGTTAGAAATAAAAGAGGTTGTACGAGAAGCAAAAAACAGTATGTGAAAATCATCTCCAGATGGACCATAAAACGTTTTTACGTGAAATTTTGGTTGAACTTCACCGTATAGATTGTACATGAAGTTTTGGAGATGTTTAGGGTTACAGAACTCCATTCTAATCACGCTTCGGGTACTCCGGCACCTTAAGCTGACCTCTGGTTTTGTAACTGAGATTTCTCTGCTTCCCGGAAACATTCTCCAAACAAAAGGTGAGATTTCAGATCCGATAAGAAAAATAAGCTGTATAAACATAAGTTGTTATGTACACGCTTGATCTTAGCACAACATTAACAAAACGTTGCTTGCTTTTGGACCTATAAACGGGTCGGGTTTGGGTCGGGTTTGGGTCGGGTTAATCCGACCCGTTAACAATTATTATTATTTTTTGCATAGAGTTTATTTTTTGTTGTTAAAACTTTACTGAAATTACTAAAACATCCTCAACTAACGGGTGCTAACGGGTCTAACGGGTTGTTAACGAGTTCACCCGTTAACGACCCGACCCGTTAAGCATACACCCAAATACTAATATTAACGGGTTGGGTTAACGGGCCGGATCCAAAATGCCAGGTCTAGCAGTGATTGGCGAGGTTGTCAGCAAGGTAGAGAGTGAACTCTTGTGCAGAGCCTATGTTCACATGTATCTGGGAGACGACCCCTTCGACAAGGATGCGAAGGACAAGTTTGGAACATCCCTGCTTTCGCTCTTCTGAGCACGAAAAAAACATCTAAAATTCTGCCGCCTATGGGGCGAAGCAATTACTCAATAAGGAAATCAATGAGAATGTGTCCTTGTTTTTGTTCATTGACTTGGTTACGCACTTAATAACATAATTAGAGCTTAATGATTCAAAATTGTTCCTTTCGACATCCGCTATTACGGTTTCTGGTGAAGCAAAAAGGGATTAATGAAATAAAACACGCTATGGCATCATGAAACACATTCACTAAACAACATTCAAATACCGAACATGTATTATGTTGCCGATATGTGACAGTGCAATCCTGCAAATGTTATTCTCACATTTTACACGCAGCTAACGTTGTTTCGCTTCAGGAAAATCCTAAGTACCACAACAAGGACAATACATGAACAACGAGAGGATGTCTCAGGTACATCAAATAAGGGGACTTAAATTACAACAAGACCTCCGTTTACGCCACTGGTTTGGTCAGTAAAGGCCATGAAGAACCATGCGAGGATCCAACTGCCCACTGCAATAGCTTGATGACACGGTAGAGAGTTCTTGACGGCCCTTCCACTCTTCGGAAGGCTTCAAGAAAATTGGGGTTTCAATGGCTGCAGAATCTACACATAACATGGTTTTGTAGTCCTCATCTCCCAAATCAGGGATGGTCTTGGCCTTTTTGTCCCAAGGGTTCCACACAACTGCAGATCACACGATTTTCTAGCATAATGTGAGAAACTTCTTATAATTAGGACCATATCAACAAAAGGGACAAAAAAGCCGATTTACAAAACTAATCAAGATTAAAGAACCTGCATCCGGCATGCCATCCTTCCGCAGAACAAAGGTTCTCTTCCTCTCGTGGTCTATCATGGCTATCTTTGTCGGCGTGCCCAAATACACTCGGTTGACCTACCGAGGAACAAGAATTTGAGAAAACAGAAACACATATAACTTAATGAGTTACCACCAGTACATAGAAAAGGCGGCTTTTAAACTGAGAGAAATCGAAGGTAGTTGTACCTCTTCATCAAAGGTGATAGCATCTGCCTGCTCTGTGAACCTTTCTCTGCGCATCAGATTGTCGAGATAATCAAGCGTCTCCAAGCCCTCCACACGCACTTCACTGCAAATTAAAGAGCATCATGCAACCTCTCTGAAAAGGATGAAATACAATCTCTTCCCGCCTCAGCGGCAAATATAATACCCGACATAGAACTTTCTTTTAATGAGAAATGAAACTCACACACCCTTTTTCTCCATCCGCACACCCCTGATAATTTATGTCCGTTGATTCTCCTTTGGTTTGTCAATCCAAAGGCTAAAAAAAGAGAGGGTGTGTAGGGGAAGAATGTGACAATCATTTCCCTCTTCAATAACATCAACAATAAATTTGAGAACTTGCGAAAGTCATACAGGTAACGATCTTAAACTTCACAAAAATAGTTACAAGGCGCACCTGATATCTGATACATATAAATAGTTAATCAGGGCAAATGTAAAGGAGAAGGCCTTGCTATCCGTATTCCTAACACGGGGAATCAAAGTGAGCTTGCCAGCATTGAGAGAAACACGAAGCCGGAGCTCAAAGCTTAAACAAACCACAGAAAAAGATTCACAGGATTAGACAAGTGGTGATGCCCTTCAGCACATCCAATGAAATGATCAGATTCCGAGAGCATACCTACGCGGCCAGGTCTTTAGATCCTCTTCTGTAGACTTCAAGATCAAATCCACTGACGTCTGATTGTTAGTTGGAGCCAAAGGCGAAGGGTTACTATCAACAGACCACAATCTGTTCTTTGCAAATCCATGCTGCTCCAGCGAACCAAGATTTCCGAACTGCAGCAAACAGGATGAATAATGCTCAATCAGAATTCAGAACAAGAACATAAAGCCTTTTAACATGCTTGTCAATCGTAATAATATCTCACTCTCCAACCTGAGGAAAGCAGACGGGTATGCCTCCCCTGATCGCTTTAGGCAGTTTCCAAGTAGCCTACACAAGAGTAGAAAACAACTTTTACAAGGGCCAATATTAGTCCTTCAAATTAAAACAATCTCAAATTGTAAATCAAGCATACGCTCGAAGAATGTTTAATCTTCATACTTTGCTACTCATAAAGAGCAATTCTTCGCGTCTTTCGTTCTTCCACGAAACAACCTGCCCTCCATACAGAAGCACCTGAAACGATTTCCATCATACCAAACAGTTGGCGACCACAATTTGTACATTAATTTACCCATTATCATATAATTCATGGATCAATGATCGAGTTGTCAACGTTTTTCCTGTTCGAGCGATACAAATCTATACAATCTAATAGCACTGTGGAATAGGGGATTCGAACTCAGGTGCATAGGGTGTATAACTGCTCTATCAAACTTGGCTACGCCAACGTCTACGATCAAGTTGTTAACTTTAGGCCATCATATCAAAATTAGCAAAAAAGAGAGAACATGATTGATTGAAATTTTGAATTTTGAAACCAACCTCTGCTGAAGAACCAGTTGGCTCGGTGAGTATGATTCGGGGAAATCCATCACCCTTATTCACTATATTCAACGGCATCGTTTTGAGCCCGGACCTCCCTCTTGTTTCTGTTCACAATTGGCTTCACTCCAGCTCCAATCTGCATTGCATTCAACCCCACACACATACATAACCCAAAAACAAAAAGTTCTTTTTCGACAAAAATATATTCTAAACTACTTTAATCTTTAGAAACGGGATCGAATTAGCATGCAGCATGGCATGCTGACGCAACCAACTTGCTTAATCCACGTCTCTCGAAAAAGATTGCATCTTTGACAATATATAACAACATCAGAAAAATGAAATCTTTCAAAAAAAAAAATTGATGAACAAGAACGAAGAAGCAAAATTTGTAAAAAGAAACGAGATGGGTAAGCTTACGTTGATGTGATCATGAAATGTTATCGGTTTCGACTTCGAGCTCGAAGCAGAAGAACTGAGACATCCCAACTCTCTCTGCGTTTGTGAAAAATCTATGTTTCAAACTTGCAATGCAGTGTTTTATATCTGAGAGAGAGAGAGAGAGAGAGAGAGAGAGAGAGAGAAGGATGTCCAAGGAAAACCATTTGTCATCGGATGCTCTGCTTCTTCCTTCTGTCCCTTTCAGTTATTTAGCTGCACTCGTGTGTTTTGCACCTCAGCTTATCCACGTAGACCTTCGTTGCCCTATAGCTATAGGTGCATTGTGAAACAACGTAAGATCGAATGTCAAAAAGACACGATTCAAATAAGTTAATTAACGAATTGATTTTAGGGTGTATAAATTATTCGAACTTGATTGTGACCGTTTACAAATGTTCTTCATCAATTAAAAGAAGTTAGATTTTAGAAAAAAAAAAGTATTCATCTGCATAGATTCTCAATTTTTTTTTTTAATTTCTCTAATATTGGCATAATTTTTTTTAATCATTGAGATTGGAAATCGATAGAAGTGGTATTTAAGTTTATCCATTGTAAAATCATTTTGGTCAATTTGTGAAAAATCTATCAACATCGTCATTAAATTGTAGTAATCACGTGACCACTTTTTAAAGGTTATTTTTGTTAAACCAACATCTTTCAGCCAAAATTGTTCATGAGATTGACATAGTTTCTTACTTTGGTCTTTGATAATGAAAATCGATAGAAATGGTCATTGAGTTTGTCCATTGTAAATCATTTTAGTCATTTCATGAAAAATTTGTCAATTTCCTCGTTGAGCAACCACTTGACAGCCTTTAAGGGCATTCTGTAAAACCAAACCCTCCACTTAATGAAGATATTGACATATTTTGTTAATAAAACTTTTTAGTTTTGTTCTTTTCGTGAAAAATATGTCAATATCCACGTTAAGTGGAGGATATGTTTTGATAAAAATATCCTTAAAAAGGTAGTCACACGTTCGCTCATGTGAAGATTTAACGAGGATATCAACAAATTTTTCACAAAATGACCAAAAATGATATTCAATGGACAAACTCAAGGAGCATGTTGATTTTCATTATTAGAGACCAAAATGAGTAGTAATACTAATCTCATGAACCATTTTGACTAAAAAGTCTTCTCATAAGATTTTTTTTTTTGTTGACAACGGGGCATAAGCCTCAAAGAAAAAAAGATTACGTAAGGATATCATGAGACCATGATATCCTAGCTATATCTGCAACTAGCAATCAACAAGAAGAAGAACTTGCTCAGAAAATATTGGACCAAAAATAAAATTCTTTTTCACGATAAATATGTTTTGAATTTTACAAGACCAAATTTGATGCATAACAGCACGACAATTCAATACTAATTAAACTTCCTAAAGATATTTATTCACTTTTACATTTAAAATCATTTGCATTACAAGTGCAGAATCCATTTCTATCATAAACTTCTTCATTCTCATAAAGAATAATTGTTAGAAGACAACTCCTTTTGCGTTTTGGTTCTATTGTTGTATGATATCTTTACATTTGGATCAATGAAATGTGCCAGGTGTATTTGATGGTAAGCATTATATTATTAGGGTTGTGACAAAAAAAAAAAAAGATAAATATGTCTTATTAAATAGATGCCTAAGAGTAGCCACATAGGCCGGTTAGGTTGACACATGTTCGAGTGGGCAAAATGGAAAAGAAAAAGTAAGAAAGAAATAACGTGAGCTTTTGGCTAACCTTTAAATCTGAGAACGATTTACATTGACCAGTTTATCGTGATGTAATGTTTTAATAGTGTATGCATATTTGGAGTGAGAATTCACGTGATGATGATTCTTTTGATTTAAAAGTTTTGAAAATCATTTCATGGAATGGAAAAGAGAAAATTGTAGCAATAATTATCAACTTTAATTGAATTGGAGCAATGATCATTTACCTAAAAATTCATGATCATTGGTCCCTTAACTCATCAAAAGGTACAATTATGATCATTTTCGTCAACTCCATCTGAACTTCCGTCAAAAAGAGTCTCGTGCAATGTACATTAGGATGAGTCAAAGGGCAACCATGAAAAACCAAATGAGAAAATTATAGCAATGAACCCTCAACTTTACTTAATTGGAGTAATAGTCGCTTAACCTTAACCCAATTGAAGCAATGGTCCCATAACTTTAACCCAATTGTATCAATGATCATTCCACCATAACTCATTTTGACAGAAGTTCTAATGAAGTTGACGAAATAACCATAGTTACACGTTTTAATGAGTTAAAAGACCAATGATCACATATTTTTAGTTGAAGGACCAATGTTTCAATTGGTTAAAGGTGAAGGATCATTACAACAATTTTTTTCTAAAATTTGAGAATGATTATATATATAGAGTTTATCATCACATAACGTTTTAAAATTGTATGTATAATTTGGAGCAAGACAGCAGGTGACGATGATCCCTTCGATTTAATAGCTTTGCAAAACCTTTAGCATCGAATGGAAAATACCAGCCAATGTCGGAGAAATTCGTTGGAACTAAATAGAATATAGACCAGGTAAAGGCAGTAGCCTAGCGAAGTGCGTGCTACTGCTTTTCACTAGTTCTTGATAAGAAAAATGGGCGGTGGATAGAGTGAAAGCGTACGGACTCTAATGAGCTTGACCACTGGTTTGATTGCTGGCTAAGAATTAACATCTAATTTTCTATGAATTCTGGCACAATTAGGGTTGACATAAATTAATGCAAAAAAGTGTGAGCCTAAGATTTTGTACTGGAAAATACAAAAGATTCTTGAATAAAAGGAAAATAACGTATTTGTCATGGGTTGTGCGTTTTTTTATATCTGTCATTGACGGATTAATCGTTGTCGTCACCAAACTCATATGGTATAGTATGATAGTCGTCGTCATCATAAAAAACATATGGTATAATGTGATAGTCCTCCTCATTAGTGTCACCAGGCTCATATGGTGCATGCTTATAATGCACCTTATTCACTCATGAACGTAAAAACTATAGGAAAACAAAAATCGGTAGAGAATAAGAGAATTAGTGAAAAAGAAAGAGAGTGGTATTCTGCAAGAATGACTTGATGGTCTGTCTATTCACATATCTTTGAATATTTAAGTTGATTTTGTACACACATTTAAGTGAGTCATGTATCTGCTGCATAATTTAGATTCATAAATCTGTATTTCATGTACTCTTTTCATCTCCTCAAGCGAAACAAAACAAGGACAGCCTCTTAATTCTTAAAATTGGTATCTTAATTTGATAAAATGTGAAGCATTATCCTTCACACATTCATAACAACGAAACATGTAACATACGTTTCATTTGCTTAATTCTGATGACAATTCTCATGCAAATGCTACAAGTTTTATAAAATTCTAATACCAATCCTATACATCTCATCAAAGAGAGAAAAAAACACACCACAAAAGGGAAAAAAAGGAAGAAAACCCACTTGGTTGGATTCGACACATGCAACATATAGCCACAACAAGTGTGACCACTACCGAAACTCGATCTGGTTATTTTGGGTGACCAAGTGGTTCTTCTACATCAAAAGGAGGGAAGTCCTTGCTAATCTGCTTACATCATGTAACAGCGGGATATCAGTGGCGCAATTGCACTCTCAAACCCTCAAAGCCGGCCTTTTCCAAGACAGCTTCTTTGCCGCAAAACTCAACGCTCTGTACGCAAAGTATGAGTCCCTCGTCATGCCCGCAAGGTGTTCGACGAAACGCCCCACAGAACTGTCTATCTCTGGAACGCCACCCTTAGGAGCTCCTGTAGAAAGAATTGATGGGAAGAGACCTTGTGTCTATTTCGTAACATGATACCCGAGTCAAGAGGCAATGATGAAAAGCCTGATAATTTCACCATTCTCATTGCTCTGAAGGCGTGTGCGAGGTTAAGGGCACTGGTGTGTGGAAAAATAATACATGGGTTTGTGAAGAAACATGAGAAGGTAGCATTGGATATGTTTGTGGGTTCTGCGGTGATTAAATTGTATTCCAAATGTGGAGAAATGGGCGAGGCGGTGAAAGTGTTTGATAAGTTTCCTCAATCGGATGTGTTTTTATGAACTTCTATGGTTACTGGATATGAGCATAATGGTGATCTTGAACAAGCACTGGAGTTTTTCTCCCGAATTGTGATGTTGGGGCTCATTAATCCTGACCGAGTGACGCTTGTTAGTGCTGTTTCAGCTCACAGTTATCAAATTTTAGAATTGGAAGTTGTGTGCATGGTGTTTCTATTAGGAACGGATTCGACTCTGATTTATCTTTAGGCAATGCGTTGCTAAATCTCTATGCAAAGACGGGTTCTGTCAAAACTGCCGCTAGGTTGTTCACGAAGATGCCAGAAAAAGATGTGGCTTCTTGGAGCTCCATGATTACCTGTTACGCTCATGATGGGGATGTAACATAAGCGTTAAATTTTTTCATCGAAATGATTGATATGAGAATTGAACCTAATTCAGTGACTCTGGTAAGTGCATTGCAAGCATGTGCACTGATGAGTGCATATTTTACTATTTATTTTAGCCCAAAAGCTACATTTTCTTGTGACATTTTAGACTCAAATGAAAGGAATAACATGGTTTTGTGTTTTTATAATTAAATTAATGAGTTGCAGAAAAGTCATGTTATAATTCCATGGTTTTAATTTAATCATGTGATCTTATTCTAATTTAAATTTCTATGCCTACGGCCTTTGATTGAAGTATGTAGGCTATTTGGTTTCAGAATATACAATTGGCTTAAATTGACTAATCTTGTAATTTAATTGCAGGTCACGAATGAGTATTAAGTTTGGTGAGTTATGGGGAAGAAAAGAAAAACACAACAACAAAATGAATCAAATAAAATGAGGGCAACAAGGGGAGTGGACGAAAGGTGAAGGGGGAAATTAGTTTCTTTGAAATGGGGTGTGGGGAGACCGAGAGAGGGATAAACACGACACACACTTGCATGTAAATTTCTCTAACGTCACCAATGAATCAAATAAAAAATCATTAATTTATTTAATAAGAAAATAAGCTACTTATATGTTTAATTAAGAACTCGTTCGGCATTGCTTCGCTAAAAACGCTTCAGCTAAAAGTGCTTTTATTATCCCCACATTGAAACTCTAATTAAAAATTCAAGTACGTTCCAAAAATACACTTAGAAATGCTTTCTTTCAATTCCCAGTTGTTTCTTCTTCATCATCAAAGCCTTCAATATTGAGATCAAATAACCTAACTCTTTTGAAAGGTTGGACCTCATCAGATGAGTAATCGCTTAACTCTGTATCGTCGTCAGTGTCCTCCTCATCAGACTCATATGGTGCAGTCTGATAGTCCTCTTCCTCTATCATATCTTCACGTTCATATTCCCATTTTATGATATCCACTCCTGTTTTCTTCACCTTAATTTGATGATCATCCTCTGTTTCAATAAAGTCTGCATGCACACGAACCTTGTCGCCACCTTTCAGATTGAGCTTCTTGTTTGTAAGATTTCCCAGCCAAAGATAACATTCATGGGAAGCAGTTACGGTGGTCTCCATTGACCAAATGTGAAAACGAGTTCGCTGGGTACGATTAACAACATGAATAAATAGGGACCCAGTACAGTCTGACTTGTCCGAAGAATAAATGACGCACACAACCAACCCTCCTATATAATCAAAAGTAGGCGGCACTTCAATTTCGACAGTTTCATCCTCTCGCGCGACATAGGGTAACGAACGAGGAATATCATTTACAGAGAGAGAAAGTCCACCAATTACATCCCCCTCCCATTTCTACAACACGAGGTGCAAAGTTAGTATAAGCAACAATACGAAAATCAGAGAGGGAGAGCGAAAGTTCCATACCAATAGGATGTTCTCCTTACAAGTAGCAGTGAGACTGGTGCACCCTTCCATATAAAGGGTATGCATGCTGCAGATGAAGTTATCCAGGTTTGCAATATCTTTGAGTTTGCGGCAGTCTTTCAGTTGCAATTCCTTCATTTCCGACATCTCCGGAAGGTCGGGCATTATTTCCAGTTCAGTGCAGTAATTCGCTTCCAGTATAAGCAAACTTGTCGGCAAATCTGGGATTGCCTGAAGGTTTGTGCAATGATTTAGAGACAAATATTCAAGCTGGGAAAGGCCACTGAGGATGGGTAGCCAATTAAAACCATTTCCATCTAGTGTTAAAATACTTAAGGAAGATAGACTCCGAAGGCTTTCAAGAATGGCATCATCCGTTATATTGCAGTCTGTAAGACGTAAATACTGAAGCATCTTCAGTGGTGCAAAAAAATGGTAACCCCCAGACACACTCTTACAGCCGCTGAGGCTCAATTCCACGAGATGTGGGAGTTTTGAAAAGTCTGGTAGTTGAGTCAGGTTACGGGAATGATCGAGAGTAAGAACCTTCAACTTCTTCGGCAACTGTTTGGCAAAAAGATAGAACAAAAATCATAATCCATAGTATATAGAGAGAGAGAGAGTGACTGTCGACTGATGTTGGTATTTACAAAACACGGACGAGGAAAGGATTAATAATTTGGTTGAGGTTACGACAATTATATGTATCGTACCAGGTCGGAATCCTCCCAAACTCGGACAAGCTTGCTGTAGCTCAAGTCAATAAGAACTAAGTTTCGTAAATCAAAATCTTCGGGTATGACCTCTAGAGGAAATCCATGCCAACACAAAGATCTTAACTCCTTGGAAAGATGACGGTAGCTTCCAGTGAGCTTTACATTTTTGAGTCGGAGAAATTTCAGATGCCGCATCTTCTTAAATGCTTTTGTGCGGAAGGGATGCTCATCAGAATTTTCTGGCAACTCTAAAGTTAGCCCTCTAATCGCTTCCGTTCCCTGTTGGGGGAAAACAAAAACAAATCTAATTCAAGCAGAGCCATGACTATCTATGAACGAACTACAAATGCAGCGCATACAATGCATTAGATGTGGGATATGCATATGCATCTGTTTATTTACATACATTCAACATAACATTTTTATTGGGATTTGGGAAAGCACTTACAGATTCGTCTCTTAACACGCTTGTTACGTCTTCATGATGCCATAATCGACTACGTTTCCCAGGTTCCATAGCACATTCTGCCCTCACAATTTCTCTTCCCATGTCTCGAATCAAATCATGCATCCTAATGAATCTTGAATCAAAATCTAGAAGACATCGATCTTGAATGGTTTTGAATTCTGATTCTACACAAAAGTGACTGCAACTATCCAATATTGCCACGACTTCAGTTTCATCCCAGTTAATAAAGAAATGAGATATGTCAAGGAACACACCTTTCACATGATCATCACTTAGCCCATCATAGCTTAATCTAAGTGTTTCATGAATTTTTCCATGTGGAAGATTTCTCAATTTATCCAATGTACTTTTCCATATGCTTTTACTCTTTTCCGTAGCCAACAAACGGCCTACGACTTTAAGAGCTAGCGGCAATCCTCCACAATAATCAACAACATCTGTTGCGAGTTCAATATATTCTTCATCGGGACAATGATTTCCAAACGCATGCCAACTAAGGAGCTCAAGAGCTTCTTCATCCGTCATCGTTTGTGCCTTATATTTTTTATCCACCTTCTGTATATTCAGCACTTGTTCATCTCTTGTTATTAAAATAATCCTACTTCCTGGACCAAACGAGTGATGTTCTATCGCCAATTCATCTAATTGGTCTGCATCATCTATGTCATCAACTACGATGAGTACCTTCATGCTTCCAAGTCTTTTCTCTATCTCCTTGGTCCCTTCGGCGACACTACTTATTTTAATGTCAGGCCGTTTCAAAACATCTCGAAGAAGTTGTTCTTGCAGACTAACCATATTTTTCTTTTTACTCCTCACCTCTTCAAGGTAACATTGACCACGGAAACTATGATGGTATGTGCTATAAATGGTTCTCGCAAGCATTGTTTTACCTATGCCGCCCATTCCCCAAATTCCAATTATTTGAACATCATGTGAACCTCCAACATCGAAGTATTTAGTACTGAATTCTTCCACGCGAAAAGCTATTCCAACTGAGTGCTTGGCTTCTTTTAAGTCGCTGGTTTTTAGTAGTCCGTTGATGTCCCCAACAACTTTCTGGATAAATTCTCCTTCACGCCTGCCAATTGGAAATCCAAATTATGCAAACAGATGATTAATCAGGCAACAATATGATTCATATGAACTAAATGCCTTATGCATCACGACTTGGCTGATTAGTGAGTGTCCCAAAAGCTAATTGTACAAGATGTTGCAAGCGATTAAATTTTGTAAAAGAGGAAATTTGAAATGATACCTGTCCGCAGTGGTTTCAAGATTCCGGCCAACCAAATCTGCAGAAGCCTTAAGATCCTTTCTCCACTGCTCGACCTCATTTGGGTCTTCATCCCTTTCATGCTTCTGAAATGCTTCCCCAAAACTACCACTCTGTTTCCTCACTTCAGAAGGGTCAACGTCGTAGAATATAGGATAGACTACTTTCCCCTCTTGATCTTCTCGGCACCTCATGATCTTCGACAGCTCCCTCAGGCACCATCGGGACTCCGCGTAACTCTTTGAGAAGACGACGACCGCGATCCTCGACCCTTCGATTTCTCGGTCAATTTCTCTCTGTATATTCTCCCCCTTTCTGAGCTCGTAGTCTATAAACGTGTTGATTCCGGCACTGCTTAACGCAAGGGAGAGGTGGTCTGTGAACCCAGTGCGTGTGTCCTCGCCTCTAAAGCTCAGGAACACCTCGTACTTCCAGCGGTTTGAACGCCGAGAGGAAGACGAACCGCCGGCGGCGGCGGTTGCAGGGGCGAGGCTGCCGGTATTCATTGATTTCAAGCAAAGAAGTGAAACTCCTGATCGTTTCAGTCTAAAGAAAACAATTCTCTCCCAAGATTCCCAGCGAAACTCCTGATTATTGTTTTGGATCGCTGGAAGATGTGAGAGCAAAAAATAATGAAGAAAGAAGAGGGAGAGAAGATGCAAGATGCGGCTGAGTAAGAAAAGATGGGAGGGAGAAAATAATAACAAAAATTGAGATTGAAAACTTTGACTTTTAACTATAAGAACAAAATAAATGGTAAAATGAATAATATCAGGTTTGATTTTTTAGTGTAAAAATATGATTTTTCGTTAAAGTAAACAGTACCGTAGACTTTTCGTTAAAACTCTCGTAATAATATGCCCGCATTTGTAGTAAGAAGGCTTTTCTTAACATACCTAGCTTCTCTGTCCTCCCACTTTCCATATACTCTCATCTCCTCTTATTTGTACGGTCACGGTTAAGCCACGTCAACATTTTATATTACTATTGTTTTTTATTTTATTATCTCTATACAAAAATCAATATAAAATATTGACGTGGCTTATCATGATCGCACAAAAATAAGGTGATGAAAGTGTATGAAAAGTGGAAGGCCAGATAAGCCGGGTCCTTTCTTTACATGGGCTTGATTGATTAAGTCTAATCTACCAATATATTATATTTAATAGGCCTTATTGTATAGGTTGTCATTGTCGACGGCATCGCGATCATTATTCAAAGCATATAATCAGTTTTTAATTAAGGTGGATTACTGTTCTTATTGGTTTGAAACATTCAAACTATTAAAATATAATATAGTTTTGAATAATTGCTAGTGGACGTATTAAACGAGAGTGCGAGAGGCACGATAACGATTCTTATTGAAAAATTTAATCCATAACACATGATGCAAATTAATTAAATACATATTCATATAGGCCATGAAATTTATAAATCAAGACGTGCTCAATTATCAAATTTATTAAAAATTTCTAAGTACCTCATTATTTTGTTTGGATTGATCAGTTGACCCGATTAAAATGCCCACCCTACTTGAGAACCTGCATTTACATCGAATATGAGAACTTGGCTAGGTCTCGTCCATGTCCTTAGTACAATTATCCCTTAATGGTCATATATAATGTAATGGCATTTTTTTTTTTGAACGACCATATTTGACCATCAATAAATGATTGCAATAAGTACTTCAATCCCTAGCTAATATTATTAAACTCGAATCGCAACGTTTACATCGAAAGTCAGAGTATTAAACAACTCTTGCTCCACGGCTACCTAGTGTCCCCATTAAAATTGAAAGAAGGCTATATGTGCTCTTAGCAAATTATTATTGACACTTCAAAAATCTCATTTTGCATTCAAAACTTTCTATAATTAGAAAGAAAAATATACTTGTGAGAAGTGTAGAATGAGATTGTTGGACTGCTAATAACAGTTCCCTAAATAAATAAATAAAATTAATATATATTCGGTTCGGTTTTAGAATCATTGAAATCGAAACCAAACCAAATGATTTCGGTTTGATTTGATTTTTTGTTCAGTTCGTTTTTTAGGTTTTGGTTCAATGTTCCGTTCATTTTTTTTCCTATTTTTAATCCACCCTTAGTTCACGACCTTATTCTATTTTAAAGGTGGTGTACAGGTTGGTTCAACTGATGTTGATGGACGTCATGGGTTTATGAACAAACATGACAAGGTTGCACTGGACATGGCACATGTTTGTGGGTTTTGCATTGATTAAATTGTATTTTAAATGCAAACAGATGAGCCAGAGTTTGGCAATCAATGCTCCAATTAGGATAAAGTCTGAGGACCAATTCTAACATTAACAAAACATAATAATAGTAATATGCCATTTATTCAATATGCTAACATTCAAATCTGATTTTAATGATTCACATGCGACGAGTTCATAGTCACGTGATGTTTTAATATTGTATGTATAACTTTGTGTCTCCTGCCATGTCTCCTTCTAATTATGTCATTTAACTTAGAGGTATTTATCAATTTCCCTCATGAACTTGTGACTATTGGCCAATTTCCCCCCTCAACTTTAATTTTGGCCAATTTCCCCCTCATCTCTCATAATTAGTCAATTTCCCCCCTCAACTTTAATTTGGCCAATTTCCCCCCTCAACTCTCATAATTAGTCAATTTGCACCCTACTGTTAATTTTTTAATTTGATCATAATTAAACAAGTGTGTGTAAGAAACTAAATAAGATGTATGTTAATCATTTTCCTATGTCTTTATCTTATTACAAATAGATTAAAATTTAGAATTTTACAATTTATCATAGATAATATTATTAGTCATAATAAATCAGTATGGAGTAATTTTATTTGATTTTTTACTATACAAAATTGATAACAAAAAGGATTGATGTGTACATTTTTGTATGTGAATACAATTTTCTTTATAAAAGTGAAAGTTAAGTTCAAGTAAATTGCGGAGAATCGAGCTTTAGTGCAAAACTGGCTAGTCAATTCATAATTTTCGACTCTTTATTAAGAATAACTCATTTTATTGAAATATGTCTGATCCATGAGTTTAGGATTATTATTTCTTCTTCTACATGCTTTAAACCCGATTCATAACTTTTTCTTATAATCAACCCATATCACATACTAATTGTATTATGTTTTTGTACATTTTACCCTATATTATGCAGGTGAGTTTATGTTAATTTTAGTACTTTGTTGGAAGTTATTAGAAAGATTGAAAGAAAAAAAAAAGAATAGATGGAAAATTAAAAAAAATTAACAGTATGGTGCAAATTGACTAATTATGAGAGTTGAGGGGGGAATTGGCCAAATTAAAGTTGAGGGGGGAAATTGACTAATTATGAGAGTTGAGGGGGGAAATTGGCCAAAATTAAAGTTGAGGGGGGAAATTGGCCAATGGTCACAAGTTCAGGGGGGGAATTGATGAATACCTCTTTTAACTTAACTCCCAATTTAACGGTGTCAACTTTTCTTAATTAATATTTATTTAAATACAAAAACTGATTCCCCAAAGAAAATTGAAAATCAAAACAAAAAGAAAACGAATCCCAACTGGAAGTCCGAAAGTCTGCAACTCCCTCCAATCTCAGTCGGCGGCAATTCACACGGCCGTTGAAGCTTCCATTACACTCTCTCTTTCTATATCTCACCAGCGAAGTCCCGTAGGATGATTGAGTCAAACCTTCCCGTATATTATGATCTCGCCGTTTATTGTCATCGAGTCGATTCAAATCTCGTTTGTATAGATTGACCAGATTTCTTCCTTGCTTCCTCAAACCAAAAATTACATAAAATTTGATGTTTGACGGGCCGGGTCGATCACGATTGGGTATTTGAACGGAGAAAAAAATGGCGAACAGAGAGAAAAGGAGGTTTCGCCAGCCGTGGAGTTCTCCGATGACAGACCGATGTTGTTGGCTGTCGAATTGGTGTTGATGGGAATTTGAGTGGCTGTTGCTTTTAATTTTTTAACTTTTAGTTTTTATTTATTTAACCTTATTAAACATTTTTTGACAAAAAAAGCCTTATTAAACATTTGACACTGTTAAATTACAAGTTAAATTAAAGGATATAATTAGAAGGGTACATGAAAGGAGACACAAATTTAGGGACATCAAATCCCTGGCCGTGGAAAGAGGATGAGAGCCTACGGACCCTAATGAGCTTGACCACTGGTTTGATTGATGACTAAGAATTAACATCTCTTTTTCTGTGACTTGAAGCACAATTAGGTTTGATATAAAATAATACAAGAAAGTATGAACCTAAGAATTTGTAGTGGAAAATACAAAAGGTTTTTAATATACCAAAGAAATAACGTATCAATCATGAGTTGTAAGTTGTTTTGTATTTGTCACTGATGGATTAGTCATCGTCATTGTCAATGTCATCGTCAAACTCATATGATATAGTATGATAATCCTCCTCACCAGTATCATTAGGCTCTATATAGTACACGTTTATAATGCACCATATTCACTCCTGAACGAAAAAAGTATAGGAAAACAAAAATTGGTAGAAAGTGAGAGACTTAGAGCAGTTACACCGGAGCTTTGTTTGCCCAGCACCCAGTAAAAAAAAACACACTGAGGGTCTGTCCATTCACTTCAGCCAACAAAGTTGCCTGGCACCCAACCCAAGCCAGGCAACAGACCAGCCCATTTTTGACAGACCCAAGAGCCGGCCTATTTGGCTGGCGCGTGCACGACACTCGCGCGTGGCCGCGAGTAGGAGACAAGGTTGAAGAGGGCTGTCAACCCACTTGTGCTCCGGAGCCCCATTAGTGACGTGGCATGCTCATAGCCATTGGATTTCCAACAGTAAAAAAATTTTAAAATTTACTTTTAAACTGGACCGTCCGATCACAAATCAACGGTCCACGTTTTTTACCCCAATACATAAAATTTTTAATAAATTTAGATATTATTATTATTATTTTATTTTTTATAAATTCAGAAATTAAAAATAAAATTATTATTTTATAATAAAAATACTAATATTTTAATAAAATGGACTAGGCTATTCTTTGTTAGGGGTGGAGATGTTTTGGCCTATTACTATTCACTGGGGTCTATTACTGTTCACTTGAGTAGATAAATGCGCTGGGTGTTGGCACAAAGTCCTTAGGGGTGGACTTGCTCTTAGTGAAAAAGAAGAGAGTGGTATTTTGGGAGAATGATTCTACGATCTGTATGTTCATATAGATGTGAATTATACGTATTACAATTTGACCTTGTACAAACATTTAAGTGATTCATGTATTTGCTGAATAGTTCAAATTCATCGCACTCTTTTCATCTCCTCAAACAAAACAGAACAAAGATAGACTCTTAATTCATAAAATGTGGAACATTTGTCCTTTTACGCATACATAATAAACGAAGCATGTAACATGTGTTTCACTTGCTTAATTTGTCGGAAGTTCTCATGCAAATGCTATGCATTTTATAAAATTCTAATACCAATTCTATACATCTCGTCAAAGAGAGATAAAAACACGCCACACAAGGGAAAAAAACGAAGAAAACCGACTTGACTGGATTCGACACAGGCAACTTAGAGCCACAAGTGTGACTACCAACGAAACTCAATCTGGTTTTATGAGATTGTGAGATTCTTTTGGGGTTACCAAGTGAGTCTTCTGCATGAAAAGGAGGGAAGTCCTTGCTAATATGCTTGCATCATGTAACAGCGTGAAATCAGCGGCGTAATTGCACTCTCAAACCCTCAAAGCCGGCCTTTCCCAGGACAGATTCTTTGCCACAAAACTCGACGCTCTGTATGCAAAATATGAGTCGCTCGGTCATGCCCGCAAGGTGTTCGATGAAACGCCCCACAGAAGTGTCTATCTCTGGAACGCCATTCTCAGGAGCTACTGTAGAGAGGACCGATGGGAGGAGACCTTGTGTCTATTTCGTAACATGATGTCTGAGTCATGCCATGGATAACAAATGGGAAAATGTGACAAATCTTAGAACTTTGATAAAGGGGAAGGCGTTAATGAAGATGTCCGGGCAGAGCGTTTTCGAGGTGGAGAGTGACATCCGTGGTTTTGTTGCCGGAGATGGATTGCACCTTGATTCTGATCAGATTTATGTAGTGCTAGGAAAATTAGATACGAAAATGAGAGCGGAAGGTTATGTTCCCAATGTCGATCTTCTGCTAACATGACATGGCGGTTGGTATCTAGATTTAAGTGTTGTGAAATTTCTTGTAGGGAAAGTTTCGACCCACATGAAAGGCGTAATGATATGGACGCAATCACGGAAAATAATATGATCCGGTTATATTTTAAATAAGCAAATATATTTTAGAAATGTTATCAATAACATAACCCACTGCAAAACCAAACTGTAGCACACAATTCATCACTGCTGTGACAACTAAGACATTCCAAATCACACAAGTTTACATACATTAGAATAAAATCCACAGTTAATCACTGTTAAATATCATTACAAATAAGTTAATTTTAGTTGGATGCAGCCATCCAACAACCATGATCCTTCAGCGCCCAATGTCGGATTTTCAAAAGCGACGAAACTCCAGACAGTCTCCTTTTTGGCCATGCTGCTGCTGCTACTACTACTGTTACCACTTGGAAGTTGGATGCTCAGATTTTATTTTCCCGTGAATGGTGCGACTCTTGCCGGAGCATTCTCGAGGCCAGTCACCACATAAACTTCAATCTGAAATCACAATCGTCACAAATTTGAAGTTTAACTCCACTACCATTCTTTCAACACCAATTCGATATAAATTAAACAAGAATTGCCCCAATCGAAAATTGCAATGCCGTACCCACCAAAAAAAAAAAAAAAACAAACCAACTCAAAAGATCGTAGGAATCGACGAAATTAAAAAAATATATACATTCAAATTCCTATTACAATATGAAAAAGATGGCAAAAACACACGTCAGGGTTAAAGGGATCAATGCAAGAAAACCAACCTTTTCTAGAGATCGCGTTGGGATTTGGTAGAGCCGTCCTCAATTGGGCTTACGGAGGAAGAGCCTAAGACCTTGAAAAGAAGGAGTAGCATGTCGATCCAGCCGTGGATTAGCACGTGACCGGAAACGTGGATCCAGCCGTGGAGCAAGTCGATGTGGAGCGGAGTGCGGTTGTCGTAGTCGGCGTGGAGGCCTTACTCAAAACCGTGGGCATTGTCTGGAGAAAGACATTGCCTTCGTGCTCAGGGTCTTGGATGAGAGGATTGGGAGGAGGATTCTCTATCCTCTTAACTCTTATGCAAAAACAGCCACGTAAGCATATAATAGTAAAAAATGATAGTAAATTCTTTTCAACCGAGCTTTCAATTTCCTACGTGATCCTGAGTCAATTGAAAACAAAGCATTTTGCTGTCAAATTTGACTGCAGATGTCAAATTTATTAAATAGTTTTTTAATAGATTAATATAATATATAATAAATGTTATTGTGTTTTTCAAGTTTTTGATTGGTTGTCTCAATCACTAAACCCCACAAAAGATTAAAAACTTTAATAAATAACATTATTATTTGACATATCGGGGTGAAGCAAAATATTTCATAAAATGTCAAATTGCCATGTAAGCTACTAAATATCATTTTGATGTTTAAAATTTGACACCTTATTTGGAGATGCTTTTAATCTCTCTACCCTTCCATGTTCTCTTATTTGAATGATTACGGTTAAGTCACGTCAACATTTTATATTAATTTTTTTATAGAGATAATAAGATAAAAAGGGATGGAATGGAGTGAGAATATGATGGTAGAGAATCATCTTTTGATTGGGAGAAAAAAATTCTACCATTCTAATCTCTCTACCCTCTTGATGCCTTGAATTCATTGGATTGAAGTGCGAGACTTTAAGGCCCTGTGTTGGCATACCGGATAAGGCACCGGATAGTACTAATAATACGGAGTACGGTGTTTGGTGTCCGTTTGAATTAAATAACCACCGGATTAAATAATCCGACCCCACCTCCTTTATCCGGCTGGTACCCGCTTAATTATACCGCCCAAAACCTCGGTATCATTTAGTCGGGTAGAAACACGCCTCTCTCACTCTCTCCATCCCGCATCGCTTGCCCTCTAATATGAATCTCAGGTTCTTCTCCTCCTCCTCCTCCTCCTTTGTTCCGCCCTCCTGCAACTTCTCCTCCTCCTCCTTCTCTGATCACCGCGAACGGCGTAAGAGGACAATCGCGATGGACTGACGAAACTCGAATGGGAGAAGCATAGTGCTTCAAATTACAGAGAGTTCCTCTCGCCGCTCGCTCTACTCCTCTCACATCGCATGCTCTCTCCTCTGAATCCAAGGTTCTTCCTCCACTTCTGAATCTGAGATTCTTCTTCCTCCTCCCTGTTCCGCCCTCCTCCTATTTTTCTTGCAATTTTTCTTCTTCTCTCTGTTCTGCCCTCCTATTTTTCTTCCAACTTTTTTTTTTCCAATCAAATTGAATCAGATTGTTGTTTTTCTCTCAAATTTTTGCAATTGATTTTATAAATTTTCAATTGCCAAAGAACCCATCTACCTCCTTTGGGTCATATCCTTCATAACCATTCTACTTTTGCTAGGCTGATTTGTAGCTAAAAAAAAGAGAGGATTGGGAAAACTAAAAAAAAAACGATGAGAATTTGAAAGGAGGGTTTTGCTAGGTTTCTTGTTGCTGCCTTTGTGGTGGGGTTTAGTTCAGGGGAGCAGATGGGGAAGAAGAAGAAGGGATAGAGAGGGAGGGAGTTTGGGGGGGGGGTGCGGCGGAGAGATCTGGGAACAAAAGAGATGATTTCAGTTTTTTTTTTTTTTTTTTAATTTTGTTTTAAGTTTGATACTTCATATCTGGAATAATACCAAACATAGTATAAATAATACGGTCATTAGTCTGATACTGCTCCAAACGACCGATTAATTTAGTCAGTACTATCCGGTGACTATTTATCATATTCGATAAAAATAGTCAGTACAGTCCGAGCTGTCAAACGAGGCCTAAGAATATAAGAGTTTGATCAGTTGTTCAGATTTAATCCAATAACTTATATTGATCTGCACGGAAGGCCCACAAAATGCAATCCGCACTTTAGAAATGACGTTGAGCCTACCGTATTTGGGCTTTCTCTTATGTAATTATGTTTATGTGAAAACAAAGTATCCTTTTTAACCAAAAGAAAAGAAACAAAAAAGAAACAAAAAGAAAAAGTGCTGACTAGGCCATGGGGAAGTATTCAATGCCAGAAGAAAGTGTTCAATGCCAGAAGAAAGTGGGGAATGGGAAAGCACAAGCATTCATTGCCAAGCTGTAGCCGGACAATGTCAGAATAAATAAATCAATAAATAACTAGTTTCCACTAAAGTGGACGTGGAAAGGCATCTTGATTTTGTCAAAAATTAACAAAAAAAAAATAGCACTGAACACTTGCCCACGTGACAAGATTGGCACTTGCCCACGTGACAAGGTATTCCAACCGAGTGGTTGACTGGTTTGTAAGTCTCTGGATTGTGTTAGTCCGATTATGCCCCCAAATTGAAAGTTCAAATTTTTTCTTATCTATTTAAGTGACCCGCTTCCCGAACTCGAATCATCTCTTGACAACTGGCCCTTAAATATGTATCCTACTATTATAATTAATTTTAATCTTTTTAATGGATTTCTCTTCTCTCTCCATCCGTCTTTTCTTTCCCTTTCACTCCATCTTCACTCCATTAGTGGCTGCTCTCTCACAGATGAAAAATTGAAGCAATAGAAGTATCTGAATGATTTTACCAAGGCAACATTTGTCCCGGAGAGCGAGATGGGTGGAAGGCAAAAAATTAAAGGAGAGCTAATAAAAATGACTTGAAAACTTTAAGTTTTAATGATAATAACAAAATAAAGGGTAAAGTAAATAGTAATATGATTGACTTTTTAGTATAAAAATGTGGTTTTTCGTTAAAATAAACAGTACCGGAAGTTTTTCGTTAAAGTTTTCAAAAATTAATTCCAATTTTTTGCTCAAAACCAAGCCATTCTGTTGTTGGTCTCAACCATAAATCAAATAACTCAACAAATTAGACGTCCCAAGACCCAATCTTTATCCCTGACCTTCATCCCAAAACCTTGACTTCTTTAATAATTTAAAAAATGAAATTTCCCACCACTTCTATTAAAACACGCGATGTACAACTTGTGTTTCCGTTACAATTAAAAATTTCTCATGATGGTAGAGTGCTTGTGTCGGTTATAACCGACAACAATGTTCTGTCATCCGCCACTATTTAAACACCGCAAATATTTTATCCGACATTAAACATTTAAAACCGCCACAACCTTCTGACACATTAAAGCCAATTTTGTAGTAGTGTTAGGCCATCTCCAACCGATGGCTGGCCAGAGGGCTCGTTTGAGCCCTCTGACCCTCCAAGATTCTCCAAGATATTAATATTTTAATGAACAGTACATGGACATATTTGCCTTCGTCTCCAACCGAGTGCCAAAGGGCCAGAGGGCTCGTTTTAGCCCTCTCGCAAAAAACCATCTACAACCGAGGGCCAAACATAATTTATTATTTAAAAACTACAACTTAAATTCAAGTTAACTATTTAAAAATAGAAGTTATAGGAAGAAAAAAAAGAATTAAAAAAAAATATGAAACAAATTTTGTGAAATAGAAGTTATAAGAAAAAAATAGAATTAAAAAAAATATGAAAAATAGAAGTTATAAGAAAAATTTGTAAATAAAAAATAATAATAAAACTGTGTAAAAAAAAAATCAAATGCAAGCTAGCCGTTGTATTCAAATTTTTTGAAATAAATTTGTGTCGGTTATAACCGACACAAATAGTAGTACAAATTACTATTAGTGTCGGTTATAAACGACACTAATTGTAAACAATAAAGCATAGCGGGACCAATTATGTCGGTTATAACCAACATAATTACAAAAGACTAAATAATTACTGTCGGTTATAACCGACAGTAATTCCGACGCATTTAAAAAAAATAGCCAGCCAGCCAGCCCTTTGGCCCTTTAGGATTCTGTGGGACCCTCTCAGATTCCAAAGCCCTCTGCCCTGGCCCTCGGTTGGAGACGGTTTTAGGACTATTTTCGGCCCTCTGGCCCTCTGGACCCTTCAGTTGGAGATGGCCTTAGGCTCTTATTTTGGAGTATGTAATACTTGAAAGACAAATGTTTTTTTAAGGTTTTGAAATAATTTTTATGTGACAATGTGGTATACATATACTAATTTAGTATTATGTTTTCTATTTTTTTGGTCAAATTATGTTTTTCATCTTCATTATTTAGGGATTTAAAATATATTTTCTTTAACGGATAATGGATCGAGTCATATTAAATGATAATATTAGCGGATCAATTTCGGGTCGGATCATATTATCGGTTTACTTTAACGGATGTTACATGACACGATTCATTAAGATATTAGGTATATCATAAATTCGATACGAACGCAAAAAATACGACACGAATATCAAATCTAGCTTTTAGCATACTCTCCCCATACCTTTCTCATGTTTTTACACCCAAAAAGTAAATGATTAAAGAGAATAATTTTTACATGCCTTCTCTTTTTACTTCTTTTGTTTTTTTTTTTCAAAAAAACACAAAAAAGGTCGAATTATGCCAAAACTGGTAGGACACTGCCCGACCATATGGCTTTTGAGCACATTAGAGCAACTCCACCCATGTGGATTGCTCGGGGGATAGGGGAGAAGAAAGGGCATGAGGCCCGGTCGACAGTGCTCCAGCCATGGAAAGCCCGAGTGAAGGTGGGAGCCCGAGCACAAGGCCCGTAAGGAATCCACCAGCCTGCAGCCCGAAGGCCAGACATTATTTAATTTTTTTTGTGTCAGCCCGAGGGCATGCAGCCCCATTTCCAATGTTTTTATTTTATTTTATATTATTTAAACAAACAAAAAAACTAATATTTTATTACATATTGCCAGGGGAGGGCTCCAAATGTGGAGATGCAAAAGGTAATTACTGTTCATTAATGGTAGTTACTATTCATTAAAGGTAGTTACTGTTCAATATGGTGGATTCAATAGTGAATTGCCAGGGGGAAGGGCTCCAAGGGTGGAGTTGCTCTTATGTTGGATGACTTTGGAATGGCTGACTGGATTGGCTGCTGACTTTCTTGATTGCTCCATACTAGTTTGGTTTAGATTTTTGTTTAAAAATACCAAAATTAAAGTTTAATGGTTAAAATATCATGAGTACCGGATACTTCGGACGAATCTGACCACCAAAGAATTTTTGGTTTGGCTGTTTTATTATTCTCTCTCAACATTTTATAACAAAAAAAAATTGGTTTGGCTGTTTTGTTGTTCTCACTCAACATTTTACAACAAAATGAGGGGAACATCCTCCATCCTCCACTGATTTTTTTTTTTTTTTTTGAGAAATGGAGAATATCATTAACGAGGGCCAAAGCCAAAAGGAGGAACAGAAAGCCACACAGGCTAACAACATCTGAAAAGAGCAACACATAAAGGGTAAGAACACGACACGGAGCCAACATATGTCACCCTTACAACTACAAACTAAACTACAAATTGGACGGAGGGCAAGGAAGACCATCTTTGTTCAAGATACGAACAAACGAAGATGGGGGTCTACGGACCTAAACGAAATCGCACATCTCTGTCCCAATAATCCACCGCTTCGTTGGCTGATCTTGGCACCTAAGGCCAATCACATGAATCAAAAGTTTCACCTTTGTACCGTATCTTACAAAGAACATGGAATAGCTCCCACACCATTTGCTCAATACACCAGTTCAACCAATCAATGATCCCTTTTGAGTCCGACTCAATCACAATACGGGAGAATCCCCGCTGCCTTGCCATGCAACAACCCTGCAACACTCCCTATGCTTCTGCCATTTGGGCATTCATAGCTCTGATACGCCTCCTTCTAACTGCCAAGCACCAAGATTCAGAATCACGAATCACCACCCCAATATGGCAGAAGCCAACCACCATCTTCCCGTTAGCATCCACATTTACCTTCGTGATCCCAGGAGGATGAGGAGGTTCCCAACCACTAACGATAGCCCTCTTAGAGCCTCGTTGTACTCGATCATCAGAATGCGCCTCACAGTAACCGGTGTGAGCAGACTCGATAGCTTTAACAGTACTGGTTGGGGATGAGAAATGAGACCTTGCATCTAACCTTCCATATTTCTCAGCATGCGAAGGTTATGTACGACATAGTTTCCCTTCTAACCTCCCCACCCTAGGTAGATTTTGCCAGATTGAAACCACCCATGAATGGAAGGAGGTTACCCTACTTTTATCCACCCTTAATCCCAATGGGCCACCAAACCACACCTGATCCACCCACAGACATAAAATAAATGCATGCTCGATCATCTCCTCATGTTCACCACAAAAAGGGACAAGGGTGAGGACACACATCGTCGTCTAAATAAATCTCGTTTAGTAGTTGTCGCCCCCCTTAGTGTATGCCACATAAAGTCCTTTATTTTTTTAGAGATCCATAAGTTCCATATGCACTTCCACACCCAAAAGTCGACCGATGATGATGTAGAGGATGTTAGTTGCTGACTTGACGATTCGCTGTGTGGATCCAATGGTATCCAGATTTGACGGTATAACGTCCCATTCTGTCTGCTAGCCAAACTAGCATATCCTTGCAGTTAGCCCCACCTATTGGCGTATCAAGGATGGCATTCAGCCGAGACCTCCCTATCTATAATAACCTGATGCCAAGACCTAGTAGACTGATCAATCAAATTCGAGACTTTTAGGTCAGGGTTCATCAAAACCCCCTGAGCAGGGGTAAGGTGCCCCGACTGCAAAGTTGGGATCCACCAATTGGCCCACACCCGTGTGTTCTCACTATTCAAAATCTGCCAATGCACACCCTGAGAGATAATGTCCCTTCCCATCAACAGGCTAGCCCAAGCCCAGGAAGATCGACCCCCTTTTTGAGCCTAAAAAATAGGAGCAATCCGTGAAGTAGCTCTGCTTGATAACCAGGGCCCAAAGAGAGTGTAGGGAATGGATCAGATGCCAACATTGCTTGGCCAAAAACACCATGTTAAACTTCTTAAGGTTACAGAAGCCCATGCCGCCCTCATGCTTCGATAGACCCAAGTTTTCACAGCTCACCCAATGTATCTTTTGTTTCCCCTCTCTTTGACCCCACCATAATTTGGCCATTGCCACATCAATATCATTACAAATATTGTCCGGGAAACAGAATATGTTCATTGGGTAAGCAGGAATTGCCTGAGTCACTGCTTTTATCAAAACTTCCATACCGGCTTGGATAAGAAACCCTGCTTCCACCCTTGAATCTTTGCTAAAACCTTGTCTTTTACAAAAGCTAGTGCCTCCCGCTTCGTTCTTCCACACACTGTTGGGATTCCCAAATAGTTTCCTGGATCCTGAACCTGCAGCATACCCAGGATGCTCACCAATTCGTTCGGGAGTTCCCCCGGGGTGTTGGCACCAAAGAAAACATATGATTTCTGCATGCTAACTTCTTGACCTGAGGTAGTGCAATAGGGCTTTAAGAGGTGGGTTATGTTCTGACAGTTGGGCCGTGTTGCACAGAGGAATATAAGCGTATCTTTTGCAAACAATAGATGGGATAGACACGACCCGTTCATACTTAACTGAATACCTTCAATAAAACCACCATCCACCGCACCATTGATTAGCCTCGAGAGCACGTCCGTAAAGATGAGGAAGAGATATGGAGATAGGTGTTGCCCTGCCGGAGCCCCCGCGACGGCTTGAACTTTCTCCTTGGTTATCCATTCACTAGGACCGAGAAATCCACAATGGATGCATATCCCATTACCAACCTTATCCACATCCCACCAAAACCCATTCGGATCATGACTGCCTTCAAGAAATCCCATTCAATCCTTTCATATGCCTTATTCATATCAATCTTCATAGCTAGCTCAAATTTAGTTTTCACTTTCCAAAGCTTGAGAAAATGGAACACCTCATGGGCCACTAAAATATCGTCCTGGATCTGCTGGCCCTCCATAAACGCGTTCTGGATCGGGGATATGATTCTAGGTAACCAATGCTTTAATCTATTGGCCAGCAGTTTAGAGAAGATTTTATAAGAGTAATTACATATCGGCCTAAATTGACTCACCGAGGATGGGTTCGCAACTTTTGGAATAAGGACAATGTGAGTGGAGTTTAACTTCCTCAGGATCTCCCTTCCGGTGGCAAAATCCTCCACCAACCCATTCACCTTTTCCCTAATAATATCTCAAAAGGACTGATAGAAGACCCCCTAGAATCCATCTGGGTCAGGCGCCTTCAAACCACCCATTTGGAAAACCGCCTCCTTTATCTCTGTCAAAGAAAATGACTCACAAAGCTTATCATTCATTTCCTCTGAGACCGATGAATGAATATAGTCAAAGACTTGACCCCACTCCCTCATGCCCCCCCCCCGACGTAAAAAGACCAGTGAAATGGTCGTTTATCACCCGTTTGATTCCTTCGCTATCTTCCTGCCACACCCCCTCCCATCTTGCAGCTTTGCAATTCTATTAAAATGTCTTCGCTGAATTGTGGTTTGGTGGAAAAAAAAAGAGAGTTTGAATCTCCTTCTTTGAGCCATTTTATACGGGATCGTTGCCTCCAGAATAATTCATCCCATTCCTCTAGCTTCTCAATATTGGCAACAATGGCTCTAATCTCCTCCTCGTTTTCCTCCCACTGACCTTGAAGATGTCCACTGATTTTTCTTTAGCACCTGCATGCATCACCTCCAATTACAAAGAAAGTAGGTAAAATTGTTCTATACTGATTTTTCTAGACTACATATAGGCACTGAGTGCCGATCCAACAGTTCTCGATTGGTAAAATACGTGTTGGCACTAAGCGCCTCTAGATGCTAAAAATAAAAAATAAAAAAATTGCTCCTCCACTGCATTAGCACAAAATTTTGGGATCAAAATTTTATTTTGCTTTGCTATTTTCTTTTTAACAAACGATATTATCTACACTAAACTAAAGGAAAGTGAGGTAGGCTAAGCCTCATAATAGGCTGCAATAATGTGGTTCAAATTCAACTTTTGCGAGAATTAAATCTAAGACCTCTTACTTACAAATGAAGAGGAATATCACTAGAATGTATACTAAGAGCAACTCCACCCTTGGTGGTTGCTCGGGGGACAGGCGAAGGGAAAAGGCCCGAGGGCCGGTGGATAGGCCTCCAGCCTTGGGCAGCCCGAGTCAAGATGGGAGCTCGAGGGTCAGGCCTGTGGAGAATTGACAGCCCGACAGCCCGAGTTGTGTGTGGGGTCAGCCTGACGCCAGGCCTGGCGTCGGTGGTTTTTTTATTTTTTTTGTGTTAGGCGCGTGCCCCTCACTCGCGAGTGGGGGCGCGTCAGCCTACAAGTTTACAGGGCATAGGGCCCTCGCGCCAGGAAATGCATGTGACTGTTGAGAAGCCACGTGGCTTCCCACGGTCCGTTCAATCCCAACAGCTCTTTAATACGAGCCGTTCGATTTCCAACGGTAATAAAAAAAAAAGCTGATTTAATATCAACCGTTCGATCAGAGATCAACGGTTGATGTTAATCTGCTTTATAAATTTAAAAAAGAAAAAGAAAAAATAGTTTTAAAATTAAAAAAAGTTACCGTTGTGACACGTGGCGTAATCTGGAGTGTTGGAATTCAATTTTTTTTAAATCCAACGACAGAGTTTAATTATCTGAATAAAAAAAATTTAAAAATTTAAAAATATCTGAAAATTTAAAAAAAAAATTACATAAGAGAATCTTTATTCAAATGACATAAACACACCAAATAAAAAACTCACGAAATGAACACCAAATAAAACATACCAAATAAAATTACATAAACACACCAAATAATAAAAACCTCACTAAATGAACCAAAATAAAACACACCAAATAAAATTACATAAACATACCAAATAATAAAAAACACACTAAATGAACTTTATTATCTTCAGCTTGTTTCAATGCCCACTGGTACTCTATCAAGTCATTTTGCCTGGTATTGTGCATGTCTGGCCTTTGAAATGCAGTATATCGTTGAATGATCATTTCATTGTAACGTTCATCCCTTTCTAATGGCTCATGTTGCACGGGCTCATCGGTGGCATCATGAGCACAATATATATGTGTTCTTGAATTGTTCATCGTGTCTGGCTCATATTCATCAACAGCTTCATAATCGTACTCATCTTCCACAATCATGTTGTGAAGAATGATGCATGTCATCATGATGGATCGAAGTGACTCTACATCAAACAATCTGGCAGCATCCCTGACGATCGCCCAGCGAGCTTGAAGGATACCGAAACAACGCTCCACATCCTTCATGTATCCCTCTTGACACCTTGCAAAGTGTTTTTCCTTTGCACTTCGCGGACGTGGCGCTGTTTTGACAAATGTTGACCACCTTGGGTAAATGCCGTCAGCTAGGTAGTATGGCCCGTTGTACATACGTCCGTTGACCTCATACGTGACTTTTGGTGCCTTTCCTTGCAGAACATCATTGAACACTGGGGATTGGGTAAGGACGTTGAGGTCATTTTGAGCTCCCGGAACCCCAAAAAATGAGTGTCAAATCCATGTATCAAAAGATGTCACCGCCTCCAAAATGATAATTTTTGCTCATTTTCTATCTCCATAAGCGCCTTGCCATGTACTTGGACAGTTTTTCCACATCTAATGCATACAATCAATGCTCCCAATCATTCTAGGAAAACCTCGCATCTCGGCATTCTTCAGAAGCCTTTCCAAGTCCATGTGAGTAGGTTTTCGGAGGTACTCTGCGGTGTAGATAGATTTGATTGCTCCGCAAAACCTCATCAGGGACTCAAGAATGGTTGATTTCCCCATCTTCGCTATCTCATCCATTTGGTCTACAGATGCTCCATACGCAAGCATCCGCAGCGCAACAGTAATTTTTTGCTCGGGAAGGAGACCCATAGCACCACAAGCATTCTTCTTTTGCTGAAAGTAAGAATCATGGTTGTAAACCGCAATCATGATTTTGTTGAACAAATGTCGTTCCATTCTAAAACGACGTCTGAAGTACGTATCAGGAAATGCACTATTATGGACAAAATAATCGTCCAACCGTTCCACACCTCGTTGCTGCCTCCTTCTATCAAGGTTTCCGAAACGGGTGGGCCTGCATATCTGAGCCACAACTTGGATGACTCGATAGGAATGTGAGTCTCTGGCCATTCTTAATTCGTCATCTCTCATTCTCCGCTCCTCATCCTCTTCCTTCTCATTTTGGGCTATATGGAGATTGAATATTCCTTCAGATTGGATAAACAATTCTTCCTCTTCTTGATCGATTTCCCACCTCATGCTTGAAGAAGAAGACATTGTAAGTAGAAACTATAAATAATGATACAGATTTTGATTTGGTGAAGAAGGAAGCAGAAACTATGAATAATGATAAAGATATTGAGAAAATTGGTGTGAGATTTAAAAGGATGGATGATGGAATATATGGAGGATTCTGAAATGATTAGGTTGTAGATAGTGCCACATGGCATGCCGTCATTCGTTAAAAATCTCATCGAAATCTATCCTAAAAGATTCTGAAAATATAACGACACGTGGCACGACGACATTGGATAAAAATCTTATCGAATCTATCATCAATAATTATCTTTTCGGATAATGACACGTGACGCAACGATAACGATTTAAAATCTAATTGAAATCTATCCTCAAAGATTCTGAAAAGATAATAACACGTGGCACGATGACATTGGATAAAAATCTTATCGAAATCTATGACCAATAATAGTCGTTTTGGGTAAATGACACGTGGCGCAATGACAACGATTTAAAATATCTTATCCGAAATTACAAATAAATTTATTTAGTATTATTTTGTAAAAAAAAATTAATAATATTTTATTGCCTATTGCCAGGACTATTCAAGTGCAAGGGTGGAGATGCAAAAAACAGTTACTGTTCATTAGAGTAGTTATTGTTCACTTGGTGGATTGAATAGTGGATTGACTGGGGAGAACTTCAAGGGTGAAGTTGCTCTAATTGACATTTTGTTTTGCTCTTTTACTCACTCTGTTTCTTGGCACCTACTACGTAGGCTAGCGGTACTGGAAACTTAAAGCACGCACAAGGATCAAGTCCTTGAAAAAACAGATCAATCATGTTACTCAGAGGTGAGATCACCAGTTTTTTTCTTCCTTTTATGTACAATGAATTATGCAAACATAAAACATATACTGATACAATTTGACGTTTTCCAAAAAAAATAAATATCCATTCCTGCAGTTGTAAGCAGTTTGATCTTCACACAGAAAAGGAAGGCAATGCAAATTTTCCCCGAAAGCGTGAGAGAAGCGTGGAACGAGTGGGAGCTTCGGGCCATGGTTCTAATCAGCCTTGCCTTGCAAACCATCCTCATCCTGATCGGCAACTGGAGAAAGCATTCAACCAGCAACATACTCCGAATTGTCCTCTGGCTCGCTTACTTGTCAGCTGACTCCGTAGCAACCGTCTCACTCGGGATTCTCTCCAGCAACCAGGAAGACTCCGAAGGTGATTCTGTAAACCCCAACTTTGTTATAACAGCATTCTGGGCACCGTTTCTTCTCTTGCATCTCGGCGGTCCAGATACGATTACTGCTTACTCGTTGGAGGATAATGAGTTGTGGCCTAGGCACTTGCTTGGGGTAGTTGTCCAGGTGATTGTAGCTTTGTATGTGTTTATAAGAGCATGGTCTAGTAAAATGTTGAATTTTTTGGCAATTCCCGTTTTCGTAGTTGGAATTATAAAATTTGGGGAGAGGACTTGGGTTTTGAGGTCTGCAAGTAGTGAGCATTTTCGAGAGTCTATGCTCCCTCCTCCGGACGCAGGTCCGAATTATGCTAGATACATGGAAGAATACAGCTCAAAGAAAGCTGAGGGGTTTAGGGTTGAACCGAAAACATTCATTGAAGCTCCCATAGGTTTTGATCATTCCGATGCAGTTCAAGCTAATGAATCTAGTAGTGCCCAAAATGCTGCAGTTTTAAACAAAGCTTATAGTTTCTTCGAAACTTTCAAGCGGCTGTGTGCCGATCTCATCCTCACCTTCCACGATATAGAAAACAGCCAATCGTTCTTCCAACATAGAAGCTCTGAGGAAGCTCTCGGGGTTATTGAGTTCGAGCTAGGGTTCATGTATGATGTGTTTTATACTAAATCACTTCTGGTTTATTCTGGTCTTGGTGGAATACTCCGTTGCATTACTCTTTCTTTCACAGTTTGTGTGTTCCTGGCCTTCGTGTTGATCACGGAGAAGCAAGAATACATGAAAGTGGATGTAATTATCACATACATATTGTTGGTAGGAGCTATTGTCTTAGAATTTTATGCAGTTGTCATCCTACTTTCATCGGACTGGACCCTGCTGTGGCTGAGCAAGCACAAAAACACAGCAGTAGATCTCTTGCTCAGATTGGTTTCATCAATCGCTTTGATAAAAAACAAGAGGTGGTCTAATACCTTGGCACAATACGACCTCATAACATTTTGTCTCAAAGAAAGGCCAGCAAAGTGCATTTTCATCAACGAGGACTGGTTTATAAATCGGTTACTAGAGAAGTATCGATACAGAGACTTGAAGGATGTTTCCAAAGAGTTGAAGAATTTGATATTTGGGCAGCTGCTAGAGAAGTCGAGGACTGCTTCTAATTTCGAGGCCAGCAAACGAAAAGAACTATGTGCTCGAAGGGGTGACATGGTGCTTGAGAAAGCAAAATGTCTAGATGAACTTGGCTGGACAATTAACGGGGCCGAATTTGATCAAAGCATCCTTCTTTGGCATATTGCGACAAATCTATGTTACTATTCTGATCTGGAATTTTATCATAGTCCAAATTCTGAAGCCAGCATTCTTAAAAAAAATTCTGAAGCCAGCAAGGTGTTATCAAACTATATGTTGTATCTTTTGGTGATGTGCCCCTTCATGCTGCCAAATGGGATTGGACAGATAAGGTTTAGAGACACCTGTGCCGAGGCTGAGGAATTTATCACCGAAAGAAAGTCCATAAAGAATAGAGAAACGGCCTGCAAAATGTTGCTCAAAGTGAGCACAGACATCCTTCCATCGAAAGTGAAAGGAGATAGAAGCAAGTCGGTTCTATTTGATGCATGCAGGCTTGCTAAAGCTCTGCAGTTCCTTGAGTCTAAGAAACACTGGGAGAACAATGAGAAAAAATGGGAGTTTATAAGTCATGTGTGGGTGGAAATGCTTGCTTTCGCTGCCAATCAGTGCCGGTGGAGCGATCATGCTCAGCAGCTCAGGCGAGGAGGAGAGCTGCTCACTCATATCTGGCTTCTTATGGCACATCTTGGTTTAACCGAACAGTTTCAAATTTCAGAGGGCCATGTTAGGGCAAAGTTGACTGTGGAGTGAATTTAAGTGTCACTCACTACAAAGAATGATCCATTTTCAAGATGTCCTATGTTATGTTTTTCAGATTGTAACTCTATAGTCCGACTATAGACCGGATTTTCAATATTGCTTAGTTAATGTGCTGATATTATTATTGCCCCTAAACATATTGATAAATAACGAACATTCTACATTGATAATTTCTTATGAATCATATCGGACTTCACTTTTGTAGTAACGATTCATAATTGGAGTGTAACTAAAAATAAGAGGACTCGCCAGGTATAAATTACTTGGTAAATAGACAGTTTGCAATTACGAGAAAACATTTGTCCTTGTAGTTCTTGCAAGGCCATGGCTTGCCCTACAACTACAACATCAAACTCCAAGTTGCTGACTCAAATTAATTGTCTAGGGGTGGACATAAAAGCCGGCCAACGGAAAACACATTAGAGCAACTTCACCGTTGGAGCCCTCCCCCCAGGCAATACACTATGTTATCCACTCAGTGAACAATAACTGCCCTAATGAACAGTAATCCCCCGGGCAATACACTTTTGCATCTCAACCGTTGCACTTCAATAGCCTTGGCAATAGGCAATAAAATAATAGTATTTTTTTATTATAAAATAATACAAAATAATTTTATTTGTAATTTCGGATAAGATTTTTAATCGTTCTCGTTGCACCATGTATTATTATCTGAAAAGTTATAAAATAATACAAAATAATTTTATTTCTAATTTCGGATAAGATTTTTATAGAAAAGTAAAAACAATTTTTTTTAAAATTTTCAGATTTTTTACAATTTTAAATTTTTTTTTATTCAAATAATTAATCTCTGCAATTGGATTTAAAAAAAATTGAATTCCAACACTTCAGATTGTGCCACGTGTCACAACGGTAACTTTTCTTAATTTTAAAACTATTTTTTCTTTTATTTATTTATAAAGCATATTAATATCGACCGTTGATATTAAATAAGATTTTTTTTTAATTTTTTTACCGTTGAGATCAAACGGTCCAAGTTAAAGAGCAGTTGAGATCGAATGGACCATGGGAAGCCACGTGGCTCCCCAACGGTATCATTTCAGTCTGAAAAGTGGGTTGATTTTTCTGAAAAGATGTCGGGCGACGCGCCCCCACTCGCGAGTGAGGTGCACGCGCCTGACAGAAAAAAATAAAAAAAATGGCCTGACACCGGGCTGACGTAAGCCCTGGCGTCACATCCACTCGGGCTGGCAATTCTTCATAGGCCCGAAGATTGGGCCTCCACCTCCACTTGGGCTCCCTTCACGCTAGAGCGAATCCACAGGGCCTCGTGCCCTTTTCTCTGGCCTGTCCCGCAAGCAATCCACCACGGTGGAGTTGCTCTTAGATCATAGTAGATCCTTCGATTTGGTTTGGTTTTTGTAAAAAGTGTGCCCTTTTGAAGCGGACAAAACCAACATTGAAAGTTCCCCCCCCCCCCAAAAAAAAACCCAACATTGAATGGTTCAGTTTCAGTCGATTTGATTGAACCTCGTAACATTATTCAATTTGATCGACAATTTGAAAGTGGGGCGGGGCCGAACCGACCCATGCTCACGTGAAAATAATTATAATATGTTGTAAAATAATCGATATATGTATAGTTGCATATAAAGTAAATAAAATCATTAACAATTGTATTATAGAGACAAGACTTACTATTTGATCAACAACAAGACAAGATTATTCCACCTAAAAGTATTCACTTTGATTTGAATTCTTCTTTTCACAACAGGTCAGATAGAACCAAATCAAACCAAAGTGAATACTTTTAGGTGAAATAGTCTTGTCTTGTTGTTGATCAAATAGTAAGTCTTGTCTATATAATACCAAGGTTCTAAAAGACGCTAGGCGCTAGTCGGGCGGCGGGCTGGGGCCTAGCGCCTAGGCGGCTAGGCGGGGTCTAGGCGGGCGCCTAGGCGGACTAGGCGGATTTAAGTAAATCCATTATATTTCGTGTAAATAAGTGTCTGTTTATACTTAAAATATATATAATTTCATCATAAACTACAAAATAGAATGACATATGTATTATAAAGTATTGGAACATAATGAAAACATGGGGAACAAGCATATAGTGTGTGCCCATTTAAGTATTCAACAAGTCTCTTACAATTTATTGAAAAACATTAAATGCAAATTGAAAGTTATCTATTTTCTATCAAAGTGAGTCGCAACCTAGGCAGGTGCCTAGGCGGGTTTGGGCGGGCTGGGCGGCCTAGGCGGGCGCCTCAACTGGTCTAGGCGCCCTTTATTAATTTTCAAACGCCTAGGCATTAATCGGGGCGGTGACCAGCCGCCTAGCGCCTAGGCGGGACCTAGGCGGCGCTAGGCGGGGATTTTTAGAACAGTGTATAATACAATTATGTTGTGAAAAGATAAGACTACTCCATCATTTTCAACAAAATAGTAAGTTTTACCTCTATAATACAAGTATATTGTTGATAAAATATAAGTCTTGTCTTGTCGTTGATAAAATAGTAAGTCTTGCCTCTATAATACAAGTATATTGTTGATAAAATATAAGTCTTGTCTTGTTGTTGATAAAATAGTAAGTCTTGTCTTGTTCTATCTGACCTAAAAATAAGACTACTCCATCATTTTCATTGTCCCCAACCTTATCGTTTCGGTCAGATAGAACCAAATGCTACATAATAGTCCTCCTCCTATCATTATTATAACTTTTAAAAGATTTTTCTGTTTGTAACCGTTGAATTAAATTTCAAATACCACGATTGCCTGACTCCATTTTTTAAGATCAGGAGAGGATCCTCTTCTAATCCGTCCCCAACCTCACCTTTTCGGTCAGATAGAACCAAATGCTACATTATTAAAATGTGCAGATGCAATTATTAATCTCTACCCCAACTAGGTGAAGTTAGATTCTCCATCCTCCCACTTACTTTGTCATCTTACTTTGTGTGGTAACGGTTAAGTCACGTCAATATTTTACATTAATTTTTTTTATAGAGATAATAAGACAAAAATGAATAGTAATATAAAACGTTGATGTGACTTAACCGTGATCATACAAACAGAATGGCACAAAAGGGCACGGGAAGTGGAAGGGCAGAGAATCTGCCTCCCAACTAGATTCCACTAGAATTGGCTTTCACTGTTGTTAGTCAGAGAGAGACATGAAACAAGAATTGTAAGGAGGCAGATTGTCTGCCATCCTGTTTTGGTGCACTTCCCATCCCCTTTTGTTTGTGCGATCACGGTTAAACCACGTTAACATTTTATATTCTTACTATTTTTTATCTTATTATCTCTATAAAAAAATCAATATAAAATATTAACGTGGCTTAACCGTGACCGCACAAAACAGGAGAGATGAAAATAACACCAAAACAGGAGGGCAGACAATCTGCACTGCACTCCGAATTGTAAACCGACGCTTTTCCAAATCAATAATTAATTTGGGAGATCACAGCAGCAGGACACTGTTACATACGGCAGCCCCCTAACAGAGGGTGGGACTCACGTCACGGTTGAAGCCCACTTCCTGTGAGAGAACTACGACAGCCGTATGCTTGAATTTTTCGAGCAGCAAGCATGCAAGTTTTACAAGAATTACCATGAAAATTCAAAGGCACTAACTTTACCACATCTAAATAAGTGAATAATGGGGTATTTAAAAAATACACTCCGACTTCTCGGGCAACCTTCTGTAGAAGTTAGCCAGGATTGATGGCATTTGTTTCCTACGCCGCAACCTGGGGTGCCTCATCAAGTAAAACCCACCAACAATAACTACAACCTTCAACGGTGTCACAAACAACAAAATGGCAACAAAAAGACAGAATGTGATGAATATAAAAGTGGCGCGAGGATCCCGCCAACTGATGAGAAATTCCTGAATCCGCTCCCCCATCGTTGCAACATCCCCCACCACAGTTTGAATCCTTCCGGCAATACTCCTCAAGCGGTCGTACCTCATCTTCATTATTTCATCGTTTTGTGAAGTTGGAAATGTGTCAAATTCTTCATCAAGCTCATCAGGGTGCGCAGCGTCTGCATGTGAGAGCCTTGTGTCCACATGGAGAGGGTGTCTTGGGCGGTACCGCAAGTTCGAAATCCCTGTAAGGAACATGTATAGGAAAACAGTTGACAAAATAAGTTCCGGAGTGCACACCAGCATCACAAACAGGACATGTACTAGCACTGTTATAATGGAACTTCTCCATGCACATACTTCATCAAACCATTTCAGAACAGAAATGAACCAGGATAAAACACCCATCATTCTGAAAAAGTTTGCCTTGCTGCGCCTCAGGCTCCAAACATGAACATCTGCAGCATCAGAGTACATGTATTCAACTACTTCCTTCCCAAGAGGTGGTTCTACCTGAGCAAGCCTATCTGCCACCACCAACACAGCTTGATCCCTCAATGTGCCTGGCTGCACCTTTACCGAAACGGGTTGAAAGTAAATCAACATCAGATTGGCCAATGATATGCATGAAAACCTTATTGCAAGATGTAATTCGCCCGTCTTCTTGACACCAGAAGGAGAAAGGGATAATAATGGATAACAGTGTGTGTACACGCGGTCTGATTCGAGGGTAGAGATTCGAATCCGGACCTTGCCAATTTCTTTATCTTTTTTTCCACTTGAATTGCCAATCTGCCTGTTATCAAAAACCCCGACTGTGAGAATTGAGACAGGATCATATACCTCCCAAGTGTACTGCTCACTGTATTTTGGACTTGGGCTGTTAGTTATGGTTCGAGTACGAACCCATTTGTCGCCAAACTTCGCCACACAATACGAGTCAGTTGTAGCCTTCCCAGTCTCTGTTTTCATTGGCATTAGGTCTTTGGCATTTAGAACTCCGAGCTCTAAGACACCAACAGGCCGCTGCAGGTCGTTGCAATAGTTAGAAGAATCATCAAGTAAATGGTACCCTCCATCTAGACAAACATGGAGATGGATTCTCCTGGAAAACTTATGATCTCTATCTTTCTCCATGGCATTTGACAGAGACATGTCAAGGTTAAACCACTGCCCACAGATAATTTGATCATCATCAGCAGATTCACCGCACCTCTTAACGGAGTTCAATGCTATGGAAACTCTTCCTAATGTCTCCTCTTTGTCTGGACATACATGATCTTCAACAGAAACGATCAGATGTTGATCATCAAAGGGTTCGGCAGTGACAAACATAAGTTCCTCATTCCACATTGGGTTCAGAGATTGAACTTCTTTTGTCTTTAAACACTGATGACCGATTTGTATACTTGCGTATGCATCTGGGATTCGAGATGTGTCAGGTACAACCAAGTCCCGTGCCTCAATCACCTTTACCCGTACATACCATAATCTTGGTGAATCGTAAACTTTTGAGCGGACATGTGTATAAGCAGCTGAAGACATATCATCAGGAAGAATTATATCAGAATACCAGGCATTTGGAAAAGCTTCATCAGCTTGAGTGCCATACCATACAGCAAGCATTAGTTCCCCTTTCTTCTTCTTCTTCCCATCCTTGTCTACTAGCTGATGCCTTTCCGGAGCCACTGGAACTCGAGTCTGAACTTCATCGAGAGCAAACGGCACAGACCCAACAAAGTCATCATTTACAAGTTCATTGTCTTTGACCACAACATCCAATACAGATGAGTGCAGATTTTCCTTAGGAAATGCAAACACCTCATTCCATTCAGGGTTCTGCTTTTTCTCCAAACTTCTTGTAATTCCTTTGTAGTTCCCAACTTTCACCTCCACATATGCGTCACGACAAGAAAGGTCGAGGGCCTTCACAACGCGTACAAACAGGTAATGCATTGTTTCGACAAGCTCATGGGTGCTGATGACTGGACTGTCTCCACGCACAAATCGCCCACGAACAACCTGCCCCCCTCCCAAGTAAGGACTTGACTCTTTAAGCAGATAATCAGACGGTCGAGATGAAGAACCCGAGTTCTTCGGAGCAACTTTAGGAGGCTCATGGGATTCGGACTTCGCCTCATGGTTCACCGATGGCTGCGATTGATTTGGGTTTGCAAGGTAAGCCTTCAGAGCAAGCTCTCCTCTCACGCGGGAGAAAGAGAAAACACCTCTTTTTTTAAGAGAGTAGAGCGAAACATGAGCATCAGAGTATGGGACAAATGATGTCCCAGGCAGACAAACCTTTCCAAGGAAAGTTGTAGAGTTGGCATTTCCATTGTGGAAAACATTGGCCTCAACAACGAGGTCACGCAGGCGGTTTGGATCGGAGACATCAAAGAAGATGGTTTCATTCCAAACATGATTGACATCTCTTGCTTTTGTGCTGGTTCGGGCTCTCTGACGATCGAACACGAACTCCACATAAGCACTGGTTGTGCTTTGTCCATGTCTCAGCATAAGGTTATGGGCACTCCCAACCTCCACCGCCAACTTGAGGTTACTCATTCCTGGATTCGAAGTCAACGAAGAATAGCAAGAAAATAAGTACCAGAGAGAGAGAGAACCAAAAAGGTCGCTGAAAATTTACAGATAATGTTAAATGCATGAACAACGAAAAACAGAACCACGTGGTAAAGGTCGATGACAGATGGATGGCACTATAGTCGTTTATGAATAAACAGAGTCAAGAAAAGTGGGTGGAGATTAGTTTACAAATGTAGAAAAAGCCGTATAGAGAAGAGCAGGCCGGGAAGGGATCCCCATTTCTTAGAAAATAAAATAAAATGGGAACCTTCATCACCGTTAAATTTAACTTTAATAAAATTATATGGTTAAAATTAAAAGAAAACTAATAAAAATGGTTTGAAAACTTTGAGTTTTAATGATCAGGATAAAATAAAGGGTAAAGTGAATAGTATCAGGATTGACTTTTTAGTGTAAAAATGTGGTTTTTCGTTAAAGTAAACAGTACCAGGTGCTTTTCGTTAAAGTTCTCTAAAATTAAACCACAAGAAGAAAACATATAGTCTCCTTGTTTCTATTGCTTTGTAATTTCTGTTAATGAGAGAGATTAATGTTACTGTTACTATCCCTAGGACGCACACTTAACGAACCTTGTAAATATTATTTATTATTTATTTATATCTCATTACACACGTATCCTCAATTTCACAACAAACCACAAAAATAAAAATAAAAACAGAAAAGGGAATTGGATCCCCTCCTAAGCAAATGGTGGGGATCCTCATGACCACACAACACGGGATCCAACGACTATAATTATTATAATTCTTAAAATGATCATCTATTTATAAACGTTGGATCAAAATCTAACAACCTGTGTTGTGTGGTCATGAGGATCCCCACCTTTGCTTAGGAGGGGATCCAATTCCAAAAGAAAATATATTCCCAATAATTTATGTGCTACCTACTCCTACATCGGCCTCCCTTATCAATCATGGAGCTGCGTACCCTACACAGAGAGAGAGAGAGAGAGAGAGAGAGAGAGAGAGGGAGAGAAAGGGAGAGACTGCTTCAATGGTCTGAGAAAGCAAAAAAGTTCAAAAGAATAATGTAACCTGATCAGTGTCCATAAAAGCAAATTCCTCTACTCTTTCTTCTCCTTGAATATTTCAATTTGTTTCTCCTTGCACTCACTGCAAATTGAGCAAATCCGTTTTCTTTAAACCAAAGCTGCTGCTACATCAATTCGCGGCCGCCGGAGAAGTCATGGATTTGAACCCTGCTGGAGATCGAGGTTCGAATTATTTTGATAAAGTTCTGTCTATGGTTAGTTTTGCATACAATAAGGAGAGAGCAACCAATTCCTCGCCATTCATTGATTCCATTCTCCACAATGCTCACTTCCTTGTCTTTTTTGCTGTGTATCTTATTTGCCGTTATGTAAATCACATATCACTGTATCAAGCACTTGTTTGTGTCGGTCTTACCCCATTGTTTCTCTATTTCTACATCAACTATGCGCCGTTTCTGTTCTTAGAGGAAGACATCAAGTGGATTCGAAGAGAGTCGAGGTTACTGCATGCCATCGTTGAGGATGCAGAGAAAATCATGCATTATAGTGGTCTTATAGGCGCAAGAGCACGCAAAATCTGGGATTCTAATCCTGATGGAGCAACTGTGAAAGGAGTTGATGAAACTGAGGTTGCATTGTTGGATAAAGCCAAATCCATGGCTTTAAGAGCAAAAAATTTGGTTGCGACCTTTGAGAAACAGAGGATCGCAAGAGACTCCCACACCCAAAGATTATGTTTCGATATGATCACTGAAAATTTCCAGCAGGTATCAGAGCTGTTCACAGAAACTAAGACTGTTAAGCAGGGCATGAAGGATATCTTTGAGGGGAATAAGGATTACTGGATTGGCATTGGCGAATCTCTGGAGAGGTCAAGGTCCAGTATTATAAGCCTGCTGCCCAGGCCCGTGCATGGACATGGTCAACAAAAATGGGTGCAGTCCAGAGAACAAGTTTCCTCAGCAGCTGCTTTGGCGTCCACTGTCGAAGAGAACATAAAACGTCTCATCACTCAAAAGCCAGATTTAATGCGTAAAGATACCGGAAAGCAAATAATTTCAATAAACCTGCAACTGCAGCAACTGCATCATTTTCTGAAAGATGTAGAAGGAATTCGATTCGAAAGTGAAATTGAAGGGGCCTGGGTGAAGGAAGTGCACGAGATGATTAACGAAGCACATCATGCCATTGACAAGTACTTGCAGAGAATTAGGTGGCTATCATTTATCAACAATTGGAAGGCCGGGAGAAAGCTCAAGGGGGACATAAGGTGTATACACGTTGGGTTCACACAACTCTTAGAAAGGAAAGATAGTTATGGCTTCAAGTTTTTAAGAAGAGATTCATCAAAATTCGTCTATCAGTCCCCACATCAGACTCAAGACGACTTAATTCTTTCAACTAGATTAAGCAGGATGCAGGAGTTCCTCAGTAAGAAGTCACCTTTATTGGGTGAAGTATTTTATGAAGTCACTTCGTTGTGCAATCAATTGGAAAGAATGCATAAACTCGTACTTGACGCATCAGTAACAGGAGGAGGATATAATTCCAGAATGTCTTGGTTGGAGCAAACCAGGAAAATTTTTGATAGTGCAGAGAAATCTTTGACTACCTTTCAGTGGAATTCACTCAATATGTGGCAAAACCCTCTATTTAAAACAAGTGCTGGGAGGAAACTTTCCCGTGACATTGACCTCATAAATCATACTATTGATCTTTTCTTGAAATGCATCAGAGCATATGACATTGAAGTAAGGGAAGAGTCAAACTCAGTGGTTGGTTTGGAAGAAGACACTGAAGCAGTGGTCTCACAACTGACAACCAACAACGAACACCGCTCGGTGATTTCCATTGTGGGGATTGGGGGCATAGGAAAGACAACACTGGCAAAGAAGATTTATGACAATGGAGTTGTTGTAGACCATTTTCCTTGCCGTGCCTGGGTTTCTATACCTCAGAAGTCTGATAACAAAGCACTTTTGGAAGATGTGGCAGAGCAGGTATTGAGGTCTCTTCAACTACAAGGGGAAAAAAATCGCAATGGATCCTGGATTCATAAGGCGCATGATGTCTTGAAAGACAAAAGGTACCTTTTAGTTCTTGACGACATCTCGACGGTAGAAGAATTGGAGACCCTGAAAGCAGAATTTCCAGTAACATCATCTGGATGCAAAATTCTGCTCACTACACGTGACAACATTGTGGCTTCACAAGCAGACGCTCCCCACCAACTTCGACTTCGAACCAAAGAAGAGAGCTGGAAGTTGTTCACCCAGATGGTGCACTTTCCGCCAACAGAGGAATTACTAGCAAAAGATATTTTAGATAAATGTGGGGGTTTACCACAAGCAATCTTCCGTGTTGGATATCTGATGTTAGGGAAAGATGCGAGCATGGCTGAGGAGGTCAAAGGGGTGCTTAGATACATCAAACAGAATGATGCACCATTGTTAGAAACCTTCACTATAAGGTCCATTCACTCGTCTCCTCATCTAAGAAACTGTCTTTCTTACTTCAAACTCTTCCCCAACAACTTTGAAATTCCGGCAAGGAGATTAACCGCATTGTGGATAGCAGAAGGTTTGGTAGGAGATCAAGAGACAGAAGAAACTGGCAAAGATGTTGCAGATAAGTATTTGTCCGACTTGATCCACCTGAACATGATTCAAGTAGTCAAAAGAAAGCACAACGGAGAAGTCAAGACATGTCGATTGCCATATGCTCTACAGAAACTTGAGTTGCCAGATATGAGCCAAGAAAGACTTACTGATCGTTATAACAGAAGCGATGAGACATTTACTCTTATTCATGGTGACAGCTCAAACGTTCCAATTCCTGATCTCGTTTCCATCCTCTCCTTTGATACTCGAGAAGGAAATAAACCTGGAGAAGAAATAGGCAACTTTCTACGAAGAGGCATCGCAGGTGGTTTCTTCCATCGGCTACAGGTTCTTGATCTCGAACGTGTATTCAGACCTGAATTGCCCAATACCATAGGAAAGCTAAAAGAGTTGAGGTATCTCGGTTTGAGGTGGACTTTCCTGGAATCAGTCCCAGCATCCATAGGTGACTTGCTGAACCTCCAAACCTTGGATGTGAAACATACATATGTGCACACTCTCCCTGGTTCAATATGGAAACTGCAGACACTTCGACACTTGTACTTGAACCAGAGTAAACAGAGTAAATTTAAGCATCAACAAGGTGGAAGTTCCCTGAAGAATCTGCGGACATTATGGGGAGTATTTCTGGATAAAGATAGTCCCTTGATCCACTGGATGGACAAGCTGATCTACCTCAGAAAATTGGGATTGGCATTCCAGTTAAGCCAGCCAGAGCAAAAACCATTAGCAGACAAGATTGTTAAGCTGAAGAGCCTTCGGTCTTTGAGAATGAGATCAATCGATGAAATGGGTGAACCCAGTGATCTAGTCTGCGTGTGCTTATCAGGCCTTGAGAGTCTCTCCTGCCTAAATTTGTTCGGAAAGCTAAATCCTTCCATGATAGATGAATTCCCCAAAAATCTCACTGATCTTACGTTGTCAGGTGCTTCTCTGTCAGTTGATCCAATGCCCGTGTTAGAGAATCTCTCCAACCTGAAATTCCTCAGTTTTTACTCCAACTCTTATACAGGTATCAAGATGGTTTGCTCCACCACAGGGTTTCCAAAGCTTGTGGTTTTAAAGTTGTGGAAGCTCCAACAACTAAAAGATTGGGATGTGGAGGAAAAGGCAATGCAAAATCTGAGGGAGTTGGAGATAAGAGCGTGCACAAATTTGAAGGTCCCAAGTGGGTTGAGGCACTTGAAGAATCTCACTCAGCTGAAATTAACTAATATGCCGGAAGAATTTGTTGCAACCATTGCGACAACTAAGGTGCAAATTTGGGATGACATAACTCACTCGCCAACAGTCATTACTTATAGCTGGTAGTCTATGCGGAATTAGTCACAGGCTCTCTCTCCAGTAATCGGGTATGTTTTGGTTTTTTTTGTACTGTGTTTATGTGTACAAGTACTGCGTAATGATGCTTGTTTTCTACATGGAAATCATGTTCTAGTTCGAGTGACGCTCTTACTGGTTTATTGCTTTCAGGTAACATCGCCCAATGCATTTGACGCATAGGGAACCTGACAGCCTAGTCCATGTTGAGTTGCAACGGGTGATAGGTTCTTATGAACATGTTCAAATTTCCTTCAACAAAACTGGGTTTGTAATGTAATTATATCTTAAGGAATTGTTGATGTTTGTGTTTAGTACTTGATCACTGATTTGCTAAGTTTTCGTTTTGTTATTTGATAGTATGGATGTTATAATAACAGTCACTCCCACTCTTTGTTTTCTTTGATCATATATTGATTATTAAATGCTGCATTTTCCTATTTAAATGATCGATCCGAGTTAGTGCTCATCTTCCTCCTTTGCGGCTTTGCTTCAAGGGATAATCTGGTACTGCATAATTATTTTTTTTACTTAATTAGTGCTAAGTAATCTCACAGTTAGTTTAATTAGGGTCTGTAAATTAGTGTTAATAATCTAACAATTAGTTCATTCGTAGAATACAGGATAGACTACTTTCCCCTCTTGATCTTCTCGGCACCTCATGATCATCGACAGCTCCCTCAGGCAATATCGGGACTCCGCGTAAATAAATAAATAAAATTAATATATATTCGGTTCGGTTTTAGAATCATTGAAACCGAAACCAAACCAAATGATTTCGGTTTGATTCGATTTTTTCTTCAGTTCGTTTTTTAGGTTTCGGTTCAATGTTCCGTTCATTTTTTTTCCTATTTTTAATCCACCCTTAGTTCACGACCTTATTCTATTTTAAAGGTGGTGTACAGGTTGGTTCAACTGATGTTGATGGACGTCATGGGTTTATGAACAAACATGACAAGGTTGCACTGGACATGGCACATGTTTGTGGGTTTTGCATTGATTAAATTGTATTTTAAATGCAGACAGATGAGCCAGAGTTTGGCAATCAATGCTCAAATTAGGATAAAGTCTAAGGACCAATTCTAACATTAACAAAACATAATAATAGTAATATGCCACTTATTCGATATGCTAACATTAAAATATAATCATAATGATTTACATGTGATGAGTTCATAGTCACGTGATGTTTAAATATTGTATGTATAATTTTTTGAGAGACATCACGCGAGGAAGGCCGTTTCAGTTTAAGAGCTTTGCAAAACCTTTAGCATAGAAAGGAAAAATGACCGACCAATGTTGGAGATGATTTGTTGGGAGGAACTAAATATAACTATAAAACAGGTAAAAGGCAGTAGCCTAGTGAAGTGCGTGCTACTGCTTTTTACTATATTTTTTTCGTAATAGGAAAAATGGGCGGTGGAAAGAGGATGCGAGCCTACGGACCCTAATGAGCTTGACCACTGGTTTGATTGATGATTAAGAAGTAACATCTCTTGTTTTTGTGACTTGAAGCATAATTAGGTTTGATATAAGTTAATACAATAAAGTATGAACCTAAGAATTTGTAGTGGAAAATTAAAAAGATTCTTAATATACCAAAGAAATAACGTATCAGTCATCAGCTGTACGTTGCCTTGTATTTGTCATTGATGGATTAGTCATCATCATTGTCAATGTCATCGTCAAACTCATATGGTATGGTATGATAATCTTTCTCACCAGTATCATCAGGCTCTATATAGTATACGTTCATAATGCACCATATTCACTACTGAACGAAAAAAACTATAGGAAAACAAAAATTGGTAGAAAGTGAGAGAATTAGTGAAAAGGAAGAGAGTGGTATTTTGGGAGAATGATTATGTTCACATAGCTATGAATTATACATATTACAAGTTGACCTTGTACAAACATTTAAGTAATTCATGTATTTACTGAATAGTTCAAATTCAACGTACTCTTTTCATCTCCTCAAACAAAACAAAACAAAACAAAGGTAGACTCTTAATTGATAAAATTGGTATCTTTGTTCGCTCCCTAAATCCGCCATGGTGCCTTGCGGGCAAGTCGGGGATTTACTGCACATACGAGATTGGTGGGTGCGGGCGTGCCACTACTAGATGCCGCTAGTAGAACGGGATTTGAATGATTGAGGTTGCGCCTTTTGACTTCAAATCAAGAGATTGTGCCATTGAGTGAGAATAGCTCAAATTAAGGTTCTTTGTTTGCCTTGAAAATAAGGACTTTACTTATATAGAAAGATAGAACAATATGTAAATGACAAGGTTGCTTGGAGATATAAATGACAGGGGATAGTGACTAAAATTGCAGATTGCTTGTAATTTATAATGAGTACATAAAAGCTACAAATGAGATCGATACTACAAGTGAGTAGCAGAGCTAATAAACAAGAAAACCAAAGGATGCTTGGCTAAAAATAAATGTCTACAAGGAAGCTAATGAGCTAATTTGAGTAGAGTTTTGATTGGTTGTTTTGAGTGTCCATAATCCTTGTGCATCTACTCCTTTTTATAAAAGTATGGAGGAAACCCTCCTGCTGAGGTTTTGTATTTGCCCGAAAGAAGCTTGGGCAACTTGCATTTCCTTACTTTGGTAGCTTGCATTGCTTTTGCCAACTTGCATGTAGAAACAATATTAAAATGGGAATTTGCATCTCCACCACATGTTTTTAGCACATGTTTTCCCACTTGTAATAAACTAACATTTAAAAGAAGCAAGTTGGCTTCTTTCACATGTTCTTAGCATCCACACCCGTATGTTGTCTTCCAACCCATTTGCAAGGATGCATATATCTTGATTAAATAATGCTTGACAAATCTCCACCACCAAAACAAATTGGAAGAACAATATTATAGTGTCCAACCCCTCCACTTGCATCTAAATATCTTTCCAAATTAGCTTTCTTGCATATTAATCCTCCAAATGCCATATTTTACCCAAATTGCCCAAATAAGTAAAAATGGGTATATTTTGAGTGCAAACGATCTTAATTTGATAAAATGTGGAACACTTGTCATTTTACACGTACATAATAAACGAAGCATGTAACATGTGTTTCATTTGCTTAATTTGTCGGAAGTTCTCATGCAAATGCTATATGCATTTTGTAAAATTCTAATACCAATTCTATACACCTTGTCAAAGCGAGATAAAAACACGCCACATAAGTGAAAAAAAACGAAGAAAGCCGACTTGACTGGATTCGATCTGGTTTTGTGAGATTGTGAGATTCTTTTGGGCTAACCAAGTGAGTCTTCTGCATGAAAACGAGGGAAGTCCTTGCTAATCTGCTTGCATCGTGTAACAGCGCGAATTCAGCGGCGCAATTGCACTCTCAAACCCTCAAAGCCGGCCTTTCCCAGGACAGCTTCTTTGCCACAAAACTCAACGCTCTGTACGCGAAATATGAGTGCCTCGGTCATGCCCGCAAGGTGTTCGACGAAACGCCCCACAGAACTGTCTATCTCTGGAACGCCATGCTCAGGAGCTACTGTAGAGAGGACCGATGGGAGGAGACCTTGTGTCTATTTCGTAGCATGATGTCTGAGTCAAGAGGTAATGATGAAAAGCCTGATAATTTCACCCATTGCTCTGAAGGCGTGTGCGAGGTTAAGGGTGCTAGCGTGTGGAAAAATAATACATGGGTTTGTGAAGAAACATGAGAAGGTTGCATTGGATATGTTTGTAGGTTCTGCATTGATTGAATTGTATTCCAAATGTGGACAAATGGGCGAGGCTGTGAAAGTGTTTGACGAGTTTTTGCACCCAGATGTGTTTTTGTGGACTTCTATGGTTACTGGACATGAGCAGAATGGTGATCCTGAAGAAGCATTGGAGTTTTTCTCCCGAATGGTGATGGTGGGGCGCATTAATCCTGACCGAGTGACGCTTGTTAGTGCTGTTTCGGCTTGTGCTCAGTTATCAAATTTTAGAATTGGAAGTTGTGTGCATAGTGTTTCTATTAGGAACGGGTTCAACTCTAATTTATCTTTAGGTAATGCGTTGCTAAATCTATATGCAAAGACATGTTCTGTCAAAACTGCCGCTAGGTTGTTCATGAAGATGCCGGAAAAAGATGTGGTTTCTTGGAGCTCCATGATTGCGTGTTACACTCATAATGGGGATGTAATAGAAGCGTTAAATCTTTTCAACGAGATGATTGATATGAGAACCGAACCTAATTCAGTGACTCTGGTAAGTGCATTGCAAGCATGTGCACTGGCAGGTAATTTAGAAGAAGGTAAGAAGATCCACAAAATTGCTACTAGGAAGTGTTTTGAGTTAGATATCAAGGTAGCTACATCCCTGATTGATATGTACATGAAGTGCTCTGCACCCGAAAAAGCAGGTGATCTCTTCAATAGAATGCCAGAGAAAGATGTGGTTTCGTGGGCTGCCTTGTTGAGCGGGTATGCTCATAACGGAATGGCATACAAGTCAATTGGGGTCTTTCGCAACATGCTATCAGATGAAACTAAGCCTGATGCCGTTGCTATGGTCAAGCTTCTTGCAGCTTGTTCGGAATTAGGGATTCTTCAACAAGCTCTCTGCCTCCATGCTTATGTGATTAAACGTGCCTTCAAGAATAACATCTTTGTTGGAGCTTCACTCATAGAGTTATACTCGAAATGCGGCAGCATAGACAATGCTGTCCTATTATTTGAAGGGATAACAGACAAAGATGTCGTTATCTGGAGCGCGATGATTGCAGGTTATGGAGTTCATGGACAAGGAGAAGAAGCTTTAAAGGTATTTGATCGGATGGTGAAGCACTCAGATGTCAAGCCTAATGATGTAACATTTCTCTCGATTTTATCTGCGTGTAGCCATTCGGGTTTGGTTGAAGAAGGCATCGAGATATTCAATACCATGTTGCCTGAATACCAACTTAAGCCCGGACCTGAGCACTACGGGATAATTGTTGATCTTCTTGGCCGGACAGGAGAGCTGGACAAGGCAATGGAAATCGTTGAGACAATGCCCAATCCAACTGCACCTCATGTTTGGGGAGCCTTTCTTGGTACATGCCGGATTCATAACAACACAAAACTTGGAGAGGTTGCAGCAAAGAGTCTTTTTCGGTTGGATCCTAATCATGCAGGATATTACATCCTGCTCTCGAATATATATGCCATGGATAACAAATGGGAAAATGTGACAAATCTCAGAACTTTGATAAAGGAGAAGGGGTTAAAGAAGATGTCCGGGCAGAGCGTTGTCGAGGTGGGGAATGACATCTGTAGTTTTGTTGCCGGAGATGGATTGCACCTTGATTCCGATCAGATTTATGGAGTGCTAGGAAAATTAGAGGTGAAATGAGAGAGGAAGGTTATGTTCCCAACATCGATCTCCTGCTACACGACATGGCGGATGCTGTCTAGATTTGAAGTGTTGAGAAATTTCTTGTCGGGAAAGTTTCGACCCACGTGAAAGGCGTAATGATGGACATACTCTAGGACTGTGATGTTTTTCTATCAAATCACTCGCATCAATTTCATGAAAATATGTAGCAGTTACTTGTATCAATGAGCAGTGGCTTCTTTTCCAGAAGCAAGGACAAATTCTACATACAGATTCTTGAAGGCAATCATCACTGTCATCAGCAGAGGACCCATAATTGCTCCCTGTAATTTGATTGAAAAAAACGCAATTCAAACGTCGTCAAAAGTAAGGTTTAGAAAAGAGGAATTACTTCCAACATGGAGGGGAAAAGAGCAATGCCCCCAAGTATGCTAAGGCCGGTGAGGTAGGCATAAGAGCAAGGGATGTGGACATGTAGAGGAAATGAATGGACCAGGAGTGTCTCCGGATCTTTCCCTAGGGATCCTAGGGATCCCGCAATCTTGTCCGTTCATTTTATATCGTGCGGTCAGTTTTCATTAGGTAATATTCATATTTGAATTTTAAAATTTAAATTTTAAATGATTTCTGACCGCACGATATACGATGAACGGACAAGATTGCGGGATCCCTAGGGAAATGCTCAGGAGACACTCCTGGTCCGAAATGAATCTGGTAGAATCGAAACAAGAGATACGTAAGCCTCCTTTGAAAGAATGTGACCTTTGTAGTGGCAAGATGTGTGTGTGGTACAATTGCTTATAAAGTACTACACGCTCATCCTCACTAGCCGATGTGGGGCTCAACAACTTGGCTCAAATCTAAACCACTAAAACCACTAATCTCATCCTTGGCGTGATTCAAGCCATGATGTCTCACTATCCAAATGCAAATAGAGCTCCACCTTGACCACAGACACCAAATTCCAAATGAGCTCGCTCTTCAACTTCAACAAGTGTTGCCTAAGGTTTAAAAACCAATTGTTGTGCGGAAGCACACTAACGGGTTCCACACACACGAGTCGGTATCGCCGATATTCCACCTACTTTATCCACCACAAAAAAAAAAACGGGTATGGATTTTATCAAAAAACCTCGGCAATATGTTTGTGTGATCATTGCTTATAAAGCACCACATGGTCATCCTCGGTAGCCGATGTGGGACTCAACTTGGCTCAAATCTAAGCCACTGAACCCGACATTCATCAACCAGAAGGAAGATTGAGTTGAGAAAATTTGAAATGTTATACACACTTACACGCCATTTTTAGTTTGTCATACAATTAAAAATTAAGTGATTTGTCATATCAATTTTTCAAATTCACTAATTGTCATCCCAACATAACTTCGTTAAGTTTTTCATGCAAATAAGTTGCAATCTTTGAGAATTCAACATAGTCAATCATGTCGATAATTTTTTTTTTTTTGAAATGTCCAAAACCTTGAAATGTTTGAAATAATCTTGAAGTGAGGAGTTGAAATGTCCAAAATAACCTTGAAAACAAGTCATGTGCAAACCGCATGACTTATTTTAGATAGAAAACTTAACGGAGTTAGAATAATATGACAAATTAATAATTTCGAAATATTGATACGACAAATTAAAAAAAAGTGTATAAGTTCATATAACGTTTCAAAAAAATTCCATACTGAATTTGCAGGGTATGATTAGTAACAATTAGAGTTAATCACATGGGAGTGGACGAAAGGTGAAAGGGGAAATTAGTTTCTTTGAAATGGGGTGGGGGTAGACCGAGAGAGGAATAAACACGACACACGCATGTAAATTTCTCTAATGTCATTAATGAATCAAATAAAAAATCATTAATTTATTTGATAAGAAAATAAGCTACTTATATGTTTAATTAAGAACTCGTTTAGCATTGCTTCGCTAAAAACGCTTCAACTAAAAGTGCTTTTATTATACCCAAATTGAAACTCTTATTAAAAATTCAAGTACTTTCTAAAAAAGACACTTTGGAATGCTTTCTTTCATTTCCCAATTGTTTCTTCTTCATCGTCAAAGCTTTCGATATTGAGATCAGATAACCTCAAATCTTTTGCAAGGTTGGACCCCATCAGATGAGAAATCGCTTAACTCTTTATCTTCCTCATCAGACTCATATGGTGCAGTCTGATAGTCCTCTTCCTCATCAGTATCTTCATCAGACTCATATGGCACACTCTTATAGTCCACTTTTATCAAATCTTCAAGTACACATTCCCATTCTATGATATCCACTCCTGTTTTCTTCACCTTAATTTGATGATCATCCTCTGTTTCAAAAAAGTCTGCATGCACACGAACCTTGTCGCCACCTTTCAGACTGAGCTTCTTGTTTGTAAGATTTCCCAGCCAAAGATAACATTCATGGGAAGCAGTTACGGTGGTCACCATTGGCCAAATGAGAAAATGTGTTCGCTGGGTACGATTAACAACATGAATGAATAGGGACCCAATACAGTCCGACTTGTCTGAAGAATAAATGATGCACACAACCAACCCTCCTATATAATCAAAAGTAGGCGGCACTTCAATTTCGACAGTTTCATCCTCTCGCGCGACATAGGGTAACGGGCGAGGAATATCATTTACAGAGAGAGAAAGTCCACCAATTACATCCCCCTTCCATTTCTACAACACGAGGTGCAAAGTTAATATAAGCAACAATACGAAAATCAGAGAGGGAGAGCAAAAGTTCCATACCAATAGGATGTTCTCCTTAAAAGTAGCAGTGAGACTGGTGCACCCTTCCATATGAAGGGTATACATGTTGCACAAGAAGTTATCCAGGTTTGGAATATGTTTGAGTTTGCGGCAGTCTTTCAGTTGCAATTCCCACATTTTCGACATCTCTGGAAGGTCGGGCATAATTTCCAGTTCAGTGCAGTAATTCGCTTCCAGTATATGCAAACTTGTCGGCAAATCTGGGATTGCCTGAAGGTTTGTGCAATGATTTAGACACAAACATGAAAGCTGGGAAAGGCCACTGAGGATGGGTAGCCTATTAAAACCATTTCCATCTAGTAATAAAGTGCTTAAAAATGATGAACTCCGAAGGCTTTCAAGAGTGGCATCATCCGTTATATTGCAGTCTCTAAGATCTAAATGCTGAAGCATCTTCAGTTGTGCAAATAAATGGTAACCCCCAGACACACCCTCACAGCCGCTGAGGCTCAAAATCTCGAGATGTGGGAGTTTTGAAAAATCTGGTAATTGAGTCAGGTTGCGGGAATCATAGAGATAAAGAAACTTCAACTTCTTCGGCAACTGTTTGGCAAAAAGATAGAACCAAAAATTATAATCCATATTAGAGAGAGAGAGACTAGAATGACTGTCGACTGATATTGGTATTTGCAAAACACGGACGAGGAAAGGCTAAATAAGAACTAAGTTTCGTAAATCAAAATCTTCGGGTATGACCTCTAGAGGAAATCCCTGCCAACGCAATAATCTTTAACTCCTTGGAAAGATGACGGTAGCTTCCAGTGAGCTTTACATTTTTGAGTTGGAGAAATTTCAGATGCCGCATCTTCTTAAATGCTTTTGTGCGGAAGGGATGCGCATCAGAATTTTCTGGCAACTCTAAAGTTAGCCCTCTAATTGCTTCCGTTCCCTGTTGGGGGAAAACAAGAACAAATCTAATTCAAGCAGAGCCATGACTATCCATGAACGAACTACAAATGCAGCGCATACAATGCATTAGATGGGGGATATGCATATGCTTCTGTTTATTTACATACATTCAACATAACATTTTTATTGGGATTTGGGAAAGCACTTACAGATTCGTCTCTTAACACGCTTGTTACGTCTTCATGATGCCATAATCGACTACGTTTTCCAGGTTCCATAGCACATTCTGCCCTTACAATTTCTCTTCCCATGTCGCGAATCAAATCATGCATCCTAATGAATCCTGAATCAAAATCTATACGACATCGATCTTGAATGGTTTTGAATTCTGATTCTACACAAAAGTGACTGCAACTATCCAATATTGCCACGACTTCAGTTTCATCCCGGTTAATAAAGAAATGAGATATGTCAAGGAACACACCTTTCACATGATCATCACTTAGCCCGTCATAGCTTAATCTAAGTGTTTCATGAATTTTTCCATGAGGAATATTTCTCAATTTATCCAATGTACTTTTCCATATGCTTTTACTCTTTTTCGTAGCCAACAAACGGCCTACGACTTTAAGAGCTAGCGGCAATCCTCCACAATAATCGACAACATCTGTTGCGAGTTCAATATATTCTTCATCAGGACAATGATTTCCAAACGCATGCCAACTAAGGAGCTCAAGAGCTTCTTCATCCGTCATCGTTTGTGCCTTATATTTTTTTTCCACCTTATGTATATTCAGCACTTGTTCATCTCTTGTTATCAAAATAATCCTACTTCCGGGACCAAACGAGTCATGTTCTATTGCCAATTCATCTAATTGGTCCGCATCATCTATGTCATCAACTACGATGAGTACCTTCATGCTTCCAAGTCTTTTCTCTATCTCCTTGGTCCCTTCGGCAACACTACTTATTTTAATGTCAGGCCGTTTCAAAATATCTCGAAGAAGTTGTTCTTGCAAACTAACCATATTTTTCTTTTTACTCCTCACCTCTTCAAGGTAACATTGACCACGGAAACTATGATGGTATGTGCTATAAATGGTTCTCGCAAGCGTTGTTTTACCAATGCCGCCCATACCCCAAATTCCAATTATTTGAACATCATGTGAACCTCCAACATCTAAGTATTTAGTACTGAATTCTTCCACGCGAAAAGCTATTCCAATTGAGTGCTTGGCTTCCTTTAAGTCGCTGGTTTTTAGTAGTCCGATGATGTCACCAACAACTTTATGGATAAATACTCCTTCACGCCTGCCAATTGGAAATCCAAATCATGCAAACACATGATTAATCATGCAACAGCATGATTCATATGAACTAAATGCATTATGCATCACGACATGGCTGATTAGTGAGTATCCCAAAAGCTAATTGTACAAGATGTTGCAAACGATTAAATTTTGTAAAAGAGAAAATTTGAAATGATACCTGTCCGCAGTGGTTTCAAGATTCCGGCCAACACAATCTGCAGAAGCCTTAAGATCCTTTCTCCACTGCTCGACCTCATTTGGGTCTTCATCCCTTTCATGCTTCTGAAATGCTTCCCCAAAACTACCACTCTGTTTCCTCACTTCAGAAGGGTCAACGTCGTAGAATATTGGATAGACTACTTTCCCCTCTTGAACTTCTCGGCACCTCATGATCATCGACAGCTCCCTCAGGCAATATCGGGACTCCGCGTAACTCTTTGAGAAGACGACGACCGCGATCCTCGACCCTTCGATTTCTCGGTCAAGTTCTCTCTGTATATTCTCCCCCTTTTTGAGCTCGTAGTCTATAAACGTGTTGATTCCGGCACTGCTTAACGCAAGGGAGAGGTGGTCCGTGAACCCAGTGCGTGTGTCCTCGCCTCTAAAGCTCAGGAACACCTCGTACTTCCAGCGGTTTGAACGCCGAGAGGAAGACGAACCGGCGGCGGCGGCGGTTGCAAGGGCGAGGCTGCTGGTATTCATTGATTTCAAGCAAAGAAGTGAAACCCCTGATCGTTTCCCAAGATTCCCCAGCGAAACTCCTGATTATTGTTTTGGATCGCTGGAAGATGTGAGAGCAAAAAATAATGAAGAAAGAAGAGGGAGAGAAGATTCCAGATGCGGCTGAGTAAGAAATGAAACTTTGGGCTTGAAATTTGCTATGGTTTGTAGTAAGAAGGCTTTTCTTAACATGGGCTTGAAATTTGGGCTTGAAATTGGCTAAGAAAATAAATACCTATCATAAATAAATAAATAAAATTAATACATATATTCGGTTCGATTTCATCATCATTGAAACCGAAACCAAACCACATGATTTCGGTTTGGTTTTTTTTTTCGGTTTGTTATTTAAGTTTCGGTTCGGTGTATTGTTCAGGTTTTTTTTTTCGATTTTTTGAACCCACCTTTAGTTCACGACCTTATTCTATTTTAAAGGTGGTGCACAGGTTGGTTTTGATGTTGGTAGACGTCATGGGTTTATGAACAAACATGACAAGGTTGAATTGGACATGGCTCATGTTTGTGGGTTTTGCATTGATTGAATTGTATTTTAAATGTGAGCCAAAGTTTGGGGATCAATGCTCCAATTAGGACAAAGTCTAAGGACTAATTCAAACGTTAACAAAACATAATAATAGTAATATGTCACTTATGCGATATGCTAACATTAAAATCTGATCATAACGATTCACAAGTAACAAATTTATAGTCACGTGACGTTTTAATATTGTATGTATAATTTGTTGTGAGACGTCACACGAGGAAGACCCCTTCAGTATAAGAGCTTTGCAAAGGAAAAGGATCCTCACCGGATCTTTTTTTTGGGGATCCTAGGGATTCCGTGATCGTGATCGTTCATCGTACATCGTGCGGTCAGAAATCATTTCAAAATTTAAAATTTAAAACTAAATATAAATAATATCTACCAAAAATTGACCGTACGATGAACAATCACGATTGCAGGATGCTTAGGATTTCCAAGAAAAAGATCCGGCCTTTGCAAAACCTTTAGCATAGAATGGAAAAATGACCAACCAATGTCGGAGATGATTTGTTGGAACTAAATACACTATAAAATAGTTAAAGGTAGTACGCTAGTGCATGCCACTGCTTTTTACAAAATGGGCGGTGGATAGAGAATGAGAGCCTGGGGACCCTAATGAGCTTGACCACTGGTTTGTTAGATGGCTGAGAATCAACATCTCTTTTTCTGTGACTTGAAGCACGCTTAGGTTTGATATAAGTTAATGCAAGAAATATGGGAAATTCAGAAGATTCTTACTATATCAAAGAAATAACATATCAGTCATGAGTTGAACGTTATTTTATATTAGTCACTGAAGGATTAGCCATCGTCATCGTTAATGACATCGTCAAACTCGTATGGTAATAGTATGATCATCAGACTCTATATAGTACACACTCATAATGCACCTTATTCACACCTAAACGAAAAAACTATAGGAAAACAAAAATTGGTAGAAAGTGAGAGAATTAGTGCATAGAGAGAATTAATGAAAAAAGAAAAGAGTGGTGTTTTCGGAGAATGATTATATGTTCTCTCTGTTCACATAACTGTAAATTATACATTTTAAATGATTTATGTATTTGCTAAATGGTTTAAATTCATTGTACTCTTTTTATCTCCTCAAGTGAAACAAAACAAAGATAGACTCGTAATTCATAAAATTAGTATCTTAATTTGATAAAATGTGGAGCATTTGTCCTTTACATATTCATAACAAACGAAGCATGTAACATGTGTTTCACTTGCTTAATTTGACGGAAGTTCTCATGCAAATGCTATGCATTTTATAAAACGAAGCATGTACCATAATTAATTTTTAATATAAAAATACGATTTTTCGTGAAAATAAACAATGTCAGAAACTTTTCATTAAAGTTCCTGTATAAAATTCTGATACAATTCTATACATCTCGTCAAAGAGAGATAAAAACACGCCACACAGGTGAAAAACACGAAGAAAACCCACTTGATTGGATTCGACACAGCCAACTTACAGCCACAAGTGTGACTACCAACGAAACCCGATCTGGTTTTATGAGATTGTGAGATTCTTTTGGGGTAAGCAAGTGAGTCTTCTGCATGAAAAGGAGCGAAGTCCTTGCTAATCTGCTTGCATCATGTAACAGCGCGAAATCAGTGGCGCAATTGCACTCTCAAACCCTCAAAGCCGGCCTTTCCCAGGACAGCTTCTTTGCCACAAAACTCAACGCTCTGTACGCAAAATATGAGTCCCTCGGTCATGCCCGCAAGGTGTTCGACGAAACGCTCCACAGAACTGTCTATCTCTGGAATGCCATGCTCAGGAGCTACTGTAGAGAGGACCGATGGGAGGAGACCTTGTGTCTATTTCGTAGCATGATGTCTGAGTCAAGAGGTAATGATGAAAAGCCTGATAATTTCACCATTCCCATTGCTCTGAAGGCGTGTGCGAGGTTAAGGGCGCTAGCGTGTGGAAAAATAATACATGGGTTTGTGAAGAAACATGAGAAGGTTGCATTGGATATGTTTGTAGGTTCTGCATTGATTGAATTGTATTCCAAATGCGGACAAATGGGCGAGGCTGTGAAAGTGTTTGACGAGTTTTTGCACCCGGATGTGTTTTTGTGGACTTCTATGGTTACTGGATATGAGCAGAATGGTGATCCTGAAGAAGCATTGGAGTTTTTCTCCCGAATGGTAATGGTGGGGTGCATTAATCCTGACCAAGTGACGCTTGTTAGTGCTGTTTCGGCTTGTGCTCAGTTATCAAATTTTAGAATTGGAAGTTGTGTGCATGGTGTTTCTATTAGGAACGGGTTCGACTCTGATTTATCTTTAGGTAATGCATTGCTAAATCTCTATGCAAAGACGGGTTCTGTCAAAACTGCCGCTAGGTTGTTCATGAAGATGCTGGAAAAAGATGTGGTTTCTTGGAGCTCCATGATTGCCTGTTACACTCATAATGGGGATGTAACAGAAGCGTTAAATCTTTTCAACAAAATGATTGATACGAGAATCGAACCTAATTCAGTGACTCTGGTAAGTGCATTACAAGCATGTGCATTGGCAGGTAATTTAGAAGAAGGTAAGAAGATCCACAAAATTGCTACTAGGAAGTGTTTTGAGTTAGATATCAAGGTAGCTACAGCCTTGATTGATATGTACATGAAGTGCTCTGCACCCGAAAAAGCAGGTGATCTCTTCAATAGAATGCCAGAGAAAGATGTGGTTTCGTGGGCTGCCTTGTTGAGCGGGTACGCTCATAACGGAATGGCATACAAGTCAATTGGGGTCTTTCGCGACATGCTATCAGACGAAACTAAGCCTGATGCCGTTGCTATGGTCAAGCTTCTTGCAGCTTGTTCGGAATTAGGGATTCTTCAACAAGCTCTTTGCGTCCATGCTTATGTGATTAAACGCGCCTTCAAGAATAACATCTTTGTTGGAGCTTCACTCATAGAGTTATACTCGAAATGCGGCAGCATAGACAATGCTGTCCTATTATTTGAAGGGATAACAGACAAAGATGTCGTTATCTGGAGCGCGATGATTGCAGGTTATGGAGTTCATGGACAAGGAGAAGAAGCTTTAAAGGTATTTGATCGGATGGTGAAGCACTCAGATGTCAAGCCTAATGATGTAACATTTCTCTCGATTTTATCTGCGTGTAGCCATTCGGGTTTGGTTGAAGAAGGCATCGAAATATTCAATACCATGTTGCCTGAATACCAACTTAAGCCCGGACCTGAGCACTACGGGATAATTGTTGATCTTCTTGGCCGGACAGGAGAGCTGGACAAGGCAATGGAAATCGTTGAGACAATGCCCAATCCAACTGCACCTCATGTTTGGGGAGCCTTTCTTGGTGCATGCCGGATTCATAACAACACAAAACTTGGAGAGGTTGCAGCAAAGAGTCTTTTTCGGTTGGATCCTAATCATGCAGGATATTACATCCTGCTCTCGAATATATATGCCATGGATAACAAATGGGAAAATGTGACAAATCTTAGAACTTTGATAAAGGAGAAGGGGTTAAAGAAGGTGTCCGGGCAGAGCATTGTCGAGGTGGGGAATGACATATGTAGTTTTGTTGCCGGAGATAGATTGCACCTTGATTCCGATCAGATTTATGGAGTGCTAGGAAAATTAGAGGTGAAAATGAGAGAGGAAGGTTATGTTCCCAATGTCGATCTCCTGCTACAAAACATGGCGGATGCTGTCTAGATTTGAAGTGTTGAGAAATTTCTTGTAGGGAAAGTTTCGACTCACATGACAGGCGTAATGATATGGACATACTTTAGGACTGTGATGTTTTTCTATCAAATTACTTACATCAATTTCATGAAAATATGCAGTAATTACTTGTATCAATGAGCAGTGGCTTCTTTTCCAGAAGCAAGGACAAATTCTACATACAGATTCTTGAAGGCAATCATCACTGTCATCAGCAGAGGACCCATAATCGCTCCCTGTAATTTGATCGGAAAAACGCAATTCAAACGCCATTTAGACCGCTCTAATTAACATAAATGCAAGCATTAATTCACAAGAATAAGGTTTAGAAAGGAGGAAAATTACTTCCAACATGGAGGGGAAAAGAGCAATGCCCCCAAGTATGCTGAGGCCAGTGAGGTAGGCGTTCTGTCCCGGAATCTCATCTTGGATAGCTGCTGTGCCGTATTCCAACAGAATCTGATGAACCGCCGTCACCAAAACTGCCTTGACATATCTCCCTTCCATGGCCAGCTGCAGCGCAGCCGGAATGGACAAGAACCAAGCCGGTGTAATTTGCAAAACAGCGCTCATAAGAGCGAGGGATGTAGACATGTAGAGGAAATGAATCTGGTAGAATCGAAACAAGAGATACGTAAGGCTCCCTTGAAAGAATGTGACCTTGGCAGCAGCCAACAGCACGCTGCTGACAGCGTGATCAAGCACTTGAGCACACCGAACCCTTGTGGATTTCGAAAGGGGCAGCATTCCCAGGACATGATCCATAACGCCGCCTGAATCAGTTGTGATTAGGTAGTACAAAAGCCAGAAGAACACCGTCAATTCGAAGAAGAAATTGAACAATCCTGCAGCCCCTGAAACGAGCGAGACCGCCATGAAAAACAACAGATTTGCTCCTCCGGCCACAACCGTTGTTCCGCTAGCGAGTACTCTTCTGGTGAGGTCTAACCCCTGCAGCAAGAAATCTTTCGTTTTCTCCGCTAAGTCTTCCCTTGCGATCAATGACATGAATTCTCCAAACAAGCCGCCAATATCTCTATAGATCACTCCCCATTCTCTGTTCCTCACCCGGGATTGAATGCCACGAAACTTCTCTGAAAAATTAGGCTGATCGTCACCATTAGTACTAACACTACTCGAAAAATTGATGCCCGATTCAGTACTATTCGACATGGGATTATGAATCTGATCGTGATTAGTACTCAAGTAATGCCTAACACTGTCAACAACCTCCGTCACATTGTAATGCGCCGCCAGAGAATCGATGTTCTGCGAAACAGTTTCGAAGAACTTGGTGGCGTAATCATCGATCAATTCCGGAACCTGATTCGCATTCATCCATTTCTTGAATCCGACCCTCTCGGCGTAATCGTAATTCATCTCTTCCAAATGTACTTTGAGTGAAATCACAGCCCCCTTCCCTTCCATTGCGATCTTATACGAAAAGAAAAAGAATCCCAACACAGATCCCACGATCATCACCGTGATCAGGCCAATCGCCACCGCCGTCTTCAACCTGTTGAGCATCATGCTCGTAATGCACCGGCTGATTTTCCCGCCAAAATTAGCAGGGGAGTTACTATTACTGTTAATATTAATGGTATTTTTGAATTTTAATCTGCCGCTGCGGCGAACAGAGGAGATGGCAGAGAGAGTGGTGGCGACGCCCGGATCAATCAGAATGCTTCTGTAACCGAGAGAGTAGGCGACGAAGCAAGCCGCGGCAAAAGCCGGGATGGAGATAATGCCTATGCTCTCGTATACGATGACGAAGAGAGCGAAAGAGATGAGCCATTGGACGAGCTTGGAGAATCTGATCTGCCTCTTTCTGCGGTTGGAGCGGCCGCGGAGAAGGCAGGACTGGATGGCGGTGTGGGAATCGACGAGGGAGGCGGTGGTGGCGCAGAGGGCGGCGATCGGGATGGCAATGAGCGTTTCGAAGAGGCCGAGGTTGAGGGAGTGGGACCAGAAGGAGACGAGGGCGGTGTGGAGCTCGCGGAGAGGCATCGAGCAGAGGATCGCCCAGTGGATCGGCCGCCAGTAGCCTTGGAGGAGCTTCGTGACGCCGTAGAGGAGGGCCAGCGAGAAGGCGAGGCCCGCGTGGGCCATCGCCACGTACATCGCGATCCGAACGTGAGGGTCATCGATCGGCAATGGCGACGACGGTGATGGTTCGGTTTGGGGTTCGGGTTCGGGTGCGGCTGGTGGTGGAGGGTGGGAGGATTCGGGTTCGGAATGCGGGTCGTGATCGGGATTATCGAGGATGGGGTGAATGTTTATCTTCTTGCGGCGGTGGCGGCGGTGGCAATTGAGGTTTGTGGGAGGAGGAGGAGGATTAATCGGATGATTAGCGGTTGATGGCATTGGTAATCTTGATTAAGGGAGGAAGGTTAGGGTAATTAGCCATGTGTTTAATTTTTAATTTTAATTAAGGAGGACATTAATGGGGAGAATTCGGACAGTCTCTTGTTTCCTGGTCGCAACAAGTGTTCAGCTTCCCGCGCGAAGGCGCTAAGAGCTTCATATGTTTGAAAAAATAAAGTTAAAAAACAAAAATAAAATGAAATCAAAATTAATTGGTTCTGAGTTTGAAAAATAATTAAATCACCAAAATCCCCATTGAATCAAATTTTGATATCCACCTTTTGCGATTAACATATTTTTCAAGTAAAAATTTTAATATCGTTTATTTTTTAAATTATCATTTGAAGGACATTTTTATAAAAATTCGATGAAGTTGGAGATTGTTTACTCATATATGGATTAAATAAGTCGACGATTCAACATTAATACGTTACTTATAAATTACTAAATATCTCACATTTGAGTAATTTTTTCTAAATATTTTTCAAGCTGATGAAAAATAAACGATTTATATTGTAAAATTATACAATACATTATCCCAAAGAATAGATAAATAGTACAAATGACATACAACTTTTTTAGTGCCTAAAACATGATACAGTACGCTACATATCATTATATAATTCGATAAACACTTGAAAGAAAAAAAAAATTCCTCTAATTATATAATATGATACACTGAAAAATTTCAGCAACTAACACAATAAATGCAAATATTCTCTTACTTAGAACAAAAATTAGAATAAACATAAAAGTTCGTGCGTTGCCTTAAAAGTAAATATAAATCCCGCCGTATAGCGGGAATGCAAATGCAAAAGCAAAAACATTATCAATTCAATTTGTTTCACTGCCACAGTGCCACTTTAGACCAAAAAAAAAATATATATATATATATATACATATTATATGCTATTATTTACAAATTTCTTGCGTAATTTGAATGAAAATCGAATCTAATCATGCATTCTTAGTGGCAGACATTTTTTAAAGAAAAAAGAAATGTCATTGCTTTTATGCTATTCTGCATTTCTGCTTTTCTGTATGTTTTTAATGAAAATAACAAAATAAAGGTGTAAGTGAATAGTATCAGAAGTCACTTTTCAAGGTAAAAATGTCTTTAACGTTAAAAGTAAACAGTACCAAAAGTGTTTCATTAAAATTTCCTTTTTTTTAAGGGTCATGTTCTCTTTTCTACTAAAAAAAAGAGAAATGCTAAGAAGACTAATAGGATTCTCCATAGATTTATGTCACCTCACATTTTAATGTTAATTTTAGTAATAACATTATAAAATATTATGTAAAAGATATAAGGTGATGGACAATCTATGAAGAGTTCCACTTTTGAAAGAGTCTCAGTAACATTTATTAAAAAGAAAAGTAAAGATAAAGAAGTCACATTTGTATATACTATATCCAAATGAACCACTTTATTGTATAGATGGCCTTGGATTACAATCCACAACCATATCATAAGAGTACTTGGTGTATGAATACTACTTCATTTGAATCCGTTTTACTTTTAGTGATCAATATCAATTCACCATAAAACCCTTAAAAATAATAAAAAGACATGTAATCACTAAACAATATCGGAAAAAAAATGAAGGTGCACATCTACAGAGAACTACATCATCCGTACGCTCACGCATAACTAATGTTATAATCAATAAAAACGAGTTCGTTGTAACCCCAATACACGAGAGTCCTCTTTAATCACGTGCGTGGTATACATATGACGCGGTGCCCTGACCAGACACAAGAATTTCTCTCAGTTTCCTTAACTTTTTGCCACATGAGGTGTTCATTGGTCAAAAATTCCTATTGGCCAAAAAAGAGAGGATAATAACTAATTTACTTTCCCAAAAAGGTGACGCCGTTTGCCTCAAATAAAAGGAAAGTTAAAGATTCATCCTCAAGGAATCGTTTTTTGGCATTTCCAAATCAGAAACACTCAGAAAAATAAAGGAAAGAAAGAAAGAAAGGGTGACAAAAAAAGAATTGTTGAGTTTGCTTCTAACTGAAACAATGGATTCGCACAGCACCAATTAATACCACTTCTTGAAGCAACCAATCCCCCCAATCCCCAATGCCAAATTATTAACCTACCTAGTTGGTGAGAAACTGGTGCCTTCCTGCTTGCTCTGATCATGGAGGAGCTGGTGCTGCAAAACCTGTTTTCCGGCGACCGGGCGGCGCAGATTGAGGCGGCGACGGAGCTGGGTAAGCTGAAGAGCAAGCAGAGGCACAAGTTGGCTGAGAGGGGCGTCATGGTTCCGTTGATTTCGATGCTGCATTCGGAGGATGTCGAAGCCATTGAAGCTTCTCTGTTTTCTCTACTTAGTCTTGCCTTTGGTAGTGAAAGGTTAGTCCATATGCTGTATAAATCCTACAACGTCACTGTTGCGCCAAGTCTTCGATAACTCCAAGCATTTCATATTTTTTCTTAAAGTCTCATGGATCGAAAAATTTGTGAAAAAGTCTAAAACTTTTCTCTGTTATGTATGATTTTTAATGGGGACTCTTCCTTGTGCTGTAAGATTGAAATTTTCCTTTACTTTTCTAACTTTGCAGAAACAAGAGTAGAATTGTGAAGTCCGGGGCTTTACCGGCGTTGCTAAACCTGCTCCGCTGCGAAAGCAAGGTGGTGATCGAGCTCACGATAGCGGCTTTTTTGATCCTTTCGTCTTGCAAGGGAAACAAGCTACCGATTGCATCGTCCGGAGCCATCGAACTAATAGTTGAACTTCTCAATCAAGACTATGCTGAAGGCATCAGCCTCCAAGCCAGACTCGACGGCATAGCCACACTACACAACCTCTCGACCTGCCACCAGATTATTCCGTCATTGGTTTCTTCCGGCGTGGTGTTTTCGTTGCAACGAACATTCCACAGCTTGGAAAAATCAAACCAACTGGTTGAGAAGGCAATCGCGCTACTTGACGACATTGTTTCTTCATCCGAGACTGCGCTCGAGGAAACTGCAGGTACGTGCGGCACAATCCGGGCACTGGTTGAGACAATTGAAGAGGGATCGACGAAATCCAAGGAGCACGCAGCGAGAATCCTCCTGCTTATATGCCAGAGCTGCAGAGAAAAGTACAGAGGACTGATACTGAGGGAAGGAGCAATGCCGGGACTGCTTCAGCTGAGCGGCGATGGGTCGTGGACGGCTAAAACCACGGCACGGGAGTTGCTGTTTCTCTTGAGAGACTGTTCCAACTATGGTTCGAGAAACAAGCAGTCGAGGAACATGGTTATAGAGCAGATTATGGAGGAAATCGATGCCGAAGGAGAGAGAGTTGCGGGGACAAGTACATCGGCACAGAGGCTGGTGGAGGAGATGCTTGCAAAGATCAGCATCGGACGATGATCGCGACCAAACCCTGAGCTTTGCCGTTAGCGATGTAAATATAGCCGGAAAAAATAGTTCCAACCAGATTAAGATGTTAACACATAGTCGTTTATTTCGTTTCTTAAAATTTAACAGAAAATTTGACAAAATTGACGGTTGAATTAAAAGTCTAGCAGGCAAATCGAAAACAATCATAAGAACATAGACAATACCGCATCAACAATTAGCAAGCAGTTTCATACAAATCTCTCACCGTTAAGACAAAACCATTCAACAGTATATTGGAACAACGAATTTCAGTTGTGTAAGCAATCTACGGAAAATAACAGTGAATATTTTTGTTACTATATATGGCTAGCTTCGGGGATTCATCCCACCCTCCGAAAACGAACATATAGTGTACATTCTCCTTTCATATAAGAGAATCGCTCGGAGGATTATTTAACTGAAGTTTATAACATCGTTCTACAAGAAAATAGGGCCTCTATGCCGGTGGCAAAACCCGACAAGGATTAGAGTACGTTTCAGCCTGACCTTCTATAAAAGCTGTAGGCCACAGCCACTGTTGCCACTGCTCCAACCACCGCAGCAGCTGCAAGAACATCACTTTGCTCCCATTTCCCGATCAAGCTTGACAGCTTCCCCGAGGCATCCTTCCTGGCACATGCCTCTGTGGTCTCCTTCAGCTTCTTTTCCTCACTTCCACCTTTCTGCTCCAAACTTACTTCTTTGCAACATGTAAATCCATTACTATCAGCACCCTGGCAACAGCCCGAAAAGTTCTCATTACTCTGAATCTGATTGACGTTTTCTTGGTGAGTCTGGTTGCCATTTTCTTGGGGCTTCTCCTCGATTTTCTTACTTTCTCCTCCATTTGGAAGCTTCTGGCCATTAATTTTTTCAGCTTCATCAGAAGATGCTCCCATTTGGCCCCTGTAAGGAATGAAATTGAATTTCTGTTCAGCTATTTAAAGATTCAATTCTAAGTTTCGTTAATAGCAATTAAGTAACGCAATTATATCCAATTGGCACCAATTGACTAGATCTGCTTTGCTTTCTCCATCTCTGTCCAGTGCCTACTTGACCCCATCTCCCCTTCCTGAAAACCACCTCTGGTTTGGTTTATCAATAAAAAAAGTTGTCTGATTTGGTTCACCGAGATGATCTAGCTATCAACTATTCATCCCATGAAGGTAACACACACCTTGACAGAAAGAAAAACGTTACCATTTCCCTGCATATGAGAATCCAAACAAAATGCACTCATCCTATGAAATAGAAATAAGAACAAATGTTTCCTTGACTGTTTGTTTTTAAAGGTGTGGTGATGATACTTCCGACAAGTTCACTTAACTAAATTTCCTTACGATTCTAATCTTCGCAGAGTCAGTAACATGACAGTCAAATGTTATATACCTAAAACTCAGAGGAATGCTAAGCTCCATAAAAGTTCCTCCATGTTAACGAAACTCTATATCGCTAATCTATCATACAAGACTAGAAATAATCAGCCATAGAAAATATAACAGAAGCTTCAGTTTCAGTGAAATTTTCATCGGAAGGCAGTAGGCAAAATTAAAAACACACAAACCTCCAAAGTCGCTCTATGATCTCTCCCTTCCCAATATGCTGATCAAGCAATTCCGGCACATCATCAGGAGTGACGTAGCCATACCTGCAATTCGTAGTACAGAATACTCAGATTCCTTCATCCAGTCCAATATGATAAATTTTAAATTGTTATGTTCAGGATATTACCAGTGGCCTGTTATGCTTCCATCTGAACCTGGGCTGTAAATAATCAAGTTTCCAGCATACTTGTGGCCTCCAATGTGAGAGCAAGGAATAACAAACACCTGATTCGTCAGTCCTCGCAACTCAGTCTCCTCTTTGAACTTATCAATCAGAACAGGTCCACAAACACCACATCTTTTATCTCGACTACCATGTGCACATACAAATACATGGGAGCCAGTGAAGGCCTCTTGCACTCCAGAAGCCCATGGTTTATCATTCACAAGGACATCGTCAACAAAGTTGTCCACATCCGACTCTTTCAAGCCCCTTTGATCAAGAAACAAAAGCGACATCAGAATCACAAAAAGGAATTTACAGGAAACAATAACGAAAAACTCTTCAATTCCTTGTAAGACAGGGAATTGGTCATAAACTTAGCATTAAATTCAATTTCTAGAACTAATTTCAGAAGCTAATACATCTACTTATCTACTTAGTTCAGTAAATTCAGCACAATTTTGTAATCAAAAGAAAAGCCGAAACACAAATAAATCACTAAATGGGGTCGTAACTTGCATTCAATCAATTCCATGAAAAATCTCCAAAACACACTAAATTAGGTCGATTTGAGACTTGAAATCGGAAAATCATAAACTCTAGCAATCATCGAAATCTCCAAGTCAAATAAAGCAAATCTGAAGCACCACTTACTGGTTAATTATCTAAATCCTATAAACTCCGATTAAAATTAATGCAATACAGAACAAAAACCTCAAGAAATCAACGTGAATTTACTTGTATTTGATCATTTGCGGGAAAATCAACACATCGCCGTCGGAAAACTCAGTTCCTTCGCGTCCTTCAATTACTGTCAGCAACGTCTATCAAAAACAAAGAAACAAAGTGAGTAACGGAGTCAACTCAGCTCAAACAAGAACTCAGCATCTTCAGGAAATAAGAAACGGCCAGAAAAAGCGATCAGAAACGCCGACGAAATGAGCTGCAAAACAGACCTTAACGGCGATGTCGTTCTTGCGAGCTTTGAGAGCGGAGGCGAAGAACTTAGGGAGCGGATCGGACTCGGAGCCTTCGACGCGCGACGGCCAGGCCTCGGGGCTCTTGTAGCAGAGGAAGACGTGGCGGTCGTAGGCGTTGACGGTGCCAGCAAGCTTTTCCTTGAACATCTCCGATCTCTTGAAACCGTACGTCCGGTCTTCTGCGGCGGGAGCGGCGGGAACGGCGGCAGCGAGGTCGTCGGAGGCCATTGCTACAGTTCGAGGAGGCGGAGGCGGAGGAGGGAGGGGTTTAGAGAGGGTTGAAGTCGAAGGAGTAGAGAGGGAAAATATGAGAGAGAAAGAGCGTTGTTGTTTGGTTGTTGGTGTTGATAATATGAGGAGGCTGAGGAGGGAACGGTGGTGTCGGTATGGGCGTAGGTGCGCAGTGCGGTATGGGTGTAGGTGCGCAGTGCGCATACGGTTCACGATGGGATTTCTGAAGATCGGGATCGGGACGTGTGGGACTGGACGGTGATAGGGAGTGGGGTACTGTGCTTGGCGATCAAGCGCGTGGTATGGTGTATGAGAGCGTGTGCACAACTCGCTTCAATAGCAATTGTTGCTGAATTTTAGGTCTCAATTAAAAATGCAATAAATAGTCAAAAAGCCGTATACGATACGAGTCACTTTTTTAATAAGCCGTATTCAAGTGATTGTCGCTAACACATTTCAATTATTAAGAAAAATTTGTAAAAAATGGTACTTCATCCCATCAAAACGTGTAATTATGGTCCTTTAAGTTAATTTCGTCAAAATGAGTCATGTTGGAATGACATTGCTACAATTAGGTTAAAGTTAGGGCACCATTGCCTTAGTTGGGCTAAAATTGATGGATCATTTTTCTAAATGGGTTAATGTTGAGAAACAATTGCTACAATTATTTTCATTTAGTTTTTCATATTTGCCTCTTGATTCAGCTTTGTGTGCGTTGCACGTGACTCATTTTGAAGAAAATTCTAACAGAATTGATGAAAATGACTAATTATTGTTTTGATGAGTTAAGAGACAAGTGGTTCATATGAAGGACCATTACTCGAATTGAATTAAAGTTGAGGGATCATTAGTACAATTTCTTCAATGATTAACTATTGTTTGTGAGACCCCCTACAACGGTTTGTAACTTTTATCAATTTAAAATGAGGTTGTTTTAAATAAATAATTTGTTATGCCAGACATGCCACTATTGACACATACCAACATAAATATTAAATAGTAATATATATATATATATATATATATAAAGGGAGAAGACAAAAATGATGAATCTAATACCTAAATTACCCTCTCGTATTAAGATTTCAAAAAATAAGAAACAAAATGAGTCATGTTAGAATGACATTGTTACAATTAGATTAAAGTTGAGGTACCATTATTCCAATTGGGCTAAAATTGAGAGACTATTTTTCCAAATGAGTTAAAGTTGAGGAACTAGTGCCACAATTCTTTTCATTTGGTTTTTCATATTTGCCCATTGATTTAGCTTTGTGTGCGTTGCGCGTGACTCATTTTGAAGGAATTTATAACGAAATTGATAAAGATGATCATAGTTGCACATTTTGATGAGTTAATGGACAAATGGTTCAAATGAGGGATCATTACTCGAATTGGATTAAAGTTGAGGGATCATTAGTACAATTTCTTCAATTATTAACTATTGTTTGTGAGACTCCTACAACAATTTGTAACTTTTATCAATTTAAAACGAGGCTGTATAAATAATTTGTTATACTAGGCGTGCCACTATTGACATATACCAACATAAATATTAAATAGTAATATATATATATATATATATATATATATATAAAAGGAGAAGATAAAAATGATGAATCTAACACCTAAATTACCCCTCTCACATCAAGATTTAAAAAAATAAGAAACAAAATTCACAAAAAATAAACTCATGTAGTGAAGATGTGAGTGGTTACTTTCATTATTTTTGAAACACAACTAACAAAAAATAATAAATAAATAAAATAAAAAGAACCAATTGCAGAATGCTAATTTTATTCGAAAGTAAACTTGATCTATAGACCTTTAAACTTCCCATTTGATTTGTTGTTGATGTATATTCCTCCTTTTAATCTCTCCGAGATTATATAAAAAGGAGCTGAAAGATATTTCGTGCACGTAAAAATGGAAGGTCCTACAAACGGAGGAGGACCCACTCTCTGCACCCGGGCAGTGGGGTACAAGCGCGTCGGTCTAAATCACCCAACGGTGCACCAATTATATTTTTGTGATTCCCGGCTGCCTGTATATTCATTGGTGACGTGGCGACCAGCAGTTGGGCCTTCACATTCTGTCATGAAACAGCCCGGTCAATCCGTTGATAAAGTCAAGCCTTTAGCCCAACGGGGACAACTTCTAATTGTTTCTTTTATTTATTTCTTGAGGACGACTTTTAATACTCGATTTAATTTGTTTATTTGGTGAACTAAATATTCAATTTAATTTGTCAATGCAATGACGTTTTTATTTTGATTTTTCACGTTTGAGTTTTGAATGCTTAGGGTTAGGGGTGGATTTTTTTGCCAAATTGCCGTGCCAACCGAATTACCAACCGTGCCATACCGATTTTGTGCCAATCGGTAATGGTACGGTATTGTACCGTACTAAAATTTCATGGTACGGTATTGGTAATGGATATCATTACCACGATATTACCTTACCGTACCGAACATATAATATAATATATAAATTATAAATTATATAATATATAATTATATAACACATATTTATAATATTCTAATAATTTGATATGATGAAAGAAACTCAACCTCGGTTCAAGATTCCAAATAGGAAGAAGATTGCCGCCAGTGTGTGGGATTTATATGTGTTGGAGAAGTCTAAGTTATTTGAAGCAATGCATAATCAAAGGGTAAGTATCACAACCGATACTTGGACATCGGTACAAAACATTAACTACATTGTAGTTACCGCTCACTTCATGGATAGTGAATGAAAGTTGCACAAACGGATCATAAACTTCATAAAGATCACGGGTCATAAGGGAGAAGACATTGGGAAAGTTCTAGAAGTGTGTTTGAACCAATGGGGGATAGAGAAGATCTTTAGCATGGGGGAAACTTCTATTTGTTTTGGTTCGTAGCTTCTATTTGGATTGTAAGCTTAATTTTCATCATGAATCTTGATGCATCATTTGAATTATTGTGTGTGTGAATTGTGAATGATGAATAATAGATGAATTTAGGCTACAAAGTATGAGATAAAGGTACAATAAAAAAGTTTTTCCCTTGAATTGGATTAAAAAAGCCAAAACAAATTTTATCCCAAAACAAAGTGGCAATTACCATTGCCATACCATGCCAACCGAACATTTGGCAATACCGAACTTCGGTATACCGAAAGTTTGGTATGGTAATGGTAATAGATTTTACCAAACCAAAAATTTGGTACGGTAATTGGAACAAGGGTTTTGGTACGGTAACCGTACCGAACCCACCCATACTTAGGGTCATGTCCAAGGTTCTAAAAGACGCAAGGCGCTAGTCGGGCGGCGGGCTAGGGCCTAGCGCCTAGGCGGCTAGGCGGGGTCTAGGCGGGCGCCTAGGCGGACTAGGCGGATATAAGTAAATCCATTATATTTCGTGTAAATAAGTGTCTGTTTATACTTAATATATATATAATTTCATCATAAACTACAAAATAGAATGACATATGTATTATAAAGTATTGGAACATAATGAAAACATGGGGAACAAACATATAGTGTGTGCCCATTTAAGTATTCAATAAGTCTCTTACAATTTATTGAAAAAAAAATTAAATGCAAATTGAAAGTTATATATTTTCTATCAAAGTGAGTCGCAACCTAGGCAGGTGCCTAGGCGGGTCTGGGCGGGCTAGGCGGTCTAGGCGGGCGCCTCAATTGGTCTAGGTGCCCTTTATTAATTTTCAAACGCCTAGGCATTAATCGGGACGGTGACCAGCCGCCTAGCGCCTAGGCGGGGCCTAGGCGGCGCTAGGCGGAGATTTTTAGAACAGTGGTCATGTCTCAATTTGGTGGGATAAAGTCCAAGCGAGGCGTGAGCAGAAAGGCAAAGGAAAGTACGTGAGAAAATATGTGATCGGGGTTGGGTTGCGGGATAAATTTTTACCCTCCGATTAGTCCTAAAGCTTGTTCCGAAGGTTCCACTTCGCTTTAAAGGATTCTAGAAAGCCCTACTCGAGCCGTAATATATTATATTATTCTTGTGATGTTTGTTTCAATTAAATAAAATATTAAACCTCGCATGTATATGGGTCAGTCTCCTATCCTTGCCGCTGTTGACCTCTCCTGTTATTTTCAACAAGATATAAATAAAATATAGAGGATGGTCGACATTTAAATAAGGGATTGTAAAGAATGTATGCCTATGAAAGGAAAGAGATGTGTAAAAATCATTTCCGTTAAATAATGTGTAAGATTTAATCCATGTTATATCTTCGTGTTTTCTTTTTTGACAAACAGTAATATTAGTGAGTTAAATTGTTACATGTTAGTCGAACCCCGCACCAGGGTGCATAGGCATTATAACTTTCCTCTAATAAAGCAACATCTGCCTTCGTGTAGTTTCTCTTCCAATTATTTATGCTGAGAGCAAGGAAATAGTATTAGCAGTGTCAAATTACAACCCTAATCGGAAAACATCTTGTTCGCCGGACCTATTTGACTGTTCCGAGCAGTATACAGGCCGAAAGAAGGCCGAAGGGCGGACAATGCAATTGCATTTCTTCAATCTCAGGAATTCACCAAATTGTAATCCTTGCAATGGAAAGGAACCATTGTGTACATGTAGCACCCACATGAATCAGTTGGAGACTAGTTTTTCATCAAGGGGAAACAAAGGTTAAGAATCAAAAGAAATCCATCTCCAAATAATTACCAGATGGCTTCAAATCAACGCCCGGCATCTTCCCGTTCATGGGTTCTTTCGGTGTATCAGGAGTGTCCAGTATGTAGTGCTTTGGCACCTGGGGTGGAGTTGTACAGCGAATTAGTGCCCAATTCACGCTTTGGAAAAACGGATGCTGTTTAACTTCTGTTGCTCCCCTCCTATATGCAAGACGATGCTGTGGTTCTTTGACAAGTAAACCTCTGATCAGGTCCCTGGCTGCAAAGCTGACAGAAGGCGACTCTGGAAATCTTAACGGCTGGCCAACCACATTAAACAAAGTAGCCCGGTTTCCTTGCCCCTTGAATGGAGTTCTTCCAAACAAAAGCTCGTAGAGAAAGATCCCAAATGTCCACCAGTCCACAGCGCTGCCATGGCCTTCACCTTTAATGATTTCAGGCGCCAAGTACTCGTGTGTTCCCACAAAGGACATTGATCTAGCACTCGTTGGTTCTGCAACGAGCTCGGGGAGATGGCTCGCTTGATTGTTTACATCATTTTTATTCTTCTTCACTTTAGTCTTTTTATCTTTCTTTGGCTTGCCCGTGAAAAAGCGTGGACCAAAACATGTGGGGGTAATGCAATCTGGCTGCATCACACAAGTCGGCTGGATGCATGCAGGCTGAACACAATATGCTGACTTCTTTGTCTCCAAGCTTAAGTTTGAAGATCTTACCAGGGTGGGGGAAACGGCGCATCTTAAAGAAAGGTCGAAATCTGAAAGCATTATATGTCCATCTTCCCTCACCAAAACATTCTCTGGTTTGAGGTCTCTGTAAATGATCCCGAGCATATGCAAATACTCCAAAGCAAGAAGAATTTCAGCCACATAAAACCTGCAAAAACAATCAGGAAATTAACACACTAGAATTATTATCATTAGCATGTCCCCAGCCCTGGCAAATAAATGTGTGCAAACACTTGACATCCTTCTAGTTTATAGGTTTACTCCTCCATTTCCACTAAAGGCTTTTATTGAAATATGATTCCTCTTGCAACCTAGATCTGTGTACGTGTGTCCTAAATTAAACGTGTATGTGACTCGGTGAGGGAGGGAGGGAGGAATGACTGGAGAGTTCTACATCCAGACCATCAGTCCTACAAAGACAGCCTTAATAATCACCGAAACCACAAATTTCCTTTTATGACATATACAACACCGAACAATATGTTCATACAAATTATAAAGGGGAGCTGCATAGAGGTATATTTTGAAATGACAAAGCATATGAGAGATGACAGTCCATACAATATTTTGAGCATGGTTTCAAGTTTAACTTGCTTTTTCCACCGTAACTGTTTAGTCAATAATGCATGTGTGCTTCTTCATTTTCTTCCTCGTTCATGTAGCAAATAAGTTAATTCGGTGGTTTAGTATACAAAGTCATTAGACCAACGAGTAAACTGAAAGGATAAGTGCGAAGGAATATCTAACCTGGCAGCATGCTCCGGAAAATGTTTCCCAGGTTGTTTTTGTCTGAGTGCGTGCAGATCACCCCCGGGACAAAATTCCATCACCAAACAAGATACCTTCTCCGTCTCAAAGTGTGTATATAATGTTGGCAGGAAAGGATGATCCAGAGATTGCAGTATCTCCCTCTCCGTCTGAGCCCTAAGAAGCTTTTTCCTACTTGCCAATAATGCTTTATCCATAACCTTCATGGCGAAGTAAGTTTTAGTGCCAATCAGTTCAGCTAAATAAACGCTGCCTATATCTCCACATCCCAGTGTCCTCAGCAACTTGAAATGCTCCTTACCCAGCGTTCCATCATGATCAGATCGCGCAGCTTGCACCGCTTCCCATCTAACATCATTTGCCTTGTGGGGCTTGTAAATGGCATTGCTCAAACTACTGGAGCTGCTCTCATCGCTAACATCGCTGCCAGTGCTGCCTCTATAAATGCTGGTCGTCCTGCTCTCAATAAGATCACAGGAATTAGTAACTTCGCCGCTTTCAACAGACTTCTCCACACTGCTGGCACATTCACTGACTTCTGTGTTGGTGAAACTCTGCTTGGCTTCACAATACAGAGAGGCAGAATATAAACTGTTCTGAGGGCTTGCACAGTGAGAAACAAAGTGGCTATTTTTCTGCCCGGCCACTACTTTATAAGGAACCAAACCGTGATTTCTAGATTCCAGATATCTACTCGAATCACAATCATTAACCGGATTCTTGTCACTTGATTTTGCTTCCAGCATGGAAACCTTGTTCAGATAAGAAGTTTCGGCTGATTTGTTCAGAACATCATTTGGGCCTCCATGTTCGAGTTTTCCTTTATTCGAACTGTGGTAATGTTTCCCCATATGGAGAAACTCTTCCTGCTGCATGCTATGATTAGTTGCCTTGTTGGGATTCTTTAGATTATTTACAGAACCATTTGAATAGCTGACTGTCTTTACCGAATAAGTATGCGCAGTCACGCAAGATGGCGACAAAACCCCTTCGCTTCTCGATTGTTTTGGAGATGGGAGCTGAGAAGGACGAGCAGTCCCAGTTGTGGAAGGAGGGTTGTTGCCTACCTCCGGCGGTGCAGAATAGCGAATCTTCGGCAAAGAACTAACCCCATCAACCAGTGACTCCATTCTTTCACACAGTCACTGTCACTGCAAATTCCAACTAAGCACAGTGATTATATGAGATGTAATTATCTCTTTGCTAAAGGCATTAATTACACAATCATCAACTTAAATGTCTTCCAAAAATCAAATTAACAAGGCAGATTGCGTCAGAGACGTCGATTCGAAACAAAGAATGCAAATTAAAACAAAACATAATCAACAAAAATCTGCAAGAATATATACAATTAAAGAAAATCCCAGATGAACCGAAATTCAAGATACGAGCTTTAATTCACAATCTAATCAATGGCAGCAAGAAAAGGAGGAAATCCATTTCTTTGACAATCCAAGGCTGCAAGAAAATGATTATTTGACAAAATTTTGAACAAATTTCTCTTCTTTTGAAAACCCAGAAACCGAAATTCTCCAGTGATTGAACACAAGTTCCAATTTTAATTCTTTCCAAAACCAAACCCGACTTTTCATTTTCTTTATTTTCCCACAGTTTCTCGGTAACCAAACAGCACAACAACGCAATAGAACCTCAAAGCAAAGGACCCAATTAGCCAAAGAGTGCTTAGAAAAATTACCTGATCAGAGGAGAGAGAAAGCAGACGTGAGAAAGCAATCTTGCATGGCTGGCTGGTGGGTACAATGAGAGAGAGGGGGAGAAGAGAGAGAGACCCAAAGAGCGAGAGCTCACAGAGAAAGTGAAACACCTTTGAGGGGGTCTCTGTTTCTTGTCTGTTATCTTTTGGATTTCACTGAAGAGCTTCAGATCCGATCGACCAAGAAATCCAGAGGAATCAAGCAACAAGGCAACAATGCGAAAAAAATAGTAATAAACTTATCAATTTTTAATTTCTGGGGAGAGCAGAAAGTTGGAGTTCCGCTGTTTTTTTCCGTCGCGGTGTGGATTTGAGAGAAATACGAAGCCAAAATTCGCAAGCAAAGCGTAAAAACTTAAAAAGCCGTCTTTGTTTTGGATGTTTGTTTTTTTTTCCTATGTTTTTTTGTTCTCTAAGAAAAAAAATAAGGAAAAAATAGAGGAAAGAACGTCCCTCTGCTTTTTTTCTTGTTCTTGCTTTTGTAAATAAAAAAAAAAAAAAAAACCCAACTTTTGGGTTACTATTTTCTGATTTTAGAGCACCTTCCTTTCTGATTTTGGGGTCGCCACTTTTAATTTATGATTATCAAAACAAACGATTGCGTTAATGGGGTAAATAAAAATATTTAATTAGTAAGGATAGAGAAATTTGAAGTTTGAACTTGCAACATGACGCATAAATATAATTATTTTCAACCATTGCAGTAAAAGGCCATCAGCAAGTCCAGCCTTGGACAGTGCTCGGGGGATAGGGGAGAGGAAAGGGCTCGAGGCCCGGTGGACAACCCTCCAGCCTTGGAGAGCCTGAGTGAGGGTGGGAGCCCGAGCATAATGGGGGTGGGGAATTGACAGGCCTGCAGCCCGAGGGCCAGACATTTTTTTATTTTTTTTGTGTCAACCCGAGGGCCTGCAGCCCCATTTCCATTTTTTTTATTTTGTATTATTTAAACAAACAAAAAAAATTATATTTTATTACCTATTGCCAGGGGGAGGGCTCGAAAGGTGGAGATGCAAAAGGTAATTACTGTTCATTAATGGTAGTTACTATTCATTAAATGCAGTTACTGTTCAATATGGTGGATTCAATAGTGGATTGCCAGGGGGAAGGGCTCTCCAAGGGTGGAGTTGCTCTGATAGAACATAGGTCCTCACCATTGTCACATTATCAAGCATTCTTTCTTCTCAAATATTATATTATTTTATCCCTAAATTCTAATTATACAATGCTTATTATTAAATTTTAATTAAATCTAATTTAAAGAGTGAAACAAATCTAACATATGCTTGGGTACCGAAAGAAGAGCAGCAACCAGCAAGTCCTCCTGAAATGCACAAGTACCCAATTAGAAATGAACACATGACCAAATAATTAAAAAGTTGAAAATTTAAACCAATATTACTTTAATAAAAAAAACATGTGTCTAATTTCAATTGGATTTTCAGGAAGACAGTCAAGTGTTATTCCAAATGCAATTGGACAATGTTTTGATTGGGCTGAGACACCAAAATTCAGGGAGTGGATGGAGGACATAATTTTCATTTTTAAAACATTATTTAGGTCCAAGATAATTAAATTAAATAGTAATTAGTCGTAATCACATGGGGATTAAGTGACCGCACAAATCTCATTAACTTCTTTTGCGGGAACCAGGTGAGAGGCTCCACATGCGTGCACGTGAACTCCAGCCACAAAGCACGTGGACGGCTGTCACGTCCCGCGCATGAATCTACGGTACGTCCGCGGTGAAACTAATAAAAATGTTTCATCTGGAAGGACAAGGGCGCCCGTTATCAAATGTTACCGAGCTTGGGCATGTGGGCCCACAGTGCCCCGCCGCTGGGTCCCACTACTTCAGCACATGGGGGATTGATGGCCAGGGAACCGGATCCCCTTTTGAGCATAGGGTGAGAATCCTTCCGACCAGGCTATTTGGACCATTAAAATTTGATCTAACGGCTACAATAATTATAACTTTTAGATGACCTCATGTTTGTAGGCGTTGGATCAAATTCCAATGACTCAGATGACCCGGTCAAGAGGATCCCCACTCTATGCTCAAGAGGGGATCTGATTCTGATGGCCAATGTGAAAATTTTCAATGTGGTAAGAATATGACATGTTACGTCAACTATTTAATTTTAAGTAATTATATTATTACATTTGATGTTACGGATTGTATTTTCAGCACATTAAAATTATGGATAAGATGATTTTATGTACTCTAGACCGTAAACGCACATAGAGGCTGATAACAACTTATATAAAATAGATACGGTAATTGTAAAACGATAATTTTTTCATACAATATTATTTGAAGATAAACTTAGAGTTGACATTGTATTTCAAAACATGTGTGCTAAACATATTTTAGGTAAGTTATTCTCGTAAATACGATAATTTTTCTATAAAATACGGTAGTTTTTTTTTCCATCAAACACGGTGGTTGAGTGGGTACCACGTGATGGTGACTAGATACACGTAACATGCTTTCCTAAAAAATGTGGGTCCCAGGTGAAACCCACCTCCACAAACTTTGATTCCCATCAGACATCGGACGGTTCTAATTGCTTCCGGACAGTGATGGATGCTTTGCACCGTAAACTCTATGTGATGCAAGACACTCGGTTCTGACACGTGTAATTATTAGGAGGGAATATAGACAGGATCTTAACCGGTAGGGACCAACATGCTTTGGGCAAATCATTTTCAATTTTCTCCAATTAATTAGGATTGGTGTTAGGAATCTTTCGGATAATATAGTCACGAAATGTTATTATTTTGTTCAAATTATAATAGTAATTTTTTTTTAACCTTATAACATATGAAATAGTAAACTACATGACTTGCGTTTTTGGTACGCATTAAAATTTATGGAGGAGGATTATCTCCCTTCCTAATCTCTCTCCCCTTCACTCCCCTCCTATTTAAATGGTTACGGTTTAGTCACGTGATCTTATATTGATTTTTCTTATAGAGACAATAAGACAAAAAACAATGTGTGAGAGGAGGGGAGGGAAGGGAATGGAAATAGGAGGGGAGAGAATTCCTCTCCAAAATTTATGAGTGATATAAAGGATGCGGAGACTTGTTTCAAACTCGAAAATCTTAACATCCTTCTTAGCATCGGGACATATTGGCTCAAGTTTGAAACGCATTGACCACGCAACTCGAAAATCTTAACATCCTTCTTAGCATCGGGACATATTGGCTCAAGTTTGAAACGCATTGACCACGCATGCTCATCATACGAACAAGTAATTTTTTTCAATCAGGCACTCACAATGTCTTGTGGTTTACCGATCCATTCATGTTATAACATACGCAATTATGAAATTTCAGCATGATCAATTATACTGTAGCAAGTAAACCACCACAGAGTGGTCCAATGGTTGGGAACAAATCTCAAACCCATATTCCACAAGACACATCCTGAATTCAATTCCTGACGTTGATAAATCATAATATAGTGGCCAGGAGGACGTCGAAATGCCTCCGTGAGTCTTCTCGGCTCCCCGCTAGGGTAGACTGTCATGGTGAAGCCACCGCTTGGTCCCCTTTTGAAGAAAAAAAAAATTGTATTGTAGCATGTGAATTAGTAACATTACAATGAACTTCCCACTAAAAAAATTCTCCATACAAACTAGAAGCATAAATAAAGAAACATTCTGCATTCTGATGATATTATAGACATTCCTTTCCTTCTCTGTAAATGGAGGGGAAGGAATGCGATGAGGAAACTAAAGAACAATCTAGTTCAATTATTTTGAGATTGTATGGATGGAACTTAAACGAAAGATGTCAAGATTGTTCTAGCAAATTATCCAGGTACAAATTTAAGATGTATCTCGCTGTTGACAAAACATCGAGCCTCTTCTCGCTCGGTTCATACTTCCCCTTCCGCAGCTGGTACCGATGAGTTACAGCTGAGATTGTGTAGGTTTGGCCTTCTATTGTCACACTGTCCCCACAATGTAGGTTCTGCAGCATGGAAGGTGCAATAAGAATATACACAAGGAAAATCAAGAGGAAAAAACAGCAACTTCAGCAGCAAATTCGACTAATCATGCATCCGTAGGGCCTGCTGCTCCCCCATGAATGAACAAACAGAGTAATATAGACAAGAAGACAGACGTAATCGAACTAATCATATATATATATATATATATATCCATAAGTGAAACCAACACAACAGAGTAATACCGACAGCATGACAGACAGAAACAATCAGTTTTGGACGCACGTATAGTTTGAGGGAAGTTCCGGTGCAGTTTACTGGTTTTCTGAACTCGTGCATAGGGGTGTCCTCTCCCCGCATAAATGTGATGAAGACTGAACAGTGTGAAAATAATATAACATGCGTCCATATCTTCGGATACAACCCATAACGGCTTTGCTTGTCGTTTGTACATAAACCCTTGTGACAGTTTCGCGCAGCTTCAATAGTTCTTCCGCTTCCAAGATAAAAAAGACACGAAAAGAAACAAAAATGACGCGACGCAAAGACTTTGATCACCTCACCATCTCTCTGCAGAAATCGGCAAACTATGTCTTTGTGTTCTTTAAGCGTGTGCAATAAGGATGGAAACTTATTTCTTACAGCTTCTTACAATTTTTGACAGATCTAAGTCGATTCAGTAAAGGGTCTACGCTATTGCATTGTGAGGTATAGGAAAAGACCAGGTTTTTACCCAAGAGAAGTAGTACTTCAGAAAGGTTTTCACACATTCAAAATCCTACTAATATCAACATGCCAAACTGTCGATACACATTTAAAAGTGGACGTCTCACAGCCTGAGTACGGTTTTGCCTTTCTCGACGGCACTGAGATGGGTAAAGTGGGATGCATTGGGGTTCAATCTCCTCCAAAAACTATCAAGGGCTTCCAACCAATCCATCGGAACAAGCGTATATGCCACTCCCAGAGCAAAATGGCTTTCAGTTACCAACTCTTTCAAGTTTCAATACATCGATCATGCAGCTTCTACCAAATTAGCACTCGAAAAACTTCCTTTTATAAAGTTAATTTGTACATCTGTGACATCCTAATCGACGTCATTCGCGCTTAATCATCACACTAATCGAGTTTAAACAGCTTATAATACAATTAAGATAATAACAAGGAGCAAATGCAGCAGCAGCACATGCATAATCCCCACTCAACAGACATTCACAGATTCAGAACCGATCCCCAAAATTATTAGTGGAATTTTAATCCCTTTTGCCACAAGTTCCAATCTGTCTAACATTTTTAATATCATAGAGATCCGACGTAAGAACGGAGTATCGGTTGTCGATTAACTGACGTCCTCCCCCTCTTTATTCGGGCTTGGACCGGCAGCGTAACATAAACTTATTTAAATCCCTTTTGCCACAAGTTCCAATCTGTCTAACATTTTTAATACATTTTTTTAATATTTTAATTTCTTATCCAACTACGCAATTGCAATTCCTCAAACAAACAAAAAAAAAAAAAATTCGCAGAAAGAAGATTAATAATTTTTTCGCAAAAATGAAAGGACTTACGGAGGGGAAGCAACGAACGCCGAGGCTCTTGGGCGGAGGAGTAATTTCGATGACTTTGTAAGGGTCGTAGTTATCTCGATTCTTCTCTCTCTTTCTGCAGGAGACTTGAAGCAACTACAAGAACAAACAATGGCGACAGAAAATATAAATATATAGAAAAATACATTTAAAAAAATAAATCCATGAATCTGTGTGCACCTTTGGACGTGGACTGAAGCCCAGATTCGAGGACACCATCGCCATTCTCTCTCTCTCTCTCTTTCGCGCGCGCCTTCCCTATTTGTGGCTAATACTTGACGCACACTAGCTCGGAGAAAAGGCACGCCTGCCAGAAAAATAATTTCTATTTTTTTTATTAAAAGTTTTAACGACAGTGTTGTTCATTTTTAACGAAAAATTATATTTTTTCGTTAATTTTTCTTCTTTTTTTTGGGTTAATTTGATAGGCAACACCGAGTTCAGTTTATTTACAATCGGACACCACAATTTTTATATATTTTACCAATACGTCTCCCTTTTAGTCACTTTTATCAGAAAATTCGGATTTTTTATTCGTTGCTAAAGAGGTTATCTATTTAAATAATATTATATAGATTATATGATGCGATGGTTGATGGTTAGATTTATTAAATCGTTAAAAAATGTATCTAATTATTAACTGCCACATTACGTGGTCTACAAAATATGATCTCCATAGCATTTTCCATTCTAATATCATTCCAAGCAATACGAGAAATATTCGAACTTGAACACATAGTAAAAGCACATTGTTCATTTGGAAATGTTTTTAAAATAACTGAAAACGTTTTTAGAGAATATTTTTGGATTACGAAAGTGCTTTCCTAAAATTTACTTACATTTTTACTAAAAATTATTTCCATAAAACATTTTTACAGAAAACGCTTTTAGTCATTTCAAAAGCACTTCCTAACACACCGTTAACTATGCCAAAGTCCATGCCAGCGGCTTTTGAGTCAAAACCTTTTCACCCTGATAACACGATGTTAAAATTATGTTTTGTTTTATCAGTAACAAAATGCCCTGCCTCTTTTTTAGTTAACGGAAAATGAGTGATTCGAATTTAAGACATTCCATCATTACAACGAGAAGTATTACTAAGCCAATAGTTAATTGGTATCAGTTGTCTAATTATTTTCTTAGGTTTTAAAAATATTATGCATCGAAGGGAATAACTAAAAGCCTGTATTGACAAAGGGCATAGCCCAAGAAGTAGAAGCATCACAAAAGATGGAAGACAACCGACATGCTTACCAAACAAAAACTAGAAAATCATGGAAAAAGTTGTAAGAGCATCTCCAATGGGTCAGATGCAACCATAAATTGTAGGGTGATCCTACAAATCCTGGGGCGAAGGAGTCTCAAGAGGTGTCAAGAGGACTTGGAGCTGGTTTGGTACTAAGGTACTTTTATAAAAAATTGGTATAAAAAAAAGCTAAGCTCAAAAAGATGTTTGGTAAACACTTAAAAACAACTTATTTTCACAGTTTTGGGTGAAAAAAAACTGAAAACGTAAAGCAGCAAAAATGAGCTTATTATCACAGCATAGCAGAAACAATTTCTTTTTTAAAGCACATCAATACCAAACCAACCCTTGCTCGTGCGCTTTTAATGAAAATGCTTTGTACTAGGAAAGTAATAACGAAAATGGCTAACCCAACAACGGATTTTGCGAAAAATAACTGAAGAAAATAACTTATGGCACTATCTCTATGCCGTCACAAGGAATAAAAAGCAGTGCGGGACTGCAAACATCTGCACCAATGTGCAGACCGTTAATTTCGATTGCCAGGTCCCTTTAATCTCACAGTCCCAGTACAAAAAAGGGCAGCAAAGAAATAAAAAGAATTCGACAAACAATTATATGGAACATCTTTGACACAAGGTTGCCCGGGCTCCATTGCCGGCGGTGCAAAAGACCGAACGAGAGAGCGAAATGAGACCACGAGTGAAACTGAAAACATAAGCCTGTAGACTTGAAGGCAAGAGCTACAAGGTTAGGTTCTCATTTTTCGGCTGCAGAGTTCGTTCGTCCTGTGATACAACAAACCTCCTACCTCCCATATGGATGATATCGACCACTACCTGCACCACCATATCCCCCTCCTCTACTACCGTAAAAGGAAGCTCCACTACCACCTCCGTAGCCACCTCCAAAACCTGCATCATAGCCACTCCCATAACCACTGCCACCAGCTGCCCCGCCAGCACCTCCATATCCCCCATAACTCTCGCCAGCTCCACCATAACCGCCTCCTATATCATAACCTCTGCTGTAGGCTCCTCCGTAACGGCCTGAATATCCCATGGAGGATTCTCCCCTATAAGCCCCTATACCACCACCGCCGCCACCGCCATATACTCCATATCCGCCAAATTCACTGCCACCATATCCTCCATAAGCACTCCCTCTACCACCATAGGCAGCAGCTGACCTATAAGCACCAGCACCACCGTAACTGCCACCTCCATATCCACCATAGCTTTCTCCATACCCACCACCATATGCAGGTCTAGAATCATTATAACGTTTCGATGGTGGTGCAGGTTGGTTTGGCTTCTTTGGCTCTGCCTTTTTTATCTCCACCTACAAGAAACAACAGATGAATCTAAATTATCAAGCTTCTTGAATGATCAAAGATGCATTTACCATATGGCCAGACCGTCTAAGTACATGTAAACTATTTTCTTGTACATAAGTGAATTCCACCTCAGTTTTGCTTAGTCAAGCGTATTGTGTCATGGTTTCTTTATGCATCACTTAAAAAGTGAATAAAGCAATATGAACCTTTTTTTTGGTAATTAAAGCGATAAGAACTTTTTAAGTAATATGCAGGTACTACTGAACCAAGCAACAATTTAGTGCAACCCATTACGAAACCATTATTCCACAGATCAGTGAAAGCAGAAAATTAAACAGGGAGCAAACACTTGATTGACAGATGAGAAGACACATCTAATAAACACTGCAAAATTCGACACACCATAATTCTAAACTACAAAAGATAATGCATATGATAACTATTTCGGAATTCGCTCCATGTGGAATAATCATAAAGCACATAAGGGCACAGACAAATGCAAGCACAGCCTTTTATCAGTAGACTACTCACTCACCTGAGCTCCAGCAAAATCAAGCTTGTTCCCCTTGTCCAAGAGTTCATCAACTGCTTGATCTGTGTCAAAGGTGACAAATCCAAATCCACGGGAGCGACCGGTGGAGTGGTCCCGCATAATCTGATGTTCCTTAACCTCTCCGTACTGTGAAAAGAAGTCGCTAAACTCCTCTGCCCATTTACAAAGAACATGTAAGTACCTCATTAACTATGCTCAAAGAAAAACTAGAAACGGAAAAGGGTAAAAGCAACCAAAAAAGGGCACCTTCATTTACGGTTGTTGGAATTCCACCCACAAATATCTTCTTAGTCTTGAAATCCTTAGACCCCATTGCTCCCCGGGGTATTGTTCGCTTGATTTCGACCTACAAAGTATGAAAAAAATTTATAAAGCAAGCTCCTTTTTTACAAACAAAAGATGCATACAGCTTGAAAATACCTACTTGTTTGCCATTGATAACATGAGTCTCCTCAATGACTCTATCAACCACAGAGGGGTCTGCATACGTCACAAACCCGAAACCACGGGGTTGCCCCGTCTTCCGGTCCTTCATTATCACCGAATCTATAATCTCACCGTACGCACCAAAATACTTTATAAATTGCGCTGCATTACCAGAAACAGATCCCCAATCAGAAACCCTAAAAACTACAAAATCACAGTAATCAACTCAGCAGAAACGAAAATTGAAATTCCTACCTGTAGTAGTCTCTCTTGCCAAACCCCCTATAAAGATTTTCCTACGGAATTACAGAAAAATAGCTAAGCTGAGAGTCGTTTTTTAACTGGGTTTTCCCTAAATTTTCTCGGGAACCAAACGGAGTTAAAATTAGACGACAAAGAGAGCTTACCCGGGGCTGGCGCCGTCGCCAGTTTGAGGCTGGGACGTGCCGTAGTCGTCATCCTCCCCCGTCTCGTGTCTGTGGTCTGGCTGGTTATTGTCCTGAGCTTCTCCTTCGAGGTTGGGGTCATTGGTCCGAAAATCCATGGGGGTATCGGATTCTGAAAGGAGGAAGTACAGAGAGCGAAGAAGAAGTTTGAGCCCTAGAAAGTAGACAGAGAAGAGGAAGTAAGAAGGGTTGGCTGCCGAGGATCTTAAACCTCTCAACTCCCACGAATTAAATATATATGTGTTCTTTATTTTTATTTTCCCTTTTTAAGGAAGAAATAAATCTCCAATTAGGTGCGTCCGATATATTTATGAGGAATTTAAATCGAATTCTAAAATCCGTTACGCCGGATGACGGACATGAACTTAACTATTATATTTTTTTTTTTCACGCGGAAATTCTAAATTTCTATGTTATAAATCTAAACAAGGGAATTGGTGCATGTCAATTTATAAATTCTGACTTTTATCCAAATTCCAAGTTTATCCCTCATCCAAACATAGTGTTAGGTTTCTAATGAAATTGTTACAAGATTAGGAGATACATGTTTGGTATAAAGATTTGTTATCTCGATGTGAAATCACACTTACTTTTAAAAAGAGTAAAACTTTAGTCGTGTACAATTTTTGTCACACAAGTAATATTGAAAAAGTAGATTTGAAGTTTCATACCGATACTCTTCGTTACTCGAGTTATAAGTTGTAACAAAGTGAAAGGAGTTGGCGATTTTTGTCACACAAGTAATATTGAAAAAGTAGATTTGAAGTTTCATACCGATACTCTTCGTTACTCGAGTTATAAGTTGTAACAAAGTGAAAGGAGTTGGCGGTGAGGAAAAGCGTAAGAGTCAAGTTAGAAAAAATGTGAAAAAAACGTAGTGGAAAACGTTTGGATATCTTCGTCAAACAGAAATTTCCCATGCAATCACCTACTTTTGGCATGAACAAAAGAACATCACAGGATAATCTTAGGCTTCAAAATCCTAACCGATTACTTAAACCGTAGAAATACATCGTATAAATACACTAACTGAACCAATGTACATGAAATACACCAAAATTTGGTCAAGAAATGCCTTGTTTGGCTCGCAACAGAGTCACATAAGGACTTGAATTTACATCGTTACATGGTACATCTTTCCGAGTGAGAGAGTTCCCTAGCTAACCTCTAAACGCTGGTCCAAGAAACTAGAACGTATTCTGTGGATTAACTCTCCTCCGCGGCTCTCGCCTGTAGTATGGAGTTTCGTCTATTGTTCTTCTAACGTAATCTATGAACGGCTGAGGTGTTCGAGGAGACTGTTCGCTCGCAGCAGCTGGGCTGCTAGTACGTTCGGGTGTGGCTGGGCCTGCAGTGCTTGGAGTAGCTGGAGCGTTAATGGATCTTCGAGATCTATCCAGTTCGTCCGCCCAATAACATATGGTGCAAGCCACCATCCAACCCAATATAACAAGACATCCAAGCACGATTGCAATATATGCAATCACCATTGCCCAAAGTGGACGATCGATGGTAGTTTCAGATGCCGTTTTATCTCCAGGGTCGCCGTTGACATCAATTTCCACACTCTGTCCTGCATACACGATATAAAATTTTATAGAATCTTGTTCGAGAGTACCTAAAGATTCACCTTCTCTGCTTCAATCACTTCTTGTAAAATTTCTTCTGGAGTGTAATACGAAGATTTAGGGAAAAAAAAGACTCACCATTGGCTGGAAGTGTAATGAAAATTGTATCTTTGAATCTCTTGGATCCTAGCATTTTGACCTGAAATGGACAAGTTACATAATCCATGAAAGATGTCAAAATTCAATATACTAAAATGAAATCAAACTGTTGTGTCAATCGGATGGACTCTGTTAAGGAAATACGATTTGGAACCAAGGAAACGCTTATATGTTACTTTTTAACATTTTCAAATTCAAACTTTCACTCACCATCCTAAAGGACAAGTTTTACCAGTACTCACCTCATATTTTGCACGCCCACCGATCCCAGAACCTTCTTTATGGATGGGAGTAATGAGTAAAGAATCCCGCTCATGCCAATAGATTTCAACATCTACGATTAGAAGAAATCAACCGATGATGTCAGAGTCCAGAGCAAGAGGAGAGAGAGAGAGAGAGATGGCCAAAGCACCGTCTTCTTAGGTCTTACCTGTGTTTCCCAGGATTGTTATGGTAGTCTTGTTAGAGTCTGGGGTCAGCTTCAACTGCATTGAATCCTGAAACATTTCAAGAAACAGCCACATCAAAGACTATTAACATTATGATCTCGTTGAAGGGGACTCCCGGTATAAAAACTTATAGGTGCACTATACGACAATGTTTCAGAAGAATACGAAATACATGCTGCGAGATATGTCGCTACCTTGCCCATCTCTAAAATGGAAAATCCTCCAACAAAAAGAGCAGAAGCAGATCCGGAGACATGATCTGCTTTTCTCAGTGAAGCATTGATGGAAACAGATATATCTGATTTCATATCCTTTGACTTGGGTACCAAACGAACCAAATGCTCCGGTGAGTAAGGAAAAAAGCGGCAGTATGAGCTACCGGTATCAAGATCTAACCATGGTTTTGCGTACCTTTAGTTCATGACGAGAAAAGGAATATTAGCACACGAAAACGATTATTCAGCATATTTATAAACAAGTGAGGCTAGAGCAAAAGAGTTGTACCCAACAAAAGGCGGGTCAACTCTACAGTCATACTGGAGTTCCTTGGTGTTTCCAAGCGCCTTAAACTCGTTGTCAGTACTGCTTTGGAATCAAATGGAAAAAATGAAAACATTAGTCTTCTCCTACAGAATTATTACTTGTGTTCTTCTGTCCCGGAAAGCATAATTGAACAACCAAGTAATGCATATAGAGCATTCATGAATACAAACCTGATCTTCACATAGAAGTTATATCCTTTAGTTGGGAAAGGAACATTTGTTAGTGTCTCAGTTGGAGCATCCACGGAAACAATATCCTCTGTTGGCACTATAACTGTTGTTCGCAGCTTCAAACTTGAAGCTTCAAAATATACTGATCACAAAATGAAACAGCGAATGAAATCTTGTGTCATCATATATTATTCACAAAAAATTACAGGGATAGGATAAGTTTACAAAATTTTGTCTAGAACGGTAGATTCAACAAAACGCAAAATTGTTGTTTACCTTGAGTTGTACCTTCCCCAATTACTTCAGCCACCCCAGACAATGGGGATACAGATATGACACTTCCATTTGCAGTTCTCCAACGGCCAGAAATTTCATCATTTAAGCCTATCCACCAAGGCAAAAATTGTAAACATTGTGGGTGGTGAGCGGGAGGGGGAAACTTGCCTACACGATATATAGTAAATGGATTTCAAAGTAAATTTTTACCATAACTTACCTTCAATGCTGAAGTTAAGATGGCTTCCTGTTCGAAGAACTGGGTTTTGAGGATGTATATGAGCACCCACTGATACCTGAAGAAATCAAGTATTCAGTTGATCTTAAACAAGCACACAGCAGTTTAATGAAAACAAATATCACAAGAGCTCTACCAGGATATAGTCCGACTTCTGAGGCATACGATGGATGGATATTCGCACAAGCGCTCTACCATGTCGCATCGCCTTCAACCAGAAATTAGAAAACAGGAGTCAGTCTACGGCTCAGGAAAATCAAATGAATACTAAAATATACTGCTGTCCTTTCACTAGTCTAGATCTTGTCTATACAAATGCATGTTGCTTGATGAATACTATATTTCCTTTTTGAAAGACAAAGAGAAGAAATCCTTAGCACGGAGTTTTTTGAGTGAAGCAAACCTTGAGATGGATATTTCCACTGCCAACATGCGTGTTGCTGCTGTTGTTTATGGACACAACATCAGGAGAGTTGGTTGCAATATCAAAGAGAACGGCACCGTGTGCTTCATAGAAAGGGTTTCCTGGTCCAAGAAAAAACACAAGACTTAGAATAAGTTTGAAACGTATCAAGTACCAATATTGATTAAATAACTGAATCATTGATACCTAGCACATCAAGGTAGACTACTGGAAGAGAAATTTCAGCACCAACAGCAAGATTGATCCCATGAAATGGTAACTCCTTGTTCGTAATTCTTATTTGAGACACCTGACCAAAATTTGTAATATGTTTTTCTCTTAGATGTTATACCTTTTTCTTGTTTGTGAGTAGTATTTGAACAAAACCTGCTACCTTATATATAGTGTTCAATCAGCAGAGATTATATTCATACCTCAGCAACTTTGACGCAAGCAGCAATCTCACTTCTACCCGTCATACGATCTTTTGCCTGAATGCATGCAAGATTGTTACTCTCTGATGTCTTGATTCTGTCTCCATCGATGGAAATAGCATCCTTTTGCACACCGTCATTCTTTTCAGGGAGATTTTTTAATAAGGAATAGATAATAGTTCCTTTATGACTCTGACTATCCCTTTGGCCATGCAATTCTGAAGATGAAGGCAAAATACTTGTTGTAGTATAATGAGGAGGAAGAACCCAGGTTATTGGGACTCCAAGAGCAAGAGGGAGATCAGGCACCACCGATATTGATACAGATGCATTGTAAACTCTTCTCCATGATTTGGAACCAGAAGATATAAATTCACATGAGAACGAGACTGCAACGTTTGTTCTCCCTGCAAATCTGAAAATTGAAAGACAAATGCTAATAAGAAGAAGCCACAGGTATTTTTTTGTAAATGAAGATGGCAAAGCATATATGGGTTATAACGACAGAAATAGAAAACAATGTATACCTTCCAGATATGACTTTGATAAAACCAAGCTCTTCCTCACTCATATGGCTAGGGAATTGAATCTTTTCTGAAGGTTCCAACTGAGAACCATACTTCTCACCAGTGAAGTGCTCTAAATAAAAGCTCAAAACCTAGACAACGAAAACAGACACTTTTGTAATTTGATGACATAATATACGTGTCATGGAATGATTTACGTGTAGCAAGAATATGAAAGAATACCTTTTCATCTTCTATAGTCCACCGGTAGTTTTGGCAAAGCTCATAAACAGAAAACAAATCACCCTGATAATACGCACATGTAAGTATCTGATAAGAGTTCAAGCATAACCCTTCATTTTGTAATTTTTACCTGAGAAAATAAAGGATATATTGGCATCTCATGGCCAACACCAAGCAGATCACTTTGTGCATTCAGTATCACCGAAGAAGGAACTCCTACTTTAACACTGCCATATGCTTCACAAATCACAATATCTCCATTTCTGAAGAATGTGGCACGAATAGTCTGGTCATGCATAAAAAATGCATTTGATTAGGAAAACTTTTTGTAGTCCCAGCAATGCTGCTTCAAAGTATTAGACATCACACCTTTTTCTTATTATAATTGAAAAAGTAAAATCATATAATTAACATATGCGAATAGCTAAAAAGAATACAGTGAACTTGAATCAGCTATTTATCTTACAGTGTTTCCAGGTGACATGGCAGACAGCCGTCCAGAAGATCTATGCATTGCCACTATTTCATCATCCAGACTCATATATTCAACATATACACCAACTGTTGGTCCTCCTTTCACAGTAAGCTAAGCATAGAAGAATTAACTTGTCATTACAGAAATTAAACATGAAATCGGCAGTGAACAATAGTGTGTTTGTGTGTGTGCCTAAAAGCAAAAGAACATTAGTACATTTCAAAAATACTTTCGTCCTCAGTAGTCTTAAAAAATGACATACAATTAAAAAAAATTAGCATAATCAACCTTCATCCCCAGTGGTTGCAGACAGCTAAAAGATAGCAACTACACCAACTCATTGTTTAAAAAAAATGCCGAAAAGGGTAAAATAACAAGGTCAGATTCATATCGGACCTAAGAGTGTTTAGTCTAATGGTCAGGCCCTTGGTTTGTTACCAAGAGGTCTGGGGTTCGACACCTCTCAAGGTACCCACCTAGCAATTGCTAGAGTTTCTTGCCTACCAAATGTTGTGGGGTCAGGCGGGTGGCCTAGTGAGTAGTCGGGTCAAAGACCCGGATACACTAGATTCAAAAAAAAAAAAAAAGATTCATATCGGAAACATACCACATAAGATGCTCCAGGTACAAGGAAAATTTCTTGTGGGTAGATTACTGGTGGTGCATAGACTTCCACCATTATTGGTTGACTCAAAATTTCATGCCCAGATTGTTGTACAGCACTCACCTAATTTCAAGTACTTTTAGAAAACTTTCAACATTCATAAACGCAACAAAAGATTTGACAATGTGAAGAACACTAAAGATGGTAACACATAGGTATAAGGCGAACAGTGAACTTACAAAGAAAGTGGTGATCCCAAGATGTGTAGCCAAAATCTTAAATTTCGGGACATTAACAAATCCACCACCTGGGCTTGAGATATCATTAATGTCTAACACCTCAATAATATGATCCTCAACATGCACATGAATATTCATGTAGGCAAACTGCACAATAGGTTCCAAATCATCAAGCCTCTTGCATGCAAGATATAAAGCAAGAATATGGCTTGCAACTTGTGCTCTTACACACAGACAAGAAGCCAAAGAGGTCAAGATCTACAAAATTAAACATCTAGACCATAGATGTGTTCACCACAAGTCACTTGTCAACACGCAACAGAGAAGCCTAATAAATCAGGTCATTTCAAACCTGATAAGCATCGAAAGTCCTCCCATCACTAATCCCAGCCATCAAATCAATAGTCTGCGAGTTCCCTTCCTGAAATTGTCAAAGCAGGATACGGTAAGATCCATAATGGATGCACATTGAATTCTTTTAATTGCCCAGTAGCTCTGCAGTGTAACAAAAAAATAAATAAAAAACCAGAGAACCAGAAAAATAGTTACAATGGGAAAACATACCACAAGGCTTATTTCGTCTGGTGACACAATCTTTATCCAGTCAATGTCTACAACTTGTACCTAAAGAATACACACACCTTCATGAGAAACTAGCCTACAAAAGCAAGCAATATTTAACATGAAAGATGAAGGCTTGTGACCAGAAAAAAGCATAACAAATGAGAAAAGAAAATGAAACCATAGGCTCTAAGAGTTTGATGGCACAATTTCAAGTTTCAAGAATCTGATTTTAAGTTTATATTTCACGTATGTGCGGTTTTGAAGTACCCAAAAACGAGATACATGTCGTACCATTCTCTTAGAATCACAAGTTAGGATCCATTATACATTGAATCAATAGTTCCATTTCATAGAACATATTAGTCGAGGAAATTTATCGTGCATCTTTACTACTTGAAAGATCACCCAAACTGAAACTAAATTTGTTTCTCTCAAAAGTTAATCACCGAAATCAAACAATTGGCACTTCAGCAGAAGAAAGAAATTACCACAGCAGAAGCTGCAAGGGGAGGAGCAAGTCCAATATCGTAAACTGTCACAAGTGCCGTCCCCATAGCTTTAGGAGACAGGATCAGTTGTGAGCACTGTAAACCTGTTGGGGGTTGAACGACTTCCAGTACTCGAGAATTGTTCACAGTAGCTTCCAAGAAACAGCTCCCACCAGTAATTGACAGGTTTAACTGAAAGATGATAGTAAATGCATTTTGTAGTTTATATGCCCAAAAGTAAGCACACAAAAATTTATAAAATGCGAGATAGAGTATTGATGAGGAGTTCAGGGCCTACCTTAGCATTGGGATTGAAATACACCAGATTGAACTCTGGGCTGACAATTAGTGTAGAAACAAGCTGCACAGTTTTAACAAATCTAAACATGAGATTTTACAGTTTTAGAAAATTGAAAAGACTAATATAAACAGCATGCATTTAAGAAATTTTAGTAGAAAGTTCAAAAAGATAAAAAGGACTATAAACCCTGAATCTAAAGTCATCCCAACCAAACACCAAACACCATATACCTGCAGTAGCAATACTTTAATTATTCATCACATCCAAACATGACATACCTGTAGACGAATTGCATCTGCAAGAACATTATCTGAATCCTCAAGCAGTGGAACAGACTTATGAGCACCCATGTTATCTCTGAAACCAATGACAGTAGCACGAACTATACACTAAGAAGCAAAGGATTCAATGTGTTAGCTCATATAGCATTGCTATACTATGAAATGTTCTAGAACTGAAAAGAAACCCTAATAGCCAAATCGGAGGAATTTTGAGACTTTAACATATGAGTCTAGAAACAATTCAGTTGACAAGGCTTCACTTGATGAGTTGAAGCTCTGGAACAAAATTTTGAGAGTCAAAAAGCATAATTAACAAGATACCATAAAACAAAGGACAATGAAATTCTAGGCAGTACCAGGCCTGACTCATTTTTCAAGCTCAATAACCTCTCCCAACTGTGCTCCGACCTCTCTAAATCATCAGCATCATCCCAACTAGCCATCTCGCCACAATTGATAAGTTCCCACCTCAAGGAAAGAGAAGATGAGTTTGCAAACGCTTCTCCAGAGTTACTAATACCAACAGCAGCTAATCTAATGGTGCGCCCATTTGCCACAGTAACAGGGGTGACACGGATTTTCCCAGAACTGCGATCAGCCTGAATTGCAGTCCGTATAACTTCACGTTCATTTACTGCAGAGTGGTCATTCACCAATAACTTCAAATGTGTATCTCAATATCACTGAAAGTAAATTTTAACTACTTGTAGTTTTAATGCAAGGAAATCATGTATACCATGTTCATCAGCTAGCAGAACAATTGAGGTAGGAACGCTACATGTAAGATACAGCGGAACTTCTGCTACTGCAGGTAGAGGATGGCCATCCCCAACCAGATTACCACGTTTGAAAACAATTTTCTGAGTCATTGCAAGATAGAGAGATATTATATTAATAATATTTCACAAAGATAATTATATTAGAAAGCATCTGAAAGATAAAGAGAAGAAATTTACATAGGTTCCCAGCATTTGACATGAAACTCTGTACAGACTCTTATAGCTATCAGATAACCGTTGCACAGAAGCCCCATTGTCAATATGACCATGCCCTTCATTTAAGATATCCATAGTTTCAACAAAGTCAATACCATTGTTCCACTTTTCAGGTCCACCAAGAAGCATAACATCCAGATGCGTTCCAGGGACAAGGTATATTTTGTCCAAATTTACCAACTGCCTATCAGTTTCTGTTTGAGCCAAATCAAAAAAGTAGCCACCAAAATGGTTTCCATCACCTGCCTGACGAATGCTAAGCGGTGAATATGCCGCAATAAGTGAAGATGCTTTTAAAACAACAGGCCCGCTAATAGAGCTATCCAAGTTGTGATATTCTTTTGATAATGTAGCATGAAGGGCTGCCCGACCAGAAGCCGAGGCATATAAATATGCCCGTGAACATGCAGGACCAGAACTTGATGCATAGAACTCAGCATTCCCTAAAATGTCTAAAGCAGGTGCCTCAACTGTTGCATTGACAATAATGAAAGACTCGCTCCCTGCTTTCCACTTTATGAAGGAACTGAATGCATCACATCTATAAAAGTAGGCACCTGCAAATAAATAAATAAATCAAAGTTTAAAAGGTCAAACACCACTGACAGAAATTAAGTACCCTACGCTTCTGGTATATCATAATTCATATGTCATTACCATTTGATGCTTTCATTGTTACAGCAGCTTGAAGATGTGTTCCTACAAGAGTCTCAACAGGGAAGTTACGGAGCATGACCATAGATGCTGGAACAGAGACTTCAATGGCAACCTATCACAGCAGACTAAATACTATAAAAACTAGTACAGACAATAGGCTTGAGAGAGAGAGAGAGAGAGATAAATTTCTATGTAAACAGTGTATAAATTTCTATGTAAACAGTGTATAGCATTTGAGGGTTTGGATGTAAAATCTTGAGGTTCGAATGTAGGGTGTGCAGAGTACATAAGTTTAAAAGATTCCAATTAAGCACAAGATATAATAAGTATGAAGCAGGTCAGTAGGCATTCAGTTATATGAAGACGAGAAAAGAATCACAACAAATTGAATACCCTGTACCTCATCATAATTAAATGAATCAAAAATGGATAGCACTTTAATGGTAGCTTTACCAGGCTTCTTAGCCTGGACAACCCCAGAAGCAGATACAGACACAATACCCATGTCTGAAGAGAACCATTTGTAGTCACTGGATGCTTTAGCACAACCTGTATAATTTGATGGTGTTCAGAAACCTAACATTAGAGTCAAATGATAAAACAATTATCTAAAAAGCTACCAACCTCCTGTAGCCTTTAGCTCCACCTCCTGATAAACAGAAGGGGCCCATGGAAGGAGAATGGTTGGAGATGCACCACTTTTATCCAAAGTAAACTGAACTCGATCACAAACCACGACTTCTTGCATGACCTTGAGAACCTGCAATGTGGAAATGAACGCATTTAAGCAAAATAAAATTTTGAAAAATGGAAAAAGCGAATAGAACAAAACTTAACAGCATAATAAACCAATCAGGAACTAGGAAAATGGCAATTAAGATCAAGTCATTACCTCCTTCTCATTTAATGCACTAAAGTACGTCAAAGAAGCTGCCAATTTACCCTGTCCCTGTGAAGTTGCCTTCAGAATCATAGAATTCTGCCAGCCATGTTTGATTGCAATATCGTTTGATACAGGAGAAAGTCTCCAGTAGTCAGACTGGTCACTGGACAACTTTAAATCATCACTCTGCAATTCAGGGATCGAACTTCAGAGTGGAAGGTAGCCAAAAACATAACAAGCTACTATATCAGAATAAATCAAAGCTATAATATAAAACAAGACAAACTTTTGCATCAAATGAGAACGAAGGACATCTGAAAGGAAGTATAAATGGACAAGAAAACATAGAATGCTAGAACATTATTCAACAGAGAGAAACAATCAATAGGACAAGCACTAACACCTTGGATAAGACAATTATAATTCACATAGTGGAAAGGAAAACAAAAATGGAAAGGTCAAACATGCAAATTGGATAGATCAATGTTCAAAAAAGATACTGGAAGAATGCATGGGTTACCTCTGTAAGATAGATTTCTTGTGCATCTGGACCCTGTGAGAAAACCTTCATTTGAATGAGGTATTGACGGCCAGAAACACCATACCAACGTGTCATGGATGGAATTGCTTCAATTCCCTCAACAAGATCACCAGAAGTAGACAAAGGTACAATGTATAAAGATAAAGAATCTGGCAGGACAACATTAAGTGACGACACTTGTATGTGGCCAGCAACCCTTGTATCTTCAACTATGGTGTTTGTAATTCCTAAGCTAAACGCATTAGCCAAACCCATCATAGAGTCCACACGAGCAACGGAAGAGTTTGAAACAGACCATCGATGATGTGGAGACGGCAAAGTTACCACTGCAAAGGTCCAATGAAGAAAGGTAGCTTAGATCAAATAGTGCAATTTTTCACCATGGGTTAATAACAAAATCTCTTTGAACTCCAAAGTTGAGCTTTAGCACTAGTTTTATTTTATTTCCGGAAGCTCCCAGAACCTACCATACTAGCAATTTACAGCTGAGTATCTATTCACAAAAGAAGCTTCCAACAAGCTCCAAAACAAGCATCCATCAATTAGATTTACCTCACCGATGAAGGTTGCCACACTTTTATGTAATCACAAGTTTATAAAATAAAAGCAAGTTTCCTGTAATGCAATCCATATTTCCAGGTGGCAGAATCAAGAAAGTAGACAACATACAACGATAGCAAGATTGCTACTTTAGAGCGCACACATAAGGAGGGAGTAAAACCTTGAGCTTTGTTCCCACGGATAATTTTTAGACTATACTGAACAGCAGCACCAACGAGGACAAAAACAGGTGAGGGAGGATCAAGTGACATGGCTTCTGCTACAGTAAGAGCAATTCTATCAGTCATGTGCTGGAATCGTGGCTCAAGCAAATGTACAGAAACAATCTCATGCCCAATTTCGATTCCCTTTACAACGTACAGATCAGAAAATACACCCTGCACCATACATTAGAAAAATAAAAAGGTTAGATGCAAACTGAAAATGCAGTAACCCGCTGATATTGCTCAATCACACCCAATCGAAGTATACACATACATTATCTTCAAGGCTTATTTGGATATCTAGGTCTCCACACAACCCACCACAGTCACTCAGTGGAGAGTCCTTTAGAGGAACATGAGCAAGGTGGTGAGGCGGTTCATTGGTTTCCAGCTGCCACATAAATTGCAATCCCACCAGTGACGAAAACACATTTTCTGCAATGCATATAGGCAAATTTCTTAAAATTTAAGAACCAGCGCAATTAAACTAAAGATAGAACAAATGGCAAGCCCCTAATATCTCGCGATAATTAGCATTTCAAAACATACCTTCGCTGTCAAAGGCGCGAACTCGAAGCGTGGCAAGCCCATCCAAGTCAAGTTTAACAGAATTATGAAATATCTGAATCCTAGAAAGCTTGTCAATAAAAACTTTGCAGCGAATCACAACTCCAGTATTTACATCAGCAGCATAAACAGCAGTTTCCTTCCGGCCACTAAACGGAGCAATTGATCTCAACAGCGCACTTGTCGAGCAGTGACTAGTTGTATTGTATTCTGGCAGAAGAGACAGAATGTCGTGGTGATCCCATGACCTGCAACAATTTTTCATAAATTTCAACATTTATACACACACATATATTCATATCTTTTATCAGAAACATCAATTTAGCAGAAACAAGCTCGAAAAATGACGAATTCATATACTGTAAGTACGCATGAACATATACATACATACATATATAAATACGCAGAGTGGCTTACCATTTGAAGCAACCATCGCTCCCCTGGAGCCGATACTCGACCGGATGAGTCATTCTGGGAGGCAGCAGAATGTTGACGTCTGCAATGTGCGGACCGGAGCCCAAATGCGACGCCGTTTGGCCCGCCACCAGAAGAAGAAACAAACCGAGCAAAACAGTGTATCTCAACATCTTCATCCGCCGCACTGAGTCTATCTGAAAGCTCGAAGTTTCAGCTTCAGAGAGCTCCGCATACTAGTGAAGCTCACCAGAGAGATCGCCGGAGTCGGAGCTTGAGCAGCGGAGCTTGTATTCGAAGTGAGCGATCATGGATCGTAGAAAAATGGAGAATCGAAGGGTTTAGGGTTTTTGGGGGTTAGCGTAGGGGAAAAGGGTGAGGGAAAAGTACTTGATTCAGGTGGTGGGAGACGTGGCGACGAGGGATTGGTGGTGACGCTAAGAACTGTCAGGTTAGATGTTTATATATGGGAAAGATATCGAGAATCCGAGATGTCTGTTTATTTTGGGAGGGAGTGTGGATGCGCACCGAGGGACAGACCACCGGCGAATTTTTTTTATTTTTTATTTATTTTTTATCTAATCTTTAAAGAATTAAGACTTGTATTACGAAAATTATAGTAAATTGTACCAATTGTCGCTCAATTTTAACTTAAGTGGAGCAATGGTCCCTCACCTTATCAAAACGTACCACTATAATTCCTCAATTATAAATTCATTACCAATTGTCTCTCAACTTTAATCAAATTGAAGAAATGATCCCTCAAGTTTAATCCAATTGGAGAAATGATCACTCAACTTTAACCTAATTGTTGCAATAGTCATTCCAACATAAGATATTTTGTCAAAATTTTGACGAAGTTAATGAAAAAAGTCATAGCTACACGTTTTGATGAGTTGGAAGACTAATAATAATAGATTTTTAATTAAGTGATTATTGCTCCAATTTGATTGAAGTTGAGAGACTATTACTACAATTTACTTTTAAAATTAAATGGTCAAAGATTTGGAAATGATTTTGAAGCAATACCTTTGTGTTTGAGTTACTTGATTTCAAAACCCTCCACGTTGCACATAGACTTCATTTCAAAACCCTCCACGTTGCACATAGGCTTGGCAAATGGTCATGTTTGTTGCGTTTGTGTTGTTTTCGTTTTTTAACGGATCGTGTCATGTTCAGCATGTTATCTTTAACATGTTTTTAAAAGGTGATCCGATAACAACTCGATTCGTTAATAAATCGTGTCATTTCGCGCTAGGTTAACGTTGGATGAAAAAAATTATCATGAGTAATTTCTAAATCTGACAAACAATATATTATCTTATACTTGACAAGTGACTGGACAATTAACATGTTGACTCAAAACTTGTTATTTTGGTGTCATAATTGCAGATATACTCAATGTGCAAAAACCTGGAAAGAGATCCGGATCTCTTTCACCAAGGCCACCAGATCAAGTGATCTGAGCTTTTGAAATTTCATTCAACGGCCCATCTGTTTTGATTCCTTAAAAACTATAATAATTTTTTGCCGTCAGATGAAATTTCAAAAGTCCAGATCACTTGATCCGATGACCTTGGTAAAAGAGATTCGGAGATGATCTCTTTCCAAAAAACCCGATGACTATGGGAACACGTGGCGCCAGAAAACCTCCTCACTTAATCCACGTGTAGCACCCCTTGATGGCTTGCTTGGGTATGCATACTTCATTCTTTTAGTGTACTGGAGCAGAAGAAGAAGAAAGCTACGCAGAGGTCGGAAGCTGAAAGCAATGTGAAGGTAGCCAAGGAAATTAAAGGCGTAGTCGACGAGGAGACGAGCAACAAGAAGACGGGGAACGAAGAGAAGCATGGAGAACCAAAGGGCCTTCCTCAATCCTCGCCACCAAGTTCCCCAGCCCGGAGATTTCAACACTGAAGCCCTTAAGCGACTCTAATGAGTCTCATTCAGGCTCGTTTAATAACTATTTCGTTTTCAGTTTTTATTTTTTGTGATGGCGAGAATTTCAACAAGAAAAAATGTACTAATTTTATCTTTTACTTCTTGAAATGGGAAATTTGGCAAATAATTGACACTAGCAACGCGCTAGTTGGCGAGGGCAGTGTGCTGCATTTTACTTGAGTTCGATATTCCTCACATAATTATAGTAGCTTAGAATATCGCATTGACGAGTCAAGCCAAGGCATCTGTTCGAGCTCTAACCAAGTTTGCATATGATCCATCCATCTTGAGGAGCTCTGTGTGCTTTCCCATCTGCATTTTTTACCAACAAACACAACTCATAAATTAATGAATAATCTTGTTTTTAATCCACTATTAGATGAATAAACAACACCCGACCTCGGTGATTCGACCGCCGTCCACCACAACGATTCTGTCAGCAGCTTCTATGGTTGAAAGCCTGCAAAACAACACTCAGTATATTTGCAGAAGATCTCTCGAAAACAAAAGAGAAGAATGTGGACGGGGAAATGGTTTCCGCACGTCCATTTTCTCCTTCTGCATGCCTTTCTTCTTTTGAATAAATCAAAAGAGAGTAGATATAAAGAGAGGTCAGCATAGTGTGCGAAAATCACTTCCCATGCGGATTATGTAGTTGTTGTAAGCAGTGTTTTAAAAAACAATCCTTGAGGCTTGTCTAAGGCGGTTTTGGAGGTGGGGTGATGATGGAAACGCCTTTGTCCGGGAGTAGGCTTAAACTCGCCTAGACGTGATTGAGGTGTTCAGCTTGGGCCTTTAAAAAAAAAAAATGCCCAAACCCAAAACAAAAACTTCAAATGTTTGATTTGGACTCTAGATATTTGATTGTTGGTTAATTTGCCTGAAGAATTATATATATAATTATGAAACGACTTGGCTTCGCCTTCGCAATTTAAAACATTGGTTGTAAGTTACCTGTGTGCTATGACAACGACAGTTCGTTTTGCTTTAATGTCATTCCTCATTGCATGAAGAATCCCCTGCAGATTAAAGGACATGAGGAACACTGAGCCAGCATCAGAACTTGCATGGGATAAAAGGACTTGCCTTAACATAATGTTCAGTTTCAGAATCTAGAGCGCTGGTGGCTTCGTCAAGGATCAGTATAGCCGGGTCTCTGAGAATCGCTCGGGCAATAGCGATTCGCTGCTTTTGACCCCCGCTGAGTAAACCATCATCAACGATGGTTTCGTAGCCGTCAGGGAGAGAGGAGATGAATTCATGAGCATAGGCCTGCTTTGCAGCCAGTTCTATATCTTCGTCTTCGATTTCTCTAGAGCATCCGTACTTTATGTTCGACTTGATGCTCATACGAAAAAGATGGGGTTCCTGTCTGAGACCAAAACTTAGATTACGATTCTAGTTAGCTTAAGTAAATCTTGCTGTTTGTGCATACTAACCTGTGGAACAAATCCAATCTTCCCTCTCAGCCACCTGATATCCAACTCTCTGAGAGGAAAATCGTCGATGTAAATCTGCAAAATGACAGCCCATGATAGAAAATATACTACGAAATAGAATGTATATCGAGCGATGGATGAAAACTGCCGGAATAAGAAGCTTACCTGACCGGCAGTTGGTTCATAGAGACGAAGCAAAAGATTGACCAATGTACTCTTTCCGCTACCACTCAGACCAACCTTGGCAAAATTCAGATGCAAGTCAGTCCTTAAAGTTGCCTGCCCTCTAGGAGGGATCTTAACGAAGGAGCAAAGGAATGTCTTACAATTGCGACGACTTCATGTGCTTGAATGGAAAGATTTATGTTCTCTAGTACGGGGACCTGTTAAAATTTTTGAGAGATGTCAATGGTTATCTGATGAACATTTGTAGCACAACGGGAGATTAATCAGATTTATAGGCCCGAAAAAGACATACTTTCGCTCTTGCAGGATAGCGAAAAGAAACATTTACGAACCGAATATGTCCCATTACCCTCTGCAACTTCACACCTGTACGCAGTGGGATTCCGTTCCATAAGTACATTGGAAACGGAGCTATATGAAATCATATCTCTAAGAAAAACTCTGATATCCGGAAGCATGAAACCGAGGAACAAGAAATGCCAGAACTGACTTTAAACAACATATTCAAAACCCGAGATGAAAAAAAGTTATACTTCCGCTTCATGAGGTAGAGTGCTACTGTTACCTTTCGATAAGACTTGGTCACTGGGCAACAAGTCCATTAACTGAAGAACCTTTTCACTTGCTCCAACAGACTGCATTAGCGACGATACATTATCCGTGACCCTCCAAGTTGCGTATATTAACCACTCGCAATACAGTACATACTTCGTCAGTTGCTCAGCTGATACACGACCGCTCATAATTGAAATCCCTCCTAACACCACTGCAATAACCTGTTAAATGTGATTTGAGAAAATGGCGTCAAAGAACAGATTTTCGTTTAATCGCAGCATGCAAAGTACAATTTAGTTAACTTAATACCCAAAACCTTGTGATTTAGTTACCTAGAAAAGAGGACAAACCTGCGTCGCACGATAAAGAGTACTGAAACTCACACTCCAGAGTCCATAAGCCACGCTCTCTCGAATGTTTATAAACGCTACCTTGTCTAGCCATTGCTCGAACCTAATAGCACAAAGAAATGCACGCTTTGGGTGTCAGAATTTCATAGTTCCTTATGTTTATTAGAACAACAACGGTAAAAAGAAAGATTTGTGACAGGAAAATAATAGTAAAATTGCCTTCCAAACTCCTTTTTTTCAGTTCCATAAACCCGGACAGTTCTCATTAGGGAAAGTGTTTCTTGCGCAGCCTACATTCAAATAGGAAATCGATCAACGTAGGAAGATTGCCAACAAATTTAGGAGCAATTTGGATCAATAGTCTGCCTATATACTTCATTGGCACCAGCAGTGAAGTCTTGGACTAACTTTGCAGCTTTCTTTTGGTACCTATATGTAGTAATAAAATATTAAAAATATAAAAAAAATCAAATATATAGCTTCAAAAAATCCAATCATATATCAAGTAGACTGATGGTTCAAGAGCTTACCGGCCATAACGAAGAAAAATCAGAGATAATACACAGCATATAAACAATGCAGATACTGCAAGAGGCCAAGATAACATCAGCAAATTGATCAGTGCACCTGTCCCCTGAATATTTAGAGAAACCTGTAACTTAGCTAGATATCGAAATCAAGTGCACACATAAGAAAGGGAAAGGAGGGTAGGAGTCACAACCTGAAGAACATTGCGTAATATTAAATGAATATCATTCGCAATAACAAGTGATAATCGTTGACAATCAGCCCCGAGTCTGCTCGTCAAATCACCAACTGCTTCTCTGTCGAAAAAGGATATATCCTACATGAAAGATAACAGCAAAATAGAGTACAATGTTGAATAAAAACGCGGATCAAGCGAGGTCAATATCCTACATCAAGGATAACACCAATTGCTAATTGGAACACAAACCTGGGAAAGAAGAGCTGAGTATAGAGTTTCCCTGAGGCGCTTCACCTGCAGTACCATGATTCAAGCAGCAGATGGCTTACAATAAAGATTAGATTACAAAATATAACCATTCTTGCAAATGGAGAAGGGATGAGAGTGACTCACCAAAACAATATTTGCAATTCCAAAACAACCACTTCGCAGGCCGCTGAGATTTAAACGAAATGTAGTAAATAATCAGGCATCTGAATTCCAACTCTAGAACAAACAAAATAAGATATATTGTTTTCAGATTTTGCAATCAAAGATAAATATAAGGACTGACCTGCAAATCCCTGAAGTGATACACAAAAAAGCCAAAAGCTTTGAGTTCCTATAGAAAACAACAGCATTGCCACTCTGAGCAGCAAATATGGATTCCGTCAATATACTCGGCATTGAGATTTCAGAAAGCTGCAGCAGAAAAACATTGCATAATGATGGTTAAATCTCAATCTCAAAGTTGATATCTTGCTGATACAAACTATGCACTAATGTATCGTAAACACGACAAATATCCCAAATATGAACTCCTCACTTAAACAATAGAAACATAAACACATTCAAGATAAGGAAAGAATTGAAACGCACCGCAGCGATAATCAAAGAGCTAAATGCAATGAAGATAACCCATCTTGAGCTACGAGTCTCCACCAAATCCCACATTCGACAAAGAGCGTGCAGCAGCGTAACAGGCTCCGCCGCTGTGCAGCTTCGCTCTTCCTCATGCTCGCTTAAACTCCACCAGCTACAACTACCTCCTTGAAATGCCAACCAGGAAGCCCCAACCCACTTTTCAACCACCTCTGAAAGACCAAATTCATTCTTTGGCCCGCAGAACCTGCGTGCCCGCGATAAGTTTTGGAGGCTGGAAATTGAAATTTGTTTTGTATTTACTGATGAGATTGGGAAGAGCTTTCCGTGATGGAGATAAGGGGGACTGAGAGTGCAAAGATTTCGACTGGAACACGTCCATGGAAACTGGAATGGAATACAAGAGCTAATCAGCTATCACAATTCCAAAATTTACAAATCTAGTACACACAAAGAAAATATTTTTTTCTCAGATTTTGCAATCAAAGTGATATATCACCTGCATATCCCTCAAGTCATACACAGAAAAGCTAACAACTTTGAGTTCCTAGAGAAAACCACAGCATCACCACTCTCAGCAGAAAATACGGATTCCGAAAATATGTACTTGGTATCAAAATCTCAGAAATCTGCAACTGAAAAAACATAAACATCGATTGAACACATGATAAAATGTGCCTAATTCAACAATTCAATCTCAAAGTTGTCATTTCTCTGATACAAACTATGTATTAATGTGTTTTATTTTATACGAACGATGTACAGCGGAATCTAAACTGCGCAAAGAGGAATTCGACCGTGCAACGAGGAAGCACATCCATTCTAATCAATGTGGCTACGCTCACGCCAGCATGCAGTGACGTATCTTAAACATTGACAAATACACAAATTATTGAATTCTCACTTGAAAATTTTAAACTTTATTAACTCAAATGTAATTAAATTAAGGAGGAAACAAGCAATTGATTAACGCAAGTTTATGATATTCATGGGTTTGCACTTTCCAGGCAGGGAATCAAAACGCACCGCATCAAGCAATAATCAAAGAACTAAACGCGACATAGACAAACCCGTCTTCACCTGAGCTCTGATCAGCTGTGCTGGTCCACTCGGAATCCCAGCTGAACTCCTCTTCTCCGCTTGCTGTTGAGATAGAGAGTTCAGGAGAGGGGAGAGGGGATAGGCAGGCAGGTGGTAGTGGCACTGGCAGTGGTGCCGGGACTTCAAAACACGTGAGTTACACGTGAGAACGTAAGTTGGGCCTCACATGGAATAAGCAACGGCCCCTACTCAAAACGCAGCGTTTCCCCTCGTTCGACAATCCATTTTTTTATTTCCTCCCTATATATTTCTTCCTAAAAAAAAACCCTAGCTCCCAAGCTCCTCCATTTCACTCCTTGGCAGCCGCTCCCCAAAAACCCTAGGCGGACAACGATGACGACGAGGTTCAAGAAGAACCGCAAGAAGCGCGGCCACGTCAGCGCCGGCCATGGGCGTATCGGCAAGCACCGCAAGCACCCCGGCGGTCGCGGTAACGCGGGAGGTATGCACCACCACCGGATCCTCTTCGACAAGTACCATCCAGGGTATTTCGGTAAAGTCGGTATGAGGTACTTCCACAGGCTGCGCAACAAGTTCCATTGCCCGATCGTCAACCTCGACAAGCTGTGGTCGCTTGTGCCCCAGGAGGTGAAGGACAAGGCCGCCGCCGCCAAGGGAGGAAGCGAGGCACCGTTGCTCGACGTCACTCAGTTCGGGTACTTCAAGGTGTTGGGGAAGGGTGTGTTGCCGTCTCAGCCGTTGGTGGTGAAGGCCAAGCTGATTTCAAAGACCGCCGAGAAGAAGATCAAGGAGGCTGGTGGCGCCGTCGTGCTCACTGCTTAGGTTTATTAAACCGATTTGATATTTCTGATCGTTTTCCCGAGTTTTCGTTATCTTATATAATGTGCTACTTTATTTTTGAGATATGGTATTAAACTTTATTGCTTAATTTTAGATCGTCTTTGTTGTTCATGCAAACAGAGAATGAAATTGATTTTGTTGACTCCATCTTTTACCTGCATTTCGAATTCGTTTCGATTTACGGATGTTTGATTGGGTGTGTGATTATGTGTTTGCTTATGACTTGAAAATAAAATGATTGATATCTTAAGATCTGGGGACATCTTCGGGATGTTCTAATGTTGGCAATAGTCGAGTGACTCAATTTGTGTTTGGATTTAGAATTTAATGTTGGCAATAGTCGAGTGGCTCAATTCGTGTTTGGATTTAGAATTTGTAGCTTGTATGTGTGATTTCGTGTTTGCTTTATGGGAATTAGTCATACAACGAAAGCGAAGTGATTGATGGATCCCGAAAGAACATGGGCCATCTTGGCAATGCCTTTAACCGGCATTGCTAGTCAGTTCTGATTATCCTGTGCTTGCTGGCAAACTATTTGTGTTTCTGTATAGTCAATCTCGTGGTTGATCTTTTTTCCTAAAGAACTGTATAGGACTGAGTTTATTGTTTAGGTGCTATAGGGGTCATCTGCTATCACTGAAAAATCGATTTGTTTATGTTTGCATTCTGATTTCTTGGTACGGTTATTTTACTTGGGCATCTATTTCGTTGTTCTAAGTATTATGCAGTTGTATATGCGTAAGTTAAATGGGATATCTACTTCCCGGTTCTACCCTTAGCTGACGTGTTCTAGGATTCATATAGCCGACCCCACTTAGTGGGAAAAGGCTTTGTTGTTGTTTGTATATGCATTACACACGTTCGTAAAAGTCATTTGTCTAATTGTACTATTCATCTGAATCTGATGTCCTGAATCAGAACCCGTTCCGGACGGGTTACTGTTTTTCTTCTCAAAGTGAATAACCGTTGCTGCTGCGTGTTTGGACGATTGATTTAGTTTTGTGACCGCAGCATCAGCGTGTAATCCAATTCACATGTAGTCTTGTTTTGCTCTTTTCATGAGATGTGAATGTAGTTTGGTGATCGATCAATTGCTCGTCAGGAAGTTGTGACGATTGTTATTGCGGGATCCGCATCTGAGGATCCAGCCATGGTTGCCGGTGTATTTTATACTCCGGTGGATGTTAGAAAATTCCGTTTTGCTGATGTTGTTTTCTAGAACGTAGAAGAAATAGGAGGGAACGGGACGAGAGAAGAAATACTGAATAAAAATGGAAGCCGACCAAACTTAGATCGAAAATCATGTCACCTCTATATTGAACTAGACTAGCAGTAGCATGTTTATTAAGTTAATGTTAAAGATCTAGATTAAATTACAGATGTGGACGTAATCATATTAATTATATCTTATGTGTTTCACGCTTTGCATCCGAGTTTTAACTCCCACTTTCTACGTTTTAGACGGTTTTAAAATAGAATATCGCTTGTATGAAAAACATTCTGCTTCAAAGACTGCTGATCATGCTTCTTGCCAATACGGCCCATTTTAGATGAGATCCAAGCCCAAATCCGCTTTTACGTCTTCTACCTAACAAAGAAGCCCAAAGCCCATAACTTCCCCACATCCTCGGAGAGAGGATCTGTAGGTACTGTTTGGTACGTGTAACGCGACAGAACGGAGTGGGACGAGACGTTCCGTCCCACGTTTGGTGCGCCTAAAACGGATGGAACGCGCTGTTCCACGGGATGAATTTTGGATGAATTTTCGTTATGCCTCACCTCCTGGAACGACTCGTTCCACATCCGTGAAACACAAAATTATAACATCTTCGTCTCCTTCTTCCTCCTTGTTTCCATCCAAGGGCATCTTTGCTCCCTCTCCGTCCTGTCTCGTCCCGTGCATACCAAACGATACCGGATTCTCTTTGTGAGGATTTCAGAATCCTCTAATCACATCTCTTAGTTTTTGTCCAGTATTATTTATAAAATTTTAAATAAATAATTTTAAATAATTTTTAACCGTAGAATATATACGATGTCCGGCCAGGATCCTTCTGGCTCGAATCCATCCGCCATCGTGGATCTTGTCGTCTCTGACTCACTCACTATCCGCTTTCAGCCTCGTCGCTCCCGACAAATGGAATCCGACTGATCGACTGAGAAACTCACACTTCCCCAAACAGAAACAACCGATCCCAACCGCCATCGGATTTCGAATCCACTCGGAGAACAATGGCGGAGAGTGGGAACGAGACCGCCGCCGGAGCTAAACCTAAACGAAAACCAATCGTATGGCTGGGGATCTTCCTCATCTCCCACAGCTTCTTCTTCAGGTAATTGAATTGAATTTAACATAATATAATTTATTAAATTTTGATAGTAAATTATTACCAGCGAGCACTGATAGTGATGAATTGGCGGTCGTTTTTTTCTTTTGTCAGTGTCGTTTTCTCCGCCGCCGGGGTGGTGGCTCTCTTGCTGCTTCCGGTTCTCGCCAAGAACACTTACATTTCCGAGAATGCCCTCATGCCTGGTCAGTTATCCGATTTCGTTCTAATTTTTCACTTCTGTTTGTGTTGTTATTTGTTAAAATTAATATTCAGTTATTAACATTGCTTTGTTGCCTGCTGCTGATGCGGTTGCTTAATTCGCAGGCTCTGCGGCGTCTATGCTTTCGAATCAGGAGGTTGCAGAGGCGAGCAGATTGGTTAGTGATTTGACCGCTTCGAATTCGAAGCCTCTCGGTTCAGCAATGTATGTCCTTTATTCGAATTTCGGCTGAAGTTTGTCGTTTATGTTGGTTCTAGTCTGTAGAGTGTAGGCATTGCTGTTTTAACATTCGATGTTATGCAACAACAACAACAACAAAGCCTTTCCTCACTAGGTGAGGTCGGCTATATGAATCCTAGAACACCAATGTTATGCAAATCGCAAAATTTAAACTTTTCGCCTCTGGTCTGGCACTGGAAAATCCTGTCTAATATTTATAGGTTGATTTAAGTACAATGGTAGGTGCTGGTGCGGTCACATCACATCTTAAGTTTTCGACTTTGAAAATAGATTAGTTGATTGTGTCAAATTTATTAAATTTTTACGGTATGTTTCAGAGGAAGTCAAAGAATCTTAGCAGAGCATATGTCAAACTCGGGTGCCGAAGTTAGTTTTCACAAATTCCACTCTCAGAGAAATCAGTTTCACCCGCTCCACTTCTTTTCTAGCCCTGATTTTGGAAGAGTTGAGCAGAACGTCAGTTGTTCAATGCACGGTGTCAACACTGTTGGAATTATAAGAGCACCTCGTGGTGATGGGAAGGAAGCTATTGTCTTGGTTACACTTTTCAATTCCGCGAAAGTGAACCCGAATGAGGCCTTTTCTTTGGGCATTGCGTACTCAGTATTTTCCTTGCTCAACAGAGTTCCTTGGTTGGCCAAGGATGTTATATGGCTCGTTGCTGATTCCCAATTTGGAGAGTTTGCTGCAGTTTCTGCTTGGCTAAGAGACTATCACATGCCTGTATTTAGCGGATTGGGCACGCTAGATGCAGAAATGTGTACTGAAAGCAATAATCTTTATGGAATGAATGAGAACCCGTCAACAGAAAGGGCGATTTACGATGGATTTAAACGTGCTGGAACCATGGCTGCAGGTCTTGTCATCAAGGTTGCAGATCAAAGTGAACAATTTGAGGATGGTCTAAGCATCTATGCTGAGGCATCCAATGGGCAAATGCCAAATCTTGACCTCATCAATGTTGTGAATTACTTAGCAGTACATAGGCAAGGTTTGCGGGTAAAGGTGGAGAAATTTTGGTCTTTACTTGGCGTGAAGTGGCTCAATACTTTGGGTGAAATATTTGAATCACTCGGACATTTTGCTAGAAGCTTGAATCCCGATTGGAAATTTGGTATCCCAGCTAATGATTATATAGAGGGCAGTGCTACACTCGCAAGTTCATTGTACAACCAGGTTGACCTACTTTTCTTTTTGTTTCAAAATTTTTGGTACTTCAATTAAGTAGCTCAGAAGATTTGTTTATAATTTTGTTGGATGAATAAGGAAATAAAACAAAGGCATGTTCACTTATGTCACCTATTCTTCATGATATCAGGCTTTGGGTGTCCCCACTGGCCCCCATGGTGCCTTCCGTGACTACCAAGTTGATGCAATTACTTTGGAAATTTCCCCTAAGTTTTCTTCGTTGGATAACATAGCCAGGCGAAATGACTTACTTCTACGAAGTGGCCGGTTAGTGCTTCATCATATCTCTTCCCATGAAAATTTGTACTCAGCCAATTAACATCTTTTTTTCTAGCCACGTTTTCAGTTTCATTTGATGTGTATTCTATAAGATTTTTTCTGGTATTTAAAGCTTTTTAGTTTCCTTACTGCTTTTAAATTTTTGGTTGAGGTTTTCTTGTTCTCTATGCAGATTAATCGAAGGAGTCATTCGGTCAGTAAACAACCTTCTAGAGAAGTGTCACCAGTCATTTTTTCTGTACCTATTAACGTCTCCAGGTAAATTTGTGTCGGTGGGAGTCTACATGATTGCTTTTGCACTTTTAGTTGCACCACTCCCCTTGGTGGCAGCTTCTCTCTATGTTGATGCTAGTAACTCTGATTCTAGTGTGAAAAAAGAGAAACCTTCTCCTTCAGCCATCATCACTCTCAAATCATGGAAATGGCTATATGCAGCAAAGAAAGCTTTAATTGTCCACTTGTGGGGTTCTGTTGTTTCACTACTCCCGTATTTTATCTGTCAAATGCCAAGTTGCACCCCAACAACCAGCTTTATAATCTGGGTTTTGCTTTCAGTACTCAGCCTTGTGGTTATGTACATGGTTTTGGCCTCTCCATCATCTCACGCCAATGAATCTCAACCTCAAAGAGTAGAATGGCCCATCTTGAAATCAGTGACTCTTTCAGCTGCCTTCATTGGTTTGTGTCTCATGTCAGTCATTAACTTTGCTACAGCAGAAATTGGGGGGTTACTGATGGTACCAATGTGCTTGATGGCTCATCCGTTGAAGCCCGATGTTAAAGTTAGGAGCAAGAGAACACTTTCAAGGGCGGCTTGCAATCTTGTCCTGGGGTTTATTGGGTTCCCGCCAGTTGCTTTTATAGTGCTGAAAGGTGCATTTGAAGGTTTCGGCAGCACTAATGTTGGTGACTACTGGTCCTGGGTGGAGTCTCTCTGGGCTTGGAATAGTGCTACTTACCTCTACATAGGTATGGTTCACCTGCCATGCTGGGCGTTGTGTGTTCATATTTTGTTTCATCGTTCTTAACACGTTATAAACGACTTTCACATGAATTTGTAGTTGGTTAGACCTGCAAAGAATAGTGACTGTTATATGAGTGTGGGATGGGTTTAGAATGCATCATTGGGCATAGAATTGAGGCTAGTTTCCATGTAATACGGGAGAAAAACCTACCTGGAACGGGATGCCATTGTGCCGGCATCCCACATCAATCACTCGAAACAATGAGTTTGAACTTTCTCATAGGCCAGGTCAATGTATGATTGACTTGGGATACTAATATCTCCGTTGAACAAATAGGATGGGAGATTAAATGAAGTAAAACAGACTGATGAGGACCTATTGCCGATTGTTAAAAAGTTGAGTAATGCTACACTTATCACATTTTTCATATCACGGTTATACTATATATCTAATAAATGTAAGGCCCATCAACACGTGTATCCCATCTCTATTAGAAATGCGGTACAAATATGCAGTGACATGAAAAATGTGGTAAGAGTAATATTTCTTGCAAAATTAGATGCTACAAATTAGTTAAGGACCATATTTTGAGACTCACTCAAAGCCAAAGGTAAGGAATTTATGCCATAGAATAAAGATGGTTGTGATTCGAAATTCCTACCCAATACGGATGAATGGGTATGGTATTTTCTTCTTTTTGTATTTATTGGTAAAGTGTCACTTTAGATACATAGGTGCACCTTCAAGAGTTCGACGGCTGTGATTGCTCCACTGTCTTAATAAAAAATTGGAAATGGTACTGCATTTCGGGGTAAATTAAACTCTACTACCCGTTTGAGCTACAAGTTTCATGTAAATATTATGTATTGTGCATGAATTTTTCTCTAGAGAGAGATTTTTTTTTCTTCATACAATCAAAATTTAGTCTCGATAATGTTCATACTACATGTACATGGTCTATGTCTGCGGAGCTAACCCTTGCTCTATATGTTTGATGGTTGCTACTAAAACGATTTCTTTATACCTGTCTGAGATGCTAATCCATGAAAATGATAATTTTGAAAAAACTTTTAGATGGTTATGTGTTAAAAAATGCACTACTCGTATAATAAACAATTAATACGTGATAAATTAATGACGTAAGAAAATCTCCCAAATTTTTGTCCTGTGCACCTTCCTTTTCGGTGATTGAATTTGCTTGGGTGCTAATCATGTTCATAAATCTTTAAAAAGTACAAAATGGTTGAGACGGCCAAACGAGCGGCTGCCGTTGGATGATGTTTGAATCTTTCATTTCATTGGTTATTTTTCTAGGCCCCACTCCCCCCACTTCACACGCCTTGCAGCGCGTGTGAATCACGTAGTCTCTTGAGAACGTTTGTATGTGTTTGTACGCACTTGAAACTTGGAACCGCGCTTAAAGCAAACTCCCTAATCTTCAGTAAGCAAAACCAAAGGAATACAAAGCACCAGCAAAGCAAATGAAATAACCAAATAGTCAATGTTGCTAATACGAGAGAGTTCTTCTCCGAATCTCATTGTTTGGTCTTATAGGTATCGTTTGGTATGCAGACGGGACGGAACGGAATGGGACGGGACGAGATAGGACAGGACGAGACGGAATGGAGAGGGAGCAAAGATGCCCTCGGATGGAAACAAGGAGGAAAAAGAAGGAGATGGAGAGGTTATAATTTTGTGTTCCACGGATGTGGAACAAATCGTTCCAGGGGGTGAGGGGGAACGAAAATTCATCCAAAATTTGTCCCGTGGAACAACGCGTTCCACCCGTTTTAGGTGCACCAAACATGGGACGGAACGCCTCGTCCCACTCCGTTTCATCTAGTCCCACGTACCAAACGGTACCATAAGGATCAGGCAATTCGGACCATTCAAATTAAATTTGATAGTCTCTGTTAACTCATTTTGCCGACCTATCTCGTTCTCTCTTTCACAAGTCAAAGACCCATATTTTCTGGTCTTAAGCTCTCGACACTAAAGTACGAAAAAAATTCAAATTCTTACTAAAAAGCCTTTATACTTGGACAACTATTATAACGTTATGTGTCAATAATATATAATTTATGTATTATGGTGATGTTTTGTGTTAATTTTATTATATAGAATTGTTTTCTTTTATTGACACGAGTTGCTACAGTGCCGATAAACTGAGAAGTTAGCTCTCCTAATAAGAATCTCGTTTCCATTTTGGTAGGTGGTGACTCCAAAGTTTTATAGAAGAAAAATATGCAGAAGATGAAGATTATGAAAAATTGAGCCTCAGAAGAGAGAAATGGACAAGTTGCTTTGTGATGAACTTGTCCAAGAAATCTTCCAAAGGCTGCCACCATCAACCTCCTCCTCCGTTTCTCTGGTCTCCAAGCGGTGGCTCCGCATCTACCGCACCTCCACAACTACCCTCTCTCTCCGCCTCACCACTCATCCTTCCACCCTCCCTTCTCTCTCCTCCCTCCTCTCTCACTACCCTTTTCTTTCTTCCCTCTCTCTCCTCTTACCTCCCGACCCCACCACCTCCGCCACCGCAAAAACCACCGCTTTCGCGGACCACCTCCTCTTCCTAGTCTCCTCCTTCTGCCCCCAGCTTCTCAGCCTCAGGTTCTTGGCCGGCCCTGTCTCTCCTTCCTCCCTCGCTTCTCTCGCCTCATCATGTACCCAGCTCACCTCTCTGTGTATCAATCTCTCCAGGCCTCTGTTCCTCATGTGGGTCCTCAAGTTTCCATCTTTGAAGGAACTGTCAGTCACGGTTTGCTCCGGGGACGGCGCTGATCATGCCGTTGACCCCAGTTGGGAATATGGGTTTTCTGCAGAGGAGGATTCTGCTGCAGAATTGGGTTTGGATAGTCTCTGTTTATCTGGAATTGGAGCCGGCGATTGGGGTTTTGGCTGGCTATGGAGGAGCTGCAGAAAGCTGAAGAAATTGCAGTTGAAAAGCTGTGAAGGGATTGGGGATGGAGGGTCATTTTCGTCATTTGAAAGGTGTTTGCAGGGTGTTCAGGAGCTGGAGCTCCGTACTTGTAGGGCAATAATCGACGGTGTTCTACTGAAAGCGGCGGAGAATTGTGATTCTCTGACTTCCCTTTTGGTTTATGATGGTGGCAGCAGTGAGGGCCTGCTCAGATTCTTTAGCCAAAGTCGTTGTAACTTGCGAAAAGTCGATTTTCGATTGCCCCTCGACCTTAATAACGATCATCTATTGGCTGTCGCGATGAATTTCAGAAGCCTTTCGAGTATTAAGCTTCAAAGTTGCTGTCTTGTCAGCGGTGAAGGCCTCAGAGCTCTTGCTATCGCCGCAAGTTCAGGCCTCGAAGAATTGGCACTGGTGAATTGTGATGTGGTTGAAAGAGAGCCGGGGTTGTTGGCCACATTAGGACAGAATTTGAGGAAATTAAGGAAGTTGGATTTGTCTTATAACGAAATGCTGGTGGATAAAGAGTTCATGTCGATGTTAGTTTCGTGTAATGATTTGGTTGATTTGAGGCTGAGAGGCTGTAGAAGGCTTACTACTGCAGCCATGGTTTCGATTTTTAAGAGCTGTAAGCGTTTGGAGAGTGTTGATATCATGCACTGTCGTGGGATTCAAGCCGAGGCGATTGAGTTTTTGGTCCTCAACTCTCCTCAGCTGAGAGAGGTGCAGGTTGAGCAAAGCAAGATATCGGATGCAGCAAAGACTTGTGCCTCAAGTAAGTTCATTGAGGCTGATGCTTGATTCGGCGAAGCTACAAATGTATAATTATGTTAATAAAATGTTTCCAAGGAAACGAAACAGGTATTTATCGATTCTCTATACTTGTTCGATTTTAAGTTGTAAATAGGTTTGTTGTCTGGAAATGAACTCCAGAAGAGCAGCTTATGCTCTCTCTAAATAATGATACTTGTAAGTTATGTATACGAATGTTAATTATTAATAAATGAAGATTATTATATCAGTTAAGCTTTGATTATCGTACTGTACATAGATTTAATTACCGAGTTTGGTTGGAAGCAAATCGATCGAAACAAAATGTACGAGTTTCCTGAGGTCTTGGAGCAGAACGCATTGGTTATGTAGTTAAGAAAGTACTAGGTTGCTCAAGTTGCATAAGATTTTGGACTTGTCTTAACAACAAATATGCTGCTGGTTGGACTCAAATGATACCGCTCGAGTTTCATTCTGATTCCGCTCTTTCGCTAGTACTTGTCACTAGTTCATAGGGAGTTCTTAGAACATTTCAAAACGCATAACTGAGCATCTGTTTCAGTTGTTAAACCGCTGCTCGTGCAGCTGCAAGGTCGATCCACTAGACCATGTTGAATTGTTGCTGGACATAAGACAGAACTTTCTAGTTTATGGTATCGTTTTTGGGTGTAAGACGCGTGATGAGTGAGATAGAGAAGGGGGTATATCTCTGGTTACACGGTAGAATCTCTCCCTGCTATGACAGTTTCGGATAGCTTTGAGCTCTCCCCTACGAAATGTAAAACTCCGTTTTCGCGGAGTTCTTAGGTGGTTCCGTCTCCATTAGTTTTGATGGTTGTTTGTTGAACTTTCAGATTCCTATTTAGTTGGATTTCTGGATAAAAAGTCATTCTCTTGGTTGGTTGGTTGGTTGATTCGAAACACTCAACCACTTCACTTAGTTGTAACTTGTGCTTGTTAGTTAATCTTAATAATAAGTAATCGATTGCCATTTTGCGAAAGATTAAGACTTAATCGTGTTGCAACCGTTGTTAAGCGAGATCGAGAAGCGGTTTTCGTGATCTTCTTTGGATTTCTTGAGATTATGCAAATTAATGTGGGTTTAAGCAGGTCTCTGTCATAGGTTGTGCAAGTTAGAACAATGCCTTTGCCTTCAATTCACCCTTCTATTTGTATTGTACCATTAAATTGACATAATATTTACCTCCCTATCAAATCAAGTTTACTGCAGCTGCAATGTAAGCTTTTATTTTAGAATAGAAGGAGAGAATTTTTCAGTATGCCTAGCACACGGCCAAGTAATTGTGTTATTACGCTTTGTGTACCTAACACACGGCCAAAACAATTTCGAAAAGAAATAGTTGGTCAAAACTCAAATGTAAGCACCAATAATTTGACCAAAAAAAATAAATGAAATAGCAAATTATTTAATTATTTTCAAAATGGGGCTGCTTTCTGTGAGAGCACACACGTCCAAATTCCTTATTTATTTATTTATTCATACAATTCTTTTGTTGGGTAGCATAACCCTTGTTTTTCTCAATGTAAAATATAGTTTCCAAAACAAACAAAAAAATAATAATATGTAAAATATGATTATTTTTTAATTAATATTAAATGGCGATGAAAACAATGAATAGCTCAAATTATACTAACATTTGTACGATAAACTCAACAATCTTCTGTGAATTATATTAAATGAGGATAAAAATAATGAACAGCTCAAATTATAGTAATGTTTGTTCGGTAAACTAAACATTTTTTTATATATAAAAACCAAGCATTATTTCACTTTAATTAAAAGTCTAGAAATTTAATCTAGGCTTTCATTTACACCATTAATGTCCATTCAATTCAAGTACATTCAAATTATGATTTTCAATTTTTCTGCATGGCTTAAATGTCAAAATAACTCTGTGTTTTATTCTATCGGCAAATTTAGTTCATGTGTTTTCAATTTGGTTCAATTGGTCCTTGTGTTTACATTCGTTAGCCAATTCAAGACATTTTGTTAAAGGACCGTTAAAATTGACATGTGTCAGGCACGTGAGAGGATAAAAACGTAATTTTATGTACACCCACTAAACAGATACGATGCCTATATTTAGAAAATGACGCTTCATTCAATTCACTTGAGTACTATGCGATTTAGAACATGTCAATTTTAACTGTCTTTTAACGGAATGCTTAAATTGGCTAACCGATATAAACACAATGACAAATTTGAGCAAGTTGAAACACAGGAACTAAATTGACCGATATAGTAAAATACAGAGACCCAAATTAAAACACATGAACTAAATTGACCGATAAAGTAAAACATTTTAACAATTTTAACATTTAAGCTTTTCTGCAATGCAACGGAGCATTGGGTACTCTCGTAAAATAAATGATTCTAAACAAAAGATAGATCATACGGCTACAAATCCAGAGCAGTCAATACCACTGTTACCACATGACATCGTGGCCACATGAAATCCTCGAAAGTTTAGGTGTATGAAAACTAAAGGGCACTAGTTCGCCGCTCTCCATGGAGGTCACCGGCGAGGGCTCGCCGTTGCCGCGGTTTCTAGATTGATTGTCCACTAAAAAGTCCATAGCAACTTTATTTGACCCCGAAAAAAAACTCCCATTGGCTCAAGTCCGTTGATTACTAATTAAACATAAATCGAACTCACAAAACACGTTTAATGCATCAAATACAATATAATACTATGATCCAAATACATTACCAACAATTTCTTGATGGAACAACAAAATATAAGCATACCTGATCAACTTAATTGATAAGATTCATCTTTTGGGTCGGAAACTTCGTGGATGGCCTGAGAATAGAGTACACAAAACAAGGGTTTTTAGCTAAAATGGTTATTGAGATTTGCATAATTCCTCACTTTAGTTTGTAACAATGAAAATCAATAGAAATTGTCTTTTAAGTTTGTCCGCCGTAAAACATTTTGGTCATTCCGTGAAACATTTGTCCATATCCTTGTTAAATAGAGGGGTTGATTGAAAAGAAAAAAAAACCCTAAAAAGTGATCACATGGTCGCTTAAGTGACAATTTAACGAAATATATATATATTTTTTTTTTGGGTTACACCTCTATAACCACGTAACCTCAAGGGATGCTCGGTCCAAAAACCTTTACAAAAATCAAAATTGTACCTTACATGAACCAAGGTCCTAAAGATTGAGAAAAATCATTTATTCACAATCATTGATAAAGGATTCCTCGAAAAGTTAAGGACTAGTAATCCTTTTTTCAAAATCGAACGTATTCGGTCTTATACATACGAGAGGAAGGTAATCAAAAAAGAAAGAAGATGAGTTATTCTTTCTTTTATCATTTAGGAGCCGTGTGAAATGAGTCTCTGCACAGTTTTGAATAAGAGAAAGAAACGAGGAATCATCTTTTGGACTCTGACTCTGCCATCCAGTTGTTGCTTTTCTTCCTGATACTTTCGAAAATTGCTGCTTCAACTTCAGCCACTCGAATTTTTGATATTCCTTTTACTTCTCATCAAACAAATGGCATCTTCTTTTGAAAACCTATAAATTATCACCAGCCACGAACACCCAAATCGGGATACCAGACCACCTTTTCCTGGACCATGGCTGGACATGGTTTTGGGCCATATTCTGCCAAATGAGGCCCTTTGGGCCAGCCCATCAGGGGGGCCCACTTCTAGACTAAAATTTTCAACGGTCAGGAATGGGAATCAGTGGGACCCAGCGGCAAAATCAGCGGTGCCGTGACAGCTTATAAAAACATAGAATAAAGCATCTAGCCGTCACACGGCTCTCACTTTTCGCGGGGCAAAATTTTTAGCGGGAAACGAATGAATCCAAATGTTGGAGGTTTCAAAGGGCAAGTTCCCGCCAAAAGTGTCGGGCAGTTCGGGCAGGCAGCAAAGCGGGTTGGGTCTCTCTCTCTCTCCGCTGGGACATTGGGGTTGGGCAAGGGCGGCCTGAAACCGCGTAGAAAAACAAAAGTCAGCTTGTGAGGGCCAGCGGGCCGGAGGGAACGACATTCGATAAAATTAATTAAAATTTTGCATTAAAAAATAATAATTTGTTACTTATGTAATTAGTAACCTTATTAATCCACAGATTAGGATTAGAATCTTGGATTAGTCTTAGGATTCCTTGGAAGGGCCACGTGTACGCGTTTACCACCTTTCTTACCCGTTCATTGGATTCCTTCCTAGCAATGTATCTTAACCTTTTGCCTTTCTCATTTCAAATTTAATAGTGTAATGCGACACCAACTGTAACCCTATCTCTACTCTCTAACCCCGTTCGCCTTCCTCACGACAATCATTTAGATGCAACGAGGTGTATACCTTTTTAATAGCATATCTCTATCTTTATGAGACATTAAAAGATTAGTAGTGTTATCCACACACTCTTTGTTAATTACTGTTTTTTTATTTTCTTCAATTTATTCAATTCGACAGTCGTAAGTGCGTGAGAGGTAAAAAAGAACTTATGGATAGCACCCCCTTAGAAGAGATATAGGCACACCAAAATATACACCTCTAACAAAGAAAGAACCTGACTATTTTGGGTATATGTATATTTTGATGTCATCAGACGTATGTATATTGCTTTTTAAATATAAAACTAAATCACGTGGTGAGTCTTATACTTACGAGGAGGTATACTTTAGTAGCATGTAAGAAAATACCGTATCTAATACTTTTCTCTCTCTGTTTCTCTAGAATATCAGATAGAGCATATACTTAGTATAAGCATGTCTCTCTCGCGCAGATGCAGGCAATGTACTATACGTATATATGTTACTATGATGCTTAATTAGTGCTATGTTTCACTAACTACCATGCATTATATTTTGGTTTTTTCGTTGAAGCGCACATGGGTTATGTATTTGTTTAGGTTAAGGAAGATCTTTGTGATCTTGTGTCTCAGTAATGCATACATGCATGTGTACGCCTCCTATCAGTATGCATTTGATTAACATATTTGCTCTTTACTAATCAAATTTTAAAGTGCTCAAACCAACTTTGACCACCCTAGAAGCATGGTTCATGGAACAATTATTCTCTACTGTTCATAAACTATATTGAAGTACGAACAAGAACAAATGGACATTGGGACAAAGGTAGTCCTAATGGTCCCAGGATCACCTAGAGTTTAAGAAATATATATATGTGAAGTTATACCGAGGACCTCCGAATGTTTGGTACTGGTCTCTTTTCTGTCTATCTAGTGCTCAACAGGTTGCGTCGACATCACTCGACAAATGTTCTCTATATCACTCATCAGATTGCTTCAGCATATGTCAATATCTGTTGACATGTGCGCAACATGATTGGCTGACGACAACAAGCCCACAAAGTATTCAACCAAATGCCTCTGTGACTAAATTGAATTTTTTTTTTGTGCGCTTCGACCTCTATTTTTATCTAAAAACTTATATTTACCTTGAAACCCCTTAGGTTCGAATCTTGAATCCGCTACTGAGTGCAAATCACTAACATATCAATAATTGAATTAATAACACCTCATAACGATATTATAATAAATCTGAAACACTCTTAAAATCAACAAACTAAGTAATTATATCCTTGATCACGAGTCAATCCATCACTAATTTGACTATAACGAGAAGAAAAATAGTTTATTCTGGCTAGGAAGACTTGAAAGATAATTTAATGATGTTTCAAACCCTAATTAAGTAAGATATGAGGGAGAACAAAAAAAGGGTCAATCACTTTAATTAGTTGAATTGAAAGTTTGTAGATAAGCAACATTCATGTTGTCTTCTTCCAAGGAGACGATTTATATATATTTTGATTCCTCACAGTCCATTTCACCAGATTCTTGCCTGGTCAAGAAAACTATGTTCCAAATTTGTGAACAGTTTTTATCTCTCAAAGATTTGCCAATTGCCCCATTTGAAAATGATTGTGTTGCCTTGGTACTATATGCCGTGGTAAAATACCAAAGGAAAAGACAATGACTGTCAATTACAATTTACAAGCAAGTTATGAATTTGAAACAAGCGGAGAAAAACTCTCATGTAGTCAGATACATCCCCCCGTTTTTCTCTTTCAACTGATGAGCAGGAAAAGAGAGAAGGGGTATAGTCTAGGGATAGAGACGTATTTCTTGAACGAGTGACACATACTCTATTTTGACTTAGATTACAAATGCTAACGAGACACTAATCAAGGTTTTTTTTTTCTTTGGGACAAAGCGGTATTCTAATCTAATATAAATTTTTAAAAAAAAGGGATTTGAACTCGTGTACTGATGTGAGAGCATATTGTTTGAACAAACTTAGCTACGTCCAGTCCCAAATACATATGGAAACATTCTTGAGAATATGCAATCAAGTATTGCATCTTTGTAAAATCCAATAAAAAATAGAACCCAAAAAAGAAAAAAAATTTAAAAGCAGAAAGTCAAAAATTAACAATCTGACTTCTCATTAGAAAACCCTAAAAATCAATCAACTTGATGTGGTATCCAAGTTTAACCACACCACTAAGATGTCTATTTAATCCAAAAAATAGGACCTTAATTTTTACTAAAACTTTGCTGTACACTTTCTCTAAAGCAACAAAAAAAGCCCTAAAAGGATCCTAATCCCTAGAACCCCTTTGTTTAATCTTGCATAATCACTTGTTAAACAAATCCCTTGATCATGCAAAACATATCCTCCCTACTCCATAAACAAATGGGTTGTAACCTGTTTTTTAATTCTTTTGCCAAAGAATAGCAGCTGGTAGTTTCGCAATCTACTTTTTCTAGGCTGATAAGATTTACAGAAGCATCTTGACTTCTTCCTGCTAACTACCATCATATGATTCACCAGCATAAAAAATCGTACCTGAGACATGTCGTGTGAAATATGGGTCTCAAATTCAATCCAACCACTATGTCACCCCGTCATGTTTGGTTGTTACTTGTTTGGCGGCATGATAAACATGATTTAATCTTATCCAAAAACAGTACAACAAATTGACAACTTGTCTTTGTCGACTCATCAAGTGCCGCAAACGTGTTTAACTTGAAGCTCTACCAAACAAGGCCTTCCAGCCCCACATAGGATTTTAATCTATCACCTTATATTGTATTGTCCTTTGTCTTTTAACAGTGAAAGAAGCATTTCAAGGAGCTAGGGTTTCCAGGTGAGGTGGGGACATGTGATTGGAAGATTAAGGCAGAGCGTGGAATTAAAACGGTGCGTGAGGTTGAAAAACAAGCATCCGTGCAGCAGCATCTCCGCCATGGAAAAAGATTTACTTTTACATGCATTGGCCAAACTCTAGGGTTTTCAGCCTGTTTTTTTTCGACATATTATCGAACACAAAACCGTAGTTTTAATATAAACGGACGTCTTACGCTGATTTAGCTGAAAAGACAGCTAGATATTGACAAGTGCATGGTAGGAATTTTGAACCCTCAATGTATACAGTACATGTGTGTTTGTGAACTAAAAAGAGGAAGGTATTGGAGGCACAGGCTTAGCTACCTTCCTAGCTATCTCTCAGTTTAACTCTAAATATCTCTGCTCAAATGCCAATCATTCATTTGTTTCTGTGGAGAGAGAGAGAGAGAGAGAGAGAGAGAGAGAGATGGAGGCACTCTGGCAGCACCGCTCGTTTCAGCTTTACAAAAGTCTGCATGTAAACCAGTGAGAGAGCTCACTGTTCTGGCCGTGGCAGGCAGCCAGCTGCCATGTTTAAGCAATCTCAAGAACTACAGTGACTATAACGAAAATATCCCTGAAGAAAAATTGGAATATTTGGTACAACTTTTCGAAATCTAAAGTTTGAGTTCAACCCATCAATTTATTTAATGTTTTCACTTGCATAGTAGCAAATATGGATAATACCTTGGTTTTTCACCTGATGAATAAATGCTAGTCAAAATTTTCAAAATTTTAGGTTTTCCAATCTTCAACTTTTAAAGATTTTCCGATAATCTTCGACAACGGCAAGAATAAGCGTTTAGATTATACATAATGAATTATATATTTTTTAAATTAGTCAGTATAGTCCGATGTACCAAACAAATTCAGAAACTGAAATATCCATTACATGGTTGAACATCTCCTTTGAACAGAAGAGTTTCTGTTAACTGAGAGCGGTGCTGCAAAGAAAAACAAGCACCCTTGCAAAGGCATCCAATTCCAAGTTCCAAGACTAACAAAATAAGTCTCAACTCAAACTGCAAAATTATTAACTAAATTAGAAAAAATAAAAAACTTGTCAAATATATGAACTCATCTTCACTATGGGAGTAAAAACTTGGCCTAAACGCTAATCTGGAAATAAACCATTACATAAAAGATTATTTCATCTTTGTACAACACAAGCACCTCCGCTTTGACGAGCGGCGTCAAGATTTAGAGAGACAGACCAACGGCCCACTATTCAACGCTAAAAGAGTGAAAACAAATAAATAAAGGTAAAAATCACAACAAAAACTCCTAATGTCTGCTCTAATTCTTTGCTCTTGCAGCCTAAATATCCAACTCAGTTTGCTTTCTCAACATGGAGCTTGAACACCGTTTCCAAATCCGGCGGTGTGAAGAACTCCTTCACGCCACTGAAGTTGCATCTGGAAGGCGGCCGGCTCTTTCTCGGCGCCGGCGGGCATGACAAAATATCCGGTATTCTTGTTTCTTTCGCTGTTGGGGTTGTCGAATACTCCTCCTCTTCTTCTACGTCGTCTGTCTCCTTCCCCCTCGCCGATTTTGTGTTTACCGGCTTTAAGCAAGTTCGTACCGAGATTCCGGCGATTACCCACTTCTTGCCTTCGGATTCCATGCTTCCGTCCACCACCTGGGACTTCTTCGAAAAAACCATGTCTCAATTTCTGAAGAAATCGCTCTTTTCGTCGCTGAAATCGAGCCAAAACAGAGCAAGAACAGAGCAAAAAAAGGTAGGATTTTGATGCGAGAATCAGAATAAATCGAGGAAAAAAAGATGGGTTTTGATCTGGGAATCGGAACAAACCAAGAGAACAAGCTTAAAGAATCGGAGAGAGAAAGATTGGAAGAAAGATTGAGAGAGAAAAAGGGTCTTTGTTTCTTCTTTGAAGAAGCTAAAGATTTTGAAGGCGGCTGGAGAGAGAGAGAGGAGGGAAATAGTACGGTTTGATTGGAAAAGAAAAGTTTTTTAGAGAGACAAAATAAAGATGTATATATATATATGTAGATATGTAGATATGTAGATATATATGTATAACATAGGCAAAAGTTAAAAGAAGGCTAATCAGTGTGGAAATTGATCAAGCGAGAGCTGCCCGGTATTTTGCGGGCAGCCCCAAACCGAGTGAAATGGATTTTGGCGCCAAAAGTTTGAGGTTTGGTTAGCAACGGCTCTTTTTCCCGCGTTAGGGTTGAGTTGGGATATTACGGTGCCCTTGTTGAGAATTATTATTTTCTGGGGACTGGTGCTGGCCAGTCAGGGCACAATCACCGGCATATGAAACGGTGTCGTTTTAAGGTAAAATCAACTGTGTATTTATTGTCTGGTTCTGACCAACCTGGGCCTGGGCCAAAATTAGCAGGCTTCAGACTTCCAGTTCAGCCTTTTGGTTGTATTACCTAGGAAGGTCCAAAACAGGAGAAACGGATGTGACACCCTTACATTATCCCAAGTTATGTACAATATATATGTAGCATCGTATGATTGAACTGAGATACTGATAATTATACGAAGTTCTTTTCTCATAATGGACCGCTTTATAAATATTAATTTTTTCAGAAAATAGAATAGTCAAAAGGCGGAGTAAGACTGAGTAACTAGCGTTTTTCAGTGGCGGATGGTTGTTGAGTGTGATTCATCATGTTACCTGCATACTCACAATAATAGTATGCTTGCTTACTTGAAATGGGAAAATTATGCTGCAGTAAAGAAAAAGGAGGAAAAGTGTGTGTGATCAACTTGCCCTCTGTATTGACATAATTCTTCATTTTTCATGTATTTGATTACATATTTTAAGACGGGTGTCACACTTTTCCACTCCTACATGTCTTGGTAAAATCTTATAAATTAGAACAATTCAATTTCTTATAATTTAGTGAATGCAGAAAAAATAATTGAAAACGAGTTCATTTTTTCATTTTTATAAGTAAACATATCATAACTAAGTTTTTTCACCATTGTGTTGAGTTTGATTCACTTTGCAGCCACACCCGAAAATTACTCTTGTATTAAAACCTCATAATAGTATATTGTATAGTTCTAGGAGTAGGATTATCTCTCATCCGAATTCCCTTCCTTTCAGTCCCCTCCTCTCTCATTTTTTTTATTTTTCTCTCTATAAAGAAGTCAACAAAAGATGTTAACGTGACTCAATCGTGATCTTTTAAATAGAAAAGTACTGAAGAAAAAAAAAAGTAATTTAGAGGCGAGAAAATCTTGTTCCGTTTTAGAATGTCTTAATTTCTGTGTTTCCATTATGAAATCAGCAAAAGAATATATGGTTTTGTTTTTTGTTGGGAAAATTAGCAAAGAATTTTGCATGCTGATCTGGAAAAATCAGAGGCCAGATTTTCCTCGACGTCAGATGTGGGGTCCTCCATGGGCGGCCAGCCACCTCAGCCACCCAATGGGGAACGCCGTCCGAAATCAGGGCTGACATGGTACCACGTAAGCACAGACTTCAGTCTCAGAGTCTACGAGTCCTTTGGATCCTGAGGTCGCCGATTCATGTGCGCCTTACATGGTAGGGCCCACAGAGCCTCTGGCCAATCGGACATCTTGGAGGGCGGTGTCGGTGGGCCCACCTCTGCGCCTGATCTCATCTTTTAGCGGGTACGGCATTTAGTTTATCTCTGGACGGTGCTGATCCACATAAGCGACATCACCGACCGTCGGCTCAAAGCCGTGGAGAGAGTGGTAGCCGTCGGATCGTGTTACGAAGTGAGAAAAAAGAATATTAGTGGAATAAAGAATAATATGGCTTATTATATCTCGATCAACTTTATAGAGTGGGGCTGGCTCACTGGGGCAGCATTAGCTTGGTGAACCGTGACGTGACATTAGTTCTTCTTGTGTTTAGTTGGACTAGGACAAATATGTGGGGACAGTGACCGTGGTTTGACCACCTTAGGCCATCTCCAACCAATGAGGGCTCGTTTTAACTCTCTGGCCCTCCAAAATTCTCTAAGATATTAATATTTTAATAAACAGTACATGGCCATATTTGCCTCCGTCTCCAACCGAGGGCCAGATGGCTCGTTTTAGCCTTTTCACAAAAAACAGTCTCCAACCGAGGGCCAAATGGCCATAGGGCCAAACATAATTTATTATTTAAAAACTACAACTTAAAAACATAATTTATTGTTTAAGTTTCATGTTGGTTAATGTTATTTAATGTTGTTTCATATTGTTTAATGTTGTTTCATGTTAATTTAATTTAATGATGTATAATGGCTTAGGAAGTTATAGGAAAAAAATGGAATTTAAAAAAAATATGAAACAAATTTTGTGAAATATAAGTTATAGGAAAAAAATGGAATTTAAAAAAAATATGAAATTAATTTTGTGAAATAGAAGTTATAGGAAAAAATAGAAGTTATATGAAAATTTTTGTAAATAAAAACTAATAATAAAATTGTAAAAAAAAAAAAATCAAATGCAACGGCTTTGATTTTTTTCTTAAGAAATCATGTCGGTTATAAGTTATAACCGACAGAAATAACAAAACATTAAAAAAAAATGGCCAGCCCCGGGCTGGCTGCATGCAGCCAACCCTCTGGCCTAGCCCTCGGTTGGAGACGGTTTTCGGGCTATTTTCGGCCCTCTGGACCCTTCGGTTGGAGATGACCTTATTGAACAATGTCTAGGGTGTTCATTTTTTCGGGGGATTCTGGTAGCAAGCAAAATATTGGCTTTTTTTTGTTAAACCTACTTCACTTTAGCTTAAGCAATTAAAAAGAATCGTCAGCATCTACCATTACAATCATTAACTTTACATTTCAATCGCCATAACCACCATCATTGCTAATACAATTGTCACCGCTATAACCACAATTGTTATTACTATCATCATCGTTGTCGTTATCATTGGCATAATTGTCACTACCGCCACCAGCATCACTGCCACCACAACCACAATCGCCACCATGTCACCACAACCATAACCACCGCCACACTCCACTATTGGCGCCACGACTATACCTTTACAATTGTTGCTGCCATCACAATTATCATGGCTGAACCCACTGCTCTTGCCACTGCTAGTATCTCCGTCATCGCCACCACCTACGACTGAACCACCAACGTTACACTACTACCATCTTAACCACAACCATCCTTGCCCCCACTAAAATTCCTACAGTCGCCACTTTTTCTGCTGCCACCAATGCTACCTCTGCACCAAAACCACAATACCCTATTATTAGCACCACCACCATTGGAGCATCCACCAATGTCGTTGCTACTACGACCATTACTATGTCTATTTTATCATTATATATAATTTTATCACTTTTACACTAAAATTTATTGAACACTTTTAATTTGCTTTCCATGCTCTCAACATTTTTGAAAATATAGTTTATCAAATGTTCAACTGCTTTATTTTATAACTGATTATTCTTAAAATACATCAAAAACTGCTTTTTACAAAAGCACAACAATCTCAAACTGGCCCTAACTATTCTGATCCAGTAAAATATAATATACAACCATTTATAATATGCAACCACTCTTTTAACTCTTACAGTGACGGGTTCACCCTTTTCTTTTTAGATATGGAATGAAAACTACCTAAACAATGTGCATAGAAAGCCTTACTTCCTACTGTTTCAGCCAACCTTAAAGACTGGACAGATTATGAATTTTTTAATTTCATTAAAATATTTCAAAGCATTTTAAATCAAGATGTATAACGCAATGCCGCATGCCATAAGCAGAACCGCAACTTTCTTTCTGAATGAAGTGATCAAATTGAAAAGGCCTAATCGGATAAATGGTCCCCGTGGTCATAAGTTATTCGGATGATAGCCCCTGTGGTAAAAAAATTCGGATTTAAACCCCTGTGGTCTAAGTCTGTTAGGATTTAAACCCATGTGGTCTAAGTCTGTTAGGATTTATGCAATTTTGTTAAATAATGTTGATGTGGCTGCCACATATATGCCACGTGGCTGCCACATATATGCCACGTGGCTGCCACATATATGCCACGTGGCTGCCAAATGTCTGCCACGTGGCAAAAATAATAATTTTTAATTTTTTAAAAAACCTGAATTTTTACAAAAAAAAAAAAAAAAAAAAACCCAGAAGCTCCCCCGCCCTCCGCCCGTTCCCCCCCCCCCCGCCGGAGACCAGCTCCCCCCGCCGGAGCCCTCTCCCCGCGCGACCCTCCTCCCTCTCCTTCTTCCTTCTTCTTCTTCTTCCCGCCGGCCGCGCGACTCCTCCCTCTCCCTGCGCGACTCCTCCCTTCCCTGCGCGACTCCTCTCCTCCCTTCCCTGCGCGACTTCTTCTTCTTCCCGCCGGAGACCTGCTCCCCCCCTCGCCGGAGCCCTCTCCCCGCGCGACCCTCCTCCCTCTCCCTTTTCCTTCTTCTTCTTCTTCTTGCAGATTTGGTTTTTTTTTTTTTTTTTTTTTTTTGTAAAAATTCAGGTTTTTTTTTAAAAAAATTAAAAATTATTATTTTAGCCACGTGGCAGCCACGTCAGCATTATTTAACAAAAGGGCATAAATCCTAACAGATTTAGACCACAGGGGTTTAAATCCGAATTTTTTTACCATAGGGGCTATCATCCGAATACCTTATGATCACGGGGACCATTTATCCGATTATGCCAATTGAAAAATAATACTATTTATTTTTCTTGTATATAAATATTATTTTCGTTGAAAAAATACAGCCAAGTTGCAGTCTCTTTTGCTTATCCAAATGGGGGCGGCAATCGAAAGCAATAATATGCTTTTATTTGGTCGGTTTTGATGGAGATTGTTGTCTTGTAATTTTATGCTATTTTTCTCGTAAATCTTTATTATGGGTTCGTTTAAAAATGTTTTTAAAAGATCGAAAACACTTTTTGTGAAAATATTTTTGAAATTAATTTTACTAAAAAAAAGCAAGTGAATCCTATAAATCCACTTGAAGTGTAACATCTCACATCGATTAACAAAGAGGGGGTGATGTGCCTTATATGTACATGCACACCTCTCTATAGCACGAGGCATTTTGGAGACTCGCTGGTTTCAGATTTCATTGGAATTCCGAAGTTAAGCGAGTTCGGACGAGAGCATTCCCATGATGGGTGACGCACCGGGAAGTTCTCGTCTGAGTTTTCAGAAATAAAACCGTGAGGGCGTGGTCGGGGCCCAAAGCGGACAATATCGTGCTACGGCGGAGCCAGTCTAGGATGTGACATGAAGTGCTTCCTAAAATAAGTATATAACTACTGTTTCCTTTAGAAAACACTTTAAGTGTTTTTGGAACCCAAAATTATTCTCTAAGAGCGATTTCATCTCATTTTAAAAGCATTTCTAAACGAACTTATTATATGAATCCAAAGTTAGGTATACTCTTTGAATTTTGAGCAAATTTTCATTTGACACAATTATTCTAGCTATTTGGACGGCGTACATGGTCCTATATACAGATCATCTAGCTGGATGATGCGCCAACTTGGCATGCCAAGACTAAAAAATCCACGTTAGCATGATACTCTTTCGGTCTACAGTCCAAAACTTGTGTTGGGACAATCAGATCACGGTATTCACAAGTTACGTTTCGTAAAATTTGTTTTCATTTGTTGGTGGAGAAAAGATGGAAAAGACACGAGGGCAAACAAAGAACGTTGGATGAAAAGTGGTGGGAGGAACGTAAAAGAAATATGTGTAAACTTTCTTCGAATTCACTCATAACTTTAGTAAGATGATAAGTAAAATATTTATCAAAAGGGAGAGATATATAATGGAGGGTAACAAATGATATCATTGAATAATTTGGTCCTAATAGCACCAACCTCTCTCTAAACATAATTAGAGAAATGTTCGGGGGACTCTCTTGAAAATAAGACTCTCTGTGAAATCTTTGTCACCTCAAATTTTCGACAGAATGTTATATAATATTAGCTCAATAATTGATATTAAACTGTGAGCCGACAAAATTTTTATAAAAAATGACACTTTTGAAAGAACCTCTTTGACATTTTCTCATATAATTAACTACAAAAGTAATATATTTCAATCGGATGTTGAGAATCAAGGAGATGGTTTCCTGGGACACCTAAGCCCTGGGGCCCCTCCACGCTTGCCAACGTGGACCTTCATTTTATATTGTCTTGTAAATCCTCAGAGGATTTGGATCCTCGCCGGATCCCCTCTGGGGATCCTAGGGATCAACATACGTGGATTGTTGATAAAAAATCATGCGGTCATAATTTTTTCATTTCTTATGTTTTTCATGCAAAACGAGGCAACTTTACTTTTAAAAATATAAAAAACATTTAATTGGAGCCGCACGATTTTTTATCAACGGTCCACGTGCGTTGATCCCTAGGATCCCGCGAGGATCCAAATCCATCCTCAGATGAGTGTTTAAGTTTAAATATCATAATCACGGTCGTTATCGTGGAGAGAATATTGTCTTTGGACTCATTAGAAAAGCAGCCAACCAGAAGCACTTGCTCCAAAATTGCTTTTTCATATTTTCTTTACACTAATTAATTCAGTTTAAGGCGGTTTGAAAACTTACCTCCATACGTAATCTTCAACATTGATGTCTGCAACTGTTTCTTCAAAAAATTGAAAGGTTAAATCTGCGCTTAAACCCCCACAGTGATCAGGCATTGCAAGACCTTTTCTGTTCATTGGACGTATTGGTCTAGCCGCGTTCAATTTTTACTTTGTTAGAACAAGCCGCGAGTTTAAAATTTAAATATCATGATTGACACTCAATGTAACTTAAAATGGAAATTCAAATATTCTTGGGATCAATAATCAACGGTAGTAATTATGATGAGTAAGGTATCAGAGTAGGTTCCTCACATATGAAAGTCAAGTATTATACATATTTCAAGTCACTCGATATCTGTTTTTCACACGTTTAGCTCTCCATACATAAAAGAGCTTCTAACAATGTCAAACCTCAACTTCCTCCAGTAACACAAACTATAAAAGTTGCAAAAACAAATTGTAGTACGCAGATTGGGGAGCTGTAAAGGTGTAATCCCACATTATATATAATGGTCAGACAAAAAGGAAACTGTCAAAAAGTCAAGCTGCTTCCGACTGTAGGTGGATTAAACATCATAATCAATCTTAATAACCTAAACCACCACAAGGTGGCCTATTGGTTGAGGTGAATTCTAGGTCCGTATTCTATATAGCTTGCCTTGAGTTTGATTTCTGACGTTGATGAATCACACGATTGTGGCAAAAAAAGGGCTAAAATATCTCTGTGAGTCTTTTCGACTCCCAAAAGAGTAAACTACCCTGACTTCGCAAGTAGCTGGTCCTTTTTACAAAAAAAAAAAAAAATCTTAATAACCTAAGAATTATTGATCCTAATTGAATTTCCCCAGCTTATATAAAGCTGCATTAGTGTTACTTACAAGGCCATGTGGGAGATCAATCAATCAGTAGGACCATTGCCATAGTGGCCAACTCAGACCAATACAACACATTCATAATATATGAAGAAAAAAGTTGCAATTTTGTCACTTCTTTGGCTGCTTTTTCCAATATAACAATCAAGTGATTAGTACAGATATCTAATGATCAAACTTTCAACTTTAAATCCCACATCGACAGATTCAACTTAAAGCTGCAGACTTTTAAGCTTGCTTTTGAAGTACTGAGATTTTGTAAGTTTTGATCAGAACAAGGTTTCTTCATGCGACTCAGAATCCAGAATCTGAACACTGATGGCAACGGAAGCTGAGGTTCCGGAATCAGTATCCGCCACGGTACGGTTTCTTCATCACTCTCAGTCAAATTGCTTACTGTTCTTTTTCTTCTTGTAATATTATGATCGATCTTTGTATGTATGTAGGATATAACTTTATCTTATAAGATGGTTTTTAGTAGTTTAATCACGTAATCGAAAGATTGATCCGCTGTAATCTACGGTATTAAGGAAATAATAAGTAGGCAAGATCATGTGTTACTAGTTTCGGCAGTTTGTTTTTTGAGCAAGAAATCCAGATAGCAACGTAGATACGCGAAAAATTCAACGTAAACTAGTATATATGGTTATGCTTAAAGCTTGTTTGGATTGATAATCAAAGATCAAACCGTATCGAATCTTAGAAATAGTTTATAAACTCGGATTTTCTCGTAGTATGTTTGATTTCATAGTATTAAATTCAGGATGGCCTGATGTAATGAAAGAAAAGAAACAGACAACTATGCTAAGTGAAGATATTTGTTCTGAAAGAACGCTACGTTGAGCTACTCCGTTCATGTGTTGTGGAAGAATGAACTGTTAACGTTACATTCTGCGCAACGAAAAATAAAGGAAGAAAACATTAGTGTGTGTATAAAGAACAGAGAAATGAGGGGATTCGAGTTACGAATTCCATGCTTAGATTGCTATTGTTCGTTGTATGACAGTTAAAATCTCTCCTTTCGCTGAGCAACGAATGATCTCTTGCAACAGCTTCTTCGTAAAATAAACACGAAGAGTATAGGAGTAATGAAAAATTTGAAGCTTTGCATTCAGTGTGACTATGTTTCTTTTGTTTTGCCTCCTACTCCTGGTTATGAAAATTTGAAAAATGTAATGTTTCCTTTGTAATGCAGACGGAAGGGGAAGGCGGATATCTGACAACGGGGAAGTTTGACATAACTGTAAACCAATTTTCCCCAGTACAATTGAAAAAATCCGAAGGCGAGGAGGATCAACGTCCTGAACCGGTGAAATGCTTTGTAGAGGGTGAAATTGCGCACGTTGAAAGCAAGAACGGAATCGCAGAGTGCGGAAATCCTTTAGAAACACTCTCAGATTCAAAGGTTGACAAACAAGAGGAAGATGCACGGAGAAAAGGTGAGGCACTGGATATAGGAGAGGCTTCAGTGCTGAAGGAGGAAGATAGTGAAGGATTTTCCGCTGTAGAGCACAGCAAAACGAATTCAACAGATCACGATGGAGAAAGCGAGACTAACTTATATGAGAACATTCAGCCTATCACCTATGAGCTTGCTAGACCGAAGTTAAATTCAGAGGAGGATGAAGCAGCAACTTTGAGAGAAAGTTCAAACACAATCACCACTGCTGAAGATGAGAGACAAGTTGTAGAACAAAGCTGCGAGGAAGAGGGGAAGGTAGAGGAAGCAAATACTAGTTATGACACCATTGAAGATGAAACTCCCCACGAACAGGTTAATAAGATACTTGCTTGAACCCTTTTCATTTGAACTAGAAAGTGTGGAAATTTTTTGAGTTTCTTGGTTGCATAATTCAATTGAAAATATATCTCAAAACCTTTTTATCAAAAGACTCAGTTCGTGTTCTATTGATGTTGCAGAATCTCCCAGTGGCAAGTATCTTGATGCGAATTGTTACGGAGTCAGAGATTGCTGAAGTAGGTGAGAGCACCATGTCGGAGCCAAATGAAAATGTTGAAAGATCTGAAGAAGTTCTTAATGTTTCAACGGTGAAAGGTGACGAAGGTGATCAGGGAGATGGCACCAACGCAACTAAGGATGACAAAGATGTAGATACATTTACCACCAAAGTGGCTGAGGATGATGAGTATACTAGTGCAGTCACGATTAAAGAAACGAGCGCAAAAGTAACACCAAATGATGATGAAAGTTCACCACAGACATTGCAGAAATGTGATTCAGGAGAGGAGCTTCAACATTCGCGGAATGTGTTGCCTGAGGAAACTGAGACAGAAACATCCCGGGAAAATGCAGAAGAAAGTACCTGCACAAAAGAGGAAACAACAATTCACCACACGCAAGAATCCTTGGAAGAAGAAAATAAAGAAGCGACTGAAAACACAAGTAATTTAGAAGATGACAATGCAAGGGAGGAGGTAAGATTGGAATTAACGCTTTTCATGAGTTTTTATTTCTGGTTTATGATCTGCCATCTCAGTTTATGATGGTTTCGTCGCTAATGTAGGTGCTTGAGACTTCCGGTACAAAACAAGAAACTGGAGAACACTTTGTTGGGGAAATTCATACGGAATCCACTCAAGATTTCGTTGATAAAGAAACAAATGAAGAAACCTCCACAGAGTCTCAGGTTTACTTGAACACAAACATAAACCCTACCAAAAGTGCTATCCTATTTCTTCGTCTCCAAGTATATGACCTTTCGTTTTTTTTTTTTTCAATTTTAGGCATGTGTTGAGGCAGCCGATTTGAGTACAAATACAGAGGAAAGGAACTTAGAGGAACAGGCCATTCCGGAACTCTCTTCTCCGTTGGTAGTAGAAGAAACAGCTAAGGAAATCCCAAAGGAAGAAGAAACCGGTGGCTTGATTCTAAAAGAAGAGGTTAGCATGATATCAGAATTTTTGATTTTCACATTATAGTCTGTTGTATTACATATTCCAATCAAGAATTGGTATCCCCTGCAGAAAAAGGAAGAAGATGCAGAATGTAACGAGCCCGCTGAGGTAGCGAGTTTGACACATGAAACACAATCTGAAACCACAGAGGACACAACAGAGCCAAATAAGGGACTCAGTGCTCCAATTTCAGAAGAAAGCAACAAAACATTTGTTGAAAATATTTCCACCCTCGCTGAGGTATCTGAGACGGAGACAGAGAAAAATATTCAGGAGAAAGATGGCCTGGTGGTTGGCAATTCTGACTCTGCGTCGGGTGAAGTGAGTCATGTAACAGGTTTGAAGGAAGCTGAAACAGAAAAGGAGGAGCAGAAAGAAAACATCGATACTGCTCCAGAAGAGAAGGGTCAAGCAACCATCTTAAAAGATGAAATGGCCTCGGAAGTTGAAGATATTGGTGTACAAGCAGAGGAAAATTGTGAATCAAAAGAGAAGTTGGAGGAGCATATTCCAACAGCAGCATATGAGGGTGAAGCATTCTCGAAGGAAGCTGAGGCAGAAATTGAGGAGCAGATAAACAATAGTGATGTTGCTGCTGAAGAGAAGGTTTCGGAAACCATCTTAGCAAATGAAAAATCCTTCAACGTGGAAGATACCAATGTGCAAGCAGAGAAAAATGTCGAATCAAATGAGAACTTGGAGGAGAATATTCCAACAGCAGCAGATGAAGGTGAAACATTTCTGAAGGAAGCTGAAGCAGAAAGCAAGGATGAGATTAAAAATGCCGATATTGCTCATGCAGATATTGATGGACACGGAGATGAAATCGATAGTTTTGAAGAGAACTTGGATAAGCAGATTCCAGCAGGGGAATGTGAAACAAGCTTGAAAGCAGCCGAAGCAGAATATAAGGAGCAGGTCATACATGCTGATATTGCTCCTGAAGAGAAGGGTCTAGCAACCATCTTAACAGATGAAACACCCTTAGACATCGAGGATATTGAGGTAAAAACTGAGGACTGTGTCGAATCAAAAGAGAATGTGGAGGAGCAGATTACAACAACAGCAGATGAAGGCGAAAAAAGTACTTATATTTCTCCTGAAGATATTGAAGTACAAGCAGATGAAAATTTTATTACACTAGAGAATTTGGAGAAGCCGATTCGAACAACATCAGGTGAACGAGAAACAGGCTTGGGAGAAGCTGAAGTAGAAATTAAGGAGCAGGTCAAAAGTATTGATATTGTTCCTGAAGAGATGGCAACCATCTCAACAACTGAGACACCCTTGGACGTTGAAGATATCGGTGTACAAGCAGAGGAAACTCTAAAATCAAAAGAGAACGTGGAGGAGCATATTCCAACAGCAGCAGATGAAGGTGAAAAAGTCTTGAAGGAAGCCGAAGCAGAAAACAAGGAGCAGATTGACGAGGAAACTTTGAATTCACAAGAATCCTCAGACAAAGAAAAAGAAGAAGTGACTGAAATTACAAACACAAAAGATGACACTGAAAGGGAGGAGGTAAGATCGGAATAAACTTTTTTATGAGTTTTTCTCTCTGGCTTATCATCTGACAAGTAGTCTCCCTATACGGTTTAGTTATTGACCAAAATGCAGGATTCATAACGTATCACTGATAGATATGAATATGCGAAAATACGATGGTTTATTTTAATATGGTACAAACGATTTCTAAAATCTATTTTCTCCTTATATATTATGACGGTTTCATCTCTAATGTAGGTGCTTGAGACTACCAGCACGGAGCAAGAAACTGGAGAACATGTGGTACACGAAATTCATACAGTCCCAGAACCCCCTCCAGATTCCATTGATAAAGAAACAAATGAAGACAACTCCGCGGAATATCAGGTTTACCTGGACACAAACATAAAGCCTACAAGTGCTGTCCTTTTTCTTCGTCTCCCAGTACATAACCTATGTTTTTTTTCCCTTCCAATGTTAGGCATGTACTGAGGTAGCTGATGTGAGTACAAGTGCAGAGGAAAAGAACTTAGAGGAACATGCCATTCGGGAACTCTCTTCTCCGCTGGTAGTAGAAGAAGCAACTAAAGAAATCCCGGAAGTTGAAAGGCAGGACAAAAACATTGATACTGCTCCTGAAGAGAAGGGTCAAGCAACCATCTCAGCAGATGAAATGGCCTCGGAAGTTGAAGATATTGATGTACAATTAAAGGAGAATCTTGAGTCGGAAGAGAACTTGGAGGAACAATTTCCGATAGCAGCAGATGAAGGTGAAATAATCTCGAAAGAAGCCAAAGCAGAAAACCAGGAGCAGATAAAATATGTTGATATTGCTCATGAAGATGTTGATGCACAAGCGGAGAAAACTGTCAACTCAGAAGAGAACATAGATAAGAAAATTCCGCCAATAGCACATGAAGGTGAAACAAGCTTGAAAGAAACCACTGTCTTGATTCTAAAAGAAGAGGTTAGCATGATATCAGAATTTTCGATTTTTACATTATAGTCTATTGCATTACATATTCCAATCAAGAATTGGTATCCCCTGCAGAAAAAGGAAGAAGATACAGGAGAAAGCAACAACACATTTGTTGAAAATATTTCCACTCTCGCTGAGGTATCTGAGACGGAGACTGAGAAAAATGTTCAGGAGAAAAATGGCCTGGCTGTCAGCAATTCTGACTCTGCGTCGGGTGAAGTGAGTCATGTAACAGGTTTGAAGGAAGCTGAAACAGAAAAGGAGGAGAAGAAAGAAAACATTGATACTGCTCCGGAAGAGAAGGGTGAAGCAACCATCGTAAAAGATGAAATGGCCTCGGAAGTTGAAGATACTGATGTACAAGCAGAGGAAAATTGTGAATCAAAAGAGAAGTTGGAGGAGCATAGTCCAACAGCAGCAGACAAGGTTGAAATATTCTCAAAGGAAGCCGAGGCAGAAAATGAGGAGCAGAAAAACAATAGTGATGTTGCTGCTGAAGAGAAGGTTTCGGAAACCATCTTAACAAATGAAAGAACCTTTGACGTGGAAAATACCAATGTGCAAGCAGAGAAAAATGTCGAATCAAATGAGAACTTGGAGGAGACTATTCCAACAGCAGCAGATGAAGGCGAAACATGCCTGCAGGAAGCTGAAGCAGAAGGCAAGGATGAGATTAAAAGTACTGATATTGCTCATGCAGATACTGATGGACATGGAGATGAAATTGATAATTCTGAAGAGAACTTGGATAAGCAGATCCCAGCAGGCGAACGTGAAATAAGCTTGAAAGCAGCCGAAGCAGAATATAAGGAGCAGGTCAAACATGCTGATATTGTTCCTGAAGAGAAGGGTCTAGCAACCGTCTTAACAGATGAAACACCCTTAGATGTCGAGGATATTGAGGTAAAAACTGACTGTGTCGAATCAAAAGAGAATGTGGAGGAGCATATTCCAACAACATTAGATGAAGGCGGAAAAAGTACTTATATTTCTCCTGAAGATATTGAAGTACAAGCAGATGGAAATTTTATTACACTAGAGAATTTGGGGAAGCCAATTCTAACAACATCAGGTGAACGAGAAACAGGCTTGGGAGAAGCTGAAGCAGAAATTAAAGAGCAGGTCAAAAGTATTGATATTGTTCCTGAAGAGATAGCAACCATCTCAACAGCTGAGACACCCTTGAATGTTGAAGATATCGGTGTACAAGCAGAGGAAACTCTTAAATCAAAAGAGACCGTGGTGGAGCATATTCCAACAGCAGCAGATGAAGATGAAAGATTCTTGAAGGAAGCCAAAGTAGAAAACAAGGAGCAGATCGAAGAGGAAAATTTGAATTCCCAAGAACAAGTGACTGAAATTACAAACACAATAGAAGATGACACTGAAGGGGAGGAGGTAAGATTGGAATAAATTATTGTATGAGTTTTTCTCTCTGGCTTACCATCTGACAAGTAGTCTCCCTACACGGTTTTGTTATTGACCAAGATGCAAGATTCATAACGTATCACAGATACATATGAACATGTGAAGAAACTATGTTTTATTTTAAAATGGTTAGAACGATTTCTAAAATCTATTTTCTCCTTATTTATTATGACGGTTTCATCTCTAATGTAGGTGCTTGAGACTACCAGTACGGAGCAAGAAACTGGAGAACATGTGGTACACGAAATTCATACTGTCCCAGAACCCCCTCGAGATTCCATTGATAAAGAAACAAATGAAGACAACTCTGCAGAATATCAGGTTTACCTGGACACAAACATAAAGCCTACAAAAGTGTGATCCTTTTTCTTCGTCTCCCAGTACATAACTTTTGTTTTTTTTTTTCCCTTCCAACGTTAGGCATGTACTGAGGCAGCTGATTTGAGTACAAGTGCAGAGGAAAAGAACTTAGAGGAACATGCCATTCGGGAACTCTCTTCTCCACTGGTAGTAAAAGAAGCAACTAAAGAAATCCCTAAGGAAGAAGAAACCTACGCCACGCTTCTAGAAGAAGAGGTAATCTAGCATTCGATATCAAATTTTTAGATTAAAATACACTATAGTATTATCTTGCAAATTGAAATTTACAACTCATATCAACAACAGGAAAAGGAAGGGCATGCAACATGTAACAAGCCCAATGAGGAACATGAGGCAGAGATTGAGAAAAATATTCAGGAGAAAGATGGCAACACAGTTAGCAATTCTGAATCTCTGTCCGGAGAACTGAGTCATGTAACAGCCTTGAAGGAATGTGAAACAGAGATCGAAAGGCAGGACAAGAACATTGATACTGCTCCTGAAGAGAAGGGTCAAGCAACCATGTCAGCAGATGAAACAGCCTCGGAAGTTGAAGATATTGATGTACAATTAAAGAAGAACCTTGATGTACAATTGGAGGAACAATTTCCAACAGCAGCAGATGAAGGTGAAATAATCTCGAAAGAAGCTGAAGCAAAAAACCAGGAGCAGATAAAAAATGTTGAAATTGCTCATGAAGATGTTGATGCACAAGCAGAGAAAACTGTCAACTCAGAAGAGAACATAGATAAGCAGATTCTGCCAATAGCACATGAAGGTGAAACAAGCTTGAAAGAAACTGCCGTCTTGATTCTAAAAGAAGAGGTTAGCATGATATCAGAATTTTCGATTTTTACATTGTAGTCTATTGTATTACATATTCCAATCAAGAATTGGTATCCCCTGCAGAAAAAGGAAGAAGATACAGAATGTAACGAGCCTGCTGAGGTAGCGAGTATGACACATGAAACACGATCTGAAACCACAGAGGACATAACAGAGCCAAATAAGGACCTCAATGCTCCAATTTCAGGAGAAAGCAACAAAACATTTGTTGAAAATACTTCCACACTCGCTGAGGTATCTGAGACGGAGACTGAGAAAAATGTTCAGGAGAAAAATGGCCTGGCTGTCAGCAATTCTGACTCTGCGTCAGGTGAAGTGAGTCATGTAACAGGTTTGAAGGAAGCTGAAACAGAAAAGGAGGAGCAGAAAGAAAACATTGATACTGCTCCGGAAGAGAAGGTTCAAGCAACCGTCTTAAAAGATGAAATGGCCTCGGAAGTTGAAGATATTGGTGTACAAGCAGAGGAAAATTGTGAATCGAAAGAGAAGTTGGAGGAGCATATTCCAACAGCAGCAGACAAGGTTGAAACATTCTCAAAGGAAGCCGAGGCAGAAAATGAGGAGCAGATAAACAATAGTGATGTTGCTGCTGAAGAGAAGGTTTCGGAAACCATCTTAACAAATGAAAGAACCTTCGACGTGGAAGATACCAATGTGCAAGCAGAGAAAAATGTCGAATCAAATGAGAACTTGGAGGAGACTATTCCAACAGCAGCGGATGAAGGCGAAACATCCCTGCAGGAAGCTGAAGCAGAAAGCAAGGATGAGATTAAAAGTGCTGATATTGTTCCTGAGGAGAAGGGTCTAGCAACCGTCTTAACAGATGAAACACCCTTAGATGTCGAGGATATTGAGGTAAAAACTGAGGACTGTGTCGAATCAAAAGAGAATGTGGAGGAGCAGATTCCAACAACAGCAGATGAAGGTGAAAAAAGTACTTATATTTCTCCTGAAGATATTGAAGTACAAGCAGATGAATTTATTACACTAGAGAATTTGGAGAAGCCGATTCTAACAACATCAGGTGAACGAGAAACAGGCTTGGGAGAAGCTGAAGCAGAAATTAAGGAGCAGGTCAAAAGTATTGATATTGTTCCTGAAGAGATGGCAACCATCTCAACAGCTGAGACACCCTCGGACGTTGAAGTTATCGGTGTACAAGCAGAGGAAAGCCTCAAATCAAAAGAGAACATGGAGGAGCAGATTCCAACAGCACCAGATGAAGGTGGAAAATTCTTGAAGGAATCCAAAGCAGAAAACAAGGAGCTGATCAACGAGGAAAATTTGAATTCAGAAGAATCTTCAGACAAAGGAAAACAAGAAGTGACTGAAACTACGAACACACTAGAAGATGACACAGCAAGGGAGGAGGTAAGATTGGAATAAACCTTTTCATGAATTTTTCTTTCGGTCTTATCATCCGACAAGTAGTTTCCTTAACGCGGTTTAGTTATTGACCGAAATGCAGGATTCATAACGTATAATAGATATGAACATGCAAAAAAACAAAGTTTTATTTAAAATGGCACAAACGATTTGTAAAATCTATTCTCTCCTACATATTATGACGGTTTCATCTTTAATGTAGGTGCTTGAGACTACCAGCACGAAGCAAGAAACTGGAGAACATGCGGTACACGAAATTCATACTGTCGTGGAACCCCCTCAAGATTCCATTAATAAAGAAACAAATGAAGAGAACTCCGCGGGATATCAGGTTTACATGGACACAAACATAAAGCCTACAAAAGAGTTATCCTTTTTCTTTGTCTCCCAGCACATAACCTTTGTGTTTTTTTCCTTCGAATGTTAGGCATGTACTGATGCAGCTGATTTGAGTACAACTGCAGAGGAAAAGAACTTAGAGGAACATGACATTCAGGAACTCTCTTCTCCACTGGTAGTAGAAGAAGAAACTAATGAAATCCCGAAGGAAGAAGAAACCTGCGCCACGCTTCTAGAAGAAGAGGTAATCTAGCATAGGATATCAAAATTTATATTATTACATTATAGTATTATCTTGCAAATTCAAATTTACAGTTCATATCCACAACAGAAAAAGGAAGGGCATGCTACACGTAACGAGCCAACTGAGAAATATGTGGCAGAGATTGAGAAAAATATTCAGGAGAAAGATGGCAACACAGTTAGCAATTCTGAATCTCTGTCTGGAGAACCGAGTCATGTAACAGCCTTGCATGAATCTGAAACAGAGATCGAAAGGCAGGACAAAAACATTGATACTACTGCTGAAGAGAAGGGTCAAGTAACCATCTTGAAAGGTGAAACAGCCTCGGAAGTTGAAGATATTGGGGTACAAGCAGAGGAAAAATATGAATCAAAAGAGAATTTGGAGGAGCATATTCCAACAGCAGCAGACAAGGTTGAAACATTCTCGAAGGAAGCTGAGGCAGAAAATGAGGAGCAGATAAACAATAGTGATGTTGCTGCTGAAGAGAAGGTCCTGGAAACCATCTTAACAAATGAAAAATCCTTCGACGTGGAAGATACCAATGTGCAAGCAGAGAAAAATGTCGAATCAAATGAGAACTTGGAGGAGAATATTCCAACAGCAGCAGATGAAGGTGAAACATTCCCGAAGGAAGCTGAAGCAGAAAGCAAGGATGAGATTAAAAATGCTGATATTCCTCATGCAGATATTGATGGACACGGAGATGAAATTGATAGTTCTGAAGAGAACTTGGATAAGCAGATTCCAGCAGGGGAATGTGAAACAAGCTTGAAAGCAGCCGAAGCAGAATATAAGGAGCAGGTCATACATGCTGATATTGCTCCTGAAGAGAAGGGTCTAGCAACCATCTTAACAGAAGAAACACCCTTAGACGTCAAAGATATTGAGGTAAAAACTGAGGACTGTGACGAATCAAAAGAGAATGTGGAGGAGCAGATTCCAACAACAGCAGAAGAAGGAGAAAAAAATACTTATATTTCTCATGAAGATGTTGAAGTACAAGCAGATGAAAATTTTATTACACTAGAGAATTTGGAGAAGCCGATTCGAACAACATCAGGTGAACGAGAAACAGGCTTGGGAGAAGCTGAAGCAGAAATTAAGGAGCAGGTCAAAAGTATTGATATTGTTCCTGAAGAGATAGCAACCATCTCAACATCTGAGACACCCTTGGACGTTGAAGATATCGGTCTACGAGCAGAGGAAACTCTCAAATCAAAAGAGAACGTGGAGGAGCAGATTCCAACAGCAGCAGATGAAGGTGAAAAATTCTTGAAGGAAGCCGAAGCAGAAAACAAGGAGCAGATTGACGAGGAAACTTTGAATTCACAAGAATCCTCAGACAAAGAAAAAGAAATGACTGAAATTACAAACACAAAAAATGACACTGAAAGGGAGGAGGTAAGATCGGTATAAACTTTTTTAAGAGTTTTTCTTTCTGGCTTATCATCTGACTAGTAGTCTCCCTATACGGTTTAGTTATTGACTGAAATGCAGGATTCATAACGTATCACTAATAGATATGAATATGCGAAAATACGATGGTTTATTTTATTTTAATATGGTACAAATGATTTCTAAAATCTATTTTCTCCTTATATATTATGATGGTTTCATCTCTAATGTAGGTGCTTGAGACCACCAGTACGGAGCAAGAAACTGGAGAACATGTGGTACACGAAATTCATACTGTCCCAGAACCCCCTCGAGATTCCATTGATAAAGAAACAAATGAAGACAACTCCGTGGAATGTCAGGTTTACCTGGACACAAACATAGAGCCTACAAGTGCTATACTTTTCTTCGTCTCCCAGTACATAACCTATGTTTTTTTATCCTTCCAATGTTAGGCATGTACTGAGGCAGCTGATTTGAGTACAAGTGCAGAGGAAAAGAACTTAGAGGAACATGCCATTCGGGAACTCTCTTCTCCGCTGGTAGTAGAAGAAGCAACTACCAAAATCCCGAAAGAAGAAGAAACCTACACCACACTTCTAGAAGAAGAGGTAATCTAGCATTCGATATCAAATTTTAGATTAAAATACACTATAGTATTATCTTGCAAATTGAAATTTACAACTCATATCGACAACAGGAAAAGGAAGGGCATGCAACATGTAACGAGCCCAATGAGGAATATGAGACAGAGATTGAGAAAAATATTCAGGAGAAAGATGGCAACACAGTTAACAATTCTGAATCTCTGTCCGGAGAACTGAGTCATGTAACAGCCTTGAAGGAATGTGAAACAGAGATCGAAAGGCAGGACAAAAACATTGATACTGCTCCTGAAGAGAAGGGTCAAGCAACCATCTCAGCAGATGAAATGGCCTCGGAAGTTGAAGATATTGATGTACAATTGAAGGAGAATCTTGAGTCAGAAGAAAACTTGGTGGAACAATTTCCTATTGCAGCAGTTGAAGGTGAAATAATCTCGAAAGAAGCCGAAGCAGAAAACAAGGAGCAGATAAAAAATGTTGATATTTCTCATGAAGATGTTGATGCACAAGCGGAGAAAACTGTCATTTCAGAAGAGAACATAGACAAGCAGATTCCGCCAATAGCACATGAAGGTGAAACAAGCTTGAAAGAAGCCGAAGCAGAAGATAAGGAACAGGTCACATATGCTGATATTGCTCCTGAAGAGAAGGGTCTAGCAACCATCTTAACAGATGAGACACCCTTGGAAGCAGAAGATATTGGTGTAAAAGCAGAGGAAAGTTTCGAATCAAAAGAGAAGTCCGAGGAGAAAAATCCAATCGCAGCTGATGAAGATGAAACATTCTTGAAGGAAGCTGAAGCAGAAAACAAGGAGCAGATAAAATATAGTGATACTGCTCCTGAAGACAAGGGTCTAGCAACCATCTTAACAGATGAAAAGGCTTCGAACATTGAAGATATTGGTTTACAAGCGGAGGAAACTTTCAACTCGAGCGAGAACTTGGAGAGTAAGATTCCATCAACAGCAGATGAACATGAAACAACGTTGGAGCATATATACAATACCGATATTTCTCCTGAAGAGAAGGGTCTAGCAACCATCTCAACAGATGAGGCAACGTTGGACGTGGAAGATATTGGTGTACAAGCAGAGAGAAGTTGTGAATCAAAAGAGGACTTCGAGGAGAAAATCCCAATGGAGGATGAAACGTTCTTGAAGGAAGCCCAAGCAGAAACCAAGGAGCATATAAAATGCAGTGATATTGCCCCAGAAGAGAAGGGTCTATCAAACATCTTAACAGATGAAACATCCTTGGACATCAAAGATATTGAGGTAAAAGCAGACGAAAGTTTTGAATCAAATGAGAACCTGGAGAAGCAGATTCCAATAGCAGACGGGGAAGGTGAAACACGTTTGAGGGAAGCCGAAGCAGAATCCGATGAACAGGTCAAAAATGATATTGCTCCTGAAGAGAAGGTTCTGGAAACCATCACAAAAGATGAAATGACCTTGGACATTGATGATGCTTGTGTGCAACTGCAAGCAGAGGAAAATTCCGACACAAAAGAGTTCTTGGACGAGCAGAATCCAACAGTAGCAGATGAAGGTGAAGAGAAGATAGCACATGGAAATGTAGTTTTGAATGACACCCCTGGAGTGCAAATTCTTGAAGAAGCAGAACCGAAAGTGGGAGTCGAAGAGGAGAGTTGCAAATCAGAAGCTCAACCTGAAAAGACTAGCACGATAGTTGAAGAGGTACGCAATATAAAATATGAATGAATGTATGCCTGTGACACAAACACACCGAATTATAAACAAACAGTCAATAACATATTTTCTCCATGTCTCCTTAATTCTTCACGAAACTTCATGTTTACAGGTCTTTGATGAGTCAAAGATCACAGGCAGAGATTTCAACACAGGAGAAATCGTAGAAGGCAATGTCGCATGTTTTACACAAGAATCAATTGAAGAGGATACAGTTAACAAATCCCAAGAAATCGAAATTGAGAATAAAAATTTAAAGGAAGAGGGAAGCTGTATAGAGAGCTTAAAAGAAGGCAATGGTGATGATCTCTCACCGGAGCACATTCCAGAAGATGAAAGTGAAACGTTCAAAGATGACGAAAGGGATGCAGTGAAGTCCGGAGGAGAGGTCAGCTTATAAGGCACACTTTGTCTCTACGGGAATTCTCATTTTTTTTATCTGCATGTCTATATGTATAATAAGGTTGTATTTTGTGCAGATTCTTAAAAAGTCACAAGCTGATGGAGTAGATGAGAGCATCACAGGTGAGACAACTATGATTGCTGAAAGGTCTGAACAGATTGTTACTTCACCGGTGAAATATGAAGAAGGCGAGCAGGGAGAAAGTAGCAGTCCAGTTTCGAAGGAGGAGGGTAGCAATGAGGACACATTTTCTTCCAAAGTGGCTGAAGAGGGCGATGGCGATAATGGTGCAGTCACGGTTATAGAAACAAGTGCAGACGTAAATGGTGAAGAAGGTTTACCACAGGCCGTGCAGAAATATGAACCAGTTGAGGGGCATGAAAAGTTGCTCGACCAGATGCCTGAAGAGAGTAAGACAGAATCATCGAGCGAAAATGCTGAAGTAGTTACCTGCACAAAAGAGGAAATAAAAATTCAGAACATACAAGAATCCTTGGATGAAGAAAAGAAAGAAGAAGAGACAACACCCGTGAATGATACGAAAGAAAATGAAACTGAAGTAGAGGACGTAAGATTAGCATAAACAATCTATGACATTTTATTTTTGGAACTTATGTCACAGTTTATAATCCTTTCATCTCTGATATAGGTGTTTGAGATTGCAAGTACGGAACAAGAAACGGGAGAACATGCAACGCGAGAAATTCATACAGTTGAGGACAACACTCATGAGTTCAATGGCAAAGAAACAACAGAAGAAAATTTGAACGAATATCAGGTTTACTTGAACACGAAAAACAAGTGTGTACTGAAATACATGATCCCTATATTTGGTCTTCTTCAGTTATGAAACTCTTTTTTTTACCATTTAGGTGTCATCCGAGGCAGCTGATTCGAGTACAGATATCGTTGGAAAGAACTCGGATGAACAGGCCAGTCGAGAACTCTCTTCTTTGCTGGTAGGAGAAGACACAAGTATCGAAAGCTCAAAGCAAGAAGAAAACTATGTTTTGAGTCTGAAAGAAGAGGTCAGCTTGCATACAATATAGAAATCAGTATATTAGATTGTTCGATTATATCATAACTTTACAATTGTCGATTTACACATTTATACTAGGAAAACGAAGCGAATGTGGAATGTAAAGAGCCGGTTGAGGTAGCAAATGCGGCACACGAAACACAATTTGAAACCAAAGAGGATCTGTATGCTCCTACTTCAGAGGAACAAACCCACACAGACTTGAAGGGAGCCGAAGCAGAAACCAAAGAGCAGGTCAAAGATATTGAAATTGATCATGAAGAGAAGGGTCTAGCAACCATCTTAACAGATGGAGCCGCCTTGGAAAATGTTGACTCAGAAGAGTTTTCAGAGAACCAGATTCCAACAGTAGCAGATGAAGGCGAATACAACACTGAGCTTGCAGGAGATAAGGCCGCGGAGGAAAGCTTTCAAGTGCAAAGCCTTGAGGAAGCAGAACCAAAATTGACAGTTGAAGATGAGAGACGTGAATCAGAAGACCATTCCGAGAATAACATGATAGTTGAAGAGGTATGCAATATACAATATACAATATAATGACCATAAGTATGTGACACCCATGCACAAGAAACACTAATTTCGTATTCTCTAACTCTTCCTTACCTTTGTGAAGCCTCAACTGCTAGAACAGGTCCTGGATGTGCCAAAGAGCACTAATGGAGATTTCAGTGAAGGACAAACCACAGAAGACAATGCAGCAATTTGTATACCAGAAATAAATCAAGAAGAAACTGCTAAGAACTCTCAAGACAATGACAAAGAGACAGAAAACTTACAGGAAGAGGTCAGCTTATAAAGCTTACTTTGTCTCTAGGGAAGTTATTGTTTGTCTGTTGTGAATATAAACTTATTTTTTGTACAGATACTTAAAGAGCCGGAGATTGCCGGAGTAGGTGAGAGCACCACATATGAAACGAATCAGATCGCTGAATCATCTGAAGAAATTTCTGGTGCTTCAACAGTGAAGTATGAAGGTGGTCAGCCGGGAGAAGGTAGCAGTCAAGATTCAGCAAAAGCTTCAAAGGATGAGCATGTTACTGAAGAAGATGACAATAATGGTGCAGTCACAGTTACTGAATCAAGCGCAGAGGTTATATCAAAAGGGGAAGAAGATTCAGCACAGGCTTTGGAGAAATCTGAACCGGAAGAAGAGAAGGTACCGGTCAAAATTAGTGATGTAGCAGATGCGAAAGAGGTTTGCAACTTGGAGGACAAAGCTTCTTTCGCCGAAAAGACAACAGAAGAGACAAGCTTGCAAATGGAAGGGCATGCGGAGGTTTCTGAATTGGCTCCGGAAAAGCTAGATGTTGAAGCTACTGAAGAAGAATTCAAAGAAAGTTCTGAAATAGTTCCTGAATCCGATTCTAGGAGCATTGATGTAGTTTCGAAAGATGAGATTGTTACTAGTCAGACACTCGATGAAGGGATATCACAAGAGCAAGTTGAAATCCCATCTTCTACATTGCTTACTGAGGCAAAGGAGATCGAAGCTTCTCAACATGAGCATGAAACTCCAACCAAAGACAAGAATATAGAAGAAGAGCATGAAAAGGAAATGCCAGCTGATGAAAATGCGAGAGATTTATCTGCTGAGAGGTCAGAAGATGAGACAACCTTGCAAAAGGAAGAGTCCAAAGAGCTCAAAGCTTCTGAGTTGGCTCTGGAAAAGCTGGATGCGGGTGATACAGAAGAAGGAATCAAAGAAACTCTCAAGACAATCTCTAAATCCGATTCTCAAAGCACTGATGCAGTTTCGAAAGATGAAATTGTTGCTGACCAAACACACCTTGAGGCATCTTATGCTTTGCTTCCCATGGAAGAGGAGCTCAAAACTTATCAAGACGATCATGAAACTACAACCCAAGAGAAAATTATAGAGGAAGAGTATGCCAAGAAAACAGAAGTGCCAGCTGATGAAAATGGGAGAGATTTAGTTGCTGCAACGTTGCTGAAGGAAGAGCCCGGGGAGCTCAAAGTTTCTGAATTGGCTCCAGAAAATCTGGATGCTGGTGAAACGAAAGAAGAAATCAAAAAATCTTTTGAAAATGTGTCTAAATCTGATTCTCAAAGCGCTGAAGTTGTTTCGAGAGATGAGACGACTGCTTACCAGACAGAGCTGGCGGGAGATAAGGCCGTGGAGGAAAGCTTTCAAGTGCAAAGCCTTGAGGAAGCAGAACCAAAATTGATAGTTGAAGATGAAATTGTTGCTGATCAAACACACCTTGAGGCATCTTATGCTTCGCTTCCCAAGGAAGAGGAGCTCAAAACTTATCAAGACGATCGTGAAACTACAACCCAAGACAAAGGTGTAGAGGAAGAGTATGCCAAGGAAACAGAAGTGCCAGCTGATGAAAGTGGGAGAGATTTGGTTGCACCAACGTTGGCAGAAAAGACACTGCTGCAAAAGGAAGAGCCCGAGGAGCTCAAAGTTTCTGATTTGGCTCCAGAAAATCTGGATGCTGGTGAAACGGAAGAAGAAATCAAAGAATATTTTGAAAAGGTGTCTAAATCTGATTCTCAAAGCTCTGAAGTTGTTTCGGGAGATGAGACGACTGCTTATCAGACACTCCATGAAGGTATATCAAATGAGCAACTTCAATTACCATCTTCTACGTTGGTGCCTGAGGAAAAGGAGATAAAAAATTCTCAACTTGAGCATGAAACTACAACCCAAGACAAGAATAAAGAAGATGGGAGCACAGAGAAAAATGAAGTTCCAGCTGATGAATACACTAGAGACTTATTTGTTGCTGCAACTTCGGAAGAAGAGACATGCTTGCAAAAGGAAGAGCCTAGAGAGTTTAAAGCTTGTGAGTTGGCTCCGGAGAAGCTAGATGCTGATGAAACTGAAGAAATCAAAGAAACTTTGGAAACAATCTCTAAATCTGATTCTCAAAGCATTGATACAGTTTCCAAAGATGATATTGTTGCTGATCAAACTCTCGTTGGGGCATCTTATACTTCACTTCCCAAGGAAAAGGAGCATGAGGCAGGTGAAAATGAGACGACTGCTTATCGGGTACTCCATGAAGGCGAATCCAACACTGAGCTGGCTGGAGTTAAGGCCGCGGAGGAAAGCTATCAAGTGCAAAGCCTTGAGGAAGTGGAACCAAAATTGACAGTTGAAGATGAGAGTTGCGAATCAGAAGACCATCCCGAGAATAACATGATAGTTGAAGAGGTATGCATTATACAATATGATGACCATAAGCATGTGACTGACACCCATGCACAATTAATAGAAACGCTAATTTCATATTCTCTAACTCTTGCGTTTCTTTCCGAAGCCTCAACCGCTAGAACAGGTCCTGGATGAACCAAAGAGCACTGATGGAGATTTCGGTGAAGGACAAACTACAGAAGGCAATGCCTCACTTTGTACACCAGATATAATTCTAGAAGAAACTCCTAAGAACTCTCAAAACATTGACAAAGAGACAGAAAACTTACAGGAAGAGGTCAGCTTATTAAGCTTACTTTGTCTCTAGGGAAGTTATTGTTTCTGTTTCGAATATAAGCTTATTTTTTGTACAGATACTTGAAGAGCCGATTGCTGGAGTAGGTAAGAGCACCACATATGAAACGAATCAGATTGCTGAAACATCTGAAGAAATTTTTGATGCTTCACCGGTGAAGTATGGAGAAGGTCAGCCAGGAGAAGGTAGCAGTCAAGATTCAGCAAAAGCTTCAAAGGAGGAGGATGTTACTGAAGATGATGACAATAATGGTGCAGTCACAGTTACTGAATCAAGTGCAGAGGTAACATCAAAAGGAGAAGAAGATTTAGCACATGCTTTGGAGAAATATGAACCGGAAGGAGAGAAGGTACCAGTCAAAATTAGTGATGTAGCAGACGCAAAAGAGGTTCGCGACTTGGAGGACAAAGCTTCTTTTGCTGAAAAGACAACAGAGGAGACAAGCTTGCAAATGGAAGGGCATGCGGAGGTTTCTGAATTGGCACATGAAAAGCTAGCTGTTAATGCTACTGAAGAAGAATGCAAAGAAGGTTCTGAAATAGTTCCTGAATCTGATTCTCGGAGCATTGATGTGGTTTCGAAAGATGAGATCATTACTAGCCTGACACTTGATGAAGGGATATCACAAGAGCAAGTTGAAATCCCATCTTCTACATTGCTTGCTGAGGCAAAGGAGATCGAAGCTTCTCAACATGAGCATGAAACTCCAACCAAAGACAAGAATATAGAAGAAGAGCATGAAAAGGAAGTGCCAGCTGATGAAAACGCGGGAGATTTATCTCCTGTGGGGTCAGAAGACGAGACACCTTTGCAAAAGGAAGAGTCTGAAGAGCTCAAAGCTTCTAAGTTGGCTCTGGAAAAGCTGGATGCAGGTGATACAGAAGAAGAAATCAAAGAAACTTTTAAGACAATCTCTAAATCCGATTCTCAAAGCACTGATGCAGTTCCGAAAGATGAAATTGTTGCTGATCAAACACACCTTGAGGCATCTTATGCTTCGCTTCCCAAGGAAGAGGAGCTCAAAACTTATCAAGACGATCGTGAAACTGCAACCCAAGAGAAAAGCATAGAGGAAGTGTATGCCAAGGAAACAGAAGTACCAGCTGATAAAAATGATAGAGATTTAGTTGCTGCAGCGTTGGCAGAAGAGACACTGCTACAAAAGGATGAGCCGGGGGAGCTCAAAATTTCTGTATTGGCTCCAGAAAATCTGGATGCACGTGAAACTGAAGAAATGAAGAAAACTCTTGAAACAGTCTCGGAACCTGATTGTCAAAGCACTGCTGTTGTTACGAGTGATGAGGCCATTTCTGATCAGACACTCCACGAAGGAATATCAACAGAGAAACTTCAAATACCATCTTCTGTATTGCTTCACGAGGAAAAGGAGATCAAAGCTTCAGAAGAGCATGGAACTACATTCTCTGACAAGAATATAGAAGAAAACGCGAGCAATGTGCAAATGCAAGATGATGAGAACACAAAAGCTACAAGCACGGCAAAAGAGACAAGCTTGACAAAGGAAGAGCCAAGGGAACTCAAAGCTTCTGATTTTGAGCTTCACCTTACTCAAGAAGTACCAAGGGAAAGTTCAAATGAAGAGGTAATATATACAATTGGATTCACTCGTCATGTATTTATTTTCGTGCAGTTATCTATATGTTGAAGCAAAAGTACTAACTAGGGGTAAATTAACAGATCACGGAGGATGAGAAACTTCCAGAAGAGTCGGAGCCAGATTCTGTCAGAGAAGAGAGCCATCATGAAAACAAAGCAAAAGCTGAAAAACAAGGAGAGCAGACCGATGAACATCAGAACAAGGTCAGTGAAAAGAAAACAAACGTTCCTAATTATCGTTTTAACATAAAGTCTCATTACTTACAACTTTGAATCTTTAATCTATAATCCAGTTGTCTGAGGTAGATGAAAAGGGAATTCCCAGTGAGAAGTATGAAAGACAGCTCACATTTGAAGACCTAACTATCAAGGAGCATGACCCACGTTTTATCGAGGATAAGACAATACAAGACGGCTTTCCAGAAGAAGAGAAGAGAGCTGAGGAGGCAGCTTTTGAATTTGGCCTTAAAAATCAAGATGATGAAATAAACTCCAAGAGCAGCATCACAGAAACCCAAATGGAGAAGGTCAGATTACATAAAACCCTACTCCTTTCTTGCCATGCAAGTCACTTATTACACAGAAAAATTCTGCTTAATTATTTTTAAAGAAACAAATATCCCTCTATCTTTCTAACAGAAATTTCAATCGTCTTCCTTAAGATCTTTTTACATGGTTGACGAAAAAAAAAAAATCAACTTAGAAGCTTAACTATTTATCTCACAAGCAGGACTCAAAGAAGTCTCCAATTGTCGAAACGTCACAAGAGGTTGAAGCAAAGGATACTAAGTCTACCATTGATACATGCGTTGCTCCGGAAATCAAAGAAAGAATACAAGTGGGTACGCACTCACCTGAGGAGAAAGAAGCAACAACGACTTCCAAAGAACAGCAAATTGAGGAAGACGAAGAAGAAGAGCATGAAGGTTCTGAAGAGGTGAAAACGGATGAAGAGAAAGGAGAAAACGAACACAAAAATGGAGAGCCGGGATACGATTCCCCCATCATGGTGGAAGCCTCAAGAGATGCTGATGTGAATGTGAAGGTGGTTTCACATAAGAAGTCTAACAACATTCTTTCGGGTATCAAGCATTCGATTTCCAAGGTGAAGAAAGCCATCACTGGTAAGTCTTCTCATTCAAAGACAAAGTCAGAAAAATGAAAGGAAACAAAATGCAAGGATCCAGATGGATTCCAGCAGTTGAAGAATTGGGAGCTTTAACGAATGTTGTGGGTGTGCTAGCTTGTTCCAAGTTCCGATTGTTTTCGACGATATTGGAGAGGTTTGAGTGTGAAGTGTGGTTGTGCAGCTTGAATAAGTTCATATTCATTGATTTGTAAAGAGTGAGCTAAATGTTTGCAGGACTGTAAATTTGTAGTTTGTGTACAGTATAGGGCGATTGTATATGTTTCTCACTTCGGTTTTTTGAGTGAAAAGTTAAAATTTTCAATCTTTAGTCACAATTTTCACGGTAGAACAAACAAATGGTAAGAATCATATTAAAAAGTCCTCTACTTGTCTACTCATGAACTGATATACTTTTAACTCAAAAGAGAAAACTTTGGCCTGTAAAATTATCTTTTCGAGTAATGCTAAGTAGAACAACTTTTTCGATCCTCAGGATTTTCAAGGGCAGCGGGAGGCACACTGGACACCACGTGATATGTGGTGCTCTTCCAACCACTGAACCCTACATCCGGCTGAGCCGTTTCTAGGGTGGGTACACTGTTAAATAGAAAAGATAACTCTTCCCGATTTCTAGGGTGGGTACACTGTTAAATAGAAAAGATAACTCTTCCCGATTTAACCCGATTCTTTTTCTGAAGTTTGCGGGAGACGCGCACCCATGTGAGTTCACAACATTTGTAAACCATGTGATGCATGACTAATAAAAAATAAGCAAACCAAACAGCACTTACAATGATTCTATTATCAACAACTACGTCATATAATTTACAAGTATGATTTAAATAAATAACCTCCGTAGCATTACCCTATTTTTTCACACCTCAACAGTACCAAAAGGTTTTAAGAAACTTCACTATAAAGAGAGGGCATATATAAATTTGTCAACACCTGTGTAAATTGGCGATAATTATAACAGCTTCAAAGTTGGAAGTTCAAACATAACTAGAGATTACAGAAGTCGCTCAAGTAAACAACAAAATTAAACACAAAAATTTCCATGGCCGCATCAACACTATCTTCAGATTTTTGTGCTCCGAAAACAGCATGTCAATAACAAAACCATACGGTGCAGTTTTCTTGACTGCCTTAGCCCTCCGTTTACTTTTGGGATTCTTTAAGTTTTCTCTTCCGTTCCCTGATGACTTCGACGTGGTCCTTCTTTCGTTTTTTGCCTTTCTGTATTAACGAAGCACCCAAGAATCATTGATTTGAAACAAGGTACAACAAGCAATTTCTCATGTTTTCAGAAAATCCACGAAAATAGCAGGAAATTATCAATAAACTTACCTCCATAGCTTCAAGCACGCCCCTCTTCTTACGGGACATTAACATTTTAGACATATTGTCACGATCAGTATCAGGATCAAACTCTTCCGCATCCTCGGTGGTATCCTTGGCAGAGTTCTGATTATCTACGTTCGAGGTAGATGATGGATGTTGGATGCCCTGAAGCTCCATATTCAATTCGTCATGATACTGCTTCTCAAGAGCCATCATCTGTATCACATCAGAATTCAGTTAGCATCAATCAAGACCAAGCGATGAGGTCTCTATGCACATGACAAAATCACACAGCAGAAAAATAACACATCTCAGCATCATTATTTAAAACCTGTTTACCTTCTTCTTTCTCTCAGCAGCTTCTTTTGCTTTTGCTCGGTCAATGACACCTTCAGCCAGTAAATTCTGAGGATCTTCTAAATCTTCCTGTCCCACACCTGGCAGGGGGAGGACTTCACCACCAGACTTCCATTTTTTGATGGTCTCAGCATAATCCGGAACATAACCTTCGGCCTCATTGTCAACAAATGGTGACAAGTGCGGGGGAGGATCCCTGTTAAAAGAGCACCCAAATTAACGATCTTACCATCGGAAACTATTATTATCGAACCATAAAAAGAAAGGGTAAAGGTCTATCCATTCATGTAACCAAGGTGTGGTCAAACAAACATATTAGCGGATGCAGTAGAACTTACTAAATGAAATAATAACTAGTCATTTCACCAGGATCCAAGGCAGAGAGGTTGACAACTAAACAAGACAGTAAAAAACACGGACTGATATACAAGGAAGGCAAATAAAAATGTCTCCTAATATTACCTTCCCGCCAAATAACCCCCAGTAGGCAAAATGATCCGAGCATTTATACAGTCATAAACCCATTGTGGTTGAACATATTCCCTGGCAAGGGTCTGACGACCATGCATTGGCCGGTCAACAATCTGGAAAATAAAAAAAAACAGTGTTGTCAGCCTTATAATCAGTTTTTTTGGTTTTTACTTTTTTTTTATTTATTTTTTATATTTTTTATTCTGTGGGGAAAAGAAAGAGAGACACCACAGAACAGCCAACGACTCAGCCTAAAAAAACAAAGTAAAAATGTAAGGGCATACCTGATGGGTAATACTGTCATCAGCTTCCTCAAATGGAGCCCCATCACCTTCCCAGGAAACAGTGCCACCAAAAGCAGGAATGACGAAAAGCAACGACTCTCTGTAAACCTGAATATAGAAAAAAGATTAAGGTAATAAACTCGGACATAATTCTATTGCCCATCAACTAGATGAACCAAAGTTGCTTCATATTCCCATATCAATCATGATGTGATTTTGCACTTTGGATATTTTTTAAAAGATAATTTATAACTTTTTAAAATAAGATCTACCAAGTTCAAATTTAAACTTTAAGACTCACCTCACGGTTCAAGAAAAATTTCATATCCTTGAAGAGTTGCTTACACTCCTTTGTATCATTATCCTCTTCATCCTCGCTAGAAACATCTTTAACAAGGTGCATTAATGCACCTGGTTCATTCGAAGGCAGTTGATGCTGAAGTTGGGCAAGTCTTAGTTCAGACTCTTCAACCGAAGTCTCAATCTTCTTGTTCTCACCATTCCCAGAAGACAAACTAGAAGCTTGAGGATCCAACACAGCGGACCGAGAATTTGCATCAAGGTATCTTGCTAGTGCATAAAGTTCTGAAAAGTTGAGAAAATCCATTAATAGATATGCACAAACGTACAATCACAACTCAACAGCACTAAAAACTCTTAATGACAAGCTAGGAACTTGTAATATCATAAGCAACTAGTATAAATTCTTACCTGCTGCCAAAGCTTCCAATCGAGAATCAAGAATGGGTGGGTATTTCACATCTATGGAACGATATAAATGACAATTCACAAAGGCAAGAAGAGCCTGCACCATAGGGAGGGCGAGGGTTCATTTCAAGTAATTGGTTAGTTGGAATGAACCACATTTTTGCAGGAAAAATTGAAATACAAACAAATATAACCTCATAGAATTCCAAAAAGTTTAGCATGATATTGAAGTCAATATCATCAGTCAAAACTTGCTGCAAAGGGTGAGGGGTCAACCATGTAACCTTTTGCCCCTTAACTTCAGCCTGCATGGACAAACAACGCAAGAATTCATACCCAAATAATACAAAATGTCCAGTTAGAGATTTCAATAAGCAATGTACAGTACATAACCATACCTGATAATATATGCCTTTAACAGATACAAAGACTTTACGCAACTTATGAGTCCGAGATATATAAGCTTGCCATTCATGACTCAACCTGGTAAGAAAGCAACACCTATATTAAGGGAAGATTCCACAAAATGATGAACTCCTAGAAGTATTTAAGCATCATATCATACTTCAGAACACCTTTTGTTTAGAAAGGTTCAAATATCTACCTCCGACAGTTATGAATGCGTTTCACATCAATTCTGTCCTCAATAGCAGGTAATGCTGCAAAGAGGTGAACCATTGTGAGGCAGTCGTCTATATCTCTAAGTGCGTCAACAAATTTCGGATACCTGCAGTTCCAAACATACCAAAAAACAACAGTCAGAAGCTCTATATACAATAACACGGACACAACTAACTTTTTAACAATAAGAAAAAGTGAACAAACCTCTGCAAAATAATTCTATCTAATTTGTAAGTGGGTCTTCTCTCTTTCAGAAGAGCAGCGCGCTCCTTGTTCTTCTTCGCATCGGCTTTCTTTACTTTCCTTTCGTATGCCCTGATCTCTCTCAACCGCTCGAGTAGCGGTTCATGCTGAATGAAAGAAACATCCTTCAAGTGATAATAAGTATGGTGATTTCCTTTCACCTTTTTCTTCGGCTCCCGAGGGAAAACACCCTTTAGAATACACAATTTCCTACAATTCCAAAATCATGACCATGGATTAATTCATCACACAGCTTACTTTCCTTTCCCAACAAAACAATAATGATAATTCAACCGATAAATCCGAATAATACATAAACCCTAAACCCTAAATATTCATAAATTACATATGTAATTTGAAAAAACAGAAATTACAAGTTGAATACCAGAAGCAAACCTGAAGACGGGAAGGCTGACTTGAAGCTGCTTGACAGCTTGTGACCTGGTGACGTACCTCGCGGCATTTCCTTCCTTTTTCTTTCCCTGAAAATTACGAGGGAAAATCAACGGCAAAGTGTTAGAAAATGGTGAAATTAAATATTGGAAATTTTAATTTGATATATATATATATAGGTGAGCTTATCGGAGACGGAGGAGGTGAATTCGAACTTACAGCAGGCCTGTAATGCTTATGCTTCACCGGGGCAGCAGGGTGCTTGACCATGGCGGCAGCGCGGTGAGGGCGGGAGTTGGAGAGAGAGAGAGGAGAGAGAGAGGGGAAAGAGAGCGCGCGGAGGCTGAAGAGACTGTAATGCAGAGGTTTAGGTTTAGACTTAAGCCGCACCGACTTTCATACGGGTCGGGTTGGCGAGCTCGGACTATCTAAGAAATTATTAATTTATAGTTTTGGGCCTGTTACGGAACAAACTCACAAACCCATTTTGTATGGGCTTTTAATTGCAACAACAAAATTGACTTGGGCTTTTTTCGGAAGTGTGCACATTAAATAGGTCTAGATGAATTGTTCTTTTAAATGACTAAAAACGATTTAAAATTAATTTTTAGTTGGAATAGAAATTAATTTTGGAAAAAAGTACTGTTATTTGTTTCTTACAAGAAATATTTTAAGTGTTTTTTTTTTAAAAGTGCTTTCAATCATTTAAGAACACTTCTCAAACAGGTTTGCAAAATACCATTTAATACTATGATTTAATAGTATTTCTCTTCATTTAATACTATGATTTAATAGTATTTCTCTTCATTTGGAAGTGAGCGGTCTTCGATTCGATTCTCGCTAAAGACAAACTTGAACCACATTATTACTAGTCATTATAAATTTTAGCCCACTCCATACTCTTGTTAGGAAAAAAAAATATGACTCCCACGTTAAAATCGTAACCCAAGGGTACATTTTTGCTTTATTCAGAGTCCATTTACTAAAGAGGAAAAATGATAGAAAGCAAAATTATCTTTACCAATAAGAAATAAATAAAAAAGAAAAATAAATAAATCATTGGCGCCAGCTGATATCCGCCAAACTTTCAGCAATTACATGAAATTCATTTTCCCGCCAAACTTCATTCGCGCCAAGCACATGAACAAAAACAAGTAGAAGAAGAAGAAGAAAAGCCCTAATTCTTCATTTCTTGCCCAGTCGCCAGAGTTCCCTCCTCCGCAGCTCCGCCGTCTGCTGCGTCTAACGATTCTTCAGTCGAATTTACGGTCTAAGGGTTTCAATGGATATCTCAAAGCCCCAATCGTTCTTCCAAGACATCAGATCCAGAGAGCTCCACGGATTCAGAGGTTCTCTCTCTCTCTCTCTCTCTCTCTCTCTAAATCTACACTTTTTAGTAATCAATTTGTTAGGGCATCGCACGATTACTAAACGCTGCGTTTTTGTTCCAGCTCGGAGGCGGCCGTACGTCAATGGCCTAGCATCGGATTTCTACGAAATTGGCGCCATCGCTGCAGAGCACAACGGCCCTCCGATGGCAATCTCGTTCGGCAAGGTATAAAATCTGTTTGTCTCAGCGTTTCTGAATCGCGAATCGTACTTTTTTGACACCGAGAAATTGTGTTTTTCTTGACATACTTTTGCTTTCGGTTTCTGTGTAGACTTGGAAAAGCTCACACATCGTCGCCATGTCCGACGAGGACGGGTACTTGAGCCTGTTCGATACGCACCGCAAATTCTCTGCATCTGCATCTCACCAAGAAAATGCAGGTTGATTAATTGGAGATCGATCGATTGATATAGACTGCTGATTTTGATTCTGTTTGTGTTGTATTGTGAGTAACTTGGTCTTTGGGTTATTGGTTTCAGATAAAACTAAGGTTTGCGATTGGGTTGCACATCATAACACTGTGTTCGATATCTGTTGGATTAAGGTATAATCCATAACTTTTTCCTCTAATTTAGAATTATTATCTCAATAACCTTCAATTATATAGAACTTCATGTATGCTGCACACAATAGTTGATTGAGTGGTGAAATGCAGAAGCTGGAATTCTTGTGGAGTAAAATTTTACATGTGAACTATTAGAAATTGGGAAGTGATATTGCTGTTAAGATGTCGACTGAAAAACGAAGATGTTGCTGTTAATCAGTAACTAACAAAACAGCAATCCTTTCTTTTGTACTTTTGGTGTTAATTTGGGAGACGGGTTAAACCGTTAAACAATTGGAGAACCAAATTTGAATTGCAAAGTTTTCGTCCTTTTTAGAGTTAACATGTTTTTTGCAATATAAATCTTTTTGCAGGATGATACTCAAATTATGACAGCTTCCGGCGATCAGACTGTAAGTGATTAAGTTCTAGTCCAGCCTGTTTACTTGTGTAGAGTACAATCCTAGCAATGGTTTCATTTTCGTTAACGGATAGGAAATGGGATTGAGGTAATTAGGAATAAATAACAGATAACTTAGGAATACAAAGTTATGAATTATGGTATAGCTTATAAGGAAAGTTGCATTTAAGTATTTCTCGCTTCATATCACAGCTATTTCAGTTTCTTAAAGATTGTGTTTTTCGTTGGCCTTTTCTATTTTCTCCCAGATCAAGGTATGGGATATTCAGGAAAAGAAATGTACCGCTGTACTGATGGGGCACACAGGAAGTGTGAAATCTCTGTGTCCTCATCCAACTAATCCCGGTACGTTTATATTTTCATCTGTATGTGGGTCTTTGTACTTTTATTTGCTTGTGCTATTTTTTGTGTTATGACTAATGAGAAATGCAACTAATTAAATACAACTAATTTGAACCATTGCTTCTTATCTGACAGAGGTTATAGTCTCCGGTTCGAGAGATGGCTCCTTTGCTCTTTGGGATATGAGATGTAATTCAAGCTCCAAAAATATGCAGGGGGAGGTTTCTATATGGTAAACAAGTTCTCGTAAAGTATATTTTCATTGTCGTGATAAATTTGATTTTATTTTCCAATTCTTATCTATAATAATTTCTTGCAGCTCAACTGCAGTGGTTACAGGGGCTCATATTGTTCCACGGGCAAAGCGTGTAAGGCGCGGAAAGGTTTGTTTCTGATAATGGTTCTTTTTATTAGATTATTATGTACTCTTCATTCAGACTTAAGCTTTTCCAGGCTGTTTCCATGAGCATCACATCAGTTCTTTATCTTAAAGATGAGGTCTCCATTGCTACCGCCGGAGCTGTGGACAGGTATATTGGAATACTGGCAATGATACAGCGTAACGGAATATGCCAAATTTCCTTGTCAAAGTTATATCATACTAATGTGATCTTATGGTTCGTTTCAGCATTGTCAAGTTTTGGGATACCAGAAGTTTGAAAAATGTTGTCACACAGACATGCCCTCAACCTGAGTCAACTGGGAAGGTATGTCTGGAACTATGTGATAGATTTTTTATGTCCGCCTTGATGATATCAGGATCATTGCTGGTTTATTCTACAATAAGGATTAAAAAACCCGAAAATAAAAATAAAAACAGGCAAAGGCTCATGACAGCTTAGCAGAAAGCCTGCAACAAGCGACTATGCTCTTACTCATACACTTACTGAAATAAAACAGTCTATGGTTTCAATATGTACTCAGTCAGTTGTTATGATAGTTGGACATTGGCAACCTCCAACTATATAGATATATATGACGATGTCGTGACAGCGAGCAATTCTTTTCACTTCAGGAAAGACGATTACACGGTATAACTAGCTTATCCCAAGATTTAAATGGAGTGTTTCTTTCAGCGTCATGCATGGACAACAGGTATTTTTTGCTCTTATTAGCACATCTTTTTCTTTTTTGTGAACTGAATCGCCTGCTCAAAACACCATTATCAGAAATTTGGTGCCTTGAGATTTCAGCTCATATCCCCGGACGTTCCAACCATCAAATTAGTAGCTCCTAGCATAAGAAACCAGAATTGCTTTCAAGTCTTGGAGAGTTACCGTGCATCATATATATAATACGCGGACATCGCATAATCTATCAAATTTTCAGCCTATAACGCTCGTTTTTCCCTATGTTTTCTGTCAGCATATATTTGTATAACGTACTTCAGCTACAAAAGGGTCCTATGCAAGCGTTCACCGGGTGCCGGATTGAATCATTTTTTGTTAAGGTAAACGTTGCTGTTAATAAGTACAGTGCACTAATCCAGTTTGTGCAATTTCCCACCTACTTACACGTCTTCGTTTCAATCATGTAATTGCAGTCAGTTATTAGCCCCGATGCTGCTCACATAGTCAGTGGCTCGAGCGATGGAAACGCCTATATTTGGCAGGTAACATTTGTTTTTTAAAGCGCTATTGTTACTGGTCTTGGATCGAGAATGACACTACTGGCAATGCCAACCAGGTAAACAAGCCTCGGGAAGATCCCGTTATATTGAAAGGCCATGACAGGGAAGTTACAGCAGTAGATTGGTATGTTTTCTCTCCTACACGAATGCTGCTGGTTTTCGATATTTCTTGACGAATGACTGAACCTTTTTTCGACTTCGAATAGGTCCCAGTTTGAGGTCGGGAAGATGGCGACGTCGTCAGATGATTTTACGGTATGCAAGACAGAGTCACAGTTCATATATAAGATTGTACATTCATCAATTTACACAATGCATTTGCCATTTTCTATAACGTTTTAGATTCAACTTTTCACTTGTCATCTCGATAGGTTCGCATTTGGAACTCTCAGAATAGTTACTCCACAAGCACAAGCTCACCATCTACCGTTCGAAGAAGAGTTATGGCAATCCCGAGCGCAGAGTGTAGAAAGCTTCTGATGAGTGAATCAACGATGCATACCTCAAAGGTTTCCGGAAATTTGTGTCCGTCAGATGAAGGATTAGGCGAAACCAACTCACTAAATCTGATTAGTATGCCCAAATTGAGTACTCCCCCGTCACAGAAGAAACAATCTATGTCGAATCCTGACTTTAGCAAGACCTTCGAGAAGACCCCCGAAGCTACATCGGAGAGCCCGTCTTCTGTTCTGAACCCTCCCTCCTCCCTAAAAAGGAAAACAATCCGTGATTACTTTGGAGTACCTCCCTTAAACTTGTAGGCTCTCTTTTTCCTTGGGCTTATTGTACAAAGTGCTGACATTCCCTCCGAGTCTACTGCTTCATAACTGGATGCATCAACCCTGCTTTCAGATTATTTCAACCGTAAGTGCAAAAAAAATTTCCCAGACACTTGTTTCCTCAAAATCTCATTCTTAGTTTCGAAGTTTTATTTTTTCGGGTTTGATTTTGTGCAGGTTTCTATATGGAATGTAAAGCGCATACAGAAAGATTTTTACGGTGAAAATATCACTCTCATCGCATTGTATGTTTGTGCCATAAGTAACTGGGTGTGATTTCAAATACAGTTTTAGATGCTTACTTAGCAAATCTGATGAGTTCTTACGCATAGTCATCCATCCGAACTTCTACCCTCTAAAAGATTTTGTATGCTCTCAACTGCGTTGTAGACATCATCAGGGAAATCTCTCAATGCAACTTCCTTCCCCATGTCCACTATACGCCTAGTGATGTTCAGGATACGTTGCACACGATCCTGTAACAAATAATAACCAAAGACGAGTGAATGCAATTTCGACAACAATTTCTACTCAAATTAAAATATTTACTATTTACCTGATAGTATGATGTGTGCGATGTATATTGTGGGTCAAATGAGGAAGTACTATGTGCTGGGTTGTGAACATAAGGATGAGATACTTTGTGGTACCAGTCCAAGTACCCCGAGACAACATCTGATGCAACGCTAACTGGGCTGCTTCGGTTATTTTGATGCAAGACGTGATTCTGCCACCCATCCCACATCCCATCGATGTATTCATATAATACCTTGTTAACTGATGCATGAGTTGCTCTTGTGCTTCGAGGAAGGACACACGGTGCCTTTGGAATTGTCTGGACACGTCCAAACTGCCTAAGTACCCTCTCAGGACAGTAAGGCTCAACAACGTCGAAACATTTTAACATCCCAGTAAAGTATGTTATCTCATGAAACGGTTGTGCTTGTCTACGAGATGTGTAGGGTTCCCAGGTGACCTGAAAAAGATATATATACATGCATTAAACATAATGGTATCACTACAAATTATATTTGATCGATAATGCCTAATATGTCCGTACCTGGTTGGCTGTCAAAGAATCTAACTTTTTCCTCATCTTCTGCAAGTCATCTGTCGTGGTTCCACTAGACGTTCGTGGCTTCCAACGACAAGCACGAGGGTCAATATCAGAGTAATTTTGGTCATAATTAGGGCTACAAATTAGATGCATGTGTTCGTACACCCATGCCTCTAACAAGGTCATATAGCCACTCATTTGCTTGACCTTAGATCTAGTTGATTGCCCTAACTGACGATATAACCAAGCTAGTGCACTAGCACCCCATGCATAGCCTCTTACAGCATCAAGATCCCTAAGTAGTCTTAGATAAGTAACATGTACCCTAGTCCCGCTTTTGTCCACAAAAAGAGTACATCCCAACAAGTACAACAAGTAAGCCCTAGCTGCACACTTATTTGCTTCCGTTGAGTCTGTATCACTCACACCTTCAAAATGTTTTCGTAACCAAGAAAGAGTCACATATTCTTCATTGAACTCGCTCAAAGCCTCGGTTGCCTCCTCGTCATTAACCCCTAATAACTCTACCAATAGTTCATGATTACTCATGACATCATCCGCTTGTAAAGAGATCGCCTTGCCCATGATAGGTACCCCTAAAAAGGAAATTGAAATTAGTAAAATTTAATCTGCATAAAGATACAATTTTGATTGCAATCATAAAGTTTTTTTTCTTCTTTTCTTATACCTATGAGGTTTGAAACGTCGTCTAAAGTAATGGTCATCTCACCAAACGGTAGGTGAAAGGTATTAGTCTCTGGCTGCCAGCGCTCAACAAAAGCAGAGACCACTATCTTATCAACAATTCGATAAGTACACTCCAGCAGTGATAACAAACATGACTCTGTAATGTACTTCCTAAAAGTGTTATTATTTTGCTTGTCCTGCCATTTCCATTCTTTCAGTGTATTCCACTTGGACATGCACCTTAGCGGACCACGTTCCTTTTGACAAAAATCAAATATGATATTTAGATTGAAAACATGGAACAGGTAAGTGGCTAAAAATGCTATTATGTACCCAAACTAACAATACCTCATTATTCCAAACTGCCGCAGCAACGTGACTCTTAAAACTCTTTAGCAATGATGTATCTGTTGGCCCTCCTGGAAAAGGCTCTGTCGCTTCGGCATCAACCCCAACATCTATATCGTCTGTAGCTGAGACGTTGGCCCCAACATTTGTATCGTCTCTAACTAAGACGATGGCCCCAACATTTGTATTGTCCGTAGCTTGGATGTCGTCTACAACACCATCCACAGACGGTTTATCCTCTACAGAATCATCAACCACCTCTGATTCATTAGAGGAGGCAGCCTTTCGCTTTCGCACAGATGCAGGGGGATGTCCCGGAACATTTTTCTCATTAGCATTACTTTTCTTAGATGATCTTGCAGCCTCCTTAGTTTTTCTTGCCTTCTTCATAGCTAGAATTAATTAAGAAAAGTAAAGAGAAAATACAAGGAATCATTTTCCGGTGTTCTGATAACAAATAAAAGGTATAATATAACTGGAAACTTGAAAGGAACCTATTACACTTAATCATGCGTCGATGTAGAAATTTCGTCAGAAAGTGAAACGTTCATGTTGTATAAACAACAACAACCACCGAGCCTTATCCCACTAAGTTGGGTCGGCCGTATGAATCTTACAACGCCAATGCGCTCGGTCACACAGGTACAATTATAACACAATCAATTAGCAGACTGCTCTGCTTTGTAATTGCTAAATCGCTGCCCTTTCAAATGATTTCTCGTTTAAGAAAAGTAATTTAATTAGCCACTTGTGAGTTTAATTAGTAATACATTAATTTGGTAACCAATTTTCTACGGTTCCATAATTCAAAACTGTGAACTTTTTCAGAAACCTAAAAGCCCTAAATGGACAGAAACGGAGAAACCCAGAACCCCAAATTTGACAGAAACCCTAAACCTCCAAATTGACAGGAACCAGCAAGTGCAGAGCAGAAGATGATAAACAAAGCAAACGAAGTAAAAATTGAAGAATCCAATCGACTGGTATGATAGAAAATTGAATAGAACAAATGGGTTTCGTACCTGATTCTTCTCCAGTAACGACGTTCGTGGCAAAAGACTTCCGCGTGCTGTGTTCTACATTCTACTACTACTAGGTGAGGACCAAGACAATATTTTGGAAGTAAAGGTTAAAGTAAAATTAAGTGTCTGACGATAAAAATACAGAAAATGCTACCAAATTTTGAGACAATTTTTTGTATATCGAAAGATGTGGTGATTTACAAAATACTACGTCACTTGATTTACAAAACATAATCTAAAAATTTAGTATCTTCATCATCACAAAAAAATAAACACAAGATACTGGGAGGAAATCCATTGTTTCGATGTTTTTGGAAGGGTAGTCCCACTGGTGCAAATTATAAAAATGTTTTTTTATAACTAAAAGGATCCTGAGTTTGAAAGCTGCTTTCATAAAAAAACTGAGTTGAGCCTTTAATGAGTATTTTCAATTCCTGTAATATTCTCATTAGTTATATAAATTGACATTATTTATCCTTCTACACACATTTTATCCCTTGTAAAACAAAATGACCGCCGCAACCTTTAACTACAAACACTAACCTTACACCACCACCGCCATCACCACCATCACCACCACAATTGCTTCCACCACCACCACCACAGTCACCAGCACACCCATAACTGCCACAACAACCTCAACCACAACCACTACCGCCGCCACCACCACCACCATTGGTGCTGCTACCGCCACCAACGCCGTTACTGCTACCCTACCACCATTGTTACCTCTACACTCCCAACCACCACACACCACTACTAGCACTACCAACATAACCTTACCATTGTTGCTACCATCATCCCCACTGCCACCACCACCACAGTCATCACCACCACCCGCATTGCCATTTCCATTTTTATCATTATATACAATTATATCACTTTTACATTAAAATTTACCAAATGATTACATTATTTTTTCACTCACAACACTTGTAAAAATACAATTTATCAAACGTTCATCTGTTTTATTTTATAATCGGTTATTCTTAAAGTACAATGGAAGCAATTTTTTTTAAAACATAACAATCCAAAACTAGCGATAAGGTCGATCAATCAGTCCAAATACACAAACCAGCATTAAGAACTTGAGAGCAATTCCTTAGTGCAACCTTGGGCATCCATTTGCCAATCTAGTGTGCTGGACAAAGAATGTTTTGCAATTTAGGTGGTGATAACTTCTACATAGTATGGCAAACTGCCAATTTTTATTAGCGTAGGCGCCGTAGCTAGGCTTCCTTGATACTGTTGCTTTGATCCTTAAATTAATTTGTAGGCAAAGTGTGGCTTCTAAATTCCTAGGTCTCAAGTAGGCATACTTGATACTGCTATTTTGATCCTTAAATTAATTTGTAGGCAAAGTGTGGCTTCTAAATTCCTAGGTCTCAGGTAGGCATACTTGATACTGCTACTTTGATCCTTAAATTAATTTGTAAGCAAGTATGGCTTCTAAACTTCCAAGTGTCGAAAGATTCCATATATACTTTGGTTCACTATTTCTTTCTTTGTTTTCATATATAAACACATGATCATGATCTACCTATACTAAAATCTCCATTGGATAAATTGACAGATTGAGCATGGCAGTAGAATTGAACGGATCAGAAAACTCAGGTATCTATCATCAAAATCAAAGTATTAAATGTATATGAAAGGTTCTCTTGGTTTTCTTGTGTGTAAGGAATGCATTGTCACTCACTCTTGAATTTAATATCAAGGGTGGAACTGTCAAGAATAAATGGACGTGCTTTTAATCTCAAACTTTGATATCAAATTCAAGGGTTAGTGATCATGAACCTTTGATCATCAGATGATCAAGAGAACGAGACTCGACTTGTTTATCATTATCTTGCTTATTTTCTTTTATATTCCTATTTAAAATTTTAATTTTTTCCCTATAATCCCTGTTTCGCAATAAAGTTTTAATCTCAAAACCTTGATATCAAATTCAAGGATTAGAGATTGTTGGGTGTGTTGAGTGTCGAATGATAAAAGTTGGGTGTGAAGAGATTGTCGTGTATAAATAGAAACTAGAAAATGATTGAGGGTGGACAAACTCAAGAACCAATTTTATCGATTTTAAATCTCAATGACTAAAGTGATGAATTATGTCAATCTCATAAACCATTTTGACTATAAAGTATAAATCATGTTGTATAAAATGCCATAGTTAATTACATACGTACCCTTGACAGATGAGATCCCGGAGCATGAGTATCGAGCTTTGTTCACTGCTGTAAGGAGGGGCGACTGGCATAAAACGTTGGAGTTTCTTACCCGACACCCCACTGCAAGAACAGCAGTGTTGCCATGGTCATGGGACACCTCTTCACAACGCAGTAGTATTCGGGCACGAGCAAATTGTGGAAGAGCTGGTGCAGTTGATGACGGAGGAAGAATTGGAGACAAGAAAGAGTTATAGTGGCGAAGGTTGGATGGCTCTTTGTCAAGCCGCTAGAGACAACCTCAAGATGGTTAAATGCATGGTTACGAAGAATAAGAAACTACTCGGTATTGCCGTAAAGTCCCTCCAACTGACTCCGATTCTCTTCGCTGCTCAGTATGGCCGATGGGATATAGTTCGGTACTTCTACTCTCTCACTCCATTCGAAGATCTAATGCCAGATAAAGGCCCTTACGGCTCTAAACTTCTTAGCTTTTGTCTTTATGCCAAACAATTTGGTAACGAAACTACTCTTAACCGAATCAAATTTTCTGGATTATATATATGGATAAATTAGGTTATCATCCATTATTTTTCTTTCTTATTAACTGCTCTAAATACATACGTATAGATTTTGCATGGGAGTTACTTCAGCGTTGCCCACGCTTGGCATGTGCTCCAAACTCCGAAAGATCCCCTATATTGACATTTGCTGGGATGCCCTCTGCATTCCCGAGTGGGACATCGCTCAAATTTTGGCAATGGTGGATCTATAATTGTTAGTAATATCTTCCCTTTTCTCTTACCACCATAATTAGATTTGTCAAAATTATATAGGTGGCATGTACAAATGTCACCTTCCACATAAAAGATTTCATAAGGTGATTCAAATAAGGTGGTTTCCCTAATAATTTTCAAATCTGTTATATCACTCGACAAAAGAAAATTGTTCTTATTTCAAAGACATTATCTACAAGGAGTATTATATGAATGAGGAAGTCCTATTTCTTGGTAGGTATACACATTGATCCTGATCGTCACGTTAGTGATTTTCGTATAAATGTTCAAAATCAAGAAAATGAACAAGGTAATCAAAGGAATAGCACAGGTATGTTACATCTCAAAACTCTATGATTTGATATGTCGAAGTCCTTTTTATATGTTCTGCTCTTTTTATATGCTTTGCTCGCCATAAGAATTGCATTTTATTTTTCTTTGCTTATGCCATATATCATTTTTTTTAAACAAACGATATTATCTACACTAAAGGTGGCATCGTCTATTTAAAAAAAAAATTGGATGATATATAAACTAATTAGCATATAAAGAAATTTTGGCAGCAAAAGTTGATTTTAAATTTGTGTCGCAGTCTTGGGTATATTACAAGGACTTCCATCGAGGCTTTTAGAGTTTTTGGGTACGTGGACATTAATTTATTTATTTTTTTATAAACACAATTAACTTTTCACATACCTTTTGAATTATGTCTATTGATTTTGTTTGATTTATCAAATTCGATGATCATAATTTAAGAGAGTATGTGAAAAACTAAAAAATTGTATATGAAAATCAGCTCCCATTTTCAATTTGATTAAACTATCAATTTGTTTATTTGTAACATTATTTTGAATGTGAACTTAGGAATCAACCGCATTCGTGAACTAAAATTGATCCATGTTCGGTCACGTCAAATTATGGACTGCATGTTTGACGAGATAAAACATTTAAGTGATGAAGAAATGGCGAAATGTGGTCTACATGAAACAATACTCCAAGCTGTTGAAAATGGGATTGCTGAGCTCGTTATTCCTCTATGTAAAGCCGAACCAGATTTATTGTTCAGTACCAAGTCCCGAAAGAACATATTTCATTATGCTGTTGAATGCCGTCAAGAAAAAGTTTATGGCCTTATATACGGGGTTGGTAAAAGAACTATGCTTACGACTTGGATGGCAAATCACAACAACAGCTTGCTACATTTTGCGGGGATGTTATCTCCATTGGCAGTGGCAAAGCTTGATCGTATTCCAGGTGCAGCCTTGCAAATGCAGAGAGAAAGGCAATGGTACAAGGTTAGAATTATTTTATATTGTTCTTGTAGGCTTAATTACATCTACGACTCCTGAAATTCAATCCGAATACTTACACGATGAAATTCAAATAATACCCTGAAATTTAACTTCTTTCTCACTTGGTCCCATGCCAATGCCATCCAAGAATAATATAAATTCTACCTCATTATATGCTTAAGCTCACACTGTGTCCGGTAGTTGAACTTATAACATGACATGGGGAACTAACGTATGATACACAAACTTGAAAAGCCAAAAAATATATATAAATAAAACCTAATATAAATGAATAGTTACAAAACAGATACTTCCAATGGCCAAATTTCAGTACGATGCACATATTCATGTATCAAATGAAGCATTTTTTTCCTTTTCTAATTACTGAAAGAACACGATCACCTCATATCACTGCGATGTATAAGTTTTTGTTGAATGAAATGCAGGAGGTAGAGAGTATTGTGGTTCCAGTCTTGGGAACCTCACCTTTAAACGGTGATGGTTTCACAGCCCCTAAATTATTTACGGAGACCCACAAGGAATTGCATGCGAAAGGAGAAAAGTGGATGAAAGGAACAACAAGTTCTTATACAGTTGTTAGTACCCTGATTATTACAATCATGTTTGCTGCCGCATTCACAGTTCCTGGTGGAAACGACCAAGAAACAGGGTTTCCCATATTCTTAGACGGAAGGCTATTTATGGTTTTTATAGTTTCAGATGCAATTCCGCTCTTTTCTTTTGCAACGTCAGCATTGATGTTTTTGGGCATCCTTACATCGCGTTATGCTGAAGATGATTTCCTCGAATCCTTACCCATAAAGATGATAATAGGCCTTTCCACACTCTTCATCTCCATCGCCACCATGATGGTTGCCTTTTCTTCTGCCTTATTCATCATGCTTCAGGACAAACCATGGATTACTTGTCCCATCATTTTCCTTGCTAGTGTTCCTGTCATTTTATTTATCTGGATGCAATTTCCCCTTCTCGTTGAGATTTTTGTGTCCACTTATGGTGGAGGAATATTCGATAGAAAAGTCAAACGTTGGATATAAATTCTTGATGGTGCATGCGATATATTTATATGTGCAACTTAGTAATGTAATGTTTGTCACCTTTGAGAAAGCTTGTATGTATTGTACACACTATGTAAGTGTTTGGTTCCTTTAATAAAAACCCCATTGTTCAATTTTTTTTATATATATTTGTTCTCCAGAAGATATTTGACTAGAAAACTTGAAGGAAGTTAAGATTTCAACATAAAACCAATTAGCACCATGGAAAGTAAACCAAGTACATTTAAGGTCCCTTCTTTCTCATATATGAAATTCATACTCTCAATAGAACTTAGAGCGGGAAAGATATGGTCTTGGATCATATATTTATGAACGTGATTGAAGCTGGAAATGTAATGGATGTCTTGGATCGAATCACCATGTCCATGTAGGTGGGGTTTACATGGAGGAACCAATAAATTTACATCGAATCAATTGGCCATGAGGTATATATTCCAAAGAAGGGACGTACGTACGGCCACCGCAAGAAGCAATATGCAATGCTCCTGAGTCCAAGTCTTGAGCTGCAAGAAAAAGTGATGTTGCCGTTGCCGTCCAGTGCAGAAATGTACTAATGCTATAGATTTAGGCCAATAGCCGTCACTGTCAAAACTATAAGAATCTCTAACCCGCCTTGTAAACTGAATTTCGTTCACGTTCGATAACAGCCGCCAGTTCTTAGAGGAGTTCGTCGACCACGTTCTACTCTCCCGCTCTGATTCTCCCGTCCACACTTTTCGACTCTCTTTCCCACACCACAGTCGGTACTGCTCCCCTACCGATTCCTGGTTTCAATTCGCCATAACTCAGATTCGCACTCGGGAAATCATATTCGATTTCTTTGATCCTCCTAATGAGCCAGTCAGGTATTAAGATTTTCAGTTCTCCGTTCCGAGGAATGGTTGTGTTAAGAAATTTGCACTCATGCGGGGTGAAATTACGCTGCCAGCCCAATTTTCTGCAATGCGTTTTTTGTCGATAAGGTCCTTATTCTCACTGAGGTGGATTTGATAGCGTGGACGATGGAGGATTTCAAATTGGGTTGCTCCAATTTGGAGGTTTTGGAGCTTCGAAGCTGCACTGAGCAGCTGAGCTTGAGGATCGTTGGAAGATCTGTAGCAAAATCATGAAAAGGCTAGCCATTGAACCTGAGAGTTATGATTATGATCGGGAATCAATCGGACGGTTTTGGTTGATTCTACAAACGTTTCTTCCTTCAGTTTCAATGCCGGTTGGTTTGACAGGTTTGTGGTGAAGAATGGTTCGTCCCCGTATGTGATTCATGCTGATATTGAGCTCCGAAAGCAATGCTTTAAGGTAATTTCCTGATTTGTGTTCTAATGAAGTTAGGCAATAAAATCTTATTCAGACAATAATCCTAAACCCTTATAACTATACCAATAGTTCATGATTACTCATGACTTCATCTGCTTGTAAAGATATCGCCTTGCCTGTGACAGGAACCCAGAAAAAGAAAATTTGAAACCGATAAAATTTTAATCTACATAAAGATACGACTTTGATATATATGAAACCATGCAGTTTTTCTTTTCTTCTCTTATACCTATGAGGTTTGAAACGTAGTCTAAAGTAATGGTCATCTCACCAAACGGCGGGTGAAAGGTATTAGTCTTCGGCTGCCCGCGCTCAACAAAAGCAGAGACCACTATCTTATCAACAATTCGATAAGTACACTCCAGCAGTGGTAACAAACATGATTCTGTAATGTACCTCCTATAAGTGTTATTATTTTGCTTGTCCTGCCATTTCCATTCTTTCAGTATATTCCACTTGGACATGCACCTTAGCGGACTACGTTCCTTTTGACAAAAATCAATATACAATATTTAGATTGAAAACATTGAACAGGTAAGTGGCTAAAAAATGTTTACGTACCCAAACTAACAATACCTCATTATTCCAAACTACAGCAGCAACGTGACTCATACAACTCTTCAGCGACGATGTATCTGTGCGCCCTCCTGGAAAAGGCTCTGTCACTTTGGCATCGACCCCAACATCGTCTGTAGCTGAGACGCTGGCCCCAACATTTGTATCGTCTATAACTAAGATGATGGTCCCAACATTTGTATCGTCCGCAGCTTGGATGTCGTCTACAACAACATCAACAGATGGTTTATCCTCTATGGAATCATCAACCACCTCTAATTCATTAGAGGAGGCAGCCTTTCGCTTCCGCACATATGCAGGGGGGGTGTACCGGAATATTTTTCTCATTAGCATTACTTTTCTTAGATGATCTTGCAGCCTCCTTAGTTTTTCTTGCCTTCTTCATAGCTAGAATTAATTAAGGAAAGTACAGAGAAAACAATTCTGGCTTCCTATTAGAGAAGCATTTTTGTGGAAGATGTTGGATAGTGGCCAAGTGGCCAAAAGCATATAATAAAAAATGAAAGACATAATGATGTGGTAACATCATTCTGAGGAGACAAATGATTATGTTTGTTGAAAAGAAAAAGGAAGATCATGATGATGTTTTTAAATGAATGATTATTCCTTTACTTTGGATTTTTTATTGGGTGCTTTTGTATGGATGAATGTTGCAGCCGAATGAGTGAGAGAAGGTAGAGTTTTTTGGTTATATTAAGGCATTCGATTATGCCTTAGATGAGACCAGGGAGAGCGTTCGGCTTTCCCATTTGAATGCTGCTCCTTCCCATTTGTTTGTAATCCCCTTTTGTTAATCCCTCGATCAAAGATGTTGCTGCTACATGTTTTGTAGCTTTTGAGAGAGATGGTATTTGATGTGTGTCCATCTTCTTCAATTGTTCTTTGTGAGAGTGAGAGTTATTGGGTGTATGTGGGATTTGGGTTTGAGAGTTAAAACTCTAATTGTAATCTCCTTTTGATATTAGTGGAATTTCCTCGCCGTCTCGGAACTGGACGTAGGCTTACGCCGAACCAGTATAAATCCTTGTGTCATTTGGATTATTTGTCTTATCATATTTTGTTGTTGTAGCTTATTGGTTTCATATTTGACGCTTCCGCACAACAGAAGAACATACCAGGAATCATTTTCTGGTGTTCTGCTAATAAATAAAAGGTATAATATAACTGGAAACTTGAAAGGAACCTATTACACTTAATCATGCGTCGACGTAGAAATTTTGTCAGCAAGTGAAATGTTCATGTATGTATAAACAACAACAACCAAGCCTTATCCCACTAAGTGGAGTCGGCTGAATGAATCTTAGAGCGCCAGTGCGCTCACACTGGTACAAGTATAACACAATCAATCAGCAGACTGCTCAGCTTTGTAATTGCTAAATTGTTGCCCTTTCAAATGATTTCTTGTTTAAGAAAAGCCAGTTAATTAGCCACTTGTGAATGTAATTAGTAATACATTAATTTGGTACCAATTTTCTACGGCCATTCCACAAGGATTTTAAAATTTTGAACTTGTTCTAACACAACCAGACAGCAGTTGAAATTTTGAAATTTTCCAGAAACCTAAAAGCCCCAAACGGACAGAAACAGAGAAACCCAGAACCCCAAATTTGACAGAAACCCTAACCCCCAAATTGACAGAAAGCAACAGGTGCAGAGCAAAAGATGATAAACAAAGCAAACGATGTAAAAATTGAAGAATGCAAACGACAGGTATGAAAGAAAATTGAATAGAACAAATGGGTTTCGTTACCTGATTCTTCTCCAGTAACGACGTTCGTGGCAAAAGAATTCCGTACGCTGTGTTCCAGGTGAGGACCAAGACACAACTTTTGGACCAGATCAATACTTTAGCGTTTTGGCGTGTGGTAAAAGTAAATGTAAAAATGTGCAAGTGTTTGACAAAAAAAATACAGAAAATGCTAGGTAGACTAAAGTTTTAGATAACTTTTTTGTTGATAAAAAATGTGGTGGTTGACGGTTTAACTCTTGTTTTAATGATTTAAAAAGGAGTTTAATTATCAACCGTCACATCATATGATCTAGAATACATAATCTAAAAATTTAGTCTCTCCAACATCACAAAAAAAAAGCACAGGATCCTCGGAGGAAATGAATCCCTTGTTTTGATGTTTTTGGAAGGGTAGTGCCACTTGAGCAAATTATAAAAATGTTTTTTTTTAGTTAAAATGATCCCTCAGATTAGCATAAGTAACTTTGATCCATAATATTTGAAATCAATAGAAGTGGTCCTGAGTTTGTCAACCGTCATTCATTTTGGTCATTCCGTAAAAAATCTTCATTAAATAAGGATAAAATAACAAAAATACCCTCATTTTTTGTCAAATCATTTTGGCCCATTATTTATTATTGAGCGTATTTTTGTCATTTTTGTAGTCTTACTTGATACTGCTGCTTTGATCCTTAAGTTAATTTGTTTACCAAAGTATGGCTTCTAACTCCCAGCTAGGCTTACTTGATACTGCTCCTTTGATCCTTAGATTAATTTGTAGGCAAAATAGGACTTCTAAATTCCCATGTCCCAGCTAAGCTTACTTGATACTGCTGCCTTGGTCCTTAAATTAATATGTACACCAACTATGGCTTCTAACTCCCATCTAGGCTTACTTGATACTGCTCATTTGATCCTTAGATTAATTTATAGGCAAAGTATGGCTTCTAAATTCCCAGGTCCTAGCTAGGCTTACTTGATACTGCTCATTTGATCCTCGTATTAATTTTTAGGCAAAGTATGGCTTCTAAACATCCCAAATAGGCTTACTTGATACTGCTACTTTGATCCTTAAAATTAATTTGTATGCCAAGTATGGCTTCTAACTCCCAGCTAGGCTTACTTGATACTACTCATTATGTGGTGTTCTGCTAACAAATAAAAGGAATAGTATAACTAGAAACTTGAAGGGAGTCTATTATACTTAATCATGCGTAGACGTGGAAATTTTGTCAGAAAGTGAAATGTTCATCTATATATATATATATATATAGGTATTCATCAATTTCCTCCCTGAACTTGTGACTATTGGCCAATTTTCCCCCTCAACTTTAATTTTGGCCAATTTCCCCCTTCAACTCTCATAATTAGTCAATTTCCCCCCTCAACTATAATTTGGCCAATTTTCCCTCTCAACTCTCATAATTAGTCAATTTGCACCCTACTGTTAATTTTTTTAAATTTTCCATCTATTCTTTTTTTTTCTTTCAATCTTTATAATAACTTCCAACAAAGTACTAAAATTAACATAAACTCACATGCATAATATAGGGTAAAATGTACAAAAACATAATACAATTAGTATGTGATATGGGTTGATTATAAGAAAAAGTTATGAATCGGGTTTAAAGCATGTAGAAGAAGAAATAATAATCATAAACTCATGGATCAGACCTATTTCAATAAAATGGGTTATTCTTAATAATGAGTCGAAAATTATGAATTGACTAGCCATTTTTGCACTAAAGCTCGATTCTCCGCAATTTACTTGAACTTAGCTTTCACTTTTATAAAGAAAATTGTATTCACATACAAAAATGTACACATCAATCCTTTTCATTATCAATTTTGTATAGTAAAAAATCAAATAAAATTACTCCATACTGATTTATTATGACTAATAATACTATCTATGATAAATTGTAAAATTCTAAATTTTAATCTATTTGTAATAGGATAAAAACATAAGAAAATGATTAACATACATCTTATTTAGTTTCTTACACACACTTGTTTAATTATGATCAAATTAAAAAATTAACAGTATGGTGCAAATTGACTAATTATGAGAGTTGATGGGGGAAATTGGCCAAATTAAACTTGAGGGGGGAAATTGACTAATTATGAGAGTTGAGGGGGGAAATTGGCCAAAATTAAAGTTGAGGGGGGAAATTGGCCAATAGTCACAAGTTCAGAGGGGAAATTGATGATTACCTCATATATATATATATATATATATATATATATATATATAAAGTGAGAAAGCAAAAAAGTGAAGCATTCAAAATGGCAAGAAATGCCCCTCTCTAATTAAGAATTTCAAAACAAAACAATTAATTAATAAGGGTAAAATGGTAAACTAGATCATTTTGAAAATTACAAACAAAGCACCCACTAGGGGTGGTTCGGTATGGGATCCCATACCAAAACCCTTGTCCCGATTCCCAAACCAAAAATTTCGGGAATCCCAATTTCAATACCGATCCCAAACCAAATTTTCGGGAATCTCGAAATAGTTTCGGGATTTCGAGACAAATCGGGAATCCCGAAATGATTTTGGGCTTTTGGACTAAAATATTAAGTTTTTGGGCTAAAATTCAACATTTTAACACTTTTGGGCTGCCAATCTGCTAAGAAGCCCGTCTGCAATATGTGCAACTATTAAATATGTGCTAATTTGCCAATCTGCTAGTTTGTTCTCTTTACTATTAAATTTAAATCATTCATAGTACTGCAATATGTGCAACTATTGAAGCCTTTATTTTCTATGGACTTCCATGTCGTGTGTGTGGGTGCTTATTATATAAGTGTATAAGTAACCAAGCTGCAATCTGTGCACAAATCTGCCCATTTGCAAATCTGTGCAGTGTGCATAAATAATATATATATATATATATATATATATATATTTTTTTTTTTTTTCGGTTCGGTTTGGGAATACCGAAATCCCAAAAACTTGAGACTGATTCCCGTACCGAAATTTCGGGATCGATTCGGTATTGGGTACCAAAATTTTCGGAAATTTTGGTTTGGGAATTTTTCGGTTTGGTTTCGGGAATTTTTCGGTTCAGTTTGGTATTTTTGGGATTTTTTTTCCAGCCCTAGCACCCACTACGTGGGTATTTACTTGATAAAATTAATACTAATGTATTTGACAAAAAAAAAATTACTAATACATAAACATAATAAATTAAAAAGTCAATTAGCACACCTGTAGGCGCGTGCTAAAGGGCTAGTGGATGTATAAACAACAACAATAACAACAATAAAACATTATCTCATTAAGTTGGGTCAGCTGTATGGATCCTATAACGTCTCTGTACTGGTACAAGTATAACACAATCAATTAGCAGACTGCTCAACTTTGTAATTGCTAAATTGTTGCCCTTTCAAATGATTTATTGTTCAAGAAAAGCCAGTTAATTAGCCACTTGTGAATGTAATTAGTAATACATTTGTTGAGCAAAAATTGTACATAATATGTAAACAAATAATTTCACTCGACACAATTTCACCCTCGTTCATTTTTTCGAAGAGGGTTTTATTAATTCGAGTTCGACCCATTCTAGGCTATACGCCTATTAATTACAACCATTCTTTTCGGAAAGGAATACCCTTTGATTCCAATTCGAATAAAATGTAACTTGAGGATTTTGGTGTTTGTTTGATTTTGTGACTGCACCTAGGTCGAATCCTAGATTGCCTACGTACCCTCTTGAGGGATCAAGTCACTCGTAGTTCAGGTATTTGTTGAGATTTGATGCCTTGTGCAGTTTCAGCTCGTGCAGGCAAGGAGCATTTGATGCCTTGTGCAGTTTTAGCTCGTACGGGTGAGGACTTTAAGCCATTGGAGCTTTTAATGCCTTGTGCAGTTTTAGCTCGTGCAGGCGAGGACTTTAAACCATTGGAGCAATTGGTGCCTTGTGCAGTTTTAACTCATGCGGGCGAGGAGCATTTTAAATTTGATATGATTTTATGCCATCCTGAAATTTGATACGGCGTCGTGCCAGTTAACATAGCTTCGTGCCACTTGAGATTTTGTTGCGGCTTCATGCCATTTGATATTTGACTTTTTCTTCGGCTTCGTGCCATTTGATATTTGATACGGCTTCGGGCCATTGGGTTTTGTCACAGCTTCGTGCCATCAGAATTTAATACGGCTTCGTGCCATTGAATCGGCTTTGAGCCATTTGAGGCAGCTTTGTCCCATTTAAAGTGGTTTTGTGCCACTTAAGCGTAGAGAAAAATTAACGGGTTTATTTCTGATAAACCCACTAATATTTTGGCATTTCACTCTGGCTTGGTACCATTTCTTACTCCATGTTTAATTTTACTTTTCCTTTTCGTTTTGCCCTTTCTTTCACTAATAGGTTTCGTATGAATTCAATCCTATTTGAAATAGGACTTTGAAAGCATGAAAGCTGGATCTTTTTTATTGTGATAAAGGCTTGTTTTGACTTGTCTTTCCTTTGTCTTGGGAATCCTGTTAGTTTGTCTCCATGCTTTTCACAAAGCCCATAATTTAGATGGGGAACCATGACTTTCCTTTGTACTCCACGTGAGTGGCTTTCCTGTTATCAAGGAAAGAAGACCACATCAACATTTTTAAATTTTACTTTTGATGTAACAAAAGCCTCTTTTGTATTTTTGGCTGAATCTCTTCTCTTCCTTTGAGTTTTAAACTCGTTTTTTCCTTTTCCTTTGCAGCTTCTTTCTTCTAACAAATTTGTAGAGAATCATGCTTGGAATAAAAAAAATATTTCCTCCGAATATTTCCTCCGTTCCTTCACAGGATTTATCCCACAAGGGTTCTATTCAAAGCAGCAGAGTGAATTTAGTTTATATGAACTAGGAATCCGTCTTGATTTCTTGGTTGCGTCTAAAATTTGATATCAGACTGCCTACGTATCCTTAACGGAATTAAACCGGTGTAGTTCGTAAATATTTACGAATGAATGAACCACGTGAATAACATGGGGTGTGTTTTTCCCACTTGTAACTTACTTTTTGTCCACACTTTCCTTTATCTACTCTGCTTTTATTTGGCACAAACTAGTGATCAATGCATGCAAAGTCACTTAATAGCTCGCCAACTTTACCAGGTACTAGAGCACCATTGCTATTTTTCACCTCTCATGTTTTTGTTGGATTGCCTACTGTGATCAGTAGCTGTGAGAACAGACCAAACTGAGTTTGAGACGAATTTAGCATCCAAGAACTGCATGAGTTTTGTACCCAAATACTTTGCGGGATTTAACACTTACGAAACGTTCATGGAGGTTAATGATCTGAGTTTTGCCGTTGTGGGATTTAATATCCAAGCTTTGCTCTTTGTAGAGCAAACAAAACCTGAGAACTTGATCGTGGGTTAAGTATCCGATTCTTCATCGCAGGTGAAATGCCCTTTTGTTTTGTAGCATTTGTCAATTTTACTTACTTTTCCTTTGCAAACCATCTTTTCCTTTGCAAACCTTCTAGATGCCTGAGTCTCGCAGGAATCCACTCCTTGAAATAGTACTTTGAAAGCATGAAAGCTGGACCTTTTTTTCATTGTGGAAAAGACTTGTTTGACTTGTCTTTCTTTTGAGTTTTTGGACTACCCAGTGGAGGTAATGGTGTCACCCGTTCTTTCTTCTTTCCTTTGCTTTTGGCTTGTAGATTTTGTCTCCATACTTTTGATTAAACTTTGAACCAATATTTAACAGTGAGCAGTCTTGCCAACATATCACTTTCCTCCAGGCGGGAAAACGGTACACGGCAGCTTCATGCTTTGGTACCTATCTGCATATTTTGACGTAGAGAAGAGAACACAAGGGCTTTTGAAGACGACCACGACCCTTTGACTGAACTGGAAGTCTTCCCTTCTTATTACTGATGCAAGACTTACGCAGGATTGAGAGCGCTGCAGAGGCTTAGTGCACGGAATATTGAGGTTGTCCCTTGGTTGCTGCAGTGCAGTGATCACTTAGACCTGGTTGGAACTTCAGGGGTGGTTTAGACAACCCACAAGAAATTCATGGAATTGACAACAGCGGTGAGGATCGGATCATGTAGACTTGACTGGAACTTCACGGGGTGGTTTAGACCACCCCGAAGAAATTCATGGAGTTAACGGTAACGGCAAGGACGGTTCTGTCTTCATAACTTCTCTCGTCTGTTGGTTATTGTTGCCATGGTGAGCCAGTGGGCTTAGTCTCCATTTTTGACTTTGGTGAAAGATGAAGAAGAAAGCAAATTTCTTCTTTCTCTCCTGCAAAAGTCGAGAGGAAACAAAACAACAAAGAACAAATTTAAAATAAATTTATACCTTCCTGCTCTTGGCTGTTTCTTTTTTTTCTTTCTTTTTCCTTATGTTTCTCCCTTGCTTTTTTGCGTTGTTCTTCTTTGCCGTCCGTACTTCTCTGCTGTCTTCTCCGTGTCCTGCTCTTCTTCCTTTTTTTGTTCCTTTGTGCTCTTCTCTATCGTCCTTTTTTTTTTGTCGATTCCCCCTTTTCTGCAGCGTCTCCCCTTCCTTTTTTCTGTCCCCCGTATGCTTCAATTTCTGCAGCGTCTCCCTCTTTTTTTTTTCGTCCTCTTTTTTTTTGCTGTGGTTGATGCCTATTTATAGGCATCTTAGGAGGTTTCCAGAGTTCTTACGTGGGGGAGGATAGAGGCCTTTCTTTTCGCCACTTTCTCTTAAACTGACTCCACTTTTCTTTTTGTTGCAGAAAATGGGGGAGCCGCTGATTTTGTATGTTTCTTCCCTCTTTTGTAGGGAAATGCATATTTTATTTTATTTTATTTATGGATGTATGTAAAGCCCATCCTCATTTTTGTTGGGCTGGATTACATCTTGTTTTGCCTTGTAGTTTGATTAAATTTGTATGGATCTTATTTTTTATACGTCATGTATTTTTATTGTTCAACAACATTAATTTGGTAACCAGTTTCTACGGTTCAATCCATTCCACAAGAATTTCAAAATTTTGAACTTGTTTTAACACAACCAGACAGCAGATGAAAATTTTGAACTTTTTCAGAAACCTAAAATCCCCAAACGGACAGAAACAGAGAAACCCAGAACCCCAAATTTGACAGAAACCCTAAACCCCCAAATTGACAGAAAGCAAAAAGTGCAGAGCAGCAGATGATAAACAAAGCAAACGAAGTAAAATTTGAAAATCCAAACGGCTGGTATGAAAGAAAATTGAATAGAACAAATGGATTTCGTACCTGATTCTTCTCCTGTAACGACGTATCCAAATTTTGGGATCCGAGATAACCTCACATCTTAGCCGTTTATCGTACATCGCGCGGTAAAAAAATATTTTGAAAATTTTTATTTAAAATTAGTCACAAATAGTATTTAATGAAAATTGATCGCACGATACGATAAACAACCATGATAGGGTCCCATAAAGAGGATCTGGAGGACTGGCGAGAATACTCATCCAAGTTTTTGGACTAGATCAAAACTTTGCGTTTTGGTGTGGGGTAAAAGTAAATGAAAAAATATGCAAGTGTTTGACAAAAAATTACAGAAAATGCTAGAGATACTAAAGTTTAAGATAATTTTTTTTGTTGATCAAAAGATATGGTGGTTGATGATTTGACTCTTGTTTTAATGATTTAAAAAAGAAATTCAATTATTAACCACCACATCATATGGTCAAGAAAATATAATCTAAAAATTTAGTCTCTTTAACATCACAAAAAAAAAAAAAAAAACACAAAATCCTCGGAGGAAATGAATCCCTTGTTTCGATGTTTTTGGAAGGGTAGTGCCACTTAAGCAAATTATAAAAAGGTTTTTTTTTTTTTTTGCCAAAATGATCCCTCAGATTAAAATAACTAATTTTGATCCATAAGATTTGAAATCAATAGAAGTGGTCCTGAGTTTGTTCACCGTCAATCGTTTTGGTCATTCTTTGAAAAATCTTCATTAAATAAGGATAAAATGACAAAAATACCTTCATTTTTTGTCAATTCATTTTGGCCCATTGTTTATTATTGAGCATATTTTTGTCATTTTGGTAGACTTACTGCTGCTTTGATCCTTAAATTAATTTGTACGCAAAGTATGGCTTTTAGCTCCCAGCTAGGCTTATTTGATACTGCTCCATTGATCCTTAGATTAATTTGTAGGCAAAGTATGGCTTCTAAATTCCCAGGTCCCAGCTAAGCTTACTTGATACTGTGCTTGATCCTTAAATTAATATTGTACGCCAAGGATGGCTTCTAACTCCCAGCTAGGCTTACTTGATACTGCTCCTTTGATCCTTAGATTAATTTGTAGGCAAAGTATGGCTTCTAAATTCCCAAGTCCCTGCTAGGCTTACTTGATATTGCTGCTTTGATCCTTAAATTAATTTGTACGCCAAGTATGGCTTCTAACTCCCAGCTAGGCTTACTTGATAATGCTCATTTGATCCTTAGATTAATTTGTAGGCAAAGTATGACTTCTAAATTCTTGGATCCTGGCTAGGCTTACTTGATACTGCTGCTTTGATCCTTAAATTAATTTGTATGCAAAGTATGGCTTCTAACTCCTAGTTAGGCTTACTTGATACTGCTCCTTTGATCCTTAGATTAATTTGTAGGCAAAGTATGGCTTCTAAATTCCCAAGTCCCCGCTAGGCTTACTTGATACTGTTGCTTTGATTCTTAAATTAATTTGGTATGGCTTCTAACTCCCATCTAGGCTTACTTCATATGGCTCCTTTGATCCTTAGATTGATTTGTAGGCAAAGTATGACTTCTAAATTCCCGAGTCCCAGCTAGGCTTAGTTGATACTGCTGCTTTGATCCTTGAATTAATTTGTATACAAAGTATGGCTTCTAACTCCCAGCTAGGCTTACTTGATATTGTTCCTTTGATTCTTAGATTAATATGGCATGAAAAATATGGTAAGTGTAACATTACTCAATTAATAAAAATGATTAAGTATCATAACATGTCAACTTGCTATTATTAAAAAAAATGGTAATAACATATTTTTCTTTGCAAAAGACAAAGTTTTTTTATTTTTTTATTTTTTTATTTTTTATTTTTTTTACTACTTTGATTAATATTCTCAAGTATTTCTGAAGTTCGATTGCAACAACGAGACTTGACATTGTAAAACGGAGACAGCTGATTAATTTGTTACCATGTTGATCCATAAGCGTACATCAATAAAATAAGAGAATTGTTATTAGCACTCTAAATTATCATCTCCTCACAAATGTATATATAATTATAGAAAGTTTGAATTACAAAATGAGATTTTTTTAGTGTCAATAACAATTCCCTAAAATAAAGGACAACTTCGTATTAAAAATGAGAGCAAATTATCAGTTTATCAGCATAATATGATATCTTACCGTTGACTATATAGTATATCGATATATATGTAGCAGCACCAATGCTATAGGTCACCAAATCAAGCTGAAGCATTTTCAGAAGGCTTCCCCATTTCAATTGTCAGTAGTTAATTCCTTATACTTGGTTCACTATTTCTTTCTTTATTTTCTCACACACGTACATGATCGTGACCTAACTAATAAAATCTGGTTTGGAAAAATTGACAGATTCAGAAGCATGGCAGCTACGTCTAGTACTGCAATTGTTCCTCAAACCCTCGACGGAGAACACGATTATAAGGATTGGAGTGTCCGCGTCAAAACCTATCTGCTCTCTAAAGATCTTTGGGACGTTGTTGAAACAACCGGTAAACCCAAGTTTAAGGCTTGGAGGAAGAATAATGCCGAAGCTTTGCATGCAATCCAACTTTCTTGCGGGCCGAGTACTTTTACTTCTATCCGTGACAAAACCACCGCCAAAGCTGCTTGGGATACTTTGGAAGCACAGTTCAACCCACAAAAAGGCAACTTGTGAGTTGTTAATTTCTTATACTTGCTTCACTATTTCTTTCTTTGTTTTCATATATGAACACATGTCATGATACCGATAATAAAATTTCCTTTGGATAAATTGACAGATTGAGCACAGAAGACACAGGTATCTATCATCAAGATCAAAGTATTAAATGTATATGAAAGGTTCTCTTGGTTTCCTCGTGTGTAAGGAATGCATGATAACTCACTATTGATCAATTATCAAGGGAGGAACCATGATGAATAAATGGATGTGCTTTCAAGGTTTTATCCCAAACCTTGATATCAAATTCAAGGGGTAGTGACCCTCAACTCTTGATGATTAGTTGACCAAGAGAACGAGACTCGGCCTGTTTATCACTATCTTGTGTTGTGCATTATTTTCTTTTATCTTTCTATTTAAAATTTAAATTTAATTTTTTTCCCCTATAATCCCTGTTTCACTTTAAGGTTTTAATCTCAAAACCTTGATATCAAATCCAAAGATTAGAGATTGTTGGGTGTGTTGGGTATGTGTGATAAAAGTTGGGTGTGAAGAGATTGTTTTGTATAAATAGAAACTAGGTTAAAGTCATAACATGCTATGTACTCAAGAAGTAAGTTATTTTAAGTTACTACAGGAGAATTGAAGAAGAAAGTAGTTAATATATTGTATAAAATGCCATGTTAATTACATACGTACCCTTGCAGATGAGACCCGGCGGCGGGAGTATCAAGCTTTCTTCGCTGCTGTAAGGATGGGTAATTGGCGGGTAACGAAGGAGTTTATTGAACAAGACATCGGTGCAACAAAACAAATGGATTCATTGGGGACAGCTCTTCACAACGCAGTAATATTCGAGCAGGAGCAAATTGTGGAAGAGCTGGTGCAGTTGATGACGGAGGAAGAATTGGCAATAAAAGATAGTGATGGTTGGACGGCTCTTGCTTATGCTGCTAGAGACAACCTCAAGATGGTTAAATGCATGGTTACGAAGAGCACGAAACTACTTGGTATTGCAGAAGAGGGCCGCCAAATGATTCCGATTCTCATCGCTGCTATGTATGACCGATGGGATATAGTTCGGTACCTCTACTCTGAGTACTCTGACGCTCCAAGCGAAGATGAAATGGCTGATAAAGGCCCTGACGGCTCTCAACTTCTTGTCTTTTGTCTTTTTGCCAAACAATTTGGTAACCTACTACTCTTAACCGAATCAATTTTTCTGCACTAAGCGTGCGTGTGTGTGTATATGCATACTCTTTATGAAAAGGGATTCCCACTTTTTTCAAAAAATGGTGATTAGGTGTGGAGCCCACTCTATATCGAACTTCAATGATCCAAACCGTTTATTTTGTAAATCTTGATTCATAAATCATCCTTGCAAAAATTTAATTCAATCTGAAATCATTTGTCTATTTAATTATCAACATTTCATTGTTTCTTATATAATAAAGTATTCGTTAATTTCTTTGAACTTAATTAGATGTCTTAAATATTTCTAATTTGGCTAATATTTTGCAAGGATGATATGTGAGGCGCAACATGAAAAATAGATTGTTCAGATCGTTAAAGTTTGATATGGTGTGGATCCCACAACTAATTCCCATTTTTATAAAAAAAATAGGAATCCCTTCCCTTAAAGGCTTCCCATACATACATACATACATACATACATACATACATACATAGTGTAGTGCTATCAATACACCCATTTTTATTTCTACACATCCCTCAATTTTCAGTAGTTAGATCGAATGAATTGAAAAAGATCAATGACAAAAAATTAACGAAAGTGCGTGAGAGGTAAAAAATAGGTGTACATATGAATAGCACTTTCCTCTATATATATATATATGGGTAATTCTCATTTTAATGCCATAAGTATCGTGGTTTTCAAACTTTCATACATCAAACTTTTTTTTTTATCTCAGTGTCATACCTAAAGTGAGGATTGTGGTAGACTTTCATACTTTTATTGGGCTTTTCGTCAGAACCTAAGTTAACGCATGACTTGGCGGTCACGTGGACAATGAATGAGTGCCACATGTCAATATGGCCTCACGTGGGCACCACATCACACGTTAACGGAGGTTCTAATGGAAAACCTAACACACTACAAGAAAAATGGCCACTGTGCACCAAAATATATTTGTGCCCTATGACGCTTAAGGGCACTAACATACGTGCCCATAGACCAATAGCAACAATGCGGCTACTATAATATATATGTGCCCTCTATGGGCGTCACCTTTGGTTAGAGGGCACCATATGGCGGTTTGTGCTCAAAGACTTGGCACAAATAGGAGCATTTTTGTGCCCTTGTTCTGACAAGATTGTCAGACGACTTTCTCATCCATGTTAGCACAAAGTTTGTAATTGTGCCCTATCAATTAAATATTAAAAAAAATAAAAAATCGAAAAACCATACAAACTAAAAACAAACATTTTACATATTTTAGCCCTAATTAAGATAACACTCGAAAACAATCATTTCTGGACAACAAAATCTTCCCCAGAAAGCTTTGTTCATCCCATATTTGCTGCTCCACAAATAAATTCATCATTCCCACAAGCAGAGTTCCATCAAACTTATGAATTTATGGGCAAAAATAAAAAGAATTTCAAACAAAAAGCTTTAACTGAGGTGACGTTGAGTTTCCTGCAGGATCAAATACAAAAAAAAAAAAATTAAAAATTAAAAATTAAACAAAACAAAGGAAAAGCCCAGATCTGATAGAGGTGTCGGTATTGAACATAGCAGAAAAATGGAGAGAGCGAGAGAGTACCCATCTTCGCTTTGGACGCCATGAGGGAAGAAAGGGACGAGAGAGTCCAAAGTATAGTTATAGAGCTTGTTCTCGTTGACGACATTGAAATGGCAGCTAGCAAAGACCGTATCAACTCGGTCTAAAATTGTTAGATGACTAACCTATTTCAGAAAATCGACTCGGACTTCCATTGTGGGACACACGAGCTCACAGAAACTCACCTACAAAAATAAATTGTTAAAAAATTACACAAAAATCAAAGAAAAAATAAACAAAAAAAACCAGATCTGATAGGAGTGAGAGGAGTCGGTGATGCGGTGGTTGTTGAGCGGATGCGGTGGTTATCGATCAGACCGCCAACGTCTAGCAACAGAGTATAAGGGAGGCAGAGTTGAGAGAGAGAGAGAGGTGAAAGAAGGGGATTCTGAGGGAGGCAGAGATGAGAGAAGATCGGGAAATGGAGAGAGATAGACTGGATCTGGGGAAGGTAGAGATAGAAAGGGTGGTTGGAATGAATCTGGGGAAGCAGAGATGAATGAGAGAGATAAGGAAAGTAAAAGAGAAGGAAAGATGAGAGACAGGAAAAGAGAAATGAGTGAGACGGGGAGAGAGATAAGAGAGTAAAGCGAAAAAAAGGGGGGCTGTATGGTGGGTTTTGAACAATAAAAATATATTAAAATAAGATTTTGTCTTCAGATTCTTAAAGTAAGACAAGACACTTATGTGTATAAAATTAAATATACTAAATATACTAAATCAAAGGGCACAAAAATTATTTATGTGTGTACATAAATTAATAAAAAATTATGATTACTGATATGTATAAACAGTGACACAAATTTTGGTGCAAACATTTTAATGGGCACAAATGCAGGACACCAACTAATGTGCCTTTCGTTTAGAGGGCACATTTGAGATAGTTTAGTGCTCAACGAAGTTCAAAAAGCACAACTATACATTTGTGCACAATGAAAATGTAAAGGACACAAATCTTTTGTGTTCTTAGCCCTTTTTTGTTGTAGTGACAGAAGTATGAAAGTGTCCCGCAAATCTCACTTTCGGTATGACACTAGGATGAAAAAAATTTGATATATAAAATTTAAAAAACCACAATACTTCAAGGTAGTAAAGTGAGAAACCCTATATGTGTGTGTATAATAATAATAATAATAATAATAATTGGTCTAAATACATACAGATATTGCATGGGAGTTACTTATGTGTAGCCCAAGCATGGCATGTACTCGAGGCCACGGAATATACTCTCCTTTATCTGCAATTTCTAGTGTGCCCTCTGCATTCCCTAGTGGGATGTTGCTCAAATTTTGGCAACGGTGGATCTATAAATGTTAGTAATATCTTCCCTTTTCTCTTACTAACATCAAATTTTTCAACATTGTGTGTGGCTTGTACAAATGTCACCTTCCACGAATTTCATAAGGTGGTTCAAATAAGATGGTCTCAATATTTTTCTTAAATCATATTACAAATGGGTAGTACCAAAATTGGTTTTATGTCAAAGATACTATCTACAAGAAGTATTTTGAATAAGGAAGTCGTATTTCTTAGTAGGTATATACATAGAGCATGCTTGTTCCATCAAATAAAATGGTCTCCTTAATATTTTTTTATACAAATGGATACTACCATAATTGGTCTTATGTCATAGACACTATCTGCAAGGAGTATTTTGAATGAGGAAGCCGTATTTCTTGATAGGTATACACATAGACTATGCTTGTTTCATCAATGAATTTTCTATAGATGTTCAAAATCAAGAAAATGAACAAGGCAATCAAAGGAATAGCACAGGTATGTTACATCTCAAAACTCTAACTATGGTTTGATATGTTGAAGTCCTTCTCATATGTTTTGCTCTTTCTTTTTTCTTTTTTCCTTTTGACTTTTTTCAATTATCCATCTCCTTCTTTTTAGTAATTAGTTAGGTGATATATAGGTATCATATATGATGACATATAAATTTTCTTTCAACTATTTTTCATTGAAAATGATTAGATTTTCATATGTAAATACTCAAATTAAAATCTTGAGTAAAGATGCAGAAATAAAAAAATTTAATTAAAATTGAAAATTAAGAAAACAAAACTAAATCTAATAACAGTTTAAAATTTTCGACTAATTAGGTTTTTTAAACAGAATATTTGATGAATTCTTATTGTTAAATCAAATATGCATCGATTGATAAAAGAAATATAATTACATAGTCCATGTACAAATGAATGTAACTTTTGAATTTTAGTAATTAATGTGAGAGTAAATTGTAGAAATGGTCTCTCAACTTTAATCAAATTGGAGCAATGGTCCATCAACTAAAAATCCATTACCATTGGTCCCTCAACTCTTCAAAATATGTAGCTATGGTTCTTTTCATCAACTTCGTTAAGTGAAAATTGACTGTTGTTTTGACAGCTGCATGAATAACATATAAATCATTACTCTACGCAAAGTGAACACAAAAAATATGACAAACTTTTGGGATGTGAGTGATAAATAAAAAGTCTTTGGTTTGTACAATACATTGTAAATCTCTCTTAAAAATTATAATGAAAAGCAACAAATGCAATACGTCCTTTGGGGAGTGTAGAGCCTGTGATTAAAAAATGGTCTCTAGCACGCACGCGTGCATGCAAATAAGCTAGTCTTATGCCATATATCATCCAATCAGCATATAAATAAGATTTGCATTTAATTTTTCTAATTTGCTTATGCCATTGCCATATATCATCCAATCAGCATATAAATAAGATTTGCATTTAATTTTTCTAATTTATCAAATTCAATCAACTCCTATTTTTCATTTGTTGAAACTATCGATTTATTTATATACTGGTAAAAATGTGGTTGTGAATTATTGTTTTGAATGTCAACTTAGGAATCAGCCGCATTCGTGAACTGAAATGGACCCATGTACGATTAAGTTCAATTTTGAACTTCATGTGTGACGCGATAAAACATTTAAATCATCAAGAAATGAGGGATGGCCTTGTGTACGAAGCAGTATACAATGCTGTCCAAAATGGGATTGTTGAGGTCGTTAGATCTCTATGTGAAGCCAGACCAGAATTATTGTTCAGAGGCTTAGAGGACGGAAAGAACATATTTCATTATGCTGTTGAATGCCGTCAAGAAAATGTTTATAGCCTTATATACGGGGTTGGTCAAAGAAATCTCATTACGACTTTGAGAGATAATTCCGGCAACAGCATACTACATTATGCAGCGATGTTGTCTCCATTGGCAAAGGAAAAGCTTGATGGTATTGCAGGTGCAGCCTTGCAAATGCAGAGAGAAAGGCAATGGTACAAGGTTAGAATATTATTTTTTATTATTCTTGTACGCTTAATTACATTTATGACCCCTGAAATTCAATCCGCATACTTAACCTCATGAAATTCAAATTATGTCACTTAATACCCTGAAATTTAACTTCTCGTTATGTTAGATGCCGTTGCCGTCCAAGAATAATATAAATTCTACCTCATTATATTCATGTATCAAATGAAGCATTTTTTTTCCCTTTCTAATTACTGAAAGAACACGATCACCTCATATCACTCCGATGTATAAGTTTTTGTTCAATGAAATGCAGGAGATAGAGAGTATTGTGGTTCCACTCTCGGGAGCCTCATCCTTAAACAAATATGGTTTGACATCCCCTGAATTATTTACCAAGGAACACAAGGAATTGCTCAAGGATGGAGAAAAGTGGATGAAAGATACAGCAACTTCTTATACAGTTGTCAATGCCCTCGTTATTACAATCATGTTTGCTGCAGCATCACAGTTCCTGGTGGAAACAACCAAGAAACAGGGTTTCCCATATTCCTAAACAATAAGCTATTTATGGTTTTTATAGTTTCAGATGCTATTTCGCTCTTTTCTTCCGCAACTTCAGCATTGATGTTTTTGGGCATCCATATATCGCGTTATACTGAAGATGATTTCCTCGAATCCTTACCCACGAAGATGCTAACAGGCATTTCCACACTCTTCATCTCCATTGTGGCCATGATGGTTGCCTTTTCTTCTACCCTATTCATCATGCTTCAAGACAAATCATGGATTATTACTCCAATCATTGTCCTTTCTGGTGTTCCCGTCATTTATTTTATTTGGGCGCACTCTCCCCTACTCTATAAGATTTTCAAGTCTACTTATTGTGAACGAGTATTCGATAAGAAAATCAAACAATGGATATAAATTCTTGATGGGGTATGCGATATACTAACTGTGTAATTGTAGTAATGTAATGTTATCATTTCTAAGAAAGCTTGTATGCATTGTACACACTACTAAGTGTTTGGTTCCTATAATAAAAACCTCATTGTTCAATTTTTTTTATTTGTTCTCCATAAGATATATATAATTTAATTGGAAAACCTGAAAAAAGTTGAGATTTCACCATAAAATCTATTGGTAACATGGTCTTGGATCATATATTATGTGAGATTGAAGTTGGAAATGGAATGGAAGTCTTGGATCGAATCACCATGGCAGTCCGGTATAACGAATGAGGGTTCTGAGTTCTGACACAACATAAAACATAAGTACACTCCAGCAGCGGTAACAAACATGACTGTGTAATGTACTTCCTAAAAGTGTTATTATTTTGCTTGTCCTGCCTAGGGATGGGCAACGGTTATGGCGGACGGGTAACCGCGGTTACTTATCCATAACCGTTTATACTCATACCCGAATAACCGTTTACTCGTTGGGTAATTGCCTAAACGGTTATACTCATACCCATAACCGTTTATAAACGGTTAACCATACTCATAATCGCATACTCATTTAACTGTAACCGTTTAATAACCGTTTACCCATTTACCTTTTTAACCCGTTTATCTTCTTTTTTTTTTACCATTATCCATTTTTCACCCGTCTACATGTTTTTTAACAACTTGAAAATAAATAAAAAATTATCATAATTTTCTTTTTTTTTTGACAATTAAACACCGTTATAGGTATATTCACCATACATTTCTGTATTTTAATTTTTTAAGTCCTTATACAATTCCAATAAATAATAGTTTACAGACGATATTTTTAAGTGTTACCAATGAAGGTAAATATAATATTTGCTAAGTATTAGTGGGTTACAAAAATTGTTTAGAAGACATTTATGTCAATTTCACGGTTACCCGCAAGGAATTTAAATTAATTTGGCGAATTCCTTGATGATGAGAATCATCATTCCTGTAGCAGTGTTATTGAGAGAATGACCGATGAATTCCTTGCTAATTTATTGGATGCTAAGTATTATTGGATCGAGAACATGGTTTGTGTTAGTTCTACATATATAAAATAAATGGGTAAACGGTTACCTGTTTATAACCGCGGTTAATAACCATAACCGCCCATTTAAATTTTGCTGGTAAACGGTTATACCCATAACCGTTTATTTATCTAAACGGTTACCCATAACCGTAATCGTTTAATTTAAATGGGCGGATAACCGCGGTTACTCATAACCAAAGGATATTGGCCCATCCCTAGTCCTGCCATTCCCACTCTTTCACTGTATTCCACCTGGACATGCACCTTAGCGTACCACGTTCCTTTCGACAAAATTCAAATACGATATTTAGATTGAAAACATGGAACAGGTAAGTGGCTAAAAACGCTGTCATGTACCCAGACTAAACATACCTCATTGTTCCAAACTGCCGCAGCAACGTGACTCTTAAAACTCTTTAGCAATGATGTATCTGTCGGCCCTCCTGGAAAAGGCTCTGTCACTTCGGCATCGACCCCAACATCTATATCGTCTGTAGCTGAGATGTTGGCCCCAACATTAAGACGGTGGCCCCAACATTTGTATCGTCCGTAGCTTGGATGTCGTCTACAACACCATCAACAGATGGCTTATCCTCTACAGAATCATCAACCACCTCTGATTCATTAGAGGAGGCAGCCTCTAGCTTTCGCGCAGATGCAGGGGATGTACCAGAACATTTTTCTCATTAGCATTAATTTTCTTAGATGATCTTGCAGCCTCCTTAGTTTTTCTTGCCTTCTTCATAGCTAGAATTAATTAAGAAAAGTAAAGAGAAAACAATTCCGGCTTCCTATTAGAGAAGCATTTTTGTGGAAGAACATACCAGGAATCATTTTCTGGTGTTCTGCTAACAAATAAAAGGTATAATATAATTGGAAACTTGAAAGGAACCTATTACACTTAATCATGAGTTGACGTAGAAATTTTGTCAGCAAGTAAAATGTTCATGTATGTATAAACAACAAAAATAACCAAGTTTTATCTCACTAAGTGGGATCGGGTGTATGAATCTTAGAACGTCAGCGCCATGTCACACTGGTTCAAGTATAACACAATCAATTAGCAGACTGCTCAACTTTGTAATTGCTAAATTGTTGCCCTTTCAAATGATTTCTTGTTTAAGAAAAGCCAGTTAATTAGCCACTTGTGAATGTAATTAGTAATACATTAATTTGGTAACCTATTTTCTACGGTTCCATTTCCACAAGAATTTCAAAATTTTGAACTTGTGTTAAGACCTTATTCAACCTTGACCTGTTGCAGCAAGGTATAACAATGGAGGATGGTAGTGATGGATAAGAAGGGAGTTGCGCTCCTATTTTTTGGAATAATGTTTTCTATTCAATATAATGCTTGCCAGACTCTACAACCCATCAGCTATATAAAGTCATACAAACTAAGCCAACTGGCTCATTCAGTACACAACAATAGAAACATAACTAAATTGTAACTAAACCCCTGCTTAATACTAACTCACTTATTAAAATGTGATTAAGAAAATCACATTGTTTACAGTTCATAACATTTCCCTCCCCTTCAAAAGACCTTGTCCACAAGGTTGGTTGGCAATCAAAACTTGAACTCCGGATAGCTTGCAGTGAAAGCATCAAAATCTTCCCAGGTTGCATCTTCTCTGGCACCCCCTTCCCACTGCACAAGAAGTTGAACTCCAGCTGCATTCCCTTTTTTGTACATTCTTCGCTGTAGTACTGCCATAGGCATTTGTTGTTTCAGACCATCATCATGAACAGAGGGTAAAGTAGTAGTAGGAACAATGTCAGGGCCCAAATGTTGCTTAAGACAGCTCACATGAAAAACGGGATGTAACTTGCAGCCTTCAAGGAGTTTTAACTTGTAAGCTACCAAGCCTATCTTCTCCAATACTTCAAAAGGACCATAGAAACGAGGCTGAAGTTTGGGATAAGAGTAAGAAGCTAAGGACTGCAATTGATAAGGTATAAGCTTTAGGTAGACCAGTTGCCCCTCAACAAACTTTCTCTCGGTTCGGTGCCTGTCAACTTGTACCTTCATCCTATTCCTTGCCTTCTCCAAGTTCGATTTGAGCTGAGACAAAAGTCGATCCCTGGCTATCAAACTTTGCTCCACCATTTCCACTCGTGCTGTGCCATTCTCATAAGCTGCAATGTGAGGTGGGGGGTATCCATAAACTAACTTAAATGGAGTAAACTGTGCAGAGGTATGATACGAAGTGTTGTAGCTCCATTCTGCCCATGGTAACCAATGCAGCCATTTCTTAGGGTGTGCACTAGTGAAACATCTCAAATAGGTCTCCAAACACCTATTGAGAACCTCAGTTTGGCCATCGGTTTGGGGGTGATAACCGGAGCTCAGGCAAAGGGTTGAACCTTGAAGTTTAAAGAACTCTTTCCAGAAAGAACTCAAAAAGATAGGGTCCCTGTCACTTACTATTGATGAAGGCATGCCATGTAATTTAAAAACATGGTTCACAAATGCTTGAGCCACAATAGAAGCAGTGTAGGGATGTGCTAATGCCACAAAGTGGGCATACTTGGATAATCTGTCGACAATCACCATTATTACAGATTTTCCAGAGCACAGAGGAAACCTTCTTGATTTGTGTTTGTATATTTTGTATTTTTTTGAGTCAATAGCATGATAAATAGTGAGTCTCTTTATCTTGTTGATGAATCTTGGAGTAGACCGAGGGAATAGGATACTAACTGGTCGTGTTATATTTCAATTTATACGTTTGTTAGGACTACATATCCTGCACTTGTGCATCGGCTGCTAGCATAAGCAAAAAGAGATTGCAACTGAACGACATCGTACAAAATTGTTTTGAAAAGAAAACGTCCTGCCCGGATGGTAACTCGTTTTTGAAAAGCAGGATTAATTGATGATTAGCCATGCCATTGTGTAGGGTTAGGTTTCTTTCCTTGAGTTTGTGGTTTCGAAAGCATCTCTCAAGACTCTTTATTGTAAGTGTTTTTCTAGCACACTTATGTTGGTTTAAAGATAATGCAAGTGTCAAGTACTCATCTGCCAAGTCCTTCATCCTTTGTGTTGGATCAAAAACGCTTCGGGCAAATGCTCCTATGTTCACTTGGGAATCCTCGTACTTTGTGATGAAGGGGTGTGAAAGTAGCTGCAGAAGGAGAATACTAGTTAAACAATGTCGATGTCAAGCTACCATCTCTCAGATTGAAATCTGTGGCTAATACGATCACCTGCTCTTCTGTTGGCCTCTCATCTGCATCCTTTTGCAAGCAGGCTTCAATAAACGAGCAGAACTCTGGTGAAAATTGGTGTTTTGAAGGTGTAGGTGACGGATCATCCAAGATCTGCCATAGACCTCAGAACTTTAGTTGCAAAACAACAGCGGATGTAGGACATGGAAAGGATATGAAGCAGCATAAGATTGACGGGTCCTTCATTAGATGTAAATGGGAATTCTCCAGTACCACACTCAAAGAGAGGAAGACCAAGGCTCCAAATATCAGCTGGATAAGAATAATACTCATTTCGAATTCGCTCAGGCGCGACATGTAAGTGACCGTCCCAACAAATGTCGCACACTAGTAATTACATTGCTAGATTTGTTAATACCAAAAGACCACTTTTAATATCTACGCGTCAAATGTAACATGAAAGGAGACGCCACCAGTAGTGGAAATGAATGCACTTAAGAAATCAGTTATGAATCACGATGATTAAACCAAAGAACAAAGATGCAACAAGTATCACGAACCGCTGCCATTGAATTATCTAAGCCAGCACTTAACCAAAATCTGTTATTTTTGGTAGAGAGTATTGTGGTTTCACCCCCGGAAGCCTCACCTTTTAACAAATATGCTTCCAAGGCCGCTTCATATTTTACCAAGAACCACAAGGAATTGCATGAGAAAGGAGAAAAGTGGATGAAAGACACAACAAGTTCTTATATAATTGTCAATGCCCTCATTATTACAATCATGTTTGCTGCAGCATTTACAGTTTCTGGTGGAAACAACCAAGAAATAGGGTTTCCCATATTCTTAAACGAAGAGTTGTTTATGGTTTTTATAGCTTCAGATGCAATTTCGCTCTTTTCTTCTGCAACTTCAGCCTTAATGTTTATGTGCATCCTTACATCACGCTATGCTAAAGATGATTTCCTCAAATCCTTACCCATAAAGATGGTAATAGGCCTTTCCACACTCTTCATCTCTGTTGTTGCGACCATGATGGTTGCCTTCTCTTCTGCCCTATTCATCAAGCTTAGTGACAAATCATGGATTATTACTCCAATAATTTTCCTTGCTGGTGTTCCTGTCATTTTATTTGTTTGAATGCAATTTCCCCTTCTCTTTAAAATTTTCCTGTCTACTTATGGCAGAGGAATATTCGATAAGAAAGTCAAACTCTGGATATAAAATCTTGGTGGCCGATGTGATACATTAATTGTGTAACTGTAGTAATGTAATGTTTGTCGCTTCCAAGAAAGCTTATATGCATTGTACACACTATGTAAGTGTTTGGTTGCTATAATAAAAACCCCATTGTTCAATTTTTTTTTTCTTTATTCTCCTGTCTCAAATATATAATTTCGTTGGAGAAATTAATGTTGAATTTATGGTCGAACTCTAGTGGCTATTGTTGAACACGGCAGCCCAAATGATTGGGCCTCTTATTGTCTCAAGCCCATTTTGTTTGGATCTTGAGAATTTAAAATAGAGATGAATTATTAATCTTATTATTAATTTTTTTTACTTTTCTTCTTACCATGAACAGAGGAGTCTAGAGAAGTCGTAGACAGTAGCTCAGGTCTTAATAGTGGTTGTACTGCAAGAGGGAGAAATGTTACCCTTGCTAAGTTAATGAGGGCATTCTCGTCACTTGCGGAAAAAGTCCCCATGTTAGCCCCAAAATTATCTATATTATTTTTGGCTCAACGACAGCAATTAATTTTCTCATAGGCGTGTAAGTTGAAATGTAATTTCTTATTCCATGTTAAACTAAATTTTAATTACGAATTGGATCATTTGTAAAATGATTTCAATAAAAATTGAAATACATATAGAATTTAGAATCCATAGTTTTAAGAAATTAATCATGAACTTAACGGAGTAATGAGGGAGTAATGAGGTGTTGAAATGCCCAAAATTACCCTGAACATAATTCTTGACTTATTTTGAATGAAAAATTTAACGGAGTTGAGATGAGATGACAAATTAATAATTTCATAAAGTTGATATGACAAATTACTTAAAATTTTAGTTCATATCACAAGTTGAAAAGGGTATATAAATTCATGTGACATTGATAAAAAAAAATCCTAATTTATTGTATACAAAGCAAACTTAATCAAGTTAGATAAAGAAATATAATTTGTACTAACAAATTTGTACAATGCTAAAATGGATGGTTTCTCAAATCAAATTCGAACATGGATTTTCAAATCGAAGGCAAAAATTATCTTGAGAAATATATATCTTGATCAATGGCAAGTCATTGTTTTTTTTTTTTTTTTTGAATGTGCACCTTCATTGATCACATGGCCCAGCTGTAATTTGAATGGGCATCTTCTTAATCAAGGTCAAGTGAATCAAGTCATTGTTTATTTTTGTGGGAAAGACAATTAAAATATGAAAGTATCATAAGATGTCAAGGCATTGCTAAGTTTAAACGGGGTGTGTTATCCACACACCTCAAATTACTTCTCACACACCCTTATTAATTTATATCCGTTGATCTTCTTCAATTCATCCGATCCGACGGCCGAAAATTAAAAGGGTGTGTGAGAAGTAAAATGGGGTGTGTGGATATCACACCCCTTTTAAACAATTGTTAATACTTTTTCTTTGCGAACGACGAGGTTTATGTTGTTTAGTCTACTTTGATTAACACCGTCATCTCCTTCTAAAGTTGTTGACTGAAGCATTCTCCGGGCTTTGTACTTCTAATATTGTAAGGGCACGTTTGAGTGAGATTTTGAGAGGAAAAGAAATCAGACACTTAAAATTTTATTTTACATTATTGTTAATCCATTAGTGTAGATAATATCGCTGGTTAAAAAAATGATCAATTAAGATCATACAATAATGTCCATACAAGTTGCTCTTTATTTTACACGTCCATATGAAAAGAAAGAAATCAGTTTGGGTGATTGTTATTAGATCAAAAGTACATCATGTTAAATAACCCTTAAACTATGTTTAGATGAGGGAAATAAACTTGAAATTTAGGTAAAAGTCGGAATTTATAAATGGACATACACCAATTCCTTTGTTTGGATTCATAAACAAAGAAATTTAAAATTTCCGCGTGGAAAAAAAACTTGGAATTTGGAACCTTCAATTCCCAAGTTTAAATTCCATGTAAATGGGTGTCATTTTCCAATTTCTATGATTGACAGTTTAAAATTAACAAATTCCGTATCGAATTTCATTGTTCTTTTAGGTTAACCAAACAAGAAAATTCATAAATTCTAAAAAATAAAATCTTGTCATTTCAATTTCTGTCATTTTAAAATTCCTTAATAATTTTAAACTTCTTCATCCAAACATAGTGTTAATTGGCTTTACTTTCCTCAATATATAATAAGTTATATGTATATATATTATATGTTAGCAACAGCACTGCACCAGTGCTATATATCCTCAATTTAAGGAAAAAAGTGTTTCTACTCTTTGTTTTCACACTAGAAGTCTTTCACGACTTTTAATTTGTTTTATTACTCATTTTTAATTAGTAATCTAATAGTTAAAAACAATTAAAACAAATTAACTTTAACGAAAAGCTCCTGATATTATTCACTTTAACGAAAAATCACATTTTTTTAAACTAAAAAGTCAATCCTGGTACTATTCATTTTACCCTTTATTTTGTCCTTATCGTTAAAACTCAAAGTTTTCAAGCCATTTTTATTAATTTTCTCTTAAAAGATGCCAAAGTAACAGATTAAATAATAACGTCAATTAAGCAAACAAATAATCGAATATTAATACTAATAAAAGATTTTTTTTTTTTTTTTTTTGAAAAAGAAGATTACGATATTTCATTTATTGATAAAAGGACATACAAATACATATCATAAAGAACTCGGCCCAAAGGGTCTTTGCAAACTAGATCTAAAAGTATTATAACAAAGCATCACTAATCGCAAAGCAATAAGTAAATTTCAAGCACTCGTCCGAGCTCATTGAGAACCGCACGATTACACATATAAAAAATGTTAAACTTCGTGTTACAGGGAGATCATGTGTGAGAACAAAATCTCAAACCATAAATTGGGAGAGAATACGATGCTCATGGGTCGATAACATCACTTAATCACCATCACGATCCCAAAACACCAAAGGAAGTAGACCCAACAAATCAAACAGCGCCACCTTCACACATACATCCAAGTTGTAGCACACCAAATGAAAATTCAAACCATGCACTCTCATATATAGAGATCAATCATACTAGCAAACTCTCCTATAGAGAGAAATCAAACCAAATTTTAGGACATCCTAGAAATTATTAAACATAAACAAATTAAAATGATGAAATCATGTCACCGCTCCACATCCTCTGGACATCTGTATGTCATATTATTGCATCAGCTAAACTCAAAGTGTTGCATTGACTAAACTCGATCCTGACGCACTTCGACATCATCCATGGCTTCACACTTTAATTCTATATCAAAGGTGATAACTGGATTCAAAACCTTGTGTTAACTGTGTGCGTGGGTCAAAAGACGACGACTATCAAGGTGAATACAGCATTTCACGGCGATAATTCAACACCTAAAGTAATTGCAAAGTGTAAACAAAGAATGGTTTCAAGAAGGATGCCATCAACCTGAAAGCCAAAGATAGGAGCCAGCAGCAGAGAATTTTTCCTTCAAGTTTTTCTCTAGATGGCAAGGATTTTTTTTTTTTAAATAAATTTGTTTAATTTTTTTTTATTCAAGGTAAAGAGAAGTGGATGCAAAAAGAACATATATTACTTGTAGGATTTGATCATATTATATCTTAACCGTTGAATTTAATGAATTTATAAATATAAAACTAAAAAAAAATACAAATGGTGGGCCGTCCCACTAACCCAGGGAGAATCTTGATCTAAATTTGTCCTAGAAATGAGTATTGAGTTTAAAACCTATATTTGCCCCAAGGGTTGCAGCAAGTTAAGGAAGTGTAGAACCTAAAATATGAGTTTTACTCAAAGGATTAGAGTAGGTCCAAGGGGATCTCTCAAAAGTGGAATTTTTTTTTTTAACAAATGATATTATCTACACTAGGAGAGGTCTGTGGGCTAAGCCTAAGCCTCACAATATGTCAACAATAATGTGATTTAAATTCGTCTTTAGGGAGAATTTAACTTAAAACCTCACTTATAAGTAAAGAGGAATACACAAGAACGTAGTACTAGGTGGCTCTCAAAAGTGGGACTTGGACTATATAAATTTTTATGGAAAGTTCCACTTTTGAGAGTCTCTTTAGCATTTCCATTTTAATAAATTCAAGGATATGTTGGCCAAGTGGCCCTTTACTACAGTAGTTAGAAGTTGTTAAGCCCTTGCATAACGATGTGATTCGAATCCTATTAGTGGCTAATCTAACATCTAATTTAACAAAATTTATCTTTAAAAAAAAATCAAAGATATGTTGGAAATGAAAAATAAAAGCATTTATTTGTACCTGTTGGTCCTAAAAACTACAAAGCCTACGTGGCGCGCAGGCCGAGTAATTTAAAAGCTAACTACGTCCTTCGGTAAATGCGGGCGTGCCAACTCGTCGGCCGAGCTCGGCCGAGGAGTAAATTTGTTGATGTTGCGTTGGGTCGCGCTACTGACTTCTGCGTCTTGCGATTGCGGCCGAGAAAGGAACACGTCTCGGCCTCCTGGATTCTCAAACCTGAAGACAAGGTTACTATTATTACGAAGCTCACAAATCGAATTCGGCTTTCAATGTGCCGAATGTAATAACTGTAACACCTCACTTCGTCGAGAAGACTAATGAGATGACCTCGACCAAAAAAGGATTTAGAAACCTTCTCGACCGAGACTTGGATAGATAACTGACCGTGCCCGCCGCAGTGCTGTTGATGCCAACGGAAGGTACTGCGAGTTCGGCCAATTCTACGGTGATAGAGCTATCTATGCCGACTTAAGATATCACCGGTTGCTTTCACAGTGCTGTTGATGCCAACGGAAGATGTGTCAGCGAAAAAGAAAAGGAAAAAGTTCTCAAGTTGTTGAGGATTTGCGCAGGGCAATTTTGTATTGATTTTGTGGGGGCTTTTTCCGTTGCCACTGCATCTGTATTTATAGCACTGAAGTACTTGCTCTGCACGGTCAGATGATGTTGCAGAGTTTAATTGCAATTCTAATTCTTGAAGCTGATCCGTACTAGAACCTAGAAACCAGGGCCATCCTTTAAACTGAGCCGTGAGATTTGGTCCAAGACTTTTCAAACTTAACAATCCATCTAGGCTTATCACATCACATTTCTAATCCACCTAGGCTTCTCATCTCTTTATCAAAAACCCATTCGTAGCCATGCTTTATCCCATTAAGATTCCCAAGATAACCTACATGCTAGGCTTTGAACAAATAATATTTATCTAAACAACCATCCATTATATATATATATATATAGTTGGTAGTCATCATCATTCTGATCAAATGAATTTTAAATTCATCTTACTTCCCAGTGCTGACAGACATCCCAAATCAATTCGAATTGTACTGCTTATTCGGGATATGAATCGCATTCTATTTACCTGGTTTAAGAAGATACCGAGATAATTCATATTAAAAGATAATTATAATATTATCCTTTAATAATCAAATTATCTCCACTTTCTCATCTGGCGGTCGAGAATCATACCCACTCAACGGCCTCGATCGCTTGGGCAGATGATGTAAAATCGGGTCCAAACATTGCCCCTCAGTTTCCTTGAGCTTCGGCCCGTAAGCCGAATGGTGAAGGAAATTAGTTGTTCACAGCCAATAAAAACTTGCCGTATCTCTCGACTGTTGATGCTGAGAAAATTTTGGATAGTCAAGAAAAATAGGGGCCGAGGCAAACCATTCCTGGTAGCTCGGCCTGTCATCAATCAAAGATGTTGCAAATACTGTGCTGAAACAGTCACACTCGGCTGAGTTTGGCCTATCATTCAACCATCCACTCCTCAGCATTATTATATATATATATAAACCAAGGCCATAAGAAACAAAATCAAATCTTGGCTAATTGGCCTATTCTGTCCAACTTGGAATGATGTTGTCGGCCATGCATATTTTTCTCTTATTTTATTCTTTTCTGACTCCCAGTTCCACCAAATAACAAAACAATTGTTTCCATTGAGACTCAAAACCGTGCAGACCCACCGAATGACAAAATCCAAATGCACCGAATTTCCACCGCCCTGCTTGCTTACTCTCGGCCATTTGCCCCTACCACCGAGTAGAACAATTTTGTACAAGGTCAGGACTCAGGATGCTCGTGAGGATTCTCCTGTGCACTCAACAAGAAGTATATGGTCGAGGAAAAATGAGCATCCACCGCCGCATAAAAATTGACTCGGCAGAAAGTTGTTCTAAATACAACCTTGCCGACTAAGCCGCTTGTCGAGGAAGAAGAGCAGCCATAACCTAGACGGTTGGGTTTCGTGCCAGGTCAAATTTGGGCCAAAGAAGGTTAAATCTGCCTCGGACTCGACAGAAACTTGTTAGACCTGCTTGGCCGTGGACCAAGTCAAATGCAACAGGATTGGGGGTGAATTATGTCTCGAACTCGTCTGAGGCCATCCCTTTTCTCTTGCCAGTGGTATTCTGACATTTTCCAATTATATATATATACACACACACACACGGCAAGCCAAATGACCTCTTTTTTTTTTTTTTTTTTTTTTTTTTTTTTTTTTTTTTGCATGGTCAATTCGGCCAAAAGTTGCTTATGTATATATATATATATATGTATATATGTTTCGGCCGAGGCTTTGTTTTATAATGGGGCCGAGGCCGAGGCTTTTGTAAAGTAGTCGAGGCCGAGGCCAAATCCGAGAAATTTTTTTTTCTTTGTTTCTTTTTCTTCTCGGCCAACTAATATATATAAGCATGGATTGCTTCTTCGACCAACTAAAATATATATAAGCTTGGATTGCCGCACTGTTGTTGTCCCCCTTATTTTCTTATGCATCGGCTTAATTAGCCAGATGATTAAGAAAATAATTTATTTTTAAAAATAAAACGAAAGTGGCCGAACTAATAAAGAGGAGGAGGCCAACGATGCTTTAGGCCAAGCCGAGATCTTGTAATAACAAAATCTTCATATTGATTTCGCTCTAGGCCGAATAAAGATTTTCCTCCAAATATTTTTGACTTGGCGAAATATTTTTTATCATCGGCTGCCGAATGTATTGAGTAATTACTATGCCCCTCGGGCATAATAATTTCGGCTTCTAATTCAAACATCTTAGCCGAACGGGATTTCTCCATATCGGCTTTATCACCAATAATCATATCAATTGGCGTGATTTTTTCGGCTAGGCCCATGTCTTCAATTACCACATCAATCGATTTATGGTTTGAAGTCGTGTACTCATCTTGTTCGTCATTGGAGCACTCCTCTGACGTTTCTGAGTCAATTTGTGGCACAAAAATTTGAACTTTTTCTTCTAGGCCTACCACACTTTTAGTGTCGACCGAAAAAATAGGTGGCCTTTGTTCTTCTTCGGCCGTCTCGACAATTTTCTTAGGCCGAATGTTGATTGTGGCCGGAGTGGAAATTTGCCCCCCGGCCTCTTGCTTTTTAGGAATTCTTCTCAATCTTTCAAGGAGTTGTTTTTGCTCCTTTAATAGGCGATAACACTCATCCCTTGAAGCCGGATCGAGATAGATCATGTGAACTTCGTAGTTTTAGCACTGGGTCCCACTGGGCGTGCCAAAATGTTGGTCCTAAAAACTACAAAGCCTACGTGGCGCGCAGGCCGAGTAATTTAAAAGCTAACTACGTCCTTCGGTGAATGCGGGCGTGCCAACTCGTCGGCCGAGCTCGGCCGAGGAGTAAATTTGTTGATGTTGCGTTGGGTCGCGCTACTGACTTCTGCGTCTTGCGATTGCGGCCGAGAAAGGAACACGTCTCGGCCTCCTGGATTCTCAAACCTGAAGACAAGGTTACTATTATTACGAAGCTCACAAATCGAATTCGGCTTTCAATGTGCCGAATGTAATAACTGTAACACCTCACTTCGTCGAGAAGACTAATGAGATGACCTCGACCAAAAAAGGATTTAGAAACCTTCTCGACCGAGACTTGGATAGATAACTGACCGTGCCCGCCGCAGTGCTGTTGATGCCAACGGAAGGTACTGCGAGTTCGGCCAATTCTACGGTGATAGAGCTATCTATGCCGACTTAAGATATCACCGGTTGCTTTCACAGTGCTGTTGATGCCAACGGAAGATGTGTCAGCGAAAAAGAAAAGGAAAAAGTTCTCAAGTTGTTGAGGATTTGCGCAGGGCAATTTTGTATTGATTTTGTGGGGGCTTTTTCCGTTGCCACTGCATCTGTATTTATAGCACTGAAGTACTTGCTCTGCACGGTCAGATGATGTTGCAGAGTTTAATTGCAATTCTAATTCTTGAAGCTGATCCGTACTAGAACCTAGAAACCAGGGCCATCCTTTAAACTGAGCCGTGAGATTTGGTCCAAGACTTTTCAAACTTAACAATCCATCTAGGCTTATCACATCACATTTCTAATCCACCTAGGCTTCTCATCTCTTTATCAAAAACCCATTCGTAGCCATGCTTTATCCCATTAAGATTCCCAAGATAACCTACATGCTAGGCTTTGAACAAATAATATTTATCTAAACAACCATCCATTATATATATATATATATAGTTGGTAGTCATCATCATTCTGATCAAATGAATTTTAAATTCATCTTACTTCCCAGTGCTGACAGACATCCCAAATCAATTCGAATTGTACTGCTTATTCGGGATATGAATCGCATTCTATTTACCTGGTTTAAGAAGATACCGAGATAATTCATATTAAAAGATAATTATAATATTATCCTTTAATAATCAAATTATCTCCACTTTCTCATCTGGCGGTCGAGAATCATACCCACTCAACGGCCTCGATCGCTTGGGCAGATGATGTAAAATCGGGTCCAAACAGTACCACACAAAAGCGAAGTATAGTGGTCAAAGGGTTTTAATTAGAATTGAATTTTTTTTTTTTTTTTTTGGGGTGGGGTGGGTTTTCCCTAAAATATGCTAATAAATTTGGGACCTTCATTAATCACATGGGCCAACTGGGATATGAATGAGCATCTTCTTAATCAAGGTCAAGTCATTGAATATCAGCATAATATGATCATCTAATCGTTGACCATATAGTATATATTAGATATTGTCAAGTCATTGTATATTAAAAAAATGGTTATATTTTTTTCTTTGCACGTGACAAGGTTTATATTTTTACTACTTTGATTAATATTGTCAAGTATTTCTAAAGTTAGGTTGCAACAACGAGGCTTGACAATTGTATAAGAAGGGGACAGTTGATGTGTTACCATGTGACAAACTTCGTATAAAAAAAGGAGACCAAATTATATGTTTATCGTTGACTATATAGTATATATTAGATACAGCTTTAGCAGCAAAAATGCTATAGATCCCCCATTCAAGCCGAGACATTTTAGTGTATAAGATTTTTGGAGTACCAATAACAATGTTCTAAAATAAAGGACAACTTCGTATTAAAAACATAAAATCGCTAGACGGCTAGTCACTGTCCCGATTAATACCTAGGCGTTTGAAAATTAAGAAAGGACGCTTAGACCGCCTAGGCACCCGCCTAGCCCTCCTAGACCTGCCTAGGTGTCGACTCACTTAGAGAGAAAATAGATAACTTTTATTTTGCATTTTTTTTAATAAATTGTAAGAGACTTGTTAAATACTTAAATGAAATAAACACACATTATATGTCTGTTTCCCATGTTTTCATTATGCTCTCATACTTCATAATGTATATGTCATTCTACTTTGTAGTTTATGATAAAATTATATATATATATATATATATTAACCATAAACAGACACTTATTTACACGAAATATAGTAAATTTACTTAATTCTGCCTACTTCGCCCCGCCTAGCCGTCTAGGCGCTAGGCCCCTGCCTACCGCTCGACTAACACCTAGTGTCTTTTTGAAACTTAATTAAAAAGGAGCAAATTATCAGTTTATCAGCATAATATGATATCTTATCGTTGACTATTAGTATATCTATATATGTGTAGCAGCACCAATGTTATTGATCACCAATTCAAGCTGAAGCATTTTTTTGAAGGCTTCCCCATTTCAATTGTCAGTAGTTAATTCCTTATACTTGATTCACTATTTCTTTCTTTATTTTCTCACACACATACTTGATCGTGATCTAACTAATAAAATCTGGTTTAAAAAAAATTGTCAGATTTAGAAGCATGGGAGCTGCGTCTAGTACTACAATTGTTCCTCAAATCCTAGACGGAGAAGACGATTATAAGGATTGGAGTGTCCGCGTCAAAACCTATCTGCTCTCTAAAGATCTTTGGGACGTTGTTGAAAGTGAACCCCCTGAACAGGAAGGCGTTGGGGACTTTAAGGCTTGGAGGAAGAATAATGCCGAAGCTTTGCATGCAATCCAACTTACTTGCGGGCTTTTCCTTCTATCCGTGATGAAGCCAACGCCAAAGCTGCTTGGGATACTTTGGAAACACTGTTCAACCGAGAAAAACCCAAGTTGTGAGTTGTTAATTTCTTATACTTGCTTCACTATTTCTTTCTTTGTTTTCGTATATAAACACATGATCATCATCTACCTATAATAAAACCTCCTTTGGATAAATTGACAGATTGAGCATGGCAGCAGTGATCAACCCAGTAGAATACACAGGTATCTATCATGAAAATCAAAGTATTAAATATATATGAAAGGTTCTCTTGGTTTCCTTTTGTGTAAGGAATACATGGTCAGTCACTCTTGAATTTAATATCAAGGGTGAAACCGTGGAGAATAAATGTATGTGCTTTCAAGATTTTATATCGAACTCAAGGATTGGTGACCAACCATTGATCATCAGGTGACCAAAAGAACGAGATTCGACATGTTTATCAATATCTTGTGTATTATTTTTTTTAATCTTTCTGTTTAAAATTTTAATTTTTTTCCTTATTTCACAGAGAATTTTGAGTGCAGAAATTTGAACTCATACAAAATATAAGATAATGTTATGAAAACTAAATTTGGAAACTAAATGATGTGTAACCAATCATCAACTTTCAAGTTCTTTAGTTTTCAAAATTTAGTCTATAAATTTAGTTTTCCTAACATTATCCCAAAATATATCCTCACAACAAATGTTACTCCAAAGGCTTTCTTTCTATCCAAAATCTAATTTTTATCCAAATTCTTCTTTGTATCCAAAACTCTGTATTTGAGTTCTGTACGGATAATAGAAACGAATGAGGGTAAGGTTTTGATAAGAACTAAGAAACCAAGAAAACAATAGGTTTCCTTGCTTCACGTCCCATCGCAAAACCAATGATTAACCACCTCAATTTTTATTTTACTTTTTAAAAATGTTGTACCTTTCATATTTATCTATTTCACTCGTAATTTGAGATTTGACAAGTGTATTCTATCAACAAATTAAACTAAGTTTTTATCACGAGTTATGAGTTTAATTTGATAGTAGAATACACATATTAAGTAAAAAAGTATATAGGTAAAGGCGAATGAGGAAGCTATCTAGCATTCATCAGAAAGTAGTTAATATATCCCTTGTATAAAATGCCATATTTAATTACATTCGTACCCTTGACAGTTGATTATAAACCTTGGTTCGAAGCTGTGAGCAGGGGTGATTGGTGTAAAGGGAAGGAGTTTCTCACCCAACACCCCGGTGCAATAACAGCAACGGATTCAATGGGGAATACAGCTCTTCACAAAGCAACATACAAAGGGAACAAGCAAATTGTGGAAGAGCTGGTGCAGTTGATGACGGAAGAGCAATTGGAGACCAAAAATAATAGTGATGAGACCGCTCTTACTATTGCTGCTGCAGAAAACATCAAGATCGTTGAATGCTTGGTTGCGAAGAACAAGAAACTACTCGGTATTGCCCAAGATGGCAGCCAATTGACTCCGATTCTCATTGCTGCCAAGAATGACCGATGGGATATAGTTCAGTACCTCTACTGTGTAACTCCACTCGAAGATCTAAAGCCAGATAAAGGTCCTTGGGGCTCTGAACTTGTTTGCTATTGTCTTCAGGCCAAACAATTTGGTAACGAAACTACTCTTAACCGAATCAAATTTTCTGCACTATATATAGTATATATACATATATACGTGCCTTGAGAGGGATCCCCATTTTAGCTGGAAATTGGAGATGATGCGCCCGAGCCGTCTGATTTCATTTAGTGAGATCGTGCGGCTGGACATTAAAGATGCATTTATTACATTTCTTTCTCTTTCTTTTCTTACTTTCCTTTCTCTGCCTCGCGAAGGACCGAACCACAAACTAGAGGTTCAAATTCAATCAATGCTAAGAGCATGTTTGGTACTCTATTTGAATCTAATTTTTTAAACTCAAAAATAATTTTCAAGCTTTAAACCTTAAAAATTTGTTCGGTAGGACTATTTTAAAAAATTGAACTCAAGATTAACTTAAAAATATTGTCTATTATCTAAAAACAGAAAAAGTAAGATTTTAGAATTTTTAAACTTAAACTCACTCATTTCTTTTCTTTCCATCCTATCCTCTCACTCCAAATCTATCTCTCTTTTATTCTCTTTCTCACCATTCTCTTTCTTTTTTTTTACATTTTTCGTCTCTTCTCCAATCCGCTCTCTTCATTCTCTCGGTTCTTTTTCTCGCTCCTCTTCCTCTCTATCTCCTCCGATCCTCTCACTTCTTTCTCTTTCCTCCAATTATCTCTTACTTTCTTTCCTCCTCTATCCTCTTTCTCTCTCAGACCCCCTCTTTTTTGATCTTTTTATCCAGTTTAAGTTGTAAGATTTAGAATTTTTAAATCGCAAATCAACAAGTTTTCGAGTCTTAAAGAAAATTGTTTTCAAAAAAAATTCTTAAGAAATGTTTTGAGAAATTATAAAAAAAAATTAAATAGGATACTAAACAAGCCCTAATCTTTCCATCTTTTCCTTGACCGTTTTGAACGTTCTGGAGAGTGGGAATTTATTTTTCAAGTTCTGATTCTGGCTTGCAGGTTAATGGAGAAGGCGCGGTAATAATTTCTAATTCGATTTAATTGTACATATGAACTTGGGTTGTGAATCTGTTCCTCATTTTTATCTTCAATTTCAACCACTGAACACATTTGAATCAGAACTCATTAAGTTTAATCTTTAATATTTGAAAAAAAAAAAAAAAAGAAGCAAATCATTGAAACCAATCTCTAGAAATTAGCAATTGAAAGAAGAAGAAAAAAAAAACTCCAAAATCCTTAAATCCATTCTCCAGGTTGCCCAAAATGATCAGGGGGAAAAGATTTGGGTTCGATTGGATTTCGGTGGTCTTGGCTATGCGTCCTTCGCGTGGCAGAGATTCAGAGCAACGGAGAAAAAGAGAAAAGAAATGTAATAAGTTGTGTTTCGTTGCAACCCCACGATCTCATTAAAAGAGATCGGACGGCTATCGCATCATCCTTATTTTTCAGTTTAAATGGAAATTCCTCTCCTTAAAAAGCCTCATACATATATAATAACTGGTCTAAATATACTTACGTACAGATATCGCATGGGATTTACTTCAACGGTGCCCACGTTTGTCCTATACTCAAGGCCTTACAAGATGCCCTCTATATGAATATGCTCTTCTGCCCATTGCATTTCCAAGTGGGACGTCATTCAAATTTTGGCAGCGATGGATTTATAAATGTTAGTAATATTTTCTTTTTTCTTTTACTACAATCAAATTTGTCAACATTATATGTGGCATTTATAAATGTCACCTTCCACATAAAGGGTTTTATGAGTTGGTTCAAATAAGGTGGTCTTCCTCATAGTTTTCTTAAATCATACTAGCATATGGGCACACACAAAGTGTGTGTGAAAATTTTTTATTTTTGTTTTTCAAATAGAATGAGAGAGGAAGAGAGTGATAGAGAATGTGGGAGTGAGAAGGTTTTTATTTTTATTTAATTAGAGATATGTTAGAATTACATGTATGTGAGGCTTTGAACAAAAAAAAACAAAATTTGATTGTGTGAAATTACATTTCTACCCCATATTCCTTATTCATGTTCTATTTTAATTAGAAGGTTAAACTTGTAATTTCATAGGATTTTGGTTGACAATGAGTGTTTTATTTTTTAGTAGAGATTATAAATGGGTACTACCATAATGGTGTGTTTTCATCCACAAAATCTGTAGTAAAAGAAAATTGGTCTTATGTCAAAGACATTATCTACCAGGAGTATTTTGAATGAGGACTCGTATTTCTTGGTAGGTATACACGTAAAGCATGCTCTTTCCGTCGTTGATGTTCGTATAAATGTTCAAAATCAAGAAAATGAACAAGGTGATAAATGGAATCGCACAGGTATGTTACATCTCAGAAGTGAAACTATGATTTGATATGTTGGTGTCCTTTTCATATGTTCTGCTCTCTTTTTTTTCTTTTTCTTTTTTTTTTCAATTATTCATCCAAAATAATAGCATAGGCAGGCTGCTGCAAGCTTCCAAATCATATGGTGCCTGGGTATTAAGCTGCTCCAGGGTTTCATATAAATTTCACTACAGTAAATAAGAAGCATTTTATTTTTCTTTGCTTATGCCATATATCATCTGATCAGGCTTATAAAGATATTTTTGGCAGCAAATTTAATTTTAAATTTGTTTCGCAGACTTGGGTTTATTACAAGGACTTCCATCGAGGCTTTCAGAGTTTTTGGGTATGTGGACATTAATTAATTAATTAATTAATTTTTTTTATGGAAAATGATAAACACACAATTAATTTCTTCTCTCGCACCTCTGTTGAAATTATGTATGTTGATTTTGTTTGACTTTTCGATTCTCATGGCCACAAATTTAGAGGAATTTGTAAGAATTTCAGTTTTCTTTTGTTTAAATTATCAATTTTGTTTATCTACGGACTTATTAAAATGTGGTGGTGAGTTGTAACATTGTTTTGAATGTGAATGTAGGAATCAACCACATTCGTGAACTGAAATTGCACCATGTTCGGTCACGTGAAATTTTGGACATCGCATGTGACTTGATAAAAGATTTAAAGAATGAAGAAATGACGGAAGAAATGACGGCAAATCGTGGACTACGTGATACGTTATTACTAGCTGCTCAAAATGGGATTGTTGAGCTCGTTACTACTGTATGTAAAGCCAGACCAGAGTTATTGAAAGGAATGTACGGAAAGCCCATATTTCATCGTGCTGTTGAACACCGTCAAGAAAATGTTTATAGCCTTATATACGGGATTAGTAAAACAGATGACCTTGCGACTTTGAAAGATAATTCCGGGAACAGCATGCTACATTATGCAGGGATGTTATCTCCATTAGAAAAGCTTAATGGTGTTGCAGGTCCAGCCTTGCAAATGCAGAGAGAAAGGCAATGGTACAAGGTTAGAATTATTTTATATATTTTTGTAGGCTTACTTACATCTATGGTCCCTGAAATTCAATCCGAGCACTTGACCTCACAAAATTCAAATGGAAACTCTGGTTCATGCCCCTCATCGACCAAAATTTTAGACTTAAACTTTATTAATTTAAATCGATTCATACCTTAGTTGGAGGATTCAAACTTCAAAATCATTATCCATTGGACAAAAAGAGCTCGTTTTTTTTTTTTTTTTTGGTATGAGTTCGTCTTATGGTTTTAGTTAGATTATTAGGTGTGGGTATACTTATTGTTAATTATGCAATAATGTAAAAAAAAAAAAATCACATTCAAAGTTTAAGTGTAAAGAGAGAACTTATGAACTCAAATAAAATTTTCAAAAAAGAATAAAAGCTAAACATGGAATCAATAGTTTACAAAACAGATGCTTATAATGGCCAAATTTCAATAAGATGCACATATACCCTTCATTTTTTTCCCTTTTAAATTACTGAAAGATTACGATCACCTCATGTCACTACGATGTATTAGTTTTTGTTCAATGAAATGCAGGAGGTAGAGAGTTTTGTGGTTACAGCCTCGGGAGCCTCACCTTTTGACGAACATATTTTGACAACCGCTAGATTATTTACCCAGAACCACGAGGAATTGCATAAGAAAGGAGAAAAGTGGATGAAAGCTGTTGTGCTAGGATAGCACCAAAACTTTTGGAACCAACTCAAGCTAACCCACAAGAAATTTATCAAATGAAAATGCAAGAACAAAATATAAAATACACAAAGATTTTAACGAGGTTCCTCCACAGTCAGTGTAACTGGAGTACGTCCTCGGAGCAGTAGGAGCTCACCCAATAATCCACTATCAACCAAATGGGAGTTTACAAAGTGTTGGCAATCTCACAACCCAAATAACCCAATACACCCAATAGCTCTCACACACCAAAGAAACAAATAGAGAAGAAAAAATATAGTGATTAATTTCTTCTCTATACAAAGCTCAAAGCTATTACAATTACTTTGATGGATGATTACTAACCAAAGAGAAGAGTACCTTCTTCTCTTCGAAATGGGGTTGCTGCTCCAGATTTCTTCTTCTTCTCTGCCCTCTGTTTTTCAGCTCTCACTCACTCCTTTAAACCATGAGGATAATTGCTATCCTTTAATTAAAACCCCAAAGCCATCCGTGGCTTTTCCCATGGGTCAAGACAAAAACAAAACAATTCCCTTTTTTTCCTCCCCAAAACAAGGAAGACACAATCATTAAGTTGTCTTTTTTCTTTCTTTTGCTTTGTTTATTATAAAAGGTGTTGGCCACTTGGCCACATACTCCAACAATCTCCACCTTGGCCAAGTTCCGAAATCACCATGATAAGTCAACCAACACAAAAACACTCCCAAACACTAGCAAGAGAACAACTCATGCCGAGCCAAATGCTCCAAAACTCCTACTGCTCAACGCCTTCTTTATATAGGCAAAATGTGAGCCAAGTTCAAACAGTGAACAAACTTGGCTACACCAACAACCTTAGTCAACATATCAGCGGGGTTGTCTTTAGTTGGAATCTTCTGGAGAATGATTTCCCCTTCACCAACAATTTCACGAACAAAGTGATAACGCACATCTATGTGCTTGGTCCTCGCATGATGAACCTGATACTTAGCCAAATAAATGGCACTCTGACTATCACAATGTACCTCCACCTGCTTCTGATCAACCCCCAAATCTCTAATAAGCCCATGTATCCAAATGGCCTCCTTTATAGCTTCAGCAACTGCCATATATTCAGCCTCTGTAGTAGACAAGGCAACAGACGACTGCAAAATGGACCTCCAACAAACTGGCCCTTTAGCCATAGTAAACACATAGCCTGTAGTAGACTTCCTTCCATCCAAATCACCTGCATAATCTGAATCAACATAACCAACTGCAAAATGACCAATACCAGAGTCATCCCTCTCAAAGCATAAACCAACATCTCGAGTACCATGGAGATATCTCAATATCCACTTAGCTGCTTGCCAGTGCTCTTTACCTGGATTATGCATATATCGACTCACCATGCCAACTGCATGAGCAATATCCGGTCTAGAGCATACCATTGCATACATCAAACTACCAACCAAATTTGCATATGGTATATTTTTCATTTGCAGCTTCTCTTTATCATTTTTAGGACACTGTAGAGAACTCAATTTAAAATGAGGAGCCAAAGGGGTACTAACCGGTTTGGTTGAATCATGAACTCCAAACTTCCGAATCAACTTCTCAAGGTATTGTCTTTGATTCAAACTGACCAAACCCTTCTCTCTATCTCTAGTGATCTCCATGCCAAGGATCTTCTTCGCTTCACCAAGATCCTTCATCTCAAACTCATTCTTCATTTGCTTCTTCAATTTTTCAATCTCTTCAACATTCTTTGAGGCAATCAACATATCATCAACATATATCAACAAATAAATGAAAGACCCATCTTGCAACTTCTTGAAGTACACACAATGATCATATTGACTTCTAGAATAATTTTGGCCTCTCATAAATTTATCAAACCTCAAATACCATTGCCTTGGAGATTGCTTCAAGCCATATAGTGATTTCTTCAATTTGCAAAACAAGTTCTCCTTCCCTTTCACTATATACCCATCCGGTTGACACATATAAATCTCTTCATTCAAATCACCATGTAGGAAAGCCGTCTTCACATCAAGTTGCACAAGCTCAAGATCATACTGTGCAACAAGAGCTAACATAATGCGAATTGAGGAGTGCTTCACAACCGGAGAAAAGATTTCGTTGTAGTCAATGCCCTCCTTTTGTGCATACCCTTTAGCAACTAATCTTGCTTTGAATCTTACATTACTTTTCTCATCAGCATCTTCCTTCTTGGCATACACCCATTTGCAACCGATAGCTTTCTTGCCCTTAGGCAATTTAGCTAACTCCCAAGTCTTGTTCTTCAAGAGAGAATTCATTTCATCACCCATGGCATTGCACCACCTCTCCTTTTCTTCACTCTCAATAGCTTCCTCAAAATTGGATGGAATCTCATCAGTGATAATAGGAAGAGCAAAAGCAACATAGTCACTATACCGAGCTGGCTTGGTAATTTGTCTCTTTCCTCTATTCTTTGCAATAGATTCTTGAGGTGAAACTTCCTCTTCAACTTGAATAGAATCTTCAAGTTCAACTTCTTCAACATCCTCATGGTCTCCAACTTCTTCACTTGTAGTGGCATCGACATCAGCGGAAATAGGATTTGAAGTACCAGAGGCAACTTTCTCAAGCTCCACCTGTTGGACATATTTCACATTCTTCTCAGAGACTTTGTACATACTTTCTTCATCAAATGTCACATCTCTGCTGATTACAAGTTTTTTCATCTCTGGGCACCACAACCTGTAACCTTTGACACCACTACTAAAACCAAGAAAGATAGCCTTTTTGGCTCTAGGATCAAGTTTATTTTCAGTCACATGAAAATAAGCAGGTGAACCAAAAATACGGATATAGTCATAATCAGAAGAAGGTTTTCCAGTCCATACCTCCATTGGTGTCTTACCCTGAATAGCAGCTGAGGGTAACCGGTTGATGATGTGACATGCATAATTAACTGTCTCTGCCCAAAATGACTTGCTTAAACCCGATTGAGACAACATACATCTAACCTTCTCAAGCAAGGTTCGATTCAATCTTTCTGCAACTTCATTTTGTTGTGGAGTTCCCCGAACACTGAAATGTCTCACAATTCCTTCCTCTTTGCAAACTTTAAAGAAAGGATCGGATGTGTATTCACCACCATTATCCGATCTCAAAATCTTAATCTTTCTCCCAGTCTGGTTCTCAACCATTTTCTTCCAACCCAAGAAAATGCTTAACACCTCACTCTTGTTCTTCATAGTGTAGACCCAAGACCTTCTTGAATAATCATCAACAAAGGTCACGAACCAATGTCTACCACTCAAAGAAGGAGTCTTTGTAGGACCCCACACATCTGAATGCACATAATCAAGAATGCCCTTCGTCTGATGTACCGCAGTACCAAACTTCACTCTAGTTTGTTTCCCCAAGACACAATGCTCGCAGAAATCAAGCTTACAAGTCGTGGCACCTTTTAGAAGACCTTTTTTTCACAAGCCCTTGTAAAGCTTTCTCACCGGCATGGCCTAATCTCATATGCCACAATCTAGTAGTATCTGAATCAGATGTGCCCATATTTTCAGAGACTACATTTGCTTCACCTGTCACAGTGCTTCCCTGCAATAAATACAAATGGCCACATCGAGGAGCTTTCATCACAACAAGTGCACCATAAGTAACTTTCAATGTCTGTCCATCTGAGTGAAACCTGAAGCCCTTGGATTCCAAAGTACCCAAAGAAATAAGATTTTTCTTCAAATTCGGTACATACCGAACACCTGTCAACTCTTTAACCATGCCATCATGCAACTTCAAACGAACTGTACCAATCCCTTTTGTTGTGCAAGGATTGTCATCTCCCATGAACACAACGCCACCATCAAACTCTTTCAAGCTTGAAAACCAATCCTTGTGAGGAGTCATATGATGAGTACAACCCGTATCCAACACCCACTTAGTAGCACAATCAAATGATGAGGAAGTGGTTAAAGCAAAATCAGAAAAATCTGTTTCAACCTCAGCAACATTAGCTTCAGAACTTTCTTTGCCTTTGGTCTTCAATCTAGGACAATCTTTCTTCCAATGACCCTTATTACGACAAAATGCACATTCATCCCTTTCCAAAGGTTTTCTACCTTTAGAGTTTCCTCTAGGTCGAGACTGTGATTTTTTCCTGCTAGAAGATGATCTTCTCTCCGATGATCTACCTCTAACAAATAAAGCTTCAGAGGTACTATCATGATTTTTATCTCTATGCCTCATTTCATAATTCATCAAGGCATTTGACACATCTTCAAATTTCACAGTTTCTTTACCATGCATAATAGTGGTAACAAAATGCTCATAAGAGTCCGGCAAGGAATTCAACAATATTAAGGCCTTATCTTCATCCTTAATATCCTCATCTAAATTTAACAAGTCGGCAATCAACTTATTAAAAGCATCAAGGTGTCTAATCATTTTTGTACCTTCTTTGTATTGGAAGCGGTAGAGCTTTTTCTTCAAGTGTAGCCGGTTCTCTGCACTCTTTGTCATATACTTGTCTTCCAATTTTTGCCACAACACACTTGCTAATGTCTCCCGCATCACAAAATACTTCTGAGTTTTTGCAAGGCACAACCGAATTGAAGAGCAAGCCCACAAATTTAATTTTTCCCATTCCGGCTTCGACATAGTTTCCGGCTTCTCTCCCAAAGCGGCAAGTAGATCTTGTTGAGCCAACACATCTTTGACCTCACATTGCCACATCCCGAAGTTGTTTGTGCCATCAAACTTTTCCACTTCGAACTTTGCATTTTGCACCGTCGTTCTTGCAAACCCGGAGCTGCTTCCAAAAGGATTTTCATCTTGCCCGTCTGACATCTTTGGCAACTAGACAGTACCCAAGAGCAACCAGTGCTCTGATACCAATTGTTGTGCTAGGATAGCACCAAAACTTTTGGAACCAACTCAAGCTAACCCACAAGAAATTTATCAAATGAAAATGCAAGAACAAAATATAAAATACACAAAGATTTTAACGAGGTTCCTCCACAGTCAGTGTAACTGGAGTACGTCCTCGGAGCAGTAGGAGCTCACCCAATAATCCACTATCAACCAAATGGGAGTTTACAAAGTGTTGGCAATCTCACAACCCAAATAACCCAATACACCCAATAGCTCTCACACACCAAAGAAACAAATAGAGAAGAAAAAATATAGTGATTAATTTCTTCTCTATACAAAGCTCAAAGCTATTACAATTACTTTGATGGATGATTACTAACCAAAGAGAAGAGTACCTTCTTCTCTTCGAAATGGGGTTGCTGCTCCAGATTTCTTCTTCTTCTCTGCCCTCTGTTTTTCAGCTCTCACTCACTCCTTTAAACCATGAGGATAATTGCTATCCTTTAATTAAAACCCCAAAGCCATCCGTGGCTTTTCCCATGGGTCAAGACAAAAACAAAACAATTCCCTTTTTTTCCTCCCCAAAACAAGGAAGACACAATCATTAAGTTGTCTTTTTTCTTTCTTTTGCTTTGTTTATTATAAAAGGTGTTGGCCACTTGGCCACATACTCCAACAAAAGCTACATCAAGTTCTTATACAGTTGTCAATGCCCTCATTGTTACAATCATGTTTGCTGCAGCATTCACAGTTCCTGGTGGAAACAACCCAGAAACAGGGTATCCCATATTCTTAAACAAAAAGCTATTTATGGTTTTTATAGTTTCGGATGCTATTTCGCTCTTTTCTTCCGCAACTTCAGCATTGATGTTTTTGGGCATCCACATATCGCGTTATGCTGAAGATGATTTCCTCACATTCTTACCCACAAAGATGATAACAGGCATTTTCACACTCTTCATCTCCATTGTGGCCATGATGGTTGCCTTTTCTTCTGCCCTTTTTATCATGCTTCAGCACAAATCGTTGATTATTACTCCAATCATTGCCTTTGCTAGTGTTCCCGTCATTTATTTTATTTGGATGCACTTTCCCCTTCTCTTTGAAATTTTCATGTCTACTTATGGTGGAGGACTATTCGATAAGAAATGCAAACGCTGGATATAAATGTTTAATGGTGTATGTGATGTATTGTGTAACTGTAGTACTAATGTAATGTTTGTCACTCCTAAGAAAGCTTGTATGCATGGTACACATTATGTAAGTTTTTGGTTCCTCTAATGAAAACCCCATTGTTCAAATGTTTTTTATTTGTTCTCTGTAAGATCTATTTTGATTGGAGAATTATCAACATATTAAATTGACAATCGTTTTGAAACATTAAAAAAAAACTTCGGATTGGAAATTCTATATGTAATCCAATTTTTATCTAAATCATTTTACAAATGTTTCGAATTCTTAATTAAAATTTAGTTTAACGTGGAAACAGAAATTACAGTTCAACTTACACCCCTATGAGAACGTTTATTGTTTAATATATATAATCGACTACGATGGTCAATTCGATTTGGGTTGAGATCGTCATGGTCAAAATTTGATTTAAGTTTCTAATTACAAAAATAAAATAAAAAAATCTTAAATAATCATTTTTTATTTGGTTTTTTCACATATAATATCAAGTTGGCAGTTACGTCAAAACAAATGTAGATTCTATTTTTATGTCAACACTTAATGGTTAGCTTAACAAATTGAGATATTCATCAATTTCCCCCATGAACTTGTGACTATTGGCCAATTTCCCCCCTCAACTTTAATTTTGGCCAATTTCCCCCCTCAACTCTCATAATTAGTCAATTTCCCCCCTCAACTTTAATTTGGCCAATTTCCCCCCTCAACTCTCATAATTAGTCAATTTGCACCCTACTGTTAATTTTTTAATTTGATCATAATTAAACAAGTGTGTGTAAGAAACTAAATAAGATGTATGCTAATCATTTTCCTATGTCTTTATCCTATTACAAATATATTAAAATTTATAATTTTACAATTTATCATAGATAGTATTATTAGTCATAATAAATCAGTATGGAGTAATTTTATTTGATTGTTTACTATACAAAATTGATAACGAAAAGGATTGATGTGTACATTTTTGTATGTGAATACAATTTTCTTTATAAAAGTGAAAGCTAAGTTCAAGTAAATTGTGGAGAATCGAGCTTTAGTGCAAAAATAGCTAGTCAATTCATAATTTTCGACTCCTTATTAAGAATAACCCATTTTATTGAAATAGGTTTGATCCATGAGTTTAGGATTATTATTTCTTCTTCTACATGCTTTAAACCGGATTCATAACTTTTTCTTATAATCAACTCATATCACATACTAATTGTATTATGTTTTTGTACATTTTACCATATATTATGCAAGTGAGTTTATGTTAATTTTAGTACTTTGTTGGAAGTGATTAGAAAGATTGAAAGAAAAAAAAAGAATAGATGGAAAATTAAAAAAAAATTAACAGTAGGGTGCAAATTGACTAATTATGAGAGTTGAGGGGGAAATTGGCCAAATTAAAGTTGAGGGGGGAATTGACTAATTATGAGAGTTGAGAGGGGAAATTGGCCAAAATTAAAGTTGAGGGGGGAAATTGGCCAATGGTCACAAGTTCAGGGGAATTGATGAATACCTCTAACAAATTTGTAACGTACGTATGACATTAAAATAAAATAATAATAAAATTAAGGGCCCAAACACCACCGCCGGCGCCACTACGATTCGAAACCTAAACGATCTCCCCAACGAGATCCTCCTCCACATCCTCTTCTTCCTCCCCACATTATACTCCGTCCGAACCTTTCTCGTCTCTCGGAAATGGTGAACCCTCTAGTCTCGCATTCCCTCCCTGAATTTTATCTGCCAACACTTCCGGCCGTACAAGCCGCCGCCAGTTCTTAGCCGTGTTCGTCGACCACGCTCTCCTCTCGCGCTCCGATTATCCCGTCCACACTTTCCGACTCTCTTTCCCGCACCACAGTCAATACTGCTCCTGTATCGATTCCTGAGTTCAATTCGCGGTAACTCGCCTTTGCGCTCGGGAAATCGAATTCAAATTCTTTGATCCTCCTGACGAGGCAGTCGGGTATTACGATTTTCAGTTTTCCGTTCTGAGTGATGGATATGTTGAGAAATTAGGACTCACACGGTGTGAAATTACGCTGCCGGCCCAATTTTCCACCGTGCGCTTTTTGTCGACAATGTCCTTGATTCTCACTGATTTTGATTTGATGGCGTGGACAGTGGAGGATTTGATATTGAGTCGCTCCAATTCGGAGGTTTTGGAGTTTCGAAGCTGCAGTGAGCTTGATGATCGCTGGAAGATCTGTAGCAAAAGCATTAAACATATATCCATTGAACCTGAGGGTTATGATTATGATCGTGGAATCAATCGGACGGTTTTGGTTGATTCCCCAAACGTTTCTTCGTTCAGTTTCAATGCCAGTTCGTTTGACAAGTTTGCGGTGAAGAATGGTTCGTCCCCGTATGAGCTCCGAAAGCTGTGGTTTAAGGTAATCTTCTTGATTTGTGTTTGTATATTTTATATTTTTTGAGTCAATAGCATGATAAATAGTGAATCTCTTTAGCTTGTTGATGAATCTTGGAGTTGGCTGATAGAGCGAGGGAATAGGATACTAATTGGTCGTGTTATATTTCAATTTATACGTTTGTTAAGACTACATATCCTGCACTTGTGCATCGGCTGCTGGCATAAGCAAAAAGAGATTGCAACTGAACGACATCGGACAAAATTGTTTTGAAAAGCAGGATTAATTGATGATTAACCATGCCATTGTGTAGGGTTATGTTTCTCTCATTGAGTTTCTGATTTCGAAAGTAGCTCTCGAGACTCTTTATTGTAAGTGTTTTTAGCACACTTTTGTTGGTTTAAAGATAAGGCAAGTGTCAAGTACTCACACTGCCGAGTCCATCATACTTTGTGTTGGATCAAAAACGCTTCGGGCAAATGCTCCTAAGTCTACTTGCGAATCCTCCTACTTTGTGATGAAGGGGTGTGATAGTAGCTGCAGAAGGAGAATACTAGTTACACAGTGTCGATGTCAAGCTTGAAGAGGATAATAGAGTAAATAGAAATGTAGATAACTCACAGGAGTTAAAAAGTTAGCTAAAGAGTTAGCTAAAGTTACTGCTTTAATAATTCTTTTACTTTTCCTCATTTGGTAACTTTAGACTTTACTTAAAGAGTAAGTATATATACTCTTGTAAAGTATCTTTTGAAATCTGTGGCTAATATGATCACCTGCTCTTCTGTTGGCCTAGCCATCTGCATCTGTTTGCAAGCAAGCTTCAACAAACGAGCAGAACTCTGGTGAAAATTTGTGTTTTGAAGGTGTAGGTGACGGATCATACAAGATCTGCCAGACTCAGAACTTTAGTTGCAAAACAACGGCAAGGATGTAGGCAATGGAAAGGATATGAATGCAGCAACGGGTCCTTCATTAGCTGTATATGGGAATTCTACAGTACCACACTCAAAGAGAGCTAGACCAAGGCTCCAAATATCAGCTGGATAGGAATAATTCTCATTTCGAATCCGCTCAGGCGATATGTAAGAAACCGTCCCAACAAATGCCGCACACTGGTCATTATGTTGCTGGCTTTGTTAATACCAAAATACCACTTTTAGTATCTATGCTTCAAATGTAACATGAAAGATGACCAACTCCGTGCAAGTAGCTCGGTATAGCTGAAACCGAGTGGGAATATTTTGAAAACATAAAAAAAAGAACCTTAAACACCAAGCAATCGCACCAATATTCTGATCAATATAGCTGAAACCGAGTGGGAATATTCTTAAGCGTAGAAGCTTTTGAAACATAGAAGAAAGTAGAGGTTCAGGTATTCTTTTCTGCAACCTTAAGACATCCGCCAATGATCTTCCATCCATTTTCTATTTTTGTCATTATATACAATTATATCATGCTTTTACATCAAAGTTTACTAAACGCTTCACACTATAATTTATCAAACGCTTATCTACTTTATTTTACAATGAAAGCAGATTTATAAAAAAGCATAACAATCACAAACTAGCCCTAAGCTCGATCGATCAGTCCAAATACAGCAAACCAGTCTATAAGAACTTCAGAGCGATTCCTTAGTGCAACCTTGGGCATCTATTTGGCAATCTAGTGCTGGACAAAGAATGTTTTACGATTTAGGGCTTGACAACTTCTACATAGTATGTGCCAATTTTTATTAGCGTAGGTGCTGTGCCTAGGCTTACTTGATATGCTGCTTTGATACTTAAATTAATTTGTAGGCAAAGTATGTCTTCTACTCCCAGCTAGGCTTACTTGATACTGCTGCTTTGATCCTTAAATTATTTTGTAGGCAAAGTATGGCTAGCTAGGGCTTACTTGATACTGCTGCTTTGATCCTTAAATTAATTTGTAGGCAAAGTATGGCTAGCTAGGCTTACTTGATACAGCTCTTTGATCCTTAATTGAATTTGTACGCAAAGTATGGCTTCTAAACTCCCAAGTGTCAAACGTTAAGATTCCATGTATAGTTGGTTCTTTCATTGTTTATTTTTGTTGGAAAGACAATTAAAAAATGTGAAAGTATCATAACTTGTCAAGTCATTGCTAATATGAACGGGCATATTCTGCTGATTTGTTATGAATCTCGATCCGCAAAATAAAGGACAAGCTTCGTATAAGAAAAGGAGACAAAATTATTTGTTTATCGTTGACTATATATAGTATATATTAGATACAGGTTTAGTAGCACTAATGCTATATAACCCCAATTCAAGCTGAAGCATTTCTCTGAAGGCTTCCCCATTTCAAGTCACGTAGTGAGTTGTTAATTACTTATTCTTTGGTTCACTATTTCTTTCTTTGTTTTCACTTTTCATATATAAACACATGATCATCATCTATCCATACTAAAATCTCCTTTGGATAAATTGACAGATTGAGCATGGCAGCAGAGTTGAGCGAAACAGAAAACTCAGGTAGCGATGCAGAGTTAAGCAGATCAAACTCAGGTATCTATCATCAAAATTAAAGTATTAACTGTATATGAAAGGTTCTCTTGGTTTCCTTGTGTGTAAGAAACACATGGTCGCTCACTCTTGAATTTAATATCAAGGGTGGAATCATGGAGAATAAATGGACATAATTTCAAGATTTTAATCTCAAAGTTTGATATCAAACTCAAGGGTTAGTGACCATGAATCCTTGGTCATCAGGTGACCAAAAGAACGAGACTCGACCTGTTTATCACTATCTTGTGCATTATTTTGTTCTATCTTTCTATTTAAAATTTTAATTTCAATTTTCTTCCGTATAATCCCTGTTTCACAATAAGGTTTTAATCTTAGAACAATGATATCAAATCCAAGGATTAGAGATTGTTGGGTGTGCTGGGTGTCGAATGATAAAAGTTGGGTGTGAAGAGATGGTTGTGTATAAATAGAAACTATATTAAAGTCATAACATGCCATGTACTTAAGAAGCAAGTTATTTTAAGTTACTCCGGGATAATTGAAGAAAGTAGTTAATATATTATATAAAATGCCATAGTTAATTACATACGTATCCTTAACAGATGAGATCCAGCTGCATGAGTATCAAGCTTTATTCGATGCTGTAAGCAGGGGTGATTGGCATGAAACGGAGAAGTTTCTTACCCTACACCGCAATGCAATAACAGCAACGGAGGGATGGGGGACAGCTCTTCACTACGCAGAACTATTCGGGCACGAGCAAATTGTGGAAGAGCTGGTGAAGTTGACGAGGGAGGAAGACTTGGAGATACGAGGTCAGGAAGGTTGGACGGCTCTTGCTCATGCTGCTAGAGACAACAACAAGATGGTTAGATGCATGGTTGCGAAGAACAAGAAATCACTCTGCATTGCCGAAGAGTACCAAAGGACTCCGATTCTCATCGCTGCTCAGTATGACCGATGGGATATAGTTCGGTACCTCTACTCTGTCACTCCACCGGAAGATCTAATGCCAGATAAAGGCCATTACGGCTCTGAACTTGTTAGCTATTGTCTTTATGCCAAACAATTTGGTAATCAAACTACTCTTAACCAAGTCAAATTTTCTGCACTACACACACATACACTAACCTCTTGCCACGCGCATACAGTGTGGCAATTTTCATTTTTATGTTAAATTATTTTTTCAAGTTTTAAATTTAATAGCTGAGTTCTATTTTATTATTAGAAAATATTAAAAAAAAAGTCCACCATAAACCGCACACTATGTCGGTTTTCTTTTTACTTTTTTGTTGTATGATTTTTATTTAAAACTCAAACCGTCTTGAATTACTATTTTATCCCTTATTAATTAAATTGCTTTTATTCAAAAGCCTTAATAAGGGAGGGGCATTTTGTGGCATTTTGAATGTTTCGCCCTTGTATCCCTCTCACTTTATGTAGAGAGATAATAATTGGTCTAAATACATACTTACAGATATTGCATGGGAGTTACTTTAGAGTTGTCCACGCTTGGCATGTACTGTAGGCATCAAAAGATCCCCTCTATCTGCATTTGCTCATGCACCCTCTGCATTCCCAAGTGGGACTTCGCTTAAATTCTAGCAATGGTGGATTTATAATTGTTAGTAATATCTTCTCTCTTCTCTTACTACCATCAAATTTGTCAACATTACATGTGGCATGTACAAATGTCACCTTCCAGGTGGTTCAAATAAGGTGATCTCACTATTATTTTTCTTAAATCATATAATAAATGAGTACTACCATAATGGTATTTTTCATCCACAAAAACTGTTGTAAAAGTATTTGAATGAGGAAGTCGTATTTCTTGGTAGGTATACGCATAGAGTCTGCTGGTTTCGTCGATAATTTTCATATAAATGTTCAAAATCAAGAAATTGAGCAATGTAATCAAGGGAATAGCACCGTTATGTTCCATCTCAAAACTCTATCTATGATTTGATATGTCGAAGTCTTTTTCATATGTCCTGCTCTCTTTTTTTTTGGTTGACTTTTTTCAATTATCCATCTCTTTGTTATTAGTAATTAGTTAGGTGACATATCAAAATGGTGAAACATGTGAATATCTCTAAAATGCCGTAACTTGATAAATAAGAACAACATACAACTATAAAATTGTAAAATGATACAAAACCGGAGTTGATCCTCTACATATAATGTTGGCGCATATCTTAAATTGACAACTTTCAACCGTTAGATAAACCCACGCTTAAGAGATTAATTGTAAACAATGTGACCCTTTTGTCAGTCCTCCCGCAAATAGTACTGTACCATTTGTAAACAGAATGTTTGATAAATTCTTATTACATATTTCTTTAAAGAAATGTAATTATATAGTCCATATACAAATGAATGTAACTTTTGAATTGTTAGTAATTAATGTGACAAGATGATCACATTCATTTTATGTTTATAATTGGTCTCGGAAGAAAATAATGAAATAAGAAATAAGTAAAATAATCAACGGACATAAATGGATTTAAAATATTTAATTCGCACAATGAGGAAAAATAAGGCTTTCATGCGTGCAGAGGGCTAGCGGTTTCTCTTTTAGGATTTGGATCATCTCCTGAGCTTAAGGAGAGGATCCTCCTGACCAACACACGTGGGCTGTTGAATTTTCATCAAACAGTTACAAACAGAGAGGAGGGTCCTTTTAAAATTATAATAATTATAGTCGTTAGATGAAAATATAACGGCCCACGTGTGTTGGTCAGGAGGATCCTCTCCTTGGACTCAGGAGAGGATCCAAATCCCTCTTTCTGTGTCACCACCCATCCTGGACAAGCTCTCATTTTTTGGGCCTAACTATCTAGTTAGATAGGCTTCTAAGGTGGGAAGGGAGCTTGATTTTCACTATGGCACTAGCCCTCCCATCTCAACAAGCTCTCAATTATGTACGACCTATTTTTTCACTAGCAGCAAAAACTACCCGTTGCTTTGACGATTGTATGAATAACATATAAATTATTACTCTACACAAAAATAAAAACAAAATAAAATAAAGGGAAATTTCATTAAATGGGAATGCTTTACACTTAACTTTCTGTTTTGCCCTTAAATATAAATAATTACAATTAGGCTTATTATATTAACACCTCATATATTGTTGAATAAACCCCACATACTTAATACACCCCGCATTTGTTTTTCAATTGAAAATTATCTTAATACACTTCACAAACTTCCACATAATACCCTCACACCCCACATTCTCAGCATACACATTACATTTTCTACATACACCCCACATTTTCTATACATCCAACATTCTTCAATCTTATAATACTCATTTGTTTCTTGAATCTCTCTTTGTTCAAAGTTTTCCGCGTTAGTACCCTTCCCATTAAGAAAACTTTGGAAGTTCTTAGCAGTAAACCCTCCATTTATAAACCACAATCACCTGTTGCTCCTCACTTGTGAGGGCCAGTTCCACAAAGAACTGGGAAACCATGTCCTCCATTGCTCCTTCCAAAATCTCTAAACTCCACTTGGTTGTTCTAGCGATTGTTTATGCGAGTACTCGTAGCACTCCAATTCGCATCCTTAAATAAATATTGGGTAGTATGGTTTCCTGGGGAATCACAAGCAGGTATTTGGGAAGAAAGAAAGGCCTCCTATAATTTTTTTTTGTTTTTATCTTGATTCACAGTTTGATGCCCGGCAACATATGTTAGAAAAGATAATTATGATACTTTTATAAAGTTTAATAACCCATAAAAGAGAAAGGGTTTGGGTAAGGAGGGATGGGCATGTACTTGTGCAATGAAGGTTTTTAAAGGTACGTAGTTTCATTCGTTAGAGTTTTATTCAACAATGGAGGGTGCGAGTGAGAGAAGCTTTGATAGTTGAAGATAAATAATACATTAAAAGTGATTTGGGGTGTATTAAGAAATTTCTTATTTTTTCCAAACCTAATAAGGTTGAAATTGTCATTGCATAATAGGATACATAAGTTTTTTAATATTAACTTTAATGTGCGGTGCTAATAAAAAAAAATCTACAATTATAAAACTAAAATAAAAAATCACAGCGACAAATAAACCCAAAGTAGATGAAATTAACCATTACAAATTAACTAAAACAAAACAACAATTACATTCAACAGATGTAATTACATCTGTCCTAACTATCCAGCACAGCATAATACTAGCTAAAACTTTGAACTACACTCACCCGACGGTGCCAGCAATCGGGTTCGATTTCGGCCGCCATCCAAAGTAAGTCGCCGTATACTCTCTCCATCAACCTTGAAGGATAGCAAGATTAAGACTGTTTGTAGCGGGTTTTAAGGAAAGTGATTTTAAAACACCTTTTAAGCCTTTTACATACTCTTGTTAATTATGACCGTTGATTCTGTTTAATATATTCAATTTGATTTTGATTTATTTGAGAAACTATTGATTTATTCAAAATCGTATGAAGATTCATTAATTTGAATTCGGACCAAATTTTTTATTGGGATCAAATCTTTCAAGGATTTGTATTGACTGTTTAGAAATTGCGGAACCCAATGGGATATGGAAATTGCAGTTTGAATGGGCATAGGGAGGCTGCTGCAAGCTTCCGAATCCATATGGTGCCGGGGTATTAACCTGCTGTAGGATTTCATATTAAATTTCCTAAAATAAATAAGATTTGCATTTTATTTTTCTTTGCTTATGCCATATATCATCTAATCAGAATATTAAGAAATTTGGGCAGCAAAATTGATTTTATATTCGTTTTGCAGTCTTCGGTTTACTACAAGGACTTCCATCGAGGCTTTTAGAGTTTTTGGGTACGTGGACATTAATTTATTTATTGTTTTATAAACATAATCTCACATACCTTTGTTGAATTACGTCTATTTGTTTCATTTGATTTATCAAATTCAATGGCCATAAATTAAGAAGAATTTGTGAGAAACTAAAATTTTTGTATGAAAATCAGCTTGCATTTTCCATTTGATAAACTATCAATTCATTTAAAAGAAAACTAATGAAAATGGTTTGAAAACTTTGAGTTTTAACGATAAGGACAAAATAAAGGGTAAAGTGAATAATACTAGGTTTGACTTTTTAGTTTAAAAATATGATTTTTCGTTAAAGTGAACAGTACTGCGGACTTTTTGTTAAAACTCCCTTTATTTAATCGTAAAAATGTGGCCATACATTAAGAAGAATATGTGAGAAATTAAAAAAAATTATGTATGAAAATCAGCTTGCATTTTCCATTTGATAAACTATCATTTATTTAATCGTAAAAATGTGGATGCAAGTTGTAACATTGTTTTGAATGTCAACATAGGCATCAACTACATTCGTGAACTGAAATTGATCCATGTTCAATCACGTGAAATTTTGCACTACATGTGTGACGTGATAAAACAGTCAACTTGTAAAGAAATGAAAGATGGCTATGTATTTGATGCATTATTCACAGCTGTTGAAAATGGGATTGTTGAGTTCGTTACTTCTCTATGTAAAGCCAAACCATGTCTATTGCTCCAAGGCAATAAAGACAAAAACAACATATTTCAGTTTTCTGTTATATGCTGTCAAGAAAAAGTGTATAGCCTTATATACGGGGTTGGTCAAAGAAATCTCCTTACGAGTTTGATAGATATTTCCGAGAACAACATGCTACATTGTGCGGGGATGTTATCTCCATTGGCAAGCAAAAAGCTTGATGGTATTCCAGGTGCTGCCTTGCAAATGCAGAGAGAAAGGCAATGGTACAAGGTTAGAATTATTTCCTTCTATATTATTATTTGCATCTATGGGCCCTGAAATTCAATTCGAATGCATAACCATATGAAATCCAAATTATGTCACTTAATACCATGAAATTATTAATTACATATATGCCCCTGAAATTCAATCTGAATATATACTTAACCCCATGAAATTCAAACATAATAACCTAAAATTTTACTTCTATCTCACTTTATCCCAAGCCGATGCTGTCCAAGAATTATATCCATGTATCAAATGAAGCATTTTTCCCCATCCTAATTACTGAAAGAACACGATCACCTCATATCACTATGATGCATAAGTTTTTGTTCAATGAATTGCAGGAGGTAGAGAGTATTATGTTTCAACTCTTGGGAGTCCCAGATCAAAATAATGATGGTATGACAACACCTAAATTATTTACCGAGAGCCACAAGAAATTGCATGAGGGAGGAGAAAAGTGGATGAAAGAAACAGCAAGTTCTTATACAATTGTCAGTACCCTCATTATTACAATCATGTTTGCCGCAGCATTTACAGTTCTTGGTGGAAACAGCCAGGGACACAAATACTCCTTTAAGTCCTTAAATGAGTACTCAAGGGTGATGGTTCCATTGAAGATGGCCTAAGCAAATTAGGTTACTCTCCATATTGTCAATTGATTTTATAGTCGAACCTCAACTTTTTTATGATATTAGAGCAAGTATGTGAAGCCCAACAGTCACACATGCTCCACGTCACCCGATCTATGTTGTTCACGTACTAGGCTTGAAAATTCGCTACACATGATAAGGTGTGTAGAGAGTACATATCTCATATATCAAAAAAATAAGGAACATTGTATGTGCTTATAAGAAATTGAGCTACTCCCCATATTGTTAATTGATTTTATGATGGAATCTCAACTTCCTTCAAATTTTCCAATTAAATTATATCTTCTGGAGAACAAATATAAAAAAAAAATTAATATTGAATAATGGGGTTTCTATTATAGGAACCAAACACTTACATAGTGTGTACAATGCATACAAGCTTTCTTATAAGTGACTAACATTACATTACTCTAGTTACACAATTAATATATCACATACACCATCGAGAATTTATATCCAGTGTTTGACTTTCCTATTGAATAGTCGCCCACAATAAGTAGACACAAAAATCTCAACGAGAAGGGGAAATTGCATCCAAATAAATAAAATGACGGGAACACTAACAAAGAAAATGATTGGATAAGTAATCCATGGTCTGTCCTGAAGCATGATGAATAAGACAGAAGAAAAGGCAACCATCATGGTGACGATGGAGATGAAGAGTGTGGAAATGCCTATTATCATCTTTGTGGGTAAGGATTTGAGGAAATCATCTTCAGCATAACGCGATGTAAGGATGCCCAGAAACATCAACAATGACGTTGCAGAAGAAAAGAGCGAAATTGCATCTGAAACTATAAAAATTATAAATAGCTTTTCATTTAAGAATATGGGAAACCCTGTTTTTAAGGGCAAAGTGGTAAATTTACACTCATAGCAATTGTACACGTCCTTCACGTGTGATGTTTTGTCCCAGAAAATATCTGTTTTGTCTTCTAGTGAAGGAGGCTTTTTTATTTTTTTATTTTTGGTTTTGTTAACCACGTTCAAAGGCAACAGCAGAGCAGCAGAAGCACACCAACCTTCGAACCCAAGACCAAGATACCAACCCTCGAACTCAAGACCAAGAGGTGATGTTGCGGGAGCACTTCACCATCAGTGTGGGAAGAGGGTCGGTAGTGAAGGAGGCTTTTTTATACAGAAACTTTCACCTTTGAGGAAATCATTTCATCGGTACCGCTTCTCTCTCTTCTCCCTCTCGATCCTCTTCCTCACTCCTCTTCTCTTTGCAGCGCAGAGAGCAAAACTACCTTTAGTGGATCAACTTCCAAACCACCATCGTGGTCTACTCCTCAAACTCAACTCGGCCGTGTCTTTTGTACGTGTCCCATACTTGGACCCAAAGCCGGACCACCACGACCTCAGTCGGGTTCGACTTTCTCGACAAGCCACGTCGCTTCCCCAACGAAGTAAGGACTTTAACCACCATAGATTATTCTTTTTCTTGGGTAGATCAAGTTTGTGGTTTTGGTTGTTGAAAATGGCGAGTTTTTGACACAGATCGAAGGCGGAGAAGTCCACTGCAGAACTTCGTTGAGTTTCAGAGAAATTGCGACGGATCGGTTTTCGGTTTTGGAAAAAAACCGAATCGTCAGCTTTCTCTGAAGGCTTCCCCATTTCTATCCAAGTGTGAGTGTTGATTACGTTTACGTGGTTCACTGTTTTTTCTCTTTGTTTTCATATATAAACACATGATCACGGTCTACCTATATTAAAATCTCCTTCGGATAAGTTTTCAGATTGAGCATGGCAGCAAAGACCGTTCGAATAAACCCAGGTATCTATCATCAAAGTATTAAATCTATATGAAAGGTTCTCTTGATTTCCTTTTGTGTAAGGAATGCATGGTCATTCACTCTTGAATTTAACATTAAGGGTAGAATCGTGGAGAATAAGTAGACGTGCTTTCAAGGTTTCAATTTCAAACCTTGACATCAAATTCAAGGATCGGTGACCATGAACCCTTGATCATCAGGTGACCAAGAGACAAGACTCAACATTTTTATCTCTATCTTGTGCATTATTTTCTTTCATCTTTCTATTTTAATTTTTAATTTTAATTTTTCTTCCCGATAAACTTCGTTGTCCACATCTTAACCCCTTCCAGACCATTATTAATTCCCCCACTTGAAATTGAGAAAACCCATTTTTCTGTTCCAAGATTCACTTCAAGCATTTTGGATATGTTAGCCGGCAGTGATAGGTGAGGAAGAGAGGGAGTCCGCCGGCGAGGTAGTGTTAGGGTGCGTGAGGATTAGGGGAATGCTTAGGTTATTTCTTTTTCTTCAGTATTTGGTTTTTATTTTTTAACTGTGTAAGTTGAAGTTAAGTTAAAAAACGTGTGTCACTCAATTAGATTAACCAGGGAAAATTTTGGGTGCAAAAAATTTGAGACTCACAAAATATATCCTCACAACAAATGTTACTCAAGAGGCTTTCTTTCTATCCAAACTCTGTATTTGATTTCTGTACGGGTGATAGTAACCTATGAAGGTATGGCTTTTATAGGAACCAAGAAACCAAGAAAACAATAGGAACTTGGCAGCACCAGTGCTATAGAACCCCAATTCAAGCTGAAGTTTTATCAGAAGGTTTCCCCGTTTCAATTCAAGTTGTGAGTTGTTAATTACTTTGGTTCACTATTTCTTTCTTTGTTTCCATGTATAAACACATGATCATGATCTACCAATTATAAAATCTCTTTTGGATAAATTGACAGATTGAGCATGGCAGCAGAGATCAACCCAGGTATGTATCATGAAAATCAAAGTAGTAAATACATATGAAAGGTTCTCTTGGTTTCCTTTTGTGTAAGGAATACATGGTCAGTCACTCTTGAATTTAATATCAAGGGTGAAACCGTGGAGAATAAATGGATATGCTTTCAAGGTTTTATATCAAACCTTGATATCAAACTGAAGGATTGGTGACCATGAACCATTGACCATCAGGTGACCAAACGTTACTCCAGATGCCTTCTTTCTATCCAAAATCTTCTTTCTATCCAAAACTTTGTATTTGAGTTTTGTACGGATGATAGAAACGTATGAGGGTATGGCTTTTATAGGAACTAAGAAACCAAGAAAACAATAGGTTTCCTTGCTTCACGTCCCACCGCAAAACCAATAATTAACCACCTCAATTTTTATTTTACTTTTTAGAAATGATGTACCTTTCCTATTTATATTTTTCATTCATAATTTGAGACTTGACAAGTGTATTCTACCAACAAATTAAACTAAGTTTTTACCACCAGTTATGAGTTTAATTTGGTAGTAGAACACACATATCAAGTGATGAGTGAAAAAAGTAAATAAGTAAAGGCGAATGAGGAAGCTATCTAGCATTCTTACTTTTATTCAGTCTTCACTATTTTTTTTCTTTCTTTCTGTCAACATTTCTCCTCTACCAAATAAGGAGGGACCTCTCAACAGAAAGTAGTTAATATATCCCTTGTATAAAATGCCATATTTAATTACATACGTACCCTTGACAGTTGATTATAAACCTTGGTTCGATGCTGTGAAGCGGAATGATTGGTGTGCAGCGAAGGAGTTTCTCACCCTACACCCCAGTGCAACAACAGCAACGGATTCATGGGGGGATACAGCTCTTCACAATGCAACATACGAAGGGCGCGAGCAAATTGTGGAAGAGCTGGTGCAGTTGATGACGGAAGAGCAATTGGAGACCAAAAATACTTTTGGTGAGACGGCTCTTACCATTGCTGCTGCAAAAAACATCAAGATCGTTGAATGTTTGGTTGCGAAGAACAAGAAACTACTCGGTATTGCCCGAGATTCCAGCCAAATGACTCCGATTCTCATTGCTGCTAAGAATCACCGATGGGATATAGTTCGGTACCTCTATTCTGTAACTCCACTCGAAGATCTAAAGCCAGATAAAGGCCCTTGCGGCTCTGAACTTGTTATCTGTTGTCTTCGGGCCAAACAATTTGGTAACGAAACTACTCTTAACCGAATCAAATTTTCTGTACTACACACACACACATACATATATACGTGCCTTTTATCAAGCGAGATCCCCATTTTAATTGGAAAATGGAGATGATGCACCGAGCCGTCTGATTTCATTTAGCGAGATCGTGCGGCTGGGCATTAAAGATGCATTTATTACATTTCTTGTTCTTTATTTTCGTACTTTTCTTTCTCTGCATCGCGAAGGACCGAACCAGAAACTAGAGTTTCAAATGCAATGAATCCCTAATCTCTCCATCTTTTCCTTGAATCGGTTTCCTCCCTTGACCATTTTGAACGTTCTGGGTTGTGAATCTGTTCCTCTTTTTTATCTTCAATTTCTAACCACTGAACACATTTGAATCCGAACTCAATAAGTTTTAATCTTTAATATTTGAAAAAAAAAAAAAAGCAAATCGTTGAAAACAATCTCTGGAATTTAGAAATTGAAAGGAAAAAAAAACTCCTAAATCCTTAAATCCAGTCTCCAGGTTGCCTAAAATGATCAGGGGGAAAAGATTTGGGTTCGATTGGACTTCAGTTGTCTTGGCTATGCGTCGTTCGCAAGGCAGAGATTCAGAGCAACGGAGAAAAAGAGAAAAGAAATGTAATAAGTTGTGTTTAGTTGCAACCCCACGATCTCATTAAAAGAGATCGGACGGCTGTCACATCATCCTTATTTTCTAGCTAAAATGGGGATTCCTCACCATGAAGAGCCTCGAACATATATGATAACTGGTCTAAATATACATACGTACAGATATTGCATATGATTTACTTCGACGGTGCCCACACTTGCTCTGTCCTTTTCGAACAAGAAGCCCTATATATGAATTTGCTCTTCTGCCCTTTGCATTTCCGAGTGGGACGTCGCTCAAATTTTGGCAATGGTGGATTTACAACTGTTAGTAATATTTTCCACTTTTTTTTATTACGATCAAATTTGTCAACATTATATGTGGCATGTATAAATGTCACCTTCCGCATAAAGGGTTTAATGAGCTGGTTCAAATAAGGTGGTCTCCCTAATATTTTTCTTAAATCATATTATAAATGGGTACTACCATAATGGTGTGTTTTCATCCACAAAATTTGTAGTAAAAGATAATTGGTCTTATGTCAAAGACATTATCTACCAGAAGTATTTTGAATGAGGAAGTCGTATTTCTTAATAGGTATACACGTATGTGATGCTCCTTCCGTCAGTGATGCTCGTATAAATGTTCAAAATCAAGAAAATGAACAAGGTGATCAAGGGAATAGCACAGGTATGTTACATCTCAGAAGTCAAACTGATTTGATACGTTGGCGTCCTTTTCATATGTTCTGCTCTTTCTTTTTTTGTTTTGTTTTTAAAATTATTGAGCTGCTCTAGGGTTTCATATAAAATTTCACCACAGTAGATAAGAATTGCATTTTATTTTTCTTTGCTTATGCCATATATCATCTAATCAGGCTTATAAAGATATTTTTGGCAGCAAATTTAATTTTAAATTTGTTTCGCAGACTTGGGTTTATTACAAGTACTTCCATCGAGGCTTTCAGAGTTTTTGGGTAAGTGGACATTAATTAATTAATTTTGTTTTATAGAAAATGATAAACACAAAATTAACTTCTTCTCTCACACATCTGTTGAAATTATGTATGTTGATTTTGTTTGATTTATCGAATCTCATGGCCAGAAATTTAGAGGAATTTGTAAGAATTTCAGTTTTCTTTTGTTTAAATTATCAATTTTGTTTATCTATGGACTCATTAAAAATGTGGTGAGTTGTAACATTGTTTTGAATCTCAATGTAGGAATAAACCACATTCGTGAACTGAAATTGCACCATGTTCAATCACAACAAATTTTGGACTTGATAAAATATTTAAATAAAGAAGAAATGGCGGAAATTTATGGACTATTTGATACAGTAAGACTAGCTGCTCAAAATGGGATTGTTGAGCTCGTTATTACTTTATGTAAGGCCAAACCAAGGTTATTGTTGAGCTCGTTATTTCATCATGCTGTTGAATGCCGTCAAGAAAATGTTTATAGCCTTGTATACGGGACTGGTAAAAGAAATTACCTCGTGACTTTGAAAGATGGTTCCGGGAAAATCATGCTAGATTATGCAGCGATGTTATCTCCTTCAGAAAAGCTTGATGGTATTGCAGGTGCAGCCTTGCAAATGCAGAGAGAAAGGCAATGGTACAAGGTTAGAATTATTTATATATTTTTGTAGGCTTGCTTACATCTATGGTCCCTGAAATTCAATCCGCGTACTTGACCTCACAAAATTCAAATGGAAACTCAGGTTCATGCCCCTCATTGACCAAAATTTTAGACTGAAACTTCATTAATTTAAATAATTTGATTGAAGGACAAAATACTGAATATTAGTGTTAACAAAGAATTTAATAATGAAAATTAGTAATTCCTTCTAAAATCATGGAAGTTTTATTTTTTGAGTTTCTTATTATTATTAAGGGGAGAGGGAGAGGTTCAAAACTTTTACAATAATTAACTGGAGAGGGAAGTTTCGAACCCAGAATACAAGGATGGACCGCTCAAAAAGATTAACACCAAATAAGGATTTATAATTTTTTTTTTCCTCAAATTTGAATTGTGTGAATTCTAAGGAATAAAAATAATAATTTAAATATGGGTACGTTTTAAGCATTGGTACATGTTACATGTAATACAGTAGTACATTTTTTATGAAAAAATTGGTGCATTATAAATATATAAATGGGTTTAAATAAAAGATTAAAAAAAAATTTGAGTACAAATAAGAGTAAAAATATGGGTTATAAAAAGAAATTAAATGAATGGGGTACAAATTAAACTAAAAAGAAAATTTGTATCTAAAAAAAGGTTGCAAATAAAAAAAAAAGGTACAAGTTAAAAAGCAAAAAAAAAAAAATATGCAAAATTTAATACAAATATAAATATACCAAACCAAACCTTTCTAACACTAAATGATTGTATTTGAAAATGATTAAATACTTTTTATTTATAAAATTTAAATATGCTAACATGTAAATATTTAATTTAAAAAAAAAAGTGATGTGGATATAAAAGCCAAGGGATCTCCAAAAAAATGGAAGAAAGAAAGTTTTTAATCAATGAAATAGAAAAATGAGAAATGTGAATCTAATTTCTCTAATTCAAATTGTGTCACTTAATACCTGAAATTTAACTTCTTCTCACTTTATCCCATGCCAATATTGTCCATGAATAGTATAAATTTTACCTCATTATATGTTTAAGCTCAGTAAGTTGAATTTATTCCAACATGACTAACGTATGAAACACTAATTCAAAAGGAAGCAAAATAAGGAAAATTTTATTTGAAATCGTATAACCTCTTTTGACACCTAACTTACTTTCTATATCCATTTTATTTTTAATTATATTATCAATATTTCTTTAGCCCCAAATTTAGTACCTAAACTAGCCTCACAACCCCAATTCAATATATAAATTTAGTTATACACTCATTTAGAAAATAAAAACCCAAATAAGTGTTCTGTAGGTGTAAAGAGAGCAATATCTCTCATATATTTGTCTCTTGCTTAATCCCGTATATGTTTTAATTTATCCTCATCTACTGATTTTGCTTAATCCCATATAGATGATTAAAAAAAATTACAATACCATACATGTTTCTGGTGCTAATTATGCTGGAAAATGTGCTCATTTTGTTACTAAACATTAAAAAAAAAATCAAATAAAAAAGCTATCGTAAATCGATTTATACATTCGTTGGAGGATTCAAACTTCAAAATCATTATCCATTGGTCAAGAAGAGTTTTTTTTTTAATATATTATTTATGAGATCGTCTTATGATTTTAGTTAGAATGCACATAAGATAAATATTACATGATAGTAGGGTTTGATTATTAGGTGTGGGTTTACTTATTGTTAATATCATCTCGTACTTGATAATAATTATGCAATAACGTAAAAAAAAAAATCACATTTAAAGTTTAAGTGTAAAGAGAGAACATATGAATTCAAATAAAATTTTCAAAAAAGAATAAAAGGTAAACAGGGAATGAATAGTTTACAAAACAGATGCTTATAATGGCCAAATTTCAATAAGATGCACATTTATCAGGGCCAGCCCAGGCCCAGTGCAAGCAGGGCAACCGTCCGGGGCACCAAAATTATTAGGGTGGTATATTTATATATGTTTTCATAAGAGTATAAATTTATAAAATTTGGTTCAATGACACAGAAATTTAAGTAGAAGAGGTGGTTTGGTCATTTGAAAATAATGAGAGGTCTTGAGTTCAAAACACCACATGTGCTTATTTACTTTCTAATTTTTACAAATATCTTTTCATAAGAGTATAAATTTATAAAATTTGGTTAAAGAATCAAGAAGTTTAATTAGAAGCAATGGTTTTTGTTGTTTAAAATTAGCAAGAGGTCCTAAGTTCGAAACGCTATGGGCATGTTTATTTTTTTCAATTTTAACAAATTTTTGTTTGGTTGTTAATTTATTTTTAGTTACTAGCTAGTAGCTATGTAGGTTGTTATTTTTAAATATTCGTTTCAATTCAAGTCTAATCTTCAACAATGAATAATACGTAAACCAAATTTGTAGCACAAATTTGTAAATTATATGACGTGTTATCAAAATATTTAATTTAATGCTCATTCATTACTAATACATATCAATTAAAGACTCGAAAACATCATTATTTTTTTAGTCTCATATTGACAAGGTTAGTAAATAAGAAAAAACACCTCATGATTTATACAAAAACACTTTCAAAGTTCAAATGGAAAACAAAACTCATCATCTATCTACTTATAAGCCCAGAGTTGTTTGGTTTTCTTCTCTCAATACAAAATAAATTAGTCATTTTGTGTTTCTAAATTATTGAGTTTGAAATGCTTTTCTAAGTATAATCTTATCAATGTCTTACGTGTGAAAATAAATAATTTTCTTATATGAAGTTAGGGCACTTTTTTTGGCGTCGCCCCGAGCCTCAAAAATCTCTGGACCGGCCCTGACATTTATCCTTCATTTTTTTCCCTTTAAAATTATTGAAAGATTACGATCACCTCATGTCACTATGATGCATTAGTTTTCGTTCAATGAAATGCAGGAGGTAGAGAGTAGTGTGGTTACAGCCACGGGAGCCTCACCTTTTAAAGAAGATTATTTGAAAGCCGCTAGATTATTTACCCAGAACCATAAGGAATTGCATGAGAAAGGAGAAAAGTGGATGAAAGATACAGCAAGTTCTTATATAATTGTCAGTGCCCTCATTATTACAATCATGTTTGCTGCAGCGTTCACAGTTCCGGGTGGAAACAATCAAGAAACAGGGTTTCCCGTATTCTTAAATGAAAAGTTATTTATGGTTTTTATAGTTTTAGATGCAATTTCCCTATTTTCTTCTGTAACTTCAGCGTTGATGTTTTTGTGCATCTTTACATCGCGTTATGCTGAAGATGATTTTCTCAAATCCTTACCCACAAAGATGATAATAGGCATTTCCACACTCTTCATCTCCGTTGCAACCATGATGGTTGCCTACTCTTCTGCCATATTCCTCATGCTTCGTGACAAATTATGGATTATTACTCCAATATTTTTCCTTGCTGGTATTCCCGTCATATTTGTTTGGATGCAATTTCCCCTTCTTGTTGAGATTTTCGTGTCTACTTATGGCAGAGGAATATTCAATAGGAAAGTCAAACGTTGGATATAAATTCTTGATAGTGTATGCAATATGTTGTGTAACTGTAGTAATGAAATGTTTGTCACTTCTAAGAAAGCTTGTATGCAGTGGGCTCACTACGTAAGTGGTTGGTTCCTATAATAAAAACCCCATTGTTCAATTTTTTTTTTAATGGTTGAACTGCAGTGGCTGAATGATTGGGCCTTTTATTGACTCAAGCCCATTTTGTTTGGATCTTGACAATTTAAATAGAGATTAATTATTAATGTTATCTTTAATTCTTTTAATTTTTCTTCTTACCATGAGCAGAGGAATCTGGAGAAGTCGTAGACAATAGCTCAGTTCTTACTGGTGGTTGTTGTGGATGCAAATTTTCTCCTCTTCGATCTTGGACGATTTTGCACCTACAAAACAACTAGCACCTTAGGTTAAGGCCAAAAACCTCACGCGTCCACGATGCATGGGGGGGGCTTTGGCCGAAGAACCTCCGATGCCAAAGTTAGAATTTTAGAGAGAAAAAATGTTTAGAGTGTTTGGGATTTTTTGCAAGAGGATTGGAATTAGTGTTTTATGAAAATGGGAACCAATTTATAGGAGAGGATAGGGTGGCCGGCCTTTAAGCCTAGGGTGATTTATTTTGGGGGGTTATGGAGATAATGGGCTAGTTATTTTGGGGAGTTATGGAAATAATTGGCTAGTTAATTAGCAAATAGTAATAACCTAATTAACTAGCTATTTGAATGTCATAAAAAGGGAGAGAAAATGGTAGCAACAAACAGAAAATAAAGGGCATGGCCGGCCCTAGTGGGTTTTTGGTTATAATTTGGAGGTTTAATTGATAATTAAGGGATTGATTAGGTAATTAATCCCTTAATTAGTCAATTTTAGGAAATATGAAAGGGAAATACTATTTAGCTAATTTATTAGCTAAATAATGGAATATAAAGAATATAGAATAAATTAGATTTTTTGGAATTACCTTATAGAAAGGATTTGATGAAATAGGCTATAAATCGTTACCTATTTTGGGCACTTTTAATTTGGTTGAAAGATGATTGCCCGCTGCTCGCGCGTTGGAACCCCGGTATGCCTCGTGGGTATTTTTGTCATCTTTTGTCCAAAAGTCCACGTGTCGCCTAGTGAATATTTTTGGCTCCACAAATGCCCCCACACTTGTTGGGCTGTTTGCAAAAAAGGGCAACAGGTGTAGAGATTTTCTCACTTTAGGCAACTCTGAATTGCTTCCTATTTTGTTGTTGATTCTCTCTTTTAATAGGAAATTTAATCCTTCTAGGAAAAGGAAATAAATTTCCTCAAAGCTTATTTAAGTCCACCTTAAGTGGATTATTAAATCAACTTTTAGAGAGAAACTTATTCAACCTTACAAGAGAGAAAGAGAGCTTAGAGGATATTTGTTCCCCCTCCTCTAGCAATCTTCTACGTCTTGCCCGTGTAAAGGATCGCCTTTCGTTGCGTGCTTCGTCTTCTCGTTGCTTCTTGGTAAGAAAAGATTACTTTTCTTGTCTTCTTGATTTTTTGTATGCCTTGGGGCCTGTGAATGGCTCGACTGGGTGTCGAGGTTGCATGAGAAGATAGCTTAGGAGTCCATGGCATAGTTGTGCCGTGGGTGGCTTCTTTGATTTGGGCGCAGGGGCGCGGATGTGAAGGATAGTAAGCCAAGCCGTGAGGCTTGGCAGGTTAGCTGGGCCATGCGGCTTTAAGCTTTCCTAAATATATATTTTTTTTTTTTGGTTTTGCCGAGAGCTGTTTCTTTTCTTTCTTTTTTTTTTTTTTTTTTGGTTTTGCCGTGAGCTGTTTCTTTTCCCTTTTTTTGTTTTTGTTTTTTGTTTTTTTGTTTTGGAAACAACTCTCTAACAAATCTTCCTTGTACTTTTGCAGAATTTGCAAACATGTCTTCCTCGAGCCACAAGAATGATGATGGTGTGCCCCCGTTGTATCGTCAAGGCGGGTCTTTGAGCAAGATTGGCTACTTCAAAGCTGCTCACCTCAAGATTAGCTCCGACGATTTGTTTAGAGATTTTCTTGAAGCGTATAGGCATGCCATTCCGTCGGGAGTGCGTGTGCGGCGAGTTAAGGATGGTAGCAGCCGGGAACCATGCAATGGAACTCGGAGAGCTATCAAGTTCCATCCTTACTATTTTGTGTTAGGGTTTACTTTCCCTATGCCGCGTTTCTTCCAAGAAGTGCTTTGTTCCATGAAATGTGCGCCTGCCCAATGTTCCCCGAATGCGGTCCGAGTGATGGTGAGGTTCCACAATTTGAACCAATTCTTTGACTTGGGACTAACCACCAACGAATTTTGGTATTTCTTTGACATAGGTCGTATTGATGGAGTTGGACAACTGCGAACTCGTCATAAGCTTTTTGATAATTTGAGCAAAGGAGATCATGATTAGGCCAAAGAGACTTTGGAGATAAGTGGAGAATGGGAATTTGATTCTTCTCCCGAGTTGCGTGTACCAACGGTCTTCATATCTGGTAAGCAGACTGCTTTGCTTTAGTGCCAAATTATTCTTCAATTTTCTGATTGTCTTCCATTTTTTTTTTTTAGATTCGGAATTTGGCTCAACTCCTAGGGTTTCTCCAGACATGAAAAAAGTACATGTCGCTCTGGGTATCCCTTCCGAGTATCGTGAGTGGCGTTGGCTGCTTAGTCCTCTTCGTAGGGAAAAAGGTGGGCTGCCCTCAAAAGAAGAAATAAAACGGATCAAGGCAGACGCGATGGCTCGTCCTATCACTGTGATGGAGCCTACTATCAATGAAGGTGGGAAAAAGAAACATTCCCCGCCTGCTCAAGAGATGCCTGCTGAGAAGAAAACGAAGACTGCTCGTGGGGATTCTCTGGCTGCTCCCAAGATTGTGATTGACCTAACTTTCTCTAAGGGCGAGAAAGAGCGAACTGCTACATTTGTGCCGGTAACGCCTATTGCTTCGAAGGCTGCTAGCTCGATTTTTGAAAAAATTGCTCAGCGTAAAAGTTCTTTCGTGCCTTTGGTACCGAAGTTTGTGCCGAAACGTCCGTCCGGGACTAAGCCTGGCTTACCCTTGAAAAGGCTTGCTACTATGAAGAGTGATAAGGTGCCCCTGTCTGCTAAAGTGGCGCCAAAAACTGCTTCTTCCGCTGCTGCAACCAACTCGTCTGCTGATAAGAATGAAGCTGCTCGTTCAGGTAGGCTTGAAGAATCCGCCAAGGCCGTTTCTGGGGAAGCTGCTAAGATTTGTGCGCTTTTGAAACCAGATCTTCTTGAAGACATGGATGTATGTGCCAAGTTTGTTGATGGCGTCAAAAAGATTGTTGGTCCAAGTCTTTTTGCAAAGCACACACCCGAGTATAGGAAGACTGCTCTGCTAGCCATGATGCAGAAAACAACAATTCTGGCAGCCGAGTCTATGTTCCTTGACCAAGAGGACACCAAGGCTGCTAAAGAGATGGCAAGAACTATGGCTGCCGAAGCTTACTCATCGGCCGAAAAAATCAAGAAATTGGAATCTAAGCTTGCTGCTTTGAAGGAATCTAATACTTCTGCCCCCACTTCTCAGCAGCTTGAGGCCGCTCGCCAGGAGATCATGGATTTGAAGACTAGGCTTGATGCGATCCAAATAAAGTATGAAAGCGCAGAGAAGGAAATCGAGCGTTACATACCTCAGATTCAAGATCTTGAGCGTTCCATATCCGAATTTCGCTCCGCTGCTTATGCAAAAGATGAAGAATTGATTGCTACTTACAACCAAGCGATCAACTTCAAAAAGGTTGTTGACAGGCTTGAGCCTCAAGTGTCAGAACTTCAAGAGGTTTTGAAGACCAACGACAATCTGAAGAAGGAAATTGAGGAGTTGCAGCGGGTTCATGTTTGCCTGCTTGAGGAGAATGAACAGTTGAAGAGTGAGAATGATGGTTTCGAGGCTTCGCTTATTCAGAATCAAGCCGATTGAGTCTGACTTTGAGTTTGAGTTTGAGTTTTCCGGTAAAGACTTCGAGACCTTCTCTATTTCTCCAGAAGACTTGCTCGCTTTTACCTTTGAGTCTTCTATCGGTGAAATAGTTGGTGGAGTTGATACCCAAGCTGGAGCAGTCGAGGGTAAAGATTCGGAGGATGCCGCTGCTGAAAACACCAAGGCTGCTGAAGGTGTAACGACCGAGCAGTTGGGAGATGTCCAAGCTACTGAAGAGTAGTCTTCTAGGTAGCTTTTAGGATTTCCTTTTCTTTCCTTTGTTGCTTTTGCTTGAACTTCTTCGGTATTTGCTTGTTGTTTATCAATTTTGCTATAAAATTTAATAAACTTGCTTCTTTTGCTTTTCCCATCCTTGCTTTTTTTTTTTAACCTTTAGACTTTATAGGCCAGTGGCAGGCGTGCTACTTTTCTATAAGCAGACAAGCCCATATAGCCTATGCAGCCGTAGGTGTTAATGTAGAACTTTTGCAAAGCTGTTAACCATAGGGTTGGCAGCCGGATGCCTTACTTACAGAAGCAGACGAATCCGCGTAACCACTTGGCTATTCAACCTTGGCTCTTTCCAATTCCGTTTGGCAGAGGTGAAGCTTATCGACTACGTAGCATGTCGGCAGTGGGTAAAATCTTCGCGTGTGCACGCTAACTTGTTTAACCTTTCACAAGAATGTGCGGTTGCATAAGTCTATCGTGGTTCTACTGCTCGAAGGGCAAGCCGTAGGCAGTCTTCTGGAAATCCGTAGGCTACCTTAGTGCACTCGGTAGCAGCTTTAGGTTTCCAGGGCAGCCGCCCATTGGGTGTGCTGCATAATGTGCCCCCTCCGTCTCTAGGGCCCAGTTCCCTGCGGATTAAGCCGATAGACCCATAATCCTTCAACTAGCTAAGCCTTGAAACAGACCATTATGGCTACTTCTAGGAATCCCGGCGCAAGCCATCATGCACCTAGTTATACTAGGGCAGCCAAGCTCATCCACGTCTGGATATTCGGAGTGTTGAGTTTATCCTCCCGCCTTGGAGAGCACAGTTGGTCCCTCGGGGGGTGCAATCTTCTTTAGAAATGCAGAAAAAGATAAGTTGTTGTAGACATATAATAAAGCCAAGTTACAAATTACTTCTGAATTCTTTATTGAAAAATGAATAAAATGACCAAATAACTTGGTTGCAAAAACTGCATGATGATTGGATAGTCCTCGGTTTACGAGGTGGTGCCCGTTGAGCTGCTCCAGTCTTCAGGTCTTGATATAGTGTGAAATCACACATGGTATTTCCTCAAATTGTAGGCGTTCCATTGCTTCTCGATCTCTTTATCATTCATGGTAGCAATAGTAGTTAGTATAACTACTCTTGCCGCCTACTCTACTGATCTTGTAAGAACCTTCCCATATGGGGTCCATTTTTTTCGAGCCTTCTCTGCGGGCAGTGATGAAGGCCTTTCTTAGGACTAGGTCTCCGAGTTGGAACTGCCGGATCTTGGCCCTTTTATTGTAGCTGGAAATGAGCTGCTGCTGGTAGGCTGCGATGCGGGTGATGGTTTGTTCGCGCCTCTTCTGCCAGATCTAAATCTGTGGCCATCTCTTTACTGTTCTGCTCAACGCTTGGCAATAGAGTGTTGATGCTTGGCACAATGGTGTTGGGATGAATGATTACTTCCGAACCAAACGCCAAAGAGAAAGGAGTTTCACCGGTTGCTCGTCTTTTGGTGGTGCGATATGCCCATAAACATCCCGGGAGCTCATCTGGCCATTTTCCCTTTTTGTCGGTGAGGGATTTCTTGAGGCAATCGAGGATCGTCTTGTTGGATGCTTCGGCCTGCCCATTGCCTTGAGGATATCTTGGTGTGGACATGTGTTATTTGATGCCGTATTTTTGGAAGAACTTTGCCAAATCTTTTCCCACAAATTGAGGGCCGTTGTCAGTGACGATGGACTGAGGGATGCCAAATCGGCAAATGATGTTCCTCATATAAAGCGCTCTATGTCCGTCTAAGTCGTGGTCGTCATGGGTTCTGCTTCTACCCATTTGGTGAAATAGTCGGTTGCCACGATCATCATGCATCTGCCCCCTGTAGCAGGCGGCATAGGTCCTACCAGGTCGATTGCCCATTGCATGAACGGCCAAGGACTCGTTTGCGGGTGTAGCTCACTGGCGGGTAGTGCTAGTACTGGTTTGTAGCGTTGGCAGCGGTCGCACTTTTGTACTAACTCCTTAGCATCTTGGTGCATGGTAGGCCAGTAATAGCCTACGTTAAGAGCCTTTTGGGCTAAGGATCGGCCTCCAGAGTGATTCCCACAAACACCTTCGTGGATTGAGCTTAGAACCTTCAAGTCATCGGGAAGTGCTAGGCAACGGAGATGTGGTCCGGTGTAGGATCTTCGGACGAGAATGTCATTCCACATATAGTAGCGTGCCGCTTAATTTGGAGCTTCCTTAACTCCAATCTTTCTGTGGGTAATGTGCTGTTGACCAAGTAGTCTATAATTGAACTTTGCCAAGTGGGAGTTACACTAACCTGTGACACTTCGGCTATCGGCTCCATCTCTATGCTTGGCTTGTTTAGATATTCCACCAGAATGGAGCGTTTGAATTAGTGGTCAAGGGTGGAGCCTAAACCAGCTAGTGCATCTGCATGTGCATTGTCTGCCCGCGGAACTTGAGTGAGAGTGTAAGTCTGAAATGCTTCAAGCTGCTGGCGTACTTTCTCTAGGTATTGTGCCATCTTTGGGTGTTTTGCCGTGTATTCCCCAGTAGCCTAGCTGGTGATTAGTTGAGAATCAGAATGAATTGCGAGTTTCTTCACCGCCAAGTCTTTTGCCATTCGGAGGCCTGCTAGTAGAGCCTCGTACTTTGCTTCGTTATTGGATGCTTTGAAACCTAAAGTGATCGCCTGCTCGAGCATTGAGCCATCTGGAGTAACAAGAACTACACCTGCTCCCGAGCCTTTATAGTTGGATGCTCCGTCTACATGCAAGTTCCAGAAATCTTTATTGGATGAAGTAAGTGTGGCTAAGGTACTCTCGGTTGCTTCTGGGGCGTCGTTGGGCCGCACTGTTGCGTTGCCTAGGCTAGGTGTGAATTCCGCTATGAAGTCTGCCAAGGCTTGGGTCTTTATCGCTGTGCGAGGTCGGAAAACTAAACCATATTGGCCAAGTTCCAATGCCCATTTCATCACTCGTTGAGAAGTGTCTGGACCATGTAATATTGATCGTAAGGGATATTGAGTCATAACAATGACTGTGTGAGCTTGAAAGTATGGTCTGAGCTTCTGAGCCGCAACAACTAACTCCAAAATTAATTTTTCGATCTTCGGATATCTTGTTTCCGCATCGAGAAGAGCTTTAGAAGTGTAGAATACCGGCAGTTGGGCCCCCAGCTCTTCTCGTATGAGAGCAGAGCTCACTGCTACCTCGAAAACTGCCAAATAAATGTATAAATCCTCTGCTGCTTCCGGCTTGGATAGTAAAGGAGGTGATGTGAGATAATTCTTCAAGTCTTGGAAAGCCTTTTCGCATTCTTCATCCCATTTGTCTCTTTGTGCCCTCTTGATAGCTTTGAAAAAGGGTTTGCATCGATCGGTGGATCGTGAGAGGAAGCGATTGAGTGCGGCTGCTCGTCCGGTCAAGCTTTGGATCTCCTTCAAGGTAGTTGGAGATTTCATCTCTATGATTGCTTGGATTTGCTTCAATTCCTCGTTGGGTTACTAAGTACCCTAGGAATCAGCCTGAAGATACTCCAAACGTGCACTTGGTGGGGTTGAGCTTCATCTTGTACCTTCTAAGGATATTGAAAGTTTCTGCTAAATTGCGAATGTGATCTGATCGCTGCTTGCCCTTTACCATGATATCGTCGACATAGACCTCCATGGTTACCCCAATTTGCTTTTTGAACATCATATTTACTAGCCTTTGGTAAGTGGCTCCCGCGTTCTTGAGGCCAAAGGGCATGACCTTGTAGCAGTAAGTGCCTCGCTCTATCACGAACGCAGTTTTCTCTTTGTCGGGCTCATGCATGGCTATTTGGTTGTAGCCGGAGTATGCGTCTAAGAAACTAAGCAACTGGTTTCCAGAAGTTGAATCTACTAATAGATCAATCCGGGGGACAGGATAATGGTCTTTTGGGCATGCTTTGTTAAGGTCGGTGTAGTCTACGCAAACCCTCCATTTGCCCTTCTCTTTCTTCATGACTAGTACGACATTAGCAAGCCATGCTGAGTGTGCCACCTCTTCTATGAAACCGGCCTCCAATAGTTTGTTGATTTCTGCCTCGATGATCGCTACTCGTTCGGATGCGAAATGTCTTCTTTTTTGAATTACCGGTTTGGCAGTTGGATCGACGTGCAGTTTGTGACAGCCACTTTGGGATCATTACCGGGCATGTCGGATGGTGACCATGCGAAGATATCTTAGTTTTTCCTAAGGAAAATTGTGAGTTCTTCCTTCTTGTCTGGGCTTAGTCGTGAGCCAATTTTAGCCGTCTTTTCCGGCTGCTGGGGATCAAGAATGATGTTTTCGACGTCCTCTTCGGGTTTCCATCCTATCTTGTCTGCTTGGGCGCCATCTTCTCGATCCACCTGCTGTAATTGCTATTTGGTAATTTATTTGCCTTTTTGGACTTCGGTAACCTCTACAGGGGTAAATGTCTTCTTCTTTGATTCTTTCAACATTTGCACAGTGCATCGTCGGGATGAAACCTGGTCAGACTTGATCTCTCCGACTCCTCCTCCCGGGATGCGGAATCAGATTTTTTGATACTTGACGGAAGTGACGGCATCAAGCTTGATCAACCAAGGTCTCCTAAGAATCCCATTGTAGGGAGATGGGTCACTTACGATCGTGAATGTTTGCTTTGAGACGACTGGCGGTGTGTTTACGTCAAGTGTGATATGGCCGATGGCAGTTGAGGTGTGTTCGTTGAATCCAGTAAGTACCTCTGCCCGGCGTATGATTGTACCTTCCAGGCCTATCTTCTGAATGACCGAAAGTTGAAGTAGGTTGACTGCACTTCCATTGTCAACCATCATCCTGTTGACTATAGCGTGGGCTAGTTGGACAGATACTACTAATGCATCGTCGTGTGGGAAGTTGACTCTTTCCGCATCCTGCTCCGTGAAGCCAATGATAGGTCCAGGTTGGGTATCGACTGCTTGAACTTGTGAGATTAATAAAGCCTGCTGGATCTTCCTCTTTTTGGAGTTATTAGTGGCCCCCAAGTGCTCGGATTCAGCGAAAATGCCATTGATTCGAATCATCTTAGTTGGTAGCTCCTCATCTCCGTCTGCATTCCTTTTTGGCTGCTCAGCTGGCTTGTCCAAATATCTATCGACCTTGCCTTCTTTCACGAGTTTCTCTAGGTAGTTCTTCCAAGTGTAGCAGTCATTGGTTGTGTGACCAGGACCTCGGTGGAATGCGCAATACTTGATGTGGTCCAACTTGGAAGTATCTCATTTTGACTGTTTCGACAACTTGAACCATGGTTCATTCTTGATGTCACGAAGGATTTGATGAATCAGAATTGAGAACTTAGAATAGTTATTGGTCATCGGGCTTTCTTTGGTCATGGGTCGGTCCCTGCGCTTGACCTCCTGCCTGCCCTTGTTGGGTTGCTTTTCATCCTACTTTTAAGCAGCTGCCAACTTTTTTCGAGGCTGTTCGGGAGCCTTTTCTGCTTGTAGAGCCTCGTCCCAAAGTCCATGCTTCTCTGCTAGAGCAAAAGAATCTGCTAGAGTTAGGTCTTATTTCATGATCATTTCTCCAAACAGTGGGTGGTCTGCTGGTAGTCCTTTTTGGAAGGCTGCACTTGCTATCGAGTTGTCGCATCCGACGATCTTCGCCTTCTTTGCTTTGAATCTCTTCACGTAATCGCGAAGTGACTCTTTTGGGTTTTTCTTTACGTTGAACAGGTGATCGGACTTTTTCTTGATCGAACGATAAGATGAGTATTCTTTGGTGAAAATCAAGGAAAGATCATCAAAATTCTGGATGGATCGTGCCGGCAAGGTATGAAACCAATCTTGTGCCTCGCCTTGTAAAGTAGTGGCGAATATTTTGCACATAAGGGCGTCATTATTCCGATAAAGGACCATCGCACTTCGGTAATGCTTCAAGTGTCTTTCGGGATCTCCGTCTCCTTTGAAAGATGTGAAGTGCGGCATGCTAAACTTGCGCGGAGGCTCTGCCTGCTCGATCTCATCCGTGAAATGTGACCTGCTTATGTTGGTCATATCTCGCCTTAGTGCTTCATCAACCATTTCGTTGCGTCGAAAATCACGCATCCGTTCATTGAAAAACCTTTCTACCTCTTCTTGGATCTGTTTTTGTTAGGGTAGCGGAGCCTTCGGCTGCCCTTGGTCTTTATCTACCGGTCTAGGCTGCTCTTCTTCTCGCTCGGCTCGTCTATGCCATGGTTGCAATGTATGAGATAGATTCCTAGCAGGCGAGGGATTTCTTTGCAGGCTACCGGTGGAACTAGAGCCGGATTGAACGATTGTTTCCTTCCGTTTGTCAGGCTGCCCGCTCCGATGTAATGTGGAGTATACTCCTTGTGAGCCTAATCGCGAATGAATGCTTTGCCTGGAAGGCTGCCCATGTTGATTATCAAAGCGTGGCCCCAACCGTGAATGTATACTTGCCCGTAGGCCTAATCGAGAGTGCACGCTCCTCCGCGCGCTAAGACGGGAGTATACGCTATTTCGGGGGCCCAATCGAGAGTGCACTGTCTGAATGCTCGACTTGTGATGGGTTGAACGGCTGCTTTCCAGGTCGCTGCTTAAAAGGCTCATTGTCTACCCTTGTTCTACTTCGGGAAACTTCATCGTGGGCGCGTTGCATCTCAGTGCGTTGTAAAAGTTGATTCACCAAGGTAGTTTGTTGTGCAAGGGCGCTCGTCAATTCTATGACTTGTCGGGACAAGTTTTGCTCGCCATTCGGATTGGAAGAACTTGGATGGAATGCACATCTTTAAACAATAAAAGGGTGGTTGACTCCAAGTGCGAAATTTGAGTTGGGGAATGTCAAATATACGGAGAAATGTGGTGAAAACGCCTCAGCCTCGATGATTGGTCCGGATGGTTGAGATTGTCTCGGGCCGACTTGGGCAGCTTGGGAAACCATGAGAGCAGGCTGGGCTGCGGGGGTAGGCTGGATCGTTGGAGCAAGCTGGGCTACAAGAGCAGGCTGGATCACGGGAGCAGGCTGCTCATTGCGCGGTGCATGTGAATGCGAGGCTTGGGCTTGGGTCCACGTAAACTTGGATGGCACGGCTTGGATCATGGTCTTGGTACTGTGAGCCTTGGATGACACCGATCGGGCCGTGGTGAAGGCTCCATGGACCTCGCCACCGCGGTGGTTCCCATGGTGGGCGTGGTGAAAGCACCATGGACATCGCCGCGGGTGGCTACCGAGGTAGCCACCACGGTGGTTCCCATGGTGGAAACTCGTGGTGATGATGCCGCTCCCCTTATTGTCGCATTTTGCCTCACGGATCTCCGCAATCCCATTTCTTGAATATTAGAATTTTCACTTGTGGAATTTTCTAAATTTCTAGCCATTATATTTTTCTTATACGTTTTATCAAAGAACCTTTGCAAGTAAAAAATTCTATAAATAAGAACGTATGAAAAATATTCAAATGGACTAGAAAACAAAGAAAAAACCTTTTTGCGCGAGAGTCTTTTATGAGTATGGATTTCAACTCTCAATGAAAGCACAAATTTGTGCATGCAAATTTTCTCCTCTTCGATCTTGGACGATTTTGCACCTACAAAACAACTAGCACCTTAGGTTAAGGCCAAAAGCCTCACGCGCACGATGAATGGGGGGGGTTTTAGCCGAAGAACCTCCGATGCCAAAGTTAGAATTTTAGAGAGAAAAAGTGTTTAGAGTGTTTGGGATTTTTTGCAAGAGGATTGGAATTAGTGTTTTGTGAAAATGGGAACCAATTTATAGGAGAGGAAAGGGTGGCCGGCCTTTAAGCCTAGGGTGATTTATTTTGGGGGGTTATGGAGATAATGGGCTAGTTATTTTGGGGAGTTATGGAAATAATTGGCTAGTTAATTAGCAAATAGTAATAACCTAATTAACTAACTATTTGAATGTCATAAAAAGGGGGAGAAAATGGTAGCAACAAACAGAAAATAAAGGGCATGGCCGGCCCTAGTGGGTTTTTGGTTATAATTTGGAGGTTTAATTGATAATTAAGGGATTGATTAGGTAATTAATCCCTTAATTAGTCAATTTTAGGAAATATGAAAGGAAAATACTATTTAGCTAATTTATTAGCTAAATAATGGAATATAAAGAATATAGAATAAATTAGATTTTTGGGAATTACCTTATAGAAAGGATTTGATGAAATAGGCTATAAATTGTTACCTATTTTGGGCACTTTTGATTTGGTTGAAAGATGATTGCCCGCTGCTCACGCGTTGGAACCCCAGTATGTCTCGTGAGTATTTTTGTCATCTTTTGTCCAAAAGTCCACGTGTCGCCTAGTGAGTATTTTTGGCTCCACAGTTGTATTTTGAATGGAAGGAATGTGAGTCTCACTAGTTTAATGAGAGCATTCTCATTAATTGTGGGAAAAGGTCCCATGTTAGCACCAAAATTTTCTAAACTGTTTTTGGCTTGACAACAACAATTAATATTCTCATAGTGGTGTAAGTTGAAATGTAATTTCTGATTCCATGTTAAAAAAAATTTAAATTACGAATTGGAACATCTGTAAAATGATTTAGCTTTTTTTTTTTTTTTTTTTTTGGTTGTTGAGGGTGTAAAATAATTTAGTTAAAAATTGGAATACATAGAGAATTTACAATCCAAAGTTTTATGAAATTAACCATGAACTTAACAAAGTAATGAGATGTTGAAATGCCCAAAATAACCCGAACATAATTCATGACTTATTTTGGATAGAAAAGTTAAAGGAATTGAGGTGAGATGACAAATTAATAATTTTATAAAGTTAATATAACAAACCATTTAAAATATTAGTTCATATAATAAATTAAAAAATGTATATAAATTCATATGCCATTAAAAAATAAAAATAAAAAAATCTTAATTTATTCTATACAAAGTAGCAAACTTCATCAAGTTAGCTAAAGAGGTATGATTTGTACTAATATATGTCTACAATGCCAAAATGGACGGTTTCAAATCAAATTCGAACATGGTTTTTCAAACCGAAGGCAAAAATTATCTTCCAACAATTCTCTTTATGCTGGTTGCTGTCATTTTCTATGATTGCTTGGTTATATATCTTGAGAAATATATACCTTCATTAATCAAATGAATTAACTGTAATATGAATGGACATCTTCTTCATCAAGATCAAGTGACTCAAGCCATTGTTTATTTTTGTTGAAAAGACAATTAAAAAATGAAAGTATCGTAACATGTCAAGTCGTTGATAATATCTAAAAAATTCAATAACTGTTATATGATTAATCTACAAATTCTTTAATTATTATATAATTAATCATTGTTGATTATATATACTGTAAAGAATTCAATAATTGTGAAGGAATTCATTGATATCAAATAGATACAATACATAAGTCTTTATACATATAAAATGATCAATTAAAATCCTACAATTGTGCATATACACATTGCTGATAGTGTTTTATAAAGTTTGTACTTTTTTTTGGTTTTATGAGGAAGGATTTGTGAATGAAATGAAGACAAAATGTAGAGAGAATTTCTCAGAGGAACATCTGCAATAGAGGCTGTGTATTGCAGCATTCTTAGAGCATCTTCGATATGTCAAATATAGTATGTCAAAATTTTATTTGATCACTGTGTGGCAAATTGAATACGAGTGTTAAATCTTCTTATATTTCAATAGATGTGTCAAATATTTATTTTATTATTTTATTGGGCCTAAAGTTACATTAACTATTAAAAAATAATCAAAATTAGTTTTAGTTTGTATTCTATTGGTTGTTAATATAACACATGCATTAAAAAATTAAATTAAATATATTTTACTTCTTTTTTGTTTGTTATCAAAAAAGACAGTTAGAAAGCAATGAATCAAATGACTCATGCCACATCATATATATAGTATATCCATTAGAAAACACTTGAATGCCTTTTAATTTTATTTGACATATTTGACATTTTTTAACTCATCTATACATGACATTGATATGGGGAAAAGTAAAGGAAGAGAGAAGGAGTGGACGGAAAAGACAGTGAAAAAGGGAAAGGAAAATAAAGCGGTCATATATTGCGATATTGGAAGAAAAGTAATGACGAAGGAAGAAGAGGGGAAACGGAGAGGCAAAGAGAGAGAGATTTAACTGCTTTATCAAAAATTTAGCTGTTTCATTTTGTATTTGATTATTTTTAAAATAAAACAAAAATGTTTTTTTATAAAAGCACAAGCAATCCAATCTAGCTGGAAAGAAAAAACAAATAAACGAAGAGATGGAAAAGGAAAAGTAGGATAAAGTGGTCATATATTGGAAGAAGAACCTAGCCCGTCTCTCTCTCCCTTCCTTTCCTCTGTCTTCCACCCCCTTCTGTCCCGCTTATCTCTGCTCCTTCCCCCCTCCCACCCCACAAACCCCAAGCAATTAAGGATAATTTAAATCATCACATAATTAATCCAAATTCACAACTGTACACACAAAATTGGAAGCTCAATCATTCGGAAAATCTCAAAGATTAAATCCGAGATGGGTAAAATGAAAAAAATACCTGGATGTTTTGTTGGAGAAGGCGAGTTGAAGAGTCTATGAACAGATTGATTGAGTTAGCGATCTGGGTTTTCGGTTTGCCCTTGAATATCAGGACGATCTGGAGAATGCGTGAAGCCGATGAGCCGATGGTGGCAGTAGTCGACGTCGTGCGAGTCGTTCTCGGCTGCTATGAGCTGACTCGGAGTGGATTCGTTGGATTTTTTGGCGGCGGTCCACCACGGGCTCTCGTACTGGGTGATCACGTCCTTGTCTATGGAATCCAACGGAACCCACGATGGTGAACCCCTTTGATTTTCTTTTGCTAAGCGGGGGAAATGGAGGGTGATAGAGACAGAGAAGTCGATGGAAAATAAAGAAAAGAAGAGGCAGGAAGCACGTGGAACCCCGGCTTTTTCAGGAAAAGGAGTATAAAAAAAAAGATTAAAAAAATGTAAACAGTACCGAATCCAAAGCTGGTTTGCAATTTGCTACATTACTGTAATCTTACTTTATCAAAGTGAAAGGGAGGGAATCATGTACCAAATCCAAAGCTGACGAGAGACGTGAGGCCAGGAAGGACAAAACAGACTTCTTACTGTAGCAAAATGTAATCAGCACGGGACCAAATCAAAAACCAAGGGTATTTCTGTCTTTTCACAGCTGATGAACAGTGCCTTCTACTGAGCTTAGTAGATATAAATTGGATACAGGTTTGGCAGCACCAGTGCTATCGAACCACAATTCAAGCTGGGGTTTTATCTGAAGGCTTCTCCGTTTCAATTCAAGTTGTGAGTTGTTAATTACTTATGCTTTGGTTCACTATTTCTTTCTTTGTTTCCATGTATAAACACATGATCATGATCTACCAATAATAAAATCTCTTTTGGATAAATTGACAGATTGAGCATGGCAACAGAGAACAACCCAGTAGAAAACCCAGGTATCTATCATGAAAATCAAAGTATTAAATATATACGAAAGGTTCTCTTGGTTTCCTTTTGGGTAAGGAATACATGGTCAGTCACTCTTGTATTTAATATCAAGGGTGAAACCGTGAAGAATAAATGGATATGCTTTCAAGGTTTTATATCGAACCTTGATATCAAATTCAAGGATTGGTGACCATGAACCATTGACCATCAGGTGATTAAAAGAACAAGATTCGACATGTTTATCAATATCTTATGAATTATTTTCTTTTTTCTGTTTAAAATTTTAATTTTAATTTTTTTTTCCCCTATAATCCAGTGTTTCACAATAAGGTTATCTCAAAACCTTGATATCAAATTAAGGATTAGAGATTGTTGGGTGTTGAGTGATAAAAGTTGGGTGTGAAGAGATTGTTGTGTGTAAATAGAAACTATATTAAAGTCTTAACATTCTATGTACTTGAAGTAATTTATTTGAAGTTACTTCAGGAGAATTGAAGAAGGAAATGTTCAGGAAAGATAACGAATAATGAGAGTCAACAAACAAATTGACGGTCCTTGACCTAAACATCTTCCACTGAAAAAATAATGGAATACAAAATAAGTTCTAAATTTTCTGCACTAGAAACCCAGTGACCTCTGTTCCTTTTTCAATTTCTTGGCACCTGTACTTTTACATTTTATCACTTATTCACAACTTAACAGTGTTAACTATTAATACCTAAAATTCAAAAAAAAAAAAAAAAAAAAAAAGAGAAGAAAACCAGCGGTGCACCCTTTTCCTTTTGAGCTTCTGCTTTCAAATTTACGCATGCCACACCTCCCCCTCTCTTCAAACGTAGGTGGGATAAGGTATGATTGAGAAAACCGATTTTGCTGTTCCAATATTCACTTCAAACGTTTTGGATATGCTCGCCGGCAGTGATACTTGAAATTAAGTTAAAGACATATGTCACTCCATTAGATAAGCCATAGAGAATTTTGAATGCAAAAAATTTGGACTCGTACAAAATATAGGGTAATGTTAGGGAGAATAAATTTGAAAATTAAATTTGAAAACTAAATAATATGCAAACTAAATTATGTGTAACCAATCGTCAACTTTCATGTTTTTTAGTTTTCAAAATTTAATCAGTTTTCAAAGTTTAGTTTTTCTAACATTATCCCATATATCCTCACAACAAACGTTACTCCAGAGGCTTTCTTTCTATCCAAAATCTTGTTTCTATCTGAAACTCTGTATTTGAGTTATGTACAGATGATAGAGGGGTGGTTTAGGAGTGAGGTGCTTAAAAAAAAGCACTCATGAAAAAAAGCTGTGAGGGTTTTAGGTGTTTGGTAAACTGAAAAAAAAAAGGCTTATTTTGGAAGCTGCTGTGAGAATAAGCTAAAATCAAAGGAAAAAACTGAAGCTGCTATTTGTAGCTTTGGAAAACTGGTTTTTTTTCAAAGCACATGGAGCTACAATGCTCCTTTAATGAAAAGACCCACTATCAGACTGCTTTTTTTTTTTCAAAAGCACTTTTACAAAAAAGTTTACCAAACACTCTGCTGATTTATTTCACAGCCGCTTATTCTCACAGCACAGCCGCTTATTCTCACAGCAGCTTTTTTTCAAAGCACAGCAATACCAAACCAGCCCAGAAACATATGAGGGTATGGCTTTTATAGGAACTAAGAAGCCAAGAAAACAATAGGTTTCCTTGCTTCACGTCCCATCGCAAAACCAATAATTAACAGAGATGATCATTTCCTCCTAATCCATTAAGTTCGGGAATCCGGACCGTTGAAATTTGATCAAACGACTAATTTTATTGTAACTTTTAAAATAGATTCATGTTTGTAGCCGTTGAATCAAATTTCAACAGTCCGGATCTTCGAACTTGGTAGATTAGGAGGAAGGGGTCCGGAGAGGATCCTTTTCCATAATTAACAACCTCAATTTTTATTTTACTTTTTAGAAATGAGGTACCTTTCATATTTATCATTTTCACGCATAATTTGATACTTGACAAGTGTATTCTATCAATAAATTAAACTAAGTTTTTACCACGAGTTATGAGTTTAATTTGGTAGTAGAACACACATATCAAGTGATGAATGAAAAAAGTAAATAGGTAAAGGTGAATGAGGAAGCTATCTAGCATTCCTCTTACTTTTATTCAGTATTCACTATTTTTTCATTACATACGTACCCTTGAATTATAGACCTTGGTTCGATGCTGTACGGAGGAATAATTGGTGTGCAGCGAAAAAGTTCTCACCCTACACCCCAGTGCAATAACAGCAACGGATTCATTTGGGGATACAGCTCTTCACAATGCAACATACAAGGGGTGCGAGCAATTTGTGGAAGAGCTGGTGCAGTTGATGACGGAAGAGCAATTGAAGACCAAAAATAATAATGGTCAGACGGCTCTTACTATTGCTGCTGCAAAAAACCTCAAGATCGTTAAATGCTTGGTTGCGAAGAACAAGAAACTACTCAGTATTGCCAAAGATTTCAGCCAAATGACTCCGATTCTCATTGCTGCTAAGGACCGATGGGATATAGTTCGGTACCTCTACTCTGTAACTCCACTCGAAGATCTAATGCCAGATAAAGGTCCTTGGGGCTCTGAACTTGTTTGCTATTGTCTTCAGGTCAAACAATTTGGTAACGAAACTACTCTTAACCGAATCAAATTTCCTGCACTATATATAGTGTATATACATATATATATATATACATATATATATATATATATATATATATATGCCTTTCATAAACAATTTGGTAACGAAACTACTCTTAACCGAATCAAATTTTCTGCACTATATATAGTGTGTATATATATATATATATATATATATATATATGCCTTTCATAGCAGCATACGAAGGGCTCGAGCAAATTGTGGAAGAGCTGGTGCAGTTGATGACGGAAGAGCAATTGGAGACCAAAAATGATGATGGTGAGACGTCTCTTACTATTGCTGCTGCAAAAAACCTCAAGATCGTTAAATGCTTGGTTGCGAAGAACAAGAAACTACTCGGTATTGCCCAAGTTTCCAGCCAAATGACTCCGATTCTCATTGCTGCTAAGAAGGACCGATGGGATATAGTTTGGTACCTCTACTCTGTAACTCCACTCGAAGATCTAAAGCCAGATAAAGGTCCTTGGGGCTCTGAACTTGTTTGCTCTTGTCTTCAGGCCAAACAATTTGGTAACGAAACTACTCTTAACCGAATCAAATTTTCTGCACTACATATAATATATTGGGTAAAATGCTGATTTAGTCCCTGAATTATCACCTCAGTGAAAATTAGGTCGTTGAATTATTTTTTCGATAAAATAAGTCTCTAAATTCATTAGAAATTGCTAATTTCATCCCTACTATTACATTCAAAGATATTTTATCCAATTTTTCGTCAACTTAAGTCACTTGACACACTTTAGAGTGTAATACCATCATTTTCTCGTCAATAAGTGCTTAACATTTCATATAGGTTGCGAATTTAATGTCCAATTTACCCTCAAAAGTTAACTTACACTATTTCTTTATGAAAAACTACCAATTTCTCCTCCAAAGTTAACTCTATACACTATTTCTTTATGAAAAACTATCAATCTACCCTCCAATGTGTATGAAATGCAAGTAACGTGACTTAAATTGATGAAAAATTGAATATAGTAGCTTCGAATATAACATTAGGGATGTAATTAACAGATTTTTATAATTCAAGGACTAATTTTTCTGAAAAAATAGTATAGAGACCTAATTTTTACTAAAATGATAATTCAGGAACTAAATTGACAATTTACTGTAATATATATACATATGTACATGCCTTTTATCAAGCGGGATCTCCATTTTAGCTGGAAAATGGAGATGATGCGCCGAGCCGTCTGATTTCATTTAGTGAGATCATGCGGCTGGACACTAAAGATGCATTTATTACATTTATTGTTCTTTCTTTTCTTGCTTTCCTTTCTCTGCCTCGCGAAGGACCGAACCAGAAACTAGAGGTTCAAATTCAATCTTTTTGTAGAAGTTTATGTTCAAAAATATATGTATTTCGTGTGTATTAAGAGTTAACAACTAACTCATATATATGAGTAGTAAAGAACCGGTTACAACCAACCATCCCTATACAAAACTCTTGGGACAACACAAAGATAAAAAACTGAGAGGACTTATAATACTAACAGCTCCATAACCATCTCCATGCTGCCCGTGCTTGTCTTTGTCGAAGACCACACATGATGTGGAGATAGTTTATTATACAATATATGTGTCCATACTTCTTTGTCGAAGACCACACATGATGTGGAGATAGTTTATTATACAATATATGTGTCCATACTTCTTGGTTCCAACACCCCCCCTCAAGCTGGATCAAGGGGATTTATTGAGCCAAGCTTGCCCAGAAGACGATGAAACTGAGCAGATGGTAGTGCTTTGGTGAATAAGTCAGCCAATTGATCATAACTGCGAGTGAACACAGTGTGAATGACCTGAGATTGAACCTGAGATCGAACAAAATGACAATCCACCTCTATATGCTTTGTTCTTTCATGAAAGACAGGATTAGCAGCAATGTGCATGGCTGCTTGATTGTCACACATAAGTGGTATGGAGTTGGAACAATGAAACCCTAGATCAGATAGAAGACCTTTGAGCCAAATAAGCTCACATGCAGTGGCTGCCATTGCACGATACTCAGCTTCTGCACTAGACCGAGCAATGACCTGTTGCTTCTTGCTTTTCCAAGTTACAATATTGCCTCCAACAAACGTGCAATAGCCTGTCGTGGACCTTCTATCAATGGCATTGCCTGCCCAATCAGCATCAGTGTAACCACTTATGCTTGTGGATTGGTTATTTTGCATGAGAATTCCTCGTCCAATGGACCCTTTAAGATAACGAAGGATCCGTTTGACAATGTTGAGATGATCAACGGTGGGAGAATGCATAAATTGACTAACTATGCCCACTGCGTAGGTGATATCAGGACGAGTAATGGTGAGGTAAATTAACTTACCAACCAGTCTTTGATAATAACTCACATTATGAAGAGCTTCCCCAGCCATAGTAAGCTTGAGCTTGCTGTCAATTGGAGAGGTTGCAGGTTTGCAATCAAGAAGATTTGTCTCCTTGAGAAGATCAGTTACATATTTTCTTTGATTTAGGAATAGTCCTTTGGATGAGGTAGCCATTTCTATGCCAAGAAAATACTTAAGCCTCCCAAGGTCTTTGATGGCAAAGGTCTCTTGTAGAGATTGCTTTAAGGCTGCAATCTCAGTTTCACTTTCACCTGTGATTATGAGATCATCCACATAGATAAGAATCATCAATCTTCCTCTCATTCCTGTTCGAACAAATAGAGAGGAATCTGCATTGCTTCTAAGAAAACCAGCCCTTTCCAACACTGAGCTGAGCTTGGCGTACCAAGCTCTTGGAGATTGCTTTAAACCGTAAATAGCCTTGTGAAGTTTGCAGACCATACCATTTTGGGCTTGAATATAACCTGGTGGAGGTTGCATGTACACTTCCTCTTGTAATTCTCCATGGAGAAATGCATTTTTTACATCCATTTGATACAAGGACCAACCAGAATTAACTGCCACAGACAAGAGAACTCTGACAGTGTTCATCTTGGCTACTGGTGCAAAGGTTTCTTTGTAATCCACTCCAAAAGTTTGAGTGAATCCACGTGCAACGAGTCTGGCTTTGTGCCTTTCAATTGAGCCGTCAGCTTTGAATTTTACCTTGAAGATCCACCTGCTGCCAACAGCCTTTTTTCCAGGTGGTAAATGAACAAGACTCCAGGTTTTGTTGTCACTCAAGGCTTGTAATTCCTCTGACATTGCCTTCCTCCACTTAGATGATTGGTTTGCCTCCTGAAATGTGCTAGGTTCAACATTATTTGCAACTTCAGTGAGAAATGCAATGTGAGACTTTGAGAAACAGTTGTAATTGAGAGTTTTAGTGTGAGGATGCCGTGAGGCATAAGTAACATAGTCCATCATCTTAGCTGGTGGCTGTCTTGTTCGAATGGGATATCTCCTAGCTTCTAGAAATGGTGTTGTTGGTAGAGAGGGGCTTGGGCCTGTCTGAACTTCACCTGTATGCTCACTGATGGATTGAGAGTGTAGTTGGCCCACACTTGGAATCAAGTCATCTTGAACTTCTTCAATGATTTGACCATTTGAGATGTGATCCTCTGCTAGTGTATCATGGTCAGTGACTCTTGGTAAGGGAAGCAAATCACTCAAGGTCTCATTCTCATTAATATGAGTCTCATTGCTTTTATAGTAGGGCATTGTTTCATCAAAACGAACATCCCTTGACACAATACATTTCTTTGTGATAGGATCAACACATTTGTATCCCTTCTGAGTTGGTGAGTACCCAACAAAAATGCACTTCACTGCTCTAGCTTCCAATTTATCACGATTAGGTGCTTGCACATGGACAAAACAGCTGCAACCAAATGTTTTAAGATGCGCCAAGTTGACTGCCCTATTGTTTAGAGTTTCATGTGGAGTTTTGAACCCCAATACTTTACTTGGAAGTCTATTAATTATATAGGTAGCAGTGAGAACAGCATGTGACCAATATCTTTTGGGAACATTCATATGCAGCATTAGAGATCGAGTTTTTTCAAGCAGATCTCTATTCTTCCTTTCTGAGACCCCGTTTTGTTGGGGTGTCCCTACACAACTGGTTTGATGAACAATCCCTTGTGAACTCAAGTACTGAATCATGTTATTGGACAGAAACTCAGTGCCATTATCTGACCTAAGCACCTTAATGTTTGAGTTGTATTGAGTTTGTACAAGTTTATGGAAATCTTTAAATATGCAGAAAACCTCACTTTTTGATTTCATAAGGTATAGAAAGGTAGTACGAGTGAAATCATCAACAAATATGACAAAATATTTGTAACCATCCATTGATTCAATTGTAGGTCCCCAAACATCCGTGTGTACTAACTCGAATGGTTTACATGTCTTAAAAACAGAAGTGACAAAAGGTAGTCTGACTGACTTTGAAAAATGACATGTTTCACACTCAAGGGGTGATTGACAAAAACCGGGAAACAATTTTGACAAAACAAGTTCAGATGGGTGAGCAAGTCTTTGGTGCCAAAGTTGTTGATGTTCAAAATACTTGGTTCCAGCTTGAAAAGCTTTAGGCATGACTGAGTTTTTGCACAGGTAGTAGAGACCATTAAGGAAGAACCCTTCACCAATCACTTTCTTGGTGATGACATCCTGAAAAACAACGTTGTTTGGTGAGAAAATGGCATGGCAGTTTAGGGAGCTTGTTATCTTTCCTACTGAAAGTAATTGAAAAGGAAATGAGGGAACATATAGGGCTAATGACTCATTATTGTTTGTGAGTATACTAGCTCTTCCCTTACCCAAAACTGACACATTTTTTCCATTTGCAACTGACACTAGTGAGGGGTTTTTGAATGCTTGAAAATTATGCAGATTTGAAAGTTTGTTTGTCATGTGATCAGTGGCACCTGAGTCAATTATCCAACAATCATATTCAGTGCTTGTTTGTAATGCAGTGGAGAAAGCATTGAGAATACCTGAAACCTCTCCTTGTTCTGCAGATTTGTTATTGGCAAGAAATCCTGCAAACTGCCCCAGCATGGCAGCGTGTCCTCCATCCTCCTTTTGTAAGTTTGATGCAGTACTCCCATGATCCTTGGTTTGCAAGTACGCAACAAATTCTTTTATAAGAGTCACAGGACTTGTAGTGAAGTCCATGGATCCAAAAGAGACCCCAAAGGTGACGTTTGCTGCATGATGACTCTTGAAATGGCTTGTTTGTGAAGGTTTTGATGGAATCATCTTCCCATCTTTGGTAAATTTGGGCTTTAACTCGGGATGAAGGATCCAACACTTTTCTTCCACGTGACCAACACCATTACAGTAGGTACACTTGAGGTGGGAATTCTTACCTTTGTATATTTTGTGGTTTGCAACATAGGCTAGAGCTTCAGTTGGCCTTGAGCTAGACTCACCATTCATGGCTTTCTTCCTAGCTTCTTCACGTTGGACAATACCACACACAATTTTGAATGTTGGCAGTTCTTGACTCATAAGTATATGGCTTCTGAGATCCTCGTACTCAGAACTTAAGCTTCCCAAGAGTTGGTATATCTTATCTTCCTCCCCTCTCTTTAGTAGCGTATTTGCATCTGTGGTGTGTGGAAGATACATATCCAGTTCATTCCACATGGTTTTGAGCCTGCCAAGGTGTTGTACAAAGGACTTCCCATTTTGTTGAATGCATGCAATTTCTTTCTTCAGTTGGAACACCCTTGCATAATTGTTTTGATTTCCATACATGTCCTTCACTGAGTTCCACAAATCTTGTGAGGACTCTGAGTAGCTAAAAATTTCTGCAACATGCTTCTCCATAGTATTGAGAAGTAAGGACATGACGAATTGATCTTTGCAGAGCCAAGCCTCATAGGTTGGTGAGGTGATATCAGGAGCTTTGATGCTTCCATTTACAAAACCAATTTTTCCTTTTCCTCCTAGAGCAAGTGAAACTGCACGAGACCAAGGTAGGTAGTTGAACTCATTCAGCAAGGCTGAACACAAACGCTGATTGGTGTTAACCTCAGTGTCTGAAAAATTTGAACAAGAATTACGGGAGGTTTTATCCTCAACATTTACTGAATCTTCTTCAGCCATGGCTCAAAGTTGAAGGAGAGAAGCAGCGGAAAGAAATGGCCAGAGACATGTTAAAGAAGGACCCGCTCTGATACCATGTAGAAGTTTATGTTCAAAAATATATGTATTTCGTGTGTATTAAGAGTTAACAACTAACTCATATATATGAGTAGTAAAGAACCGGTTACAACCAACCATCCCTATACAAAACTCTTGGGACAACACAAAGATAAAAAACTGAGAGGACTTATAATACTAACAGCTCCATAACCATCTCCATGCTGCCCGTGCTTGTCTTTGTCGAAGACCACACATGATGTGGAGATAGTTTATTATACAATATATGTGTCCATACTTCTTTGTCGAAGACCACACATGATGTGGAGATAGTTTATTATACAATATATGTGTCCATACTTCTTGGTTCCAACACTTTTCCTTGAATCGGTTTCCTCCCTTGACCATTTTGAACGTTCTGGACAGTGGGAATTTATTTTTCAAGGTTCTGTTTCTGGGTTGCAGGTTACTGGAGAAGGAGCGTAATAGTTTCTAATTCGATTTAATTGTACATCTGAACTTGGGTTGTGAATCTGTTCCTCTTTTTTATCTTCAATTTCTAACCGCTGAACACATTTGAATCAGAACTCATTAAGTTTTAATCTTTAATATTTGAAGAAAACAAAAGCAAATCGTTGAAACCAATCTCTAGAAATTAGCAATTGAAAGGAAAAAAAACCTCCAAAATCCTTAAATCCATTCTCCAGGTTGCCCAAAATGATCAGGGGGAAAAGATTTGGGTTCGATTGGACATCGGTTGTCTTGGCTATACGTCGTTCGCGAGGCAGAGATTTAGAGCAACGGAGAAAAAGAGAGAAGAAATGTAATAAGTTGTGTTTAGTTGCAACCCCACGATCTCATATCGGACGGTTGTCACATCATCCTTATTTTCTAGCTAAAATGAGGATTCCTCACCTTGAAGAGCCTTGTACATATATAATAACTGGTCTAAATATACATACGTACAGATATCGCAAGGGATTTATTTGGACGGTGCCCAAGCTTGTTATATACTCAAGAAGGCCTTACAACTACAAGAAACCCTATACATGAACTTGCTCTTCTGCCCTTTGTATTCCCGAGTGGAACGTCGCTTAAATTTTGGCAACAGTGGATTTATAACCGTTAGTAATATTTTCCTTTTTCTTTTACTACGATCAAATTTGTCAACATTATATGTGGCATGTATAAATGTCACCTTCCACATAAAGGGTTTCATGAGTTGGTTCAAATAAGGTAGTCTTCCTCATAGTTTTCTTAAATCATATTATAAATGGGCAGACCCTTTAACAAGAAGGATCTCCATTTTTTTTTTAAATGGGGACACCTTCGTGATCGTTCGATTGACTTTAATGAAATTGTGTGGTTGAGATTAAAACACATACCACACAATTTCATTAAAGTCAAATCTAACGGTCAAGGGGTGTCTCCATTCTTTTAGAAAAATGGGAATCCTTCCTATAAATGGGTACTACCATAATGGTGTGTTTTCATCCACAAAATCTGTAGTAAAAGAAAAGTGTTCTTATGTCAAAGGCATTATCTACCAAGAGTATTTTGAATAAGGAAGTCGTATTTCTTGGTAGGTGAGTATTTTGAATAAGGAAGTCGTATTTCTTGGTAGGTATACACGTAAAGCATGCTCCTTCCGTCGTTGATGTTCGTATAAATGTTCAAAATCAAGAATATGAACAAGATGATCAATGGAATAGCACAGGTATGTTACATCTCAGAAGTCAAACTAAGATTTGATATGTTGGTGTCCTTTTCATTTGTTCTGCTCTTTTTATTTTGTTTTTTTGTTTTTTTTTGGTTTTTTTTTTCAATTATTCATCCAAAGGAATTAGCATAGGCAGGCTGCTGCAAGCTTCCAAATCATATGGTGCCTGGGTATTAAGCTGCTCTAGGGTTTCATATAAAATTTTACTACAGTAAATATGAATTGCATTTTATTTTTCTTTCCTTATGCCATATATCATCTCATCAGGCTTATAAAGATATATTGGCAGCAAATTTAATTTTAAATTTGTTTCGCAGACTTGGGTTTATTACAGGGACTTCCATCGAGGCTTTCAGAGTTTTTGGGTATGTGGACATTAATTAATTAATTTTTTATAGAAAATGATAATCACACAGTTAACTTCTTCTCTCACACCTCTGTAGAAATTATGTATGTTGATTTTGTTTGATTTATCGATTCTGATGGCCACAAATTTAGAGGAATTTGTAAGAATCTCATTTTTCAATTGTTTAAATTATCAATTTTGTTTATCTATGGACTCATTAAAAATGTGGTGGTGAGTTGTAACATTGTTTTGAATGTCAATGTAGGAATCAACCACATTCGTGAATTGAAATTGCACCATGTTCGGTCATGTGAAATTTTGGACATCGCGTGTGACTCGATAAACGATTTAAATGATGAAGAAATGACGAAATGTGGTGGACTATTTGATACAATATTACTAGCTGTTCAAAATGGGATTGTTGAGCTTGTTATTACTTTATGTAAAGCCAAACCAGAGTTATTGGTCATGGAAAGAATTAACAGAAAATCCATATTTCATCATGTTGTTGAATGCCGTCAAGAAAATGTTTATAGCCTTATATACGGGACAGGTAAAAGATATTACCTTGCGACTTTGAAAGATTATTCCGGGAAAAGCATGCTAGATTATGCAGGGATGTTATCTCCATTAGAAAAGCTTGATGGTATTGCAGGTCCAGCCTTGCAAATGCAGAGAGAAAGGCAATGGTACAAGGTTAGAAATATTTTATATATTTTTGTACGCTTACTTACATCTATGGTCCTTGAAATTCAATCCGAGTACTTGACCTCACAAAATTCAAATGGAAACTCTGGTTCATGCCCCTCATTGACCAAAATTTTGGACTGAAACTTTATTAATTTAAATATTTGATTGAAGGACAAAATACTGAATATTAGTGTTAATAAAGAAAATTTAATAATGAAAATTAGTAATTCCTTCTAAAATCACGGAAGTTTTACTTTTTGAGTTTCTTATTATTATTAAGGGGAGAGGGAGATTTCAAAACTTTTACAATAATGAACCGGTGAGGAAAGTTTCGAACCCAGGATACAAGGATGGACCACTCGGAAAGGTTAACACCAAAAAAGGATTTATAATTTTTTTTCCTCAAATTTGAACTGTATGAATTCCAAGATGAAAAAAATAATTTTAAATATGGGTACGTTTTAAGCATTGGTACATGTTACATGTAATACAGTAGTGCATTTTTTATGAAAAAATTGGTGCATTATAAATATATAAATGGGTTTAAATAAAAGATCAAAAAAAATTTGAGTACAAATAAGAGTTTAAAAATATGGATTATAAAAAGAAATTAAATGCATGGGGTACAAATTAAAATTAAAAAGAAAATTTGTATTTAAAAAATGGTTGCAAATAAAAAAAAGGTACAAGTTAAAAAGAAAAAAATATACAAAATTTAACTACAAATATAAATATACCAAACCATACCTTTCTAACACTAAATGAATGTATTTGAAAATGATTAAATACTTTTTATTTATAATTTAAATATGTTAACATGTAAATATTTAATTATGAAAAAAAAATGATGTGGATATAAAAGCCAAAGGATTTTCATAAAACATGGAAGAAAGAAAGTTTTTAATAACTGAAATAGAAAAATGAGAAATGTGAACTTAATTTCTCTAATTCAAATTGTGTCACTTAATAACTGAAATTTAACTTCCTTCTCACTTTATCCCATGCCAATACTGTCCATGAATAATATAAATTTTACCTCGTTTAAGCTCAATATGAGTCAAGTTGAATGTATTCCAACATGAGGAACTAACGTATGAAACACTAATTCAAAAGGAAACAAAATAAGGAAAATTTTATTTGAACTCATATAACCTCTTTTGACACCTAACATACTTTATATATCTATTTTATTTTTAATTATATTATCAATATTTCTTTAACCCCAAATTTACTATCTAAACTAGCCTCACATTCCCAATTCAATATATAAATTTACTTATACACTCATTTAGAAAATAAAAACCCAAATAAGTGTTTTGCAAGTGTAAAGAGAGCAATATCTCTCATATATTTGTTGTTGGAAATGTGCCCTAAAGCCAATCATATGATGATACTTTACGGACATTTCACATGTTAAACTAATCTAGTTTACATATAAAGGGCAAACATTATTGTTTGAGCTGTCTCATATAAATGTTATATGCTTAAACGATAAAGTCCAAGGAATATGTGATTGGGAGAATGCAATCTAATGAAGTTAGATTAATGAGACCATTATTTCGTAGACACATCCTAAACGTTCCTGATCATAGGATTGCCAATTGGGCATTGACAGTCCGTTAAGATCAGTACGTGCTATGTCTTCTCTCAGGGAGAGTGACTAGTCTCGAGTCATTGGTGTGTGTGACATCAAGACAAGTACGTAGGTGCTCAATAGAGAATGAGTTCACTGAACACGATCAACGAGGAGTTCTCATACTCATGTCACATGAGAACTCATGGTTGGGATAATGCAAATTAGTCATTTGACCTGAGGCATCACAGTTGTCTTGTGGTTAAGTCCTTGATCTTTGATTATGTCAAAGTCACCCCATCGGGGTGTCCACGACATCATTGGGGTTAAGCCACTTAGTTATGGAGACAAGTGAATGTGCAACAAGGGATCTCTAACCTTCAAATGGTTTGAGGGAGAATACTCTATGATATGATTAAAATCTCTGGCCAGAGTATGAATGAGATTAGGGAATGCGTTCCAAATCACATTCAAGGTAATCATATAAGCAAACGAATCACATTGGATAGTAGACATGAATAAATAAACTATCAAACCAAACAATGTGGTCAAGAGTATTAGATTAGAGAAAGACCGTATTGCATTTGTAATCCTAAACTGAATAGGTTCTCTACCTCTTCTGATTAGCTTGGGTAACCATGATATGCTGCTAGGTGTCACTCATGGTTTGTGGAAGCCCTAAACGTGTGTAATCACTAAAGGGAGAATTGAAAGTAAGTTTCAATTCACAATCGATGTAAAATGGTTTTAATCGCCCACTGCCTCGCTAAAAGGAACCTAATGGATCGTACACCGTGTAAGGTAAAGATTGAAGAAACAAATGAGATGAGTAAGAATAATTAAATGGTTTAATTATTTATGGCAAGGATTAATTAATATGTTAAATTAATCAAACGAATAAGTTCGTTAAAGACCTCGGGATAGTTTTGGACCTTAAGGCCCAATGGGCTTCGAACGTCAAAGCCCATTGACTTAAGTTGTATGACAACTTAATGAATAAAGATTCACAAAGGCCCAAAAGCCCATATCCCTTAAAGAGGCCGGCCATATATGTTAGAATTAGGGTTTTTTGGTTCTTTAGGTCATTTAAAGAAGTGACTATATAAAGAACTTTATAGCCTAAAATTCATAAGTGTTGATTTTAGAGAAAATTGGTGAGAACTTGTTTCTTCATTTTCTCTCTAAGAGGCCAACCACCTTGGAGGGTGAATCTAGCAATCCTACTACTCCAAGGTCACTCATTTCTTCTTCAATCTAACCTTGGTGTAGAATCTTTAGAGGTTCTCTATTTTGGGAACTTGGAGAATCCAATTCTTTCAACCAAATCCATGGAGCTAAGAAGCAAGGAATGAAGGCCCTATCTCTTGGGTGATTATCCTTTGCATATGCAAAGAGGAATCTACAAAGGTAAATATTTCTCAACTAACAAATTGTTGTTTTAAGTTGAGTCAAGGTTCACCAATCTGCTAGGCTTTGAATTTCATGGTTGATGTTTTGTTTTGAGTGCATGTAAGCATGATTCCGCCTTTAATTTGTTAATTGCATGCTATTGATGTTGCTCAAATAAACATGTTTTTCACAAAATATCCTTCATTTGTCTCGTGCTTAATCCCTTAAGTGCGTTTGTTGTGTCAGACTATCTCGGATTGGATTAGTTTTAGAGACTAATTGGACTGACTTAGACTAAATTAAGCTGGACTTACTTAATGAAGCGTTTGGTGCAGTGTCGGACTAAAAAGCTGGATAATAACAAATTCTAATATTATATTATTTAATTCATATATATTAATATTTTTTATTATTTAATACATATTTAGTAATATTATTACTACTACTGTCTGGTTTTTTCATTATAGAAACCTCCTATCTCTATTCCCAATTCTTTTCCGCTAGTCCCCATTTTCTTCCTTATTTTGCTCCATCCATCTCCCTCTGTTTCTTCCAAATTTTTATTTGTCCATCTCCCTCTTCATCTCCATCTTTTTCTTCATATTTCTCTCCGTTCATCTTCCTCTTTTCTTCCTAATTTTTCTGGGACACAATTGGCAAATTAGAACCCAAATCAGAGTCTAAGTCATTTGGGTATTCATGGGTCTGCTTCTCTGGTGTCAATGGCGAAGGTCTGCGATCAGGGAGCCCGGACTAGGTGCAGTGTGATTACAGCGACTGCTGTGCGTTTTAGGTGCACAACGATTTTTGTAATTTTTTTTGTCTTTTTTGTTTAGAATTTTGGATTTTTATCTGGTTTTGAAAGTGGAAATATTGCAGAATTTTTTTCCTATTTTGCTTCGAATTTTGCGGGATCTGGATTTGGAAATGGTAGATGAGAGGGGAGGGGAGGGTGCAAAGGCAAGATACTGGGAGTGCACAGGGTTCCGGTGAGGTCTGGGAAGAAGGAATTGGGAGGGGATTGAGAGTTGGAGGGAGAGGTCGTGGTGATAGTGGGTAAGCTAGGTCACCACAGATGGGGAAGCACGGGATTGCTAAGGATTGGTCATCTGGACATTCCCGACCTTTCGGATGGTATTAGCAGTGAAGCTTTTAGTGAAGGCGAATTCCACCTAGTCTCATTAAAGCTAATCCTTCAATAGCGTCAAGCAAGGGACTAGGATAAAAGTTAAGCCAATCCCAGCTACTCCTATCTAGCGAGCCCAAACAAACGGGGCAAATATGTTTTAATTAATCCTCATCTGCTTATTTTGCTTAATCCCATATAGATGATTAAAAAAATTAAAATAACATACATGTTTCTAGTACTAATTATGCTGGAAAATGTGCTCATTTTGTTACTAAACATTAAAAAAATTAAAATCAAATAAAAAAAAACGTTCGTAAATCGATTCATACCTTAGTTGGAGGATTCAAACTTCAAAATCATTATCCATTGGTTTTTTTTTTCTTTTTTTTTTTTTTTTGAGATTGTCTTATGGTTTTGGTTAGAATGCACATAAGATAAATATTGTGTGATAGTATGGTTTGATTATTAAATGTTGGTTTACTTATTGTTAATATCATCTTGTACTTGATGATAATTATGCAATAAAAAAAAAGCACATTTAAAGTTTAAGTGTAAAGAGAAAACATATGAGTTCAAATAAAATTTTCAAAAAAGAATAAAAGATAAACATGGAATGAATAGTGTACAAAACAGATGCTTATAATGGCCAAATTTCAATAAGATGCACATATACCCTTCATTTTTTCCCTTTAAAATTACTGAAAGATTACGATAATCTCATGTCACTACAATGTATTAGTTTTTGTTCAATGAAATGCAGGAGGTAGAGAGTATTGTGGTTACAAGCCCGGGAGCCTCACCTTTTAAAGAAGATTGTTTGACAGCCGCTAGATCGTTTACCCATAACCACAAGGAATTGCATGAGAAAGGAGAAAAATGGATGAAAGATACAGCAAATTCTTATATAATTGTCAGTGCCCTCATTATTACAATCATGTTTGCTGCAGCGTTCACAGTTCCGGGTGGAAACAACCAAGAAATAGGGTTTCCGATATTCTTAAATAAAAAGTTATTTATGGTTTTTATAGTTTCAGATGCAACTTCCCTATTTTCTTTTGTAACTTCAGCGTTGATGTTTCTGTGCATCCTTACATCGCGTTATGCTGAAGATGATTTTCTCAAATCCTTACCCACAAAGATGATAATAGGCCTTTCCACACTCTTCATCTCCGTTGCGACCATGATGGTTGCCTTCTCTTCTGCCATATTCCTCATGCTTCATGACAAATCAAGGATTATTACTCCAATAATTTTCCTTGCTGGTATTCCAGTCATCTTATTTGTTTGGATGCAATTTCCCCTTCTCGTTGAGATTTTTGTGTCTACTTATGGCAGAGGAATATTCGATAGGAAAGTCAAACGTTGGATATAAATTCTTGATAGTGTATGCATTATGTTGTGTAACTATAGCAATGAAATGTTTGTCGCTTCTAAGAAAGCTTGCATGCAGAGGACACACTATGTAACTGGTTGGTTCCTATAATAAAAGCCCCATTGTTCAATTTTTTTTATGGTCGAACTATAATGGTTGAACACAGCAGCCCAAATGATTGGGCCTTTTATTGTCTCGAGCCCATTTTATTTGGATCTTGAGAATATAAATAGAGATTTATTATTACCATTTTGTTTGGATCTTGAGAATATAAATAGAGATTAATTATTAATTTTATCTTTATTCTTTTGATTTTTCTTCTTACCATGAGCAGAGGAGTCTGGAGAAGTTGTAGACAACAGTTCAGTTCTTACTGGTGGTTGTATTGTGAGTGGAAGGAATGTGAGTCTCGCTAGTTTAATGAGGGCATTCTCATTACTTGTGGGAAAAGGTCCCATGTTAGCCCCAAAATTTTCTAAATTGTTTTTGGCTTAACAACAACAATTAACATTCTCATAGTGGTGTAAGTTGAAATGTAATTTCTAATTCCATGTTAAACAAAATTTTAATTACGAATTCGAACATCTGTAAAATGATTTAGTTTTTTTTTTTTTTTTCTGAGGGTGTAAAATGATTTAGTTAAAAATTGGAATACATAGAGAATTTACAATCCAAAGTTTTATGAAATTAACCATGAACTTAACAAAGTAATGAGGTGTTGAAATGCCCAAAATAACCCGAACGTAATTCATGATTTATTTTGGATGGAAAAGTTAAAGGAATTGAGGTAAGATGACAAATTAATAATTTCAGAAATTTGATATAACAAACTACTTAAAATATTAGTTCATATAATAAATTTAAAAATGTATATAAATTCATATGCCATTTATAAAAAAATGAAAAATAAATTAAAAAAACTCCTAATTTATTCTGTACAAAGTAGCAAAACTTCATCAAGTTAGCTAAAGAGGTATGATTTGTACTAATATATGTCTACAATGCCAAAATGGACGGTTTCAAATCAAATTCGAACATGGTTTTTCAAACCGAAGGCAAAAATTATCTTCCAACAATTCTCTTTATGCTGGTTGCTGTTATTTTCTATGATTGCTTGGTTATATATCTTGAGAAATATATACCTTCATTAATCAAATGAATTAACTGTAATATGAATGGGTATCTTCTTCATCAAGATCAAGGTACCGTTTGGTACGCAGACGGGACGGAACGGGACAGAACGAAGGTTCCGTGTTATGTTTGGTACGCGCAGGACGGAACGGAACGGTTGTTCCGTTCTGCGTTTGGTACGCGCTGGACGGAATGGAACAAAAAGATTAAATGACTAACTTACCCCTGTTCCGTTTGTTGTTTGGTACAATGCTTATGCGTGGGACAGAACGGGACAATTTTTTTTTTTTTTTTTGAACTTGTTCATATTTGAACACATATGCTTATCTATGATATATTTTTTACAGTAGCACATGGCTAAAGATATGTTACGCGATAATATATGTTATGCCATTTCTTGACTGAAGACATGGCAGAAGAAGCAAAACGAAAAACAATGGCAGAGAATTTAGAGAGAGAAAGTGAATGACTAAAGATTGTATTCCTTGAACAATGAAGGAATTCCAGAGAGAGGTGTTCGTTATTTATACAAGTATTCTTTGCTTCACTCATAAGCTACTAACCAACTTTCTTATCCCTACAAATCCTAACAGACTAACAGCCTTCCTACAATCTCAACAAACTAACTGCCTCGCTGATGTGTGCCTTGCTGATGTGTAACCTTCATGCTGATGTGTCTGTAGAGCCATACTGATGTGTACATATCAGTCAACAGACCCATGGCCTGAAGCAATAACTTTATGTTTCTTGAGTATTCATCTAATAAAAGGCTATTTGGGACAAGACTGGATCTTGAAGATAATCTAATGTGCAGCAACAACGTACATGGAGACCTAGAAAACAAAAAGCAAAGAGCATTGGTAAGTAATAATAAAACAGAAAAAGTACACAAATTTATCAGCAAGCCATGAATGACCAATCTTGTGATAATTCCAAATCATGTTTTTTTTTTTTTTCAAATGGTAATTCATTCAACACGATAGAACTCCCGTATACAAGGAGGAGAGATAAGCATATGAGAACACCAAATAAACTTCAACAGACCATCTTTTACAATCACACACACTAGTAAAACTGCTTGCAAGTCACAATCTTTCACATAGTTTTTCCTAAACCCCATGCATGCTTCCCTCCTAGCAAAGCAGTTACAAACTTACATGATGTCTGACATGGTTAAAGACAAGGGCAACTTTTACAAAAGAAAAGCACCAAGTAATCAGCCACAGAGCATTATCGTGTCTATCACGTCTCACATGTTTTGTACATCCTAAATAATGAAAAAGCATTATCATTCAATTCCATCTTTAGCAGCTTTGGCCTTATGAAGAATCGCAGCTGCTAAAGATGCTAAACATGGAAAATCAAAAGCGTCCAACAATGAATATAAAGTGGGATAAAGTATGCAACAAGAAAATAAATCACTAGGCTGGGGGAGGAAAAGAAGTTGGACAAAGGACATGATTTTACAACAAAAAAGATATCCGATAATTTGGCAACTGATTGCCAACAAACAGGTTCTAACAACGAAAAATAATGACACCACTGATGCACAAGGACAACTTGCTTCGCATACTATGACCATACCTTCCAATATACAACAGCAACTAACAAGAAAAAGAAGCACGATGCAAAACAAGAATCAAATAGAAAACTAAGAAAAACGTTAGCCAAAACCTATATATTTCATCTCTCCCTTCCCCCTAAAAGAAAATACTAATAAGGAATAAGAAGATCCCTGGCAGGCAACGTTACATTGTCCCTTCAACCCCTTTTCCTACCAAAATATTTCCACCCATAGAGACACCTCTTCGACTATCTATGTTAATTGTTACAGTCTCAGGGAAATGCTCTAAAACCCAAGAAATGCTCTAAAATCCACAGTGATGCAGCTCTCCAATATGGATGAGTGACCGAGGGACATTTCAAACCCATTTTCCAATCTAGCCTACGCATTTTCTTAGGATTTCACCACGCAAGAAAGGCTTCTCAGTGTGTGTTTAACTCCCAGTACAAAGGGTTATTTATGCCGAACCCAATTTTTGTGAAAAAAATTATGGAATTTGCCAAAACCCCTAAAAATGCCAAAAGAATTTAGCTCAAACACTTCACAAACGATGATTCTGCACTAATTTTACGACCCCAAAGCATCTCTTCTTTCATAAAACACAATTTGGGTCAAAACCCAAATGTATCAAAACTCAATTATACACACTGACCAATAATCAGTAAAATAACCATTAAAATGCATCAAACTGATTAACATTTCAGCTGACCAAATGCAGAAAGAACCAGCTTTTTCCATCATACAAAGCCAAGCTCACAACCGAACCCACTAAATCGCACAGCTCGGAACCAGATTCAATTCTTTACAAACCAGAATCGTAATAAACCTTAAAAATCAGACTTTGTTCTTTTTCCCAAGCACAAGTTAAACCAGAGAAGCCAAGAAAACTAACTTCTTTTCTCAAAATCATCATATTTTCCCAAAAAATTGAAATTTTCCATGGAAAAATCAAGAAAACGAACCTGGAGATGCAGCGGCTATGGGAGAAGACCGAGATTGAACCCGGAGATGCAGCGGCTACGGGAGAAGATCAAGATCAAACCTGGAGCTACGGGAGAAGATTGAGATTGAACATGGAGATCCAGCGGCTACGGGAGAAGATCAAGATCGAACCTGGAGATGCAGCTGCTACGGGAGAGGATGAGGAGGAGGGCTACGGGAAAAGGCAGCGGCTGGCAGAGAAGATGGAACGAAGAAGATAGAATTTTAGGGTTTGTTTTTTGGATGATGTAAATATTGAAAAAGTTAAAGGGTATTTTTGTCTTAAACTTTATGATTTTTGTGTTCCACGGGATGGAAAAACCCGTTCCAGGGGGAGAGCGTGGAACCAAAATTTAGCCCATTTTCGTCCCGCGGGACAGCCGTTCCACATAATTTTAGCGCGCCAAACGTGGGACGGAACGCGTCCGTCTCACTCTGTTCCGTTCCATCCCACGTACCAAACGCACCCCAAGTGACTCAAGCCATTGTTTATTTTTGTTGGAAAGACAATTACAAAATGAAGGTACCATAACATGTCAAGTCGTTGATAATATTTTAAAATTTTCAATAAATGTTATATGATTAATTTACAAATTCTTTAATTATTATATGATTAAGTATTGTTGATTATATATACTGTAAAGAATTCAATAATTGTGAAGGAATTCCTTGATATCAAATAGATACAATACATAAGTCTTTATACATATAAAGTGATCAATTAAAATCCAACAATTGTGCATATACACATTGCTGATAGTGTTTTATAAAGTTTGTACTTTTTTTTGGTTTTATGAGGAAGGATTTGTGAATGAAATGAAGGCAAAATGCAGAGAGAATTTCTTAGAGGAACGTCTGCTATAGAGGCTGTGTATTGCTGCCTTCTTTCCTCTGTCTTCCACCCCCTTCTGTCCTGCTTATCTCTGTTCCTTCCCCCCTCCCACCCCACAAACCCCAAGCAATTAAGGATAATTTAAATCATCACATAATTAATCCAAATTCTCAACTATACAAAAAAAATTGAAGGCTCAATCATTCGGAAAATCTCAAAGATTAAATCTGAGATGGGTAAAATAAAAAAAAATAAAAACTTGGATGTTTTGTTGGGGAAGGCGAATTGAAGAGTCTATGAACAGATTGATTGAGTTAGCGATCTGGGTTTTGGGTTTGCCCTTGAATATCAGGACGATCTGGAGAATGCGTGAAGCCGATGAGCCGATGGTGGCAGTGGTCGACGTCGTGCGAGTCATTCTCGGCTGCTATGAGCTGACTCAGAGTGGATTCGTTGGATTTTTTGGCGGCGGTCCACCACGGGCTCTCGTACTGGGTCGCCACGTCCTTGTCTATGGAATCCGACGGAACCCACGCTGGTGAACCCCTTTGATTTTCTTTTGCTAAGCGGGAGAAATGGAGGGTGAATCGGTGTTGTAGCTGGTTGCGAGATAGAGACAGAGAAGTCTGATGGAAAATAAGGAAAAGAAAAAGAGTCCAGAAGAGAAAAAGAAGAGGAAGGAAGCAGAAACCAAAGGCATTTCCGTCCTTTCACTTTATGAACAGTGAACTTATCATATGATGGACTATGCTTTTCTACTGAGTTTTAGTTGATAGAAATTGGATACAGGTTTAGCAGCACCAGTGCTATACAAACCCAATTCAAGCTGGAGTTTTATCAGAAGGCTTCCCCGTTTCAATTCAAGTTGTGAGTTGTCAATTACTTGTACTTTGGTTCACTATTTCTTTCTTTGTTTCCATGTATAAACACATGATCATGATCTACCAATAATAAAATCTCTTTTGGATAAATTGACAGATTGAGCATGGCAGCAGAGATCAACCCAGTAGAAAACCCAGGTATCCATCATGAAAATCAAAGTATTAAATATACATATGAAAGGCTCTCTTGGTTTCCTTTCATGTAAGGAATACATGATCAGTCACTCTTGAATTTAATATCAAAGGTGAAACCGTGGAGAATAAATGGATGTGCTTTCAAGGTTTTATATCAAACCTTAATATCAAACTTAGAGATTGGTGACCATGAATCATTGACCATCAGGTGACCAAAAGAACGAGATTCGACATGTTTATCAATATCTTGCAAACTAAATAATGACCAAAATAACGAGATTCGACATGTTTATCAATATCTTGAAATTAATGTTAGAGACATATTTAAATCAATTAGATAAGTCACAGAGTTTGAGTGCGGAGAATTTTGCAAACTAAATAATGTGCAAACTAAATGATGTATTACTAATTATCAATTTTCATGTCCTTTAATTTTCAAAATTTAGTTTTCCTAACATTATTCCAAAATACATCCTCACAACGTAACTTCAGAGGCTTTCTTTCTATCCAAAACTCTGTATTTGAGTTTTGTACGGGTGATAGAAACGTATGAGGGTATGACTTTTATAGGAACTAAGAAACCAAGAAAACAATAGGTTTCCTTGCTTCACGTCCCATCGCAAAACCAATAATTAAATACTTCAATTTTTATTTTACTTTTAGAAATGTTGTACCTTTCATATTTATCATTTTTCACTCATAATTTGAGACTTCGCAAGTGTATTCTATCAACAAATTAAACTAAGTTTTTATCACGAGTTATGAGTTTAATTTGATAGTAGAATACAAATATCAAGTGAGTGAAAAAAGTAAATAGGTCAAGGCAAATGAGGAAACTATCTAGCATTCCTCTTACTTTTATTCAGTCTTCACTATTTTTTTCCTTTCTTTCTTTCAACATTTCTCCATGCGGTTGCCGTCTAAGAATAATATAAATTCTACCTCATTATATCCATATATCAAATGAAGCATTTTTTTTCCTTTCTAATACCTTAAGAACACGATCACCTCATATCACTACGATGTATAAGTTTTTGTTCAATGAATGCAGGAGGTCGAGAGTATTGTGGTTCCACTCTCGGGAGCCTCATCTTTAAACAAAGATGGTTTGACACCCCCAGAATTATTTACCGAGAAACACAAGGAATTGCTCAAGGATGGAGAAAAGTGGATGAAAGATACAACAACTTCTTATCCAGTTGTCAATGCCCTCATTATTACAATCATGTTTGCTGCAGTATTCCAGTTCTTGGTGAAAACTACCAAGAAACAGGATTTCCCATATTCTTAAACAAAAAGCTATTTATGATTTTTATAGTTTCAGATTCTATTTCGCTCTTTTCTTCTGCAACTTCACCATTGATGTTTTTGAGCATCCATATATCGCGTTATGCTGAAAATGATTTCCTCAAATCCTTACCCACAAAGATGATAATAGGCATTTCCACACTCTTCATCTCCATTGTGGCCATGATCGTTGCCTTTTCTTCTGCCCTATTCAGCACGCTTCAGGACAAATCATGGATTATTACTCCAATCATTGTCCTTGCTGGTGTTATCGTCATTTATTTTCTTTTGATGCACTTTCCCCTTCTCTTTCAAATTTTCCTGTCTACTTATGGTGGTGGAATATTCACTAAGAAATTCAAAAGTTGGATATAAATTTTTAATGGTGTATGTGATATAGTGTAACTATAATACTAATGTAATGTTTGTCGCTCCTAAGAAAGCTTGTATGCATGGTCAAGGACCAAAATATCGATAATATCGGCGAAATATCGCCGATATTATCGTTTTTTTTGAGACACCGATATTTTCACACGGATCCACTGAAAAATCGTCCAAATATCGCGATATTATCGATAATATCATGATATTACCGATAATATCATGATATTACCGATAATATCGCGATATTTGAGGCTGGTGCGAATCGGAGAAGAACGCCGGAGCTTCTACAACTCCGGCCGACTGTAAAAGAGCACGCTAGACTCCGATCTAGGTATCGAAATGAAATAGAAGACGAGAGGAATGTTTTTATAACTTCCGTTTGTCGTGAAACGGTCGGAGGTGTTCGGAAAGTTCCTCGACACTCACGGCCTCGCCGGAGAGTTCCTGGGTTCCACTGTCCTAGCTGCATGCACGGAGAGAAAATGAGAGAAAGACGAGGTTTAGATGGTGATGATGATGCCGTTGACAGAGTACTACGAATAGCGTAGAGGGCGTAGAGGTCACGGGAGATGGAGACGGCGCCGACGAGGCGGAAGACGCGGACGAGGAGGAAGGCGAGAGAGGAGCAGAAGGCCATGTGGGAGAAGGATCGAGAGACTGAGGTCTCTGTGCGTGTGTGTGGGAGAAAGGATAAGAGAGAAAGATCGAGAGATCTGTGTGTGTGTGTGGGAGAAGGGAGAAGAGAGAAGGATCTAGAGAGATAGAGACCGAATGGAGAAGAGAGAAGGATCGAGAGAGAGAGACTGAGGTCTCTGTGTGCGTGTGTGGTGGTGTGTGATGTGAGAATCTTTGACTCTGTGTGTGTGTGTGGTGGGTGGCGTGTGAGAAAAAAAGAGCATCAAAATAATTCAAAACCCTGACAACTTTTACAACTTGTACAATTTTGACAAGACAAAAATAATGGTGGTTTCGTAAAGATTCAAAACGGTGTGCCACGTGTGATATTCTTTCACATTCTCAGAGGTGGAGTATCAGATCATCACACATTTTTTTACCCTTCGAAAATTGAAAAACCTCTATTACACCTTTTCGTTTCTTCTTCTTCCCTTAGCCCTTTCAGAGCCATTCCAGATTCATTCCAGAGCCATTTCAGAGCTTCAAATTGAATAAATGGATCTGCAGCTCGTGCCACTCCAAATTAAATGTTAAATACCTTTTTTCTCTCTCATTTATTCACAGACGGCAAGCTGCATTGGATCGTCGAGGTTTTGCTGTTACGTACGACATCAAAAGTTCCAAATGTGTTACATTTGTGTAATTATTATTTTATTGTTGCTCCACGCATATTCTATTTGGCCTTTGCACAAAAGGTTCCATATTTAAGGTAAGTTTACGAACTTATATTTATATTATTGTAATTTATACAACAACAAAAAAATTTGTGTGGCCCGTGCATGTGATCTAAGAACCAAATAATACTTGCATGTTAATTTTTTGAAGTAATTAAGTAATGTTGTATAATTATTCCCTAGAATAATTTTAATATGTTTAATGCTATTTATTATTTTATTATCAAATTGGATTATTATTCATTAATATTAGGTTTTATTATTCCATATTATTTTTATAATTACTTAAATTCTTACAATCATTTTCTTTACTTCCTATTTAATTCTTCTGTAGAATAATTTTACTTCCTATTTTCTTTACTTCCTATTTAATATGTTTCCGTCACTACTATATTTTTTGGCCAAAAAATAATTGCCTAATTTTCATGAAAAATAAATATAGGTACGTTTAAGATGTCCAGTGGAGTTACTAAACGTGATCCAGCTTGGGAACATGGAGACCCAATAGACGGAAACAAACATGGCACAATTTGCAAATATTGTGGTCGGGTAATGAAGAGTGGCGGAGTGACACGACTTAAGTACCATCTTAGTGGATTAGATCCAGGAAATAATGTCCAATGATGCGATAATGTCCCCCCAGAAGTGAAGGCATTCATCATCACATTATTAAAAAATAAAAAACAGCATAAGGAAAAGATAACACATGGAATGAAAAATATTCGAGCTGGGCTACGAGAAGAAGTCATTGGCCAAGCAGTTGACAGTGATGATGATGACGATGAGGACGAATGTGATGATGACATGGGACCTGAAGAACGACGCAGTTTCAAACAAGCATTACGTGCCTCCAAACAGTCAGCATGGGAAAGAGAACACCTTCATAAAATTCCTAATAGAGCACAAGGTTCCGGGACAAGTGGTGGTGCACAAATGAGACGAGGAGCAAGTGTTAGAGAATCACAATCATAACCAACACCACCAATAGCCTCAAGTTTATATAAGTCATCCAAAGCACGTCAAAAGAGTGTTTGAAGTTATTTCATTGAAGGTAATGTGAAGGAGGGAATGGGGCGTCTAATTAGCAAGTTTTTTATCTATGAAAATGTCTCTGCTGAGAAGGCATCATCACATCATTTCAAAAATATGGTATTGGGATGTCAACATGCCGGTGTTGGAGTACAACCTCCCACTCCCTATGAGGTAAGAAACAAATATTTGGAAATGAAGTAAAAAGACATTGGCGAGTATTTTAACAAGTTAAGGTCAAAGTGGGAAACTAATGGTTACACAATCATGTGTGACGGATGGACTGGCCCAACCAGATTGTCTATCATAAACTTCATGGTATACTCCAAGGGAAAGACAATTTTTTTGAAGTCTGTTGATGCTTCAGACCATATAAAGAACTACAAGTATATTTACAAATTATTGAGGGATGTAATCATGGAGGTGGGAGAGCATAATGTTGTCCAAGTCGTGACCGACAACGGTTCTGCATTTGTCAAAGCTGGAAAAAAGTTAATGAAGCATCATAATGTGTTTTGGACATCATGTGTAGCACATTGTATTGATCTCATGTTTGAGGCAATGGGGAAGAGAGAGAATATTGCTACTGTCGTAAAAAGAGCTAGAACGATCACAAATTATATTTACAATCATGGTTGGTTGTTGGCAAAGATGCGTGAATTTTGCAAAGGAGAAATTATTCGTCCAGCTACCACTCGATTCGCCACCAACTATATTGCATTAGACAACCTACTTAAGAAGAAAGCAGGGTTGAAGCAATTATTCATTAGTGACGATTGGGCTAACCACAATTTAAGCCGCTCAAATGCAGGTCGTATGGTGGAAAGTGTAGTACTTAATCATGCTTTTTGGACTCAATCAGAACATGTGTGCCAAGTGTTTGAACCTCTTTACAAAGTTTTACATATCGTTGACACATAAGTGTATCCTACTATGGAGGCAATATATGAGTTGATGCTGAAGGAAAAATTTTGTCCTAGCTAAGAACATGTATGAACATTTGAATACATATGCTAACAATTAACTCTTTAAAGTAGGCATGCATCCAAAACAATTCATGAAACCCATGACTTTCAAAGCCTAGTATATGGTGAACCAAAAGACTCTTTAACAACATTAAAGATAATTAAGAATTTAGAGATTCTTTACCCTTGAAGCTCATCCTTGATTACACAAGGGATTCACCCAAGTGGAGGGCCTTCAAGTCACCTCCTTGCTCCTTGGATCTTCCTTGTGATTTTCCTCCTTTTAGTGCTCCTTTGCTTCTTTGAGGATTTGAGGATTAGTTCTCCAAAACACCAAAAGTTTGATGTCTCTATGTCTCTTCACCAAGGATGTAATTTGTGAGGATGAAAATGGATCACTTAGGGAAGTAAATTTGCTAGATAACTTTCCCCAAGTAGCTTAGAAAACCCTAATTGAAAACAAAGCTATAAAGATGAATTTATACTTCATTTCTTAGGTGAGTGGCAAACTTGCAATTAAGCAAACTTGCATACCCTCACCCTAAATGGTTGGCCTATATGGTTATTGGGCTTATTGCCCATTTTGTTTTAGTTGTCATACAACTTAAACATAATGGGCCTTGTGGACCAAAACACTTTTGGGCCCCGAAGCCCTAAAACCAACTTAAAAGCCCAATACGAACATTTCGTATAATTAATTAACTAATTAATTAATCTTGACCATTCTTCAATTAAACCATTTAATTGCTTATCCATTTCATTTAATTGCTTCACATATATCCTTATTTGGTGTGCGATCCATTAGGTTCCAATTAGCGAGGCAGTGGGCGATGTTACTCTTAACTATCGATTGTGAATTGAAACCACATTTCAATTCTCCCTTTTTGATGATTAGTGTTTGCTAATCAATAGGGCTTCCACAAATCATGAGTGACACCTAGCAGTATGTCATGGTTACCCAAGCTAAGTAGAATTGGTTGGAGAACCTATCCAGTTACAATTACAATGCAATACGGTCATTCTCTAATACAATACTCTTAACCACATTGTTTTAAGTGATAGTTTGTTTCATGTCTATTATCCAATGTGATACTTTCTTATATGATTCCCTTGAATATGATTTGGAACATCTTCCTTAGTCATATTCATTTGCTTTGGCCAAAGACTTTAGAATCATATTTTAGAGTATACTCCTTCCACCATGGAAGGTTAGAGATCCCTTGTTGTGCATTCATATGCCTACATGACTAGATCACATGACCCCAACAATGCCGTGGACAATCCGAGGGAATGCCTTTGTCATGATCAAAGATCAAGGACCTAACCATTAGACATCTATGATGCCTCAGGTCTAAGGACTACTTTGCATATTGTAACCTTAGAGTTCGTACATGACATGTATGTTTGAACTCTCATTAATCGCAGTTCAGTGTACTCGATTACTCTTTCGAGCACCTATGTGTTTGTCTTAGTGTCCAACACCTAAATGACTTGAGACTAGTTCATACTCACGTTTGAGTCAACATAACACATACTAACCTTAGCGGATTGTCAATGCCCAATTGGCAATCCTATGGTTAGGAACGTTTTAGGAATGAGCATAAGAGAAAGGTCTCCTTAATCTAACTCATTAGATCACTTATCTCTTATGTCAAATACATCCATTGGATTCTCTTATTGATTAAACACATGATACAATAAATAGTGATTAACAATAAGTATTGCCCTTCCGTTAAACATATAAAAGTTTAACATATTAAGTATTCCAAAAAGCTATTACATCAAATGAGTGGCTTTGTGGGCATACTTCCAACAATCTCCCACTTGCACTCAAAGCAATCCTCCCATGTATCTAATACTCATCTTATCCATATGACGATCAAGCTGGATTTGAGTCATTGGCTTTGTCAGTGGATCTGCTACATTATCGGCTGAAGCAACTTTGAGGATGTTGACTTTCCCCTCGGCAGCATATCATCTTATGATATTAAAGCGCCTATCAAAATGCTTGTTCTTTTGATGAGCCCTGGGTTCCTTGGCTTGAGCTATCGCCCCACTATTATCACAGTACAAAGTTACTGGTGATGTGATGTTTGGAACCACTCCAAGTTCAGTAATGAACTTTTTCATCCAGAACGCTTCTTTGCCGGCTTCAGCTGTAGCGACATATTCAGCCTCTGTCGTGGAATCAGCAATTACACTTTGTTTCTTGCTTTTCCAACTGACAGCCCCACCATTCAGAGTGAATACATATCCGGAGTTGGAACTTCTATCATCGACGTCAGATTGGAAATCTGCGTCTGTATAAGCTTTCACTCGCAACTCTGATGCTCCTCCATAAACGAGGAACATGTCCTTAGTTCTTCTTAAGTACTTAAGGACCATCTTGACAGCTGCCCAGTGTTCTGATCCTGGGTTAGATTGATATCGACTAGTAATGCTCACAGCATACGCGATATCAGGCCTTGTGCATATCATGACATACATGAGACTCCCTATGGCGGAAGCATAAGGAATTTCATTCATTTAGCCGTATCTCTTCAGGAGTCTTAGGTCCCATGGACTTAGAAAGGTGAATTCCATGTCTCACAGGAAGAAAACCTTTCTTAGATTGTTCCATCTGGAACCTACTTAGCACCTTATCAATGTACATCGATTGGGATAATCCAATTAATTTTCTGGATCTATCACGATAGAGTTTTATCCCAAGTACATAAGATGCATCTCCTAAATCTTTCATGTGGAAGGTTTTAGACAACCACACTTTTACAGAAGAAAGTACTGCAGTGTCATTCCCGAATAGTAATATGTCATCTACATATAACACTAGGAATACTACTGCATCCCCAACGACTTTTTGATAAACACAATTGTCGTCTTCGTTTTGAGTAAAACCAAACGTTTTGATTTCAGTATCGAAACGAATGTTCCAGCTCCTGGAGGCTTGCTTAAGTCCATAAATGGACCTTTGAAGCTTGCATGCCTTAGTCTCTTCAGACTCGGACACGAAACCTTCGGGTTGAGTCATATAGAGCTCTTCCTGTAGGTAGCCGTTCAGAAAGGCCGTCTTCACGTCCATTTGCCATCTCTTTGAATCAATGTCGGACATTGCTTTAGTGTAGTCCCTAGGGTCCTCCTTTGTTTCATTGTCACCTAAAAGGTACAATTCATCAAAGTCATTATTTAAGCCAAACCTCATAGGTGGCTTACTAACCCGTTCAGATCTACGTGGAGCTAGGGGTTCAGGAACAGGGTTGTCAATATGTCGAGTGCTTGTTTGTGGTTCATTATTAATCTCATTAATTTCCATCTGTTTGCTTATAGTTCCTTTGAGAACAAATTCGTCCTCTAGAAACTTAGCAGTTCTGGCGACAAAGACTTTCTGGTCGTCAGGATGGTAGAACTCATATCCCATAGTTTCTTTAGGATATCCCACAAAATAGCATCTTACTGATCTCGCTTCAAGCTTAGTAGCCTCAAGCTTCTTGACATATGCTTCACAACCCCAAATCTTAATATGATTAAGACTTGGCTTTCTTCCATGCCATATCTCATAGGGTGTTTGTGAAACTGATTTGGAAGGTACTCTATTAAGCAAGTAAGCTGCTGTATATAGAGCGTATCCCCAGAATGTTACTGGTAGATCAGCGGAACTCATCATAGAACGAACCATGTTCATCAAGGTTCGATTTCTCCGTTCAGAAACTCCGTTATGCTGAGGAGTTCTTGGTGGAGTCCACTGTGATACTATTCCACACTCTTTGAGATAATCTAGGAAATCGTTACTCAGATATTCACCCCCTCGATCCGATCTTAGGATTTTTATCTGTTTCCCAGTTTGCTTCTCAACTTCATTCTTGAATTCTTTGAACCTTTCAAAGGATTCTGACTTGTACTTCATAAGATATACATAGCCAAACCGAGAGTGATCGTCGGTGAATGTGATATAGTATGAGAAGCCTTCTATCGACGTAGTAGACATAGGTCCACATACGTCAGTGTGGATTAACCCTAGAATTTCAGTGGCACGCTCTCCTTTTCCAGTAAATGGAGATTTGGTCATCTTCCCTTTCAAGCAACTTTCACAAGTACCCATCCGGTCATTACCTAATGGGCGGAAATATCCGTCTTTCGACATCTTGCGAGTCTTATCAAGGTTCACATGTCCAAGTTTAAGATGCCACATCTTTTCTTGGTTAACTTCTTCTCTAGCCCTTTTGGGTTTTGAGGTATTCCCGCTTTCAATACAGTGCATCCCACTATTCGTCTCTAGGTGAAAAAGTCCATCTATCATATTACCATGAGAGATAATACGACCGTTCAAGTATAAAGTGCAACTCATTTTGTCAAACAACACTGAGTGCCCATCTCGTAAAAGCTTAGAGATGGAAATCAAATTCTTTATACATGAAGGAAAATATAAACAATTTTTAAGTTCCAGGACTTCCCCAGAGGGTAGGTTAAGCATATAGGTGCCTATTGCTTTTGCAGAGATTTTAGTGCCGTTCCCAACTCGCACAACCATCTCCTCATTGCGCAGTGATCTGCTCCCTGTTAGTCCCTGCAACGTATTACAGATATGCTGACTAGCACCTGAATCAAATATCCAGGAATTGGAGCTCACTGTAAAAGCACTCTCTATGACAGAAATAGTCTCTTCAAAAGTTCTTGTCATAAGGCTCGCAATGCGCACCCTGTATTTCTTCTTCCAACGTTCATCCTTTCCACAATGAAAGCATGTTCCTTTGGATTTCTTTGCCTTCTTCTTACGCAACCTTTTCCTTATCATTGCATTCTTACTCCCACTGTCCTTTTTGAAACCTTTTTCAAATTTACAGCACATGTCATCATCTCTTTCAAAGAATGATCGAATCTATTCACTTTATAGTTTACGATAAACTTAGTGAAATCATCCGAGAGAGATGCAAGGAAAAAGTCTTGGGCCATTTTCCCATCGATGGAAGTTCCTAAACTTTGAAGATCTTGAAAGATCATTTCCATCTTTTGTCCATGTTTATGGACCGATGTCCTCTTTGCCATTTTGGCATTCATTAGACTACAAATATTTGAGAATCGTACATTACTAGTCTCAATGTCATGCATCTTATGCAAACTTTCAACCATGGCACAAGAAGTGTCCATGTGCTTATGTAGCTTCATAAGCTCCTCACTAAGTGAAGTGAGGATTAAGCATTTGGCTTGTAAGTCATCCTCATAGTGTCTAACATAATTTTGACACTCCTCATTTGAAGCTAGTTTCGTAGGAGGTACATGAGGAGGGGATTGCTTAAGTACATACAATATGTCTTTCACCTTTGAGACATTCTCAATGTGGCGATACCAAGCAAGGAAACGTTGGCCCTTTAGGCCCTTTTTGTCAAGTATAATGGTGGGTATAATTTTAGGCATGTCGTTCACTACATAACATAACAGAAATCGAATTAGCATTGTTGTTTAAAACTATTTTGATTGGGTCTTTTAATCAAATAGTATCACCCACCATTTTTGGCAAATTCCACATCCCTCAATAGAATTCGAGAGTTATATTGAACTCTTAGTGGGTTATGGGAGACTCACCATTACCAAGCCCACCTCAGAAGAATATCTTATTGGTTAGCAAAAATAATGATGAGAGAATAACGCATTATTCATTTACAACCTTTTGTAATTACCCATCTAGTTCGGCCTCTAGAGAATGATGTCTCAGAAGAATATCTTATTGGCATCATTGCACTTAGTTTAAGTCATTCCCACCATGCTAGTTCAAATAGGGGTTCAAGAATGGCCTCAGAAGAATATCATATTGGCCATACTCGTTGCCTACTTTCACTTCATCATATGTTTATGGGCTTCTCCTGAATGTAAGCACATACTTTGTATACCCCAGAACTGGACGAATACGGTGTACGAGTCACAAACGATTGAAGCCCACCACGGTGGAAGGCCTACGAAGAGATATTCTAAACATCTCTCGCTTATCAACTTAATATTCATTTGTTGAGGGAATAGCGTTGGGCTACATCAAAACATTTTAATCACATTAAAAGAACTTGGGCCTATCACAACCATTGGTCCAAGTTTATATGAATTAGTAGTATATAATACTCCCACTGTTTCGTTGAAACAAGCGAGACTATATGGAACTACTAACGAATGCTTTGCATCCTCATATGGACTATATAGTCATATTAGGTTTTAGGATGATTATGAACCGTTTGATTTGATCCAACACGAGCCTTGTGTTGGACCTTGGGTCTAAGGTATGTAGTTGTTGATTTTAGTTACGCGTTTAATCCAATTAAACCGTTATTTCCTATTGGGCGTTGGACCCAACTATTCCATTTTGCATACATTTAAACAAAAGGAATACATGAAATAATAATAAGGGCTTATGCCCTTTTACAACATAAATGATGGACTTATGTCCATTTACAACAATCTTGAACTAATCAAATTACATTCAAATCTACACTACCAAGCCCAAACATTCATAATGTAAAGCGGCCAATCACATAGCTCAATTATCGAGGCATTTGGTTCATAATCACCCTTCTCTTAATCAAACACATTTAATTAAGAAAACAACTTTAAAACAATTGGTTTTCGGATCCATAGAATTGATTTAAATGAAACTAAATAAAATGAAAATCCAATTCTCATTTAAAGAGACAAACCATTTTGTTCTCATCTAATTTGGGCCATTTTCTAAAAACAAAAAACTTTTGGGGTCACTTTGTAAAAACACAAGAGTCCACAATTTCATGTAATTACAACTTAGAATCCAAACATTTTTAATAATGTCAAAAACATCATTAAAGGAGCAAAACAATTTGTCCTTTAAAGTTTTTGGACCTTAACGTAAAAACGTAAACTTTTGGGCCAAAATGCAAATACACAAAAGTATCAAAACTTTATGTAAGTGCACAAAACACCCAAAAATACCCTATTTAATAGGGTGGCCGGCCATAAGTGGTTTTTATTGGTAAAATTCAAATTTTATACAAAGTTTTGTAAGTGGGTTATGTTAGGTGAGGTAAAGATGAAATAAAATTTTGTATGAAATGATTTATGTCATTCTTTAAAACAAAGTTTGTCTCCCATTAAAATTACTTAATCATTAACCATCACCCACTAAAATTAAATCAAAACTTTATGTAAAAACATAAAACTTTTTGAATCAAAACTTCAAAACTTTTTGTTCTTGGCAAGAACTCCAAGAACATTGAAGAACACTTATGAAAACTCAAAATACATGGCACCAAATTTTTAGTTCCAATATTCATGCTTAAATGAAATACATCTACAACATTTGAGATGCTAAATTTTCTAGCAAAATTTATATTCAAAGCAAGAACAAAGCTTGTAACATTTACAACATTTAAATCATAAAACATGAAAATCACAAAACCCAAAAGGATCCACCATACACTAGACCTAGGCTCTGATACCACTTGAAGGAAAAATTTTGTCCTAGCTAAGAACATGTATGAACATTTGAATACATATGCTAACAATTAACTCTTTAAAGTAGGCATGCATCCAAAACAATTCATGAAACCCATGACTTTCAAAGCCTAGTATATGGTGAACCAAAAGACTCTTTAACAACATTAAAGATAATTAAGAATTTAGAGATTCTTTACCCTTGAAGCTCATCCTTGATTACACAAGGGATTCACCCAAGTGGAGGGCCTTCAAGTCACCTCCTTGCTCCTTGGATCTTCCTTGTGATTTTCCTCCTTTTAGTGCTCCTTTGCTTCTTTGAGGATTTGAGGATTAGTTCTCCAAAACACCAAAAGTTTGATGTCTCTATGTCTCTTCACCAAGGATGTAATTTGTGAGGATGAAAATGGATCACTTAGGGAAGTAAATTTGCTAGATAACTTTCCCCAAGTAGCTTAGAAAACCCTAATTGAAAACAAAGCTATAAAGATGAATTTATACTTCATTTCTTAGGTGAGTGGCAAACTTGCAATTAAGCAAACTTGCATACCCTCACCCTAAATGGTTGGCCTATATGGTTATTGGGCTTATTGCCCATTTTGTTTTAGTTGTCATACAACTTAAACATAATGGGCCTTGTGGACCAAAACACTTTTGGGCCCCGAAGCCCTAAAACCAACTTAAAAGCCCAATACGAACATTTCGTATAATTAATTAACTAATTAATTAATCTTGACCATTCTTCAATTAAACCATTTAATTGCTTATCCATTTCATTTAATTGCTTCACATATATCCTTATTTGGTGTGCGATCCATTAGGTTCCAATTAGCGAGGCAGTGGGCGATGTTACTCTTAACTATCGATTGTGAATTGAAACCACATTTCAATTCTCCCTTTTTGATGATTAGTGTTTGCTAATCAATAGGGCTTCCACAAATCATGAGTGACACCTAGCAGTATGTCATGGTTACCCAAGCTAAGTAGAATTGGTTGGAGAACCTATCCAGTTACAATTACAATGCAATACGGTCATTCTCTAATACAATACTCTTAACCACATTGTTTTAAGTGATAGTTTGTTTCATGTCTATTATCCAATGTGATACTTTCTTATATGATTCCCTTGAATATGATTTGGAACATCTTCCTTAGTCATATTCATTTGCTTTGGCCAAAGACTTTAGAATCATATTTTAGAGTATACTCCTTCCACCATGGAAGGTTAGAGATCCCTTGTTGTGCATTCATATGCCTACATGACTAGATCACATGACCCCAACAATGCCGTGGACAATCCGAGGGAATGCCTTTGTCATGATCAAAGATCAAGGACCTAACCATTAGACATCTATGATGCCTCAGGTCTAAGGACTACTTTGCATATTGTAACCTTAGAGTTCGTACATGACATGTATGTTTGAACTCTCATTAATCGCAGTTCAGTGTACTCGATTACTCTTTCGAGCACCTATGTGTTTGTCTTAGTGTCCAACACCTAAATGACTTGAGACTAGTTCATACTCACGTTTGAGTCAACATAACACATACTAACCTTAGCGGATTGTCAATGCCCAATTGGCAATCCTATGGTTAGGAACGTTTTAGGAATGAGCATAAGAGAAAGGTCTCCTTAATCTAACTCATTAGATCACTTATCTCTTATGTCAAATACATCCCTTGGATTCTCTTATTGATTAAACACATGATACAATAAATAGTGATTAACAATAAGTATTGCCCTTCCGTTAAACATATAAAAGTTTAACATATTAAGTATTCCAAAAAGCTATTACATCAAATGAGTGGCTTTGTGGGCATACTTCCAACAGATGCGTGTAGTGAATGATGACTTGGAAAGAAAACATGGTGCAAGGTGGGTCATAAAGATAATTGATGACCGATGGTATAAAACATTATACCACGATTTGCATGCAGCAGGTATAAATTATGTCATAATTTGCAATTCATTTCTTTAATTGCATAAGTATTATTTCTCTTATTAGAGTATGTGTTTCTTTGAACAACATATTATTTGAATCCTCGATACCAATACAGACCCGGTGTTGGAGATTATGGTACCCTTATACGTGCTGTACATAATGTATACTCTAAATTAGACCCTGCATCACCAGCAGTTGGCCAATTTGGAAATGAGGTACACAATTACTTAAATTATAATAATTACATTGTTGGATTAAACTAACACGATTTATTGAATTCAGCTAACATGGTTTAAAGATGCAAGAAGAACTTTTGGAGAACCAACATCAGTTGTTGCTCGAACAAAAATGTCTCCTAGTGAGTGTAAACATATTTCACTATTAGTTTATAATAGAATTTGTTGGAGTTATTAGGCTTATCAACATTGTTTTTCATTATAGCTGAATGGTGGATCATGTGTGGGATTGATGCACCAACTATAAGAAAGTTAGCAATCAAAGTATTATCACAAACAGCTTCCTCATCTGCTCGCGAAAGAAATTAGAGTACATTTGCACTCATATACATAAAGCAAAGAAATAGGTTGGCTCATAGTCGATTGGAAAAATTAGTTTATTGCTAGTACAACATGAAGCTTCAAATTCGAGATAAGGAAGCAGAAATAGATCATGTCGACCGTGGTGACCCATTAGATGTGTTTGATATTGTTGCTGAAGATGATGATACAGAAGGTAACCAACTTTATCAATGGATTAGACATTTTCATTTAGATGATGATGAAGGCAACCCAGCTCCCAGAGTTGCTGAAGAAGCACGTAATGAAGGGATAAATGTAGAAAGAGTATTAGAGGAGGAGGTGGGATCTAGCAGCACTGACTATTTGGAAGAACTTTTGCCCCCAAGACCAAGAAACACTGGAATTCCACCTTCTTCCAATCCTACACAACCACAAGATCATGATGATACTAATGATAACTCTACTACAAGATCAGGAGACTACCTACCACCGGAGGTGGAGCTGGAGGTAGTGGTGAAGGATATAGTGGAGCTGGAGGTAGTGGTGGATATGGAAACTATGTTGGACCACCTCCCGGATTTATGAGCCCCTTCACTGGTGAGGCAAACTTCACGCATGCAACACAGGATGAGGACCATGGCAGTAGGCGGACAGGACCAGGAATTGGTACCATAGGGAATGACTATACTCGTAGAGAAAGAGGCAAGGGGATTTTGTCAAGTCAAGAAGATGACTCGTTATCTATAACTTCGGACTCTGTTGGAGTAGGAAGTAGTAACTATGGTTATACTCATAACCAACCACTTCCCTACCCTTCATATCCCATTCCTGTTGGGATGGAATCGGGCGACTCATGGAAAGAATCCGAGACTCAATCTTCAAATGATTTTGCTTATGGACAACGTCAACCAATCTCGGATCCATATGGCTGGCATGTTAACAATTACATGCAAAACTATTTTGGGGATTTATCATTTGATAACTACTCTTCACAATATACTTACTCTACACACAGAGATGATGAAGATGGTGAAAAATTTGAACCTCATAGGAACTCTATGTGGTACTAAGTCACTCATGTATCTTACCATGCAATGTATAAAGTGTAAAATATTGTACTAATTCATTATATATAAATGATTATGGTGTGTTTAAACTTCTTTCATTAATTACTACATATTTTCTACACTCACAATGTTTGCCACTCGTTATATAATCAACTTAAATCAGTTAAATCCATCATGCAATGCATTTCCTTCCAATTTTTTGTGATAAACTAATAGATAATTGACTAAATAAACATCCTGCAAAGTTTCAATAAAAATTTCCAAGTTTTTCTTACAATTTCCGTGATTTTTATTCAATTTTTATCGATATCGATAATATCCCGATATTTCCATCAATATTTCCGTGTTTTTGGACTACTGATATTTCCGATATCATCGATATTTTATACCTTGTGCATGGTACACATTATGTAAGTGTTTGGTTCCTCTAATGAAAACCCCATTGTTCAAATGTTTTTTATTTGTTCTCTGTAAGATCTAAAAAAAAAAATCGTTTTGAAACCCCATTATTTCCTCTAATGAAAACCCCATTATTCAGTTTTTTATTTATCAGTATATTAAATTGACAATCGTTTTGAAACATTTAAAAAAAAAATCGGATTGGAAATTCTATATGTATTCCAATTTTTATATCTAAATCATTTTACAAATGTTCGAATTCTTAATTAAAATTTAGCTTAACGTGGAAACATAAATTACAGTTCAACTTTCACCCCTATGAGAACGTTTATTGTTGTTAAATTCATTGTTTGTTAGGAAACTAATGAAAAGAGTATGAAAACTTTGAGTTTTAATGATAAAGACAAAATAAAGGGTAAAATGAATAGTACCATAATTGACTTTTTAGTGTAAAACTGTGGTTTTTCGTTAAAGTGAACAGTACTAGAAGCTTTTCGTTAAAATTATCTTGTTTGTTTGATATATATAATCGACTACGATGGTCAATTCGATTTGTGTTGAGATCATCATGGTCAATTTGATTTAAGTTTCTAATTATAAAAAAAAATCTGTAATAATTATTTTTTATTTGGTTTTTTCACATATGGTGTCAAGTTGGCAGCCACGTTAGAATAGATGTGGACTCTATATTTAGTATGTTAACACTTAATGGTTAGCTTAACAAATTTTTTAAAGTACATATGATATTAAAATAAAATAATGATAAAATTGTGGGATGACGTTTCTGCCATTTGTGGCTACGTCTGTGTGTAATCCCGGTTGTCGAAACTTGTTCCATTTCTTTGTCAGCCTCTGTTGGCTTTCGTTGTTCTGGCTGGCCGTTGTGCCCTGGTTTATCCCAGTTTATGTTCAAAAAAAAAAAAAAAAAAAAAAAAAACACCACCGCCGGCGCCACTACGATTCGAAACCTAAACGATCTCCCCAACGAGATCCTCATCCACATCCTCTTCTTCCTCCCCACATTATACTCCGTCCGAACCTCTCTCGTCTCTCGAAAATGGTGAACCCTCTAGTCTCGCATTCCCTCCATGAATTTTATCTGCCAACACTTCCGGCCGTACAAGCCGCCGTTCGATAACCGTCGCCAGTTCTTAGCCGTGTTCGTCGACCACGCTCTACTTTCGCGCTCCGATTATCCCGTCCACACTTTCCGACTCTCTTTCCCGCACCACATTCAATACTGCTCCTGTATCGATTCCTGAGTTCATTTCGCGGTAACTCGCCTTTGCGCTCGGGAAATCGAATTCAAATTCTTTGATCCTCCGGACGAGGCAATCAGGTACTACGATTTTCAGTTTTCCGTTCTGAGTAATGGGTGTGTCGAGAAATTAGGACTCACACGGTGTGAAATTACGCTGCCGGCTCAATTTTCCACCGTGCGCTTTGTGTCGACAATGTCCTTGATTCTCACTGATTTTGTTTTGATGGCGTGGACGGTGGAGGATTTGATATTGAGTCGCTCCAATTTGGAGGTTTTGGAGTTTCGAAGCTGCAGTGAGCTTGATGATCGCTGGAAGATATGTAGCAAAAGCATTAAACATATATCCATTGAACCGGACGGTCTTGGTTGATTCCCCAAACGTTTCTTCATTCAGTTTCAATGCCGGTTCGTTCGACAAGTTTGCGGTGAAGAATGGTTCTTCCCCATATGAGCTCCGAAAGCTGTGGTTTAAGGTAATCTTCTTGATTTGTGTTTGTATATTTTGTATTTTTTTGAGTCAATAGCATGGTAAATAGTGAGTCTCTTTAGCTTGTTGATGAATGTTGGAGTCGGCTGATAGACCGAGGGAATAGGATACTAATAGGTCGTGTTATAATTCAGTTTATACGTTTGTTAAGACTACATATCCTGCACTTGTGCATCGGCTGCTGGCATAAGCAAAAAGAGATTGCAACTGAACGACATTGTACAAAATTGTTTTGAAAAGAAAACGTCCTGCCCGGATGGTAACTCGTTTTTGAAAAGCAGGATCAATTGATGATTAGCCATGCCATTGTGTAGGGTTAGGTTTCTCTCCTTGAGTTTGTGATTTCGAAAGAAGCTCTCAAGACTCTTTATTGTAAGTGTTTTTAGCACACTTTTGTTGGTTTAAAGATAATGCAAGTGTCAAGTACTCACACTTCCGAGTCCATCATACTTTGTGTTGGATCAAAAACGCTTCGGGCAAATGCTTCTAAGTCTGCTTGCGAATCCTCGTACTTTGTGATGAAGGGGTGTGATAGTAGCTGCAGAAGGAGAATACTAGTTACACAGTGTCGATGTCAAGCTTGAAGAGGATAATAGAGTAAATAGAAATGTAAATAACTCACAGGAGTTAAAAAGTTAGACTTTACTTAAAGAGTAAGTATATATACTCTTGTAAACTATCTTTTGATGTAATGAGAAGGATTCATTTCCTCAATAAAGCTACCATCTCCCTGATTGAAATCTGTGGCTAATATGATCACCTGCTCTGCTGTTGGCCTAGCCATCTGCATCTGTTTGCAAGCAGGCTTCAACAAACCAGCAGAACTCTGGTGAAAATTTGTGTTTTGAAGGTGTAGGTGACGGATCATCCAAGATCTGCTAGACCTTAGAACTTTAGTTGCAAGACAACGGCGGATGTAGGCAATGGAAAGGATATGAATGCAGCAACGGGTCCTTCATTAACTGTATATGGGAATTCTCCAGTACCACACTCAAAGTGAGCTAGACCAAGGCTCCAAATATCAGCTGGATAGGAATAATTCTCATTTCGAATTCGCTCAGGCAATATGTAAGTGACGTGACGGTCCCAACAAATGTCGCACACTGGTAATTATATTGCTAGCTTTGTTAATACCAAAAGACCACTTTTAATATCTATGTGTCAAATGTAACATGAAGGATGACCAACTCCGTGCAAGTAGCTCAGTCCCGTCCACATTGAAAACATAAAAAGAACCTTAAACACCAAGCAAATGCACCAGTATTCTGATCAATATAGCTGAAACCGAGTGGGAATATTCTTACGCTTAGAAGCTTTTGAAACGTAGAAGAAAGTAGAGGTTCAGGTATTCTTTTCTGCAACCTAGGGCATCTATTTGACAATCTAGTGCTGGACAAAGAATGTTTTACGATTTAGGGCTTGATAACTTCTACATAGTATGTGCCAATTTTTATTAGCGTAGGCGCTGTACCTTGGCTTACTTGATACTGCTGCTTTGATACTTAAATTAATTTGTAGGCAAAGTATGTCTTCTAAACTCCCAGCTAGGCTTACTTGATACTGTTGGTTTTATCCTTAAATTAATTTGTAGGCAAAAGTATGGCTTCTAAACTCCCAAGTGTCAAAAGTTAAGATTCCATATATACTTGGTTCACTATTTATTTCTTTATTTTCATTTATCAACACATGATCATGATCTACCTATAATACAATCTCCTTTGGATATTTTGACAGATCGAGCATGGCAGCGGAGTTCAACCCAGTAGAAAACCCAGGTATCTATCATCAAAATCAAAGTATTAAATCTAATTGAAAGGTTGTCTTGGTTTCCTTATGTGTAAAAGAGCGCATGGTCACTCACTCTTGAATTTAATATGAAATTAGTTTAAAGCCATAACATGCTATGTACTTCAGAAGTTATTTTAAGTTATTCCAGGAGAATTGAAGAAGAAAGTAGTTAATATATTGTATAAAAGGCCATAATTAATTACATGCGTACTCTTGACAGATGAGTATCAAGCTCTGTTCGATGCTGGAGGGTGATTGGCATGAAACGAAGGAGATTCTTACACTGCTTTTCATAGTCACAACAGTTTTTAAAAATAGTCGATGAACAGTCATCTGCTTTTTTTTACAATTGATTTTTCGTAAAGCACAACGAAATCACTTTTTAAAAAACGCACTCTTAAGCTGAATCGATCAGTCCAAATATACAAAAACAAGTCTATTAAGAACTTCAGAGCGATTCCTTAGTGCAACCTTGGGCATCCATTTGCCAATCTAGTGCTGGACTTAGAATGTTTTGAACTTTAGGGCTTGATAGCTTCTACATAGTATGGCAAACTGTCAATTTTTATTACTTGATACTGCTGCTTTGATCCTTAAATTAATTTGTAGGCAAAGTATGACTTCTAAATTCCCAGCTAGGCTTACTTAATTGAATTTGTACGCAAAGTATGGCTTCTAAACTCCCAAGTGTCAAAAGTTAAGATTCCATGTATAGTTGGTTCTTTCATAATTTGTCAAGTCATTGCTAATATGAACGGGCATATTTTGCTGATTTGTTACGAATCTCGATCCGTAAAATAAAGGACAAACTTCGTATAAGAAAAGGAGACAAAATTATTTGTTTATCGTTGACTGTATAGTATATATTAGATACAGTTTTAGTAGCACCAAACCCCAATTCAAGCTGAAGCATTTTTCTGAAGGCTTCCCCATTTCAATTCAAGTAGTGAGTTGTTAATTACTTATCCTTTGGTTCACTATTTCTTTCTTTGTTTTCACTTTTCATATATGAACACATGATCATCATCTACCCGTACTAAAATCTCCTTTGGATAAATTGACAGATTGAGCATGGCTGAAGAGTTGAGGGGATCACAAAACTCAGGTATCCATGCAGAGTTGAGTAGATCAGAAAACTCAAGTATTTATCATCAAAATTAAAGTATTAAATGTATATGAAAGGTTCTCTTGGTTTCCTTCTATGTAAGAAACGCATGGTCACTCACTTTGAATTTAATATCAAGGGTGGAATCATGAAGAATAAATGGACGTGATTTCAAGATTTTAATCTCAAATTTTGATATCAAACTCAAGGGTTAGTGACCATGAACCCTTGACCATCAGGAGACCAAAAGAACGAGACTCGACATGTTTATCACTATCTTGTGCATTATTTTCTTTTATCTTTCTATTTCAAAATTTTAATTTCAATTTTCTTCCCTATAATCCTTGTTTCGCAATAAAATTTTAATCTTAAAACCTTGATATCAAATCCAAGGATTAAAGATTGTTGGGTGTGCTGGGTGTCTAGTGATAAAAGTTGGGTGTGAAGAGATGGTTGTGTATAAATAGAAACTATTTAAAGCCATAACATGTCATGTACTTAAGAAGTAAGTTATTTTAAGTTACCCCAGGATAATCGAAGAAAAAGTAGTCAATATATTATATAAAATGCCATAATTATTACATACGTACCCTTGACAGGGGAGATCCCGCATGAGTATCAAGCTTTGTTCGCTGCTGTAAGGAGGGGTGATTGGGATGAAGCGAAGCAGTTACTTACCCTACACCCCAATGCAATAACAGCAACGGATCCACGGGGGGCACCTCTTCACAACGCAGTAGTATTCGGGCACGAGCAAATTGTGGAAGAGCTGGTGCAGTTGATGACGGAGGAACAATTGGAGATAAAAAATAATGGTGGTTGGACAGCTTTTGCTCAGGCTGTAAGAGAAAACATCAAGATGGTTGAATGCATGGTTACGAAGAACAAGAAAGTACTCGGTATTGCCTTAAAGTCCATCCAACAGACTCCGATTGTCATCGCTGCTTGGAATGACCAATGGGATATAGTTCGGTACCTCTACTCTCTCACTCCACCCCAAGATCTAATGCTAGATGAAGGCATTTACAGCTCTAAACTTGTTAGATATTGTCTTGATGCCAAACAATTTGGTAACGAAACTACCGAATCAAATTTTCTGCATTATACACACACACATATACAATAATTGGTCTAAATACATACATACAGATATTGCATGGGAGTTACTTCAGCGTTACCCACGACTTACATGTACTCGAGGCACCATCTCCCCTATAATTGCATTTGCTTCTTTGTCCTCTGCATTCCCGAGTGGGACGTCGCTCAAATTCTGGCAAAAGTGGATCTACAATCGTTAGTAACATCTTCCCTTTTCTCTTACTACCATCAAATTTATCAGCATTATATGTAGCATGTAAAAATGTCATCTTCCACTTAAAGGGTTTCATAAGGTGGTTCAAATAAGATGGTCTTAATGCTAGGGAGACCAAATTTTTAAAACAAATGTGCAAACCAAATTATGTGTTACCAATAAGAAACAAGCACGTTAATTGACATTTAATTAATAATTTAATCATCTATAACCACATCATTTGATTTAAAATTTTTTGTTCCCTAGCATTACTCTTTTCTTAAATCATATACCATAATGGTATGTTTTCATTCACAAAATCTGTTTTGAAATATCTACAATGAGTATTTTGAATGAGGAAATCTTATTGCTTGGTAGGTATACGCATAGAGCTTGGTCATTCTGTCAATGATTTCCGTATAAATGTTCAAAATCGAGAAAATGAACAGGGTAATCAAAGGAATAACACAGGTATGTTACATAAGTACTTGAAGTCCTTTTCATATGTTATGCTCTTTTTTTTTTTTTTTTTTTTTTTTTTTGGAATTGTTTCAATTATCCATCTCCTTGTTTTTAATAATTAGTTAGGTGATGTGGTTGATGGAATGGAAAACAATGAAATGCTGTCGGCCTATCCGAACATTACAAGATACAATAGACAACTAACACGGCCTAATCCGAATTCAAACGTGAAAATCAAAAACCAAGAGTATTATCTATATACCTATGCCACTAGCTATGCCTTGCTTGGTCCCTCGGCACGGTGGAGATTCTGTCGTTTAACTTAACTCTAGTTTAACTTAACTAATTAATCATTTTTAATTTTTATAATTGACATGTGTACTTTAACTTAACTCTAATTTACTATTTAATTAATCGGATCCTCTTTGTGGGGATTCCGGGGATCCTCGAATCCGATGCGTCCATCGATCATCGCACAGTCAGAAATCATTTTAAATAATTGTATTTAAAATTAGGGGTATGCTATCCACACACGCCATTTTACTTCTCATACACCTCTTGATAATTTTTGTCCGTTGATCTTCTTCAATTCATCTGATCCGACGGTCGAAAATTTAAAAAGTGTGTGAGAAGTAAAATGGGATGTGTGGATATCACACCTCTAAAATTAAACATAAACAGTACATGATGAAAACTGACTGTAAAATGAACGATGAACACACTGGATTAGAGGATTTCCGGGATCCCTACAAAGAGGATCTGGAGGGGATCCTCTTCCTAATTAATCAATCATTTTTTAATTTTTAAAATAATTTAAAACAACAACAACAAAGCCTTTTCCCACTAAGTGGGGTCGGTTATATGAATCCTAGAACGTCATTGCACTCGGTTTTGTGTCATGTTCTCCGTTAAATCCAAGTACTCTAGGTCTTTTCTTAGGGTCTCTTCCAAAGTTTTCCTAGGTCTTCCTCTACCCCTTCGGTCCTGAACCTTTGTCCCGTAGTCACATCTTCGAACCAGAGCGTCAGTAGACCTTCTTTGCACATGTTCAAACCACCGTAACCGATTTTCTCTCATCTTTCCTTCAATTTCGGCTACTCCTACTTTACCTCGGATATCCTCATTCCTAATCTTATCCTTTCTCGTGTGCCCACACATCCAACAAAGCATCCTCATCTCCGCTACACCCATTTTGTGTACGTGTTGATGCTTCACCGCCCAACATTCTGTGCCATACAGGGTCTCCATCTAATTCTCCAATCTTTTGCAAGATAGATCCTAGAAAGCGCTAAAGAAAAAAAAAAATCAACAGTCATCATCGTATGCAAATCATGAACGCTCTGCACAGATTTGTCAAAATTGATGCCAGGTTTGAAGGAGGCCCCTAAATTTTTTTCTCGATTTTTCTTCCCAATTGCCGCTCGGATTTTGCGTTTTATTTATTTATTCTGTGGTTTCCAAATTTGAATTTTCCAGAAATTTAATTTAATTGTTATGAAATCCGATTACAAATATCAAAATTTGATTGTACTGTTATGAGATGATTCAACGGTTCGTTGACAACATCATCGCCGTCACCAAAGAGTGAGATTCTTCCTTCCCTTTTAATCAATCGATTCGAATTCGAATTGCTTTTGAATTTCGAATTTGGTTTTTTTGGAATCGTTTTTGAAATTGGGTTTTGGTTTCATGGCTGCAAGGGCAGCCGTCATGCCTGGGTATTAAGCTGTTGTTGGGTTTCATATAAAATTACCTTAAAATAAATAAGAATTGCATTCTATTTTATGTAATTGTTGTTTATTGTTTCATTTTGTATTGCAAGTATATTTTATAAATAAAGAATCAATTATTTTAAATTATGTTATTATTTATTTTCTAAATTGTTCTCTAACATCTTGAACCACCAAGATACATGGATTTGGGTCTTTAAACTTGGGAATTTGAACTCTTCCGAGTATATTTCATGCATATTGCCATATATCATGTAATCAGCATATAAAGAAATTTTGGCAGCAAAATCTGATTTTATATTTGTGTTGCAGTCTTGGGTTTACTACAAGGACTTCCATCGAGGCTTTCAGAGTTTTTGGGTATGTGGATATTAATTCATTTATTTTTTTTTGGAAAATGATAACGTATCGATAACATATAGTTAACTTCTAACACACCTCTATTGAATTCATTTTGTTGATTTCGTTTGATTTATCAAATCCGATGAGTATAAATTAAGAGAAGTTTGTGAGAAACTAAAAATTGTGCATAAAAATCAGCTTGCATTTTCCTTTTGTTTAAACTAATAATTTATTTATTCTATCTTTTTATTTCGTAAAAATGTGGTTGTGAGTTGTGAGTTACATTGTTTTGAATGTCAACATAGGAATCAACCGCATTCGTGAGCTGAAATTGATCCATGTTCGGTCATGTCAAATTTTGGACTGCATGTGTGACGTGATAAAACATTCAACTATTGAAGAAATGAAAGATAGCAGAGTATATGATGCAATATTCCTAGCTGTTGAAAATGGGATTGTTGAGGTCGTTACTTCTTTATGTAAAGCCAGACCAGAAATGTTATTCAGAACGAATTCTGACCAAAAGAACATATTTCAGTATGCTGTTGAATGCCGTCAAGAAAAAGTTTATAGCCTTATATACGGGGTTCGTCAAAGAAATCTCATTACGACTTTGGTAGATGGTTCCGACAACAGCATGCTACATTGTGCGGGGATGTTATCTCCATTGGCAAAGCTTGATCGTATTGCAGGTGCAGCCTTGCAAATGCAGAGAGAAGGGCAATGGTACAAGGTTAGAATTATTTCCTTTTATATTATTCTTCTAGGCTTAATTACATCTATGACCCCTGAAATTCATTCCGAATACTTAATCCCATGAAATTCAAATTGTGTCGCTTAATACTTTGGAATATAACTTCTTTCTCACTTTGTCACATGCCGATGCCGTCCAAGAATAATATAAATTCTACCTCATTATATGCTTAAGCTCAAACTGTATCCATGTATCAAATGTTGCATCATTTTTTTTTCTTTTCTAATTACTGAAAGAACACGATCAACTAATATCACTAAGGTGCATAATTTTTTGTTCAATGAAATGCAGGAGGTAGAGAGTATTCAATTCCAACTCTCGGGATCCTCAACTAAAAATAAAGATGGTTTGATACCCTCTAAACTATTTACCAAGAACCACGAGAAATTGCATAAGGAAGGAGAAATGTGGATGAAGGGAACAGCAAGTTCTTGTACAGTTGCCAGTGCCCTCATTATTACAATTATGTTTGCTGCAGCATTTACCGTTCCTGGTGGAAACAACCAAGAAACAGGGTTTCCCATATTCTTAAACCAAAAACTATTTATGGTTTTTATAGTTTCAGATGCAATTTCGCTATTTTCTTCCGCAACTTCAGTGTTGATATTTCTGGGCATCCTTACATCGCGTTATGCTGAAGATGATTTTCTCAAATTCTTACCCACAAAAATGATAATAGGCCTTTCCACACTCTTCATATCCGTTGCGACCATGATGGTTGCCTTTTCTTCTGCCTTATTCATTATGCTTCAAGACAAACCATGGATTACTTATCCAATCATCTTCCTTGCTGGTGTTCCTGTCATTTTATTTGTTTGGATGCAATCTTCCCTTCTTGTTGATTTTTTCGTGTCTACTTATGGTGGAGGAATATTCGATTGGAGAGTCAAACACTGGATAAATTCTTGATGGTGTATGTGATATGTTAATTGTGTAAGTTGTAATAATGTTTGTCACTTCTAAGAAAGCTTGTATGCATTGTACACGCTATACAAATGTTGGTTCCTGTAATAAAAACCCCATTGTTCAATCTTTTGTTTTTTATTTTTGTGTCTACTTATGCTGATTGTTACTGGGGTTTGGCTAGACTGGGAAATGACTGGATCCTCACTTATAGATAGGTTTAGTTGTCATTGAATTGGTCATGGATGGTTATTCTTCCAAATACAGGGGAACTGAATAGTATAGAAACACAACAGTCTTCTTTGTGGAAAGCTTTTGCCGGTCATAGATAGGCTAAACTCTGCTGTTTTCAGACTTGTTGATAAATATGGTAGTTATTGAACCCTTTAGGCTTTTTTTCTAGAGAGTTTTAACGAAAAGTCTGCGGTACTATTCACTTTAACGAAAAACTACATTTTTACACTAAAAAGTCAAATCTGGTATTATTCACTTTACCATTTATTTTGTCCTTATTATTAAAACTCAAAGTTTTCAAGCTATTTTCATTAGTTTTCCTTTTTTTCTATGGGTATACTATCCACACACATTTTTTTACTTCTCACAAAACTTCTTAATTTTCGGCAATTAAATTGAATTGAAGAATATTAAATGACAGAAATTAATAAGAGGTGTTGAGAAGTAAAAAATGATGTGTGGATAACACATCCCTTCTTATAACATTCACAATTGTTTGCTGTGCATATATTTTGTGGAAAACTAACCAAAACACCCTCAAAAGTTTCACTTTAATCATCAGGACAAAACTTAGCAAAAATGCCAATCATGCCCTTCACACATCCATACAAGATTGCTCAGCAATGAAGATGACATTTTCAGAAAAATTTTGCATGCCAAAGATAAGGTGGCAAACTTTGCAGCAACCAAGACAATATGGATTCACGTGGCCTTCAGTAGCTTTCAGAAACAGTGCTGACAGCTTTCAGAAACAGTGTGTTGTCACTATCAAAAAGTTGTAAATATTGAAAAATTATTTTGTTGTTTAGGAATCAGCTTTTGTATATAAGGGAGTCTTTCCTCCCATACAGAATACACCTGAAGACCACACACATCTCAATATCTGAAAACACCATACACTCAAGCATTCGTAGCCTTCATAGCATCCTTGTAAACACTTCTTTGTAATCACTTTCTTGTAAACAACCATCTCTGTAAACATTCCATATATCAATAAAAGTTCAAGTGTACATATTCAAGCAATCTCCAAGTCTTAAGTAAGTTTTCTTTTCCTTATTTAGTGTGTTTGTTTAATTAGACTTCTAGTCCAAAACAAGGAAACACTATTGTGATTATATTATTAACCTGCTAAACTGACGATCATACTTTGTTCGAGCACTCTGTTATAGTTGAATGTTTGCCATACAAATAACTGGATCAACCAGGGTACCTCTGAGTTCTTCGTACCTCTGAGTTCAGCCGTTAAGGCCTTATACTTGTACTGTGAGTGGCCGTCATGCTGAAACATGTCGAGTTCCATGTGCAAGGTTCTATGTCTAGTTGTTATAATGGTCATCCGACTATTTAATTGAGCATGCTTTGCGAATTTGGTATCAGAGCCTAGTTTAACATTTTAATAGTATGATTATAATAGTAAAGTACCTTGAGGATAGAAGTCGTAGATACAACTGATATCATATTTGTTTATTGTATATGAACAACAGATATTATTGTCCCTGTAGACCCTGTCAACCACAATTACCAGGTATTTATTGTCCCAGACATCCAACTATAACTAGCATAAAGAGAAGTTTAGCATATATATCCAAAAGAATTATTAGTACTTTGAAGAAGCAAAAGTTTTATCTTCGATATTTTGAACATCCTTCATTTATTCGTAAAAATAATAACACAGAATTGCAGCATAAAGTTTTAGAAGCAAAAAGAACAACAGATCAAGTTTTAGAGACATTGAGAGAAGAAAGAGAGTTTTTAAGAAACCAGTTAGCTGTAACCCTAGAGAAAGGTAGACTGTAGTTTATGATAGATTATCTTAATTTAGAAATTAGTGAACCTCAAAAAAGAAAAATAACTTTAGACCAAAATAGTTTAGTTTGTTATTTTCCATCAAGAAAGCATAATCATATTTTGCACAGTGAAGAAAATTCACAAGCCAATACTATTGTAGATCTTATTATTAGTCAAGCAGAAAATATAAAATTAGAAAATAATAAGCATAATCATTTGTTAAACCAGTTGTTAGAACATTTCCAGAAAAACTCCATAAAAATAATTAGACAAAATTTAGACTATATTACATCTCAGTTAGAAGATAATAATAGAAATATTCAAAGGTTTCCTAGCAAAAGAGAGATAAAAGAGCTTGTTGATCTTATAGATAGTAAGCTGAAACAAGTAGAACTTAGATAATTAGAAATAGTTGAACAGCTAAAATCAGAAGTTCAAAAAATTCAATTAGTACAAAAAGAGTTAAGTGAACAAGTAGATAAGTTGCATAATAAAATAGATAAATTATTAGTTTAATGACAGATTCTAGAACTAGCAGAAAATATATTCAAGATTTGAAAGAAGTTAGTAAATTAGATAAAGAACCAGTAGGATTAACAGATTTTTCAACACAAGTATCCAGTAGTAATATTCCCATTAGGCAAAATAATTTGATTATCCAATTAGTTTTAAGTTTAGCTGAAAAATTAGATCAAGTTGAAGAACAAATAGCAGAAATAAACCAAGTTCTACATAACGCATCTTCATCACTTCCACCATCCTTGCTAGATAAATTAGAAAATTTAACTTTGAGTGCAAATAATAATAGAAGACCTAAGCTAAATCCTTTTGATAATAGAAAATGGAACTCTTTAGGAAAAAAGGAAAAGAAGTAGTTAGAGCAGAAGATATTTATCCAAATGAAGAAGAAGCACAAGAATTTATTCGAAGAGGTTTTGAGAGAACACAGAAAAATAAATATAACTTGTATCAATTAGATTTATTTGAAAACAGAAATAGAATTGTAAGCAGCATTAGTCAACATGAAGTTAGCTGTATTGATAAAGAAGTCACACTTAATCTAATTAGTAAAGAAGCAGTTACTCATTTGAGAAAATCACATTTTAGTCAGATTCATATAGGAACAATATTAATTGGAATAGCAGGATTAACCAGAGCACAAGTAGGTACAAAAACTTTAGTATACATATATGATGATAGATGGGATAATCACCAACAAGCAGCAATAGCAACAGCTGAAGTAGACTTAAGTTCAAACTTAGCAGTTATAGGTTGTATTCCAAATTATGTTATGACGATTAATGAATTTAGTAAATATATTAAAATGAGCATAAGAACAAAAAATTATAATATGAAAGGAGAGTATAAAAATTTGTGTATTAGCTTAATGTATATAGGTAAAGTGTCTGATAGATATAATCATAAGTTTAATTTAGAGTTTCAAAATTTAGTTCAAACATTTGGCAGTAAACATGTAAATATGATAGAAGCAAAACCCGTAGATAATAGCTTTTTAGAAGGAACTCAGTGGACATTGCCTAATTTACAAGTAGCACCAAATAGACAACCAGATAAAGTACAAATATATGAAACTAGTACAGGTCAAGCAACAATTAGGTTTAGTAATTATAAGCAACTAGAAAAAATAGAAGAGGATGAGAGTGAAATTGAAAATGAGAGTATACATATGGCTTTTGATAATTTAGATATTAATTTAGTTGAACAAAATTTTGATCATATTGTAGATAAACTTATAGAAGATATTGATCATTTAGATGAAGAACAATATTTGGAAAAATATAAGACATATGATTTAAGACTACATAAAATTTCAGACGAAGAAATGAAAATTTTAATCTTAGAAATAGGAGTAGAACACATTTTAGGATCAAAAGAATATAATAATTTATTAGAATTGAAAGCAGAATGTAATCCAGCAGAAGAAAGTAGTACATCAGGAGTAGAAAATCCAGGACACGCAAGCAGAACCGATCAACAATTTTTAAGACCAACAAATGAACAATATAATGAAAAAGCAAAAGTAGACTATATGGAAGAAAGTATGATAAAACCTAGAAAAAATAGGATTCCATATTTGAGAGGGTTAGAACAAATTAATATAGCTGGTAATATATTAAATTTAGATAATGTAGATCCACAAGATTGGGAAAGAACGATTGAGAGATGGGAAAAAGGCTGCGTACATGCAACATTAATGTTAGATTTTAGTAATTCACAAAACATGTTAGATTACTTTGAACATACTTTGGATGATTTAGTTTTTGATTATTTCCAGTCATGGAAAGTTCAAAATCCAGAATAACATCAGGCAGCTAAAACACATTTTAATATTGATGGTTTTGTTACTTTGATTAAACAAGAGTTTTTAGATCATAATAGGTTAGATGGCAGAAGTGAACAAGAACAAATAAGAGCAATCAGAAATTTAGAACAATTACAAATTTGTGATTTACAGTATATAGCTGAATATACCACAGATTTCTTTAAATATTTAGGAAGAACAGGTAGAATTAGTGATATTAATTTATTAGATACTTATATGACAAAAATAAAAGGACCAATAGGTGAAAAGATTTGGAATGAATGACAAAAGCATTCGAAGAAAAATGATATTGCTATAGGACCTAGAATTCAACATGTATATGATATACTTAGACAAGAGTGTAGTCAAATAAAGGCTAAGAGACAAATTAGGAAGCAATTTTACATGAGTTGTAAAAATATAGATTTACCACAACAGTATGGTTGCCATAAGAAAAATAAGCATAAGAAAATATACAAAAAGAAATATAAGTCATATAAACCCTACAAACAACATAAGAATTTCAGTATAAGACCTTCAAGAACATATAGGAAAAGAAAATATATTCCAAAACAATTTAGAAAAAGAGGTGGCAGACCTTGGATTAGGAAATATAAAGCACCAAAAGATAAGAGTAGTTGTAAATGTTATTCATGTGGAAAAGCTGGACATATTAGACCTAAATGTCCAAAATTAGGTAAATAGTCGAAAGAAAAAGTACATTTGATGGAGTTATTTAAGTTAGAAGAAGATGAGGATATTCAGTCAATATACAATTTAGATAATTTAAGTGATAATGAGAGTATTTATAGTATAGAGAGTATTAACATGATAGATTCAGACTCGGAAGATTCAAGTAGCACAAATAGTGATCTAGAAGAATCTATGTGTGCATTCATAGAAGAACATCATGAAGAAGAATATAAATACATTAATTTAGGTTGGCCAGAAAAATGTCATAAGTGTAATAAATTAGTTGCAAATAAATACTACAATACATACTCAATATTATGTGAAAAATGTTATAGTAATAGATTATTAGAAGTTAATTCAGCAGAATCTGAAATATTAGGAAATATTGTTCATTGTATAGAAAAACCAAAAAATAGTTCTTTAATCACTATAAATTGCGAAATAGAATTAGCAAAAGAACATAAGATACAAACCATAGCTATGATAGATACAGGGAGTACAAAGAGTGTCATAAGAGAAGAGTTAGTACCAGAAAAATATAGACAAAAATTAGCAAAACCAGTAAGAATAACACAATTTGATGAGAGACCAGTTTACTTAACACATTGTATAAATAATGAGTTTATTAAAGTAGAAAAACAACAATTTAATTTACCATTAACATTTGTTTCACCAGTAGGATCATATCCATTTATTTTAGGATTAAACTTTTTGAAAAGTTTGCAAGGTTTTTTATTTATGAACCCTAACATAACATTTTTCAAAAGATGCATTACAATAACTGATCAAAGTAATACTGTAGAAGCATACAAAAACATAAGTATAGAAGAGACTAGTGGCCAAGATAGTTATCATTTAGAAAACTCAAAAGAAAATGATGAGCATAATAACGTAGAAGAGTTTGATGAAGACATTTTTGAACATGAATACCCGATTTTAGAAGAAGGAACCTGTATAGAAATATTACAGTTAGATAGACCAAAAAGTTTAGAAGAATTGTTACAATTAGCAGAACAAACTAGGATTATAGGAGAATACCCACAGTTGCATTGGAGCAAAAATAAAATACTAGCAAAATTAGATATAATTAACCCAGATTTAACCATTAAGACGGCTGATATGCCTTGTAGTCTAATAGATAAACAAGAGTTTGAGCAGCAAATAAAAGAGTTGTTAAATTTAAAAGTAATTAGACCATCTAAGTCTAGACATAGATCAACAGCATTTATTGTAAGAAAACATTCGGAATTAAAAAGAGGTAAGGCTAGAATAGTTTATAATTATAAGAGATTAAATGATAATACATACGAAGATAGTTATAAATTACCAAATAAGGATGAGCTTATAAACAAAATTCAAGAGAGTAAATATTTTAGCAAATTTGATTGTAAATCAGGTTTTTGGCAAATAAGATTAGCAGAAGAATCAATTGAGTGGACAGCCTTTACTTGTCCAGAAGGACATTTTGAGTGGTTCGTTATGCCATTTGGACTTAAAAATGCTCCATCGATCTTTCAAAGAAAGATGGACCAAATTTTCAAGAAATATGATAATTTTTGTAGTGTTTATGTAGATGATATTTTAGTACATAGTAAAAATAAAAATGAACATAGGAAGCATTTAGAGATAGTATTACAAGAATTTATCAATAATGGAATTGTAATTAGCAAAAATAAAATTGCATTAGAAAAGCAAGATATAGAATTTTTAGGAATGTATATCAAGTCAGGTACAATCCAATTACAAGATCATATAGCTAAAAAGGTGTTAGAATTTCCAGATAAATTAGAAGATAAGAAACAGTTACAAGCATTTTTAGGATTGCTAAATTATGCAAGAAACTTTATCCCTGATTTAGGAAGAAAAATAGCAGTATTACATAATAAAACTAGCAAAACTGGACAAAAATATTTTAATAGTGAAGATATTAAATTAGTTCAAAAAATAAAAGAAGAAATTACTAAACTTAAGCCATTAACATTACCATTAGATGATAGTTACAAGATAGTCGAAACAGATGTTTCATCATTAGGATGGGCAGGTATACTATACCAGAAAAAGCATAGGGAGTCTCCAAAGTCTGACGAACAAGTTTGTAGATATTCCTCAGGAAAGTTTAGCGATGTACAGTCAAGATTACCATCAACAGATTTAGAAATTTTAGGGATAATTAATTCACTTGAAGCATTTTCTTTATTTTTACATAATGAAGTATTTACGATTAGAACAGATTGTCAAAATATAGTTTCTCATTATAACAAGATACATGCTAATAAACAAGCAGCCCGAAGATGGGTTAATTTTGTTGAATCAATTACAGGAAATGGTTTTAAACCAATTTTTGAACATATAAAAGGTAATGACAATACATTAGCTGATATCTTATCAAGATTAATTTATTGAACATGTATGAAATATCGTGGACCATCATCAGCAAATAGCACAAGGCCGCAAGGCAGAAGAGTTTCTTTCAATGGCATGATGATGCACCATCAACCTCCACCATTCAGTGGATTTCAAAATAGCATGAGCAGACCAGCATCACCACCAGTACCCACGTTCAACTTTAATGGCAATATTGTTGAAGGAATTAGAAATCCAACTCTGAGATACAGGTCAAGGGTACCAGGGCTTTCTGATAGGCAGCAGGTTCTCTTAGATAATTTTTGGAATATCCAAATTAAGCAGCCAAGCATGAGGTTAGGTCATGAAAAATTAATTAGAGCCTTAGAACAAGAGTTTAATAGCTTTAATTTTAATTTCCACCAAAACCAGCAGCATATTCATTCTCTTGAGCACAACTTTCAAGTCATCTCTAGGGACCATGAGTCATTACTTGGTAAGTTTACCAAAATGAACCAAGAACTCCAATCTCTTAGAATGCAGCAAAAGGCAAGTGACACCTTGAAAAGAGAATTAAGAATAGGTTTAGAAATTGATCAGCATAAGAATAAAGGAAAAGAGGTTATTGAACCCATAGAACAAGAGGCTAATGAGCCCATAGAAGAAATTAAGATTGAGCTCTTAGAAGAAGACGTTGAAATGGAGCAACATCAAAGTAATGAGCAGCATCAGGTTCTGAGTGACAAAGAAAAACAAGAAAAATATGAAAGTTTTCTTAGGAATATATCTTCAGACTTAATATTAGACGATGTTTTATTAGAAGAAATTTCAAAGGCAAAACTAAGAATAATGCCAACAGATATGCAAAATGAGATCCTGAGCAGAGCATCACAGTCCATGAAAGAGTTACAATTACAATTACAATGCGTCTTGTATCAGTCCATCTTTGATCCAAAACCAGGGATGTATATTATTACAAAGATGTATCCTCCATGTCTTTGTGATAGTACAGAGAATTGTATTTGTAAACCAGATGTTAGCATAGCTATGGCCAGGATTGACATGAGAGATTTTAAATCATGGCATTTTAGTTATGAGCATCAGAAAAAACATAATGAAGTAAAAGTTACCCCTGCCTTACTATTAGAGTTTGGTTATCTCGATAAAATATTTATTAACCGTATTTCTCAACTAGAATCATTTCCTGAAAAGCTTATTAAAGTAGCAGAAGATTATTTAGAAAGGTGGAAAGAAATTTGCATAAGTTTTATTAGTAGTCCTCCAGATTGGTAGTACACATGCATAAGGAGAAAGCTAGGCATATAGCCATGATCAATGAAAAGTCCTTTAGACTAAACCCTATCTCCTCACATAGGTGGACTCCTTCATATAAAGATATTTTAAAATTTAGAGGGATCCAAATGTTTGCTTTAGATGAGTTTGAAGATTTTAGGTATGATATGGTACGAGTAGCAGAAGAAGAAGAGATGTATATTTACAGCAAGACAAGAATCAGTCATCAGCCTTATTGGAAGCCCCCAAATTTCAAAGAAGAAACAGCGGAAATATATTACAAGGTGAAAGAAGATAGAGAAAGAGATGCGGAGCTAGTAGAATGCGATGAACAGTATTGGAATAATTTGTCAGAAGAAGAGCTGCATAACATCGACAACATGATGGAAGCCTGAAGAACTAGCTGTAAATTAGCATAAGATGAATAGCATCATAATGTATTTCCAGACAGAAATGTCAACATCGTTGTGGTCCGCATGTAATGACATAAGAGTAAATAAAGAGAAGAGTTTGATCTATTATAGACTTTTCATACATAAAATGTCCTTATGGTTAAGAATGAATAGTACCAAGCCATTTTCGTTAAAACTCCCTATATTTTGCCCAAGGTTTCTGACATCGACGGACACTTTCCCCAATTTCTGGGGTGTCTGCAATTTGGTTCTTTGATCGGTGTCTGCAATTTCTGGGGTGCTCTTTGGAAGATGAACAAGTCTTCTGTTCTTCCCCTGATGGGGCTTTGCTCGGCTTGATTTCAAGCAGGTGTTGGGGCCGTGGATTGTGGCGTTCCGGCTACGGCACTGGTTACAGGCTTCTACGGAGTGTGTTTGGTTTTTCTATTTTGGGCCCAAAACTCAGTTTTTGGGCTCGTCGACCACGCTCTACTCTCGCGCTCCAATTATCCCGTCCACACTTTCCGACTCTCTTTCCCGCACCACAGTCAATACTGCTCATGTATCGATTCATGAGTTCAATTCTCGGTAACTCGCCTTTGAAATCGGGAAATTGAATTCAAATTCTTTGATCCTCCTGACGAGGCAGTCGGGTATTACGATTTTCAGTTTTCCGTTCTGAGTAATGGGTGTGTTGAGAAATTAGGACTCACACGGTGTGAAATTACGCTGCCGGCCCAATTTTCCACCTAGCGCTTTTTGTCGACAATGTCCTTAATTCTCACTGATTTTGATTTGATGGCGTGGACGGTGGAGGATTTGATATTGAGTCGCTCCAATTTGGAGGTTTTGGAGTTTCGAAGCTGCAGTGAGCTTGATGATCGCTGGAAGATATGTAGCAAAAGCATTAAACATATATCCATTGAACCTGAGGGTTATGATTATGATCGTGGAATCAACTGGACGGTCTTGGTTGATTCCCCAAACGTTTCTTCATTCAGTTTCAATGCCGGTTCGTTTGACAAGTTTGCGGTGAAGAATGGTTCGTCCCCGTATGAGCTCCGAAAGCTGTGGTTTAAGGTAATCTTCTTGATTTGTGTTTGTATATTTCGTATTTTTTGAGTCAATAGCATGATAAACAGTGAATCTCTTTAGCTTGTTGATGAATGTTGGAGTCGGCTGATAGAGCGAGGGAATAGGATACTAATTGGTCGTGTTATATTTCAATTTATACATTTGTTAAGACTACATATCCTGCACTTGTGCATCGGCTGCTGGCATAAGCAAAAAGAGATTGCAACTGAGCGACATCGTACAAAATTGTTTTGAAAAGAAAACGTCCTGCCGGGATGGTAACTCGTTTTTTTTAAGGCAGGATTAATTGATGATTAGCCATGCCATTGTGTAGGGTTAGGTTTCTATCCTTGAGTTTGTGATTTCGAAAGTAGCTCTCAAGACTCTTTATTGTAAGTGTTGTTAGCACACTTTTGTTGGTCTAAAGATAATGCAAGTGTGTCAAGTACTCACATCTGCCAAGTCCTTCATCCTTTGTGTTGGATCAAAAACGCTTCCGGCAAATGCTCCTGAGTCTACTTGGGAAGACTATGTGATGAAGAGGTGTGAAAGTATCTGCAAAAGAAGAATATGATCACCTGCTCTGCTGTTGGCCTAGCATCTGCATCTAGGTGACGGATCATCCAAGATCTGCCAGACTCAGAACTTTAGATGCAAAACAACGGCGGATGTAGGCAAGGGAAATGATATGAATGCAGCAATGGGTCCTTCATTAGCTGTATATGGGAATTCTCCAGTACCACACTCAAAGAGAGCTAGACCAAGTGTTTGGGTTAAAACTTGAACTTTGGGCCTAAAGGAGGAATTGGCCCAAAGGGAGGCCAAGAAAGAGAGACGGTTGAAGCCCAACCAAAGCCCAGAAATCAGAAGAGGCCTTTTTCCGACTAAGTGCAGTTCACTTGCACCACTTGCTCACCTACCAAGCCACCAAGTGGAGTAGGCTAGACAGCTAATCAGCCCAAAAAGTACTTTATGGTGGCATTTTATGTAAAAAAGCCAATGAGTCATCACCCTCAAACCGCATTCGGGCAAGCTTGCTGCTACAGGAAGGCATGCTGGTTTGTCTATAAAAGAAGAAAGAGAAATCAGGATCAAAGACACTCAAACAAACAAACAAAAGCACAAACTCTGCTCAAAACCAGATTTGCCTTCAAACAATAGCTGTAGTCAGCCAAAAGCCTTCATCCCTCTCGGGATCACTCCTAACTCTTTTTATCAGCTCTGCTACCTTGTCAAACGCTTGTCGTAGTATCGATTTCCTTCCCAAAAACCCTTTTCTTCTAAACTCTCAAGCCTCATGTCCAACCTTAAAACCCAAGAAGTCGCAAGACGCCCAGTTTTGCCCGACAAGGTGAAAACCTTGCTCGTCCCTTCTTTGTTTTGTCCTTTCAGTTATTAAAACTAGCATTATGTTGTATGCTTTTAGTTGTGTTCGAGTTATTTCAAATAACATGATGATTAAAAGAGTCTTTCAGTTCTTGAATCCGATTTAAAGATGTCTTCACTATTTAAATCAGATCTAAGTTCTAACTTCCTTGACATAGAAGAGTGATCATGTAAAAGTCCTTGGTCTCAAGGCATAAAAAGAACTTTATGTGGACTTAACCCATCCACGACAATCCTTGATAAACAAAAAAGTCCGAAGTTACTTGGGGCGCAAGTAATCGACTGATCTAGTAGTTTTACCACTGTTGTATTATGATTATCACTAGAACGTTTGAGTATGGAACGACTTCTGATAGGAAGCCTCAAGGCCTATACCTAAGGCCCCACAAAGGCACCTATTTGAATTCGTTCTAAGCTCTGCGGGTTAGAACGTTCGAGTATGGAACGACTTCTGATAGGAAGCCTCAAGGCCTATACCTAAGGTCCCACAAAGGCACCTATTTGAATTCGTTCTAAGCTCTGCGGGTTAGAACGTTCGAGTATGGAACGACTTCTGATAGGAAGCCTCAAGGCCTATACCTAAGGCCCCACAAAGGCACCTATTTGAATTCGTTCTAAGCTCTGCGGGCTGGCTAGTCAGAAGTATAAACAGTGGTGATATTACGCGCTACAATAAAAGCAGTGTTTGTACCATACTTGACCAATCCCGAAACTACTTAGCACCGGTCAACGTTATACCGTCAAGGATCCAGAAGAGCTTCCCTTCAACTAGGAGGCCAATCACAATGCGACACATGTCGACATCAGAAGCCAATCACAGCGCGACACGTGTCAACATCAGAAGCCAATCACAACATGACACGTGTCAATGTCAGAACAAAACTAGAAACTCTCTTCTATAAATAGGGATCATTCTCCCACAATAATCTCTAATGTCATTTTGTACTAAACTATTCACTAGAACTCACAAAAGGAGAGCTTGAACCAATGTATTTGTGTAAACCCTTCGCAATTAATGAGAACTCCTCTACTCCGTGGACGTAGCCAATCTGGGTGAACCACGTATATCTTGTGTTTGCTTCTCTGTCTCTATTCATTTATATACCTATCCTCGCTAGTGACCGAAGCAACCAAGTGAAGGTCACAAAACCTGACACTTTCTGTTGTACCAAAGTCCTTGCTGATTTTGTGCATCAACATTTGGCGCCGTCTGTGGGAAAGACACTTACTCCCACTCTCTTCAGCTTTGTCAAGCTGGTTTCCACCGCTCGTACACTTTCTTTTGGCCAAGCATCTCTCTCCAACATGGGGAGCGAAAGAAGCCATAGCACACAGAATGACACCCCCATTGGACCTAGTATGAAGCAACAAAAGCAAGAAGGAAATAGAGTTACTCTTCAAGCTAAAGTCGATGAGCTAGAAGCTCAGAACAACAAGATAGTGATGAGGAACGAGGTCCTCCAAGAGCAATATGAAAAGCTTTTCGAGAGGCTTCACGAGGCTAGGCATGCTCAAACATACAAGTTCGTCGCCCCTGTCAAGGTCAACAATCATCTGAATGCCCCCCAACACGGAGGGTCACCGATATCCAACACGGACATCCCTGACAGGGATCGAGCTACCCATCAATGTGACGATCAACATGAGACTTCTCTCAACCCGGCCGCTTCAACCCGAAGCAGAAGAAGTAGAGGAAAACACCTCTTCACAGAGGGAGTGGAAGGATCAAAAGCCGTCTATCGCGATTGTCGAGACTTCCTAAAGCAACGTCGAGAGAATCTCATCCACATAAGCTCGAAGATTAATGACCCAAGAGTTTCTGAAAGACTCGGTCCTCTTCCACGACCCAGGTCAGCAGCCAATCTAGGGAATGGGCAACAGGCCCCAGAAGAACATGAAGGTACAGGGGACTCGGAAATATTCCGACATACTCACTCTAGGAGTCAGTATGGCGAGTCCAAGGAAAAATCACGCTATCTTGATCAAACTTTCCTACCCCCAAGAGGCGATGGGGACTTACGGAAGAAAACTTCAGTGGTGCACAACTCCACTCAGGACCCCCTTGTCCTACAGCTCCTGGATGAAGTAAACAAGTTGAAGGCTGAACGTCAAGCCGAGATACCTGACTGGAACCAACCCAGGCCTGGCCCCCTCACAAAAAGGATCCTCAACACCCCCTCCAAGCGAAAACAAAGCAGAAGCTTGACTTACAACTCTATACTGGAAGGGAAGACCCGATTGAACACCTTAACCTCTTTGAGTCCACCATGGTATACCGGAGACACACCGACGAAGAACGGTGCCTTCTCTTCCCCTCCACCCTCTCTGGCGGAGCTTTAAACTGGTATTGCCGTCTTCCACCCGAGACGGTAGACTCATTTGAAGAGTTGAGGAAGTTGTTTGTCTCTCAACACATCTTCTAGACCGATCGCTTGCATTCCGCAGATGACTTGTACACTATTCGCCAGAAGCCGGACGAGTCATTACGAAAGTATGCTGGCCGCTTCAGCCATGAGTATTCCCGCTGCGCTGAGGCAGATGACAAAACCGCCCTCAAGGCCTTCACGGCAGGCTTACGTGACTGTTTCTTCAAGTACATGATCAATGCCAACACTTGGAAGACTTACTCTGAGGTGATGGCACAAGCTTACAACCATGCCTCCGCCGAGGCAAGGATATATCAAGGGAAACCCCCTACAGTCACCCCTTATCAGCAAGTAGGGAGTGGAGGCCAGATCCAACCGAATGAGAAGACCTCAACCTTCCAATAAGTAGCAGTACACCCCCCTGCCTCATTTAATGCTTCGCCAAGTCAGCAAACATATCAATCCCAGGGCAAAAGGAAAGATTTTCATCCTCACCAATCTCATTTTAATAAAAAGAATAAGGGGCACTATCGCGATAACTCAGGATATCGTCACAATAACACTCATCCCCAGGCAGTCAACGCAGTGGGTCAATCGCTTGTCAAGACAGGCCCTACCCCGAGGTATGAGACATACACACCTTTGAACGCTACATGCGCGGCCATCTACCCCAGTATAGCTCACCTGATACCAAAGCCAAAGCCAAGACAGCCGGATTACAAGTCCACGAAGAACACGGGCGTGTTTTGCTGCTACCACGAATATAATGGCCATGACGGCGAGAAGTGCATCATCCTCCGTGATCATATCGAGGCTTTGGCACGTGAAGGAAAAATTGATCAGTTCATCCTTCACCCTCCAAGGGATAACCGTAACCAACGTCAGGTGAATGTGATATACTCCATAAGCGGCGGCACACCCATGTCTGAATCTTCCAATAGGGCCATGAAAAACAGTGAACGAACTTTGAGACATGGCCATCAAGTGTTTCACGTGGAAGACATCAGGGGAGGCAAGTATCAAAAACCTAACTGGGATCCAATATGTTTCTACCCTGAGGAAGAAAGAGGTATCATCTACCCTCACAACGACCCGCTGATCGTGGAGGCTCACATAGCAAATTTTGATGTGAAACGAATCCTGATAGACACAGGTGCTTCAGTCAATATCATGTTTGCTGAAGCTTTCAAGGCACTTAATGTAGCTGAACACTTGCTCGATCGCTCGATTTCTCCTCTGATAAGCTTCTCTGGCGATATCGTACAACCTTTAGGGAGTATACACTTACCCCTCACCATTGGTACAGGCCCCTACACAGCTACTATTACCACTAACTTCCTAGTGGTCAATTGCCCGACAGCATACAATGTCATCTTCGGGCGCACAGGCATCAATGATCTCAAGGCCATGGTATCCACACATATGTTGTTGATGAAGTTTCCAACCCCTTTCGGCAATGGATACATCAGGGGAGATCAACTTAGTGCTCGATCATGTTACAACACTTCAGTTAAGCAACAACACCTGCCTGTCCCTAAGGAGACCCTCTCTATACATAACCAAGTAGTAAAGACCAGTCCAGATGAAGCTAACTCGGATCTTCATGATGGCAACAGTCAACCTGATGACCCTCGAGATGACTCATTCACCCAGCAAGCACAACCCGCTGAAGAGTTAGAGAATGTCTCTATCTCCAAAGACCATCCAGATCGCATGGTGAAGATTGGCACCACTTTGTCACCACCCCTGCGGCTGTCGTTGATCTCATTTTTGCAAGAAAACGCCGAGGTCTTCGCTTGGTCATATAAAGATATGCCGGGCATCGCTCCCGATATCATCTGTCACCACTTGAGTATTGATCCCAAGACCAAACCAGTAAAACAGAAGCGAAGATCTTATGATGTTGAACGATACGAGGCGATGAAAGCAGAAGTTGAAAAACTCAAGGAAAGTCTCCTGCTTCAAAAGGTCTTGTGGAGAATGTGTGTCGACTACACCGACCTAAACAAAGGATGCCCGAAGGATAGTTTCCCTCTTCCTCTCATTGATAGACTTATAGACTCTACGGCAGGGTGTGAGCTTTTGAGCTTCATGGACGCTTATTCAGGATACAACCAAATCCTCATGAACCCCTCAGACCAAGAACACACAGCCTTCACTACTGACAGGGGACTATATTGCTACAAAGTCATGCCTTTCGGCCTAAAGAATGCAGGAGCAACTTATCAGAGACTGGTCAATTCAATGTTCGCCGAACAGATTGGGAAGAGCATGGAAATTTACGTTGATGATATGTTAGTCAAGAGCAAACATGCTGACCAACACATCACCAACCTATCTGAAACTTTCACCATTCTAAAGAGGTATCGAATGAGGTTGAACCCCAACAAATGTGCCTTCGGCGTGGGCTCTGGCAAATTCTTAGGCTTCATGATTAGCCAACGAGGCATTGAAGCTAACCCTGAAAAGATCAAAGCAATCATCAACATGAAAGAGCCAGTAACTTCAAAAGACATCCAAAGCCTTACTGGCAAGGTGGCAGCCTTAACCAGATTCATCTCTAAGGCCACAGACAGATGTGCTCCTTTCTTCAAAGCACTCAAGGGAAATAAGAAGTACATTACATAGACGGAGGAATGTGCCGAGGCATTCAGGAACCTCAAAGAGTACATGAGTAAGGCCCCTCTGCTCTCCAAACCAGAAGTTGGTGACACTCTCATTATCTATCTATCGGTTTCGGCTTCAGCAGTCAGTTCTGTTCTTATTCGAAAGGACAGTGGTGTCGAACGGCCCGTCTACTACGCTAGCAAGGCCCTACAAGATGCAGAGACACGATACTCCAACATTGAGAAATTAGCTCTAGCATTGGTCATGTCTGCTCGAAAACTTCGCCCTTATTTCCAAGCACACGTCATCATCGTGCTTACCAATCACCCTCTTCGACAGATACTCCAGAGTCCTGACACGTCTGGGCGAATGATCAAATGGGCGATAGCATTGGGTGAGTTTGACATCTCCTACCAACCAAAACCAGCCGAAAAGGGTCAAGCAGTAGCAGATTTCATCGCCGACTTCACATATCCTGTTGACATTACTTCTACACCTGAAGCAGTAACTTCACTACCATCGGAAGCTCAGAAGATAGAATCAACAACCCCAGCATGGAGTCTGTATGTTGATGGCTCATCCAACCAACAGGGCTGCGGAGCAGGATTAGTCCTCACTACCCCTGACAAAGTGGCGATGGAATACGCTCTTCGTTTCAAATTCAAGGCATCGAATAACGAGGCCGAATACGAAGCCCTTCTAGCAGGCTTACGTTTGGCCAAGCACCTTGGGGTTAAACAAATTGATATCTTCAATGACTCCCAATTAGTGGTCAACCAGGTCACGAACAACTTTGATGCTAAGGATAGCTCCATGGCGGCATATCTCGCGCAAACACGACTTTTGCTCAAACACTTCCACTACCAGATCACCCAAGTTCCTCGAGCGGCAAATAGTCATGCAGACACTTTGGCTCGCCTCGCCTCGGCAGTGGAAGACAAGATTGGGAGAAAAATTCATGTCGAATTGTTGGCGGCACCGAGCACCATGGTCGCGGAAGTGTGCAATTTACAACAAGGAGATAGTTGGATCACCCCAATTTATAAATTCCTTGCTCATGGCACCCTCCCAAATGACAAAGTCCAAGCTAAGCAGATTCGATACAAGTCTGCCCGCTACCTGATCATTAATGACCAACTCTACAAGCGCGGTTTTACCCTGCCATACCTAAGATGCCTTACACCTGTGGAAGCGGAAATTGTCCTACGGGAAATACATGAAGGAGTCTGTGGAGATCATGCTGGGTCCCGATCCCTAGCACACAAGACTTTTCGCCAAGGATACTATTGGCCAACACTCCACCAAGATGCCATCAGATTATCTCGCTCATGTGATAAGTGTCAACGCTACGCAACTATCCCTCACTCCCCTCCCGAGCCGCTCACTCCTATGATCAGCCCTTGGCCCTTCGCCCAATGGGGACTTGATTTGATCGGCCCGATGCCTGCAGGGAAGGGCAAAGTCCGCTATGCAATCGTTGCAGTTGACTACTTCACAAAATGGGCTGAAGTAGAACCCCTGGCAACCATTACTGAGGCAAAAATAGAAGACTTCGTATGGAAGAACATCCTCTGCAGATTCGGCATTCCCAATGCGATAGTCACGGACAATGGGCGGCAGTTCGACAACAAGAAGTTCAGGATGTTTTGCTCTAAGTTCAACATCAACTTATGTTTTGCCTCTCCAGCCCATCCTCAATCTAATGGACAAGTCGAGGCCGTTAACAAAATAATCAAGCGCACTCTGAAAACTAGCTTGGACAAAGCCAAAGGTTGTTGGCCAGAATTCATACCCCAAGTTCTTTGGTCATACCGCACTTCATATCGGACTTCCACAGGGGAAACCCCATTCTCACTTGCTTTTGGTACAGAAGCAGTTGTCCCGGTTGAGCTTGAGCAAGCAACATACCGAACCCAGAACTACATGCAGAGTGAGAACGACAAACAACTCACCCTCAACATGGATCTAGTGGAAGAACACAGAAATCAGGCTCACCTGAGGAATGTTGCTTACAAGCAGCGCATCTCCAACTACTACGACTCAAGGGTCAAACCTCGCTCTTTCAAAGTGGGAGACTGGGTACTGAAGAAGAGATTACTCTGTGATAGAGTCCCGAGTGAAGGAACACTTAGTCCTAACTGGGATGGACCGTTCGAGATCGTCGGCATCAGCCGCCCTGGCTCCTACAAGCTCAGAAGCTCCGACGGCAAGACCCTTGGCCATCCATGGAATGCTGACCACTTGAAGTACTATTACAAATAGACTCACATTGTACAAGTGTTAAGCTACAGCCGTTCGGCATCCTATGTAACAAAGACCATTTGGTATGAGTTCAATAAAGAGGTGATTTAGCCAACTCGGCCCTAAACTCTTTTACATTCTGAGCAATGAAACACTCAAGTGTTGAAGCTTCAACGCAAATGTTTCCAATACAAAACAAAATCTAAGTATGTGTCAACAAGACTATACAAAGGATCTACATCATACATTCCAACACATTCATACATAAACATCATATATTCTAACACATTCATACATAAACATCATACATTTCAACACATTCATACATAAACATCATACATTCCAACACATTCATACATAAACATCATACATTCCAATACATTCATACATAAACATCATACATTCCAACACATCCATACATAAGCCAACTGTGCTTCGAAAGGGTTCAACACACTTTGTGTCATTCGACATTTACCACAATGTACCTCGACACCTTGCCCTTATTCTCACCAACTAGGTGATGAAGGAACTCACCTTCGTGTCACCAACTAAGTGATGAAATGTACAACCCGTACTCTAATATTATTTGGAAACTTACCGCCCTTATCACCAATCAGGTGAAAAAGGAACTCATCTTCATGCCACCAACCAGGTGATGAAATGTACAACGCGTACTCTCCTTCATGCCACCAACCAGGTGATGAAATGTACAAACAATGCTCCAGAAGACGAGTGGTACAACTTGTACATGTGAACTCCTAGCATTCACAAATAATCAAAAACCTTCAAGCTTTACAACTCAACTAGGGGAGCACTTATGCCTAACAAGAGCTATAGTCACCAACAAAGTCTTATTGCAAGCCAACAATGGCTTCAGTGCATGGTATACGAAGATCAAGCTCTTCAGCCCTCTTGCATCTGCTTCAGACATTTCTCCTTTGTAACAATGCAAACACTACAACTCATAGAAAGCTTCACACGCTCTTGATCAAGACTGTTCGAAGCAAATTCAATTTATATGGTTCATCCAAACCTTCGACTACTACAAAATGTGGCTTGCATCACAATCTCTTGCTCAACAGTGTGGAAGCAAAATTTGTATACGTTGTCTCTCCCACATTTTCAAATTTCTAGTTTTCCAAAAAAAAAAAAAAAAAAAAAAAAAAAAAGGGAAATTGGAAATTGGGAAATTCAACAAAGCTTCATCAATGGAGAAATTGGGAAATTCAACAAAGCTTCATCAATGGAACACAACTACAATCTCAAAAGCTTTGCACTATCTTCATCAAGATAGTGTGAAGCAAAATCAATTTATGGTGCCACCAAAAGCTTCATCAATGGAAGACAAATATCAATCTCAAAAGCTTTGCACTATCTTCATCAAGATAGTGTGAAGCAAAATCAATTTATGGTGTCACCAAAAGCTTCATCAATGGAGGACAAATATCAATCTCAAAAAGCTTCGCACTATCTTCATCAAGATAGTGTAAAGCAAAATCAATTTATGGTGCCACCAAAAGCTTCATCAATGGAGGACAAATATCAATCTCAAAAGCTTTGCACTATCTTCATCAAGATAGTGTGAAGCAAAATCAATTTATGGTGCCACCAAAAGCTTCATCAATGGAGGACAAATATCAATCTCAAAAGCTTTGCACTATCTTCATCAAGATAGTGTGAAGCAAAATCAATTTATGGTGTCACCAAAAGCTTCATTAATGGAGGACAAATATCAATCTCAAAAGCTTCGCACTATCTTCATCAAGATAGTGTGAGGCAAAATCAATTTATGGTGCCACCAAAGCTTCACCTATAAAGCTTCAACCCCAAAGTTTCAACTATAAAGCTTCAACCCCAAAACTTCACCTACAATACAAAATTTCAACACCAAAACATATAAAAGCTTCACACACTCTTCATCAAGATAGTGCGAATCTAATTCCAGTGGAGCTGAATTTTGGACATCTTATAGTTCTTGAGCAGATGAACAACTTTCACGAAGGAAATTTTTCTATTTGAGCGACGAAAGTTAGAGTGTTGAAGCTCCAAACATGACGGTCAGATTTCTCCAAGCTTCAAAGCTGCTGCGGTATTTCGAAGATCTGGAAATATTCAACCGTTAGTTTGTTCTGAATTTTTGATATGTTATGGAAGAGATGATGATGAACAACTTCGATGAAGAAAGTATGTTGATCTGAACAAGAGAAAATGGAGTTTCGAAGCTCACAACAAGTCTGACGGGTTAACAGAAAATTGATGAACAGTTACTCATCATACTTGAATTTCTGAAGTTGTCCTACTCCGATGGATCTCAAATTTGGATATGTTGTAGTTCACAAGATAAGGAACAACTTTCATGAAGACAACTTTGCAATCTGAGCTATAGAGAATGGTGTTATCTTGCATCCACTCAGGCTGATTAGTGGAAACGAAAAGCAATTCCACCAAAGAAAAGATGAAAAAGAGAGAAAAGCTACTAATTGCACTTGATATTGTCTAGTCAATAGCATGCAGCATCAAACACACAAAAGTTGGAAATATTTTTAGATAAGGCATATATGAAGGTGTGACATCAAAACAAGGCTTCGTTACTTTGACAATTAGTAGCAAGCAAGACACCTCATTCGGCAACTCTCCTCGCCTGAAGACTTGGGGGACTCCCACCATATGCTACTGCACCTTGATACTCGGAAGTCTCACAACCACTCAGTGACTTGAATTTTTCAAGTCTCCAACCGAGAAGTTTTCCTCACTCGGGAAATTAAGGGAACACTACCTCAAACTACATGCTTCACTCACAAAGCTTCAACAATACAAGTTTCAACAAAAGAAAAAATTCAGAGAACTTTCTGAAGAAGGCTTTGGTGTATTTAACACAATACGTTGAAATGAAGCAAGCTTATTTATTAATATTTCCGATAAGCTACAAATATGTACATACACATGAGTCAAAATAAACAAACAAGAGGGAGCCTTCACAAAGGTTGCTCATGGGAATTCTCAGCAATCGGGAGAGCCCCAGAAAGACGAAGCACCAGAGATTGATTATCCGGAGCCTCAACACTTGGTGAAGCTCCAGAGGACGAAGGCAGAAGTTGCCTCTGGAGTAACGCCACAAACCTCTGATGATCACTCTGAATCCGCACTTCGGACTCCTGCAGCTGATCAAGCTTCCTCTTCATGCTTGTTGAGTAATTAGTTGCGAGCATGTGCAACTCCTTATTCTCATGCCTAAGCACTCTGACCTCTTGCCGAAGACTAGCCACTTCAGCCATCAACGACTCAACCTGACGAGATCGAGCAAGAAGGCGCTGTCCCATGTTTGATACTGAGCCTGCACATCGGACGCTGTAAGCCAGAGAGTCCTGAACAGCGAGTTCGTCGGACCGCCTGGAAAGTATTCTAGTGTCTCTAGGAGTGAGAAGATTTCTGGCCACCACCGAAGCGGTTGTATCATTCATCATCATGGAATCCCCAACTGTAAGAGGACCATTTGGGGATACGAATGACGGCTGCCAAATGTTGGTTGGAGAAGATAGGTCACTATCTTCCCCGACATTCAAGTTAAGGCGACGGTCAGAAGGGCAAGACATATTCGAAGGTGTGGAGAAAAAGAAGAGGTCAGACAAATCAAGTTCTTAGAAGTGCAAGTATGGAGCTTCTACTGGTGGAGATTCAAGTATGATGTGGAACTTAATGCCAGCCTCTATAAAAATCTGCGTTCGACGGAGCTTCAGAAATCGAAGAGGCGTTTGCTTTCTCAAAAGCTGGGCTGCTCAGAGACCACGAGGGCTGATCTCAAAAATCGAAGAGGCACTTCCTTTCTCAAAAGCTGGGCTGCTCAGAGACCACGAGGGCTGATCTCAGAAATCGAAGAAGCACCTGCTTTTTCAGCCTCGTCAGCACCTGTCACATGCACACTCAGCTTTGCGGAAATTACGGGCAATCTGTCGAAGATTTCTGGTGAAGTAGAAAGCACGTGAATCTTACTGTTCAATCACCACTCTCCACATGCACCATCAACTCCTCGGGTACCACATATAACTTTGTCAAAAATCTCTGACAAAGTTTAGGCACGAGAACTTCGAAGTTCCAGCTACCCTACTATTACCCACAGGGGTAAAGGAACAGCATCACTGCTTGACAACTGGAAAGTCCCTATGTGTGTCGACCTCCGTGTTTTGCGGCAAGACAGGTTGGCAAGAACGTCCAACCTTTACTCACTTTCGAGAAAAGACTCCCAACATAATTACTTTCTCAAAAACCGAAACGGCGCCACTCTCCGAATCTCGAGGGCCAGACTCCCAACGGGATTACTTTCTTGAAAACCGAATAGGCACAGCTCTCAGAACTTCGAGAACCAGATCTCCTTAGATAAAGCTTGTCTGTAATCTTCACACGCAACATCAGCTTTCCAGATACAACATACCACTTTTTCAAAGTGCTCTGACAAAGTTAAAGCACGTGAAGCTGGCAGCTCCCACTACATTGCTGTGACCAAGAAGGGTAAAGGAATAGCATTACTACTTGCTATTGGGAAATCCCTATATACGTCGACCTCCCTCCTCTAAGGACAAGCAAACCTGCAAAAATGCTCAACTCTTTCTCGCATTCGAGAAGGCACCCTCAACATAACTTCTCGAAATACTCAGCTTTATTTCCCCCCGATAATACCTCAGCAAATAAGCCACACCAAGAACAAGAGTATCTCATATCATCAGGGTCGAAAGCAAGAGTATCCCATATCATGCTTTCTCCCTGTCATTGTCATTGTCCTTGTCCACACCTGCAGGACAAGGAGAAAGAGAGCAGTCAGTCGGAACCTGAAATCAAACCTCCAATCGGGAACTGACTGCCTGATACCTTTGCCCGGTTACTTACTTAACATTACTCTCGAGTACTCATCCTCAACTGCTGTCAAGGTCACGAATTCCACCAGTAAATACCTCATGACAGTTGATCAGATATTGGCTCTTTACACTGAAGCTGCCAAGCGTGGATGAGTCACTAGGAAGGAATGTTCTGAATGACCATTTAAATGCAAAGGGTACACACCACTTCTGCCAGGCAAAAGATTGAAGCAGAAGGTTCAACGATGAGCTAAAACAGATCGTTACAACACAAGAAGCTTCAACAACCTTTCACTAGCACCGCCGCCGAAGAGCAAAACCTCGCCATACCACATTCATTACTTTGTCAACAGCAAGAGTATCCCATATCATCAGGGTCGATCATACTCTAGATTTGATGGACTTGTTTTGACCCTCAAATTCTTGAGCCGCTGAACTAAGGCGTCGTGAACTGCACGTGTTGATTCATCACCCTTGAATCAAATCCTTAAAGATCATGTCACCAACGACCCTTGAAGATATCACAAGCCCGATTCAAGATCAAGTGTCCGCCACCTTGAATCGAATCCAGTTCAAGATTTAGTCTGTGGAAAGTCCTTTGGAGGAGACTAGAAAACCCTCCGACACAGTTCAAGAATAAGCCTGTGGAAAGTTACTTCTTCAAAAGCAAAAGTATCTCATATCATCTCTTCTCCATCTGCTTCTCCTTATCCTGGCAGCTGAATGAGAGACAAGGAGAAGGAGAACAATCAACCGGAAGCCGAAGTCGAACCTCCGATCCTGGGTTGCTTGCTTGGAAGCCTGACTGCTTACCTTGTCGGTCACCTCCTTCGACAGATCTCCTAGCTCGGCGACTTGGGGGACTCCTACTATAGGGTTTGTATCGCATTTGGCCAAGCCCGAAACTACAAGTAAGCTTCAAGTGAAATTGATACATTACCTTGTGCATCTCCACCGGTTGAAGACACCACCCCTGAATGGAGGAAGCGTACTTCCAGAGAAGATGCCACATCTACCTATGAGAAAGATAAGGCAAATGAAGACGATACCACACCTCGGTACTTAGAAGTTTCGTGATTACTCAGCGGCTTGGATCTTGCAAGTCCCCAACCGAGGAGCTTCCCTCACTCGGGAACTTAGGGGAGCACTGTTTGTACCATACTTGACCAATCCCGAAACTACTTAGCACCGGTCAACGTTATACCGTCAAGGATCCAGAAGAGCTTCCCTTCAACTAGGAGGCCAATCACAATGCGACACATGTCGACATCAGAAGCCAATCACAGCGCGACACGTGTCAACATCAGAAGCCAATCACAACATGACACGTGTCAATGTCAGAACAAAACTAGAAACTCTCTTCTATAAATAGGGATCATTCTCCCACAATAATCTCTAATGTCATTTTGTACTAAACTATTCACTAGAACTCACAAAAGGAGAGCTTGAACCAATGTATTTGTGTAAACCCTTCGCAATTAATGAGAACTCCTCTACTCCGTGGACGTAGCCAATCTGGGTGAACCACGTATATCTTGTGTTTGCTTCTCTGTCTCTATTCATTTATATACCTATCCTCGCTAGTGACCGAAGCAACCAAGTGAAGGTCACAAAACCTGACACTTTCTGTTGTACCAAAGTCCTTGCTGATTTTGTGCATCAACAAGCAGCATATATATATATATCCAAGAGATGGATTGATTATGAATTGGAAGCCTCAAGGCCTATATTTAAGGCCCCACAAAGGCACTTGTCATAATTAATACGGTCTCGCGGATGCATATAGATATGTAGATATACGTATTTTGGATTCAATATCCGTTCTACATCTGCCATGCTAAAGATGGTAGTGGCACGCCTGAGCATCCAAAAGTTAACCTTGATTGTGAGCCTTAAGGCCTACACCTAAGGCCCCATGAAGGCACCTTTCAAAGTTAACGCTGTCCTTCTCTTTCAGCCTTGCCCGACAAGCCTTGCCCGACAAGACTTGCCCGACGAGCCCAGCCCGACAGTATAAGCAGAAGCCCGACAGCAGCTCTCAACCGACGCCGAAACACTCTCCCGGGGAGCTGTGTGCTCGTCGCCCAGGAAGCTTTCCCGACGGAAATTCCTGGCACGAACACCAAGGCTCCAAATATCAGCTGGATAGGAATAATTCTCATTTCGAATTCGCTCAGGCGACATGGAAGTGACCTTCCCAACAAATGTCGCACACTGGTAATTATGTTGCTAGCTTTGTTAATACCAAAAGGCCACTTTTAGTATCTATGCTTCAAATGTAACATGAAAGATGACCAACTCCGTGCAAGTAGCTCAGTCCCTTCCACATTGAAAACATAAAAAAAAGAACCTTAAACACCTAGCAAACGCACCAGTATTCTGATCAATATAGCTGAAACCAAGTGGGAATATTCTTACGCGTAGAAGCTTTTGAAACATAGAAGAAAGTAGATGTTCAGGTATTCTTTTCTGCAACCTTAAGACATCCGCCAATGATCCTCCATCCATTTTCTATTTTTGTCATTATATACAATCATATCATACTTTTACATCAAAGTTTACTAAACGCTTTACACTATAATTTATCAAGCGCTCATCTACTTTATTTTACAATGAAAGCAGATTTATAAAAAAGCACTACAATCACAAACTAGCCCTAAGCTAGATCGATCAGTCCAAATACAGCAAACCAGTCTATAAGAACTTTAGAGCGATTCTTTAGCGCAACCTTGGGCATCTATTTGGCAATCTAGTGATGGACATAGAATGTTTTACGATTTAGGGCTTGATAACTTCTACATAGTATGTGCCAATTTTTTTTTAGCATAGGCGATGTACCTAGGCTTACTTGATACTGCTGTTGTGATACTTAAATTAATTTGTAGGCAAAGTATGTCTTCTAAACTCCCAGCTAGGCTTACTTGATACTGCTGCTGTGATACCTAAATTAATTTGTAGGCAAAGTATGTCTTCTAAACTCCCAGCTAGGCTTACTTGATATTGCTGCCTTGATCCTTAAATTAATTTGTAGGCAAAAGAATGGCTTCTAAACTCCAAGTGTCAAAAGTTAAGATTCCACATATACTTGGTTCACTATTTATTTCGTTATTTTCATTTATAAACACATGATCATGATCTACCTATAATAAAATCTCCTTTGGATAAATTGACAGATTGAGCATGGCAGCAGAGTTCAACTCAGTAGAAAACCCAGGTATCTATCATCAAAATCAAAGTATTAAATCTATATGAAAGGTTGTCTTGGTTTTCTTATGTGTAAAAGAGCGCATGGTCACTCACTCTTGAATTTAATACGAAACTAGATTAAAGTCATAACATGATATGTACTTAAGAAGTTATTTTAAGTTATTCCAGGAGAATTGAAGAAGAAAGTAGTATAAAAGGCCATAGTTAATTACATGCGTACCCTTGACAGATGAGTATCAAGCTCTATTCGATGCTGTAAGGAGGGGTGATTGGCAAGAAAAGGAGATTCTTACCCTGCTTTTCATAGTCACAACAGTTTTAAAACTAGTTTATGAACGGTCATCTGCTTTATTTTACAACTGATTATTCTTAAAGCACAACAAGAACACTTTTTTTGAACGCACATCAATCCCAAATTAGTCCTAAGCTGGATCGATCAGTCCAAATATACAAAAACCAGTCTATTAAGAACCTCAGAGCGATTCCTTAGTGCAACCTTGGGCATCCCTTTGCCAATCTAGTGCTGGACAAAGAATGTTTTGAACTTTAGGGCTTGATAACTTCTACAAATAAATGGTATAATATAACTGGAAACTTGAAAGGAACCTATTACAATTAATCATGCGTCAACGTAGAAATTTTGTCAGCAAGTGAAATGTTCGTGTATGTACAAACAACAACAACATCCAAGCCTTATCCCACTAAATGGGGTCGGGTGTATAATCCTAGAACGCCAGTGCCCTCTGTCACACTGGTACAAGTATAACACAATCAATTAGCAGACTGCTCAGCTTTGCAATTGCTAAATTGTTTCCCTTTCAAATTATTTCTTGTTAAAGAAAATCCAGTTAATTAGTCACTAATTTGGTAACCAATTTTGTACGGTTCCCTTCCACAAGAATTTCACAACCAAAAAGCAGATGAACATTTTGAACTTTTTTCAGAAACCTAAAAGCCCCAAATGGACAGAAACAGAGAAACCCAGAACCCCAAATTTGACAGAAACCCTAAACCCCCAAATTGACAGAAACCAACAAGTGCAGAGCAGAAGATGATAAACAAAGCAAACAAAGTAAAAATTGAAGAATCCAATCGACTGGTATGAAAGAAAATTGAATACAACAAATAGGTTTCGTACCTGATTCTCCTCCAGTAACGACTTTCCTGGCAATAGAATTCCGTGCGCTGTGGTCAAGGTGAGGACCAAGACACAAACTTTTGGACCATATCAAAACTTTGCGTTTTGGCGTGGGGTAAAAGTAAATGTAAAAATATGCAAGCGTGACCAAAAAAATGCAGAAAATGAGAGACAGAGTAATTTTTAGACAATTTTTTTGTTGATTAAAAGATGTGGTTGTTGATGGTTTGATTTGTTTTAATGATTTAAAAAAGAGTTCAATTATCGACCGCCACATCATATAATCTAGAAAATATAATCTAAATATTCAGTCTCTCTAGCATCATAAAAAAAAAAAAAAAAAAAAAAACACACAAGATCCTAGGTGGAAATGGATCCCTTGTTTCGATGTTTTTGGAAGGGAGTGCCACTTGAGCAAATTATAAAAAAAGTTTTTTTTTTAGCTAAAATGGTCTCTCAGGTTAGCATAACTAACTTTGATTCATGAGATTTGAAATTAATAGAAGTGGTCATGAGTTTGTCCACCGTCAATCATTTTGGTCATTCCGTGAAAAATCTCCATTAAATAAGAATAAAATGAAAAAAATACTCTCATTTTTTGTCAAATTATTTTGGCGCATTATTTATTATTGAGCGTATTTTTGTCATTTTAGTATACTTACTTGATACTACTGCTTTGATCCTTAAATTAATTTGTTCGCAAAGTATGGCTTCTAACTCCCAACTAGGTTTACTTGATACTGCTCATTTGATCCTTAGATTAATTTGCAGGCAAAGTCTGACTTCTAAATTCTGAGGTTCCATCTAAGCTTACTTGATACTGTTGCCTTGATCCTTAAATTAATTTGTATGCCAAGTATGGCTTCTAACTCTCAGCTAGGCTTACTTGTTACTGCTCATTTGATCCTTAGATTAATTTGTAGGCAAAGTATGGCTTCTAAATTTCTAGGTTCTCGCTAGGCTTACTTGATACTATTGCTTTGATCCTTATATTAATTTGTATGCTAATTATGGCTTCTAACTCTTAGCTAGGCTTACTTGATACTGCTCATTTGATCCTTAGATTAATTTGTAGGCAAAGTATGGCTTCTAAATTCCCAGGTCCCAGCTAGGCTTTCTTGATACTGCTGCTTTGATCCTTAAATTAATTTGTACACAAAGTATGGCTTCTAACTCCCAGATAGGCTTACTTGATACTGCTTCTTTGATCCTTAGATTAATTTGTAGGCAAAGTATGGCTTCTAAATTTCTAGGTCCTCGCTAGGCTTACTTGATACTATTTGATCCTTAAATTAATTTGTATGCCAAGTATGGCTTCTAACTCCGAGCTAGACCCACTTGATACTGCTCCTTTGATCCTTAGATTAATTTGTAGGCAAAGTATGACTTCTAAATTCCCAGGTCCCAGCTAGGCTTTCTTGATACTGCTGCTTTGATCCTTAAATTAATTTGTAGGCAAAGTATGGCTTCTAACTCCCAGCTAGGCTTACTTGATACTGCTCCTTTGATCTTTAAATTAATGTGATATGAAAAATATGGTAAGTGTAACATTACTCAATTAATAAAAATGAATAAGTATCATAACATTTTTTATAAAAATATTTAAATGATTTTTTTTAATTTAAAATATTTAATTAGTTTTATAATCCAATAGGGCTAGGGAGTGGGTTCCGCCTCAAGCCATGTCAACATTTAACAGAGAAATAGACAGAAAAACTAAAGGAGGTGTGACATTGTAACAAATTTGTAAGATAAGGTATGCCATTGTAATTTTAAAAAATGAGGTATAAGATTGTGGTTCAACCCATAATTGAGGTAGTTTTGTGTAATTTACTTTTAATATTGTCAAGTATTTCTAAACTTAGGTTGCAACAACGAGACTTAAGACATTTTTCTATAAAAAGAGGACAGTAGACGCGTTACCATGTGGAAAATAAAGGACAAACTTCGTATAAAAAACGAGACTTAAGATGTTTTTTTTTATTTCTTTCAAAAAAGTATCATAAGATGTTTAGTCATTGCTAATGTTTAAAGAAATGTAAATATGTTTTTCTTTGCAAACGACGAGGTATATTTTGTTCAATCTACTTTGATTAATATTGTCAGGTCCTTCTAAACTTATTGATTAAGGCAACCTCAGGGCTTGGTATTTTTCTATTATATATGGGCCCGTTTGAGCGAGATTTTTAGAGGGAAAGAAACTTAAAAACTTACAAGGAGTTGTGAAAGATTAAAGAAAATAAAGGGAAAACTGAAAAAATTGATAGAAAGAGGTGAAGGGAAGATGCTCTGCACCGAAATCAGAGAGTTGAAGTGGGAAACGAGATTGCACTTGACACAGCAATTTTCTTAATCTACATACTCCCTAATTATATATGATTAATTAACGTTGACAATAGAAGGTAAAGAATTCTATAATTGTGAATAAATTCATTAATATCGAATAGATATAATACATAAATATTTGTGTAGGGCTTGACTTGCTACTAGATAACGCTGAGTGACACTACCACCTATCCAAAACTTGCCATGTGTTAAACCAAATTCACGGAGGACTCTCCTTATTTATTTATTTTTTTAACAAACAATATTATCTACACTAAGGAGATAGATGATGGGCTAAGCCTCAAGTGCAAACAATAATGTGGTTCAAATTCACCTTTGGCAAGAACTGAACCTAAGACTTATGTGAGTATGAATACTACTAAACTGTATGACTATCCTTATTAAGTTTAATTTTAAAATTAAAAATACTATATTACAACATACTTGATTAGTTAATTAAAATCGAAAAATAAAAGTAAAAACGACTTTCTCAAGTGCACCCCATCCCTCTCCTCCTCGTCCTCACCAACCTTCCCCATCATTTAAATTAATCAATACCCACGTATCCAGAAATTTATATCTTCTTCGATTTATTAGACCTTAAAAACCTGTTAAAAAAGCTTACTAATACCTTGTTTTTCTTCTAACCATCAAAGTCTTTTTTTAATAAAGATACAGAAATTATTGTCTGAGTTGTACAGAGTGAGAATTTGTTAGGAAAAAAAAAATTATGGTTTTATTTGGTCGGGTTTGGCTGTCACTTCTCTGTATATTTGATCAAAATATTTCCAGTTAATCATACCCAGTAACAAAGATATATGAAACAAATCAAACTATCTTTTCCTATTTTTCTTTTTCAATCACATCTCACAAAACCTTAAAATTAATCAAAGTATCACAGCATATTTACAAAATTCAATAATTGTTATATGATTAATCTACAAACTCTTTAATTATTATATGACTAATTATTGTTGATTATATATAGTGTAGAGAATTCAACAATTGTGAAGGAATCATTGATATCAAATTGATACAGTACACGTCTTTATACATATAAAATGATCAATTAAAATCCTACAATTATGCATATACAAATTGCTGATAGTGTTTTATAAAGTTTGTATTTTGTTTTTGGATTTATGAGGAAGGATTTGTGAATGAAATGAAGGGAAAAAGCGGAGAGAATTTCTCAGAGGAATGTCTGCTATAGACGCTGTGTATTGTGGACAAGGATTGTCTGCCCTCTAATTTTTCATGTCCTTCCATGCCCTCCTGTTTGTGTGGTCACGGTTAAGCCATGTCAACATTTTATATTACTATTCATTTTTGTCTTATTATCTTTATAAAAAATAATATAAAATGTTAACGTGACTTAACTGTGACACAAAACAAGAGGGCATGGAAGGGCATAGAAAATTAAAGGGCAGACAATCCTTGTCTGTGTATTGTAGCCCTCTTGGCTCATCTATACATGACATTGATATGGGAAAGGTAAAGAAGGAGGCATATTATCTGCCCTCCCACTTCCGTGCCCTCTCGTGCCTTCCTATTTTGTATGGTCACGGTTAAGTCACATCAACATTTTATATATATATATATATATATATATATTTTTATAGAGATAATAAGATAAAAAAATAGTAATATAAAATATTGACGTGACTTAATCGTAACCACACAAACAAAAAGGCACGGGAGGACACAATAAATGGAAGGGAAGAGAATCTGCCTCTGGTAAAGAATGACATGACATTGATACGGGAAAGGTAAAGAATGAGAGGGGGAGTGAACGGAAAAAACGAACCAGGATCCTCGCCGGATCTTTCCCTAGGGATCCTAGGGATCCCGCAATCTTGTCCGTTCATTTTATATCGTGCGGTCAGTTTTCGTTAGGTACTATTCATATTTGAATTTTAAAATTTAAATTTTAAATGATTTATGACCGCACGATATACGATGAACGGACAAGATTGCGGGATCCCTAGGATCCCTAGGGAAATGCTCAGGAGACACTCCTCTCTCGGAAAAAACAAAGTGAAAAAGGGAAAGGAAGATAAAGTGGTCACGTCGGTGGGGTTGCCCGGGGGGGGAGGTGGCTTGGGGTGTGCAAAAGGTATAATGGCACAAGATTCCGAATCTCAAAATTTTTTATCCTCTTATATATTACATGGGTATAAATTTTCTAATAAAAAAGTTTTCAATTGAAAGAAAAATCATCATATGATTTTATCTATATTACAATTAATTTTATCTATATTACTATGCTTTAAAAAATTTAGAACATCAAATGTGTTTGATAAAAAAAATTATTTTATTAAAAAACTGCCATTAATGACAATAGAAAATTATAGAAAAAACAGAAGTGAGGTTTACTATGCCTTTAAAAAAAGTTTTTTTGTTTTAAAGTATAGTAATGAGTGCCCATTTAATGAAAAATTTTAAATAACAAGTATAACTCTATATATTTTACAATGTTACAATTTTTGCCTTTACATTATTGTCTTTGACAATTATTATCAAATTAAATACCATATCATTTTTAGTAATTGAACATATGCTAATCATAACTGAACCGCGTTAACTATTAATACGTAAATTAAAAAAAAAAGATAGAGGAGAAAACCAACGGTGCACCCTATTTGAGCTTCTGCTTTCAAATTTATTAGCCTTCACGCACGTACTCACGCGCATGTAGAAGATATTTTTTGAATCACGGCGTGCTACGCGTGACTCACACATTTTAAATATATTTATATGCGTAAATTGACAAAAAGAAAGTTAAATATTTGAAGTAAATGAATAATCTTAGATCATGCTAGAAGAAATCCCTCATAAACCAATTAAAGCTGCTGAATTCACATAATAAAATCGGTCTCTATAGAATTTACATTAACAATAGAGAAAATAATATTTAATAAACAATTGATTGAATCACATTATTGCTAACCTATTATGAGACTAAGTCCACCATCTCCCCCTTAGTGTAGATAATATCGTTTATTAAAAAAAACAATCATTTGACAACTAATTTAATTACATTATTATCTACGTGCGAAAAACCTTTTTTTATAACCGGCATTACACCCCTCTTAAGATGTTTTGAACGTGTTTAAAAATAGAGAAAATAATATTTAATAAACAACTGATTGAATCACATTATTGCTAGCTCATTGTGAGGCTAAGCCCACCCCTCCCCTTAGTGTAAATAATATCGTTTGTTAAAAAAAAAAAAATCATTTGACAACTAATTTAATCACATTATTATCCACGTGCGAAAGATTTTTTTTATAACCGGCATTACACGCCTCTTAAGATGTTTTGAACATGTTTAAAATAGAGGAAATAATATTTAATAAGCAACTGATTGAATCATACTATTGCTAGCCCATTGTGAGGCTAAACCCACCCCCTCCCCCTTAGTATAGATAATACCGTTTGTTAAAAAAAGTTATTTGACAACTAATTTAATCACATTATTATCCTCGTGCGAATGACTTTTTTTTATAACCGGCATTACACGCATCTTAAAATGTTTTGAACGTGTTTAAAAGTAGAGATATTGAATCACATTATTACTAGCCTATTGTGAGATACTAATTATAAAAAAGAAACAAACAAACCACAAAAAAAATTAATTATTAAAAAAATATTATTAAAATAACGAAAATACCCCTGTTTTATTTGATGCATTATTTTAGAATGCATTTGAAGTTTTTTGTCTTGGAGCTATTTTTGTTCAAATATTTTTATTGAGGCTTGGTGTTGGTGACACCAAAATCACTATTCACCTTTTTAGGTTTATATATAGGTACATAGTACCACACCTCGCCAGTGTCTTCCGTACTACCCCTCTCTCCCTCCATCTAATTCCAAAGATTGAATGAAATACAGAACTCAAAAGCTTCGAATTTCAAAATCCCAAACATAAACATAGAAGTAAAAGTCAATAAAACATACTCAAAATTCCAAATCAAACGAGAGAGATGAAGATGAGGGGATCAGGAATTTGGTGAGTTCCAGTCGGGGAGCGGTTGGCTGTTCTCGGCGCTGGATCCGCATATCGGAGTGGAGCAAAGATAGGATAAGGTATGATTGAGAAAACCCATTTTGCTTTTTCAAGAATTACTTCAAGCTTTTTGGATATGCTAGCCCGCAGTGATAGGTGAGGAAGAGAGGGAGTCCGCCGGCGAGGTAGTGTTGGGGTGCGTGGGGATTAGGGGAATGCTTAGGTTATTTCTTTTTCTTTAGTATTTAGTATTTATTTTTTAACCGTGTGAATTGAAGTTAAGTTAAAAAACACGTGTCACTCAATTTTTTGGAGAAAACTTTGGGTGCAAAAAATTTGAGACTCGGTACAAAATATATCCTCACAACAAATGTTACTCCAGAGGCTTTCTTTCTATCCAAACTCTGTATTTGATTTCTGTACGGGTGATAGTAACCTATGAAGGTATGGCTTTTATAGGAACCAAGAAACCAAGAAAGCAATAGGAACTTAGCAGCACCAGTGCTATAGAACCCCAATTCAAGCTGAAGTTTTATCAGAAGGCTTCCCCGTTTCAATTCAAGTTGTGAGTTGTTAATTACTTATACTTTGGTTCACTATTTCTTTCTTTGTTTCCATGTATGAACACATGATCATGATCTACCAATAATAAAATCTCTTTTGGATAAATTGACAGATTGAGCATGGCAGAAGAGATCAAGCCAGTAGAAAAACCAGGTATCTATCATGAAAATCAAAGTATTAAATATATATATGATAGGTTCTCTTGGTTTCCTTTTATGTAAGGAATACATGGTCAGTCCTTTTGTGTAAGGAATACATGGTCAGTCCTTTTGTGTAAGGAATACATGGTCAGTCACTCATGAATGAGCATGGCAGCAGAGATCAACCCAGTAGAAAACCCAGGTATCTATCATGAAAATCAAAGTACTAAATGTATATGAAAGGTTCTCTTGGTTTCCTTTTGTGTAAGGAATACATGGCCAGTCACTCTTGAATTTAATATCAAGGGTGAAACCATGGATAATAAATGGATGTGCTTTCAAGGTTTTATCTCAAACCTTGATATCAAATTCAAGATTGGTGACCAAAAGAACGAGATTCGACATGTTTATCAGTATCTTGTGTATTATTTTCTTTAATCTTTCTGTTTAAAATTTTAATTTTGATTTTTTTCCCTATAATCCAGTGTTTCACAATAAGGTTATCTCAAAACCTGATATCAAATTAAGGATTAGAGATTGTTGGGTGTTGAGGGATAAAAGTTGGGTGTGAAGAAAACCAACGGTGCACCCTTTTGAGCTTCTGCTGTCAAATTTATGCATGCCACACCTCCCCCTCTCTTCAATCGTAGGTGGGATATGGTGTGATTGAGAGAACCGATTTTGCTGTTCCAAGATTCACTTCAAACGTTTTGGATATGCTCGCCGGCAGTGATACTTGAAATTAAGTTAAAAGACATGTGTCAATCAATTAGATAAAAAAAGGTCGTACCCAGTGCACAAGGCTCCCGCTTTACGCAGGGTCTGGGAGAGGTGAATGTCGGCTAGCCTTACCCCCATTTATGGAGAGGCTACTAAAAATTTTGAGTGCAGAATATTTGGACTCATACAAAATATAGGGTAATGTTGAGGAGATTAAATTTGGAAACTAAATAATGTGCAAACTAAATGATGTGTAAAATGTCCTTTAGTTTTCAAAATTTAGTCTATAAATTTAGTTTTCCTATCATTATCCCAAAATATATCGTCACAACAAACATTACTCTAGAGGCTTTCTTTCTATCCAAAATCTTCTTTCTATACGAAACTCTGTTCTGAGTTTTGTACGGATGATAGAAACGTATGAGGGTATGGCTTTTATAGGAAACTAAGAAACCAAGAAAACAATAGGTTTCCTTGCTTCACTCCCATCGCAAAACCAATAATTAACCATCTCATTTTTTATTTTACTTTTTAAAAATGATGTACCTTTCATATTTGTCTTTTTTACTCATAATTTGAGACTTGACAAGTGTATTCTACCAACAAATTAAACTAAATTTTGACCATGAGTTATGAGTTTAATTTGGTAGTAGAACACACATATCAAGTGATGAGTGAAAAAAGCGAATAGGTAAAGGGGAATGAGGAAGGTATCTAGCATTCCTCTTACTTTATTCAGTCTTCACTATTTTTTTCTTTTCTTTCTGTCATTTCTCCTCCACCAAATAAGGAGGGATATCTCATCAGAAAGTAGTTAATATATCCCTTGTATAAAATGCCATATTTAATTACATACGTACCCTTGACAGGTGATTATGATCCTTGGTTCGAAGCTGTAAGCAGGGGTGATTGGTGTAAAGCGAAGGAGTTTCTCACCCAACACCCCAGTGCAATAACAGCAACGGATTCAGTTGGGGACACAGCTCTTCACAACGCAGTATTAATGGGGCACGAGCAAATTGTGGAAGAGCTGGTGCAGTTGATGACGGAAGAGCAATTGGAGACCAAAAATAAATGGGGTCTGACGGCTTTTGCTCTTGCTGCTGGAGAAAACATCAAGATGGTTGAATGCTTGGTTGCGAAGAACAACAAACTAGTCGGTATTGCCGATGCCTCCCAAGTGACTCCGATTCTCATTGCCGCTGAGAATCACCGATGGGATATAGTTCGGTACCTCTACTCTAAAACTCCACTCGAAGATCTAAGGCCAGATATTGGCCCTTGCGGCTCTCAACTTGTTATCTGTTGTCTTCGGGCCAAACAATTTGGTAACGAAACTACTCTTAACCGAATCAAATTTTCTGCACTATATATAGTATATATACATATATATGTGCCTTTTATCAAGCGGGATCCCCATTTTAGCTGAAAAATAGAGATGATGCGGCGAGCCGTCTGATTTCTTTTAGTGAGTTCTTGCGGCTGGACATTAAAGATGCATTTATTACATTTCTTGTTCTTTCTTTTCTTACTTTCCTTTCTCTGCCTCGCGAAGGACCGAACAATTTGAGTCAGAACTCAATAAGTTTTAATCTTTAATCAATCCCTAATCTTTCCATCTTTTTTTAACCACTGTTCCTCTTTTTTTATCTTCAATTTCTAACCACTGAACAATTTGAGTCAGAACTCAATAAGTTTTAATCTTTAATATTTGAAAAAAAAAAGAAGCAAATAATTGAAACCAATCTCTAGAAATTAGAAATTGAAACGAAAAAAAAAAACTCCAAAATCCTTAAATCCATTCTCCAGGTTGCCCAAAATGATCAGGGGGAAAAGATTTGGGTTCGATTGGATCTCGGTTGTCCTGGCTATGCGTAGTTCGCGAGGCGGAGATTCAGAGCAACGGAGAAAAAGAGAAAAGAAATGTAATAAGTTGTGTTTAGTTGCAACCCCACGATCTCATTAAAAGAGATCGGACGGCTGTCGCATCATCCTTATTTTTCAGTTAAAATGGAGGTTCCTTAAATAGCCTTTAAAGAGCCTCATACACATATATATATATAGTCTAAATGTGCATACATACAGATATTGTATTCGAGTTACTTGACCGTTGCCCAGGCTTGGGATGTGCTAAAGGCTTCACAAGTTACCCTATATATGAATTTGCTTTTCTGCCCTCTGCATTTCTGAGTGGGACGTCGCTCAAATGCTGGCAACGGTGGATTTATAAATGTTAGTAATATTCTCCCTTTTCTTTTATTACCATCAACTTTGTCAACATTATATGTGGCATGTATAAATGTCACCTTCCACATAAGGGGTTCATGAGTTGGTTCGAATAGGGTGGTCTTCCTAATATTTTTCTTAAATCGTACTATAAATGGATACTATCATAATGGTGTGTTTACATTCACAAAATCTGTAGTAAAAGAAAATTGGTCTAATGTCAAAGATATTATGTACAAGGAGTATTTTGAATGAGGAAGTCGTATTTCTTGTTAGGTATACACGTAGGGCTAGAGCATGCTCCTTCCATCAATGATGTTTGTATAAATGTTCAAATTCAAGAAAATGAACAAGGTGATCAAAGGAATAGCACAGGTATGTTACATCTCAGAACTCAAACTATGATTTGATATGTTGAACTGTTGAATTCTTCACATTTTTTGTATTTTTCTCCAATTATTCATCCAAAGTCGGTCGCCGTATACTCTCTCCCTCTGTCAATCTTGAAGGACTTGTCAACAAAATCAAGTCCATTTGTTTCATTTTTATAGGTAAGTGATTTTCACACTCTTTTAAACATTTTACATACCCTTATTTAATCATAGTCGTTGATTTTGTTGAATTTATTCAATTTCGATGACCATGAAGTAGGGAATGTAAATTATGAAGGGTGTGTGAAAATCACTTCTTTTTTATTGATTTATTGGATTCAAATTTATATGAAGATTCATTCATTTGAATTTGGGACCAAATTTTTTATTGGGATCAAAACCTTCGAGGATTTGTACGGACTGGATTAGAAATACGGAACCCAATTGGATTTGGAAATTGCAGTTGGAATGGGCATAGGCAGGCTGCTGCAAGCTTCCAAATCATATGGTGCTGCAGGGTTTCATATAAAATTTCCCTACAATAAATAAGAATTGCATTTTATTTTTCTTTGCTTATGCCATATATAACCAAATCAGCATATGAAGAATTTTGCAGCAAAATTTAATTTTAAATTTGTTTCGCAGTCTTCGGTTTATTACAAGGACTTCAATCGAGGCTTTCACAGTCTTTGGGTATGTGGGCATTAAGTTTTTATTTTTATTTTTATAGAAAATGGTAAACACACAAGTAACTTCTCTCACACCTCCGTTGAAATTATGCATGTTGATTTTGTTTGATTTATCAAGTTTAGAAGAAAATTTTCAATGTGCTTGACATACGGGGACGTGTCAGTGGTGAGATACTTGTGTTAAAAAATTAACTAACTTGAAAAATAAAACTTCTCTTCACTTATATAATAACACTTGGTGTACCGTCCGTATTCCAGGCACAAAAAAAATTTCTCCAAATTTAGAGGATTATGTGAGAAACTTAAAATTGTGTGAAAATCAACTCTCAGTTTTCATTTGTTTAAATTATCAATTTATTTATTAATGGACTCGTAAAAATATGGTTGTGAGTTGTAATATTGTTTTGAATGTTCATGTAGGAATCAACCGCATTCGTGATCTGAAATTGCTCCATGTTCGGTCACTTCAAATTTTGAACGGCACTTGTGAGGAGATAAAACATTTAAATAATGATGAAATGATGAGATATAAACTATATGAAACAGTATTCAATGCTGTTGAAAATGGGATTGTTGAGATCGTTATTTCTTTATGCAAAGCCAAACCAGAATTATTGGTCAGAAAAAGACAAAGGGAAGGACCAAACCAAGAGTCCATATTTCCAGAGTCCACAATTCAGGACTCCATATTGCAAAAGCCCACATTTCAGGAGTCCATATTTCATTACGCTGTTGAATGCCGTCAGGAAAAAGTTTATAGCCTTGTATACGGGGCTGGTAAAAGAAATTACCTTGCGACTTTGAAAAATAGTCGGGTGGAAAGCATGCTATATCATGCTGGGATGTTATCTCCATTGGCAAAGGAAAAGCTTGATGGTATTGCAGGTGCAGCCTTGCAAATGCAGAGAGAAAGGCAATGGTACAAGGTTAGAATTATTTCCTTTTATATTATTCTTCTAGGCGTAATTACATCTATGACCCCTGAAATTCATTCCGAATACTTAATCCCATGAAATTCAAATTGTGTCACTTAATACTTTGGAATTTAACTTCTTTCTCAATTTGTCACATGCCGATGCCGATGCCGTCCAACAATAATATCAATTCTACCTCATTATATGCTTAAGCTCAAACTGTATCCATGTATCAAATGATGCATTATTTTTTTTCTTTTCTAATCATTGAAAGAACACGATCAACTAAAAGCCAAAGGGTCATAAAAAATTGGAAGAAAAAAATATTTTTAATCGATGAAATAGAAAAATGGAGAATGTGAACCTAATTTCTATTTTTTTTTATTTATGAGATCGTTATATGATTTTAGTTGTATTGTTAATTTTATCTTGTACTTAATGATAATTATGCAATAAGGTTAAAAAAAACAATAAAAGCTAAACATGAAATGAATAGTTTACAAAACAGTTGCTTATAATGGCCAAATTTCAATAAGATGCACATATATCCTTCATTTTTTTCCCTTTAAAATTACTGAAAGAATACGATCACCTCATATCACTACGATGAATTAGTTTTTGTTCAATGAAATGCAGGAGGTAGAGAGCATGGTTACAGCCCCGGGAGCCCCACCTTTTAAAGAAGATGGTTTGACAGCCGCTAGATTATTTACCAAGAACCACAAGGAATTGCATGAGAAAGGAGAAAAGTGGATGAAAGACACAGCAAGTTCTTATATAATTGTCAGTGCCCTCATTATAACAATCATGTTTGCTGCAGCATTCACAGTTCCGGGTGGAAACAATCAAGAAACAGGGTTTCCCATATTCTTAAATGAAAAGTTATTTATGATTTTTGTAGTTTCAGATGCAATTTCGCTCTTTTCTTCTGTAACTTCAGCGTTCCTGTTTCTGAGCATCCTTACATCGCGTTATGCTAAAGATGATTTTCTCAAATCCTTACCCACAAAGATGATAATAGGCCTTTCCACACTCTTCATCTCCGTTGTGACCATGATGGTTGCCTTCTCTTCTGCCATATTCCTCATGCTTCGTGACAAATCATCGATTAGTACTCCAATAATTTTCCTTGCTGGTGTTCCCGTCATTTTATTTGTTTGGATGCAATTTCCCCTTCTCCTTGAGATTTTTGTGTCTACCTATGGCAGAGGAATATTCGATAGGAAAGTCAAACGCTGGATATAAATTCTTGATGGTTTATGCAATATGTTGTGTAACTGAAGTAATGTAATGTTTGTCAGTTCTAAGAAAGCTTGTATGCAGTGTACACACTATGTATGTGTTTGGTTCCTATAATAAAATCCCCATTGTTTAAATTTTTTTATATTTGTTCTCCAGTCTCCAGAAGATATAATTTCACTGGACAAATTAATATTTGTTCCTATAATTTCACTTCTATGATAGGAAAGTCAAACGCTGGATATAAATTATTGATGGTGTATGCGATATATTGTTTAACTGTAGTAATATAATATTTGTCACTTCTAAAAAAACTTGTATGCATTATACACACTATGCAAGTGTTTGGCTCCTATAATTAAAAACCCCATTGTCAATGATGAGTCAAATTTATATTATATATTTTACCCTATTGTTTGTATGTTTTGATAATTATTTTAGTGAAATTTTGGTACTTTGATATAATTTTTTTTAACAACGATATTTATCTACGGTAAGGGGTGAGAGATTGGGCTAAGCCTCACAATGGCTAGCAATAATGTGGTTCAAATTCACTTTTAGTGAAAATCGAACCTAAGACTTCTTACTTACAAGTAAAAAGGAATATCATTAAGCAGTAATACTAAATGGCGATACTTTGATATAATTTGACTGCAAAACTTGAAGGAAGTTTGATGTTCTACCATAAATCTAATTGGCAACACGGGGAATAACCTTATTACTTATAAATACATACAAGGTCTTTTCTTTCTCCAATATGAGATTCATATTCTCAACAGAAATTAGAGCGGGAAAGATATGGTCTTGGATCATATATTTATGAATGTGATTGAAGGTGGAAATGGGATTGAAGTCTTGGATTGAATCACCTTGGCCATGTTGGTAGAGTTTGTTGGAAATTTTAATATTATTTTTATTATAATATTAAATTTATTAATTGAATGGAAATTTATAAGTGATGCTTTTTGGTGAAAATACGTGTCTATATTAATGAAGAATTGCAACTTTTGACTTTTCATGAATGGTCACATGTTTTCCAAAAAAGGTATCTCAAATTTTATAAATAAGAAAGCCCCCTGTAATCATTCAATGATCATTTTATTAGTTACATAATTATACATAGAGTAACTAAATATTAAAGAGTCTCATTGAATCCATACGAGAGTGTTCAACACAATCGTGGTTCATTAGAATCTTGTGATTTAGAGTGCTACTATTACAAGGACGTGGTCGTTGTATTTTTGGAGACAAACGCCGATCAACCATAAGCACCGTAGTGAGACATAAACTTGTCTTAAGAACAGAGTGTTTAACACTTGCCTCGACCTTATTTCTTGGTTTTTCTAACCTATTATATCATATTCATTTAACCATGATTATTCGTGTGCATGCATTATTTTGATATATAATTGTATCACTTATTTCTTAATTTTCTATGTGATTTAATACAGCAATTAGACTCTATTTTTCCATGATCACTCGATCGCATGAACCAATAAATTTACATCCAATCAATTGGCCAATAAATTTACATCGCTCGATCGTCATTTCTAAGAAAGCTTGTACGGCCATCGCATGAAGCGATGCAATGCTCCAAGTCCAAGTCTTGAGCTGCAAGAAAAAGTGACTGTGCCGTTGCAGTCCAATACAGAAATGTACTAATGCTGTATATTTAAAGCAATAGCCTTCGCTGCCAAAACTATAAGTTCATTCCCTACAACTTGTCTTCAAAAATGTAGAAGACATGTTTCATGACTTTTAGTAAACTGAAAATTTCACCCTTAGATATCTTTTTTGTGACAAGATCAATCCCTTGGAAAATGGCTCACATGTGTTGCAGAGTTGCGGATGAAATGTTTAACTAAAGTTTTAACGAAAATTTAATGGAGATGGTACAATCACACTAAAACATGAGCATGATTTTATGTTTCCATAGTATTTGCAAACACACATAGTTAAAAAAAAAAAAAAAATCCGGTAGTATTTGTGCAATTTTTCCCCAAATTAAATAAAAAGAATCATGCGAAGCCAAAGAACCAGTATGATCTCAACATAAATTGAATTGACAATTGTAGTCAATTATATATATCAAACAAATCAACGGGTTTGACAACAATTAACGTTCTCATAGGGGTTTTAGTTGAACTGTAATTTCTAATTCCACGTTAGACTAAATTTTAATTACAAATTCGGACATACTTAGATAAAAATTGGAATACGTACATAAGTTCCACTGTGCGTTTTTTGGTCGATGAGGTCCTTGATTCTCACTGATTTTGGTTTGATGGCGCGGATGGTTGAGGATTTGATATTGAGTTCCTCCAAGTTGGAGGTTTTGGAACTTCGAAGCTGCACTGAACTTGACGATCGTTGGAAGATCTGTAGCAAAAGCATGGAAAGGATAGCCATTGAACCTGAGAGTTACGATTACGATCGTGGATTCAACCGGAGGGTTTTGGTTGTTGTTTGCCCAAACGTTTCTTCGTTCAGTTTCGATGCCGGTTGGTTTGTCAAGTTTGTGTGAAGGATGGTTCGTCCCCATACGAGATTCACGCTGACTGATACCGAGCTCCGAAAGAGTGGTTTAAGGTAATTTTCTTGATTTGTGTTCTAATAAAGTATTATTTTATTGATTTATTATTTCTTGAGCAAAGTGGTTTGGTACTGAGATGATTTTGAAAAAAATGGGTATAAAAAAAAGCTAGGAGCCAGTTTTTTTATGTTTGGTAAACATTTAGATTTAGTTTTTTTTTCACAGTTTTGAGTAAAAAAAGCCAAAAACACAAAGCTAAAAAACCCAGCTTTGAAAAACCGATTTTTTTTCACATCTGTTTTACATAAAAGTTTACCAAATACTATAATACTATTTTTTTAATTTTTTTTATTTTTATCAAAAACACTTTTACAAAAAAGTTTACCAAACACTCTGGTGCTTTATTTTACAGCTGCTTATTCTCATAGCACAGCATAATCAGCTTTTTTTTCAAAGCACAACAATACCAAACCAGCCCGCAATAATACCAAAGATTTGAGCCGCATGTAGCAGCTTGGTTGGTATTCTGATTACATAGATTTTGGTGTTTTCGGACTTGAAATATAGCCGTGTATTTCGAATGAGATTGTATCTTATTACGAAGCTCTGTGGTTTATACACTGAATTTCTAGGAATTGAAAGGTTTAATTTTGATGTTTTTGAGACTCGTAGATATGGCGGTGTAATCGTGAGTGAGACTCTGTCTTCTAGGAATCGAAAGAGACGTTAACAGGAGATAAAGCAAGGCGGTGTAATTTTGTGATTGAATTGGCCATGCCTGGTTATTCTTCCAAATACAGGGGAACCGAATAGTGTTTGTGGCAGCCTTTCTCTTCAGCGCAGATGCAGGGGGACGTATCGGAACATTTTTCTCATCGGCATTACTTTTCTTAGATGATCTTGGAGCCTCCTGGTTTTTCTTGCCTACTTCATAGCTAGAGTTTATAAAGAAGAGTAAAGAAAGAACAATTCCGGCTTCGTGATAGAGAAGCATTTTTGTGGAAGCATATGCAAGGAATCATTTAGTTGTGTTCTGCTAAAAAAATAAAAGGAATAGCATAACTGGAAACTTGAAAGGAATTTATTACACTTAAACATGCGTGACGTAGTAATTTTGTCAGAAAGTGAAATATTCATGTAAGTATAAACCACAACAACAATCAAATCTTATCTCACTGAGCGGGTTGGCTATATGAATCTTAGTAATTGACACTGGTACAACACAATCAATTAGCAGACTTCTCAGCTTTGTAATTGCTAAATTGTTGCTTTCTTGTTCAAGAAAAGCCAGTTAATTAGCCACTTGTGAGTTTGATTAGTAATACAACAATTTGGTAACCAATTTTCTAGGGTTCCTTCCATTTCCACAAGAATTTTAAAATTTTGAACTTGTTCGAACACAACCAGACAGCAGATGAAAATTTTGAACTTTTTCAGAAACATAAAAGCCCCAAATGGACAGAAACAGAGAAACCCAGAACCCCAAATTTGACAGAAACCCTAAACCCCCAAATTGACAGAAACCAACAAGTGCAGAGCAGAAGATGATAAAAAAACCAAACGAAGTAAAATTGCAGAATCCAATCGACTGGTATGAAAGAAAATTGAATAGAACAAAAGGGTCCGTACCTGATTCATCTCCATTAACGACGTTCGTGGCAAAAAGAATTCCGTGTGCTGTGTTCTAGGTGAGAACCAAGACACAATTTTTTGGACCAGATCAAAACTTTGCGTTCTGGTTTGACGTGTAAAAGTAAATGTAAAAATATGCAAGCGTTTGACGATAAAAATACAGAAAATGTAAGGATTGTTGCAGTCTATTAGATTATAGATGCGATCGTATAAATCCTATCATATCTAAAGTATCCTTATGAGATTCTATTATATTAGACTAGATATTATCTTATTAAAATTGTAATTTTATTGGGGTAAATGATTTACCTTCCCTACTACATGGGATGAAATAACACACACCCTGTATTCTAGAGAAGATGAAGCGTATTCTGAGTGATCTGTATACTACGACCATATGTCCCATAGAGAGTCACTATATGGTCAGCCCTACCTTTGGGACCGCACATGAAATTACAATTTGGCATGATTGTTTGGGACATCTTGGATGAATCGCGATGCGTCGTATCCTCAAATCACTAACCTGAAGTTTAGGTTTGATTCAAGGAATCGCATGTCAAACATGTTCAATGGGAAAACTTATTACTAAGGCTTTTTATGACAAGATTTGTTTTAATCCTCCCATTTTTCTACAAAGGATTCAATGGGACATTTGTGGATCGATTCACCCTCCATGCAGACCATTTAGATATTTTACAGTTTTGGTTGATACTTCCACACGTTGGTCACATATGTGCTTGCTGTCCACAAGGAACGCTACATTCTCCAAACTAGGTTATCAAGCTCAAGGCTCACCACCCTGATTATCCAATCATATTTATTCGATTGAATAATGTTGGAGAATTCACATATAAAACTTTTGATGACTATTGCATGTCGGTTGGGGTTGAAGTTGAACATCTAATACCTCATGTTCACATCCAAAATGGCCTGGTAGAGGTATTCATTAAGCACTTACAAATAATTGCTCGATTATTGGTCATATGTACCAAGCTTCCGATCGCTGCTTAAGGTCATGTAATATTACACAGCCATGTTGGTCTGCCTGAGGCCTGTTGCAACCCAATCATATAGTGCCATTCAGTTGGTTACCAGATATGAACCCGACATATCGAATCTGTACATTTTTTGTTGTGTGGTCTATGTGCCGATTTTACCGCCCTTATGTAAAAAAATGGGGCCTCAGCGAAAGATGAGAATTTATGTCAAATATGATTCTCCTTCGATCATTAGTTACTTAGAATCTTTGATAGGTGATTTGTTTATCGCTCGTTTTGCGGATTGTCACTTTTATGAGATGATTTTCCCTTTGTTAGGGGAGATAAGAACGTTAACGTCCCTGAAGATTGACACGAATTATCGTGGACGACTCCCACTTTGTCTCACTTAGATCCCCACACCGCTTAGTCTGAAACTAAAGTGCAGTGCATATTAGATCTCTAGAGCATAGCTCAGAGCATGCTAGATGTTTTCACCGGTCTAACGTGAGTGAAAAGATCACATATTTCAGTTGCGAATGTGCCTGCAAAGATGGATGTTCCAAATGTACGACGGACTTCTCTCCTAGAGGCTCGAGACGCCAACTTTTGCAATCCACGTATATTAGTGGCTAACCAATCATTTGCCCTTACACATAAGAGTGGTAGACCTCTTGGTTCAAATGATTCATACCCTCAAAAGAGGAAACCCACAACACAGAAACCTGAAGAGCCTACCATGAATCTGACTGTCACTTACTCATTCTATCAAACTCATAAGGAAATTCCAGATTATAGAAGTGTCCTTGAAGAAAAGAATCCACCACCCGAGAATTGTGAGATTTCAATCTATTATGCTAACTTAGATGATGTGTGGTGTAGAAATGAAATGATCGTCGACGATGCATTAACATATGTAGTAGCTACTGAGATCATGTTGAGCGATGACAATAAACCCCATTCCATTGATGAATGTCAACGTAGAACCGATTGGTCAAACTGAAAACAAGCAATCCAAGTCGAACTCGATTCGCTTGCGAAACATAAGATGTTTGGACTTGTAGCTCATGCTCTTCTACATGTGAAGCCCGTTGGCTATAAGTAGGTTTTCGTTTGGAAGTGTAACGAGAAGAATGAAATTGTGTGTTACAAAGCTCGTCTTGTTAAGGAAGGCTTCTCACAATGCCCTAAGATTGACTATGACAAAACTTATTCACCCATTATGGATGTGATTACTTTTCGCTACCTTATCAATTTGATAGTTTTCGAAAAAACAGAGTATTCAACTAATAAACGTAGTACTCTATGGGGATCTTGATACGGAAATTTATATAAAAGTTCTTGAAGGACTTACATTGACTTGATCACATATTTCCAAACCCCATAACACACTATCAATTCGGCTGAGGCGTTCACTATACGGTTTGAAGCAATTCGAAAGAATGTGGTATAACCATCTGAGTAAGTATTTGACTAGTCAAGGATATGTGAACAGCGAACTATGCCCTTGTGTGTTCATTAAGAAGTCACATTCCGGTTTTGCAAAAGTTGTAGTATATTTCGATGACATGAACCTCATCAGGATTCCTGAAGAGCTCGCGAAACTGCCGCGTATCTGAAGTCGAAATTTGAGATGAAAGATCTAGGAAAGACTTGATACTATCTTGGTTTCGAGATAAAGCACCCTTCGTATGAAATCTTAGTATATCAATCGAACTACACCTAGAAAGTGTTACACTGCTTTAACGAGGATAAAGCGAAGGCTTCAAGTACTCCTATGATTGTTCGTTCGTTAGATGCAAAACGAGATCCTTTCAGTCCAAATGAGGATAATGAAGAGATTTTGGAGCATGAAGTTCCTTATCTAAGTGTGATAGGTGTTTTATTGTACTTAACTCAATGCACTAGACCCGACATCTTCTTCTCTATTAATCTTTTGGCAATATACAATAATGCACCAACACCAGACACTGGACTGGTGTTAAAGACATATTCCGCTACCTTAAGGGTACTACGGATTTTGGCTTGTTCTATCCCTACGGATCCTTGAGTGATACTGCACTCTCCGGTTCTCGAGTCAATTATCGCCTTGTTGGTTATGCCGACGCAGCTTATCTGATCCACATAAGGCACGTTCTCAAACGGGTTATGTCTTTATAGTTTGAGGCACTGCAATCTCTTGGAGGTCAACTAAACAGACCATAGTTGTCATTTCATCTAACCATGTTGAAATTCTCGCCTTACATGAAGCAACTTGGGAATGCTTTTGGTTAAGAGCAGTTGTGGGCCATATTCGAAGCTCATGCGATATTTACCCCGTCGTGGATGTCCCGACGATGATCTATGAAGACAACGCATCATGCATCGAACAACTCAAGAAGGGTTACATCAAATGAGACAACACCAAACACATTGTGTCGAAGTTCTTCTTCTCATATCAACAACTAGAGCATCAGAATATTTAAGTCATGCAAATCCGTTCACAAGACAATCTGGCCGACCTCTTTGCTAAATCACCATCGAATGTGACGTTTCAAAAGCTTGTTCAAGGAATTGGTATGTGTAAACTTTCTAAATTGTAACATTGTTATTTCTTTTTGGAATTGTGTCAAACTTATAGGGAGTATCCTGAAGTATACTTGCTTGATCTTAATGTACTCATTTTCCCTACTATTATGAGCATTTTCCCACTGGGTTTTTGATACCTAAGTAGGTTTTAACGAGACACCCACCTTGGGTTGATCACATCCCTGGTGATGTCCCGTAGACGTTTTATTTGACTTTGCATTTCTCACGCATTTTTCCTTAGACTATGGATTTTGTTCCTACCCAGGTTTTTGCCATAGCCATAATTTTTTTTAGTGAAACTTCCTTATGCAAGTTCCTACCTTATTGAGAATATCGTTGTTCCTAGAATCAATGTCGACGAGTCGACTTCCTCAACTTCTACATGATGCTAAATCTACCTTGAGTATTTATACACTCAAGGGGGAGTGTTATAAACTTTCCTAGTTTAAGTGTGATTGTGTAAATCTTAGATTATATTTGATTATAGTTATTTTTTCGTATATGGACTTGTATCCTTAGGGATGAGGTAATTCTTCTCCCTCTTATTAGTATTAATAAAGGCACTATATAGGAGGGAATAACACACACATTTCCCTACAATTTTACAACACAAATATCTATATCTTTTCTCTCCTTGCCGCCAGCCCCTTTCCCCTTGTCAGATAAAATAGGCTACAACAGTCAAATCATTTTGGCATATTGTTTATTAAATTAAGGGTATTTTTGTTATTTTAGTCATTATTTAACAGAGATTTTCACGGAACGACCAAAATGACTGACGGTGGATAAATTCAGCGACCACTTCTATCGACTTCAAATCTTAGGGACTAGTGTGTAAAGTTATACTAATTCCAGATATCAAAGTGTTCTTTCAAGTTAAGGCGATCTTGAAGTACATTGACATATAATCAATTTCTTCGTTGTTAATCAACATGACTAAGACACCCAAACTTCCAAAGGTAGCACAAAGAGGCAAAGCCCCACACAAACCCCTAGAGGCATAACAGATCGAAATCCGCACACCACTCAACCACCAGTTTAGGAGTAGGAGAGAGCTATGATGCACTAGATCTATGCATAAGCACAGTGAACCGCGGGAAATGAGCTAATGTGGAAGGCTAGGTATGGGTGGGGAGGGATAGGAATGAGAGAAATGAGAGCCATAATTTAAGGATTTAGGGGTGTGCTTGTTTGAAATCTAACTCTCACTGGATTGAACTATACTAATAGCTAGTGTAGTCCATTGTTCGGCGCAACAAAGGCTTAGCTTTAGTGACACTAGCTTGGACTCGCCTCGACTCCGGGCCTCGCTAACTGGCGCTAACTAATCCCGACCGAAAGTATGGTATTAGCCAAGACTAGATCTCGAAGCTCTATTGTCTTCTCCATATCCGGCGCAAGCAGCCTTCTTCACTGACTGCAGCCCCCATGACCTAAACTCTTAGAACCTGGTTCTGATTACCGCCCAGTGATTGGACGGGAAAAAAGGCGGAAGGAAGAGATGGAGGGATTTGGATAGAAAAACAAAGGGAAGAGAGAGGAGGAGCTGAACGGGAAAATCGCCATGACTGTCATTCGAATTGGCGATCCTAAGCTTGAAAGGGATAAATTGGGGTTTTTTTGGGGAATCAAGAATTGGGAAGCAAGTCTCATGTGATGATAATTCCAATTGTGTGTGTAACAGAGGGAGGAAAGTAGAGTAGTGACTGAGGGTGAAATGAGACAAAAAAAGATAGAGAGGAGGGAGACAATGGTATTGAGAAAATGAAGGAGAAAAAGGCAGAAAAAATGGCAAGGGATGGAGGCAATGGGCGGAGATAAAAATGATGGAAGAAGATGATTCTAGCGAAAGGGAAAATGATAAAATAATAATAAAAAATTGGTAGGTTAGATTAAATTAATGATAAAATATTGTATGTATAGATTTAATAATAGAATATTAGAGTCCTGCTTTTTTGTTCGACAATACACCAAACACTTCACTAAATTAGTCAAACTTAGTCTATTCTAAGCCAGTCCAACATAGTCTCTGAAGCTAGTCCAGTCCGTGATAGTCCGATACAACAAACGCACCCTAGTGATGTTAAAAAGCCATAATTTCATGAATGTTAGTCATGGTTATGCTGCACTTGTCTACAAAGAAAGCCAACATGGTAAGGCTCGCTTGGATGTGTTTTTAAAATGATTGAAAGCGATTTTAGAGAAAATGTTTTTTTATTCCAAAAGCACTTAAAATGCTTTCTGCAAAAAACAACAGTTATGTGCTTCTTCTAGGAAGCACTTTAAGTGGCTTTTGAGAATTTACTTGCATTTTTACTAAGGATTGGTTTAAAAAACATTTTCACTAAAAGCGCTTTCAGTCATTTTGAACGCACATCCAAACGAGCTCGTAAACTTTGATGCACTAAGCAGATCTTTAGGACCCCCGTTGGGTAGTTTTTTATTTTTTTTATTTTTTTTAAATAACAAAAAACTGATTCACTTTAAAATTAACCAATAAAGAAGTGATTGGTAAAACTAAAATATCATGCTTATTTTAAACACATAGTGCTAATCTAGACTATCCCAACTCATGTAATATTTCTGCTAGATATTCCGTTTAGTCATCTCCATGCAGCACAAGGAGTGTTAATCTAGACTATTCCAGCTCATGTATTTTTTTTTTTTTGAACAAACGATATTATCTACATTAAAGGGAAATGAGTGAGTTTAGCCTTATAATGGGCTAGGAATAATATGTTTCAAATTCGCATTTGGCGAGAATCGAACCTACGACCTCTCACTTACAAGTGAAGAGGAATACCACTAGTTTGTAATACTAAGTGACCCAACTCATGTAGTTATTCATTCCTAAAAAAAAAGTGTAAAATACGGGACCTCACGAACATGAAATATGAGTTGAGAAATATAGCTAATGAAAACTTAGTACCAAAATCTGAAGGAAATTTAATAAATAGTAGAAAATTTATAAAAAAAAATTCTGAAAAAATTAACATCCTCGTATCACTATTACCTTCATTGTATATATATTACTTTCATTGTATACATATATATATATATATATATATTGCCAAAACAAAATAGCTCAGATATTTGAAGAATTATCAAGAGGCTAGTATAGTCTTAAATGACAAAAATTACTCCCAAAAAAAAAATGATGTTATAAACTATTCTAATTTATACGAGGAGAATCATACTCTGGTACCGGAAAGTGAATGGATTAAACTATCAAACTGGCTTACATATCTCTGAATGAACAACACTTTTTAAGTTGGATGCAAACTGCAGAGATATTTCTTAATGTGAACAAGTAGAAATTTTCTAGCTTGTGTGAACAATCTCTAGGAAAGATGAATCCTTTTCCAAAACATTAATGTGCCCCAATAGGATTCTTTTCGTTCTGAAAATAGTTCTTGTTGTTTCCAAGATATATCATGTGCCCTACTGTTGTTCCTATTGTTCTAACTAATTGTTTATGAGAAATGATAGACCAGGAATCTTCCAGTCAACTTAAAAATTGCCTCTCCGATCCAGCAAAGATTTTCCTTGCTTAATTAGTTTATTATTGAGAGACCTGCCGGTCAAATTTCTAGTTTGTCATTCATAGTTGTATAGTATGATATTCCACATGAGGGCCTTTAACTTTTTTTTTTTTTTTTTTAGTTTTATGGTAAGGCCTTAAAACTTTATTAATTTTTCTCAAAATTTTTATTTAACAAGGAAAGAAGAAGTGTTAAAATCGCAAAGAAACAAATAATGCTATGAAGGTTCCAGACTTTTTTTTTTTGCCTTAAAAATAGAGACAATTGGGATGTCAAGCTACATTTATCTATCATTTTCAGGAGCCGAAAAGATTCACATAGTCGTTCCAGCCTTCCCCTGATCACAAGTCTGTCTTCCACACTAGCAGATAGTTTCGAATCCGAGACATTCAGTTTATAATTTAAAGAAAGCCTTATAATCTGCTATTTACCAATAGACCACTAGACTTTATTAATTATTCTCAAAATTTTTATTTAACAAGGAAAGAATACAAAGTGTCAAAATCGCAAGGAAAGAAACAATGGTATGATGGTCCCAAACTCCTACCAAAAAAAAAGGTACGAAGGTGCCAACCCCCACTAAAAAACAAAGGTACGAAGGTTCCAACTCCCTTCTCCCAATTTATTTTCTAAGTTGCACTTTATAGATCATTTTTTAAAATATATTAGCGAAATCGAAATCATTTAGTACTACAATCTAGTATTATTTCTCTTAACTTGTAAGTGAGATGTCTTAGGTTTAATTCTCGCCAAAAGTGAGTTTCAACCACATTATTGTGAGGTTAAGTCTTACCACCTTTCTCTTAATGTAGATAATTTTTTTTTTTGAAGGAAAAATAAGTCTAATTTAGTTAGACAAAATAAGAACCAAAACCAAAATGAAATAGTAAATTTAGTGCAGAACACATGCCCAAAAATGCAAATACATTCTTGCACTTTAATTGTTTATATTTAAATTGCATTGAAAACGCTACTTATATGGAACAAAGCAATGATACTGAGCTGTGCATGGGACGCTTGAGAACCCTGCCCATTTAATGAAGGCAATCTTGTATGTTTTGGGTAAAAGTCCACATGTTGCCTTGTGGATTTTTGGAATTATTTATGGCTCCACAAGCAGCCTAAGGGGGCTATTTAAAGGTGAATCATGAAAAGATCACATCGTTGAAAATGAAGAGTCGCCAACCTAGAGATTGATGCAGGTGAGAATCAAGGCTAATACATAAGACGCGTGGTTGATTTTAAGAAGTATGCGCGCAAAACAGAGGCGTGCATCATCATGACGATTGATTTCAGATGGATGGATGATGGAACCAAGAACGACTCAACTATCTCCCTTTAATGAATCATACTAGCTCACAAGAAATTGAAGACTAAAACGGTATGTATTTTAGATTACTCTGAAAAACATGGTCTTCGGATAACAATCTATCCTCAAAGGGAACGAGTTGTCTCTCAGACGAATAGTTAGGGGTCATTGTGGGACCATAATTTTCCAGGGCTGAAGGAATGCTAATCCGAATACAGTTGCCTCAAAAGTCTAGTTATGGACTCATTAGCTCTGGATTGAGTTGTACCAGATGAGGTAGCGGTGCCACCATCACTCTACTACGGGGCACTAGGCAGAGTCCTACGACTCCATTGGATGACCATGCTTGTTACGCAAGACACGCGATCTGATCCGGATATGGACACAATCAAATTTTATAAGTATTGGAGTTCCTACAATCTAAGAAATTGCATGCACCACAAGTTAGGATGCAATATCTACTTCTAAATATCCTCTAGGATACTCCCAACTTAGAACGAAGATTCTATCATAAAAATGTTTCTCTCCCCATGGTATAAATACACCCATCTAGGATTCATCTATAATATAATGCAATCTAAACACTTAAATTCTCTTACCCACTGCTTGAGTCTAAAATCATTCACTAACTTAACCGTCAAAGATCATTTGGTCGGTACACCCCCGGTCCTAGGCTTGCTCACAGTTATTTACTATTTTGCAGGTTATTCAGATTTGTGCTCAATCACCACTTGTGGTAGTGCTCAAATTTGGTCCCAACGGTCCCTAATTTTGTTGTAATTTCTATCCACGAAGTTGTAAAATGACAAAAAACACATGTTGAGCTAAGTGAAATCTTACGTGGATATTTAAGCTCAGTTCATATTTTGCTTCCTTTCTTGTTGTGTATGAGTAGTACGCGTCACTACTAACTTGTGACGGCAAACAGAACCCCAATCGAACTAGCAACAAAAAAGTGACGTTTGTTTAAAGTATAAGGGCAAAGTGCTAAATTCACGCTCATAGCTATTCTACACGTGTGATGTTTTGTCACAGAAAATATCTGCTTTGTCTTCTAGTGAAGGAGGCTTTTACAAGCAGAAACTTTCACCTTTGGTCCTCTGAGTATCTATTAATTTGCTAATAAATCTCTTCTCTGTGAATTAGATGGAAAGCTCAAAAGTTGGCAAGTGACGTTCGTTTAAAGTTTAAGGGCAAAGCGGTAATTTTATGCTCATAGCTATTCTAGGCGTGCTTCACGTGTGATGTTTTGTCAGGACACCTTTATATCTAAATGAAATGGTGCTCAATGAAACGATCCAGATTCCACACTATGCTGTGGGTTGGGGAGAGAGCTGCTCTGCGAAGCTGGGCGTTCAGTGTTCTTATGGAGGAACCATACTAGAAACTTTCACCTTTGAGAAAATCATTCCATCGGTACAACTTCTCTCTCTTCTTTCTTTCGATCGTCTCTCTCTCACTCCTCCAGTGGCTCAGCCTCCAAACAACCATCGTGGTCTACTCCTCAAACTCAACACGGCCGTGTCTTTTGTACGTTTCCCAAACTTGGACCCAAAGCCGGACCACCACGACCTCAGTCGGGTTCGACTTTCCCGACAAGCCCCGTCGCTTCCCCGACGAAGTAAGGACTTTAACCACCATAGATTATTCTTTTTCTCGGGTAGATCAGGTTTGTGGTTTTAGTTATTGAAAATGGCGACTTTTTGACACAGATCGAAGGCGGAGAAGTCCACTGCAGAACTCGGTTGAGTTTCAGAGAAATTGCGACGGATCGGTTTTGGCAAAAAACCGAATCGATTGAAACCTAGTAGTTAGTTGTTATTTTGGTTCCCCAATTCAAGCTGAAGCTTTCTCTGAAGGCTTCCCCATTTCTATCCAAGTGTGAGTGTTGATTACGTATACGTGGTTCTGGTTCACTATTTTTTTTCTTTGTTTTCATATATAAACACATGATCACGGTCTACCTATACTAAAATCTCCTTTGATCTATATGAAAGGTTCTCTTGATTTCCTTTTGTGTAAGGAATGCATGGTCATTCACTCTTGAATTTAACATTAAGGTAGAATCGTGGAGAATAAATAGACGTGCTTTCAAGGTTTCAATCTCAATATCAAATTCAAGGGTTGGTGACCATGAACCCTTGATCATCAGGTGACCAAGAGACGAGACTCAACATTTTTATCTCTATCTTGTGCATTATTTTCTTTTATTTTTCTATTTAAAATTTTAATTTTAATTTTGTTTCCCTATAATCTTCGTTGTCGACATCTTAACCCCTTCAAGACCATTATTAATTCAAAAGGTAGCCATTGAACCTGAGAGTTATGGTTATGATTATGATCGTGGGGATAAGGTTAGGCGTTTTAGTTTGTCATTGAATTGGCCATGGGTGGTTATTCTTCCAAATGCAGGGGAAGTGAATGGTATAGAAACAAAACAGTGTTGTTATTTGTGGATTCTTATAAGTCCTACGTTAATCAGATTGGGAGAACTTAGCTTAGTATGCATTTACCTTGTCTGTATTTTTTATATAACGAAAATGTAGACATCCTGTTCAATCTCTTGGGCTTAACCTCTGAACTCGGTGATTTTTCATTTCACTTTTTTTCTGCTTAACCTCTTCGGCTTTTCTTTTCTTTTTTTCTTTTTTCTTTTTTTTTTCAACATTCGCAATTTTTTGGTGTTTTGAATTTATGTGTGTTGATGATCAGATCTTTCATCTTTGTTCTTCAAATCAAAGGCAAAACTCACCCATTCTGAGTCTAAAGCCCCATGTGGTATTGTTTTTTCTCATCAAAAACTACTTTACTCTAAAGTTAAGTAATAAAAGAGTGTGGTAAGACTAAAATATCATGCTTATTTTAAAAGCAATGACTTCTTGATCCTATAAGTTGCTTTTAAAAGCTACTTTCATAAAAAACTGAATGAACCTTTTAATGAGTATTTTCAAATCCTATAATACCTTCATTTCTTTTTAAAAAATATGACATTATTTATTCTTCTACACACATTTATCCCTTGTAGAACAAAATTATTGCCACCACCTTCAACTACAAACACTAACTTTACACCACCCCCGCCAATACCACCACCATTGTCACCACCGCAATCATCACCACCACTACTGCCACCACAATCACCACCACAACCACCACCTTTGTTACTGCCGCTACCGCTACCCCGATCACCATCGTTGCCTCTGCAACCCCAACCACCACACACCACTACTGGCACTACCAACATACCCTTACCATTGCCACTACCATCACCACACGGCCGCCACCCACACTACATTGTCTATTTTTGTCATTATATACAAGTATATCACTTTCACATTAAATTTTACCAAACGCAAATGTACACTGCTTTTCATGCTCATAGCACTTTTAAAAGTAATTAAATTTATGAAACGCTCATCTACTTTATTTTACAGATAATTATTCTTAAAGCACAACGAAAACAATTTTTTTTACAAACACAATGTCAAACTAGCCCTAAACTCCATCGATCAGTCCAAATACAGAAACCAGTCCATTGAGAACTTCAGAGCGATTCATTAGTGCAACCTTGGGCATCCATTTGCCAATCTACTGCTGGACAAAGAATGCTTTGCAATTTAGGCTTGATAATTTCTACATAGTATGGCAAACTGCCAATTTTTTTTAGCGTAGGCGTCATAGCTGGGCTTCCTTGATATCCTTAAATTAATTTGTAGGCAAAGTATGGCTTCTAAATTCCCAGTTAGGCTTACTTGATACTGCTGTGATCCTTAAATTAATTTGTAGGCAAAGTATGGCTTCTAAATTCCCAATAGAGTTACTTGATACTGTTGCTTTGATCCTTAAATTAATTTGTAGGCAAAGTATGGCTTCTAAACTCCCAAGTGTCAAAAGTTAAGATTCCATATATACTTGGTTTGGTTCACTATTTCTTTCTTTGTTTTCATATATAAACACATGATGATCATGATCTACTTATAATAAAATCTCCTTTGGGTAAATTGACAGACTGAGCATGGCAGAGTCCAACCGAGTAGAAAACCGAGGTATCTATAATCAAATTCAAAATATTAAATGTATATGAAAGGTTCTCTCTGTTTCTTATATGTAAGGAATGCATGATCACCCACTCTTGAATTTAATATCAAGTATGAAACTGTCAAGAATAAATGAACGTGCTTTCAAGGTTTTAATCTCAAACCTTGATATCAAATTCAAGAGTTAGTGGCCATGAACCCTTGATCTTCAGGTGACCAAGAGAACGAGACTCGACCTGTTTATCACTATCTTGTGCATTAATTACAACGTGCACTTGACAGATGAGATCCAGCTGCATGAGTATCCAGCTTTCTTCGCTGCTGTAAGGAGGGGTGATTGGCATGAAACGAAGAAGTTTCTTACCCTACACCCCAATGCAATAAAAGCAACGGATAGATGGGGGACAGCTCTTCACAACGCAACAATATTCGGGCACGAGCAAATTGTGGAAGAGCTGGTGCAGTTGATGACGGAGGAAGACTTAGAGATGAAAGATACTAAAGATAGTAATGGTTGGACGGCTCTTGCTTATGCTGCTAAAGACAACATCAAGATGGTTGAATGCATGGTTACGAAGAACAAGAATCTACTCGGTATTGCCGTAGAGTCCCTCCGAATGACTCCGATTCTCATCGCTGCTCTGCATGACCGATGGAATATAGTTCGGTACCTCTACTCTTTCACTCCACTTCAAGATCTAATGCCAGATAATGGCCCTTACGGCTCTGAACTTGTTAGCTATTGCCTTTTTGCCAAACAATTTGGTAACGAAACTACTCCTAACCGAATCATATTTTCTGCAATATATATATGGGGTTTCTCCAATTTAATCCTTGATAAAGATTGAAATTCAATTAAAACCTTATGTTAGATTATATATTCATTATAGTCCTTTGACTAAATTTCCATGTCAGCATAAATATTAAAATTTATATTTTCTTGTTTTTAAATATTTAATGCGTTTTTTTTGTTCCTATAATGCCCCTATTAAATATTTGATTTTAATTTGCTCCAGATTTTTTGGCATTGATTATTGTCTGACTTTCTAAAATGATAAACATAATTCAAAAAAATATTAGTGATACGTTACAAGAATTAACAAATATCTAATTCAAATTATTCATTATCACCATTCAAAGCATAGAGGAAATATAAATAGCCAAATCATATATTATAAATAATCGAATGCACTTAAACCATGTCCTAATGTGCTTAAATCATATAACCTAGTCGAATGCACATAAATCATAGTACCAAGTCAAATGTACATAAATCATAGTACCAAGTCAAATGCACCTAAACCATGGTACCTATATGAATGCACCTACCTATATGAATGCACCTAAACCATGGTACCTATATGAATGCACCTAAATCATAGTACCTATATGAATGCACCTTAATCATTTAGGTACTATCAATTAGGTCTTATCCATTCGGTATGGTCGGTTAGCTACTATATAGTGTATGTCCGATTAATTTGGTACGGTCAATTAAGTTGTGATTTCACATTTTATTTTCTCAATTTGTATTTTTTTTTTCATTTATCTCTAGATTCACCATCAATTTGGCATCTAAAAGCCCATTTTTTCTTCTTTCTTCCGAATACAACGAGATTTTTGGTTTGTAAGTTTTATGGTTTTTTTGTTTGATCATGGTTTCTGAGTTTTCTAGGTTCTTTGATTGGAATAACACATGGAGGTTTATGTTATAACAAACATGTTAATTATGGATCTAGTTAATTAAGCATTCTTGAAAAATTAATTATATATTTGTTTCTCTAATTGGTTTTAAGAGAGTAATAAGGGTAAATAAGGAACCTAAAAATGCAATAAATTTATTACAAAATGATTAAATGTGACATGGAATACTATAATCTGACATGGAGGACTATTTTTAGTTTTTAATCTTACATACGGTATTATTGAAAAAACAATCTTATTTAGGGATTAAAATGAAGTTTTCTATATATATATATATATATAGACACACACACATATACACATATGTATAATAAATCTAAATACATACATACAGATATTGCATGGGACTTACTTCAGCATTGCCCACGCTTGGCATGTACTCGAGGCATACAAAGATCCCCTCTATTTGCATTTGCTCGTTCGCCCTCTGCATTTCCAAGTGGGACCTCGCTCAAATTTTGGCAATGGTGGATCTATAACTGTTAGTAATACCTTCCCTTTTCTCTTATTGCCATCAAGTTTGTCAACATTATATGTGGCATGTACAAATGTCACGTTCTACATAAAGGGTTTCATATATAAGCGGTTCAAATAAGGTGGTCTCCCTAATATTTTTCTTAAATCATATTACAAATAGGTACCAGCATAATGGTATGTTTGCATCCACAAAAACTGTTATATCACATGACAGTGTTGTAAAAGACAATTGGTCTTTTGTCAAATACATTATCTACAAGGAGTATAGTGAATGAGGAAGTCCTATTTCTTGGTAGGTATACACGTAGAGCCTGCTCGTTCTGTCGGTGATTTTCGTATAAATGTTCTAAATCAAGAAAATGAACAAGGTGATCAAAGGAATAGCACAGGTATGTTACATCTCAAAATTCTAACTGTGATTTGATATGCATGTTCTGCTCAAAATTCCAACAGGAATTTTTTTATCAAATCATTATGTGCTGATTAGATGATATGTTGAAGTCCTTTTCATATGTGCTGATTAGATGATATATGGCATAAGCAAGCTTCCAAATATATGGTACCTGGGTATTAAGCTGCTGTGGGGTATGATATAATATTTCCCTAAAATAAATAAGAATTGCATTTTATTTTTCTTTGCTTATGCCATATATCATCTAATCAGCACATAATGAAATTTTGGCAGTAAAATCTGATTTTAAATTTGTGTCGCAGTCTTGGGTTTATTACAAGGACTTCCATCGAGGCTTTTAGAGTTTTTGGGTATGTGGACATTTAATTTATGTTTTTTTATGGAAAATGATAAACACACAATTAACTTCTCACATATCTCTGTGAAATTATGTCTGTTGATTTATTAAACTCGATGGCCATAAATTAAGAGAAATTTGAGAAACTAAAAATTGTGTGTAGCAATCAACTCCCATTTCCCATTTGTTTAAATATCAATTTATTTATTCGTAAAAATGTGGTTGTAAGTTGTAATATTGTTTTGAATGTCAACATAGGAATCAACCGCATTCGTGAATTGAAATTGATCCATGTTCGGTCACGTCAAATTTTGGATTGCATGTGTGACGTGATCAAAGATTTAAATGATAAAGAATTGAGAGCAGGCTATGCATATGGAACAGTATACACAGCTGTCCAAACTGGGATTGTTGAGCTCGTTATCTCTCTATGTAAAGTCAGACCAGAGTTAATGTTCAGAGGCCAGGCCGGAAAGTCCATATTTCATCATTCCGTTGCATGTCGTCAAGAAAAAGTTTACAGCCTTATATACGGGGTTGGTCAAAGAAATGTTGTTGCGACTTTGGTAGATGATACCCACAACGGCATGCTACACTATGCGGGGATGCTATCTCCATTGGCAAAGGAAAAGCTTGATCGTATTCCAGGTGCAGCCTTGCAAATGCAGAGAGAAAGGCAATGGTACAAGGTTAGAATTATAACATATTATTCAATCTGAATATGCACTTAATTAACCCCATGAAATTCAAATAATACCCTGAAATTTTACTTCTTTCTCACTTTGTCCCATGCCGATGCCGTCCAAGAATTATATCCATGTATCAAATGAAGCTTTTTTTTTTCCCTTTCTAATTACTGAAAGAACACGATCACCTCATATCACTACGATTTATAAGTTTTTGTTCAATGAAATGCAGGAGGTAGAGAGTATTATGGTTCAACTCTCGGGATCCTCAAATTTTAACGATGCTGGTTTGACACCCTCTAAATTATTTACCGAGAAACACAAGGAGTTGCATGGGGAAGGAGAAAAGTGGATGAAAGATACATCAACTTCTTATACAGTTGTCAGTGCCCTCATTATTACAATCATGTTTGCTGCAGCATTCACAGTTCCTGGTGGAAACAATGGAGAAACAGGATTTCCCATATTCTTAAATAAAAAGCTATTTATGGTTTTTATAGTTTCAGATGCAATTTCGCTCTTTTCTTCTGCAACGTCAGTGTTGATGTTTTTGGGCATCCTTACATCGCGTTATGCTGAAGATGATTTCCTCAAATCCTTACCCACAAAGATGATAATAGGCCTTTCCACACTCTTCATCTCCATCGCCACCATGATGGTTGCCTTTTCTTCTTCCTTGTTCATCATGCTTCAAGACAAACCATGGATCAATTATCCAATCATTTTCCTTGCTGGCGTTCCCGTCATTTTATTTATTTGGATGCAATTTCCCCTTCTCGTTGAGATTTTTGTGTCTACTTATTGTGAACAACTATTCGATAAGAAAGTGAAACGTTGGATATAAATTCTTGATAGTGTATGGAATGTATTAATTATGTAAGTTGTTGTAATGTTTGCCTCTCCTAAGAAAGCTTGTATGCATTGCACACGCTATGTAGGTTAACACGAAATAAGGATTTATAATTTTTTTTCCTCAAATTTGAATTGTGTGAATTCTCAGGAAAAATTAATAATTTTAAATATGGGTACGTGTTAAACATTGATACATTTTACGTATGATACAATGATACCTTTTTTATGAAAAAATTGGTGCATTATAAATATATGAATGGATTTAAATAAAAGACTAAAAATTTTTTAGTACAATTAAGAGTTTAAAAATGTGGGTACAAAAGGAAATTAAATGTATGGGGTACAAATTAAAACTCAAAAAATTGTATTTAAAAAATGGTTGCAAATACAGAAATAGGTTCAAATTAAAAAGACAAATATATGATACAAAATTTAACTACAAATATAAATATACCAATTCAAACCTTTCTAACACTAAATAAATGTATTTGAAAATGATTAAATAATTTTTAATTGTAAAATTGAAGGGAATCTAATATACTGACATGTAAATATTTAATTATTAAAAAATGATGTCGATATAAAAGCCAAAGGGTCATAAAAAATTGGAAGAAAAAAAAAATTTAATCAATAAAATAGAAAAATGAAGAATGTGAACCTAATTTCTCTAATTCAAATTGTCACTTAATACCCTGAAATTTAACTTCTTTCTCACTTTATCCCATGCAGATACTATCCATGAATAATATAAATTCTACCTCATTATATGCTTAAGCTCAATATGTGTCAAGTTGAATTTATTCCAATTGTGAGGCTAAACTTACTCTCCCACCCCTTAGTGTAGATAATATTGTCTGTTAAAAAAAAAAAAACTTATGAAACACAAATTTGAAAGAACAAAAGATATGAAATTTTTTATTTGAACTCATATAACATCTTTCTATACCTAACTTACTTTCTATATCCATATTACTTTAATTATATTATCAATATTTCTTTAACCCCAAATTTACTACCCAAACTAGCCTCACAATCTCAATTCAATACATAAGTTTACTTATACACCCAATTAGAAAATAAAAACCTAAATAACTGTTCTGTAGACGTAAAGAGAGCAATATCCCTCACATATTTGTCTCGTGCTTAATCCCATATATGTTTTAATTAATCCTTCATGTGTTGATTTTGCTTAATCCCATATAGATGATTAAATTTTTCTTAAAATACTGTACATGTTTTTGGTACTAATTATGCTGGAAAATGTGCTCATTTTGTTATTAAATATTAAAAAAATTGAAAATCAAACAAAAAAAAATGTGCGTATATTGGTTCATACCTTAGTTGGAGGATTCAAACTTCAAAATCATTATCCATCAGTCAAAAGGAGCTTTTTTATTTTTTTATGAGATTGTTATATGGTTTTAGTTAGAATGCACGTAAGATAAATATTGTGCGATAGTATGATTTGATTATTGGGTGTGGATTTACTTGTACATTTTAATTTTATTGTTAATTTCATCTTGTACTTAATTATAATTATGCAATAAGGTTAAAAAAAAATTCACCTTTAAAGTTTAAGCCTAAAGAGATAATATATGAGTTCAAATAAAATTTTCAAAAAAGAATAAAAACTAAACATGGAATGAATGGTTTACAAAACAGATGCTTATAATGGCCAAATTTCAATAAGATGCACATATATCCTTCATTTTTTTCCTTTAAAATTACTGAAAGAATACAATCACCTCATATCACTACGATGTATTAGTTTTTGTTCAATGAAATGCAGGAGGTAGAGAGTATGGTTACAGCCCCGGGACCCACACCTTTTAAAGAAGCTGGTTTGACAGCTGCTAGATTATTTACCGAGAACCACAAGGAATTGCATGAGAAAGGAGAAAAGTGGATGAAAGACACAGCAAGTTCTTATATAATTGTCAGTGCCCTCGTTATTACAATCATGTTTGCTGCAGCTTTCACAGTTCCGGGTGGAAACAATCAAGAAACAGGGTTTCCCATGTTCTTAAATGAAAAGTTATTTATGGTTTTTGTAGTTTCAGATGCAATTTCACTCTTTTCTTCTGTAACTTCAGCGTTGATGTTTCTGAGCATCCTTACATCGCGTTATGCTGAAGATGATTTTCTCAAATCCTTACCCACAAAGATGATAATAGGACTTTCCACACTCTTCATCTCCGTTGCAACCATGATGGTTGCCTTCTCTTCTGCCATATTCCTCATGCTTCGTGACAAATCATCGATTAGTACTCCAATAATTTTCCTTGCTGGTGTTCCCGTCATTTTATTTGTTTGGATGCAATTTCCCCTTCTTCTTGAGATTTTTGTGTCTACCTATGGCAGAGGAATATTCAATAGGAAAGTCAAACGCTGGATATAAATTCTTGATGGTGTATGCAATATGTTGTTTAACTGAAGTAATGTAATGTTTGTCAGTTCTAAGAAAGCTTGTATGCAGTGTACACACTATGTATGTGTTTGGTTCCTATAATAAAATCCCCATTGTTCAATTTTTTTTATATTTGTTCTCCAGTCTCCAGAAGATATAATTTCACTGGACGAATTAATATTTGTTGTAGGCATAATTGATATTTGTTCCTATAATTTCACTTCTAAGATAGGAAAGTCAAACGCTGGATATAAATTATTGATGGTGTATGCGATATATTGTGTAACTGTAGTAATATAATATTTGTCACATCTAAAAAAACTTGTATGCATTGTACACACTATGCAAGTGTTTGGCTCCTATAATTAAAAACCCCATTGTCAACGATGAGTCAAATTTATATTATATATTTTACCCTATTTTTCGTATGTTTTGATAATTATTTTGGTGAAATTTTGATACTTTGATATAAATTTTTTTTAACAAATGATATTTATCTACTGTAAGGGGTGGGGGATTGGGCTAAGCCTCACAATGGCTAGCAATAATGTGGTTCAAATTCGCTTTTAGCGAAAATCGAACTTAAGACTTATCACTTACAAGTAAAGAGGAATATCACTAAGCAGTAATACTAAGTGGTGATACTTTGATATAATTTGACCGCAAAACTTGAAGGAAGTTTGATGTTCCACCATAAATCTAATTGGCAACACGAGGAATAACCCTATTACTTATAAATACATATAAAGTCTTTTCTTTCTCCAATATGAGATTCATATTCTCAACAGAAATTAGAGCGGGAAAGATATGGTCTTGGATCATATATTTATGAATGTGATTGAAGGTGGAAATGGGATTGAAGTCTTGGATCGAATCACCATGGCCATGCTGGTAGAGTTTGTTGGAAATTTTAATATTATTTTTATTATAATATTAAATTTATTAATTGAATGTAAATTTATAAGTATTAAGTGATGCTTTTTGGTGAAAATATGTGTCTATATTAATAAAGAATTGTAACTTTTGACTCTTCATGAATGGTCACATGTTTTCCAAAAAAGATATCTCAAATTTTATAAATAAGAAAGCCCCCCTGTAATCATTCAATGATCATTTTATTAGTTACATAATTATACATAGAGTAACTAAATATTAAAGAGTCTCATTGAATCCATATGAGAGTATTCAACACAATCGTGGTTCATTAGAGCCTTGTGATTTGGAGTGCTACTATTACAAGGACTTGATCGTTGTATCTTTGGAGACAAACACCGATCAACCATAAGCACCATAGTGCGACATAAACTTGTCTTAATGATATAGTGTTTAACACTTGCCTCGGCCTTATTTAATGGTTTTTCTAACCTATTATATCATATTCATTTAGGCTTTTTATATTAGTATCCCATAAAATGTTGAATGTACCCCACATTAAAATTTAATATTAAATAAAAATTTTGACCTTACTATGCAATGACAATTTTGACCTTATTAGGTTTTTTAATAAAATAAAAATTTCTAAATACACCTCAAATCAATTTTGACCTTATTATGTCTTGATTGTGACTGATTTATGTTCTACAAACTGAACTGAAATAAAGAGAAGGCTTTCTATTTCTGTGTCTTCTGTATCGGAAGGATCCTTAAAAATCAAGAAAAAAACTGCATGAAGCACATCAATTGGAGATGCCTAAACTGGTGATCATTTCTAGAAACGGATCAAGAGCAATAACCAATGAGGACTTGTTGGTGGAAATGGCTGAGAAAATTGGGTTTGAAGTTGAAGTTCTTAGACCTGATTCGAGGACCGAGTTGGCGAAGATTTATTGGGTTCTTAATTTTAGTGATGTCGATATAGGTTCACAGTGCTGCCATGAAACATTTTCTGTTCATGAGACTTGGCTTTGTGTTGATCCAAGTGATTCCTCTTGGAACTAGTTGGTCAGCAGAGGCATACTTTGGGGAACCTGCAAGAAAGCTTGATTTAAACTACATCGGCTACAAAATTCTTCCCACAGAGAGCTCGTTGTACGACAAGTATGTTAAAGATGATCCTGTTCTTAAAATTCCAGCAATGAAAGCCATTGCTGATGTTACCCTACTTAATGAAGGTAGACATCGGTCAATGCAAACTATACTAAGATGATTTCAAATCATCATTTTGAAATCATTCAGTAAACTAAACTTTTAGATGGTTTGAAATCTTTCGGCAAACTAAACGTTCAAATGGTTAGATTCAATCTCTGAAAATAAAAAATGAGTGTTATAAGATTTGAGAAATGTGTGATGTATACAAAATGTGGGTATATATACAAAATATAAGGTGTATATTGAGAATGTGGGGTGTGGGGGGGGTATTATGGGAAAGTAAGTGGGGTGTATTAAGATAATTTTTAAGCGTAAAAGCAAATGTGGAGTGTATTAAGTATGTGGGGTTTATTCAACAATTTGTGGGGTGTTAATATAATAAGCCTTTAACATTGATTACTCGTGTGCATGCATTATTTTGATATATAATTGTATCACTTATTTCTTAATTTTCTACATGATTTAATATAGCAATTAGACCCTATTTTTCCATGATCACTCGATCGTATGAACCAATAAATTTACATCCAATAAATTTTCCAATAAATTTACATCTCTCCAAGGGTGGAGCTAGGATTTTTTTCTTGGGTGGGCTAACTGAAATTAGTGCCATAAAATCATATGTTTATTTTTTTGCTTATATAAAAATTATATAGTAATCAATATAAAAGAACAACAATAGAATATAAATTATTCTCAAAATCATAACATAGCCGATATATTCAAGGACAATATAAATAATTAACCTATTAATTAAATCAAGAATAAGTAAATAAAGAGATTAAGAATGTACCAAAGGTGACTTCATTGGAAAATCGCAACGGAAAGTAAGGAATTGTGGACATAGGGATTTACTTGTGGATTTTTTTTTAAAAATTTCTTGATTAAGAAGCACAGAGGCTAAATTGCATAGGGTAAATGATCTTTTTCTTTTACAAATAGGATAAAGGGGGACGGGAGATAGAACTAATTTATAATTTTTAGCATAAAGCTTATGGGGTGTGATATCCACACACATTTTTTTACTTCGCACACACCCCTCATTAATTTATGTTCTTTGATATTCTTCAATTCATTTGATCCGATGACCGGAAATTAAGAGAGTGGGTGAGAAGTAAAAAGGGGTGTGTAGATAACACACCTCAAACTTATTATTTATTACCTATCCTCTGCTAAATTTACATTAAATAATAACCTGTATTGAAATTGAATGGCCTATAAGCATGAGATTACAAAAGAATAGTGTTATTCACACTCATTTTTACCTCCAACACACCCTTATTAATTTTTTGTCATTGACCATCTTCAATTCACTCTATCCGACAGTCGAAAATTGAGAGAAGTGTGTGAGAAGTAAAATGATTGCATGAATAGCACTACCGTTATAGAAAACCTCCCTGGGCTATAGCCCACCTTAGCCTTGTGGGTGGCTCCGCCATTGCATCGCTCGATCGTCATTTCTAAGAAAGCTTGTACGGCCATCGCATGAAGCGATGCAATGCTCCAAGTCCAAGTCTTGAGCTGCAAGAAAAAGTGACTCTGTCGTTGCAGTCCAATATAGAAATGTACTAATGCTGTATATTTAAAGCAATAGCCTTCGCTGCCAAAACTATAAGTTCATTCCCTACAACTTGTCTTCAAAAATGTAGAAGACATGTTTCATGACTTTTAGTAAACTGAAAATTTCACCCTTAGATATCTTTTTTGTGACAAGATCAATCCCTTGGAAAATGGCTCACATGTGTTGCAGAGTTGCGGATGAAACATTTAACTAAAGTTTTAACGAAAATTTAATGAAGATGGTACAATCACACTAAAACATGAGCATGATTTTATGTTTCCATAGTATTTGCAAACATACATAGTTAAAAAAACAAAAAATCAGGTAGTATTTGTGCAATTTTTCCCCAAATTAAATAAAAAGAATCATGCGAAGCCAAAGAACCAGTATGATCTCAACATAAATCGAATTGACAATTGTAGTCAATTATATATATCAAACAAATCAATGGGTTTGACAACAATTAACATTCTCATAGGGGTGTTAGTTGAACTGTAATTTCTAATTCCACGTTAGATTAAATTTTAATTACAAATTCGGACATTTGTAAAATGCCTTAGATAAAAATTGGAATACGTATAGAAGTTCCACTGTGCGTTTTTTTGTCGATGAGGTCCTTGATTCTCACTGATTTTGGTTTGATGGCGCGCATGGTTGAGGATTTGATATTGAGTTCCTCCAAGTTGTAGGTTTTGGAGCTTCGAAGCTGCACTGAACTTGATGATCGTTGGAAGATCTGTAGCAAAAGCATGGAAAGGATAGCCATTGAACCTGAGAGTTGCGATTATGATCGTGGAATCAACCGGAGGGTTTTGGTTGCTGTTTGTCCAAACGTTTCTTCGTTCAGTTTCGATGCCGGTTGGTTTGTCAAGTTTGTGGTGAAGGATGGTTCGTCCCCATATGAGATTCACGCTGGCTGATACCGAGCTCCGAAAGAGTGGTTTAAGGTAATTTTCTTGATTTGTGTTCTGATAAAGTATTATTTTATTGATTTGATTATTTCTTGAGCAATGTAGCAATGATGCCAAAGATTTGAGCCGTATGTAGCAGCTTGGTTGGTATTCTGATTACATAGATTTTGGTGTTTTCGGACTTGAAATATAGCCGTGTATTTCGAATGAGAATGTATCCTTTAAGTCCCACATCGGGAAGCTCAATGGAACTTGAGGCCCTTATATTATTTTAGTCTCCTCTATTAGTGATTAGGCGTTGGATTATTTGAAATGAGGATTGAGGCTTGAGCCACTAATTGTGTGGATTGGGCCACTAATTAGTTTTAATTTCGAATTAAGTTTTTAATTAACATTAATTAAAAACGTTTTGATTAATAAACACAACTCTTTGAAAATAGTTGTATAGCTTCAGATACATTCAAAAGGTATTTGAAGAGGTATGAAAAAGCCTATATAAATGGAGTTCTCAATTCCATCGAAAATCATTTTTTCTTCCTCCTTCACTTCCGCACAAACTTTTCAAAGAGTAAACACACAAGCAAATTCGCTAGAATTCTATAATCCAGTGCGGGTTGTAGAATTAGGTAGTTGTATCATGGTCGAGCAGACGTTGTAGAACCACAAGCACAAGAGTGGGACGAAAATACTGTTCGATGAACATAGCTTATGCGCTAGCCTCTACCTTTGATTCATTCAAGTTAGTATCATTATAATTTCTGTATTTATTGTGTAATTTCAAGTTCTGTATTTCTGTTATTTTGTTTCTAAATTGTTCTCCAACATCTTATTACGAAGCTCTGTGGTTTATACACTGAATTTCTAGGAATTGAAAGGTTTAATTTTGGTGTTTTTGAGACTCGTAGATATGGCGGTGTAATCGTGAGTGAGACTCTGTCTTCTAGGAATCGAAAGAGACGTTAACAGAAGATAAAGCAAGGCGGTGCAATTTTGTCATTGAATTGGCCATGCGTGGTTATTCTTCCAAATACAGGGGAACTGAATGGTGTTTGTGGTAGCCTTTCGCTTCCGCGCAGATGCAGGGGGACGTATCGGAACATTTTTCTCATCGGCATTACTTTTCTTAGATGATCTTGGAGCCTCCTAGTTTTTCTTGCCTACTTCATAGCTAGAATTTATAAAGAAAATTAAAGAGAAAACAATTCCGGCTTCGTATTAGAGAAGCATTTTTGTGGAAGCATATGCAAGGAATCATTTAGTGGTGTTCTGCTAACAAATAAAAGGAATAGCATAACTGGAAACTTGAAAGGAATTTATTAAGCTTAATCATGCGTGACGTAGAAATTTTGTCAGAAAGTGAAATATTCATGTATGTATAAACAACAACAATCAAGCCTCCTCGCACTGAGTGAGGTCGGCGGTATGAATCTTAATCTGTCACACTGGTACAAGTATAACACAATCAATTAGCAGACTTCTCAGCTTTGTAGTTGCTAAATTGTTGCCCTTTCAAATGATTTCTTGTTCAAGAAAAGCCAGTTAATTCGCCACTTGTGAGTGATTAGTAATACATCAATTTGTTAACCAATTTTCTAGGGTTCCTTCCATTTCCACAAGAATTTCAAAATTTTGAACTTGTTCTAACACAACCAGACAGCAGATGAAGATTTTGAACTTTTTCATAAACCTAAAAGCCCCAAATGGACAGAAACAGAGAAACCAGAACCCCAAATTTGACAGAAACCCTAAACCCCCAAATTGACAGAAACCAACAAGTGCAGAGCAGAAGATGATAAAAAAAGCAAACGACGTTAAATTGAAGAATCCAATCGATTGAATAGAACAAAAGGGTCCGTACCTGATTCATCTCCAGTAACGACGTTCGTGGCAAAAAGGATTTCGCGCGCTGTGTTCCAGGTGAGGACCAAGACACAACTTTTCGGACCAGATCAAAACTTTGCGTTCTGGCGTGGGGTGTAAAAGTAAATGTAAAAATACGCAAGCGTTTGACGATAAAAATACAGAAAATGTTAATCCTATTGGGATCCTATATAAATAAAGGCACAATGAGGTAGAATAACTCATACCTCACAATTACACATATTTCTTCTCTTTATTGCTGCCGCACCCTCTCTCTCTATTATAGTTCAGTAAATTAGGCTTACAACACGTTAATATCAGCACACTCTTGACGCTGCGCTACAGAGAATTTGATCTTCAATCAGGGAAGTATTACGTTTTTTTTTTTTGAAAGGAAACGATGTATTGATTACTTAAACTCATCCAGAGTTACAAATGTCTTCGAAGAGAAGCTCCTGAATAAGAGTAGGAGGCTCCTCAAACCAAACTAGATTATTGCTATTAACCAAAGCAAACTTAGCAAGATAATGGGCAACCCCATTACAAAACCGAGAAGCATGAATAAATTTCACTCTAGAGAAAGTGGAGGCCGGCTGCAAAACATCTTCCACGATCATACCAAGAGTTGAGGAGTCCGCCACGGTGCCATTAAGGACTGAAATAACCTTCAAAGAATCACTTTCATTAACAACCCGTTGAGCCCCCTGCATGTGCGCAATCTGCAACCCGTATCGTATGGGAATAAACTCCAGGAGTGGCACCGAAGTGACCCCTGGGTGTTGCTGCTCCCCAGCCGCCAAAAAACCCCCTCTCTAATCCCGCACCACCACTCTAATCCCCCCCCCTCAATATTCGTAGAACCTTTAACCGCCCCGTCAGCATTCACCTTAACCCATCCTTGGTCTGGAGGAGACCACCTCGGTGATGAGATGACCCCCACCCTAGCAGGAGCATAATTTGCTGCTTGAAACACTGAAAGCCAAGATGAAACCTGCTGCCACACTACCATAGGTGACACCTGCGCACCCCTCCACACACGAGAGTTTCTTTCTTGCCATAAACCCCACATAATCGCACAAGCTAAGTCAAAATCCACCTCCTTAGCCTCCAACAACGCAAGTAGCCAATCCTTCAACCCCAGATTCACACTCCTAGGCACTCGAAGACCAAAGGTAGAGCTAAACCAAACCGTTCTAGCAAACGGGCATGTGAGTAACACATGAACCGCAGTCTCGTCCTCCCTTTTGCATACCCCACACTCCAAATCCACGCTCACTCATTTCCTTTGAAGGTTAACTTTGGTTGGGAGAATATCATGACATACCATCCAAGTAAAGTTCTTAACCTTGGGAGGAATGTTGGCCATCCATAGATGCTTCAAAAGTCTCCCATATGCACGAACCGAGTTAGAGGAAGATGCACTGCTATCCGGGGATTGTAGCCACTGCCGAGCCACCCAGTACCCACTCTTAACAGAGAAAAGACCCTTCTCATCATAATGCCACATCAACCTATCCTCCAAAGCGCGAAAGCTAAGAGGAAGAGAAAGAATCAAAGACACTTCCTCGAGGCTAAAAAATTCCGATAACAAATCGGTACGCCACACCCTTGAAGAAGTATCAATCAACTCCTCAACCTTCATTTGAACCCTTCCAGGAGGAGGTGTCGAGAGAATCTTGAAGGTACCAGGCCACGGTACCCACCGATCCAACCACACCTTTATGGACCGTCCATCACCCACCACCCACTTAGAGCCACGAACCAGGACCTCCCTCGCCTTTATAATACTCTGCCAATAGTACGAAGATGACGCATGTGCTTCCGCGTCCCAGAAAGAGGAATTCGGAAAGTACCTTGCCTTAAAGATTCGCGCTACCAACGACGAGGGATGGTGGAACACCCTCCACCCTTGTTTAGCCAACACGGCCATATTAAACGCATAAAGATCCTGGAACCCTAACCCACCTTCCGCTTTAGATTTACACATCTTATCCCACGACCTCCAATGGATTTTTTGACCCTCCGACCCATTCCCCCACCAAAACCGAGCCATAAGTTGATGAAATTCATCACATAAGGTCTTCGGGAGCAAGAAACAATTCATCGCATAAGTCGGAAGGGTCTGGGCAACAACCTTTACAATAAGTTCCTTCCTCGCACTACTCAACAACTTACTTTTCCACCCATTAAGCATGTGTGTCACTTTCTCCTTGATAAAAGATTTGTTTTTTATTCCTTTCCACACATGTCGGCAACCCCAAATACCTTTCATGCCGTTCCACCAACTGAACACCAAGAAAACCTGCTAACATTTGTTGGTCATACGGAAGCACATTTGCAATAAAAGCCACACTACTCTTACCGAAGTTCACAGATTGACCCGAAGCTTGAGAGTAGATGTTCAGAATATGTTGAATCACCGCACATTTATCCACATTCTCTTTACCAAAGAGAAAACTATCGTCTGCAAATAAAAGATGATGAATCGTGGGAGCACCCTCACACAGCCGAATCCCACTCACTTGCCTTAATTGCTCCCTGTGTGAAATGAGAGCCGACAAGCCTTCAACACATAACATAAACAAATATGGTGATAGAGGATCCCCTTGCCGCAACCCATATGACGGAATCAAATAACCACTCGGCTGCCTATTGATGAGGAAAGAATATGACACCGACTTTACACACGCTATCACCATCTTTATCCATTCGGGAGCAAACCCCAGCTTCACCATCATTGCTTCCAAAAAACCCCACTCCACCCGATCATGAGCTTTACTAAGATCAAGCTTAAGCGTGAAAGAACCTTCCCTACCACTCCTCTTATTATGCAAATAATGCCCAATCTCTGCCGCCACAAGAGAATTATCCGAAATTAGTCTTCCAGGCACAAACGCACTCTAATTAGCCGAAATAATCGTTGACATCATACCTTTAAGTCGATTAGCAATCACCTTAGCACCAATTTTGTAGAGCACATTACACAAGCTAATAAGGCGTAGTTGGGTCATATCTTGTGGCTCATTCACCTTAGGAACCAACACAACGTGAGTGAAATAGACTTCCTTACCTAAGTGCCCAGACTGCAGAAAAGACCGAACCGCCTCCACCACCTCCGGATCATTCTTTTTATGATTAATTTATTATTTTATTGAATTGATCTACATGCTATTAATTCAATTTAATTTTTATTGTTGGACATGATACAATGTATTGGAGATGCTATTCCGGCTTTCCAAGAAGGATTTTCTACATATTCAAAGACTCAGTTGTTTTTTGCCAATCAGGTTCTTTTAAAATAAACTAAGATATTTGAAACGACCATGAAGTATGAAAACATTCCACATGGTGCATGAACCCTCTACATTTATATTTTCTTTCCGATATATATATATATATTGTATATGTTCATATATTTGTCAATATATACATTTCATGCATTACGTAATTATGAGTTTACTATGCGGAATTTGTGAGTCAAATCATCTAAATAAAATAAAAGCATGATTTTTCTTTTTATTATTGAGTTTTGAAAACCCTAAATACTAAAAATCTGGAAAAAGAAAAAAAAAAGAGAAAAGAAAAAGGAAAACTTGGTTAACCTCTTTTTATTATTGGACCTTCTTTTGGGCTAACCTCTTTTTAGCCCAAAGTTCAAGTTTTATCCCAAACACGCTTAATTACATTTATGACCCCTGAAATTCAATCCGCATACTTAACCCCATGAAATTCAAATTGTGTCACTTAATGCCGTGAAATTTTACTTCTTACTCACTTTATTCCATGCGGTTGCCGTCTAAGAATAATATAAATTCTACCTCATTATATCCATCAAGGTCTAAAATATCGATGATATCAGAAATATCGATAGTCCAAAAACAAGGAAATTTCGATGGAAATATCGGGATATTATCGGTATCGATAAAAATTGAATAAAAACCACGGAAATTGTAAGAAAAACTTGGAAATTTTTTTTGAAACTTTGCAGGATGTTTATTTAGTCAATTATCTATTAGTTTATCACAAAAAATTGGAAGGAAATGCATTGCATGATGGATTTAACTGATTTAAGTTGATTATATAGCGAGCTGACAAACATTGTGAGTGTAGAAAATATGTAGTAATTAATGAAAGAAGTTTAAATACACCATAATCATTTATATATAATGAATTAGTACAATATTGCATGAGGAAGGACAAAAGTGGATGAAAGAAACAAGTTCTTATACAGTTGTTAGTGCCCTCATTATTACAATCATGTTTGCTGCATCATTCACAGTTTCTGGTGGAAACAACCAAGAAACAGGTTTCCCATATTCTCAAATGAAAAGCTATTTATGGTTTTTAGAATTTCAAATGCAATTTCGCTCTTTTCTTCCGCAACTTCCGCGTTGATGTTTCTGGGCATCCTTACATCGCGTTATGCTGAAGATGATTTTATCAAATTCTTACCCACAAAAATGATAATATGCCTTTCCACACTCTTCATCTCCATTGCGACCATGATGGTTGCCTTTTCTTCTGCCTTATTCATCATGCTTGAGGACAAATTATGGATTACTTATCCAATCATTTTCTTTGTTGGTGTTTCCGTCATTTTATTTATTAGGCAAACTAATGAAAAGGGTTTGAAAACTTTGAGTTTTAACGATAAAGACAAAATAAAGGATAAAGTGAATAATACAAGGTTTGACTTTTTAGTGTAAAAATGTGGTTTTTCGTTAAAGTAAACAGTATCGCAGGCTTTTCATTAAAACTCCCTTATTTATTTGGATGGAATTTCTCCTTCTCGTTGATATTTTCGTGTCTACTTATGGTGGAGGAATATTCGATAGGAAAGTTAAACTCTGGATATACATTCTTTATGGTGATGCGATGTATTAATTGGGTAACTGTAGTAAAGTAATGTTTGTCACTTCTAAGAAAACTATGTAAGTGTTTGGTTCTTATAATAGAATCCCCATTGTATTAAATTCGTCAGTGGTTGATATTTGTACGGACAGAGTAGTAGCATATGTTGCTCCGCCGCCGATTCCAGAAGAATCTAAGTAATAATAATAAAATTAAGGGCCCAAACACCACGGCCGGCGCCACTACGATTCGAAACCTAAACGATCTCCCCAACGAGATCCTCCTCCGCATCCTCTTCTTCCTCCCCACATTATACTCCGTCTGAACCGCTCTCGTCTCTCGGAAATGGTGAACCCTTTAGTCTCTCATTCCCTCCCTCAATTTTATCTGCCAACACTTCCGGCCGTAGAAGCCGCCGTTCGTCGACCACGCTCTACTCTCGCGCTTCGATTATCCCGTCCACACTTTCTGACTCTCTTTCCCGCACCAGTCAATACTGCTCCGGTATCGATTCCTGAGTCCAATTCGCGGTAAGTTGCCTTTGCGCTCGGGAAATCGAATTCAAATTCTTTGATCCTCGTGACGAGGCAGTCAGGTATTATGATTCTCAGTTTTCCATTCTGAGTAATGGGTGTGTCGAGAAATTAGGACTCACACGGTGTGAAATTACGCTGCCGGCCCAGTTTTCCATTGTGCGCTTTTTGTCGCTCCAATTTGGAGGTTTTGGAGTTTCGAAGCTGCAGTGAGCTTGATGATCGATGGAAGATCTGTAGCAAAAGCATTAAAAAGATATCCATTGAACCTGAGGGTTATGATTATGATCGTGGAATCAACCGGACGGTCTTGGTTGATTCCCCAAACGTTTCTTCATTCAGTTTCAATGCCAGTTCGTTTGACAAGTTTGCGGTGAAGAATGGTTCGTCCCGTATGAGCTCCGAAAGCTGTGGTTTAAGATAACCTTCTTGATTTGTGTTTGTATATTTTGTATTTTTCTAGTTAATAGTATGATAAATAGTGAGTCTCTTTAGCTTGTTGATGAATCTTGGAGTCGGCTGATAGACCTAGAGAATAAGATACTAACTGGTCGTGTTATATTTCAATTTATACGTTTGTTAGGACAACATTGTTAGGAATGCCGGTACTACAAGATAGAAAATGCACAAGGTAAAGTAGAATATGGACACTAAGAATTTATGTGGTTCGGCAATTTATGTCTACGTCCACGAAACAAGGATCAATCTTCACTATATGAAAAAAGATGAGTACAACAAGAGTAGTCTTACCAAGCCAAAGACAAGGCTTGATGGATACAAGAAAGTATGACACACACTCACACACAATGTGTAGTGGAACACTCTCACTCTGAAACTCGAAGTGGAACTAAACTTCACTCTTGGAGTGGAACACTCTTACTTTGGTTTTTCACACACACCATGATACATACATGCACCCCTATTTATAATTGGGTTTTGCCGACTTGCTCACCGACTTAGGCTTGCATGACAGCCTCAATATTAGCTAGAACTTTCTAGCTTATGCATGCACTCCACCGACATGCATATTTGAACCAGATTTTTCTAGTTTCTTGGCATTTGATAAGATGCTAGAGTTTTCTAGCATCCATCCTTTATGATGGGCTGATCCTTTAATGTCTTTCATCATGGGCTGGACCCATGGTATACCAACAATCTCCCCCTCCAGTCCATGAGGGAGGAATTCCGATCATGACCCCAAGTTACCTGGAGTCCATCCCAGCAGCCTTAATGCAGAATTCCAACTTTGATTTTGTGACTACCTTTGTCAACATGTCTGAGGAATTATTATCGGTATGAATCTTCTTTAGCTGTAGTAACTTGTTCTCGATAGCATCTCTAATCCAGTGATAACGAATATCAATGTGCTTAGTGCGTGAATGATATGTAGTGTTCTTGCTCAAATCCAGAGCACTCTGACTATCACAATAAACGCCATAATCACTTTGCTTCAAACCCAACTCTTGGAGAAACCGCTTCAGCCACAACAACTCCTTGCATGCTTCTGTAGCGGCTATGTATTCAACCTCGGTTGTGGACAAAGCAACACACTTTTGCAACTTGGATTGCCAAGACACGACTCCCCAGCAAAAGTGAACAAGTACCCAGACGTAGATTTTCTACCATCCAGGTCACCTCCCATGTCAGCATCTGTAAATCCTTCCAATATTGGTTTGGAACCGTCAAAGCACAAGCACATCTTAGAAGTCCCCTTCAAATATCTGAGAATCCACTTAACAGCTTCCCAGTGGTCCTTCCCTGGATTAGAGAGAAACCTGCTCACTACACCTACTGCATGAGCAATATCTGGCCGTGTGCACACCATTGCATACATGATACTTCCTACTGCTGAAGAGTAGGGAACAACTGCCATTTTCTCCTTTTCTTCATATGTTTTTGGACACGACTCTTTGCTCAACTTGATATGATTGGCTAAAGGTGAGCTTACTGGTTTGGCTGCTTTCATGTTGAACCTTTCAAGCACCCGTTCAACATACTTTTCTTGTGACAGCCACAACTTCTTGGATTTTCTGTCACGAATTATCTCCATGCCCAAAATCTGCTTGGCTGGCCCTAAGTCCTTCATGTCAAAGGACTTAGATAACTCTTCTTTAAGCTTTTTAATCATAGAAGCATCTTGACCGACAATCAACATGTCATCAACATAAAGCAATAAAATGATGAATTTACCTCCAGAAAATTGTTTGATATAGACACAAGAGTCAGCATGAGTTCTCTTGTACCCATTACTCACCATGAATGAGTTGAACTTCTTATTCCACTGTCTCGGAGCCTGCTTAAGACCATATAAGCTTTTCTTGAGCTTGCACACCAAACTTTCTTTACCTTTGACTTCAAAGCCTTTGGGTTGCTCCATGTATATCTCCTCTTCTAAATTGCCATGGAGAAATGCAGTTTTAACATCTAATTGCTCGAGCTCAAGATCCATGCTTGCTGCCATACCAAGGATAACTCGAATGGAAGTCATCTTCACCACCGGTGAGAAAATCTCATCAAAGTCAACTCCTTTCTTTTGACCAAAACCTTTGACAACCAAACGAGCCTTGTACCTTGTCATGTTGTCGTCTCTTTTCAATTTGAACACCCACTTGTTTTTCAATGCTTTCCTGCCCTTTGGAAGCTCCACCAGCTCATAGGTATCATTCTTTGATAAGGAATCCATCTCCGACTCCATTGCCTTCATCCATTTGTCACTATCGTTATGAGCTCTGGCCTCCTCATATGTTTCGGGCTTTCCATAATTAGTCAACATGATATACTCTGATGAAGAATACTTGGTAGACGGTCTTCGACCTCTGCTGGATCTTCTGACCTGATCTTCATTCTCTTGTAGGGTTGGAGGCTCCCCCTGATTGGGTTCTCCTTGAATCTGCTCTTCTTGATTAGGCTCCTCCTGATCAGCAATCTCATGGTCTGGCACATCTTGATCAGGCTTCCCCTGATCAGCATTATCTGGTTCTGCAGGCACTTCATTGGCAGCTGCTTCAGGGATGTCATCGTGACTTTCTTCATCTGAAGCTAATGGATCAACTCCTCTGTCTGCGCCATCTGGTTGTGCTTCTTTATCCGAATCCCCAATTGTTTGATCTTCATAAAAGACCACGTCTCTACTTCGGATAAACTTCTTCTGGTATGGGTCCCATAATCTGTAACCAAAATCTTCATCGCCATAACCAAGAAAGATGCACGGTGTAGCTTTGTAGTCTAACTTCGATCTCTGCTCTTTGGGCACATGCACAAAAGCTTTGCAGCTAAACACCTTCAGATGAGAGTAAGACACATCATTACCAGTCCATACTCTCTCCGAAACATCAAGACTTAATGGTACTGATGGAGATCGGTTGATCAAATAGCAGGCTGTCCTTACAGCTTCACCCCAGAACTGCTTAGATAACTTTGCAGTCCTCAGCATACATCTGACTTTCTCCATGATGGTTCGATTCATTCTTTCAGCAACACCGTTATGTTGTGGAGTTCCAGGAACTGTCTTCTCATGATGTATGCCATGTTTCACACAATACTCTCTAAACTGGTGAGATGTGTACTCACCGCCGTTGTCGCTACGAAGGCACTTGAGAAGTTTCCCAATTTCCCTCTCCACTATGGCATGAAACTCCTAGAATGTTTGAAACATCTGGTCTTTGGATTTCAACAAATACACCCAAACCTTTCGTGAAGCATCATCAATATAAGTAACAAAATATTTATTTCTTCCAAGTGACTCGACTTCCATGGGACCACACACATCTGAATAAACAAGATCTAACAAATTTCATTTCTTTGTAGATGGAACAGAAAAACTAACTCTTCTTTGTTTTTCGAATAAACAATGCTCACAAGAGTTTAACGACGTACCTTTGGCAAAGGGAATGTGAGACTTCTTTGCCAAAACTTGTAGGCCTTTCTCGCTCATGTGGCCTAGCCTCTTATGCCACAAGTCTAGAGATGAGTCTTCCACAGCATTCAACTCACCTTTCAAAACCTTGGCATTTGACCGGTACAACGTACAACAAAGTCGTGCTCTTGCTACCACCATTAAGCCTTTAGTAAGCTTCAATTTTCCTTCGCCAATATGGTGATAATAACCTTGTCGATCAAGGGTACCGATGGATATCAGATTGAGACGTATATCAGGAATATGTCTCACATCTTTCAACATCAACTGGCAGCCAAGATTAGTTCTTAGGCAAATATCACCAATTCCAAGAATTTTGGAATAGCTTTCATTCCCCATCTTCACTATGCCAAAGTCACCTTGTTTGTATGTACTGAAGAACTCCCGTTTGGACGTAGCATGGAAGGAAGCTCCATTGTCAAAGATCCATTCAATGTCTCTGTTAGAGTTGCCTATATGCAGACAATCACCAACAGACAATATTTCTGGTACATCACCACATATGACAGCGGTGGTATTGCCAGTATCATCTTTCTGCTGATTGTTTCCTTCCCTTTGCTCTCTCTTCCAAACTCGACAATTTTTCTTCATATGGCCTTCTTTGCCACAATGGTGGCATGCACCCCTGAACCTTGACTTGGATCGGCTAGGACTCCTGCCATGATCTCTAGGCCCTCTACTCTTGCTTCTTCCGCGGTTCTCTGTGACAAATACTTGGCTACTATCTATGCCAGAAGTCTTTCTCCTTGTTTCTTCATTGAGCATGCTATTTTTAACATTATCAAGAGTAAGAACACCATTAGAAGCAGATTTACTTATACTCACCACAAAGGTCTCCCAACTGTCTGGCAATGATCCAAGTAACAAGAGCGCTTGTAGCTCGTCCTCGATCGTCATTTTCATAGTAGCCAACTGGTTGATGATATTCTGGAAATTGTTCAAGTGTTCTGCTACACTTAAACCATCCTTGTACTTCACATTGATGAGCTCTTTGATTAAGAAGGCTTTCTTGGCTGGGGTCTTCTTCTCAAACAATGACTCAAGCTTCGTCCAAAACTCACGGGCATTGGTTTCATTAGACACATGGTGAAAAACACTATCATCCACCCATTGTCTAATTGTGCCAATAGTCTTGCGATTCATCTTCTTCCACTCGACATCGGACATGCTCTCGGATTTAGCGGCATCTCCTTCAATTGGCTCATGCAGATCCTTGCAATAGAGAATGTCCTCCATCCTTGGCTTCCATGTTACCCAATTGGAGTTGGTGAGTTTTATCATAGTGCCACTTCCTTCCATCTCGTAGTACGAGCCAACCTGGCTCTGATACCACTTGTTAGGAATGCCGGTACTACAAGATAGAAAATGCACAAGGTCAAGTAGAATATGGACACTAAGAATTTATGTGGTTCGGCAATTTATGCCTACGTCCACGAAACAAGGATCAATCTTCACTATATGAAAAAAGATGAGTACAACAAGAGTAGTCTTACCAAGCCAAAGACAAGGCTTTATGGATACAAGAAAGTATGACACACACTTTCTATCACTCTAAACTTCACTCACACACAATGTGTAGTGGAACACTCTCACTCTGAAACTTGAAGTGGAACTAAACTTCACTCTTGGAGTGGAACACTCTTACTTTGGTTTTTCACACACACCATGATACATACATGCACCCCTATTTATAATTGGGTTTTGCCGACTTGCCCACCGACTTAGGCTTGCATGACAGCCTCAATATTAGCTAGAACTTTCTAGCTTATGCATGCACTCCACCGACATGCATATTTGAACCAGATTTTTCTAGTTTCTTGGCATTTTATAAGATGCTAGAGTTTTCTAGCATCCATCCTTTATGATGGGCTGATCCTTTAATGTCTTTCATCATGGGCTGGACCCATGGTATACCGACAAACATATCCTGCACTTGTGCATCGGCTGCTGGCATAAGCAAAAAGAGATTGCAACTGAACGACATCGGACAAATCCCGGATGGTAACTCGTTTTTGAAAAGCAGGATTAATTGATGATTAGCCATGCCGTTGTGTAGGGTTAGGTCTCTCTCCTTGAGTTCGTGGTTTCGAAAGTATCTCTCAAGACTCTTTATTGTAAGTGTTTTTCTAGCACACGTATGTTGGTTTAAAGATAATGCAAGTGTCAAGTACTCATCTGCCAAGTCCTTCATCCTTTGTGTTGGATCAAAAACGCTTCGGACAAATGCTCCTATGTTCACTTGGGAATCCTCGTACTTTGTGATGAAGGGGTGTGAAAGTAGCTGCAGAAGGAGAATACTAGTTAAACAATGTCGATGTCAAGCTACCATCTCTCAGATTGAAATCTGTGGCTAATACGATCACCTGCTCTGCTGTTGGCCTCTCATCTGCATCCTTTTGCAAGCAGGCTTCAATAAACGAGCAGAACTCTGGTGAAAATTGGTGTTTTGAAGGTGTAGGTGATGGATCATCCAAGATCTGCCATAGAACTCAGAACTTTAGTTGCAAAACAACAGCGGATGTAGGCCATGGAAAGGATATGAAGCAGCAGAAGATTGACGGGTCCTTCATTAGATGTAAATGGGAATTCTCCAGTATCACACTCGAAGAGAGGAAGACCAAGGCTCCAAATATCAGCTGGATAAGAATAATTCTCATTTCGAATTCGCTCAGGCGCGACATGTAAGTGACCGTCCCAACAAATGTCGCACACTAGTATTTACATTGCTAGATTTGTCAATACCAAAAGACCACTTTTAATATGTACGGGTCAAATGTAACATGAAAGGAGACGCCACCAGTAGTGGAAATGAATGCACTTAAGAAATAAGTGATGAATCACGATGATTAAACCAAAGAACAAAGATGCAACAAGTATCACGAACCGCTGCCATTGAATTATCTAAGCCAGCACTTAACCAAAATCTGTTATTTTTGGTGGAGAGTATTGTGGTTTCACCCCCGGAAGCCTCACCTTTTAACAAATATGCTTCCATGGCCGCTTAATATTTTACCAAGAACCACAAGGACTTGCATGAGAAAGGAGGAAAGTGGATGAAAGACACAGCAAGTTCTTATATAATTGTCAATGCCCTCGTTATTACAATCATGTTTGTTGCAACATTTATAGTTCCTGATGGAAACAACCAAGAAACAAGGTTTCCCATATTCTTAAACGAAGAGTTGTTTATGGTTTTTATAGCTTCGGATTATATTTCGCTCTTTTCTTCTGCAACTCCAGCCTTAATGTTTCTGTGCATCCTTACATCGTGCTTTGCTAAAGATGATTTCCTCAAATCCTTACCCACAAAGATGATAATAGGCCTTTCCACACTCTTCATCTCTGTTGCAACCATGAGGATTGCCTTCTCTTCTGCCCTATTCATCATGCTTAGTGACAAATCATGGATTATTACTCCAATAATTTTCCTTGCTGGTGTTCCTGTCATTTTATTTGTTTGAATGCAATTTCCCCTTCTCTTTAAAATTTTCCGGTCTACTTATGGCAGAGGAATATTCGATAAGAAAGTCAAATTTGGATATAAAATCTTGAAGGCCTATGTGATACATTAATTGTGTAACTGTAGTAATATAATGTTTGTCGCTTCCAAGAAAGCTTGTATGCATTGTACACACTATGTAAGTGTTTGGTTGCTATAATAAAATGGAACTTTAACGAAAAGCTCCCGATACCGTTCACTTTAATGAAAAATCACATTTTTACACTAAAAAGTCAATCCTGGTACTGTTCATTTTACCCTTTATTTTGTCCTTATAGTTAAAACTCAAAGTTTTCAAGCCATTTTCATTAGTTTTCCTATAATGAAAACCCAATTGTTCAATTTTTTTTTCTTTATTCTCCAGTCTCGAATATATAATTTTGCTAGAGAAATTAATGTTGAATTTATGGTCGAACTCGAGTGGCTATTGTTGAACACAGCAACCCAAATGATTGGGCCTCTTATTGTCTCAAGCCCATTTTGTTTGGATCTTGAGAATTTAAAATAGAGATTAATTATGGAAGTTGGTATTGGCACTCTCATAATCTCAATCCACACTCCTTCTATATTTTTAATTTATCTATTTTAATTCTTTTAATGTGATTTCTCGATTTTACCCATATATTACTTTTAAAGTCTACAATCTTGAAAACCTCATTAAGTATGATGACATAAATATTTATAGAGAGTTGTAAAGACCTTTTGTGCTCTAGAAGCAAGTCGGCTTTACTGTTGTTTACTAAGTTTTCCAGTATGAGAGATTTTTCAATGTGACCGGTACACGGGATAGTACACCACATGTCACTAAACAAATGGTGAGATATGTGTGCTAAAAAGTTAATAACTTAAAAAATAAAATTTCTCACAATTCCTATTAAAACACGTGGTGTACCACTTGTGTTCCCGTCACATCTAAAAATTTCTCTTCCAGTAGACCTTATTGCAAAAGACTCTAAGGCCTACATAAGAATTAGAGTGTGATTATCATGAAAATGGAAACATGCGTCAGGCTTATGTGGCTAACACAACCATTTTGAACACATATATATAGCAAAGCTATTGAAATCCATACAGAGAATTTGGACATGATCAAGAACGATTCAATGGAACTCTCTTTTTTAAGATTGTTTAGATGTTATGTTTAGTTCTTGTAAATTGTTTAATTTTGCCATGGTCAAAATTTCAGAAAGAAAAAAACATGAGATTATTTCTTGTTATGATGTTCACACCACAACTATTATGTTGTATTTTAGAAAGATTACTTGCTGCCTTTGCTTATCAACAAATTTATTTTGTATAATTTTTTTGGGTTAATCTTAGTTTACTACTTTGAAATTTCGTGGTTTTTAACATTTGGTACATGAAGTTTTTTTCATCCCAGAATCATACCTCAAGTCTTAATTTTGTAACATTTTAGTACATCTGTTAAGTTGGTTGTTAAGTTAGCCGTTAATTGATGACATGGCGTCCATGTAGAGAATGATTAAGCACCACATGTCAATATGGGCCCACGAATTTAACTTTTCTGGGCATTTCCGGCTATGCTGCAGCGACCTGCCAACGAGAACCAGCGAAGTAGCAGCGGTCGAAGAGAAGGACAACGACGGCGGGGAAGGAGAAGACGAACAGCGCGAGGCAATAGAAGAAACGGCAGAGAGCTGGCTCTGCAAGGACGCCATTGGAGAGAGGGAAACCCTAGGGAGAGAGCTGAAAGATGAGAAGTGTATTGGTTTTGAATAGTATGATACTACAGAGGAGAGCAAAGGAGACGGGTTGTTGAAGGGTGTGAGGGAAGACGTGAAGATGAAGGACGACGAATCCTAATCCCAATCCAAACCCTCTTTTTATTCCGATTCAGCTTCTACTCTGCATCGTAAGCTTCAAAATCTCTGTCTCAGATTTCTTCTAACTTCTAGGGTTTTCGTTTCCTCATCAGTTACATATGTAATTCTAAAATTTGGGGTTTTTCCTAACACCCTAGATTGAAAGAGGCGGCGTCGTTTATTGAGGTCGCTTCCTCCACCAAAGAGGTCCGCAGAATATCCCGCACTGTTCGCCTCACGGTTGCGCTCCGCCGCAAGCTCACAGCCGCCGTGCTCTCTGCATTTCTCGATTTCGCTCTTCTTCCACCCTTCCTAACCCCCTCCCTCTTTCTCTCTCCCTTCTCTTCCTTGCACCAACCTCCCCACACACCCATCAGATCGTCGCCGTATTTGAAACCCCCAAACCCATCGTCGTCACCATGGCTTCCAAGATTAAGATCGTTCAGCTCTCGAGACTGCAATTCGCTATCTCTGAAATGTCGATCCGCTACTAGCTCTGTTGATCCACCGCCACCTGCGGCCGACCTTCGATAACGCCAACCTATTTGTGCGGCGGTGAGGCCTGCCGCAGCTTCGAGACCTTTCTACTTGCGCTGTTTTCAACCGACTCGAAAGGGAAGAGAAGTGAGACAAAAAAATGAGTGAAAGATTAACGCGGGGGGTGAGGTGAGGTAGGAGAGGTGGGTGTACGGGGAGGGTGCGTGTAGATGAGAGATAAGATATAAGGGAATATGGGTTGTGGGGGTGATGAGCAGCCTAGAAAAAAGAAAAAAAATTGTATTGGGGACTAATAGCTAGGGTTAGAAGAAGGGATAATTTTTTTTTTAATTTTTTTAATTTTGAATTTTGAATTTTTAAATATTTATGTGGGCCCATAATAACACGTGGCGCCCAATTACTGTCCACGTGGGTGCCACGTCATCAATTAACTGAGGTTCTAATGGAAAACTTAACAGATGTATGAAAATGTCCCATAATTATGACTTTAGGTACCAAATTAGGATGAAAAAAACTTCATGTACCAAATGTTGAAAACCAAGAAATTTTAGGGTAGTAAACTGAGATTTTCGTTTCTGTATCAAATCTACCAGAAACAATGAGCCTACTTACAGCTTCCCACTCGTTTTTCGTTTTTCATTGTTTTCCCGGTAAATTAAGTTTTGGAGTTTTTTTTTTTTTTCCATTGGGTTGATGGCTGCTGCTTTGGATTTAACTTACATTGACTATTATTTATTATGCAATTTGAAATTCAAATTATATTTTATCATATTTTGTTTCCCTTTGATTTTTTTCATGGATCTGTTTGGGATTCTAGTAATAGTGTTTAGATTTTGGAAATTGTTCTCTCGTTTGTGGTCTGGGTTATATTATTGTATTGACCTCCTGGTTCTTTTGTGTAGAAATTCAAATTTGGGATCATTGTTTCTGGTTTATTTTGTATCAATTTTTTTTTACTACTGGAGCATATCTGGAAAAAATAAATAAATCTACCAGAAATTCCTCCAATTTTTTTTCGTAAGCAAAATCAATTTCAAATGAAAGATTAGTGAGGCTTTCAAGAAAAGCAAAGGCTTATTATATTAACACCCACAAATTGTTGAATAAACCTCACATACTTAATACACCATACATTTGCTTTTTCACTTAAAAATTATCTTAATACACCAACATACTTTCCCATAATACCCCCACACCCCTATTTTCAATATACACCTTATATTTTATACATACACCCCACATTTCTCAAATCTTATATCACTCATTTTTAATTTTCTATACACCCCACTTCCTCCAAGCTTTTAGGTTTCTTTTCACTTCCATATCACCTAACAATTACGCTTTGAACTCGTTATTTGAGACCGAGCGGGTTACCTACTTTGTAATAGTATATGACTCTAGCACTAATATGATTCATGTTATTGGGTACACAAGATTAATATGAACCCTAAAACATGAATACGAATATAGAAGTTTAAATAACGCAACAAAAGCAAGATAAATAATTATCGATGTCATCAAAATCACTAAAACAATGAAAAATATGAAGTCTTACCTCATATGAAGCTTCCGAAACAATGATTTCGTGTTCCATTCGTCAAAAACAATTTTTCTCAATCAACATGTTTTTAGTTTCATTGGTTAGGGTCTTGTTCAATAATGGAGAATGAGAGAGTTTTGATAGTTGAGAAGATAAATAATACGCTAAAAGAGATTTGTGGTGTATTTAGATTTTTTTTTTTTTTAAACCTAATAAGGTCAAAATTGTTATTGCATAGTGAGGTGAATAAGTCATTTAATATTAAATTTTAATGTGGGGTGCTAATATAAAAAGCCAATGAAAAACATGCTCAAAATCTAAGCATTCCCACCAATTTATTTAAGTCCTCAAAATTATTCGACAAAAAAAAATCAAAATTATACTTAATGAGGTTTTCAAAATTTTGTGCACATTAAAAACAATATAAGGGCAAAATCGGAAATCACATTAAAAGAATTAAAATAGACAAGTTAAAAATATAAAAGAATTGTGGATTGAGATTTTTGGAGTGCCAATAACAGCCCCCTTAATTATTAATCTTATTATTAAAATTTTTTCACTTTTCTTCTTACCATGAACAGAGGAGTCCAGAGAAGTTGTAGACACTAGCTCATGTCTTAATAGTGGTTGTACTGCAAGAGGGAGAAATGTTACCCTTGCTAAGTTAATGAGCGCATTCTCGTCACTTGCGGAAAAAGTCCCCATGTTAGCCCCAAAATTATCTATTTTATTTTTGGCTCAACGACAACAATTAATTTTCTCATAGGCGTGTAAGTTGCAATGTAATTTTTGATTCCATGTTAAACTAAATTTTAATTACGAATTGGATCATTTGTAAAATGATTTCTATAAAAATTGGAATACATATAGAATTTAGAATCCATAGTTTTAAGAAATTAATCATGAACTTAAATGAGTAATGAGGTGTTGAAATGCCCAAAATTACCCTGAACATAATTGTCACATCCCGGCCCGGGGCGGATCACTTCCCGGGCCCACTCCACCACCGTAGCACGATATTGTCCGCTTTGGGCTTACCATTCCCTCATGGTTTTGTTTTTGGGAACTCATGAGCAACTTCTCAATGGGTCACCCATCCTGGGAGTGCTCTAGCCTTCTTCTCGCTTAACTTCGGAGTTCCTATGGAATCCGAAGCCAGTGAGCTCCTAAAAGGCCTCGTGCTAGGTAGGGATGGGAATATACATTTAAGGATCACTCCCCTAGACGATGTGGGATATTATAATTCACCCCCCTTAGGGGCCCGACATCCTCGTCGGCACACCACGGCCAAGGTTAGGCTCTGATACCAATTGTCACATCCCAGCCTGGGACGGATCACTTCCCGGGCCCACTCCACCACCGTAGCACGATATTGTCCGCTTTGGGCTTACCATTCCCTCACGGTTTTGTTTTTGGGAACTCACGAGCAACTTCCCAATAGATCACTCATCCTGGGAGTGCTCTGGCCTCCTTCTCGCTTAACTTTGGAGTTCCTACGGAACTCGAAGCCAGTGAGCTTCCAAAAGGCCTCGTGCTAGGTAGGGATGAGAATATACATTTAAGGATCACTCCCCTGGGCGATGTGGGATGTTACATAATTCTTGACTTATTTTGAATGAAAAATTTAACGGAGTTGAGATAAGATGACAAATTAATAATTTCGTAAAGTTGATATGACAAATTACTTAAAATTTTAGTTCATATCACAAGTTGAAAAGGGTATATAAATTCATGTGACATTGATAAAAAAAATAAAAATCCTAATTTATTGTATACAAAGCAAACTTAATCAAGTTAGATAAAGAAATATAATTTGTACTAACAAATTTCTACAATGCTAAAATGGATGGTTTCTCAAATCAAATTCGAACATGGTTTTTCAAATCGAAGGCAAAAATTATCTTCCAACAATTCTCTTGATGTTGTTTACTGTCATTTTTTATGATTGCTTGGTTATGTATCTTGAGAAATATATATCTTGATCAATGGCAAGTCATTGTTTTTTATTTATTTATTTATTTATTTATTTTTAATGTGCACCTTCATTGATCACATGGGCCAGCTGTCATTTGAATGGGCATCTTCTTAATCAAGGTCAAGTGACTCGAGTCATTGTTTATTTTTGTGGGAAAGACAATTAAAATATGAAAGTATCATAAGATGTCATTTTTTTATGATTGCTTGGTTATGTATCTTGAGAAATATATATCTTGATCAATGGCAAGTCATTGTTTTTTATTTATTTATTTATTTTGAATGTGCACCTTCATTGATCACATGGGCCAGCTGTCATTTGAATGGGCATCTTCTTAATCAAGGTCAAGTGACTCGAGTCATTGTTTATTTTTGTGGGAAAGACAATTAAAATATGAAAGTATCATAAGATGTCATTTTTTATGATTGCTTGGTTATGTATCTTGAGAAATATATATCTTGATCAATGGCAAGTCATTGTTTTTTTTTTTTTTTTTTTTTTTTTACTCAAGTCATTGTTTTTTTTTTTGTGGGAAAGACAATTAAAATATGAAAGTATCATAAGATGTCATTTTTTATGATTGCTTGGTTATGTATCTTGAGAAATATATATCTTGATCAATGGCAAGTCATTGTTTTTTTTTTTTTTTTTTTTTGAATGTGCACCTTCATTGATCACGTGGGCCAGCTGTAATTTGAATGGGCATCTTCTAAATCAAGGTCAAGTGACTCAAGTCATTGTTTATTTTTGTGGGAAAGACAATTAAAATATGAAAGTATCATAAGATGTCAAGGCATTGCTAATTTTAAACAATTGTTAATACTTTTTCTTTGCAAACGACGAGGTTTATGTTGTTTAGTCTACTTTGATTAACACCGTCAACTCCTTCTAAAGTTGTTGACTGAAGCATTCTCCGGGCTTTGTACTTCTAATATTATAAGGGCACGTTTGAGTGAGATTTTGAGAGGAAAAGAAATCAGACACTTAAAAATTTATTTTACATTATTGTTAATCTATTAGTGTAAATAATATCGTTTGTTAAAAAAAATGATCAATTAAGATCATACAATAATGTCCATACAAGTTGCTCTTTATTTTACACGTCCATATGAAGAGAAAGAAATCAGTTTGAGTGCTTGTTATCAGATCAAAATTGCATCATGTTAAATAACCCTTACACTATGTTTAGATGAGGGAAATAAACTTTGAATTTAGGTAAAAGTCGGAATTTATAAATTGACATACACCAATTCCCTTGTTTGAATTCATAAACAGAGAAATTTAGAGGGGTGTATTCAATTGAGAATTTGAGAGACTTTAATGGATTTATAAATCCATGGATTTTTATAGAGTTCAATTGATTTGTAGAGATTTCATGACACACCCCGACCGAGATCGGAGCATGCTGGCCGTCACGCTCCGATCTCGGTTGGGGTGTGTCAATTTGGTCACGCTCCGATCTCGGTTGGGGTGTGTCAGTTCATATAAAATTTTGATTCAATTCCCTCGAAATCTCATGGGAAGATGTGAGATTTGTGGATGCTTAAAATACACTACAAAATCTCTCAAATTTTTTAAAATCAATTTCTAATTGAATACACCTGGAATATTATAAACCTCTTTAAAATCCTAATTGAATACACCCAGATTTCTAAGGATTTTAATAAACTATTTTAAAATTCTAATTGAATACACCTTGAATTTCAGATAATAACTTAAAATCCTGATTGAATACCCTTAGATTCATTAAAAGAATTAAAATTCCTCAAAATCCCAATTGAATACACCCTCCTTAGAATTTCCGCGCGGAAAAAAAAACTTGGAATTTGGAACCTTCAATTCGCAAGTTTAAATTCCATGTAAATAGGTGTCATTTCCCAATTCTATGATTGAGAGTTTAAAAATAACAAATTACGTATTGAATTTCATTGTTCTTTTGGGTTAACTAAACAAGAAAATTCACAAATTCTAAAAAATAAAATCATGTCATTTCAATTTCTTTCATTTTAAATTTTTTTAGTAATTTTAAATTTCTTCATCCAAACATAGTGTTAATTGGCTTTACTTTCCTCAATATATAATAAGGTATATGTATAAATATTATATGTTAGCGACAGCACTGCACCAGTGCTATATATCCTCAATTTAAGGAAAAAAGTGTTTCTGCTCTTTGTTTTCACACTAGAACTCTTTCACGACTTCTAATTTGTTTTATTCCTCATTTTTAATTAGTAATCTAATAATTAAAAACAATTAAAACAAATGAACTTTAACGAAAAGGTCCCGGTATTGTTCACTTTAACGAAAAATCACATTTTTTACACTAAAAAGTCAATCATGGTACTATTCACTTTACCCTTTATTTTGTCTTTATTGTTAAAACTCAAAGTTTTCAAACCATTTTTATTAGTTTTCCCTTAAAAGATGCCAAAGTAACAGATTAAATAATAACATCAATTAAGCAAACAAATAATCGAATATTAATACTAATAAAAGATTTTTTTTTTTTTTTTTGAAAAGAAGATTATGATATTTCATTCATTGATAAAAGAACATACAAATACATATCATGAAGAACTCGGCCCAAAGGGTCTTTGCAAACTAGATCTAAAAGTATTATAATAAAGCATCACTAATCGCAAAACAATGAGTAGACTTCAAGCACTCGTCCGAGCTCATTGAGAACCGCACGATTACACATATAAAAAATGTTAAACTTCGTGTTACAGGAAGATCATGTGTGAGAACAAAATCTCAAACCATAAATTGGGAGGGAGTACGATGCTCATGGGTCGATAGCATCACTTAATCACCGTCACGATCCCAAACACACCAAAGGAAGTAGACCCAATAAATCAAACAGCGCCACCTTCACACATAGATCCAAGTTGTAGCACACCATACGAAAATTCAAACCATGCACTCTCATATAGAGAACAATCATACTAGCAAACTCTCCTATAGAGAGAAATCAAACCAAATTCTAGGACATCCTAGAAATTATTAAACAGAAACAAATTAAAATGATGAAATCATGTCACCGCTCCACATTCTCTGGACATCCGTATGTCATATTATTGCATCAACTAAACTCAAAGTGTTGCATTGACTAAACTCGATCCTGACGCACTTCGACATCATCCATGGCTTCACACTTTAATTTTATATCAAAGGTGATAACTGGATCCAAAACCTTGTGTTAACTGTGTGCGCGAGTCAAAAGACGACGACTATCAAGGTGAATACAGTGTTTCACGGCGATAATTCAACACCTAAAGTAAATGCAAAGTGTAAACAAAGAATGATTTTCAAGAAGGTTGCCATCGACCTGAAAGCCAAAGATAGGAGCCAGCAGTAGAGAATTTTTCCTTCAGGTTTTTCTCTAGATGGCAAGGATTTTTTTTTTAAAATAAATTTGTTTAATTTTTTTTTTATTCAAGGTAAAGAGAAGTGGATGCAAAAAGAACATATATTACTTGTAGGATTTGATCATATTATATCTTAACCGTTGAATTTAATGAATTTATAAATATAAAACTAAAAAAATACAAATGGTGGGCCCTCCCACTAACCCAGGGAGAATCTTGATCTAAATTTGTCCCATAAATGATTATTGAGTTAAAACTTATATTTGCCCCAAGGGTTGCAGCAAGTTAGGGAGGTTTAGAACAAAAAATTTGAGTTTTACTCAGAGGATTAGAGTAGGTCTAAGGGGATCTCTCAAAAGTGGAAATTTTTTTTTTTGAACAAACGATATTATCTACACTAGGGGAGGTCTGTGGGCTAAGCCTAAGCCTCACAATATGCCAGCAATAATGTGGTTTAAATTCGTCTTTAGCGATAATCGAACTTAAAACCTCTCACTTATAAGTAAAGAAGAATACACAAGAACATAGTACTAAGTGGCTCTCAAAAGTAGGACTTGGACTATCTCAATTTTCATGGAAAGTTCCACTTTTGAAAGAGTCTCTTTAGCATTTCCATTTTAATAAATTCAAGGATATGTTGGCCAAGTGACCCTTTACTATAGTGGTTAGAAGTTGTTAAGCCCTTGCATAACGACGTGATTCGAATCCTATTAGTAGCTAATCTAACATCTAATTTAACAAAATTTATCTTTAAAAAAAATCAAAGATATGTTGGAAATGAAAAATAAAAGCATTTATTTGTACCACACAAAAGCGAAGTATAGTGGTCAAAGGGTTTTAATTAGAATTGATTTTATTTTATTTTTTGGGTGGCGTGGGTTTTCCCTAAAATATGCTAATAAATTTGGGACCTTCATTAATCACATGGGCCAACTGGGATATGAATGAGCATCTTCTTAATCAAGGTCAAGTCATTGTATATCAGCATAATATGATCATCTAATCGTTGACTATATAGCATTAAAACAAAAATACTATTCTTATTATATTTTTCATATCACAATTGGTTCTACTTGTGACACACGGATTAATATATGCAAGTTCACTTAGGATGAATACCACGTCTTAAGGGTTGTATGGTTTTTCAAAAAGTTTCGCAAAGCTTAATGAGTCATGCATATTTAGATTTGATCTGAATACCACAGACGGATTGCATATTTGATATACGTTCTATGTTGGGTGTCCAAGTAGGCATATATTAGGAAAACCTAACCTTCAAAATATGCATGTGTAATTCATAAGTAATTGGAAGAACTACATAGGATTGTTAAGGTGACGGCCGAACCATATGCTTTTACAATTTAATTTTCAAGAACCGTTTTCTTTTATTTTATTTTATTTTGTCACTTTATTTAATTATTTTCTATTAAATTCGTTTTTATTATTTAAATCACAAAATCACCTCTTTCTCAAATTTTGTTTTAGTAATTAATTAAGATTTGATTTGACACAAATTATTCATTCAATCACTGTGGAGAACGACCTTACTTGAGCTGCTATACTACGATTACCTTGTACTTTTGCAAGTATTTTAGTGTTTTTATCCCTATTGTTGCAGGTGGTAAAAATTCCTATCATAGATAATATTTTTTTTGAAGAAAAAATAAGTCTAATTTAGTTAGACAAAATAAGAACCAAAACCAAAATTAAATAGTGAATTCAGTGCAGAACACATGCCCAAAAATGCAAATACATTCTTGCAATTTAATTGTTTATCTTTAAATTGCATTGAAAACGTTACTTATACGGAACAAAGCAATGATGCTAAGCTGCGCGTGGGACGCTTGAGAACCCTGCCCATTTAATGCAGGCAATCTTGTCTTTCTTGGGTAAAAGTCCACATGTCGCGTTGTGGATTTTTGGAATTATTTCTGGTTCCACAGGCAGCCTAAGGGGGCTATTTAAAGGCGAATCATGAAAAGATCACACCGTTGAAAATGAAGAGTCGCCAGCCTAGAGATCGATGCAGGCGAGAATCAAGGCTAATACATGAGACGCGTCGTTGCTTTTAAGAAGTATGCACGCAAAACGAAGGCATGCATCATCACGACGATTGATTTCAGATGGATGCATGATGGAACCGAGAACGACTCAACTATCTCCCTTTAATGAATCAGACTAGCTCAAGAAATTGAAGACTAAAACGGTATGTATTTCAGCTTACTCTGAAACGCATGGTCTTCAGATAACAATCTATCCTCAAAGGGAATGGGTTGTCTCTCAGACGGATAGTTAGAGGCCATTGTGGGACCATAATTTTTTAGGGTCAGAGGAAAGCTAATCCGAATACAACTACCTCAAAAGTCCAGTTATGGACTCACTAGCTCCGGACGGAGCTGTAACAGACGGAGTAGTGGTGCCACCATCAATCTACTCCGGGGCACTAAGCAGAGTCTTACGACTCTATTGGATGACCATGCTTGTTACGCAAGACACGCAAGCTGATCTGAATATGGACACAATCAAATTTTATAAATCTTGGGGTTCCTACAATCTAGGAATTGGCGTGCGCTGCTAGTTATGATGCAATATCTACTTCTAGATATCCTCTAGGATTCTCCCAACTTAGAACCAAGATTATATCCTAAAAATGTTTCTCTCCCCATGGTATAAATACACTCATTTAGAGTTCATCTATAATATAACGCAATCTAAACACTTAAATTCTCTTACCCATTGCTTGAATCTAAAATCATTCACTAACTTGACCATTGAAGATCCTTTGGCCGGTACACTCCCGGTCCTAGGCTTGCTCACGGTTATTTAATATTTTGTAGGTTGCTCGAATTTGTGCTCAACCACCACTCACAGCGGTGCTCAAATTTAGTTCCAACAGTCCCTAATTTTGTTGTAATTTATTTCCCCAAAATCGTAAAATGACAAAATGCTCATGTTGAGCTAAGTGAAATCCTACGTGGATGTTTAAGCTCAGTTCATAATTTTTTTCCTTTCTTGTCGTATTTGAGTAGTACTCGTTACAACTAATGTGTGAGTGCAAACAGAACCCAAATTGAACTAGTAACAAAAAAGTGACGTTCGTTTAAAGTTGAAGGGCAAAATGGTAAATTTACACTCATAGCTATTCTACACGTGCTTCACGTGTGATGTTTTGTCACAGAAAATATCTGTTTTGTCTTCTAGTGAAGGAGGCTTTTATATACAGAAACTTTCACCTTTGAGGAAATCATTCCTTCGGCACCACTTCTCTCTCCACACCCTTTCTGTCCTCTCTCTCACTCCTCTCTGCTGCAGAGAGCGAAACTACCTCCAGTGGATCAACCTCCAAACCACCATCGTGGTCTATTCCTAAAACTCAACACGGCCGTGTCTTTTGTACGTGTCTCAAACTTGGACCCAAAGCCGGACCACCACGACCTCAGTCGGGTTCGACTTTCCCGATAAGCCCCGTCGCTTCCCCGACGAAGTAAGCACTTTAACCACCATAGATTATTCTTTTTCTTGGGTAGATCAAGTTTGTGGTTTTGGTTGTTGAAAATGGCGAGTTTTTGACACAGATCGAAGGCGGATAAGTCCACTGCAGAACTCCGTTGAGTTTCAGAGAAATTGCGACGGATCGGTTTTCGGTTTTGGCAAAAAACCGAATCGATTGAAACCGAGTTGTGAGTTGTTATTTTGGTTCCCCAATTCAAGCTGAAGCTTTCTCTGAAGGCTTCCCCATTTCTTTGTTTTCATATATAAACACATGATCACGGTCTACCTATACTAAAATCTCGTTTGGATAAGTTTTCAGATTGAGCATGGCAGCAAAGACCGTTCGAATAAACCCAGGTATCTACCATCAAAGTATTAAATTTATATGAAAGGCTCTCTTGATTTCCTTTTGTGTAAGGAATGTATGGTCATTCACTCTTGAATTTAACATTAAGGGTAGAATCGTGGAGAATAAGTAGACGTGCTTTCAAGGTTTCAATTTCAAACCTGACATCAAATTCATGGGTTGGTGACCATGAACCCTTGATCATCAGGTGATCAAGAGACAAAACTCAACATTTTTGTCTCTATCTTGTGCATTATTTTCTTTCATCTTTCTATTTAAAATTTTAATTTTAATTTTTCTTCCCTATAAACTTCGTTGTCCACATCTTAACTCCTTCCATACCATTATTAATTCCCCCACTTGAGAAGGTATGATTGAGAAACCCCATTTTGCTGTTCCAAGATTCACTTCAAGCGTTTTGGATATGCTAGCCGGCGGTGATAGGTGAGGAAAAGAGGGAGTCCACCGGCGAGGTAGTGTTGGGGTGCGTGGGGATTAGGGGAATGCTTAATTTATTTCTTTTTCTTCAGTATTTTGGTTTTGAGACTCCGTACAAAATATATCCTCACAACAAATGTTACTCCAGAGGCTTTCTTGCTATCCAAACTCTGTATTTGATTTCTGTTCGGGTGATAGTAACCTATGAAGGTATGGCTTTTATAGGAACGAAGAAAGCAATAGGAACTTAGCAGCACTAGTGCTATAGAACCCCAATTCAAGCTGAAGTTTTATCAGAAGGCTTCCCCGTTTCAATTCAAGTTGTGAGTTGTCAATTGCTTATACTTTGGTTCACTATTTCTTTCATTGTTACCATGTATAAACACATGATCATGATCTACCAATAATAAAATCTCTTTTGGATAAATTGACAGAATGGGCATGGCAGAAGAGATCAAGCCGGTAGAAAAACCAGGTATCTATCATAAAAATCAAAGTATTAAATATATATGAAAGGTTCTCTTGGTTTCCTTTTGTGTAAGGAATACATGGTTAGTCACTCATGAATTTAATATCAAGAGTGAAACCGTGGAGAATAAATGGATGTGCTTTCAAGGTTTTATATCAAACCTTGATATCAAACTCAAGGATTGGTGACCATGAACCATTGACCATCAGGTGACCAAGAGAACGAGATGGGACATGTTTATCAACATCTTGTGTATTTTTTTTATTATCTTTCTGTTTAAAATTTTAATTTTAATTTTTTTCCCTATAATCCAGTGTTTCACAATAAGGTTTTAATCTCAAAACCTTGATATCAAATTAAGGATTAGAGATTGTTGGGTGTTGAGTGATAAAAGTTGGGTGTGAAGAGATTATTTTGTATAAATAGAAACTAGATTAAAGTCTTGACATTCTATGTACTTGAAGTAATTTATTTGAAGTTACTTCAGGAGAATTGAAGAAGGAAATGTTCGGGAAAGATAACGAATAATGAGAGTCAACAAACAAATTGACGGTCCTTAGACCTAACATCTTCCACTGGAAAAATAATGGAATACAAAATGAGTTCTAAATTTTATGCACAAGAAACCCATGTGGCCTCTCTGTTCCTTTTTCAATTTCTTGGCACCTGTTCTTTTACATTTTATCACTTAATCACAACTTAACAGTGTTAATTCAAAAAAAAAAAAAAAAAAAGAGAAGAAAACCAGCGGTGCACCCTTTTGAGCTTCTGCTTTCAAATTTATGCATGCCACACCTCCCCCTCTCTTCAAACGTAGGTGGGATGAGGTATGCCACACCTCCCCCTCACTTCAAACGTTTTGGATATGCTCGCCAGCAGTGATACTTGAAATTAAGTTAAAAGACATGTCACTCAATTAGATAAGCCATAGAGAATTTTGAGTGCAAAAAATTTGGACTCATACAATACATAGGGTAATGTTAGGGGACTAAATTTGAAAACTAAATTTGCAAACTAAATAATGTGCAAACTAAATGATATGTAACCAATCATCAACTTTCATGTTCTTTAATTTTCAAAATTTAGTCTATAGATTTGGTTTTCCTAGCATTATTCCAAAATATATTCCCACAACAAATGTTACTCCAGAGGTTTTGTTTCTATCCAAAACTCTGTATTTGAGTTATGTACGGATGATAGAAACGTATGAGGGTATGGCTTTTATAGGAACTAAGAAACCAAGAAAACAATAGGTTTCCTTGCTTCACGTCCCATCGCAAAACCAATAATTAACCATCTCAGTTTTTATTTTACTTTTTAAAAATGATGTACCTTTCATATTTATCTTTTTTACTCATAATTTGAGACTTGACAAGTGTATTCTACCAACAAATTAAACTAAATTTTTACCAATGAGTTATGAGTTTAATTTGGTAGTAGAACACACAAATCAAGTGATGAGTGAAAAGAGTGAATAGGTAAAGGGGAATGAGGAAGGTATCTAGCATTCCTCTTACTTTATTCAGTCTTCACTATTTTTTTCTTTTCTTTCTGTCATTTCTCCTCCACCAAATAAGGAGGGATATCTCATCAGAAAGTAGTTTATATATCCCTTGTATAAAATGCCATATTTAATTACATACGTACCCTTGACAGTTGATTATCAACCTTGGTTCCGATATGTAAGGCGGGGTGATTGGTGTAAAGCGAAGGAGTTTCTCACCCAACACCCCAGTGCAATAACAGCAACGGAATCAGATGGGGACACAGCTCTTCACAATGCAATATACAAGGGGCACGAGCAAATTGTGGAAGAGCTGGTGCAGTTGATGACGGAAGAGCAATTGGAGACCAAAAATGATGATGGTCAGACGGCTCTTACTTTTGCTGCTGCAAAAAACCTCAAGATCGTTAAATGCTTGGTTGCAAAGAACAAGAAACTACTCGGTATTGCCGATGGCTGCGGAAGCACTCCGATTGTCATTGCCGCTGAGCATGACCGATGGGATATAGTGGAAGAGCTGGTGCAGTTGATGACGGAAGAGCAATTGGAGACCAAAAATGATGATGGTCAGACGGCTCTTACTATTGCTGCTGCAAAAAACCTCAAGATCGTTAAATGCTTGGTTGCAAAGAACAAGAAACTACTCGGTATTGCCGATGGCCGCGGAAGGACTCCGATTGTCATTGCCGCTGAGCATGACCGATGGGATATAGTGGAAGAGCTGGTGCAGTTGATGACGGAAGAGCAATTGGAGACCAAAAATAATAGTGGTCAGACGGCTCTTACTATTGCTGCTGCAAAAAACATCAAGATGGTTGAATGCTTGGTTGCGAAGAACAACAAACTACTCCGTATTGCCGATGGCGACCAAATGACTCCGATTCTCAGTGCTGCTAAGAATGACCGATGGGATATAGTTCGGTACCTCTACCCTCTAACTCGCCTCGAAGATCTAAAGCCAGAAAACGGCCCTTGCGGCTCTCAACTTGTTATCTATTGTCTTCAGGCCAAACAATTTGGTAACGAAACTACTCTTAACCGAATCAAATTTTCTGCACTATATATAGTATATATACATATATATGTGCCTTTTATCAAGCGGGATCCCCATTTTAGCTGAAAAATAGAGATGATGCGGCGAGCCGTCTGATTTCTTGTAGTGAGATCGTGCGGCTGGACATTAAAGATGCATTTATTACATTTCATGTTTCCTCCATTTACCATTTTGAACGTTCTGGAGAGTGGGAATTTATTTTTCAAGTTCTGATTCTGGGTTGCAGGTTAATGGAGAAGGCGTGGTAATAACTTCTAATTCGATTTAATTGTAGATCTGAACTTGGGTTGTGAATCTGTTCCTCTTTTTTCGTCTTCAATTTCTAACCACTGAAAAATTTGAGTCAGAACTCAATAAGTTTTAATCTTTAATATTTGAAAAAAAAAAAAAAAAAGCAAATCGTTGAAACCAATCTCTAGAAATTAGATATTGAAAGGAAAAAAAAACTCCAAAATCCTTAAATCCGTTCTCCAGGTTGCCCAAAATGATCAGGGGGAAAAGATTTGGGTTCGATTCGGAGCAACGGAGAAAAAGAGAAAAGAAATGTAATAAGTTGTGTTTAGTTGCAACCCCACGATCTCATTAAAAGAGATCGGACGGCTGTCGCATCATCCTTATTTTTCAGTTAAAATGGAGATTCCTCTCCTTAAAGAGCCTTTAAAGAGCCTCATACACATATATATAGTCTAAATGTGCATACATACAGATATTGTATTCGAGTTACTTGACTATTGCCCGGGCTTGGGATATGCTAAAGGCTTTGAAAGTTACCCTATATATGAATTTGCTCTTCTGCCCTCTGCATTTCCGAGTGGGACGTCGCTCAAATTCTGGCAACGGTGGATTTATAAATGTTAGTAATATTTTCCCTTTTCTTTTATTACCATCAAATTTGTCAACATTATATGTGGCATGTATAAATGTCACCTTCCACATAATCGTACTATAAATGGATACTATCATAATGTCGTGTTTACATTCACAAAATCTGTAGTAAAAGAAAATTGGTCTAATGTCAAAGATATTATGTACAAGGAGTATTTTGAATGAGGAAGTCGTATTTCTTGGTAGATATACACGTAGAGCATGCTCCTTCCGTCAGTGATGCTCGGATAAATGTTCAAAATCAAGAAAAAGAACAAGGTGATCAAAGGAATAGCACAGGTATGTTACATCTCAGAACTCAAACTAAGATTTGATATGTTGAAGTCCTTTTCATATGTTCTGTTAATTTTTTGTATTTTTCTCCAATTATTCATCCAAAGAGTCGCCGTATACTCTCTCCCTCTGTCAACCTTGAAGGACTTGTCAGCCAGATCCAGTCCATTTGTTTCATTTTTATAGGTAAGTGATTTTCACACACTCTTTTAAACATCTTACATATCCTTATTTAATCATGGTCGTTGATTTTGTTGAATTTATTCAATTTGATGACCATGAAGTAGGGAATGCAAACTATAAAGGGTGTGTGAAAATCACTTCTTTTTTATTGATTTATTGGAGTCAAATTTATATGAAGATTCATTCATTTGAATTTGGGACCAAATTTTTTATTGGGATCAAAACCTTCGAGGATTTATACGGACTGGATTAGAAATACAGAACCCAATTGGATTTGGAAATTGCAGTTGGAATGGGCATAGGCAGGCTGCTGCAAGCTTCCAAATCATATGGTGCTGTAGGGTTTCATATAAAATTTCCATACAATAAATAAGAATTTTATTTTATTTTTCTTTGCTTATGCCATATATGACCAAATCAGCATATGAAGAATTTTGGCAGCAAAATTTAATTTTGAATTTGTTTCGCAGTCTTCATTTTATTACAAGGACTTCCATCGAGGCTTTCAGAGTCTTTGGGTATGTGGGCATTAAGTTTTTTTATTTTTATAGAAACTGGTAAACACACAAGTAACTTCTCTCACACCTCCGTTGAAATTATGCATGTTGATTTTGTCTGATTTATCAAGTTTAGAAGAAATTTTTCAATGTGCTTGAAATACGGTGACGTGTCATTATATAAGTGGTGAGATACTTGTGTTAAAAAATTAACTAACTTGAAAAATAAAACTTCTCTTCACTTATATAATAACGCTTGGTGTACCGTCCATATTCCGGGCACAAAATAAAATTTCCCCAAATTTAGAGGATTATGTGAGAAACTTAAAATTGTGTGAAAATCAACTCTCAGTTTTCATTTGTTTAAATTATCAATTTATTTATTAATGGCCTCGTAAAAATATGGTTGTGAGTTGTACTATTGTTTTGAATGTCAATGTAGGAATCAACCGCATTCGTGATCTGAAATTGCACCATGTTCGGTCACTTGAAATTTTGAACGGCACTTGTGAGGAGATAAAACATTTAAATAATGAAGAAATTATGAGATATAAACTATATGAAACAGTATTCAATGCTGTTGAAAATGGGATTGTTGAGATCGTTATTTCTTTATGCAAAGCCAAACCAGAGTTATTGGTCAGAAAAAGACCAAGGAAAGGACCAGACGAAGAGTCCACATTTCAAGGGTACGTAATGCCAATGTCCATAATTCAAGAGCCCACATTTGAGGAGTCCATATTTCATTACGCTGTTGAATGCCGTCAAGAAAAAGTTTATAGCCTTATATACGGGGCTGGTGAAAGAAATTACCTTGCGACTATGAATAATAGTCGGGTGGAAAGAATGCTATATCATGCTGGGAAGTTATCTCCATTGGCAAAGGAAAAGCTTGATTGTATTCCGGGTGCAGCCTTGCAAATGCAGAGAGAAAGGCAATGGTACAAGGTTAGAATTATTTTATATTATTTTTGTAGGCTTATTTATATCTATGGCCTCTCAAAATCAATCCAAGGTACTCAACCTCACGAAATTCAAATGGAAACTCTGGTTCATGTCCCTCGTTACCCAGAATTTTAGATTGAAACTTTATTAATAAATAATTTGATCGAAGAACAAAATACTGAATATTAGTGTTAATTAAGAAATTTAATTATGAAAATTAATAATTCTTTGTAAAATCATGGAAGTTTTATTTTTAAATTTATTATTATTATTATTATTTTGGAGAGAGGGGGAGAGGTTTGAAACTATTATAATAATTTAGCGAAGGGGGAAGTTTTGAACCCGGGATGCTAGGACAACTTGGAAAGGTCAACACCAAATAAGGATTTATAATTTTTTTTCCTCAAATTTGAATTGTGTGAATTCTCAGGAAAAAAAATAATTTTAAATATGGTTACGTGTTAAACATTGATACATTTTACGTATAATACAGTGATACCTTTTTTATGAAAGAATTGGTGCATTATAAATATATGAATGGGTTTAAATAAAAGACTAAAAAAAATTAGTACAATCAAGAGTTTAAAAATATTGGTACAAAAAGAAATTAAATGTACGGGGTACAAATTAAAACTAAAAAAAAATATGGTATTTTAAAAATGGTTGCAAATAAAGAAATAGGTTCAAATTAAAAAGAAAAATATAGGATACAAAATTTAACAAAAAAATATAAATATACCAAATCAAACCTTTCTAACACTAAATAAATGTATTTGAAAATGATTAAATAATTTTTAATTGTAAAATTTAAATATGCTAATATGTAAATATTTAATTAAAAATGATGTGGATATAAAAGCCAAAGGGTCATAAAAAATTGGAAGAAAAAAATATTTTTAATCGATGAAATAGCAAAAATGAAGAATGTGAACCTAATTTCTATTTTTTTATTTATGAGATCGTTATATGGTTTTAGTTGTATTGTTAATTTCATTTTGTACTTAATGATAATTATGCAATAAGGTAAAAAACAAAAATCACCTTTAAAGTTTAAGTCTAAAGAGATAATATATGAGTTCAAATAAAATTTTCAAAAAAGAATAAAAGCTAAACATGAAATGAATAGTTTACAAAACAGTTGCTTATAATGGCCAAATTTCAATAAGATGCACATATATCCTTCATTTTTTTTTCTTTAAAATTACTAAAAGAATGCGATCACCTCATATCACTACGATGTATTAGTTTTTGTTCAATGAAATGCAGGAGGTAGAGAGCATGGTTACAGCCCCGGGAGCCCCACCTTTTACAGAATATGGTTTGAATGCCGCTAGATTCTTTACCGAGGACCACAAGGAATTGCATGAGAAAGGAGAAAAGTGGATGAAAGACACAGCAAGTTCTTATATAATTGTCAGTGCCCTCATTATTACAATCATGTTTGCTGCAGCATTCACAGTTCCGGGTGGCAACAATCAAGAAACAGGGTTTCCCATATTCTTAAATGAAAAGTTATTTATGGTTTTTGTAGTTTCAGATGCAATTTCGCTCTTTTCTTCTATAACTTCAGCGTTGATGTTTCTGAGCATCCTTACATCGCGTTATGCTAAAGATGATTTTCTCAAATCCTTACCCACAAAGATGATAATAGGACTTTCCACACTCTTCATCTCCGTTGCAACCATGATGGTTGCCTTTTCTTCTGCCATATTCCTCATGCTTCGTGACAAATCATCGATTAGTACTCCAATAATTTTCTTTGCTGGTGTTCCTGTCATTTTATTTGTTTGGATGCAATTTTCCCTTCTCCTTGAGATTTTTGTGTCTACCTATGGCGGAGGAATATTCGATAGGAAAGTCAAACGCTGGATATAAATTCTTGATGGTGTATGCAATATGTTGTGTAACTGAAGTAATGTAATGTTTGTCAGTTCTAAGAAAGCTTGTATGCAGTATACACACTATCTATGTGTTTGGTTTCTATAATAAAATCCCCATTGTTCAATTTTATTTTTTTTATATTTGCTCTCCAGTCTCCTTAAGATATAATTTCACTGGACAAATTAATATTTGTTGTAGGCATAATTGATATTTGTTCCTATAATTTCACTTCTAAGATAAGAAAGTCAAACGCTGGATATAAATATTGATGATGTATGCGATATATTGTGTAACTGTAGTAATATAATATTTGTCACATCTAAAAAAACTTGTATGCATTGTACACACTATGCAAGTGTTTGGCTCCTATAATTAAAAACCCCATTGTCAATGATGAGTCAAATTTATATTATATATTTTACCCTATTTTTTGTATGTTTTGATAATTATTTTGGTGAAATTTTGATACTTTGATATAATTTTTTTTAACAAACAATATTTATCTACGGTAAGGGGTGGGGGATTGGGCTAAGCCTCACAATGGCTAGCAATAATGTGGTTCAAATTCACTTTTAGCGAAAATCGAACCTAAGACTTCTCACTTACAAGTAAAAAGGAATATCACTAAGCAGTAATACTAAGTGGCGATACTTTGATATAATTTGACCGCAAAACTTGAAGGAAGTTTGATGTTCCACCATAAATCTAATTGGCAACACGGGGAATAACCTTATTACTTATAAATGTGGGAAATTATATATTATAAAATGAAATATTGTAATATATAATTTTAATAATTGAATGAAAAATAGTGTTAACCAATTTCTTAGAAAGGTTATGTTGTTTAGGTGTATTCTCTTGATAAGTGATGTATACTTATAGATGAAAAGTTACATCTTCTTAATGAAACACCCCAACCCCATTTTATTTAAAAATTGTTTTAAAACCTTAATTGGTGAGCCCGTGGGGCCCACCTTGTTTTATTTTATTTATTTCCGGTCTCCCTCTCTCCTCTCAGTTCTCTCTTCTCCCTCACCTCTCCCGCAACTCTCTCTCCTTCACTCTCTCGGCTCTCTCTCTATCTCAACCCCTCCGAGAGTTTTTCTTACCAACAAACATCACCATCGTCTTTATCTTGTCGCTACGAACTCAACCATAGTCTTGGCATCTTGGAAGTCGAACCACGAATCCCCGTACACGAGCTCCGGCGAGCACCGCCCCTTTCGAGGCGATTTTCGGCCCAACCACAGCGAGTTGGCCGGCGTGTAAGGTATCAATCTCTTCGTCTCCCTGAGTACTACAACTTTCCTTTTTGTTTCACCCAATTTCGTTGAGTATTGAAGAAGTTATACACATTTGAATCTTACCCAGTTTCCGGCGAGTCCGAAGGCTTTCAAGGCATTTTCCGGCCAAATAACGGCGAGTTAGACGTCGTGTGAGGTACCATTCTCTTCGTCTCTTCAAGGGCTACAACTTTCGTTTTTGTCTCGCTTGATTTCGTTGAATAGTGACAAAGTTATGGCCGTTTAAAGTTGGGTGGTGTTCCGACCGAATTTCCGGCCTTCTTCTTCGGCAAACCAGGCCCTTCAGGCCGGTTCTCAAACCCACGGGCCTTAAGCCCGTATTCCTTAAGCCCAAAGCCCTAGCCCAATCCTTTTAATTGTTTTTATTTATTTGTTATTGGTTTAGGACCCAAAAGGCCTTCGGGCCATTAGATTTAGGGCCCGTAGCCCGTTAGTCCAACCCAAAAACCTTTTGAGGTTTTTATTTATTTTCTGTTTTAGAATTAAGGTCTTGGGCCAGTTTTTGTTTAAATGGCTCAAGCCCAGCCCTTTAATAAGGCCTTAGGGCCTTTGTGTGTGTGCGTGTGTGTTTAGGGTTAGATGTGTGTGTGTGTGTTTAAGTGCATGTGTGCGCGTGTGTATATGCATGCTATGCATGCATGTGCATGCCGTGCATGTGTGTGTGTTTTTGGTGGTATATATGTGTTTGGGCTTAAGCCCAAACCCTATTTCTTTACCCTAAAACCCATTTTAACCCTAAAACCCTAGGTTTTTAAAATCTATTAGGGCCTCATCCATCCAACTCAATTTCCTTATTTAGTTCAAACCCAATAGATCCTAATCCTATTTAACCTAAACCCTAATCCAGATTTCAAGCCTAAAACCCGTTAGACCTAATTTAACCGTTGACCCCCGGTCAACGTTGACTTTTCGGGTTTTCGTCCGGAACCCTTCTTAGGGTAATTCGACGTTCTGAATCTGTTTCCAACGTCCGTTTTCCCAAATTCAATTGTTTAAGTAGAGTTTGACTAAATGTGCTATTTATGTGCTTAGAGGCAATTAATGTGACGTTTCCGTCTTCGCTAGTGGCGCAGTTTTTGGCGGCTAAGTACTGTGAGTTGACCCCTTCTAAAATTACATGATTTTATAGTTTTATTGCATAAATGATTAGCATGCCTATGATTTGATTTAAGGGAAGCCTGTTTATTGAATATGTTGATTTTCGTCTCGTGTTTTTTGTGAGGAATAAATTGTTAGCCTAGTTTGAGCTATATTTTAATATATCATATTTTCTATAAAAACCATGAACTGGTAGACTATCCGATGGATGACGATAGAATGCTAGAACATGTTTTAGAAACCCCTCTTTATAGTATAGACGATGGATGACTTTATACTATGAAGTGGTTATTTTTGAGAGGCGTAACTATTTGTGCGTACCTAGAGGACACTATGCCGCCTGGGGCGAGGAACTGGTGTTGGCATTTAGGCCGGGAGAAATAATCCCTAGCTACAGGCTGAGGGACATGGAGCAGGTATTGGGCAGGGAGTTTGTAATCTCTGGCTACGGGCGCAGAGACCACGGAGCAGGCATTGGGCCATGAGTTATATTTATTCAGTGATCTTTCTAGCAGCACACCGCGTTATACGAGACGATTTATGATACGCTTACTGTTTTGATTTCCGCGATGCGTTTCCGCGATATGACTTTTGAGATATTTGGCATGCTAGGATTTTTATTAAATCCATCACTTATTATGCTAGTAGTTTTCATTATTAAACTGTGGGGGTTAGTATCTTGATAACTGTTTTATTATTATCGTATATATGAACTTGGTCAACTCACCTTTGTTTTGCGCCCCCATTCAGGACTTAGAATCAAGGCACCTAATCCCGGCGTGAAGGCACTTCCGCAGCAGCATCTTCGGATCCTCTCGATGTAGGACCCACTTCTTTATTCATTCAATTTTATCTCAATTCTTTTTAGTGATTAGGTTTAGTTGTATGTTCTGAACACGTTCCTAAATTATTAACTCATTGTTTTTAAATTCATAACCCTTATTTATTTCTTATTCTTAGCTTTTGTATCAATTAATGGCTTTCGTCACTCTCGGGTGTCGGCCAGCACATGTCTATCCTGGTATTCGGGGAATATCAGGGTCGGGGCATGTCAAGAAGTACTTGGGGTTCTATATAAACTCATGAAACCATTATCATTAAGATATAGAAAATTTGAGTTAATTTTTACTCTTGACAAATAGGGTTTCCCCACTTTGTTTCTCTCATGCTTCGTGTGTTAAATTCTGAGTCGTGTCTTGAGAGTACGGAATATATAAAGTTCGTCAGAGTCCAAAGATTGAAGTGCTTTGACTTCGGATTATAGATTGTTGAATCCTGGGAGATGGACGCCTACCGAACTACAAGCACAAGAGTAGGGGCGGAATTCTATCTTTAGGACATTGCATTTATGCAAGCCTCAATCTCCAAGTTTGTCAGTTTTTCTAACTCTATCTCTAGTTGTTTATATTAATCTTGTATACTATTGATGTTGTTATCTTCTTTATGATTACTTTCATTGGAATTCTTGTGTTATTTTCATATTTTCTAATATTACTCCAACAATCTAAAGATAGAAATTTTCTTTATGTAATAATTAGAAAAATATGGATTTAAGAAATAATTATATTGAGAAAGTAGGAAAGAATGATTTGAATATATGTTATTGAAACTGCCATTTAAAATTTAGACTTTGAAACGCATGCATATTGCTGTGAAGATATTGTTCTTGAATTTCATTAAGAACGAAATGGGCAGTTTGTTAAGGGATTGTTTATTTAATGTTTTTGCCATTTAACGTTATTGTTGTTGGTTCAATACTCTAAAAATTAGACACTGAGAATGGCGATCAATTCTTGTGTATTGTGATTGGTTTTGCCAATTCTAAATCTCGCCAACCATTGTGCCTGTTAAATGATTTCTCAACGATGTTGTTATGGAATGATTCCTCTAAGAGAATCAAATTGATATGCAGTATTACGAATCCCATTATATAACATGGAAGATGGTAGCTTCATGATCCAGACAAATCTTGTCTTGATAGGGAAGATGCAAACCATTGCATATGTTTTAACGAAGGCATATATGGGCTTGATATATCAGGCTGATGCTTGGTTGGTGTTTAAATTTGTCAAACAAATTTTCTTGAAAAGGCATTCAGTGTTTTTAACCAACAGTTAGTTATATGATTGGGGAGGTATGTGCTGGGTTGAAACCAAACGTGACTCTTCATTTGAAAAGATTTGTATGTTCAAACAAATATGTCAAGTAATCACTAAAAGATGCATATCGCTGCATCATTGGAATTTATCGAAGCCAGGATTAGGCTTAAGTGCTTTATGTCCCAGGCTGAAGTATGGTCGGTTTCTGCATACACTGAAAGAGGCGTCGATTCAGGGACTATATACTGCTCCCTCTTGGTTACAGATACCAAACAATATGAGAATGTCTCCAAGTTTTCTCAAACGGTACGAACACAAGGATAAGGAAACGAATTGGTGAACCATTCGGTCACTGGTTACGGACAGAGATGACGTGGTCATTAGTTTGGTTCTTTTCAGACTATAACCATATCAGTTATAGTGTTAGTGCCGTTTGGGATATAGAAAAGCTGGAGATTCTGGTTTCGTGAAAGAAACGGTGATAACGATTTTCATCATGTGGTTAATTGCTGCAATTAATATGAGATCCGTTTAAAGGTCATGTTCAGTGTATGTCTCCTTTATGAGAAGAAAGGCGTCGGTTAAGGCCAAGTGAACGCCAAAGTGGTGTACTGGATTTATACCAGTTTATGAAATGGATCTTTTTCCTAGAAAGGAGATGTGTTACCGAAGTAGAAAAGTTTGGTATTGAAATATGTCAAATTCCCTTTGATTTTTCTACCAAAGGGAACGTAATGGTTGCTTGATTCTAATTTGAAATGACCATGAATTTCTATATATTTATGAAGAAATATCATGAATGTGCAGTTTGAAAAGAGCTGTGAAAACACGTGTAGAAAACCACACAAAAAGGTGCTGATGTGATTATTTTTACAAGCCGTTGCAACTCTTCGCAAAATTGTGTTATTAGTCTTATACAGAAGCAGTTTCAGACTAATAATTGGCACTAGACACTAGCGTTGCTAGTAATTACTAATTAGAGTGGTGTTAGAATTGCAAGGAAAGTGAGACTAATACAAGCACTAGCAAAAGAAGACGATCAGTTTTATGATAAGTATCATAAAAGGAATCTTGCGATGCCCATGTTAGTCATGGATGAAACCAAAGGAAATTCCTTTGAGAGGAATTATACACTGGAAGTGTGGGGGTATTTGGAAAAAGAAAAGACTAGACACTCAATGTGAGAGGACTAATACATTGTAAGTGTGGGGGTCTTTGGGAAAAGAAAAGACTAGACACAAAAATGTGGGATATTTGGAAAAATGTATTATACCTGATGATGTTTATTAAGTAAGCATATGATTGATAATGCATGTATTATGATGGCTTGTCAAATAAGGCAAACAACAATGTCTAAATTAGGAAGAGTAATTTGCAATTAAAAGAGATAATAAGCAATATCTCTTATTATGGATAACTTGTTTAAGGTATGGCAATGTTAGAGACCTTCTTACAAATACCTTAAATGTGGGCGAGTTTACCCAAGCGCTTAGTGTTAGCAAATTACTTAGTAATTCAGTCCTCATATAATTTTGAGGACTTGACATTTCAAACAATGTCAAACAACTACTCTTGTATGAAATATAATTTCATAAGATGGATTGTGCACACCATTAAAGATAGTAACCTAGTAGTGGATCCAATTATTAATGGACTGACTAGAGAGTAAGTTGATCATCGAAGGGAATGAGGCTAAAGCCAACATAACTAATGAATCAGTCGGGCGAAAACCTAACTTAGTTGATTGGAGATCCCATGGTCTAAGTTCAATAGGCAAACTGGTTGGGCATGATTCAAAGAAGTTAACACACTATATACTTCATTCCTATGATGGAAGAAGTGTGTTGTATGCAGAAGTTTTAGGTTGTATATTTATACTTAATGACATTGATATCTTATAAATAAGAGGAATAAAGCAGACTATTCTTAATCAGTGGTCACCTATGTGAGAGTAGAAGTGGGTCGCTTCTATGAGTATGAGATGACTAAATTCTCTAAAGCTCTCATGAATCCGGGATTTGTTCAGGACCAAAATGAACACAACTGAATGAATCGTAATATATTAGGATTAGTGATGTGTGTTGCTTATTGTCTCGGTTTACTACTGCGGTGAACAGTTCAAGATTTTATATTCACTGCGTCACCAAGTAAATCCGATAAGTATTCACTAGGGTAGGTTCAAGTCCAAAATACACCTCTCCCAATGCATCTCTTGTCCGACTGTACTCTCAAATTCTTCCTAATTTTTCATTCATGTAGGGGATTGTGGGAAATTATATATTATAAAATGAAATATTGTAATATATAATTTTAATAATTGAATGAAAAATAGTGTTAACCAATTTCTTAGAAAGGTTATGTTGTTTAGGTGCATTCTCTTGATAAGTGATGTATACATATAGATGAAAAGTTACTTAACAAGAAGTACTCGGGTTCTATATAAACTCATGAAACCATTATCATTAAGATATAGAAAATTAGAGTTAATTTTTACTCTTAAGAAATAGGGTTTCCCCACTTTGTGTCTCTCATGCTTCGTGTGTCAAATTCTGAGTCGTGTCTTGAGAGTACGGAATATATAAAGTTCGCCAGAGTCCGAAGATTTTTATAATATATAATTTTAATAATTGAATGAAAAATAGTGTTAACCAATTTCTTAGAAAGGTTATGTTGTTTAGGTGTATTCTCTTGATAAGTGATGTATACTTATAGATGAAAAGTTACATCTCCTTAACAAGAAGTACTTGGGTTCTATATAAACTCATGAAACCATTATCATTAAGATATAGAAAATTTGAGTTAATTTTTACTCTTGAGAAATAGGGTTTCCCCAGTTTGTTTCTCTCATGCTTCGTGTGTTAAATTCTGAGTCGTGTCTTGAGAGTACGGAATATATAAAGTTCGCCAGAGTCCGAAGATTGAAGTGCTTTGACTTCGGATTATAGATTGTTGAATCCTGGGAGATGGACGCCTACCGAACTACAAGCACAAGAGTAGGGGCGAAATTCTATCTTTAGGACATTTCATTTATGCAAGCCTCAATCTCCAAGTTTGTCAGTTTTTCTAACTCTATCTCTAGTTGTTTATATTAATCTTGTATACTATTGATGTTGTTATCTTCTTTATGATTACTTTCATTTGAATTCTTGTGTTATTTTCATATTTTCTAATATTGCTCCAACAATAAATACATATAAGGTCTTTTCTTTCTCCAATATGAGATTCATATTCTCAACATAAATTAGAGCGGGAAAAATATGGTCTTGGATCATATATTTATGAATGTGATTGAAGGTGGAAATGGGATTGAAGTCTTGGATCGAATCACCATGGCCATGTTGGTAGAGTTTGTTGGAAATTTTAATATTATTTTTATTATAATATTAAATTTATTAATTGAATAGAAATTTATAAGTGATGCTTTTTGGTGAAAATACGTGTCTATATTAATGAAGAATTGCAACTTTTGACTCTTCATGAATGGTCACATGTTTTCCAAAAAAGGTATCTCAAATTTTATAAATAAGAAAGCCCCCTGTAATCATTCAATGATCATTTTATTAGTTACATAATTATACATAGAGTAACTAAATATTAAAGAGTCTCATTGAATCCATATGAGAGTATTCTACACAATCGTGGTTCATTGAGCCTTGTGATTTGGAGTGCTACTATTACAAGGACGTGGTCGTTGTATCTTTGGAGACAAACACCGATCAACCATAAGCACCGTAGTGGGACATAAACTTGTCTTAAGGACAAAGTGTTTAACATTTGCCTCGACCTTATTTCCTAGTTTTTCTAACCTATTATATCATTTTCATTTAACATTGATTACTCAAGTGCATGCATTATTTTGATATATAATTGAATCACTTATTTCTTAATTTTCTATGTGATTTAATATAACAATTAGACCTTAATTTTCCATGATGACTCGATCGTATGAACCAATAAATTTACATCCAATAAATTGGCCAATAAATTTACATCGCTCGATCGTCATTTCTAAGAAAGCTTGTACGGCCATCGCATGAAGCGATGCAATGCTCCAAGTCCAAGTCTTGAGCTGCAAGAAAAAGTGACTGTGTCGTTGCAGTCCAATACAGAAATGTACTAATGCTGTATATTTAAAGCAATAGCCTTCGCTGCCAAAACTATAAGTTCATTCCCTACAACTTGTCTTCAAAAATGTAGAAGACATGTTTCATGACTTTTAGTAAACCGAAAATTTCACCCTTAGAAATCTTTTTTGTGACAAGATCAATCCCTTGGAAAATGGCTCACGTGTGTCACAGAGTTGCGGATGAAACATTTAACTAAAGTTTTAACGAAAAATTAATGGAGATGGTACAATCACACTAAAACATGAGCAGGGCCAGCCCTGAGATTTCAGAGATCCTGTGCGAAAGTGAATTGGAGGCCCTAAAAAATACTAAAGTACTAAAGATTTTATTTTTTATATTTTTTTGTTAAAAAAAAATAATTTTAATTTTCAATTGAGCTTCTATAAATTCTAATAGCACAAACAAATTTAACATATTAAGAAGTGGAAATGTGGCATATTGTTTTTCCTTAACTATTTAGAGGGTCAGGGTTCGAATTTTCATGTTATTATGTGAAATTTTTATATTATTTTGTGGAAGCTTATGCACTTAATAAAAATAAATTGAAAAAATGATGAAGACGAGTTTCAAATCCATCCCCTAGGCCAATCAATGTAAGGAAGCAATAATATCACTTGTGCTAAGATTCAAGTTTATAATATTCTACACATACTACTATATATACATATATGCATGTAAAATTGAAAAATCGGGGACCCTTCCGATTTAGGGGCCCTGTACAGTAGCACCACTTGCACCCCCTCAGGGCCGGCCTTGAACATGAGCTTGATTTTTTGTTTCCGTAGTATTTGCAAACACACGTAGTTTAAAAACAAAAAAAAATTCAGGTAATATTTGTGCAATTTTTCCCTAAATTAAATAAAAAGAATCAGGCAAAGCCAAAGAACTAGTATGATCTCAACATAAATCGAATTGACAATTGTAGTCAATTATATATATCAAACAAATCAACGGGTTTGACAACAATTAACGTTCTCATAGGGGTGTTAGTTGAACTGTGATTTCTAATTCCTCGTTAGATTAAATTTTAATTACAAATTCGGACATTTGTAAAATGACTTTGATAATAATTGGAATACGTGTTGAAGTTCCACTGTGCGTTTTTTTGTCGATGAGGTCCTTGATTCTCACTGATTTTGGTTTGATGGTGCGGATGGTTGAGGATTTGATATTGAGTTCCTCCAAGTTGTAGGTTTTGGAGCTTCGAAGCTGCACTGAACTTGATGATCGTTGGAAGATCTGTAGCAAAAGCATGGAAAGGATAGCCATTGAACCTGAGAGTTACGATTATGATCGTGGAATCAACCGGAGGGTTTTGGTTGTTGTTTGCCCAAACGTTTCTTCGTTCAGTTTCGATGCCGGTTGGTTTGTCAAGTTTGTGGTGAAGGATTGTTCGTCCCCATATGAGATTCACGCTGGCTGATACCGAGCTCCGAAAGAGTGGTTTAAGGTAATTTTCTTCATTTGTGTTCTAATAAAGTATTATTTTATTGATTTGATTATTTCTTGAGCAATCCGACATTCACCTCTCCCAGACCCTGCGTAAAGCAGGAGCCTTGTGCACTGGGTACGACCTTTTTTTGATTATTTCTTGAGCAATGTAGCAATGATGCCAAAGATTTGAGCCGTATGTAGCAGCTTGGTTGGTATTCTGATTACATAGATTTTGGTGTTTTCGGACTTGAAATATAGCCGTGTATTTCGAATGAGAATGTATCCTTTAAGTCCCACATCGGGAAACTCAATGGAACTTGAGGCCTTATATTATTTTAGTCTTCTCTATTAGTGATTTAGGTGTTCGATCATTTGAAATGAGGATTGAGGCTTAGCCACTAATTGTGTGGATTGGGCCACTAATTAGTTTTAATTTCGACTTAAGTTTTTAATTAAAATTAATTAAAAACGTTTTGATTAATAAACACAACTCTTTGAAAATAGTTGTATAGTTTCAGATACATTCAAAAAGTATTTGAAGAGGTATGAAAGAGCCTATATAACTGGAGTTTTCAGTTCCATCGAAAATCATATTTTCTTCCTCCTTCACTTCCGTACAAACTTTTCAGAGAGTAAACACACAAAGCAAATTCGCTAGAATTCTATAATCCAGTGCGGGTTGTAGAATTAGGTAGTTGTATCCTGGTCGAGCAGATATTGTAGAACCACAAGCACAAGAGTGGGACGGAAATACTATTCGAAAAACATAACTTATACGCTAGCCCCTACCTTTGATTCATTCAAGTTAGTATCATTATAATTAATGTATTTATTGTGTAATTTCAAGTTCTGTATTTCTGTTATTTTGTTTCTAAATTGTTCTCCAACATCTTATTATGAAGCTCTGTGGTTTATACACTGAATTTCTAGGAATTGAAAGGTTTAATTTTGGTGTTTTTGAGACTCGTAGATATGGCGGTGTAATCGTGAGTGAGACTCTGTCTTCTAGGAATCGAAAGAGACGTTAACAGGAGATAAAGCAAGGCGGTGCAATTTTGTCATTGAATTGGCCATGCGTGGTTATTCTTCCAAATACAGGGGAACTGAATAGTGTTTGTGGTAGCCTTTCGTTTCCGCGCAGATGCAGGGGGACGTATCGGAACATTTTTCTCATCGGCATTACTTGGATGATCTTGGAGCCTCCTAGTTTTGCTTGCCTACTTCATAGCTAGAATTTATAAAGAAAATTCAAGAGAAAACAATTCCGGCTTCGTATTAGAGAAGCATTTTCGTGGAAGCATATGCAAGGAATCATTTAGTGGTGTTCTGCTAACAAATAAAAGGAATAGCATAACTGGAAACTTGAAAGGAATTTATTAAGCTTAATCATGCGTGACGTAGAAATTTTGTCAGAAAGTGAAATATTCATGTATGTATAAACAACAACAATCAAGCCTTCTCTCACTGAGTAAGGTCGGCTGTATGAATCTTAATCTGTCACACTGGTACAAGTATAACACAATCAATTAGCAGACTTTTCAGCTTTGTAGTTGCTAAATTGTTGCCCTTTCAAATGATTTCTTGTTCAAGAAAAGCCAGTTAATTCGCCACTTGTGAGTTTAATTAGTAATACATCAATTTGGTAACCAATTTTCTAGGGTTCCTTCCATTTCCACAAGAATTTCAAAAATTTGAACTTGTTCTAACACAACCAGACAGCAGATGAAGATTTTGAACTTTTTCAGAAACCTAAAAGCCCCAAATGGACAGAAACAGAGAAACCCAGAACCCCAAATTTGACAGAAACCCTAAACCCCCAAATTGACAGAAACCAACAAGTGCAGAGCAGAAGATGATAAAAAAAGCAGACGACGTAAAATTGAAGAATCCAATCGACTGGTATGAAAGAAAATTGAATAGAACAAAAGGGTCCGTACCTGATTCATCTCCAGTAACGACGTTCGTGGCAAAAAGGATTCCGCGAGCTGTATTCTAGGTGAGGACCAAGACACAATTTTTCGGACCAGATCAAAACTTTGCGTTCTGGCATGGGGTGTAAAAGTAAATGTAAATATATGCAAGCGTTTGACGATAAAAATACAGAAAATGTAAGGGTTATTGCATGTCTATTAGATTAGGAATGTGATTGTGTAAATCATCATATTTGAGATATCCTTATGGGATTGTATTATATCTCTTAGACTAGATATGATACTATTAGAGTTGTAATCCTATTGGGGTCATACTACTATAAATAAATGCACAATGAGGTTGAATAACACATACCTCACAATTACATATCTCTATTTCTCTCTATTGCTGCCGCACCCTCTCTCCCTACTATAGTTCAGTAAATTAGGCCTACAACACGTTAATATCAGCACACTCTTGACGCTGCGCTACAGAGAGTTTGATCTTCAATTAGGGTACGTTTTTTTTTTTTGAAAAGAAACAATGTATTGATTACTTAAACTCATCCAGAGTTACAAATGTCTTCGAAGAGAAGCTCTTGAATAAGAGTAGGAGGCTCCTTAAACCAAACTAGATTATTGCTACTAACCAAAGCAAACTTAGCAAGACAATGGGCAACCCCATTACAAAACCGAGAAGCATGAATAAATTTCACTCTAGAGAAAGTGGAGGCCAGCTGCAAAACATCTTCCACGATCATACCAAGAGCTAAGGAGTCCGCCACGGTGCCATTAAGGACTGAAATAACCTTCAAATAATCACTTTCAATAACAACCCGTTGAGCCCCCTGCATGTGCGCAATCTGCAACCCGTATCGTATGGCAATCAACTCCAGGAGTGGCACCGAAGTGACCCCTAGGTGTTACTGCTCCCCAGCCGCAAAAAATCCCCCATCTAATCCCGCATCACCACTCCAACCCCCCCCATATTCATAGAACCTTTAACCGCCCCGTCTGCATTCACCTTAACCCACCCTTGGTCTGGAGGAGACCACCTCGGTGAGGAGACGACCCCCACCCTAGCAGAAGCATAATTTGTTGCTTGAAACACTGAAAGCCAAGACGAAACCTGCTGCCACACTACCATAGGTGACACATGTGCACCCCTCCATACCCGAGAGTTTCTTTCTTGCCATAAACCCCACATAATCGCACAAGCTAAGTCAAAATCCACCTCCTTAGCCTTCAACAACACAAGTAGCCAATCCTTCAACCCCAGACTCACACTCCTAGGCACTCGAAGACCAAAGGTAGAGCTAAACCAAACCGCTCTAGCAAACGGGCATGTGAGTAACACATGAACCGCAATCTCGTCCTCCCTTTTGCACACCCTACACTCCAAATCCACGCTCACTTATTTCCTTTGAAGGTTAACTTTGGTTGGGAGAATATCATGACATACCATCCAAGTAAAGTTCTTAACCTTGGGAGGAATGTTGGCCTTCCATAGATGCTTCAAAAGTCTCCTATACGCACTAACCGAGTTAGAGGAAGATGCACTGCTATCCGGCGATTGTAGCCACTGCCAAGCCACCCAGTACCCACTCTTAACAGAGAAAAGACCATTCTCATCATAATGCCACATCAACCTATCCTCCGGAGCATGAAAGCTAAGAGGAAGAGAAAGAATCAAAGACACTTCCTCGGGGCTAAAAATTCCGATAACAAATCGGTACGCCACAGCCTTTAAAAAGTATCAATCAACTCCTCAACCTTCATTTGAACCCTTCTAGGAGGAGGTGTTGAGAGAATCTTGAAGGTACCAGGCCGCAGTACCTACCGATCCAACCACACCCTTATGGACCGTCCATCACCCACCACCCACCTAGAGCCACGAACCAGGACATCCCTCACCTTTATATTACTCTGCCAACAGTACGAAGATGACGCATGTGCTTCCGTGTCCCAGAAAGAGGAATTCGGAAAGTACCTTGCCTTGAAGATTCGCGCTACCAACGACGAGGGATGGTGGAACACCCTCCACCCTTGTTTAGCCAACACAGCCATATTAAATGCATAAAGATCTCGGAACCCTAACCCACCTTCCGCTTTAGATTTACACATCTTATCCCACGACCTCCAATGGATTTTCCGACCATTCGACCCATTCCCCCACCAAAATCGGGCCATAAGTTGATGAAATTCATCACAGAAGGTCTTCGGGAGCAAGAAACAATTCATTGCATAAGTTGGAAGGGTTTGGGCAACAACCTTTACAACAAGTTCCTTCCCCGCACTACTCAATAACTTACTTTTCCACCCATTAAGCATGTGCTTCACTTTCTCCTTGATAAAAGAGAATGTTTGTTTTTTATTCCTTCCCACACATGTCGACAACCCCAAATACCTTTCGTGCTGTTCCACCAACTGAACACCAAGAAAACCTGCTAACATTTGTTGGTCATACGGAAGCACATTTGCACTAAAAGCCACACTACTCTTACCGAAGTTAACGGATTGACCCGAAGCTTGAGAGTAGATGTCCAAAATATGTTGAATCACTGCACATTTATCCACATTCGCTTTATCAAAGAGAAAACTATCGTCTGCAAATAAAAGATGATGAATCGTGGGAGCACCCTCACACAGCCGAATCCCACTCACTTGCCCTAATTGCTCCTTGTGTGAAATGAGAGCCGCCAAGCCTTCAACACATAACAGAAACAAATATGGTGATAGGGGATCCCCTTGCCGTAACCCACATGACGGAATCAAATAACCACTCGGCTGCCTATTGATGAGGAAAGAATATGACACCGACTTTACACACGCCATCACCATCTTTATCCATTCGGGAGCAAACCCTAGCTTCACCATCATTGCTTCCAAAAAACCCCACTCCACCCGATCATGAGCTTTACTAAGATCAAGCATAAGCGCGAAGGAACCTTCCCTACCACTCCTCTTATTATGCAAATAATGCCCAATCTCCGCCGAGAATTATTCGAAATTAGTCTTCCAGGCACAAACGCACTCTGATTAGCCGAAATAATCGTTGACATCATACCTTTAAGCCTATTAGCAATCACCTTAGCACCAATTTTGTAGAGCACATTACACAAGCTAATAAGGCGTAGTTGGGTCATATCTTGTGGCTCATTCACCTTAGGAACCAACACAACGTGAGTGAAATAGACTTCCTTACCTAAGTGCCCAGATTGCAGAAAAGACCGAACCACCTCCGGATCATTCTTTTTATGATTAATTTATTATTTTATTGAATTGATCTACATGCTATTAATTCAATTTAATTTTTATTGTTGGACATGATACAATGTATTGGAGATGCTATTCCGGCTTTCCAAGAAGGATTTTCTACAAATTCAAAGACTAAATTGTTTTCTGCCAATCAGGTTCTTTTAAAATAAACTAATGAAGCATGAAAACATTCCACATGATGCATGAACCCCCTACATTTATATTTTCTTTCCGATATATATACATACATATATATATATATATATTGTATATGTTCATATATTTGTCAATATATACATTTCATGCATTAAGTAATTATGAGTTTACTATGCGGAATTTGTGAGTCAAAGAATCTAAATAAAATAAAAGCATGATTTTTTTTATTATTGGGTTCTGAAAACCCTAAATACTAAAAATCTGGAAAAAGAAAAAAAAAAGAAAAAAAAAGGCCTTGGCTGAGCTACGGTTTGCAGCCGCGATGACAAGCTGAGCCGGTCACTGGAGCCATGCACTCGCACCGAGTTGCCAAACCAAACCTTGCTAAGCTGAGCCGGTCACTGGAGCCACGCACTCGTGCCAAGTTGCCAAACCAAACCTCGCCAGGTAGCCAAGCAGTAAGCTGCCAAGCCGCAAAGCTGCTACCTAGCTTAACCCAAGGTCCTAAAAAACGACGGCTTTCTCGCATCGTCTCCTCCATCGAATTGGACCACCATCATTGACGACCTGAAGTCACATTGTTTGGTGAGAACCGTCGTCCTTGACGGCAACCCAGGAGATCCCAGTCAAGAATCTCTTCAGAATTCTCGAGATTCCATACGAATCTCCGAGTTATAGATCTCCCTAACGTCGAAAGTTGTTATCCGTCGAGATTTTCCAAGATTCTAGTCAAACCTCGGCCTGTTTTCTAGTTTAAAACCACAGAGATTGTGGCGGCGCCGTCAAGCTTCCGGCAATTTACACACCCACCTTCATTGGGCCTTCTCTCAAGACAATCAAGCCCTTTCCCGGGCTTCCTGCTCATTCGGCCCAAAGCCTAATTGGGCTTATTTTTTCTTTTCTTCGGCCTACTTACTGCAGCTGGGCTTCTCATTTTCTCAGCCCGGGACACTGCAGCAAGCAGGTTGCTTGCTTTTGCAAGTTGTTGGGCTGCTTGCAGCAGCAGCCTCACATGGCCCAACCCGTAGCTTGTAGTTGCTGGGCTTTACAAACTAGACAGCCAACAATCCAATGCTGGGCTGCCTTTTTTTCTTAGCCCAAAGCCATTTTTTTTTGGCTTTTTTTTTCTTTTCAGCCCCTATCCATATATTTTTTGGTGCCCGATTTCACAACCTTAACCATTTAGGGCATTTCTTTTGTATGGCCTGCAGCCATCTAGCCTGCAATATGGCCTGAAACTTTATATTATTTTTGCTTCTACGATCAACTTCAAATGGTCTCAATCTATTAAAATTAAAAGTGACTAGTAGTCCATTAATCTAACAAGACATCCAAAATTATTGCTTGAAGCCCACTTTTGGACATTAACGATTCAATATTTTATTTCTTTGACTTTCTTTCTTAGTCCTGAAGCATTCACATTTGAGTTCCTAAAGCAACCTAGATCCACTATGCTTAGTTGTATATTGTATTATGTGTTCTTACAGACACCTTCTTTTATGAACCAGAAGCTCATAACTAAACTCGAACCTATAGTTTCAAATTAAGTGCCTTTGAAACTCGAAGTTTTTATAAAACAATACACCTATGAAAAACCAATTTTTTCATGTAAACCATGTCTTAGAACCCGAATGTTCTAACTTTGATGTTTATGGATATTTTATTTTCTATAGCACCAATCATAATCTTGTTCTCCATTCAATGGATTGTCAAACCATAACAAGTTTGATTTTACTGATTTGGACGTTTATTGACAGAATCACTTTATGTGGGTACAAGACGTGAATCTCCACTTGACTATCAATAAGCTGAGAAACCATTGAAGCCAACAATGGCATGGAAGAGCTGAATAAGCCTTCACCATGATCTTTATTCGAAGACTTATGCCCGAAGCATTACAAAGTGAAATACTTTTTGAACGAGGATTTCATAGCTCTTTGGCTCGCTCCTACAAACCATCTAATCATGAAAGATATTACCTGAAACACACCATGATTACGTCCATGAATGAGTACGATTATGAAGCTTATAAATTTGATCGAATTTTGACTGGAGAATACTTTTCTCATCATTCCTTGTTTCTAACTCGCTTATGAAGCAACAATGTAGAAAATGGAAGTTTACCAAAATCTTGGATCTGATTACTGTCACAAATGTGAGAAAACGGTGTAGACTCAGCTTTGGCTCGAGTTTACCGAATGGTGGTGCTCTGCTTCGGCAGAGATGCATCAACATGCATGCTCTGCTTCGACAGAGGTGCACCAAAGGGCATGCTTTGCTTCGACAGAGATGCACCGAACAATATTGCTTTGCTTCGGTAGAGGCCTACTAAACAGACCCTTCCAGTTTTGGTTGAAGCCTACCGAACCTAATTTTGGGTCTGTCTTTTTCACAATCCAATTTCGAGTTTGTTTTTACAACCTATGGTAGAATCAGGGCCTGTCAAGGTGTGGCATCACGCCCGAAGCATGATCCTTGGCACCTAAGACCTAAAACTTCAAGAATAAGGGATATTGTTCCTGAACCTCAACCCTGTAGAATTTACTTCCGTCTCAGTGGAATAGATCATTGGTTATGTACATATTTGTGCCTCTACCAATGTGTTGAGGAGTACTATTCTAGTAGTCAATATGTGAGACTAATTTTGCTCCACCGAGCATCGTTGGAAGAGTAGAATTTTGGCATGGATAGCCTTGTTAGCCGAATCCCCTTAGTAACCTTGGTTTACTTTGTGAACATTTTTCTATGTTCTTGGTTTCACTTTTGGTGTCTGTTTTAGTTATGAATAATCTTATCGATATTGTCCTTGAATATGAGTTAATTGAATCATATTTCTTGTATACATGTGATCAAATTCAATTAAACACGTGATCAGGTATGAATGTGTGAAAGTTAGTTATCTGGATGAATGCGATACTACGCACACTAACTTTATACCTAAATCACCTCTCTAACAACAACTTCAGATCCATCCAACCTGATTAAAAACATTGGCATACTCATTGTTGTATGAATGGTACTACATTACCATTTAAGAGACTTTATATTCTCCCCGTTCCAGAAGAACGTTGTTGAGTTTTAAGGATATTCGAGATGACAATGATCATGAATGAAACCACGAAGAAATTCTTTGCACCACCTCGAAAAATGAGCCTGAAGTTTCATTTCAGGGTTAATAGGCTACCTCTCGGCTGGGATACACCATGTGTGGCCGGCCTGAAGCCGGGTTATTAGAGCAGTTTACTTGCCTTGGCATGACCTTTTGGGACACTTAGGTCGAACATTGATGCCACGACGTATCTCCTTACCCGAAGTAAGGATATTATGCTTACAAGCACACTTTGCCAAGCCCTCTCGTTTAGGAAATTTGATTTTCTATATCATTCCTAGCAAAGATACAAAACGACTCTCTTTTGACAGTGGATTCAAGAAAATATATGTGGACTAATCTAACCAAAATGAGTACCATATAAATACTTATGATTTTGGTTGATGAATCGACAAACTGGTCACATGTTTGTCCACACACATTACTGCTAAACCTCATGGCCGATTTTAAGGGTTCACCACCTTAATTATCCCATAAAGTCTAGAAGATTGGATAATGTCCAAGAGTTTATATCGACGGTTTTCAATAAGTATTGCATTTTTTTTTTGTTTATAATTGGACATCGAATTCCCATGTTCACCCCAAAATAGCCTCGCAAGGTGATCGTAAAGCTCAATTTCAATAATCACTTGTACACAGCTATATTGGTCCACCTTGAGGCCCAGCCACCCAACCATTTTTGACATTACAATTGGTTACTGGGTAGGAACCTGATGCTTCGTATTTACGCATTTGGGTGTGCATTCCATGTGCCAAGTTGCGCCGCCGCAACGTACCAATATGGGTGCTCAAAGAAGAATATGAATCTTTGTCGATCATGATTCTCCTTCACACTAGCTCTTTAAAGCCCTTGCATGCGATCTCTTTATCTCTAATTTGTGGATTGTCACTTCAATAAGACAGTCTTCCCACCGTTAGGGGGAGATAAAAACATCAACGTTGTAAAACCCCAAAAATATATATTTAGTTTTCTGGAGCTTGAAAAGGTTTGTTTGGGTTAAAGTGTGTGTGTAAAAAAAATGACAAAAGGAATGGAGAACACGTGTGTGTAAGATGATCCCTTCATCTTTTGGTGTTCGGTGCACTGTTTCCAAAAGGGCAGAAAGGAAGAGAAACAACCATGTGTAGGTTAATTTCTAGACATCAAAACTGCAATATGTTTTCGCCTCTATGATCACAACGTCGAGCTTTACGAACGAAGGTAAGAGTTCAAAGCTTATTTGCAGATTCGAAATTATATTTTGGTTGGGGATTTCATGTTAATAACTTTGAAAAAATTCATGTTTGAAGTGCTATATGGTTGAATTGAGAGTTTTTGAAGTCTCAAGGCTGGTCGAACAGTATTACTGAAGAAGAGTGAGGTAAAATTTTACTTGATTTGGAGTTATAGAATTGAATTGTGCAGTGGTTGTTGGATGACATTTGATATATGGCTCCTGAATGGGTTTCATGGAAAGGTTGATTAAATTGCGATTCATGTGATTAAATATGGATTTGGTTATTTTGGGAATATACATGCACTGTACAGATGGAATTGAGACATGTTAGCTTATGTTGGTGCATGTGAACTGTATATTGATATGTTCTTTTTCAGATTAGGTACTTTCTTGGCTTAAGCAAGATCAAGAGATAAGAGTGAACAATTGTGAAATGAGTTAGTACCTGAAGCTTGGAAAATCAGGTAGGGGACTCACACCCTGGTTAGTGGTTTTCGGTATGTCTTATGTATGTAAATGTGGATGCGTGTAAGCTATGCATTGAATTTTGTTGTTGTGTTAGAACTGCATGTTAGGGAAAGGAGTTTGATTTTTATAGCATGTGAATTATGTCGTTCTAAATTGTAATGACGACCTGAGAGTAAATGGGGTTGTGTGACTACCCTGGGCTTCGATCCCCTAAACCTCCGAAGGGTCATATACAAACGGACTCGTACCATTAACCGTTAGGGAAGGGTACTTGTGTCTATGTGGTATAGGTTGTAAGTGGACACTCTCGCTACCCTACCTTGTGTTGTTATTACTTGAGAATTTATTTTAGGTACGGTAGTTGGCCGCGTGTTCGGTTGTCAGGACAAATAGAATGCAGGGATCCCATTATAGTTAATTATAAGCATGAAATAAATTTTAACTCATGCCAAAGCATTTTGTTGTGCAAATTATTTCCTTTATACGTAGTACAAAGGTATATCTATTTTCAAACCTAGCTAGGGTGCCTCCCGAAGGGGGGGCAAATGATTGTATGTGATGCTCACCCTTACATTTTCAGGTGCTGTGCGAGAAACAATGGAAGAGTTGGACTAAGGTGTGCGGTTGTAGCTTGTCAAACTAAAAGCTTCGAATCAGAAAAACAACTTTTGAAATGTAAATACTGATTTTCTGGTTTCAGTGAAAACTGTCTATGTTTATCCTCTTTGCTTCTGTATATATTTGTCTAAACCTATCACTCATTTGGCTTATGTAAACTGAACTTTTGGAACTTCTGTTGTAAAAAGGTTGCTTAAGAAATGGTTTGAATGTTATGGTTTTCACTTAAACTCTGATATTTATTTGATATTAATTTTAGAGGCCTTGCGTATTTTAAAGATACATGAGAATTGTCATGTTCTAAGTTTGGAGCATACAACTCTCATGTGTTTTTAAGATTCGCGACGCTGTCGCGTTACTTTTTGGGTCGTGACAAACGTTCCTATAGAACGACGCGAATTTGCATAGACGTTGCCCACTTTTTCTCATCTCTATCCCCGTATCGCACAAGTGTGATAAGCAAGTACGATGTATTCTAGCTTTTAAAATGTTGCTCCAGACGCATTCCTTTGATCTAGCTAAAATGACGAGATTATATACCAGCTGCAAACATGCCTGCAAGGATAGACGTACTTAATAGACGTCGAGTTAACATCCTTGAAGGATGTGCCACCCCTATTGGATGATTTGGACGGTTAGGTACACCGGCGGATAGCCAATCAATTTGTTTCAGCCTGAAACACGACAGTTCACTTAGTTCATAGGATTCACTTCCCTAAAAGAGAAAGAACACGACACACAATGAATCCATACTCGGTCGCTGTCTCAGATCATTTCCACCTCATGAGATTAATCTGGATTACTCTCGAGACTTGAAGTTCTTGGTCTAGTATACTAGTTTGGATAAGATAATGAAATTGGAGTGAGATCATCATTGATAATGTTTTCACTTATATGGTAGCTACCGACATTAATGAAAAATGATGATAACGAACCGTGTTCCGTTGATTAGTGACAACGTAGAACTGATTGGACAATCGAAATCACAATCTAGGTTAAATTCCTTACCAAAGTGTGTTTTGGACCTATCGTTCCTACACTGTCCAAGGTAACCTTGTTGTGTTACTAGTGGGAAAGGAAGCATAATGAGATGAATGAAATAATGTGATATGATGCACGCCTTACGGCTCATAGTTTCTTTCAAATGCCCTGTGATTGACTGCAACATTACGAATATGGTTAGTGTTTCTCTATGGGGATATCAATACGGAGATTTACATGTAAGTTCCCAAAGAATTACATGAACTAGTTCAAATAGTTCCAAACCACGGAACACCCTCTTAACTCGTTTGAGGCATTCACTTACGGATTGAAGCAATCCGGCGGATGTGGTATACCCGTCTAAGTGATTATTTGATTAGTTATGGATATGAAATTATGTCCTTGCATGTTAAACTATGAAGTCTTATTCTGAATACTAGAGTTACAGTTTTTGTCGATTGACACGCATCTCACTAAGACTCCAGAGGAACATGAGAAAACTGCCTCATATTTGAAGACGGAATTTGAGATGAAGGATCTTGGGAAACTCGTTTACGCCTTGACCTAAAGTTCAACCGTTGTTTTGATGGTACTTTGGTCTACTAGTCAAACTACACCCCAAAGGTGTTACCTTTGAGTATACTTATAATATTCCATATGTTATATGCAAATGAGACCCTTGAAGAGGTTATGGAATCCAAAGTTCCATATCTGAGTTTAACTTTGTACTTGTTGTACTTAGCTCATTGCGTTAGATAGGACAACTCTTTCATTGTTGATATATTGGTAAAGATGTAGCACTGCGCTTACACGCAACCACTGAATTGGTATTAAAGATGTTTTCCACTACCTTGAAGGTACTACGGATTTTGGCTAATGGCTAATCCCAACGCATCTCGAGCGGATTTGACCACCCTGATCCTCGGAATGATGCTTGCCTTATTTGTTATGCTGACGCAGGTTACTTATCAAATCTGCACAAGGCACATCCCCGAGTGGTTATGTCTTTACCGTTAAGGAGATCGCAATATCTTGGAGGTCCATAAGAAATAACACACACCTCACAATTACACATCTCTCTCTTTCTCTCTATTGCCACTACACCCTCTCTCTCTCTCTCTCCTTATTATAGTTCAGTAAATTAGGCCTACAACAAGGGTGACTAAATTTTTAGACAATTATTTGTAGATCAAAAGATGTGGTGGTTGATGGTTAGATTCTTGTTTTGATAATTTAAAAATGAGTCCAATCATTAACTGCCACATCATATGGTCTATAAAACATAGTCTAAATTTAGCCTATCTAATATCACAAAAAAATAGACATAGAATCCTAGGAGGAAATGACGGGTAGTGCCACTTGAGCAAATTATAAAAAGGTTTTTTTTAACCAAAATGATCCTTAGGATTGGCATGACTTTTCACTTTGATCCTTAAGATTTGAAATCAGTAGAAGCGGTCCTGAGTTTGTCCACCGTAAATTATTTTGGTCATTCCATGAAAAATCTCCTTTAAATAAGGGTAAAATGACAAAACTACTATCATTTTTTTGTCAAATCATTTTGGTATATTGTTTATTAAATTAAGGATGTTTCTGTCATTTTGGTTAACAGAAATTTTCACAAAATGATTGACGGTGGACAAACTCAAAGATCATTAATATCGACTCCAAAATGATTGATGGTTGATGGTTAGATTCTTGTTTTGATAATTTAAAAATGAGTCCAATCATTAACTGCCACATCATATGGTCTATAAAACATAGTCTAAATTTAGCCTATCTAATATCACAAAAAAATAGACATAGAATCCTAGGAGGAAATGGCGGGTAGTGCCACTTGAGCAAATTATAAAAAGGTTTTTTTTAACCAAAATGATCCTTAGGATTGGCATGACTTTTCACTTTGATCCTTAAGATTTGAAATCAGTAGAAGCGGTCCTGAGTTTGTCCACCGTCAATTATTTTGGACATTCCATGAAAAATCTCCTTTAAATAAGGGTAAAATGACAAAAATGCTATCATTTTTTTGTCAAATCATTTTGGTCTATTGTTTATTAAATTAAGGATGTTTCTGTCATTTTGGTTAACAGAAATTTTCACAAAATGACCAAAATGATTGACGGTGGACAAACTCAAAGATCACTTTTATCGACTTCAAATTTCAGGGACTAATGTAAGTAGTTCTCAGAGATCAAGCGTTCTTTCAGGATGAGTTTGTCCTCAAAGCACACTGACATACACTCGATTTCTTCGTCGTTAATCAGCATGACTGAGACACTCAAACTTCCAGAGAAAGCACAAAGAGGCAAAGCCCCACACAAACCCCTAGAAGTACAACAGATCGAAATCCACACACCACTCAACCACCAGTTTAGGAGTATGAAAGAGCTCTGATGCACTAGATCTAAGCATGAGCAGAGTGAACGGTGGGAAATGAGCTAATGGGGAAGGCTAGATCTAAGCATGAGCAGAGTGAACGGTGGGAAATGAGCTAATGGGGAAGGCTAGATCAGGGATGGGAGGGATAGGAATGAGAGAAAGGAGAGCCATAATTTAAGGATTTAGTAGTGTTAAAAAGCCATAATTTCATGAATGTTAGTCAAGGTTATGCTGCACTCGTCTACAAAGAAAGCCAACATGGTAAATTTTGATGCACTAAGCAGACCTTTAACGTCCCGTTTGGTATTGTTTTTTTTTTTTTTCACCAAAAGTTGATTCACTTTAAATTTAACTAATAAAGAAGTGGATGGTGAAACTAAAATATCCTACTTATTTTAAAAAGAATGCCTTCTTGACATCAGCTTTTGAAAGTTGCTTTCATAAAAAGCTGAGTTGAGCCTTTAATGAGTATTTTCAATTCTTGTGATACCTCATTAGTTTTTTAAAATGACATTATTTATCATTCTACACACATTTTATCCCAATGTAAAACAAAGTGATCGCCACCACCTTTAACTACAAACACTAACATTACACCACCACCACCACCACCAATACAACTATTATTGTTTCCATCACCATGACCACCACCACCACCACAATCACCACACTACCATAACTACCACCACAACTACCACCGCCGCCACCACCACAATTGTTGTTGCCACTGTAACCACCGCCACCCCTAATTCCATTGTTACCTCTACACCCCCAACCACCATTCACCACTGCTAGCACTACCAACATACCCTTACCATTGCCGATACCATCACCCAACTTCCACCTCCATCACCCACACTACCATGTCCATTTTTGTCATCATATACAATTATATCACTTTTACATTAAAATTATTTTTCATAATCACAACACTTTTAAAAATATAGTTTATCAAACGTTCATTGCTTTATTTTACAACTAATTATTCTCTAAGCACAACGAAAATAATTTCTTTAAAAAGCACATCAATTCCAAACTAGCCATAAGCTCAATCGATCAGTCCAAATACAAAAACCAGTCTATATTTTAAGAACTTCAGAGTGATTCATTAGTGCAACCTTGGGCTTCCATTTGCCAATCTAGCGCTGGACAAAGAATGTTATGCAATTTCGGGCTTGATAACTTCTACGTAGTATGGCAAACTGCCATTTTTATTAGAGAACTTTAACGAAAAGTTCTCGGTACTGTTCAATTTAACGAAAAATCACATTTTTACACTAAAAAGTCAATCCTGGTACTATTCACTTTACCCTTTATTTTGTCCTTATCATTAAAACTCAAAGTTTTCAAGCCTTTTTCATTAGTTTTCCTTTTTTATTAACGTAGTCGCCGCAGCTAGGCTTACTTGATAGTTGATACTGCTGCAGTTGAATAGTATACAGGTAAAGCATTGTTTATTGATAGATGAAAATACCAAATACAAAGAGTTCTTTATATAGTGAAAGACTAAAGCAAATCCTAAACTAAAACAAGCAAGTAATTCAAAACTTAACGGGCAAGGGATTAATCCTTGGCCAGCAAGACAACTAATTTTAATAATAATAAACCAAATTCCAACACCCCTGTCAAACTCATGTCGGTACACAATATGGGTTTGCTAAAGTAGATGTGGATGCAAGCTCTGTTATGCTATCTTCTGATGCCAATTCCAGTACGAAATCCCATCGGTGCAAATGCAAGATTCCAAATTCCAGTTCCAGTGCTCGTGCCAATACCAGTGCAAGATTTTAATGCCAGTGTATGTGCAAGATTCCAATGCCAGTACCAGTGCCAATGCCAATGCCAATGCGAGTACTAGTGTAAACTTCCAATGCAAGTTCAAGCTACCATATGCCCAATCATCTTTTCTGGATCAGATTCTGAATCAGTTGCAATATGCAAAACAGAAGGTACAACTGCTGCTGCAAGAGGTGGTCTGTGAGATCCCGTATTTTTAGAGTTTATTTTGGGTATTATTACTACCGTGATTTTATCCTTATCCAACTCTTAGCTGAGGTGAATTACCATTCATCCTATTTATGTCTACGTGGCTAGCTATCATTTTTACCGATCCAAATTGCTATAAGAAAGAAGGATTATGTGCTTAGAGGGCACATATATATGCTAACTATGTGAAGCTACCTTGTGGACGTGTGCTCTATATTGCCATGCAATTGACACCTCTCAATAGGATAATTATCAAGTCTTTATAATTTATCTGTGTCTATGAAATTATAATATTTTTACTTAGCCTCCAAGTTTTGCAACCGCCATATCCTAGTATAAATAGGACTTTCCTATCTTTGGTTTCAAACATGAATTGTTTGATACATGCATGCGATGCAAGCAAGTGTTATTATGTAGAGGTGGTGTGTATATGTATATATATGTATGTACCTGTGTGTGTGTATATATATTATATGTTTAGATTAGAAAAGAAAATAGAGTGGAAGAAATATATGACATTAGGAGTAATTAAGGAGCTTGCTTAAGAATGTGAAGCTTAGTTATTGCGGTAGTGACGTGGATCTTCGTTTTAGCTTTGGAATTGAGGTAGGGGTTTCTTGGGGAACTTATCACTACTTGGGGTATTTGTCTTGTTTAAACTTTGTGAAATATGTGTTATTTTTGATATACCTCTGTAATTGATGTAATTGTGTATATTGGAATATGATATATATATATATATATATATTATTGTTGATAATGTGGATATTGTGATGATGATAATTATATGCATATGTCATTGCATATTGGAAGGGATGGATTTTATTGGAATATCCGAGATTGAGATATGGAAATGGAAATATTCTTTTGTGTGGTTGAGTTCGACTCTCATAGGGACCAGCAAGGATGGCAAAAGTGAAATTATAGGAATGATACGAAGTAGTGGAGACTGGCGACCAAAAGGAGAACAAGATGACTAACAAAAGGGGAAATTTGGGTTGATTGAGTTACAGGGTTACTTTATATAATAAAGCATTCGGACCACCGCTGCAGTGGTAAAATGCATGGTATGGGACATGTAGGTCCACATGTTTTATTATATAGATTAACGGGCTGGGTAATTAAAGTTAAGCTGCATTCATGGAATATAATATATGTTTGATAACATGTTATAATTGATTATGTGTTGCATGACATTTGGTTTAGCCTTGACAATTATCTCTGATAAGATTTATGTCCCTACTGAGCTGTGACTTCACTCACCCTGTACATTTTAGACCTTGCAGGTTCAGTACAAGATTAAAGAAGGGTAGACGAGCTGAAGTTGTGCTAGATGAGGGATTTTAAGGATTTTATTGTCTTGTACACCTGTACAGATTTTGGAGTTAATTGTATAAGAGAAGTTAGTTTTTTGTTTTTATTTTTATTTTTATTGTCTTGTACATCTGTAAGGATTTTATTGTCTTGTTCATATTTTTCCACCCGACACCAGGTTCGAGGCGTGACATGGTCTCTGTGGGAATCCATGTTTTTGAGATAACTCAGGACATTAGGATTTCCAATGCCCTTTCCCTTTACAATAAGAACACTCATCCATAGCAACACCAGTTTTAATACGAGGTCTTGATCTAATTGGCGCAGCCAATGCTGAAATGTTTGACAAAGATAAAGAGAGCCTATGCGACTGGACATAAACTTCTTCGGCTTGTAATTCATTAAGAACATAATCAATAGATGGAAAAGGAGTTCGATGTAGGATGGAGCTACGGAGAGTCTCAAACTCATCTCGAATAAGCATCAGAAACTGAACAAGACATTGTTCTTCTCTATATAGACAATAGAGCTCGACAGTGCCAAGTCCTTTAGGTTTAGTCAATGCAAGTTGATCCTAAAGATTTGTCATTTCATTATAAAAAACTTGAATACTCTTATCACCCTACTGGATTGCACAAATCTCCATTTCTAATTGATACCTCTTAGCAAAATTGGCCTTGGTATACAACTTTGCTAAGTGATCCACTTCCTTAGACTTTGAGAACTTAGCAAGTTGCATCCCAATAGTCAAATCAACAGAATTATTAATCCAAGTAATAATCTTTGAATTATTCATCTCCCAAGCAGCAAGCAATTCAACATGTTTTTCACCCTTGGGGTTATTCTGAATGGAAACCATTCCAAACACATAACCCCACAATCTTTTTCCAATAAAAAAATTCTTCATCACAAACGCCCAATACACATAATTATGTCCCTTTAATTTCACACCAATAGCTTGTAGGGAATCATCCTTTTGCAGATGCCATATCTATAATGACAACACTAAGGAAAAAGATACCTGATAGCAGGCAGGCAAGTCAAACATATGGGTTGTTATATGCTGAACAACATAAAACAACAGCGGGTTCTGATCTGGTTATGTAGGAGCGATCATAATCTGGTACTAGTGCAGATTGATGCAGGTGCAAAAATGCAGATTTAAAGGGTGTGGGTGCACGGGTTTCAAGGCTTATGCGTATGATAATGAGTAACGACAGGTTGCAGAAGCGCGTCAAGCTGCAGGTGCAGTGGTGCGGGTACCAAATCGTGAGTACAAAGGTGTGGGTAGGTTGCAGCAGGTGGGGTTCATACAGGTGCAACAGTGCGGGGTGATCTGGTGCGGTGGTGGGCTAATGAGTTCACGAATCAGTCAGTCTGACAGTGCGTCGGTTCCCAAGGCAAGTCCAGCGAACCTGATCTTGATACCAAGTTGAATAGTATACGGGTAAAGCATTGTTTATTGATAGTTGAAAATACCAACAAAGAGTTCTTTATATAGTGAAAGACTAAAGCAAACCCTAAACTAAAACAAGCAAGTAATTCAAAAACTTAACGGGCAAGGGATTAATCCTTGGCCCGCAAGACAACTAATTCTAATAATAATAAACCAAATTTCAACACTTTGATCCTTAAATTAATTTGTACGCAAAGTTTGTCTTCTAAACTCCTAGCTAGGCTTACTTGATACTGCTACTTTAAAATTTATTTGTAGGCAAAGTATGGCTTCTAAACTCCCAAGTATCATAACTTAAGATTCCCTATATACTTGGTTCACTATTTCTTTCTTTGTTTTCATATATAAACGCATGATCATGATCTGCCTATAATAAAATCTATCATCAAAATTAAAGTGTTAAATGTATATGAATGGTTCTCTTTGTTTGTAAGGAATGTATGGTCACTTACTTTTCAATTTAATATCAAGGGTGGACATGTCAAGAATAAATGGACGTGTCTTCAATGTTTTAATCTCAAACCGTGATATCAAATTCAAGGGTTAGTGACCATGATCCCTTAACCATTAGGTGATCAAGAGACTTGACATGTTTATCCCTATCTTGTGCATTATTTCTTTTATCTTTCCATTTAAAATTTTAATTTTAATTTTTTTCCCTATAATCCTTGTCTCATAATAAGGTTTTAATCCCAAAACCTTGATGTGGAGCAAACAATAATCCAAAAAATCCTGAAGCTGACACGTGAACTTTTACTAAAGAATGAATGGAGAAAGCACTAACAAAGTGGTAAATGTCAAAGTAACTATGGGTGGCCTCATTCCTACATAAGCGATGATGTCATGACTTGGTGGAGACGGCACAAAGAATTATTGGTTTGATGGAGATAGCACTATGGCTTGGTGCCGCCACTGCCACCACCACCGCCGCCATTACGGCTTCTCCTACCACCATTGTAATCTTTGCACCCCCAAACACCACACACCATTATTGGCACTACCAGCATACCTATATCATTGCCGCTACCATCACCCATATGGCCACCACCACCATAGCTATCACCCACCATCCCCACCACCACTACCATGTCTATTTTTGTCATTTTACAATTATATCATTCCATTTAAATTTACCAAAACGTTTTACACTGCTTTTCATAGTCACAACACTTTAAAAAATACAGTTTATGAAACGCGCATCTGTTTTATTTTACAGTTGATTATTCTTAAGGCACAACGAAAACACTTTTTCAAAAACGCACAGCAATCCCAAACTGGCCCTAAGCTGGATCCATCAGTCCAAATACAAAAACCAGTTTATTGAGAACTTCAGAGCGATTCCTTAGTGCAACCTTGCACATCCATTTGCCAATCTAGTGCTGGACAAAGAATGTTTTGCAATTTAGGGCTTGATAACTTCTACATAGTATGGGAAACTGCCAATTTTTATTAGCGTAGGCGCCGTAGCTAGGCTTTCCTTGATAGTGCTAGTTTGATCCTTAAATTAATTTGGAGGCAAAGTATGACTTCTAAATTTCCAGCTAGGCTTACTTGATATTGCTGCTTTGATCTCTAAATTAATTCCTACGCAAAGTATGACTTCTACACTCCCAAGCGTCAAAAGTTAAGATTCCATGTATACGTGGTTCTTTCATTGTTTGTATTTGTTGGAAAGACAATTAAAAATGTTGAAAGTATCATAACTTGTCAAGTCATTGCTAATATGAACGGGCATATTCTGCTGATTTGTTACGAATGTCGATCCATAAAATAAAGGACAAACTTCGTCTAATAAAAGGAGACAAAATTATTTGTTAATTTATCGTTGACTATATAGTGTGTGTATATATATATTAGATACAGGTTTAGCATGCAGCACCAATGCTATATATCCCCAACTCAAGCTGAAATATTTTGTGAAGGCTTCCCCATTTCAATTCAAGTAATTACTTATACTTGGTTCACAATTTCTTTCTTTGTTTTCATATATAAACACATGATCATGATCTACCTATAATAAAATCTCGTTTGGATAAATTGACAGATTGAGCATGGCAGCAGAGTTCAACCGAGTAGAAAACCCAGGTATCCATCATCAAAATCAAAGTATTAAATGTAAATGAAAGGTTCTCTTGGTTTCCTTGTGTGTAAGGAACTCATGGTCACTCACTCTTGAATTTAATATCAAGGGTGGAATCATAGAGAACAAATGGACATGATTTCAAGATTTTTATCTCAAACTTTGATATCAAACTCAAGGGTTAGTCACCATGAACCCTTGATCATCAGGTGACCAAAAGGATGAGGCTCGACCTGTTTATCACTATCTTGTGCATTATTTTCTTTTATCTGTCTATTTAAAATTTTAATTTCAATTTTTTCCCCTATAATCCCTGTTTCACAATAAGGTTTTAAGTGATATCAAATCCAAGATTAGAGATTGTTGCGTGTGCTGGGTGTCGAGTAATGAAAGTTGGGTGTGAAAAGATTGTTGTGTTGTGTGTCAATAGAAACTAGACTAAAGTCATAACATGCTATGTACTTAAGAAATAAGTTATTTTAAGTTACTCAGGGGAGGAGAATTGAAGAAGAAAGTAGTTAGATACCATATTTAGTTACATACTTACCCTTGACAGGTGAGATCGAGTATCAAGCTTTCTTCGATGCTGTAAGGAGGGGTGATTTGCATGAAACGAAGGAGTTTCTTACCCTACACACCAATGCAATAACAGCAACAGATCCATGGGGGACAGCTCTTCACAACGCAGTATTAATGGGGCACGAGCAAATTGTGGAAGAGCTGGTGCAGTTGATGACGGAGGAAGACTTGGAAGTAAAAGATAGTTATGGTATGACGGCTCTTGAATATGCTGCTAGAGACAACATCAAGATGGTTGAATGCATGTTTACGAAGAACAAGAAACTACTTGCCGTAGAGTCCGGCCCATCGACTCCGATTGTCATCGCTGCTTTTAATGAGAGATGGGATATAGTTCGGTACATCTACTCTTTCACACCACCCGAAGATCTAATGCCAGATAAAGGCCCTCACGGCTCTCGACTTGTTAGCTATTGTCTTTATGCCAAACAATTTGGTAACAAAACTACTCTTTTTTTCCCTTGTTTTTTTTTAGCAAATGAGCTCATTAATTTACATTAAGAGGGGGGAGTGGGCTAAACCTCACACTGAGCTAGCCATGATAATGTGGATCAAATTCGTCTTTAGCAATAATCAAACATAAGACCTCTCACTTACAAGTGAAAGAGAATACCACTAGACTGTAGTACTAAGTGGCAACAAAACTACTCTTAACCGAATCAAATTTTCTGCACTATATATATATATATATATATAAATGAAGCCTGAAAAATGACTTTAACTCTTGAAATTTAATTTTTTCTCCATATAAAATCCGACACAAGAATTTATTATGTTTGACTTTACACATTGAAAATTTTAGGATCCTGAAAATATTCTATTTGAATGTTTGTGTACACAATTAATTTCGTAAGGGAAAATTAATGATTTTACAAAAGAAAAAGGAAAACAAACATTAATGTTATAAAATTCATTGGCTAATATATACTAACAATTAAACATGCCTAATATATATAATAACACATGCTTAATTAAGTCACAAAAAATATATTTTACATATAAATATAGGTAAATTATTTTACACACACACATATAATAACATGCCTAATATATATATATATATATAAACTAGCATAAAAAAAAACATTTTTTATTTTTGTTTTTAAAATGGGAATGAGAGAGAGAACATGGGAGTGGAGTGGGGAGAGAGTTTTCGTTTTTAATTTTTAATTTTTTAATTTTTAATATCAGATATATGCTAAAATCACATGTAGGTGAGGTTTAAATAAAAAATAGAAAAATTATTTTTGTAAAATTACATTATTGCCCATAGTTCTTTTTTGTGGTAGAAGACTAAATAGTTTTTAATAGGTAGTTTAGATTCATGCAACCTACAAAATATAGAAATATTATTTAATTCAAAATTAATTTACTTATATTTTATATAAAAATATAGGTGAATTATTTGAAGATAAAATAATAATATATGTGAAATAATTCACCTACAAAAATAAATTGACCTACATAATAAACAATATTATTTTATCCAAACTAATTTACCTGTTATTTTTTCATATAATAATAAAAATATGCCCAATATATATGATGACATATACAAAATAAATTACCTACATAATAAAGGAATGTTATTTGATTCAAAATTAATTTAGTTACAAAATAGAACAATGTTATTTGCTCATCATAAATTTGCATATAGGTAATTAATTTTTATAAAAAAAAATTTGAACATATTATGTGTGTGTGCATATATATATATATGTATGTGTGTGTGTGTGTGTGTAATATATTTGAATGTATATCTAGTAATATATATTTTTGAACGTATATGTAGTAATATATATTTTTAAAACGTATATGTCATGTGTAATAATATGTGAAATAATTATTTGTTCACTATAATTAGGGTGAGTAATTACATTTATTGATTTATTTTGAATTTGTGCTAGAAGTTTTAAATAGTATGTAATAATAAGTCAATTACTTTTCTAGGAAATAAGGGTTGTAAGGGCTTATTTCTAAAGAACTCAGCAATTTCCTTAATCTACTATGGTGGGTTTTAATTAAAGAAAATGAAATTTCAAGAGGTAAACTGTAAAGTCATATTTTTAGTAATAATGATTGGTCTAAATACATACATACAGATCTTGCATGGGAGTTACTTCAGCTTTGCCCACGCTTGGCATGTACTCAAGCCTTTGGAAGCTCTCCTATATCTACATTTGCTCATGTGCCCTCTGCATTTCCAAGTGGAACGTGGATCAAATTATGGCAATGGTTGATTTATAAATGTTAGTAATATCTTCCCTTTTCTCTTATTAATATCAAATTTGTCAACATTATGTGTGGCATGTACAAATGTCACCTTCCACATAAAGAGTTTCATTAGGTGATTCAAATAAGGTAGTCTTCCTAATTTTTTTTTTAATCATATTACAAATGGGCACTACCCTAATGGTATGTTTTCATCCAAAAAATCTGTTATATCACATGATCAGTGTTGTAAAAAAAATTGGTCTTATGTCAAAGACATTATCTACAAGAAGTATTTTGAATGAGGAAGTCCTATTTCTTGGTAGGTATAAACAAAGAGCCTGCTCGTTCCGTCAGTGATTTTCGTATTAATGTTCAAAATCAAGAAAATGAACAAGGCAATCAGAGGAATAGGTATGTTAAAACATCTTAACTATGATTTGATATGTTGCAAGTCCTTTTCATATGTTCTGCTCTCTTTTTTTTTTTGTTGACTCTTTTCAATTATACATGTCCTTATTTTTAATAATTAGTTAGGTGATATGTGGTTTGATGGAATGGAATAGACCATGAAATCCGGTCGCCCTATCTGAACATAATAAGATTGTACAATAGACAACGGTCTATCCGAATTCAAACGTGAAAATCAAGAAACAAAAATATCATCTCTATATATAAAGGGAGCTTAGAATGGCCACGGTCGGTACAACATAATATGGAGTCATACTTGAATGGCCATGAGATCAGAATCAACAAGGTCCATGGTTACAAGTTTTTGTCATTAGTCAGTATTTATGAAGAACGAAAAGGAATTATATATATTCATCTAGACATACACTATCCCATAATCACATTCATGAAACCAACAATTACATAAAACTCCAACAAGACATGAAAAATAATGCAACATGTGACTGTATATGTATCTGAAAAACACACCCGACACTTGGTCCTCTTTATGACTGATAAGACAGTTCAGCTTAAGTTATCCTTGTACTCTAAACAGAATGTTTGAGGAATTCTTATTGTTAAAACAAATATGTACGGATTGATTAAGGAAATGTAATTATATAGTCCATATACAAATGAATGTTTACATTCTAATAGTCATGCGCATTCCCATTGACTTATTTAAGTTGGGAACTCTTATTCATGTAGATGCCAAATACTAATAATGATTAATGAACCAAATAAAAAAAATCCAACAAAACTAAAATGAAGAAACAATTTTTTTTTTTTTAAATACATCGATATTTTTTTACACTAAAAGAAGGGAGAATTCGATAACAAAATTTAAAATAAAAAAAAATATTCATTTAAACCCAGTAATTAGTTTTTTACACTCAACCTTAAAATTTTGTCGCACAAACTTTCTATTTTGCCCAAAAATAAAAAGAATTACAATTATAAAACTAAAAACAAAAATCATAGCAACAAATAAACCCAAAATAAATGAAATTAACCAGTACAAATTAACTAAAACAAAACACGAATTACACTGCTAGTTTGGTATTGTTGTGTTATTTAAAAAATAAAAATAAAAAACTGCTTCTGCGCTGTGAGAATAAACAGTTGTAAAATAAAGTTGTTAAGTGTTTGGCAAACTTCTTTTTTTTTTTTTTTTTTTTTTTGTAAAAGTGCTTTCAACAAAAAAAAAATAGTGTCTAAGCGTTAAGTAAACTTTTATACAAATTGCTGTGAATATGTTAAATGTAGGGCTGGTTCGAAAAGAAATCTCAAATCTTGAATCGAACATTTTTGGGATGGGAATCTGTTCTAAATTCTCGAAATATTTTCAGGATTTCGATTCAATAGCAATTTGACTTCTTGTTAATAGAAGCCCCTGATTAATTCAATTCAAACCTGCAGAAATCAAACATGCAAATCCAGAAATCGAATAGGAGAAATTGACCATGCAAATTCAGAAATCCAATCAACCAAATCCACATAAAATTAATCCAGAAATAATCAAAGCCCTATATTGTAAATCCCTAATTCAACATGCATCCTAAATAGAAAATTAATCCCTAAATTGTAAATCCTCATTCAAACTCTAATTCAGAGAGAGCTTCAGAGAGGATAGAGAGGGAGATGGGTCGAGCCTACATATGAGAGAGCTTCGAAGGTTTGAGAGAGAGCTTCTTACAAAATGGGGCTCTAAGCAGTAGCTCATTCCTCTCTCTGCTTCCCAACACGAAGACTGCTTCTCTCTGCCTCAAGAATCAAAACCAAAACCAAAGCTTTGTGCTTGTCTCCCAACAGACAAGGCATGTACCATCACATACCTTTTCCTTTTTATTTTATTTTTGTGCCTTTGCTAGTGGGACCGAAAGGCTCCTGCGTTTTTACTTTTTTTTTTTTCTGTGTTATTTGGTAGAGCTGGGAAGTGGAAACCAAAAGCAAAAGGGAGACAAGGATTTCGGAATTTCGGGATTGCCGAACAAATGAGATCTGGAAACCAATCCTATACTGAATAGTTCGGCATTTTTCGGTATAGGATTACTAAACTTTGGGATAGTTTGGGTTTTGGGATTTTTTGGTTTGGATTTAGGATTTTTTCGATTTGGTTGGGAATTTTCGAGAATTTTTTCCAACCCTAATTAAATAACTAAAAAGAATATGATATATAATGGGGTTATAATAATTGTCAAAGAGAATAATGTAGGGGCAATGATTGTAATTTTGTAAAATATGTAGATGTATAATTGTCATTTGAAAATTTCATTAACTGGGCACTAATTATTATGCTATGAAAAAAAAACTTTTTTTTAAGAAGCATGGTAGACCTTGATTATGCTTTTTTACTGTCATTGACAACAGTTTTTTAAAAATCACTTTTTTTTTTGTTTTACCAAACACATTTGATATTCCAGATTTTTAATAAGCTGTTTTTATAAAAGCACCACAATCCCAAATTAGCCCGTAATTAATCATTACATCTGTCCTAAAGGCTTATCTTTAGCTCTGCCCCCTAAAGCTCTATTTTGATCTCATTTTGTCCCATGAATCTCAAAAGTCATTATTTTACTCCTTGAAACTCAAAATTCATTCCACTTTGACATGTGTACTCTCTCTTCTCCTTAAAACCTATAAGTCGTTTCCTGAAACATACGTGGGATCCAACACCTAATAAGACTATACCACATGTGCAATAAAATTGATTATAAATCTACATTATGCGTTAACATTCAACAATAAAAGAATATTAAGTTTTTTAAAAAATGAAGAGATTAAAAAAAATAAAAAATAAACTAATTAGTCTGGCACACCCAAATCAAACTCACATAAGAAACTAACAAATCTAAGGCAATATGGAACAAGTTTTGAGTTTTATAGAAAGGACTTTCAAGTTTCAGGGAGAAAAATGGGATCAAATTGAGTTCTAGAGGTAAAGTGGAGAGAACTATGAGTTTCAGAGAGTAAAATGATGACTTTTGAGTTATAGGGAGTAAAATGAGGTTAAATTGAGTTTCAAGGAGCGTAACTAAAAATAAGCCTACTTTCAAACAACACTCATGCGACGGGTGACCATGGGCCACCGTGGCAACAACGGGGTCCGATTTTGGTTGTCATTCAAATTCAGTCGTTGTATACTCTCTCTCCATCAACCTTGGAGGACTTGTCAGCAAGATCAAGTCCACTTGTACCATTTTTTTGGAAAGTGATTTTCACACACTTTTAAACCTATTACATACATTTATTTAATCATGACTATTGATTCCTTTTTATTTATTCAATATGATAACCATAAATTAAAAGGAGTTTGTGAAACTCACTTTTTCTTTCTTTTTTTATTTTTTTGATTTTTTTGATTTATTGGATTCAAATTTATATGAAGATTCATTCTTTAGAATTTGGGACCAAATTTTTGATTGGGGTGAAATCTTTCGAGGATTTGTATTGAGTGGATTTGGAAATTGCAGAACCCAATTGGATTTGGAAATTGCAGTTCCAATGGGCATAGGCAGGTTGCTGCAAGCTTCCAGATCTATAGTTCATCTATGGTGCCTGAGTATTAAGCGGTTTCAAATAAAAAATTTCCCTAGAATAAATAAGAATTGCATTTTATTTTTCATTGCTTATGCCATATATCATCTAATTAGCATATAAAGAAATTTTGGCAGCAAAATTTGATTTTAAATTTGTGTTGCAGTCTTGGGTTTATTACAAGGACTTCCATCGAGGCTTTTAGAGTTTTTGGGTATGTGGACGTCAATTTATTTACTTTTTATGGAAAATGATACACACAATTAACTTCTCACACACCTATGTTGATTTATTATCGATGGCTATAAATTAAGAGGAGTTTGAGAAACAAAAATTTTTGTGTGACAATGTCGCATTTTCCATTTGTTTGAACTATCAATTTATTTAGGCTTTTTAGCCAAAATGGTCCCTGAGATTTACATAACACATCACTTTGGTATTTGAGATTGAAAATCAATATAAATGGTCCTTGAGATTGTCCACCATCCATTATTTTGGTCATTCCGTGAAAAACTCCGTTAAGTGTCCCGGAGCCTCGTTTGAGCAATTTTCAAAACTTCGTAACTCAATCGTTTCTTAATCAAATTCGACCCATAATATATCAAAATAAAGATAGGAACGTGTAGAACAAGATTATAGCTATTTGGAAGCCCAATGGTTGCCGAAGATGGCCGGAAAATAGCCTGAAAGGTGACTGGTCCGCGGGAAAACTGGAAAACTTGTCGGAAACTGTGTAAAATTTAAACGTTCATAACTTCTTCAATACTCAACGAAATCGAGTGATTCAAAAACAAAAATCATACTTCTAGACGAGATGAAGAGAATCAAACCTTTCTAAATGGCTAATTCGTCGTGGTTTGGCCGGAAAACAGCTCGAAAGTGGCTAACTCGAGACCAAGACAGCCACTTTTGAGCCGTTTTCCGGCCAAAAAACAGCTAGTTAGCCGTCGAAAAATATACCATTCTCTTTGTCTCGTTGAGAAGTATGATTTTTGTTTTTGAATCACTCGATTTCGTTGAGTATTGAAGAAGTTATGAACGTTTAAAGTTTACCCAGTTTCGGGCAAGTTTTCCAGTTTTCCCGCGGATCAATCACCTTTCAGGCTATTTTCCGGCCATCTCCAGCAACCATTGGACTTTCAAATAGGTATAATCTTGTTCTACACTTTCCTATCTTCATTTTGATATATTATGGGTCGAATTTGGTTAAGAAACGATTGAGTTACGAAGCTTTGAAAATTGCCTAAACTTCCGGTCAGGAGCTTTAGGACACTTAACGGAGTTTTTAACTAAATGACCAAAATAATGGATGGTGGACAATCGCAAGGACCATTTCTATTGATTTTCAATCTCATGGACCAAAGTGATGTGTTATGCAAACCTCATGGATCATTTTGGCTAAAAAAACCATTTATTTATTTATTTATAACATTGTTTTGAATGTCAATGTAGGAATCAACCGCATTCGTGAACTGAAATTGATTCATTTTCGGTCACGTCAAATTTTGGACTGCATGTGTGACGCGATAAAACATTTAAATTGTGAAGATATGAGAGATGGCTATGTATATACAGCAGTATACGAAGCTGCTGAAAATGGGATTGTTGAACTCGTTGTTTCTCTAATTAAAACCAAACCAGATTTATTGTTCAGGAGGTCCGGAAGGAACATATTTCATTATGCTGTTGAATGCCGTCAAGAAAAAGTTTATAGCCTTATGTACGGTGTTGGTAAAAGAAATCTCATTACGACTTTCTTAGATGATTCCGACAACGGCATGCTACATTGTGCGGGGATGTTATCTCCATTGGCAAAGGAAAAGCTTGATCGTATTTCAGGTGCAGCCTTGCAAATGCAGAGAGAAAGGCAATGGTACAAGGTTAGAATATTATTTTATGTTATTGTTGTAGGCTTAATTACATCTTTGACCCATGAAATTCAAATTGTGTCACTTAATATCCAGAAATTTAACTTCTTTCTCACTTTGACCCATGCGGACACCGTCCAAGAATAATATAAATTCTACCTCGTTATATGCTTAAGCTCAAATTGTGTCCAGTTTAATTTATTCCAACATGAGGAACTAAACATAAAAGGAATAGTTTGGTGTTTCAGTAAGATGCACATATATCATGTATCAAATGAAGCAGCTTTTTTTCCCCTTCTAATTACAGAAAGATCAACACGATCACTTCATCACTACGATGTATAAGTTTTCGTTCGATGAAATGCAGGAGGTAGAGAGTATTGTGGTTCAACTTTCGGCAATCTCAACTAAAAATAAAGATGGTTTGACACCCCCTGAATTATTTACCAAGAACCACGAGAAATTGCACAAGGAAGGAGAAAAGTGGATGAAAGGCACAGCAACTTCTTATACAGTTGTCAGTACCCTCATTATTACAATCATGTTTGCTGCAGCATTCACAGTTCCTGGTGGAAACAACCAAGAAACAGGATTTCCAATATTCTTAAACGAAAAGCTATTTGTAGTTTTTGTAGTTTTGGATGCTATTTCGCTCTTTTCTTCTGCAACTTCAGCCTTGATGTTTCTCGGTATTCTTACATCGCGTTACGCTGAAGATGATTTCATCACATCTTTACCCACAAAGATGATAATAGGCCTTTCCACACTCTTCATCTCCATCGCGACCATGATGGTTGCCTTTTCTTCTGCCTTATTCATCATGCTTCAGGACAAACCATGGATTACTTATCCAATCATTTATCTTGCTAGTGTTCCCGTCATTTTATTTATTTCGATGCAATCTCCCCTTCTCGTTGAGATTTTCGTGTCTACTTTTGGCAGAGGAATATTCGATAGGAAAGTCAAATGCTGGATATAAATTCTTGATGGTGTATGTGATATATTAATTGTGTAAGTTGTAGTAATATTTGTCACTTCTAAGAAAGCTTGTACGCATTGTACACACTATGTAAGTGTTTGGTTCCTATAATAAAAACCCCATTGTTCAATTTTTTATTTTCTATTTACATGTCTACTTCTGCTGATTAATTCAGGGGTTTGGCTGGCCGGGGAAATGACTGGGTCCTCATTTATAGATAGGTTTAATTTTGGTGTTTTTGAGACTCGTAGATGTGGCGGTGCAATTGTGAGTGAGACTGTGTCTTCTAGGAATCGAAAGAGACGTTAACAGGAGATAATTAAAGTAAGGCGTTTTAGTTTGTCATTGAATTGGCCATGGGTGGTTATTCTTCCAAATACAGGGGAACTGAATAGTATATAGAGAAGCAAAACAGTCATCTTTCTGGAAAGCTTCTCATAGTCATAGAGATGGGCTAAATTCTGCTGTTTTCAGACTTGTTGACAAATAGTTAGTCTCTTTAGCTTGTCACTGAATCTTGGAGTGGACTGAAAGATGGAAAATTATAGTAGTCATTGAACCCTTTTGGCTTTTCTTTTTTTTTTCTAACATTCGCAATTGTTTTCTGTGCATATAGTATGCCCTCAGTTTCTGACATCAACGGACACTTTCCCCAAATTACATTTTTCCTCGACTTATTTTCATGTTTTAAGAACGGATTTTGGATCCTCTGCAAGCTTGATTACAATACAAAAGTGTGACAAATAGGTAACTAAAACACAAATCGAATTTATTTTTTGTGTAGCGGTAACGAAGACGACTAAAATATTGTCACAAAAGAAAGAAGAAGACAAAAAAATTGAGCAAAATTTTCATTGTTACGTGAAGGGAGTTAAGTGCAAAAGCACATGTTCGAGATGTTAGTACTAAGAAATGGTACTGTTAGAATGCATGTCTAATAATCTATCTGATGGTGATTCGAACTGAGTGTAAAGGTCCGAACACGTACCTTAACCAGTTAGCCTAACTCACCATGTTTATGACTAATCAATCTTATAATTAATCAAGAATAAAAAGCGCAAGCTAGGAATTATACATATAGTGACATTATGTTCGAATTAATTATGTATTCTAGTATGAGCATGCATAATTGATTAAGTTTCTAAAAGATACATATAACATATCTTTCTTTTTTTTTGGAAACTAGATATGTTATCTTTCATCAACCAATAATTCCCTCTCTAATCATTAGGACCACACTCGGTTGGGCTTAATCTATATTCATGTTCCAAAAGATACTCCAACTATTCATATATCCAACCAACCCACAATCCTAAGCTAATGTTTAAATTTTAGTCTCAAGCATTCCTCTTGGTGAAGTTTGTGATCATCTCATGGACTCAGTAAGTATGACCTAATTGGTTTTATTAAGGGTAGTGTTATCCACACACTCATTTTTACTTCTCATATACCATTCTCAATTTTCGATTGTTGGATCAAATGAATTGAAGAAGATCAATGGCTAAAAACTAACAAGAGTGTGTGGGAGGTAAAAATGAGTGTGTGAATAGCACTTTATTAAACATGGCTTTTGATGTGTAAAAATTCGATCGTTTTTCTTGAGCAATTTTTTAGTATTATATCCAAAATATAGCCACGTGACGTTCCTATTTCACTAAAATTACAATACGTGAATTTGCTTTTTCTATTATAATATAACCTGGAAGATGAGCATCTCAATCATGTCATCTACATTTATTATAACACGTAAAATAGTGCATCATGTAGCTTGTGTTTCCATTACTCATAAAAAATTATAGTTTTTCTTGATTCCCAAATATATTATGGAACGGCATCAAATTAAAAGAAATAAAATAAGAAAAAGTTTGGGATGTCATTGGCTAATATATTGTTACATTTTTTTACCAGCAAATTATTGGTGAGACCATTGCAAAATGTAGTGGGCGCAAAGCTTTCATTCAAAGAATCAAAGGCAACAAGTTTAATCATGCAATGTATACAAATATGGCATATGATTGAGAGAAAAATTCATGTATCTTGATAAAGAGAGATCTAAAGAGGCTTTGGTATGATCAGTTCATGATGAGGAAGTAGGATGAGGGCTTTAATACAACATAAGATATATACAAGCCTTTTATTTAAAGGGATTCTAATTATATTTTAAATGGGGATAAGTTGTAGGCGCACTTCTCATTAAACTTTAATGATTCGAACCATTTATTTTTTAAGTTGCACTTCATAGATCATCTTTACAAAATGTTAGCGAAACCAAAAATGTTTAAAACATCTAATTAAGTTCAAATAAATTGACGAACACTATGTTATAAGAAAATTTGAAATTTCATCATGACAATCAAATGGGTAAATGGTTTCAAATTGAATTGATTTTTTGTAAAGATGATCTATAAATGGAGACTAAAAAATAAACTGTTTAAATCGTTCAAGTTCGATGTAAAATGAATCCCACAATTAGTCCCCATTTAAAAAAAAATAGAATCCTTTTGAATAAAGGCTCTGATAAATATATTCAAATAAGTTGTAGTGCAGTATTTTGATATTCAGCAAAGTCGTATACACTTACACTAGTTCAAAATTCAACCAAAAAAGAAAGTACTAGTTGTGGTGAGTGGTGACTCAATTCAAGGTCCCACCACCAAAACTTAGAAGAGGTGGGGCCAAAATTATCATTGATTCAATATAAGGGTTATCTTATACCTTTCTGGCCTTTCGGCAAGATTTTCAAGTAGATTATTTATAGGCTAGGGGAGCTTTTTATAAGTATAGTTTCAAGAAAGCAAAGATAGTAGTATTCGTACTACTGCTTTCTCTTTCGTGTTCACCTTTTAGGCATGAACCTTCAATCTTGATATCAAAATCTGCCTACAATTATGTGTACTATGTGTGTTAGTGAAGCCTGCAAATTATAGAAAACTACTTAACTAGACACTCTCTATTATTTTAATCACTAATTCCAGCGATTGGCCTATGCAACAACTGCATTCGAGTCTCACCTCTTGTTAGTGTGTTGCTCCACTCCATATGGCTACCTCACCCGAAACTTTCCACGCTCTTAAGAATTTATTACCAACTGATAGGCTCTTTAACCACCTCATATATGTGCAACTAAATTCACATGTTATTATCAGTTATTCACATTTTGTTTTCCCACTTCATTTTTTTACTGTTGATAAAAAAGTTTATGGTGTTTCGGAGTATAGGATAATTCAAAACTTTTAACAGTCTTAATTTTTGTGTTTTTAACCAAATCTTAATTTTTGTGTTTTTAACTAAATATCTAGCAGTTAAAATACATGAACATAATAGAAAATGCCATTGTTGAAGTTGATTTTCAAATATGTGCAGGATATCATGTTAGCTAGAGTCAGATGTCTCTATACATCATTGCTGCCATACATTCAATACGTGAAAGTTATCACCTTTGTCATAATATATAGTAGACCCGACGACATTTAATCCTTTTGTTTTGGTCCTTACTTATGTCAGCCGATTTGCCAGTAATCTACTCAAAGACTTTGTGCGTGCAACTCGGGTTCTGATTACAGACTGATCAATTGATCAATAATACAAGAACAGTAGTACGTAGTACTGAAGCTCTCGACGCATATCAGCTTATATATATATATATATATATATATATATATATAAACAGAAGAATTCAATAATACAAGATAACAGTGTACTGTAGAAAAAATCATTGGTTAACTTAGAGTACTTGAAGTGGTATATTATTAGTTTAAGGGGCATCTCTGTATAAATTCATTACTAATAAACCCTAACGCTTTTGGGTTTATATGTAGTTTCCATAGTTTTAAAAGTTATGTTCAATACAGTATAAAATAAATATAAAATTGTATCGGAATCTTTTAGTTTGAATGATATTTTTGTAATGCAATTACATTCACGTATAACAACTACCTTGACAGTGTAATAGGACATTCACAACGTAAATGCCAACCGTGTGTAACAGTAACAATGTCATTTGTGTTGTTAACTAGCTATACCTTATAATTATTTTATAACCTTGGTCTGTAAACTCTAATGATTATAGTGTAACTTTACCTTTTTTACAATTCAAATATTAAATGATAAAATCATATTGTATAACTGTTAAATGTTTTAATAAAATGCGCCGAATTGAGTAATTACATGATGTCCACTAATAATTTTATTAAAACAATACCAATACCATTTTGTTTTAAAAATACCATAAATTTTCCTCTAATATAATAATATTAGATCAGTTTAATTAGTATAAACGAGAGAATATGGTATATTAAGCAATCTGTAGCGTTTGATAGGACATGGGAACAGACTAACTATTGACTGGGGAAAGTTTGAGGGTCTGCAATGCCAATTGTTGTTGAACAGTGCTTGTTAATGTTATAAAGCCGGAGTCACACTCATCCTTTTGTTCCTTGGTAGCCCATGATTTATAACACTCGTCTTTTTGCTTTCCATTCCTCCCCTCCACTGAAAATGCTCTTTGCCTCCTCTCACTTCTCTCTCATCAGTTCCTTGCCCTTACCTTTTTGGTCACTGTGGTTGCAGTGAACTCTCTCTTTCTCTCCCGCAACTAGCTAGCGAGGGTTTAGAGATCTTCTTTCAACTTTCACATCTCCAGCAATCAAAGAAGAGATCTTGAAATTAAGAGGCTTTTACACAAGGGAGCGAAGGTAATCAATAATAATATTATATTCTTTTGCATCTAATGATATCTGATAATCAAAAAATCTATCAGAGAAGGGTAAGGATCAAAGTACATACAAACAGAATCTTCTTCTTCTTATAAATATTGTATTTGAATGTTGTCTCATTAATCTGGTGAAAATATGCCTCCTGATAGTTAAGTTTGAAGGGTTTGATCCAGGACACTGGCTTGTGGATTTGGTGTAGGATAACAATTAGAAGATGATGAACTGCACACTTGTATACAGAAATAAAATTGGAATCTGTAGTTTCCGCATTTGATTTACATAAGAAATTAAGGAGTTGTTAATTTGTATTTGTTATATAATATATATGTATGTATGTATGTATATATATATATATATATATATATATATATAGATATATATATATATATGTAGGTATCTGATCATTTTGTGTGAATTCTGAGAGAGAGAGAGAGGGAGAGAGTAGAAGAAAGGGAGGAACTATATTAGTCTAACTTAAGTCTGGAATCTATGGAGTAACTAATTCAATTCTGTATAACTTTGATTTTCATGCCTTTTCTATCGTTTTCCCTCATTTGGAATTTTCGAAATTTAAAACATTTGTAGGGTTTTTGAACAGCTTTTAAGTAACAATATTCAAAACATGCAGTAGCATTCAAATTCAAGAATGACAGCTGATTGTCTGGCAAAAAAGTAAAGAAGATTGAAATTGAACAAAAAATAAATAAAAATCATGCAGCTATAGCAGCTATGTTTTAGGTTTTTGATTCGGCAAGTACTAAATGTCGGCTAGTATCTCCAAACTGAATATAAAACGGTTTCCTACTTAATTACTAGCTAATTAATTCAGCAGGATCACCTTTGATCTCAGTTTAACAAGAAAACTTCAACCTTTTTTGTTTTTCCTATACAAAAGACGAGAAGTAGACACAATTAGGAGATTCATGTCAAGATAGAGAATTAAGATAAGATTTTTATAAGAGTTACTCGCTCGTATCTCTCCATGTTCATGCAACTAAGATTTAATTTCGGTGACTTCATTGTCCAGTAATGCGTACCAAAGAAAACATAGTTGGTGGTCTTTTATTTTAATGGAATTTAAGTCTTAGTTTGGTGCAGTACTGCAGGATCAGATGGCTTCATCGAGTACGAGTAGTTATACAAATTCTCCTTGTGCTGCGTGCAAGTTCTTGAGGAGAAAATGCATGCCGGATTGCATATTTGCTCCCTATTTCCCGCCGGAGGAGCCCCAAAAGTTTGCCAATGTTCACAAGATATTTGGTGCAAGTAATGTGAGTAAGCTTCTCAATGAAGTCCACCCCCACCAGAGAGAAGATGCGGTGAACTCTTTGGCCTACGAAGCTGAGGCTCGGATGAAAGATCCTGTCTACGGATGTGTTGGAGCCATCTCAGTACTCCAAAGGCAAGTCATTCGCCTTCAGAAGGAGTTGGACGAGACTAATGCTGATCTCGTACGGTATGCCAGCAGCTACAACCATGAAATATTGCTGCCAACATCTCAGTCCGAGAGGTCTAGTAGTAGTAGGGTTCGTGGAGGAGGGTCTCTAGGTCAAAATTCTGGTTCGTATTTTGATCCAACATGGAATAGAAATGCTTATGGAGATAGAAATTATGAGAGAGGAGGAGAAGGAGAAGGAGATATATAAATTTAAGTAGATTACAGTGCTCTAGTCTATTGTGTTAAATGTGCCAAAGAGAGGAAATAAAGTAGCTTCATATATGTTGTATGTGTCAATAATTATTAGGAGTAGACCTGGTTTTTTAGGGTTTCTCCTGGGTATCCATGTATACAGGTTTTAGTAATATGTATCCTATACTCTGTGGAAAGCCTTGTGTATCTATCTGTATATCTCTCTTGTGATATATAATATTGAAAGCATTTTATAAATATTGCTGGCCCGATTCTATATGCATTAAGTATATGTGTTGAAGATGAAGAGAGATGCTAATCACTAAGCTTATTGTGTTGTTTATTACTTAACATGGAATTCTAGACAAATTTCTTTGGAATACATGTTGATGTGTTAGAAAGAACCTTAATATTAAGTGAAAGACACCTTTTGCAGACACTATTATTGATCTACTTCTAGTTAAAGACTGGATCCACGCGAGCTAGGTTAAGATCGAATGTGGTAAACAAACACAATGCTTCCGATGTTAATTTGTGAGTCTAATTTTGGCATAGTTGGTGCCTGCAGTATTTTATACAAGCAATATTAAAAAGAAAAAAAATGTCAGAAACCAACTATTGAATGCACGAAACGGTGTTAAACTATTTAAACTATAAACTCTTTTCTATAAACTTGATTTAATTGATGTTGATCGAACAATGAACACAGTGAAAGGGATAAAAGAAACATCTCGTCTCTCACCATATGGGCTCCCTTTCCCTTTTCCCTATCCATGCATTGTATCAGGTCTATTACAAGTGTGAACAAAACAAATGGACCACCGGTGGTTGTGTGGTATATTCTTATTCCCAACTTTTTTTGCCTCATCAATTGCAAAAAATTAACAATACTCTGCCACTTATAGGCTTATAGCCTTTAGCTCCAATTCAACAGATGTTTAAAATTGGCTGTCAATTATCCAAAGTATTATAGCCTTACTCTATTAAATATTTCTCACAACTTTCATATCTACTGTCAGTAATCAGAGTCTGCAAATTTTCCAAGGGACAGACAGACACACATGGCAGCACTGTAAAAATTTTGACTTCTTCACCCCAAAAACAAAGATATTTTAACCTTAATTAATTATGTATATCTACTGCTTGCGAATTTCAGGTCCTTGCCCATTATAACATGGACTTGTATTTTCTGCCATTCCCATCTCATGCATTTTTCATCCATTTTTATTTTTTGTGATTACGGTTAAGTCACGTCAATATTTTATATTAATTTTTTTATAAAAATAATAAAATAAAAAGTAATGAGAATATAAAATGTTGACGTGACTTAACCGTAACTACAGAAATAGGAGGGGATGGGAAGAACATGGGATGAGAAGGGCAGACTCTCCAAGTCCTTATAACATTGCAAGTCTATACAGTACTACTGTCACAGTCACTGTCTGAATTCTGAAGAAAAGCTACAGTAAGTCGCACAGATGATGCCTACTCTCTATGAATTAGGATCCACAAAACAAAAGGGATTGTTTGCCTTGCCCATGTGATGATAGAAGATTATTGAAGGGTACCCTGCACCCTTCACAGATACATCATTTTTAAGTGTCGGACCCATTTTTCTTAACTATTATTTGGATTTTTACAAAAATCTACCTATGTTCCGGTTAAAAAAAAAACAATTATGAGACTGAAATTTATGGCAAAAAAATAAATGAAGACTTGAAAGATACTCTAAGAAAATACATAAGGTATTTGGAGTTAACGAAAAATTTTGTAAAATAAAGCGCTGTGTCGTTTAGGATTTATACACCGACCCCATTTATTGGGATAAAATTTTGTTTTTGTATTTACCACATCCTTTTACTAATCATCAAGTCCCTTTCGACATCCGAATCAAGTGGCTACCCCCCAAAGTTTCTATATGCATGCTTCAGGGTTACTATTCTTGGTCTTGTTTTGAATAGAGCAAATCCTCGGTAGGGCAACACTCATAAAGAGAGTAAAAATAGTGAGATCTGATATGACCATCAAAATACCGTGTCTTTGTTTTTGTGAGAGCAGCCGGACAATACCTTAGGGCAGCTAGACCACATGTATTGTCTGACTACCCTAAGGTATTGTCCTTTTGAATTGATTCTAGGAAACTTTAACGAAAAACTTCCGATACTGTTCACTTCAACGAAAAATCATATTTTTACACTAAAAAGTCAATCATGGTACTATTCACTTTACTCTTTATTTTGTTCTTATCGTTAAAACTCAAAGTTTTCAAACCATTTTCATTAGTTTTCCCTTTATCCTACCCTTGGAATTTTGATTCTTTAAGCAATAGTAACATTGTCCGGTGCACATGCATATTTTTAACTGATGTTGATGCTTGCAGCTGGGGGAGGTTTCATTAGAGCACTAGTAGCTGCTCATGGTTCGACAGTAGTACGTTTATATTTGAATAGCACTAGCAGTAGGCACAAAGATTTTGATGTCGGGTTTTTGCTTTTACACCAAAGATTGTCTAATCTTTTCATTTTACCTACATTATTGGGATAAGATTTCCATAGTATAGTATATATTTACAGGACGACTGTGTGCAATATCTGCATACGTACTGTGACAATCGCACTCTTTGACATGTGAGAGTGCGGTTAAACTTCTCTGTCACGGATAAACCTCCATCTATGCACCTCTCGTTCTCTCGTAGTGAAAGTTGATGAGAGACTTAGAGAAGGAGAGTATCATTCTCGTGACAGGAAATATTGTAGACGATGACACAACAAAAGCCATAGGTTAATGAGAAAAATGACATGAAAAGAAGACTTCATATGTGATATGTCTCTCATTTAGCAATGCAAAAAGTAGCACGCGTAACAGAAGAAAGTGTCAAAAAAACGTCGTAATCGTTCTATTTTGGGGTATTAAGATAGCTCTTATCCCAGGTCCTGTCCATCGCTCTCCAGATGTTTGGGCCACCACAAACCGCCCAAAAAGTGATCCTAAAGGCCCAACATCAAGAATTGACAAGCCAGCCTTCGTTCGGCCGAATCAAATCGCAGTCTCTTTGACAGACTGATTAGACATTTGCATCAAAGCTTACATGGAACACATTCATGGATTGAGATCACCTGATCTCACACTCTAAAGAGACAGACTCAATCATCCGGATCATTTAATTTAAATCTTGCAGTTTCCATTAGTCTTATCCTATTAGCTCATCTCACACTCAGAATCACATCCTCATCTCTCTCTCCAACGCCCTTCTCTCTCTCTTGAAGAGTCCAGATTACTAGATCATCGACTCTAAAGTGTGAGATGCAAAGAGGATCTCAATCCCACATTCACCACCAAGACGTTCTAGGAGGTCAATAAGTCACCATGGCAATGCCTCAAGCATTCAAGTCGGCTAAGAGAGAATCTTGGGTATGATTGTATGCACTGGCGAAGCGACTTTAAAGGCTACCCTAGGTTATATCCCAAGTAGCTTTCGATGAAAAATAAAATTTTTATTGATCTTGAAATGTGACCCATCATATATTTAGTTATTAATCCTAATTTTCTTGTTTTAATTATATAATACAGATTATAAGCTATCTCTTTTTCTTATATCATTTCTCTCATCGCTTGTTGTACATGTACAATTTTGGATTTGTTTGAATTTTAACACGTATTTATTTAATAACGAAAATTACTGGCTCACCTTGTGAATTTTTTTTTAAGCTAGCTAATACTATGAAAAAAACAGTAACTAGTTTCTTTCTTGATAAAGATTTAATCGTTAAGCTAGCCCATCCGGTAAAAAATTTCTAGCTCTGCCATTGACCGTATGAGTGACGCATAATCAGACTTGTTAGACTATCGGATAAGAAGTTGTCATGAAGTTATCATGTTAACACGAATGGAGTCTGATTAATAAAAAACAAACGGTGTGTGTGTGTGTGTGTTGGTTGCTGTGAGAGAAAGTGCGGCAGGAGAAGGGGCTATTGCTTTACCCAAGTTTGGGGTCCCCACTTAGCGACATTCCAAGTAAAGCATGCCCAATGAACAGTAGGAGAGGCCTCTAGAGATCATCCCGGTGCTTATAACACCGGTAATATACCTTCATGATCAACTCAAAGGACGTTTAAGCAATGATTAAAACCAATACAAAGATTAATCAAGTCAATACCACCAAAATTACAAGTGCTACTCTGGTGTTTGGCAAGTCGTGCTCTACCCACCAACATGCACATAAACAACTAGAGAAATATAATTCAGCATTTCTCTTGCACTGATTCCTTATCTGTAGATGCCTCCATCCTTTGAAGATTCTTTCTTTGCCCGTAGTCCGGGTCTTTTAGGACTTCCCCTTCTTTATAAGTCGTGAGGGACGCTTAAAATGAGTATTGAATCTTCAGTCTATCAGCATAAGTACCTCCTTAACAAATTTTCCGGCGTTCTGTTTCTAGCCAGACCGCCAGTTCATGAAATCCTAACATGCATTTCCTCCCCAACTTCCGCAAATATTTCGTCCACCCTTTTAAAAAGAAGAATCTATTCAAACCTCTCATATATGAATTTTCAAAACAAAAGTAAAAAGTCTGAACTGAACTTAGACACCGAGATCATTCTTACCTGTGAGCATCTATATTCACCTCTGCAATCCACGTCGTTAGATAAACCTGAAAAATCAAATTGATTTAGAGGTACTGAAATCCATGAAGGGAAAAACCTAGCTTTGATAATTTATTATTCGACTATAATGTGTGATTCCATTCTATTTCAATTTGATGAATAAGTGAATAACTATTTCAAACATGTTATGAATTATCTGTGTCAGTCTCAGTTCTTAAAATCAATAAAAGAAATCTTTTCAGAGCGACCCGTATCCCTCATGCTATATATCCTGACTAGGAACTTCCACATGTATTGGCGAATATAAGATAATGAGAAACAATTTGAGCACAAACATATTTTTCGGGATTACCAATTGCATTAATCAATAGCACCCATACCTGCAAAACATCATGATCTGGCTGCTGATTACATCGTGCAGCTGGCATTTCGAATTTCTGATCATCCAATCTTGGATAGATTGGCTTACAAGTCTCCTCACCATATAAGTTGCACATACTCAACTCACCAAATTCTCCCGGATAAAGCTCATCCGACCAATCCAAACTGTTTACTGTTGGAACGTCACAACTAATTGAAAGTAATTCCACTACAACCAAACGCTGCACAGAGAAAACAACACAAAGACATAAAATGTAACATAGAACATACATAAATTTGACCAGATACCATAGCAGCCCAGGAGTGACAACTTACCTTCAAATTTAGCTCCAATATAAACATCTGGACAAGCTCCTCCGCCAGTTTTTCTGAGATTGTTTCCACAATCAAAGTTTAGAATCATATGAAACTTATAGGATCTTAGCTTTACGCATTTTTTTTACTGATTTAGCTGGCTGTTTAGTGTTTTACCAACCGTACAATACCAAAGGAGATTGTTGCTAATAAAGGCAGGTCTGGTCAAAGGACCTCTGATATACTCTATTTCTCTAGCTGTCTTAACCTCTATTGTCTTTTGTCACTAGAGATTTTGCATAGTTCCCTTTACATCTCAAACTAGTTAAAAAATGTTGGATGACCAGAGAAACTCATCACAAAAGTGGAATCTCTGAACCACGAACATGTTCATGTACATTTGCAAGATGGAGCAGTGAAAAAGCACTCCCCATTGTGACAGAAAAAAATGTAGACTCGAACTAAAACCAAGCATACGCACATTATCAATCAATATCACATGAAAAGATGTAAGAGGGTCTTTAATTTAACGAACCAAAGCAAGAGATGGACCAAAATGCAAAGACTGGAATTCCGCCACCATCTCCGGGATCATTCTTATCTTCAGAACAGCCAGAAGATTGTACGAGTGGATTATTGGTTGCCCCCTTGACAAAGCATCTCATGGATCTACTAGTTTGGACCATGTGAGTTACAACTGAAACCTGGAGATAATAGTGATAAAACAAACAAAAGAAAAACACGAAAGCACCAAACGATCTCTTAAAAAATGAAAATCCTTGCTTCATTCAATATGCAACTATACATCATAAAAATTGATAACCGCCCGAGAAATCAAACCATACATGTTATTAAGTAACTTATAAGTCCAAATTGCTTATATGAATCAGTCTGACATGATCCTGAAAACTCATATGTTGTATTGACATTCATCTAAAATTAATGTCGTCGACGTTTTGAGTCAATACAAACCACATGCTGTCTATTTCAGATAACACAATTTACCAAAAATACTAGTAAAATGATGAAGATGCATACCATGTCCTTGTACGAGGATAAAAGTCCGCTTTGATGGAGCCCCTGAAACGAAATTAAGAAAGTATTACAACACAAGAGCAATGCATATCATGATTAATGTTGCAAGAGTTGTAAAAGCGGTCGTGTAAAAGGCTAAAAGCTGCTTGCTTGCTAACATTACCTGCTGCTTAAATAATTTCTGGCAAGCTTTCTTTCGTATCTTAGGCATATCACTCAGAACTCCCAACTCCATTGAAGGCATGTATCTGAAGCAAAACAAGCACACACACACAGTGAGTCAGTCAGTCGCACTCTCACCCTGAACAATTGAAGCTCTAAGCAAAAAGCATGAAAATTTGAAACTTTAACAAACAAAAGCATGGTAATTTAAGCGTGAAATTGAATTCCAAACATGCCCCAGAAAATCAAATGTTTACAGACGCAGTAAAACACTTACTTGAGAGAAAGATACGAGTTTACGAGAGAGGTGGCGTGTGATCTTGCAGTGGAAGAAGAAGAAGCCCATTGCTGTCTGTAAGAAGCTAACTTGGGCCATTGATTTCTCAGGTTTCTCTGTGCGGTGGGTCTCCACAGCCTCGCCGTTGATGCTAGTGCCGGTGACGGTGAGGGGCTTTGGGGTGCTGGGTTCTCTGGTTTTGGAGTATAAGGAGAGGAATAAGAAGAAGAAGAAGGAGTTGCTGGGCATGGAGTTTCCATTGCTGGCTTTTCAGCTGGATTCGCCATTGCTGGTGAGGGGAGAAGGAGGCGTAGGGGGAAGTGTGTCCTCCGACGCACGTGAGTCGTGGCACGCTTGGAGTGCCAAATATGACAAACCACTGTGGGGTTCGTTCGCGAATATGAAAAATATACAATGTCGTTTCTACCCTTATTGATTACGCAGAACAGCAAGGGCAGTATTGACTTTCAAGTCTCATTTCAGCTCAAACTCACTCAACTTGAAAGATGATGTGTTTTTTCATCAGCTTTTCGCATGTAAGCTTTTGAAAGCTTTTGATAACATGACAGTTCTCAGACCTTGAAGAATTTTCAACAGTAAACTTATCGTAGTCCCAACCGTCATTTTACTCACTTTCACTACTAAGCGAGTGTAATTGTTTGGCCTGAAATACAGCTTTGGGCTAAGAATAAGTAATCTGATTTGAAAAGCCATAATTCTCAGTCCAATAATGATTTCTCAGGTCAGTAAGCTTTCAACGCAAGAAAGTACTTGTCGTTCGAGTCCCTATAGAAGTATGACTATGAAAGGATAAAGCTCAAGCGTGGTTCGGTGGAGTCCTAGATGAATAAGAATTACCAAGGAAAGAATCAGGATGGGTTCTAATAAAATGCGAATTATCCAAAGAATCATAATTCATGCTTGATCAGATAAGATGAATCACGTGCATAATGGGACTAGGCTCAGAATCCTTGTTCAAATCAAAGAAGCCGAGACTGAATAAATATTGAATCTCCACTAAGGAAGGGATAATTAGGGAATATCCAGGTAAATGCTGAGTAGGCACAATTCTATCAAGACTCTACCTCAACATGCCTATTTATAATGAGTCATCCCTATACATAGAAGAGGTTGTGTAACGTGAGAAGCCCTTTCAACTCAACAAACAACTCAAAACGCGGCTACGCAAAAACACTAATTATCCTAACCTTCTAGTCAACACATCTTCAGTTTGAATAAGTAAACAACATTGTATTGACAACCGGCGACATCTTCAATTTGAATAAGTAAACAACACTGTAGCCAGAACCATATGATTTAGCAGCACCTTCTATCTGGACAAGTATACAATACTGCTTTTGGCTTATTGGTTATCTATCCAAATCTCGTTCAGTGAAGAGTTATCTATTATTTCGCTCAAAGAGGTGACTTTATTAACTTCTCATCAAAGTGAAGCGTTCTATGATCAGTTACTCCCAGGTGCATTTCATAGTTCAACATTCAGACGACTGAACCACGTTCATCATATAAACACTCATCTCCTTTGAGCATCTTTGCCCTTTCAACATGATATTGATTCCACACACTTATATTCTCACCAATATAATTGAAGCAGCTGAACCCGGCTTACAAGATCATGAACTTCACAGTGAATTAGTCACCTTGTCTTCGGGTTCTAGAACCCTAAGTCGAGAGGCATTCCTTCATTGGGCGTAGTTGCTCAGGTGCAGAAGTTTGCAGTGCATTCGACACTGCTACCGCATCTATTCTACTCACTCGACCGAGCTTGGTCGCATTCACTATAAGAACATAGTTAACTCAATAATTATTCGCTTGCACGTCACGTAAGCCTTATAATTTTTAAAATGAACAATAACACAAAATGATTTTACAAATAAAATTAATTAGAGCATAACGAATAAATAGATGAATTGATTCACGTGTATGCTAATGCTACATGCTCTATGTAGAGCAAGTAAGTGGATTTTCTGTATTTTTTTTGCATGTGAACATTGGATTCGCATTTTTTATGAGTTTAATTATTTTTTGTTGGAAATTTATGAGTTTAAAACTTAAAACTGAAATTGCATTTCTCCACTAAAAAAATAAATTAAAAATAAAAAAAAGGTAATGATATTCATGCTATATTTTTATACCACATTTTTATACCATCTTAGGTGGGACTAGGATTCTCTCCCCTCCTCTTTCCATCCCCTTCCATCCCCTCTTCTCACATTCTCTTATTTTGTCTTTCTCTTGCTATAAAAAATTAATAGAAGATGTTAACGTGGCTTAACCATGACTATTCAATTAGGAGGGAAGGGAAGGGGAGGGGAAAAAAGATGGGAGATAATCCTACTCCCCTTAGGTGGCATCTGATGTAGACAGCCACATCATTTGAAAATTTTGCAAAGCCCAAGGAAATGAAGGGAAAAAAAACTCCTCGTATATCATAATCATCATTTAACTATGATATACGATGGTATGAAAATGTGGCACAAAAATATAATATGAAAATGTGGCACAAAAATATGGTATAAATAACATTACTCAAATAAAAACAGCAATTCGGTGCACTATCGTTTGGTATGCAGACGGGACGGGACGGGACGGGACGGGACGGGACAGGATGTGACGGAACGGAGAGAGAGCAAAGATGCCCTCAGATGGAAACAAGGAGGAAGAAGAAGGAGACGGAGAGATTATAATTGTGTGTTCCACGGATGTGGAACGAGTCGTTCCAGGGGGTGAGGTGGAACGAAAATTCACCCAAAACTCGTTCCGTGGAACAGAGCGTTCCACCCATTTTAGGCGCACCAAACGTGGGACGGAACGCCCCGTCCCACTCCATTCCGTCCCGTCCCACGTATCAAACGGTACCTTATATAGCACGCGCAGACAAACTCGAGAGAGTAACGCCCGTTCATAAAACAGCAGGCAACAAAACAAAGTGGCAGAACCAACACCAAATATGGGAGAGGTTTTTCAGTATGACCGTCACACATGATGGTACATCACGTATCGCTATATAAATGGTGAAATATGTGTGTTGAAAAGTTAATAACTTAAAAAATAAAATTTCTCATCACTTACATAAAAACACGTATTGTATCATCCGTCGCAACTAAAAATTTCTTCAAATATGGCAACAAAGATTCCTCCACAACGCCCGTTCGGTAATATATAATTTTTGGTTTTTCTAATTTCCCAAAAGCTGCACTGAAACAGTGAAACTTGTTCCTCATGCAAAGCCCCAACTCACCCTCTCAAACCTTACGTGTCACCGCCTCCTCTCATATAAAACCACCACCTCGCCACCTCCTCTTTCTGCATCTCTATCCTTCCACTACAGTTCTCCAAGCTCTCTTTCTCTTAAACTCTTTCTCCACCCACCTCTCGTCAACAATGGCAGACCGTCCTCAGCCACACCATATCCAAGTTCGCCCCGCCCAGCCGCGCTATGGCGAGCACGAGTACGGTGAACATGGAGGATTTGGTGACGGTGGCCCCTCAGCCGGCCAAGTTCTTGCAGTGATAACCGGCCTTCCATTAGGTGGAACCCTACTAGCGCTTGCTGGTCTCACTCTCCTGGGGACAGTCATTGGTGCTCTCGTTGCGACCCCGCTCTTCATCATCTTCAGCCCGGTTCTTGTCCCTGCTCTTTTCGTCATCGGGCTTGCTGTCACCGGATTTCTGACCTCCGGGGCTTTTGGGCTGACTGGGCTGTCGGCGCTGTCTTGGATCACCAACTACCTCAGGAGGACACCCGTAGTGCCGGAGACCCTGGACGAGGCGAAGAGGCGCGCGGCGGAAATGGGAGAGTACGTGGGGCAGAAGACAAAGGAGGTTGGCCAGGACATCCAGAGTAAGTCCCACGAAACAAAGAGGCAAACCGGACATACTGAAAGTCGTTGAAGGGAATGGAAGGGAAGATATTTGAAGAGGTTTTCGACTTTTACGAACGAGGTTGCTTGTATATGAAAATGGAAGGGAAATAATGTTGTAAAACCTCTGTGGTTTTTTCTGTAATTTGATGTACGTAGCTGGCAACCTGTAGACTGGCAGTTCTTGTGTGTGTTTGCATTGTTGTGTTTATCGTATGCTCTCCAATCTATTGTATTGCAAATATCCGTTTGTGCACTCTCTCTCTCTCTCTCTCTCTCGATCGATCGAATCTATCGCGACAATGGATGAACCCGTCCGATTTCCGAGCTAGATAAATAAAGAGAACCAATAACTCCTCTGAAACCACAATTAAGAAGTTTTATTTGTCATGTTACATTTAAATTTGAACTCATTACAGTATGCTAGACTATACTCTTATTCTACAAATGAATACAAAATTCGAGAACTTATCGGAACCTGATGAAATCGGTTTTCCGGTGGTACGGCAGACCAAAGGGTTTTCATTGAGGAGGATGATCGGATTCGGCACCACCAGCTTCGGTCTCCATGTGAGTAGGCTCGTTTGCTTCGTTAGGTATCCAAAACTTGAGAACGCTTGATGCGGCGGCGAACATGGCTCTGCGTGGAGCCACCTCAAGCACGATGGAACTCCGATGTGACTGTCCCAGCATGCCACCTACAGAGAATACCAATTGATAAGAGTCCATATTCGATAAGTTTATCTCACCATTATTCGATTTAAACCGACTCCTCTCACATGGTTTCATCACGTAAGGGTTTCTGAGAAATTCAAGCATTCGGAGATAAACCGCGAAATACTAGCATCTAAAGTGATATTCAGTAAAACGTATGGATCCTACTGCCTTAAATAGACAAATAACAACAAGCATTTCTTTATGATAAACATATGACAAGTGTTCCAAATCCTTATGTTTACCGTTAAAGATTAAAGTACTAGAAGTTCAAAGGATCCAAACCTCTCTTTATGTCCTTTGAAGTAGCGAAGGCATCGATTATCATACATTGACAGATAAACGCAGTGATTCTGGTGGAGAAACAGACGGAATCATTAAGAAAACAATGCCACAGAAATTAGAAGTTAAATAACGAACGAAAAGTTATAAAAAATAAAAATAAAAATAAAAATAAAAAGTCACCTCCGGTGGTATCCAGATGGTAATTTGAAGAGCATGTAACAGAACTTGGGTGATGGCCTGATGGGTAGAGCATATACGATCTGCTCCATGTTTCTTATGAATTGTGGTCTTTATCAACCTGAAGTTCATGAATAAAACATAAATTTCAGATTAAAGGAAACAACTTGAAAGTGGACAAGCACTAAGTATAGTCAGTTCCGTGCACAAAGACATGCTCATCGTTTAATATCAATGAAATCCCGCTACAACAAACCATGGCATGGAACACGCTTATATACCATACATCGCTGATAACAGCGGTACATCAAGGCAATGCAATCAAACCAGTACACAAATATTACTACGGTCGTGCAGTCCAACATTCAACTCCAAACAAACGAATACATATTTCTTCAATTAACAACAACAGGGCGAGGGCGAGCCTTGGTGCACCAGAAAGGTTGCTCATTTGTGATCTAAAGGTCACGGGTTCGAGTAGTTAAAACAGTCTCTTAACAAAGTAAGGGTAAGCATGCGTAGATAGACGTCCCCCCAAACCCTCACAAAGTGGGAAACCGGGAAACCTTGTTGACTTGGGGTCGCTCTTTAACAACAACAAGATCCAATTTAACAACATAAAACCGTCTTGAGCAAATATTCCAATGTAAAAACAAAATCATCAACCGCTCGAATCAAGGCACACTGTATACTATTGTTCCGGTTATGCAAAAAATTCAAGGTTATGATAACTGATCGAAGAACGAATTAGGCATGAAAAAAGGGCGGGAAGTGGAGCTAACGAAGTCCGAGAATATGGCGCTAATGGCCATGCTGCGCGCCGTTTCGTCGTCGAACTCTGTCATCGACGTCTTCATCCTTGTGACGGGAGGCCACGGAGTCTCACTCGAGTTCGTACTTTGTCGGGTTTATAAACGGGTCATGATATTTCAACCCGAATCTTTATGTGGACGTGGACGTTCTAAAAATGGGCCGTGGACGTTATAAAAATGGGCCGAATTATTTGGGTAAAGCGAGGGTGCATTGGGCCCAAGCTCTGCGGCCCTAAGTTGTAATTTAACACGGCAACACGTTTCTGTGCCTAAATGACGATCATGCATGGTGGATGGTACCATTGTACACAAGTATTTCATGAAGTACTTTGAAAATGAAAATTATATGAAGTTATTTAACAAAAAAAACACAGATTTATTTTACAAAATCGAAAATAAATATTGAGTTGTACTTCAACTATTTCTTTTATTGTCATTGAATGCATATAAAGTGAGATGAAAATTGTGTTATATCTAAACCTTTATGATTAATTATGAGTTGTACTTCAACTATTTCTTTTTTTGTCATTGAATGCATATAAAGTGAGATGAAAATTGTGTTATATCTAAACCTTTATGATTAATTATCACTTTTGCCTCGTTTATGTTAAGATATTTGAGGAAACTGAAAAAAGAATTAAAAGAATACTTATGAAGAAAGTTGGGATTCAAGACAATCCGGCCAATCCCTAATGCCCAATTGCCCTTACACCTTCCTCCCTCCCCTACAACTTTATTCCACCGTGACTGTCTCATATGTCTTGATGCTCACATCATTTGCGGAATTCCCGTAGTAGCTTCTTTGTCGCACACCTTTCTCTATCCCATAACTTACATGACTGTCCCTGACCCATAAATCCTTAAGGTACCTCTGTCCAATCCAAAATGATTGTCCCAAAATCTTTGATCTTCGATGCCTTGCACATTCTTACCTCCAATGCACTTTCTTCATCGCAAAAACTCCATGAGTTTCCATGTCCCAAAAATTGTTATTATCCACCATTATTGTCGTCCAACCTATATTGTTGTTCTACGAGATTGTACCAAGAAACTCATGGTGATCATAATTTATGGGAAATAATGTTTTCTTATGGCATGGTGGGATGAATTCCATCATAATACCACCTGCTAAGTGAGAAATTTATTGTTTTCACTCCACGAGTGAGGGAAACATTATCGAGGATGTACAAAAACTATTTGCTATTGCTGTCCCAGTAAACTTTGAGTTCATCGTAAACTATTTGCTATATGATGACGTGACATTATTGTTGAAGTGCTTCAGGATCCTACAAATGTAGCTACTGGAGGCAGGTGATTGTGTAGCTTCAACGGTGCTGATGGGGCCTATATGTTGCCATGGATAGTTTGGTTGTCATGGTGATGGTTTCATTACTTTGGTAACCGATATGGATAATGTTAGAACTTTACCCTAAAACATATATACAACCAAACAAATAAAAATAAAATAACCCCAGAGAAGTTGAATATTAGTTACATGGGTTAATAGTAACATTTGCGCGATTGGCAAGAATACAAGGTTGCCACACACTCTACTCTTCAGCATCGGCGAAGCTACATAGGAGTAAGGAGGGGCGGTTGCCCTTCCCTTTGCCAGAAATTAAGCCTAGGAGCGACGGTCTGCCCCTCCGCTCCCGTCGGAAAACTTGCAGCACCGTGACGGACAAAGTTCCAAAAATCTTAAAGGAGGAGGAAGAAGAATTTCAGCCATCAAAACCCAAACTTGCGAGCCGTTCTCCCCTCCCTATTCGAACCCTTGCACCTCGCAAATCTCGTACGCATATGGGTTTGAAGCTCGAAGGAAAACTGGCAGCGCTGGTCAGCAGGTGTGTGAAAACGTGAGCAAATGGGAGAGGCATTGGGCTATCATAATTTTGGGCTAGAAGCTTTTAAAAAAACAAAAGAAAAGAATGAGGCCCTGGGCTACTGCAGTCATGGCGTTGGGCCCAAAAATTGGGCCTAGTTGATATAAAATAAAAATAAAAAGGGTTGTGTCTCAGCCACAAGAGAAAAAGAAGGGCAATTTGGGTTGAAGCAATAACAGGAAGAGGAAAACTACAAAAAGACGAGTTTCAATACTTTTGTCTCGACATGTCGACAAAATTAAAGCACATTTTTCAGTAATTATTCTCACTCGGAGACGTGAGACTCCCACTAGACTTTGGCACTCAAAAGATTCGTAATTACGTTGGTTTATAAACTTCTTACATTGACTTTGGTATTATTGGTTGCAACCGTTTCAGTAAAGAAAATGTTTTTTGCTGTAAGTATTCTCAAAACACCACTACATAACAAAATAGGAGATCAATGATTGAGTGATAGCTTTGTTGTTTACATTAAGAGAGATGTTTTTGCTTTTATTGATAATAAGCTTATTATGCAACATTTTCATGACATAAAACATTGCCGGCAACAATTGTAATTTGTTTGTATTGATAAATTATGAACGATAGTTAAATTTTTTACTATATAAAAGGATTTTGTTGTCTACATTTTTTTTGAACCTTGTATACACTTTTAAATTTCGCCCATTCCCTCGAAAATTTATGGCTTCACCACTACTCTTCAGTGATCAATCCAATGATCTGAAGATAATTCACACAAACTAGTATAAAGATAATCTCCTAATTGGCTACCACAAGTGCGCACTATTGATACTAGCACAAACCCACAAGTTTAGATCCGCCACAAAATACGATAAACACAAAGAACCTAAACTAAGCACACGTAATATCATCACCAACAAGCAAGATCACATCCAATCATCGCTAACAAGCGATGCCACGTCACTCGCTAGATGAGACGTTACGCGGTAGAAACAAAACTAATGAAGGTTTTTATGTTAGTATAAGAATGAAATTGCCATAGAACCAATATGAACAAGCGAAAAAAATACAACACTAGCCCTTCTAGAAAAAAAAAAAAAGAAAGAAAGAAAAAACCTCTATCTTTTTTTTTTCTTCTGCTATTATTCTGATATTTTCAAAGAATGCTATTTACACCTTCTTTCAAATCATCCCAACTTTGAATCGCTAGCCAACCATTAATTAGTACCTAATCCAAATTGGTCCCCACTAAATCCCTGTAACTTTATACATTCAGGTGTCTTTCCTCCATGCAGCAAGGCATGACAAGAAACTCGTGACTTCCGTTGGGTCACGCAACGAGTACAAAGCCTTGGTCTCCTTTGGAGTGGATGAAACAACAATAGGGAAGCCTCTTCCAATTCTCCTAATAGCCTGTAAAAAAATCCACATCAAGTTAATCATGTTAATTAGCATATAGTTGTTGTCAATAATCACAGCTTAAATAATGTATTCAATCTGTAAGGCCTTGTCGGACAGGGAAGGCCGGTTGGCCAGTAAGGATAGCCGGACGACCGGCTGTTCCCACAAGGTCTATATATATATATGCACCTCAAAAGCATCTTCATCAGTTTTGTCATCTCCAATATAGATTGGGAGGACATCAGTGGAGCTGCCGAACCCTGGTGTGTCAAGCAAATATTGCAAGGCTCGACCTTTGTTCCAGTCAATTTTTGGGCGTATTTCCATAACCTATTCGAAAAACTACCAAAATTTAAAAGGCTTTAATTGGGAAAGAAAACATCGTCAAATGAATCAAACAAAATAAAAATTACAATATCAATATACCTTTTTTCCTCCTGATATGCGAAAGTTTTTGTAATTTTTCATCAGAGTTTCCACCATCCCTTTAAGTGTGTCTACTTCCTGCATTTTTTTATTAACCATGCAAATACAATTAGCTATCTAACTCTGTGGAAGCTGTTTGATAATTAAATATATAATCATCTGTATTACGAGATATAATGTGTTAATTAATTAACCTCTTCCTTGACGCATCGGTAGTGAACAGAGATGCAGAATTTATTATCTTCAACCACGGCGCCTTTTATACCTTTTGTTTCTTCTTTTAACAGCTTTATTATCTGCATGCAAGTTATATATCGAATAAGAAATGAGCTTCTTTAGGATGTGATCCATGTGAACCAAATAATTAAGGGCTAGCTTAAAAGTGTTTTTAAAATGACTGAAATCTCTTTTAGAGAAAATATTTATGTGTTTCAAAAGCACTTAAAGTGTTTTTACAAGAAACACTATTTTTGTGCTTCTTCCAGGAAACACTTTTAAATGTTTCTTCAAGGATAGCATTTTTATCAATGATTAGTTCCAAAAACATTTTCCTAAAAGTGATTTCAGTCATTTAAAAACACTTCTAAACGAGCTAATTTCTTACTTTTACTATTTCTACGGAGTTACCTTTGCAATGGTAGGCAGAAACTCGAATGCTGGACGAAAGTTAACATATTCATTTCCCTAAAATATTAACAGAAAATTATATATAATAAAGCAATTAAGTGGAAAAATGTACTGAAATATTAATTTTGACCTACTTTTGCATCAGTGCTTCTAGATTGATGCTTGTGATAGCTGTATTTTGAAGAGCCTGAAGGGGTCGATATATCCATCCCGTGGCTTCCAGCATAGTAGATATTGTCTAATTTGACAAAATCATAAACCTAAAGCCATACGAAATAATATTTATATGCACATGCAAGATATATGTAAGAAAAAATTAAAGAAATGAATTTTTGACACGAAATATAGGTACGAAAAGTTTACTTTATCTCTATGTCTTCCAGAGATTATTGCAGTCGGGAAACAACAGGCAACTTCATGTACTGCTGAACGCATCTGCAGTTATATCCATTTCCAAATAACATGTAACTTGTAATACAAGAAACTAAATAAACTTGAATGTGAATAGTATTTAACTCCGCAAATGTACATACAACTAATTAGTAATTAGTAACTGTTATTCGAACTCCAAAATTCATTTTCGGTTCTTTGTTTTATAGGGGAAATTTCGATTATATGATAGATTACCTTGCCCGTCATAAAAGCTTTATCAGGATCTTGCACGATACGGGAGAGAGTGCCGTCATAATCCAGAAACACAACGATATCTTTTCCCTTCGCTGCGCTCATCATCTGTCCAAAAGCATTCAAAGCAGATGGATGCTTTGTCTGCAGCATTGAGCCAGTGTCATATTAAACACAGATCGTATTTAATTAATTAAACTTAAGACAGAATTAGTATATATGAAGTTACCAGCCATGAAGTATAAAAATCCACAGTTGGTTCTCCATGATCGTCGTATCTAATTGCTTTGGACAAGGATTCCTTTTCCTCTACGTATCCCATTCCGGCCAGCTAGTAGAAACCTAGCTATACACAAAGACTACCAAAAACAATAGAAAACTTAGTGAAATATGATTCATATTTAACTCATTGATGCTGTCATTTGTCAAACCTATATATAGGCACTTAAATACCAACGTCACGCTTAATTAATTCGACATTTAGTATTCAAATCTGTCTTAATGAATTTTCCATAATTACCTTTAAGCTGTATGTTCACTCGAAAATCCAAATAGATCTCAGAATCACAAATTCATAAAATTTGGTATTGACGCATTTTTTTTAATTTTTTTTTTTTTTTTTGCAATATTAAAGCATAAATTTGAAGAAAGTTGAGGTTCCACCATAAAACCAATTGGTAATATGGAGAGTAGTTCAACCTCTTATAAGCCATTGCATGGTTTGGTTCATCACCTCACACGCCCTCTCCGCGTGTGGCGAATTTTCGAGCCTAACACATAGACAAAACAAACGGGATGACGTGGAGCACGTGTGGCTGTTGGGGCTTCACACGTGGGCCAACCTGCTCTGATACCATGAAGAAAGTTGAGGTTCCACTATAAAACCAATTGGCAATTTGAGGGTTCAACCTCTTATAAGCCCTTGCATGCTTTGGTCCCTCACCTCACAAAATTAACTATGCGACATGTTACGCATGCATACTAATTACTGAGCATATACCATGAAGCTAAAAAAGCCCCAACATTTACTTATGATTTGTTTTCAATGGGAAAGAAAAGAGGATTCTGCACGGATGTAGTTAACTAAGGATTCCAGCAGTCATAGATGTATATGATCTTTAATTTCTTTTCCTCTCAGATTCTCTTTCACTGACAAATTGTATCTGTCTCTCACAAAACACAAACCAGAAGAAAATTATTAACAGGATGAACACACAAAGAACATACAAAATATAGATTAAGCAGCTGATTATATATCAAGTTTTGAAACGATCAATCCAAACATACGAGTCTTGATGTATACATGCATACTAGTCTCAACACAAACTCCTTTCGAACTTGTGACCTATTTCAGTATTGAACTAAAAAATGTACACGACGGCGCCAACATGCATACATATATGGAGAACTAAAGCGAGACACATAAGGCAAACTTTGCAGAGAGATATCTAAGACATGGACAAACAAACAAAGAGCATACCTTGAAACAAAGAGCATACCTTGATCGACTACCAGAATATTAGAGAAACTGTTGAAAAATAAAGTTTAATTATGTATGATCGATCCCCAGACAATATTGAAGTTTATTTATTATGGTGTTTTGTTTTTGCAAGTAATGCGTAGAAACTTCTTTTGCACGGGGATACTTGGCCTTAAATGACCAAAATATCCTTTGATACAAGGCATGAACAACTAAAAAAATACTACAATTCCTAAACAGGATTCTTGTGGAACAAGGTATATCTTTTTTTGGACATTTTGGGTGACTTTCTATATTGTGTCACGCATCAAATTTTGAAAAAAAGGAACTAAGTGGGATATTTTATTGAAATTCCTTATGTGTCACATGTTTAGGGATATTCCATTACCATAAAAGAAAGATCATGTGGGATTCTTATTGATTTCTTCCCCATATGCCAAGAGATACAAGCCAAAATTCTGACCAGATCTCCCTTTTCTCCGATGTCAACTAGATTCTTGGTTTGATGCATGAGAGCCATGATGTGGAATTCAAACATTGAATCCAAGTGTAAGAGTGTACGTTCTTTCTCTTTTAAATAAATTGTATAACTTACAAAGTAGTAAGAATTTCCGCACCGGACCATAAATTTTGACTTTAGTTCATATAAGCTGAAACCAAACTCACTATGTGAGTCGGGAAATTTGAGTTCAATAGAAGAAAGTTGAGTGTAGTATATGATTCTTGTGAGTTGTTAAGGAAAGGAATAATGATCAACATATAATCAGGAGTTGAGATATGCCGACTGATATATGATCTCTTGACTTTTGTGTAATCCCTTAATTGTAGAAATGTAATTACTTGTATAGGCTCAATTCCAGGATCGAGATCAATCCCTCCATTGTATAAAATCCTTGTAACAGTTTGATATTACATAATACATTTTTTCACTTTTCTCTACATGGCACCAGAGCAGAAAAGATTCTGGTAACCATCACAGACTTCCGCTCCTCAAACCAAAAACACTAGCCAATCCCAAAACAAGCTATCACATATGGTAGAAGAACCAAGAAAGTCCTTGACCAAGCTTGAGGCAAGCAAATATGATGATCCCAGTGATCCTCTATACATACACCATTCAGATCAGCCCGGTTCAGTTCTCGTCTCCCAGCAACTGAATGAAGAAAACTATGGAACATGGAGTCATTCCACGATAATGGCTCTCAGCGCTAAAAGCAAGGAAGGGTTTGTTGATGGCTTCATCCTAAAACCTTCAGAATCCTCCAAAATTGAGTTACAACAGTGGACCCGCTGCAATAACCTCGTCAAATCGTGGTTATTGAACTCGATCTCATCAGACATTGGAGCCAGTGTAATCTACAATGATTTGGCTTCTGGAATATGGGCTGAACTTAAAGAACGTTTTTCTTAGGTCAATAGCGTCCATCTTTTCCATGTAGAACAAGCTATCCATGATGGTATGCAAAGTGGTATGACGGTCAGCGCCTACTACACTAAACTTAAAGGTTTATGGGATGAACGTGATGCCATTTGTTCTATCCCCACTTGCTCTTGCGGCACTATGAAGGAGACCCTCCAGTTCCGAGAGGATCAGAAGACTATGAAGTTTCTTATGGGACTGAACGATGCATACACAACCATTCGTGGCCAGATCCTTTTCATGGATCCCCTTCCCTCGGTCAGCAAAGCACACTCACTCATATTACAGGAAGAAAAACAACGGACAGTGTCCTCTACATCAAACAACACAGTTGATGCTGTTGCTTTTTCAGTAAAAAGCAACAAAGGAAATTCAAGCAGAAATTTCACACCACGGAACCCCCACCTAAAGTGTGATCAATGTGATATGATTGGTCATACTTCAGATTCTTGTCGCTCTCATCTAAAGTGTGAATTTTGTGGGAACAAAGGGCATACCATCAAATACTGTTGGAAGCTCAAGAAAGCAAAAGAAAGAGGTGAGATACAAGACCAACGAAACTCTAAAGCCAACCATGTCAACACCAAGGAAGATGTGCAGACTCGATCCAGCCCCATCGGCTTGACCGCCGAGCAGTACCAACATCTCCTGACGCTACTTGGTAACAACAAATCAACATCCATGGCCAACCTCGTTGGTGCTTCTTCCACCATCGATAGTCTCTCAGGTAAATCTTTTCGTGGCTTTGCTCTTTGGAAAGACGTCGCTTGGATCTTGGACACAGGAGCAACTGATCATATAGTTTGTTATCCTGCCCTACTTACTACTTGCTCATCAGTACAAAATCGAATTGTACAATTACCAAATGGCATGAGTGTTACTGTTACACACGTAGGGAGTGTCAAATTTTCTTCAACTTTGACACTTCATAATGTCTTATGTGTTCCTTCGTTCCAATTGAATCTAATATCCGTTGGTAAACTTGTCCAACACTCGGACTACATTGCTATTTTTGCTAAAAACCTGTTTGTGTTACAGGACCAACGCTTGGGGATGATGATTGGGACGGGAACTGAAAGAGGAGGACTCTATTATCTCAACATTGTCCCTGATGAGGCTATCTGCAATTTTGTCGTCGCGTCTGTTATTTCCCGCCTTTGGCATGAACGTCTTGGGCACCTTTCCAATAAACATTTTCGATTAATGCATGCATATGTAAAAGACATTCAGTTTTCTGAAATAAATGATTGTTCAGTTTGCCCTTTAGCTAAACATACCCGCTCATCATTCACCACAAGCTACATACATACGCATGCACCATTTGAAATGATCCATGTTGATATCTGGGGGGTTATCATGTCCCTACACATGATGGAGCACGTTATTTCCTTACTATCGTCGATGACTTCACTCGATGCACCTAGGTTTATCTAATGTACCACAAATCCAATACACACCACTACCTTACCAGTTTTGTCAACCTTGTGGAAACCCAATTCTTAACTAGAATCAAAATCATTCGCAGCGACAACGGCCCCGAATTCACCATGCCCCAATATTATTCTGATAAAGGCATCATTCACCAAACTAGTTGTGTTGGAACTCCCCAACAAAATGCAGTTGTTGAGCGAAAACACCGTCACTTGGTTACCACGGCTAGAGCACTTCTTTTTCAAGCTCATCTACCTAAACGTTTTTGGGGGGATGCTATCTTGACAGCCACATATCTTATCAACCGCACACCTACACCATTGCTACAAGGGAAAACACCATATGAGTTTTTTTACCAAACATGACCAGCCTATGATCACTTACGGGTTTTCGATTGTCTATGTTTTACTTCCACACATGATAAACGACCCACCAAATTTGATGCACGTGCCTCCCAATGCATGTTCCTTGGATACCCTTATGGGCAAAAAGGGTATCGTCTTTATGATCTCCATACTGGAAAAATATTTGTTTATCGAGAAGTCACCTTTCGCGAGCATATATTTCCCTACCCTCACTCTTCATCCGACACACCCATTGTTATACCACACACTCTTCCAACTGCACCAAGCTTAGAACCACCACCTACCACGATTAGCACCTCATCCAATGATCTCAACTTAGCACCACTAAATGTCACTAAACCTTCGCCACCGACGTCACCACCACCACCTACAACACACTCCAGTTATGACCATGCTGCCTCAACAGTTGTCTCACCAAACTCGCGCCTGACACGCCGCACACAGCCACCTCCTCGCTTCCAGGATTATCACATCAAGACTCATCTCCCTTCTCGTCCCTCCCAATCATTACCCTCAGCTCCGGTCTCCACATCAAGTAGTCTCTATCCTTTGGCTAATGTAGTCTCCTATGACAAGTTATCATCTCACCATTGTGCGTTCACCACGACCATGTCCCTGGAAGTAGAACCTCGCTCTTTTTCGCAGGCTATGCAACACCCTCACTTGCGGACTGCCATGAGTCAAGAAATCGATGCCCTTGAAGCCAACTGCACCTGGACACTTCAACAGTTACCTCCTGGCAAGAAACATGTCGGTTGCAAGTAGGTTTACAAGGTAAAATTTAAACCGGATGGCACAGTGGAACGCTATAAGGCACGTCTAGTGGCCAATGGGTACAATCAAGTTGAAGGCTTGGATTACAAAGAAACCTTTACTCCAGTCGCTAAACTTGTTACAGTTCGTCTTTTGCTTGCCGTGGCTGCTGCACAACGTTGGCATCTCCACCAACTTGATGTTAATAATGCTTTCTTACATAGAGACCTTGATGAGGACGTTTATATGACTCTTCCACCCGGGTTCGGACAAAAGGGGGAGACACGAACTACACAAGTCATTATATGGCCTTAAGCAATCGTCAAGGCAATGGTTCATTAAGCTTTCGGTTGCACTAAAAAACTTGGGTTTCCAACAGTCCAAGGCCGACTATTCGTTATTCGTCCGCACCCAAGGTACTTTGATCATCATCATATTAGTTTACGTGGATGACATTATTATATCAGGGGATAATTTGGAAGCAATCGAGGTCACCAAATCTTTACTCAAGCAACAATTCAAGTTAAAAGACATGGGGCAATTAAAATACTTCTTGGGGATCGAGGTAGCAAGGTCAAACAAAGGCATTGCCATTTCACAAAGAAAATATGCACTGGAGATTCTTGACGATGTTGGATATCTTGGAGCTAAACCTACATCATGTCCTATGGAAGAAAACTTATCTCTTAGCAAAGACCAAGGAGAATGCATTCCCAATCCCTCCACATACCGACGACTTGTGGGTCGATTGATTTATTTAACCATTACACGACCTGACTTAGTATATCCAATTCATATATTAAGTCGGTTCATGGACAAGCCTCGGAAGCCGCACATGGAAGCAGCGTACCATGTTCTACGCTATCTTAAACAAGCTCCAGGACAAGGCTTATTCCTCCCTGCAAATAGCTCCATTCAATTGCAAGCTTTTTGTGATGCAGATTGGGCTAGGTGCCCGGACACTCGGCGTTCTGTCACGGGGTATTGCTTATTCCTCAGGCACTCATTAGTCTCTTGGAAAACCAAGCAGCAAGCTACTGTATCCCGATCCAGCGCAGAAGCCGAATATAGATCAATGGCTACAACTTGTTGTGAAATCACTTGGTTGATAGCCATCCTACGAGACTTGGGTATCTCACACCCACAACTTGCAATGTTATACTGTGATAGCCAGGCCGCACTCCACATTGCATCAAATCCTGTTTTCCATGAACGAACCAAGCACATTGAAATTGATTGTCATCTCATTCGGGAGAAAATCCAAAATGGAACAGTCAAAACGGCTCATGTGTCGACTCAACGACAACCTGCTGACATATTCACTAAGCCACTTGGTATATCACAGTTTTCAACTTTACTTAGCAAGTTGGGAATCATAAATATACATTCCAACTTGAGGGGGAGTGTTAAGGAAATGAATAATGATCAACATATAATTAGGAGTTGAGATATGCCGACTGATATATGATCTCTTGACTTTTGTGTAATCCCTTAATTGTAGGAATGTAATTACTTGTATAGGCTCAATTCCAGGATCGGGATCAATCCCTCCATTGTATAAAATCCTTGTAACAATTTGATATTACATAATACATTTTTTCACTTTTCTCTACAGTTAGATTTTCATAGAATTGTGTTTTAAGAATCGAACTCAAGCAATTTAAATTCTATATATGAAAATCAAATCAACATAAACTATTGTGGAATACAGAGTACAATAAAAGAGTCTAGTATGTTCAATTTTTTTGTTGTTGACAAAACTCTAGAATGGCTCGTGTCATGTAAAGCTAAACTAAATAAATAGTTTATCAACCAGTTTTTAGTCTTGTGATACTTCTTTTTAGAACCGTGGAAGTAAATGAAAAGTTTCGACAAAAATAAAAAAATGCATTAAAAAATAAAAAAGAGAAGAAAAAAGGGAATTAGGCCCTATTTTGGCAACATAAGGGCCCAACTATATGGGCCTTATGGGCATGCAGATGAACACGACGTCGTTTCAACTTATAGCGCTTCCCTCCCTGAAACGGTAACTTGAGCTGCGTCTCCGTCTCTCTCTGCATCTCTTTCGATGGACTCGTACACTCCACTGCTGGAGAAAACGCGGGTTCCCCAACCGTCGCTCCAGAAATACGCCGTGATCTCAATCTTCTCGAAGCTCCGATCCGCCCCGAAGTACTTAGACTCCGACTCCGAACCCGGAAGAGAAGCCATTTCTCAGTGCCTCCACTCCACCTCCCCCGCCGTCGTCGACCAATCGGTACGCGAGCTATGCAGCCTCGTAGCGGACTCCAAAATTGATGTCTCCCGCGGGTTTCTGGAGCTCCAGTCCGCACTCGAAGGGTCCGCTCCGAAATTTGTCGACCTTTTCGTCAAAGGTTTGGGCTTTTTGGTTCGGTTTGGGTTTCAGGGGAGCAATGGCAACTGGTCGTTTAGTTCCGCGGCGGAGACTCATCCGTTTGTTAAGGTGCATTGGATTCAATGGTTTAAGACCGTGTTTGGTTGAAAAGATATAATCTTTCTTAGCTTTCTACTTTGCGGAATGAATTTTGGAATTTAACGGTTCAGTGTAATTTGAATTCAGTTCTGGTTTATTGGGAAAGTTGAGGCAACCAAACAGAGTCTTACTGTTTGAATGTTTTGATTGTGCCCATTTTTTGTATTTTATAAGAATGCTGGTAACTGAGTGATGGAGTTGGAATCTTGATGGTGTGTTTTAATGGTTGACAGATTCTGTCATGCCGATCGGATGCTGAATCGGAACTTGTGCAGCAGGTTTTGCTGTTTATGGAAAAGAATAAGCAGTTGGGAATGGTGGGAATTTGTGACTTCTTAAGACCGTTTTTGAATTATTCGATTTTAAGGATACCTTTCTCAGAGACTTCGGCCTTGTTTGCAAGGCATCTAATATCGTCGATGGCCTCTCTTTGTTGCTCAATTCCTCTTGATGCACTGCCTGTCTTGAAAATGTTGACAGACTGTCTCGTATATGTTCCACTCAGTAATTCAGAAGTAAGTTTACTTGTTAGGCATATTATGGTATATATTGGTTTCTTCTGCTTTTTATTGGAGACCGGTGGCCGGGGGCGACTGTTTCCTCTTGGCTTGATGCTAATTAGGTTAATTATTGAAAATTTGCAGGATTTTAGGAATTTCATATATTTTGCGGAATGTATGGTCGATGCATATACAGTGGTTCTGAGGAATATGGCTGGAACTGGATTGGTATATTCTTAGCCCTTCTAATCATGTGGTTTCATCATTCTTTTTTGTGTCTTGGTTGATTTTTTTCCTTTCTCTTCTCCTATATAATTAAAGGCTAACACATTTGTTCCTGTCCTTGTTGGCAGCTGATCGCTGAGGCTCATCACTGTGGTTTGGAACTGTTTGATAAAATTCTTTTAATTTCTTCAGCTGGCCACATGCACTCTGGTTTGATTGAGCCCGTAGTTGAAATGTCCAAGCACTTATTGATTACCCAGAAAGATATTGGGTTGCCTTATGTGCCTAAAGTATCATCAGCTATGCTTACGTTATTTATTATCCTCGTTCAGTCAGAGCTTGAGCATGACCAACTATCTACATTGAAACTTCTCCACCTTCTTTTGAAGTGGAAGTATGGAGATGGTATGCTTTAGTTTACTCTTGAAACTTTGATAATATCTACGTTTTGCAGTTTTTTTGTAAGTCTTGGTGTATGTAAGAATCTAATAGGAATTGTTAGCCGGCTTATTTTACTATCACTGTCGTGTGTTACTCATTGAGCAAGAGCTTATGCTTTTCTTCTTGAATGACTTCATATTGACTAGGATCTAACTTTTATTTATGTATTTATTTATGTATTTATTTGTTTTGTAATAAGAAAGAAATGTTCATTTTGGTGGTTGTGCTCTCAATTGGATTCCATTTCCCACATTCAATGTTTGAACTTTTTGCTTATATGAATTTTTTTCCTCTTGTAGAATATGTTGTTCACAGAACTGCATGTCCTCTGAGCGAGGAGCTTTTATTCATATTCCCTGTCATTAGCCTACTGTCATCTACTTCTAAATATGTCAAAGGAGCAGCAACAGATGTGCTTGTCCTGTTACAAAAGCTCTTAGTAACAGTTTTGATAGCACCAAAGGATAAACCAGCAATTGAAGCAGGATATCCATCTCTAAGCACACCTGGATCTATTGTTTTTAGAATCTTACAGCGTCTATGGTTTCAGGTGTATTTTCATTTTCTCTCTCATTGTTGGAGTTATTTCCTTGGTTGAAGTAAGGGTGTTGTAATTTTCTTGCAAATCAAAGTATCCTTTGATTTTTATCTTGTAGTCTTCGTAGCCCCTTCTTAAAATAAGAAAGAAAATATTTTTTGTCCACATCATATTTAGATTGATGTGGGAAAAGGCTTTGTTGTTGTTGTTGTTGTTATCATATTTAGATTGAAATTATTATAAAAGTTACAGAAAACTGCAACTCTTTTCTAGCAAATGATGATTGGGTTTTATAAATTTCTACTTTTTGCTTTTCAGGATCCGTCATTGTCGAGTTTCTTCTTAAATTTTGCTTCTAGTGGTACAACTGATGGCAAAGAGATTCATGATGTGTCAAGATCTTGGCCATCTCAATTACGAGAGTACACCTTATGGATTGTTGACAGACGAAAGTCTTCTCTACCTCTCTCCCAGTCTCAAGAGAGATTCGTTACTGGTAAATACTTTGGGGCCTCTTCCAACTTTGGTGCATTTGTCTTGATCATTACTTAACATTTGCATCATAATCACGTATTCTATTCATTCTTGTAGGAATGCCCTTGTTACTCTGTGCAATTGCTGGGGTTTTAGTGATGCATGAGGTACTTGGGAGTACTGCTTTAGATTCATTGGCTGCCATTGCTACTATGGATCCTAAAGTAGGAGCTCAACTATTGCTGGCCATCCTATTTTACAATAACATATTCACTAGAAAAGATATAAGTCGCTGTGGTATGTTGGTGAGTTTTCATTTCATATCCTGGATTCCTTGTGTCTTATTAAAATAGGCACACGTACTTTTCCATGCGGCTCTCTTTTTCTCAATTTTTTTCATAATTACTTTATTGAACTGTTGCTGCAGCCCAAACTTTTGACAACGCTTCCAGCACCTGCTTCACATTCTATGATGATTCCTCTTGTTGTTCAGATTATCTTGCCAATGCTTCAGAAAGATGCTAAACCGTACGTACTATGTACCATTCTGGAGGATTTTTCTTTTTTATTAATAATTTTAATTTTGTTTGAAATCCTTCATTTGATGTTCAGAACTTTGTATGCGACAGCCATTCGTTTACTTTGCCAGACTTGGGAGACCAATGACCGTGCCTTCGGGAGTTTGCAGGTAAGATTTTTCTATTTTATTTCTCATTTTCTATTGCTGATTTGTTCTTATGGTTTTGCATTTCTTCTTCTCAATTTTAGGGAGTATTGCTTCCAAAGTTGCTCACTGAATTAAAGTCTGAGAGAGACATATGCATCAGTATGGCCGCATCAATTCGGGATGTTTGCAGAAAAAATCCTGATAGGGGTGTGGACCTCATCCTTTCTGTTTCGGTATGGTTCTCTGGATGCTGTTTCTTTTTATTTTCTCTATGCATTCAGTTCTAAGGTGTCTTCTCATTGTCCTTGAATCAACAGGCTTGCATTGAGAACAAAGATCCTATAATTCAAGCTCTTGGTTTTCAAAGTCTTGCCCACCTTTGTGAAGCTGACGTAATTGGTAATTCTGTTATCTGTTAACATGTTTATTTCTGTTCTTGAACTAACAAAAATGACTGATCCTCTTGCCCACCTTTGTGAAGCTGATGTAATTGGTAGTTATGTTGTCTGTTAACTAGTTTATATCTGTTCTTGAACTAACAAAAATGACTGATCCCTGCAAAATTTATTTTCTTGGGCAAGACTGATTTAAAAGTTCTCCTGGCAATGAGATTCACATTTTAAAGTTCAGAACTAGCAAGAGATATTCTAGGGCATTAGTGCAATTTACCTAATTTTAAACTATTATTCTCTTTCAAATGAATTACTGTAAACTCTAGACAAATCTCTTGTTCAGATTTTTATACAGCCTGGGACGTCATCACAAAGCATGTTCTGGATTACCGTGCAGATTCAGTTCTTGCTCATAGGTAAGCGCACATGTACAGAGTCCTACTTTACATTGTGCGTCTGCTTGACAATAGTATAAAGCACCTCCTTGTTGCTAGAACTACCTTTTTTTTCCCTGGAAAGTTAAGGCTAGATGTTGAGTTCAACTCCTAGAAGGAGTCCCTCGTCTTTTCCAATAGATGAAATTGACTTGTATATACTTAAGTGTTGGGAGTGGTAATATCACCAATATTAATGACTATCCATTTTTTATCCAACCGTCAAAATTGGTTATTTTTCTTTCAGTTCTGCTTTTTTATTTTTGCGGATACAGGGTTTAAGTTTTGATAGTCTTCAAGAGTCTTTCAATTATCTCTTGAAATGTAAATATACTTATAGCTCTTTAATATCTGCTTGATGGCAGCGTTTGCCTGCTTCTGAGGTGGGGTTCAATGGATGCTGAAGCACATCCTGAAGTCTCAAAGAATGTCTTGCAAATCCTGTGGAGTGTTAGCTTGTCTGCTAACCCTGGTCTGGAGTCACAATGGGAAAAGGCAAGGGTCTCTTCCTTAGAGGCCTTAGCACAATATGAGGTAAGTTTTCTGAATGGATGCAACCTATATCTTAACCTTGTCCCAGTTCTGATAACCAGGTTATCATAAATCTTTTGATATCTTTACTTCGTGGCAACTTATCTAATACCAGCATCTTTTTTATATATTTTATCTATTTTATCTTTGGTATATAGTCCTTACAGTTTTCTCTTTATGTTATGCAATGTCTTCCTAGATATCATATATTGAACAACACATTCAAGATTTCAAGAACATGAGCACAGAGTTACTTTTCTCTGAAGCAAATATTACTGTACTCAGGGCTTTGGAAGAACTTCAAGTCAAGGTCATAACTTACGAGCATCTGTAAGCAATACATTTTCTCTAATCCTACACTTGTCCAAGTTTTTTGTCTAATCTTTCACTTCCGTTTTAAGTGCTGAGCATATTTTCTTTTATGCTTTAGTACAAGGCGAAGATTAGTCAAGGAGAAAAGAGTTTTAGGAAGTAAGATTGAGAAACTACTGGATGTGTTTCCACATGTGATCTTTTCTTCAGGTATAAAGAGATTGGTGTCTTATATGAGTTTTTGTAAAGAGAAGTTGGTGGACACATACAGACAATTGGCACACACGAGTCCTAGTTACTTTTTTGGATTGTTCAGTAAAGAGAAGGTCAAACTTACTGTAATCCATTGTCTTTTTGGATAAGTTTTGGATGGAAGGTTGTACTTTAAGAAAATACAACATGATTCCTTGTGTTCATTAAATCCATGTCCTGAGCAGAGTTATTACCTTATTGTTGATGGTGATTTATCAAACTTAATTCTCTTGATGTGCTCTTGTTATTGAATAGCGTATTTCTATCTTTCTCTTGAGTCTGAGCATATGACATTGCATTTTCAGGGAAAAAAAGTAACGCTAGAGAGCTACCTGGTGCAGCCCTGCTATGTCTTTCCTTTACTCCTAAAGATGTAAACACCGTAAGGACATCAAAGGTAAGATAATATCACCCGTATACAACCATCACCCTTATTCTTCTCTTTGCTGTGCTTTAAATCTCCATTATTATTGTGTATATAGGGATTCCGAGATACACATGCTGGATATGAGAAGGCATTGGTGGAACTAGCTTCATCCATTCAGCTTTCAAGAAATATTTTTGTTGCCCTTATTTCACTGCAATCTTGGAAGTCCTTTGTGCGACGTTGGCTGGGGGCAGATATCTCATCCTTCGATACTAAAGTCTCCTCTGTTGTCTTGGATAAAGCCGTTAAAGCTGCTAGTGACATTCTGAAGGTTCACTGTCTTGTTTTGCTTTATGTGTACAGAATTTACCCTCTGGTTATTTGAGCCTGTGCTGAATTTCCTTCTTTTTTGCTTTATCCAATGTCCAGAGTATGATAAAAGCAGCAGAAGAGGCTATTCCTAGATCTGCTGAAAATATTGCACTGGCTGTTGGTGCACTTTGTGCGGTAAGAGCAGGTCTCTCGTGCTTGAATTTTATGGTTACTTTGCCTCTTTACTATGTCTCACATGCTTTGTTCGGCCTTAAGTTTTACCTATGTTTGCTGTTTGTTAGGTCTTGCCTCCATCTGCTCATACTGTTAAATCAGCTGCCTCAAAATTTCTGTTGAAGTGGTTGGTCCAGCCTGAACATGAACACCGCAGATGGTCTGCTGCGATTTCTCTTGGATTGATCTCAAGTTGCCTACATCTAACTGATCATAAGCAAAAGTTTGAGAATATCACTGGACTTGTCGAGGTTTGTAAGTTCTGTTTGATGCTATTCTTGTTTCTTTCTTCTGTATCTGTTTTTTTTTTTTAAATTTGGTGTTGACCTCCTGCCTATGAATCATCTGAGATCAGAAAAATAATTTTTATAGTTACCTTGATAAATAGGCACTGGAATAGTTTTGTACGATTATCTGCATGTTTTTTTTACTGTTAGTGCATGATTTTAGGTTATGTGTAGAAGCAGTAGCACCCTTGTTAGAGGAGCTTGTGGGGTTGCCTTGGGTTTTTCTTGCCAAGATCTTCTGACCAGGGTTGATGCTGCTGGTAAATCTGACATGGAAAAGGAAACAGGCAAGATGTCAGAAACAGACTTGCTTGGTATGATAGTTAAGGCGTTATCCCTGGTGATAGGTCAGCTCACTCAGTTTCCATCTGATGTTTTGGAAAGTCTGTCTGCATATTTCCCACCTAGCACTTTTGGTATGGATGTGAATACAACTTCTGAACTGTCACATGAGAACTCTGATGACTTCCTCGAAGATATCTGGGGTGTTGCTGGACTTGTTCTTGGTTTGGCGAGTACTGTTGGTGCAATGTACAGGGCTGGGGCACATGATGCTGTTCTTAAGATAAAGGGCATAATTGTTTCATGGATTCCACATATGACTACTCTGGTTCAAGGGTCTGGGTCTTGCTCTCAGGGTTCTGAGATAGTCTTATCAGTAGGGTCCTGTCTTGCACTTCCAATTATAGTGGAGTTCTGCCAAAGAGTAGAACTGATGGATGATAATGAAGTACATCATTTAGTGAATGGCTATAAGGAGCTCATTTCTGAATTGGTCTCTGTCAAAAAATCTGGGACCTTCTATCAAAGCTTACTGATGTCATCTTGCGTAGGAGCCGGAAACCTCCTAGCCTGTACACTGAACGGAGGGTTGCATTTTATTGAGGTTGAACATGTAAAAGGTCTACTGGAATTGTTCAGAAAATGCTATTCAAATCGTTATCCTCCTTTAGTCCATTTGGGTGGGATGCTTGGACTTGTTAATGCTCTAGGAGCAGGTGCTGGGATCCTGTTTGACATGCAGCCTCCAACCTCAGTGCAGACAGCTTATGACCACAAGGTATTAAATTTTCTATTCTAAGTAAATGTATACCTATTTTGTTGTTTGGTTTTTCTGATTCACGTGTATAAATATTTTTTTGGTTGTGCTGGGCAGGAATCTTGCTATCTCATGGGTCCTCTACTTTCAAGTCCTACTTGTGAGCAGTATTTGACATCATTGGTGCAGGATTTATATCTTGTTGCACAGAATTCTGATGATCGTCAATTGCAACATTATGCTGCATGGGCAGTTTCGTTTCTTCGAAATCATTTGTTTACCAAGGAAGTTGTCGATGTTGACAATAGTAGCAATACTGATGCAGGTGGTTCAAAATCTGTTTCCCAAAGTTTTGCAGATGACAGTTCAGTTTTGAAGCTTTCTTCATGGCTGATGCATCTCACTTCTAGCGGGGTATGCTACTTGTTTTGTTATGATGCACAAGTGTCCTTTTTTCTTTCCTTTTCGACTGATGAATATGTGAAACAAACCGACATCAGCTATTTGATTGCTGATATAACTATGGGTCTTTTCTGATATATTGAATTATTGTGTTCAGACAGGCAATGCCCCTCATGTTTGCACAGTAGTGGCAGTGATAAGGTGCCTTTCACAAGCTCCTAGGCTGCCAACCTTGGATTGGGGTGCTATCATCAGACGCTGCATGAGATACGAAATTCAGGTTGCTGAGTTGTTTCCAACAGACGTATCTCTTGAAAAGGGATCCCTTAGGGAGGAATGTGTAAAATTCTCATTGGTTCATGCAAATAAGTTTGATCCACTTCTAAGTTTCCTTGATGAGCTGTCTGACTTGTCCAGATTCAGAACACTTGAGTTAAAGCTGCAATCTTGTATTCTCGGTCATCTTGTAGATCTCATCAAAGTATTCTCAGGTTCAAGGCTTGAGAAAATGTTTGATGATGTCTGTAGCTACTTCTCTTCATTTATTTCATATCAATCATATGACACCAATGAGACAAGCTTATTACGGATTTCATGCTGGAAGGGTATCTATCAGTGTTTAGATGAAGCTACCCTTGACTCTCTAGAGTACATATCTCACATAGAAAATTGCATGGAGGTGCTCTTTTCCTTGATGCATGTGACGCAGTTAGCTGCCACAGTAGCAGAGCATTTCGTAGAGGAGTGGTCTGAAGCTGTTAGGTGCTTTGGGAAGGCTCGGAGAAGTTGGTTGTTGAACTTCCTGCAGGTATACTATAACCATACTTACTAATGCACTTTTCTATAAATATGCATTCCTACAGCAACTCTTATTATAGCTTGCTGCTTGAAGAACATGCAAACAAAAATGAGTTGCAACTTGCAACCTTCAGAAAATCCTATGATATTTTTTTCAGTTTCTTTTCAAGCTCAGTAGAAGTTTAATCTAGAAAGTTATAACGCGCTATGAATATGTCTGTACGGCTTCATTTATATTAAAAGCCATTAAGATACGAATGTTTTAGTTGAACCTGCTGGCGCTCACATGTTCAAGTCATTTAATTGCATGGATCTTACAGGTTACCCAGGAGGACTTGCAGCAAAAAGATGGACAACTTATTCAAGTTCTGAAAAAGCTTCAAGCCAAAGCTAAGCTAGTTAGCTTTGGCTCCATCCCATTGACTGAGCTGGGAAGGTTAAAGTCTTGGATATTGAACACTCAATCAAATGGTTAGGATTTTTTTAATCATCTGTTCATTTTTTAAACTGTAATATGGTTAGTTTCTCTACGTAATGGTTAATCAACGTAAGAAAACGGATATACTGTGAAAGGTGTACTGGAGCAATTTTGATAACCTGACGTTGCTTTGAACATTACATATTTGCAGGTATTTGGGATGTGCTCATTGAAGTTGTAGCAGCTTTGCAACATGCAGATGGAAGTGTCAAAAGACAGTGGCTTGTTGATGCAGTTGAAATCAGCTGTGTATCGACTTACCCTTCCACGGTATGTAATACGCGTTAATTCACTTTGTTGATACTGAGAATTGCGTTCATTTCCTTCATTGAAGTTCTTTTTGTCCACTCTCGAGTTTTGTGCACTGTAAGATGGGCTTGCTTGTGCATATAACCTTTTGTTCCTTAGCATCTGGTGTTGATATGTTAGCGATATGAAATTTAAGCATTTGCTCCATCTAAATTGGTGGATAATTTTGACCTTAATTCTCCGACAGGCGCTACAGTTTCTTGGATTGCTATCTGGTAGCTGGAGCAAATATATGCCTCTTCTGATTCTGGACCAACATGCCGTGCTGAGCGATTTACCAGTCACCCTTTCCTCTCTTCTCTCAGACGCTAGTTGGGGAGGAGTTGTGGAAGTCATCGTTCCTTCTCTTTTTGCATCGACAGAACGCATTTACAATTGGACCACACATATCAAGCGCGGTGAGGATGTCCCGCCTGACATGCAACCCATCGACAAAAGTGAGAGTTCCACGGCAGTTTTCCTACTGAGAGTAATGCATAGCACCTGTGTATCTCTGAAGCATTACCTGCCTCTGGAGAAGCAGCTTCAGCTTGCCAATATGGCGGTTGCTTGACATACGACCGACATTGTCTGCTAACCGTTGCGGCTGTGCAAGCCAAAATGAGAGTTGTCAGCAATCTGATGTTTCTCTTTCTGGAATCACGTCGGCGTGCCGCTCATTTCCTCCGTATCAAAAGGGGTGGCATGGAAAACTGCCGTTTGCCTATTTATCAGATCCCGCGGTACCCGAAAAGAACAAGACTTGGCTGCTGAATTTTCAGCAGCCACTCCTGCTTACACCCAATCCCGGGTGGACACGTCAAAACTTGGACACGTGTTCACACGGGATTGGGTATAAGTAGGAGAGGCTGCTGAATTCTTCAGCAGCCAAGTTAATTCCACCCAAAAAAAACTCCCTGAAATCGACCGACGGTGATGTGTGGCGACCGAAAGACTAATGCCGTGTAATTGGTCTTAATATATGAAGCTTTGTGCGCGCAGCATGGATGTTGGTGGTTGCTTTTCAATGCTAAGTAATATTTTTCTCTTCTCCAAATTATTGCCAAACGATAAAAGCGCGTAATGGTTAGCCTTCTCGTCTCTTTCACCTGAGTTCGAATCTTCTTTTTGACGCAGTGTAAATTGTTAAGAGTAAACTGCCATTTATGATTTATCCCCTCGAACGATGACGTTAGTGTCGATTTTCCTTTAAACTATTTGTTCAGCCAATTTACCCCCTCAGTAATCACACGTGGATGGAGTTCGTCAAATGCTTGTTATCCGAAAACTCAAGATTTCCAACAAAAAACGATTGGCCTAGTTGGGTTATTAGTCTACGTGGTGATAAAAGGTCGAAAGATTGGTAAAAATATTAGAATTAAACCTTTATAGTGAAATTTGTTAAAATTTAGATCTAAAATTAAAAGTTGTCAATTATTTGTTAAATTGTTAGCACATGAGCCACATGTAGATTTTCACCAAAAGTATTTTCAGTCATTTTAAAAGCACTTCCAAATGAGTGGTTTTTTCACAAAGCAGATATACGAAGGAAAGGGATCCTCGCCGGATCCCTTCCTCCTAATCTACCAAAATTGATCTTTCAAATTAAGCCCATGTTTGTAATCGTTGAATCAAATTTCAATTACACGGATTCCCTGATTTGGTAGATTGGGAGGAAGGGATCCGGAGAGGATCCCTTTCCATATACGAAAACAGAAAAGCAATAGCATCGGAATCCAGCGAGAATTTAGTAAAAGAAGTGGATCTATCAACTTACGTAAAATAAAACTGAAAGGGAATAAAATCCCAAGTAATTTTTCTATGTAACAATTTAAACGTTTCAACAGAAATTCTCAACTTTAATGCTGCTGCTGCTTGTTCCTACACATATCTAAGAAGAAAGACGACCGACGAACTGACGAACCGACGAACATGATACACCACTCAACTCAACTCAACTATCCTCCGGTGAATGTCAAAAATAAGGCAATTCCCTTTTTACAGATCCCATGCGTACAATAATAAACACTAGAAAAATAAAAATTTAAACAATTGCTAATTTGCATAGGGTTTTCCTGGAAGAATTAGAATTTCTCCGATTTAGCATTTACCTGACTGTACAAATCCGAAAATTAGCCCGCGTTTAGATTACAATGCATCGCCTTGGGATGACTCTTTCTCGCCTGATGTTGATCTTGGACTAGGCTCGGCATGTTCATCCGATTCCATGTGCTCAACACCACTTATTCTTTCAGAATGTTCCGGTTCTCCATTTCCTGATGCAGCAGCTTCCTGGGAAACAATGTATGCTTCCTTATCTGCAACAGGCTGAGCATCAGCTACTAATGGCCCCTTAGGAGTGGTAGATGGAGAGTTTTCTCTGCCACTATGGTCATTGCTGGAAATGCTAGATGTCAGCCACGTAAATTTCAGATCGTGCCCTTCCCAGCATTTACCGTTGAGAAATGCCCTCTCTGCTGAACGGCGTGTAGTGAAAGTTATACGAGCTGAGCAATCCTTTGATTTCTCTAACTCACTACCACAATCACGGGATTCCAGATCTTCTAATTCCACAGTAGAAAGATCGCCATAGGGTGAAAAGTGTTCCTTCATAATAGCAACCTGTAATGAGCAAAACATCAGTTTACCTTTCATTGGTAAGATAAAATATCTCAAGACAAACTGATTCCAGACCATTTCATTGTGATAAAAAGTGAAAATATGAAGGATATATGGAAAAAAAGGTATCAACAGAGAAACAAAAAGAAGCCTATATTGCATGGCGTCGGCTACTTAAATGAAAGGAAAGAGTGAAAGACATTTCAATTCCTAATTGAAAGAAAAACTGCAGGCTCTCACTGTAACAAGTTCCCCTTTTAGTCAATGGGGTCTTTTTAACATTTTCTGTAAAAAAATCTTTACTAAGATAATCTTTTTCTTGAAAATACTCCTTTTAATAGACAAGTTATACAAACCAAAGACCAAAAGTAAATGCGTAAGGTAGTCTCTCATGACTTGAATTTATGTTGTAAATTAGCATGTTTGCATTTGATAGAAATGATTTTGTGCATCTGCTACTTTAACCTGATTTCTTTCCTAATGCCTCATTTCATGTCACTATCTTTCAATCTTACCATACTAACTAGAAAACACACGCATTGCTTTATTGCTCATGATTATGATCTACATAATACCAGACATCCAAGAGCATAGCGTTCTCTTATTAGAAAGTGCAACCATAAAAGACAATTTCTCAGAGAGAGAGAGAGTGAGAGAGAGAGAGAGAGACTTACATTTGCAAATCCAACTGGTAAAGGAGGAAGAATTATAAAACCAGTAGGACGGTTGTCTAATTTATATCTATTGAAAGGAGAAGGTGGCCCCAGTGGTCCCAATGGACGGATAGTCTGCAGCTTCAAGCTAGGAGATTGCTGCAGCATCACAGGTGTACTGGTTTTTGGACTACCGGACACAATGTTCTCCCCTGATTTGTTCTTATCAGTCATCTCAGCATGCATTGCATCCGCAGGAGCAGGATTTGAGGAGCTTGGAGTAGCAGCTTTATCAGCTTCGGTTGTTGTTCCCACTTTGGGTCTCTTAGCAGCTTGCTCTGTGTCTGTCTCACCCTTGGGTCCAGTAGCCTGCAAAAGGTCAAACCTTGAGAATCACTGATAAATGAAAGAATATAGTTTTATAACTGCCTCACTAATAACTTTGCCGACATCTTTATACCCATCAATTTCAAACCCTTTTCAGGGTCCTCTTCGAAACCATTAAAACAGATTGTCTCGGCAAAGAAGAATTGTAATGCACATTGATATAGTAGTATAAGTTATAACATAAGAAAGTTAGCAAGCCAAAATATTATATGCCTCGTACTAAAAAACATTAGCAAGAAAATGAAACATTCAAGGCAAGGGCAATTGGTTTACTTGTTTCTCAAGCTTGTCCAACTGGCGACGAAAGTCATTCCTTTTCTGGGCTAGCATTTGCTGCTTCTTGCGAAGTTCCTCCTTCAACTGCTCCAAACTCTCTAGCTTTTTCTGCAGAGGTGGGGCCTTGGGATCATTTGAGGTGATAGGCTTGGAGTTATCAGCGGCAGGTAGAGAAGCATCAGATGCATGGGCAATACTACCCTTTAGAGCTGCAGACTGAAGATTATCCTTGCTAATACTAGCACCAGATGAATGGGGTGGCACTGAACCAGTTGTTACACCATGGGGAGTTTCGGAAAAAATACTGGGAGTGCCTGTCCCCTCATCAGGAATGCTATCACGATTAGCCCACCACAACCTGATAAATCGGTTACCCATTACAGCATCAGGTGCCTTTAAAGCAGCTTCAGCCTCTTCCCTCCTTGAAAACTGGACAAAAGCTCGTTCACTATTTGATGGAATGTAGATGTCAATGACCTCTCCAAATTTTTTAAAATGAGAAAGAAGAGCCTCCCTTCTGTTGTTTTTCTGAGGAATGCCATTGACAAATAGAGTACGCAGTGCTTTTTGAGATGGTCTCCGAATGTTACGCGTGGAATCAAAAGGTGTCTTGGGTGATGAATCCATGGTGTTTGGGCAATCCTCTGCAATTATACGCTTTCCTTGACGTGGTGGAGTTTGAGTGTTGACTGCCTCCTTACCTTCCTTAGTATCACTCTCAATATAATCTGAAGAATTTATTACAGGATCCATTTTCTCTCTCACATCTAATCTACTTTTTGAACTACCAATTCTACCCCACACGGACATGCTTGTACTCTGTGAACTGGCAGCTGCCCCAACGCTTCTAATTGGGAATTCATTATCAGCATCATTCGACAAGGTTTCAGTTTCATCATTCCTGGGTGATCGCATGCCTAGAAGTGCATTTGAGGTTTCAGGACAGTTATTATTCCACAGGGGTTGATCAGGGTCGTACAAATCAGCACCACCTGCATAACCAGTACCAGAATATGAACCATTCAAGCCCAAGCCATCATCAGTGACAGCAGTCTTGCTTGTTTTTACATGTAAGCCTTTGCTATTCATCAATGCAGTTGAAGATGCACTCACTGATGGTAGAGATCCCGGGCCTGTGGGTTTTCCCAGTAAGTGTGCACTTGGAATCGACACAGGAAGGTTGAACTGGGAAAGACTCTGTAATAGGGAGAACATAGGACATAAATAAAAACACAGACCCACAAAGAAATAACGTTTAAAAATAATGAAACTTCCATCCAAGAGAAATCCCAGCATAACTAAATGATGAATGACTTGAAGTCAAGCGATTCATTTGTGTTGTGAAAAGAAAAGAATACAACATCAAAACAAAAAAAACAAAAAAAAACAAAAAAAAAAGATCATCAAGTCACTAGATTTCAGAGCCAAAATATGGCATGCACATGCCAATGCTTCTACAGTATATAATTAAACAGTCAGGCATAATGACTGGAAGAAGCCGGTTGATGGTGCAGACAAAAAGAGATAAAGTTTGCTTGTCCACCATATTGAAACATAATGCAGAAACATATCATCTCTCTCTCTCTCTAAAGTACTTGCATGAAATTGAATCATTCAAGTTGCAGCCAAGTTGATAAATAACACATTATTATTTGCCAAGAAAAAAGTGCTACATTAAGGTGAATATGAACCCCAGTAGATGTGGAGTGATCCTCAGTCTAAAGATACTTTGCCACAAAATACCCTACTTTTCAAGTCATTGTGCAGTGTCAAATATGCTACAGATGTTCAAGTAACAGGAAAGATGTAAATGTACCTGGACATCTTCAATAACAATCCGATTCATACCATGCTCCATTGGGCACACATCCCCTCTGAGACAAAATCCACGCTCCTCGAAGTCTCTACATCTTTGGCGAGGAATCCCCATATTTAATGAAGAATGGATTGGTGGTCTGAGTGTTCCTTGCAAGCCAATGGAATGTAGTGTGTCCATGGAACCATTTGGTATTCCTGGAATCAATCCAAATGCATTCCAGGATCCACTTTGTGCACCGGAAATATTTGGCAATCCACGCCCAGCAAAAAGACTCGGATGGATGGAGCCCTGATGAACCATTTGAGAAGCAAGATCTGAGTTGAACCTAGGACCGCGTTGGCTCCATGATCCAGAGTCCCGTCCTCTTCCTCTACCAGGACCAACGTCTCCAGGAAATGCTTGGTTTGCCCGGATTCTTTGATTTAAATCAAAAGGTGCTCGAGGCAGTGATGCTAACCCTGGGCGTCTTTTATCAAATTTTACAGAAAAGTCAGTGGAATTGTGATTTCTCCATGGTGTACTTGCTTGAGAGTCATTATCTCTAAAAGAGTTCCCATTTACAAAAGGTTTGTTTCGCCTTCTGAATGGCCTTGTTGTGACTTGATCAAAAGTATCTCTCTCCGAAGACTGAGAGCGATTATCTCGTCTACGATGCTTGTGGTTTCGATCGTCATCATCATCATCACTTACTTCCTTCTCCTCAGGATCACTACTGCAATCAGAAGGAGAAAGACCCCCTGGTTTTGGAGATGAAACTTTTAACTCCATTGATCCCTCGAAATCACTAGAACGTTGACTCATGCCACCAATAGTTCCAGTTTCCCAATGCAGAAACCAAATCACTTGTTTGCCTACAAATATTCCAGCAAAAGAACCTAAATTTACTTTCCAAGAAGGACAAAAAAAAATGAAAGTAATCAGAACGGACAATCATCCCCGTTTAACAGAAAATACAAATCAGACACGAAAAACAATTGAAGTGCCCACACACTGAAATCCTTGCACCATAACCATATCAACTTAATACACATTGTGCAATAGACATACCCGTGCCAGCGAAAATTTATAAGCTACTTAACTGCCACCATGAAATAATCGAACTTTCATAGACAGAGAATTGCATTCAATTTCAGTACTTCTCTTCACAAATCATTTAAAAAATAAGCGATGATCGTCGAACAATTGACATTCTAACGAAATGTTTGATGCCCAAAGCAACGATCAAGATACCGAAAACCCAAAAAAACAATCACCAACCAACACCTAAATGCAATTTTATACATATTGGTAAGCGTTACCAAATTAAGCTCCTAAAACCCAGAGGCTTTCACAATTACGTACAAAACGATAAGTAATCCAACACAATCAACAGAATTTAACCCTACGAATTGGTTAGGCGATGATAATTTAGGTTTAGAACGAACATCAAAACAAAATCAAACAATTAAGCATAAAATCTTACAGATTGTTGCAGAAGAATCGAGCAACAAATGCCTCCTGAAGCTTCACGCACAGGGATTGGCTCAGCTATACGCAGCGCGGAGCAATGCGCCGAGGGCATGGATGCAAATTTAAGGAAGATACATAGCAGCAGAGGGAAAGGGATGAGGGGCAAGGATCGTAAAAAAGTGGTAATCGAGGGGGGTTTATCCAAGTGGGAGTGAGACAAAGATTTGGCGGGGGAGTAATATGCGAGAGGAGAGAGGGGTTTTGCGACTGTGACTTGTTTGTGGGGGGGGGGGGGGGGTTTGGAGAGCTTCTGCCGAGCAAACAGGATTTCTGAGAGAGACGACACTGTACCAAATTTGGAATACGTGAAATAATGTGGGGACTAAAAATAGTTGCAAAATTGCAATTTTCTACCATAATGTTTATTAAAATTATGAATGTGTCCCAAAACGTTTTTTTGACAAATCAACCGTAACAAACACCCATAGCAAAAGTAAGCATATATCGTTTGGTATGCAGACGGGATGGGACAGGACGGGACGGAACGAAGAGGGAACAAAGATGCCCTTGGATGGAAACAAGGAGGAAGAAGAAGGAGACGAAGAGGTTATAATTTTGTATTCCACAGATGTGGAACAAGTCGTTCGAGGGAGTGAGGCGGAACGAAAATTCACCCAAAATTCGTCCCGTGGAACAGCGCGTTCCACCCATTTTAGGCGCACCAAACGTGGGACAGAACGCCTCGTCCCACTCTGTTCCATCTCATCCCACATACCAAAAGGTACCTAGCCCCTCAATGGGGATATATTCAATTTTGCACTTAAAATCTCGAGTTCAAATTTTAACCCCTTTCAAAAGAAAAACAAAAAAAGAATCGAACCTACTACAAATGTATATGGTTATCCGTTATCATAACCATGAAAATCAAACTAAGACTTACGCTAATTAGGTGAAGATCATATACTACTAGATGAGAAATTTTTTCGTGCGTCGAAAATAGAGTTGATACGCCAAATGTAATTATACAATTGATTGAAAACTTAAAAAAAAAATCATTCACTTATATTAGGACACTTAGTGTTCCAGATCGTGATTCCGTCTGAAAATATTCTACTATGTGCTTCAAGACTCGTTTTCATATTTTATCATTACTTTGTAACTTGTTCTTCTTTCTTGGAAATTAAAAACCTGTTTCAACTTTCAATCCCACCAACACTGGCGGCCCATCTCATCATTCATCGCCCAGGACAAAAATTGGGGACAATGATTCTTCCTTTATTTTGCTAAACAAGGAATCTTTTCCTTGTTTTCTTAATGGCACCTTAATACATACGTTTTCTCGTCATAATTATGTCAGTTGATCAAAACACTGTGCCTCCGTCCTTCCGGTTGGAGTTAAATCAGTTGATCAGAACACCGAGCCTTCCTTCCAATCGAGTTCAACCAAATTTCGTATATTAGAATAGTTACGAATATAAAAACAACTACAAAAATACAAAAAATAGAAAAGGGAAAATTCGCAATACTAATATTTGCACCCACACCAAAAAGAGAAATTGTGTATTGAGAGGTAGTTATATAGAGTAAGAGATGAAAATATAAAGCACATAGAGGGTTGTAGTCTCCTAAGTTCCGAGCGATAGATGATCTAGGAACAAGTGATACTTCATGTACATCAGTCCGAAACCCACACCAGACTATCGGCCATACCAACCTCGGGGCGGCTGAACATCCCCGTCGTTCATCAACTTATCTAGCACCACATTGAGGTCAACTGACTGGCCACTGTCTGTCAGCTTACGAACTGCAGCCCTAATTTGCTCTCTGGAGAAACCCATAGTTGCCACTTGGTCAATCACATCGTCAATGGGTACTCTGCTTCCGCTACCGGATGAAGGTGGACTGCCACCCGCCCCAGATGGAGTAGGGTTGGCATGTGGTAGCACCCGAGCAGTTGGGAGCTGTGGGTAACCGCTGCCTCCACTTTGAGCTGTAGCAGAAGAAGAGTGATGTTGTGGTTGCATTGAGGAGCTACCGCCATATTGAGAAGGTGGTCCACCGTATTGGTACGATTCACCAAGCCCAGATGGAGGGTTATACCCAGAAGGATACCCTGAACTGGGTCTGCTAGAAGGTGGTTCATATGCATTTGAAGCTGGACTGTAATACTGTTGGGAAGGGGGGTGACCGCTGGGTGTATGAGAAGGTGGCTGGCGAAGACTTGGTGGGTAGTTCTGGGAAGGGATATAAGGTGACTCTTCAGTGTGGTGGCCTAATTTAGGCTGGATTTGAGAGGGATTAACAGGTGCAAGCGAAGGGTGCTGTTGAGGCAGCTGGGGTGGCGGCTGGGAATACTGTGGTTGAGTGGTAGGTTGAAATTGTTGATGCGGTGGCACTGGAGGAAGGGGGGCAGGCTGCTGACCTGGAGGTAATTGATATTGATGATTTGGAGCTTCTTGAGTTTGACCAGGCGCTGGGAAATAAGGGTCTCTCTGAGGGACGGGAGGGATCTGGTTCTGAGAAAACTGATTTGGAAGTTGAACCGCATGTGGTGCATTTTGGGGGATAGGTTGGGGAGGAGCATTTGGATGAGAAACACCAGGAAGTGAGGGAGGAAGGTTCATGGGGGGATGAATTTGTTGACGAGAATGTTGAGGAGCAGAGGCGGCTGTCTGCTCAGTATGTCGTTGTCCAGCATTCTGAGGTTCCAGTTGAGGGTCTATCTTTGTATTTGATACTTGTATCCTTGCAAGATTCAGTTCTACCATTTCTTGTGCGTCCTTCAAATCCTTAACATCTGCTTGCACCTGTGTGTGATGTTGAAAAAAACCAAAGAAAGAAGAATGTTCAATATAGCAGTATATACTCACTGGTAAACTTGTTAGGTTAAAATGTTTGCAAAAGCCAATCAATTTAAATGACTAGAAGATCGAAAGTTTTTAAGAATTTCAGGTTTAGTAAAGCATGGGGGATGCGCAACTTTGCTTCTACCCTCTCTATTTAGTTCTGAGATTATAAGTGACATGGACTGGCACACAGACAGGGTAAAAACTAATAGTGGTCCGGCATATGCATCAATCATACTGCCAATGCTAATTGAAAACAGAAGATATTTGACTAAACACCAAATGCAACCATATGTTAAGTTCACACCAAAAAGAAGGGTAAAGAGGCAACATACATCTCTAAGAATACCCTTCAAATCATCGACAGAATTCTCAAGATTGCGGCTTCTGCTCTCTAGTTGTGTTAGTCGTGCACTAACACCTTCCAGCACATGTAGCAAATTATCAGCATGCTTCTTCATGGTCTGGTCAATCTCTGACAGAATTAAGACATTGCGGTCCTTCTCTAAAACAAGTTTTGCAGGTTCAAGGGAATCCACTGACCCATAATTCTGTAGAAAACAAGGAATAGCACCACGTAAATGTAAATAAACCACATGCTAAAGCCCACATACAGTTATCGATCATATATCCCTTTCGGATTGTACACATGGATAAAAGCCCATCATGGTAGACAATATATTAATACTTCCAATAGCATCAACTACGACCAATCTACTCCTAAATAATAACATAAACGGAAACAAGATCAACCAAAAAAGCTTCAAGATCAATCAAAAAGCTGCCATGCTAGGACATACTCTGCCCTCGGGAAAATTCGGTACAATCCTCCATTAACAACAAATACAAAATTTCAATATGCTAACATCAAACACAACCATACAGAATCTCACTTCCGAAATAAATCAAACATAACTAACTGAAAAGCCTCCGTCGCCTAACATTTTGTAGCTTTTAAGTAATTCTTAAATTTCAGGTAGACGGGTCATGGGCCCATTTCAACAACACTGATACTGTCCCCACTTGGCTACCTGCTCAATCCGTCAGGTGTGGGGTTTTAATACAAAGGCCTCGGTTTTAGTTAGAGTGGGGTAATTCTATATAAATGGCTTGTTCTCAAGCCTTCTGGCCGATGTGGGACAAAGGAATTCTAACACTCCCCCGCACGTGAGACCCCATTTTATGGGTCACACGTGGAGTTCCACACATCGGCAACCACGTGGAGCCAAGTCGAGGCTCACCTGTTCGCGCTAGGCCAATGCATGTGGCATCTCTTGGCCTACGTGGAGCCAAGTCGGGGCTCACCCATTTGCACGAGGCCAAAGGGGACCCACCTATTCACGTGGATGTACGGACCCGTCCCCTGGCTTTGATACCATCTTAAATTTCAGGTAGACGGACCATGGGCCCACTCCAACAACACCGATACTGTCCCCCCTTGACCACCTACTCAATCCGTCAGGTGTGGGGTTTTAATACCAAAGGCCTCGGTTTTAGTTAGACTGGGTAATTCTATATAAATGACTTGTTCTCAAGCCTTCTGACCGATGTGGGACAAAGGAATTCTAACAGTAATACCCTCTTGATCCTTGCTAGTTTGGCTGGTAAAAACAGCCAGGAACTGACAAAATTCCCAATCTTAAATACTAATGAATGTATTGACTGCCTACTTACGCTGCCGGTCCCAAGCCTGGATGAAGGAGGAGGGGGAGTGCGTCAGGTAGTCAACAGCCGGCACTCTGTTCTTTCGTCGAATCCCTATGATGTATTGACAGCCTACTTATGAAATTGTTCTTACTCAACTGACTGATCACTCAATTTCCCAAGCAAACTAATGTAGGTTTACATAAACTGCAGATTCAATTAGGTCAATAATTTTTACTTAAACATTGATTAGTGACGATATAATCTACTGAGCAGCCAACTTTAAAAGTTAGATTCAAGTCCAACTAAAAATCGAAGGAGCAGAAGAGGCTCTTGGATTCCGATTCACTTCCGATCACCACGACGAGTTTACAAGCAAATGCAAACATGAAATTAAGCAGTTAATGGAAGAAATTATTACTCTGATTGGAGATGCAGCGTTCGACTTGGACTCGCCGGAGTTCCACGCCCTGGTCGGTCCTCCTCCTCCAAGATTAGGCGCGGCATCGAAACTCGGCGACGGAGAAGAAGCACCGACGACGGGGCGAATCGGCTGGAAATCGTAGCTGGGAAGCATCTCCTGATTCTCCTTGTTGTAAATCCCACTTCCATGGCCGCCACCGCCGACCTGATACTCTTCTTCTCCTCCGCCTTCGCGGTGGCTGTTGCTGGTGTTGCTGTCAATCTTCATCAGGTTGATGAAGTCGTCGTTCTGGTGGTGCTGCTGCTGCGCTGATCCCGGCGACAGATCCATTACTGCTTGTCCATAAACGACGTCGTGCTCATCCAGGAAATCAAACCGCGGGCCGAGATTTTGGATGCTCCTTTTCGGGTTTTGGGAAATTGATATTATATTGAAGTTCGACGAAGTTATGATTTAACTTGCTTCTTAAGAGTCCAGGAAGATATTTGTTGGATCCTGTTTATGGTTTTTCAATCATATGAAATATATTATGCGTTTAAAAATTATTTTAAATTATTTTATTTATATTGAATATAAACAGTATTTGATAAAAATTAACTATACGATATACATTAATTAAACGATATACGATGAATGAAGGTAATTAGAAGATTATTAAGATCCTCATATGAGTTTGTATTTATTTATTATTTTTCTTTTAATTTATTTATTATTTTGTTTCTTGGACTCTCTTGACTTCGCCTTTGGGATTTTTATTGGGCCAAAGAGCCCTTTTGGTGTTCGTACGAGACTTGCATGCATGTGCTGGGCCAAGAACTTAAAAACAAAAGACGGTCTTATGATCCCGTAAGGTGGTTGGGCATGAACTGAACTATTTCAATCACATTTGACTGATGTTTTGCAGTTGTTTTTTTTTTTAAGGAAAGTACGATATTCATTGATTAGAAGGGAATACGTACAAAGTGTGGATAGTGTGCTAATATGAGACTTGATGTTTTGGCCATTGTTTGACAAACTATATAAATGTTTAGAGTTGATTTATTAAATTGGGCAACAGTCTGAAATATCCGCCTCATTTTGCTTCTTCTAAGATTGGATTTGAGAAACTAACTAGGCATGTTGAAAGAACAAATGAAGTTGTTTTGTTTAACGCAAGATTATCCATTAAAAAACTTGTCTCTTCCAAACACCATAACGGAATATTTAGGAGCAATAGGTTTTCTTCGTCACTAATCCCTTCAAATATTCACTTTTACTTTCGACATACCTTGAATTTTATCAAATCAAAAATGTTTGCGGCAACAAAGATTACCCATCGAATGAAAAGTAAAAGTATTGTATTATTTTAAATTATTGTAAACAGTCGTTAATTAGCAAATACTTGTTCAAAATATACCAAGTCACTTGGTCTTAATTATAGTTCCAAACTCCAAGAAAACTTGGTCCTTAACATAAATAATCAAGGTTTAATCTAGATTAATTAAAATATGTACTCCACATTAGACAAGTTGGAAGAAGCAGGCCATGGCACATGGATTACGACCATTTGTTGCTCATATTCGAATGCGACGTCGTTTCCACCAATTCTGCAACTTGTTGGCTTCTCAGACGCAAATACTCTCAGCTCTCCAGCGCCTCTAACCCCGATTTGGACGGAACTGCCCTCCTCGTTGAATGATTGGATGGCACCGCCGGTGTTGAGCATGTTGACTAAGCCAATGGGGGCAAACTGGACATTTTTGCTAGCGGATAAAACAGTCACCGGGGACACAAAAATGAGCTCAAAGTTGAAGGGGTCAAGTGAGAGTTCTGCATCCTCGTTTGGCTTGGATAGGACTAGCTTCTTGGACTGGTGGTAGTACATGGCAAAGGCCTGGACTCCGTCGACGGAGATCGGATTCTTGCCGCTTTTCCACTGGATGTCTTTGGGGTTGAACTTGGCGGTCAGCCGGTGGGAGAATTCAGCAAAACATTGGTTGCGACGGTTCTCCCGGCTCCACCCTCCTCCTTGGCAGTTGAATGCCCCAAGAACTCCAGTGTACTGTTACATATGTATCAAAAGGACTATTAGGTCAGTACGTGATTAGTCTAGAATATCGATAAACTAGCGAAAATAGTAACGTTCTTTTGTCGTATGTTTCTTTCCAAACTATGACGAGGTATGTATATAGAGAATATTAATTTTTCAAATTCATAGTTTAACAACATAAACATTTAACGAAAGAACGTTTTCTAAAAAATTAATAAGATAGGTTTCTTAGGGTTACCTTGTTGAGGTTCCATATTTTGAGCATGGTGTTACCATCATGAAGAGGGTCCTCAAAGAGACAATCACGAGTAGGGAGGGCATAGTACTCGCACCGGAGAATAGAGCCATCAGGCAGCACCAGGGTCTTGAGCAAGTCAAAGTTGTGCTTTCCAACGGCGTCGCTCACATAAATAGGACCGCCGGAGATGGCCCTAGAGGCGGCATGGAAGGCGGCGCAAGGGTGGGTCGACTGGAACATGTCCCAGTCGGGGTGTATGAAATTCCCCATCCACAAGCTATTGTAGGCGCAGTGCACCATGTGGCACCCTTGGAGCCAAAACGTACCGTTTGGGTCTCCCGATGGATCCGTGCACCAGAAGTCATCACCTAAATTAACACGCAAAGGAATTGATCAACTGATGTTAATTGCAAAAATTATAAGATAATACATGTAATTAAATTAATTAAATTACGCGAAGACGTACCGACACGGCCAAGAGTGATTGCTTCTGTGCCAAGGAACATGAAGTCGTTGCAGTGCTCCATGCTTGCAATGACGCCATTGCCATTGAAGTGCTTCCTCACTGAGGATGTTAGGGCATCGAAGTATGCCTTTGCTAGCTTCACACGCCCACCATAGTTCTCACAAAGCATCTCCAACAACTATTTACAACACAAAATATATTACAATTAGAGACTAAAAACTCGTGTGTAACTAATAAGATTCTTCAGAAATAAGCTTCTTTTCGTATTAAAAACTTATCAAAACACTATACAAGAGTTAAATAAAAAAATAATTTATAATCAAAGACTGGAAACTAATAGGATTCTTTAGAAATAAGCTTCATTTCATTTCATTTCGAGAACTTGGAAGACATCAACTTAAAAAACAAACACACCAGTCGAGTTATTTTAAAGTGTTTTACACTAACATTACCAGTCATCTATATTAATTAATTGGCAAAATTAATACGCAGATACGGAAATTTTCTTATGACAATAAAAATGAAAAAGTAGATAGAATGTGCCACCAACAAGTCAAACTAACCAAATTAAAATAGTCACACCATCATTTCCCAAAGTCAAAGATTAAACCAAAATCATGACAAACACGAAAGGGTTTTCAATGTGCTCAAAATACAAAGCGGTACGCTTTACAACATTATACAAGTGAAATTTTTTTCATTTCATAAAACGTATATGCCGGTGTTCCGAATTAACTAAAAAACAAACAAATAGTTTTTCATATAGAAAAAAAAAAGAGAATTAAATAAGATTAGACCCAGAAATTATGACACCTATCAGATTTTACGTGACAATGAAACAACAGTGACCAAAATCTAGATAACAATAAAAGTCAAAAAAATACAAAACTAGAAAAAATAAACAACTTACATGGATAACGTCGACTTTTACACCGTCGATCCCAACAGACTTCAAGTGCGAGTGGAGCCCCTCGTACATCTGATCAACTATTTCTGGTGGGACCAGCCCAATTCCGGTGGCCACGATCTTATCAACGGCCAGATCTTCCATCGTCTTCTGCAAACCTGGAGACAATATGGGCTCCACCACCACTGCCTCAGGCATGCCGGGGACATTGGGGCGGACCCCACCCCAGTACCCGCAAAGCGCGTGCCACACGTACACATAATCAACGCTCTTGAACTCCTCCTTGAGGTCTTTGATAAAGGCACCCATGCCTTTACTAGAGTCACCCCTGGTGGGGCTCACATAGTCCCTGAACTTGTAATTTTCTTGAAACTTCAGGAGCCTGCAGGGCATTTGCTCACCGGCGACCGTCTGATTAATGCCTTCTTGGGTGATGGGGTCAGAGTCGTGGGCGATGGACTGCCACCCGTCGTCGAGCAAGACGAGGCCGGGAGGGCACCCGCCTTCCACGAGCTTCCTCACGCCGTCGATGACGCCGTGAGGGTGCACGGTAAGATAGAAAGCGTCCCAAGTGCACCAGCCGAATTTGTCCACGATGCCAGGTGGGGTCTTCTCCTCGAGAAGCTTGAAACTTCCCAAATGATCCCTCGCGGCTTTGACGGCGTCTTTGACAAGAGTAAACGGATCGTCGCCGGCGTGTAGATAAAGAACGCTCTGGAAGGTGCTGGCGGTTTCCTTGGTGGACCCGCTCTCGACGCATATGTCGAGCAAGTCCTCGTTTCCGGGCTGGATGGAAGCGCGGAAGGATCCTTCTAGGATGGGGAGGAGCACGACGAAGGGCCTCCCGGCGTCCGAGCTCTCAAGAACAACGATCTGAGTCTCGTTCTCGAGGTCTCGGCCTTTGGATCCGACCCAGTGGGTGGTCCACCAGACTTTGAACCGGAAAATGCTCATGAACCGGATGTCCTTCAGTTGGCCGACGGGAACAACATGGCGGCTGCTTGCCTCGATGGCATTGAATCCCACGAAGCAACCATCGGCGGTGGAGAGGGATGGAGTCAGAGTGATGTTTTTGGGGACGTCCGAGAGGATGACGTGGCCATTTGCCATGAAATTGGACTTTTCAAGCTTAAACGAACAAGACGTCGGCATAGAGCCATTGACGTCGGATATCACTTTGCTCAAGTTTGGAGCCATTGAAGAACGTATAACTATGAAAGAGGGCAAGAACGATATATATTTGTGACGAGATCGATCTTAGGCTTAGGTTTTAGTGTAAGATGAATAGAAGAGTGGGTTTATATAGAGAAATGGATTAGGGTTTTTGAGGGCGGAGAATAAGAGAAAGATATTGGAAAGAATCTGTGATCAATTGCTTGCCACTTTAGTGACGGTGCATGGGCGAGTGAATATTTAGGGTTCATTTATAGGCAGTGCCCAAGTTTAGGGTTGGTCTCAGTGGCTCCCATTCAAATGGCAAGTGTCCAAGTTTTGGTTTGAATATTTAATAATTTTTATATAATATATTAAAGTTCTTCGCGTTTTCAAACAGAAAATAACTAAATCAACCGACTGATGTGGGGTATACTTTTGTTTAATTTAAATAAATGGAAATTTTAATAAGGTTTTATGTGATATTTTTTAGTGGGATTTTCCTAGATTATCCATAAGAGCCTCCTAATTTTGAGAAAATTTTAGTATCCTTGCAAGTTGCAAGAAACTCAAACTTATCCAAAGTTATTTGGTTAATACTCCCCCTCAAACAGAATTGGGATCTCCTAAGTTGTGTTTGCAGTAATGAATTAATGAGTTATCACGCTAATGATGAGTAGTTGAAACTGATATGAGCTTTGTCTACTGCTTTTGACACTTGTAACTTATGTGAACATTGCTGGTATACCACATGTTATTACGTAAATGGAGGAAGTTTTATTTTTCAATTGTTCATTCACTTGTATAATGACATGTAATGTACCACTCCGTATTTGCACACTTAAAAATCTCTTCCTAATTTTGGAAAAAAAAAAAATTCAGTGTACAAGGAGCACGGTTTGGTACACTAAACCATAATACAATTGATTAGAAACTTTAAAAAAAAAATTCAACGAGTTTTGTTATGACACTTAATGTACCGAAGTGTGTTCCTAACATATTGAAAATAATCGATCTCGGTATGCATTGAATTAAAAAGTGACAAATGTAACATCAATCAATGCCATAATTAGTGTCTTCTTTTATGGATTTAACGGTTTATCCTCCAAGAATTTGTCGCTGCTTCACATCAATTTCTTGGCGTAAATATTTATTTTATTTTAATATAAGTCCATATTTCATCCTTAATTTGTCTTTAAATTGCCATCAAAGAGGAAAAAAAACATAATATACTGTCTTTAAACCGTTTGTGCGTAACGATCTAGTGGCAAAATGGGGTCAAAATTTCTAGAGACATAACGACAATGTAACTGTAACGATCGAAAACATAAATAATATGATTTAATGTAATTGAATACGCTCGGCATTCATTCCATATATATGCATATTTGATTATTTTCTGTTTTTCCATGATTGAGGAACACTATTTCTTTTTTTTTTCCATGATTGAGGAACACTTTGAGGACAACAACTGTGACCCTCAACTAGATAAGAAGATTATATAAAAATTGTAGCATGCCTGAATCTAATTGGAGCTTGCAGTGGTGGAGGGGTACTAGATCGGAAAAGAAAGAGCTTCAAGTTGTAAGATATCTAAAGAAATTGTCGCTAGAATTGAGATCTCATTCAAAGAGAAAGATATCAAATATCTGGAGTTTCATTTTGTCACAGTGTCGTGTATTTTAATTTCTTGGTATAAATTATTTTGAGGGCGGATATGTGGCATTCTTTTTTTATACAACTTTTGATACGCGTTTTTGTGAGACCTACTCCGTAATGAATTTTAACAATTCGACTCTCTATCTTTTAGAACATCATTCATAAATCATCCTTGCAAAAAAAATTAGACAAATCCAAAATCATTAAGACATTCACTTATTGTGAATAAAATGGACGAATACGGTTCTACAAATAAACTTTAAACCCTTAATCGAACTGTCATATGGTTTAATATATGAGTCATTTTTGGTAGACATGATCTTTGAGGGAAGATCAAAAGGACAGACGATTCGAATCGTTGAAATGAAGTGGGCCCCACAAAAGCATATGTGAAAACTTGTTAACAAAAAATGGTATCATGAATTGGATCCCATTATATTGTTATTTAATCAACTTTTTTCGAGAAGATATTTATGGCTGGTTTGGTATTGATGTGCTTTGAAGAAAAAAAACTACTTCTGCTGTGCTGTGAGAATAAGCAGCTATGAAATAAAGCATCAGAGTGTTTGGTAAACTTTTTTGTAAAATTGCTTTTGAAAAAAAAAATCAGTATTATAGTGTTTATACTTTTATGTAAAACATATGTGAAAAAGTTGGGTTTTGCAGCTTTGTGTTTTTGGCTTTTTTTCAAAGCTGGGTTTTGCGCGGTATTATTAATTTACTCGTGTAATAGAGTTTAGGGTTTAGGATTTAACCATTGTCTATATAACTCTCATCCACATTAATTATAACACGTAAACTAACAACACTACATAATTGTGCAACCAGTCTAGTCAAGAATATATCAAATTCAATCTTTACGAATCTCTCTTAAACCACAAGCCTCCGGCAGAAACCAAAAGAAAATCTTAAGCACCCTTTTTAGGTAATTATATATTTAGAATTCTTGACTTCCAAGTTCCAAACCCTAATTAAGCATCGAGATCTATTGCTTGACTGTCGCTTGCAAACAAATGGTAATCAAATTTCGAACGAAGATCTCCATGAAAAAAACGAGAAGAGTATATCATGGTATGATAATGCTGAGAGAATTTTGCATGTAAAGTGTTAAGGGAACAACGAGAATACGTGCCTTGTAGAACTTTTGTGGAAACTGGAAAATATTCTTCATTGTTTTTGCTTTTAGTTTTGTCCTGGGTTATACTTTATATACTTTTACATTTTGTGCTTTTGCGGTGCTGTATGGCTGGAAATATGAAGTTGAGATTCTTTTCGGATACGTGTAGAGGACATCGAAATTTAGGCCATTTAAGATAGAGAGAAAGAGATCATAGCCGTTTAAGTTTTTGAGTTTTATGAAGTGGATAGTAAGATCGATGGGCTAATGGAGGCCTTATGATTAAAATTATGTGGTCCAGATCTTTAGGTCCTTGGGGTTCCGGACACAAATATCCAGAATGAATCTCAATCCGGAAACTTGGAGTTTAATTTGTCTTGGGTTGTACTGTCTATACATTCACATTTTGTGCTTTTGGCATGATGTATGGTTGGAAACTTGGAGTTTAGGTTATCTCTGGATTTATGTGTCCGGAGCTTAAGGACTTCAAATATGGGTCCTTCAAGAGAAAGAAAGAGATTCAAGCCATTCAATTTTTTCGGTTTTTTTAGGTGGGCAATAAGATGAACTAATAGATATCATGCATAAGTTTAAAATTAAGTAGTTCATATCTATCAATCTTCCGAATCCAAACATAGATGTGAAGTGAATCTCAATCCAATGGACCCAGCATATACTAGAAGATGTGATTACGCTCTAGAGTTAGCAATATACTAAACATTGGATTCCTTTTGTTTTTCTTCTTCTCCTTTTTTCCATTTACGTTGAAAGGTAGGTTTCGAATTTTAAACCTAGCTTTCTATGCATCACCGATTGCTCTATTTACCCTCACCACTAGGCTAAGACTAAACCCAATTCTGAGCTAAATGCTATTTTTTAGGTTTTATTCCTCCTCCAAACCCAACCCAACCAATGCTAAATGTGTGAGCTAAAAGCTAAAAGCCAAACAAAAGCCAAATTTCCCCCAGGGCTGGTTTGGTATTGCTATGCTTTGAAAAAAAACTGCTTCTGCTGTGCTGTGAGAGTAAGCAGCTGTGAAATAAAGCAGCAAAGTGTTTGGTAAATTTTTTTGTAAAAATGCTTTTGAAAAAAAAAAGGCAGTATTATAGTGTTTGGTAAACTTTTATGTAAAACAGATGTGAAAAAAAAGCCGGTTTTTCAAAGCTGGGTTTTGCAACTTCTTGTTTTTGGCTTTTTTCACCCAAAACTATGAAAAAAAACTGAAGCTGAATGTTTACCAAACACAAAAAAGCTCCCAGCTTTTTTTAATACCAGTTTTTTTTTCAGAATCACCTCAATACCAAACCAGGGCTTAGCCCAGAAAATGGTGTGAGTGAAGGAAAAATTTTGTCCTAGCTAAGAACATGTATGAACATTTGAATACATATGCTAACAATTAACTCTTTAAAGTAGGCATGCATCCAAAAACAATTCATGAAACCCATGACTTTCAAAGCCTAGTATATGGTGAACCAAAAGACTCTTTAACAACATTAAAGAATATGAAGAATTTAGAGATTCTTTACCCTTGAAGCTCATCCTTGATTACACAAGGGATTCACCCAAGTGGAGGGCCTTCAAGTCACCTCCTTGCTCCTTGGATCTTCCTTGTGATTTCCCTCCTTTTAGTGCTCCTTTGCTTCTTTGAGGATTTGAGGATTAGTTCTCCAAAACACCAAAAGTTTGATGTCTCTATGTCTCTTCACCAAGGATGTAATTTGTGAGAATGAAAATGGATCACTTAGGGAAGTAAATTTGCTAGATAACTATCCCCAAGTAGCTTAGAAAACCCTAATTGAAAACAAAGCTATAAAGATGAATTTATACTTCATTTCTTAGGTGAGTGGCAAACTTGCAATTAAGCAAACTTGCATACCCTCACCCTAAATGGTTGGCCTATATGGTTATTGGGCTTATTGCCCATTTTGTTTTAGTTGTCATACAACTTAAACATAATGGGCCTTGTGGACCAAAACACTTTTGGGCCCCGAAGCCCTAAAACCAACTTAAAAGCCCAATACGAACATTTCGTATAATTAATTAACTAATTAATTAATCTTGACCATTCTTCAATTAAACCATTTAATTGCTTATCCATTTCATTTAATTGCTTCACATATATCCTTATTTGGTGTGCGATCCATTAGGTTCCAATTAGCGAGGCAGTGGGCGATGTTACTCTTAACTATCGATTGTGAATTGAAACCACATTTCAATTCTCCCTTTTTGATGATTAGTGTTTGCTAATCAATAGGGCTTCCACAAACCATGAGTGACACCTAGCAGTATGTCATGGTTACCCAAGCTAAGTAGAATTGGTTGGAGAACCTATCCAGTTACAATTACAATGCAATACGGTCCTTCTCTAATACAATACTCTTAACCACATTGTTTTAAGTGATAGTTTGTTTCATGTCTACTATCCAATGTGATACTTTCTTATATGATTCCCTTGAATATGATTTGGAACATCTTCCTTAGTCATATTCATTTGCTTTGGCCAAAGACTTTAGAATCATATTTTAGAGTATTCTCCTTCCACCATGGAAGGTTAGAGATCCCTTGTTGTGCATTCATATGCCTACATGACTAGATCACATGACCCCAACAATGCCGTGGACAATCCGAGGGAATGCCTTTGTCATGATCAAAGATCAAGGACCTAACCATTAGACATCTATGATGCCTCAGGTCTAAGGACTACTTTGCATATTGTAACCTTAGAGTTCGTACATGACATGTATGTTTGAACTCTCATTAATCGCAGTTCAGTGTACTCGATTACTCTTTCGAGCACCTATGTGTTTGTCTTAGTGTCCAACACCAAATGACTTGAGACTAGTTCATACTCACGTTTGAGTCAACATAACACATACTAACCTTAGCGGATTGTCAATGCCCAATTGGCAATCCTATGGCTAGGAACGTTTTAGGAATGAACATAAGAGAAAGGTCTCCTTAATCTAACTCATTAGATCACTTATCTCTTATGTCAAATACATCCCTTGGATTCTCTTATTGATTAAACATATGATTCAATAAATAGTGATTAACAATAAGTATTGCCCTTCCGTTAAACATATAAAAGTTTAACATATTAAGTATTCCAAAAAGCTATTACATCAAATGAGTGGCTTTGTGGGCATACTTCCAACAATCTCCCACTTGCACTCAAAGCCATCCTCCCATGTATCTAATACCCATTTTATCCATATGACGATCAAGCTGGATTTGAGTCATTGGCTTTGTCAGTGGATCTGCTACGTTATCGGCTGAAGCAACTTTGAGGATGTTGATTTTCCCCTCGGTAGCATATCATCTTATGATATTAAAGCGCCTATCAAAATGCTTGTTCTTTTGATGAGCCCTGGGTTCCTTGGCTTGAGCTATCGCCCCACTATTATCACAGTACAAAGTTACTGGTGATGTGATGGTTGGAACCACTCCAAGTTCAGTAATGAACTTTTTCATCCAGAACGCTTCTTTGCCGGCTTCAGCTGTAGCGACATATTCAGCCTCTGTCGTGGAATCAGCAATTACACTTTGTTTCTTGCTTTTCCAACTGACAGCCTCACCATTCAGAGTGAATACATATCCGGAGTTAAAACTTCTATCATCGACGTCAGATTGGAAATCTGCGTCTGTATAGGCTTCCACTCGCAACTCTGCCGCTCCTCCATAAACGAGGAACATGTCCTTAGTTCTTCTTAAGTACTTAAGGACCGTCTTGACAGCTGCCCAGTGTTCTAATCCTGGGTTAGATTGATATCGACTAGTAATGCTCACAGCATATGCGATATCAGGCCTTGTGCATATCATGGCATACATGAGACTCCCTATGGCGGAAGCATAAGGAATTTCATTCATTAGCCGTATCTCTTCATGAGTCTTAGGTCCCATGGACTTAGAAAGGTGAATTCCATGTCTCACAGGAAGAAAACCTTTCTTAGATTGTTCCATCTGGAACCTACTTAGCACCTTATCAATGTACATCGATTGGGATAATCCAATTAATTTTCTGGATCTATCACGATAGAGCTTTATCCCAAGTACATAAGATGCATCTCCTAAATCTTTCATGTGGAAGGTTTTAGACAACCACACTTTTACAGAAGAAAGTACTGCAGTGTCATTCCCGAATAGTAATATGTCATCTACATATAACACTAGGAATACTACTGCATCCCCAACGACTTTTTGATAAACACAATTGTCGTCTTCGTTTTGAGTAAAACCAAACGTTTTGATTTCAGTATCGAAACGAATGTTCCAGCTCCTGGAGGCTTGCTTAAGTCCATAAATGGACCTTTGAAGCTTGCATGCCTTAGTCTCTTCAGACTCGGACACGAAACCTTCGGGTTGAGTCATATAGAGCTCTTCCTGTAGGTAGCCGTTCAGAAAGGCCGTCTTCATGTCCATTTGCCATCTCTTTGAATCAATGTCGGACATTGCTTCAGTGTAGTCCCTAGGGTCCTCCTTTGTTTCATTGTCACCTAAAAGGTACAATTCATCAAAGTCATTATTTAAGCCAAACCTCATAGGTGGCTTACTAACCCGTTCAGATCTACGTGGAGCTAGGGGTTCAGGAACAGGGTTGTCAATATGTCGAGTGCTTGTTTGTGGTTCATTATTAATCTCATTAATTTCCATCTGTTTGCTTATAGTTCCTTTGAGAACAAATTCGTTCTCTAGAAACTTAGCAGTTCTGGCGACAAAGACTTTCTGGTCGTCAGGATGGTAGAACTCATATCCCATAGTTTCTTTAGGATATCCCACAAAATAGCATCTTACTGATCTCGCTTCAAGCTTAGTAGCCTCAAGCTTCTTGACATATGCTTCACAACCCCAAATCTTAATATGATTAAGACTTGGCTTTCTTCCATGCCATATCTCATAGGGTGTTTGTGAAACTGATTTGGAAGGTACTCTATTAAGCAAGTAAGCTGCTGTATATAGAGCGTATCCCCAGAATGTTACTGGTAGATCAGCGGAACTCATCATAGAACGAACCATGTTCATCAAGGTTCGATTTCTCCTTTCAGAAACTCCATTAAGTTGTGGAGTTCCCGGTGGAGTCCACTGTGATATTATTCCACACTCTTTGAGATAATCTAGGAACTCATTACTCAGATATTCACCCCCTCGATCCGATCTTAGGATTTTTATCTGTTTCCCAGTTTGCTTCTCAACTTCATTCTTGAATTCTTTGAACCTTTCAAAGGATTCTGACTTGTACTTCATAAGATATACATAGCCAAACCGAGAGTGATCGTCGGTGAATGTGATATAGTATGAGAAGCCTTCTCTCGACGTAGTAGACATAGGTCCACATACGTCAGTGTGGATTAACCCTAGAATTTCAGTGGCACGCTCTCCTTTTCCAGTAAATGGAGATTTGGTCATCTTCCCTTTCAAGCAACTTTCACAAGTACCCATCCGGTCATTACCTAATGGGCGGAAATATCCGTCTTTCGACATCTTGCGAGTCTTATCAAGGTTCACATGTCCAAGTTTAAGATGCCACATCTTTTCTTGGTTAACTTCTTCTCTAGCCCTTTTGGGTTTTGAGGTATTCCCGCTTTCAATACAGTGCATCCCACTATTCGTCTCTAGGTGAAAAAGTCCCTCTATCATATTACCATGAGAGATAATACGACCGTTCAAGTATAAAGTGCAACTCATTTTGTCAAACAACACTGAGTGCCCATCTCGTAAAAGCTTAGAGATGGAAATCAAATTCTTTATACATGAAGGAAAATATAAACAATTTTTAAGTTCCAGGACTTCCCCAGAGGGTAGGTTAAGCATATAGGTGCCTATTGCTTTTGCAGAGATTTTAGTGCCGTTCCCAACTCGCACAACCATCTCCTCATTGCGCAGTGACCTGCTCCCTGTTAGTCCCTGCAACGTATTACAGATATGTTGACTAGCGCCTGAATCAAATATCCAGGAATTGGAGCTCACTGTAAAAGCAATCTCTATGACAGAAATAGTCTCTTCAAAAGTCCGTGTCATAAGGCTCGCAATGCGCACCCTGTATTTCTTCTTCCAACGTTCATCCTTTCCACAATGAAAGCATGTTCCTTTGGATTTCTTTGCCTTCTTCTTACGCAACCTTTTCCTTATCATTGCATTCTCACTCCCACTGTCCTTTTTGAAACCTTTTTCAAATTTACAGCACATGTCAATCATCTCTTTCAAAGAATGATCGAATCTATTCACTTTATAGTTTACGATAAACTTAGTGAAATCATCCGAGAGAGATGCAAGGAAAAAGTCTTGGGCCATTTTCCCATCGATGGAAGTTCCTAAACTTTGAAGATCTTGAAAGATCCTTTCCATCTTTTGTCCATGTTTATGGACCGATGTCCCCTTTGCCATTTTGGCATTAATTATACTACAAATATTTGAGAATCGTACATTACTAGTCTCAATGTCATGCATCTTATGCAAACTTTCAACCATGGCACAAGAAGTGTCCATGTGCTTATGTAGCTTCATAAGCTCCTCACTAAGTGAAGTGAGGATTAAGCATTTGGCTTGTAAGTCATCCTCATAGTGTCTAACATAATTTTGACACTCCTCCTTTGAAGCTAGTTTCGTAGGAGGTACATGAGGAGGGGATTGCTTAAGTACATACAATATGTCTTTCACCTTTGAGACATTCTCAATGTGGCGATACCAAGCAAGGAAACGTTGGCCCTTTAGGCCCTTTTTGTCAAGTATAATGGTGGGTATAATTTTAGGCATGTCGTTCACTACATAACATAACAGAAATCGAATTAGCATTGTTGTTTAAAACTATTTTGATTGGGTCTTTTAATCAAATAGTATCACCCACCATTTTTGGCAAATTCCACATCCCTCAATAGAATTCGAGAGTTATATTGAACTCTTAGTGGGTTATGGGAGACTCACCATTACCAAGCCCACCTCACGATGATACGATGTTGGCTAGCAAAAATAATGATGAGAGAATAACGCATTATTCATTTACAACCTTTTGTAATTACCCATCTCGTTTGGCCTCTAGAGAATGTTGCCTCACGATGATACGATGTTGGCACCATTGCACTTAGTTTAAGTTATTCCCACCATGCTTAGTTCGTGAAGGGGTTCAAGAATAGCCTCACGATGATACGATGTTGGCTATCCTCGTTGCCTACACTCACCTCATCATATGTATATGGATTCCTCCTGGATATAAGCACATGCTTTGTACTCCCCCATGATAGGGTGAAGCCGGTGCATGAGTCACAAACGCTTGGAACCCACCACGGTGGAAGGCCTACGAAGAGATATTCTAAACATCTCTCGCTTATCAACTTAAATATTTGTTTGAGGGAATAGCGTTGGGCTACATCAAAACATTTTAATCACATTAAAAGAACTTGGGCCTATCACAACCATTGGTCCAAGTTTATATGAATTAGTAGTATATAATACTCCCACTGTTTCGTTGAAACAAGCGAGACTATATGGAACTACTAACGAATGCTTTGCATCCTCATATGGACTATATAGTCATATTAGGTTTTAGGATGATTATGAACCGTTTGATTTGATTCAACACGAGCCTTGTGTTGGACCTTGGGTCTAAGGTATGTAGTTGTTGATTTTAGTTACGCGTTTAATCCAATTAAACCGTTATTTCCTATTGGGCGTTGGACCCAACTATTCCATTTTGCATACATTTAAACAAAAGGAATACATGAAATAATAATAAGGGCTTATGCCCTTTTACAACATAAATGATGGACTTATGTCCATTTACAACAATCTTGAACTAATCAAATTACATTCAAATCTACACTACCAAGCCCAAACATTCATAATGTAAAGCGGCCAATCACATAGCTCAATTATCGAGGCATTTGGTTCATAATCACCCTTCTCTTAATCAAACACATTTAATTAAGAAAACAACTTTAAAACAATTGGTTTTCGGATCCATAGAATTGATTTAAATGAAACTAAATAAAATGAAAATCCAATTCTCATTTAAAGAGACAAACCATTTTGTTCTCATCTAATTTGGGCCATTTTCTAAAAACAAAAACTTTTGGGGTCACTTTGTAAAAACACAAGAGTCCACAACTTCATGTAATTACAACTTAGAACCCAAACATTTTTAATAATGTCAAAAACATCATTAAAGGAGCAAAACAATTTGTCCTTTAAAGTTTTTGGACCTTAACGTAAAAACGTAAACTTTTGGGCCAAAATGCAAATACACAAAAGTATCAAAACTTTATGTAAGTGCACAAAACACCCAAAAATACCCTATTTAATAGGGTGGCCTGCCATAAGTGGTTTTTATTGGTAAAATTCAAATTTTATACAAAGTTTTGTAAGTGGGTTATGTTAGGTGAGGTAAAGATGAAATAAAATTTTGTATGAAATGATTTATGTCATTCTTTAAAACAAAGTTTGTCTCCCATTAAAATTACTTAATCATTAACCATCACCCACTAAAATTAAATCAAAACTTTATGTAACAACATAAAAATTTTTGAATCAAAACTTCAAAACTTTTTGTTTTTGGCAAGAACTCCAAGAACATTGAAGAACACTTATGAAAACTCAAAATACATGGCACCAAATTTTTAGTTCCAATATTCATGCTTAAATGAAATACATCTACAACATTTGAGATGCTAAATTTTCTAGCAAAATTTATATTCAAAGCAAGAACAAAGCTTGTAACATTTACAACATTTAAATCATAAAACATGAAAATCACAAAACCCAAAAGGATCCACCATACACTAGACCTAGGCTCTGATACCACTTGAAGGAAAAATTTTGTCCTAGCTAAGAACATGTATGAACATTTGAATACATATGCTAACAATTAACTCTTTAAAGTAGGCATGCATCCAAAAACAATTCATGAAACCCATGACTTTCAAAGCCTAGTATATGGTGAACCAAAAGACTCTTTAACAACATTAAAGAATATGAAGAATTTAGAGATTCTTTACCCTTGAAGCTCATCCTTGATTACACAAGGGATTCACCCAAGTGGAGGGCCTTCAAGTCACCTCCTTGCTCCTTGGATCTTCCTTGTGATTTCCCTCCTTTTAGTGCTCCTTTGCTTCTTTGAGGATTTGAGGATTAGTTCTCCAAAACACCAAAAGTTTGATGTCTCTATGTCTCTTCACCAAGGATGTAATTTGTGAGAATGAAAATGGATCACTTAGGGAAGTAAATTTGCTAGATAACTATCCCCAAGTAGCTTAGAAAACCCTAATTGAAAACAAAGCTATAAAGATGAATTTATACTTCATTTCTTAGGTGAGTGGCAAACTTGCAATTAAGCAAACTTGCATACCCTCACCCTAAATGGTTGGCCTATATGGTTATTGGGCTTATTGCCCATTTTGTTTTAGTTGTCATACAACTTAAACATAATGGGCCTTGTGGACCAAAACACTTTTGGGCCCCGAAGCCCTAAAACCAACTTAAAAGCCCAATACGAACATTTCGTATAATTAATTAACTAATTAATTAATCTTGACCATTCTTCAATTAAACCATTTAATTGCTTATCCATTTCATTTAATTGCTTCACATATATCCTTATTTGGTGTGCGATCCATTAGGTTCCAATTAGCGAGGCAGTGGGCGATGTTACTCTTAACTATCGATTGTGAATTGAAACCACATTTCAATTCTCCCTTTTTGATGATTAGTGTTTGCTAATCAATAGGGCTTCCACAAACCATGAGTGACACCTAGCAGTATGTCATGGTTACCCAAGCTAAGTAGAATTGGTTGGAGAACCTATCCAGTTACAATTACAATGCAATACGGTCCTTCTCTAATACAATACTCTTAACCACATTGTTTTAAGTGATAGTTTGTTTCATGTCTACTATCCAATGTGATACTTTCTTATATGATTCCCTTGAATATGATTTGGAACATCTTCCTTAGTCATATTCATTTGCTTTGGCCAAAGACTTTAGAATCATATTTTAGAGTATTCTCCTTCCACCATGGAAGGTTAGAGATCCCTTGTTGTGCATTCATATGCCTACATGACTAGATCACATGACCCCAACAATGCCGTGGACAATCCGAGGGAATGCCTTTGTCATGATCAAAGATCAAGGACCTAACCATTAGACATCTATGATGCCTCAGGTCTAAGGACTACTTTGCATATTGTAACCTTAGAGTTCGTACATGACATGTATGTTTGAACTCTCATTAATCGCAGTTCAGTGTACTCGATTACTCTTTCGAGCACCTATGTGTTTGTCTTAGTGTCCAACACCAAATGACTTGAGACTAGTTCATACTCACGTTTGAGTCAACATAACACATACTAACCTTAGCGGATTGTCAATGCCCAATTGGCAATCCTATGGCTAGGAACGTTTTAGGAATGAACATAAGAGAAAGGTCTCCTTAATCTAACTCATTAGATCACTTATCTCTTATGTCAAATACATCCCTTGGATTCTCTTATTGATTAAACATATGATTCAATAAATAGTGATTAACAATAAGTATTGCCCTTCCGTTAAACATATAAAAGTTTAACATATTAAGTATTCCAAAAAGCTATTACATCAAATGAGTGGCTTTGTGGGCATACTTCCAACAGTGAGCACCACCAACGAGACCCCACCCACATTGGCATGTCTCCCTGGATTTATTGAATCCAACGGCTGAGATCGAATATAATCAAATCTAATGGTAAAAAAAAGATCTAACGACCCAAATTTAAATCCAACGGCTAAAAAAATTAAAAAAAAAATTATTTAACTCAAAATTCATCCAAATTTAGTGATTTTTCAATATTTATCGGAATTTAAATATTTTTAGGTTAAAATGTTCATAAAATTAAATTATGAGTGTACATAATTTTTTTTTTACTTTAAAAGAAAAAATTAGCCTAAATTTATTCTTTAATAATCTTGGGTAAAAAATTTAAGCCAGAAGGATTGGAGCAGAAAAGCTGTTTTTGGGTTAAAACCTAAATTTTCTAGACTAAAAATTTTTTTGGGCTCATTCCTAAATTTTCCATTGATTTTTTTTTCTGTTTTACTTTTTTCTTGAAACTTAAGCATATTTACATAGTTTTTTTCTCTTACACTTAAATTGCACACAACTCACAACTTTTTTTTTTTTTTAGCACTCGTTACAAACATAAATCGGCAATTATGTACCTACTTTAATTGCATGTTTACTTATTAGGAATGAATTTGAAAAAAATAAATATTATTATTTTTCACATCATATTATGTACTCGACCCACAAACCATTAATGGCATGTTTACGTAAGGCTAATCGGAATAAAGAAAGGGAATTGAATTCCGATTACGGAGTATTCCGGTGTTTACTAAATATTAAGAAATCAAAAAAGTGGTGGAGCCCACACAAAACAAGGAATCCAATTCCTGAAATTGGAGGAACCGGATTCCCTAGTTTTGTGAGGTATTTGAATTCCCTGAGGGCAAGGGAATCGGGAATGCATCTTTTATTCCAATTATGCCCTCACTTGTTTCTTATTATCCCAACATTGCCCTTCATTTGACACCCATTATGTCATTTTTAATAAATAAATAAAACCTATTTATATATTTTTATATAGATAATTTTATTATATAAATTTAATTAAGAATTTAATTTAATTAATTAGTATGAAAATAATTTATTTATGTAAGGGCAATTTAGTCATCAACTTAGTTTTCATTCTGATTGAAGTGAATTAGTAAACAACTTATATGGACTCAACATCATTATTGCCATCGTTTAATAAATAAATAAAACCTATTTATACATGCTTATATAGATGAATTTTATTATATAAATTTAATTAAGAATTTAATTTAATTAAGTAGTATGAAAATAATTTATTTATGTAAGGGCAATATAGTAATCAACCTAGTTTTCATTCCGATTGAAATGAATTAGTAAACAATTTATATAGACTCAACATCATTCCTACTCCTATTCCTGACAGTTTTAGTAAACAACTTCAACAGGAATCTGATTCTGATTTCACCTCATTTCAATTATTCCTCAATCAAATTCCCTCTCAATCAAATTCCTCTCAATTTGATTACGGATTAGTAAACACGCAGTAAATGAAAAGACAAGTGAGTTCCACACTAAATTTAACTATGACACATCGAAAAAAAATTAAGTATAAAATAACTAAGAAGGTTTCCATTTCAAAATTTACGATGCACCAGAATTTTAAACAGTTAAATTATTTGGACTTTTCGAAAAAAATAAAACAGTGAAAAATCTTGGCCCTCTTTAGCTTTTCTCCGAATAAAAGTACAACCTTCGCTCAATTTTTTTTTTTCCGATTCTTTTGATAGTGCAGGCCTTTATCTCGTCATCTCTTTATTTTGTTTTCACAAAATTAAAATTAAAAAGTAAAAATATTCTTACCGAAAGCGCGTGAGCCGCCCTTCTCTGCAGTCCCGATGGAGTGCCAACCGCCCCCTATTGCCACGTGTAAACATCTTAGGCGGTAGCTCAACCGACCCTAAGCTCCTATGTGGTTGATTGGTGCCACGTGGATGTCTAGACTCTTCCACCGTGGACGAACTTCCTGAGCAAGTAATTTGATGTTGGAGAAGCTACGTCGTTTTTGGAGAATCTGGAATTTCTGGAAGGACCACCGACAGCCTCCCACGTAAATGGTCTGGTTTGGTAAATGCACTTTTGGAAATAGTTATTCCATATTCCATTCCGTCTATTATCCAATAAGCAATAGTTACGTATAGCGTCTACTCCATCTTTCTTTGTGATATTATAACATATTGGTTAACATGTGAAGTTTAATAATCTTATGATACGCATGTCTACGTATTTGGTTTGACTTTGTCCATGCGAAGATTCATACGACAATACATAGTGTTTTGTACATGAAAAAAGTTTAAAAATTAAGTATTGATAGAAATGGGGTGAAATGCAAACTTCCTCGTATATCAAGGAAATATAGGAAAATCAATAGATATTAACGATATTCAACAATTTTGCCAGAATTCATTGCAAATTTCAAACTTTTGAACTTTTTAAGAAAATTTTCTCTGATTACGACTAAATTTGAATGAGTCACTCATTGCAAATTTCCATAATTTCATTTGTAGACAACTAATACCAATATCGATTTATCTATCAATATTCCCATCTAAATTGTTATTTTGAACACTGCATACAACTTACAAGATAAATACCTTCTTTTGGCTCTCAACACCTAACTTCTCCATATAAACAAGCTTAGGCTGGTTTAAATGTTTTTAAAATGACTGAAAATGGCTTCTAGAGAAAATCTTTTTGGGTTCAAAAAACACTTGTAAAGCTTTCAGCAAAAAACATCAATTATATGCTTATTTCATGAAACACTTTAGGATTTACTTGCCTGTATTACTAAAGTTGGTTTAAAAAACGTCTTCAATAAAAGTGTTTTCCGCTATTTTAAAAGTACTTCCAAACAAATTCTATAATTAAACAATTTCATCTACTTTTTGCATAGGTGTCAGTCGTTACTAGTCGAAAATGGGGAAGCAAGGAGGCAGATTGTCTGCCCTCCTGTTTGGGTGCCATTCACATCCTCTCCTATTTTGTGCGGTCACGGTTAAACCACATCAACATTTTATATTAATTTTTTTATAGAGATAATAAGACAAAAATCAATAAGAATATAAAATATTAACGTGACTTAACCGTGACCGCACAAATAGAAAGAGATGTGAATGACACCCAAACAGAAAGGCAGACAATCTGCCTCTGGGAAGCAATGCCCCAGCTTATCCGTTGTCATATATATATATATATATATATATATATATAAAGTAGTGATTAAAGTTTAATAAATTAAAGCAGTGGATTCTGAAGATTTGATATAAAATGAGGCGGTCAAAACTGATTAGTCGACACCGACCAGCTTCAACAAACTTATCTTTGCCGTCTCAGTACCAATTCTCTCTCTATCCATCTGCTGGTTTGGTTGGCAGACAACTAATTAACACGTATCCAATTAACGGAGGGCAGAGGCAAAAGTTCGTGGCAATGGGGCAGGTAAACAGGATTAAGAATTATACAAATGAGACTTAGCGGTGTCTCAAATCCATACTCATCGTCATTTTAACTTTCTCACATCATGTTGTTTGCCGTTTGAATTATTAGTTTGAGACATCGCCACTTTAAGCTGTCTCGGTCTCATGTACAACAGTACAAGTCATTCTCGGACAAAGGAAAACTAGTGAGGCATATCAAACACTTGCCCCTTCAATGAAAATAAAGTTATTCGGCTTAACCGAGTACAATGACTCCACGGTGGCTCCGCGACTGCATGACTGCAGAGGCGGAACCTCGTGGTGGGTTGTATTGGGGAAGATCCAAGGAAATTGAACTGGTTTCTTTTTGTTGATTCTATTCAATGTGATTCTTATTTTCCTTTTTTATTGTGTACGATAGACGTTTCCTTGACCCTCGCAAAGCGGAGAGTCTTGTAGGCATGAGGTCGTCCATTTTTTGTTCTAAAAAGAATACATACCACAGTAAACACCCTCACCCCCACAAAATTTACACCACCTCCTCCTTTTATTCCTCTCATTGCAAATCTAGTTAATATTCCTAGTATATCCACTACCCGGTTGAGCGGAAAATAAACTTAAGCACGGTTATACTTTAATCATTGCTCCGGTTAAGTTCCAGTGCAGTCTGTAAAATCGAAAACATAATCATGTTGATGAGGATGAGTATTGGCAAGGGTCGAAGAAAACCAACATGATCACTACGACTTAATTCTGAAACGTACCGTGTTAAGAAGCCTGAGAGCAGCAGGACGGGTAAATTTTCGAGCAAAAAGAAAGCACTGAGATGGTTTTCCCTTGCTGCTACACCATTCTCTCCGGTATTCAGTCTCGTAGTAGACATTATCTATCTCCTGAACATAAATCCGTCAAATCAGCTGCAAAGCTACTATGAAATTCAAATGACAATCGGGAAAAATCTCAACGGATATCAAAGATGTGCATACATTTAGACCATTGCTTGAGTTTAATGGTCCCAAAACTTGTGAAGGAACGAGAAACATTTGGATTCCGTTAGTGTCATATAATTTCTTGTGAAAAATTAGTGAATGCACAGGTTATAAACTTTGTCGGACAACCATGTCATTTCCGTCAACTTGACTGTATTATTTTCCTGCCATTAAGCCAGTAGTAGAATGACTTTGTGCCTGATAACTACCGCTAAACGTTTCTTAATGACTTGGATGGTTTAACATAATGGTTAGGAATTAGATCCGTCGTTGTGTCGTTTATCCAACCTTTACTATGTAAATGCTAATGAACAAGAAAAACAGATATATACCTTTATAGATTTAATAAGCATGGGAGTAGCATCTGAAAATTTGTAAGTCAAAGGGTGCCATCCACGGCGCTCACGGTTTCTAGAGGATGATAAATCCCATGACGTGTGTGTCAGCGATCTACGTGTGAGTTCTCCCTCAAGGCCTTGTTGCTGAAATTTAAAATATAGCTTTCTTAGAGAGCCAAACTATTATGGTGATGAAAGAGCTACCATCACCGCTTTTTTATCTCTCCAAAAGAAAGAGTGAGAAATTTATCTTACAGCCAGTAATGTCTGAACATAATGCTCATCCGGGATACAATTGTGCTGCTTGGATGTATCAGCAGGCTGCATAATTGGTATTTCAAGAAGTGAGTATTGGTGCCGTACTGCTTTGACCAGGAAGCAGATGTGGTGGTCGAATTAAAAGTTTAATTGTTTCCAAGATGAATAAGAGTACTTACAATGGGACGATTCCGCCAAAACTCAGGTAGCGATTTTGTCTGCATGATTTCCACACATAGAACATGTCAAATACGAGAAGAAAAAAACAAACAAAAGCATCAATGTTTAAAAGGAACAACTTGATCAGATTACAAAGAAAAGAAAAATAGGGTAATGTGTCAATTGGTAACGCAGAAAGCCAACACGGAGTAAAGCTTTCGTGTCCATTAGGAACACTCGTGTAGGTGACTTTATTTGAAGTTCTTTTTTAGAATGGAAAGTTTAGCAATATATACCGACTTTTCTAGTTGATAAAAAGCAGTCATCGTTCTATGATATTTATATTCAATAATCGTATATGATATATCTAATATATGGATTATCTCACAATGATACCATGTTTACGGGAATAACCAAAAAAGATGTAACTGTAAATGGTCATACAACAATTAAAAGACGAAGTACCTTGCAATGCAATTGAAACATAGGAAAGACTCTATCGTCTTTCACTACGACCTCTGCATGCTTCCTGGTCAAGACAACCCACTGCAGTGGGAAAAATAAAACGACAAAAATAAGATGAACTGTAGGAAACTTGCATAACAGAAATAAGCACTTATTAGGTTTTCTATTTAGTGTTGCACTGAAATTCAAGAGGTAATTAATCCATCATACGATCTGTACCTGTGATCCTTTTCTCCAGTTATGAACAGGAATAACAGGATGCATTTTTGGATTGTAGCGGCCCTCTTTCGTATCAGCAAAGCTGCTCCCAAAAGTTAAAAATTAAATACGCTTTCAAAACTTTCCGTCATAAGTAAGATACAAACATACAGAAGCGTACAAATCTTTAGGTGATAACAAAAAATGATTCATTACGAAATAGATTCACACTGAGATGCAGCTCACTTATAATATGTATACACTCTGAAGATGAAACCCAAGTTTCAATTATATAGAATGCAGATACCGACTGAGAACCACAGACCACAGAAAAGCGATTCTTTCAAACATACATAATACATATTTGACTTGGTTTATTCACCTGTCTACAAAACTGGTTCTCGTCGACATGATGTAGTCATATATATAGCTGAAATTGTAAAGGGGAATGCAGCTGAAAAGATATCAAGTAACTGAAATATTGTTAGACGATAAAAAATCACAATATTTATGAAAAGAAACCAGCAGACCAAAATTTATGTGACCGCAACCTAGGGGGAAAAAACGTCAAGACAATCTTCACCTATCGGAAACAAAGGCAAAGCGTTGATTAAGAGGATCCTCGAGTGCATGTCTTAGTAATATGCGCTCTGCCTCAATCATGCTTGCTTCTCCCCAATCTACCTGGTATGGAATGAAATAAATATAACAATCGCAATAAAAGTCACGAAAAAAAAAAATCACCTTAATTCACATTGCTCATAAAGTCATACCTATCTAATCTCAATCCCTGTAATTTACCAGTTATTCGATAAGAAGCCAAGAAACAAATTCAAACGTTTCCGGCATACAACAATCATGGTTAGGACTGTGCTTCTGGAAGAACTAAAGACACTATAAGTGCTTTTGGGTCATAGAAGCACTTCCAGCCTTCCAGGAGAGGTGCTTCTACTGTGGCACTTCCAAGTGCTTTTTCAAGAAGCACTTCCACTTGGAGTTTCAATTAAAATTTCAAGTGTTTCTAATAAAAGTGCTTTTAGAAAAGCAATTATGATACACAGGACATTGTATCTAACAAAAGCGCTTCTAGAAAAAGTGCTTATGGTACATATGACATTGCATTTCCAAATTAAGAATTCAAGTTAGGAAATAGAATAGTAACTCCCACCTGTATACTATCATTGACTTGACGATCCAAGAAAAAAACCGATCTTGTGGTGGCCTTGTTGAACAGAAACCCCGGCCTTGAGTGAACATAAATCGAAAACCCACTCCCCCCTCCCTGCAACCAAAAACAAAAACAACAAAAGCTCCATCTTTAATACAAAATGCCAAACTAATTACACTCCTAATCACGCAATTAGATTCAAAAAACAAGTAGTTAATAAATTAAGTACCTGAAAGAAAACATCCCAAAGAATGTCCAACGGAATGCGATTGCGAGCGATGAACAAGAAGGCGATCTTGGGCCGTTGATTTTGCTGAGAATTTCGCAACGAAGCGAGCGTCATAATTCTACTGTACTGAGTGTGCATCAGCAGCACCAACGTCCCGAAGCAGATCCCCACCAAAATCAAAGTGAACAGCTTCCTCTTCCATTTGTGCTGCGCTTTCTGCGGACCCGCCTTCCGCTTCATTACTCACTTAACTAATAAGCTGCTTTTGCATCAAGCACCTTCTCAGCTCCCAAAAAAGCTTCAGAAGTAGCTCAAGCTCTCATCTTTCGTTCTTCCACGTGAAACCCAGAATCCAGATCCGCTTCCTTCAAGCTCTGGATTCTGGGATTTCGTAGCGGTGGAGGACTATCAACTTGATTAAGCTAAATTAAGCTGCTTAATGCTTAAAGCTCGTAGCTTTGGAGAGAATTCTAGAGACCCAGAAGACGTAGAAGTAGAGATTAAGCTGAATTAAGAGAGTGAACGGGATTTCAGCGTTCGCAAGTGGAAGGTGGGACTTCCATTTTTGTGATATTCTTTCTTGGTACGAAGGTCGTTGTCGTAAAGTTGGGATGTGTTAATGTTAGTTGACAGAGTTGCGTGTGATGTGGGGATAGAAGAGCAACCCTTTATCGTGCCTTTTTCTTTTGTTTGATTTGCCAAAGATTGTGTTTTCTCCTTTTTCTCTTTGCCTAAATTGTGGATTACTAGTTAGTTTAGCAATATCTCGTCTTTACTTGATTATCTTGTTATGAGAATTACTTCATTAGTTACATGTGCGAGAACTATTTCATTGAAAATTATGTCTGAGTTCCTGTGTGATTAGTCGGTTTGGTGAAATTCTCGTCCTTACTTAGTTGCATGTTCGAGAAATCTTGTTTGCCAAAAATAAAAACGCTTTTTAGTCAAAATGGTCGAGATTGTCATAACTTCTCTTTAAAATTTAAAATCGATAGAAGTGATCTTTTACTTCGGTCCTTCCTTGTAAAATTTTCGTTAAATTGAAGAAATAATTAGTTCAAGTTAAGGGGTTGATTTTGACAAAATAAAAACTGTATCTGAATTCAGATACTACTTCACCAAACCATTAAGTTAATACGATATAAGCATTATAATAAGCAACAAATTATTGAACCAAAATAATTATAGTATAAGTTAAAACATGAGTCAAATATGAATATGTTGCAAGCGATAGCAAGGCAACGGTTGCGAGTCGGTGACAACGATTTTTAAGCCCCTTTTAGGGTCCACTTAACAAAAAGAAGTCATACTTTCTTGTACCGACGTTAAATTATATAGTGAGGTAGTCTAATTTGGTATCAAATTTGTCATTCATGATATTTGAACTTAAGACCTCTCATTTTTAAGAGAAAATGAATATCACCAGGTCGTAATACTGAATGACTAATTACGTAGTGAAGATTTGAACTTAATATTTCTTTCGTATTATTATTTTTTTCTAACAACATCAAACGATGATACAAATTAAGTGTCGTTTTCGATTAAGAAATGAGATTACTTTTGTTTACATTATCCATGAAAATATACAAAAAATAAAATAAAATAATTTAAGGTGAGGGGAAATGCAATTATATTATTAGGGAGTGTGATATCCACACACCCTTTTTTACTTCTCACACACCCCTCTAATTTTCGGCGGTCGGATAAGATGAATTGAAGAAGATCAACAAACAAAAATTAACAAATGGTGTGTGATAAGTAAAATAGGGTGTATGGATAGCACATCTCTATTATTAGGGTCTGTGTTAAAGGAATATTGACTAGTGAGACTGAAAGAAACATAACACTACCAACCAAAAGTTGTTAGTTTCAGTAATGATTTATATGGTGAGACTTCATCATATGCACTGGTAATGGAAGAATATTTTTGCCATCATTCTTAAGTAATGTTGATGTTTATCGTCTTATTTATTATCGTTTGATAATGTAAATTTCAAGATTTATGTAATAGATATGTACAAATTTTAAAATTTAAACTTATCTAACGATAATAAATATCGTGCATTTTTGCTCACCACCCTATTTATCATCGTTAGATGAATTTAAATTTTGAGAATTATGTTCATCTACTATACATATCTCGAAATTTAAAGTCATCAAACGATGATAATTAGGGTGGTGAACAAATATGGATCCATAAATTTTCTCTTACTAATATTACGCACATATTGTTTTTTTTTTTTAGTACATCAATATTTTAGGGGGAGGGGGAGTTCGGCTAAGCCACACAATGGGCAGCCTAATTTGGCATCGAATTCGCCATCCACGAGATTCGAACCTAAGATCTCTCACTTCTAAGCGACGAGGAATACCACCAGATTATACTACTGAGTGTCAAAAAATGCATTTTGTAAATGTAAGCAACTAACCTGCTAAATAATAGTTTCTTCTTTTTCTTGATAAGATAATAAAATAAAGGTATATTTGTCGATTTGCTTCCTAAACTTGTATAGAACTGTTAATTTACCCCTTGAATCCTTAATAGTACATTGTTAGCAGAAGCCAATGTCTCAGGGTCCCGGGTACTCATTCTGACTGAAACAAGGGGTGGGTCTTTACCAACTTAAAATAGCTTATTACCTTTTTTACTTTTTATAAATAATCAATTGTCTCCGCTAGATTTTAAAAATTTCATTATTTTTTATTTATTTTGATCCGAGGACAATTGTATGTGAGCAAAAAGAATGAAAAATTGGGTCGATGAAAAATTTAAAATCTTAACGCTAGGGGCGGCGAATTGGCTATTTATAAAATTTTAGGCGAATAATCGGTTAAAGTTAAAGTTCAAGAGAAAAATTGGCTAATTATAAAAGTTAAGAGGTAATATGCTAAAATTAAAGTTCATGGAAAAATTGGCACCTATATACAAATTCAAGGAAAAAAACTGACAAATACCTCTAAAATAAAAAATAAAACCATTCAAATTACACATTACGTGGTCCTTTTTGTCGCCTTCGACGCTTATTTCCACGAGCCCAATAATAATCGGGCTTGGGCTTTATGGGCTGAGAGAAGTCTCCAGGTCCAGGAATGTTCTTCTGTTACGAATTTAAAACGACGCCGTCCCGGTCACTGGCAAACTCTGTCTGCTGCCACTGGACCGTTGAAGTTCTCGGCTCTTCGCCCCCAAAACATGTCGGTTAGGTCGTTATCCATCCGCCCCCAATTTACCGCCAAAAGGTACAAATCTCAAATCCCTCCGTTCTTTTCTTCCAATCCGCATCGCATTTTGTGTTTTTTTACATGTCGTTTTGCAGTCGAAGCTCGCCGGCGAGCGAAATCGGAGCAAGCCCTGGCTACGCAGTTCTCAACTTCTCAAATTTGCAGAGAGGCCCCTCAAGAAGTAGAAATTTGAGCTTGAGGTTGTGTATGGGTAGCGGCAATGGAGGATTTGGACAGAACCCTCATGGGGTCGGCGACAAAGATGGCGTCATCATCGTCGACCACGGTTCGCGGCGCAAGGAATCAAATCTCATGTTAAGTAAGCTAATCAAAAATTAAAATTACGGGTTGTTAATGTTTAATTATTAAATTTTTTATGATTAATGTAGAAAGTTTGGATTTTTAGGCTTGTTAATTGGAATTTGAACTGTATGAGCTTTTTCAGATGAGTTCGTGAGCATGTTTAGAGAGAGAACTGGGTACCCAATTGTGGAGCCTGCTCATATGGTACGATAAATAATTAATTTTTATTAATTGATTTTCATAGTTTCAGTTGAATGTTGTTCACAATGCGTTTCTTTGATCCTCTTATTTGGTGAAGTCCTCATTGTGTTGGTAAATTTTCGATGATTAGGAGTTGGCGGAACCATCAATTCAGGATGCATTCAATTCGTGTGTTGAACAAGGGGCTAATCGTGTAATTGTGAGCCCGTTCTTCCTCTTACCGGGAAGACATTGGAACCAGGTAGCTCAACTGACAACATAATATCCTATCGACGGGGGGTAATGATTATGGACTATTGGTCGCGGTTGAATTTTGTTTTCAATAATGTCTCTATGAGTGATTAAGAAAACATGGTAAAATGGGTGTATTATTTCACAGGACATTCCATCCCTGACAGCTGAAGCTGCAAAGGAGCATCCTGGTGTCTCATATATAGTAACCGCACCTCTTGGCCTCCATCCGCTACTTGTGGTATGACTATGGAGTTCCCTTAACTTTTTTTCTTTTTGTAAATGTCACGGAATTTTCTGAAGCTTTGGGTATCAATCAGTGGTTTTAGAAACAGATAGATTTTTCGGTATAGAGTGTCCATTAAGGGGAGATTGTGCTTGTTATATTTCGCAGAACTTCTTTTGCACCATATAATATGAGGTCTCTGACTCTCTGGTTGCAGGATGTTATGAATGATAGGATCAATCACTGCTTAAGCCGTGTTGCTGGAGATGCAGAGGAGTGCGGCGTTTGTGCTGGAACAAACAAATGCCAGCTCCATTGATTTATGCAAAGCGAACAGAAAAATACGATGGCACATGCAATCAAGGGACCATTTCAGCTTTAAACCAGGAGATTGATTCCGCAACTTGGTTAATCATATAACTTAGCTACGAAGCAGTTGTTGTGGTTGGGATTTTGAAGGCGTGGCATTGCGTTGGAGGACCCGGATTCATGTAACAAACTCCTCACTTCCCAAATAGTTGGAACAAGGCTTTCTGGACCATTGATTGTTTGATGGATGGCAAGTCGATTCATTCATCAAGGATCAAACGGAAAGATCGATGATCTTGCAACATAAAATGATGTAGAGATGTTCCAGATGTTATCTTAGGACCTCAATTATGAATCCATTCTATATATTTTGTCAATCTGCATGTGTTGAAGGCTGCGTTTTTTGTAATTTTCAACTGTATAAAGATTTTAGTTGCAATAATATGAAAGGTAATTGCAAAAGGCCAGCCAGCCTACTATACAGCAAATATTCGGGAGTTTCAACGTAACACTCATGGTACTGTTCACGTTTAGGACATTTTTGCTCTAAAAAGTCACTATTGGTACTATTCACTTACATCTTTTTGTCCTTTTGGTTAAAACTCAAAAGTTTTTAAGCCATTTTCATTAGTTTTCCTCAAATTTTCTTGCAATCCAATCACAAAAAGAAAACTCTCCGGACGTTACGCTGAATCCGACCGTGAGGTCACAGAAGAGAACTGAGTAGCTGCTGTTACCAGTGAATATGATGAATTCTATGATGTATATACAATATATATGCACAAATGTTCACTAGCTGCTAATTGCAAGTATAAAATGGTTGCTTCTTATTCCCCCTTTTTGCCCCAGAAAGGCTTGTTTTGCCATTGCCAGAATCTTGAGAACCCTTCCATGTTTATCTTCCTACTCGCGTCCTCCCGAGCCTTGGCTTGTGCAGGGGTTTCTTCTTCAGCAGTCGCACGCGCTGCAATTCATTATTTTGTGTTTCAGAAAATGGCGTAACACGAGTTAAGGTAATTTATCAGAGTCAAGAAAGTTCTTACATTTTCTTCGATTGTTATCATTTTCAGCTTCCTCCTGCCATCTTTGTTGTTGTTTACTGTAAGATTTAGCAGCCATGAAAACATTTGCAGGTCTTTCCCACCCTCCTCCGAATATGCCATACCCTTCCGTTGGCTGAGGCTGAATCAGGAACTCGAGCACCGGCAGCTCTTCCTTCTCCACCCAATGAATGCAGTTCACTGGACACGAATCTACTGATACCTGCAGTAAGTTTTAACTTCCACTTATCCTCTATCGGTTATCATAGAGTAATTAGCGTCGTATTAACTTACTAGTTAGTGCACAAGCGCTAAGTAGTTTACCTCAATCTTTTGTTCATCGTCACCATATTGAACTTTAACCCTAGCACATCCGAGAGCATCATCGAACATGAAAGTGCTACTTGCATGGTGCACACATTCTCTGCAACCTGCCAGAAATTCAGTTGCGATTCAATGTACTTAGAAACTAACGCGAATCTAGATACGTTTTTGCACGAATTAGACATACGAGTTGAATACCTATGCAGGCATTTTCGTCAACAAATAGAGCTTGGGGTCTGAAAGGTCCATTCCATAAAGAACCTAAGCTTGACGATGGTGTGTTTCCTGCTCTGAATCCAGCTACTCTGACTTTACCAATGGATGCATCGTATTCCTTCCTCAGATTCTCTTTCACCAGAACTTTATACGCTTCATTCAACTTTAGCGTATACTCGTGCCCCTGCTTCGCATAAAAGACTTAAAAAGCGTTTCTTGATCATAAAACTGCCTTCTGAATAAACCCAAGAATCACTTCTAAGTACTTTTATAGGATTCATTAGCGTATACTCGTGGCCCTGCTTGGCATAAAAGACTTAAAAGCGTTTCTTGATCATAGAACCGCTTTCTGAATAAACCCAAGAATCACTTCGAAGTACTTTTATAGGAATCATTAGCGTATACTCGTGGCCCTGCTTGGCATAAAAGACTTAAAAGCGTTTCTTGATCATAGAACCGCTTTCTGAATAAACCCAGGAATCACTTCTAAGTACTTTTATAGGAATCACTTACAATTTTTAATTAATTTTGACATGTTTCTAACAGAAACGCTTATGAGCAAAAGTGCTTCCTACACAAGCACTCTCAAACGGACCCTTGATTGGATTGGGATAATTACCTCTTGGCCTGCAACATCTGGGTGATATTTCTTCTGCAATTTCCTATAAGCTTGTCTGATTTTCTTCGGATTTGAATCAGCAGAAACACCAAGCAATTCATAGTAATTCTTTCCCGTTGCCATTTCCTCTGCTCCCTCTTTCTTACATCGGATTCTGCTAAACATCATACCCGAAATTCAAGTATTCCAACCTCAAAATATCAGAAATTACTGTGCAACTTTCAACTTTTTAAAAAAAATTTAAAATCTTTTTAATTTGATTTAATAAACTTCAATGTAAGCTTAATTATGATTAGCATGAGATTAAACTAATTACCTCCAGATGGGCTTCTTGTTCTCATGAACTTGGAAAGCTTTTGGCACTGGAAATCTGGAAATGGAGGAGACTGCCCAGACAGAGACAGCCATGTTGGATTTTCCAGATGTAATCTGAGTCTCCAATTTCTAATTTTCAATGAAAATATAAGTAAAAATTATGACGGATATTTCAGTCAGATATTTTCTTAACCATCCATCCATGAGTCCTCCCAGGACTGATAAGTAAGTGTCTTTCTCAGATATTGTCCTGAGCTAACCCTCACCGGATGACTCAACGATTGAGACGAAGTTTAACACCGTATTTCACATAGTACGTATTTGGTTTGATTCTTGCTGGTAAATTAGTGGCTATGAGAGTTTAAAGGCTGGTTTGATATTGCTGTGCTTTGAAAAAAAACGGTTGTGAGAATAAGCGGCTGTGCTGTGAGAATAAGCTGCTGTGAAATAAATCAGCAGAGTGTTTGGTAAACTTTTTTGTAAAAGTGCTTTTGGAAAAAAAAAACAGTTTGATAGTGAGTCTTTTCATTAAAGGAGCACTGTAGCTCCGTGTGCTTTGAAAAAAAGCCAGTTTTCCAAAGCTACAAATAGCAGCTTCATCTTTTTCCTTTGATTTCAGCTTATTCTCACAGCAGCTTCCAAAATAAGCCCTTTTTTTTTCAGTTTACCAAACACCTAAAACCCTCACAGCTTTTTTTCATGGGTGCTTTTTTTTAAGCACCTCACTCCCAAACCACCCCTAAATTGCATCTGTGAGTCGCTCTAGTCCTCGGAAGAGTGGTATGTCGGTAAAGCTACCAGTCTATTTTTTTATACAAAAAAAATTGTCTTGAACTGTAAGGGAAGAGATCCCTTCCACCAAATCCACCCAATCAAGAGATTCGGGTTCTTGAAATTTGATTTAATGACTAAAAATATGGTCCCTTAAAAGTTATAATAATTTTAGCCATTGATCAAATTTCAAAAGTCTGGATCCCCTGATTTGGTGGATTTAGTGGAAGGAATCCGGAATGGATCCCTTTCCATACAAAAGGACCAATTCGGATCTGAATCTCCTAATTGAGTGGATTTGATGGAAGGGATCCGGGGTCCCTTTCCGAACTGCAAAATGACCAATTCGCAACTAGAAAATAAGGAAAACTAATGAAAAAAACTTTGAGTTTCAACGATAAGGACAAAATAAAAGGTAAAATGAATAGTACTATGATTGAGTTTTTAGTGTAAAAATATGATTTTTCGTTCAAATAAATAGTACCGGGAACTTTTGGTTAAAGTTGTTTAGAAAATAATTTTAGACAAGACAAACGACTTTGGGGTAAATTCTTGAATACGAAGAATACATAGGCCTTGTTTGGCAGCTCGGACTGTACTAACTATTTCTGTCGGATATGATAAATAGTCGTCGGATATGATAAATAGTCATCGGATAGTACTGACTAAATTAGTCGGGCGTTTGGTGCAGTATCAGACTAATGATCGTATTATTTATACTGTGTTTGGTATTATACCGGATAGAAGGAATCAAACTTAAAATAAAATTAAAAAAAAAAACTGAAATCATCTCTCTTGTTCCAGATCTCTCCGCCGCACCCCCCAAACTCCCTCCCTTTCTATCCCTTCTTCTTCTTCCCCGTCTGCTCCCCTGAACTAAACCCCACCACAAAGGCAGCAACAAGAAACCCAGCAAAACCCACCTTTCAAATTCTCATCGTTTTTTTCCCAATCCTTCTCTTTTTTTTAGCTACAAATCAACCCAGCAAAAAAACACACCACAAACCAAGAAAATTCTCACAAAGGACTTTTTTTTCTATTAGTCCTAAAAAACAATTGGAAGGAAATTCACGGAGGACACCTTTTTTTCAACAAACCAAGAACACTCATCGGAGAGAAAAATGGGGCTGACTGTGATTTTGGGCATTAGGTTGGGGAAAAGCATTGACAAAATTCGATTTGGATGAGGGGAAGAGCTGAGTGACGCCTCCAGTTGGCGAATTCCTCAGCTTCCATCCGCCCCTTTCTGTATATCCCTGTGGAATATGTTGTTTCGCTACTGGTCTCCTTTTGTCTCTCTCTCACTCTCTTTTTTGTTCCTCTGTGTGCTTTCCGTCGGACGGGACGGGAAATTAGTCGGCGAATGACTGCAGAGGAGTGGCGCCCGGGGTGGAGTACTCGTCGAGGAACTGCTCGAAGGCCCACTTTGAGAAGTCGTTAACGGCGGCTTCGTGAAGTTGGAGAGGACAGCGCCCTGACTAATTATCCCGAGCTTTTGGGTTGTTTTAATAGTACGGTGTCAACCGTATAAAATTTGATGGGCCGGATAATTAAGCGGGTGCTTATTTAGTACGAGAGTGCACCAAACAACTGCTCCCGTATTATTTATCCTATCCGACGGCGTGCCAAACGAGGCCATAATGTCGATTCCACCCTTATAGATCACGAACAACTATAAGGGCATTATTGGCTTTTAGCATTTCCTTCCTGCTCAAAGTCGTCACTCTTCGGAAGATGTCGTCTAGTTTTTCTTTGAAAAGTACGACGCCGCGCCGGCGCGGAAAGTAATTTCAAAGCAAAGCGCCGTCGTCTTATGCACTAAAGCGCCCAGAGATGGTAATAGCTTCGTAGCAGTGCAAAAATGGCGTCCGCGACAAAACTTCTTTCTCTGTTTCGGAAATCCCTAAGTTCACTAATCTCTTCCCGCTCCTCAATCTCTCCTTCCAGGCAATTCTGTAAGTATTTTTTTGGATGAAATTTTGTCAGATTTTGTATTTAATTACAAATATTTGATTACTTGGGTGTAATTAATTGTTCAGATTATGCCAAGTTTGAACCAGCACTGCGGAATCGCGCCTCACCGTTTCATCGTTACTTCAATTTGCAAAACAATTCTCTTGAGAAATTCTGGTTTTCAGGTTCGATTTTGCTTCAAATTAAAGTTCATACCGTAAATTCGATTAGGAAGCTGTAAATTTTTGGTAATTGATCGTCTTTTATGGCGCCAATTTTCGGTTTTGGTTGTTGAAACTTGAACATGTTTGATGGCATTCAGTAACGAACCCAAAAGGAAACCAACATTACAGTTTAGAGAAAAATACTTCGAACCGAAAAATTTAGGAGGAAAAACAACCAAGCTAACTTTGTAATGGGACGGTATTTCAGTACTACGAATCAAATTAGAGCGTCGCAAGTGGATAGATGATCGGGTTTTTCTTTTTCTCCAATTGAGCTCTTGAAGTGTTTTCTCTGTAGCTTGCACGGTGTTTAATTGGTAGTTTCCATAATTTTGCTTTCAGGAAGTAAGTTGAGATATGGAAGGATTCTTGGTGTGACGGTTTTGTTTTGGTCAGTCAGCTTCTTGCCAAATGCTGCATATGCTGTGGAAGGTGAGGGGAAAAAAACCACGCACCCGATTTTGATGTTGTAAATTCTTTAGACGGCGAAGCATACCTCTTTACTAACTTCCCTGATTTGAATTTCGATAATGTAGGCCAGGATATGTTGGTGAATGATCATAATTTGGAAGCGTCGGGTGCTTCGGATGTGGAGGAAGATCGAAGGGAATTCAGGAAGTTTATGAGGAAATTATGGCTGCCTTTCTTTTTCTGTATAACTGTGTTGGCGTGCTGGGATCATCATATTACACCGCTTGGATTGAAGCTTGCTCTTTTCCTCCTGAGCACCAAGCCTAATCCTTTGTCAGTTTATGTTTTTGTGGAAGAGGTAAGGAACCATCCCACGGTAATTTTATGTGTTTACTAATCTCTTACCACCTAATCAATTGGGGTTTGTCGACCTGCTACCCTATTCGAAGACAAACCATGTGTCGTTGTTTGCAATCGAGGAATTGCAGGAGCTGCTTTCTTTTAGAATCAGATTGGGGTGTGTTGTAGTTTTAGATGGTAGGAACTAACGAGTCTCCTATTGTTCCGTGACTAGAATTCTCAGAGTGGTAACTTTGTTTATGGGTTTATGATTACTGCAACATTTTTTTCGGTGACTAATGCATTATATTGGTTAATGCTTTAGTGTTGATGGTAATAGTAGTTCTTGTCAGGAAAACCTTATTCGAAACTTGATGTTTTGCAGTTATGTCATCGGCTCAAGCGCAAAGATCCTTACTTGCATAACAAGGCAAGTGTCCCATTACCATAACGAAAAACTAGAATACTTAAGTATAACCTACTTCTAAAAGCTTGTGTTTCTTTCCTCTACAGCCATTGTACGCGCGTAAGGTTGAAGTTGAAGACTTTAAGCTTCTATGTCTTGCTAAAGTGGAAGTACAAGACCAGAAGTTCACTTTGGTGGGAATTCTTGGTGGTTGGTGGCCTGTGCCAACTTTGGACGCAATCAAGGATCATCTTGTATGTTCTCATAAAGCGGTCACTAAAGTATATACTTGAAAGGCAAGAAAACCATGTAAGTTCAGTGTCGTTTTATCGAGCTTTATGCAACATTTTTCTGGTTTTCTTCCACCCCCTCCCCCAAGTGCATAGAAAAATTCAGTGCAACGAAAGAGGTGGTACGCCAACTATAGTACAGTAGCTGCCAAATTGTAGTCTTATTCAGTACTTTTAGAACATCAATCTACCCATGAATGAAGGCCAGTCATATTCTGCAGAAAGGCTAATTTATGTTACAGGGCTTCTTGTTTACAAACTTTTGCTTTCTCAATGGAACTCGAGGCTCGTATCAATTCGAGAATTCTATTCGAGCAAGTGATAATGGTTTGTTTCAGTTTCAGCTGGTCCGCTGAGATGATCGCCATAGCTATAGGAAGGGCCGCAGAACATTCCACCCCACTGAGGGAAGTAGATGAGGGAGACTGGGAGAGTGCACACTATCATCATCACACCCATCAGAGAAATGCTCGTCTGCTTGGAGAATTTTGTGCCGGAAAACAACAGCAGCTGGGTTACCACCGCCCCCATCGTCCCTCCGCTGCCGGTGATCCCTGATACCACTCCCAGTGACCTGCATCGTTAAAGTTTGGATTTTCAGTAATTAAACTGATATGTTTACATGGTAATGGTGCTAAGCATTTTAATTAGTCATTATTGTTTCTCTAGGGAAGTATCTAGCTAGTCACTCCAATAGAGCTGTGCTACGGTCAATCGTGATGCTTGCGTTTATGGTTGTTTTTTGGCCCATTGGTGTGAGATGATTGTTGGTGTTGACGGGGCATGTCACCAGCAGTTCCCATCAGCACCGACAATCATCAGCCACTCAAGTACATTATCAACTGATCTTATCGTGAGTGAATTTTGACCATTGGTAGGATGCCTGTTGGTGCTTGCGTGTCACCAACGGATCCCATCAACACCAACAATAATATTCATCCAAACGCATTGGCGATTGATCTTAGCAAAACCCTTATGGGAATAACTAATCGTCTCGTTGCGTCATCAAGAATCAAACGGTAGAAGTGGGACCAACACATAGAGGGGAATATGACTCATAAATTCTAATTAACTACTAGACAACATGTGGAGTGTCATTCCATCGCTACGTACCTTTTGGACACAAACGGCACCACACCAAACGTGAGGCCAGCAGCAGCTTGTACAAAGATAGAAAACGCACACATGACAAGTATGGATCCCCAGAGCGAGTTGACTCGCCCGAGTAACAAACACAAGCAGCCCGCCACCGTCTGCGCCACCCACAACCCCCACAACCTCCCCCTCATCCCGAACCTCCGCGACAGCTTATCGGAAACTAACCCGCCACTCGGCCTTGAAAAGAAATTCGCCATTCCGAAGCTGGCCGCTATGATCCCCGCCACCTCAAGATTCACGTTGAATCTGTCGTAGAAATATTGAGCTATGATATTATCAGTCGTCAACTCCACTCCAAAACTGAAGGCATAAGTCAACGCCAAAATCCATGCTCTATAATTCTTGACCCCATTAGAAATAACACTTAATAAGCTCTCTTTGGACTTATTTTCGAACTTCTGAGAGCGTTTGTAGCTCCCAGAAGGTAGGTCCTGGCCAAACGTTAGGACCAATATGGCCGTCACAACTTGAAAAACTGCTGGCACGATAAATGCCAGCCTCCAAGCTGCGAAGGACGGCACGTTGAATGACATGATGAGAGAATAAATGAGTGGCATGACCAGCTGGGTGACGCCAGAGCCCATGTTAGCCCAGCCGGCGGAGAAGCCGTTGGCAAGGCCGACTACGCATCCCGAGAACATGCAGCTCATCCAGAACTGGTTGGCGACGAAGTTGGCGAGGGAGAAGCCGGCGATGAAGCGAATGGCGATGAAGGAGTTAGGGGAGTTGACGAGGGATGTGGAGAGGATGACGGGCGCGGTGAGGAGGGAGAGGGTGGCGATGGCGATACGGGGACCGAGGAGGTCGCATATAGGGCCCATGGCAATGCGGGAGAAGATGGAGCCGAGGAAGGCAGCGGTGCCGGCGTGACCGGTGTCTGTGTCGGTGAGGTTGAGGTCTTCGCGGATGACGGCGAGGAGGGGAGGGATGGAGAAGGTGGAGAAGAAGTTGGAGAAGAGGGAGAGCCATGCAAGGTGGAAGGCCAGCATGTGGGGTGGCGCTATTGAAAATAACCTCAACTCTGTGGCCTTTTGATCAGCATCTACTGGTAATGCAAACATACTACGATGATTCTTTAGTACTTGTTCTTCGTCAGCATCTTTAGCTTCCATTGCAGCAGCGGTTGTTAATTATTAAGGTAAAGAAGGAAAAAGAGCCAGAAGCAATGCAAGCAAACCTGTCTGATATCTTTTTGGTGCTTTAAGATGTGTCTTTTGCTTGTACTCATCACAGTTATATATTCGGTTATCCACACACCCATTTTTCTTTCACACACACTCCTTTCAATTTTCGGTTGTTCGATGGAATGAATTGAAGAAGATCGATGACAAAGGATTAAAAAGAGTGTGCGAGGTCAAAATAAGTGTGAATAACACTATTTTATATATTAGTCCTTAGTTAAAGTTAAAGACGTTTTTATATCGAGAGCAGCTTTTACATGCAACGAGTTTATCGTCTTATGACGGTCTAATTTAATAATGCAGTGACATGTAGAAGGAAAATTACACGTACCATTACATCATTAAACTGAACACCAAAATAATAGTGAACTCATTCTATATAAGTTTTTTCTTGTTTCAATCCCTCATGTATGAATTTGCAAATTAATTTGCCTTCACTAGTTCCACCCTTTGCTTTCAAAGTGTTCAATTCGTTCTCTTGGAATTATGAGGACAAGGACAAGAGAAGAAGGGGCCACTCACTTCCAATAGCAATATTCATTACGTTTGTCCAACCATCGTATAAAGTTCAGTGTGTCTTGTTAGAATCCCTTCTTTCAAATTTACGAGGAGGAGAAAATCTTGCGTACGACAATTAAATCAAGCACAAAGAAACAAATTATTTATGTTTAGGTACCACTTAATTTTAATCAAGTACAAAACACAATGCAAAGGAAGAAGAGAAATGTTGCGGAGACACTTGAATTGAGATTCTTCGTGAATTCTTTGATATCTTACAGTTTAATATCAATTTTCATGCCAATATTATCTTATAATATTGTGCAAAAAACATGAGGCAACATAAACTTCATGAAAGTACAAAACACAATGCAAAGGAAGAAGAGAAATGTTGCGGAGACACTTGAATTGGGATTCTTCGTGAATTCTCTGATATCTTACAGTTTAAAGTCAATTTTCATGCCAATATTATAAAACATTGTGCAAAAAACATGAGTCAACAGAAACTTCATGAAGAGTTTCATTTTTAAGAAAATCTCCTTACCTTTTCTCAAGAAAAAAAAAATAAGTACAAAGCCCAACGCAAAGTTTCCATTCCTTTGTGAGTGGATCAGACTTTTACATAATCCGACTATCGGACACACAAGAATTTTTTCAAGAGGATAGTTTTAAGCTCACAACCAAGAGGAATTGATTACTGTGAGACAAACATGTATTGAATAGCGCGTTTTATCCTCTCAATTGGTGACAGAATTTTGACTTTGTTTGGTCAGTCTCGACCTTGATTTCTAATCAGGACGGTTCTATATACAAATTGGAATTTTTGTAAAGGCATGATTGTGTTCTTGTTTTTCTTCCGGGAAGGTTGCAACTGCTCTTGTTTTCTTAATTTCACTTTCAATTTATGATTTATTGTTTTTTCATAAAAATAAACAAGACACAACAACATTGTAATTTTCGCAAGAAGCGTTTATCTGTGTAATCGAGATTTTAAGTTCGATTTTTCTCATGTTGATTGTGTAAAAGATGAAAAGATGTAAATTGAGGATTCTTAATCATAAAATTCTTTGCATAAACAAAATAATATCTTAAGTGAAAGTAAGATGATTGATTCTGTTGAGAGTATCATTCCACATCGGGAAAAGAGAGAACTTGCATGTGCTTATAAGTAGTTGGGCTACTCCTCATATTACCAATTGGTTTTATGGTGGAACTTCATGCTTCATTGTATCATAACAAGTTGTCTCGCGTGTGAAGCTTAATAGTCACACGTGCTAGGCTGGAAAATTTATTACACGTGAGGAGTGTGTTGAGAGTATCACTCTCACATTAAGAAAATAAAGGACATTGCATGTGCTTATAAGTAATTTGACTACTCTCCATATTACCAATTGGTTTTATGATGGAACATCGACCTTCTTCAGATTCATAACTATTCTCTCAAACTCTAGGGTCTAAGAAAAACTTGGTTACTCATTGTTCAATCATAATTTAACGATAGCTGATCATTTATAACGATTTTATAGGTTCTAAGAAAACTTTAATCAATCACCGTTTGATATTAATTCATAACTGTTCTCTCAAACGGTAAATGAACACGGTTTTCTAGGGACACATGATTGATCAAAGTAAAAGATGCATTCGAGTGATATTGATTTGTGGTCATTGCCGACATAAAATATGTGACGAAGAATGATACAACGGGGAAAGATTAGTGTTTGGCATTTCCTGTCTTGCGACACCTCCTCTGCGTCCAAAATTATGATCTGAGATTTTTCAGTAAATGGAAATTTCCTCACATCATATAACCGCGACAAAATTAACTAAGAAGACTAAAACACCCTTTAAATAATTGAGCCTTGGTAGGGATCGACAACCTAACTTTGTTGTGTAGAGTAGAATTAGCGAAGGTGACAAGAGCAGATGAGCACGTGTAAAGCAAATAAATTTGAGGCTAGTTAGTTACTTCGTCACGACAGTTCATATTTTTTGAGTGAGAAAGACTCACAGAAACATTTCAATCTTTTTCTGATCATATTGTGTGATTCACTAGCTTCAGGAATCGAACCATAATCGTGCCATGTAAAATACGAGTTTGAAATTCGTCTCCAATCAATGAGACACCCCATAATGGTTAGTTTGAAATTGGGTTGGATATGAATATATTGCTTGAATCGATTATGTAATGGTTGAAGTTGGATGTGAATATATTGCTTGGTTTTAGATTGGGTTGATGCAACGTGCGAACTTGGTTCTGCTGCCGAACTGCTCCGAATAAATTCAATATGTATGCGCCGAGCTTATTCTTCCATTTCGGTATATTTTGCCGAAATACATCTAAGGGTTCAGCTCGTATCACTGTACAACTTTTCTATTTAATAACTCAAGCTAAAGAGATTTTTCAGTGTGACCGGTACACGGGTGATACACCACGCATCATTATACAACTAGTGAGATATGTGTGTTAAAAAGTTAATAACTTAAAAAATAAAATTTCTCATCACTTCACTTATATAATAACACGTGGTGTACCATCCATATTCCCGTCACAATAAAAAATTTCTCCTCAGGCTAATTCGAAACCACGTGTCTTAGAGACACGTGTCGAAACTTCACAAGTACACGTCAACCATGTTCCGAGGTTTCTCTCTCCTGTCTTGCCTGCTCAGTATATAAGAGCAACTCCAGCGTTGCTGGTTGCTCGGGCGACAGGCGAGGAGAAAGGGCCTGAGGGCCGGTGGGAGCAGCTCCAGCGGGGAAGGGCCCGAGTAAGGGTGGGAGCCCGAGTGGGAGGCCCGTGGAAAATTGACAGGCCTGGCCCCCGAGCCTTGTGACGTCAGGCTGACGCAAGGGCTGGGTCCGGCCTTTTTTTTTATTTTTTTTGTGTCAGGCCCGTGCCCCTCACTCGCGAGTGGGGGCGTGTCGACCGACATGATTTCAGGGGGATGGCCCGCGCGCCAGTTACCGTTGGGAAGCCACGCGGCTTCCCACGGTTCGTTAGATCCCAACGGTTCTTTAATAAGAACCGTCCGATTTACAACGGTAAAAAAAAAAAAGCTGATTTTATATCAACCGTTCGATCTGAGATCAACGGTTGATATTAATCTGCTTTATAAATTAAAAAAAAAAAGTTTTAAAATTAAGAAAAGTTACCGTTGTGACACGTGGCACAATCTGGAGTGTTGGAATTCAAAAATTTTAAATCCAACGGCAGAGATTAATTATTTGAATAAAAATTTAAAAAAAATTGTAAAAAATTTGTAAAAATTTGTTTTTACTTTTCTATAAATACCACTTCTTCTTCATCTACCTTACACCACAATTTCATATTTTCTCAACTACTTTCAATCAAATTCCTATCTTTCTCTCAAAGTTTCAATCCAATTTTTTTCCACAAAATGGCTACTGATGCAGGTTCGAATTGGTCGCTTCTTGAAGATGTTGCGTTGTGCACTAGCTGGGTTGAAGTTACTCATAATTCCCTTACGGGTAATGAGATGCAATTGCGAGAAATGTGGAGTTTAATTCATACCAAATTTGTTGAGCAAATGAGTGGGAAAAGAACCAAAGAATCGATATCCAGTCGTTGGAAAATACTTAGCCATTCCTTTAGTACGTGGAGAGATGCCTTGACACAAGCTAGTAATAATGTTCGAAGTGGGGCAAATTATGCGGATGAGGTAAGAATATATTATAATTATTTGTTTGTATTATTATTTTGTTACCTAATTTGATTAATAATTATTTGTTTGTTTCATTTATTTGTTACCTAATTTCATTATTATTATTTGTTTGCAATATTTATTTGTGACCTAATTTCATTATTATTATTTGTTTGTATTATTTATTTGTGACCTAATAATTTCATTATTATTATTTGTTTGTATTATTTATTTGTGACCTAATAATTTCATTATTATTATTTGTTTGTATTATTTATTTGTTACCTAATAATTTCATTATTATTATTTGTTTGTATTATTTATTTGTTACCTAATAATTTCATTATTATTCATTTGTTTGTATTATTTATTTGTTACCTAATAATTTCATTATTATTCATTTGTTTGTATTATTTATTTGTTACCTAATAATTTCAATATTATTCATTTGTAGCAACTTCAAGCACAAGCATGGTATGGTGCCAAAATCAAATCAAGAAACAAATCATTCACCGGTGGGAATGTTGGAATATTGTTAAAGATTGTCCTAAATTCAAAGTTGTGCCTGTTGGTCCAGAAGTATGCATGAACAACATCCCTCTACACATCACCTTTGTACACAGCACCCCTCCACACTCTACACCCGATCATGGCTCCCATGTTGATGAAGAAGATGGAGAAGAAGTGCCTGAAACGCCCATTCCTGAACAAGCGTCGAGGTCGACCCGTTATCCAATTAGGCCTCTAGGTAAGAAGGCTTCAAAGAGGAAAGGGAGTGCTTCCAAGAATGATTATGGAAAGTACATGCAAGAACTTGCTCGTCAAGGTGAATTGACGTTGGCGCGGGAATTGGCGAAATATGAGGCTGACAAGGCTAGAGATGAGGTAAAAGCTGCAGCTATTCAACAAGCATTTCAAGCTGAACAGAGGGAAAGAGAGCTACTTAGGCAAGAAAGGGAGTTGCTTAGAGAAGAAAGAATTGCACAACGAGTTCGTGACATTATGAACACGCGTTTAGAAGGGATGTCTCCAAATTCTAAATATTTTTGGCAGTCGGAGAAAGCGAATGTGGTGCAAAGGAGGAGTGCAAGAGAAGCGAGATCAAGACAAGATGGTCCTAGCACAACAAAACAAGATGATCCTAGCACCATAGATTGGTTAAGTGGTGAGGAATATGGTACTTTTGTAATCGGAGCCCATAGTTTTCCAATCACTTTGGGTTGTAATTTATTATTTATGTTGTTTCCATTTTATTGAAGTTAGTACTTTATTTAAAGTGAGAGTACATGTATTTAATTTCGTAATATATTTATCCTAATAATAGAATCTTTAATTCATCAAATTGTTCACGTATAATGAAATTATAAAACACACCAAATAAAACTCACCAATTGGAATTACATAAACACACCAAATAAAATTACATAAACATACGAAATAATAAAAAACTCACTACAAAAAACACACCAAATAAAATTACATAAACACACCAAATACAAACAAACATACTAAATAAACTTAAGTATCTTCAGCTTGTTTTAATGCCCACTGGTGCTCTATCAAGTCAATTTGCCGATCATTGTGCATAGATGACCTTTGAAGTGCAGTATATCGTTGAATGACCCTTTCATTGTAACGTCCATCCCTTTCTAATGGCTCGTGTTGCACGGGTTCTTCGGTGGCATCATGCGCACAATATATCCGTGTTCTTAAATTGTTCATGGTGTCTGGCTCTGGCTCATATTCATCAACCGCATCATAATCAAACTCATCTTCCACAATCATGTTGTGAAGAATGACGCACGTCATCATGATGGATCGAAGTGACTCTACATCGAACATTCTGGTAGCACCCCTGACGATCGCCCAACGAGCTTGAAGGATACCAAAACAACGCTCCACATCCTTCCTGCACCCTTCTTGACAGCTTGCAAAGTGTTTTTCTTTTGCACTTCGCGGGCGTGTCACTGTTTTGACAAATGTTTCCCACCGTGGGTAAATGCAGTCAGCTAGGTAGTATGCCCCGTCGTACCTACGTCTGTTGACGACGTACGTGACTTTTGGTGCCTTTCCTTGCAGAACGTCGTTGAACACTGGGGATTGGGCAAGGACGTTGAGATCATTTTGAGCCCCCGGAACCCCGAAAAAGGCGTGCCATATCCATGTATCAAAAGATGCCACTGCATCCAAAATGATAGATTTTGATCCTTTTCTGTCCCCATATGCGCCTTGCCATGCACTTGGACAGTTTTTCCACGTCCAATGCATACAATCGATGCTTCCTATCATCCCAGGAAAACCTCGCATCTCGCCCTTCTTCAGAAGCCTTTGCAAGTCCACGTGAGTAGGTTTTCAGAGGTACTCTGCGGTGTACAAAGATTCAACTGCTCCGCAAAACCTCATCAGGGCCTCAAGAATGGTTGATTTCCCCATCCTCGTTATCTCATCCACTTGGTCTGCAGATGCTCCATACGCAAGCATCCGCAACGCAGCAGTGATTTTTTGCTCAGGCAGGAGACCCCTAACACCACAAGCATCCTTCTTTTGCACAAAGTAAGAATCATGATTGCAAACATCAGTCATGATTCTGTTGAACAAATGTCGTTCCATTCTAAAACGGCGTCTGAAGTACGTATCAGGAAATGCACTGTTATGGACAAAGTAATCGTCCAACAACTCTTCACCCCGTCGTTGCCTGCTTCTATCAAGGTTTTTTGAACGGTTGGGCCTGCATATCTGAGCAACAGTCTGGATGACTCGACGGGAATGTGAGGCTCTGACCATTCTTGTTTCATCATCTCTCCTTCTACGCTCTTCATCCTCTTCCATCTCATTTTCGGCTATCTGAAGGTTGAACATTCCTTCGGATTGGTTAAACAATTCCTTCTCTTGCTGATCGATTTCCCACATCATCCTTGATGAAGAAGAAGACATTGTAAGGATGGATGGTGAAGAAGAAGCAGAAATTATGAATAATGAGATAGAGATGTTGAGAAAATTGGTGTGAGATTTGTGAGGATGGATGGTGGATTATATGGACGATTCAGAAAAAGATCGGATTGTAGACGAGGCCACGTGGCATGCCGTCATTCGTTAAAAATCTAATCGAAATCTATCCTCAAAGATTCTGAAAAGATAATGACACGTGGCACGATCGTATTGGATAAAAATCTTATCGAAATCGATCTCCAATAATTATATTTTCGGATAATGACACGTGGCGCAATTTTGAACGAGTTAAAATCTGATCAAAATCTATCGTCAAAGATTCTCAAAAGATAACGACACGTGGCACGATGACATTGGATAAAAATCTTATCGAAATTGATCTCCAATAATTATCTTTTCGGATAATGACACGTGGCGCAATTTTGACAAGTTAAAATCTGATCAAAATCTATCGTCAAAGATTTTCAAAAAATAACGACACGTGGCACGATGACATTGGATAAAAATCTTTATCGAAATCCATCGCTAAATAATTGTTTGTTTTTATAAAATGACACGTGGCGCAACGAGAACGATTTAAAAAATCTTATCCGAAATTACAAATAATTTTATTTTGTATTATTTAAACAAACAAAAAAACTAATATTTTATTGCCTATTGCCTGGGGGGAGAGCTTCAAGGGTGGAGATGCAAATGACAATTACTGTTCATTTATGGCAGTTACTATTCATTTAAGGCAGTTACGGTTCAAAATGGTGGATTCAATAGTGGATTGCCAGGGGGAAGGCTCCATGGGTGGAGTTGCTCTAAGGGCTGGTTTGGTATTGCTGTGCTTTGAAAAAAAACTACTGTGAGAATAAGCGGCTGTGCTGTGAGAATAAGCGGCTGTGAAATAAATCAGCAAAGTGTTTGGTAAACTTTTTTGTAAAAGTGCTTTTGGAAAAAAAAGCAGTCTAATGGTGGGTCTTTTTATTAAAGAAGCACTGTAGCTCCGTGTGCTTTGAAAAAAAACCAGTTTTCCAAAGCTGCAAATAGCAGCTTCAGCTTTTTCTTTTGATTTCAGCTTATTCTCACAGCAGCTTCAAAAATAAGCCTTTTTTTTTCTGTTTACCAAACACCTAAAACTCTCACAGTTTTTTTCATGAGTGCTTTTTTTTTAAGCACCTCACTCCCAAACTGGGTCTAAGTCGGCTGATTTGAAGTTGGCTCGCGCGCTCGCAGCATGAGAAGTGCCATCAAATTCAAAACCCTCTTCGGCACTCTCGCAAGCAAAAATCTCAGAACTTACCCGCAAACATGCGGTTCCCTCCTCAAAACCCTAACCGAAAACCGGCGCATCGCCGACGGAATGGCCTTTCACGGCCATTTGATCAAAATTGGTCTTTCATCGGAGAGATTTATAGCCATCAGGCTTCTAATTATGTACTTGGATTCGAGAAAATCTGATGAAGTTAGTGAGATCGTTAAGGGGTTCGATGGGTTTGATTCAACGGTGCATAATTGCATGATCAATGCGAGCATTCAATGGGGAAATCCCAAAGAAGCACGCCGCCTGTTTGATGAAATGCCCGAAAGAAACGAGGTTTCGTGGACTGCGTTGATATCGGGGTTAATGAGATGCGGAAGGGTGGACGAGTCGATGTGGTACTTTGAGAGAAACCCGTTTCATAATGTGGTTTCTTGGACTGCTGGGATTAGCGGGTTGGTGCAGAACGGGTTGAATGTTGAAGCATTGAAGCTTTTTCTGAAGATGCTTGGTTCTGGTGTCAGGCCTAATGATGTTACATTTACTTCTGTTGTTAGAGCTTGTGCCGGGTTTGGTGAGATCGGTTGGGGGATGAGTGTTCTAGGGTTGATTGTTAAGACTGGATATGAACACAATTTATCGGTTTCTAATTCCTTAATTACGTTATGTTTGAAGATGGGCGAAAAGGCCTTGGCTAGGAGAGTATTTGATCAGATGGAAAAGAGAGATGTTGTATCTTGGACCGCAATCCTAGATATGTATGTTGGGGCGGGAGACTTGAGAGAAGCGCGTCGAATCTTTGATGAGATGCCAGAGAGAAACGAAGTTTCTTGGAGTGCAATGATTGCAAGGTACAGTCAGAGTGGACATCCAGAAAAAGCCTTGAAACTGTTTCTTCAGATGATTCAAAGTGGATTCATCCCAAATAGGTCTTGTTTGGCTAGCATTCTTAGCACGCTGGCCACCCTCGAGGCTTTAAGAGTGGGAATGAACATCCATGCACACGTTGTGAAAATTGGATTTGAGAAAGATGCCTTTATCAGTAGCTCTCTTATCGACTTGTACTGCAAGTGTGGAGAAACTAAGGATGGACGCACGGCTTTTGACTCGATTCCAGAGAAGAATGTGGTCTCGTGGAATTCTATGGTTGCCGGGTATTGTCTGAATGGACAAATGGAAGAAGCTAAGGTGTTGTTCGATAGCATACCCGCACCAAACAATATATCGTGGAATACTATGGTCAGAGGTTACTTAGAGAACAAACGATTTGATAAGGTATTTGAAGTGTTTAATGAGATGCTTTTGTGTGGTGAAACTCCAAACATATCCACCTTCTCAAGTGTGCTCTCTGGTTGTGCGAGCATAGCCTCGTTAGAGAAAGGAAAGAACCTTCACGGGAAAGCAGTTAAACATGGAGTTCAATATGATGTTTTTGTAGGTACTGCCCTAGCTGATATGTATGCAAGATCCGGGGATATTGAGAGTTCTAAGAGCGTGTTCGATAGAATGCCCGAGAAGAATGAAATCAGTTGGACTGTGATGATTCAGGGTCTAGCAGAAAATGGTTTTGCTGCAGAATCCCTGTTTTTGTTTGAGGAAATGAAAAGAACTTCAACTGTTGCTCCTAACGAGCTCATGCTTTCATCTGTTCTTTTCGCTTGTTCTCACACCGGCTTAATCGACGAAGGATTGCGGTACTTTAATTCGATGGAGGCTGTTTACGGTACAAAGCCAAAAGGAAGACACTACACCTGCGTGGTGGATATGCTGTCCCGTTCAGGACGACTTGTTGAAGCCGAAGAGCTTCTGAAATCCATGCCATTTCAACCCGAGAGTAATGCATGGGCTGCTCTATTGAGTGGGTGTAATAGATATAAAAACGAGGAGATAGCGGAACGGACAGCCAAAAAGCTTTCAGAATTAGCAGAAAAGAACTCTTCAGGCTACGTAATGTTGTCGAATATCTACGCTTCGGCCGGAAAATGGACCGATGTTATGGAAATTAGGAGATTAATGAGGGATAGGGGGTTGAAGAAGAGTGGTGGATGCAGTTGGGTTGAGGTGAGAAATGAAGTCCACTGTTTTTATTCAGAAGAAGCATCTCACTGTCAGTTAGCGGCGATTTACGATCTGTTACAACTTCTACGAGTCGAAATGCTGGCTATCGAGGAGTGAAGAAGAAGAGAATCTACTAAATACCATAAGTACACTGGTGTCGACTGAACGCCGATTACTTCAAGCCGGAAATATCTTTCATTAGGGGTGAGATTCTACTGCAATATACAAGTCTAAAAGAACAGAAACTGCTACATTCTTTGTGTATATGGTTAGGGTTTATGTAAATTCCAGTCACCTCTACAGAAACAAGTGTTTCACCGTCCTCCTCCTCCTCCTCCTCCTTCGCCTCGGTCTGGCACAAATGTTGCTCTATGCGTATGAATTCATTTGAGTACAGATAGTATATCTATGTTTGCCCTCTTTGTTTTAGAGATAATCAACTGTTCTTAAACTGTTTTCATAGTGATTAGAACTTCCTTTAGAACTAATGAATCAAGTGATCGCAAGATAAGCTAATCGAAACAGCACAAATATGAGGAAGACTGGTTCTGCTTTTTTAAGGTATCAATATCTTTGAAGTTTGGAGGCTTATGTCAAATCTATGACAATTGTTCGAATCGTTGTATCTAAGTATGCATTATACATTCAATTGAGCGAATGACGCATGTGTGCCAACGAATTTCGAAGAGTTCGGCTTGGTTTTCTCTCTTCGATCTTTAATATGAAAGTGTGAGGTACCTGTTTGTTGACTAATCGAGTCCCTTCTCCAAGTTTTTAGTAGACATTGGGTCGCTGTAATTTGCTCTTCTGAATAAGAAACAAACCGTCATTGAAGGGAGAAGAAAATGTACAAAAACTAAGTTTCTGTAAGCTTACACTCATGCCTAATATTTTATTTTCATCTTTTCTTGGCAGGTATTTTCAACAATGGATGCTAACAGTTTTCTTTAACACTAGGGCCTTTAATTTAAGGGCTCGCTTGACAACCATATCGTTTTTTGTTTTTACAGAGGTTGTAATAATTTTCCTTTGGCTGGTCTGTTGATAAGTTTGTTTTTGTAGATTCCAGAAAACTACATGGAAGATCTCTGTGTGAATATCAAGGTCCGTACTTTTTAGTTCTTGGCAATACAAGCATCTTCAGATTTTTGAAGAAAACTTGAGAGATCAATAGATTTTGATTGCATATTAAGAAAAGAGACCGGTTCAAGAATTTGTTTCACTTATTGAGACCATTTGATTGCTAAGGAAATCGAGGAAAAGAAAATAAGGAAACTAATTAAGAGTTGTTTGAGTTGTTTCTAGAGAGAGGACTTAGAAAAAACAACTAATATTTTTGTTTATGTAATGTTTGTCATGAATTTCCTTTTGACTAAACAAAACATAATCAGTTTATTTGCTTTACTGAGAATGTAGCTTTTATTGTGATTAATTTCGGGTGTTGGAGCAGATATTTGTGTCTTACTCCAATGCATTGACAATTAATAGATGTAATTTTTTTTACCATTGTTTGTGTATAATTATGCAACTTATATGTTATAACGTGACAGATTGTTTCGCTTCAAATGCATCAACATATACTAAAAAGAAATATTTAAAGAGGGCTGGAACCCAGTCAAAGCGGGGGGGGGGGGGGGGGGGGGGCTAGGCCCTCACGCCCGTATTATATTACTAAAGAAAAAACATTACAACATGGAGGACATGGTACCTAAACCCTGATGATCAAAAGAAAAATCATACACAACCACTCCAAGCAGTCAAGAAGGAAAATAAAGAGATTAATAAAAATAATTAAAGTTGAAAGTGTGGACGACGAAATCTTTGATCCACATGGTATGTCATCTGAAAAGAAAAAATAAAATGTTGGTAATGATGAATGAAGAATAAAATTAAAAAATGAGATTGGCATTTGAATATTTCATAGTTTATATTGAATTAGGGTAGTGTAAATTGAAACAAGTTAGAAAGCGCACCCTAAATAATGCCAATGTATGGGATGTCAGCAATCTTAAACCAGTCCTCACCTGTTTCTTTCTTGCATCTTTCGCTTAACACGGGGCAACCCCAAATTATCAACGTATTTAAACAGGGGAGTCCACGAATCCCTTCTGGCAGTGATACCAAATTAGAGCAGTGACTAATTTGAAGATGCTGCAGTGACGTGAGATTGCTTATTTCTTCTGGCAGTGATGCCAAATTAGAGCACTGACTAATTTGAAGATGCTGCAGTGACGTGAGATTGCTTATTTCTTCTGGCAGTGATGCCAAATCCTCAATTCCACCGAGTGACAGACGTATTAATTCGGAGGGACGATGGGAAGAAGAAGAGGCAGAAACAGCAACACCAACATCATGTGTAATATCAGATGCTCCTCTAACAAACAAGGAATCAACAACCTTCCAGCTGCTCTTATAGAGATGTATACACTCCACATTTGGATACAGAGGCATGGAAGTTAGATTAGGACAACCAATGATAGACAAGTCAGAAAGACAGGGAAAAGAAGGCAAGGACAGATTTTCCGTTGATGAAGAAGAAGAAGAAGCAGTGTTATGAGTGTGGGCCCTCCACCATCCCTTCAGAACAGGGCAATCCCATACCTTGAGTGTCTCCAGGGAGGGAAAGAATGAGATCCTCATCATCTCATCACTCATACTATTACTGCTCTCTTTCTCTGATAGTAATATGTACTCCAACTTCTCCAACTCATCAAGATCAAGTTTCTTAAGGAAAGGCAAATGATCCAAGGGTGGAAGATGTTGGCATCTCTTACAGCCAACCAATCCGAGATTAACAATATTTATGGGAGAAGAAAACCAATTTGCAAACCTTACACCACCATAACTTGACATGATCAACTGCTTTAGATTTGAATGGGGTTGCAATACTTCCATTGACTTTATAATATCCTCCTCATCAACTGCGTTTACATCTTCTACCTCTTTCCACGACAATTCCAACGAATGGAGATGCTGTTTGTCCTTGAGAGGTGTACCAACATTTGATTCTGACACCACATGCCTCAAATTCTGTATGAATAAGTATCCCCTTAATTCCTTAAGGGTCCCCAGCTCACCAAGACCAGCACTACCGCCCCTCCACAAACAATTGCTTTCCCTCAAAACAAATCTATTCAATGTACGAACACCTTTCAATTCACCAATTCCACGTGGCATTCCAGTCAACTTCAAACAGTATTTCAAGATGAGATGCCTTAAGTTGATCATTTTTTTAATGTCTCTAGGCAATTCCACAAGCCTATCACACCCAGTAAGATCTAGTGTTTCCAAATTCGAAAGTCCAACTATCCAATCTGGAATTCTCTTGATGGGATTATCACTAAGATCAAGATATCTCAAATGTTTCATTTTTTTAAGACAATTAGGCACTCTTTTAATTCCTAATTTATTAAGACTCAACATACGCAATGATTTAAAATTTGAAACAATTGTAGCACAAAACGAATCACATAATAACCCATCAATATCACTAAAATACTCTTGGCAAAGAAAAAGAAAAGTTCGTATCTTGCATGCTTTTAGCAAGGAAGTTGGCACTTCCCATTTCGACAAATCAATATGAAAATTGAAAGATACATGACGAAGCTTTTCATGAAAATTCTTTTGGTTTGGATCAACTACGGTACTTTCGACCCCCGACACTGAGATTGCAAGTTCATTCATGAGATCGTGCATTTTACAACTTATACCAAACCGATCTTCTTTTTCTTCTTGAAAAAATGATCTGCCCAGCAATTCATTGTAATATTCATACGCAACATCCTCCAAACACTCGTTTTCGTCGGATGACTTAATGAACCCTTGCGCCACCCAAAATTTAATCAATTTATGCACATAGATCTTATAATCAGGTGGGAACAAGCTACAATAAGCAAAACAATGCTTCAAATGTGATGGGAGCACATCATAACTCAGTTTAAGTGTTGGTAAAATTTCATTTTCTTTTTGGCTTATTTTTGAAAGTTTCTTTTCTTTGAAAATCAACCATTCTCTTTCGTGATGTTTGGTGCGCAACATCCCACCTATCGTCCTTATAGCGAGCGGAACTCCCTGACATTTTCTTGCAACCTCCATCCCAACTTCTTTAATTGTTGAATTATCTGGCTCTTTTCCATCTATAAAAGCCATTTCCTTAAATACAGACCAACTTTGCTTTTCATCCAAGCATCTTAAGGTGTATGGTTTAGCTGTGTCTGATGTCGTCGCAACGATTTCACCACAAGTGGTTATTAGGATTCTACTACCTTTTCCACCACCCATTAACAAGTACTTCAAGCTAAGCCATTTCTCTCGATCCTCATTCCACATATCATCCAGCACAAGTAGGTACTTCTTCCCATCTACTTTTCTCCTAAGTTCATTTTGCAACTGCTCTATCCCATTATGTTCGGATTGAAGGATTTTCTTAACAACTGTATCCAACTCAAATGCATTAGAAACACATGTCCATATTTTCAACTCAAAATGATTTTGAACCACCTCATCGTTGAATATAAGTTGGGCAAGTGCAGTTTTTCCCAATCCTCCAAATCCAACTATGGAAATAGTTGACACATTCTCAGTGGAGATGGGATCCAACAAGAGTTGGATAATCGCCTTTTTATCTTTCTCTCTCCCTATAATAATATTTTCTTTAGGGACAAATGAGTGAGTGACCCTCTCTCTCCTTTTAAATGGTGTATCTTCACGATCTACTTCTAAGTGAAAAGTTCTACGAGATGCAACCTTACGAAGCCTCTCGTTAACATATTTTATCTTATGACTCATCTTTAGCCCAAAAACAAGTTGATTTGAGCTTGAAAAGAAAATGGACACCTGTAAGAATTTGAGTAAACATATTCATTATTTCGATAGAATTGTATTAATTAAGGTAATAAAGTTTGGTAACGGCTATATGAAACATTCAAAACAATAATATAGAAGATTTATTGTAGTTAACTATGGGTTATTGAGAAACTTAGTGTATTCCTAATAGGTGGATATCAGTAGGCTTATGTGACTATGAAAAGGTACTACGCAATGCAACCTCTCTAATCTTCTTGTTAATATATTTTATCTAATGATTCATCTTTCGTCAAAAAGCAAGTTGATTTGAACTAAAGAAGAAAATGCGTACCTCCTTCGACAGCTTAGCATTGTCACGCATCACTTGTCTTCGTTGAACTTCGGTATTAAACTCATCCAGCACCTCATCAGCTTCATAAACTGCATCTTCTACACTTTCGAGCCACAGTTTGACTTCATTGTTGCCGGCTTGCTTTTGCTCAGCGTCAAGAAGAATAGCTTGGAATCCGGCAACCGTCTCCTTGAGCTTGTTGAGCTCATCTTGGACACCCCAAATCGATCCAATCGTTTGGAAAGCACGGCTGCCAAGCCTTACAATGATCCGTTCTGTAATGTTGAAGAGAACTCCTTCGGCCATTTCTTGTATTCAGGACAAGCAAAAACTCAAGTGAAGTGAATTAAAATAGAAGGTTGTGATTAAGAATATGATTTTGCATAGTGAAAAATGGCTCCTCGTGCTAGTCTTTATATGAACCAGGAGCAGTTTCTTAGGATCTTAGGGATCCCGAAATCTTGTCCGTTCATTTTATATCGAGCGATCAGTTTTCGTTAGGTACTATTCATATTTGAATTTTAAAATTTAAATTTTAAATAATTTCTGACCGCACGATATACGATAAACGAACATGATTACGGGATCCCTAGAAAACTGCTCGGGAGAGGATCTGGTTCGTCTTTATATGCCTATCTCTCGCCACTCACACATCATGTGTTCCAGCTGGCCTTGATAATTGAAAGTTGATTTTTAATGCCCGTTGCGTCCTTCACAAATTAAAATTATAGCCGTTGGTTCCTGTCTTTTTCTTTTCCTCCTCTACTTTTGTGCCCTAGTAGCTAGTAAAGTTTTGGCTAATGCTCTACTAATAAACTAATAATTAAGAAACTATAATTAATTAAATGATGATTGTGGTATACGAGAAGGAGTATTTCTCATTCATTTATATGGGTTTTGTAAAATTTTCAAATAATGTGGCTATTCACATCAGATGCAAACTAAAATGATATAGAAATGTAGTATAAAAATATGGTACGAGTAGCATTACTCTACCCAGCACTTCCAAATGGAAGCAACTAGTCCAATTTTATTTGTATCTTCAGTATGAATTTATACGCCCAACGCTGCACGTTTCTGACACCTTCTTACAGCTTTCTTTCAACTCAGAAAATTAAATCTCCTTCAATTTCTAGTTTCAAAAAAATAAGGTTTTGGCTTTTGTGCATGTCTTTTCTTTTTCTTTTTCTTTTCCTCTACTTTTGTGCCCTAGTAGCTAGGAAAGTTTTTGCTAGTGCTCTACAAAAGCTTGTAAGGTGTAAAATTGTTTTGAAGTAAACTTGAATCCTGCTAAAATTATGTAACCGTTAGACGATTGCCAGTAAAATGAATGATGAGATATCATAAATGGGAACTTTAACGAAAAGCTCAAGATACTGTTCAATTTATCGAAAAATTATATTTTTACACTAAAAAGTCAATCCTGGTACTATTCACTTTACCCTTTATTTTGTCCTTATCGTTAAAACTCAAAGTTTTCAAGCATTTTTCATTATTTTTCCTATCATAAATATGTTGATGACATAATGCTAATAGACTAAAGAAAGTCATAAATTGGAGTCCATTTGGAATGAGGAAATTTCAAACCTCAATCCATTATTATTATTATTATTATTATTACTACTACTTGAACAAACGATATTATTTACATTAAGATGATGAGAAAGTAGACTAAGTCTCACAATAGGCTATCAATAATGTGGTTCAAATTTATCGCTGACGAGAATCGAACCTAATAACTATCAATTACAAATCTAGAAGAATATCACTAGACCGTAATACTAAATGGCTTCTCAATCTAATATTTATATCGTTTCATGTAATATGACATGCTTATTTATATAAAATAGGAACTAGAACCATTCTGATTCTTGAGTTTCATGCGTTTATTAAAAAATATCTACATAAACAAAAGAAACAAGAAGTGCTTCAAAGAAGCAAATTGACTCGTTTTACATACCATCTAACATATTACGGTGATGATGGAAAATTCACAATCGAAAACTTAGTAAGCAAAGCGAAAATAAAATAAAATTCTTGTCTAACGGTCACTAGTGGAGCCAATGCGGGGGCATTGGCATCCCTTGACCCCAATAGGTTTGTAAATTTATCCTTTTGAAAAATTTTCCGACCCATATAACCACATAACAGCAGTTGATGAAATATTAGGCATTGGAATATTATATATTAGTAGCAGCAGATGAAATTATAGAAAATCCATAATTTTTCATTAGTTAATTCCAAATTTCATTGGGCATTGGACATAATTTTCCATTAGCTCATTAACTTACTTCCATTAGCCAAGCCTCCAACACTAAAGACCAAAAGTACCCCATTCCACTTTAATTAAATAATAACTTGAATGGTTAACACATTCTATCCTTTTTCCACAAGTTCTGAGGTTAATATATTCTATCCCTTTTCCACAAGTTAAGGCAAAAACAAATTATGTTCGACAAAGGAAGTAAAAAATTGGGGTTCATTTGGAAGAGGAAATTTCAAACCTCATTCCAATATTTTTATGATATCATATAATATAGCATGCTTATTTGTACAAAATATAAATTAAAATCATTTCGATTATTCAATTTCACGCGCTTACTAAAACATGATATGCTTTATTTATAGAGAATTAAATGGATCCCATGCATTATGCCCATGTACAACAACAACAAAGTTTTTTTCCCACTAAGTGGGGTCGGCTAAAAGTGAGGTTTTTATTTTTTTAAATTAAAAATGCTATGATGATATGTATGCAAGGTTTGAAAAAAAAAAACATCAAAACTTAGTTTGTAGGAAATTACATTACTGTCCCAGATTCATAATCAACATTAGAGAACCAGATCTTATAGATTATTCTCCTAGTCTTTTCGATTTCTCTAATAATAAGGTAAGCTCGTTGGATCCACTTCATCCTCAAAACAAGAGACAGAAAAAAAAAAAAAAAAAAAAAAAAAGAGTTTCGTCTTCTTCTTGGTATGCATTGTCCAATGGTGAACTCTGATTTTTTATCTAAATCCAAAACTTATGCAGCGCCTTAAAGCTTCAGGGTCCATTCCGCCACCATCATCTTTTTGTTGGCCATTAAGCATCAGAATTCAATATTGCATATGAGATGTTGTCCTGGGCCATATATTAATGGAAAAAAAGGTAAAAAGTATTCATAGGTCCATATATGTTTTTTTGAAATGTTGTTTATTGAGAATGAAGTGCCACATATTGAAAACGAATTAAAACCAAAAAAAAAAAAAGGATATTTTAACGAAAAATCCGTGGTACTGTTCATTTTAACGAAAAAAATCATTTTTTTTACACTAAAAAGTCAAACCTGATATTATTAACTTTACCTTTTATTTTATCCTTACCGTTCAAATTTAAAATTTTCAAATCTTTTTCATTAGTTTTATTAAAAAAAAAATGCAAGTCTTCTGCTTAGATATATAAAATTGATTTCAATTATTTTCTTGACTGTTTGGTTGTGATGTGCTTTACCGATTAATCAAGGGTTTACAGTCTGTGTTAACTCTGCTTTTACTCCTTTAAACGGTGGGTGTTATCATTTTCTTTCTTTCTTTTCCTCCTCTACTTTTGTGCCCTAGTAGCTGGTAGCTAGTAAAGTTTTAGCTAGTGCTCCATTAAAGCTTCTGTCGTGTCTTTCATTTGATTTTAAGGTTTTAAAAAACATTAGACCCTAATCGGGCGGCGAGCTACCGTTTAGCGCCTAGACGGCTAGGTAGGATCTAGACGGGGTGTTTAGACGGCCTAGACAGATTTAGATAAATTTCTTGTATATCATGTAAATAAATACATATTGACACATAAAAAATTATATTTATATAAAATTTATGAATAAGATAATAAAAGAATAATAAAATATAAAAAGAATATTTAGTTTTTAAATAATAAATGTTTAAAAACCCCACCTAGTGGGTTGGGTTGTTCATAAACATTTAAAAATCAAATGCTTGTTCATAAAAATTCACGTGTGAGAGCTTTGACACCTCCCCTCCACCCCCCCCCCCCCCCCCCACTTTTTCACATCAGGAAGGATTCCAAAAGGCCAAAGGTGGAGCTGTTTACGCCTTGGAAAGCGGACTCACATTATTTTTTTTGGGTTTTCTTTTCCTCTTCTGCCTTGGAAAGAGGAAAGCCGGACACGCATTATTTTTTTGTGTTTTCTTTTCCTCTTCTGCCTTGGAAAGAGGAAAGCTGGACACACATTATTTTTTTTGGTTTTCTTTTCCTCTTCTGCGTTGGAAAGAGGAAAGCCCCATTAATGTTTTGAATTTTTTTTACTTTTTCTCTTCTTCTCCTTCTCCGATATTTTTAACTGTAAACGATGAATGTAATATAAAATTTGCTAAGTATTCTTGGGTACGAAAACTGTTAAAAGACAGTATTCTTGAGTTATTTAACTCGAAATGTAAAGTATTAACATAATATATATAATTGACCATGAAATTTTAAGTGGTTAAGGAAAACTATATTATATTAGCTATATAAATCATGCACTATAGTTAATATTATTGATCTAAGTTTTGTCCGATAGAGAACATGGTTTATGTTAATTTTACATATATAAAATACATGGGTAAACGGTTACCCGTTTATAACCGCGGTTAATACCCATAACCGTCCATTTAAATTTCGCGGGTAAACGGTTATACCCATAACCATTTATTTATCTAAACGGTTATCCATAACCGTAACCGTGAAATTTAAATGGGTGGATAACCGCGGTTACCCTAACCGATGGGTATTTGCCCATCCCTACCCACCGCTAGATGTTTCTACACCCAGCACGAGTAATGATATTCATATCATGTTTTTGTACCACATTTCATACCATCTTAGGTGACATTTGATGTGAACATCTATATTATTTGAATTAATCAGATTTTTTAATTTAGTTCATTATTTAATAAACTAATAATTAAGAAAAACTAATTAATTAAATGATGATTGTGGTATACGAGAAGTCTTTCTCATTCATTTTCTTGGGTTTTGCAAATTTTTCAAATGATATGGCTATCCACATCAAATACCACCTAAGATGGTATAGAAATGTAGAACAAAAATATTGTATGAATAGCATTTTACTCCACCCAGCACTTCCAAATGGAAGCAACCAGTCCAATTTTATTTGTATCTTCAGTACGAATTTATACATCCAGCGCTACACGTTTCTGACGCCTTCTTTCAGCTTTCTTTCAGCTGAGAAAATTAAATCTCCTTCAATTTCTAGTTTCAAAAAATAAGGGTTGAGAAAAAAAAAACAAATAATAATATTGCAACTATTTTGTCAAGTGTCTTCGTCTCATAAGGTGTAAGATGAGAGGTTAAAATTTTTTTGATGTAAACTTGAATACTGCTAAAATTATATAACCGTTAGACGATTACCAGTAAAGCAATATTATACACTAAAAGTAAAGGGAATGATGAGATATCATAATGTACATTTATGTTGATGATATAATGCTAATAGACCAAAGAAAGTCATAAATTGGAGTCCATTTGGAATGAGGAAATTTCAAACCTCAATCCATTATTATTATTGTTATTATTACTACTTGAACAAACGATATTATTTACATTAAAGGGGTAGGAAATTAGACTAAGTCTCACAATAAGCTATCAATAATGTGGTTCAAATTTGTCGTTGACGAGAATCGAACCTAAGAACTATTACTTACAAATCTAGAAGAATATCACTATAGCGTAATACTAAATGACTTCTCAATCTAATATTTTTATGATTTCATATAATATGACATCCTTATTTATATAGAATAGGAACTAGAACCATTCTGATTCTTGAGTTTCATGCGTTTACTAAAGAATATCTACATAAATAAAATAAACAAGAAGTACTTCAAAGAAGAGCTCATAAGGGTATAACCAGCCCAGGATGGGTGCCTCGTCAAAACCTAGTAAGGTAGCAAAAATCCAGTAGGAAAAATGTTCCTAATCGTAGGAAAAAGAGTACATTTAGGTCAAGTGAGCATACTTCTGGATACTCCCCTGAGTTTGACAGAACTTTCAAATGAAACTACAAGCATCGCAAATGAGAAAGTTACACATACCAATTCCTCGAATAAGTTCTGGAAGGTAGACTTCGACAATGACGTTGTTAGAGTTCGGCAAGGTTGTCCAGGATCAGGCTGCTTGACTTCAATCTTCTAATGCTCATGCTGATGTAGACACAATATGCTTGACGTTGACTTGTTGGATGTATCATGATCTGATCGATACATACAGCGTTGTCTTCATGGATCGTTGTTGGAACTCAATGATGGATGAAAATCGCTTTTTTTTTGTTTTTTGATCAGTTTAATTAAATGTTTATAAAAAAGGTGGAAATCAATTTCAACATATAATAATATGGATTTGAATCCTCTCCGAATTCCCTCACTGCGGATTCCGGAGATCAATGCACAAGGACCATTCATCAAATATCGTTAGGGTTTATGTAATTCAAGCCGGAAATATCTTTCATTAGGGGTGAGATTCTACTGCAATATACAAGTCTAAAAGAACAGAAACTGCTACATTCTCTGTGTATATGGTTAGGGTTTATGTAAATTCCAGTCACCTCTACAGGAACAAAGTGTTTCACCGTCCTCCTCCTTCGCCTCGGTCTGGCAAAAATGTTGCTCTATGCGTATGATTGAATCAAAAACTGAGTCAGTTCATTCTCTAGTTCACCTCCGCGTCGCTGCTCCTGCAACAATTATAACTTCATCTCGATTAACGACCATAAATGTATGAACTCCCAAATCGGGTAAAAATCTAGAGAGAGAGAGAGAGAGCAGTACGTACATCCTTGAGTTCACGCATACGTTGTTGCATCTGCACCAATTGCAATTTCATGTAAATTAAGAGACTAATAAAAAATACATGTAACGTAAAACTTGAACTACCTTTAAACTAAGTTCTTCAATCCGTTTCTCCGTTGCGAGCATCCTGGACGTGACAAAAGACGTGAGAAATCGCATATTATAATGTACAGATATCAGAATTGTTCTTCGACAAGAAAATTGGTCTTCCGCGAATGCAGCAACTAAAGTCACCAGTAACTCACCCAAATCCATCCTTAGAAATGTTTACGTAAATGATGAACTACCGTGTTTGCTTTTTACTTACTCTGACCGAAGCCTTCTGTTTTCTCGAATCAAAATTATCTTCTGTGAAATTTGCTTCGTGTTCTCGATGCTATTCTTAGACTGCCAACAAAATACATCGAGGACCGGTAATAAGTGTTTGCTAGTAACAGTAATAAGTTTGATTCTGAGTTTTTGGTTCAGCAAACCTGTTCGGTAATGTACTGGACATCAGTTCCATCATGTCTCGTGTGCCTTTTCGCAAGTTGTGGTTCCAATGGCGTATCAAGATCCTTCCTCTTTTTGACGTGTCCTGCTAACACAGGAAACGGATTTAGTAGACAAGCAAAGTATGAAATTAATGCAGTTTCCAATCGTTCAAAAATTATTGACTGCATAGTTTCACCTTCTGAGGAGATATCTGCTGTTATTTGCAGTCCACTGGATGAAGCATCTGATATGGCGACTTGGGGATCTTCTAAGGATCCCGCTGCACCAGAAGATGCTTCATGAGAACCGTGATTCAGTAACAAAGCTAGGTGCAAAGAATTTCTAGTTCTTGAAGAAGGTGATTTTGGACGACGCAGTCTCTTAGAACGAACTTTTTTCACAGTCTGATAACCGGCGACTTTGGAATATTTCTTCCTGCCAAGGTAAACAGAAAATGGATCAAACAGGAAATTACAATTCTTTGTCATTGTATAGATACCGGAGTTCATAAATGACGTTTCGCAAAGTTAATTTATAGGCTCATAAACTGCTCTATGAACCAAATTTTTCCTCTTTCAAGGTTGAAGTAATACAAACTTGAGGCAGACAATATTTACAGAACTAAGAAAAATCCGATTAATGTCACAGATAAAATTGAAAATTCAGTTTTCAAACTACTTCCATAAATCCATAGAAGTATATTGAGATTAACATAAAAACCAGGTAAGAGGAGGCTCACCAGTACTCCACCGTCATTTGCTTTAAACGATCTTCAAGCTTGTGGAAGAGGGAAGTTTTTTCAAAATCTTGCTTATTGTGAGTAGGCTGAATAAAATTTGGTTCCAGGACACCTACAATATTATCACATAAATCAACAAACATATACAACGATTTGAACTAGATACACCCTTAAACAAAATCTTGAGAACGAGATAAGTGCAGTCAGGAGTTCTCACCGACAACTCCTCTCCCGGTACTGCCTGTCATTTGTTTAAGTACACGCCAAAATGGCTGCAAAATGTTAATGAATGTTAAATAAGAAAATAATAAGTGATGAACCAAAAGTTTACTTTGTTCTAGGAGTGAGGAACAAGATTACATGCACACATCCCTCGTCGTTATAAATCCTGGAGTGCAATACTCAAATTTATACAGATGCCATATCGAATTATAGTATCATTCCTTTCCTGAAAATTTGCAAACAGCAATCCATCCCACAGCATTTCATGAACGTAGTTTAGAACTCTATACTACGTACTGAAGGCTAGTAGAGCCTTACACGAAACATTGAGGGTTCTATGGAGGTTACAAAGCACATGTAGCAGAAATAGTTAGTGCAGTTCACTGACCATAAATTAGCAACACTTTTCACTGTGTAAAATATCGGAGATAGGTTGGTGAGTCTTATTACCAAAACATGTGTAACGAACAATTTAAGAGATCAAAAGTACCAGTATCAGACGATTCCGATGGTAGATATTGAAACCATGAATATTAGCACGTGCAGCTTCCTTCCAAAATCCTATTGCGGTAATATATTCAAGCTGAAAATTTAAGAAATTACCCATGGTAAAGCCAGTGGATACCAAAAAAATGCATGCTCACAAGAGCATGTGGGGATGAAAAGGATTGAGACGGAGTTATTGATCACAAAAGATTTTTATTAATACAGATCCACTTTTTGAGTTATAACTATCAAACCATAAGCTACCAGTATAATGTTTAAAACCCTAAGAAAATTGTGAACCATGAAGCAGTTGGATACACATTACGCACATAGAGTAGAAGACACGAGTCCATGACTACTCTTCAGACATGTTTTATTAAGAAGAAAAGTGAACCAACTTCCTCATGATGTTACTGTATTATGTATGGTCATGTTGTCTCTAGTAGTAAGAAGAAAAGATGTAATCTGTATAATTTTCTCTATTGGCAAGTATCAAGTCAACCACTTAACTAACGGAAAAATGAAACTGATGTGATGCATAAGTTCAGATGTGTCTGGTAAATTACAGGGTGCAATTAGTAGCAGCTAAAAATTAGCATGGAGGTGTGGAGGAATTGTAGACAGCACAAACCTCCAGATTTCCATCAGTTGTCGGCCTATACTTGATAGTTCCTTCAGTTTTCGGCCTATACTTGATGAACTCAACAAAATTGAGATAAAAGGCAACATTACGGCGCTCAACATCTTGTCCACGCAAAATTATCCGAAAGTACTGTGGTAGCTGCCTATACAGGACTGATGCATATGCCTGTGGAGCATGAAACCATCATTAATAAAGACAAACTTTGTGTGGTCAACTTCAAAATGTGAACACCATACTTACACGGAGAGAGTGCTGATACAGGTTAGCAACATGCTGAACATGACGTTTCAATGTGCCAAGTTCTTTGACGCCATTAATACAAATATCCTGCAAGAACAAGAACAAGATTACGGTAGCAATGCGTCCAATTTGATTCAAAGTAAATGAAATGAAGAAAAGGGATGAACATAACCTCAGGATCAGAATTAAAATCTAGTTCCATATCCTCATCATCATTTAGCCAAAGATTGTAAACGACAATTTTGGTTCCATGATCCCCTATATCATCAAACTGACAATTGGGTTAATAAATAACACACATCTATATAGACTTAAGTGCACATCATGTCTGCATGAATCCATGTATTATATGTACACATGGAAGGATGTAGGGTCTAAATAACCTCTGTAATAAAGAACACTATCTACTTTAAGGGAATCAACACATAGGAATGCAGCAGTATTTGTCATGAGATTTTTGTTTTGTGCTAAGATTAACAACAAATTATTTTCACACGCCTACTTGCTTCAGCAGCTCCTCTTCTGTTGAATAAGGAGACCACTGCAACAGCATGGTCAGATTACAAGAAAAATGGTCTTCATCATGCAGAATTATGGGGCCAAATGTTCCAGCTGATGAATCAAACTCATAATCCACCTGCAGTAGTTGAAGAATCACTCTGAGTTCTGAGTTATATAGTTATTGGGATTCCTATAATGGTTTGTTAGAGAAACTGAAAATGCTATCAAAGTAGCATCAATGCCTTCCATTTGGATGAACCAACAAAAAAACTAAAAATATTTCACCCATTGTAGACTCCACAGTTTGGCATGAATATCACCAATCTAGTTTGGGAGAACTTGCAAAAGATTTTATCAATATATAAGAGGATGCTATGAAATCAAACTCACCACTGGTACAACTATCTTGTTGTAGCCCATACGAGCCAAAAATGTATAAGAAAGGAGTCCAACACTTTGAGTCAGTCTCCTGCGAAGGTCATAAACCAATCAAAACAGAACCTTATTGAATTGTAAACCGGTCTCTCTCTCTTTCTCGCTTATACCAGCAATAGCAATAGTTATTTAATAACAAGGAAAACGTACTACAAACAGAGTAAGTGAAAATATATGTTTTGGGCCAGACCTTGATGCCAAGTGGCGACTGAAGACAATAACATCTGCTCCAAGTCTCATAGAGCTGGTCTTGAAGCCATTTCCATCTGAAAGGTGAAAGGGTTCCCAACTAATACAAAAGAGCCAATATATCATGCAAAAGATTCAGTGGACAAAACGAAGTACAATCCATACATTGTCCAATGGTGAACTCTGATTTCTTATCTGAAAATCCAAAACTTATGCAGCGCCTTAAAGCTTCAGGGTCCATTCCGCCACCATCATCTTTTTGTTGGCCATTAAGTATCAGAATCCAATATTGCATATGAGATGTTGTCCTGGTCCATATACTATTGGAAAAAATGGTAAAAAGGATTCATAGGCCTACCTTGAATTACCAAAGCTGTATTCCCATGCCGTGGGATCGACATCTTGTCTATGCTAACAAAAGTAGCTCCATTTTGTATCTAATCCACACAGACAAAGGTTGTTATTAAATAATTGTAGTCCCTGGTTCAACAGAAATCAAAGGTAACATAAATAAGCACACTCAAAGAACCTTTTGTAATTATTATTTCTTTGTTTTTTTTAGGCAATAGAGCAAATGAAATCAAAGTACGATACAGATAAGCAAGACAAATCATTCAACTTTCTACTGAAACTAAAATGTAAGAATACTAGCAATGGATACATTGTGTAAACAAAATAACGACCACAAGGGTGCTTCCCTAATCAATTTACTCTATTTCCCACAACCAGAATATAGAAGAGAATCATGAGATGAAAAGGAACTAATGAACATTGCAAAGGCAAAAACAGAGAAATCAGAATTATAAGGGCAAGGGGGATTTGGGCAATTACCTCATCAACTGCATTGTCGAGCAACTCTGCCATGGCTGCAAACAAGTGATCAGAAAGAGCACAAAGAAGGGGATACATAGAGAAACAAGAAAAGAGAAGCCAACGACACATATAAACTGAAAATACCTCCAAAAGCCCACTTATGTGAAGTGGCATTTGAGTGAAGGAACTTAGGATGTATGTGCATACGGTTTATTCCATCTGCAAACCAAAACTTGTAAATAAAATGGTCTGAAGATTTTAGATTTTTTATTTTGCAACAAAAGTAGGAATCATGACAAGAGCATTCTTAGGAGCATGCAAACAACTATATTTTTCATATACGGGTTCTTCGATTTTTGTTTTGTAATCATTTCTTGCCCATTTCACAAACAGCAAATGTTTTAGTTCTTAATTTTTCAGCCCAGATAATTACTCTTACTAGTAAAAAATTCAACAGCTCCATATCAACCGTTCAAGAGGAGTCAATACTGGAATTCAATACACCAATGAATTTTACAACTTTTAATCTCTTCAAAGTCCAGTAACAGCTTTAAATACCCAATTACGGTTAAATGCAAACACCTTAAGGATAATAGCAATCGGAATATTGTGAAAAGATGATTGCCCTGGCGGAATGCCATTGAAGCGGGGCACAATTGAAGAAGGTGGTGTGACGCAAGAACTTCAAAACAAAGTAATGAAGAGCAAACAAAGTGAAAAGATACAATAAAAGTACAAAAATATTTTACACTGATTTGCAGCTTGGTGCCCCTTTCCCTTCCCTACTTCGTAGTCTCCCGCTTTCCAAAATTGCTTACAAATCGGTGTTGGACATGCCGAGTCTGAGGGTGCAGGCTCAGCCTCCCTTCTGCAGTTTTCCATACCCGACTCGCCCATTTCATCATCACTGCATAAATCTATGATTTCTGAAGTGCTCATTCTGATCTGCAAACCAAAACAAATAGAGTGAAATCCAAATAATTCTCACCGGGATCTTATTGATTAAACATGTGCGAGAGATGTATGCATATATCCTACAAACAAACCAAAAGCGCACAAAAGGTGCAAACAAGAAGCGACGGCGGTGCCAAGAGAGGATGAGCAGCTGCAACAATCCTAATGCAACTAAAGAGAGGAGTACTACTTTCAACGTGATGCTAAATGAAATTGAAGGTTGCCAAACAATGACCGTAGCGTAGTCAGAGAGTAAAATATGCAGAAAAGAGAGCTGGCATTCAAGAGATTGATCGAAAAGTTTCGATAGTGTTTATCTTAACGAAAAATAATACATTTTCACTAAAAAAAAATCGATCATCGTACTATTTACTTTACTCTTTTAAAGTAATTTTCATTAGTTTCCTTAAAAAAAAAAAAAAGAAGCAAAATCCAAAGAATCAAGCAAGAAAAATTTTGTGAGCTGCATTGCTAAATTCTAAAGCCATGAAACGGATACACAGAGAGATGGCAGTGACTAGTGAGGCAGAACCAAAGATAATCAAAACCCAGCTCAAGATACACAAAATAAGCACGCATGAATAAGAAGATGAAACGGGAGTTGCTAAAAATGCAATAAATAATAGCTCAGCACTTAAAAAAACAAAAAATAAATGCAGAAAAATATCAGAAACAAAAAAACCCACATCGAAGAAAGCTCAAAACTGAAAACCCACATCAGAGAAAGCTCAAAGATGAAGAAGGAAGAAACCCAACCCGGAAAGAAGGAAGATACCAAGATTTGAAAGAAAACCCAGAAGTCTGAGCAGCTAAAAACCCAGGAAACGAAGGCTCCCAATAGCTCACCAGGAAATCTGAACTCACAAATGGAATGAGGGGTTGAGTGGAAGAAAGTAGTGAGAGGAAGAGAGAGAGAGAGAGAAAGACCAAATGAAAAGCTCCTCCAAAATCGCTCCAATTGACGACAATCATGAAGGTTTAGTGGGAGAAAAAAAAGGCGTGTACTGTCTACTGTGTACGGAAAAAGCAGAGTACATACCAAAGTTGCCGCCTTTAGCTTTCCTTGTGATGGAAGTTATACAATAATTAAACAACTTTTATTTTTCTTTTCAAGAGAAACATGACCCCTTTCTATTTTGCTATTTCGTATTTTTGTTTAATAATTTTTAAACAAAATGGGTACTCCCACTCTATCGGTTTTTGTTTAATAATTTTTAAAAATCCGACTCTTTTTCTTTTTGGTGGCACAACGGATTAAACAATTCGAATTAAAAACGAAAAATATAACAATCCAGAAGAGAAAACTTAAACAAATGACTCTTGGTTTATTAGAGATTTCATAAATGTCGCGTGCTAAGAGACCTATTTCATGTGAGAGAGTGATGCCTTGGTGCACGTTGCATTTTTATTTATAAATTGTAAAGTTTCTCCTTTTTACTTTTTTTTTGGTCATACAACCTGGATCTCACTAACTTTTGAAAATAAGATTTTAGGCAAAATCGATGATGTGTGTAGTGGAATAAATGAAATAAGACACAAAATTTACGAGGTTCCTCTACAGTCAGTGTGACTGGAATATGTCATCAGTACAGTAGTGGTACTTTCATTTATAATCTGAAATAATAGAAGTGCAAAGATAACTCTCTCTGTTTTCTTTTCTCTTCTCTCTCTTCCTTCTATTTCTCTTCTCTGCCGAGTTGTGTGTGTCAGCTCTCCTTCTTCTCATAAAAGATTATTGTAGCAATACTATTTACTTTATAAATTTTCTTCAAATGAATAGTGAAAATACTATGCATGAATAGTAACTCATCCGTTTTTCTTCACATGAATAGTTTATTTTTCTTTAGATGAATAGTAATAAACTATTCATATACGTCATCCATATATTATATTACAACAACAACAGAAGTATAATTTATCACATCCTAAATTTGCCTTTAGGCTAGAAATTAAATTCATGGGTTGGTAATGATAGGAAGGTGACAAGAAAGTACCCAAAATTTTGAAATAAAAAGTAATTAATGCTTATTAAGGGCTCGTTTGGATGTGTTTTTAAAATAACTGAAAGTGCTTTTGGTGAAAATGTTTTTGGAACTAATCATTGGTAAAAATGCAAGTAAATCCTGGAAAATCACTTAAAGTCTTTCCTGAAAGAAGCACATAACTGGTGTTTCTTGCTGAAAGCACTTAAAGTGTTTTTGGAACCCAAAAACATTTTCTCTAAAAGCGCTTTTAACAATTTTAAAAGTACATCTAAACGAGCCATAAGATTTTCACGAGGAAAGAAACGATTTCCCAAGGACAACAGAGCACTTTATTTTGCTCAATATTTTCTCATAATAATCAAGGAAATCATTTCTCAATCATGGCCTATAACTATGAACATGAAAAATGCAACAATTTCTCATTCTGAAATCTACTTTTCCCGCAAACCAAACAAGCCCTTATAGATCCCGCAAATCAAACAATTGGACAAGCGTCAAACAAAGGAGGAGTCACATTAGTTCTTTAGCAAGAGATGCTGCTAATTGTGTGCAGTCAAGCTTTGTTCATACTTTTTTAGGAAAACTAATGAAAAGTTCAAAAAAAAACTTTAATTTTAATTAAAAATAACAAATAAAGGTGTAGTGAATAGTAACACAAAAATGTAAAAATGTGATTTTTCGTTAAAAATAAATAGTACTGTAAGTGTTTCGTTAATTTTTTTTTTTTTTCTACTTTCTTTCTTGATGTTTGTATACTTTTGGCTTGCAGGGAGAAAAAGATAAAAGAAAGGTAGAAGAGGAAAGTAAATAAAGCAATTTGCGAAAAGGAAGTCAACATATTTCTGAGAATTTGATAGCACCGGACAGAGGCTACTATATTTGCATTTTCCACTGGCCATATATGGGAAGAGGATCCTTTCCGATTTCGCTTTGTGAGCATCCTAGGAATTTCAATATTATAATCGTTCATCATACATTATACGATTATTTTTTGTTTGATATTATTTATGTTTAATTTTAAATAAAAAATCAAATAATTTATGACCGCACGATATATGATGAATGATTAAGATGTGAGGATCCTAGATCTTTAGGATTTCCACAAAGTAAATCCAGATGAGATCCAATTGTCATATACGTAGTCCAAGTTAAAATTAAGCCAAAAAAAGTAAAAGAAAAAAGGAAATCAAATGAAAAAATGGCAGGTACTGCCAAAAGTGGGATGACTACCACCAGCCAACGCGGAATACATTATTTTTGTCGCATTCAGTTCACACGGCCCAGACCATATGCTGTCGAAATGACGAAATAAGCAAAAGCAAAATGACGAAATAAGCAAAAGCAAAATTCAATTGTGAGATCGACAGTCTAGTCTGCAATTCTGCATAAACCCAAATATAGAATGCCAGTTGGGAGTATTTACGTTGAATAAATTTAAATTTTGAGATCTCTGTGTAGTGGAATATGAGTGGTTTGAAAAAAATTTCAACGTGATGGGAACATGGACCGGTATACTATGTATCAAAATACGAGTGGTTGGATATTTGGAAGAAAAAAAAATTTCAACCACTTGTATTATGACACTTGATGTAGCTGTTTTTTATGCTTACTAAAAAATATCTCCACATGGTGGGCATTATCACCACTTTATGAGGGTGATGAGCAAAAATGCATAGGAAAATGATAAAAGCACATATATTTTAGTTTTTCACACATTTTTATTTAATTTTGTTTTTTGTTTTTGTTTAATTTATTTAATTTTATAGCCTGAATTAAATATATGTACGTGAGAAATTAAAAAAAAAAGTGTGAAATGAATTGCGGGCAAAATCATACACAATCCAATAGCATAATTTGACTGCATATGAATGTATGTTTGAGTTGAGTTCATGTGAATTAGTGAGCCGTTGAGAAAATTAAGTTGAATTTTATTTTAAAGTTACTGTCTATACAATTGGTGAGCACTTCTAATGAGAAGATGCAACTTTGATATGCAAAAATTAATTTATATCACATTTCACATTTTCCACATACGTATGTGAATTGTACTCCGATAAATGTATAAAATCTCATTTAATTTTCTCATTTTGATTGACAAGAATCATCACTAAGAAAATGTAAAAAAAGATGTGAATTTAGGTTTTTGTTTATATTTTTCGATGAAGATGAATATTTTGTTGAACTTTATATGTTTACAAAATCCACAATTTGACGATGCGAATCCGATTCGACTGTGGCATGTCTGCTAAGACTGCAATTGGATTAAATTGCCCTCGACGCCTAAAAAAGGTAGGGTAGAAGCCCATTGGGCTGCCCAGTCATAAGCTGCCGGGCCTTGAGCCTGACGATAGTGGCTGACGACATCAATGACGTCGTGCAGCAGAAGCCCGGTCCCACCCACGTGCAGCTAACTGAGCCTACGGCTCGTTTTTTCTGGGCTGACAAGGAGTAATGTTATTCATACCATGTTTTTATACCTTATTTCTATATCATCTTAGGTGGCATCTAATGTGGACAGCTACATCATTTTAAAAATTTGCAAAATCAAAGAAAATGAAGGAGAAAAACTCTTCGTATATCACAATCATCATCTAATTAACTAGTTTTTTTTAATTATTAATTTATTAAATAATGAACTAAATTTAAAAATCTGATTAATTTAAATGATATGGTTGTCCACATCAAATGCCACCTAAAGTGGTATGAAAATATGATATAAAAACATGGTATGAATAACATTAGTCGACAATGAGACATACAACTCTAGTATGAACAAGTTGGTTTGATTGATGAGGGAGATTTTTGTACACATATTTTTCTTTTTTAACAAACGATATTATTTACATTAGGGAATGAACTTAGCCTCACAATAGGCTAGTAATAATGTGATTTATTGTTTACATTTTTCAACTTCTCACGCACCATTGTTTAATTAATTTCGTTTCTGTTTGATTTATTAGTTTAATGTAAAAAAATAAAGAGATGAGCGTGACAGGTTAAAACACGGTATGAAAATCGTATCGCTTATGATTAGTATATAGGTTAAAAACACTGAAAATCATCTCTCCTAGATGAAGAGTTTGACGAAGGTAGAGGTTAATTGATAATGCTAAACGTCAAATATTTGAAGACGAGGTTGCTGCCAACATTCGAGAAGAAGAGGTTGGTGCCAAAGCTGAAGAGGATGAACGCAAAACCATCACATACCAAAAACAGTATTTGATCACGTACGTGAGAAGGCAAAGAACTTGGGAACTTCCTTGTCTTGGTGGCATCAAATGGTGTGCATTCTGCATCCTCAGAGCCCTTGGTTTTGACAAGAAAACGTGCTCGTGAGAAGCAGCTCGAACCCTATAGCAAATTCGAGGTTCTGGAAGAGTTGCAATGCAATAAAATTCCAAGACGGACTGCGGTGAATCCATGTTCAGAACCCAAAGAGGCAGAACAAAAGTGTTGGAATGCATGAAGTCATATCTTTTGTTAAAATGCATGCATGAAATAAACATGTTGGATGACTAGTGAAATTAGGCTAGTCAACCTTCTTTGTGTAAATTAGGCAAGTTAGAAATTAGGCAAGTTAGGCAAGTTAGGCAAGTTAGGCTTATGTTCTCTTTCTTTTCCTATATAATGTTTCATCTTGTAATTGTTTTGATATGAAATACACATCCAAAATTCAACATGGTATCAGAGCAGGAACTCGAAATTCCTGGCTTTGTTGATCGTTTCCGCTAAGTTTCTTTTACTCTAAGCCAAGATGGCTGGAGAACATTTACTCTAAGCCAAGATGGCTGGAGAACTTTTACTCTAAGCCAAGATGGCTGGAGAACATTTACTCTAAGCCAAGATGGCTGGAGAACATTTACTCTAAGCCAAGATGGCTGGAGAACTTTTACTTGGCTTGGCTGGAGAACTTTTACTCTAAGCCAAGATGGCTGGAGAACATTTACTCTAAGCCAAGATGGCTAGAGAACATTTACTCTAAGCCAAGATGGCTGGAGAACATTTACTCTAAGCCAAGATGGCTGGAGAACATTTACTCTAAGCCAAGATGGCTGGAGAACATTATGAAGCTGAGAGCTCGATGGATGCTTTAGCTCTACCTAACGTTGTTCAAGTTTGTGGCACGAAGCCATTATTCTTTGTTTGCGGCACGAAGCCAGCCATTATTCTTTGTTTGCGGCACGAAGCCATTTCAAGTTTGTTTGTTTGCGGCACGAAGCCATTACTGTTTGTTTGCGGCACGAAGCCATTTCAAGTGGGAATTTGGTAACATGGCTCAGCAAGAAGCAAAGCGTTATTTTTACTAAACCTCTTTCTACGGTTCAGTTCATGCGCATTCTGTCCAAGCTTGGCTCAAGGAATCCCCTCGATCCAGCTTGAGGGGGAGTGTTGGAATGCATGAAGTCATATCTTTTGTTAAAATGCATGCATGAAATAAACATGTTGGATGACTAGTGAAGTTAGGCTAGTCAACCTTCTTTGTGTAAATTAGGCAAGTTAGAAATTAGGCAAGTTAGGCAAGTTAGGCAAGTTAGGCTTATGTTCTCTTTCTTTTCCTATATAATGTTTCATCTTGTAATTGTTTTGATGTGTATTTCATATCAAAACAATTACAAGATGAAACATTATATAGGAAAAGAAAGAGAACATAAGCCTAACTTGCCTAACTTGCCTAACTTGCCTAATTTCTAACTTGCCTAATTTACACAAAGAAGGTTGACTAGCCTAACTTCACTAGTCATCCAACATGTTTATTTCATGCATGCATTTTAACAAAAGATATGACTTCATGCATTCCAACACTCCCCCTCAAGCTGGATCGAGGGGATTCCTTGAGCCAAGCTTGGACAGAATGCGCATGAACTGAACCGTAGAAAGAGGTTTAGTAAAAATAACGCTTTGCTTCTTGCTGAGCCATGTTACCAAATTCCCACTTGAAATGGCTTCGTGCCGCAAACAAACAGTAATGGCTTCGTGCCGCAAACAAACAAACTTGAAATGGCTTCGTGCCGCAAACAAAGAATAATGGCTGGCTTCGTGCCGCAAACAAAGAATAATGGCTTCGTGCCACAAACTTGAACAACGTTAGGTAGAGCTAAAGCATCCATCGAGCTCTCAGCTTCATAATGTTCTCCAGCCATCTTGGCTTAGAGTAAATGTTCTCCAGCCATCTTGGCTTAGAGTAAATGTTCTCCAGCCATCTTGGCTTAGAGTAAAAGAAACTTAGCGGAAACGATCAACAGAGCATCCATCGAGCACTCAGCTTCATAATGTTCTCCAGCCATCTTGGCTTAGAGTAAAAGAAACTTAGCGGAAACGATCAACAGAGCCAGGAATTTAGAGTTCCTGCTCTGATACCATGTTGAATTTTGGATGTGTATTTCATATCAAAACAATTACAAGATGAAACATTATATAGGAAAAGAAAGAGAACATAAGCCTAACTTGCCTAACTTGCCTAACTTGCCTAATTTACACAAAGAAGGTTGACTAGCCTAATTTCACTAGTCATCCAACATGTTTATTTCATGCATGCATTTTAACAAAAGATATGACTTCATGCATTCCAACACTATAGGAACGGTATTTGACTTTGTTCCTACTAGCATGACAGTAGTATCCATACTCAACTCAGGGGGCTTCTAGGAGGATGTTTTTCTTTCTTGGTTGAATAACCAGAATCCGCCACCTTCGATTTATTGGTCACCGGAAAATTCTTAGCTTTTGTTCGAATGTGTAGAATTGTATTCTCTTGATTTCACCAATATCACAATAATACAAATATATGAGTCAAGCGACTTATAGTACAAGTAAACTTAGGTCCACAAGGATTTACAAAGCCTAGCCCAACATAATCGTAACCAGATTCTCCTACTAACAACCCCCTTCAAACTTTGCCGTCTCAGGGTGACAAATTTGGATCCCAAAAGTTCTAAGCACGGCTTGAGAAGCTCTTTGGTGAGAACATCCGCAAGCTGGTCAACAGAAGGGATAAACCGTACCTTGTGCTCAAATATTGTTTCTTCTCTTGAAGTTTTGAAAGTTCCATCTTCAGGTTCAAGAGGAAGACCAGCTTCTACATCCACATTACATATATAAGGACTAGAGTGATTAGTATGTGTTTGAGTGTGTATTCGGGTAACGATCCTACCTCTGTCATCCATCTGGTTTGCGGTCATGGACGGAGCCAATGAAGGCTCACTGGGGGTAGATGCCTCCACTTAAGTAATTCGTTTGTTTAGTTGCAGACTACAATTATATAATATATACACGGGTTATCTTTGAAGAAAATATTGTATCTAATATCCAACATACATTCATTATACTTATACTACATATCAAATATTATATGAGCAATAGTGCTCTTGTTCTGTCATTCAAACCGAAAAAACCCTCTCCCGCCTATCATGTACTTATATTTTTCTCATCACTTTGCCACTTTCCACTACTATATTGAAATTTTTGTAACATTGAAATTGTGATACATCATCATTTGAAACCATCCTTAATATCATATTGCGTATAACCATACTATAATAAGGTTTTCTTAGTTGTTTTCGGTTTTCTCCACTAGAAGAAATTTCTGGCTCCGTCTCTGTTCGCGGTATAGCCGAGCTTCTGGGAATAGGGAGATTGTTCATGTTATGTTGCTTTTTGTTGGAATGCATGAAGTCATATCTTTTGTTAAAATGCATGCATGAAATAAACATGTTGGATGACTAGTGAAATTAGGCTAGTCAACCTTCTTTGTGTAAATTAGGCAAGTTAGAAATTAGGCAAGTTAGGCAAGTTAGGCTTATGTTCTCTTTCTTTTCCTATATAATGTTTCATCTTGTAATTGTTTTGATATGAAATACACATCCAAAATTCAACATATAGACACTGCACTCGTCTCATATTCGGGAACCAGGGAAGTAGACACATTTCTTGGATTTGAGAGAGTATCTTTTCGTTCCTATGATGTTTCTTCCGATGAGAAATGTTAAGGATACTCTCTTAAAGTGGGACTCCATCGACTCTTTGTCACCTCACAATTTGACGTTAATTCTAGTGTCAACATTATAAAACATTGTTTAAAAAATACGAGATGACAAAGAGTACATGCCAAGTTCCATTTTTGAGAGAGTCTCATTAGCATTTCCTTTCTTCCGAGCATCGAGTCACAGCCTTGATTTCTGATAGCATTTAGAGCCTAATGATTGCAAACTTCAATTTAAGAGTTGTAGCAGCTTTTTCCTTGCTAAGATTCTCTAAATGTTTTCTTAATAACCTCCAATAGTAAGTTGTGTCACATGTTTTGGCATGAGAAGTGACTTTCACATTCCTAGTTTCTAGTGTTTTTATCCTTTAGATTATCTCTAAAGTTAGATAAAATTGAAGAAGTGCATGCAGAGAAAATGCGGTGGGAAAATCATTTTCTATAAAAAAAATAGTAAGTGTAACACTACACTACTCATAATTGACTAGTAAATGTGGCGCAAATAGCATATTTTAGTGTATACAATTTAAATTTTTTTTATTTCGAGACATTATGATACACAATAAACAATAAAACGCATATTGATCTGACAAGCACCAACCACTTGACAATACAATTAGGAATTGGATCCTCTCCTGAGCACAAGCTTAGAATCGTCCTGACCAGCCCACGTGAGCCCTTTGGATTTTGATCCAACGGCTACAAACAAGGAGTTCCTCTAAAAGTTATAATAATTGTAGTCGTTGAAAATCCAACGACTCACGTGGGCTGATCAGAATGATGTTGAGCTTGTGCTCATGAGATGATCCAATTCCATACAATTAGTATTATATGACAAAAAAAGTTAGTGTGGCATACCAAAAAAGACTTAAATGCACGAAATATGCCATTCAATTTAGATACGTTCAAGTCTATATGTTAAAACCCACCCCCATTTTATTTAAAAATGGTTTTTAGTTCTTAATTGGTGAGCCAAGGGGCCCACCCCTTTTATTTTTGTATCCCCGTGACCCTCTCCTTTCCCTCTTTCCCTCTTTCTTCTCTCAACTCTCTCCTTCTCCCCGTGAACCAAAATCACACACCCATAACCCATATCCTAAAATCATCAAATCACAATTTCAACACCACCATCGTCTTTATCTCGTTGCTACTAACTCAACCATAGTATTGGCATCTTGAAAGTCGAACCACGAAGCCCCGTACACGAGCTCCGGCGAGCACCGCCCCTTTCGAGGCCATTTCCGGCCAAACCACGGCGAGTTGGCCGGCGTGTAAGGTATCAATCTCTTTGTCTCGTCGAGCACTACAACTTTCCTTTTTGTTTCACTCAATTTCGTTGAGTATTGAAGAAGTTATACTCATTTGAATCTTACCCAGTTTCCGGCGAGTCCGACGGCTTTCGAGGCATTGTCCGGCCAAACCACGGCGAGTTAGATGTCGTGTGAGGTATCATTCTCTTCGTCTCTTCCAGGGCTACAACTTTCGTTTTTGTCTCGCTTGATTTCGTTGAGTAGTGACAAAGTTATGGCCGTTTAAAGTTATGTGGTTTTCCGGCCGAATTTCCGGCCTTCTCTTTCAACAAACCCAGGCCATTGGGCCTTTCCCATTTCCCTCAGGCCCAAGCCCGTTTTGTTTTAGCCCAGCACCCTAACCCTTTTTGTTTTTATTTTTTTAGTTATAGTTTAGGGGCCTTGGGCCGGTTTTAAAACAAGGGCTTAAAGCCCTGTTTTCGGTTAAGGAGGCCTTAGGGCCTTGGGTGTGTGTGTGTGTGTGTGTTGTGTGTGTGTGGACTAAAGCCCAAACCCCATTCCCTCATCCCAAAACCCTTTTTAACCTAAAAACCCTAGGTTTCTAAAATCCATTTAAAACCCTAAACCCATCCGATCCCAAATCCCTTATTTTATTTAATTCAAACCCAATATCTTAGAAAATCCTTTTATTTATTAATTATATTTTTGTGCTTAGGTAAAGTTGCTATTAAGGAAATTCGTAATCCTGATTCGCGAGATTCTTCTGCTAAGGAATATTTGTGAGTGGACCCCTTCTAAAATTACATGATTTGATAATTTAATTGCATAAATGATTAGCATGCCTACGGATTTATGATTTGATTTATGTGAAGCTTGTTGATTTAATATATTGATTATCGTCTCGTGTTTTGGTGAGGAATTTATTATTAGCCTATATTGAGCTATATTTTAATATATCATATTTTCTATAAAAACCATGAACTGGTAGACTATCTGACAGATGACGATAAGATGCTAGAACATGTTTTTGAACCCCTCTTTATAGTGTAGACGATGATCGGTAACCTATGCTATGAAGTGGTTATTTATGAGAGGCGTAAATATTTGTGCGTACCTAGTAGACAATATGCCGCCTGGGGCGAGGATCTGGTGTTGGCATGTAGGCCGGGAGAAATAATCCCTAGCGAAAGGCTGAGGGACACGGAGACAGGCAATGGGCCGGGAGGGAGTTATATCTGGCTACGGGCACAGAGACTGAGGTGCAGGCATTGGGCCGGGAGTTATATTTATTCAGTGATCTTTCTAGCAGTACACCGCGTTATACGAGACGATTTATGAGACGTTTACTGTTTTGATTTCTGCGATGAGATTCCGCAATATGGCTTTTGAGATATTTTTGGCATGCTAGGATTTTTATTAAATCCATCACTTATTATGCTAATAGTTTTCATTATATAAACTTTGGGGGTTAGTACGTTGATAACTGTTTTATTATTATATATATATATACTTGGTCCACTCACCTTTGTTTTGCGCCCCCATTCAGGACTTAGAATCAATGCACCTAATCCCAGCGTCAAGACACTTCCGCATCAGCATCTTCGGATCCTCTCGAATGTAGGACTCACTCCTTTATTCATTAAATTTTATCTTAATTCGTCTTAGTGATTAGGTTTAGTTGTATGCTCTGAGCACGTTCCTAAATTATTAATTCATGGTATTTTAAATTCGTAACCCTCATTTATTTCTTATTCTTAGCTTTTGTATCAATTAATGGCTTTCGTCACCCTCGGGTGTCGGCCAGCACGTGTCTATCCTGGTATTCGAGGAATATCAGGGTCGGGGCGTGTCACTATAACTGTAGGTTGTTATTACTATTTTCTGGGTATTTTTTATCTTCTTCTTTTTTGATGGAAATATTTTTCCGTCTTTTAAGAAGGGAAACAAAATTCCGAAAGAAAAAAAGAAAGAAGGAAACAAATTAATCCCAATGGTGTGGAGTGTGGAAATCACCACCAACTTATTGCTCTTTATTTTTTAAGGATAGTATTTTTGCTCACCATCATAAATTATGGTGTATGCTCATTACCTTATTTATCGCCATTAGATGAGTTGAATTTCAAAATTCGTCTAGTGGAAAAACTCTCTTTATTCTCTCATCTCTTCTTACTCTCTTTTCTCTCTTCCTTTTGTTTCTCTTCTCTGCCGAGAGTTGTGTGTGTCAGCTCTCCTTCTCATTCATTTTTATAAGCAAAAGATTACTGTAGCAACACTATTTATTTTACAAATTTAATAATGAAAATACTATGTATGAATAGTAATTTATCCGTTTTTCTTCATATGAATAGTAATCCATTTCATTTGTCTTTGTATGAATAGTAACAAACTATTCATGTGGAACATCCACATATTATATTACAATAGAAGTATAATTGATCACATCCTAAATTTGCTTTTAGGCTAGAAATTAAATTCATGGGAAATAATTCTCATATGTCTTCTCCAAGGAGATGGAAAATGAAAAGTTTTATCCTATATTTGGTAATGATAGGAAGGCGACAAGAAAGTACCCAAAAATTTGAAATATAATATACATTTTAAATTATCGATGTGATGTGTTAGTCGTAAAAGAAAGTAATTAATGCTTATTAAGATTTTTATGAGGAAATAAACGATTTCCCAAGGACAACGGAGCACTTTATTTTGCTCCCTATTTTCTCATAATCAAGGAAATCATTTCTCAATCATGGCCTATAACTATAAACATGAAAATTCTCCAAAAATTAAAAAAAAATAAAAAACATGAAAAATGCAACAATTTCTCATTCCGAAATCTATCTTTCCCGCAAAACCAAACAGGCCCTTATAGATCCTGCAAACCAAACAATTGGACAAGCGTCAAACTAAGGAGGAATCACATTAGTTCTTTTTAGCAGGAGATGCTGCTAATTGTGCGCAATCAAGCTTTGTTCATATTTTTTTAAGAAAACTAACGAAAAATTCAAAAAAAACTTTAATTTTAACGAAAAATGACAAATAAATGTGTGGTGAATAATACCAAGGAAATGTAAAAATATGATTTTTAGTTGAAAATAAACAGCACCGAAAGCGTTTCGTTAAAAATCCCTATTTTTTCTACTTTCTTTCTTGATGTTTGTAAACTTTTGGCCTGACGGGAGAAAAAGATAAAAGAAAGCTAGAAGAGGAAAGTAAATAAAGCAATTTGCGAAAAGGAAGCTAAACATATTTCTGAGAATTTGTTAGCACCTAACAGAGGCTACTATTTTTGCATTTTTCACTGGCCATATATGGGAAGAGAATCATTTTGGGATTCACTTTGTGGGGGATTATATGAATTTCTACATCCTAATCATTTATCGTACATCGTGAGACTAGTTTTCGTCAGATATTATTTGTGTTTAATTTTAAATAAAAAAATTAAATAATTTCTCACCGCACAATACATAATGAATTATTAAGATGTAAGGATCTTAGATCCCTAAAATCTTCATAAAGTGGATTCGGATGAGATCCACTGACCCGGCTTCTTTGCCCTCCCAATTCCCATACACTCTCATCTCCTCCTATTTTGTGCGGTCACGGTTAAGCCACGTCAACATTTTATACTGATTTTTTTTTATAAAGATAATAAGACAAAAAACAATATTGATATAAAATATTGACATGCTTTAACCGTGACCGCACAAATAAAAAAGGATAAGAGTATATGAGAACTGGGAGGGCAGATAAGCCGGGTCCTGAGATCCAAGTTAAAATTAAGCCAAAAAAAGTAAAAGAAAAAAGGAAATCAAATGAAAAAATGGCAGGTACTGCCAAAAGTGGGATGACCACCACCAGCCAACGCGGAATACTTTATTTTTGTCGCATTTAATTCACACGGCCCATGCTATATGCTGTCGAAATGACAATATGAGCAAAAACAAAATTCAATTGTGAAATGAGTCTTGTCTGCAATTCTGCATAAACCCAAATATAGAATGCTGGTTGAGAGTATTTACGGTTGAATAAATTTAAATTTTGAAATCTATGTGTAGTAGAATATAAATTATAAATCTTATGATGCGTTTGTTACACCTTCTTAGAACGGATTGACTTGGACCGACTTAAGTAGGATTATAATCCTACATTTGGTATGTTTCTGGACTAGAATAAATAGGACTCGCTCCGACTAACAGTCCCTATGTGCTTCGTTAAAGCTCATTATTTGGCCCAGAGCTTTCACTTGCTATTAAGTGGGACTAAAATGGAATATGAAGCGGACGCTTGCTACACCTTGACATCTACTTTGCCTTCTTCTTCTATTGCGTTGTCATTATGGCCAGCTTGTCGGTGGTGCTTGTTTTTCTATGGCCCAAGCCTAGGAGAGCTGAAGCTGCACTGCTGTAGGTCAAAATTGTGAGTTGATGGAGGATCTGGCAATGCTACCGTCGGTGGGCGTTGCTGACAAGAATAAGATCGAGAGGTTGACGATGAAGGTTGGGGAGATCTGTTCAATTTTATGCGATTTGATTATTTGGTTACAGGTTGGGGAGATTTGTTCATTTTTCACACAATTTGGTTGTTAATAAGATTGAAGGAGAAAATTAATTAGTTTTTAAAAATTAAGTAACTATAAAATTAGTGAGAAATATGGTGAGATTGTGGAGATAAAAAGGCAAGTGGAGGAGCTTGCCAGAGAAATCGAGAAGGGGTAGAGCAGAGTTTGCTGGGAGAAGGATTGTAGGAAGAAATTAATTTTGATAGAAAAGAAATTTAGTTTAATAAAAATTATATAGTACTTTTTTTTATTTATAGTCCAACACTATACCAAACGTTTTATTAAGTCAATCCAATTTAGTCTAATATAAACCAGTTCAGCTTAGTCCCTGAAACTAGTCTAATCCGATTTAGTCCGGTACAACAAACATACCTGTTTGGGCCCAAAATAACATTTTGGGCCGAGTATAGAACCATTCTCGGAGGCCTGGTGACAAGGGAGCCTTGGATCGTTTAGTACGTGGGCTTCTAAACCTAGGACGGCTAGGTCATATTACATTTACGAGTCGAGTCCTAACGCGATAAGGAGTCTCGGCAAGAGTAATAACTCGGAAATGAATCCAGCTCAATAAAGGACTAGGTTCCCAATCCTAGTAAAAATAGGACTGGTCGAGTGAGTGTTTGATCCAGAGAAGAATACCTAGTAGGGTTTTGACTCGACTTCACAGGTATCCAATGCTATAAATAGAGGAGGTTGTGCATCATTTAGGGGACCTCCAATTCAACACACAACTGCCCTGCGCAAACTCTCTCAACAACTTTGAGATTTTTATTCTCTCTTTTCACTGATACATCTTCCGTTGGCATTAACAGCACTGTGAAAGCAACCGGTGATATCTTAAGTCGGCATAGATAGCTTTGTCACCGTAGAATTAGCCGATCTCGCAGCATCTTTCGTTGGCATCTACAACACTACGGCGAGGACGGTTGATTACCTATCCAAGTCTCGGTCGAGAAGGATTTTTGAATTCTTATTGGTCGAGGTCATCTCATCAGCCTTCTCGGCGAAGCGCGGTGTTACAAGTTATTACATTCGGCACATTGAAAGCCGAATTTGATTCGTGAACTTCGTAAGATAGTAACCTTGTCTTCAGGTTCGAGAGCCCAAGAGGCCGAGACGTGTTCCTTTCTCGGCCGCAATCGCAAAACGCAGAAGTCAGCCGCGCGCCCAACGCAACATTAACAAATTTACTCCTCGGCCGAGCTCGGCCGACGAGTTGGCACGCCCTGCATTCACCGAAGGACGTAGTTAGCTTATAGATTACTCGACATGCTCGCCACGTAGGCTTGGTAGTTTTTAGGGTCAACATTTTGGCACGCCCAGTGGGACCCAGTGAAGTTCATGCCAATTGAAACGCGATCGGTAAAAAAGAAAACAGCTATGGGAAAATCAACAGCCGATTTGCCAGTTCAGAACATAGGACAAAGTGTGCCACAGGCGCAGAATCCCCTTAGCGCCGGGACACTTGAGTCCACAAGCGCGACTCGCCGAGAAAGGGAAGTTAATCTCGGCGGTCAGCTCCGCAGTCTAGAAATCCCTAACAGAAACACCTGCGTTCTCAATGAAGGGATAGTGGAGGATTGCGACGAGGATGGTGGTGAGGGATCTGACCCACCAACAAGGTCATTTCTTCGAAAACAACTTGACGAGCAGTCTCGGTCAGTCAAGCAGATATTTAGTCGAGGAATTGATAAACTGCATGACGTAATACGCAGTTCCAATGAACAACAAACCAGATTGCTCGAAATACTGGTTAGTAAGGTCAGTGACGGCAGGTCTTTCGATCTTTTCCAATATTTGCCACCAAGAAATAATCTGTTATCAATTATACAGGCCGAGCCAATCCCTGTTCGGCTCAAACCAATTGAATTGGAAAAAGGAGGAGGGTTGAATAGTAGGTCAGACGGATCCGACCAGAGAGTCGAAGCAACACCCGTTGATATGACCGAAGTTCAGCAGATGATCGACTCGGCCATGAAAAAAGGGCCGAAGTTCCCTAAGTTTATCCATCTGTACCCCGCCTACGTGGAAACGTTCGGATACCCGAAAGGTTTCAAAATCCCTGATTTTAGCCTTTTTGCCGGTGAATCGTCCCTATCTTCGTTGGAGCATGTGGCTCGTTTCACCGCGCAATGCGGAGATGTTAATAGTGATATTCATAAGTTACGGCTGTTCAACTTCTCATTGACCGGTTCAGCATTTGCCTGGTATATCAACCTCCCTCCTAATTCCGTCCAAAACTGGGATGAGTTGGTCGAGAAATTCCACGAGCAGTTTTATCGGCCAGGGATGGAGATGTCAGTTTCTTCGTTAGCAAGGATGGCTCAGGCATCTGACGAGTCACCAATGGATTATCTTACCAGATTCAAATCAGCCAGGAATTGGTGCCGAGTGCCTTTACCCGAAGTCGAATTTGTCCGGCTTGCTTTGAACGACCTCGATGTGGAATACAAAATGAAATTTTTGGGGGCAAACTTTCGAGATATGTATGAATTAGCCCAGCATGTCGAGCAATATGACTATTTGCTCCGAGATGAGAAGATCTCGAAATCCCCGTCCCGGGGGACGATTTACAAAAATCCTACGGTCAGTTATGCGTCGACCGAAGGTGAAGAGTCTTAGTACGTCAGCGTGGATGTGGCCGAGATAGTCATAGATAAACCATACATCTGTAAGGCATTGACTCAAATCAATTCCAAAGATGCCAAAATTCGCTCGGCGACAGAAGGGACAACGAAAACTTCAAAAGTCTACACCTTTGATATTACAAAGGCCGAAGCAATTTTTGATCAGTTGCTATTAGCAAAGATCATCAAACTTCGGCCAGGGCATAACATTCCCACGGTCGAGGAGCTTAAAGGAAAGACGTATGGTAAATATCATAACTCGACCAAGCATGCCACAAACAATTGTGTCGTTTTCCGTGATGATATCCAAAGCTGGATCGACAAAGGCAAGTTAAAATTTCCTGAAAAGTGCATGACGGTCGATACGGACCCATTCCCTTCGGCAACAGTCGGCATGGTAGACGCCCGTTTACCCAAAAACAAAGGGAAAGAAAAGATCGAGCTTGCCCCAATGCAACACATCCTCAAGAAAGATTCTCGGCCTCGGCTCAAGATTGATCTATCTTCCAATGCACTCCCTACTGAATTCTCAGGACCGGCAATAGTTCAATCCATGTCAGAATCCAGTGACGAAGAAAATGGTGGGCCGGTAGTCTTGTGCAGTAATTGTAAAGCACGTGTTATCTTAGCCGAGCCCAAGAAAAAGCTGCCTCAAACGCCGACGCCTCGGCAACAGTCGGCGATCTCAGAAACATCTTCGAAGAAACCAAGTGAAGGCCAGCGCGTCAGAGTATTCGAAAGACTCGGCCCTAAGCAACAGGCGGATGATTCTACCTCGGTTAGACGGCGTCTTGAGTTCGACGCACCATTTTATAACGAGGAGTATTATTCACGTAACTCCAGTAGCTCAAGTTCATCAGCGAATCCGAAAAGCTTCAAGCCGCCTGAGCCACGTGATCAACGGTGGTATAGCTATAATTCTCCTACGGGCATGTACACCGCGTTGTCCAAGTCTCAGAAACGTCGATGTCAGCACATAGATTGCTTGGCTCGACGTCAAGTGGCCCAGCCTGTTTCGGCTACCAAATGGCAGCCGAAAGGGACGGCAGGGAGTGGAGATGATCGGCCAACCTCGACAATCATGGCTGAATTACAAGGGAAAAAAGAAACCAATCGAGATTTCGAAACTACCATTGAAGTAGCCGAGAAGCGGATCAAACTTCTTCTTCGGCCTGGCGAAATGAAAGCTCGGTTCGAGCAATTTAAGAAAGAGGCTGAAAGCCAACTGGCCCCGTTGCCGCCAAGAGAACCCATCGTCAAAGTGCGGCGCAACCTGCATCCTTCATTCCTCAGCGAATCGTTGGAATATATGAAAGAGTTTCACAAGAGGTATTCTGCCAATGATTTGTATGGGTTGCCCAAGGCTTGCCAAGAAGCTCTCGACCTGGCATTAACTTGCCCCGATGCCGAGCAGATCATCCAGAAAACCACCGATCCGGCGATGAAAGCTAGATTCCAGCACATTCGAGAGGCTAAAGTTCTTGGCTTTGAGGTAGACCCCAACACAGACATTGACACAGCCGATCTCCCTTTCTATCTCGAGGACCTTCAACACCTTCGATATCATTTCGAAGTCTTTTCGGCCGTTTCCTTGTTCGGATTGACGGCCGATGAGATAAAACGGGTGGAACGATTGGACGCTTACTTGGACACCAGGAACGCCCGGATCGCCTATGAGGAACGAGCTCGTCAGACACGGCGGGATCAGAACCCGACGCCAGATGCATGCAAATCCGAAGACAACAATCACCAAAATACAGCGTCGGATTGTGTGACTCAAACATCTGACCATGTTGAGACACACAACGAATTGGTCGCCGATGTTCCGGCGCACAACGATATAGTCCTCTCCACTCCGGAGGAAGACGACCAGGATCCAATAGGCTCTTCATGTTGGAAGTATGCCCACAAAGCCACTCATTTGATGTAATAGCTTTTTGGAATACTTAATATGTTAAACTTTTATATGTTTAATGGAAGGGCAATACTTATTGTTAATCATTATTTATTGTATCATGTGTTTAACCAATAAGAGAATCCAAGGGATGTATTTGATCTAAGAGATAAGTGATCTAATGAGTTAGATTAACGAGACCTTTCTCTTATGTTCATTCCTAAAACGTTCCTAGCCATAGGATTGCCAATTGGGCATTGACAATCCGCTAAGGTTAGTATGTGTTATGTTGACTCAAACGTGAGTATGAACTAGTCTCAAAGTCATTTGGTGTTGGACACTAAGACAAACACATAGGTGCTCGAAAGAGTAATCGAGTACACTGAACTACGATCAAAAGAGAGTTAGAACATACATGTCATGTATAAACTCTAAGGTTGCAATATGCAAAGTAGTCCTTTGACCTGAGGCATCATAGATGTCTAATGGTTAGGTCCTTGATCTTTGATCATGACAAAGGCATTCCTTCGGATTGTCCACGGCATTGTTGGGGTCATGCGATCTAGTCATGTAGGCATATGAATGCACAACAAGGGATCTCTAACCTTCCATGGTGGAAGGAGAATACTCTAAAATATGATTCTAAAGTCTTTGGCCAAAGCAAATGAATATGACTAAGGAAGATGTTCCAAATCATATTCAAGGGAATCATATAAGAAAGTATCACATTGGATAGTAGACATGAAACAAACTATCACGTAAACAATGTGATTAAGAGTATTGTATTAGAGAATGACCGTATTGCATTGTAGTTGTAACTGGATAGGTTCTCCAACCAATTCTACTTAGCTTGGGTAACCATGACATACTGCTAGGTGTCACTCATGGTTTGTGGAAGCCCTAATGATTAGCAAACACTAATCATCAAAGGGAGAATTGAAATGTGGTTTCAATTCACAATCGATCGTTAAGAGTAACATCGCCCACTGCCTCGCTAATTGGAACATAATGGATCGCACACCGAGTAAGGATGTATGTGATGTTGGAAATATGCCCTGAAAGCCAATCTTTGGAAGAAACCTTTCAGGACAAATGAATAGATGTATAGATGATTCTTATACATCAAAAGGCAAAAACACGAATTATGACTATCTCAATAAACGATATATGTCTTAAATAGTGTATCCATGGACAATGGATGGATTGAAGAAGTAATCTAATGATGTTAGATTACAGAGACCTTCTTCAGATAACCAAATGTCCAAAAGGTTCCTGGTCATTGGATTGTCGGAGGGAAACTGACAATGCGTAGATCGGTACATACTATGTCTGCTTCAAATGGAAGGATGGAAAGTCTCATCCCATTCGTGTTGTGACACTAAGACAAGTATGTAGGTGCTCATTAGGGGAATGAGTTCACTGAACACAATCGAACGAGAGTACTTGCATGGAGGTCTACTCACATGTCAAGCAAGTAACTCTAAAGGTTGGAATAATGTAAGTAGTCCTTAGACCTGAGGCATCGTCGTTGTCTTGTGGTTAAGTACTTAATCTTTGATTATGTCAAACGTCAATCTTTCAGAATGTCAACGGCATAGTTGGGGTTAAGCCACTTAGTCATGAAGGCAAGTGTATGCGCAACAAGGAATCTCTAATCCTCGGTAAGAGAGGAAGAATACTCTAAGATATGATTCGGAAATCTTCGGCCGAAGTATCGAGCGTATTGAAAGGAATGCGTTCCTATACGACTCAAAAGAATCATATAAGAAGGAATAATCACATTAGGGGTTTGACATAATATATCCATACCCTAGTAATATGATTGAGAGTATTGTATTAGAGAAGGATCGAATTACATTTGTAATTCCAACTGAATAGGTTCTCCGAATAAACTTCTACATTAGCTTGGGTAGCTATGACATATGGTTAGATGTCACTCATAGTTTGTGAGTTCTTCTAAGATAAATAAACATAGTCATCAAAGAAGAATGGTGAATTAAAATGAAGTTTTGATTCACTAGTGATTGAAATTAAATTGAATTAATGACCAATCACCTCACTGCCTTGCTAATTAGAACCTAAAAGATTGTTCACCAAAACACTATTGTAGTGGGTAATTAATGGATGATGGAATTAATTAATTGGATTAATTAAGTGTTTTGATTAATTTAGAAAGTCTAAAGAAATCATAAAAGCGATAAAAGATCGTTTTGGGCTTAAAGAAATGTTCGGGTTTAATTGGGCCCATTGGGCCTAAACCCATTGGGCTTTTATTCAAGCATTGGATGACTTGAAATAAATGAAAGCCCAAAGCCCAAATTAACACAATAGGGCCGGCCATACTAAGGGTTTGGGAGAGTTGTTTGGTCAATTTGTTGACTAGGGTTTTGATAATATATAAGGAATTTTATAGAGATTGATTCTTTTAATTGTTTTGTGAGTTTTAGAAACACAAAATCAAAACAACCATCTCTCTCTCTCTCTCTCAATTAGGCTTGCCACCTTGAGGGTGAATTGGCTAACAACTTTTCATCTTTTTGGTCATTCCTTCATCCTTCTCATTATACTAGTGGGTGAGGATCTTTAGAGGTCTTCTACTTTGGGGACTTGAAGAGAACCTAGGAGCACTCATTCTATCAAAGTGGAGGAGGCAAGGAGGGAAGCTAGGCTCAAGGAATTCAAGGAACAAAGAGCTTGGAGGTGGTCCATCCTTGGTCTAAAATCAAGAACAAGAGGTATAGATCTATTCCTTGACTTTGTTCTTAAGTAAAATTGTTTTGATGCATTATATTTAAACCTATGAACCTTGAAGGGGATTTAGATGACTATAACTTTGATAACTTGTTATAAATGCTTCCGTTGCGTATGTATATAAATCTAGAATTGTATATGCATGCTAGTCATTTTGAAATCCCAAATCTAGAAAACTCATAATTTTCCCTTCATGTGAAGCAATTAAATGAAATGGATAAGCAATTAAATGGTTTAATTGAAGAATGGTCAAGATTAATTAATTAGTTAATTAATTATACGAAATGTTCGTATTGGGCTTTTAAGTTGATTTTAGGGCTTCGGGGCCCAAAAGTGTTTTGGTCCACAAGGCCCATTATGTTTAAGTTGTATGACAACTAAAACAAAATGGGCAATAAGCCCAATAACATTAAATGGCCGGCCATGGTAGATAAATTGGGCTTTTGGTCCTTTAGGTCACTTATTTGAAGGGACTATATAAAGGACTTTATAGCAAAATTCAATTAGGGTTTTTTCTTGTGGAAATTGGGTGAAACATTTTTCTCTCTAATTTCTTCAAGGAGGCCGGCCACCTAGGGAGAGTCATCTAGCAATCTCTACTTCCCTAAGTCATCCATTTCAACCTCACAAGATACATCCTTGGTGAAGAGACTTAGAGACATCAAACTTTTGGTGTTTTGGAGAACTAATCCTCAAATTCTCAAAGAAGCAAAGGAGCACTAAAAGGAGGAAAATCACAAGGAAGATCCAAGGAGCAAGAAGGTGACTTGAAGGCCCTCCACTTGGGTGAATCCCTTGTGTAATCAAGGATGAGCTTCAAGGGTAAAGAATCTCTAAATTCTTTTTTCTCTTTAATGTTGTTAAAGAGTCTTTTGGTTCACCATATACTAGGCTTTGAAAGTCATGGGTTTTATGAATTGTTTTTGGATGCATGCCTACTTTAAAGAGTTAATAGTTAGCATATGTATTCAAATGTTCTTACATGTTCTTAGCTAGGACAAAATTTTTGTTGGAAGTATGCCCACAAAGCCACTCATTTGATGTAATAGCTTTTTGGAATACTTAATATGTTAAACTTTTATATGTTTAACGGAAGGGCAATACTTATTGTTAATCACTATTTATTGAATCATGTGTTTAATCAATAAGAGAATCCAAGGGATGTATTTGACATAAGAGATAAGTGATCTAATGAGTTAGATTAAGGAGACCTTTCTCTTATGTTCATTCCTAAAACGTTCCTAGCCATAGGATTGCCAATTGGGCATTGACAATCTGCTAAGGTTAGTATGTGTTATGTTGACTCAAACGTGAGTATGAACTAGTCTCAAGTCATTTGGTGTTGGACACTAAGACAAACACATAGGTGCTCGAAAGAGTAATCGAGTACACTGAACTGCGATTAATGAGAGTTCAAACATACATGTCATGTACGAACTCTAAGGTTACAATATGCAAAGTAGTCCTTAGACCTGAGGCATCATAGATGTCTAATGGTTAGGTCCTTGATCTTTGATCATGACAAAGGCATTCCCTCGGATTGTCCACGGCATTGTTGGGGTCATGTGATCTAGTCATGTAGGCATATGAATGCACAACAAGGGATCTCTAACCTTCCATGGTGGAAGGAGTATACTCTAAAATATGATTCTAAAGTCTTTGGCCAAAGCAAATGAATATGACTAAGGAAGATGTTCCAAATCATATTCAAGGGAATCATATAAGAAAGTATCACATTGGATAGTAGACATGAAACAAACTATCACTTAAAACAATGTGGTTAAGAGTATTGTATTAGAGAAGGACCGTATTGCATTGTAATTGTAACTGGATAGGTTCTCCAACCAATTCTACTTAGCTTGGGTAACCATGACATACTGCTAGGTGTCACTCATGGTTTGTGGAAGCCCTATTGATTAGCAAACACTAATCATCAAAAAGGGAGAATTGAAATGTGGTTTCAATTCACAATCGATAGTTAAGAGTAACATCGCCCACTGCCTCGCTAATTGGAACCTAATGGATCGCACACCAAATAAGGATATATGTGAAGCAATTAAATGAAATGGATAAGCAATTAAATGGTTTAATTGAAGAATGGTCAAGATTAATTAATTAGTTAATTAATTATACGAAATGTTCGTATTGGGCTTTTAAGTTGGTTTTAGGGCTTCGGGGCCCAAAAGTGTTTTGGTCCACAAGGCCCATTATGTTTAAGTTGTATGACAACTAAAACAAAATGGGCAATAAGCCCAATAACCATATAGGCCAACCATTTAGGGTGAGGGTATGCAAGTTTGCTTAATTGCAAGTTTGCCACTCACCTAAGAAATGAAGTATAAATTCATCTTTATAGCTTTGTTTTCAATTAGGGTTTTCTAAGCTACTTGGGGAAAGTTATCTAGCAAATTTACTTCCCTAAGTGATCCATTTTCATCCTCACAAATTACATCCTTGGTGAAGAGACATAGAGACATCAAACTTTTGGTGTTTTGGAGAACTAATCCTCAAATCCTCAAAGAAGCAAAGGAGCACTAAAAGGAGGAAAATCACAAGGAAGATCCAAGGAGCAAGGAGGTGACTTGAAGGCCCTCCACTTGGGTGAATCCCTTGTGTAATCAAGGATGAGCTTCAAGGGTAAAGAATCTCTAAATTCTTAATTATCTTTAATGTTGTTAAAGAGTCTTTTGGTTCACCATATACTAGGCTTTGAAAGTCATGGGTTTCATGAATTGTTTTTGGATGCATGCCTACTTTAAAGAGTTAATTGTTAGCATATGTATTCAAATGTTCATACATGTTCTTAGCTAGGACAAAATTTTTCCTTCAAGTGGTATCAGAGCCTAGGTCTAGTGTATGGTGGATCCTTTTGGGTTTTGTGATTTTCATGTTTTATGATTTAAATGTTGTAAATGTTACAAGCTTTGTTCTTGCTTTGAATATAAATTTTGCTAGAAAATTTAGCATCTCAAATGTTGTAGATGTATTTCATTTAAGCATGAATATTGGAACTAAAAATTTGGTGCCATGTATTTTGAGTTTTCATAAGTGTTCTTCAATGTTCTTGGAGTTCTTGCCAAGAACAAAAAGTTTTGAAGTTTTGATTCAAAAAGTTTTATGTTTTTACATAAAGTTTTGATTTAATTTTAGTGGGTGATGGTTAATGATTAAGTAATTTTAATGGGAGACAAACTTTGTTTTAAAGAATGACATAAATCATTTCATACAAAATTTTTTTTCATCTTTACCTCACCTAACATAACCCACTTACAAAACTTTGTATAAAATTTGAATTTTACCAATAAAAACCACTTATGGCCGGCCACCCTATTAAATAGGGTATTTTTGGGTGTTTTGTGCACTTACATAAAGTTTTGATACTTTTGTGTATTTGCATTTTGGCCCAAAAGTTTACGTTTTTACGTTAAGGTCCAAAAACTTTAAAGGACAAATTGTTTTGCTCCTTTAATGATGTTTTTGACATTATTAAAAATGTTTGGGTTCTAAGTTGTAATTACATGAAGTTGTGGACTCTTGTGTTTTTACAAAGTGACCCCAAAAGTTTTTGTTTTTAGAAAATGGCCCAAATTAGATGAGAACAAAATGGTTTGTCTCTTTAAATGAGAATTGGATTTTCATTTTATTTAGTTTCATTTAAATCAATTCTATGGATCCGAAAACCAATTGTTTTAAAGTTGTTTTCTTAATTAAATGTGTTTGATTAAGAGAAGGGTGATTATGAACCAAATGCCTCGATAATTGAGCTATGTGATTGGCCGCTTTACATTATGAATGTTTGGGCTTGGTAGTGTAGATTTGAATGTAATTTGATTAGTTCAAGATTGTTGTAAATGGACATAAGTCCATCATTTATGTTGTAAAAGGGCATAAGCCCTTATTATTATTTCATGTATTCCTTTTGTTTAAATGTATGCAAAATGGAATAGTTGGGTCCAACGCCCAATAGGAAATAACGGTTTAATTGGATTAAACGCGTAACTAAAATCAACAACTACATACCTTAGACCCAAGGTCCAACACAAGGCTCGTGTTGGATCAAATCAAACGGTTCATAATCATCCTAAAACCTAATATGACTATATAGTCCATATGAGGATGCAAAGCATTCGTGAGTAGTTCCATATAGTCTCGCTTGTTTCAACGAAACAGTGGGAGTATTATATACTACTAATTCATATAAACTTGGACCAATGGTTGTGATAGGCCCAAGTTCTTTTAATGTGATTAAAATGTTTTGATGTAGCCCAACGCTATTCCCTCAACAAATGAATATTAAGTTGATAAGCGAGAGATGTTTAGAATATCTCTTCGTAGGCCTTCCACCGTGGTGGGCTTCAATCGTTTGTGACTCGTACACCGTATTCGTCCAGTTCTGGGGTATACAAAGTATGTGCTTACATTCAGGAGAAGCCCATAAACATATGATGAAGTGAAAGTAGGCAACGAGTATGGCCAATATGATATTCTTCTGAGGCCATTCTTGAACCCCTATTTGAACTAGCATGGTGGGAATGACTTAAACTAAGTGCAATGATGCCAATAAGATATTCTTCTGAGGCATCATTCTCTAGAGGCCGAACTAGATGGGTAATTACAAAAGGTTGTAAATGAATAATGCGTTATTCTCTCATCATTATTTTTGCTAACCAATAAGATATTCTTCTGAGGTGGGCTTGGTAATGGTGAGTCTCCCATAACCCACTAAGAGTTCAATATAACTCTCGAATTCTATTGAGGGATGTGGAATTTGCCAAAAATAGTGGGTGGTACTATTTGATTAAAAGACCCAATCAAAATAGTTTTAAACAACAATGCTAATTCGATTTCTGTTATGTTATGTAGTGAACGACATGCCTAAAATTATACCCACCATTATACTTGACAAAAAGGGCCTAAAGGGCCAACGTTTCCTTGCTTGGTATCGCCACATTGAGAATGTCTCAAAGGTGAAAGACATATTGTATGTACTTAAGCAATCCCCTCCTCATGTACCTCCTACGAAACTAGCTTCAAATGAGGAGTGTCAAAATTATGTTAGACACTATGAGGATGACTTACAAGCCAAATGCTTAATCCTCACTTCACTTAGTGAGGAGCTTATGAAGCTACATAAGCACATGGACACTTCTTGTGCCATGGTTGAAAGTTTGCATAAGATGCATGACATTGAGACTAGTAATGTACGATTCTCAAATATTTGTAATCTAATGAATGCCAAAATGGCAAAGGGGACATCGGTCCATAAGCATGGACAAAAGATGGAAAGGATCTTTCAAGATCTTCAAAGTTTAGGAACTTCCATCGATGGGAAAATGGCCCAAGACTTTTTCCTTGCATCTCTCTCGGATGATTTCACTAAGTTTATCGTAAACTATAAAGTGAATAGATTCGATCATTCTTTGAAAGAGATGATTGACATGTGCTGTAAATTTGAAAAAGGTTTCAAAAAGGACAGTGGGAGTGAGAATGCAATGATAAGGAAAAGGTTACATAAGAAGAAGGCAAAGAAATCCAAAGGAACATGCTTTCATTGTGGAAATGATGAACGTTGGAAGAAGAAATACAGGGTGCGCATTGCGAGCCTTATGACACGGACTTTTGAAGAGACTATTTCTGTCATAGAGAGTGCTTTTACAGTGAGCTCCAATTCCTGGATATTTGATTCAGGTGCTAGTCAACATATCTGTAATACGTTGCAGGGACTAACAGGGAGCAGGTCACTGCGCAATGAGGAGATGGTTGTGCGAGTTGGGAACGGCACTAAAATCTCTGCAAAAGCAATAGGCACCTATATGCTTAACCTACCCTCTGGGGAAGTCCTGGAACTTAAAAATTGTTTATATTTTCCTTCATGTATAAAGAATTTGATTTCCATCTCTAAACTTTTACGAGATGGGCACTCAGTATTGTTTGACAAAATGAGTTGCACTTTATGCTTGAACGGTCGTATTATCTCTCATGGTAATATGATAGAGGGACTTTTTCACCTAGAGACGAATAGTGGGATGCACTGTATTGAAAGCGGGAATACCTCAAAACCCAAAAGGGCTAGAAAAGAAGTTAACCAAGAAAAGATGTGGCATCTTAAACTTGGACATGTGAACCTTGATAAGACTCGCAAGATGTCGAAAGACGGATATTTCCGCCCATTAGGTAATGACCGGATGGGTACTTGTGAAAGTTGCTTGAAAGGGAAGATGACCAAATCTCCATTTACTGGAAAAGGAGAGCGTGCCACTGAAATTCTAGGGTTAATCCACACTGACGTATGTGGACCTATGTCTACTACGTCGAGAGAAGGCTTCTCATACTATATCACATTCACCGACGATCACTCTCGGTTTGGCTATGTATATCTTATGAAGTACAAGTCAGAATCCTTTGAAAGGTTCAAAGAATTCAAGAATGAAGTTGAGAAGCAAACTGGGAAACAGATAAAAATCCTAAGATCGGATCGAGGGGGTGAATATCTGAGTAATGAGTTCCTAGATTATCTCAAAGAGTGTGGAATAATATCACAGTGGACTCCACCGGGAACTCCACAACTTAATGGAGTTTCTGAAAGGAGAAATCGAACCTTGATGAACATGGTTCGTTCTATGATGAGTTCCGCTGATCTACCAGTAACATTCTGGGGATACGCTCTATATACAGCAGCTTACTTGCTTAATAGAGTACCTTCCAAATCAGTTTCACAAACACCCTATGAGATATGGCATGGAAGAAAGCCAAGTCTTAATCATATTAAGATTTGGGGTTGTGAAGCATATGTCAAGAAGCTTGAGGCTACTAAGCTTGAAGCGAGATCAGTAAGATGCTATTTTGTGGGATATCCTAAAGAAACTATGGGATATGAGTTCTACCATCCTGACGACCAGAAAGTCTTTGTCGCCAGAACTGCTAAGTTTCTAGAGGACGAATTTGTTCTCAAAGGAACTATAAGCAAACAGATGGAAATTAATGAGATTAATAATGAACCACAAACAAGCACTCGACATATTGACAACCCTGTTCCTGAACCCCTAGCTCCACGTAGATCTGAACGGGTTAGTAAGCCACCTATGAGGTTTGGCTTAAATAATGACTTTGATGAATTGTACCTTTTAGGTGACAATGAAACAAAGGAGGACCCTAGGGACTACACTGAAGCAATGTCCGACATTGATTCAAAGAGATGGCAAATGGACGTGAAGACGGCCTTTCTGAACGGCTACCTACAGGAAGAGCTCTATATGACTCAACCCGAAGGTTTCGTGTCCGAGTCTGAAGAGACTAAGGCATGCAAGCTTCAAAGGTCCATTTATGGACTTAAGCAAGCCTCCAGGAGCTGGAACATTCGTTTCGATACTGAAATCAAAACGTTTGGTTTTACTCAAAACGAAGACGACAATTGTGTTTATCAAAAAATCGTTGGGGATGCAGTAGTATTCCTAGTGTTATATGTAGATGACATATTACTATTCGGGAATGACACTGCAGTACTTTCTTCTGTAAAAGTGTGGTTGTCTAAAACCTTCCACATGAAAGATTTAGGAGATGCATCTTATGTACTTGGGATAAAACTCTATCGTGATAGATCCAGAAAATTAATTGGATTATCCCAATCGATGTACATTGATAAGGTGCTAAGTAGGTTCCAAATGGAACAATCTAAGAAAGGTTTTCTTCCTGTGAGACATGGAATTCACCTTTCTAAGTCCATGGGACCTAAGACTCCTGAAGAGATACGGCTAAATGAATGAAATTCCTTATGCTTCCGCCATAGGGAGTCTCATGTATGCCATGATATGCACAAGGCCTGATATCGCGTATGCTGTGAGCATTACTAGTCGATATCAATCTAACCCAGGATCAGAACACTGGGCAGCTGTCAAGATGGTCCTTAAGTACTTAAGAAGAACTAAGGACATGTTCCTCGTTTATGGAGGAGCATCAGAGTTGCGAGTGGAAGCTTATACAGACACAGATTTCCAATCTGACGTCGATGATAGAAGTTTCAACTCCGGATATGTATTCACTCTGAATGGTGGGGCTGTCAGTTGGAAAAGCAAGAAACAAAGTGTAATTGCTGATTCCACGACAGAGGCTGAATATGTCGCTACAGCTGAAGCCGGCAAAGAAGCGTTCTGGATGAAAAAGTTCATTACTGAACTTGGAGTGGTTCCAACCATCACATCACCAGTAACTTTGTACTGTGATAATAGTGGGGCGATAGCTCAAGCCAAGGAACCCAGGGCTCATCAAAAGAACAAGCATTTTGATAGGCGCTTTAATATCATAAGATGATATGCTGCCGAGGGGAAAGTCAACATCCTCAAAGTTGCTTCAGCCGATAATGTAGCAGATCCACTGACAAAGCCAATGACTCAAATCCAGCTTGATCGTCATATGGATAAGATGAGTATTAGATACATGGGAGGATGGCTTTGAGTGCAAGTAGGAGATTGTTGGAAGTATGCCCACAAAGCCACTCATTTGATGTAATAGCTTTTTGGAATACTTAATATGTTAAACTTTTATATGTTTAACGGAAGGGCAATACTTATTGTTAATCACTATTTATTGAATCATGTGTTTAATCAATAAGAGAATCCAAGGAATGTATTTGACATAAGAGATAAGTGATCTAATGAGTTAGATTAAGGAGACATTTCTCTTATGTTCATTCCTAAAACGTTCCTAGCCATAGGATTGCCAATTGGGCATTGACAATCTGCTAAGGTTAGTATGTGTTATGTTGACTCAAACGTGAGTATGAACTAGTCTCAAGTCATTTGGTGTTGGACACTAAGACAAACACATAGGTGCTCGAAAGAGTAATCGAGTACACTGAACTGCGATTAATGAGAGTTCAAACATACATGTCATGTACGAACTCTAAGGTTACAATATGCAAAGTAGTCCTTAGACCTGAGGCATCATAGATGTCTAATGGTTAGGTCCTTGATCTTTGATCATGACAAAGGCATTCCCTCGGATTGTCCACGGCATTGTTGGGGTCATGTGATCTAGTCATGTAGGCATATGAATGCACAACAAGGGATCTCTAACCTTCCATGGTGGAAGGAGTATACTCTAAAATATGATTCTAAAGTCTTTGGCCAAAGCAAATGAATATGACTAAGGAAGATGTTCCAAATCATATTCAAGGGAATCATATAAGAAAGTATCACATTGGATAGTAGACATGAAACAAACTATCACTTAAAACAATGTGGTTAAGAGTATTGTATTAGAGAAGGACCGTATTGCATTGTAATTGTAACTGGATAGGTTCTCCAACCAATTCTACTTAGCTTGGGTAACCATGACATACTGCTAGGTGTCACTCATGGTTTGTGGAAGCCCTATTGATTAGCAAACACTAATCATCAAAAAGGGAGAATTGAAATGTGGTTTCAATTCACAATCGATAGTTAAGAGTAACATCGCCCACTGCCTCGCTAATTGGAACCTAATGGATCGCACACCAAATAAGGATATATGTGAAGCAATTAAATGAAATGGATAAGCAATTAAATGGTTTAATTGAAGAATGGTCAAGATTAATTAATTAGTTAATTAATTATACAAAATGTTCGTATTGGGCTTTTAAGTTGGTTTTAGGGCTTCGGGGCCCAAAAGTGTTTTGGTCCACAAAGCCCATTATGTTTAAGTTGTATGACAACTAAAACAAAATGGGCAATAAGCCCAATAACCATATAGGCCAACCATTTAGGGTGAGGGTATGCAAGTTTGCTTAATTGCAAGTTTGCCACTCACCTAAGAAATGAAGTATAAATTCATCTTTATAGCTTTGTTTTCAATTAGGGTTTTCTAAGCTACTTGGGGAAAGTTATCTAGCAAATTTACTTCCCTAAGTGATCCATTTTCATCCTCACAAATTACATCCTTGGTGAAGAGACATAGAGACATCAAACTTTTGGTGTTTTGGAGAACTAATCCTCAAATCCTCAAAGAAGCAAAGGAGCACTAAAATGAGGAAAATCACAAGGAAGATCCAAGGAGCAAGGAGGTGACTTGAAGGCCCTCCACTTGGGTGAATCCCTTGTGTAATCAAGGATGAGCTTCAAGGGTAAAGAATCTCTAAATTCTTAATTATCTTTAATGTTGTTAAAGAGTCTTTTGGTTCACCATATACTAGGCTTTGAAAGTCATGGGTTTCATGAATTGTTTTTGGATACATGCCTACTTTAAAGAGTTAATTGTTAGCATATGTATTCAAATGTTCATACATGTTCTTAGCTAGGACAAAATTTTTCCTTCAATTTTTCCTTCACTTCAGTTCTTGAAAATATGGAAATCAGCATGGTCCATGTTTTGCATGTCGAATTTCAGCCGACCACGCACCAACCAGGTTTCTTGGACGGCGATGTGGTCACCGAAGAAGCCACACAAGTTGATTTCGTCAATCCTGACGATGAGCCCATTAGCGATGATCATAAGCTTAAAACGGCCTTGGACATCTTGTTTCCCCGTTCCTCCTCGGCTAATCTTCAACACTATACCAAACGTTTTATTAAGTCAATCCAATTTAGTCTAATATAAACCAGTTCAGCTTAGTCCTTGAAACTAGACTAATCCGATTTAGTCCGGTACAACAAACATACCCTTAAATTACTAACTCATCTAATGGTAAGTATAGTAGTGAACATTATCACCACTTGGAAACAAATTTCAGCATGATGGGAACATGGATCGGTACAGTAAGTATCATAATACGAGTGGTTGGATATTTGGAAAAGAAAAACTTTCAACCACTTGTATCATGACACTTGGTGTAGTTGTTTTTTATGTTTACGAAAAAATTTCTCCACCACTTAAGGATGGTGAGCATTATCACCACTTGAGAGGGCGATGAGCAAAAATGCATAGGAAAATGATAAAAGCACGTCTATTTTAGTTTTTTTCACACATTTTTATTTAATTTTGTTTAATTTATTTAATTTTATAGCCCGAATTAAATATGTGTATGTGAGAAACTTAAAAGAGTGTGAAATGAATTGCGGGCAAAATCATACACAATCCAATAGCATAATTTGACTTCATATGAATGTGTGTTCGAGTTGAGTTCATGTGAATTAGTGAGCATTTGAGAAATTAAGTTGTTGAATTTTATTTTAAGGTTACTGTCTATACAATTGGTGTGCATTTTGAATGAGGAGATGCAAATCTGATATGCAAAAATTAATTTATATCTCATTTCACATTTCCAAATATGTATGAGAATCGGACTCCGATAGATTTATAAAATTTCATTTAATTTTCTCTTTTTGATTCACAAGACCCAGCACCAAAAAAATGTAAAAGAAGATGCGAACTTGAGTTTTTGTTTATATTTTCCGGTCAAAATGAATATTTTATTGAAGTTCAAATGTTTACAAAATTAGATGCCCTCTTTATCCTCTTCTATTTGTGCGGTCACGGTTAAGCTACATCAATATTGTATATTCATATTGTTTTTTGTCTTATTATCTCTATAAAAAAAATTAATATAAAACATTAACGTGGTTTAACTGTAACCGCACAAAATAAGAGGGGATGGGAAAGATACCCAAACAAAAGGGCAGACAATCTACCTTCTTTACAAAATCCACAATATTAATGATGCGAATCCGATTCGAGTGTGGCATGTCTGCTTAGACTGCAATTGGAGTTGTAAGACTGCGTAATGCATTGTACAAATCAATTCAATTCCTACAGAACTTCTGTATGTCTATTGCCTAAATGCACAGCCTTTATAAAACTCACCTGACATCTAATTTTTGTTCATTTTCTTTTGCCAGAATAATTTTCATGTAGCAATGTAAAATATCACTTATTTTCTAACCGTCACCTTAGAGCAAGTCCAGCGGGAGCCCAATTAACATGGCAATTGGGTTAAATTGCATTCGGCTCCTAAAAAAGGGTTATTCAACCAAGAAAGAAGAGCATCCTCCTAGGAGTCCCCCTGAGCTGAGTATGGATACTACTGGCATGCTAGTAGGACAAATTCAAATACCGTTCCGATAGACACTGCACTCGTTTCATATTCGTGAACCAGGGAAGTGGACACATTTCTTGGATTCCTATGATGTTTCTTTCGCTAAAAAATGCTAAGGATACTTTCTTAAAATGAGACTCTCCATCTACTCTTTGCCACCTTACAGTTTGACGTTAATTCTCGTGCCAACATTATAAAACATTATTTAAAAAATACGAGATGATAGAGAGTACATGCCGAGTTCCACTTTTGAGAAAATCTCTTCTTAGCATTTCCCTTCTTCCGGGATGTTGGAATGCATGAAGTCATATCTTTTGTTAAAATGCATGCATGAAATAAACATGTTGGATGACTAGTGAAGTTAGGCTAGTCAACCTTCTTTGTGTAAATTAGGCAAGTTAGGCAAGTTAGGCAAGTTAGGCAAGTTAGGCTTATGTTCTCTTTCTTTTCCTATATAATATTTCATCTTGTAATTGTTTTGATATGAAATACACATAAAAAATTCTACATGGTATCAGAGCAGGAACTCAAAATTCCTGGCTCTGTTGATCGTTTCCGCTAAGTTTCTTTTACTCTAAGCCAAGATGGCTGGAGAACATTTACTCTAAGCCAATATGGCTGGAGAACATTTACTCTAAGCCAAGATGGCTGGAGAACATTTACTCTAAGCCAAGATGGCTGGAGAACTTTCTTTGTTTGCGGCACGAAGCCATTACTGTTTGTTTGCGGCACGAAGCCATTTCAAGTTTGTTTCTTTGGGCACGAAGCCATTTCAAGTTTGTTTGTTTGCGGCACGAAGCCATTTCAAGTGGGAACTTGGTAACATGGCGCAGCAAGAAGCAAAGCGTTATTTTTACTAAACCTCTTCCTACGGTTCAGTTCATGCGCATTCTGTCCAAGCTTGGCTCAAGGAATCCCCTCGATCCAGCTTGAGGGGGAGTGTTGGAATGCATGAAGTCATATCTTTTGTTAAAATGCATGCATGAAATAAACATGTTGGATGACTAGTGAAGTTAGGCTAGTCAACCTTCTTTGTGTAAATTAGGCAAGTTAGAAATTAGGCAAGTTAGGCAAGTTAGGCAAGTTAGGCTTATGTTCTCTTTCTTTTCCTATATAATGTTTCATCTTGTAATTGTTTTGATATGAAATACACATCAAAAATTCTACACGGGACATGAAAACGCGAGCATCGAGTCACAGCCTTGATTTCTGATAGCATTTAGAGCCTGATGATTGCAAACTTCAATTTAAGAGTTGTAGCAGCTTTTGCCTTGCTAAGATTCTCTAAATGTTTTCTTAATAACCTCCAATAGTAAGTTGTGTCACATGTTTTGGCATGAGAAGTGACTTTCACATTCCTAGTTTCTAGTTGTTTTTATCCTTTAGTATTTCTCTAAAGTTAGATAAAATTGAAGAAGTGAATGCAGAGAAAGATAGTAAGTGTAACACTACACTACTCATAACTGATTAATAAATGTGGCGCAAATAGTATATTTTAGTGTATACAATTTGAATTTTTTATTTCGGACATCATGAAACACAATAAACAATAAAACACATATTAATTTGACAAGCACTGACCACTTGACAATACAATTAGTATCTGACAAAAAAGTCAGTGTGGAGTACCAAACAGGACTTAAGGTATCGTTTGGTATGCAGACGGGACGGGACGGAACAGAATGGGACGGGACGGGACGGAACGGAGAGGGAGTAAAGATGCCCTCGGATGGAAACAAGGAGGAAGAAGAAGGAGACGGAGAGGTTATAATTTTGTGTTCCACGGATTTGGAACGAGTTGTTCCAGGGGGTGAGGTGGAACGAAAATTCACCCAAAACTCGTCTTGTGGAACAGCGCGTTCCACCCGTTTTAGGCCCACCAAACGTGGGACGGAACGCCTCGTCCCACTCCGTTCCGTCCCGTCCCACGTATCAAACGGTACCTAAATGCACGAAATATGTCAGCCAATTTAGCTATGTTCAGGTTTGTAACCATAGGTTGTTATTACTAATTTCTGAGTATTTTGTATCTTTAAGAAAAAAAAACAAAGAAGGAAAGCAAATTAATCCCAATGGTGTGGATATCCATTTGGGATGCATGCAGTAGAACACAAGGCCCTGTCCACCAACTAATTACTCTTTAATTTTTAAAGGGAGTATTTTTGCTCCCCACCATAAATTATGGTGTATGGTCATTAACTTATTTATCATCATTAGATGAGTTGAATTTCAAAATTCGTGTAGTGGATAAACACAAATCTTAAAATTCAAACTCATCTAATAGTGATAGATATGATGGTCATCATTACCACCATTTGAGGATGGTAAGCAAAAATGTCTGCTCAAAGAATGAATAGGAATTACTACTCAAAAATGTTCGTAGCCGATTCGTATTAATGATCTAAACATTCCATATTATATATCATTGTATAAAGATCGTCTCTGCAAAATATCAATTAAAACTAAGATCGTTTCTAAATTGTATAAAAATAAATGAATAGTTGTGATCATAAACACAAAATTCTATGATTCGAACCGTAAGAGATTTGAATAGAACTTCCTGTTGTGTAGCCAAACATTGGTCTTATTTTTCCCTTAAGCATTAAGCAAGGACCACCAGCACAGCCAGCAACTTAAGCAAAAGCAGTTTTACTAAAAGCATCGGGATTCGGAATCAGTCTCAGAGTCAGAGATGATGAGCGACGGTGACGAGGAAGCAGCGTTCGACCTCGAGATCCCACTTCATCTCCGTCGTTTGCAGATGGAGGTAGCACGACGGCACATACGGCGCTATTTAGAAGCAAGAGACGACAATCTCATCCATACCGATATCAATTATTTCAACCATAACATTGGCAATCGTTTTCGTGAGCCGTCGTCGGCTGCGGCGGCGGCGGCATCCAAGGCGTCCATAGACGCCATGCCGAGAGTGACGATCACGGTGGTCGGCGCCGACTGCGCTATCTGCATGGGGGACTTGGAAATCGGCGGTGAAGCCAGAGAAATGCCTTGTAAGCACAGGTTTCACTCGCCTTGTATCGAAGCGTGGCTGTGCCGGCGCGCGTCCTGCCCGCTTTGCAGGTTCTCTGTTCCCAAGGAAGAACACCATTAGCATTTGGTCATGGCACTGTGAATTTGTGATTGTGGTTTGTTAATCTTGATTAGTCCCTTGATTAATTAGCTAATGTATTAATCTTTAGTTTTGGAATTGTCATTTTCTTTCTTAATTTTTTTAAAATGCAAGTTATCAGTTTGCTCTTAATTCAATGTAGGACACAAGGTTTTTCGTCCCTGTAGTTTTCACAAGGTTTCATTTCGCTTATTTTATTGTTGTGTTGATTTGGCTACTCACTAGCCTGGTAATTTCTTTAACGACTCGTGAATCCGTCTCAAAATGATACAAAATAACAGGATTGGGATAAACCTCTTAACAAACTGTGTCGTTATTGCATTATTGGTAAGAATACATCAACGAGTCGGGTTGTTATCAGATCACTTGTTAACAATCCAATAAGATATCGTTTGCAAGAATTAGACATTTGGCATGACAATTTCTTGCACCCGTTAAGCGGACACAAAAAGATAAGATCCTTTAACGAATCTGATCGTTATCAGACTACTTCTCCAGTTAAGTATGATTAAGATAACATGTTTAACATGATTTGTTAAGATAACATGTATGACACGAAAACAATACAAACGCTAAGATAACAAGTTTAACACAATCCGTTAAGATAACATGCATGACATGAAAACAATACAAACGCGACCGGTTTACCATGCCTACTTCTCACTCACTGAGGTATAAAGTTCAATTATCCTTCTCAACAAGTTAATATAGAAAAACAAAAGAAATTGTCACGAATTGACGACTAAGCTCAAAGTGTCAAGTTCGGTTCTCCATCGGTCAATATTTCTTATATAAAAAACAGGATTAGTTGGTAATTTCATCAGGTTAGTCTTTTATTTTTTATTAAAAAGATTTACAAAGATATTTCAATTCTCAGCAATTATTATCGTGTGATTCACAACTGTTAAAAATTGAAATCAAAATGTGGCGTATGCAATACACCCCATGTCAACTTGTTACGTCACCAACTAACGACTAAACTCAAGCAATCAAGAGCGTTAATATGAGTTGTAAAGTTTAATAGTACCAAAATGACGACGTGGACTTGCTATGTCACGGCTGACGACGTGGTTCCACACATGGCAACGACGTGTCGAAATTCTGAAACCCGAATCACGTGCTTGACGTGGGAGTCCCTAAGGGTTAGGATCCCCTGCTGAATGCATCATACTAAGACTCATCATATCGGGACCGTTGATTCCATTACCCTGCACCTCTAATGCTCTCTTGGCCAAATCTATGTCCTCTTTAATTTCCTTCTCCCTCCTCATTATTCATCTATCTGTCTACGTCTAATAAATTAAGGTGTCTATATGTATATTTGGAAAGCGAAAATGATCATTTTTATGGGGATTAGGGAAGTTCCATGATTTTGATTATTCATCCTACATCGTACGGTCAATTTTTGTTTGGTACTATTTATATTTCATTTTAAATTTTAAATTTCAATTGATTTTTTACCGCACGATGTACGATGAAGGGCCCAGATCCTAGGAAAAGGATCCAGCGAGAATCCTTTTGCTTTATAAACTATACTTATTTTACGACGAGAGATTGTGCGTTTTTTAAAAGATTTTATTAAAACTTTAGTTTTAAGCTCACTCTCCCTTGTTTTTCGCTTTTCCAGGAATCAGTGACAGAGCTCTTGTGTTGACGAGGATTTCTGACAAAAAGTGATATAGTAGATTACTTCCAATGATATAAGTCTTATTCTACTTTTATTCTAACATCACGTGTGAAATGAGTTCAATTCCGCTCAGATGCACACTCTTGTATTTAGTTACTTGTATGTGAATTTTTTTTGTTTGTTTTTGTTTTGTTTAGGATCAAGTACAGTGAAGGAGAAAGTATATGGGGTAGGACTTGGGCTGGCCGTTGGATGTCTTTGGAAAAAGATCCACGGGAATAACCAGCGGAGGACCAGAGTTTTATGATCTGCTTGCTTGATCGAGGTGAAATCAGCACCGTTGTTGCAGATGTTGATGACTGATTAAGCTCTAATCTATTAGTTTGTTAATTACCATGTTAATTACTAATTACGCTCAAATGGATAGGAGAGGCTGTTTTAATTGTTAAGCTCTATTTTGTTTTAACTGTTGTAGCCTTGCCTAAGTAGGCACATTAACTAACTAACTATTTAACGCACTAACGCACGCTCCGAGTAATATTTTGGTTAATACTAGTTTCTGCAGGGTATATGTCTCTGTTTCCTTGTAAGCCCTTCTTAAGTTCTTTAACTTTTCGATGTGAGACAAATCTTGACGTCCTCCCTCGTCAAAGAGGATCGTCATCAATTCGTCATAACAAAAATGTAGCATCCGAAATTCGGAGTATCTGCGATGTCAATCGGCGTTGTCAAAGTTACACGGCAGAAAAATGAAAGAAATTAAAGAAGGAATGCACAGCCTAATACACCATGCCGCAATCTGCATTGTCAAAGTTAGCCGTAACAGGCTTGCCGGGTAATCTTACAAGTCACCGGGCAATCTCGTCTCTCTACATCGCTCATCACGTGACTAGTCTATCAATTTGACGCGACTTCCACGATTCAGATCAAGAGAGATCAGCTGAACAAGTTGCTGTGGAGAAAGCTGGTGACGAAAAAGGGGTAATCAGGTTCGAAATTTCGAACCTACTTCTTCTGCGAAAGCTCTTGAGTTCTTGAATTCCCATCCGAGCTACGCGTGCCAGAGGACTCCGTGGAGGTGTAGGAGGCTTCAGGTTTTGTTAAAGCATTTGACATGGAGCTGTTTGCGCTGTACGATCCAAATCTAGTGCTAACTGGCTCTATGGATGTAGAGTTTAGGAAAGGAGGCTGCTTTGGACTCGGAACTGCTGCCATAATTTCTCTATCGGTTAGCATTTCGACCACTTCGGCCATGGATGGTCTCAGAGCAACCGAAGCCTGCGTGCAAAGAAGTCCGATGCGAAGGACATTGGAAGCATCTCCTGCAGGAAAATCTTCTCCCAAGCAGGGATCAACGACTTTGGCTAGGTCGTTCGATCTGTAGAGTTTCCAAACCTGAGATCAAATGAAAGTTTTAAACAATCTTTGTCTGACGGAAAGAAGACCTGGTGAGATCTTTGTTTCGAAATTCAAATGGTTCAAAACTTACCCTGTGTAAAAGTGAATCTGGGTCGGATTCCGATCTGAAGGTGCTATTCCTCTGGCCGGACACAATCTCAAGAACTAGAACTCCAAAGCTGTAAACGTCTGCTTTCTCTGTAAGTTGCCCTTGAATAAGATACTCTGGCGCCATATAACCGCTGTAACATGATACGATTTGAAGAATTGAGAACACATTCTACTCCTTAAGGCAGGAAGAATTGCAGTAACTCGAGTACTAAAATGTTCTGAATTTGCAAATTCTCATCAAGTGCTAAAAACTTACAATGTTCCAGCGATGCCGGTACTAATATGAGACTGCTCGGAAGCAAAACATCGAACGAGGCCAAAGTCTGCAATCTTCGGGCTGAGATTCTCATCCAGAAGAACATTGCTGCTTTTTATGTCCCTGTGAATTATTCTTACTGCGCATCCTTCGTGAAGATAGGCAAGCCCTTCAGCTGTTCCAACAATAATATCAAACCGCTCCTTCCAGTTCAGAATCTGCACCTTGTTCTTATCTGCATAAATTAGACGAATCACATTTTCTGACTTGACTCGCAAGTAACGCTACACAAATTACATTTTTCGACTTCCCTTGTTCTATTAAAGAAAAATCATGTAGCTAGAGAGATGACAATTACCGAAAAGGAAGTGATCGAGGCTCCTGTTAGGCACGTACTCATAAACCAGCAGGCTCTCGGGGCCTTCGATGCTGCAACCCAAAAGCTTCACGAGGTGTTTGTGCTGGATTCCGCTGATCAAATTCACCTCGTTGAAGAACTCATCGACCCATTGCCTCGTATTGTAGATCAATCTCTTAACAGCTACTGTTTCACCATTCGGAAGCGTCCCCTTGAACACAGAACCGCCTCCCCCTTGCCCGATTTTTCTTGAGGAGTTGAAATAATCAGTGGCCCTTTCGAGCGTTTCGTACTTGAACTTCAAGCTAGAGTACTTGTTGATGCTTGTTGCAGCCAGGCCTACATTGCTGCGCTCTGGACAAATAATGGCATATGTTAAGACATCTGGTATGTAATTCTCATAACGTAAAATTTAAATCTATATATGCAGACGTGGCCGTAGCCGCATTGACTAGTGCAGATCCGGTTCCTTTATGCACCCGAGTTTGAATTTTCAACTCCCGTCTTAAAAATTAGTTCGAATAGAATATCGTTTGTATCGGAAAAGCTAAAGAATGCCAAATTGTACCTTGTTTAATCCTTGCCAATTTTGCGTAGCCTGCGTAAGCAGCAGAGAGAGAGAGCAGTAGGAAGGCAGCTGCTGCCAGAATTACTGCTATGATGATTCCTCTGCTTACTGACAGCCCTGCAAATACAAAAATTGGAAAATTGGAATTTAAGACAATTGGGTTATAAAATTAAAATAATAAAACAACAGTTCAGTTGAAAATGTCTAATCTTTTAAATTCTGTTTGGTCACCCAGAAAATGTGAGAAAATTGAAAGTGAGGTTCAAATTTTGAAAAAGTGAGAAAATAACACTTCCTTTAAAATTGCTTAGGAAGGTCAAAAAATGCTTTCACACAACCGTACCAAAAGCATTTACGATTGACAGAAAAAGTTAAAAGTTCTTATGGATTGCGGAATTATTTAGTCCTACATATGAAAATAAAAAATTCCAATCCAAAAGCTCAAGAATATTTAATTAATTCATAAACCCATGAAAAAAAAAAACCAACGAAAAGTTAAAAAAAAACTTCATTTTTAATGAAAAATCTTTTTTAAAGGTTTAATGAATAGTACCAAAAAAAAGGTATAAATGTAGTTTTTCGTTAAAAGTGAAGGGAGTGTTTTGTTAAAACTAAAAAAAAAAAAAACCCCTTTAAACTAAAATATATATAAAATAAAAAAATAAACAAACTTTAACTATAATTACCATGGCCATGATCTGCAACCTGCTCTGCTCCTCCGGCATCGTTATAAAATTTCTCAGTCGAATATCTCAGGTAACACCCAGCATTCAAAGCCCTCCCTTCCTTGCTGGGTGCACACCCCATCGCCGCCTTACTTCCCTTCTCCAGGCAACTTTTACACCCAGCACTCCCCACAGTCTTCCAGCACTGCGCCAGAGCAAACACCGACCCCTTCACCTCCGCCACTCCAAACCCGCCATTTCCCGCCGCCGCAGCCGTCGCATTCCCGATCGCAAACCCAACATTCCTCCCAAACTCCTCCTTTTCGATTTTGTCCTGTTTCGACGGGTCGCAGACCACGGTGTCGCGAGAAGGGTCGGTGGATTGGCGGTAAAATCTGTAGGAATCGTAACGGAGGAAGCACCCGTCGAGAAAAATGGTGGCGGCGAGGGAGGGGAGGCAGCGGGGGATTTTCGTGCGGCTGGCGGCGTAGCAGAGGAGGCAGTCGGTGTGGGAGAGGTCATTGAAGCATTGGGCCAGGCCGTACATGGGTGTCGTGGAATTAACAAACTGGGTACCCCAATGGTGGGTCGATATCTGCTGAGAAAGGCCCTCCATTTCTTTGACGAAAGTCGGGATAAAGCTCGGGTTCTGCCCCGGTTTCTGGCTGCCGCAGTAGAGGCCAGCTTGGGTCGTTCTGGGATCGGAGACGGCGAAGGAGAAAATGGAGAGGAGGAAGAACACCCATGTCAAGATTTTGGTACACATGACTCGCTTTGCTGCCAAAAATCACAACCGAAAATCTCACGACGCAACAGCTATATCAGCAACCACACACCGCCGACAAGACGGAGGAGCTTGGTAGACGAACTCAAACGAGCCAAATTATCAGTAACAAAACTAATTTAACGATAAATATGTCGAATTTCACAAGACCAACTCCGAAGAACAATTCGGAATCGGAAAATGCAAAGCATAAGAGAAAATTGTTGGGTACAATAAATAAATAAAGGGGTATAATTAGTGGAAGAGAGTGAGTGAGCGGATGAGATCTTCCTTTTCTTCTTCTCCTTTTCAATGCTGGGCCAGGGTGGTGGTTGCAGGTATGGAGGCTGCCGCTTCCACCCACCAGTGCCACGTGTGCTGCAGCTTTTGGGTCAGAAATATTAATAAAATAAATAAACCAAATTTATTTTGATGTGTTCGTCTGAAAGACCGAAAGCTTTTGCGGAGGAGGCACCGTCTTTGGTGGGGCCATTTGTTGGACTTGCAACTGTATTATTTTACGTAAAGATATTCTTTCCGGATCCCTTTCATCAAAATTCACGAATAAAATTATCCGATCATTTGAAATTTGATACAACGATTAAATTATTATAACTTTTAAAAATGATCTCTCTTTTTAATCGTTTGATCAAATTTTAAGAACCCGAATTATTTGATTCGTGGGTTTTGATGGAAGAGATTCGATTATGATCTCTTCCCTTATTATACAGGTCGGTCATAATTTGCCACGTGTACTCCCGGTTTGTTGGGTGCTTAAATTCTTTCTTGAGTTAAAGTCAAAAGGCACAAAAGGTACGTCTTGTTTTTTTATGGGGTAAAATCGTATTTAAAATGCTTGTTTACTTATTTAAAACGTAAATTCTGTTTAATATTTTAGGTACTAGATTGTAAATTTCAATTTACACAGACGTGTTTGTTACATAAAGAAAATAAGGGTGGATTTGTGGCACAAATTTTTTTTTACATAATTTTTTACACGCTTTTTTTTATTCTCAGTCGTAATGTATTTCAACGATCTGAATCCTTTACCTTTTAAAACATCATCATAGATAATTTTTTTTAAATAGATAAATTCAAAATTATTAATACATTTATTTGTAGTGAAGAAAATAAACGAATACGATTCTACAAAGAAACTCTAAACTCTTAATCCAACAGTTAAATGATTTCAGATTTGAGTGATTTTATTGGTAAGCATGATCTTTGAGAGAAGCCTTAAAAAATAGACAGTTTGGATTGTTGAAAAAAAAAAAAAAAAAAAAAAAAAAAAAAAAAGAAATATATTATGGAGTGGACCTCAAAAAAACTTATGTCAAAAGTTGTATAAAAAAAAAGTGTCACAAATTCGTCCTAAAGAATATTATTCCAATACACGGATGAAGATTTGGCTCAAATATAAATAGCGTAGTAATTTTCACTTTCTACGCCTTCTTTTGTAACAGTTTTGAATTAAACAAACAAATGAAAATAAACAATTAGAAAATTGCAACGAGAACAAAAAAGATGTTAAACATAAAAACATTTACTTGTAAAAAGACGAGTACGCTGTCCTTAACTTGTAATTTACATTCCATATCAGAAAGGATGGCCATGGTCCCTTTGGTAGATGGACAAAGTTGGACATTGAAGCATACAATCATATATGAACGCAGAAGGGTGTTTCACGGCTGGACATGAGAATTCCACAACTTTAGAGAAACGTGTATAAAAAAATGTAATCATCCAATTGTGGAATTTGGTAATAGAGACTGTGATTGCTTTTGGAATTGTACCTACCTTCTTTTTAACTTTTGAGATTTGATTTGAATTTTATTTTCACGTAAAGGTATTTTTGGAATTATGCTACTACCATATAGTTTTTCAACGACGTCAGTGTTATCAATTTACTCGTGTTATTATTATATATTTTGTTTTTGAAATTTAATTAAGATGTTTACTCTACGCATGTGCAGAGACGGAGTTAGAAATTTCTTTTAGTGGGGGCAACCCGAAAATCAATTAAAAAAACCTTATTATAGTATGACTTATAACCAATATGAAAATATGGATGATTTCAAATGATAATGTTTCACAATTCTAATGTTACAAAAATTTCAGTGTAGTAGTCAAAAGTGGCAAAGTGATAAGAAAAATATTAACACATAATTACGCAAGAGAGGTTTTTCAGTTTGAATGACAGAACAAGAGCACTTTTGCTCATATAATAATTGATATGGAGTATACGCAGTATAAAAGTATGTTGGATATACTAGGTACATATATTTTCTTCAAAAATAATGCATGTGTATTATATAATTGTAATCTGCAACTTAACAAACAAATCACTTGAGTGGGGGCATGTGCCCCCAGTGAGCCTTCATTGGCTCCGTCCTTGCGCATGTGGATTGATAACCGCAGATAACGGCAGAATCATCAAAAGCTTGAATATTTATTTCCTTTGCAAGACAATTTTTTGGATGCCAACCTATATATTACCTGTTTTTAAAAAAATAATAATAAAAGTAAACGGTCAAAAGTGGCTTTTAAAAATAGTATATTTATATGAGTGGAAAAAAATAGTATTGAACCTCTCATCCATTGATTTAAATTTTAACATTAGTGAGTTTTTCTTTGAGAAAACCTCGACCATATGTGAAAATCATTTTGTTTTTAGTTATAAACTGCAACCCATGAGATTTAAACTCAATACCTTTTTGAATAAAATAAAAATAAAGTGACAATTACACCAAATTTATTAGTAAGGGAATGGAGAATGGTTCGAAACTATTACAATAATATAGAAAAGAGGGAGTTTTGAATCCATGATGCATGAGCAGAAACTCAATACCTTATCCAACCAAAAAAAGACTAAACATAGTACGGCCAGAATTATAGCCTTGCAAAAAATTATTTTTAAATTAATAGTGTTAGGCCACTCATATACCATCTCCAACCAAATGGGCTAAACATAGCCCTCTCAACAATTTATTAGTTTTAAGTTTATATTTTAAATTTATTGGTTAATTAGGTTAAACTACTATTAATTGTTTTCAACTCTAATCGTTGAATTTGAATCAATTATTGCAATCGAGAAGATAAGTCTCAAAAAAGAGCTAAAACAGGAGGCTACACTTGACAAATTTGGCTATTTTTCAACTTTTGGACACTTCGCCCTCCCAAAGTGGGGATGGCCTAAGATATTGGACTGTATGATCATGTGCTATCCAGCCTTTTTAGGAAAAGGAATTGTTACTAATTATATGTACGACTTTAAAGGTTAGCATACAAAAGTCTTGAACCATTTGACATTTAGTACCCTCGTTTTGCATAATTACAATAAAATACCCCCGAAGAAGCGACCAAAAAAAAAAAACACTTCGTTTCATCATTACAAATTTACAATAGGCCATAGCTTTGTCAAATGACATTGGTACCCTCCAAAAAAAACAAACATTTATAAATTGTTTTTCTCTACCACATCGTTTTCAGGCTTTCTGATTCAAAAAATCAAATCAGATCAGGATCAGGTTTATTTCAGTGGCAAGAAACGTCTCTTAATTTGGTGGGATTCCAACAGCCTTTCAAAGATTTTATGCCGTTAGTAAAACACCGCCTCTCACGTCGCTGTTACTAAAACACCGATTTTCAAAGATTTTATGTTGTTGGTTAAACATCGTCTCTCACGTCGCTGTCAATAAAATACCATCTACCACGTTACGTCAAACGGTAGAAAATTTCATTAAATTCGAAGGCCAGTGTTTACGACAGATTTTTCAATGTGCTCAAAACACAGACGTATACATTTTATGTCATTACACTAGTGAAAGAACACTTTATAAGAAATCCCTCCACTTGTTTTACATATGACGTACCACCCCATCTTGCAAGCACACTAAAAAATCCCTCAGTGTTTACATGTTAAACAACATCAATCTCCTCAGTGTTTACATACTTCCTTATAATGTTAAACAACATCAATCTCTTGAGTCTTGAAAATCCGTCACTGCAACATACCCTAGAAGTCTATTGTTAGAGTCGAGAAGTTACACTTAGATTTTAAGAAATCTTAACGACACACTTCTGGTACTGTTCACTTTTTAACGTTAAGGACATTTTTACTCTAAAAAGTAACTCCTGATACTATTCACTTACAACACATTTTTGTCTTTTTGGTTAAAACTTAAAGTTTTCAAATCATTTTCATTAGTTATCCTTAAATTTTATTGGGACCCAATTGGTGCGATGAGCAGATCCAAAGTCTTGATAGATGAGAAGCCTTGTTGGACCATGCCGGGCCATCCATTTTGGCACGTTGAAGCTTCGGAATACAGGGCTTGGCCCAAATCTACAGTTACATGTTCTGGCCCAAATTTCATCCCACAACATCAAACCGTAGAGGTACCATAAGTGAAAAAATAAACCTAGAGCAGGAAGGTATAAGCAACAAAAAATGTGGCAATAAGTTCAAAGAGCTTTGCGAAGACTGATCGGAAACCCAGCTACCGCTACCGGCGTTTCCAGATTCGAACAGGGGTTGCGAAATGTTACTCGAAAGTAACAAAATCTTCCAACCGGATTATACGAAACCTGCGTGAGCTCCCGCCGCTGAGACCAGAATTACCTACCTCTACCACGACAGTCATCTATGTGACAAAATTGTCATAAATTAACGGCCTGTACAATGCTACTCTTCATCATCCACCAGAGACATTACTGGAATCCCCTTGCCAGAGAAACTAACACATTCAACTCGCAGCTCGTCATTGACCTCAAAGTCCGTCATACCATTTGTCTGCATGACAGAACAGTGTTAGGGAATACAGGGCTTACAAATTAAAAGAAGCCATTCTTTTGGTTGAGTTCATGGTCATGTATAAAAAACAAGATGAGACGTACCTCAAACCGATACATTCCACGAAGTCCCCCACCGAGGTCAAGCACCAACCCTCCTGTGCGGATCTGATAAACCTTGGCAGTAACTTTTGTTCCTATCTTCAGACTTTTTTCAGTTACAGAGCCTCCAACTTCAGCTTCCTTATCTCCTCCCTTCTGTGAGGAAGACTTTGACGTCTTCACATTACTAGTTTTTGACTTAGTATCAGAGTTTTGAACCAAACCAGCAGCTTTTTCCACCTCGTCACACTCTGCAGCACTTCGAATTAGAATCAGAGTAGAGGAAGTAGATGAACTTATCCCGCCAACTTCACAATTGTTTGCTGGCAATTCCTCAGATGACGAGCTCTGCTTTTCTTGTCCATTAGACAAAAGGTCTCCAGCTGCTGCCCAAATACTAGGTTCTTGGGTTGATGAAACGGATTCCTCAACCGCATTATTTGTCTTGGATCCAGATCGAGGTAAAGTAGCTTTAAGGGATAGTTTAATGTTACCGCGAACATCCTGACCTATGCACATCAGGGAAAGCTGTTCTCCAACAGCTACCACATCTGAAACCCGAGATACCTGATATAGGGAATGCTATAGATGTCAGAAAGATATTGATCACAGAAGAGAGGTTAGATATCTCCAGTGATATGTATAAAGTTGTTCCATAAACATTTATATAGAGCGGGCGCAGGGAGGAATTGGTATTCTAAAGGAAAATGCATTTGTTGTACATACTGGTGCATGCGACAACTCAGAAATGTGCAGAAGGCCTTGCTGACCACCATTAAACTCCACAAATGCACCATATTCCTTGATTGAAGTTACCCTTCCCTTATACATCCCACCAATTTCAATCTCACGCCCAAGTATAAAATCAACCTGAAGGACAGAATAAACAAAGATCCACCAGATACACAAGGCTTTCATAGAATTCCAGGCACAGAAATACAACATTATAATCAACTCAAGAAATATAATAGCGAATTGAGTGGCAGAAATACCTTTTCTAGTACTTTCTCCATTACAGATTGATTCTTAGCAACTATGGTCAGTGTTCCATCACTTACAGACATCCGTGCACCTGCGGTGAGATTGACAGAAGTATCTATCAGAGACACAGCATAAATATAGTTCTAAATAAACAACATTTTGAACAAAAGAAGTGCAGAACATCATTGTTGTTCTTTGTTGATAAGGAAAGAAAAAAGAAACGGACCAGTTTCATCTTCAGTTTTTCTTTTTAGAGCACCAAGAGGCCCAAGCAAGCGACGAAGTGCATCATTACTGTACTTCAAGGTAACTGCACCATCAATTTTAGACTTGGAAGCTCAATATATACATATATATTATTGCCCAAGTGATGTCAACTCATTAAAAACAGAAGACAAAAATAAATAAATTGAAAACTCAACCTAATCGAGGAGAATTTCTATCATCCTGAGTGCGTGGCGTACTGATCTCTCTCTCCATGTGGTCAAGAATTTGAATGCGACCTTTGCGTGCAGGTTCTAAGCTTTCACAGACAATATCTAAAGGAATTCCAGCGGGTTTTATGTCCAACTGAATTGCTGTAACTCCATTTTGTGTGCCAGCAATTTTAAAGTCCATGTCCCCCAAATGATCTTCCAGGCCCTGAAAAAATTATCTTTCTAAGGCAACTAACAATATAAATAAATTATAAATATATTGGTACGTTTCGAAAAATTTGGAATCACATAACCACAAGTAGTAGATATAAAATGTTCAAATAAAAGGACAATGAAGAAAATAAGCAAAAAAATAAAATAAAAATACATGCATAATTTAGAAAGAAGATGACAATGTGAAGGTTTGCGTTAGGGGTTTAAAGATGTATTCATTTCGAGAATAAAGGAAACCATTGAGCATTTTCATAAGATCACCATGCAACAGGCAAAACTCAACATAAAGCCAAGTAAAATTCTCACCAGAATATCAGTCAATATACGGTAATCCTTTATTGAGCCAGTTGATTGATCAACTTCGCTAACAAGACCCACCGAGACACCAGCTACATGTTCACGCAATGGAATGCCAGCATCCATCAGAGCCATACTGCCTACAGAACATATGATAACTTAGAGCTATGCAGATACTATATTCAGGATCATGCATTATTTTGAAGGTTAAAGAAAGAGACTTATGGTGTTCATATACAAAAAATGAACCTGAAACTTGACGAAAGTATCTTTTTCTATCACGTCAATTATTTAGCACCAGAAAATGTACAAAAAAACTGGTTTGCAAGGATATAACTATAACTGAAAACTAGTTTGATAATAGCTGATGGAAAAGTAAACTCATAAGCATACCTCCACAGACAGTTGCCATTGATGTTGAACCGTCAGAGGCCATTACTTCAGAATTGATACGAACAGTATATGGAAAATCATCTTCTGGAGGTAATACAGCAAGAAGAGCTTTTTCCGCCAGAGTCCCTACAATTCATTTAAAACCCACTACAAATTGTTATAATTATTAACGTGTTTACATATCAAGCTTAAACTTTTGAGCTTTAGATACTGTGACTAGATATATAAAACATAAATCAAGTTCAAATTTTGAGAATGTGATCTCACATTCATGATCCCAGACAAACCATAGCCACTTATCTATGTGAACATATACAATCATATTTCACTAATTTTGATGTGTCCTATTTAAAGAGTAGGCAATGATTACCATGACCAACTTCACGCCTGTTCAAGCCACCTCGTTTACCAACTTCATTAATACAGAAAGGGGGAAAGCTGTAGTGAAGCATGAAACGTTTTGTTGGAGGCCCAACAAGAGAATCCAATCGTTGAGCATCACCAGGCGCCCCAAGTGTTACAGTACAAAGAACCTGTTTATAACACCAGATATGTACCATGAGTTGAAGCAAAAGTTTTAAATACTGCCAACTCCAGTGTTCTAAATCCATATTCCATACTGACCTGTGTGTCTCCACGAGAAAAAAGTGATGATCCATGCAGCATAGGCAAATTACCAGCTTCACAATACAAAGGCCTAACTTCATCAAGACGCCTCCCATCAAGTCTGACTCCTTCGGCAATAATTCTTTTACGAACAACCTAATTTTTTTATGAAACATTTTGAAATAAGTGAGAACGAAAATAAAATAAGAGCCTATGAATAATGTGATGTGTGCCAGAAGTATACTGCTGAGAAATAAAGAGAGGAAGCCAGCAGCTCCTAACAGAAAACCTAACTACCCAATTCAGAATAAAGTGACCCCCAATATCAATTTTCCAAGTGCCCATATTCCTTTTATCATGTATAGTAACCGACCACATTGGAAAATGTATTGGTTCTCGAAGATAAAGTTTTGACTAAGGTGAAGGATGCACACAGATGTATAACTATGAAAGTAAACCAAGAGGAGAAAACAAGATGTAGCCACCAATAAAATCTATCCTTAAAAAAGCTAAGAATTATAAAAAATAAAAATAAAAGATAAAAAGATATCTCCTAGTCAGTATCATATCAAACATAAAAAAAAATAAAAATTGCTAAAATGCTGGATTCTGTCTAGCTTCATTTTGGCATGGCTTTACCTTTTTCCTCACAGTATCTACTGCCTTTGGTAAAAGTTTCAAGCTTTCTTCATCACACTCTTCTTCAAGTACTTTTCTCACGTCTTTTGTAATATTCTCTAAGGCCTCTCCACGTTCAAACTGGATGTTGAAGTAGTCCACAATTTGAGACCCGAAAGAAGACACCATACAGAATTACCATAGACACAGAGAGGGGACAGAAATCCGAAAAAAGAAAAAAAATGTATATCAATATCCACATATAAATGGCATGCACCTTTCCATATGACGGATCAGTGAAGACAGCTTCTATTGGAGCTTCTGCCAATTGACTGACTTTCTCCAATGTTCTATCTGGCATCATTGACAATTTATATTCCTTCTTATGCTTACCCGCTTTAGCAGCCAGTTTGATTTGAGGTTCAATATATTTAACTGCCTGATATCACAGTCCAGTTGCTTAGTAGAATTCCACAAATAAAGATACTTCACAAATAGTTGCAGGTTTCACAACTTACCTCGGGATGAGCTAATCTTAACCCTGCTTCTAGATCTTTTTCTGAGATCTCACGAGCCTGCACATCAATCATTAAAGTTTTGTCTCTCGTACAGGCATACACTAAGTTGAGATCACTTAAGCTAAGCTGAATTTACACACAATAAGTAACAATTAGATGTCCACAATCTGTGAGGAAAAAAAGATTTTAGAAACATAAAAATGATATGGGCAAAAGAAAGACAAATAAGAATTGATATTAAGCATTACCTCATCCATAGTTGGATTAACAATAAACTTCCCAGCAATCCTGCCTATACGAATCATGCCAATGGGGCCACCCCAAGGAATATCTGATAACATAAGCGCAGCAGATGTAGCATTAGCTGCCAGTACATCTGGATCTTGCTTTCCATCAGAGGAAAGAACACTTGCTGTTACCTATATATGAATATCAGGAAATAAACATTCGGGGCCATAAGACTATAAGCGCACGATTGCTACAAATGGGTATCCATCAGAAACCGAAAAAGGCAACCCAAAGATTAACATCATACCTGAACTTCATGGAAAAACCCAGCAGGAAATAGCGGACGTATTGGTCGATCAATGATACGACCACATAAGAGTTCACGCTCCTTCGGCGCACCCTCCCTTCGCATGAATGTGTTCGGAATTACTCCTTGGGCAAATTGCTTCTCTTGATAATCAACCTTACATTTAAAATACCAAAATCCAATAAGAACACACAAAATGATCAACAAACATGCATACAATGCTCACATTTGTGTCCCATAACAATTAGCAAGCAGATCTTTTTCTGCCAGAGTTCCGACATTTCATTTCGAACCAGCTACAAATTTTATAATTAATTAATTAATTACTTATTTTAAAAATTATGATCACATTAAATGGTTAAATTATCAAACAACTAACTGCTTTACATGGCTCACAGTTCATACGATCAGTGGAAATTCAAACAACCGAATAATTTGTGCAATCAACGGAAAGAAATAAAAACCCAAATGTAAGTTGAATTAGAAACATACAGTTAGGGGCAGAAAATCGCGAACGGCGTCGCCTTTGGCGGCGGCCACGGTGGATAATACTTTGGTCTCCTCCATGCCCAAAACAACGGCACCGTTAGCGAAGCGAGCGATCTTTCCCGTTTCTAGTGTAATTAACCGATCCCCGACTTCGAATTCTTCTCTGAAAGTCTCGAGCACCTTGGTCCCGGCGACGGGGGTTTCGGGATCGGGCTGCCGCTCGGACTGAGACGAGAAGCCCATGCGGCCGCTGCAGATGGTGCGGAACCCTAAGGCTCGCCATGTGAGGAAGTGAGGGAGGTTGTTGAGCAGCGGATTGGCGCGGTTGGCCATGGACGCCATGGCTGTTCAGGAAATGAGGAGAGAGAGAGAGAGAGAGAGAGAGAGAGAGAGGAGGTGTCGAGGGTTTAGGGTTTAAGAGTTTTTAGCGCGGGATCGAAGGCGGAGGGAGTGAGAAGCGGAGAGTGGAAAATTCTTTACCGAAAAAAAGGGAAGAGGGTTTTGTGTTTGGATACGTTTCGGATCGGGCTGTCGAAAATGGAAGTGATTTCTACTGAAACGGGCCTGTATTTTATGAGAAAGGCCCAAACGTAATATGGATTTGAGACAATTGAATGAGCCCGCTGATTTTGGCAAACGAACTTTGTTGTTTTAAATAATTATTTATGTTGGTTACGGAATATTATTTGCATCTAAGTTTGAATTCTCATCCCGTAACTTAAATTGTATTTGTTAGTTAAATTAATAAAATGTTACTTTTGTAGCTACATATTACTTAAACGCAAGGAACAATTCCACATACATTCAAATTACGTCATATCAAAATTGTAAACGACCATTTGCTTACTATTCGAGTCTCGAGATATCGATATAACTAGACTATTTGCTACATTAACAATGCTATTTGATTGGGTTATGTTAGAAGCCAGAATTCAAATAAAACATATATAGGTAGACCATACTTTAATTTGTACCATATTTGTGTATCATCTGATGTAACAAGTGATGTGTACATGTCACGTCAAGTAGTGAATTCATCTCATTGGATGTTGGTCATATGAATCACTTGCTACATAAGATAATACACTAATATATGATAAATATGTAGTTTTCGTAATATTACTCAAATAAAAATACAAATGAGGGATATGCGCACATTGTGGATAAGGACTTGCCCTACGCACTTCAAAACGCTACTGTAACATTCCGTACCAATATTAACACAAGTCACATATATATTTACGTTCTTAGATCCATAATATGATTGATTTGAGACATTATGACGATTCATTTCATATAAATCATTCTTTCACGTGCTGAAAGCCAGACAATGTGAGAAGCTATAACTGGGAGTTAGACTATGGTCCACACCATGCACATTCAAGGTTCAAACAAGTAACAAGTGGATAAAAAAAGGAATCTTAGGTTCTCAGCGTACCATGCTAAACTCCAAAAAACCCTAAAAAGCAAAACCCTAAAAGCCCATTTTGTTGCTGAATTCACTTTGTCCCATTACATTCCATAACACTGACTCTTCAGCTGGGTCTACTGATTTGCTGGGATTTCGTGGGGTATATATAATGAGTCACTGTCCTCTCAGCTGGCGGTTACAGAGAGTAAATATATGATATATCCATAGTTTTTTATACCAGCGATATTATGAGAATGACGATTCAAACTCGAAACCTCGGGTGCAAAGAAGAAGACTGTTTTTCATCAACCAAGCTTTATAAGCGTAAGAAGCCGGCCCCTTGCAGTACGCAGTAATTATATCAACAGGCCACAGTTGGGAAAATCAGATAAAAAAAGGAGATTTCCTCTGCTGTGATATCTCACACAATCAGATGAACAAAAGAGTGGTTTGGATTTGTCGTTTTGCTTGTGAAACAGACAAAAGAGGAAGCTTTTTTTCTTGGCATCTTGTTGTTTAATGTCCTTTTCGATTCCTATAAGGCTTCTCTAATCAAGTTGAAATCTCCAGCTGGGTGTGACAGATCACTCTTTTTTTGGCAGCTGCCTATTTCCCAACTTTTCAGATTTTTCTGTTCGAGTCGTAGAGATTTTTACATGTAACCAAAGATATATCGCATTTCTATCTTACTAACCCTAGCTAGAGAAATAGAGACCATGGAGTTAATATAATCTCGGTTACATCCGAAGTTTTTTTTTTTTGCCATATATCACCATATCTCTCTCACTAACCCTACCTAGATGATGAGGTTATATTAATTCCGGTTACACCCAAGTTTTTATTGTGCCGGATTTTTACCTTATGAGACTAGAACACGATATATATTTCAGTTTTCACTCGAAGGAAACTTACGTACTAGAAAATTTAGGGCATGTTTGGTACTCTACTTGAATCTAACTTTTTAAACTCAAAAACCATTTTCAAGTTTTAGGCCTTAAAAACTTGTTTGGTAGGATTATTTTCAAAAACCGAACTCAAGACTAACTTAAAAATATAGTCTATTCTCTAAAAACATAAAAAGTGAGTTTTTAGAGTTTTTAAACTTAAACTCATTCATTTCTTTTCTCTCCCTTCTCCCCTCCCACTCCAAATCTATCTCTCTCTTTTCTTCTTTCTCTTTCCTCTTTTTTTTACCTTTTTTCGTCTCTCCTCCAATCCGCTATCTTCATTCTCTTGGTTTTTTCTCTCACTCATCTTCCTCTTTATCTCGTCCGATCCTCTCCCTTATTTCTCTTTCTTTCAATCATCTCTTACTTTATTTCCTCCTCTCTCCTCTTTCTCCCTCTCTTGCGACCTCCTCTTTTTAGATCTTTTTGTCTAGTTTAAGTCGTAAGGTTTAAAATTTTTAAATCGCAAATCAATCACCTTTTTGAATCTTAAAGAAAATTGTTTTCAAGAAATGTTCTTAAGAAATGTTTTGAGAAATGATAAAATTTTCAAATAAGACACCAAACAGGTCCTTACCTTTTCTTTATAAAATTTTCATTTAGTTTGTCTTTGGTTTGGTCCTTTCTGATCATATGTCAAAGTCGGGAAGAATGAAGATTGGTTGTCAACAGGGCTTTTGAAAGATGGTTCACAGGACATCCTTGGTTCAAATATTCCGTTTCAGACTCCATGCACAGTGGTTTTTTCTTTCTCAATCAAAATTACGTATGATATGAAAAAAGAAATGAACTTGGAAGTAAAATAGCTATCACTACAGTAATATATTATTTGCCGGACGAAAAGTTGTTGTCGGGCAAGTTTTATTCGACGGGTTAATTGGTCGATGGACTTTAATCGATGAATTCATTTTCGCCGGACAAAAATTTGAGCGACGAGTTTTGCGCGACGAAATTAATTTGTAAAAAAAAAGGGATTTTTGTAGTGTATTTTTAATCGACGTCTAATCTAATTTAAACAAAAAGAGTATAACTTTTTTGAGAAACACATATAAGTTGTAACTCCATTACTGTATAGAAAGAATTACAAGGTTGGGAGTTGAAATGGCCTCTGAAAAAACCCTTTCTCGGAGAAAACCCGGTGGAAAAAAACCCTAGATGAGGAAAAAGAGAGCTCCCACATTACATATCAGCATAGAGCACATCATAAATTCATCCCGGAGGTTCTTCAAACCAACAGCGCTCCACACCAATATGTAAATAAAGTGGAGCCATACAGTGAGCTACACCATATGCTGGACGGCGAACTTGAACTGCTTGAAGGACCCAGCTGGAGCCTTGCACATGAACTGCTTGAATCGTCAAAAAATGAATGTTTGATCACCTGTTGTGAAGCGGGTTTGCACCATACGGTGTGATTCTCTTCTGTTCTTCGTCAGGAACATGTTTAGGAGCAGGTGGTCGTCGGCAGCCATGGTTGCTAAATCTTCTGTGCTTGAAGAACTCGTAGTTTCTGCCATTAATCCCAGAACTAGTGTTGTTGTAGTTGAAGTTCCATACTTTGAAGGAAACCCTTCCTTCTGGTGAGCCTGACGACCTTACAGAATACTCCTTCACGTTGGTTCTAAAATGCAGCAAAGTTCCTTCCAATAGCATAAACACAATGAGAACTGCAATTTTTGATTTAGTGTACCTCATAACTCTCTCTCTCTCTCTCTCACTAGACACACGCTTATACAAGCATGTTCAAGTGTATTTATAGGTGGGGCTAAAATATTGTCAAATCTAACTGAGATAAAATTAACCAGTCTCCATCTACAAACACGTACTCAATACAAACACTTGAAAATAGAAAACTTTAACAAAAAACTCCCGATATTATTCACTTTAACGAAAAACCACATTTTGACACTAAAAAATCAATTCTGGTACTATTCACTTTACCATTTATTTTGTCATTTTAATTAATTTTCCTTTGAAAATATGGTCCATCGAGTGACGTATTTGACTTAATGAGTAGTGTGGTGCGACACCACTACAAGGTTGGTCTGGTACACTATCAGATAAGTCATTTGTGAATGTTCGTACTCAGTATGTGTTTGTACTACAGTTGAACCCATATTTAAGCCCTTAACAAAGATTTAGATAAAGTAACCCTTTCATTTTGTTACGTAAGTTGAAGTTAATAGGTTTAGATGCATCACCTATATGGTAGACCAATAATTTAGATACTCTAACCCTTCCAATTAAAATCATAATTTTAATTAACTGAGTTATAAGCAACCCTACAATAATTGTAATACAAGCTAGGAGTTTAACTCCAACAAGCCGTTCGCTCTTATGGACTTATGCGTGATTGGTATATAAGCAATTGCTTTGTTCAATTATATTAGAGAAAATCGAACTCTAAACCTGTCATAATCTTAGTTTATTATCCCACCAGTCCCTCGCCACCTGAACTAACCCAATAGCTTGACCAATTCGAACACTTTCCTTACTAACAATACCACAATTCTATTTAATTATCCGAAATCAAACTCTTCTTAAAAGAACATGTAAAAGACAAAACCACTGAGTACTACGGTCTAGTGGTAGTGATAGGTCTTAGGTTTAATTTTCACCAAAGACGAATTTGAACCACATTATTGTTAGTTCATTGTAAGACTAAACTAACCCTCTCTTATTTAATGTAGTTCATATCGTATGTTTAAAAAATAAAAATATAAAGACAAAACATGAAAAAATTGTAGGCCCTGCCACAAAAAAATAATGGAAACTTTAACGAAAAGCTCCCGGTACCATTCACTTAAAAGAAAAACCACATTTTACTCTAAAAAGTAAATCTTAGTACTATTCACTTACAACACATTTTTGTCATTTTTGTTCAAACTTAAAGTTTTCAAGTCATTTTCATTAGTTTTCTTAAAAATGATAGGATTAAATAGGTTGGACCTTGTAAGTCAGGCACCGGATTGGTCTGTGTGTGCATGGTGATTGTTAATGCCGAGGCTTACAGGGAGGCCATTCAGCCCAGTAAAGTTGGTCTGGACTCCGGACTATGGACCAGTGACCACTACTAGACTTGGGGACCACCACTACATGTGTTAGCTCACACCATATCATCGACTCAATCTTCCTAGATTATTGAGAAATGCTATAGCAATTTCACTAATTAGCTTTTTAGCTAAAATATTCTCTAAGATTAGTATAGTTCTGCATTTTGTTTTTGAAATTGAAAATCAATAGAAGTGTTTTATGAGTTTATCCACCGTCTATCATTTTGGTCTATCGTGAAAAATCTCCATTAAATTTAGGTAGTTTTGTCTGGTAAACCCCTCCACTTTTTTTTTTCATTTAACGGAGATTTTTTACAGAATGACCAAAATGATTCACGGCGAACAAAATCAAATACCACTTATATCAATTTTTAATGCCAATGACTAATATTGAAGAGTTATGCCATCTCAAAGACAGTTTGGTTAAAAAAAACCTTTCACTAATTTGGCATTTGAACATTCTCACTTGAGGAAGGGTAAGAGGAGTCTTTCAAAAGTGAAACTTTTATGGATTTTCTGTTACCTCACAATTTAACGTCAATCATCGTGCAAACATTATAAAATAGAATAATGTTATTCACACACCGCATTTTACCTTTCACACACCCTTGTTAATTTATTTTTATCCTGAAAAACCATGGTCCCCGAGTCCTTGAATCAATAACCATATTTCGGCTAACCTAACCTCTTCCGTCCCTCAAGACCAATAAGGGCTAGTACATGAATATGCACCTGTTGTTCATCAACTACGTTCATTCGATACAATATCGAAAATTAAGAAGGATATATGATAAATAAAAATAGATGTATAAATAGCATCACTCCATAATATATATGTCCAAAACATAAGATAACCGAAGTCTACGAAGACATTGGAGGGTCTAAAACTCCAAAGGTTTGTATGAAATGAGCTCACAGCTTTGTGCTTTAAAGTTGGGCAATCACTTCTCCCAGGCTAACTTGATGATCCTACCGTTCTAATTGATCCAACGCGTCCAATATATCATCCGTCCGATGAGAGTTCTCAAAACACTCAAACCCCCGGCCCGTGGACCGAAAACGGTAACAAAAAAGTCGAGCGCTGAAAGCTGTGAGCTCGTTTCACACAAACGCAGCCCAAAGATCAAAATTCCAGAACTGCATCGAACAATCTTCGTCGCAGTCGCGGCTCGTTACGCGAACTAAAATAAACTCGCTACGCCCGCCCCACAAAACCTGAATGCTAAGAGCGCGGCCGCGACTGAGCGCCGTGTCGCGCACTGCAATGATGTCGTCATCGTCGGCTACGTCCTCCGCGGCCATGAGAAGCCCCAGATTGTCCTCTTCTTCGTCCCCGAGGCTCTTCAATGGAGTGCCTATCGGGAACCGTGTCTCCTTCGCCGCCCGCTTCAGCCACACTTCGCTGCGGTGCTTCGCTTCTTCCGCCGGCTTCGATAAAGTTCGGGTGCAGAATCCGATTGTCGAAATGGACGGTCAGTTTCCTAACCGATGATCTGTTTGGCTAGTGAGAAAGCACTGAGAAAATGAACAGAGTTAAAATCATAAGATGATGGAAACTTGTGTGAAAATCCGTATTGTTCTTTCATATTTTCATGAATTTTAGCAGCAACCAAACGGATCATAACTTGTAGGAGTAGGATGAAGCTAATTCCGGAGCTTAATTGTTGATGTTGTGATTGTGTACTGTATTAATTATGGCATTATTTTGTCAATCAGGTGATGAAATGACGAGGATCATATGGAAAACGATTAAAGACAAAGTGTGAAGATTCATTTCGGTGTGAATTTCAGTTTACTGATGCTATTTTATGTCGAATTTGGTTTGATTTAATCGGAGTTTTTTCGGTCGTATGCTCTTGCAGCTTATTTTTCCCTATCTGGACTTGGATATAAAGTATTACGATTTAGGGATTTTGAACCGTGATGCTACCGATGACAGAGTTACAGTAGAGAGTGCTGAAGCCGCTCTTAAGTAAGTAGTTTAATTCAGAATTTATTTAGTGCATTTTTATTTCTTACACTTGAGGGCTCGTTTGAAAGTGCTTTTAAATGACTGAAAGTGCTTTTTGATAAATATATTTTTGGAACCAATTCTTAGTAAAAATGCTAGTGAATCCTAGAAAAACTCTTGAAGTTCTTCCTGCAAGAAGCACCAGTTATTTTAAAAGCACTGAATCGTTAGTATTTGCTTCTTCTATTTGTTTTATTTTAACATTTAATGCCTTGCAGGTATAACGTTGCTGTGAAATGCGCTACAATTACTCCTGGTTAGTTGTTTTTACTTTTATACAATGCTGGTTTTGTATGTACAATCACGAGGACCTTGAACCCTTTATAACAGACATTCTGGCTACTCGGATACTTTCCTTAGCGATTAGATGATCTAGCTGCTCTGCCTGGACGTTTAACTGTTGTCTTACGGAAAGAATAGTTGTATTTCATCTAATTTCAATTTATCATATACCTTGCAGATGAGACCAGAGTGATGGAATTTGGGCTGAAATCAATGTGGAGGAGTCCCAATGGCACAATTAGAAACATTCTAGACGGTTTGTACGAATAAATAAAGTTGTCTCATTTGAAAACGAAACGGAATTTATAATGCTCTTAGTTTGTTATTCATTCATTTTGTTAATGAGTTACAACTTGCAAATATTTGAGTTAGCATCTTAAAGGTTACCTTACTGTTTGAACAGTTTCTAATTGAAATGCAATGCTTTATTTGTAGGTACTGTTTTCCGTGAACCCATTCTATGTAAAAACATCCCTAAAATAGTTCCTGGTAATGGCTTGAACTCATTTCTAAACTTGACTGTGAGTAAAATGTTGCGGGAAGTGCTGAATACATGTCTGATTTACAGGTTGGAAGAAACCCATATGTATTGGTAGGCATGCCTTTGGCGATCAGTATCGAGCCACTGATACGGTTATTAAAGGGCCAGGAAAACTTAAAATGGTTTTTGGTAAGTTGATTTCAACATTCTAGCTCATATGATTGTGCTGGTGAAGTAATTTTCCATTGGATATGGTTTTTGCTTGACGTCTATCTGTTTCTAAAGCTCAGTCCCAGAAGGAGGAGATGCCCCCGTGGAACTTGATGTTTATAATTTCAAAGGGCCTGGTGTGGCCCTTTCTATGTATAATGTTGATGAGGTTTGTGTTACCACATTGGGCATGACATACCTTTTTTGTGCATTTAGGCTGATAAACTCTGCTAACAAAACCTTGTTTTATTTGGTAGTCTATTCAAGCTTTTGCTGACTCGTCAATGTCGTTGGCTCTTTCCAAGAAGTGGCCGCTATACTTGAGCACTAAAAACACTATTCTTAAAAAATACGATGGCAGGTAAATTACATTTGTTGGAAGAATCTGTCAACATCCAACTATCAATTCTATCTTAATTTATTATTTTGTAGAAATTATACAAAATGTTGAGTTCTCGGACTGCCACAGGTTTAAGGACATATTTGAGGAGGTTTATGTTGAGAAATGGAAGCAGAAGTTTGAAGAAAATTCTATATGGTTTGTATTGTTTATCGTAAATACTGATTCATCCAATGTTGTGTGGCATATTTTGAAATTGTTTATTGATGATTGTATTGGCATTTAGGTATGAACACCGGCTAATAGATGACATGGTGGCTTATGCACTCAAAAGTGAGGGTGGATATGTTTGGGCTTGCAAAAATTATGATGGAGATGTTATGAGTGATTTGCTTGCTCAAGGTGCGGTTGAATTGCTCTCTCTCTTTCTCTCTCTTTTTATTCTGAAGTTAAATAGTTTGTTATGGTTTTTGCAGGATTTGGGTCTTTGGGCCTCATGACTTCTGTGTTGGTACGTATCACCATTAACTTTCCTCATTTGTATGCTACAAAAACTAACCACAGTTTGTGCAGTTGTCCTCAGATGGCAAGACAATAGAAGCTGAAGCAGCTCATGGGACAGTAACTCGTCATTTTCGGTTACATCAGAAAGGACAAGAAACAAGTACAAATAGTATTGCTTCAATATTTGCATGGACACGAGGCCTAGAACACAGGTACTCTTTGCAAGCCAAAGTTCACTGTATCTTAGTGTACTATGTGCCTATTGTAAGAATGACATTTCGTTATTTAACTATCAGATAAATCATTTTGGCCTGCATTTTTTCTTAGCGCCAGATAACCCGACTACATTTACTGTTTCCAGGGCAAAATTAGATAAAAATGATAGGTTGCTGGATTTTGTTCGCAAGTTGGAGGCTGCGTGCATTGAGACCGTGGAGGGTGGAAAGATGACCAAGGATCTCGCCCTTTTGATCCATGGCCCCAAGTAAGTCGACTCTTGGCTCTGTTTAACAAGGTTACTTACATTCAGTTGGATTGTGCAATAAAAAGGGAAAATGAAATACCACTGTTCTTCCTTAGTTTCCTTTTTGGGACTGTATCAGTTCATCTGATGGTGGTGACGAAATTAGCCAGACGGGATTGTTCTTCGGGGACTAAACTAAGATGCTTGTGTTACCTGCAGGGTATCGAGGGAGTATTACTTGAACACCGAAGAATTCATTGACGCTGTCGCAAAGAATGTTGAGAAAAAGCTTCTGCAACCTGCAGCAGTTTGACTAGATCGATGCTAATCTACAAGATGACCATGTCGGAAAAGTTCTTTGGCGAGAATCGGAGCAGTTTTATGGTTATGAACACGGTACATGGAAATAAGAGAACCTGTTTGACAAAGAATTCTTCCTTCAATCTTTGGGTTAGTCAGCAGAACATATATTTGAATTAAACTGAATATATATATATATATATATCAATTTTTTTGCAGTTCTTTTTTATTTTTCGTATATGTGATGCATTTAATTGAACCTTTTTTTTTTCAAGAAACGATAGAGATATTTCATTAATTAACAAAAAGGATTACAATGGTGGGCAGTTGTTTTTAACATGTGATGCACTTCATTGACCTTTTCTTTCAAGAAACGATGGCGATATTTCATTAATCAACAAGACCGATTACAATGGTGGGTGCCTTTTCATTGCCCGATGAGGATTAATTTTGTGTGACCACTATTTTAATTTTTCCGTGACAGAAAGAGATTGCTAGCATACTAATGTCATACCAGTTGTATACCAAGATAAAAAAATATGTCATCTTCATGACTTTCTCTACATGATATAAAATTTTATAGTTCTCAAATATTTGAAAGTAACACATTCAAGGGAGTTGTAGTTGAAAAAACAGTTACATATTTGAGTACATTGTATTACAAATCGGAAGTTACGAAGTACATAATTAAGTGTGTTTCATCGAGTTATGCAAGTTTCAGAATTTCAGATCAAAATCAAAAATACATTTCAATTCCTATCCCATTTTTATCAGATTTTGGAATGATAAATTTTATTTAAACCCACATAACTTATTTCTACACCCAACTTAAATTTTAAATGTGAATTGTTTTTTTTTACTTTATTGCATAATTACCATCAAGTACAAGATAAAACTAACAATAAAATTAAAATTTATCAATAAACATACACTCAATAATCAAACCCTACCACTATGCAATCTTTATCATATGTTCATTTTACCTAAATGTCGCGTTAAACCCTACCCAATGGATGATGATTTTGAAGAACACTGATTTGCACAAGCTGTCAATAATGATGTAAATGTCACTTGTTCTGGTTGAACCTCGCTATTCAGCATCTCATAAAAGAGGCCAAGAAACGTATCAGCATCTTTGTGGGATGCATTAGCTGAGATTATTGATGTCCAAATGATTAAGCTCTTACATTTTGCTTGATCAAAATCCCTTTGTGCCTAGTAAAGACTCGACTTTGCATGAGTATCGATGTATAATAGCACTTGCAGCACACTGATTTTTGCTTGATCTAAATCCCTTTGTGCGCAGACAAATTAAATTGTTTCTAACATCATAAGTATGTACTTCCTATTTGACCTTCAGATTTGATAAATACGATGCTGGGGGAAGCATACTTGACAATGTCACGGTATTTGGTCTGCAACCGCATGCTTGTATTACGCGAATTAAATTTAATGCCTCTTCATGCCGGTTGTTCTGAACTAAACAAAAAATCACAGCATTCCAATTACTTAACTTTGGCTTCTTACTATCTCGAAAAACAACTACGGCTTTGTCAACAAACCCATGAAACATGTAACTCGAAACTAATGAGCCATAAGTGACCTCATCGTTTTCACTCATCTCATCAAATAATTCTTGAATGAGATGTAGAACACTGTTTTGAGTTTTTATTTCTAAATGGATGTAAAGATAAATTTATAAATTGAACTGGGTTTGTGAGGGTAATTTAGGTAATAAGTTTGAGTTTAAAGAGATATTGATAATTTAATTAAAAGTAATATGGGTGTTGAAAATAAATTAAGTGTAGAAAGAGATTAGATGAATTCAAACAAAATTTCCCTTTTGAAATATCAATTGCGATTTTCTCACGTAAAACGGACATTGACGGACGCCATGACGTGGGTAGAGTGGGGGTAGCCGTTACTAACGAATCTTGTGGTTCAGAAAAAAGACAAAAGCCTATTACGTGTCCAACGAGAACCAATATAAAAATCGAAGTACGACGTGGCGCCACCCACTCCATATGCATATATACATTCGCTCGCTGCATTTTTCGGAGAGAGAGTTGAGAGAAGAAGATTGTTAGGAATCCAGAATTTAGGGTTCGCGAATTGGGATTTTGAGATAGCGTTATGGCATTGACAAAGGCGCAGGAGCTCGTGTCCTCCAATTCGGTCGTCGTCTTCAGGTTCTTATTTTTTCTCTTTGGAATTTAATCACGATTATTGATTAGTAAATCTCGCATTTAAGAAATGCTAATTGTTATATATATATATGGATCTGTAATTGCAGCAAGACGAATTGCCCGTTCTGCGTGAACGTGAAGCAGCTCTTGACTCAATTGGGAGTCACCTACAAGGCCATTGAGTTGGACAAAGAAAGTCAGTTTCTCTTGCTCTCTAACTATTTTTAGCTGTAATAACATATTGTTCGTATCCGTATGTTTATATACATATCTGTGCATGTATGTATGCATACAGGGTCGGCTCTGAGAGTTTGGGGCCCTTGGTGAGAGTTCGAAGTGGGGTTGACCCTTTATACATTGGGAGCCACCTACTCCGGCTATCCTCAGTGCCGGCCCTGTATGCATATCATATATTTTGGTTTAAATACATACATACAAAAGTCCTTGTTTGGTTGTTTTGGATTTGTCATTTGAAGAATTATAAACATGTCCCCTTGTATCTTTCGGTATTCGATTACGGGGTGAATCTTTCTTTTGTTTGCTAATTACTTATGATAGCCGGTCAAAACTTGATACTCGATGTCAGGGACGGCGTCAGAAATTTCTTCTAGTGAGGGCAACAGAAAACAACTAAGAAAACCTTATTATAATATGGTTATACGTAATATGATATTAAGTATGATTTCAAATAATGATGTATCACAATTCCAATGTTACAAAAATTTCAATATAGTAGTGGAAAGTGGCAAAGTGATGAGAAAAATATAAGTACATGATAGGCAGGAGAGGGTTTTTTCGGTTTGAATGACAGAACAAGAGCACTATTGCTCATATAATATTTGATATGGAGTATAAGTAGAATGAATGTATATTGGATATTAGATATATATATTTTCTTCAAAGATAACCCCGTGTATATTACATAATTGTAGTCTGCAACTAAACAAACGAATTACTTGAGTGGGGTCATCTGCCCCCAGTGAGCCTTCATTGGCTCCGTCCATGCTCGCTGTTGCGTAATCTGTATTGGATGTAAAGTTTGTTTTTGAGCTACCTCACAAATGTATGTGTTGTTGGAAGAAGTCAAATTGTTAACTGGAAATTGGTGGTTTTACGAGTTCCATTTTCTTTGGGTTTAATGGGACTATTTCGCACCCTCCGCACCCAAGTTCATATTTCCCCTCACGTAGTTTAGACTAGATTAGAAAATTGCTCAACTGAAAAAAGTTGGGACTAACTCTTGATTATGTCACCTTTGATGCTTGGACATGGTGAAACTAGCAATGCTGTGATTCGTTCAACTAGTTTTGAGTTTAGGTCCCGTGTCGTTCAACTTTAAGTCGTATTATGGGGTGCAAGATGACTTTTTTTAAGTACCGATTGCTCACGTTATATTTTGTGAAATGAGATAGACATCTCCCTTCTCAATCTAATGCAGCATGTGTTATTTTTGAAGTATAAATTTGATCCGAGTTTTATTGATGCCGGTTTTGTTCTTGCATTTTGAAGGTGACGGAGCTCAGATACAATCAGCTTTGGGAGAGTGGACTGGCCAGCGGACTGTGCCCAATGTTTTCATTGGTGGAAACCACATCGGTGGATGTGACAGTAAGATTTCGAATCCTTTAACCACAATAGATTCTTAGATACAACCGAGGATATACCCCAATAACAGAGCCAAATCCCGCCTTAACCATGGCTATTGGAATTGTATGTCTTTGACATTAGTTTGTTATCTTATCGAATAATATTATTTGATGTCGTTGTGCAGAAACAACGGCGTTGCACAAGGAAGGAAAACTGGTCCCTCTGCTGACTCAAGCCGGAGCTGTTGCCGAAACTAAAGCTTAAAGGAGTTAGATGATAGTTGGATAAAAAGTAGTAAAGTAGAATAATTTCAGTAATGTGCTTCTGTTGATCTGTTACACCTTTTCAGAACACAACGCACATTCAACTTGTATGTTGTATAATCTCAGTTAGTATTTTTATGTTTCGATTCGGATGTGTTTCAGTATTGTGCCTGAATGTTCTATATAATTGGTTGAGTCTGGATGTGAGTTTTCCGATACCCTGGAAGTCATCATCTGTCTTGCTGGTTTCACCATATAAGGCTCTTGGTTTGCTCTCAAGTGGTCTGGGTTTCGACCCACCTAGCAATTGTTAAGAGTTTCTCGTTTTCCAAATATTATGGGGTCAGGTGCGGGGGGGTTTCTAATGATTAGTTGAGTCAAAGACTCGAATACATTAGTTAAAAAAAAAAAAGTGGGAAACAATTTTGACAGGAGGTAATGTTTTAACCTCACCATTAGTGCAAAATATACCATAGTAGGGAAAAAAGGTAGATATCTAAAAGTTTGTAAGCTGTGAACCTGTTTCATTGTGGCCATGTGTAGGATGTAATTTCGAATTAGCTTCATCTCGGCACGGAATGGGTGGATAGCCGTGGTTCGCCACTAGTTTTTTTTTTTTTTTTTGAACAAATGATATTATCTACAATAAAGTGGTGGGGGAGTGGGCAAAGTCTTACACTGGGCTAGCAATAACGTTGGTTCAAATTCTCTTTTAGTTAGAATCAAACCTAAAACCTCTTAATTACAAATGAAGATGAATACTATTACATCGTAATATTGGCCAGTTATCCCCTTTTTTACAAAAATAAAAGTTTTTAGAAGGGGGTAAAAACCTTTTTGGGCGCATTTAACCAAATTTCCCTTTAAATTTTGGATAGTGCTATAACACACTCATTTTACGCTCTTCTTAATTTTGGATAGTGCTATAACACACTCATTTCACTTGTAAATAAGATGTCTTAAGTTCGATTCTCGCCAAAGGCGAATTTGAACCACATTATTGCTAACCCATTGTGAGACTAAGCCCACCCCCTCCCCTTAGGCCATCTCCAATCGAATGAGGACCAAAGGGCTCTCTTTAGCCCTATAGTCTTTGGCGTTGAATTAAATGAATTAAAAAGGATTAATAGACAAAAATTAATAAGAATGCGGTGAAAAATAGTGCAATTTTTTTCCTATTCAAACCCCTAACTGCCGCACCCCATCTCGTCTTTCACCCATTCCGTCTCTCTCGTCTCTCTCTTCCTCTTTAACCAAAAAAGCCCTTCGAATCCTCAACCTACGAGTCCATCCTTCTCTCTTCACTGAACCTGTGAAGCAGAAACGCAGGTTCCCTTCCATCCTCTTCTTCTTCTTCTTCCTCCTCTATCCTTCCAGTGAACCGAGTCCTCCTACTCTGGTTCTTCTTCTTCTGCAGCTACTGTTTGAGGGATTCGGTATCACCTGCTCGATTGAAAAAAGTAAGCACATTTTAGTTTTACTGCAACTTTTTTATATTATTATCTTTCTTTTGTTTATATTTTGTAAAGCTACGATATTCTAAACTACTTTAATTTACGACGGAGTGGGGAAAGGGATTCGAGCTTGGTTTCTAAAATTTTAGTTGTATGATAAAGGATTGCCCTTTTTATTGTAATGCTGAATTTTTTTATTAAATTTGTTTATACTTGTGTATGTGAATTTACATAAAAACATTCAGGTTTAAGGATGTTTCCTGTTGATCCGACAGAGAAGCTGTCTTTTACTCGTTGCATTAGTGATGGAGATCTGGTCATTGTCTACGAGAAGTATGATACCATGAAAGCTGTCGAAGTGTGTGCCGGTTCTGTGCTCGGTAACCGGTTCGGCGTGTTTAAGCATTCAGACTGGATAGGGAAGCAGTTTGGTTCCAAGGTTTTCAGCAGCAAGGGAGGATTTGTTTACTTGTTAGCTCCGACTCCCGAGCTTTGGACTTTGGTTTTAAGCCACAGGACTCAGATTCTGTACATTGCAGACATTAGCTTTGTGATCATGTTCTTGGAATTGGTTCCGGGATGTTTGGTTCTCGAGTCGGGGACCGGGAGTGGATCTTTGACTACTTCGCTTGCAAGGGCTGTTGCTCCTACAGGACATGTCTATACGTTTGATTTCCATGAACAACGCGCGGTCTCTGCTAGGTAGGAAATCAAAATCTCTGCTGTTTTTGTTGTTTTGTTATGGCTTTGGTGTGAATTGGTTTCGGTTTGTTTTGGTGTCCTAGATCCTAGATTTACTTACGGTCCGCCTTTCAGAAGATGTGAACTTTGAGTTCGATATATGAATTGTGAAATAAGTTCAGGATTACTTTTCTGTCACAAAAACTTTGTTCGACTCAAACAGAAACTGAAGAAAATTAAGCGGTGTAATTTTCGCGTGAAGCCAGCGGTTTCTGTACTTACATTAAGCCATTTCTTGTGTTTCAAGTAGGTTACCGTTACTGAAAGGCTGACAAGATTTTTACTTTTGTAGGGAGGATTTTGAGAAGACGGGATTAAGCAACTTGGTCACTGTAGGAGTTAGAGATATCCAGGGAGAAGGATTTCCGGATGAGTTTTCTGGAAGGGCAGATTCTGTCTTCCTGGACTTACCCCAACCTTGGCTGGCTATCCCTTCAGCTGCGAAAATGTTGAAGCAAGATGGGGTACTATGCTCGTTCTCCCCATGTATTGAGCAGGTGCAACGAGCATCAGAGACTATGAGATCAAGCTTTACGGGTAGGCTTTTTGATGCAGTTATCTCGTTTTGTGCTTTGTGATGTGTTGTTTTTTGGACTTACTTTGTTTCTTTCAAGTGTTTCCTCTCACAAATGTATTTCTCACGCTAAGATCTGTATCTTCTGCATTTGTATAGATATAAGGACGTTTGAGATACTCCTTCACACATATGAAGTTCGAGAATGGAAATTGGATGACTTCCAAGGCGACGAAGCTGGTTCTGTTGGATCTCATCCGCGTAAAAGGCAACATCGATCAAATGAAGGAAGCAATGCGCAGGAAATGACAGGTTCTCCCATGGTCCTGGCCAGGCCGTGCAGCGAGGCCAGAGGCCACACTGGCTATTTGACATTTGCAAGACTCAAATGCATGTGAAGTATGCAACTTTAATCTAGTTATAGACATAGAGCTTGATTCTTGAATGTGGTGAACTTCGCACCTTGTGTAATGGCGTTAACCCGATTAAACCCGAAATGCATGTCCATTTTGTGTTCAGGTCTATGTAAGGCGAATACCCCAAATAGTTGGGATGAGGTTTCGTTTTTGCTGTTTCTGTATCGTGAATTCTTCCGATGATTCGGAAAGTTAGCAAATTTTGACAGCGAAAATGCATTTCCAAGTTCTTATGATTCCTAAAAATTGAAGCGCTCAAGCCTACATGTTTGCCTCAGCTAATTTAGTTCACAGGATTGCAATCCTTTCATTCCACTGCTAGCTTACGAAACCCCGAAACGACCAATCCCACTCGTCCACCCTTCGGATTTCTGATGCTTTGCGAGAATGTGGGCTCCACATCGGAAAGTTAAGAAGTCTTGCATGTGCTTATAAGGAGTTGGGCTACTCTTCACGTCGTTAATTGGTTTTGGAGCGGAACTTAGTTTAATGCTAAAATTGTAAGGTCGCCATTTGTCCTTCAGTTTAGTATTCAGCAGAGACTTGAAAGCGTTAAAGACCTGCGCTTCTTTCTCCACTTGCTTTGCTTTCCAAAATCCAAACCTTCAGATTAAGATGCAGAGCACTGCGCTTGCTCTGTCTCCTTCCACCTCGTTTCTCAAACCTCCATGTCGAAACTCTATTCCTAAAGCCTTTCAGCTTTCACCCTCGACGTCCTTGATACATGTTGACAATCTGACTAAAGTTCACAGGCTTTCATAGCAAACAGCTCTTTACACTTTTTCTTCTTCCAATGCTTCCTTCATTTTCTCAAATCGTAGATATGATCATTTGAAGGCCAGGGCTGCTTCTGTGTCCGAGAGTGCGGATGAGGCCTCGAAGCAGAGCGGATTGGTTAAGACCTTGCAGCTTGGTTCTATGTGCCTTTTGAATATTTACTTCAACATCTACAACAAACAGGTACATGCTATGTCTTTATCCATCTGTTCTCCCTACGGTTTTTCATTGTCTTTTCTTGTTTTGAAATGCATGTTTTCGCTTCTTGTTTTCGTCGATTTTGGTCTAAAAGAAGCTAGAATTTGAAGGCCAGAGCTTGTTCATAGGTTCTGAAAGTCTATTCATTTCCAGCAACGGTCACAGCGTTTCAGTTTGGCTGCGGGACTGTGATGATTATCCTGATGTGGGCTCTTAACCTCTACCCTAGACCAAATCTCACTCACTCACAGGTAGCTACTTATCCCATGTCGAATGGAGTAGAATAAAACATATAATATGTAGTTTCATTACTAATAGCACCGAGACCTTTTGTATAAACCCAAAACAGTAGGTGGTTAAATACAAGTTGGGATAGTACTAGTTGATTAGTAGTATGCCATTTCTCTGTCGCTTTGAAATCTTTCGACTTGGGTGGCAGCTTGCAGCAATTCTACCGCTGGCTGTGGCACAGTCGGAAACTTATTGACTAACATTAGTCTTGGGAAAATTGCTGTTTCCTTCACTCACACAATCAAGGCCATTGAGCCCTTGTTCACGGTTGTATTCTCTGCTCTTTTGCTTGCTGAGGTAACAACTTTTCTTCTTCTTCTTTCTTCCTACTTGAATCAATCATTATGAAGGTGGTTGCAAACTTGCGGTATGATTGTTGGGTAATCTATGTCATTGATGATGAAGCAATTTGGCTTTCAGCTTTCTGATCAGGCTGACTGCTGATTGCTGTCCACACAGAGGCCGAGTATTTGGGTGGTTTCTTCTCTTGTACTGATTGTAGGTGGAGTGGCATTGGCATCCTTCACCGAGGCCTCTTTCAAATGGTAAGACATCCGGGAAGACAAATTTATGCACGAGTTGAATTCATGGGCAGGTTCTTGGATTAGAGTCTGCTAAAAGGAACAAGTTCTAACAGGATCGGTTTAGGTAGTGCAATGGCCGCTAATGTTACAAACCAATCGCGTAATGTACTCAGAAAGAAGTTCATGGTTAAAAAAAGAGGTAAAACTAATTCACCTGCAGATGCAATTTCCTTATTTTCAGAATTTCTTCATGAGGCTCAACAATTTTGTTTTGTGATTAGAAATCTTTGGACAATATCAATCTCTTCTCAGCGATCACTATCATTTCCTTCATCCTGTTGGTTCCTTTGGCGATTCTATTGGAAGGCGTTAAATTTACTCCTTACCTGCACTCTGCTATAAGTACTATTACCAAGTGCTTCACGAAAAAGCAGTTAGAAGTGCTTCATCAAGTAGCTAGCTTTTCTGTACACATTGTTGTATAATTGATAATATTACATGTATACCAGGCAAACCAAGGATTGAATATCAAAGAGTTAAGATCACTTCTGGCTGGCTTCTGCTTCCACCCTTACCAGCAGGTGACACCATAGTTTCCTACTCTCTAAATTAATCCGAAAATTGAAGTTACGTACTTCTTGTAGTAAGAAATCTCGGTAGTTACTGTGTACAAACCGTTTTGGCTTAGAAGTGATGAGTAATGGTTGTAATGGCTTGGTTATTTTTGCAAATTTGCGTGGTAATGCAGGTTTCTTATATGATACTGCAGATGGTATCATCAGTGAATCATGCAGTCGGAAACTGTGTGAAGCGTGTGGTGGTGATAGTCTCCTCAGTCGTTTTCTTCCAAACCCCCGTCTCACCGATAAATGCACTCGGTAAGTTCCTTGTATATTTACATGTATGACACATTCTTACATATGGCACACTTGTAGTGTTTAGGTTTCTTGTTTAACAATGACTGGGTTAAATTGCAGGGACAGCTTTTGCTCTCGCAGGAGTGTTCTTGTATTCAAGAGCCAAGAGACTCAAGCCAAAGCCCAATTAGTGATGCCTGAATTGTAAATGTACAAGGACAATGCTTGTGTCTCTAGGGGACTTACTTGTTCCCTTACTTATGAAGTATAATTAACGAATCTTTACCGTCTGAACATCATAAACGGAACCATGCATTCTCTTTATGATCACCTAAAGATCATAGATGCAAAAATTTATTCAATTTGGAGATCTTTTAATCATTCATATGCATAGAAAAAATGGACGGTTCATCATGAGAATGCTGCTTGTTACTATAACCTTATTATTACTCCATTTGGCAATACGTAATTGGCTGTGTGGCCTCACATAGGTGCTACATCAACATACTAACTGATCTTTTAGGGGAGATAAACAGCAGTGACCCATTGATGACTAAATTAGGAGATAAGGAACGAAATTAATGAGTTTGAAGCATGTTGATGCACAAAATCAGTGAGGACTTTGGTACAACAGAAAGTGTCAAGTTTGTGACCTTCGCTAGATCGCTCCGGTCACTAGTGTGGATAAATATGTAAATGGATAGAGACAGGGAAGCAAACACAAGATGTACGTGGTTCACCCAGATTGGCTACGTCCACGGAGTAGAGGAGTTCTCATTAATTGTGAAGGGTTTACACAAGTACATAGGTTCAAACTCTCCTTTAGTGAGTACTAGTGAATGATTTAGTACAAATGACATTAGGAAATATTGTGGGAGAATGATCTCCTTTTATAGAAGAGAGTTTCTAGCTTTGTTCTGACATTGACACGTGTCGTGTTGTGATTGGCTTCTAATGTTGACACGTGTCGCGCTGTGATTGGTTTCTGATGTTGACACGTGTCGCGCTGTGATTGGCCTCCTGGTTGGAGGGAAACTCTTCTGGGTCCTTGACGGTATAACGTTGACCGGTGCTCGGTAGTTTCGGGATTGGTCAAGTATGGTACAAATAAAGCACAAAGAATCAAATTGATGAGTTTAACAAAAACATAAGCGACCATAAAAACCCTATATGAAAGCAAAAAAGAAAATCATCATCATTTGTAAAGATTAGTTCAATGCCACTTAGTACTATGGTCTATTGGTATTCCTCTTCACTTGTAAGTGAGAGGTCTTAGGTTCGATTCTCACCAAAGACGATGTTGAACCACATTATTATGGCAAGCCCATTGTAAGACTTAGCCCACTTTCCTACTCCCTCAGTATAAATACTATCGTTTGTTAAAAAAAAAAATTAGTTCAATAATACACACACACACATACATATGTGTGTGTTTGCGCTCTTCATATTGTATGCAAAGATATATTTGTTGCCTCCAAAACAACTTATATTTTAGTATAGAAAACGTTATTTGTTGCCTCCAAAACAACTTTTATTTTAGTATAGAAAACGTTGTTAACCAATTAAGCTATAAGCACCTCAAGGTCTATTGAGACTGCTTATCAAAATGTTGTATTTTCTGTTAATTATAATTTCAACTCACCTTAATAGATGCGCTTCTAGCAAAAACGCTTATAAGCACGATAACTTTTACATAAACAACCCTATTTCTAGCCATCAAATTAGACAAATCAAATGCTATAAATAAGAGGAGGTAGAAGAAGGTGAAAAAGAGTGCATAAATCTCTCCCATTTATTTTTTATCCTTTTACCAAAGTTTGCAAAATTGGCTCTATCCAGAATTGAAAAATAGAAGCGTTATTCATTATGGTTTCCACAATGGCTTAATTGCTCTATTAGCGAGGCGGGTACGGCCAACATGTCATAAGCAAGATCTCTAGTGTTAACCTACACACTTACTAACAATAGTGATGCTTATTTGGAACAAAGAGCTATCACAAATCTGCATCAATCTTAATCAATTTCCAATTATGCATATTGCTTACTTTCCAAGCACTTTATGTGGATTTCGAATTTCTAGCTAAATACAAAACCTCATATATCTTATATATAGTCATCAAAGTACAGTCGTTATATGGTGTAGTTAACTGTACTTGTGAGCACAATAATAACAGAATGTCGATGACCATATCGACCACATTTTGATATTTATAACTTCACAATATAGACAATATCAATAATAACGACGACATATTTAGATGGCATATTACAAAACATCTCTATATAAATAAATAGATAGCAAATTTGGACAAACATGCATAAACAAAACAAAACAAAAGTTGAAACAACATCAACACTGTGGTCCAATTAGAAACTATCCAAATGAAAATGCTAAAAGGAAATACAAGTTTGAACGCTTCTAAACATGAAACCCTGATGACGCACAAAAACAACAACAGAATGACAACATACAAAATAGCTAGGGGCAGGCTGCCGACAAAGCACTTCCTGCAGCTGTACGAAAGCTCACATATTTCCCTTGAAATGGAGCATCTGCATAATATCCAGCTCTTTCTTGACATGGTCATCATGTCCCTGCATAAAGTTGTTCATCTCCAATGGAAAAAATGGCAGTTCATACTCCATGCTGCAGCTCGGATCCTTAACCCTAGAAGTGCTGCTGCTTGCCATTCTCTGCTGCAGGTACCCACCAAGTCCATAGCTTTCAAAAATATTGAACATGTTACTCTTGTCGAAATCAGAAAGAGTTGTAACACCATCACCCATGTGATTGTTCATGTTGGAGGCCTCACTGTCAAAAGGTTCTGGACGATAACCCGTGAGATCCCAATTCGCGGAGTTGGTTGCTTCTGGGCTCTCGACAATGTTGTTCTGATTAATGTGCATCCCAGACTGATGATCCGGTGAGACCACAGACGACAGCACCGCTTTGTTCTCCATAGTTCCGGTAGAGTTGGCGGAAGCAGTACTAGGAGTACCAGTAGTAGTGCTACTGACCACGCTCCTGATGTAGTCCTGCAACATAGAGCTCTCATTGTAATTGTTATTGGAGGAGTCCTGCTTGTTGCTCTTCCTTTTTGAGTTTTGCTTCCTCTTTGTTGCGTTCCAGTGATTCTTGATGGTGTTTTCTGTTCTCCCAGGCAATATCTTTGCCATTTCTGCCCATCTGTTCCCCATTTTCTTGTGGGCTTCGATCAGTATCTTGTCCTCTTCCTCGCTCCACATTTCTTTCTGCAAGTTTCAACACAGATTTAATTAGTTGCTTGAACGCACCATGTATTTAACTATCTGAGTATGTTAACCAAGCACAGATGAACAGAGGCAGAGAATGAAGATCAGACGAAGAAGATGAAGTGCAGAGAGAGAAATATATTCACGCACATATTTACGTATCTGAATACATATGCTTCTAAGATAATATATAAAATTCAAAAGCTGATTGATCTGGTAAACAACAACTCGTTTAATTAAAACCACCGTTATGCACCAGCTAACTAGATTTGATCTGTAACTGTCAACTTTCTGTTAGCTTGTCCAAGTAGAAAACAATGCATGTAGTACGTACTACGTATATGCTAATGTATAGTCCTAGGGTTTTAACTAGGAAAACTGAAGATGCATGCATCGTCACCTTAGTTCAATAACATCAAATCAGAGAAGGAAAAAGTCTTACTTGATCCTATGCAATTATTTGTTACAAATCAAAATTAACTTAATAATTTTTTCTCATGATAATAATTAACATTTTTATAATTGTAGAAGGTACATTTATATATGTGAAAAAGAAAATTAAATAAATTTGAATTTCATCATAAATTGTTTTTGAGTGAAAAACTATTCATTATAAATTATAAAATCAAAATTCACTACATATTTACAAAAGAGTAAGGATTGAAGAGTAATTTAGATCAATAATATACAATAATTCAAACTTATAATTAAAAAGTGAATACATTTTATGTCTCGGAATGGGTTGGACTTTAGCCTAATTTTGGTCCATATCGAAGACCCCTATTAAGACTATATTTTGTAAACAATATAACGCAGTTATTGATGATTAACATGTTTTTTTCTTATTGGTGAAACATCACATAGTTTATAAATATGATCTAAAAAATGCTCAACCTAATCATCAATAACCACGTATATAACTTACAAAATATGATCTAAATAGATAGTGTCTCTAGTATTACCCATAATTTAATAATTCAAATTGAAATATATTCGAATTCTGATATATACGCATAAGCTAACCCTGGCATGGGTTGTTTCGGAAATTCATGACTTGTCATGGTTAATTATTACAGTCTAATCCAAATTCTGCAATCCACCTTAACTGCTGGTCGAAACGCATGTTTCTGCGCTGTCAAGCAAATATTGACAAATACTGGACAATACAATGTCCATAAAAACTTCACAAAATGTATAAACGGACAAATAAAGTAATTATATATTTTACGACTGATGTCAAAAAAATAGAATTAGAGTGTTTTTTAATAAAAATATAACCAAATATATGCATATGCCATATATGTAGCCATTTATCTTTGTGTGTATATACATTAATAAAATTATGAGTAATTGTATGTATTTGCATAAATCTTTTGTTTTTATTTAAAAGATAAATAAACTTTAGTGAATGAACATGAGCTATATAGATGCTTGTATGTAATTTATATGTTAATAAAGGTTGTGAAATAGTGAAGAATTAAGGGGAAAAAGGATGAAACCCTAATGTCAGGCCGTAGATGGTTGTGCCATCTTTCTCTACATTGCTTTCCCACTCTCCCCGTCAGCTGGTTAGCAATATGAGACCACTTCTTAATTCCAAACCTGCCAACCAGTTGTACCAAGTGTCTGCAAAGAGAGATTTAACTGAGTTAATTACCAATTCTTACCGAACATCAAAAAACTAATTCGACTTCTTAAAAAAAAGATTTAAGCATCGTATATCCTCCAAATTCAGAAAAATACATGAAGAAAATATAAATCAACACTGTGATTAACCAAATAATCGACTAAAATCAGGAAAACCAAATACCTGTCTTCCTCAGGACTCCATTGGCCTTTTATTATATCAGGTTTCTTGTGCAGGAGTTTGATGGCTCCTCCCTCACACAACCTTTTGTTCTTCTTTTCATCAGCTGAGAGCCTTGGAATATCATCTGAATGCAGACGCATCGCTGGAGCTGATGAGGACCCGAATTCACCATAAATTACCAATGGTGGGAGCTGCACACAGCTTTCTGCCCCCATCTGCTGGTCATGAGGAATCTCTTGATGGTCGGGAGGATAACCCAAACAGCCTCTAACACCACCATGAAATCCATGCATCGCAACCAATTCGCTTTCGCCACAATCGGATGTCACGAAATGATGGCGGTGATAATTTGGGGTATAAGATGAAGGTTCAAAGGGGTTATTAAGGGTGTTGCATGTGGTTGAAATCATCTTGCTGAAGGGGTTGGATGAAGAACCGGCCTCAGTGGTGGTGAAGTGATCAGTCTTTGGAGTGAGATTGTACTCATGGGAATGAGAAATGCGATTAAACCCATGATTTATGGAATTGGGGTGATGAAACAAAGCCTTAGGAGAACTGGGTGGTGATGGGGAGGATCTAGAGAGAGAATAAAGATTCCCATCGGTGGTAGTGGTTTTGATGGTGGTGGGAGGAGGGTTTTCTGGTTTCATCAATTTCAGAGGGTTTGAAGAACCATAGAGAAGGGTGGAAATCAAAGGAAAATTATCTAATTCTCTCAAGTTGGTTTCCAAGTACTCCATGCAAGCAGAGAGAGTCTCAGGGCTCTAGAGAGAGAAACAAAAGCTCAAGAAGGAAGGCTGGTTTAATGTGTGCTAGCTGATGTAAATTTGGGTTTTTTATAAGTGAGGTTTGAGGGAGAGCAAGGCAAATGTGGACCCCACTGCCTCTCTAGCATTGCAGGCAGGGCCATATCTACAATCCAAGGGCTCATATTTCGTCCAGTTTGTGTCCATTGAACTTCCTTTCCCATGTTTTTTTTTCCTTATTTTTTGAAACAAAAAATTGAAAAAAATAATATAAAACATAGGGAATAATTATGGGAAAATTAATGAAAATGGTTGGAAAACTTTGAGTGTTAACAAAATGACAAAATAAAGGGTAAATTGAATAGTACCATGATTAACTTTTTAGTGTAAAAATGTGGTTTTTCGTTAAAGATCCCAATAATTATTAGGTTGTTATACTAGTCTTGTATTTTAGGGAAATTCTAAGACAGATTGTGACACATGGCGGACATGTATTGCCCATGGCTCTGTTTTATGACGTGACATATCATATATGAAAGCAGTGTGTTTCACGGTGTATTTATTTTTTATAAAACCACAACCGTTGATGGCATATCCAATGGTGAATATCAACTAGAAATATACTCAGAATAACAACGAAAATCTAATTGTATACTAAGAGACGAGCCCTTCATATTAGATTACTTTTGCATAAAAGACACGTTTCTTTGCATTTTCTAACTAAGAAAAAACATATTTCCAACTCCTTTTAAATTCATTCTAGTTTAAAAACTACATTTTAATTACAAATAATATTTCCAACTCCTTTTTAAATTAAATTTTGTAAATCATACGACATGGTTGTTGATAATTGAATTATTACTTAAATGTTGACTAACGTGCTTATTTTTTATTACTAACACATATAAGTTGAAATTTTAATTTAAAATTTTGGTCGACCTAGCATTACTTTTACCAAAAAGAGTCAATAGGAGCCTAGGAATTAGCTCCTCCTCTCAATTTCATAGAGGAAATTTAAGGCTACCAAAATGATTTTCTTTTCAGTCTTATCTTTTCTTTCCACCTCGTCTAGTTTTATCTAAGTCATACTTATTAATTGTAAATGCATATTTGGAAGGTGTTCAAAACAAATATATGGAAAATGTTAACCATTTGCTTTGGCATAATCTTAAATTTGGCTTAATATATTGACCATGCATGGATTTTGCAAGGCTCAAGTATTTGAATCTCATAATTACAAACATCCATACCCTAAACTTACCATTTAAAAGTAATTAAAATATTTTTTTAATAATTTGACACATAAAATAATAAGGAAAATAACTTATAGATAAGGATTTGGGCAATGAAGTAATTTTCAGCTGGTTTTGTAACAATATATTTGTAACTGAAGTTTTGAAAGCATCCTCCTAAATTGGTATCTAATTTATTGGATATATATTTAATTATTTTCATAATAATTAAGGTATTAACATAATTTTGCTTTGGAAAATTTTGTACAGTTACACAACAATGGCCACATTGTTAAAAGCCATTACTCCCTAGCATAAAACTATTTGACTATTTTAGTTATTTAGTTTTTTGCTTAATTTATTTTCAACTTCCACTCCACACTTCATTGGGAGGAGAGGTTTTTCAGTGTGCAGGGATAGGCGCGGTACATCAAGCGTAATAATATAATTGATTGGAAGCTTGAAAAAAAAATTCTAACAAATTGTATTTTAACACTTGGTTTATCAAACTGTATTTCTGACACATCGAAAAAAAATTCCATTGACTATGAGGAATTAATTTGGGGAATTTTATTAGCTCTAAAAATAAGTGGTCGCTTATTACACTTGTTATCATGAGGGCTGTGTTTTAGCAATAATTAGTTTGAGTTTTAATGTGATTTACTTTCAATAAAATGGCTTAATAAATAAATTTAAATAGTCAATTATATTAGCTTTATTTTTGGCTGTATTCGTCATGACAAACATGCCCTAAATTCAGTACCTTTTGTCTCTTTATCCGCTGAAATAGATAACGCAATGTACAATCCACCTGAAATTTAACGAGAGAGGATTCTAAGAATCCTCTAATCACATTTGTTCATCGTACATAATGCAGTTAGTTTTCGTCAAGTACTATTTATATTTAATTTTAAATAAAAATATTTACAATAATTTCTGACCGCACGATGTACGATGAACATATGTGATTTGAGGATCCTCGGAATCCTCACAAAGAAGATCCGGCGAGGATCCTTACTCAAATTTAACAAACATTTTAGTTACGATTTGATTGGACTTGAAAATTTTGTAAGAGACGGGGAAACTAATATTTATAAGATAAAAAGTAAACAAAATGTGAAATATAAGAACTCTGGTCACACCATAAAGAGGGAGAAAAACTTGAATAAGGATGTCTGACCAAATTATTTGAAGGCATCTCTAACAAAAACAAAACTATGAGAGCCCTTGTGTTTTTACTTCGCTCGACCCCACACAAATTCCCATTAGTATTCACTATTCAAACTTCATTAATAAAGCAACCCTACTGAAGTTTCTCAAGAAGAGAGTTTGTTACCCTTGTATTTTACTTCACCCCCACCCCATGCTAATCTCACCAGTATAAGGACTCTACTAGTCAAGCAATCTCATCGAAGTTTTTCTCGTAGAGATCATAATTTTTTTCCCTAGTCGATCTCCCAATGACAATATGTGTTGGTTTATTTTCCCACATTACTGTATCTTTTTCTAATTTTCAATTGGATCCAAGATCCTCTCCGAATCGTTGTATCCAAACTGATCACCATGTTCGAAGCCCAAAGACCTAGAGATCCGGGTATTTGAAGAGAGAGAAAGAGAGATAATCATTGATTTGTGTGAGGAAGGGCAGTAAAATGAACTAATGAAGGCTATGATATTTAAAATGAGTGATCCAAATCTCCGAGAACGTGGCTCCTGACATAAAGATCCAGAGAGAATCACAAATCTTTCAGTTGAAGGTGTCAATTTATTCCCCTAAACTTGTATAGGTCACCCAAAATTGAGGCAAACTACTAAAAATAGAAAGTTTTCCCGCCAATATTTCCGGCCAAAATTGATCTCAAAAGAAGTCATGTGCCAATGTGTCAAAAAGTAAACACAACAAACAATGGATTAGATGTAGATAGTAATTCATCTGCATTTCGTAGAAACTACAAGTTGGTTACACTTTTAAATATTAACTAAAACAAGTACTACATATTTGTGCCCTTTTTCCTACCAAAAAGGGAAAGACCAAAAATGGTGACCAGGACAGTAAACAGAGAGCGAGAGAGAGAGAGAGAGAGAGAGAGAGAGAGAGAGAGAGAGAGAGAGAGAGAGATGAAGTTCAGCAAGGGGCAACACACCAAAGCGTTTAGCCCGACCGACCACAAATTAGTCAAAACAATTGCATCCCGGTTGCTCTCGTAAAGCTTGCCCTACGTCGGTTTACAACACTTAACACACCGGCGAAACATAAAAAACAAACCCACCGGCGAGACACAAAAACAAACTACAGCGCCACAGCAGATGCCACTAGATGTGTGAAATTACTCTGGATGTATCATTCCCTCCTCAGCTTCCTCAGCACTGCGTCTACGTGGAGGCGATGACCGCTCCCTTTCCATCATTGCTTTGTGGAAACTCCAACCACCTGCAGAGCCACCACCTGTTGGCAGAGCCTTGTCAAACCTCTCAGGACTACGGCTACGGGCTCTATATCCCGACGCCTTGACAGGGCTGGGACTGCGGCCTCTGTCATACCCATTGGATTGACCATACCTGTCACATACAAGAAAATGCATTTCCAAACATCACTTCTCACAATACTAACGTATGATGGCAATCACATTTGACATAACGAGCAAGCAGATGTAATTAAACAGCGTGATTTTAAATGAAAAAAAAAAGAAGCAAATTTACCTGCCAGAAGAGGGAGTAAATCCATATCCTCCTCCCCTTCCACCATCCCTTCCACCATAACTTGAATCATTTTGCCCACGACCCCCATCACGACCACCACTGGGCCCAGAACCCCAACGTCTGAACCTGTTCATCCCACCACCACGGGAAGCCAGCTCACGAACTTCTGGGGGGACACACTGATTTGCACCTTCCAAAACTTTGATGAGATCTGATGCATACTTAGCATCCTGATCACCAAAAAATGTATAAGCCAGGCCAGTGGCACCCGCTCTTCCAGTTCTCCCAATCCTGTGAACATAATCCTCTACTCCAGTAGGGAAGTCGTAGTTGATAACCACCCTGTTAACAAAAATTACCATTATAATCTTGGCCACTAATTTCTTACAAATAAGAAAGATAATGCAGAAGGTACCGTTCCAAGTAATTAACCAGTTATGCACACCCTCAAAGAAAAATCTTAAATAGATAGCCAAACAAAATTTAACTACTCGTAGTTTATCTTAAAATGACCCCGACAAATACAATCCTCCTATCAGACAGGAACACCACAAAATAATAACCTCATATTGAAAGAATGAAAGGTGATTCACCAAACCACAGAACCAAAATATAATTCAATTCTAACAGAAATAAATATGTAACAAGAAGCTGGGAAGTACAAAACCTTATATCCTTTATGTCCAATCCTCGAGCTGCAACGTCAGTTGCTACAAGAATTGGAGTCCTCCCAGAGCGAAATTGATTCAACACAAAATCCCTCTCACTCTGAGATTTGTCGCCATGAATTGCAGCAGCTCCAAACTGGCGGGTTAGATTGCGAGAAAGTTGATCGCACATCTTCTTAGTCGAACAAAAGATAATTATCTTAGACCCTGGCTCTTGGGATCGCAATATCTGCTCCAGTCGTCTGTGCTTCTCCATTGAGGTCAGTACTTCAACGTACTGTAAGACAGGATATGTTTTTTAGTTAAGCTGTATGACGATTTATATACTACATAAAACATAAACAATACAAAAGCTGATAGTTAAGTCCTCCACACTGGCTAAAGGGAACAAATATGTAAATGCTTTTTATCTTTTAAATTAAAACTCATAATTGATCACCCTGATCACCTAGAGTGATATCCTAACAATTAAGGAAACACGCACAAGATAAGCCAACATACTATGGACTTTAGTATGGCCAGCATTACTTGAGTTAACATACCTGTGTGATAGACTTATTCGCAACCAGTTCATCAACATTGCCAATGTTAACCTGAACAGGTTTGACCAGTAGATCCGCTGCAATCTTCCGAACCTCCTTCGGCCAAGTTGCGGTATACATTAGGGTCTGGCGACGAGCAGGTATCTCCTTCACAATCTTCCTTATTTGTGGTTCAAACCCCATGTCCAGCATCCGGTCAGCCTCATCCAGCACTAAATAAGAAACTTGATGGAGACTGATTCTCTTCATTTCAAGAATATCGTTCAAGCGGCCAGGAGTGGCAACCACAACATCTGCTCCTCGGTCAATATCTCTCAACTGTGGTCCCTTTGGAGCTCCTCCATACAAACACTGAACAAAAATAAATAAATAAAATCATTTAATCAGAGAATACAATATAAAATGGAGCAGAAAAAAATAAATAGCAAAAAAATTTTAGAGGACATTGAAGTATAATCTACTTTAAGAAAACTTCTCAAAGTTCAATATATTAGTGGAATAACATGCCTTGATGGGATTCTAAAATCAAAGAGGGGTACCAACCGAAGCCTTGGAAGGGCATCACTTAATACAGACAGAAACATGGCCAATTTAATCCATAATATTATTTTCCCAAAGGAATAGACCCAAAGCAAAGAAAACAGATTGAACCCCTAATATAATCTGCCAAGTCAAGTTAGTTTCAGTGGCCAGGTTCAAGGGTAAGGGGTCAGTTTTAGAACTGACGCAGTTGAAAGACTAGGTCCTTAGTTAAGGGTTCAATAAGAGTCAGGCAGCGCTGGAATTTGATAACCATAATTGCAATTCTCTGAATGCACAAGCAGGAAAATATTTAACTATATAATGTATGCACACAAACAAATATGCAGCATCAAACAATACCATCCTTGAAGACATTTTTATTGTTTAACCTAAAAAACATAAAAAAGACCAGAAGTTACATACCACACAAGATATCCTTGATGACTTCCCAAACTTCACTGCCTCATCTTGAATCTGTGTTGCCAGCTCCCTAGTTGGTGATAAAACCAATACAGTTGGACCCATCTGAGGGTTATTACGGGTGCGCTTGAGATGGATGAATCCTGGAAGCAAATACCCCAAGGTCTTCCCCGAACCAGTTTTAGCAATGGCTACTATATCTCTACTTTGAAGAGCAACCGGCCAAGATTGTGCTTGAATTGGAGTTGGGGCAGAGAAACCTGCACTTTGTACCTGGAAAAAGAAAAAATTCCAGGAATCCCCATAAGCAGAGGTAATGACTTAAAGATTTGGATTTGTTTTCTTTTTGGCCTTATAGAACAGTGGAATGGCAGAAGAAGCAACACCCCCATTGCCGGCGACCAAAGCTTGCAACAGCAAGCTGGAGCAGGAGGAGGCCTCTTCTTTCATTCGGGCCAAGTGGTAGACTGAATCACCAACAGCAGGCCCAGCCACAAACTTGGGTGATTTGGAAAGCCCTTCCCAAAAATTGGTCCATGCAAAAGGGCACTCCAAATTAAATGCAAGCCCCCACAAAGAGGGCAGCACAGCGTACGACATTAGCTCCGCCCAGGAGCAAATATCGCACCTGCGACAAAAAGTACAGATGGCAAAAGAATTAACATGAGTCTGAAACTCAACATGGGACCTCTAGCAATCATGTAACTTTGCACACAACACTCAGGTTACTTACACTTAATGGCCACCAGTATTATTCAAATGAAACACAAAAGCAGAAGCATAATTCAATACCTCTCTAAGAATCTCAGATGGGAAGCCAGTAGATTCAAATGAAGTGAATGGTGGAGGCACATTATCACCCTAGCAAAAGAGGTAAATCAAATGACTCTGTGAGCAGACCAAAAGTTGATATCAGGAAGCCACAGAACAGATCATTTTCAGGACAAATATAAGAAACATTTAAAAAATCATAACAGCTACTAGATAACAAAATCACGAATTCACATTAGTAGCTAACTAGCTACACAATTTAATAATAACAGTAATAATAATACGGCTTAATGATAACAATGATAAGACGAGAGAGAGAGAGAGAGGTGATGACATGACTCCATCGAAGACTCCTAGTACAATCAGCTGATCACATATGAGAAACATCTCTCACAGTGCAAGACCAGTACATTTTGCACCATACAACAATACACACATACATATTATGCACAACTATAAATGATCAGGCTAACCCAACCAATCCCAATGCAAAGGCATGCAGGCAGAAAATATGGAGATTTAAAACCACAGATCCTATGGAGAAACGATAGATGGTAAAAGTACAAAACAGAATGACTAAGTACCACATACAAACAAGAAAGAAAAACCAATATAAACACTATGATATAACGTCTGTATAAGAAATTTCTTAATACTCACAACAACTGATATTTCATGGCGGAGACTATAAGCCTCAGCAGACAAACCACTTCCAGTGTCTGATCCATTTCCTTTCACAGAAGATCCTCCATGTGAACTTAGTGTCCCACTTGGGGTATTATGAGAAACTGTTGCACTTCTTGCAGTCTAATTCACAAACAACAACGCCATATCAGTTCCCATACAAAAACGTTTAGCAAGCAGGTTGCAGGGAGCTGCAACTGTATAAGAAGTCACCCAAGTAGCAAGCTTACCTGCTGAGTTCTTGATCCTGTGTCAAATTTCGAACCACCATTGCTGCCTCTGCTATACCTATCATCTCCCTCATCAGGACGACGTTGCCCTTGTGAAGACTGTTGAACATGAACCGAGGAGCTTATAGACTGTGCAGAAGAGGGCTTTGATGGAGGAGCTGAGCTCGTTGGCCTATCATATTGGGTAACGTTGGTCTCCGGGTTCCAGAAGTAAAGATACCCAGTTTTACCATCAACCAGACCTCTCCATGGTTTGGGGAGAGTTGGGTCCTCCGGAGCATATCGAGGACCAGCAGCAGTTGCAGTGGCAGCCATGGGAAGAGAGCACTACACTATAACATTAAAAAAACAAAAACAAAAAACAAAGGAGAAAATGCACATATAAGTAACAAATTGAGATAAATATACACCAATCGATGAATATGTCAAAGCAAATCACATGCATTATGCCGAACGTATGTCAAAAAACATGCAAAACAAACGCTAGAGGATATAAAATTAAAGCCCAAAATTTTGAACAAAAAAATAAAATCCCAAATTTATGAAAATTTCATAGTTACACGAAGCAGAAAATCTGCACCAAATGGAAAAGTGAGAAGAGATTACATTATGGATTTTACACCGACCAAGTGCCAAATAAGCTTATCTCTGTTTGGTTCCCGAGAAAATTACAAAACGGAACGAAAACAAATTCAAGCAACTATTATTCTAAAAAATAAAGCAAAGCATGCAATAAAGTCTCAGCTTTCTCTCCCTATCATTTTCTCGAGAATCGACGAGAAAATCGGACATGCAAAAACCCTAGAACCAACTCAATCGAATCGTGCATTTGATTTGACCTAACGGAAAAATGCAAGCGTACGGCTCTGAGCGATCTAAGAGACGTGTAGAAATAGGGTTAGGGACGGAGAGAATCGGACCTGGCGGCGTTGTTTTTGAGAGCGGAGGGAACGAGAAAAGCTCCGATGAGATCTGATGGAGAAACCCCCTTTGGCTGTGCGAAAGTGAAAAACCTACGCTTCCGAAAGGTGAGAAGCGTAGAGAGAGGAGAGAGAGGAGAGAGAGTCAAGGGGACGACCCAATATATATAAAGGTAGAGGGGGGGAAAGAAGTTTAATTGGGTTGTAAATGATACTTTTAAAATGACTGAATAATTTTAGTAAAAATGTAATTTAATTTTGGAAAAGTCGGAAAGCACTTCCACTGCTGTTAAAATTTAGAAATATTTTTTTTCAAAAGAACCTTCAGTCGTTTTAAACACTTCTAAACAAGTCCGAATATACTTGGGTTTTGGTGCATTTGTTTTTTATTGTTGTTTTAATTTTTCTTTTGGTAGAATTGAGTGGGTTACTATTTTTGAAAGGATCCTTGTTTTTTTTTCAATTTATATCCCCCTCAATAAAATGTCAGGTTGAGGCAACTCGAACGGTTTGGAAGTTCAACCCGACCCTAATTCAACTTTCTCTATTTGGATTATAGTTGGTTCAAATTCATTTGATTTCGGGTTCAGTCAGATTAGGTCGGTTCAAGTTAAAAGATCAACCCATGAGTTAAATCTACAAAAAATTGTGAATTTATCACACAAATGAAACAAGTACAAACTCAAATTGAACCGCTAGAGTATTTCGAATCAACTGAAGCCGCTAGAGTATTTCAAATCAACTGAAGAAATGAATTAAGGATATTAGATAATTTGCTGGATGAAAACCAAGTTACATTTGCTAGAAGGGAAATTTTATTTAGACTCATGTAACATTTTTCTACACTCAACTTACTATCTTCACCCATATTGTTTTTTATTAAATAATTAATCTCTCTTTAAACCCAAATTTATTACCTAAACTACCCTCTCAAACTCAATTCAAAATGTCAAGTTATCTTTACACGCATATCCTTTATAAAATAACATATGTAATTGAATTTTATTTTTTTTCAAAAAAAAAAAAGAGGCGTCTTTGCCCCACCCCTTTTCCCACTAGCATTTTTATGGCTACTTTTTTTTCTTTCTACTCATTTGCTTTTTTTTCTTTCTACTAATGTGCATAAGTAACAAATCAAACAATTCATCCCCTTATATTTATCAACAAGCAAGGAAGTTTATAATTTAAGAACATTGGTAAGAAGTTTCTCCTTGGAATTTCCCAATTACGAGGCATATATATTTGACAACATGGAAAACACTAAGATTTAAAAAACTAAAAAGACCATGCAATTAAAAGAAACCAATTAACAACTTTTCCAACAATAAGTAGTTAAATTTACTTGTATTGATTCGAGAATTACAGGAAGATTGTTGTAGTTAGTTCCCTTTTTCACATTACCAATTTTTCCATCGTGAGTTCTAAACTTAAAACATGATAGAAAATAAACTAAAGAAAATGAAATTTCAATATATCTATCAAAACATTTTTAATCATCTTCAAGAGCCAGAATATCATTAGTGGCTACATTCTCTAGTCCTCCAAGTTGCTTAAATTGATCCACATTCCTGGTATTTGAGTACAAAATTTTCACTCTAATATCACTGCCCATTTGACTCTTTGTGTGCCACATGGTAGAAATTGGTGGTATAGGGTGACATTCAGACAAATGTACCTACAACAAACAAAGTTATTAATCAATTTTGAGTTATCAAATAAGATAAAAAAATACATACGTAAAAAGAAAAAAACATATCTTATACCTGGATAAAATGATGATCTTCACCTAGATACCCAATGGCAACCTCACATAGGTCAGTATCACTTGATTGAAATGAAGACACCAGAGAGTATAGAAGAAACATAATTCGTTGTGCCATGCTCAAGTGTATCAAAACCACATCGTAACATGTAGCAATAATATGCCCCATATCTGGCATCGTCAACCAACTATACTCTGGTGCAAAACCATCTTCAAAGTAATCAAGTGTTCGCTCAATCTCCGGATACATGTCGTTCCCTAAAAAACACTTATGAAAAAGAAAAAGCATTTAACGTAGTTGATGTAGTAAATCGCTTCATACCTTACGCCATTCATTGTCAATTCCCAATGCCACATATATGACTCTATATCCACAATTTCCATCAGGATTAACATCAGTTTGACCAATAATATATGTTATGATAGCATCAGGGAATTCTTCTCTATAAATCCATGTCGGCAAGGGATCAATAAATTCAGGAGGTGTATAAATCTAGTATGACATAAAGTAAAGGGAAGTGTTATTGGCACTCCAAAAATCTCATTCTACACTCCTCACAAGTGTATTTTTCTTTCCAAATATATAAAGTTTGGAGTGTAGAATGAGATTTTTAGAGTGTCAATAACAATTCCCAAAGTAAATAATGAAAAAAATCAATGTTAGTTTATTCAAAGTAATGAAAGGAAAAGCTTTATTGTATTTCAAGAGATGTGCAAATTTTTACCTACCTTAAATTGTTTTCGTTATGACAATATATTAGTCTCTGGTGTTTGAATGTCACAACTCAGTTGATCAAGGACAACCTCGGCATTCACGATTGGTGATGTGGCAGCAAGATTCATCTTTTGTTTCTTTTCTGATAGGGTAGTGACATTCTCTTTTCGTTTCTTTTTTTATGGTGCAGTGACATTCTCCTTTTGCTTCTTTTTTCTTTGTGAGACAGTGCTAACATTCGCCATTGTACTAGTAACTGGTGTTTGACAATCAAATCCAGATTGGGCAAGTTAGTCCTTTGTAATCTCAAATGTTGATGGGAGACGCCAAGTAAAACTGTTGACTTTGCATGGTTGCCATTTTGTCTTAATCTTTTCTTTTGGAGCATTGAGTGAAGTCGTACATAGGTTCATTAGCTCTTCAATTTTCATCTCGATCTCCAATTTCTTATCATCATTTTGTTCTTCATACCACATATTAAATCTTTCTACCCGTGAGTTTTCCAAATGAACTAGTTGTTCACTATTATTTGGCACATTGATAAAATCTAATTTTCTCCAATGCGGATGAAGAGCGTCAAGTGGGATCGGCTTACCAAACCTTCTATATTATGCAATCTCATGTGCACACGTCAATTGATGAGTTTGGTGAATAGTACAACCATAAGATACGATAGCCACCCTTTCTTTTTCCAACCTGTTATTAAAAAGATATACAATATAATTTTAAGTCACCTTGAAATAAAACATAGTTTAAAAGGCTAAATAATAATAATGTAAATGCAAGGCAAACCCAAACTACTTTTTGGACTTGCATACAATTAAGTTCAAGGCATGGATAGAAACAAAACCTACTAGTCATTGCAACTCAGGTTTCTTGAATTTGTGTTGAACAAAACATCAACTTTTTTTAAAAGATGTTTTAACCTCTATATGATGCAACTCCAACAATGAGTGTATATGTACCCACGATGTCTCAAAGTTAAGTTGACTGGAGCGAAGTTGTTGCTTCAACTTTGCATGTGCACTTTCTGCCATGTTTACAACAATATGTGAGTAATCATAAACTATATATAGAATTTAAAAAGTAAGGAGAAATATACTTGTTTGAGGTTGTAGTACCAAGATACATTTTGTGCATCTCTGTATTTGATAGAGACCAAGATATTTTTGGGCTTCACCAAACTCTTAGACATGTCCACCAACAATTCATTCTCCTCTTTAGAAACTCACCCTGCAAAAGAATGTCCTTCAAGATACTCTGAAGCAGGATGATTATGCACCCCGCATACTACCTTCAATGTCCAATTGTCCTCATCGCCAATATTCACACATTTCAACAAGAATGGACATCCACATTTTTTCGTACTAGAACTCCTAGATTTTTTTATTTTTTTTATTTTTTGTGTAATCAATCTCATATGACCTTAGATCATATGCCACAACACATTTGTATGGCGGATATGTACCGTTTCTTTCACAAGCAAGTGTTAGTCGAGGGTGACTCATAATCTTACCTTCACCTCCTAAATACCTTTTAATAATAATCACCATATTATTTAGCTTTCCTTGTTCATGAACCCATCTAATCAACGCATATTTTCCTTTGAATATCTACATGTAACACCTATCTATTTAAAAGCAAAATTTTAAAATTAACTAACACGTCAATGACATTGTAAATAAATGATTACCTCATGAGTTGTAAATTGATCGGTATAATCCACTACACATTCTTATCCAACCTCGTTGTTTCGATCAGAGGCATCATCAAATTCTTGTTGCTAAAAAAATAAATGACAAAATTGTACTAATAAGTAGCCATGAAGGACAAAGGTAATAAAGTATTTAAACACATAAGCTCTAAGCTTGAATTATCTAATCATAGTGAGGATGGAGTTTTCATATATTTACTCAAAAAATATAAAATTTCATCAATAGAAGTAACATGTTGAAAGTATAGAAGCTCTCAGCTAGGATTATTGGAAAATTTTCCTTCTTTTACTAGAAGAACATAATTTGTAGTAAGGGCCTGATCTCACCACATGCCAGGTTTAAATCGATTAAAAATATGGTGTGTTAATGTGTTAAGGTTCTTGCAATTTGCAAGTCTGCACTAAAAGGCCTATTACTTATAAATAAAGTGATAGGTGGCACTATAGGAAATAGTTATATTGATGCCAAATGGTGTTTTGGAGGTGTAGACCGACACTGGCAGAGAAAAACAATAAAAAGGAATTACATGTCAGACACCGAAATCCAAAGTGTTTTGGGGTGCAAATAGACACCAGAACCCAAAGTGTTGCAGAAAGTTTTGGGGCACAGACAAATAGTACAAGTCCTTTTGGGGTGCAGACAAACACCGGAATCCAAAGTTTGTAGAAAGTTTAACAAATCATGCGGGATTGATGAAAAAAATTGAAACCCAAATACTGATCTTCTAAACTTTAAAAAAATTTGAAATCAAACAAACAAAATGGGAATTGTTATTGATGCTTTAAAAATCTCATTTGACATTCCAAACTTTCTATAATTAGAAAGAAAAATGCACGTGTGAGGAGTGTAGAATAAATTTTTTGGAGTGCTAATAACAGTTCCCAACAAAATATTCATAAATTGAGTCATACCTTAGTTAGAGGATTCAAAAGTTCAAAATCACCATCCATGAATAAAAAAGCTTTGTTTTTCACTACAAGACCTATTAGGGTGCGTTTGTTGCATCGGACTATCTCAAACTAGACTAGCTTCAAGGATTAAGCTGGATTGACTTGGCTTGAACTAAGCTGGATAATAATTATGAAGCGTTTGGTGCAACGCCGGACTAAGAAGCAGGACAATAAAATTGTCCATTTTATGTATTATTAAATTATTATTTTGTAGTTATTTCAATATCTAAACACCTAATTAATTCTAAAAAATATTGTTTGACCATTTATTAATTTACTTTTGTCCTTAGAAAATCTAAAAAGTAAGGAAAACTAAATAAATTAACATCAGTCATCAGCCCTTCTTCCTCATAGAGAGATACAAAATCATGTCCATTAAGCAAGACCATTGTTTCTTTCTCAAAGCCGTTCTTCTTCTTCGGGAAGCAAAAGCCATGAAAATATTTTATTACTATGGAACAAATGGGAGAGAACCTAGAAATTAATCAAACCAAAAGTCATAAATTCAATTGAACAACATGAAGAACCCAGCCAAACCCATAAAATTTCTTGCCATAGAACACAAGATAGAACGTTTTCGTCACTCTGTAGTATTTGATCGATGGGTTTTAGAGTCAGTAACGAGACAGAAAAAAGTAAATGGCTGATGGGTTTCAGATTTGGGGTGTAAGCGACTCTCAGTCTGACATGGTTCTGCAGGAGATCATAAAGGAGTCGGCGGCAGAGGACTACAACGAACGTTGTTCTATGCGAAAGCATGAAGTTGTAAGCGAGGATAGTCCTAGCTAATACCAAGGGTTCACTCCGGATTAGCTAACGTAACTTAGTGAAGCGTTTAGTCGGCACGAGTCGAACTTAGTTTCATTTATGCTAGTCCCATCTTACACCAAACATGGGATTGTTGTCCTAGCTAAGCCAGTCCCCACTAAGAAGGCCTAACAAACAGGGTCTTAGGGTTTTAGCCAGAATGAACGTAGATAAACAAGAAGTGATAGGGTTTAATAGGTTTATTGATAAATTTGAGTTTTATTATTATTTTTATTTTGTACTTAATAGTATGCAATAAGATAAAATAGACAATTAACAATTTAAATTTAGTTGGATGTAGAAAGATGTTACATGGGTTCAAATAAAATTTCCCTTACTAGAATTCACTGTACAGATAAATGAAACGGGCTGGGCCATGATGGGCTACGGCCAGCCACCCAATGGTTTGGGCCGGGCAGTTTCAGGCCCAACTTTAAACTTCTATCGGACTTGTACCAGTCTAGCCCAGTAAAATAGAATGAGGCGAATGATCTCTAACTGAAACCTCACCTATTTTTATTTTCTTTATTTTCTTCATAAGGGAACCAACTGGTGGCTTTGCCACGACAGTCCATTCTTTCAGACACCGACAAGACTTATAGAGGCATTTCAGCCTCTCCCTGGCCACCATTGTGTGATTCACTAGTGCAAGAAAACGAACCCAGAACGTGCTGTGTGAAATACGAGTCTGGAATTCGTCCCCAACCACTGAGCCACATTGTGGTGGTTACTAAAACGTCTTTTATACACAAATTCGAAACTCCAATTACAAGTGTTTGTTCCCCATGAAAAAGGTCAAAACTTTTGCACAGGGCTAACCATGAAATCAAGTTTCTTTACAGAGAATTGAATCAATTGTTTCTTCCTCCCATCATGTTCTTCACCAAGTCCAATATTCGGAAAAAGTCATAAAAAAGGGCCGACTCCTTACCCTCCAGTCCATCACGATGATGTCGATTGCTGCCTGCTAGATTGTTGCATGGGCTCCCACCAATCACCAGATCAAATCCGCCAAACTCGCTCATGTACTGCTCAAGGTGATCACCATTCAGTTGCTGCACATCATCAACGTGCTGCAACCTCCCTCTCTGGTTGGTTTGCTCCCACCAACTGCTTACAACGTTTCTGTTCACTTCTGAGATCTCTACAGAGATAACATTCTTCAGAGGGACACCAAGCCGGTGAAGGGCTACTTCTGCCCCTCCAATGCCAGTAAAGAGGGAGAGGACGTTGATGCCATTGGGATACATATCCTTGAGCACAGACAGATGATATGCCACAGTATCAACCTGCAACAGGTTCAAATTATTAAGTAAAATGCTAATGAACCTTATGAAACTTTGAGAGAGATTAAAATGTTAATGAAACGTAGACAGAATTCATTACCTGGAAGGAATTCCCAAGTGACTTGTACCTGTCAGTCCGGCTTATTCCCCTTGTGTGGTTTTTTGGGAACCCCAAAAGCATCTCCACTTCATCAGGCTCAAGTGGGGCGACCTTATTTCTTCCTACCCACACCAGATTCCACTTGCGGCATTCGTCAAGGACATACTTCTGGACTCTCTCCGGTGGTTCCCCATCAAATTGCTCAATAGCCTTCCTGATCCTCTCAGTCAACTTAGCACTCGCAATACATGTTTGCAAGCAGTTTAGCTTTTCCCGATTGTCCCAAGAAGGCCACCATTTCCTTGTCAAGGGAAATGCCTTGGCTATGGTGTCTGGGGGCTGTGGCATGAGAGGAAACCTATTCTGGATGGGGAGGTTGTGGACATAACCTCTCTTCCTTGCAGCAGCAGAAAAATACTTTGAGTCCACAAACTCCGGCTGCACATCATACAGGAAGCGGGAGATGGTGGTCCAAACCCCTTTAGGAGCTAGTGCGACATTCTCATAATAGAAGTATGGAGGCCCTACAGCTGCCTCTGGGAGAGTCCTATGCGTCAGCACATATGGATCAGTTGGGGTGCCAAACCCAACCATTGGATTTGGGAGATGAACCGTCTCATCATCATCCCCTTGGTTTCCACAAAGCCGCATCTGCCTCTTCTTCTTCTTTAGGATCTCATACTCGAGAAGTTTCCTCTTCTTGTATGAATGTGATCCAGGCTGTAAAAGTAAAACAACAATCACAATCTATAAAACTGATTTTGTTAAAAAACCGCAAAAGGTTATTATAATATATATCAGCAAATACCTTCTCTTCAATCGGAAGAAGGGCATCTTCCGCCCGTGCCATTTGAGCAGCACATATAAAATCAGTCAACTCAGCAACAGTGGAGTCTGTACCTGAAATGTTTGAAGGGAGAAATAGAAATAGGGCTAAGGAAGGAGAAAGAGGCAATCAAAATACTAGAACTGAAAAGGAGACTTCAGAAAGGATGGCATAACAAACTGGCTTAACTAGCAGAAAGTGGTTTACCCAGAATCCCAACAGGGCATACAGCTATGAAGGATGTTTCTTTGGCCCCCAAATCATATATAAAACATATTATAGTCAACTTTATCCAAAAAATTCTCATGACTAGGCATTTGGTTTGGCGCTGAAATTATCCAAAAATAAATAAACAGCATTTTACAGGATATCAACTTAATCATCCAAATCAAAGCAAAAGTAACGAAATGGGTTGGCATGCATTTGTGGGCACTGTGATCCCGGCTGCCCACAAGGGAAGCAAAAAAATTTCCAACATGAAGGTGACATGTTACACTAAATGAATGCACTTTTATTTATTTTTCTGAGAGTCTAAAGTTATACCAAAAGCAGCATTTTCCAGGATTTCAACATAATCATCCAAAAAGTAACTAACTGGAGATGTGGACAGGAAAATGCTAAAAGCAACATAAAATCAACATTATGCATGTAGATAAAACTAAGCTTATACCACATCTTTCGATTGCTATTGAGGCCTCCTCCATTGTGTACCCCATATTGACCAAGGACCGTATCTTCCCTTTCTCCGATGTAGGATTTATGATTTCCTGCACAATAGGTAAATGAAATTTCTATGAGATACACACATATGAAATGTGTTTGACTCTTTGTCATGAACTCACTATCCTGTGTACATTGGCATTAGCACACAAAATAGTGCGAGACGCATTTTTAATGATGTTGGAAAACAATGTAATATTTTTGTCATTTGAAGGATTGGGGAAACACAGAAAATACAAAACTTGGCAAAAAGGGAAAAACCAATATAACATACAACTTATTAGCAAGGCCAATGAACTACCTCGGTATCAGAACAGCTATCCAAGTCTGAAAAATCATCCAGAAAGCTCTCATCGTAATCATCAAGGGAGAAGTCATCGGAATCAGCTTCCTGCGGTTCTACTTCCTGTGGTTCTACTTCCTGGAGCGTTTCTACTTCCTGCTTTTCTTCAGGAGAACTCTCAAGAGCCTGCAAAAATATTATCAAGAAAACTCTCAGGCAGGAAGAAATGTTCTTATTTCTTAAGATATGTGACCCATTCATCTTGATAATTTCTTATAGGATCATATTTGATTTTGATTTAACAGAACTCACTTACTACTAGTCCAGATAATACAATAAATAAGGAATCCAGTCTTATAGCCATATTCGGCAAACAATAATGTAAATCCTTTTGTGCATGGGCTAGTATTAAGTAAGTTCCGTTATACCAAACTTGCAAACCCAAATTATCCATATTGCGAAAAATAAGTATCCAAAGCAGAATTCTTGACTCACCGAATAAGTGAGGAGGGTTTCCAGAATTGAATCTGTATTTTCTTCTCCTGGATAGTCCATCAGAGCAGTGTTATAGGGTTATAATTGAACCATTCGTATGAAAACGTTTACTGAAATGAAATGATCCAATGCTCTTACCATGTTCCTGAATTGCTTTGACTACCATCTTTTCAGAAAATCCCATCGCCACAAAGTGATCAAGAACTTTGGTATTAGAGGGACCGGCCGATGAGCTCGACTTCAAGAAGAAAGAGGAATTGCAAGTTAATTATGTAACATATATTATATATCCCATTTAAATAATCATCAGTTATCCATAAATGTTTGCAAGCTCATTGAAAGGGATAAAAGTATGAAGAAGTAGATTCACAAATTTTCAATGGAGAAATGTCTAAATACCACCAAGAGACATTAGGTGCAGTTAAGTTCATAAACAAGAGGGAAGTATTTCGTCTATGCCCTAGATGACATTATGAGTGTACAGATTGTTTTAACCATCTCAAAAAACATTGAAATCAAAATATCATTTCAGAACTAATTCAAAAATGTTTACCTCCCCAGATCTCACAATAGCTTCTCCACCAACTGTCAAACTTGAAGAAGTAGACAACGTAAAGTTCTCAATTTCCAGCTCATCATCAGTATTCCAGTCAAAATCATTACTGTCTTCACCATCCTGCATAAGTTTATATCATACACGTAAACAATTAAAAGAAGTAAAAGGGACTGTTTTTACATAAAGAAGAAAGGACAACTTTAGTCAACTAAGGGCCACTCAAACACTACAACCATAGTTCACCAACAATACAACTCTAAACCAGCTAAGTCCAGAGCATAACAACTAGAACAAAAAACCAAAAATCAGCTGCCTAATTTCCACATTTAGCAATAAGGAGAATCTTTAGATCCAAATGAAAACAGAGCCCACAGCAGCATCCAGAATGTCAACAAATTGTTTCGAAAAAAAAAAAAAGGGTCAGTCAAGCCCAACAATTGAGTAAATCAGAAGTGAAGAGTGACTAATGATTAGTAAAGGACTAAATGAAATGAATGACCAAATGAATGAATGAATAAAAAACTTGGTAAAAAAACAAATACCATTTCACCGTAAGCTGTGTTTGGCCCACGCAGCGGTTTCCAAGCTGTCCAAGTAATACACAGAAAGAATAAGTGCAAAAACAACTGCAAATTTTGATTATAAAAGTAAACAAATATATTAATTACCCAGTTTCTATAAGAGGCTTTATAGTAGACAACTGAGATTGCATACTCATGACTATTATTTAGCGTGTCCAGCTAGAATTGGGGTCGACTAGTACTTGACACCATACAGAAAGAACACGACATAACTCGACTAACATCATACTGTTAACACTGCCCTTTTCAAAATAAATTCAAGAATCCCGAATAGTGCAGCATAAATTTCGAAGCGTACAGCATCCGTTAGGCTACAACTTAAAAATATCCCTCTGCATGCTAAACACATTCAGATTTTGCTTGCATTCTTTACGCAATCAACGGCCAAACCTGTTGGATTTCAATTGGACCAACCCCATCCAACCCCCCAATACTTCCTAATTCCAGTATTTGAAAGACAACATAACATCCACAAAACCACAAAGCATCCATCTTTCTACAATACCAAACACAATATAAAACCCCAACTGTTTCCTGAGAATTGAGGCAAAATGCAGAAGGAAATCTCAACACTTTTTCTTACCCTCAAATAATTGAAAGAAAAGAAAATCTAAAACCACTGTTCAATATCCCTTCAAGTCCTACTTTTCTCGGCAACCAAACAGTGGATTTCATCAGTGGCATAAAGAAAATTCCCAAACTTTCACATAAACACAAAATAAAAACCCTAATCAACAACAAAAACAACAACACCAGTAACTAATTACCCACAATTCAAAATTGCGATTAAAAACAAAAGAGAAGCAGCCTCGGTCAAAGAAAAATCACCGCCCCAGGAGGGGCCTCACCGATCCCGAAGCTCCCCTCGTTAATACCGGCAATGCGCTTCGCCTCCGTCAAAACTCCCCTTGCGGCCTTGTACGGCGCATGCGAAGGGAGCTCCGCCGCTGAAAAAAGACCCGGGCGGCAGAATTTCGCAGGGAAACGAGAAGAGCTCGGTGGAGAGAAATCTAGAGAGAGAAAGCCTCTGAATCTAGAGAGAGAGAACTGTTGCTGGTCAATTCAAAGAATTGCGTAGACAGTCTCTGGACATATTCGCAACGCGAACCAGAGCGCTGAGGAAGGAAGACGGTCCTCCAGCTCCCGGTGCGCGCTTGGAATCACGCACAACGACACGCCGTTGTGTGAAATTCTTTCAAATACTCGCTCACTTAATACTATTAATTTTTAATTTATTTATTTTTTAATAAAATTTCTAAATTAATCCACAAATCCTCTCACAAAATTGGTTTTTGAAGCTTCTGACGTTATGATTTGGAGTGTGAATAGCGTTTCTCTTTTTATTTAATTAAATGTTATATGTTAATTGGAAGCAGCAAAAGTGGGGTCCATTTCTTGGAATCCTGCTTTTGCTTTTGGTTGGGTGGGGGAATAAGTGTGGTGGGACAAGCAAGTATGTTAATTTCATACTCTCGAGAGTATGAAATTAAGATTCTTGTTGCTTCCTAGTGAAAAGTGACATAAGCTAAAGCTGAGAGAAATAAATACTTTATATCATGATAATTCATATCGGAATGCTCATTTCAATCACTTTTTATCTTTTTACTTGTAACTCATACAATTACGTGACGAGAGAAATAGACACGTCTATTTTTTCAACACATGGGACCTCATCTTTCCGCGTCAAGAGATTTAACATTTCGCTTCTTACTTTTTACAGCTTTTTACACATGACACATAATAAATTTCACTTTAACATGTAATTCATCAATAAATTACAAGAATCACTACAGAGTGACTCATGGTTAGAGATGAATTCCAAGTCTGTATTTTACACACCACTTCTTGAATTCGATTCTTAACGTTCATGAATCACACGAAGGTAGGGAAGGAAGTGTCCATATGGCTCATGGGTCATGTAGCTTAACAACAAATATAATATATTCGTGGTGTAACATTCACAAGTACAAATAATTGTTCCTAAATTCATATAGAAAGAACTTTGCAATTTCCTTTTTATTTTATACAAGGATATATTTTAATATTTGTATTAGTTGGATTTTAAAATTGCTCACTTAATTATTTATTTTCCTCTCAAACATGTTGTCGTAGGTATTTTTGTGGATCTTTTATTCCAAACCTCAGAAATAAATAAAACCAGCATCATGGCTAGCAATGGTCATGGCGGCAGTGGGTGGCCGGCATCTTAGCGAACCATATCGGCCAATGGTGGTGCCGACTTAGGCTTTAGCCGCGATCAAATCACTCAGCTGCCATAGGTGATCCAATCACACATCAGAGTCTTAGTAGTGTAACGTGCCGGATCAGCCAAAAGTACAGTGTTTTTCACTAATACGAAGGAGCAAATTACAGTTGCTACACAAAGATTTGTCTCGGCGAGGCTTATCTAGGTACCTAGAAAGGCACATTGCTTCCGGGCATGCTCCGGCACCAGTCTGGAGTCTGGACAGAAGCTCAGGAGTTGCTCCTTTCAGCTCTGCATAAACAATCATCATTCCAATAACGTTATATCGATCAGCACCACGTATATACATGGATACGTGCGCAATCACAGAAACGAATAACAACCTTGAGGCTTGAAGTTGAAGAGAGGAGGCAAAGGGCGTCCTTTAGGAAGACGAGTATTAGGATCGCGGAGTTGGTAAAGAATAATGGGTGGTCCAGCGCCTCAAGCTGCCAGATTAAACAATTAAGTTGCTGATTTGATAGAATGAAAAGTTGAACACTCATTATCGTTTAGTTAAGAGAGCGAGAGAGATGTGAATAAATCCCAATTCCTTTGCAGTTTGCACATGAAGACTTTGAAGGAAAATGGCACTACTTACAGCAGTGAATCTTAGGCTCGGAGAATACTGAAGCAATCTTGACACAAGATCTACTGCTTCAGGAGGCATGCGCTTGTGGAATATCTGCATGAAAGGAAGATAATAAGAAGTAAAATAACATGCAAAATCATCGCAGAAGAACAATTCTCAGCAAGGAAGCAAGAAATTCACTTTGTGCCAAGGGTGAGCCTTGATTTGTGGGAATTTGAATTCTGTATATAATTCGGGTTCATCGTTTGATTTCCTCACGATAAATGTTAATCCAGTTCCATAAGCTGACTGATCAAGATTTTGAGTTGATCACATCATGAATGATATGTACTTTCCACCGTGCAGAAGTCACAAGAACATTACCTTAACAATCTCAACAAGCTGATCAACACCACTTTCACCTGGGAAGAGAGCGTCGGGGATCACCTAAAACAAAGAGGAACAAAACAACCAAATGTGAATTCATCTTCTGCTGAAAACGAAAAAATTGGCAGAACTTTTTATACCTGTCCAAGAAGCAGTTGAGCTAGAACACAATCCACAGACCATATGTCCATAGCAGTAGTATATTCTTACTGGAAATACAATTAAGCATAAAAGAGGTAAGAAAAAAAATGGTATAAAATAATAGATATTCAAGTACAAATTAGCCAAGAGATTCCACAGCCTAATGTTTATGTGATATACTTCAATCATCAACAACCACGTCATATGATTTACAAAAGTTGGCCTAAAAAGTTAGTCTCCCTAGCATTACCCTAAATTGAAAGGACCATATATGTATATTGTTTATGTACACATATACACATACGGAGTATGGTTTGATTGCGGACATCCAATGAGTATTGGAAAACTAAGCATTAGGTGTCCGGAGACTTGTCTTCCGTAATCACAATAGGTTTCATAAGAATTTTATTTTTTTTAAATTTTTTTTTAAAGGAAGACAACTAGTGTCAAGCCACGATTATCTACATTTTCGGGGGCCGAGAAGATTCACAAAGGTATTTCAGCCTCCCCTGACCATAAGTCTAGCTTTCACACCAACAACGGGTTTCAAACCCGAGATCTCCAGTTTTTATTGCTTTGAAGGTATTTAATCGTTGTTCCGGACTTAAATTTAGGGTTCTTTATTGGGATTCTTGAAACTCGAGAATAAATTGTAATGCCTGCCAATATATTTATAATAAAAAACAACTATTTTTTTTTCTTTGGTTAGTATAATAAAGATTTTAGTTTGTCTACCAAAAAATAATTAAATTTTTAATTTTGTGTGCTTGTAGGATACACGTGGCATGAGGTTAAGTAAGAAGGATGAAATGAAAAGATAAGTGAGAAAGTTGTTAGCATTTTCTAATAAATTATTTTGTGAAAAGGGTGAATCACGTCACCCTTCTTGTTCTAGTTGCATACGTAAGTAGTGAAATCCTACCGTAATATAAATAATTTATGTTTTTATATATGTGATCGTACGAGTGACTTGGTTCATCTTTCGACCTCAATAGTTTTTCATTTGTTCTTATCAATTTCAAAACAATTTAAAAGGTAGTCTGAGGTTTCACCTACCTTTGATACGGGCCTTATACATGCTTCTTCAAGCTTACTAATTCCCTGTCCAATTAGCCCAATCGCATATAAAGCCCAAACGCCACATCTTCATTTTTATCAGTTTTTCTCACCTATGTGCACCACTTGGAAAGTGATTCGGACGACGGAGCTGATGATATTGTACTCGTGTTAACGACGCTCATATTCAATTGATATTTTTTATATATTTTTGGGGTAGTTAATATGTTGTCGATGTTATTAATATGACGTGTACATTTGATAAACAATACAACGTTGTTGTTAAGATGATGTTGATATTTAATTGCAAAAATGTCGTACCCGTAGGACATGATCATCTCTAGATCCCTTTCTCCTAATCCATCAAGTCTAGAAATTTAGACTATTGATATTTGATCCAACTGCTAAAGTTATTATAACTTTTAAAATGGGTCCCTGTTTGTAACTGTTAGATTAAATTTCAACGGTCTGAATCTCTAAACTTGATAGATTATGAGAAAGAGATCTGAAGATGGTCCTTGTTCGTCCCCGTCGTACGGGTTGCTCCTCCGGATTCTGCGAAGCCCATGCGCACGGCACGACCCACATACTAAGGGGAGAAAAAATTAATTAATTACGTGAGATGTGGTTCTATCAAATGCTATTGGGCGATGAAATATTTCAGGTGAAATCTCAATTCTCCCAAATATATAATTATGCAGCAAATTACTGCGCGAATTAATTTATCAAAATTCTTATAAATTAACTATTTATGATTATGACACTGCACCCCTAGAAATGGGTAATTACTGATGAAATTGAGGTTCCACCATAAAACCAATTTGCAATTTAGGGAGAAACCCAAAACCATATAAGCACATAGCAAACATTGTCCCTCACCGATGTGGGACAACTCTCAACACGCCCCCGCACGTGTGGTGGATTTTCAAGCCTACACGTGGACAACAACTGGATGACGTGGAGCGTGTGTGGCCGTTTGGCTTCACACGAGGACAACCCACTCTGATACCATGATGAAATTGAGATTCCACCATAAAACCAATTTGCAATTTAGGGTCCCAAGACCATATAAGCACATAGTAAACATTATCCCTCACCGATGTGGGACAACTCTCAACAATTACTTTTCCATTGAAAATATTATAAATATTTGTTTAATTCACGGCTCAAACTCGAGTTCATAGAAGCAAGAGAAATAAAACATTGAATTTGTAATTAACAAGCAACCAATTGTATATATATATAAATGAGAATGATGAAGAATTATGCGAGTTGAACTATTCATAAGACTTGGTCATCAAACTACAAAATTAGCTTTACTCTCTAATACGTACAAAGCGGTTTGAAAGAACAAAGATTCAAGATTTAGCCATCAACTACAAAAGTAGATGACTTTCTTTTGCTCAGAGTGATTAAAAAATACTAGCTTCCTGATCAAACGACCCCATGTCCTTCATCTTCGAAACTTTTCTTAAATAAAAAACAAAGAGAGATAAGCGGAAACAACATATCACATAATTTGTCTTCTAAATTTTACGGCTCCTCGTGATCAACACCCTAGTCTCTAAGCTTAGAACACGGCGTGATCAGGGTAATTTTGATATCATTCATGCACGAGCAAGCTATAGAGTACTATATTTTCAATTCAAACATTGCGTCTTCTAGTAGCAAATTTATTTAATTCCTAATTTCATATTGCTGATCAAGTGACATTGAGCAACAACTATGTACACTTTTATCACGGAATTAAGGAGCAAAATTATAATTTCTAAATTTAAACTCATATATAGCGTTTGTGTTTATTCATTATACAGATCTCGAAATTTTAACTTATCTAACGAGAATAAATAGGGTCGTAATGAGCATCATCATCACTTAAGGATGGTGAACAAAAATATTCCCCTCAATTTATGAGTCATATTTTGATGATTTCATAGCATCGTTACATGTATGATTTTATAACATACTCATATTATAACACGTGACATGTTATCTAAAGTCATGCATGCATGCAATCATCTTCATTGTAATCAAGGACGGTTTAGTGGTTTGAAGTTACATTTCACTTGATACTCTTGATGTGCCCTTGTACATGATGATTGTTCTTGGTGTCGCGTTTTATGCCATGCCTTTGTTTTCTCTATTGATCAATATAAAAAGTGTTCTCACCGTTGAAATACCCTAAATAAAACACGTGATCCCTTTATTAAGAGCTTGCTTATTTAAAGTATTTTTAAAATAACTAAAAACATTTTTTTGACATTGTTTGGTTAAAAAAAAGTTTAAAATGCTTAATTATGCTGTGAAAAAGGACTTGAACTCATTTTTAAAAGAAATATGTACCTACAATGTGCTTATATCACGAAAAACTTCAAGTATTTTTTCAAAAAACAGTTGCATGTTTACTAAATAATTTCACTCATGTGCCCATATTCAAAACATTTCACCTCCTCTATATTTTTATCATAGTTTCGAACCTCCTCCGTTGACTCATAAAAGGATAAAACCAAGTCGCATGGAAAGACATGAAACATCTGATAGTCCAGTTTAGTACTGTACCGGAAAAACAAAAAGTCTACTAGGTACTGTAGATAATAGATGTACCAATCCCAAAAGCAATGGCATGATATCTGGTGTAACTGGTTTAACGGTTCTGTCGTCAATGATCACATGCATGCATGACATATTGATGATGCATCACAAGTCACTTTCGCCCCAGACTTTTCAAGAATGTTTAGCCATTAATTACAATTAATCACCGTATTTTCTATCATTTTCTCGGTCGAAGATGAGCCAATTCCTCCATTTACTTATAATGTATTATTACAGTAAAATTTTAGTAATTGAAATCGTTCAATTTTATAATCTTCATTTGAAGATCTTTTCTTTGAAAGATCATTCGAATCAAATATTATTTAGTCATCTACATGTATAAAATATATCAACAATTTATCATGATATATGCTACTTGATACTTACACGGTTGGTTTACTTGATACATTTGGATAACTAAACGATATCCGACTCGAATGCTTTTTAGTATGGATGATTTTCAAATAAAGATTAAGATATTGACGGTTTCGATTATGAAATTTTTACAGTAAAAATACGTTATTTGCAAGTGGGGAATAAACTCATCCCATAAGGAGGAATGCAAGTATAATCTTTTTTTCTATATCTTTGAAAATTACAACCACAAATTGGCCAAATAAAAAGAATGGAAATTTACAAATCAATAATTGTGCCATGTCCTCAGCCGGTTTTATTGGCTTCCAATAGAATTTTGATGCATTCCGTGATATAATGTCTCAGAATTGTCGAGTCCATAATTTATTGTTTTATATCTGATTTTTTTTCCAGCTGCATCGAGACTAATGGTGATATAATGTTAATTAATTATATCACGATGCTGCATGACAATTTGTAATCTGAAATTTTCTTTGACACGTGCCATTCCAAAACGAAATCGTAAATCCTGATTAGCTGTTTGATACGATTGAGTATTATTTTATTTGTTTATTAAGAGGAAGTCGTGGTGCTGCAAATCTTATTTAAATTACTGTTTCTAAAACTCAACCTCTGAATATCTACAGAATTCGTGAGAAACATGTTTCTAACTTAAAGTATCCACTCACATCTTCATATCGATATATATGCATATATTCTGCCAAGGTTCATTTCAATTTAACTAATATTGAGAGAAAAAATGTTTATCCTCGCATACAAGATTTTGCGTTCAAATTTCTTGTCTTTAATGTCGCGTCTAAAAGAAAAAAAAAACTTTACCGAAGTGAATAAGTTCCTGTAAGTCTCTATATATTGATGTGCTACTCCATTTTCCTTTCTGGGTAAAAAAAGAAAACCCTCAATCTAAACAATGCAAAATCAGCCATGCATGCATTGTTTTATATATATATATATATGTGTGTGTGTGTGTATGGAGCTATTTTTGAGAATTGTGATCAACGTACGTAGCAAAATGGTGAACGTAATCTTTTTTTTATTAATATATAAGCAAATACTGAAGAAAATGAAGAGTCATAACTTTGGATATGCAAGAACAAATGTTCTTACATAGCAAAAATATGCAAATAATAAAAATCATGAGTGCAAAGATGTGGCGTCCTCCAGCAATGCTGCTGTGCTTCATTCAAACGACAAAGTTAGGAAAATATGAGGGCAGCAATTTAAATTAATTTTTAATGAATAATTGCTAGAAATATAATGTCCTGACGTGAAGAAATAAGCCGTTCGACATGAAATATTAGATCAGCGTATACGCTCTGGTTGGCCGGTCTGCTGAGTTTTCTTGCTGTTTGATTATGTTTTGTTGTTGGGGTAACTAAAGCATGTAATGTGAGTTCTACGACTGATTTATTTTCTATGGGGGAGTGAATTAGAATAATAATCCAAAAACCCGCATAAGATTAAATAAGATTTGTAAAAAATGAAAGCACTTGGAAGGTATAACGTTGAAAATGTCAAAAGGTTTTTAGACAAAGTCTAGTAGTTTATTACTAATGATCAATGTCGATATTGTTTCTAATATAAGCATTTGTTACTAATCTATTAACGAGTCGGGTAATTATCATGTCACTTGTTAAGAATTCGGTAACTCATCAGGCCGTTATCAAGTCACCCGTTAAGATAACATGTATGACACATAAAAGACACGAACACGACCTGTTTTCTAAGTCTAGACATTAGGCATGACGATTTATTGCATGACTCATTAACCCGAAACGAGATGACGGTTTACGAGTCGGGCATTATCGGGTCACCCGTTAAGATAACGAGATTGATTAGGCATGATCCGTTAAAATAACGAATATGACACGAAAACAGCATGAACACGACAATACCACCAGTTTCAATTCTATTTGGAAGGTATAACCTTGTCGTTTTTTACCTGTAGACTCGTGTCTGCACAGTGCAATGAGCTCTCAACCTATAAATACAGAAACTTAAGCTTCAAACCCTTACATCAAACCCTCACATTCTTCTCATCTTTCTTAAAAAAAAGTTAAGGTTAATATTATGAGGACGTTTAACCTAAAAACCCTCTCGTTCTTTGTTCTCATTGCGTTTTTTATCTCGTTTTCGAGTTTTCTCGAACCGTGTTATGCTCGAAAAGGAGGCAATAAGCAGCACTGGAGGAAGAAACAAAGGGGTTGTGGTGGTGATCATCGCCGCTCTGCGAGGGAAGACAGTTACATCACACCGGAAGAAACTGCGGTGACACTTGGAGAAAACAGCGGCGGGGTTTCGAACGTGTTTAATGTGTTGGACTATGGTGCTAAAGGTGATGGAAAAGCAGATGACACCAAGGTGATTTTGGAAATTACATTTCGTTTTTTTTATGAAATAAACGCTGTAATTTTGTAACACAATACTACTGCCGGATGCTATTGTTGACTAGTTTCTTGCATTGCACGGCAGGCATTCGAGGCGGCGTGGGCAGCAGCTTGCAAAGTGCAGGCATCAACTATGAGTGTTCCATCCGGGTCTGTGTTCCTTGTCAAACCAATCTCTTTCTCCGGCCCTAATTGCGAAGCAAATATCGTGTTTCAGGTGAGCTTTCAAGTCTTAAACTGTCGTCAGTTCATCAGTTAGAATTTTTCTGATATATATTTGTCGATTTTTAACGCAGTTAGATGGTAAAATCATAGCTCCAACAAGCTCAGGGGATTGGGGTTCAGGTCTTTTACAATGGATTGAATTCACAAAACTAAAAGGGATTTCGATCAAAGGCAGCGGCGTAATTGATGGACAAGGCTCGGTTTGGTGGAATGACTCGCCGAAATACAATCCTGCAAACGAATCAACGTATAGCAGTCTCGACGATTCGGTAACTAACTGTCCCTCCATACACATCTCGGGCATAATCAAGTTAGCTAAAACAATGCGCCACATGCACCAGATCTTATGTCAAAGTTAAAACACAGCCGGCCAAATGCTTTTATTCAGCTTAAAAAAAACATCATTTTCCCTTTTGTTAGTTTATAGTGAAACTAATCGAGCATGCGTGCTTTTCTCCTGTCAACTTCATCAGCAGGCCACGGAAAGTAACAGTGGGGAAATGCCAAGCACCAAACCAACAGTAATAATCTCATCATCACCTTTCAGCTCGATCTTCGCGATTAATTTTATCAGCATGGTGTGCTAATACATTTTGATGTGCAGGCTCTTAGGTTCTATGGAAGCGATGGCGTTAGTGTCACTGGCATAACACTCCAAAACAGCCCTCAGGCGCACCTCAAGTTCGACGACTGCACAAATGTCCAGGTTTCCGATATAAGTATTTCATCCCCTGGAAACAGCCCCAATACGGATGGAATCCACCTCCAAAACTCCCAAAATGCTGTCATTTCCGCCACCAGTATCGCCTGTGGTATAATTTTTCACAATCCGGTCTTCTAGTAGGGCAACCTTGTCTAAAAACCTTGGTGAAGAACTGACAGAAGTTGTAAATCACAAATAAATAAATAAATCATAAATTGTGTATAGCAGAAGTTACTTCTTTACCAAGTAAGAAAGAAAGTTTACGATATCGACAACAATATAATGAGCTGCAACATCTAATGATCTGCAGGAGATGACTGTATATCGATACAAACAGGATGCTCGAACGTAAACATACACAACGTAAATTGTGGACCAGGTCATGGAGTCAGCATTGGAGGGCTCGGGAAGGACAACACGAAAGCTTGTGTTTCGAACGTCACTGTCCGAGACGTTCAAATGCACAACACACTCACTGGAGTCAGAATAAAGACATGGCAGGTACTGCTACATACAAAAACACACGGACCAAATAATTTTAAATCTCAGACAGAACAAAATTCTAAATGTTTTTTCTAATTTCTGATGTAGGGAGGATCGGGGTCGGTCCAAAACATAATGTTCTCAAACATCCAACTAACAGAAGTTGAAACCCCAATCATGATTGACCAGTTCTACTGCGACAAGAGTAAGTGCCAAAATCAGAGCTCCGCTGTGGCGGTTTCGGGTGTGAATTACGTAAACATACAAGGAACTTACACGTCCAAGCCCGTGCATTTCGCATGCAGTGACAGCTCTCCGTGCACCGGTGTGTCTCTGGATACCATAGAGTTGAAATCAGTTGATGAAGGGAAGCAGTTGTACGACCCTTTCTGTTGGGAGGCGTACGGAGTGCTCAAAACAAGCACAGTTCCTCAAATCGACTGCTTGAAGAAGGGGAAGCCGAGCACAATAACTCAATCCGGAAGCAGTGATTCTTCTTGCTGAGCTTAGCTTAGCCTAGGGAGTTGATAGATTAGTGTCGACGCGTTATTACCTCAGAGCTTGCGGGTCAAGTCTCTGAAGCCTTTCTTCTCGACCTTATACCGCCATGGAACAACGATGTTTGTAGTTAGAACGGCGTTTTCATGAATGTGTTGTGTGTTGCTTTCCCTGCTACAGGTTAAGATTTTGTTATATGAATTATATTTGGCCTGCTGAATATAATGGGTTGAACTCAATTAGATATTAATCAAGATTAATGATGGTGTGCCTAATTATATAATTAAGCCAGAAAATATATAATTTGTGTGGGTAAACAAAATAATAAATTACATCACCGGGCTTTCACATCTATAAGCTCTTCAAGTATTTGTGGAGGCCTATACCAACTGCGATTTTCCGAAGCCAGCAGCATCCTTCATCCTTCTGCGGGTTTCGACCCTTTCAGGACTCGGGAGTCCTGTCCTATCCTCGTACTTCTTTTCTAAGGCCTGTTAACATAAGACAACAATAAGCAAATTAATACTAATACTAATCGATTATCAAGGTAAAGAAAGTCGTCAATTTGACAACACTTACTTTAGTCTCTGTTTGTGGTGACATAAGTCCCTCCCTACAACTAATCAATTAATAATTCTCACAAGAACAAGGTCTACTCAACATAAACTTTCAGAAAATCTAATAAAACGAAGAATGAATCAATGAAATGTTACTTGATCTTCTTTGGGAACTTGAGAAACAACACTATGGGCACAAATGGTTTCAAGAACTCCGTCACTCATTCTATCGAAGAAGAGAACGCCCTACAGATGAAGAAACCATATAAGCAGGAGGGAAACAGAGCAGCAATACACAAATTTCTAGTCACCAGGATCCTCTTTAGAACTATGAAGCTTTCAACAACGACAAAGCTTACAAAAATAAACAATCCAACAAACAGTGTCATGTCATAGATTTTTACTCTCAACTCTCCGAAATAAGAACAATATGGTAGGTGCCTTGGGGCTATACACTTGGTTTACACAAAACTCAGGGGCATGCCCTCATCTGCATTATATCAAATATTCCGCCAAGTACACTCATGTCAAGTGCACTTCAGAAGTGATATCACGAGAACATAAAAAGAGCTTCCCATACAATACCTCCCACACGATCAAAAGATAAACAACCACCATAGTTCTAGGTGCCTCCTCAATAGTGGGATGTCCGTAACTAATCCTAATCTGCATAGCACAGGTTGTACGTGGCACAAAATATAAACTGAATCGAATGAAATCCAGCACCTAAATGTGTAAGTTATGCTTTCCCTAATGTAAAGGGAACTACAATCCATAGTTATATAACTGAAAGTAGCTTGAATAACAGTTAAATAAAGAACCTGCAAATGATCAAATTCATGCTGGAACACCCGTGCTGGAAGACCTGACAAGCTGACTGTAAACCTCGCACCTTTAATACCCTGTGCATCTATTTTCACAGTTTCTGGTCTCTGCAAACACAGAACTTAGAGGCGTCAACAAAAACGTGACTACACACATAGAGCAAGCCATTTAAGCTTGTTGTATAGCACGAAAATGGTACGCAATGAACAAGACATCTAACAACTATTTCTGTTATACTAAGATTTAATTTCTTGAACATTTTTGTAGTCATTTGAAAACCAATAGGAAATTAAAAACAAGGCCAAAGCAGAAAACTTTTAAACCAGCATATATAAGAACAGCACGCACCACAACATCAGCATAAATTCCCGGGAAGGATAAGCAACCCTCGTTAAAGGGTCGCGTTTTCTGGGAATATCTGGTAACCCTTGGATTCACAAGAACAATTTCCTCCTCTTCGCCACACTCAACAACCGGATTAAACACCATGAGCGGCACATTGATCCCTACTTGGGGCGCCGAGAGCCCTATGCCATCAGTTGTGTGTAAAAACCAAGCCAAGAACTCCTGTGAATAACAAGCATTTCACATAAATCATAATTTGCATTTTGGCACCTAGTAAATAGACGATGCTTTCTTTTTTATACAAGCGACATTCTACTTTAAACTAATCTAAATTGGCGGAGAATCGGGTGCATAGGAAAACACATATGCTGAACATAACAATTAACAAGTCATGGAACTCACTTGTACATTACATCAAACATTTCATCTACCAAATTCTTCAAATGATCGTCGAAAGAATCGATTCGCTTGTTCTTCGCTCTCAGAATCGGGTCCGGATACTCCACAATTCTCAGAGGGGTTTCAAATTCCACATCAGCAGCTATACATTCATCACGCAATTCATTGCAAAACCAACAATTAGGAACAAACTGAGCATATAGAGATCGAAAAGTTTTGTTCTTTCTTTCTGTTTTCATGGAGTTTTGGCTTACCGGAGGCCACTTCATCTTCTTTGACTGAGAAGCCTGTCCTGGCCTGTGCGCGGACCGGGATCAGCCGGTTCACGGTGGATACTAGGAAGCTGGTTGAGGAGAAACACCTGAGCCGGTGGAAGATGGCGGGAAAGGTCGACCGGCGACAGAGAGTTGGAAAGAGAGCACGGGAGGAAGAAGACAGTGGGTGGAGCGAAGCAGCACAAGCCATGCTGCCCACACAGTAAAACGGAAACGACTGCGGAGAGCGCGCAAAGAAGAAGTGCCTGTGTTGTGTGGCCCGTTTGCTTATGTGATGAATTCGCCACAAAATCGCTTTTGAAATAAGTGCTTTATTACTTATTTAGCAATATGTTCAAAATTTTGGGCTCATTTGAGATTGAATTTCCAGACCGTTTTTAAGAAAGCACTTATGTGTGCAAGCGCTTTTGAAAGCAGGTTTTTTATTGAATATATAATTTATTTAATAGAAAATATGAGTACTTAAAAATTAAATGTGATTTCGAAATAAACACATAATAAGTGCTTTTTAGAATCTCCTTGGACTTCTTTTAAAACAACTAAAATGATTTTTTTAGAACTAATAAAAAAATACACTTCTGATGATGTCGGGAAGAAAACTTGATGATGCTTAGCAGTCCTAGAAGCGCTTTTAAAGAAAAACATAGCATTTTTTTTTCGAAAAACATTTGAAGTACTTTACCAAAGAGTACTAGATTTTGCAAGTGACCCTTTACTTTAATAATGGAAAGGAGTTGAACTCTTGCATAGCTGCGTGACGATGTGAGTTCGAACTCCGTCTGTGACTCATCTAACATCTAATCTAACAAAATATATCTTTTAACAAAAAAAAAAGAGTACTAGATTTTTTAAATTTTTTACCTATTTGTGATAAAACACTTCTAGCATATAAGTGCTCCGGAATTGGATCCCATCCGGATCCACTTTGTGAGGATCCTAAGGATTTCAACATCTTAGCCTATGATCCTCACATCTTAGTCATTCATCGGGTATTGTGCGGTCATGAATCATTGGACTTTTTTTATTTAAAATTAGACATAAATAGTATCTGACAAAAACTAACCTTACGATGTACGATGAATGATTAGAATGTGAAAATTCCTAAAATCCTCACAAATGAATCCGAAGATGATTCTCTTCCCCTGTAAACAATCCAAATTCCAAATCCCCACAAACTGACCGCACCATGTATTATTTGGAATTTGAATGAAACGACAGCGTTCTGAATCTAACCGCGGTAATTAACTAACTGACCAGGGTCCAGGAGAGAGAAAAGGGCAATACTAATAAAAATCGCGGCTTTGCTGCCGTTGCCTCCTCCTCTCATTTGATCCTTCCTCGTTCCTCCAGGTCTCTCTCTCTCTCTCTCTCTCTCTCTAGAATTTCTTCGTCCTAAATTCAAATTCTTCGTTACCATATTTGAATCGTAGATCTACAGTTGCACGATCGATATTTGATCTCCATGTAAATTGAAACCCCTTTTGGTTATTTTTCGATTCATCAAACGGATCTGATTGAATTTTGCATGCGATATGATTCGTATGATTGAAATTTTGGATTGATTTTGCTTGGTGTTATTGTAAATTGAAATCAAATTCGCTAATTTTGATTTAACTGTGGATGTGTGATTGGTTGTGTTTGGCAGCTGAATTCGATTGAAAAATGGGGCTTACGTTCACGAAGCTCTTCAGCCGGCTCTTTGCCAAGAAAGAGATGCGAATTCTGATGGTGGGTCTCGATGCAGCCGGTAAGACCACCATCTTGTACAAGCTCAAGCTCGGAGAAATCGTCACCACCATCCCCACCATCGGTAAGAGCTTCGATTCCCTAATATTATTGTTATAGTTCCGTAAGTTTCCATCTTTCATTTGAAACACTCCAATTTCGACCTGAATTTTAGATCAATTTCGCTTTTCGGGTGTAATTTGTTGTACGCTTGTGAAGAATTGTATGATGGTTTTGGTTTCGTTGGTGCTTTTTCCTCCTCGTGATCTGGTGCGGTTAAGATGGGGATTGTTTCACTTCTCTGATGTCTTGTGGATAAAAGTTTCGTAATTTGCATTTTCATTTTCGTTACAAGAGTGGGTTTTTTTTTCTTTTTTTGCAGGATTTAATGTGGAGACAGTAGAATACAAGAACATCAGCTTCACCGTCTGGGATGTCGGGGGTCAAGACAAAGTAATTTTCTGTCTTTTTGTATATCTGCGTGCACTTTTAATATGTTGTTGGTTGTGCAACAAGTTTTTTGGTCATTGTGGTTTTTCTTCTACCACGGGAGTGAGATCCGTGTAGGTGGATGCAAAAACATTTTATATGATCACTTTTCATGGAATATGTAGAGAATTGGATGGTATATTTACTTCAATGTTTATCTGTGTCAAACGAGGACATCTGTCTGAAGTTCTAATTATACATATCCAATGACTGATCGGGTTTCTTCCATTTGTAGATCCGACCATTGTGGAGGCACTACTTCCAGAACACACAAGGTCTTATCTTTGTGGTTGATAGCAATGACAGGGATCGAGTTGTTGAGGCAAGGGATGAATTACACAGGATGTTGAATGAGGTAGTTCTTGGCTCCCTTATATTTTCATTCTGCTTGTTTATGTTGCGATTTCTAATGTTCCTGTTGTAAATGGAGACGAGGAGGTTGTATGCCTTCTGAATTTTGTTGTGTTATTTAATTTTCTTCTGTACTTAAATTTGTGGATTCGATTAAAGTTTCATTTAGTTTGATACATACTTTCCTGAGCTACATTTGTGAATTCCGTTCTTTTAGTTATGATCCTTTTTGCCTTTGTTGCTTTGATTCTTTATAAATTCTACTTCATTTGTACTAGGATAAAACTCTGGTTTTGTTCCTGTAAATGACTAGAACCTTGTTTAGGATACAACAATGGTACATATTGCTTATGTATACTTGGAACTAGGGTTTGAAGTTAAAATTTTTAATTGTTTTCAGGATGAACTAAGGGATGCTGTTCTGCTTGTATTTGCCAACAAACAAGATCTTCCTAATGCAATGAATGCCGCCGAGATAACTGATAAGCTTGGTCTTCATTCTCTCCGTCAACGTCACTGGTAAGTTATTTTGGTAATTTTCACCTTGCAATCATTAGTCTGTATGTGAACCCTGTAATTTTTCTCTTATGGAGTTACTGATATACGGTGGGAGTCTACTTATTAGTCTCTCTCTTGAGCCTGGGAAAAACTTTCATCTTGATTTAAATACGGATGGTTCAACTTAAACGAATGAGTTCTTGAACATCAATGCTAAGATCTTGGGAAAAAGTTGAATACTGGATATAATTGTTGTTCTTTTTCCAGGTACATCCAGAGTACTTGTGCAACCTCTGGAGAGGGTTTGTACGAGGGGTTGGAATGGCTTTCCAACAACATTGCTAGCAAGGTAAGTTTAAATAAATTCATTGTTTTGTTTAGAATATCAGCTCATGGTATTATTTCTGGAATCTCTTACGGTGAATCCCTCATAAAACATGACGGATTATATTTTTTTTATTAGCAAGATACCATCCATATTTGAATTCTGTATTTCTGACGGCCCCCTCTCTCGTTCTTTACAGGCATGAGAGAATTGAGGCCAAGGAGTTTGGTTGCTTGCCTTGGAGATTCTGGGGGAGGATAGTTTTCTTTATTTCGATGAATGTTGTAATAGCAGAATGTTTTGGAGAAACTCTCTCTGAATTCGTGTGTGTGTTTGCTACTTTAGCTATACTGTTTAGCTGTAAACGAAGTTTCTATGTAGTTACGTTTGTTTTGACACATGGGCCAAGGTTATATTTTATCATGTTTGCTTCATTAATCTGTTCGATTTTTACGATGAATTGGATTCGATAACTTGTTAGATTCAAGGCTAGTTGAAATGAAAAATAACGAGGAACCTTTAAATTTTGTCCAGGTTGATTTTCTTTGAGAACTAATTCATCTTCTATCTTCAACTCAGACAAAATTCGGACATTCGCCTTTGTTTCGCCCTTCAACATACCCCAATTGCACCTTTGGGTTTGAAACCCAACGTTGTATGTTGGCAAACCCAATTGTACTGTCACGGCCCACGAGGGTTCTTCTTCTACTTCTATATTACCAGTCTATGATATGATATCACAAAAAGAACATAAACTCAGAGACATCGAGTTTTTCTCTGCTGCCCAGAACATGCGCATGGCTTACGCATACTCGTTTTCATTTGAAAAGTGGAAGGTCGAGATTTAATTAACTCAGTTGATACGCAAGCCATGCGCACATGCCTCATGTGCAGCAGAGAAAAAATGTAGAGACATCTATATAAAGTTTAAACTAGAACTTGTAACTCAGTTGATTAAAAACATTCTTCCTTTCACCTGAAAATCTTCGGTTCAAATCTCCTCCTCGTCCTCTAATTTTGTTTGTATCAACAAAAAAAAAAAAAACCTTCTAAACATATATATAATAGTATTATAATTACAAGTATCGGCATAATTTGATATTAAGTTGATGATTATAGCGGAGATTGACAGATTGTCTCGTTCCAATTTTATCGGATGTCCCCGAAAGGATGGAGATCCATGGACTCATAAGAAAAAAATATGTACATAATTCAATACTAATATAAATTCATAATGTTGAAACATAAGTGAAATTAAGTTGATAATCATAGCGGAGATGGACTCATGCTTACACACTTTTGAAACCCTTGTCAAAGCTTGCATGAAGTTCCCTTCCCTTATATGGATGGGATTTTCTTCCCCATCTACAAACGTAGGGAGAAAATCCGTCTCCGAAGTCTTTGAAGCGTCTCCTCCTAACTGCGAGTTTTACTTTTTACGAACTTTAGTCGGGTTTTGAACTTCGGCCCACATGCCAGGAAAAACAAAAACCAAAGCACTTGAACAAAACTAAGTGGAAATTTAACAGATCAGATGAAGATCTTCAACTTTTTGGATTTTCAAACAAAGTGCAATCCGCATTTTGAGCTGAACGTATTATAAGGAAACAAATGTAGATGTCGGGGACGAGTTTGTTATAAGTCAATTGACCTAACTCAAGATCTAATATCATACTAGAATTTCGACTTATTTGGATGCACAATATTAACACATTTGTTGACAAAAAAACTCTTTTAATAGAGGCTCACACTCGTTGTATGTGACATCACTCTGTATTAGATATAATTTGTGGCGGGGAGAGAAGCTTCAATTTCCACTCGTGAGATAGTAACGAAAAACATACGTACAAATGAACAGTTAAAAATACAGAGCTGAATTATGAGATTTTAGACCCTTAAATTGGAGAGAGCCTTAATATTTTGTCCATAATCTTAAGCAAATCCTTATCCTTAATGTCCAGCACAAGATTTGGCCACGAAAGCGATCTTACTCGCACCATGTTAACACTCGATTGATATGTCACAAGTCATTACTCAGTTAGCATAAATGAAGAAAATTATGCTGTCATATAAACCTAATTAATTAGAAGAAGAAAAAGAATCTATGAAATCTCATCAAATCTTGTTGTAATACCTAATTATTTAATGGATAGTGTTCAGATTTGCAAATGGAGAAGCACCAGCTAATCCGTAATGTGAGTTTGTCTTTGTTCCTTTTTATGGGGGAGGACAGCTTGCAGATTAATATCTATGATTTCAGCCACAAAATAAAAAAGGATCAGTTTTCTTGGTCGTGGTTATCGAATTCTCCAGATCTCGCAGTCTAGAGTTAACAGAGATCAAGTTTGTACCGTTCAAGAGAGAGAAAGAGATTCAGACACTTAGTTTATGTGAGGTAAACCAGTAGAATAGGTTGATGGGGACTATAGAATTTAAAATAAGTGGTCCGAATTACTCAGTTTGTCGACTCCAGTCTGCGAGACGATCTCTATTGGTGATTATCTAGATTTCATTCTTTTGAATTCCGTGGCAAATTTCGTGGCCACAAACTGTGATTGTTTAGCTGTGATCACATGTTATGCCCTAAATCAAGGGATCATGGTAGTGCTCATACAACTTCCTAGCCACGAATCCCTCATCCTCTTTTCTTTGAGCACTTGATTCTGGCCAAACTTTCTCTAATTCAGAAACAAAAGCATGCGTTCGTGGATCACTCAACCCTAATTCCCACAACTATGGATGCATATAGACACAATTTGCTTATCCAATTAATATGTACATGTATGTACGTATATAATATCGTATTTTTTAGACGGTGCAATCCGTATAAAAAGTTTATCTTTCGATGAAATTTAGTACATTCATGAGCAATGCAATAGTTGGTCAATGTGATATCATAATGCGCGACAGTTGAAAACCGTTAATTGATATGAATCTTACGTAAGTGTCTGCCTGAATAAAAAGACTATAAGCGTCTTGGGTTGTAGTGGGTTACTTAACATCGTCGTTTTCTTAAGCTTGAGCTAATTTAGACCCACAACTCACGACAATATGGGTTTCTAAAACGAGTATACTTCCAAATGACTTTTGCACGAAGTGTCAAATTATGAGTACATATTTGTAAGGTTACTGTGGAGTTGTGGGGAGAGGACTTTCTTATGAGTGGCTAATACGGCATTGGTTAGGTACTTAACTTAGATTCATTAATTAGTCACTTTCTTTGCTTGGTGATAAATGCCAATGTGTCCTCTCATGACTTTGTACGAATCGAAATTAGCACATACGGATCGAACAAACGTAGATCTCGTTTAGAACTGTTTTTAAATTTGTTGAAAGCATGTTTTGTAGAAATATTTTTTAAACCAATCTTTAGTAAACACTTGAAGTGTTTTTCGAACCTATAAACATTTTTTCTTCTTCGAAAAATGCTTTGTTATTTTAAAAGCGTTTCCAAACGAGTTCGTAGTTGATAATAATTTGATTTCCTTGCACTAACAACAAAATATTTCAAACAAGATGACAAACACAAAAAAATAAAATAAAAATTATTGATTGCATGTGTATATTTTGAGTTTATATGTATTTCTTCTGAGGATTTTTATGTGATTATAACAATATGTTAAGCACTTTCGACGTTTGCTTAATTAAGAACTTTTTATAGGTAGTATTTAAAGGGTACTATCCACACACTTATATTTATTTTTCACACACTTTTTTCAATTTTCGATCGACATATCAAATGAATTGAAGAAGATCGATGGACCAAAATTAACAATGATGCGCGGAAGTTAAAAAATGGTAGTGCTATTACTATTTAAAAAGAAAAATCAATTTTGAAAAATCAACCAAAGACTGTTGTTGGATAGATAATCTATCTGTATGCAGGTCATTTGCAGCTTACAAGAAGATCCAGCAGAAAATAGGACGGTCCGAAGATTTAGTAGTCCCTAGATCATATCCAAAAATGGGGCACTCTTTATACTCACACCTAAATACTTACTCAATTGTCACTTAGTACTACGGTCTAGTAGTATTCATCTTCACTTGTAAGTGAAAGGTCTTAGGTTCGATTCTCGCCAAAGACGAATTTGAACCACATTATTGTTAGCCCATTATGAGCCTAAGCAAACCCCATCTGCTTTAGTGTAGATAATATTGTTTGTTCAAAAAAAAAAAATTCTTACTCGATTTTTTTATTGAAGCTGGATTAACAATTTTTTATTATTAAACTTATGAGAAAAAGACGCAAAAAATAAAGATTTTACAAAGACTAACATCATATCTACCTCTCTCTTAGATACTAAAAATTAAGAATTTTGTTTGAATAAAGAAAATATATATTATTTATTTATTCATTAAGAAAGAAAGTGTGAAATGGGTTCTGCTGTCTTTACCTTTAATCTGACCCCAGGAAAAGCACTACTAGAAAGTATGACTCTCTTCCCACATAATTAATCCCTTCTTCTCCCTTCTCCTCGTCTCTCACTCGTTTTTATAATTTTCTCACTATAGAAAAGTTAACACAAGACGTTGACATGATTTAATTATGATACAGTTCAAATAAGGGGAAAGAAAAAAAAGTAGAAGAGGGGAATTTTGAGAGGCGAAAATCATACTCCAGAAACTCAAGGGCGCAAACCCTAGCAATAGCCATTAGAAAGGGGAAGATATTTTTGTGGATCTCGAAAGCGCAAAAATAACTACAAATTTTAATTATTATTTTTCTGCGCAGATTTTAATTATTTTGGATTCATATATTTTTGTATATATTTATTTGTGCATGCAAATTGGAGAAACAGAAGTTGAATACTCAAAGCAACAGATCGTGTCGTAAGCTTCTGGCTTTCTCAGAGAATTTCCAACTGTGCAATACATGCATGCGTTATCCACACGGTAATATACGTACGTACTAGATATATAATTTTTTCGTGCCATTTAACGCAGTAATCAAATTGATTAGAGTGTAAAAACATAAAAATTTGCATATGACGAACAAACTTTCTTTTAACAATTATACGTGTGTGTGTATATTAATTGATGCTGATACGTATAACTTCAAATGTTTTAGAAATTGTCAATGATATATACTAGCAATTTTACACATATTATGCATGAGTTTATTAACATGTTAAAGATATAATTCACAAAGAGATAAAATATAACTAGTCGCTAAAGTTTTTTTGGTGACGACCTTCGAAAATTTTTTCATTGCTAAAGAGGTTGTTCATATTTTTAGCGACTGTTTCTAGATAATTATTTTGTCTAAAAGTTTATTTTCTTTGGGAGAAAAATGTAAAAGATAAAATAGGGGCAGCTGATATGGTTATCTAGCTGGCAGGCTATGAAAAATAGTAAATTATTTTGTGTTAAATTTACTATATTGCTCATAACTTTTACTTTGGTTATTTTTCTTTAGTTTGTTGATAAGGTTAATTTGACCCATAACTTTTGTTTTGATTATTTTCTTTAGTGTGTTGATAAGGTTAATTTGATTTTGTTTCACCATCTTTTGATTGACAAAAATAATTATATTTATAGGTGGTTTGTATCACCTCTCTAATAGAAGTAAGACCCATCAATACATGTGGGGTCTCATCTCTATTAGAGAGGTTGCACAAATATGGTATGAAAAATGTGGTATGAGTAGCATTTTTACGTATAAAAGCTTCTACCTAATGCAACAATGGAAAAGATAATGTGAGAATATATGTGAGAGTAAAGTCTCACATTGGTGAGGGACCAAACCATGTAAGGGCTTATAAAGAGTTGGGCTACTCCCATATTGTCAATTGCTTTATGAAGAAAGTACTCCTCATATTCCCAATTGATTTTATGAAAAAAAATTGAGGTTGTACCATAAAACCAATTGGTAATATGGGGAGCAGCACAACTCTTTATAAGCTCCTGCATACTTGGTCCCTCACCGATGTGAGATTTTGTTCTTATATTCTCACGCACCCACTCACGTGAGGGGAATTTTTTAGCCTAACACATGGACAACAAAGTTGGGTAACGTGGAGAAAGTGTGGTCATTTGGCATTACACATGGGCCAACCTGGCTCTGATACCAGAAGAAAGTTGAGGTTCCATCAGAAAACCAATTGGCAATATGAGGAGTAGCCTAACAAAGCCCTTGCATGGTTTGGTCACTCACTGATGTAGGACTTTGTTCTCATATTCTCATACTTCCCCTCACGTGTGACGAATTTTCTAGCTTAACACTGATGTAAGACTTTGTGATTGCGGACTATGAGTCTCTGAACATCCAATGCTTAGTTTTCGAACACTCATTCGATGCCCGCAATCGAACCATACTCTATATGTGTATATTAATTTTTACATAAACAACATACATATATATAGTCCTTTCAATTTAATTTTTTTCTGAAAAAATATCTCTATTAGCTAACTTACGCACATGCATGTTTCTGGTTTCAATTTTCGACAAAAAAAATTTTGGTTCAAGATATCTTTCAACATTATGCTTACGTAGGAGGGTACGTATACATGTTCGCTGATACATAGAAAATTTTATATACAGATTTTATTCTACACAAAGCCCAAACAATTAAAAGTCATCCATGCAAATAAGTATGTATCATGGATAACAATATGCATGCTTAAATATATTAATTAAATAAGTTAAGGTTAAATGCTCTCTACTAATGCTGTTTAACTACAGTAATATTGCTGGGAAAAAATATTTGGTCTCCCTCTATAAAAACCCTAGCTACCCATTATCTCTGATTATCTTGCCTAACTGCCTATCTCTCTCTCTCTCCCTCTCTCCCTCTCTGCCTCTCTCTCTCCCTCTCTCTCTCTCTCTCTCTCTCTCTCTCTCTCTCTCTCTCTCTCTCTCCAGAAACGCACAAACACAAAAACAAAATGGATAAAAAACCATGCAATAGTTCATCCCAGGATGTTGAAGTGAGAAAAGGGCCATGGACCATGGAAGAAGATTTGATTCTCATCAACTATATTGCAAATCATGGTGAAGGTGTATGGAACTCCCTAGCTAAATCTGCTGGTAATTAACATGTTTGATCCCTATATGTATATTTCAAACCCTAGCTAGAACGTACAATTTCCTATTTTAGAACTACATGTCCACATATTATAAAGATGTCACTAGCTAGGTGTATATTATGTTACTAGGTCTCAAACGTACTGGGAAGAGCTGCCGGCTCCGGTGGCTGAATTATCTGCGGCCTGATGTTCGGAGAGGCAACATCACACCTGAGGAACAGCTTCTGATTATGGAACTGCATGCAAAGTGGGGTAACAGGTGATCATCACTTGCTAGTTTTATTCATAGAATCCAAATATACATATAAAATATTAACGTAAGTACATTATAAGTATGCTGATAATTTAACGACAAGGACATATACATATGATTTGATAAGTTGCGAGTCTTATGACCGACTATTCTACTTCTCCTCGTCATCTTTTTAATTTGGAGGACCAAGTAGGTTTTCTTCGTTTTAATTCATAGGGCTTTGACCACTCCCTCTGTCTCTGTTCCTTTTTTGTTCTTTTCGGTTGCAATATTAGAGGGTTTCGAATCCTAGATGTAACCTACTACTCTCTTCACCAAACATTGTCCCTCTCTCATGTGTTATAAGATATATAAATATATATATGGGTTGCTGGAGGCTTGTGACAAATCATTGCAGTGGACGTATCCTCCAACTAGTGTAAATATATATCAGCTGATTGTTAGATCTTTGTCAAGGGCAACATCAAACATTGCTTACAATCCGTTTTAATTCTTCATGATAATTTTAGATATCTCCAGGCTAGCTAATAAACTGAGAAGGAAAAGTAATTGATCATATTTTCTCTTATTATTGGTGTACCGTCTTCAACATGTCGTTGATTGAGTGGGTTTCCATGTATTGGAACCCACCAAATCAACAAAGCTCTCCACACGTACGTGTGTGCAGGACAACTTTGTGTAGCATAGCTTCTATATATATGTATGCATTTGGAAAATACTTTAAAACCCGAATTTCTTTTTTAGAAATAAAAACGGAGAGTCTAATTCTCTTGTATTGGATGGACCCATGAAATTGTGGGGGTAAACCATGTAAAAATAAATAAGTTTTTTCTTAAAATAAAAAAAAATCTCGATAACCCATTTGGGATTTAACCCCCTGCTGAGGATAGATGACGTGATGAGCAGTGTACAAGTAGGCCAGAGATTCAGAGTTCAAAACTTTTGTGACAAAAAAAAATTATACATCGAGATGAATTGTTTTGATAATGAAAAGACGAACGAGCTGTTAAACTTGGTAATAAAGTTAAAAATAATTAGAATGTTCTTCTGTATTATGAATAAATCAAAATCATTATATGATAAAGTCCAAAGTTTTGGAAACTGTTTGTCTACGTGGAAAGAAAAGTGGATAGGATTCTCTCCCATCCAATTCTCATTCCCTTTCATCTCCTCTTCTCACACTTTTCTTTGTCTTGTTCTCTCTATAAAATATTCAACGCAAGATGTTGACATGCATGGCTTAATCGTAACCCTACAAGTATGAGGGAAGAGAAGGAAGGAGAATTAGAAGGGGAGAGAATCATATACTCCAAGAAAAATACCTTAAACTAGAGATGTGGTGGTCGACTTGACTTGTGATACATTGAAAGGAATGCAGTTTGGTGAACTCGAACCAAAAAAGTATTTGGAGCAATAAAAACCTTCCATTTATAGGTAAACCCCAGTCAGTTTCTCACATGCCAACCCTAGTTACCTAGCTTTCATTCTGAAGAAGACGACAAAACTTTTGCTTTGGTTGAAGCGGACGTGAACCATACTGTTTTGGCTGCTTAGGGCAACCGCTGGGCCTCCCACCCTTTATATTTCTGGTCGTACTACTAATATGCATGGAGGCAGCGCTCGCAACAAGAGCTTTCTGCTAAGAAATTAATCATAATTGGACAGCTAATCAAAGAGTTAAAAATCTCAAATAATAGTTACTAATTCTAGAAGCATGGCTAGGTAGGACAGTAAATTATAGTTATACTAAAATAGAGTGATTATATATATTTGTATATCGATCAATATATGTTAACCTACGCTAAACGGAATAATACTGTGTGGAAGAATTTTTCTCCTACATTTGGCCCGGTTTTCTGCCAAATGAGAATAATTTTTTTTTCGACCCCTTCGCCTGATAAATATATTTATGGATAAAAGTATATATTTATGGACCAAAGGGAACCTTATATTTATATATATGCATATATAAGTATATAAGTATGATACTATCCATAAGAAAGAATAATGGGATTAGATGATGATTATATCATTAAGAATACCTTATATACAAAGATTCTGAGCTTTCCCTTTGAAGCTCAAGGAATAAGTAGTGTGGGGGGGGGGGGGGGGGGGTGAACATGGAAACTTGAAGATCGAAGGAACTGGATGAGTTTGCAAGATCTGTGTGTGTGTGTGTGTGTATATAATATATGCATATACACGTACGGAAAGTAAATGATTTTGTGTTTTTCTAGATGACGAAGTTTTTGTGTATCTTGGTCTGCCTTATATATAAATAAAAGGAGTCCAGTAGGGACTTGTAGGACTTTCATTCTCACCCATAGAACATGCATGACTTGGAATTTTTACTAATACTTAATTGCAGATAATAGTATTCTTTTAAGTAATGTGTGTGTGTGTGTGTGTATATATCCACACAAAACACCAAGTGCAGGTAATAATTTAGGGCTAGGGTTTATTGTATTAATTGATTATGTTTATAGCAGCTTTTGTCATGATGTTCTAGTGAGTGTTCTTTCTAATAGGAGATTTAAGCTTAATTAAGACAGCTTTTTCCTTCTGGGATTGTTTAGTTAGCAACTACTATAAATTCAATACTAGTATAAATTCATAATGTTGAAACATAAGTGAAATTAAGTTGATAATCATAGCGGAGATGGACTCATGCTTACACACTTTTGAAACCCTTGTCAAAGCTTGCATGAAGTTCCCTTCCCTTATATGGATGGGATTTTCTTCCCCATCTACAAACGTAGGGAGAAAATCCGTCTCCGAAGTCTTTGAAGCGTCTCCTCCTAACTGCGAGTTTTACTTTTTACGAACTTTAGTCGGGTTTTGAACTTCGGCCCACATGCCAGGAAAAACAAAAACCAAAGCACTTGAACAAAACTAAGTGGAAATTTAACAGATCAGATGAAGATCTTCAACTTTTTGGATTTTCAAACAAAGTGCAATCCGCATTTTGAGCTGAACGTATTATAAGGAAACAAATGTAGATGTCGGGGACGAGTTTGTTATAAGTCAATTGACCTAACTCAAGATCTAATATCATACTAGAATTTCGACTTATTTGGATGCACAATATTAACACATTTGTTGACAAAAAAACTCTTTTAATAGAGGCTCACACTCGTTGTATGTGACATCACTCTGTATTAGATATAATTTGTGGCGGGGAGAGAAGCTTCAATTTCCACTCGTGAGATAGTAACGAAAAACATACGTACAAATGAACAGTTAAAAATACAGAGCTGAATTATGAGATTTTAGACCCTTAAATTGGAGAGAGCCTTAATATTTTGTCCATAATCTTAAGCAAATCCTTATCCTTAATGTCCAGCACAAGATTTGGCCACGAAAGCGATCTTACTCGCACCATGTTAACACTCGATTGATATGTCACAAGTCATTACTCAGTTAGCATAAATGAAGAAAATTATGCTGTCATATAAACCTAATTAATTAGAAGAAGAAAAAGAATCTATGAAATCTCATCAAATCTTGTTGTAATACCTAATTATTTAATGGATAGTGTTCAGATTTGCAAATGGAGAAGCACCAGCTAATCCGTAATGTGAGTTTGTCTTTGTTCCTTTTTATGGGGGAGGACAGCTTGCAGATTAATATCTATGATTTCAGCCACAAAATAAAAAAGGATCAGTTTTCTTGGTCGTGGTTATCGAATTCTCCAGATCTCGCAGTCTAGAGTTAACAGAGATCAAGTTTGTACCGTTCAAGAGAGAGAAAGAGATTCAGACACTTAGTTTATGTGAGGTAAACCAGTAGAATAGGTTGATGGGGACTATAGAATTTAAAATAAGTGGTCCGAATTACTCAGTTTGTCGACTCCAGTCTGCGAGACGATCTCTATTGGTGATTATCTAGATTTCATTCTTTTGAATTCCGTGGCAAATTTCGTGGCCACAAACTGTGATTGTTTAGCTGTGATCACATGTTATGCCCTAAATCAAGGGATCATGGTAGTGCTCATACAACTTCCTAGCCACGAATCCCTCATCCTCTTTTCTTTGAGCACTTGATTCTGGCCAAACTTTCTCTAATTCAGAAACAAAAGCATGCGTTCGTGGATCACTCAACCCTAATTCCCACAACTATGGATGCATATAGACACAATTTGCTTATCCAATTAATATGTACATGTATGTACGTATATAATATCGTATTTTTTAGACGGTGCAATCCGTATAAAAAGTTTATCTTTCGATGAAATTTAGTACATTCATGAGCAATGCAATAGTTGGTCAATGTGATATCATAATGCGCGACAGTTGAAAACCGTTAATTGATATGAATCTTACGTAAGTGTCTGCCTGAATAAAAAGACTATAAGCGTCTTGGGTTGTAGTGGGTTACTTAACATCGTCGTTTTCTTAAGCTTGAGCTAATTTAGACCCACAACTCACGACAATATGGGTTTCTAAAACGAGTATACTTCCAAATGACTTTTGCACGAAGTGTCAAATTATGAGTACATATTTGTAAGGTTACTGTGGAGTTGTGGGGAGAGGACTTTCTTATGAGTGGCTAATACGGCATTGGTTAGGTACTTAACTTAGATTCATTAATTAGTCACTTTCTTTGCTTGGTGATAAATGCCAATGTGTCCTCTCATGACTTTGTACGAATCGAAATTAGCACATACGGATCGAACAAACGTAGATCTCGTTTAGAACTGTTTTTAAATTTGTTGAAAGCATGTTTTGTAGAAATATTTTTTAAACCAATCTTTAGTAAACACTTGAAGTGTTTTTCGAACCTATAAACATTTTTTCTTCTTCGAAAAATGCTTTGTTATTTTAAAAGCGTTTCCAAACGAGTTCGTAGTTGATAATAATTTGATTTCCTTGCACTAACAACAAAATATTTCAAACAAGATGACAAACACAAAAAAATAAAATAAAAATTATTGATTGCATGTGTATATTTTGAGTTTATATGTATTTCTTCTGAGGATTTTTATGTGATTATAACAATATGTTAAGCACTTTCGACGTTTGCTTAATTAAGAACTTTTTATAGGTAGTATTTAAAGGGTACTATCCACACACTTATATTTATTTTTCACACACTTTTTTCAATTTTCGATCGACATATCAAATGAATTGAAGAAGATCGATGGACCAAAATTAACAATGATGCGCGGAAGTTAAAAAATGGTAGTGCTATTACTATTTAAAAAGAAAAATCAATTTTGAAAAATCAACCAAAGACTGTTGTTGGATAGATAATCTATCTGTATGCAGGTCATTTGCAGCTTACAAGAAGATCCAGCAGAAAATAGGACGGTCCGAAGATTTAGTAGTCCCTAGATCATATCCAAAAATGGGGCACTCTTTATACTCACACCTAAATACTTACTCAATTGTCACTTAGTACTACGGTCTAGTAGTATTCATCTTCACTTGTAAGTGAAAGGTCTTAGGTTCGATTCTCGCCAAAGACGAATTTGAACCACATTATTGTTAGCCCATTATGAGCCTAAGCAAACCCCATCTGCTTTAGTGTAGATAATATTGTTTGTTCAAAAAAAAAAAATTCTTACTCGATTTTTTTATTGAAGCTGGATTAACAATTTTTTATTATTAAACTTATGAGAAAAAGACGCAAAAAATAAAGATTTTACAAAGACTAACATCATATCTACCTCTCTCTTAGATACTAAAAATTAAGAATTTTGTTTGAATAAAGAAAATATATATTATTTATTTATTCATTAAGAAAGAAAGTGTGAAATGGGTTCTGCTGTCTTTACCTTTAATCTGACCCCAGGAAAAGCACTACTAGAAAGTATGACTCTCTTCCCACATAATTAATCCCTTCTTCTCCCTTCTCCTCGTCTCTCACTCGTTTTTATAATTTTCTCACTATAGAAAAGTTAACACAAGACGTTGACATGATTTAATTATGATACAGTTCAAATAAGGGGAAAGAAAAAAAAGTAGAAGAGGGGAATTTTGAGAGGCGAAAATCATACTCCAGAAACTCAAGGGCGCAAACCCTAGCAATAGCCATTAGAAAGGGGAAGATATTTTTGTGGATCTCGAAAGCGCAAAAATAACTACAAATTTTAATTATTATTTTTCTGCGCAGATTTTAATTATTTTGGATTCATATATTTTTGTATATATTTATTTGTGCATGCAAATTGGAGAAACAGAAGTTGAATACTCAAAGCAACAGATCGTGTCGTAAGCTTCTGGCTTTCTCAGAGAATTTCCAACTGTGCAATACATGCATGCGTTATCCACACGGTAATATACGTACGTACTAGATATATAATTTTTTCGTGCCATTTAACGCAGTAATCAAATTGATTAGAGTGTAAAAACATAAAAATTTGCATATGACGAACAAACTTTCTTTTAACAATTATACGTGTGTGTGTATATTAATTGATGCTGATACGTATAACTTCAAATGTTTTAGAAATTGTCAATGATATATACTAGCAATTTTACACATATTATGCATGAGTTTATTAACATGTTAAAGATATAATTCACAAAGAGATAAAATATAACTAGTCGCTAAAGTTTTTTTGGTGACGACCTTCGAAAATTTTTTCATTGCTAAAGAGGTTGTTCATATTTTTAGCGACTGTTTCTAGATAATTATTTTGTCTAAAAGTTTATTTTCTTTGGGAGAAAAATGTAAAAGATAAAATAGGGGCAGCTGATATGGTTATCTAGCTGGCAGGCTATGAAAAATAGTAAATTATTTTGTGTTAAATTTACTATATTGCTCATAACTTTTACTTTGGTTATTTTTCTTTAGTTTGTTGATAAGGTTAATTTGACCCATAACTTTTGTTTTGATTATTTTCTTTAGTGTGTTGATAAGGTTAATTTGATTTTGTTTCACCATCTTTTGATTGACAAAAATAATTATATTTATAGGTGGTTTGTATCACCTCTCTAATAGAAGTAAGACCCATCAATACATGTGGGGTCTCATCTCTATTAGAGAGGTTGCACAAATATGGTATGAAAAATGTGGTATGAGTAGCATTTTTACGTATAAAAGCTTCTACCTAATGCAACAATGGAAAAGATAATGTGAGAATATATGTGAGAGTAAAGTCTCACATTGGTGAGGGACCAAACCATGTAAGGGCTTATAAAGAGTTGGGCTACTCCCATATTGTCAATTGCTTTATGAAGAAAGTACTCCTCATATTCCCAATTGATTTTATGAAAAAAAATTGAGGTTGTACCATAAAACCAATTGGTAATATGGGGAGCAGCACAACTCTTTATAAGCTCCTGCATACTTGGTCCCTCACCGATGTGAGATTTTGTTCTTATATTCTCACGCACCCACTCACGTGAGGGGAATTTTTTAGCCTAACACATGGACAACAAAGTTGGGTAACGTGGAGAAAGTGTGGTCATTTGGCATTACACATGGGCCAACCTGGCTCTGATACCAGAAGAAAGTTGAGGTTCCATCAGAAAACCAATTGGCAATATGAGGAGTAGCCTAACAAAGCCCTTGCATGGTTTGGTCACTCACTGATGTAGGACTTTGTTCTCATATTCTCATACTTCCCCTCACGTGTGACGAATTTTCTAGCTTAACACTGATGTAAGACTTTGTGATTGCGGACTATGAGTCTCTGAACATCCAATGCTTAGTTTTCGAACACTCATTCGATGCCCGCAATCGAACCATACTCTATATGTGTATATTAATTTTTACATAAACAACATACATATATATAGTCCTTTCAATTTAATTTTTTTCTGAAAAAATATCTCTATTAGCTAACTTACGCACATGCATGTTTCTGGTTTCAATTTTCGACAAAAAAAATTTTGGTTCAAGATATCTTTCAACATTATGCTTACGTAGGAGGGTACGTATACATGTTCGCTGATACATAGAAAATTTTATATACAGATTTTATTCTACACAAAGCCCAAACAATTAAAAGTCATCCATGCAAATAAGTATGTATCATGGATAACAATATGCATGCTTAAATATATTAATTAAATAAGTTAAGGTTAAATGCTCTCTACTAATGCTGTTTAACTACAGTAATATTGCTGGGAAAAAATATTTGGTCTCCCTCTATAAAAACCCTAGCTACCCATTATCTCTGATTATCTTGCCTAACTGCCTATCTCTCTCTCTCTCCCTCTCTCCCTCTCTGCCTCTCTCTCTCCCTCTCTCTCTCTCTCTCTCTCTCTCTCTCTCTCTCTCTCTCTCTCTCTCTCCAGAAACGCACAAACACAAAAACAAAATGGATAAAAAACCATGCAATAGTTCATCCCAGGATGTTGAAGTGAGAAAAGGGCCATGGACCATGGAAGAAGATTTGATTCTCATCAACTATATTGCAAATCATGGTGAAGGTGTATGGAACTCCCTAGCTAAATCTGCTGGTAATTAACATGTTTGATCCCTATATGTATATTTCAAACCCTAGCTAGAACGTACAATTTCCTATTTTAGAACTACATGTCCACATATTATAAAGATGTCACTAGCTAGGTGTATATTATGTTACTAGGTCTCAAACGTACTGGGAAGAGCTGCCGGCTCCGGTGGCTGAATTATCTGCGGCCTGATGTTCGGAGAGGCAACATCACACCTGAGGAACAGCTTCTGATTATGGAACTGCATGCAAAGTGGGGTAACAGGTGATCATCACTTGCTAGTTTTATTCATAGAATCCAAATATACATATAAAATATTAACGTAAGTACATTATAAGTATGCTGATAATTTAACGACAAGGACATATACATATGATTTGATAAGTTGCGAGTCTTATGACCGACTATTCTACTTCTCCTCGTCATCTTTTTAATTTGGAGGACCAAGTAGGTTTTCTTCGTTTTAATTCATAGGGCTTTGACCACTCCCTCTGTCTCTGTTCCTTTTTTGTTCTTTTCGGTTGCAATATTAGAGGGTTTCGAATCCTAGATGTAACCTACTACTCTCTTCACCAAACATTGTCCCTCTCTCATGTGTTATAAGATATATAAATATATATATGGGTTGCTGGAGGCTTGTGACAAATCATTGCAGTGGACGTATCCTCCAACTAGTGTAAATATATATCAGCTGATTGTTAGATCTTTGTCAAGGGCAACATCAAACATTGCTTACAATCCGTTTTAATTCTTCATGATAATTTTAGATATCTCCAGGCTAGCTAATAAACTGAGAAGGAAAAGTAATTGATCATATTTTCTCTTATTATTGGTGTACCGTCTTCAACATGTCGTTGATTGAGTGGGTTTCCATGTATTGGAACCCACCAAATCAACAAAGCTCTCCACACGTACGTGTGTGCAGGACAACTTTGTGTAGCATAGCTTCTATATATATGTATGCATTTGGAAAATACTTTAAAACCCGAATTTCTTTTTTAGAAATAAAAACGGAGAGTCTAATTCTCTTGTATTGGATGGACCCATGAAATTGTGGGGGTAAACCATGTAAAAATAAATAAGTTTTTTCTTAAAATAAAAAAAAATCTCGATAACCCATTTGGGATTTAACCCCCTGCTGAGGATAGATGACGTGATGAGCAGTGTACAAGTAGGCCAGAGATTCAGAGTTCAAAACTTTTGTGACAAAAAAAAATTATACATCGAGATGAATTGTTTTGATAATGAAAAGACGAACGAGCTGTTAAACTTGGTAATAAAGTTAAAAATAATTAGAATGTTCTTCTGTATTATGAATAAATCAAAATCATTATATGATAAAGTCCAAAGTTTTGGAAACTGTTTGTCTACGTGGAAAGAAAAGTGGATAGGATTCTCTCCCATCCAATTCTCATTCCCTTTCATCTCCTCTTCTCACACTTTTCTTTGTCTTGTTCTCTCTATAAAATATTCAACGCAAGATGTTGACATGCATGGCTTAATCGTAACCCTACAAGTATGAGGGAAGAGAAGGAAGGAGAATTAGAAGGGGAGAGAATCATATACTCCAAGAAAAATACCTTAAACTAGAGATGTGGTGGTCGACTTGACTTGTGATACATTGAAAGGAATGCAGTTTGGTGAACTCGAACCAAAAAAGTATTTGGAGCAATAAAAACCTTCCATTTATAGGTAAACCCCAGTCAGTTTCTCACATGCCAACCCTAGTTACCTAGCTTTCATTCTGAAGAAGACGACAAAACTTTTGCTTTGGTTGAAGCGGACGTGAACCATACTGTTTTGGCTGCTTAGGGCAACCGCTGGGCCTCCCACCCTTTATATTTCTGGTCGTACTACTAATATGCATGGAGGCAGCGCTCGCAACAAGAGCTTTCTGCTAAGAAATTAATCATAATTGGACAGCTAATCAAAGAGTTAAAAATCTCAAATAATAGTTACTAATTCTAGAAGCATGGCTAGGTAGGACAGTAAATTATAGTTATACTAAAATAGAGTGATTATATATATTTGTATATCGATCAATATATGTTAACCTACGCTAAACGGAATAATACTGTGTGGAAGAATTTTTCTCCTACATTTGGCCCGGTTTTCTGCCAAATGAGAATAATTTTTTTTTCGACCCCTTCGCCTGATAAATATATTTATGGATAAAAGTATATATTTATGGACCAAAGGGAACCTTATATTTATATATATGCATATATAAGTATATAAGTATGATACTATCCATAAGAAAGAATAATGGGATTAGATGATGATTATATCATTAAGAATACCTTATATACAAAGATTCTGAGCTTTCCCTTTGAAGCTCAAGGAATAAGTAGTGTGGGGGGGGGGGGGGGGGTGAACATGGAAACTTGAAGATCGAAGGAACTGGATGAGTTTGCAAGATCTGTGTGTGTGTGTGTGTGTATATAATATATGCATATACACGTACGGAAAGTAAATGATTTTGTGTTTTTCTAGATGACGAAGTTTTTGTGTATCTTGGTCTGCCTTATATATAAATAAAAGGAGTCCAGTAGGGACTTGTAGGACTTTCATTCTCACCCATAGAACATGCATGACTTGGAATTTTTACTAATACTTAATTGCAGATAATAGTATTCTTTTAAGTAATGTGTGTGTGTGTGTGTGTATATATCCACACAAAACACCAAGTGCAGGTAATAATTTAGGGCTAGGGTTTATTGTATTAATTGATTATGTTTATAGCAGCTTTTGTCATGATGTTCTAGTGAGTGTTCTTTCTAATAGGAGATTTAAGCTTAATTAAGACAGCTTTTTCCTTCTGGGATTGTTTAGTTAGCAACTACTATAGCAGTACAAGTACTTGTCCAATCATTTATTGGGGTAGCTGGCTTTAACTTTGGCACGTTGTAATTTTTATCTTTGACAGTTTATTGCAATATTCAGGTGGTCGAAAATCGCAAAACATCTACCGGGACGGACCGATAACGAAATCAAGAACTATTGGAGGACTAGAATTCAAAAACATATTAAGCAAGCTGAGAATATAACACCAGGACAAAGCTCTGAGGTGAATGATCAAGCTAGCACAAGTCAAGTGTCCATCTCTAACACTGTGGACACGATGGATATTTCCCACTCCGCACCAACATACCAAGCAAATATGGATGCTTATCCTCCTCCTTTACCTGCTGATCAATCTAATGAAAGCTATTGGAGCATGGAGGATCTCTGGTCTCTGCAATTGCTAAATGGAGAGTAATTAAACAACCGATTTCATATATTATATATGATCCAAATTCTTAATTTGGATCATTAATTATTAGGTTTGTCCATATGAAAACTTAGTATATATATACATATATATGTTTTTTTTCTTAAATATGTATACTATATATAAAATATAATATATGGTTTTTATATATACGTAATTCTAATAAGTTTGTAATAGGAAATTAATCTTTTCCATTTCCTCTTCTCTACATGGCATAAACGAGAGTACTGGGAATATACATATATATATGTACCTTATTCTCGTTTAAAAACAAATGGCAATAGCCATTTAACACAAGTTGCACGGAATGAGGTGGAAAAAGAGTATATCGGTGGCTAAATGAGGGAATAAAAGTTGTATATCAGAAGCTAATAGGTTACTAGCCACTGGGATCTTTTACTCGTCTTATCATGTGCAACTAATGTTCTACGAACTGAAAACTGTATTGATGATAGAGACTTGTAAACTTGTATTTATTATTCTTATTTACTAATAAGCTTTATTATTTAGTTGAGTTGATCACACGGCCTTTATTTAGGCTGAGTTTGCACATGAAAATTGGAAGCGGTGATGACAATGAAGATTCGAAGAAAGAAAGGATGAAGATACGTACGTACACATACAGCCATGATACGATTGATACAGTAAAAGAACCGCTGGGAAATCGACACGTGGAAAGCTAATATAGCTACTCTTGTCAGATTCCGTCCCAGCTTTCCAAAGTTGTGCATGGCCATGCAAAACTGATGTTCGACGTGAGCCTAACTTGCACCCATGGCCACTGCAAGCAAGTTTTATCACATGCCCCTTATTAATTTCCATTTTTCCCTACAAATACTTCTAATTTCTTAAATATTTATGGTATCTACTAGTCCAACGTGCTACCACATGGCAATTCTCATCCACATATATTTTATAATTAATCTGTTTTTATTTTTATTTTTTTGTTGAAGAAATACAAATTACGTAACCTGTTTGAAATATTAGTATATATAGTCTTGAATCTTGATTCATAGTTTGCTTTCTTTATATATAATTCTGTTCAAGATCTAAATCAATAATCTGGTTTCTTTAGTTTTTTTTTTTGTCAACATGGTTAGGTTTCATCATTATGAATTATTATCAAATTTTAAATATTTTCATGTTGATTTTAATTAAGGAACTATAAGCATGTACATATATGTTCTATTCTTTTTTGGATATTTTGGTAGCTTTATATGATTAGTCGACATGCTTCTTCAGGGGAGATCGTATTAGTACGACATTAGTTTAATCCATTCTTTAATTAACAAATTTTGTGTTTTGTGCCTTTCTGAAACCGTATTAGTGCGATATTAGTTCAATCCATTCCTTAATTAACAGATTTTATGTTGTGTGCCCTTCAATAACAGTTCAGTGATGTGATTTTATGTTGTGTGCCTTTCAAAGAAATATCTCAGAAAAGAACCTCAAGGGTCCATTCCTTCGACTTTGCGTTGCCGAATATGGCAAATATAATCGAGGACATATCTTTGGTTATCGCAAAAGGTCATAGGAAAAAGAACTTCATCTCTCAGCCATTCATTTTTATCATCACATGTTTTATTTGCGCAATTAAAATTGGTTGCAAAGCACAAAAAATAAAGATCACGTGGAAGATGGGAAAACTTCACATGTTGGGTCGGCCATGAATGTAGAAAAAATTAACATGGGTGATTGGTTTCATGTTGAAAACAAAATATCCTTGCTAGCTTAGTCCATGAAATCATAATCTAGTTTTTGTTAATTAATTAACTAATGGGCCTTTTTGGGGTTCACTATAAATTCTCCAATCCAAAAAAGGTTTCAATTAAAGTGCTATTTGATTATCGATGGCCTGCAAAGGGGTCATGGTTCTGAAATTAGTGTATAAATTAATGGATTTGGATGTTGATGAGCCCAAAAACTAGCCTACAATATTTCTGATTTGTGAATTATGAAGTAATGAAGTTTTCATGACACTCCAGAATATGTTGTTCAAGTGCAATTCTCCCTAAATTTTGTAAACTAGTACATAATTTGATATTTTTAGAGAGCCAATAACAGTTTCAATATGAAATAATTGAAAGTTAATGGTGGCCGACAATATTTGTGAATTTTGGAGCAATGAATATAGAACTATAAAACATGTCATGATGCACTCGTTCCAATGCAGTTTCTCACTAAATCTTCTAAAGACAATGTGTAATCTGACATTTTTAGAGCTCCAATAGCAGCTCGAATGTGAAATGGTTTAATCAAAATCAATGGTGCTGACAACGGATATAGATGCATGTATTAGAAAAGTATGTGATTCCTTGATGAACACTAGTGAACATGTGAGGGAGGGATTATGAAGTTGCAAAGCCCAAAATAGACTACAATTTTGTGATTTGTGGAGTGATTAAGTTGTTATGGTACTAAGAAAAATTGCTGTAAAGCACACGTTCAAGTGAAATTTCTCTCCAAATTTTGATATGACAAAGTGTAATATGATATTTTTGAAGTGGTAACGACAATTTTAGCGTTAAATAGTAATGAAAGTTAGTGGTGCCGACAACGAATATGGATGTCATGATTAAAAAAGTTATGTGATTCCATGATGATCACTCGTGAACATGTGAGGGATGGATGATGACAAATCGTATGAAATTGGATGAAAGTGAAAGTACTTGTTCATCAAGGAAAGAAGGTCGGCATTGAATACGTAATGAAAATATATGCAACCGGGATGTTGCCCCGATTGGAGGTTAACTTTCATTTTCTATTAATTTCATATGCAACAACCAATCCTCCTAATTTATTTCTTATATCACGTACAAGGAAATATTGGACTACCGACATCTTTAAACGTTATATTGTCAGATTATTAATTTGAACTATGACCATTAAGATTGGTCTGAAACTTTATCTTGCCAAATAATTTTTAAAACGTTATTTGTCAAATTATTAATCTTAACTATGAGCATTAAGATTGGTCTGAAACTTTATCTTGACAAATAATTTTAAAACGATATATTATCAGATTATTAATCTGAACTATGACAATTAAGATTGGTCTGAAACTTTGTCTTGCCAAATAAATTGGCGATTCAAAATCTAAATCGTGAAGTTGTGAACAAATACAATATTACCTTAATTCACAGTCTTGCAACGTTATAAATCACATATTTATTGTAAAGAAATAGGTTCACATAAGTGATCATGTTAACCATTTTAGTGATAGTTAATAAATTTAATACTTTCTTGTTACCGTCGAATAACTTTATCAATTTGACTTTGATAAATCTATATTGGATTAAACCATCAATAATTAAAAAAAAAAAAAAGGAGACTGATGTAAGGAAAGATTGAAGACGTAGGTTGTTATTTTTTTATATTTCATATTGTAAAATCAGTAATTAAAACTTGTTTCAAACGACGTTTACCAAGACAATTGGACACCAACTAGAGGATCCATTAAAAACGTGACCCATGCTTGAAAGACTTGTCGAACTAGTTCAGTCCCATTGTTTTCTGTCCCATCCCACGTATCAAACACACTTGAGTGGAAAGACTTGTCTAAACTAAAAAAAAATTGATATTCATCCACTTTTTTTTCACTTTTTACAGACGCTTATTATTTTTTCCTTTTAATTTTTTTTTATTTATATTTCTTTCGATTGGAAGACGTGAAATAAACAAGAGAAAAATAAGGTGTTAAATTAAAACAAAAAAATAATAATGTGTTAAAATTACTTTATAATATTTAACCGGCTTTGGGTGATCGATTTTGATGGCCCACGGGATACAGCTGGACTCTGGTTTGAAGATACAAAATGGTCAAGATATAAGGCCCATAGCTAAAGTAGGGCAACTTCCTGTTTGCTTGGAATGTAGTTGGGCCAGGTTTGACCTCAGGTATTTGGGTTTTTACCTTTTTTTTGTGTATTTGTTTTGGAATTTTATACCGTGTATGATGTTTTGAGTTTTTTTTTTGAACAAACATATTATCTATAGTGAAGGGGTGGGCTAGTGGGCTAAGCCTCATAATAAACCAGCAATAATACGGTTCAAATTCGTCTATGGCGAGAATCGAACCTAAGACATTTCACTTATAAGGATAAAAAGTAGATTTTTATCTTATGTTTTGTGAATTCATTAATTTGGTATTGTGTGTTCAAAATTCATCTATTTTTTTCCGCATTTATTGGTTTAGTCATCAATATTGTACCAGTTGTCTATCTTTGTTAAAAAATTTGTTTGTGTGTTGATATGACTGCTATATGAGGCCATCACAACCAATTAAGTGTTGCCACGTGCATTAATAAAAAAATCGAGAATAAGTAAAAGTTTGGTAGAGACAAGATGTTATCTATTCCGACGACATATTGTTCTTTGTAATGCCATTTATAAAAAACAAAGCCAAAAATTTCAAATACTTAACCTAGAGGTTTTTTCACTATCTCAAATGATAAGTAAATATATAAATGTTTCAAAAATGTTATATAAAGTTGTAACTGATTTTAACCTGAGACATTACAACGTAAATTAAATTGTGTGTAAAACGTAAATCATGTTATTAATACTCGTAAAATTTTGAAGAACATAAATCTCAAAATGCAAGAACGAAAATATTGGAGAGAGGGAGAGGATAAGTTGAAAGAAGAGAACGTGTGGCAGAAACACTCACCAATCTAATCCACCATTCCTTCCATCCAACCTCATCTTCACAATTTCCCAGTAACAACAAACTCTTTATATTATCCACCACCACATAGCATGATACCCATGTCTCCACGTGTCACCACGCCACTCGCTAATCCGAGCCCAGAAAAACAAAAGAAAGGAAAACGATCCTAGTAGGAAAACGATCCCTAGGATGTACGATGAAAGATGAACGGACATAATTACAAGATTCTTAGAATCATCACGAAAAGGATCCGGTGAGGATCTTTTTTTCGGATTTGGATCCTCTTTTGAGCTCAGCATCCTGAGCCTACTGAGAAAATCATATGGAGATCATTCTAAAAGTTATAATAATTATAGCCGTTGAATCAAAATCCAACGGCTTATGTGATTTGCTCAGCATGCTCAGGATGCTGAGCTCAGGAGAGGATCCAAATCCCTTTTGCCCAAAAGAAAGGTCCCCACGATCAAACCGGGGGTCCCACAGTAAGCCTCATCCAAGGTATCCAGAAGCAAATCCGGACGGGGGTATAGTGGTAAAAGGAGGCAGCTGCCTCTCTCTCTCTCTCATATGATCTCCTCTCTGACATCACATTCAACTTTGTTCATCTTTCTTGGGAGAGCAGTTCTTCAAAGTAAAGCTCTCCCAACCAGAAATTCAATCTCTTCAAATTTATTTTCCACACACCAGAAAAAAATAGATAAATAAAAGGAGGAGGGAGGGGCAAGAGAGAAAATAAGGGGAGATGGGAAGGGCGTTTGTGTATGTGATTCTTGGGGGAGGGGTGGCTGCTGGGTATGCAGCTCTTGAATTCACCAAGAGAGGCATCTCCCATGGTGAACTCTGCATCATCTCTGAAGAATCAGTGAGTTTTCTTTTCCTCCCTCTATTTTTCTTCACGTTTTCAATTGTTCATAGCTCATAATTATATGTCTGATAGATATAATATATATATATATATATATATATGTATGTATGTATATATGGGGGTGTGTGTATGTGTATATGTGCAATTTCTAAGCTTTAGCTATGTATTTTGAGGAGAAAACAGGAAAAGAAACATGATTTCTTATATAATTTCAAATTCTGGAATTTGGGTTTGTGTTGAAATGTTGTTTAGCGTGTGAGGATGTGGAGAGTTGTCCTGCATCGGAAAATTGAGCAACCTTGCATATCCAATTGGTTTTTTTCGATTGGAACCTCAACTTTATTCGTGTCGAATTGTATTAGCTGATTGGATTGAACAATGTGGACCGTTGGATCTATGAACACTCTTACACACGATATATACTTGTAGTGTTCGAAATAATTGCAAATTCTTGCTTTGCATAACTTTTCAAACAAAACTGTGAAATGTTTTTGGTTAAATTTTTTGAAGTTGTTTTAAGGGAAGAGGGAAGAGGGAAGATGGTGTATGTATCGTAGAGATTTAATCGAACTTATGAACTGCTTATAAGCTTCAAAACAATGTCGGGTATAGCAAAACTAGAAAGAATAAGGTTTATGTCGATACATGTAACCACCATCATCATATTCTTTTGTTGATTTGATTTTGTAACGCAAGGGACAAATTCCATGATCGGGAATTCAAGGTTGCACTTATATCTTTTTCAGGTTCCACCTTATGAGAGACCTGCTTTAAGCAAAGGCTTTCTACTTCCAGAAGGTATAAAACATCTTCAATTGCAACAACATGAGAGCCTACTGATTACACAGAAAATATTTTTTCAATCTCCTGAGTAATCCAAATGCCAATATTTTCCAGCTTACTTTCAACTGTCTGTATCTGAGACGCTGAATCAGTTTTCTACTGATTGGTCTCCGGATGACTCAATTATATTAAAAAAAGAGCAGAAGGACATCGTTATTCCTTCAAACTCATTTTCTTCACACATATCTATCTTCAATTCTGCATTGAATTTACTCTTTTCTTCAATTCCGCATTGAATTAATTCTTGCAAATTGTGTTCATGTGCAGCGCCTGCACGCCTTCCATCATTTCACACTTGTGTTGGTGCCAATGAGGAAAGGTTAACTGCAAAGTGGTATAAGGAGCATGGTAAGTTTCTATGACGTCTTGCTTCTTTAACTTTATATGTTAATAAGAATTCTAGGGGTTGACATGTTGTTGTTAGAACATTTGTGATGCTTATGTGCTATAAAGTCACTAAACTGTGGTGCTTTATAGTTGAAATCGAAGTAGATAAACTGAATAATTGTTATTATCTTCTTCTTTATAGGGGTCGAATTAGTTCTTGGGACTCGAGTCAAGTCTGTTGATGTGAGACGCAAGACACTACTGACGGGATCTGGGGAGACTATAAGTTACAAAATTCTCATTATTGCAACAGGTGCTCGGGTATTGAAACTGATCTTATTTTACTTCTTGCTTTTCCTGCTGTATATTAACATATACAGCAGTATTGATGTACCATGAAATCAAGTAAAGGAGTATCAATACCGGATTGAAGAATTAAAATGTTGTAGTAGACCTACAACGTGCTAATTAACTTTTCTACATCTGAGTTAATGTGGTTGCATTGGACATTATTTTTCAGAATATAGAATGCTACCAGTTTAAGGGTTATTTTCGAAGGATAGAATGCTAAGGAAAATTCATTTTCCTCATTTAATGGATATGTGTTTGTGTGTTGAAAATAGGCACTGAAGCTGGAAGAATTTGGAGTCAAAGGATCAGATTCTGAAAATGTGTGTTATTTGCGAGATTTGGCTGATGCCAATAGACTTGTCAACTTGATGGAATCTTCGTCTGGCGGGAATGCTATTGTCATTGGTGGTGGCTACATTGGAATGGAGTGTGCTGCATCATTGGTGATCAGTAGGATGAATGTAACGATGGTTTTTCCAGAAGAACATTGCAGTAAGTACTTTTATTCTGATGCAGAGCAAACATAGTCGCATTTTTTTTCTGTATATGTTGTGGGGCATCTGTTTGATTTGTGGTGAGAGAGAGTTCTGGTAAGCAAATGGATCAATGCTTTTGTTTTTTGCAGTGGCCCGATTATTCACACCCAAGATTGCAAGTTTTTATGAAGAATTTTACAAATCCAAAGGAGTGAAGTTTGTTAAAGGAACCATTTTGTCGTCGTTTGACATTGACTCAGATGGGAAGGTAAATGGTAAAATTCTTCTAGAATAACATATGAACTTCAAGTGGTTATTGACCGCAAATGTCCTCATGTTCAAGGCATGATAATATTGAGATGCTTTCGTCGAAACAAATTCTGTACTTTTAAATAGAGAAACATTGGTTCCATGTGTATAAGGCCTGGTTTGGTACTGAGGTGATTCTAAAAAAAGCTGGTATAAAAAAAAGCTGGGAGCTGTTTTTGTGTTTGGTAAACATTCAGCTTCAGCTTTTTTTCACATTTTTTGGTGAAAAAAAGCCAAAAACAAGAAGCTGCAAAACCCAGCTTTGAAAAACCGGCCTTTTTTTCACATCTGTTTTACATAAAAGTTTACCAAACACTATAATACTGTTTTTTTTTTTCAAAAGCACTTTTACAAAAAAGTTTACCAAACACTCTGCTGCTTATTCTCATAGCACAGCAGAAGAAGCTTTTTTTCAAAGCACAGCAATACCAAACCAGCCCTTAGGGTCAATTTCTTTGAATTCGATGTCGCGATTGAGATGCTCAATTTTTCTGTTCAATTCTTGTACAGGTGACTGCTGTTAATCTTAGAGATGGAAGCAGTCTTCCTGCAGACATGGTTGTTGTGGGAATAGGAATCCGTCCAAACACAAGCCTATTCGAAGGTCAACTTACGTTGGAGAAAGGTGGGATCAAAGTGAATGGAAGGATGCAGTCAAGTAATAGCTCAGTCTATGCAGTGGGAGATGTTGCCACATTTCCAGTCAAAGTATTTGGTGAGTCCCGAAGGCTTGAACACGTTGACTCAGCGAGAAAATCCGCAAGACATGCTGTTACTGCAATCATGGAACAACACCAAGCTGATGAATTTGACTACCTACCATTTTTTTACTCAAGAGTCTTCACCCTGTCTTGGCAGTTTTACGGGGACAATGTAGGAGATGTAGTCCATTTCGGAGACTTCTCAGGAGGCACATTCGGGGCCTATTGGGTTAAAAAAGGTCAACTTGTCGGGTCTTTTCTCGAAGGCGGAACCAAGGAAGAGTACGAAGCCATAGCCAAGGCCACCAAGCTGAAGCCAGAAGTTGAGGACCTAGAGGAGTTGGAAAGGCAGGGTTTACGTTTTGCAGTGACTGTTAGCCAGGAACCACCGCCATCATCACCACCGCCTCGTGATGTTATCAGTTCTGGCATTGTTCTGGAGAGGCCGATATACGCTTTTCATGCAACCGCCGGCGTTGTTGTGGCTGCATCGATAGCAGTGTTCGCGTATTGGTACGGAAGGAAGCGCCGGAGGTGGTGAGCAAATGTTTTGGGGATGTAATATAACCGTGTTGTTGACATGTTGTGTGGCATTGATATGTGTAGAGATTGAGAGATGCATCAAATGTTGGATCGTATTTATTGAGGAAGCAAAACTGTATTTGAAAATAATTAAGGAAATACAAAGAATTATATATTTTTATAAATTTGCATGTCGTTATTTTCACTTATATTGATTGTAAATAGTGCTAACATGTGCGACCTCAAATCAACAAAACTCCAATATGTAAGAGTCTGAAGAGGAACGTCTATCGTGCGCTGGATCCAATCTCTTCTCAATTTTTGTCTTTCTCGTTTCAAGTGCTTCAACATTTGTTTTCTTTTATTACAAACTGTAAGATCAACGTGCTTCATAGTACATTTTTTTCTTTTAGACTAAGCAATATTTTTTTTAGTACAACGATATATTTTACACTAAGTATAACCAATTAGCCTAACCAACATATGCACTTCATGGTTGCACTTTAACATAACCTCACATGTTCTCCCCGTTGCTAGTGAAAGGTGTTTGTAACAAACCAATTTAGACCATACAGATAAGGTCTTGAATAGAAAAAGATAAGGTCAATAGAAAAAAAAATTATGTGTGTCCGGAACACAACTCGATACAATACATCAGGGTTAAAAATACAATTGGTTGGAAAGTTGAAAAAAAAAATTCTAACGAATTGTATTATGACACTTGATGTAATGGGCCGTAATCTCGGCACACTGAAAAATTTCTCCTTAAATAAAAACAAAGTGAGAAAATAGTACAGGTGTCTGGATTCATTACTTCAACTAGTATGTAAATCATAAAATTAAGCTAACAAGCGGGCATTTGGTCTAGTGGTATGATTCTCGCTTTGGGTGCGAGAGGTCCCGAGTTCGATTCTCGGAATGCCCCTGCCTCCCATTTTTGTGAATTATTTTTAATTTTTGCCCTTTTAAAATGCTATTCACATACCTTTTGTACCCCTTGAAAACGACAACACTAGCGTGCAATTTGCGGGAAATTTCACAATTCACAAGGGTAAAACCGTCAACCAAAGAAAACCCAGCGACATTTTAGTTCCGCAATTCCTTATCCTATCTTCTTCGCACTCTCCATTTCTCTCCCTCTCTCTCAATCCTCAGAAGCTCCGCAACAATGGCTGCCACTCTCTCCACACTCACTCTGGGCACTCCCTCCTACCCCGCCACGCCCGCCGCCGCCTCCTTCCCCTCCCACTCCACCAAACCCACCATCCAATTCCCCTTCAACCCTCAAACCCCCACCCTCACCCACCGCGCCACCCACATCCGCCCCCTCGCCGCAGTGGAAGCCCCAGAAAAGATCGAGAAGCTCGGCACCGACATCTCCAGCCTCACCCTCGAGGAAGCCCGCATCCTCGTCGACTACCTCCAGGACAAGCTAGGCGTCTCCGCCGCTGCCCTCGCTCCAGCCGCCGCCGTGGCCGTGGCGCCAGGAGCGGGCGAGGGCCCCGCCGTCGTGGAGGAGAAGACGGAGTTCGACGTCGTCATCGAGGACGTGCCGAGCAACGCGAGAATCGCGGTGATCAAGGCGGTGAGGGCGTTGACGAGCCTGGCGCTGAAGGAGGCGAAGGAGCTGATTGAGGGTTTGCCGAAGAAGTTCAGGGAAGGGATTTCCAAGGACGAGGCGGAGGAGGCGAAGAAGCAGCTGGAGGCCGCCGGGGCGAAGATTAACATTGTTTAATCATGAATTAGCGCTCTTAATTAATCGGGTTTGGGGGGGTTTTAGCAAATGAGCTTTGTTTTTGTGTACTTTTATTCGGATTTTTAGGTGTTTAGAGATATGTCATCGCTCTCTTGCTTCAATTTTCTCAATGCAGTTGGAAATTGTAATTTTAAGGTGAAAAAAAAAATATTTTATTGCTTTGTTTTTTGTAGTTTTATTTGGATTTTTAGCTTTTTCACTTGCATGTTATCTACTAATGTTATCAGCGGATATCGATAATGTTGATATTCGTAAGTATCGAAAACAAGTCAATATGTGCTTTTATTAACATGGTGCTAGTGGTGAAGCCCTAGCGGCCAGCGCAAGGAGTTGTGGCCGCACCTCCGGTCATGGGAAATCTCCATGACGAGCGGGGAATCTGCCCCTCTGAAACTGCACGGAAGGTGTTCGACGATGTGCTTGAAAGTGACTAAGAAATCTGAGCTCATATTGGCTTGTAGGCGAGCTTACGCCATTGGAATTGTCGCTAATCGCACCGGAATTGGATGCAATGCAATCGGAATCGCGGACATTCGAAATCGAAATCGGACTCACAGTCAGGCTCCCTTACTCCAATGTTTCGGTACATTACAATATAACGGAGCATTGCAATTTTTTGTAAAATTAGTGGTTGATAGTAGCACTGTTAGAAAAATCTCTGTCTAGAGCTGCCTAGATCTCGTCTAGGTACTAGGCGGCTGACCACCATCTCAATTAATGTCTAGGCGTTTGAAAATTAAGAAATGGCGCCTAGACTTGCTGAGGCGCCCGCCCGGACCGGCCTAGACACATGCCTAGGTTACGACTCATTTAGATAGAAAATAGATAACTTTCCTTTTGCATTTTATTATTTCCAATAAATTGTAAGAGACTTATTGAACACTTAAATAAACACATATGATATGTTTGCTCCCTATGTTTTCATTATGTTTCAATACTTCATAATATATATGTCATTCTATTTTCTAGTTTATGATGAAATTATAAACAACTGAATTATAAACAACTGAATAATGGGAATTCAATTTTAGGTGACTGAAGCTAAGCAACCTTAAACTAGTCCATATCATTTTCATTAATTGTTTTTAGCGGGTTTTGGCCTAGTCCCCCCGTTTGTTCTACTTTTCCTTTTTTTCTTATTATTACTAATAAAATCTTGTAGAGGGGGGACGGGTGGGGGATTTCTGGGTGCAACGGTCTTTTCTCCTTTGGGAGAGGGTTGGTGCCTCGCACGCGACTATTGACGAAGAGCTAATCTCGCCTAATCCGTCTCTACAAAAAAAAAAAAAACAAACAAACAAACAAACACTTATTTACATGAAATATAATAGATTTACTTAAATCCGACTAGTTTCTGCCTAGCCGCCTAAGCGCTAGTCCCCAATCCACCTCCCGACTAGCGCCTAGCGTCTTTTAAAACCTTGGATAGTAGTATACTTTTCTTAGCTTAGAGATGGTAAATTTTGGCACATCTTATCACTAGGGAACATTAGTGTAGCTTTCTGTTTAGTCCGATTTCATTATGCAATTGGGTATGCGCATTATTTCATCATCCATCTACATCAATAGCGGAGCCAGAAAATTTTTCTTGGGTGGGCTAGTTAAAATTATTAGCATGTAATCATATGATATTTCTTTTACCTACATAAAATTATATAATAATCTACATAAAAGTAAGAACATGAAGTACTAATCCAAATGAGTTTATTAATTACTTTCCAACTAATTTTTACACAAATAAAACATGCTTACAAAAAAGCAATATAAAGAGAACAAATATTATCACTTTTGTTCATAACAAGTACCCAAAAGAAAAAAAAAAGGTTAGGGGATACCAATTCAAGTTGTGCCGTAGATATCTGTAATGGAATTGAAATATTTTGTTATTATCAAAATTGATATTGTCGTAGAGCCCCTTTTATTAGTTACAAATACAAGAACCATGAAACATGGACTATTCCCAAAATCTTTAACCCTGATATACAAATTCAAGGACTAAAAAAAATTAACCTAACAATTGAATCAAGAACTAAGTTAAATGAAGAGATGAAGAACATACCTGGTGTTGAATTTCATTAGAAAATAATTTGATGGTGATTCATGATTTTTCTTTTCTTGGGAAAGCAACGCAGCTTTGTGGAATGGAGTTGTGGAATAGGGTAGAGGGTTTTTTTGTTTTGAATGAATAGGGTAAAAAGCATGGAGAGTAGGAGAAACCTAATTATGTATTAATTTACCATTTTTACTTTTAGCCTAAAAATAATATATAAGGTAATATTAATAAAAGTATTATTTGACAAAAAAAAAGTATTGTTTATAAATTAAGAAACACATTAACTATTAGTTTTGACAAGATTTGGGTGGGCTATTATACTTACAATAAGCAACAACAAGCTCATATACAAACTATTATAGCTGCAATTTGTTAAAATCCTCCTAGGCTACAGCCCACTGTAGCCGTGGGTGTAGCTCCGCCAGTGATCTACATGTACAAGTAGCAAGAGATTAACCTGCCCAAAAAGCCCATATTTATTTCTGTTATTAGTATCGGCATGTCGATAATTGCTTTGCTTTTTGTTTTTTGTTTTTTGGTCGAATCATTGCGAGTTCATCCTAGACAAGGCAAAATGATGATTGATGGCGGCCACCGTTATGAAATTAGAGTAGAACGTTAGGCCATCTCCAACCGAATGGTCCAGAGGGCCGAAAATAGCCCTAAAACCGTCTCTAACCGAGAGCCAAACCAAATGGCTCGTGGACCTCATTGGACAAAAAGGGCCAAAGGACCAACCGGCCGGGCCCAGGCTGGGCTAAAAATTTTCAATTGAGGCATTAGCAACAACTGTTCAATCAATTCAAGTCATGAATCAAGATTTGGTTCGTCTCGATCGCTTCAATGGTCAATTTTTCCAACAATGGCAACAAAAGGTTTTGCTCTTCCTGACTACCTTGAAGTTGGCCTACATTATTCAAGATGATCTTCCAATAATTCCAAAAGAAACTGTGGATGAGTCGACTGCTTTGAAGGATCAAAGGAACAAGAGGAAGGAAGATGATTTTTTATGCAAATGCCACATTCTCAATGCTTTGTCAACCGCTCTCTACAATGTATATCGAAAAGCTCTTTCGGCAAAAGAGCTTTGGACGCGGTTGGAAAACAAGTACAAAACTGAAGAGGTTAGTGCACGTAAATTTCTTATCGATAATTATGTGCATTTCAAAATGATAGATAATAAGCCTATCCTTTCCCAAGTTGAGGAACTACAACTCCTTATGGATGATATTGCCATTGGAGGAATAACGGTTGATGAGGAATTCCAAGTTGGTGTAATTATAGCAAAATTACCACCAAAATGGAACGATTATAAAAAGAAACTCAAACACCAAGAGAAGAAATTTACTGTAGAAGAGATAACTCGACACCTTCGTATAGAAGAAGAATCTCGTAAGCGAGACGGCGAGTTAACTGAGATAACAAGTGATATTTCTAGAGCAAATTTGGTTGAAGGAGAGTCAAGTGACAAAAACAAAAAATATATTATTCCTCCTAAGGGAAAGAGTTTTAAAAAGAAAGGGAAGAACACTAGTGATGTGAAGAAAGGATGCTTCTTTTGTCAAAAACCTGGTCATATTATGAAAAATTGTTGACATTACAAGAAACATCTTAAGTCACAAGTAAATATGATCGAAGAAAGTGATGATTTTACAGCCATGGTGACTGAAGTGAATCATATTGATTCTGATGATGGTTGGTGGCTTGATACTGGAGCCACTATACATGTTGCAAAAGATCGAGAGGTTTTCTCAAATTATGAGAAAATCATAGATGGGCAAAGTGTCAAGATGGCAAACAATCAAGCAGCATTTGTGATGGGAATTGGGTCAGTTGAACTTAATTTCACTTCTAGAAAAACAGTCACTTTGAAGAATGTTCGTCATGTTCCCGAAATGAGGAAAAGTCTAGTTTCTGGTGATTTATTGAACAAGGCTGGCTTTAAACTAGTGTATGAATCAGATAAGTTTATCTTGTCTAAGAATGGGATATTTGTGGGAAAAGGTTATTCATGTAATGGTATGATTAAACTCAATATTAATAAAGTTATGAATTCTATTTATATGCTTGAGTCATTTCAATTATGGCATGGTAGATTAGGACGTGTAAATTTTCAATCTATCAAATGTATGAGTAATATAGGATTAATTCCAAAATGTGATAGCAGTAGTATATCAAAATGCGAAATATGTGCACAAGCAAAAATAGTGAGAAAACCATTTCAAAAGGTTGAACGAACTTCTGAATTGCTTGGACTTGTCCATTCGGATCTATGTGATCTTAAGAGCTTTATAACTCGCAATGGTAAGAAATACTTTCTTACCTTTATTGATCATTATTCAAGGTATACTTATGTATATTTATTGAATAGTAAAAATGAAGCATTTGATAAGTTCAAGATTTATAAAGCAGAGGTGGAAAATCAACTTGGCAGAAAGATAAAAGTTTTGAGAAGTGATAGAGGAGGTGAATATTTTCCGGAGCAATTCACAAAATTTTGTGAAACTCATGGAATTAGACATGAGGTTTCAGCCCCCTACACTCCACAACAAAATGGATTTGCCGAAAGGAAAAATAGAACTTTAAAAGAAATGGTTAACTCATTATTAATAAGTTCAGGACTCCCAAATAATTTATGGGGAGAAGCTTTACTGACTTCGTGTTACATTCTTAATAGAATACCACACAAGAAGTCCAACATGACTTTATATGAGTTATGGTTTAACAGGAAACCTAAATTGGATTATTTAAGAATATGGGAATGTCTTGCTTATGTAAGAATACCAGATATTAAAAGATCCAGATTAGGGCCTAAGACTTATAAATGTGCATTCATAGGATATGCAAAAAAAATAGTAAAGCTTATAGATTTCTTAATCTTGGAACAAACGAGGTTATAGAATCAAGAGATGTGGAATTCTTTGAGCATATATATGCTAAAGATAAACTGAAACAAAATGAGTTAAACATTGATGAGCCCTTTAGTTCGCATGATGATAGTACTAGTCTGCATGAAAACTCAAACAATAATGAATCTATTTCACAAGATGATAATCCTAGATATCCTAAAAGAGCGAGAGTCACAAACTATTCCTTTGGTTCAGATTTTTATCTTTATCTTGTTGAAGGTAATAGAGAAAAAATAACAAAGGAAATAAATTTTGTGATGAATACGGAAGGAGATCCATCATCTTTCGATGAAGCAATGGCTTCATCAAATGCTTTTTTCTGGACAGAAGCAATTGAAGATGAATTAGATTCTATTACATCTAATGGGACTTGGAAGTTAGTGGATTTACCACAAGGCTCTAAACCAATAGGTTGTAAGTGGGTATTTAAAAGAAAATTAAATACATATGGATCAATAAATAAATTTAAAGCTAGGTTGGTGGCCAAAGGCTTTAGACAAAAGGAAGGAATTGATTTCTTTGACACATATGCCCCAGTGGCACGGATTAGCTCAATTTGATTACTAATTTCTCTTGCTTCAGTTCATAACCTAGTAATCCATCAAATGGATGCGAAAACAGCCTTTTTGAATGGAGATCTAGACGAAGAAATTTATATGGAACAACCGGAAGGGTATGTTAAACCGGGTCAAGAACATAAAGTTTGTAAACTTATTAAATCTTTATATGGCTTAAAGCAAGCACCCAAGCAATGACATGAAAAATTTGATAGTGTCATTTTGTCGAATGGTTATAATGTCAATAATGCATACAAATGCATATATAGTAAATTTGACACCAATGGTGGAGTCATCATTTGCTTATATGTAGACGACATGTTAATTTTTGGAACCAACTTAGAGTATGTAATGAAAGCCAAAAAGCTTTTATCCACTAGTTTTGACATGAAAGATATGAGGGAGGCAGATGTGATTTTGGGAATTAAAATCAAAAGAAACAATGCTTCAATAGCTCTAGTACAATCTCACTACGTTGAGAATATACTAAAGAAATTTGATTATTTTAATCAAAAACCAGTTTCAACCCCGTATGACTCTAGTGTTAAACTAGTAAAGAATAATGGCAGATGCATACATCAACTACAATATTCAAGGATTGTAGGTAGTCTTATGTATCTAATGCATTGTACAAGACCCGATATAGCATTTGCCGTTGGGATGTTGAGTAGATTCACTAGTAATCCAAGCAATAAGCATTGGGAAGGGATTTCTCGAGTATTAAGATACTTGAAAGGAACGATTGATTATGGATTACATTATCATGGTTATCCTTTTGTTTTAGAAGGATATAGTGATGCGAGCTGGAACACCGATATGGAGTCCAAATCAACAAGTGGGTGGATATTTACTCTTGGCGGAGGAGCAATCTCTTGGGGATCCAAGAAGCAAGTATGCATTTCACACTCGACAATGGAGTATGAGTTGATTGCATTGGGAGCAGCATGTAAAGAAGGTGAATGGATTAGAGATTTGTTGATGGAAACTCCTTTATGGAAGAAGCCAACTCCTTCAATTACTATCTATTGTGATAGTCAATCAACTCTTGCTCGTGCAACAAGCAAGACGTATAATGGAAAGTCTAGACATATTGGTCTAAGACACAATTATATAAAACAACTCCTTAGTTGTGGAGTAATAAGTTTGACATATGTTAAATCAATTGAGAATTTGGCGGATCCTTTGACGAAAGGGCTCGCACGAGACATGGTTTATAAAACATCAAAAGTGATGGGACTAAGGTCTATTAAATGACAATCACTTCGACAGAAACCCAACCAAAGTCTTGAAATATAGGCTTTGGTTCAACGGGTAATAACAAATCGAATGTGTGATTACGTAAGAATGCTAGACAATATTTGTAGTTCCATCTATATAAGTTATATTAAGTTCTAGCAACATAAGGACACTTATCTGGTGGAGGTTGAGTATTGTATTATGCTCTTAATAAATCTATAAGCAGATAGCGAGGATGTAAAGGTAAGGACATCCTAGATAGATTTACCTATATAAGTAAGGAAGTTTGGCCGCTTCCGAAAGAGATTAAATGACCTTTCTCTAGGATTACTTATGAAACAGGGTATGCGCACGGCCGTAAAGCGCGGATTAAAGAATTTTAGAGAAATCCATGATAAGTATGTTCAATATATCCGGCTTCGTCATATAAGGTCCTTGGTTCAAAGTTGCGACTACCACAGCACCTGACAAAGCTTTGATATATTTGGACTAACTAGGGGTTCAAGTCTAAGGACACCTCATAGGCTATGTATTTATTTTGAAGTATCATAGAAGAAGTACATATATTTGAAATTTGGGGAGAATTGTTGGAAAATTTCAAATATATCAGAAATATTGTTTGGAATGGTTGTGTATTAGTGTTCAGTTATGAGTGAAAAGGTATATCCATCACCGAATGGGTGTATATGATTCTTAAAGGTTGCAATTAAATTAAGAAATGATGCATCTTTCTACTCATATAACTGATTGGACATAGAATTGGAGGGTTACAACTGTTGATGAAACATCATCTAGAGTTCTATAAATACAACATGAATTCAACAATCATAAATGAACTACTTCTTTCTTTCTTGTCTCTAAATTTCAGATTATTTCTTAAGTTGTGCAAATCTTAAGAAATAATATCAAGTGAGTTTGAGTCCATAGTATCCTGGAGACAATTTGTTTTACAACTCTTTTTGCACTAAGAAAGAGCGACAAATTAGTCTTAAAGAAAGCGAATTCAATTCGTGCTTTGGCTCAACGCTCTCATTTTTCTTCTTCGCTACTGCCATCATTAAATTCACATTATTTTTCTAACAAAACCTCTCACACAGCCGATGTGAGACAAATATAATGGGTGTCCGAAATATAAGCTTCCTATTAGAGATGGTAAATGTGCCTTTATACATGGTAAATGTGCCTTTAATTTAAGTTGTTGTAGTTTTAAAATTTAAATAATATGTTTGGCCCTATGGCTCTCGATTGGAGATGGTTTTTTGTATAAGGCTAAAACGAGTCTTATGACCTTTTGGCCCTCAGTTGGAGATGGTAGGAAATATGACATTGCACTGTTCATTAAAATATTAATTTCTTGAAGGACTAGATGGCTAAAACGAGCTCTCTGGCCAGCCTTCTGTTGGAGATGGTCTTATAGATCACGTATCAATGATGATTGCTGACAGCAAGACTCGAAGCTTAGTGAGGCGAGACATAAGACAAAGATTTTACCAACTGAGCAAACCCTCATTGATGAACCATATATTCTTTTGAATGTCAATGTGGAGAATTAATATTTTTTTTGACGAATAACTTATGTGTCTATCTTTTTCATCGTAGAATGTGTGTCATTGTATACATCCCATGACAAAAAAAAAAACAGGGGGAAAAGAAACAAAATTTGGTATAATGGTAGGTAGATAGCCATCTATTAATTAATTTAATTGTGTAGCCTTTTTACTACTAATAAACACCTAAATGTCAAATCATAGTTGCATTTTACAGAAGTTGTTTATTGATGATGGTCCAATGGATTGGCTGAATCCACCTGCGTGGATATTAAGCTAACGAACAAATAACAAAAGAAGGATGAGAGATTTTCTCGTGTACTTGCCTACTCGGAAAACAAAACATTACATCACGTGTAATAATATAAAGATTTATTTTTATGTACGTCTACTTAAAACTCAAAAGTCATGATTTTACTTTTGAAAACTCAAAAGTCATGATTTTACTTTTGAAAACTCAAAATTTACTTCATATTGCCCTGTTAACTTTAAATTCGTTAAACATTCACTAAATTTGCCTATCAGGCATTTAAACTATATATGTGGCAGAACCACCACCCAATAAGATTATCCACTAGAAAGGCCATATGTCCAAGATGAGAGATTTTTCAGTGTGACTGTATATAAATGGTGAAATATGTGTGTTAAAAGATTAATAATTTAAAAAATAAAATTTTTCACCACTTACATAAAAATATGTGGTGTACCATCTGTATTCTTGTAGCTTTCTCTGCCTCGCCACGTGCGATCTCGTTGATCGATTTGAGTCCATGACCATACCGGCGGCGTCTCGCCCTACCTCTTCCAGGCTACTTTTTTATCTTCCACTTTCAGTCATCTAGACATTTTTTGAAAAGTATCGGAAAAAGGGAGCCTTTAGAGAGAAATTGTGCATGAGTTTAAAATTTTGAGTTTGACTTTGGTGCGTCTAGAGAGAGAGAGAGAGAGAGAGAGAGAGAGAGAGAGAGAGAGAGAGAGAGAGAGAGAGAGAGAGAGAGAGAGAGAGAGAGAGAGAGAGAGAGAGAGAGAGAGAGAGAGAGAGAGAGAGAGAGAGAGAGAGAGATGAAAGAGTTCTCGACAGCGAGATAGGGATAAAAGACGTGAGAGGTCGTTCACCTTTTATTGAGTTTTGATTTACAAATTTGATTTAAAAATTTGATCTACTTAACATTATTTATTTTTAATTACATCATCATATTTGATGATTTTTAGACAATATTAACAGAAACAAGGCAATATGGAACAAATTTTAAGTTTTATAAAGTAAAGTGACGATTTTTTAGTTTCATGCAAAAGATCAAAATCAAGTTCTATGATACACAGCTAAGAATAAGCCTAATATAAATGAAAAGATGATACAATTTTTAATGTCTCTCTACTTACATTATGACATGTGGTACTGTTGACCCTAAAAACTACAAAGCCTACGTGGCGCGCATGCCGAGTAATCTAAAGCTAACTACGTCCTTCGGTGAATGCGGGCGTGCCAACTCGTCGGCCGAGCTCGGCCGAGGAGTAAATTTGTTGATGTCGCGTTGGGTCGCGCTACTGACTTCTGCGTCTTGCGATTGCGGCCGAGAAAGGAACACGTCTCGGCCTCCTGGATTCTCAAACCTGAAGACAAGGTTGCTATTATCACGAAGCTCACAAATCGAATTCGGCTTTCAATGTGCCGAATGTAATAACTGTAACACCTCACTTCGTCGAGAAGACTAATGAGATGACCTCGACCAAAAAGGGTTTAGAAAACCTTCTCGACCGAGACTTGGATAGATAACTGACCGTGCCCGCCACAGTGCTGTTGATGCCAACGGAAGGTACTGCGAGTTCGGCCAATTCTACGGTGATAGAGCTATCTATGCCGACTTAAGATATCACCGGTTGCTTTCACAGTGCTGTTGATGCCAACGGAAGATGTGTCAGCGAAAAAGAAAAGGAAAAAGTTCTCAAGTTGTTGAGGATTTGCGCAGGGCAATTTTGTATTGATTTTGTGGGGATCTGAACGTTGCACAATCACCCCTATTTATAGCATTGGATTTCCTCGAATTCGGCTTAAAACCCTACACGGACTAGGATTTTCTCTCCGGATCAACCCTAGTTCGACCAGTCCTATCTTCACTAGGATTGTGAATCTAGTCCCTTATTGAGTTGAAACCATTCCTGGTTATCCGACTTGCCGAGACTCCTTGTTGCATTAGGATTCGGCTTCGCAAATGTAGCACAACCTAGCCGGCCTAGTTTTAGAGGCCCACGAACCGAACGGCCCAAGGCTCCCTTGTTGCCAGGCCCTTCCGGGCCGAGAATGGTTCTGTCCTCGGCCCAAATTAATATTTTGGGCCCAAACATTGCCCCCTCGCTTCTGAGGTTTTCGGCCTGACCTCCTTGGCCGAATTTCGACCTTGAAGAAGCGAATCTAATTCACAGAACCCAAGTACTCTATTTTCAAGGCGCATTTATTGAGCACGATCGCACGATCTTGAACCTGCAAACCTCCATTCCACGTGGCAGCCTGCGACTCGGCACACGTCTGAGGCGTGCGGTCACTCGAACCGTCAGGTCATCATGACCTTATGGCTAACCCTAGCCACTCTTATCTCGATCCGCGAACCACTTTTCAGTGTGCGGACGCCGAAACGTCTTTCGCCATTAATCTTGCCGTCACACGCAATCGTGCGTCCCCAAAATCCGAGACCCTCGGTCTTCTCAACTGCATTCCCTGAATGTTCATTATGATCAGTGATTTCTTCAGTCGATTTTACCCTTTATTTTGAATTTCGAACGATTGCACTTCCTTTCCCATCTCTATAAATACCGGAATTTTCCATTTGCACTTTTACGCTCTCAAAACTTTCTGAATTTTCTTGCTGCTCCTTTCTGCCAAGTCTTTGTTCTTAAATCCCTCAACCCAGAAAACTCTTCTTTTTTACACCGTCCCTTTGAATCTCCTAAAATGGCATCTTTCATCTCAAAGCTTTCCAGGGAGTGCGAACAACATCAAAAAATACTCGATCGAAGCTCGATCAAAACCATACGGTTTGAGAGTGACATGAGCACTCCCCACCAAATCCTGGGTCCTCTTTTCAAGGCGGCCGTTCCGTCGGCCATTACTGGCCTTCTCCAGGAGCACTGCCTAACACCCTTACTCCAAGGGTTTGAATGGTCGAGATGGGACGCGGCGAAACCCCAAAGCTCCTGGCCCTCGACGACCACAACCTGGGCAGCCTGGGTTGTCCGAATGGAAAAGTTCTTCGGCGATCAATGGAAGGTCCTTGGCATCCACGACGCCATCCTCCTCTCGTCAATGGAAATCGTTCCCGACAAGGAGCTCCTCCAAGCCGCCTTGTGCTTTTGGTGCTCGGCCACCAACACCATGGTGCTTCCACTTGGTCCCATTGGCCCCACCACTCTGGATGTCACCGCCATCCTGGGTACTTCAACGACCGGGCTTTCTATCGACGCGGCCCTCTCTGGGTACCCGTCGAACATCGACCTGAAGACGCTTTTTGATCGACGGGCCTTCGAGACGTTAAACCGTGAAGGCCGAATCCCGTCAAAAGAGGACATTCACAAGCTTCACAAAAACTTCTTCAATTACAACACCCTCTACCTCCACTTCGCCGGCCGAGGAGAAGAGGACCTGCGAGAAGGGGAACACGAAGCCTTCCTCTTCTACTGGTACAACAAATACATTTGTTGTACCAAATCGAACAAATGCTTGGTCGAGAATATGCCGGTGGCCGAGGCCCTGGCTAGTGGCCATGTCCTGTCACTGAGCTCCAACATTCTCGCCCACCTCTTCCGCTGCCTGGCCGAGGCGACCCTGCACAAGATCGACCCACACCAGAACGGTCCCCTCTGGGTCTTCCAGCTCTGGTTACAAGTGTATTTCGCCTCCCTTCGGCCAGCTATAGCCGACTTCTCACCAACGGAGGCACTTGGTCTTCAGTTGGCCTCCCTACCGACACCTCCTCATCACGCCGAAGAGGTATTTAAGTATCTCTTCGCCCTTGATGACCTCTCCAACGACGAGTTCCTGATATGCCGTCGTCGGGACTACCCTTCCTCCATCAGACTGCCTACATCCATGTGGGGCGCGGGGGAAGACGCCGACCTTCGCCAATCCTGGGGGTCATTTGTGCTTACTCGCGACCTTCCCCTTGGCTGCGATGGAAAACGAGCGGGTTGGGAAGTGTACCATCCTAACTTCCTTGCCCGACAGCTCGGTTATCTTCAGGGTTGCCCGGTCCCCCTTCTCTCCTCCCGGACAGTTCTAAGCCGCGGACGTGAGCCTCGTTCTTCGGAGAAGGAATGCCAAACTGCTGCGAGGGAGTTTCAAGAGCAGTGCCAAAAGTTCCGCCTTCGACCGACCACCCCAGAAACCCTATGCACTGACACCTTCGGAGATTGGTGGGAGGCCTATATCCAGGAATTCTTTGGTGCTCCGGTCGAAGACGTGCTGGACAAACTCTTCGGCGACCGGCCTAAGAAGTCCTCTGCCCCCCAAACTCAAGGTAACTGTTCATTTTTTCACTTTTCCTTTAAGCTATTCGATTTGCCGTGCTAATTTGCTTTTATCTTCCCAGGTAGTCGGCCATTGAGAAAAGTAGGGGCAGTCGCCGCAGCCGGGAAAGAATCGGTTGCGGCGAAGACAGATAAAACTACTGGCCGGGCCAGGTTGACCAAACGGCCTCGCCAAGAAGCCGCGCCGGCTGTCCAATCTCCACCGCCTGCCAAGCGGGTAAAGAAACTGGCAAATAAAGGCGCACGGGAGATCCACGTCATCTCCAGTCATACTACTGGAACAACGACCCCCAGTGTTTCCCCTCCACCTGCCGTCGGCCACCGCTTGGCCGAGGAGCGAACAGTTCCGGCCGCAGAGACAGTTCAGACGCGACCTGTTTCCGGGGCCGGTACACCAGTTGTACCTCCTTCTGTCGAGGCTGCGCCGATTTTGGAAAAAACGGTTTCTGCGGCCGAGGGAACTTCCCTTGTAAATCCAAAACCCTCTGTCTTCGTTCTGGATGAGAGCGAAGGGAGCGACGAGACTCCGCTGGCAACCCGTCCTCGCACGCGTCGACAACCTCCTCCCACATCCGAGAGGGTTGCCCAAGCAAGTCCCTCCGTGGCTGACTGTGGCAAACGTCCGGCCGAGGAACCAGTCGTGGTGGCCGAACCTTCCGCTTCTCTCCAGGACCAGGGCGTCCCCCCCTCGCCCGAAGCTGCTGTCCCAGTCGGCCCTTCCACAGCCGATCGCGGCAAACGACCGGTCGGGGAGCCAGAGGCAACGGCGGAGACGCCCGTGCATCCTCAGGATCAAAACCTCCACATTCCTTCGCAGGAAGCTACTTCGGCCTTCGTAAGTACCCTTTACCACCTTTCTTTGATTACTTTACTGCTTTAGAATTCTAAACCCGAAAAAACTGTCAGGTACCTGTACATTCTTTTCATCAAAAGTTATACGCGCCGAAGGGCGTTATCTATATTTCGTGGCCGCCTCAGTGGCCATCAAACGTAGATAACCTCCATCGGCCACGAGAACTGAGAAGCAATCTGAGACACTGGGCTCGGCCATTGAGTTCTTTGGGTTCAAGCAACGATCCTGAGGACATGGCCGAAGTCTCCTCTCAGCAGGTTAAAAGAGACGAAACCTTCACACCATTTTTTTTTTTATTTTCTGTGAGCTTAACCCGATTTGTGCGTGCAGGCATCATGGGAGGTCGAATTCAAAGCTCTTCTGTCCGGTACCACTGGAGGGGCTGGCCCTTCTGCCGCCGTGACCGAACCTGCCGATTCAACTGCTTTGACTCGGCTGCAAGAAATCCTGTCGCTCTCGGCTTCGCAAGTTCTTGAGAGCAAAGGTCTTGATCGGCTGGGTGAGAGTCTGAATGACCTCGGAGCCGACGGTCAACTGAGCGGCGAGGCCATTGTTCAGGCCTCAACTGCCTTGGAGCGCGTTCGAGAAACTTTCACTGTTTCCGAGAGTGCTTTAAGGGCCGAGCAAGACCTACAGGCTGCCATGGCCGTACAAGAAAACCTTCGCCCGAAGGTTGACGCCCTGAAGGCTAAAGGGGATGTCCTGGCCGACCTCGATCGTCAAATGGCTGAGTTGTCGAAGAGGAGATCGGCCGTTGCTTCTGATCTTGCCAAGGACTTCGAGTCGGGCGGCAAGGATTGTTTAACTGAGTTCACGGCGAACGCGAGGCGGGTTGAGCAATTGAAGCTGGAGAAGAAGAATCGGCAGGCCCAGGTCATTATGGGAGAAGTGCGGTGGTTGGAGCTAAAGGCCTTACTCGGCACCCTTCTACCTGCTTCACCTTGAATGTATCTGGCTGTAAATTGGTCGGCCTACTTATTTGTAAATACTTATCAATCTTTAATGAATTGGTCTTCTATTATTCTTGCATCTCCCATGTGACCGGATAGTATTTCTTCAAAAATTTTCCGTTGATTGGTAACCTATGGACCACACCGGTTCGGTCTTTAAGATGATACGCCCCCTTGCCATATACTTTATGCACGACAAACGGTCCTTCCCAATTCGGCGACCATTTGCCGAACCTAGGATCCTTTAGTCCAACGGGCAACACCGTTTGCCACACTAACTCACCTTCGCCGAATGTTTTTTGTCGTACATTTTGATTATAGGCTCGCTCGGCAATCCGTTTTTGTGCCACTAGTAAGTTATAAGCGTCAAGCCGTGCTTCTTCCAAGTCTTCTAACTCCTGTCTCATGGACTGATTATATTCGGCACTAAACAAACTACTTTGCTCGAGTAATCGCAACGAATTTATGCTTAGCTCGACTGGTAACATTGCATCATGTCCGTAAGTTAATGCGTACGGGGTTGTCGCAGTCGCTGATCGAGGCGATGTTCGATATGCCCATAACGCCTCGTTCACCTTCAAATGCCACATGCCAGGCCTTTCTTTTATTATTTTTTCGAGGATGCCGATCAACACTTTATTACTTGCCTCGGCCTGCCCATTCGCTTGCGGATAATACGGTGTAGACTGTTCGAGCCGAATTTTCAAATTGGCTGTATACTCTTTAAACCTTTCGGCTGTAAAAATTGTTCCATTGTCAGTTATGATCGTTTCTGGTACGCCAAATCGGGTCACGATGTGTTCCTCCACGAAGTCGCAAACCTCTTTAGATGTTAGTTCGGCATATGACTTTGCTTCGACCCACTTGGTGAAGTAATCGGTTGCGACTAGTATCCATGCATGTTTAGCGGCTCCAGAAGACGGCGTGATTTTGCCGATCACGTCCATGGCCCATCCTCTAAACGGCCATGGCTTTATGACCGAATGCAATGATTCGGCCGGGACCCTCTGTATAGGTCCATGTATCTGGCATTGTACACAACCTCGTGCGAACTCAATACAATCCTTTAGTATCCTTGGCCAAAAATAACCGTGCCGTCGAAGTAGCCATCGCATTTTTCGTCCGGATTGATGAGCTCCGCATATCCCTTCGTGGACTTCTGAAATCGCCTGAGCACTTTCTTGGGGACCGAGGCACAGTAATAACAAACCATCTTCGCCTTTTCGATATAACTCACGCTGATACATGACATAGTTCGTGGCGTGAACCCTTGTCTTGCGATCGTGTTTATTATTGGGATTGTCGAGATATTGCATAATCGGCCTCCTCCAATCATCCGGTATTGCCTCGACAGCGCAAACGTCTATGAGGTCGTCTCGATCTAGCAACGAAGGTAGGGACATAACTCGTGTACGTATCACGTTGTCACGCTGGAGGACTTGTTGGTTAACCAAGGCCGGGTATAGCTGTCGCAACACGGGTATTTCTCGGCCTAGCTTGCCCCCCAAGAGTTGTGCGCCGGAGGCGATTTGAGCCAACTCGTCTGCGTCGGTATTACGACTCCGGGAAATATGTTGAAATGTAATACCGTCGAAGGACTCGGCCAAATAGCTGGCGATCATGTGGTAAGGCGCCAGGGTGCAACTCATGCAACGAAAAGAACCATTAAGTTGGTTAATCACAAGTTCGGAGTCGCCGAGGACGAGGGCGCGGGTCGCCCGCAGGTCATGAAGGATCCCAAGGCCGATGATTAGGGCTTCATATTCGGCCTGATTGTTGGTGCATTCGAAATCCAACTTAAGCGAAAAATACCAACGATCGTGGTTGGGGGATTGAACGACAATTCCTACGCCCGCTGAGGATGACGTACTGGAACCGTCAAAGTACATCGTCCAATGATTGTCGCGCGTCGCGACCATGCCGATTTCGACATCGGCATCCCCAAAACCGTAAGGGGAAGGGTGTTGAGCAAGGAAGTCGGCCATCGCCTGGCCCTTGACGGCTTTCTGAGGCACGTATTGTAAGCTAAATTCGGACAACGCCATTGTCCACTTCCCAATTCGGCCTTTTACGATTGGTCGGGTAAGCATGTACCGGATAACGTCGGTCTGGGCAATGACTTGGGTGACTGACGGGAGCATGTAATGCCGAAGCTTGGATGCGGCGAAAAATAAGGCCAAGCACAACTTCTCGACGGCGGGATAATTGATCTCTGGAGGGCTGAGATGGCGACTTAGATAAAAAATCGCCTGCTCTCGACCGGTGTCGCTGTCTTGTGCGAGGAGGCAGCCTATTGACTCTTCGGCCGCCGAGATATAAAGCTTAAGAGGTTTCCCGCGCCGAGGAGGAACCAGGACAGGTGGTTTCGTGAGGGAGACTTTGATTTGCGTAAACGCCGCCTGATGTTCGTCGTTCCATACGAATTTATCTGAGTCCTTGAGTTTCAAAAGCGTGGAGAACGCTTTCATTTTACCGGCCGAGTTAGAAATAAATCGGCGGAGGAAATTGACCTGACCGAGTAAGGACTGGAGTTGTTTCTTCGTCGTTGGAGGTGGGGCATTGATTATTGCGCGTGCCTTATTCGCATCGACTTCAATCCCACGGTGATGCACGAGGAAACCAAGGAAATTTCCGGCCGACACGCCGAAGGCACATTTGGCGGGATTCATCTTGAGATTATGCTGACGCATGCGGAGAAAAGCCTGTCGGAGGTCGTCCAGATGTGTCTGTCGGCGTTTAGATTTGATGACAACATCGTCGATGTAAACTTCGACAGTGGTTCCAATTAGATCGTGGAAAATGGTGTTCATCGCCCGTTGGTATGTGGCGCCGGCATTTTTTAGACCGAATGGCATGACAACCCATTCGTAAGTGCCGAGTGCCCCCGGGCAACGGAAAGCAGTTTTGTGCACGTCGGCTTCGGCAATGAATATTTGGTTGTACCCCGCGTGTCCATCCATAAAAGATAAGATTGCATGATTCGCCGCGGCATCGATTAACAGATCTGAAATCGGCATTGTGTATTCATCTTTGGGAGTTGCCAGATTGAGATTTCTGAAATCGATGCAGATGCGCAGGGCACCGTTTTTCTTTAAGACAGGTACGATATTCGCCAACCACTCAACATATCGAGCTGTCCGAATGAACCCGGCTTTCAAAAGCCGAACCAGTTCGTCCTTGATGCTGAGTTGCACTTCCGTTGAGAAACGACGTGGTGGCTGACGGAAAGGCTTACATCCGGGCTTAATACGTAATTCATGCTCGACAAGAGTACGATCTAAACCGGGCATTTCATGGTAGCTCCAAGCAAAACAATCTTTGAACTCCGTGAGCAAGGCACGAAGCTCGTCTTTCATTTGCTGAGGAAGTAAAGCACTAATAAACAAAGGTCGTGGGTCATCGGTCGTCCCAACATTAATTTCCTCCAGGGGGTCTTTAACTTGGGGCCGATGATCTTCGAGCTCGGCCGGGGCTGCTTGAATTTTATCAAGAGATAAGACAGGACCATTATCCCCTTCGGCCAGGAACTCAACGAGATTAACGGCCGAATTTGGTCGTCTAGATATAGTATACCAATGGGCCAGCAGTCGTTCCATCGTGGATGAAACCGCGGCCCTACGCATTTCCCGATCGGTGTCAGACATCGGCGTCGGGGAGGAAGTTAGCTAATCCGAGTCTCGCCGAATCCTGATGGACAGTCTCGGCGCCAACCTCGATAGCTTTCTGTACAGAAATCCGAGTCGGCCGTCCTTCATCATTGAAGCCTTGTAAAGTAATGTAGCCGACGTGGTCATCGTAATACCGTGCTTGGATCATGTTAGCCTCGAAGGGCTGGCTATCGGCCGGATGAACAATGACCGATTTGCCGTCCCAAAAAACAAGCACTTGATATAATGACGAAGGAATACAACTGGTTTGATGAATCCAATCTCGACCGAGCAGTGCGTTATACTCGGTTTTGGAATCAACCACGAAAAAGGCGGTCATGTGAGTGCGACCGGCAATATTCACAGTTAACGGAAGCACACCTTTGGTTTGAGACTTGTCACCGACAAAACTACTCATTGTGATCCCTGACGGAATCAGTTCGTCATTCGAGCGACGCAAGGCCTTCATAATGGTCAGAGGCATGATATTGACGGTAGCCCCACAGTCGACAAAAACTTTAGAAACTGGGTATCCCTCGATATGGGCCGTCACATACAATGGCTTTAAATGGTGAAGCGCGGCCGATGATGAACGAGGGAACAATTCGGCTAAAGCGGCCTTTAAGCTCTCATCTTTTGATGCTGACTCACCTTCAACAACAGATACAAAATCCACATGGCCGGCGTCTTCGGCGACGACATCACCATCGAGGAAATTCGGTTGAGCCGTGCTTGACTGAAAATCAGCGGGTAACACATGGACCATACTAATGTCCATGTCATCCAAGATTGACGGGCCCATCGGGTTGGAATTCTCTTCGTTATCCGCATCTTGCGTTTGATCATCAACTACGGACTCCGTTTTTGTCAAAGCCGGACAAAGAGGCGTTTCTGCTCCTTCTTCAATGGCTTGCTCCTGCGGTGCTGCTTCGGCCGCTTGTTGAGTCCGTGAAACTGCCTCAGGTGAGGGTGAGCGCGACAGCGTGCTTGGGGCCGAGATCCGAACCCGCTCCTGGTAATGTATCCGGGCATCCCTGGTATCGAGATATGCATCCAAACGCGCAACACGTGCCATTTCATCGGTCGTGAGGCCGAAGAGAGAAACAGCCGAAAATACCTCGAAGTGACATCGTAAATACTGAAGGTCCTCCATTGAGAAAGGAAGTTCGGCTGCTTCCATATCAATGTATGGGTCAACTTCAAATCCAAAGACGCGGGCTTCTCGTATGTGCTGGAACCTTGCTTTCAATCCGGGGTCTGAAGTTTTCTGGATAATTCGCTCGGCATCAGGACAAACCTGGACCAGATCAATGGTGTCCTGGCATGCCTTCGGCAAACCATACAGGTCGTTGGCCGAATGCTTCTTGTGAAATTCTCGCATATACGCCAAAGCTTCCCCAAGGAACGGTGGATGCAAATTTCGTCGAATTTTGATTAGAGGTTCTTGTATGGCCGACGGGGTTAATTCGCCTTCGGCCTCCTGCCTGAAATGTTCAAGGCGTGCCTTTATCTCCCCTGGTCGAATAAGAAGTTTGATCCGTTTATCAGCCTCTTCAAACATGGTTTCGACATCTTGGTCGACCAGCTGCTTCCCTTGCTTCGACGTTGTCAGAACAGCTGGATGCGGTTGCTTGTTGTCATTGGCAATTATGTCCTTCGGCCGCCATTTAGGGACCGAAGCCTCTTGGGCTTCCCGTCGGCGTGCCATGCAATCGATCCTTTGGTGCCGGCGTTTCTGGGATTTGGACAGTGCAGTGTAGACACCTTTTGAAGAATGATACGTATACCAACGTTGATCTCTAGGCTCGGGAGGTTTGAAAGTTTTTTGGCTTCGCGAGGATTCCGAACTGCCAGAATTACGTTTATAGTAGGCATCGTCGTAAAATGCAGTATCAAAGTCGAGGCGCCGCCTGACTGATGATGTCTCTTCTATCCGTGCTTTAGGGCCGAGCCGATCAAAAACCCCCCGATGCCGGCTCACGTTGGCTACTTTTTGCTGGATTACGACCGTAGGTCGTTCCGTTACCAGCGAAAAAGGCTTCACCTCTGGCTCACTGCCGACCTCGGTTCTACATTTTCTGCACAGAACTGCTGTTCCATTGTCTTCATCGGTGCTATAATCCCTCATAGGTTTAACAATAGCGGGCCCCGTTAGAGCTGTAGGTGGCTTGTTGGCACGAAAATCGGCCATGAAACGAGGCCGAGAATTCTGATTATGATAACGTTGTGTCTTAACAACTTCGACCTTCCCTTTCCCTTTGTCCTTAGGGAGGCATGCATCGACCATATTTACTGTTGCCGTGGGAAACGGGTCAGTATCGACACTCATCTTTTTCTCTGGAAATTTTAATTTACCATTATCGATCCAGCCTTGGACGTTGTCACGAAAGACGACGCAATTGTTCGTCGTATGTTTGCTTGAATCGTGGTATTTGCAATACACATTTCCTTTAAGTTCTTCGGCCTTGGGAATGTTGTGGCCAGGCCGAAGCTTAATGATTCTTGCTGATAACAGTTGGTCGAAAATTGCGTCAGCCTTTGTAATATCAAAAGTATAAACTTTTGACGGTTTCGATGTTCCTTCAGCGGCTGAACGGCTTTTGACTTCCCTAGAGTCAACTTGAGTCAATGCCTTGCAAACAAAAGGCTTATCTATCACTATCTCGGCTGCATCCACGCTAACGCACTCATCCTCGGTTGACGCATAATTGACGGTAGGATTCTTGTAAATCGTCCCCCGAGATGGAGCTTTCGAAACCTTTTCCTCGCGGAGCAAATAGTCATATTGTTCGACATGTTGGGCTAATTCGTACATATCCCGAAAGTTTGCCCCCAAGAACTTCTTTTTGTATTCGACGTCGAGGCCGTTCAAAGCAAGTCTGACGAATTCAACTTCGGGTAAAGGCACTCGGCACCAGTTCCTGGATGATTTGAACCTGGTGAGATAATCCATTGGTGACTCATCAGATGCCTGAGCCATCCTTGCTAATGAAGAAACCGACACCTCCATCCCCGGCCGATAAAACTGCTCGTGGAATTTCTCGACCAACTCTTCCCAGTTTTGGACGGAATTAGGAGGAAGATTGATATACCAAGCAAATGCCGAGCCGGTTAATGAAAAGTTGAACAGCCTTAGCTTATGGAAATCACCATTAACATCTCCGCATTGCGCGGTGAATCGAGCCACGTGCTCCAACGAAGACAGAGACGATTCACCGGCAAAGAGGCTAAAATCTGGAATCTTAAAACCTTTCGGGTATCCGAACGTTTCTACGTAGGCCGGGTACGGATGGATAAACTTAGGAAACTTCGGCCCCTTCTTTATGGCCGAGTCGATCATCCGCTGGACTTCGGTCATATCAACATGTGTTGCTTCGACCCTCTGGTCGATTCCGCCTGACCTACTATTCGACCCTCCTACTTTTTCCAAGTCAATTGGCTTGAGCCGAGCAGGAATTGGCTCGGCCTGTACGATTGGTAATGGATTATTTCTTGGTGGCAAGCGCTGGGGAAAATCGAAAGGCCTGCCGTCACTGACTTTACTAACCAGCATTTCGAGCAACCTGGTCTGTTGCTCATTGGAACTGAGTATCACGTCATGTAGCTTGTCAATACCTCGACTAAACGTCTGCTCGACTGACCGAGACTGTTCGTCGAGTCGCTTTCGAAGAAAAGACCTTGTTGGTGGGTCGGATCCTTCACCGCCATCCTCATCGCAATCCTCCACTATCCCTTCAATGAGAACGCAGGTGTTCCTGTTAGGGATTTCCAGACCGCGGGGTTGACCGCCGAGATTAATTTCCCTATCTCGGCGAGTTGCGCTTGTGGACTCGGGTGTCACAGCGCTAAGGGGATTCTGTGCCTGGGGCACATTCTGTCCTGTGTTCTGAATCGGCAAATCGGCTGTTGATTTTCCCATAGCTGTTTTCTTTTTTACCGATCGCGTTTCAATTGGCATGAACTTCGTAGTTTAGCCCTAGGTCCCACTGGGCGTGCCAAAATGTTGACCCTAAAAACTACAAAGCCTACGTGGCGCGCATGCCGAGTAATCTAAAGCTAACTACGTCCTTCGGTGAATGCGGGCGTGCCAACTCGTCGGCCGAGCTCGGCCGAGGAGTAAATTTGTTGATGTCGCGTTGGGTCGCGCTACTGACTTCTGCGTCTTGCGATTGCGGCCGAGAAAGGAACACGTCTCGGCCTCCTGGATTCTCAAACCTGAAGACAAGGTTGCTATTATCACGAAGCTCACAAATCGAATTCGGCTTTCAATGTGCCGAATGTAATAACTGTAACACCTCACTTCGTCGAGAAGACTAATGAGATGACCTCGACCAAAAAAGGTTTAGAAAACCTTCTCGACCGAGACTTGGATAGATAACTGACCGTGCCCGCCGCAGTGCTGTTGATGCCAACGGAAGGTACTGCGAGTTCGGCCAATTCTACGGTGATAGAGCTATCTATGCCGACTTAAGATATCACCGGTTGCTTTCACAGTGCTGTTGATGCCAACGGAAGATGTGTCAGCGAAAAAGAAAAGGAAAAAGTTCTCAAGTTGTTGAGGATTTGCGCAGGGCAATTTTGTATTGATTTTGTGGGGATCTGAACGTTGCACAATCACCCCTATTTATAGCATTGGATTTCCTCGAATTCGGCTTAAAACCCTACACGGACTAGGATTTTCTCTCCGGATCAACCCTAGTTCGACCAGTCCTATCTTCACTAGGATTGTGAATCTAGTCCCTTATTGAGTTGAAACCATTCCTGGTTATCCGACTTGCCGAGACTCCTTGTTGCATTAGGATTCGGCTTCGCAAATGTAGCACAACCTAGCCGGCCTAGTTTTAGAGGCCCACGAACCGAACGGCCCAAGGCTCCCTTGTTGCCAGGCCCTTCCGGGCCGAGAATGGTTCTGTCCTCGGCCCAAATTAATATTTTGGGCCCAAACAGGTACACACGCACGAGTTCAAAGTACACATAAATTTTTTTTTAGCACAAAACTTGTTATACCATAAAACAACGAGAAATTTTTTTAGTGTACTAATAACACGGGTCAGTACAACAAACGTCATAACACAAAAAATTTTATCTAACTATTTATATTATAACACTTAGTGTACTAAGATTCCGTTCAACGAAATCTACAACGGAGCGATCGTCCATGTAAAATCCGCGGCTTTTCATTTCACGTCACAACACAGTAGCTTTTCAGCCGTTTGATGTCCCAAATGCCACAATCGAACCTGCGATGATGATTGCTCCTCTTCGAAATCCCTACAGTAAGAACTACACTCTTCAATGCACAGCGAGTACGTCCCTTTTCCAGACTCTCGCGTCTGGGCACTTCGCCAAACCCAAATGTCAGCTGGCCGTGCACAGAACGTCGAGATGACCGCTCTATTAGAAAACGACCCAACATGATTAATTCTTGAAAATTTTAACGAAGAGCACCTGATACTGTTCATTTTAACGAAAAATCATATTTTTACACTAAAAAGTCAATCCGTGTACTATTCACTTTACCCTTTATTTTGTCCTTATCATTAAAACTCAAAGTTTTCAAGCCATTTTCATTAGTTTTCCTTTAATTCTTCGCATCTTTTTTATGAGGATCTTAAAAATTCGTGAATCTTGTTCGTTTATCGTATATCTACAATTAATTTTTATTTAATATTATTTGTGTTTAATTTTACATAAAAATATTTAAAATAATTTATAACCGTATAATATACAATAAACGAATAAGATTGACGAATTTTCGAAATCAAAAGAGGATTCGACCGGGATCCGGATCCGAAAACGACAACAAAAGCGAAATAGCCGCTTCGTCTCAAGTCTCAACCCCCCCACTCTCTCCTTCTCCACTCTCTGAGCTCCCACCACCACCACCGCCTCACGCCAATTTCTCGCCCGTTTTACCGCGATATTTCCCCCCCTCCATCCGCCATTTCTCTCTCTCTCTCTCTCTCTCTCTCTCTCTCTCTCTCTCTCTCACCGTCTCACGTACAAAACGTATTAAAAAAAAATTCAAACTTTGAATTCTGATTTTTCTCTTCCGGAAATCAATTCGATTCCGGAAATCCGTATTCTTTTGTTTTCGTAGTTTTTCTCTGACAGAAAAAGAATCGTCTCCGGAGCTTGCGCGTTTTGTTTGATCAACAAAAACAAAAGCTTGAAGCTTCTGGTTTCTTCAGGTAATATAATTTCCTTTTTGTTTTTATTTTTCGGTTGTATAATATATATAATATTTGTATATGTTTGTATACATTTCGTTATTGTATAATTTATATTAATTCCCGAATTTTCGAGAAAAAAAAAAGAAAAAACAAAAACCTAAACCCTAGAATGTGCTGATTTTTACATATTTTTGTATTTTTACATAATTTTATGTTTTCGTTTTTGGGTTTTGGGTTTTGGGTTTTGTATATGATTTGGTTCAGCTGTGAAATTAAGGTTTGAGCTTGAGCTTGATTTTCCCGGGAAAATATTTTTCCAGGAAATGGGAATGGTGGGGACGCGATCTACTATATCCCTGGAGGAGGATTTGGGTTCTGCACCTGGACAGGAGAAGCTTGAAGTTCCAGGGGAGAAGACGATCAGGGAAGTTGTGAACTCGGGTGGAGGCCGGGCTGGCTCAGGTGGGTCCGGTCGGGGAAGTGCCGGCGGTGGAAGGAGTTTTGGGAACCTGAACGTTGATGTATCTGATGCTGAGGAGGGTTTGGTGAAGCTGAAAGGGAAGGGGAGTGTTGAGAAGTTGGAGTCGATTTTGAGGAACGAGAAGAAGGCGGTGAGTGGCGGTGCTGAGGCGGAGAGTGGAGGGAAAGGAAGAGGGGTTGGAGAAAATGGGGGTTCTTTGGGTGGGATTGGAGAAGGCCCGGATGGGACTGAGAATCGTGAGGCCGGGACTGATGTGAACGGAGGGATTGAAGAGAATGGGAGCTGTTTGGATGGGATTGGAGAAGACCCGGATGGGAAAACTGATGAGGTTACTGAGGACATGGATGATGAGGGACATGAGTTTCTTGTTGGGGATTTCGTGTGGGGAAAGATTAAGAGCCATCCGTGGTGGCCTGCACAAATTTGTGATCCTTCGGACGCTTCGGAGTATGCCCTGAAATTGAAGGCCAAAGACAGGCTCCTGGTGGCGTATTTTGGGGACGGAACATTTGCTTGGTGCAATTCTTCGCAGCTGAAACCGTTTGAGGAGGATTTTAGGAAGATGTCTCGGCAGAGTAGCTCGAAGGCATTTGTTAATGCTGTGCAGCAGGCTGTGGATGAGGTTGGAAGGCTTGTGAGGTTGAAGATGAGTTGTATATGTGTAAAGGAAGAGTTCCCAGGTGAGGTTGGTCGGCCGTTGGCAGTAAATGCCGGAATTAAGGAAGGAGTTCGTGTGCCAGAAGGCAGGGTTGGGAAGCTTTTGGATCGTGTTTCTGAGCCTGCAGAGCTTCTTGCTGAGTTGAAACGTGTTGCAGAAGTTATGTCCATGTCTAGTGAGCTTGAGCTGAATGCTTTAAAGAGTTGGTTGTCTGCATTTTATTGTTCAAAAGGAGGCTATCGATTGCCTGTTTTCGTCGAAGCGCAGCCAGTTCCTGGTCTCGAGGATGATTGGAGGGAGGTGGATGTCCCGGTCCAAGGGCCATTCGAAGACTGGTTTTCTTCTCCCAGAAAAACAGGACAAACTGATCAACCTTTACACGAAAGCTCAGCTCAAGGTTTAGAGAATAGGCAACACCAAAGAAGGAAGCAGAAGAGCATTGCTGATCTTATGGAAGAAGACGACGATATTCAGGCGGAAACTAAGGAAGGAGCAAGCTCAGAGAAAGCAGGGGCATCATCTGGACGGAACAAGCGGAAAGGTGGCGAGAATCATAGTGAGAGTAATTTGACGTCTGAATCCGGAAAGAGAAGGGCCAAGCTTTCAAAGACGCCAACAAGCCCGCAGATGAAAAAACTTTCAAGTGTTGAAAATGGTGCCAGTGAAACTAAGAACGGTGTCTTAACAAGGAGCAGGAAGAAGGATGAACGTATTGCAATTGATGGCAATGGTGGCGAGACCAAAGAAGAAGCTGGCGATAGTCCTCTTTCAAGAGACGAGGAATTGCGCAGTGGCGGTTCACAAACGGACATGAAAGACCAAATTGATCACCCCTCTTCGACAAGAGAGAGGAAAAGGAGCAAGTACTTGTCCCCTCCCTTCATAAATCTAAGGACCGGAAAAAGGAGTCTGGACATAGAAGTAGAATCTCCGAAAGTTTCTAATGACAACCTTGTTGGGTCACCGAAGATGCTGAGTCCTTCCGCGGAGACAGTACAGAAGAAAGACTCTACAGAACTTATTAGGAATGAGATAACTGGTGGCTCGAGTTCGAAAAAACCATCAGAAGATGAGAAGAGCATTGATCCGATGAAAGCTAATGTATCTACTCATAAAGTGCTATCTGGACTCCGCTCTGCAGCTGTTAATCCATCATCTCGAGTAGAAAAGAAATCCTTTAAGATTGTTGGGGATTTCATGTCCATATTCAGAGACTCGATTTATCGCAATGGCTCCAACTACGAACCATACAAGAAGAAGCAACCTCATAAGAAGAGAAAGAAGTTAGAATCTGAACCTGGCTCAATGGGGAAAGACCGAAATCAGATCGCAGAAAAGCGGCCCGAAACTGAATCTGGGAAGAAGAGAACCAAGAAGAGCAGCGAGACAAAGTCCGTTAAGTCTACACAAAAGCAAGCTACTGAGACATCAGGTTCAGAGCCTGGTAAGCGAAAATCAAAGAGTGCGTCTGGAACTCCGGATTTGAAGAAAAGGCGTAAGAAGACCGATGAAACACCTTCACCTGCATCCCTTTTTGTGACATTTGGCCCTGGGTCCTCTCTCCCCACAAAATCCGATCTTATCAAGATTTATGGTAAATTCGGAGAGCTGAACGAAACAGAAACAGAGATGTTCTACACCAATTTCTGCGCTCGTGTTTCCTTTGTAAAATTTGCCGATGCACAAGAGGCCTTCAACCATTCGCAAAATGACAGTCCGTTTGGAGCTGCCAATGTCACTTTCCGGCTTCATAACCTGGCAGCTGCTTCGAAGCTTCGCGAGCTGAGTGAAATATCCAATTCTGCTCCTGCCAAAAAGTCCAGGGGCAAGACCAGAACCCAGGCATTAGCTTCGCAACCACCCGCCGCGGTTGGCGAGGCGTCACAAGTCGACTTAATCAAGCGGAAACTGGAGAGGATGACCTCAATGCTGGATGATTCAACCGGCCAAGTGTCGGAAGTGACGAAATCGAAACTGGAGAGCGAGATAAAGGAGCTGTTGGGGACGGTAAGCACGATGGTCTAATCGTCGTCGTAGATGGGTTTCTCTGCTAGGGTAATTTGAACCTTTTGTTTCTGCACACAATCCCAGTCATGTGATATAGTTAGTGAGCGAGTGCGTAAGCAGGGGAAGTTAGTATATCTCCATGTAACTAGTTGCTTCGACCTATAAATATAGAGATCAAAAGGAGTTATGTTTGATGTAAATTTCAGTTTTCTTCTGTCTTCCGAACGGAACGACGCGCAAACTTTCGAGGAGATGCAGAAGCAACATGGAGAATGTTTCAAGGATGAACAAGTATGGCAAAGAGAGATAGAGAGTGTTAAGCCGAATATTAGACGAAGAACAAGAAAGCTCGAAAACGAGCCCCCAAACTGATTGCGGTACAACACGAACTGCTACTCAAGTTTCATCGTACATATTAGTGTAACTCCCTCTGCGTATGATTTGGAAGAATTTAAATTCACACGACAGAAGCAACACGTTTAATTTGTTCCCAGTTGGTTTTTAGGTACAAGGGTCTGGTGTCGGAAGAGTGTATTGACGGAACAAGGAAACAGAGAATACACATTCCGATGATACTCAGTCATCGACGGGATCCTGGGGTGTTTCCTCTGCGCTGCGCTTGATTGTGATGACAGGGCACTCAGCGTGCTTCACGCAGAACTCGCTCACAGTCCCAACAAAAACCCTGCACATAAAAGAGAGAAGGGAAATTCTATTAGTGAATTGGATAGCTTTATTAGAACTTTAACGAAAAGCTAATGGTACTATTCACTTTAACGAAAAACCACATTTTTACACTAAAAAGTCAATCCTGGTACTATTTATTTTACCCTTTATTTTGTCTTTATCGTTAAAACTCAAAGTTTTCAAGTCATTTTCATTAGTTTTCCTTATTATCTACTATAGGCATATAACCCAATTACCCGCTAGTTTCAAAAGACGCAAGAAAAGGACGTCTGCAATATAAGAAGGCTAGGAACAGTCGATATTAAGGTAGGGACTTATACCTCTGGAAAGGTCCAAGCCCCCGACAGCCCACCACCAGAAAGTCTGGCCGGACACGCTTCACCTCACGGCAGATTACTTCCTTGGCATCCCCTCTTTTGATCCATGCTTCACAAGCAACCTACGATAATTCCAATATGTAGATGTTATCTTAAAGTACAACTCAGTATTCTTCGGATGGAATTATTTATAGTTGCCCTCCATCCCAAAACACAGAAGTCCGTACCCCAATTGCATGACATCTGTCAACAAAGAACTCCAGCAGATGAAGCCCTCTGGCGCGGTCTCTGTCCTTCATGTTTTTAAAATCCTCCGGCGATGCATAGACACTGTCCATGTCATCAAAACCTATTATAGAAAGAGGGCAAAACATATTATGATCAGTAACAATTAGTTGCCAGCTAATGCATAGCGACGAAGATGGGTTAAAATCACATCATTACTAAGAAAGAAAAAAGCTCGGAGAGGTTTTCGGGCAATCAAAATGAAGTGTTAAGCACGCTCAAATCAACAAGAATAAACAGAAGCTCAGTTAGATTAACTGGACTATATGTAAAGTGATTGACATTGTTCATACAACAATGAACTCATATCAATCCGGGATCATAATTTCTCTATGCTATGACAGTTGATACTAGAGAACCGCATCGACAACAATTATGATCATGATCATGATCACGATGTTTGGGTCACACAATGCCTTTTGACACGACGAGAAAATACATGAAGCACGCTATACTAAAACAGAAATGAAGTCACCCTATCAAAGCAAACATAGAGATACAACCATAAACAAAGTAAAATTGCACAGAAAATGGTCAGATCTCGCAATCAAACTCCAAAATTGAAGGTCAATGTATAAATATTCGCCGATTAAACGAACTAGAAAATCGACTATAAAAAATGAAAGAAGTGATCAGACTACTAAAATGCTATCAAGTTCTCCCGTTCGGTACCAAATTCTACTGAAAATTGCTTAATTACGCAGCAGATTAGATGTAATCAACAATCATCGCCTATTAATTTCAGTTTACAAACCAAATGACGCTGACAAATTACTCATAGCGAAGCCAATTTAGTACTCTCACACAATCTGCGATCCCCTAACCCTCCTGATCCAATTATTTCACTTATTTCGCTAATTTTCAGTTACGCTTTCAATTCCTTATCCTTTCATTTTCTATTCAAATTCCTCCGTTTTCTCGGCAACCAAACAGAGCACAGGCACAATTACAAAATCGAAAATCACAAAAGTAATAACAGAAAGATAGAGCGAGAGAGATGACCGTCTTCATCGGGGACTTGGACGTGCAGGAACTGGAGCTTGAAACCACTGGTGTTGGAGCGCACGATCTTCTGGAGCGTCCACTCGAACGCCTTCCTGCTGCTGATGGAGGCGTGCGGGTAGCCCTTGATGGTCGACTCGTTCACTGCCAGCATTATCCGAGTTGGCTCGCTCGCCATCTTCGCTTCGCTCACGACACTGAGTCGACTCGCTTGCCGATTCGAACTTTCTGGAACCACAGTACTCTCTCTCTCTCTGATGAAGGCGGTAACCGAAGGATGACTTGCTTCGTTTTGTGGGTTCGCAGCCGTAGGCCCGATTAAGCACATCGCGCATCTAGGCGTAGGATAGGGCATATCCAATAGAAGGGTGCTAACCTACGCTGTTCAGTTACTGACAGTGTGCCACGCGGCGGTATATAAAAGCGTGTGTCATGCCATGGTTTGCCAAAAATCAACCGGATCCCCTCCTAAGCTTAGGAAGGAGGCTCATGAATAAATGATCTGTTGAAATTTGATTCAACGATTGTAATTATTATAACTTTAAATATATTTTGTTTGTAACCGTTAAATCAAATTTCAATGATCTGAATCCTTTACTCAGGAGAGTATCCGGTTCCTGCCAAAAATTGGCGGGGTGTGAAGAGTCTTTATCATCTAATTGAGTCATTTAAGGTCTAAACGTGGTTAATTACTCTATCACCATTGTATTTTTTTTTTCTTTTCTGTTCTTCAATTTTTTTTTCAATCGACTAATTCGATCATTCAATATTGACAAGTCTCGATAAATTTACCATCAACATGTCACTTATATAAATAATATTATGGATACTTTAATTACATAATTATTTGTGAGCATAAGTTTATGTGGCAAGTAACTGATGACATGACATCAACTTATTGAAAACACCACCAAACGGCCTCTCCTTAAGTGAATAAACAATGTCTTGTTTAAGGTTGTTGTGGTTATTCGTGTGATTTAGCCAAAATCTTTTTCTTTAAAATCGAATACTTCTAACTCATTTTGTTTTTCTTTCTAATCTATGGTATATCCTTTTCCATCCCGAGAGATTTTTTCAATGCGTTCAAAACACAAGGCATAACATTATATGTCATAATATAATTGAAGAGATACTTAAAAAAAAAACTCTTTTAATTGTATAATAACATTTGGTGTTCTCCTCTCATTCCAAACGCACCGAAAAATCTTTCTCAATCCCACCAAATGTTACATTGACAAATGTAACATTTCATTACCGTCAATGCTACCGACGTCGATCGGGTTGTTCATTTCTCAACTTAACTCATGATTTGAAAAGATTAATGGTGTAAGTTCACAGGTGATACTGATAGCAACACCTTGCAACAAACCAAAATGTGAATATTAATGAGAGTAATTAAAAGGATGGTTATTTTAATTTTCTAGAAAAAGGCAACCAACTCCCAGTTTTCTCTTGCTCTCGTGCTGCCCCCTGTCACTCTCCCACTGCCACAAACTCTCCTATTTCCTCACTCAGTCCGTCTCCAAATCTACTCCATTTTTTGTGATTTATAATTCGTCTACGTGGAGAAATTTTTAAATATGCCGAGAATTGTTCGGTGTAACAACTGTTATAATACAAGTGGTTAGATAATTAAAAAAAAATTTCAACCATTTGTATTATATTGGACTGTGTACTCGTAACACTGACAATCTCTCGTCCATTTTCACACTTGGAGTTTCTTCTCCTCCTACGCATACGTTGTTTTCGCCTATTAATTCCCCTGCGATATATTCAATTGTAACGCTAACAAAAGAATTGAGTACAGAACGAGAAAATGAGACTGCGTAAATCATTTCTCTTCTGTAAATAAGAAACAATTAAACAGAAAGCAAAATTGAATACAAATTAAATTACATTACACAAACAATTATCGTATACAATTAATTTACGTTCCCTAATTGCCCCTTGTTACCCAGAGATTGAGTACCAGTAAAGGAAACTCTCCCAAAACCCAGGTGTCCAATCTGGTACAACTCTAACCACACCCTCTCCGCCTCCAGCCTCGCACCGCCGCACTCCGTTTCCTCCTCGCCGTACCCGCCCCACCGTGAAACCTCAGGCTGTTTCCTCTCCTCCTCCCCTCTCTCCACCACCCACTCAATCCCGCTTTTACTACTCCCACCCCCCTTGCATTTTCTCCTCTTGTTTTCCCGCTTCTGCCCCTTCTTTTTCCCCAATCCCAGACACTTCCTCCCCACCATCCACGGCACTTTAACGAACGCCAGGGTCAGAAAGTTCACCACCGCGCAGGGGCAGCAGCAGAGCGCCACGCAGTCCGCGATCAACGTACCGCTGCACGACTTGCAGTACCTCCCCGTGCACTCGATCCGGTCCCCCACGGCGTCGTCCACGGCGTACCGGCTCTTCCGCGCGGGTGTCGTGGTGTGTCCCGCGGATGACGTGTGACATGCTCCGCGATGGTCGGACGACTCGGACGATGACGACGAAGACGACGACGAACTGCCGTCGTGGTTACGTAACGCCCGAGGCGGGTTATTGTCGTCCATCGGATTTTATCTAACCTGCAAAAGATGAGAGATTTTGTAAATTTCAACGGTGATGCGGGAGGAGCGTAGATTTTGATCCCGAGTTTCTGGGGAGGGGTTTTTCCTACATGTTTATGCTTTATCCTGGGACGTGGGAGGAGAGAGATGCAAAGATATTATTTTCCTTCATGCATTTTTTTCTTGGTAATTTCAAAAGGGCAAAATGGTCCATAAACATAATGTAAGGCATTATAGTTCATGTAAAACCTTCATACCGACTTCCGGGCACACTGAAATTTTTTTCCATGTCGTGACAGAAATTACGGGTAAAATTTATATGCAAAAGGGGTAAAAGATGTACAAAATGTTTATTGACTAGTTTTGGCAGATGAAACCAAAGCGTTTGAATGGCAAATGTGCCTCATTAACATGGATTTTCATGTGAAATGACAGGCATAGTGAATGAGCCAGTTCAGTATTACTTCATTCGTGGGGCAGAGATTTGAGGGTTAAAACTTTTCGTAGTGAGTCGGAAAATTTGAGTCCTAAATTTAAACGTCGAGTTTAACGGATCTTTAGTTCTTATAATAGGGAATGTTTATTAAACTTGCCTATTAGAACAATAGTGTTATTGGGTTTTTCATAGTAGGTCGAAAAATTTAAGTCATGTAAAAAACCAAACTCACACCGTAAGTTGACATGAGAGACGGAATCAAATTCAGACAACCCGATTCCTATATGCTTGTTGTGAAAAATATAAGAGCAAATTGGTAAATGGAGTGGTGGTGGTGACAGACAGAAGGGCACATATAGACTGATAGCGCAGCGCAGTATGAATTAGGGTTTTTGGTTGAATGAATGCATGGAAAGAGGTTAAAAGGTAAGGTAGAAAATGGAAAGGGGAGGAAAAAAGGTTAAAACCTGAGTTTATGAATAAGTTTCCCTCAATGTGTTTTCGTGAGACAAATGATCACTTCGTGTCTCAGCCTAATTCAGCTTTCTTACAATTTCTGTTCTGTCCTATCTCTCCATTCACCTTCCACCAATCAGTTTAATTTTTGTCTAAATATAATAACTTTTTCCTACCACACCAACTTTTACTAGTTGAGATCTTCCTCGGATCTCTGTGTCCAGAGTCCAAAGAGTAAAAGATTTGGGCCGTTGAAGAGAGAGAGAAATCCGGACTTTTAGTTTGTGTGAGGTGAACCAGCGAAATTGACTAATGAGAATCATATTATTTAAAATGAGTGGTTCGGATTTTTGAGCCCGTCAACTCTAGAGACAGTGATCTAGAGAGGATCTCAATTCAACTTTTACAATTTATTATCTATTCTACCACGACTAGAAGGGTCGCAAGTATTTAATCTTATAAAACAGCTAAAATTATAATAGTTTAGGTTCGATAATTAAACTAGGTCCCTTAACGTCGTACCCTATAAGTTGTTTTTCTCTCTTTTTTAAGAGCGGTATTTATTAAAACTTTAACAATACATCTAAGAGGTCCAAAAACAAGCATATGAACATTACTATGAAAACAATAATATCAAAAATTTAAAAGCAGACAAAAATCACAAAATAAACATTATTTCAAGCTCTAAAACAGAGAATTTTTTTAGTATTTTCAGAACACAGATTGGTACATCACAGTCATTATACAATATGGAAATTTTTTTTTTTCAAATATCTCTCAAATTGTATAATAACATGCAACACATCGCTCGTGTTTCGAAAATCTCTCCTAAAACATGCCAAAAGTCATGTGAAAAAGCAAATGGAGGTCTCTCTTTATCCAAAAAAGACAATTAGATAAAATTGAATAACTTTTGTCAGAGTGAAATTCGATAGGAAATGTTACCATAAAATTGATGCTATGAGTTTTCTATGTACTGAAAACTATACTTGATTGTCTTAATGCACTGTCAAAATCAACACACATCAATTGCACGCGATCCAGATTGTAGATTTGGGGGAAAAAGTATGAATTGAGATCCTCTTCGGATTTGTGTCTGGAATCCGAAAATTTGGATAAGTTATTTTAAATTATGTGGCCCCTATTAGCCCATCTTTCTGACTCACATCACCCAAACCAAGGGTTTAGGTCTCTCTCTATTCAACGACTCGGATCTCCAATTCCCTTATCTCCGGACACAAAGATCCAAAGAAGATCTCGATTAAGAAAAATATTACCATTTTTGAAGCATTGATCAAATCTCGTGTTCTAATAAAATATTGTCAATGTGCTACTAATTTTTAATGTCTAATCTATGGAAGTTCACATGGGGCATAAGATACGACCATGATTGAAAGAAAAAAATTTAAGAAATACACACACAAAACTGACTACATTAACTCCGCATTAATACAAATAAATTCTAAAGTTGTATAAGTAATGTAACGTTTATTTTATTAAAAAAATGTATCAGCAATGTATAATCTAGTTTCATCCATCCCAATTGGCAGGTCTAGAAAGCAGAAAGAATCATTTTGAAAGAAACGACATTAAATTTGGGAAAGATTCCAATGCGAAAACCAAAAACGTTGAGATGGGAATTTGCAGTTTTGGGTTGTTGACTGAGGGAAAAGAGGATTAAAAAACTAATAATAATTAATTAAAACATGGAAAGGAACAATGGCATGAAATTAAAGTCATTAATCAAATTTAGAAAAAGAAAGTATCACAATCATACATATAGTATGTAGATATAAAAAACGGTGGATCTGAACTAATCGTTTGTTTGACCGATCACATGTGAGAAACTAGACTGAACTGAGAAATTTTTTTTATTCTGTTGGGAATACAGTTTGGTACACAAAATATATTTATACAATTAGTTTAAATTTCTTTGTTAAATTTATAACTAATTATATTATTATATATAGTGTACTGAGGCGTGTTCCGACACACTGAAAATTTTTCTTGAGAACTAAAGGAGATGCATGTCCTAGTCATTAGTAGCCAAATGAAAAACCTTTTGATTATTTCATTATTTGGCGATAATATTTTGTCTAGTGATTTTTTTAATCACAATTAGATGTTTAAACTCATTTCAATTAAAGTGTAACTTTGAATGATGACTTCAAAATGATCGCTCTAAATCATGGATAATATTTGTGATGTAGACTTGAATAAGCAGTTAGCGACGTATAAACTTATTAACTGATTAACGATTTAATAGTAGCATGTATAATGTGAGTGTATAATTCTTGTATTATAACATTTGTTGTACCGTATTTTCGGTACACTGAAAAATTTATCTTTCGCATGCTTAAATAAAAAGGTTAAACATGAGTGGGACCCATCCGCAGTAAATCGGGCAATCACCAATTGAGCAATTATAAAAGGTAATTAGATTGAGTGAAAGAAATCACTCAGTAAGAAGCACAGCAAATCATATATCACATCAGAGCAATGGCTTGCAGTTGCATGAATTGTCTAGCAATATCTAATCTACATTCCACATTTTTTCTCTTCATTGGAGATCGAGCGATAATCTAATCTAATCTAAACTACGATGCGTGCGTTCATACAGACATTCGTATTCTAAACTATGGGAAAATGAACGAATGAGACCAGTAATGCAAATGTGTGTAAAGGAAGTGAAAGAAAGAACTGACCTGGAGAAGCAAGATCAAATCAAAGGTTGAGATTTAAGTCAAAGCATGTGATCTTGGGTCGACTCTGGATGATGAGAAAGCTCGATCGATCGTTGGAATACAATGCAAAGTGCGTAATGAAAGATGAACAAGTTGGAGGTTCGATCTGATCCCAAATGCCCAGATTATATATATTTGTGTATTTCCACCGCTTGTTTATGTAACATCTCTGCAAGCAGAAGAAAGAATCACTCAACCCTCACTCTCTCTCTTACTCTTTCTCTCTCTAGCTCTCTCTGAGTCTGTGCTACCTTAATCTATTGTTTACTGACTTGTAAAACTTTGTTAATGAAAGCAAAAGATTTTCTTATATAAAACTCTGCAGAGGGCAGAGAGAGAGAGATGTGAGAGAGAGAGTGAGTGAGGGAGAGTTGGGAGAATGATGTGAGAGAGAGAGAGAGAGAGAGAGAGAGAGAGAGGGCATTGGCGTTCGTTTTCATGAGTACCGATGACAGCGAATATAGGGAACTGTTCCTCATCTACCCTGCTCTTTTTCCACTCTTCATCCTCCACCCTGCTCTCTGCTGCCCTAAACCTCTCCGTTTATTTCTCCGTTACCGTCAGTTTGGGATGGCTTCTAAAAAAAAAGTAAATTTGAGCAATGATCCCTTAACTAAAAATCTATCACCATTGGTTCCTCAACTCATCAAAATGTGTAGTTATAGTCATTTTCATCAAATTCGTCAGAATTTTGTCAAAATAAGTTATGTTGAAAAGACTAATTCTACAATTGGGGTCCCTCAACTAATCAAAAATGTGTAGCTATGGTTATTTTCGTCAACTTCATCAAAATTTTGTCAAAATGAGTTATGTTGGAATGACCATTGCTACAATTGGGTTAAAGTTTGATGGACCATTGCTCCAATTGAGTTAAGGTTGATGGATCATTTCTCTAGTTGAATTAAAGTTGAGGGACCAATGATAATAGATTTTTAGTTGATGGACCATATCTGCACGTTTTGATGAGTTGAGGGGCCAATGATAATGAATTTTTAGTTGAGGGACCATTGCTCCAATTGAGTTAAAATTAAGAGACCGTTGTTACAATTTACTCTAAAAAAAACACTTTTGCTCGTAAGCGATTCTGCCATAAATGTTTTTGTCTATAACACGTCAAGTCTAGTTGCTTCTTGCACCCAAAAATCCTTTCGAACTTTTAGTCCTAAACCTTTTTTAGGAATCGTTTGAGACTGTTTCTTATAAAATATAAAGGTTTTAAGGTTAAATTTCAAAATCCCTAATTTCAGCAATTTTATGAAAAGTGTTTTTGCTAGAGTGATTTACTTTTGAAATTCAATCGAATAAATTTCTTACTATTGCTTGCAAACCATGATTCAATTTGTAAACTTTTAACTTGGTTAATTTAACAAATAAATAGGAATTACTAATATTTTTAACCAGCATATGGATATGGTTCTCAATTTTCAAGCAGATATTACTAAATTGTTACTTTAAATTATTATTATTTTTGTTACAAAAAGTTTAGAGGGAGGGAGACTATCTATTGGTCCTATTCCAGGGTCAAGGCATAACATAAGTATCTTTGAGAACTTACAAAATGGCTCTTAGCTCATTATTTTGGTTTTCACAGATCGTGCGCTAAGGGAGATTGACGGCAGTAGAACTCAAACCTAAGCTTTGGTCTCAGCTCAACCGACCCTCGTTGGCAATTGATACTCAATTCATTTTATCAAACAAATAATAATCTTTGTATTTTGTTGAAATAAATAAATAAATAAAGAGTAATCATGAGCAGCACAATGCATGTCGAGAATATGGTCATGCATGCATCTCTCCCTGCAATCTGCATCTCTATGTCCGGTTCGGTTCGGTTGGGTTGACTCAGGAGTAGTCATGTGTCCTTGAATCTCCTTTTTCGTAATCTTTGCATATCTCTGTTGCCGGCCATTTCGATCAAATTCTGGTCTGTTTTTCAAAACTAATTAACATTTTAACAACCATATCTGCTTCTGTATTGTCGTTACTCTAAATAAAAGCTGACGGCGGTCACCGGCCTCAAATCAGAGGAAAAAAGGAACTAATGGGTGGAAAAAATCTGCATGAAAAACATTCCTGAAGGCATTTTCGTTGGTAATTTGGTAAGAGGAGAAGGCAAAGCTCTGAAGGATAATCCACAGGGAAAAAACTGATATAACTCGGTATGAATCAAAATTTTTATTTATACGTATGTGTATCATGTGCAAGGGTAAAATGTCCTTTTAAGACGTTGAAATGTGATTGCTCGTGAAAAAAGCGGCCATTATATACTTTTTTTTATGTTGTTATGTGCATTCACCTGCCTTAATTTTCACCCACTATGTAATTAAAATATAAATGACAAACATATTCTATTTTTCATTCACCATATAATTAAAAAATGTGATGAATTAATATAAGCTACGTGCGAAAAATATGACAAGTGGGACTGTGTAAGAGCAAGTTCACCCGTTTAGGAAGGGCAAGGTCAAGGTCAAGGGAGTTAACTTGCCCTTGCTTTTACTTTGAATAGTACTTGTCTTTGTGCAACTCCATCATTTGAACAAGTTTAAGGACAAGGGCAAGGGCGATACTATTCACAATTTTTTTTATTTTTTATGCTTTATTGGTCTTATCCTTATCGTTCTGACTTGTTTTCACATAAAGTCTGAAGGTTGGAGAGAAGCTTTGAGTCTTGTTTTGCCTATTTTGAATGTTTCTCCACAAGAATATAAACTTCAAATTCAAACATTGGAATTTAAAACTAAAAATTGATTTAGATAGGACTATTTTTGAACTTCCATATAGAGATGAGCAAGTCAAGGGAGAACCACTTGCTGGTACTTGTCCCACATCGACCTGATATCAGTACATAGATATATAAAGCGTAATATACCATGCGCAAGCCAAATTCATCGCCTACTGTTGGAAATCTCTGTCTGGATTAGCTTTTCAATCACCGGACCCACTTGCTGACGTCATGATGACGTCGCTCATTACCAGCGGGCTCAAGGTCTGGCATATGTTGTCCGGGCTTTTAGCCCGGCTTCACACGGCCCATCACTTGCCCTCTTTTTCTTAGACCGCCGAAAGTGGTTTTTTGGGATTAAAGGGCATGTTTAGGGCCCTGCTCAAGGTCGGACCTATGTTGCCCGATCTTTTAGGCAGGCTTCACACGGCCCACCACTTGCCCTCTTTTTCTTAGACCGTCGAAAGTGGTTTTTTTGGATTAAAGGGCATGTTTAGGGCCTTGCTCAAGGTCGGACATATGTTGCCCGATCTTTTAGGTAGGCTTCACACGGCCCACCACTTGCTCTTTTTCTTAGATTGCAGAAAATGGTTTTTTGGGATTAAAGGGCATGTTTAGGGCCCTGCTCAAGGTCGGACATATGTTGCCCGATCTTTTAGGCGGGCTTCACACGGCCTACCACTTGCCCTCTTTTTCTTAGACCGCTTGAAGTGATTTTTGGGATTAAAGGGCACGTTTAGGGCCCTTACCGACACCAACTTGTGGACATGCTCTAAAAACTCTCTTTTTATGATAGTTTCTCCTTATTCGGTTAGATTAGCTAAGGATGGCATAGGCCCATAGAAAATGGGCTGAATTTGCTAATCAGACAGGGTAGTCCACTGTCCAATAACATCAACTGTGGGCTCATAAGAGGTGTAAACCCTAAAGGCCCAGAAAGAACAGCTTATAAAACCCCGCAACCAAAGTCATCACAAACCGAAAACCCTAACTCCTGACCTCCACTTCGCATCTCTCTCGCCGCCTCTGTTCGCAGCCCTTTCTTCTTCTCCTTCTTCTCAATTTTTGTATGAATATTTGATGAATTTTATTGATCGAAGTTGTGTATGTGTAATATTTAGATGGCAACGATGAAGAGTGCTTTAAATTTCTGACACCTCTTGTATGAGAAGTGCCTGTAAAAGGGCTCTTCGCTGAGCACTGTTAGCAACTCTCTGAGCCTCCCTCTTCCCCCTTTCTCTCTCTTTTTTTTTTTCCTTTTATTTGCTTGAAATTTATTTTTAATTTTTTTATTGCTTGCGCACTTTTTTTTCTTATCAATTTGACGACTTTCCCACAATTTATATCTGCAAACAATTTTTTTTTTAAGTTTAATTATCTTTTGTTTAATATTTTTGGTCTACGAAAATCCAGACTTTGGGTCCTAATTCTTCGATGTTAAAACATATAATTTTTTTCTTCCATGGTATATCTGAAGATCATCAATTTAAATCTTTCACGTCGTACATGTTTTTTTTAACGTTGTTGTGTCAAACTCGTTATTTTAACGGATTTTTAACATGTCCGTGTTGTTTTGTGTCTAATAAACAGGTTACGGTAGAAAATTATCGGGATGTCTATATTTGGCAAATGATATCAATTCGAATTTTTAACTGGTTGATTCGACTGTTAATCAGATAATGACTCGATTCGTTATTAAATTTATTTGAAATATTGTTATTTTTGTGTCGTTTCACATTGGATTAACATATCGGACAAGAAATTGCCACAAAGTTACCTCGAAACATGAAAGATACTGTTAATTTAGAGATGTTCCAAAACTTTCTCACTTGCATGGCTCAACATTTTACTCGCTGGGAATTATAACAACCGGGTAGAACCCTAATTGAAATGCCGGAGTTTTTTTATGAACTATAGCAGCAATGTACTCCTGTATCTGAAGATCATCAATTTAAATCTTTCATGTCGTGTGTCAAACTAGTTATTTTAACAAGCGTTGTCGTGTTAAACTCGTTATTTTATCATGCGTTGTCGTGTCAAACTCATTATTTTAATATATCGTGTTGTTTTGTGTCTAATAAACAGGTTACGGTAGAAAATTATCGTGATGTCTATATTTGACAAATGATATCGATTCGAATTTATAACTGGTTGATTCGACTCATAAACAGGTTTATAATCGATGATGACTCGATTCGTTATTAAGTTTATTTGAAATATGTTATTTTTTTGTGGTTTCACGTGGATTAACATATCGGACAAGAAATTGCCAAACTTACCTCGAAACATGAAACATACTGTTAATTTAGAGATGTTCCAAAATTTTCTCACTTGCATTGCTCAACATTTTACTCACTGGGAATTATAACAACCGGGTAGAACCCTAATTGAAATGCCGGAGTTTTTTTATGAACTATAGCAGCAACGTACTCTTCCGGACAAAAGATTTGTAAGCTTTCTGTTCGACAATTCGAACCGATTCTGGATAATATTAGAGCCCCCATTGCCCACAAACTTGTTCTTCGACATGCTCGTCGCCTCTGCTAACTTCTCGGCCTCTTCTTCTCCGTCGACGACTCGATCGAAGCAAATGTATCTCCCAAACGCTGCCTCGTTCATTGCCTCAAACACGCCTAAATGTGCCTCTGCCAGTCTTGTTATATCGACTGTGGCTAGCACACCACTTTGGTACATTTCTTGTGCACCTGTATTTGTAGAGAATCAAAATTGGTAAAAATTAGAAGGGAAAATGTGAATTTTGACTTTAAAATACGACTTTGGCCCCTTGGTTTGAGCATCGCTAAGATGGCGGTGCTCAATGGGGCCAGAGTGGGCGTGACTATATGAAAACGGGTAAACGGAGCCTCGAGTGAAGAGCAGAGAGCCATGAGCTTGCTTCTTCTCATAGTGCTCCGGACATAGATTGCCTTAATATTTCAGGGGGATGGTTTGGTTCCATCTTTTGTGAATTTTACAAAGGCGTAAATACAAGCAACTCATGTCCTGTTAATACTGCAGTCTAGCGATATCACTTTCACTTGAAAATTGAATACCATTAGACCCATTGATTCGATTCTCATGCATGACTAGTTTGATATCAATTTGATACAATTGGCTCGTTATGTGACGGTGCCAAAAGATACTAAAAGTTGTGAGTCTAGTAGAAAAAGGATCACCTTTGAGATATGCAAGTGTTGCTGTTGGATTTCTAGTGGAAATTTCAGGGCCGGTAATAAGAGCTGGGCAGATGGTGGCCAGCTTCACCCCCTTTTCCTCAGCTATTTTCCATGCAGCTTTCTCTGCCCTCAGCTTCCCCAAGGCATACCAAAGCTGCCACTCCCCATAAGAAATTTTAAATGCTAACAATAGTAAACGAACTGTTATTGGCACTCCAAAACTACAATCATTCTATACTCTTTCCGTGCTCAATTTGCTCATCACGGAAGAGTGCATGATGATGGTTTTGGATTTGCTCATCATGGACGAGTGCATGATGACGGTTTTGGAGTAAGATGAAAATGATACCTTTTTGTCAATGCAGAGTGACTCTGTGCTCCAGGAGTCATGGTTAATTACAGGGGAGAGGTGGTTGCGGGTGCTGTCCTGCCATACGCAGGCTAGAAGTGAAGAAGTGAGGACACATTTTCTCACAGATGGTGTCACTGCACATGCCTTCATCACGTTCTCACTCGCCTTCACTTCTATCTCAGCCATGGATTTCTAAACACATCATTCCAATCCAAGGTTCATTCACAATTCAAATGTCAGAAATAAATAGAGCCGTGCACGAGGGGGAAAATTAAAGGGATATGCGAAATCATTCGGTTTTACTTTTTTGAGTCGTGATGAAAGAGATAAACACAAGATTATTTACAACTACTTATGTACAAGAAGAGGTTGGTAGAATTAACTCTAGTTGGATGAGATGATCGTAGCACTAATTATTTGTTTTCAAGCAATTTTGATAAAATGTATGTTGTCAATAACAAAATCGAAATGTTTTCCGCACACGTTATTTATTCTCCTCCAGATGTTCTTCGGATTGACTGAATCAAAGCACAATCGAAGGATATAAATAAATAAAAGTATCCAAGTGTCACAATATAACAGGTACATGCAAGGGGAGTAAAAGATATGCGAAAATCACTTCCAATTTAGTGTTCACACGGCAACATAGGGCAACTAGACACAATAGATTTGAGCGTATTTTTGCTCATCACCCTTAAGTGGTAATATTGTTTGCCATCCTACTTATTACTATTTGATGAGTTTAAATTTTGAGATCTTGTATCTATTCACTACACAGATTTCAAAATTTAAACACATCTAATAGCGATAAAGATAGTGGTAAACATCAGCATCACTTGAGCGTGTTGAACAAAAATATGTCCCGATAAACTTGGACCACATGGCCTACGTGACACCAAATAATGCGAGTGTGATGCTTTGTTTTTGTGTGCGGTCTTTTGGATGCCGCGTAGACCAAATGTTCGAACCTAAGAATTTCTCCATAAGATTTTTCTTCAAGTTTTCGAAGCGTATAGAAACGAAATAGGTAAGTGACTCACAGTGTAGCCAGAGAGGCCTGCGGGGTCGACAAACGCAGAGGTGTGGAAAACGCCACGACAGCCATCGAATGCATGGGACAAGCTTTCGACATCGTCGTCGTCGGTTAGCTTCGCCATAACTGCAGAAATGCGGTCGTCGGTGCTGCCGCTTGTCCTCATCTCCCTCAATTTTTCTACATCTTCTGTATTATTTAATCGGGGGGACACGACAACCCATTAATTTCTGGATGTAATAAACCAAATTCCACGACATATTATTTATATTTAAAATCTTGTTTTCTTGCAATCATACATATGGATACAAGTCAAATTGTTTGTTTGGAAGCCTTCTTTTAAAATGAATAAAGCGTTTTTGAAACCAATCTTGATAGAAATGCAAGTGAATTCTGGAAAACGTTTTTCTGCGAGCAGCACATAACGAATGCATCTTGCATAATACTTTTGAAACTCAAAAACACTTTTATAAAAAACATTTTCTGTCATTTTAAAAGTACTTCCAAACAATTACAATATTCACACTATGCTAAATCAATATAATAACATAATCAAATTATTTGAACTTTAAGATTCCATAAATTGGAAATCCAAGTTCTCATCAAATTATTTGATGATGTATTTCAATGATAAAAAACAGCAGAAAATTTTAAAAGTACTTGGAAATCATAAAAACTTTGGTGTTTTAATGGAGGGGTGATTGTTCTTCAAGATGAACTTTCAAGCGCTTTTCGAATTTTTATCAAGATTTTAGGGATTTAGATATTGTCGCAAAAAGGTAGACACATTGCTTTAACCAACCGATCCAACTAAAATTCTACAAGCCAGAATCGAAATTGGAATTTGGACCAAGAAAGCATTAATTAACGATGATTAGTAGATAAACACTTGCCTTGGTTGTCAACGACAAGGCGGACGGAGTAGCCACGGCGGAGGAGACGGTCAACGAGGGCAAGTCCTAAGAAAGAAACGCCGCTAGTGACACACACCAACATGTCTTCTTCATCGTCACCCCTCAAGTCGAAACGCTTGTTGTTGGGTTGCTGGCGGTCGTCTTTTCTGCGGTGGAGGCCGGCGGAAGCCATCAGCATACGGCAGAACTCCTGCAACTCGATGTTCTCCCTCTCTTCCAAACCCACAATCCCCATTCCGTCGATGTTTTGGAGACACAAAAATGGCACAGAGATGGAGTTGGGAAGCTTACTTTTCTCTCCGACAGAGATGGAGTGAGAACATTAGAGAGAAGAAGACATGCGTTTATGTGAAGCTATTGGCATTTGGAAGTCATGCAAAGCTTACTTTTCAATATCACCCCAGCAGCCGCCAACCTAGCTAGCTCAGCTAAAGCTAAGGCTTGGCTTGGGCCGCTTGGTTTGTTTTTGTTTTGCCCTAAAATTTCCGTCCTATTTTTAGTAAGCGAATTTTGTGACAGATGCGATTGTGAACGTAAAATGTACTATATAAGAATCTCAAGTTTAGCTCTATCATTTTCGATGAATGACAAACTCTGTCACATCTCGGCCCGGGCCCCCATCACATCTCGGACTCGACTCCGCCGTAGCACGATATTGTTCGCTTTGGGCTCCGACCACGCTCTCACGGTTTTGTTTTTGAGAACTCACACGAGAACTTCTCAGTGGGTCACCCATCCTGGGATTGCTCTCGTGTGAACTCGCTTAACTTCGGAGTTCCGATGGAACCCGAAGCCAGTGAGCTCCCAAAAGGCTTCGTGCTAGGTAGATATGAGAATATACATATAAGGCTCACATGATCCACTCCTCTGGATGATGTGGGATGTTACAAACTCGGGTTGGCAATTGGACTCACTTTCCATCAGTGGCCTTAGGCGAGAAATCTAAACCATCAAAAATTGAATAAATATCATGTTTTTTGCTGCTTATAGCTTACGAAGGATGTTATAGTTAGTCGGTTACTTAATAATCTACACACAAAAAAATCAAATAATTTGACATGGTATAAAATTATGAATCTTTTTAGATTTTTAGCTGGAAATTAACCCAATTTATTTGAATTAGACAAAAATATGGTCTTTTGTTAAATATTCAATGTTTCAAATTCAGTAATTTGCATACACTAAGTTGTGATAAGCGATGTATACAATACAACTAACACTCGAGGAAATGATATCACTAACTGATATAACATATACGCAATTTACTACAACAAATACCAATATAAAATGCATTTTTTATAATTATAAACAAAATATTTTCACATACATTTTTTCTCATAATTTTTTTTTCAGTGCTCAAATCTCTTTTAATTTAACTATTAAAAAAATAAAAGTATACAGAAGCCAAATGAGTGCATAAATAAATAATTTCCCCCGGATCAGAATCCTTTCCTGAGCTAAGGGTGAAGATCCTCCTGAGCAAGCCCATCAGGCCTTCAAATTTTATCCAACGACTACAAATAGGAAGTTCCTCTAAAAATTATAATAATTATAACTATTAAATAAAATTTGAACAACCCAATGGACTTGCTCAGAAAGATCTTGACCCTTAACTCATGAGAGGATCCCGACCCTTTTCCCTTGCAAAGAAAAACAAATATTAAATAAATATTTATCCCAATTGGGCTTTGGGTTCGGCTAAAAGTTGAAGCTGTATATGTTGCTAAAGCCGGTCCCTCACGTGTTGAATGTTCAGTGAGCACGTGGACCATCTACCCCTTCCGGTCTTTCTTACCCTCCACGCAGATTGTCCGCCCGCAAAACGAGAGTTAGTTGCCAAATAATGAGTTTTTAATCTCTTTACTAAACACGACATGTGCCAAGGAATGAGTTCAATCTCCCAACCCGTGTTTAAAATATCGATACGCAAATTTATGTAGATCTCAAAAAATATATCGAAATCGGTTGTCTTCGATGAAACGATGAAAACTGTTAAAAATGAAACTTTAGGAAGTGTCAAATGATAATTTATCGATATTTAACAGATATATTAGAAATATCGACGAAATTTGTCCGTTTTAGCCGAAATTTAAGAATTTTTTTGACATGGAATGAAGTTTAGACTTCACTCCCGCTTTTTGTATTTTCCTCTAGATTTTTCGGTTCGATTGCATTGAATATATTTCACACACTGCTGCTAACTTGCTACTAACACAACATGTGATCCACATTTATAAATGTAATTAATATTGTAATAATCTCCTAATTATCTTTTATATCAAGTTTACAGATAAAGTTAATTAATCTTGGAATGAGGATCCTCTCCAGATCCTCCAATCACATTCGTTCATCGTACATTATGTGACCAGTTTTCGTCAAGTACTGTTTATATTTAATTTTAAATAAAAATATTTACAATGATTTATGACCGCATAATATACGATGAACAGATGTGATTAGAGTATCACCCGGATGAGGATCCGGAGAGGATCTCATTCTTAATCTTGTACAAGTGTGGCCCACATTCACAAACCGCAACTCTTGGGCCAAAATCTAGTATTGGGCCTTGTAAATTTAGGCCCAATTGTTTATTCTCCTAACTAACACAAAAATAAAAATAAAAATAAAATTAGAAAAGGAAAGGAAAATTTCACAGCAGTCTAATCGCGTCTGCTGTAAGTCGTAATCGTATTGAAGAAGAAGAAGAAGAAGCAGCAGCAGCAGCAACTATGGGCAGCTTCCCTGTTGCCGACAAGAAATTTTCCTTGGAAATTAAGGTATTTGGTTCTCAGTAATACGATGTGATTAATTTTTTATTGGGTTTTTTCTTGTGTTTTTGTTGCTCACCAACGGTTTGCTTAAATGCCTCTTCCAATTTTGCTTCTGCAGTTCTGATTACATATGTATTAGGGTTTTGTAATTTGAGTTTAAATGTTATGATGGTTTCTGTTGGCAGGGGAACAAGACGGATGTAGTGATGTGCAGTTATGATGATCATTTTCTTGTGAGTTTTGGGTTCAAATGTTTTTGTTTGAATTGGGGCTGCAATATATTTGTATTAAATTATAATGTTTGGAACATTTGTTAGGTTATTGCAACTCAAATTGGAGCTATGGGCACCATACTGCAAGCCAGGTCTGCATATCTGTTGTCTTCGTTTATGGGTCCAAAACTTTGTTTTTTTTGATCCGACGATATATGAGACATAGGATCGGGGCAAAAGGGGTAGAGGAAGACCTAGGAAGACTGTGAAAATGACTTTAAGAAAAGACATGGAGTACTTTGAGCTAACGGAAGACATGGTGCAAAACCGAGCGCAGTGGCGTTCTAGGATTCATGCAGCCAACCCACTTAGTGGGATAAAGCTTTGTTGTTGTTTATACGACGATATATACTCTAAGCTACTCTTATCAACGGGGAGGGAGATTGAAAATTGGGTGGAAGTAGGCGAGCACATTGTCGTGACCAATTGGCAGAAACCACATCTGCTTTGGGTCCAAATCTTTGGTTATTGATACAGAATTTTGGATCCAAATAGTGTTGCTGTCATTGATCTTTTTTATGCCTTTTGATAGCTCAATGTTACTAAATGCTTATTTATCCATTGGGGGTTTCATAAGTGAATTGAATTTAGGAATGAAGGGAAAGAAAAAAAAAGTGAATTAAGTTTACGATTGAGGAGCTTATGCGGTGTTTTTTATTTTCATTATCAGGAAGGAGGAAGGGATGGCAATCCATCCGACATTCAACGTGTCTGTAATCTTCGGCAAGCGAGACGAGGTAAGCTATCCAGGGCAGTATAAGCCTGTAAGATTTGTGTCCCTTGCTGACTAAAGTTTGTGCTCATTTGTGTGTCTTGCAACATCTGCAGCCAATGCTACTGTCATGTGCTCGTCAACTTATTGAACACATCAGGTACATATCACCATTGATAGACGGTAACATTTTGACTATACTGTTTCGTCTCCTCCTAATTTAGTAACAGTTACTGATCCTGTAAAAAAATTCGGTGATGACTGTCGAGGTTAACTTACAAAACGTTAGCTAAACTGTAACGTCTGAAGCAGTAGGTTGTTTTTGCAGTAACTCAGGCTCCTCGAAGCCGTTAATGCTTTCTCTTGGTCTCAAAGATCATTCAGCGGTACTAATCATCGAATGTCTTACAATGCTTTTTGGCCAATATGCTGTTAGAAGTTGTAACATTCCAATTGTGTCTTGCAGGAGACACTGAAAAGCATCGTTTCAGCTGTTATCGAGAATCGCTTCTGGTGATGGTGTGCTGCCATTGAAAGTTCCTCAATCTGCACTAACATTCCATCCGGGGCTCAACTAGAGCGTCATGGCGTCGGAATCATTCAGCTATCTACAAATAGGGTTGGTCGTTAAGTTGAATTACGTATTTTTACAACCCGTTGTGGTGTTTCGTAATCCAAATTGAATTGTGCTGTGAAATTGAGCTCATTGCGATCCGATTGAGATCAATTTTTTTTATTGATTTTATACTTATCTGACTCAGAAAATGGTAAACCCGCTTCCAAATGTCTTGTAATATTTTCCTTAACGCGCACCAAGGCTAGCTCGAGGAAACCGACTATGAAATCGGTACGATAAATTACAGGTTACACAACAGGATACAAAGCACTCGCATTCTCAAAATTTGAATGTCCGCACTAACACACATCGACACATATTGTACACTAGAATACAACACTAAAAAATTTGCTCCCTGCGATTCAACGGTAACGTGCAGACGCCGCGTACCATCGAAGCACCGACAAAACCGCCCACCGGTGTCCACAACACAGCCGCCATGCTTCATCTTCTTTCTGTAGCAATTGCTGTTTTCCGGCCAAAACATTTATTTGACAGGCGGCGGTGGACTCTGGACATGACATTGCCGTCATGCATCATTTCCATCTCTAACATTTTCGTCTTTGTTGGCGATAGCTTTCAATTGCCTTTCTAACTGCAAATGAGAGAGAAGACATCTTCTGATTACTTACAAGAAACATTCTGATCAACAGATGGTTTATCCGAAACATCTCTCTTTTCTCCGCATAATATAAAAACTCTAACACAAGCGTTCGAGATAGACACGAACCTGGGCATTTTTCAGCTTCTGTCTTTGCAATTGTTCGACAAGATTCCCGACACTGACATTACGGACAGAATTAAGTCGAATGTCTATATGCAGATCAAAATAACACCATCAAAAAGCATTTAATTACTCGAATACCTCTGTTGCAGATTAATGACGATAGACTGCAATTCTCTCTCCCGAGCGGAAGCTGGAGGTATCTGCATCAATGCCGTAAAGCATCGTCAAGCTCTGGTTCAAGCTTAAAGTCCATTAAACAATATATGCAGTAAATAAACCCAGCCTTTACCTGCAAAAGGTCACCGGTGCTTGCGTCAGCGGACTCCCCTTGTATTCCTACGTGAAGCTAAAAGTATTAAACCCAACAAAAATTTGCAGACAAAGCTAAAGGCCAAAAATGTGAGGAAAAATGTGGGGAAGTTACCTGAGGTCTGTTCCACGTATTTGATCAATTTAGCTATTTCGTCCTGTCACATGAAGAAAGAAAGTTGAGACAGAATACCTCTACAAAATGGGGTTAGCAATGAAAACTGGCACATACTCTTTGCAAGGTGTTTTGCTGCAGAATGCATTGTAGTGAAGGGAGAATAGTGGTAGCTGAAAGGGGTGCGGTTGCTGGACCAGTTGAACTTCCAGTAGGACTAAACAAGCAGTTTGAAGGACCCTGGAAAAGAGATAGAAACGGTAATGGTTATTAATGCCTGAAAGATATCCCGCTAAGTTGGACCCCTTTATGAAGTTAAACATCATAAACACGCAAAGTAGACATAAAAACCCGAGTACTGAGCACGAATCTGATGGAAAAACTGAAACCAGTAGGTATCTCAAATAAGAAGCAATGCAATTCTATTGTTGAGAACCAAACTTCGGATAAATAACCAATAACACTCCAGAATATATAGGTTATAAAATATCTGTACCCTGGGACTGAGGTCTGCGGAAGTAACCTTGAAGCGCCCCTTACGTTGGACAACTGCTCCTTCAGAAACATCCTCAGCTGCATAAACAGATGCACAAATGATAAAAGGTTTTTAAAGAGCACAAACAGGTGGAAGAAATCAGACATAAAGAACAAATAATGAGCGCACAGAACTACAAGAGACGAACCAGAAGCATGGCTAATGGAGTCTCTCTTCTGGCGATACAACAACGAACCACTGTAGTTCCGCTCAGGTTGAGGTTTTGCTTGCAGATGATCCCTTCAAAACATATACAATATTTTCAACTCATAGGTAATAGAACCAAACTTTTGCACACAATTGCACAAAAAATACAATGATTGTCAGATGAGGATATCAAAAGAATCACACTGTAAGAGAATAAGACAATGACGGCAATGAGGATGTTAATACACTGAAGTCTATTACCATCAAAACAATATTCGTTACAGTTTCCGGAACTTTCATTGGGCAAGGCTCTAGGTGACAACCATGATTATCATGACAATTTCGACTTTGAAGAAATTTAATGACAATTTAGTTCAACAAAGGATGGTTTGTTCCTCAGTACTCTACATATACAACAAATGATATTATCATGACACTTTCAACACGCAAAATTTAAATTACAGTGTAGTTCCAACAAAGGATGACTCATAACAATGCTCTACTAGGCAACAAGAATGTGCATTGCGCAATTTTTGTGAGGAGCTCTAAGTAGCTATTATACTAAGTCAACAAGCAATTACATTGGGAATTCAAGGAGCGTTTTATTCAGCCAGAGTTAATGAGCATGCAAACAATGCTTGATGCAGGAAAGTGAAAGGGGGGAGGCTCATTTTCTTCTGGTTGAGAAAAGGGGAAAACCAATAGAGCATTTTACCGATGATGTTGGAAAAAAGCACATTAAAAAACCCAATAAACTTCATCATAAGAACACTTACCTCTCACTGTCGCCAATAACCTTTTTGGGAGAAAGCACACTATCCGGTAACAGTGAACCACTCAAAAATTTTTTAGGCTCGAGATTAACATGACGTGGTAAAGAACTACATTGCCCTGAAGTCTCACCTTCACTTCTCCCATTTTCTTGAATGATGTTTTTAGGACTAGACGCACTCACATCATCCTCACAAACATCAAAACAGCCTCTGCATCAGAAAACACCTTGAAAGTAAGACAAAGGAATAAAACAAATCACATTTTAATAACCAAGCAAATATCAATAAATAAAAAGTTAAATCAAGATAAATGGTTATACAGAAAGGAATAATTACAATCCAATGAAATTAAATTGCTAAAGTTTTTACTCTTAAATAAAAACACAAAACATCTCAATAATTTTGGGAAAATCCATAAAGAAAGTTATTACTAGGATGCTACATAAAATGGATAAAATGCAAGAACTTGCAGAAAACAGTTAAAGATATTGAATAATAATAATTTGGCAGACTGCATCACAGAATCTGTTTGCTGACAAAACCAGTTAACGTGATAAGGCTGAAGTTACAAATATGAGTGGATAATACGATTACTCAAAAGAAAAGCATTCATACTTAAGTGCTTGAAGAGGTTTGATAGGAAACGAAGCAAGTGAGCTGTCCAAATCATGCAGATCGTTGAAGCCATCCTATATAGGCAGACGCCGAATGCATAAAATAATTAGAACTTCAAAAAATATGAGACAAGGGAGATGAATTTAAAGGGGTAGTTCGTATACCACCTGATCGGGCACAGCATTTGATTGGATTTCCATCTCAATGGCTTCCCTTTCTGCTGGAAAACTAAAATCTTCATGCTTGTCATTTTGCTTTGTACTTGGTGCATTGTGCATGTTATCCTCCTCAATCTGCAGGCAACAGTATGTCAGTAATAATGTAAATTAAAAATATAAATGATTGATAATGATAAAATGCAAATGTCATGCACGAATCAAACCAACTGTTAGTTATACATAGGCTAGAAATTGATTTACTTACAAGGGCAGCCTGATTTTTTAAATCCTCAAGGTTGAAATTCCAGGCACTGATTCCTCTGATATACTCTTGCTGCAAGAAAGAACATATATTCAGGATGATGTTCATAATTGGGTACTCGAAATCCAGGAATTAGCTTCTAAATATAAAGGAGGAAAATTTGACTACAGAGTCTTGTATAGTGCATGCACACACAGACGTATTCAAAAAGTGCTAAAGATTAGAATGTGGATAGAAAAGAAAGAAGTGAAGGTCGAAAGAAACTTAAATGCTGATGCCTAAAGACCAATCAAGACAACAACTAAACACCCAACTATTTTTATTGAACTTCGAACAACTCTCACCTGTGATAAATGTTCATCCCCATAGAGAGCCTTATTCTGCACAAGAAGATCGGCTTCTTTTGCCTAAAACATAACAAAAAAAAACACCACGTCAAAATTGGGCTGAAATCTGCCACATATCATAACTGAATAATAAAGTACAGAAGAGAATCTGGGAGTAGTAAGAGACCTTCAGCATCCTGAAACGTTCGCCTAATGGAGCAAGACCCTCAAGGATGGTACGAGACAGATATTCAACAGGTCGCGCATGTTTGAAAAAATGGTGCTTCAAAAGTTTCTCTGAAGATGGACGCTTCTTTGGATCCTTCACTAAGCAAGCACCTACCATCTCTTTGAAAGACTGGAAAATGTAGCACTTTCATGAATTAAATTTGAGAATGGGAGATGTGAGTTTCTACTAGCCAACACAAACCTTTGAAAATCTCTTGTCTCTTTCATAGTCAAGGCCTGGGGGTGCATTTTGTAAAGTCATCAGCAAAACCTGCAACAAGGGGGAAAAGAGTGGAGAAAATTTGTAATTCACACAGTAAGCTAAGCACCAGTGAAGCACTTCTCCTCGGACAACCTCATATAAATATAAAAATTGAAGAAAATTACTTTCATCGGTGGATATTTAGAAAATGGGGCGTGACCGTGAGCAAGCTCAAGTGCTGTTATTCCAAATGACCAGATGTCTGCTCTGTAAATGGAGAAACAGGTGAAAATACAACATAAGAAACTTCAAGTTTTCAACCAAACATAAGGCTGCAGAGAAACAAAGCATACAAAGAGAACAACGAAAGTGAGAGATTGGCTAGGTAACCCACTCACTTGAAGTCATATCCATGTAATTGCTGCATAACTTCAGGAGCCATCCTGACGAGAAAGAGACAAAAGCAGAGTATTTTTATATAAAACCTCAAAAACCTTAAGCCAACCAAAAATGGCAAAACGACCTTTGATATTACATCATCCTATATAAGGCTGAAGGAGACGATTAAAAAAGAAATACCAGCATGGAGTTCCAACAAACGTATTTCTGGAACGTTGTCTATCTCCAGTATCGAACATGCATGCGGACACTCCAAAGTCTGCTAACTTGACTGCACCATTAGAGTCAATTAAAATATTCCCAGCCTGAAAATGAAGGTTAAGAACATAAATAAGAATACCAGTGCATCATCCTTCAACATGAACATGTATGGATAAAAGTATGATCAGAAATTTGACGCGCAAGCTTGTCATATACCCAGGAGCAATGTATTAAGAGGCGAAGGCGTCCCATGGATAGCCCCACCTAGGTGTGAGGCGTGAGGTGTGAGGCGAAGCTTCATGAGACTTAAATTTTATACTATATATATAAATATATTATATATTATATATTATATATATAAATATATTATATATTATATATTATATATATAAATATATTATATATTATATATTATATATATAAATATATTATAATACCTTGTAAAACAAATATTCATTGTCATTCAAAAGTGCACGAGTGTATAACTCACATGTACAGAGTTTTGAATAGAGATGCAAACATGACATCATTAAGCGCAGAATTAATCTATGCACAAAAACTAAAAATAAAAAATTCTCATGCATGAAAAGTAACTCTCCTCAGAAAATATTGGTTCCAAGGATACTGGTTTTCTACAAATTGTAGCCAATATCGTCACACTATTTTGTAATGCAGACATCAATAACAAAATCACCTGCCCTAAATGAAGTATACAAAAAATTATTGGTATTTTATAAGATAGTCGATTGTGGTACCTTCACATCTCTATGGATGAGGCCGTGAGCATGAAGATACACGAGAGCTTTGAGAACTTCGTGCAATAAAGTTGCAATAACAGGCTCTTCAAACCCTTCAGGATAAGAAGATTTCATTATATGCAGGCAGGACCCCCCAGCCATGTATGGCATCACGACCCAAAGGCTGTGGCCAGAAGTGAACGAACAATGTGCTCGTAATAAATTTTCGTGATTAATCAAAGTCATTGTATGTACCTCCCGTCGGATACCATCCTGCAAAATTTGACAAGAAAGATAGAATCGTAGATGATACTTCAACATTCCCTACTGAAGCCATGAAGAGATGAGATTGATGCATAAGTTCAATGAGTCCATACATGTTAGACATAGAACTCAAGTGAACAAGATAAGGCAAATATAAACATCACTTAGAAACAAACAAGTTGAAATTATAAATAAAATAAACATACAAATTGTGAGCTGCAAAAGAGAATAAACCACATACCAGGTCGTTGTTACATTTTTCCAGATCAAGAACCTTGATAGCAACTATCTCATTAAGTGGTATACAGAGTGCCCTGTACACGGAAGCGCTGACACCTTCACCAACTTCTTCGTATAATTTATATTCTTTTGCATCCAAAGGAAATCGTTTCTCTGATTCATACTCCATGGCTTCTTCTTATATCACACTATTAAAATACTCTTTATTTCTAGATATCCTGATGAACAACAATAAAGTGTACCCCAAGGAGATAAGCATCAAATCAGTACGGGGTTTCCAATTCGATAGCATTTTCCCCTTCTTCAACACAAAATTGCAGATACATCCAGTAACTCCATCAAGATATTTTTCTCGCCATATGTTTCCATTTATAGCCTAATTAATTTCAGGAACTCGTAAAAGAACACTAACTAATTATACAATATTGACATCTCCAATAGGCAACACTATGATTTCATCTACTACCAAAAAATTATTCACAAAACTTGTCGAACCAGTACGTAGCACCATACAGTTGGAGACCATACAAGAAAAGGAAAGTATCAATCTCAAGCTCTCACAAGACCACCTTGAATGTTTGTCCTATGATGTGCATGCCGATGGCGATGATTGACATCTTAGGAAAACATATGAACAGAAATCCTACAAAATCAAAGAGAGCCTTAGAGCAAGATGGAAAACAAGGAATGACTACTTCAGTGACCCAAGTATATCAAACACATACCAATGAGATTGATTCGTAACAAATTCCAAGAAACAAAATCTAACCCAACAATGGTTAAATGAACACCAAACAAAATCCAAACACAAATCATAGTTCGGTAATCAGCGACCGACCAAGTTCTGTATCCCAAAGTAACCAACTTCGTTGGAAAGTAAGAATCTACTAAAAATTGTATCCGAAAAACTCACAATCTTATAAAATATCTTGTTTGATCAGTTTCCAAACAATCCCCACTCCCAGAAAAGCAAAAGACACAATCACCCTAGTTCAACTTTCAGCAAATTCATGCTTCTCTTCAACAATTTACTCATCATCTAAAAAAATAAAAACTTATTTGCAGTACAAGTTAGATAAGAATTGCGTTGCTGCAATCTACCATTCCAAATTTCCACATTTTCTTAATCAAATTCCAAAAATGCCAAACCATCTGAAATCATCCAAACCAAAATCCCAGTCGCCCATTTACCAACCCCACCAACCAAAAGCATCAGATTCTCATCACAAACATTAAGAAATCAAGTAAATTAACCAAAAACAAAAACTTTTAATTGCTGCTTAGTAAAGTCATAAGCTTGATCAGAAAAGTCAGCTAAAATTCAACCGCTTTAAGCGGGCTGACACTCACCAGCGAGAGTACCGAGTGCGTCGGACCAGTTCCGTACCAGAAGGTGCACAACTGAATCCGAGTTTTGCTTCTGACAAAGATTCAGACGGAAATGGGTGAACCCTCTTCTGCCCCTATCCCGACAAAAACGACGTCGATTCAGCTCGATTTGCTAGTCGATTGAAATCCCCCGATTGTCTCTCTCCTCTTCTATCTCCTCCCCTTGGCTCTATATCCTACTGTCTCTGAGACTTAGGTCCTTAGATCGAATCTTTCACCGTTTTGTATTAGGAATTTTAAAAAAGCTATGGATATTATTTACTTTAATGAAAAATTATATTTTTTTATTATTTATTTTACTTTTTATTTTGTTTTTAATCATTAAAATTTAAAAATTTTAAATCATTTTCATTAGTTTTTTTTTTTTTTTTGCTTCGTTTTCTAAAAATTTAAAAAATAAATTTAAATACATACTACAGCAAGACAAATAAAAGATGCTCTTTCTTGTGCCTTCATTTTTGGTCTCACTGGGATTGACAAACGAGTCGTGTTTATCCTGCTTGTATTGTTTTTGTGTCATGTTTATTATTTTTGCAAGTTGTATTATGTCAAACTCATTATCTTAACGAATTTTTAACAAGCAACCTCATAATGACATGATTCATTAACGGTCGCGTCGTCTTATATTGAATTAAATTGTCGTGCAAAAAATTGTCATACCTAATGTCTATATCTACAGACGATATCTTATCAGTTTCTTAACAGGATGACTCGATAACAACGCGAATCATTAATGAATTCTTAACGAGTTTTTAATGGGGGCTCGATAACATGAATCATTAACAGGTTAACATGAAAACTATTATTTTGTGCAAGTCAACGGATTGTGCAATAAATTGGTGAGAGAGGATCCTCGCCGGATCCTCTTTGTGAGGATTCTGAGGATCCTTCAATCACATATGTTCATCGTACATCGTACGGTCAGTTTTTGTCAGGTAATGTTTATATTCAATTTTAAATAAAAAAAATTTACAATGATTTCTGACCACACAATATACGATAAACAAATGTAATTAAAAGATCTCTAAAATCCTCATAAAAAGAATCTAAGAATGATCCTCACAAAGAAAATCTGACAATGACGCTCCTAGTAAGCGGGTAAGCCAAATCTCAGTCCCCCAGAAATGATTAGGTGAGAAAAAATAAAACAATTTGTTATTTATTTGTGAGGAAAATTCAAATGAAATATATAATTTTGGTAGAATTATATTCTGTAATTTTTCCACAGAGCAGCCAACCGTGATTGCACAGCGAGGTGGGGCCCGGTGATGAGATTTTAATTGGACTTGGTCAGTGAATCGGGGATGTTGTTGCATGCAGGGGATCCGAATCCGTGATTTTTGGATTTAGAACGGATTATTTACTATCTTGGGCTTGGGCTATGCTGTTCTCAACACACATATGATAGTGGGTTGGGCCTTTAGTGCATTTAAAACAACTTTGCGACCCATACGTATTAAGATGGGCTTGAAGTCGTCTTACTAAAATGGGCTTGGCATTTCGGTTGAGCTTTTTTTTTTTTTTTTGGAATAATGATATTTTGTTTTATGAAATATTATGGCGAAATCACATGATGAGTCACACATAACAATAAGTTAACGAACGGATAATTTATGCAGCTCGAACTCTAAATTTCTCACTTACAAATAGATAAAAGTGAAAGGAATATTACTGGATTGTAGTGTTATCACTTTTAGTTTAGTTGTTTGAAGAAAGTCAAGATTCCGACATATCTTTAGGTAAAGGTACTCGAGGATAAGGAAAGTCGTATAGTGAGTCAAGCTCAATTGTGGTTCCCTTTCCTCCTATATGTGCGATTAGATTACCTTTCTCATTTGCTTAGTCTCACTTCATTTGTCCTTTCTTCCGTCTCTATGTCTATTTCTCAATAGGCAATGAATGAACAACAATAACTCTATTGTACATAAACACATACAAGCTACTAGACCTGTAAACGGGTCGGGTTTGGGTCGGGTTCAATCCTACCCGTTAAGTTAACGGGTCATCTGAACCCGACCCGTTTCACCCGTTAACAATTAGTATTATTATTTTTTTTTTGTATAGAGTTTATTTTTTGTTGTTAAGATTTTACTGAAATTACTAAAACATCCTCAACTAACTGGTCTAACAGGTTGATCCAAAGTGACCCGTTATTTAACGGGTTGTTAAAGGGTTCACCCGTTAGTGACCCGACCTGTTAAACATCCACCCAAATACTAATATTAACGGATCAGGTTAACGGGTCGGGTCCAAAATGTCAGGTCTACAAACTACCTTTTTTCCATTTTCAAATAAAAAAGAAGATGCTCAAGATTACAATTTATACAATACAGATCACTATTTTATTACGACGTATCTTTCCTGTCTTGATTGAATACATCGATCTACTACATCAATTTCGTAACGAGTTGGACAGAGAGACGCAAGAGCACGTTGATTGACTTCCAACAATGTTAATGGCCAAGGATTAGTTGTGGTTGGTTATTTTAGTCATGTCAAAAGCAGTCTAATCGTGTCATAAAACTTTGTTATTTGCGATTAGAGCCAACGTATCAATATTTTGACACGTGTATGAGTTTTTGTATTTAGCAATGATTAAGATGTGCAATTAATTAATGGTTGTTGAAGAGTATGGCCCAACATAAAAATTGTACATACTATATGAAGTGAATTTGCACAAGTAAAGCGTGACAAATGGCAATGGCCGCATGATGCGGATATCATATTTTTCGCAGAACAATACTTGACAATTTATAAACGACTCTATAAATATCACATATGTAAAAAATCAATTAAAACTAAGATTGTTTAGTCATCAAACTAATTAAAAACAAATTAACGGTATTGGTAAAAATATTACGAACCGTCTATGTATTTACTACAATAGGTTGACTAAACAACTTTAGTTTTAATTTATTTTTTTGCAGAGATGATCTTTACAGTATGATTCATAGTATTAACGATTTTGATTTTAAGCACAAAGCTCTATGATTAAAATGTTAAGAGTTTTGAGTAGAAGTTCTTACTCATCTTTGAGTAACTAAGTATTATTATTTTCAGCACTTATTACGTGTGTAATTTCTTTGTGGTCTTAATCATGCTCGATGTGTATTAAATTTATGACTGAAAATTAAAAAAAAATATTAAAATTTTTCAATACGTATTAATCAATAATACGAGCCGCAAAAATGCTGCAAATAAAATAGACGGAGCAAATTTGAACAACATGATGTGCAATTGTGCATGGCTCGTGATATATCATCATCAACAATTCCACGAAGTGGTGGGAGGTGGGCCCGCAACAAGGACATGAAATGGAGCCCCATCGTAATGGCACGTGGCACAGTGAGTGCGTCCCAATTTTACCCCTATAATTTATGCGTCACCTCCTAAGCATGTGACTCTTTTTGTCGGCCGGATGAGAACTCACTCGGGTCTACTACACACAAAGTGACTCCTCAACTTTTATTTGCTTGAAGAAACTTAAAATTTAAGTTAACTATCACAGGATAGTTATGTGGTAGGGAATGAATTTTAGGTTTTTAGTTTATACGATACGTCTTGAATTTGATTTCTAGATTTGGTAAATCACACGATGATGGTAAGAAGGAGGTTTCAATGACTGTGAGTCCTTCTGGCCCCGAAAAGAAAAGACTGTGTGACGAAGGCATCATCTGACTTGAATTTAGTTAAGTCAGATTTTAATTAACCACCAAATGTGTTTTGTACTTAATTATTATCAGAAGACAAGATTTTACAACTCGCGACCGAAGTTTCAATTGATCATCTTTTTCATCATTGTTATAGTGCTTCATTTGGATTGAGCATGCGATACCACATCGCCAATTAATTTTTAGGGTACAAATTATAACAGCGGAGAGTAATGCTATCAAAACAGCTTGTGGCATTGTCCGCAAAGAAAATACAATAGTACATGAGTTTTGGCCTTTCGTGAAAATATTTGTGGATGAAATGTTTCCTACAAAAGCAATCTCGAACCGACCTTGACGAAGCTTATAAATGAGTCTATATCATCACTAAAAGACTATTTAAATAGAGGGTACATTTATTTCCACGTACTCATCCTAAAGGATTCTGCAAGTTTGGTCCTTATTTTTAAGTTAATTTTTGTGCGTGATGATGTGTAACGTGCTTCATGTAACATCAAGCTGCCTTAGAAGCTAGAAGACTAAGGTGATGACTAGGCACGGTTCTAACTTTTGTTTGACCACAAACTACCACTGAAGGAGGAGACACGGAAATCTGTGTCAAAACTTTAAATTTTGTGTTACATGCGGTGGTCCTGAAGGAACGGAGGTGATGACTAGGCACGGTTCTAACTTTTGTTTGACCACAAACTACCACCGAAGGAGGAGACACGGAAATCTGTGTCAAAACTTTAAATTTTGTGTCGCATGCAGTGGTCCTGAAGGAACGGAGTGACTTTCAAAAAGTAGAGAACTACACTAAAATTAAACGGACAAGTTAAATTTGCAAAACCAAAGATGACGGTAAAGTTCACATCACTAAATTACATATGATTTCTGTACTAGTATTAGTACTGGTATTTCTCGTTACTTATGAGAAAGTGTTGAGAATAAGTTTAATATTGTTGGAGGTTGCACTTTGTATGAACTTATATACAAGTCAAGCTACTTTTCATATTGTCAATTAATTTTACGATAGCACCATAATTTTTTTTTGTAGTATCAGAGCAAATTCCCACAAGTGTGAAGTCCAACGGCCACACGTGCTCTAACCCAATAAGTTTAATGGTAATTATCATGCTAACATGTAAAACATTGTACTAAAAACATGAGGTGTTAGTGAGTCCAGAAAAAAAAAATCTCACTTTGAGAAAGCATCATTAGTGTTTCGCATAATACAAACTGACTCTCTATACAGATAAGGTAAACATGTTTAAAATTTAAGGTAATCACAAGTTAAATAACTCAATAAAAATGATAGTTACGTTAAAGTTAGAATTATATACATATGTAATAACATAAATTCTACACAGGCACATTGAAATTCCTCAAGCTCTTCTCTTTTTTTTCTTTTTTTTTCTCTGCTCGATTTTCCTCTCGTTTCTCTCTCTAAATTTGTGGCACAACTTAACTCTATCCTATTTTTAAATAATTATCAAATTTCCGATATAAGCATACTATGTTCTTCCGTAAAATTTATAAATGTCGTTTTTTTTACAAGCAACGATAAATTACCAATTCATTCATCATCTCAAACAGTACATATCGTAGTTGTAGAAGAAGCGAGAAGGTTGGACTCGAAGTCAAGAGGGACGGAAGGGGACTAGAGCAAGCAAGCAGCAACACAATCAGCCACTTGTCCGGCAAAGATTGTGACCGATCTTCATGCAACCCTACGTCACCTTTCATTGTCCACAGGCTCATACTACATCCAAAACAAGCCCCAATAGGCATTAGGAGTCCCAATAATTACTTCCATTTATATCGTATTGGTACACCGTGATACAAATGTTACTTAAATACCGACGCATTTTATAACAATTTTACTTGAATTTTAACGCATTTATTATTCACGTATTATTAGTAAATTCTGAATTTATATACTGTTAGTTTTATTATGCGTTGAACTGATAATATCACGTGACGGTGGTGATCCATAGCAGTGATTTCGTGGATCACGTCCTATTTTATCTACCAATAATATATATCCACTTTCTCTCTCTTTGTCCCAGCTTGTTTTTGCTTATTAAAGCGGCAAAGCAAACTACTTACTCATACAAAGTTCACTTATCTCTCTCTCTCTCTCTCTCTCTCTCTCTCTCTAGATTTTGAGCTGAAAAAAACCAAACCACCGGGCACAAGCAAGAGATCTCCGCAGAGCCTGCAATGGAAGTAAGGAATTCTCTGAAACACAACTTCTAGGGTTTCCTCAAATTCCACCGACCTAGTTTTATAGGCTGTATACAAAGCTTGCCATTTTCGTTGATATTTAAATCAACCCTTTTTTCTTATTTATTTATTTTTTACTATATTTTATATGAAACAAATAATCAGTATGGAGCTTAAAGATGCAAACTTTGTGCACCCGCTTTGTTACTCTGGGTAAGCAAGGCATTGATTCAATCAATGTTCTTATGTGTTGCTCAAGTTTCGATCTTTGAGCTCCTCCTCCAGTGGGGTTTCGTGAATTTTGGGTAGATTTGTGTTAATTATCTGGTACTCCATTGGCGTAGATTGGTGCGGAATTTCGCTTTCGTTGGTGAAATCGTTTGCTTAATTTCGTCGAAAGTTCGTGTTTTTGGAAGTTGGTGTGACTTGTTTTGTTGTTTGGTTGGTGATTTTCCCGGAAAGTGAAAGGGAAATGTGGGTAGAAATTTGAGTGAGGAGTGAGGAAAAGGAAAAATACCCCTCGATTTTGAGGTGGAAAACGCTGCGAAAATGACCGAAGGGCGGAGGAGGAGAGGGATACATTTTAGCAAACTGTATTCGTTTTCTTGTATTCGATCTCCTTTCGTTGATACTCATCCCCAAATCGGGGAAAGAGGGTACTCGAGGGTGGTGCATTGTAATGAGCCGGATAGTCCGGAGGCGCTTCAGTTAAGATACGGGGGAAATTATGTTTCGACTACCAAGTACACGGCAGCGAATTTCATTCCCAAGTCTTTGTTTGAGCAGTTTAGGAGGGTTGCCAATATATATTTTCTTGTTGTAGCTTGTGTCTCGTTTAGTCCGTTGGCGCCTTTTAAAGCTGTTAGTGTTCTTGCACCGTTGTTAGTGGTGATTGGAGCTACTATGGCTAAGGAAGCTGTTGAAGATTGGCGGCGAAGAAAACAGGTAAACGTTTCTGGATTATCTAGATGTCGATGCATTACACATTTTGCACTGTCGATTTTACTAGTCATTTGAAGCTGTAGCTTAAGCTTATTTAGTCATGTTTGGATTAATATGTAAAATCTGGTGTATAGTTGGATTAGAATTATGGTTCTCGATTAATCGGACAATGAACATATATGTAGTAATTTTTGTTGCCACAGTGTATTAAGATTTTGCACCGGTTGAGATTGTACAGATTTCTCTTATTTATATGTGCTTACTTTCTATATCCAAAATTGGTGCTGCATGATTGGAAAGAGCAACATTATTACGAAATATCTTCAAATTAATAGATTGATGATTAATTATTTGTTTGTCCTAATTGGTTTGGCTATAAATTTGAAATTGTTTCAGGACATTGAGGAGAACAATCGAAAGGTTAGAGTTTATGGTAGGAATTATACATTCTATGAGACCAGATGGAAGAAACTCCGGGTTGGTGATATTGTGAAGGTCCACAAGGATGAGTACTTTCCTGCTGATCTTCTGTTACTTTCGTCAAGCTATGAGGACGGAATTTGCTATGTTGAAACTATGAACCTTGACGGAGAAACTAATTTGAAATTGAAGCATGCATTGGAGGTGACATCTCATCTTCAGGATGAAAAATCCTTGGAAAACTTTAATGCGGTGATCAAGTGTGAGGACCCAAATGAAAATCTGTATTCATTTGTTGGCACTTTGTTCTATGATGGAAAGCCTTACCCGCTTTCCTTACAACAGATGCTCTTAAGAGACTCTAAGCTGAAAAACACCGAATATGTCTATGGTGTTGTTGTCTTTACCGGTCACGACACAAAAGTGATGCAGAATGCGACAGATCCTCCTTCAAAGAGAAGCAAAATCGAGAGGAAAATGGATAAGATAATCTACATTCTTTTCAGTACTCTTGTTGTGATAGCCTTTACTGGATCTGTCTTTTTTGGAATCAACACTAGACGAGATATAAGTGGTGGAAAAATGAGAAGGTGGTATCTTCGTCCAGATCATACAACTGTATTTTATGACCCCAAAAGAGCAGAACTTGCAGCTTTTTTCCATTTCTTGACTGCCCTTATGTTGTATGGATATTTAATACCAATATCTTTATATGTATCGATTGAGATTGTGAAGGTATTACAGAGTATATTCATTAACCAAGATCGGGAAATGTATTACGAGGAAATGGATAGGCCGGCTCATGCACGCACATCTAATCTGAATGAGGAACTTGGTCAGGTTGATATGATACTTTCTGACAAAACAGGCACATTGACATGTAATTCCATGGAGTTCATTAAATGTTCGATAGCAGGCACTGCGTATGGCCATGGTATAACAGAAGTGGAGAGGGCACTGGCAAACAGAAGGGACGGAGTTGATGGACTGCATGAAACTGGTAATGTATCATCTGATGTTTTAGATAGTGCTAGTTATAATGTTGACTCTGGAAAGTCAATAAAAGGTTTCAACTTTAGAGACGAGCGCATCATGAATGGGCAGTGGGTCAATGAACCTCATTCAGATATCATACAGAAATTTTTTCGGGTTTTAGCAATCTGTCATACGGCCATTCCAGTTGTTGATAAAGCATCAGGAGAAATAACCTATGAAGCAGAGTCACCAGATGAAGCAGCTTTTGTCATAGCTGCCAGGGAGCTTGGGTTTGAGTTTTTCGAAAGGACACAAACAAACATATCATTGCATGAGTTGGATTTTGAAAGTGGGAGGAAGGTTGATAGGTGAGTTCCATTCATACTTTGACCTGTTTATTTTTATATAAAAGCTCCTTATATTGTTTACGTGGCTGGGAAGCCATAACTTCTGACACATATTTAGCTAAATTAAGTACCCAATTATGGGCTGTTAGAACCTGGGTAAAACATTCCCACTTTGCGTATTTAATTCTGAGTCTAGAAATAGATCGATGGCCCAGGATTAACTACTCACTACACCCTCTGTGTTGTATAATACATATATGGCATGCTCCTACCTACACATCTGTTACAATTCAGTGATTTTAGTCTTAATATGACTAAGTTTATTTATCCCAGGGAATACGAGCTTCTTCATGTCCTGGAGTTCAGCAGTTCTCGCAAAAGGATGTCAGTAATTGTAAGGAGTCCAGAAAATAAATTATTGCTCCTTTGCAAGGGTGCAGACAGGTTAGACTCTTGAGTGCTCATGCTTAAGGCTCACGTTTGAAGTTGCAAGTTGGGTTTTTATAATTCCATGGTTTTCATTTATCTGTACATATTCAGTGCGATTCTGGAAAGGCTTGCAAAAGATGGGCGGCAGTTTGAGGATCAGACCAAGGAGCACATTCATAGATATGCTGAAGCAGGTTTACGAACCTTGGTGATTGCATACCGCGAGCTTGGTGTAGAAGAATTTGAAATATGGGCGAAGGAGTTTGTGAAGGCTAAAGCTTCTGTCACCGAAGGTCGAGATGTACTGGTGAACGGAGTTGCTGATAAGATTGAAAGGGACTTATTTCTACTTGGTGTGACGGCTGTTGAAGACAAACTGCAAAAGGGGGTGAGTACTGAATTTTGATGGTTTTTTTTTTTTTGTTTGGTGAGTCGTTTCACCTGGATTAGATTATTGTTATTTTGTCCACCCTTGAGTTTGGAGCCCTGTACAACTTGACATTACGTGAATTGGAAGTTCATATCACTAAACAAAAAACTAGGGCCCATTTTTTACTGAGAAAAGGTTTGTTTGTGTTCATTTCTGTACGGATATTGTTCTCTCGGATGCAGGTGCCTGAATGTATCAGTAAGCTTGCCGAAGCTGGGATTAAGATATGGGTATTGACGGGGGATAAAATGGAAACTGCAGTTAACATTGGGTATGCTAGCAGTTTTTGTGCTTGGATTATATTTTTGTAATACTGCATTTTGTGCTTAGATTATATTTTTCTGCAAGTTACAGGTTACAAGTATTGTAAATTTTACAGGTATGCTTGCAGTTTACTTAGACAAGATATGAAACGGATTGTCATCTGTCTCGATTCACCAGACATAAATGCCTTGGAGAAACAAGGGGATAAAGAGGCAGTTGAGCAGGTACAGAATTCCTAAAGCAAAAATCCAAGACATTGTTTTTTCCCCTTATTTTTTCTTCTTCCGTGGTGTAGTTTCTGAAACCATGAAACCATGATTGTTTTAAGGCTTCTCTTGCAAGCATAAGGAAGCAAATTGAAGAAGGCATTTCACAAATTAATGAATCTAAAGGAAGTTCAAACCAACCTAAATCGTTTGGCTTGGTAATTGATGGGAGGTCCTTGGAATTTTGTCTCAAGAAGGATGTCAAAAATTCTTTTTTTGAGCTTGCAATTACTTGTGCTTCTGTTATATGCTGCCGCTCTACGCCCAAACAGAAAGCTCTTGTAAGTATCTCGATCATGCTCATGAGCATATCCATTCAAATCAACAACAGTTTTTTCGTAAGGCGTTGCTGACATCAAATAATCAGATAGAACTATGAAACCTGTGCAGGTTACAAGATTGGTAAAACTCGGAACCGGTAAAATAACACTTTCTGTTGGTGACGGTGCAAATGACGTTGGCATGCTTCAAGAAGCTGATATTGGAGTTGGCATTAGTGGTGTTGAGGGGATGCAGGTGACAATATTTGTTGTGTTAATCTGATTTTTTACGGGGTTTTTTTTTTTCAAGATAAGTAACTGGAAATCAGTGCAATCTTGAAAGTGAGTTAGAGGATGTGTTTGTCTATTACACTATTCACCAAATTAGAGTACTTTTGAAAGAGAGAATAGAGCATGCGTCTGTCTACAACGCTATTTGCCTGCAATTGTTTGTTTTTGGTGATGGACTCTCAGACATATAACTTGCATATTTTTTATTTAAGACCCAGCTTCTGATTCCATTTGATTCCTGAATGCAGGCGGTGATGGCAAGTGATTTTGCAATAGCTCAATTCCGTTTTCTGGAGCGTCTCTTGCTTGTACATGGGCATTGGTGCTATAGGCGCATATCAATGATGGTAAAACTATGCCTCTTATAATTGCAACAAAAAAATATTTGAAAAAGAAAGTAATAGATTTCATACCCGGTTGATACGTGCTGATCTTTTCTTTTTGGTTGATGCAGATATGCTACTTCTTCTACAAGAACATTACATTTGGGTTTACTCTGTTTTGGTTTGAGGCCCATGCTTCTTTCTCCGGTCAACCTGCTTACAACGACTGGTACATGTCATTCTACAATGTCTTCTTCACATCACTCCCTGTAATTGCTCTTGGCGTCTTCGATCAGGATGTTTCTGCACGGTTCTGCCTCAAGGTATACAATTTTCTCTTTTGTAGAGTTTATATTCAAATAGGGGAAAATAATATGATATTCAGGGTGAATGAGTGATCCACACGATATAGTGGTAAGGTGACAATTGACTGCAAATTCACGATTTACGCTCTATATACTATATCTTTGTATGTTGTAATTCCATCTTCTGGTAGTAAGTATCAAATCTAGTAACAAGTTCTTTACAGATGTTAAGAACCAAAAGGCGTATAATTATCGTCATGGCTTGTCATATTTATTGTTTATTTTCATCTTTTTGGACTGGAATTTTTACAGTTCATGCTTTGTTCTTTTGACAGTATCCGTCCTTGTATCTGGAGGGAGTGGAGAATATCCTCTTCAGCTGGCCACGAATACTCGGTTGGATGGTTAATGGCGTTTTGAGCTCCATAATTATCTTCTTCTTCACCACCAATTCCATGATTGGCCAAGCTCTCCGAAAAGATGGTAAAGTAGTTGACTATGAAGTCCTAGGGGTCACAATGTACTCTTGCGTAGTTTGGGTCGTAAATTGCCAAATGGCGCTCTCCATCAACTACTTCACCTGGATCCAGCACTTCTTCATCTGGGGCAGTGTCGCCTTCTGGTATATATTCTTAGTGATATACGGCTCTGTCTCACCAAGCGTATCCACAACAGCACACAGAGTTCTCGTCGAAGCCTGTGCTCCCAGTCCTCTGTTTTGGATGGTCACCCTTCTCGTTACCATCTGCACTTTGCTGCCGTATTTCTCATACAGGGCTTTCCAGACACGGTTCAAACCAATGCGTCACGATGTAATACAACAGGAACGGTTAAATGGCTCAGACAACGAGACTTCCGGTGAATTGCCTCTGAGATTCAGTAGCAAACTGCAGCACCTGAAGCAGAGATTGAGGGAAAGAAGGTCGTGAAACGCGGTCCCGGGACCGAACTTTGTGTATGTAATCAGGGGATAGTTTGGTTTTGTGAATATGTTTGACAGTTTGAGAGAGGTATTCTTAAGAAAAGTCAGGTAGGGCAAATGGCCAATTAGTGTGTTGTAGATTAAGGGCTTTGTAGTTTTCTACCATGTAAAGCTGATATATATCATCAAATTATCAAACAAAAAGGGAAACCCCAGTGTGGCAAAAGCTTAAAGCGAGTGGAATCAAAATTAAGAGTTGGTTTATATGTGGTTCAATATCTTAGTGGATCGGCTGTTGGTTTTCTACTTCTGCGTTTGAAACTCCCTCCTCTTGTAAATTTTTTGAAAAGAGACGACACTATATTAATGCAAATGAAGGTTACATCAAATTTTGGATGAGGAGATCCTGAATAATATCAGGAGAATCCTTGAACCAAACTATTATGTTGCCAATTCAAACGGAGAATCCTTGAACCAAACTATTATGTTGCCAATTCAAACGGCAAACTGAGCTAATCTATGGGCTACCCCATTACAGGTTCTCGGGACATACAGGAACTATTTAACTTGAAAAGTCGCCGCTACCTGCGACATGTCCTCCGCAAGCAAGCCAATCGTAGAAAAATCACTAGTGTGATCTCAACCACGATTTGTTGTACACCCAGTGTCATTTGTACTTCCATTTTCACATTGTTCGATAAACAAGTTCAATGCGATTCAGATTCCAACTCCTCATCAATTCAGTCCCTCAAATTCAATTCCTCCAATTTCGGTTACAAATTAGTAAACATGTCAAAAATGTCCTTCTAGAGGAATAGAACACCGCCACCGGCGCCACCAGCTGCAGCCACTAAAAGTAGATTAAAACCAGCAATCGCAGCCTGTAGATTTGACATTGCTCTATGAATTAACAATAAAACACCATGATTAAAAATGACAGTGCATGCACAGATAAAGATTAGATATAAATGCATGGTGATTACTGCAAATCTTATCCCCCACTAAATTAACCACCCACTAGCCCTGCGGATCAGCATCGACATCAAGAAAATAACTAAGATATTATATATTAGTTTTGGGATTAACACTAATCACTGTTTAAGCGCAACCCAATAAGACGTTTGGCAAATTGGCATGCATTGGATCTGGCTGGCGTGGCATTGTTTATTGAGAAGCCCAAAAGTGCTAGTCTGCCAGGAGAAGGTCACAGTGCTTTTGCTGTTGCCATGTACTTTTGAAATAAGCACTTTTGACGAACTGAACACAATCTTCTTTTTCTAGATCTTTTTGGTAAATGCGTTGTGGCCGGACTCGGTACTCAGAAGATCTTCGTAAAACGATATTTAACGGATTTTATGATTATTTGGGAACTTCGTTTTTCCTTAAAAGACAGCGGAGACTTTGACATTCATGACCAAATGGTTGGCTTCTCCCCGACTGTCAAGACGTTTTTCGTGTTTGCCTAAATGCTAAAGCACTCCAATTGCTTCCAAATGTATTTTTTCAGTATACGGAGACAGCACATGTCATTATATAATTAGAGGAATTTTTTTTTTCAATTGTCTCTCTAATTGTATAATGACATGTGATGTATCGCCTGTATTTTGAGCACACCGAAAAATCTCTCTTTTATTTAGGTAGAAACACTGGTGACAAATCACAATTGACGTATGCATCACTCTTGTGCGTGTGTGTGTGTAAGTAATCATAATTCACGTATAATGTATGAGTTTGTCATTTATATGTAAGGATGAATGACTTCTTAATTGTAAAGAGTTGAGCTTTGTTATGTTAAGTTGACCTTTAAATGCAAATATATATTTTTTTTAACATAACCGTCGTTTGTTGTGCTCACTTCTTGAAATAAGGGGACGAGGAGCCAGAAGGAACCTAACAAACCCCAACCTTTCACGTTGAAATTGGTCATCAAGTTGCTCTGCTAAGTAGGTTGGGCAATGATCCTTTTGTAAATTCACATATGAAACTGTTGAAATGTTACACATCGACCGTATCAATAAGAAAATAAGAGTTTAAATATCTTAATGTCACTCCAACTAACACCGACGTCTTTTGTGATAAAACCTCACACCTGACGGATTGTGCAGGTGGTAAGTACCAAGTTAGGGACAATATCGATGTTGTTGGAAGTGTGCATTCGGCCATGTTGTTGGAAGTGTGCATTCAACCCGTCTTTCTAATAATTCTACATGGTATCAAAGTCAGGGAGCGAGCTCATACTGTACTGCCACGTGATGGGTGGGTCCCCTTGGCCCCTCGCGATGATGGTGGGTCTCTTGGCCCCGCGTGTAGGGTGAGTCCATTTGGCTCCACATGGTTGTCGATGTATAGATATTCCACGTATGACCCACTAATTGGATCCCACGTGATATGACGTGTTGAAATGTCTCATATCGGCCGTATCAATGAGAAAATAACAGTTTAAATATCCTAACCCCACTCCAACTAACACCGTGCCTTTTGTGATAAAACATCATACCTGACGGATTGTGCAGGTGGTAATTACCAAGTTGGAGACAATATCGATGTTGTTGGAAGTGGACATTCGGCCCGTCTCCCTGATAATTCTACATAAACCTTGTTAAGACTTCTCCTTCCTCAAAATGATAAAACTCAATAGATTTCTCGTAACATTTCTGCAACGACCACACAAGCTGGCAAGATTAATATAGACCATTCAGCTAATAGGAGCAACAAACCATATGTACAAACTACGTAGTGCAGGGACGCAACAATGCAGAGTAATGTTATGCACCATTTTTAATCGTTATATCTTTCGCGTGTAGAATACTTGATCGAACAACAAACGTGCAAATAAAAATATGTATATTCGTATGTTTAAAATGCTTAGAAAGATATCAAAGAATCAGAAATATCCATACACATAAGGTCACCAATTAGGCAACGATACATATAAAAAACCTCATAAGTCAACTATTGGAGAAATTTTTCAGTTCGTCGGGAACATGGTCATGTACATCAAGTGTCATAATACAATTTGTTGAATTTTTTATATGCACAATAACATTCCACCTAAGATTTTGACATCTCATTTGGAGATGCTCTTATATAATTGGAGGAAAGTTTTTTTTTTTTTTTAAGTGTCCTAATTGTATAATGATGAGTGGCGTACCGTCCTGTACTCATGTTACATTTAAAAAACCTCTCATTTATTAAGGTGAAAACACTAATTCGTCGAGAATATGATCCGGTACATCAAGTGTCATAATATAATTGGTTGAATTTTCTCTTAAAAGTTTTGAATCAATTGTATTATTATACTTAGTGAACCGAACTGTGTTATCTCTTTCTCCAACTATTGGTAGGGATTTTTTTTCTAAAATATTAATATACACGTAACTCGCACTTGGCATGGTTTTGTGGCTTCTTGTGCTTCCAATGGGGAGTCTATTTTTTTTTCCTGAATTTAGGCCAAATTGCACAATAATAATAATAATAATAAATTAAATATTTCTTCCAAAACAGGTTAACATATCCCATCAATATAGCTACTCTGTCAATTATCTACGGCTACACTGTTTTCTTCGGATGCACAAATTTCCTTCTAGAAGTCCAGGTGGCCCCCACGAGGATGGCATGCAAGATAGTATCTCAGGTTCTAGAACACAAAAATTAAGTGCACACACTCCTCTTTTCCGTATTTTTTTTTGTTACAATACTTACATATTGTAATACAATTATCAACAGACGATCCAAAAAATAATAAGCTCGTTTGAAAGTGTTTTTAAAATGATTTTGAGCTTGTTTAGATGTGCTTTTAAAATAACTAAAAGCGCTTTTGGAGAAAATATTTTTAGAAACAATCATTACTAAAAATGCTAGTAAATCCTGGAAAGCACTTAAAGTGCTTCCTGGAAAAAGCACGTAACTGATGCTTTTTGTAGAAAGCACTTTAAGTGCTTTTGGAACCCAAAAATATTTTCTCTAAAAGCACTTTCAGTCATTTTAAAAGCACTTTCAGTCATTTTAAAAGCACATCCGAACGAGCATTTGATAAGAGTGTTTATTGAACCAATCTTTAAAAAAAATGCAAGTGAATTCTTAAAAACCATTTGAAGTGTTTCCTGCAAGAAGTACATAGCAGTTGTTACCCGTAAGAACTCAAAAGTACTTTCACAAAAAATAATTTTAATTATTTACAAGCAGTTCTAAACGAGCTAGACATCTCAAATCAAAAGAAAATTGTAAAGTTTCTAAACGAGCTCGACATCTCAAATCAAAAGAAAATTGTAAAGTTACTTTACAATCACATCTTGATAATTTATTAAGAACTTTAATGAAAAACTCTCGGTACTATTCACTTTAACGAAAAATCATATTTTTACACTAAAAAGTCAATCATGATACTATTCACTTTATCATTTATCTTATCCTTATCGTTAAAACTCAAAATTTTCAAACCCTTTTCATTAGTTTTCCTTAATTTATTTGGTTAAAAATATTTTTTGCGCGATTAAAAATAGTATTAAAATCTCATGAAAAATGTCAAGTTCCTAATACCTTTCTATTTTCCACGCACCGATTTCTTTCCATCTGTCTTCCTCAATATCCACATGCTCTGCTTTTCTTATCCGTTTTTGCCACCGTATCCAGAAACGCGGACACGTGCGTCCAGGAAGCTCACGTGCTGACGTGGATGCAGTTATGAAAGTACGTAACGCCGAACGTGTGAATAAGGAAAGTTTACCAAAGTATCTCCCGCCGTAACTCAACACGCCCTCTCAACTCTTCACCAATACACTAGAAACATGAAAAGCACTCAAAACATGATGTCATGACATTCGATATCAAATCTTCTGAACTCAAAACGCTCTACAGCACTTTTGTGCTTTATTTATTTATGTAAAACGTGTTTTTTTTACTCAATTTATCTTAGTATCGTATTTTTTTTATTGAAGAGATTTTGAAAAGTTAACACATCAAGTGGCGTTTAAATGAATGATCAAGTGTCAATAAAAGATATAATTAACATAGAGATTACTAAGAGCTCGTTTGAAAATACATTTAAAATGACTGAAAACGCTGCTTTAAAAAATCACTTTTAGTATTGTTCTAAAATTTACTTGTATTTTTACGAAAGATTAGTTTCAAGAATATTTTTATCAAAAACGCTTTTAACTCTTAGTTTGAAAGCTTTCACACTAATATCACACCTTCAATAATTAATAATTGATTATTACAACCATGCCTTTTTTAATCTTCCAACTTAACACCGTCCTATATAAAAGCATACATGGAAGCCAAAGCGCCACAACCACCAATTCTCAAACGCACCAAGAGCGTCCAAAAAAATTATCCTACGACAAGAAAATATGCAAAACGACGATTTCGAACAGGGACTCGTCTGTCCCAGCTTCAGCTGCTACTCCTCCGACAAACTAGCAGATGCCGCCGCCAAGGTCTGTCGGGAATTGGACCACCTCAATTTGGTCGATGAATCGGAGTCCGGTCAGTTAGCAGACTGTAAAAATGATAGCGAGTCCGCCACCGCCGACGAGGAGGAGGATGAATTTGAATTCGTGTCCTTTCAGAAATCCGCCGACCAGGTTTTCTTCGACGACCGCCAGATCGGCCCCGTTTTTCCCGTGTTCAACCGTGACCTCCTGCTGGATAAAAGTCAACGTGATCTCCTCGCCGGCGGTCGGAATGATAAAAAGGTGGAGGAGGACGACGATGGTGTGCCGTCATCGTCATCGTCCGAAGTGGACGAGCTGGAGGCGGTCCCACCGGGGACGTACTGCGTGTGGATGCCGAAATCCGCGTCGGCAGAAGCACGTGGGAAGTGCAAGAAGAGTAAATCGACCGGAACATCGTCGTCCGGAACGTCGTCGTCTCGGCGTTGGAGCCTCCGGGATTTGCTTCGGCGGAGCAACAGCGAAGGCGGCAAGAACATGGTGTTCTTGACCCCTTTGTCGTCCACCTCCAAGAAAGTGGAAGACAACAGAGAAACCAAAAAGAGCTCCGGGTCGGGAACCGGGTCGACATCTGGGTCTGATTGGCCCAGGAAAAAGCCCAGTAAAGGCTCAAACTCGTTGTCGATGGCTCACGAGGCGTTCTATGTGAGGAACAAGACGGTGGCGAAGGACGGGTACAATAAGCGGCGTTCGTATCTTCCATACAGGCAGGACCTGGTGGGGTTCTTTGCTAGTGTGAACGCCATGAGTGGAAGCTTCCCACCTGCTCTCTGAAAATCTAATAGTAATTAAATTTTGTCCTCGCTGGCAATAAGCTTAATTATTATTAATTAACTTTTGCTAATCCTAGTTAGTTTGAGGGTTATGCCTAGTTATTTACACAATTTTCGACTTAATTTAAGTGTACAGGTTAATTAGTGTACTAAAAAGTTTGAAGTTTTTGATCTTTTGCTGTAACTTGTTTGATATTTTATATAGTGAGATTAACTTTATATCTTTTACATTGGAGGGCAAATTGATAATCCTACTTATATTTGTTGAATTTGTCACATGATCACATCTTCTTTTGTTAAGTTACCGATTCTCTCTATTTTCGAATTTGATTATACAACCATGCTTTGAGCTACGGAAAGAAGAGCAGCAAGTGTTGCTGAAACCCAATCACAAAGAGACAAACGTCTAATAATAGTTTTCAGCTTCTATAATTTAGACATGTGTTCATTTGTGATTAGTTTTTCAACCACACTTGCTGCTTTTCTTTCAGCAGCAACGCATTGTTCTTGATTATGTATCTATTTTATTTGCTAAGAATTGATCAGATAGTTGTATACCGCTCAATTCCCCTCAGTGTCGGCATGATCTATTGAAATTGTACAACCTATTATAATTGTACATGCAGATTATAAAACGCACTAGACATGACGTAGGACGATTGTTAACTATTGGTGTATGTATTAACTTTGCCTTCTGTTATTTCATAGAAGAAGGCTTTGCATTTTTAGTGTGCCTAGCTGAGAAGTCAATTTAATTAGGTTTCATATCAATTACCTCCAATGGTGTTGATGTATGTCTTTACTCTGTGATAAAACCTTTTTAATGTGCCAAGTTTACAAGTCAATTTTAGGTTTCATATCCTTTTCCTCCAAGTAATGAAATTGTCTTTTGAAGATTTTTTTTTGGTGACAATGGCAAGAGTTTATTTTTATTTTTATTTTTTTAACAAACGATATTATCTACATTAAGGGGATGAGGAGTTGACTAAACCTTACAATGAGCCAACAATAATGCGGTTCAAATTCGCTTTTAGCGAGAATTGAACTTATCTTTCACTTATAAATGAAAAGGAATACCATTCAACTGTAGTACTAAGTTGCATGACGAGAGTTATATATTAAGAGAAAGTCAGATAATGACCAAACCAAATACTAAATAGTGACCAAACAAAACTTATTTGGTTATTTTATAAATAAATAAATTCATATGCTAACCGGTCTCTCATCCTTAACTTCCGGAGGAGTTCTCAACTCACCACTCATGACATATTTATTGTATTTAATTGTTGGAAATGTACCTTAAAAATCAATTATGAGATTTAATTTAATTGAATGAAAAAGATCATTGCTTAACGTCGTCTTATTAAATTTTATACGCTTAAACAGTAAGTCCAAATAATAGGTAATAGAGAAAATCTAATAAAATGAAGCTAGATTCATGATACCTTTATTTCTTGAATACATTTATTCAACGAGGTATCTACAATGGTAAAAAGAATTATATTAAATTAACAAATTATTTCCTTCATTATTAACACATACGGAATCAAAAGATAAGTGGATTAATTAGTTATTACACACCTCAACAATCAGGTATTACAGGGCAGTTTATTCCATGTTCGAACCATGTGTCATTTTAATCTGGGCTTGCCTTATTCAAGTAAGTAAACACGTTTTTAATACAAGAATATTACGAGCAATGCTAAAGGGACTCTCTCATAAGTGAGATTTTTTATAGACTCTCTGTCATCTCATGTTTTTTGCACAATGTTTCATAATGTCAACAATGAATTGACGTTAAATTATGAGGTGATAGAGAATCTATGGAAAATTTCATTTTAAGAGAGTACCCTTAGGATTTCTCATACAATTACTAAGGATTTTTTTGTTTAATTTTAGCATAATGCTAGGAAAACTAAATTTTTAAACCAAATGATGTAGTTGTGGATAATTAGATTATTAATTAAGCGTATATTTTCGCGAAGAGAATCACCGTTCACAACGCTATCAAAAGGTTTCAATCATCTCTACGGTTTTGTCCAAACATAAAAGAGTTTCAATCAAAGAAATGGAGAAAAGGTGAGATGACAAATGCTATGTGCCAAAGTGAATGAAGTTCAAGTTTGTTGTGCGCTGCCGTTGGCTAAGGTATCTAGGTTTAAGGCATGTTGCGTAAATTGGGACCACTGATCACACTAAAATACATGGTGGGTACGTATCGACACTCGTTTCGAATAATTTTTTCGTGTATTATGAATAAGGACGCTTAAATTATAACTCTTATATTCAATTTTTAATAATTTATTTTAGAAGTGAGATACATTAACTATGACATTGACACGTAATATATTACGTAGAGTAAGTGTTTAAAATATCAGTATTGGTGAAAATATCGATTTGCAAATTTGTGAAAATATTGACGGATGTATCGAATATCAATATTGATTGATTTTTTTGATGAAAATGATGAAAATTGAAAATGAAACTTTAAGGATTGTCAAACATTGATTTGGACGACAAATAAGAGTTTCACCAATATTTAATAGATGTTTCAGAAATATCGACGGTATATGTTGATTTTAACCTAAACTTAAGAGTTTATTTGATATGAGGTGAAGTTCACCCCGGTTTCCTTATCTTTCTTTGATTTTTTTTAATATTTTAATAAAAATATCGATTGCATTGAAGAAATTTTAAACATTGTCACCGCTAAGTGAAGACTCAGTCTACGAAAGACATTTTCGTCAATCTGAAAACAAAATACTGTTCATGGTAAAAAATCATAAACTGATGGATGTTTTCGTTTTTTTAATCATAAATAGCACTTCGACCAAAAAATAAAGTACAAAAAGAGCATTTGTCGAATTAGGCTGCTGTTTTTCTATTTTGTTTTCCAATTGCACAACTTTTTTGCCCTAATTTTGGAAAACAGGAGAAAGCAAAAGTAGGAATCTTTCATACTCAAATCCTGAAGTAAATTGGCATGAATCTCATACTCGTATTTCACACGGTTGGTTCTAAGTTTGATTTATGACGATACTCAAATCCTGAAGTAAAAATGCATATGTGAGTTTTTTTCGGCTCTAAAAAACAGATAACTGATGTGCTTTCGTCACCAACTAGCCTCCTTTTAAAAAAATCCTGGAGTTTTTGTGTACAGTGGGAGCAGAAGTTGACACATTCTGAACTGATGAGTGCAAATCTGCCCGCTGCTGAGCCGAAACACGATTAATCACTAATGGTAATGATGAGGTTATCATAATTACCAAGACTAAATGGTAATTAGCGTTTGGCTTGATAACAAAGTGGGTGTCTCCGTCCTTTGACTTGAGCGTCGGCAGAGGGAAAAGTAAAGTGACTACAGTAGCAAAAGATTCGGATGAAGTTTTTTTTTTTGGTATAGTTGTTTAATAACGATTCTGATACTGATTGAGCTGGGTATATTAAAGAGACGGAACTAAAATACAAGAATGTCAATATTTTTAAGAAAACTGTCGTATGTATGGCGTGATTGGAGTATTCTTGTTCAAAATTTCTCCTTCAAGAGTTACTGGTTGTCAATTCTCTCAAAACGTAATGTTAAATAAAATAAGAAGTCACACATCGGTTATCTCACAAAACAAATCGTAACTTATATCAAATGCTTCCACTTCTAATTTCGTCAAGACCTTATACATAAAAACCCACACCTATTGATTGAGCAAATGATTAAGGGGGGATAATATTGATGCTATTAGTGGTGGATCGCGGCTCGTCTTTCTGAAACTTTAACATGGTATCAGAGTGGTTCTCAAATTTGGGCTGAAATTATTGGGTTCACTTATAAACATAACCAATGTAGCTCCTCGTCCGACCACCTCCAAAGTGGTCCCATGTAAGGTTGTGTATTGAATAAAGCAAAAAGTTCTACATTAGTCATCTCACAAAACAAATCGAAATATTAAATAGTTTCACTTCTAATTGCATCGAGATCATTTGCATAAAAACTCCACAGAATGATTAAGCGGCAATAGTATTAATGCTATTAGAGTTGAACCGCAACTCGTCTTTTTAAAGCTTTAACATTCGACTTTTTTTTTTTTTGGCATTAACTAACAACACCAATGTGAAAAATATGATGGTCTAACAATATGATAGCTTCCAAATATGCTTTAATATATCAAGACACGGACTCCTTCAATGTGAATTGCGAGATGGATGGATGGATTTCAACTTGATGACATAAAAAGGAAGACAAAACAAATGTGAGCACGAAATTAGTTAGGAGTGTGGAGCAAGTTAACTTTATTTGGGAAACTTGCGTGGAAACACACCTTATCAATTCATGTACTACGATCGATCCGAGAGGTCAGGATCATGCTTCGAGAGAGGCTTGGGAATTGTTCAACTTTTACAAAATAATATTTATATGCTCCAAAACCCTTTCTTTCAACGTTGATCGATTCTCATCCGAGAGAGACTTTTCAGTATGTTTGAAACACGAGATGATACTTTTACATGTCAATATACAAGTGAAGATATACTTTTGAAAATAAAACAACCCTCCATTTATATATGTAGTGTAAGATCCCGTATTCTGAATACAATGAAAAAATTATTGTCAAATGAGAAATGCTAAGGGTACTCTCTTAAAAGTGGATTCTCGATGAATTCTCCATCACTTCATGTTTTTGACATAATGTTTTATAATGACACGAAAATTGACACAAAACTATAAGGTGATAGAATATTCATGAAAAGTCTCGTTTTATTAATAAAAAGTATAATTTTAATTATCGCACACCACTTTACACGTCGTGTTTACTTAGTGAATAGTGAGTACCACCATTTAGCAATGCCACATCGAATTACAATATCACTTTATAATTTCTCTCTCCAAGGGACTAGGCTAAAAATAGCCAAGGAGAGTTTCTTGAGGCCTTCTTTGCTGAAAAGAATCCTTTCCTGGGGATCCTAAGGATCCCGTAATCGTAACCGTTTATCGTGCGGTGAGAAATAATTTTAAAATTTAAAATTAAATATAAATAGTACTTAATGAAAACTGATCACACGATGTACGATGAACGATCACGATCGCAGAATCCCAAAATCCCCATAAAAAGAACCCGGCGATGATGATCCTTTTCCTTCTTTGCTTTGTTGAAAGTAGACCTGTCATTTTGGACCCGACCCGTTAACCCGAACCGACCCGTTAATATTAATATTTGGGTGGATGCTTAACGGGTCGGGTCGCTAGCGGGTGAACCCGTTAAATAACGGGTCACTTTGGGTCAACCGTTAGCACCCGTTAACACTTGTTAGTCGATGATGTTTTAGTAATTTCAGTAAAGTCTTAAAACAAAATATAAATTCTATGAAGAAAAAAAAAATGTTAACGGGTGAAACAGGTGACCCGTTAGCTTAACGGGTCGAGTTCGAGTGACCCGTTAACTTAACGGGTCGAGTTCAACCCAACCTAAACGCAACCCGTTTACAGGTCTAGTTGAAAGGGCTCAGGTAAATCGGGTCCCACCGTTTTGTTAGTAAAAAAGAAACAAATAGAAAATAAAAATCTCGCGGGAACGCAGACACTGCGCTTCCTAAACTTACACTTTTACCCTTCCACGGTCAACGTCATACCTCTCACTGGCACCGGTTGGTGGGCCATTATCCACGTGGCACTGCTGGTATTAGGATGAGCTGGCACGCACGTGACAGTCAAAGAGCGCACTCGAGAGAGTTCACTGGATGGATAGAGTGAGAAGCTGAAGAAGCTCTCGCTCCAGCACCATCTCTGCAACAAATTCTAACCGTTTGAAACGGAAAAAACTGTCACCGATTCCTTGGGAAGAGGTAGATGGCGACTCTGCAGCGGCCGAGTTGTAGAGCTCACGGTCGCTCTTCGCCTCCGCCGTTGATCAGCGCCTCTTCCTCTTCCTCCGCGTTTTGGGGAGGACAGGTGGCTTTCATCAACGGCCGCCGTTCATCGGCGGAGAAGCTCCGGTACAAAGGTGGCGGAGCGGTTAGGGTTCTGGCGATGTCGGGCGGTTCGTCTTCGTCGTCGTTCAAGATGAACTTGAACGAGTACATGGTCACTCTCGACAAACCGCTCGGGATTCGATTCGCGCTCTCCGTCGACGGCCGAATCTTCGTCCACGCCCTCAAGAAAGGGGTACTTCCGCCATTTGGTCTTCATCGCTCTCTCTCTCTCTCTCTAGAACAAAAGTTCCGAGCTTTTGATTGATTGATCGATGGATTGGTTTAATTTTATTGAATTTGAAATTGCAGGGGAATGCGGAGAAGTCCAGGATAGTAATGGTGGGCGACACATTGAAAAAGGCCGGCGATTTGTCCGCCGGCAGGCTTGCTGAAGCAAGCGACTTTGGTGATACCCAGTGAGTATGGCATATTTTTTTTGTACTATATCTATAGAAACCCTGCTTTGCGAGAGTCGGGAGAAATGTCTATTGTACGCAGCCTTACCTTTGTTTAAAAAAAAAAACAAAGAGGCTGTTTCCACAACTCGAATCCGTGACCTTTTCGTCACAATGGAGATTCGAACTACGACATTTGCCATCGACAATGTGACTACGCGCACATCTGCGCACATAGTATGTTATAACATTTTTAATTTCAGTTGCACGAAAGATGATGAAAAATGCCTAATTTGGACTTGTTAATGAATGCCGAGACACCGATGTTTGTTATGGATGAATCTGAAGGGCAGTGGGCAAAGATTGTTCTTTACTGTGCGCGTGATTCAATGTCTGAATTAGCTGTTGAAATTTTCGAAATTCGTTCATGAATGTGTGTTCATATTTGTTTTTTTATTTTTTTCAGTCTTTGGTTTCTCCAGGAAGATGCTGAAGGAGAAAACGGGATCTATTAGCCTGGTTCTTGAGAGACCCTTCTCTCCTTTTCCAATTCAGCAACTGCTTCTTATGAATGATCTCGATAATCTGTTTAATAGAGGTCGAGTTCCTTTTGCAACTTGGAACAAGGCTGTGCTGGCTGCCAGTTTGCAATCATCTCCAGGAACCGGTGGGAACTCTGGCTTTGTAACGTTCTCCTCAAAGTTTCTGAAACCGCAAGGATGGAATTATTTGAATGGCCAAAATGGTCGCATTCAATCACAAATGCAGAAGAATACTGTTGCCCAACCCCTGAGCCAACTTGCTTGTATTTACGCTGAAGAGGAGTCCGGCGATGGAGAATGGGCTCATGGGAACTTCCCACTGGATGAATATGTTAAGGCATTGGATCGCTCTAAAGGCGAACTATACTATAACCACGCTCTTGGTATGCGCTACAGTAAGGTGTGATGTTCATCAAATTCTTCCACTATAAACTTGCATTGAAAACTAGGGATAAAGGCTCATCTGGTATGTTGTTCATGTGTCAGATTACTGAACACATATACGTTGGATCATGCATACAAACAGAAGATGATGTGGCGGCATTGAAAAATGTGGCGGTGAGTGCAGCTAAACCTTGTATATTTGTAAAAATGTAAAACAACATTTTTGTGTTGTCAGTCTACTCGTATACTCATTGTATCAACTTCTTTTGTGTGTCTCTCTTTAACTGCTATGAAATTCTTCGTACAGGGAGTTACTGCTATACTGAATTTCCAAAGTGGAACTGAGACAGAAAATTGGGGAATAAATTCCAATGCAATAAATGAGTCATGCCAAAAGTTCGGTATTCTGATGATTAACTATCCAATAAGGTAAACAAAAAATCTGTGCACTATTCTATTTGTCGATTGACAAAATTTATCTTTCTTTTGAAGTCACTTCAAATCATGGAGGTCGGGCATGAAATTTCAGAAATGGAAATGAGTTTCTGAAGTGTCAATTGCTTACAGCTCACTACTGAGGCCTTGTAAAACGTCTGAACCTTTTCTTTTGCAGGGAGGGAGATTCTTTTGATTTGAGGAAGAAACTACCATTCTGTGTTGGGTTGTTATTACGCTTATTAAAGAAGAATCATCGTGTTTTTGTTACTTGTACAACTGGTTTTGATCGGTCTCCTACTTGCGTAATAGCATACCTGCACTGGATGACAGATACTTCCCTTCATGCAGCTTATAATTTTGTCACTGGGTTGCATTTATGCAGGCCTGACAGGTTAGCCGTCTTAAGCATCCTCATTTCCTTTGAGTTTTACACATTATGAAAAGAAACATCTTAGCATGACAAAAATTATTTGTTGCGAGGAAGATCGCAATTCCTTGCTGTGAGTCTCTGACTTGTTAAAGAAAAAGGAGTACTTTGTCACTAATTGAAAGATATCCTTGCAATTTCAATGCAGACCGGCAATTGCTTGGGCGACATGGGATCTTATAGCCATGGTGGAAAGCGGGAAACATGAAGGACCTCCAACACATGCTGTGACATTTGTATGGAATGGGCAAGAGGTAGTTGAAAACTTCAGTTTCAACTCCAATTTACAACGTATACTTTAGCAGTGATGTTGGTCATTGGATAAATCTGAAGGGACTATGAAAGAAATTTCTTTCTCGATGCCTTACTTGGCGTAGGACTGGATCTGTAAATAGTTTTAAGCTCGTAGTCTTTAAAGCATTATACTGTTCTATAGTCGAGCATTAATAGAACTTATTTTGCTTCTGTTTGTGCTTCCTGATTCACCCTGTCTCTGTTTACAGGGGGAGGACGTAACCTTAGTTGGAGATTTCACCGCGAACTGGAAAGAGCCAATTCGGGCAAATTACAAAGGGGGATCACGATGGGAAGCAGAAGTCAGACTTTCACAAGGAAAGTAAGTAAAAATCATTGTGTTATTTTGATTTTTACTATTATAATAAAAATATGAGATCTAATGCCTTCTGTTAACTTGTAGTGTTGAATTTTCCATCAAGTTTTCTTAGACTAGCTAATCTTGAAAATGTCGCACGATGAGTTTATCTAATTTTCATTTTAAGCGATGACACGATGATGTTATGCCCTGCAGGTATTACTACAAGTTCATTGTTAATGGGAATTGGCGGCATTCAACATCCTCCCCATCTGAAAGGGATAAAAGTGGAAATGTCAACAATATAATCATCATTGGCGATACTGCCAGCGTGAGACCTTCTGTTCAACAACCGCAAAAGGTCAGTGCACTAATAAGCATTTCTTTTTCGTCGAGTGTCTTCTCTTCTTATGAATTTGAGCAAGTAGATTCTTCTTCCAGTAAGCGAAAAATTGGACTTGTCCAAGTCCAACGAGTATGCTTTTCCGCGTGAATGATACTGATGGATGATGGCTGTTTTGACACTTTGCTGTTTTAGGATGTGAATATTGTGAAGGTGATTGAGAGGCCATTGACAGAAAACGAGCGCTTCATGCTGGCAAAAGCAGCTCGTTGCGTTTCGTTCTCGATATGCCCGATTAGACTAGCTCCAAAGTAGGTTGGCAAGTACAACGTACCGCGATTCAACAATTTTCGAGGCTAGAACATAAATCGTGCAAATGAATGTCTTCTGAGTCCCTAAATTAAAGACATTTTCATAAATGTAACATGATGCAATTCTTGTGGTTGTTCTGTTACTGGTGCCTTTTATGGGCCTATATGTCACTACCCATTGAAAGCTTATGTACCCACAACCCACTTGATGGATGAAATAAAAGCCGCAATTGTTAGAAACGTCAAATGAGCGGTATTCCAAATCAATCACTTGCTGTTAAGTAGATAAGTTAAAATACAAGACGACTGACAGTTTTAGAAAGTTAATCAGAATACGCGTAATTAGGAAGACGACGCGTATGTGGGTAAATGGTCGGGAATGCATATGATTTCATTGCTTGATTGTGCGATACAAGGAGATTACATACCAGGAAAATATAATCCCAAAGATATGATTACACAGAATAAGTTAAGTTCAAATCTTTTGCATCCAAAACTCTCTTCGATCTATTTACTTGAGTGACACGTTTTGGTTTTGGACCCGATTTTTCAGGATTTTGTCTACCAACCACCGCATTGGCTGGGAAGTGGGGCCCAGCATAAGCATATGCCATCTGATCTAATGTATGCCGGAAATATGACATAAGGATGTCGACACATTGTTAATTAGAAAATGTCGACAGAGTGTTTGGTTAGAAAATGTCGACATGTATCATAACACAATCGGTTTAAGTCACTGATGGAGCTTCTATAAGAGCTTGCATCAACTTATCAGACACTCCCACCCTCCTCTCCCAACTCTCGAGAAGAGCTAACTTGTAACTGAGATGCCAAGGTGATAGTATTTCAAATCAATCACGTTATTCTGTTGAAAAGTTGAAACATAATGGTGTCTGACAAGCTTGAAATGCCATCACCATTGCATCTCATGTTCCATGTAAGTTAATCTCATCTCGCCCTTTGGTGTTGCCTCAACTGCGCAGGGCTGAACAATCATGGGGAATGGGCATGAAGGTGCGATCTTTTACTTTTCATTTAAGTTCTCGCTTGTAAGTAAAAACTAGGATTAATTTTATATATCAAACAATTATTTTTCTTTGGATTTTACATTTCAGAGCCCCCGGATCGAGCAATCTAGACTCTTCAATTTAAATCATGTGTCCTCGTTAGCTCATTCCACTAGCTCACCTCACACACAATCTCTCTTTCCAACGCCCAAATATCTATCTCTTGAACGGTCCGTATTGCTCAGTTAATAGGTTCAAGAGTGTGAGATCCGGAGAGGATCTCAATCCAAGACACCAAAGGATGTGGAATTGCCCATTGTGGGTTAAATTGGGCAGCCCAAAGAATGTATGGTGATCTCTATTTGTCATGTCACCAGACGTACATATGTAAATATCTGCATATCTTGTTACGTGATTACCATGACATATAAGATTTTCTCCGCAAATTTGCAACGAACATATTATAGATTGAGTACCTTAAAGTCCATAGGTAGAATATATAACATACCATAGATAGAAAGGTGAGAAATCAGATTGCATCTTATATGCGGTCGTGGTGGGTATTAGAATCCACAGGAGCCATATGTTTTAAGGATAGGAGTAGGACCTTATCTATGTAATCCATCACCCATCATGTCGTCCACCATTATATCCATGTCAACCAAGGATATTAGAGATGCCGAGAACCACAAGCTAGCAAGCATGTCTTCTTCAACCTTTTCAATTTTATTTTTATTCTTTTGGTTTTCACATTTTGGCTTTGTGGTATATATCCTTAGATTAAAACTTTATCTACACTGTCATCCTAAACCCTGAACCATAAACCCTGAAAAGCTGAAAGTATATGGGGAGTATTATATATACATGGCTTTCGACAATGTGCATATGCCACAAGTCTTTTTAGAATACAACAATCTATGACATACGTTACATACACAACAGTAAAAACTTTCTAAACTTTTAAAGAGAAAGATGAACCTGTCACATCTAATATAGTTTAAAAAACTAATTCAAGATAGGGAGATGTGGTTCCCCGTTATAAACATATTTGATATATTTCATGTGATTCAGTTAGAATTTAGAAGCCAATAATTAATCTTCAAATGTAATTCGGGAGACCCTACGATTGGGATGTTGGGTTTCTTTAAAGCGGTGTGATATCCACACATCCCATTTTGCTTCTCACACACCTTTTTAATTTTCGACCTTTGGATCGGATGAATTGAAGAAGATCAACGGACATAAATTATCAAGGGGTGTGCAAGAAGTAAAATGGGGTGTGTGGATAGCACACCCCTTCTTTAAATTATACGTCTTTTCCTTGTTCGTAAGTCACCAAAGTAGGTAGCTATAGGAAGGAGATTAACTACCATGGGGTGACTCAGTAATTGAGGAGAATTTCAAGGTGTATTTCACATGGTTGGCTTTAGCTAAGTCTGGTTCCTGGCGCTGGTGAATCAAACGATGGTGGTAGAGGAGGCTAAACTACCTCTATGAGTCTTCCCGGCCCCCGATAGGATGTACTGTCGTGACTTCGCCACTAGCTGGTCCCTTTTTTTTAGGAGATTATGAAATAAATTTATAATGTATGTAGCTCACAATTGCATTAGTATACAAGAACGGGATGCATCTAACTCATCTCAACTGAATTATACATACAATATCACGATCGACTACTACATGCAATTTGGATATCATACTAACTTGATTATCACTCACACGAACAATCGAGATACGACCAAGTGGGGCACTAGGGATTAAAATGTATCATGTACCCACAGACCCACGCCACCATACTCCTACTCATGACAACACGAATGGCGTGGTGGCAGGTGGCAAACAAGTAAGTTTATTAGTGGATTCAAAATACTGTAAGTGTTGTTACTATTTTACCTGTTCCGCTCGAATCTTAACATGCGGATTGGAAAAGTCCAGTCAACGAGAGGTGAGACATATCAACTCTGCCTTTCATTCATATTATATAATACGCTAAATAATAGCACCATATGATGCTTCGAGGGATACACAAAAATTTCGTGGCAAACAGGCAATGCAGAAAGTAGCTATTTAGGAAGATGATGAAGGTAAAAAAATAAATTTAGCAGTACTTTTGTGAGTGATAAGGGCAGATAGATGGTAGAGATGCATGGTGGCCATGCAATTAATGTCAATGGTCAGTAGTAGTGAAAGGAGATAGAGAGATTGGGTTCATCTCCAACGTCCAAACCTCATCCATGAAGATTAGAAGCTCTCGTAGACTGAGATTCCCTATCACATTTTTCAGAAGAGGCACTGGGGCGTGTGGTGTGGGGCTGAAAAATATATCATATTCATATAGTTGTGGGATGGTGAGGTGTATAAAGCAAGGCAGTTCCAGAGCTGTTGCCCATCATGTCTTCAGCTTCGTTAGTTAAGAGCTTTAACCTCACCTCCTCCACCTCCTCCGCCCTCTCTCCCGCTACCAGCAGGAAACCTAGTTGTATTTCTGCCAGGATCAGCACTTCTTCTTCTTCTCCTTGTAGATCTCCTCCCCCTAACCTCATCCAAAACAAGCCTGTTACCTCCGTTCCTGCTATCACTCGGGTACTCTTATCTCTCTCTCTCTCTCTCTAGATCCTTCAACTCATCATGTGTACATTACTTTCAAGTAGTGTATATGACAACGTGACTAGTGACTACCTATATGCTCTTCTACATCGAAAATCTGACAACGGTCGCTGATATAATCCGTTGAAAGAATGGAATGGGTAAAAGGTCTACTAGCAACTTGCAAGTAATATCCAACGATACAACCACTAATATGCCTTTTACCTATCCCATTCTGTGCTACTCGTAATTATTGTCAGTTTTTCTTGTAGTGGCAGCCGCTTTATATGAGAATAATATGTATTGCCATTGTTTGAAACTTTATTTATCTCTTCAACAATATTTATGTCCTGATAGCTCTTTGGTTCACGTGGTAAAACTTCTAAAGTATAGAACGAAAATTAATTGGTAGATGGAACTCTACTGGTGTCCAATACCAGCCTCGAACACGTTTGATTTTACATATACACATCATCATCTATAATTAATCAGTGTTCTTATCACTCAACTAATCCTCTTCTTATCGGGATGACGTGGACGCTTTTCATTGATTCAACATCCTTAAAAAATGACATGTGTATGGTTTGAACCAAAATGAATAAAAAGGAAAATTACACATGTATGGTACTAATTTTCCCTAATAAATATTTAGGTGACGTAAAAGGGTATAAATTAATGTTAAGATATTATTTGCGTGTGTGAAAAATAAGTAGAAGGAAGAAATGGCAAAGGAGTACGAAGAGGCCATTGCATCTCTCCAGAAACTTCTCAGTGAGAAGGAGGAGCTGAGGGCTGAAGCGGCTGCGAAAGTGGAGCAGGTAACAGCTCAGCTGGCGACGGCCGAGGCCAACGGCGCCACCAAGCCTTATGATGCCGCCGAGAGGCTCAAGAGCGGCTTCATTTACTTCAAGAAAGAGAAATACGAGTATGCTCTCTTTTCTTGTTAAATATAGGATTAAACGAGATTCGCTTTCAACTGACGTCATATATATGAAGTTGCATGCAGACAAATTAATAACCATTTTCTTCCTTAATTTAACAGCAAGAATCCGGCTCTTTACGGTGAACTTGCCAAAGGACAATGGCCCAAGTTTATGCTGTTTGCATGCTCGGATTCTCGAGTCTGTCCTTCACATGTTCTGGATATGCAGCCAGGAGAGGCTTTTGTTGTCCGCACAGTTGCTAACTTGGTCCCACCCTATGATAAGGTTTACACATTTCCTCGTCCTTTTCTCTCTTTTGTCACAAGAAAATGCGGCTTCCCTTTTGTGTGTCCCTATATATGTATGTATATGTATATATGTTTTAATTTAGTTTTATCTGTGTTAATAGACTAAATACGCTGGAACTGGGGCGGCCGTTGAGTATGCTGTCTTGCATCTCAAGGTAATTAATTAATCCATGCATTTTGGTTTAATTTCTTGGTTTTGTAATAATTAATCATATTTAGCTAAATGCTTTTTTTATTACTAATATTAATTAATCTTTTGTATGTACTATTACTATATGTATATATGTATAGGTTTCATACATAGTGGTGATTGGGCACAGCGCCTGTGGAGGAATCAAGGCGCTCTTGTCGATTCCAGAAGATGGGTCTACCCTTGGCACGTAAGCAAACAAGCCACTCTTTATCAGCTTAGGGTTGTTTGGAATTGTTCTTAACTTGTTAGAAGTGCTTAATTTCTGAAGAACCACATGTTAGTTGCTCCAGAAAGCGCTTTTACAAGCCAGAAACACCTTTAGCATTTGCTGTCAAACGCACTCATAGCTGTTTTTGGTTGTTAGAAAGTTTACTTTCTAGCTCTTTCAGTAGCAACCCCAAACAAAAACACTTAATTATTATCTTAATTATGAAATGATGGGAAATTAACATATAAACATGTGCATGCTGGATGCATGGATGATGCAGTGACTTCATAGAAGACTGGATTGGTATCGCATCGCCGGCAGGGAAGAAGGTGAAGGCAGATCATGGTGCCGATGCTCCTTTCGCTGATCTATGCGGCCACTGTGAAAAGGTAAGTACGGATATAAGAATCCATGTACTTAATTACTAGTTAGCTCCGTATTAATTTACTAACTGACTGAAACGAGTGCAGGAGGCGGTGAATGTATCGATCGGAAACCTGCTGAGCTATCCGTTTGTGAGAGAGGGTTTGCTGAAGAAAACCCTAGCAATCAAGGGAGGATACTATGACTTTGTCAACGGACGTTTTGAGCTCTGGGATGTTGATTTCAGCCTCAACCCCACCTTCTCCGTATGATCGTAATCACATTCCCATGCAACTCAATTGCTTCCTGTTTGTAATTTCCTTCTTAATTTCATCTGCAGCGTCGTCTGCAAATGTAATCGTATAATTTCCTTGAGATTGTAATCGTTTGCGAAAAAATAATAAACGGAGATCCAGGTTGGTTCCTTCGTTCATCATTTCAAATGCAAAATTTATTTAATTTTCCGGTTTGAATTTTGTTTACGTTGAGAGTACTGCAATTTTGTTGTTTGTTGTTTGTTTTAGCCACGGTGACTACCGTACTGCACAGGAAGCTGTAGGGAATATGGGAGGAGACATTTTTTAGGGTGCCGGAAACACGGCTGGGTACACAATATTATAATACAATTGGTGTACTAAGCCGTGTTTCCGGCATACTGAAAAATCTGAGAGAGACAAGTGATGAATCATTGCAAAGATGAAGTAATGAATCATATTAATTAATTACACATGATGATAACGCGGACCGGGTTTAATTATATTTAGACGGTTTAGGCCACCTATCTTTCATTTCAAGAGTTGAATGTAATCTTCATCCATCCCAAGTTCTCCTTAATATTTCTAGCTACGTTTTGGGTTGTTCAAATTTTCGCCTAGGCAGTGTGATCCTTCCATTGTGCTTAATTTGAATGATCATAATCGTAGATTAAAATAGTTTAAAACACGGCTACACTTACACTATCATAGTCAAGCCAACCATTACCACTAAACGTCGAGACTGAAAGCAAGTCAACTTCTTGTCTCACAAAAATAACTAATAAGTGCGCAATACAAACGTACACAATAAGCTAATACAATTACAAGATCTTGCAATGCTTAAGTTTGAATTCCACTATCGGCAACCTCTCTTAGTGAGCGATCTGTAAAACTAAAAAATAGGCTGAACCCCCTCTGTAAGGCTCCATTCTCCCTAATCATTTTGTTACCAAAAAAAAAAAGGAAAACTAATGAAAAATGTTTGAAAACTTTGAGTTTTAAAGATAAAGACAAAATAAAAGGTAAAATGAATAGTAACAAGATTGACTTTTTAGTGTAAAAATGTGATTTTTCATTAAAGTGAACAGTACCAAAATTTTTTTGTTAAAGTTCCAAAAAAAAAATGCAATAGTGATAAACAAGAAATCGAAATATTGGAATTACTGGTCCTTTTGCAGTTGAGGACATATTTGAGCCGTATCCAACTATTAAATAAGCCCGACCCATTTTATTTCCATGCTTTCAGTACAAAACCTGGAATTTGATGCTTTTAGTGCAACCCGTATCCGACTATAAATAAACCCGACCCATATACACATACAAACATAGTTGTAGTGTTCAGTTCTGCATCACAAACATGGAAAATTCAACTTACCATATGTCAAAGGATCAATTGTTAACTGAAACAGTTTATGTACAAGACCCTTCCATAAGACCATCAATACAGAAACAACGGCGATATGTCCCGTTTTTTCGGTTAACTGAGAATTCATCAGATCAAAGGCGATCCGTCCCCATACGTACTGCATTTTACATACACATGCTGAACCATTTAACTGGTCATGTCTCATGTCTCATGTCTCGTCGGCCTTTGGTTCAAGTACAACAGGGATTTTCTCCTTATGATCACCACGCAACACCTCCACAATCACCTGAGTCCCAAAGATTACATTATAATGTTGAAAATACGAAAAAAAGGCCGAAGAGAGAAAAGTGCGTTTGTGCTAGAATGGTTCCAGATTTTTGCAGGCTAGTTGGAAATTAAAAGGGACGGTGTGATATGATAAACGAACATACCTTATCGCCCACTTTACACTGATCGAGAATTCTATACAAGTCGCTGCCGTTGCTGACCTTTTTTCCATTCACAGATGTTATAATGTCACCCAATATGAGTCTACCATATGTGTCACGCTTGGTTGGTAGCAGTCCCTGCAAAATGGGGGTTCATCAGCTCCCCTTTAGTCATTTTATCTAACAAAAACAAAATTATTTCTGTCGTACATGAAACTTCGAATAGAAAAACAGGAAAGGAGAGAGTACCGCTTTGCCAGCTGGACCGTTAGCTGGTGCGTCTAAGACGAGCACTCCACTAACCCCCAACTGTTCAACAGACTGATCAGGTGCAAACTTAATCCCTAAAATAGGTCTAGTGACCTTCCCAAATTTGACCAATTGGTCAACAATACCACTTACCTGAACAGGTAAAAAATAGAAATGTAAGTCAGCAGTTTTATCTCAAAGCATGTTAATGAAGGAATGTCAAAAGAAGGAACTTCACATGATATCTACTCACCGTGTCAACTGGAATTGAAAATCCAACACCGGATGATGCACCAGATGGAGAATATATAGCTGTGTTTATCCCGATAAGCCTTCCTGTACTATCTAGAAGTGGCCCCCCACTGTTACCAGGATTAATGGCAGCATCCGTCTGTATAACGTCTTGAATTGGACGGCCAGTAGCAGCAGAACTAATTTCTCTACGAAGCCCACTATAAATAACAGAAAGAATGCATCAGCAAAAGAGTGTAGAATGAGAAGGAACCGAAAACAGACCACTGCCGCCAATCCAAACATGTCAAGATAGAGTTCATGGAATTTGTACCTGATAACGCCAGTGGTAAGAGTATGGTCAAGCCCAAACTGCAAAGTTATATAAAAAGGAAATCAAATTGTCAGTTAGTTCAACCATTTGCTTAAAGCCATAACGAAACCCTTCACAGAATATAGTAAGTGAAGGATCGTGCAATTATAAGCCCTGTTACAAGGAGGAGACGTTCCTTCATAACCAAATCCAAAGATCATTAAATGTTCTTAAGCTTATTCAGTGTTTGATAGTAAGCACAATCATGTTGGTAGAAAAGATGTGTAAAATACTGCACTCAACTTATCTACCAATAATTGAACTAAATGAGTATCAAGTATCTTAGTTGTATTTGAAAGAAAAAGATAAGCATAGTGCAGAAGACAGGTTGAAAGTAAAGTAATACTTACAGGATTACCGATAGCAAACACTTTCTGACCAACAAGCAAGTCTGCAGATTGACCAATTGGTATGGGCCTTAGTTTCTCTTTGGGGGCATCAACACGTAGAACAGCAACATCCTTGTCTTGGTCAAATCCAACAACTTTTGCATCATAAGTAGACTGATCAGAAAGTGTGACCCTGTAAAAAAAGTAACAGTGGTATAGAATACAATCACAAACCATGAGAAGTGCCACTGTCAAAGAATCGAAAATGAATCTAACCAAAATACATTTTGAAACGACCAAATGACGTCAAACAAATAATTAGCTGAATACGACCAGAGAAAAAGCAAGTATACTGAAGAATGGCCTTTAAGACGAGTGAAGTGATGAAGGCGCTAAATATGGAGAAACAAATCTATTAAACAGACATACAGTGGACTCAATTCCATTGGTGGCAGAGGCGTTTCCAACATATATAAAGGATTCAGAACCCAATGAACTAAAAAGAGTCTCAAAGCTTCAAATGCAAATGCAATCCATTTACATCTTATAATCCCGGACTCTCCAAACTCCATAAGTCTAATGACATGATGCTTATGTTATGGGCAATCATGGATGCAACCCATATCGGCAAATAAGCTGCAAACTTCAGCAAAATTACAACGAGCTTATCATAACCGAAGTAGGTCAAAATGAATACACAACTCATATATATTTAACACGCTTTGGTTAGCAATACATTTGATGCTTAGGCAAAGCAGAACCATATTAAAGAATCACACTTTTCTCATATTAAAGAATCACACTTTTCTCATACCGCAACAAAAAAGTAGATGCATTTCAACAAAGAACGAATAAAAAACCAACTAACCTGAGATCGGAAGCACCACGAATCACGTGGTAATTGGTGACAATGTGGCCGTCTGTATCCCACACGAAGCCTGACCCAGACCCCTGCGGTACCTCAAACACGTCCAAAGTAAACGCATCCTGCCTAAAACCCACAAACACCAATCACTCCAAAATCACAATCCAACCACAACCCAAAAATCACAAGCAAAACAGATATCGAAAGTGCAGACATGGCGGCTACAGCGAATGTGCTCTCTATGCAACCGAGTTCGAATCCCGCTCTTCGCAGTTTAGATTTATTTAAAGTAGGATATAGCTTGTACATAAAAACTAATAGAAATTGAAAATATTCCAAAAGTGGCCCAATTTTTGCAGCAAAATCCAAAATGTTCAAACTTCAACGGTACCTGGCTGCAAGATTGGTGATGTAAACAACAGAGGGAGTGTTCTCCTGAAAGAGCTGAACCGTGGCGAGCTCATCGGACTGCAGCTTCTTCGGCGGAGTGACGACGAAAGCCGATGCCGGATCCACATCGGCGATGAACAGGGAAAGCGACAGAACCGCCGAAGCGCAAACAATGAGGAGAGATTCGACGACCGAGGAGAACGGGTTCCTGGTGGCGAGCAGAAGCTTGTGGAGGCACGGCGGACAGAAGGCCTTTTGCTGCGGGATCAGAGACCGCTTCTGGGTTTTGTGGGGGAGGAGGGAGAGGATGGGGGAGGCTGAGGCGGCGGGTTTTTGGCGGGAGAAGGGTTTGGAGAGCGGGAAAGGAAGGAACTTTCTGTTTGGGGAGCGAGAAAGTGGAGAAAAAGAGTGGAAGTGTGTGGAAATCAGTGAAGAAGAAGCAGCCATCTGGTTGTTTTTTTTTTTTTTGGACGGCTGCCCCGAAAGGATTGTCCGGTTTGATTCCGGCGATATTTATATCCAAGCAAAAATTATATAACGAACATTGTGGATTAATGTAGATTGTACTCTAGTGAGAGAGTTAGTTGGGACTTGGGACCCTCTCAATGCAAGTCTGAGCCGCCGTTTACGAGAATGATTTATATGAAACGAATTTAGCACGATTGTAATAATACACTATTATTTGTAAATTTTATTTTATGTATTTAATGGTAAATTTACTTTATGCAAGTTACTTTTTTGTTTAGGTGCTAAAAACTGTTTCTGATAATCAAAAATACTTTTAATTATCGTTGTTAAAGAAATTTAAATATTTTAGGAATAGTTGGGAAGTGTTTTTAAAATGACTAAAAATGCATTTGATGAAATTGTTTTAGGGTTCCAAAAGTAATTGAAGTGTTTTTCCAGGATTTACTTGCATTTTTATTAAGAATTGATTTCAAAAATGCTTTTATTCATTTTAAAAGTATTTCCAAACGAAAGTGTTTTATGGAAACACCCGTAAAAAAGCACTTCAACTTTTTGTAAAAACTTGTTTGTAAACAACACTTTTAATAAAAATGTACTTTGTTTATATACAACAATATTAAAAAAAAAAAATTAATTAGGCAACACAATAAGTCATTTAGGTCTCAAATTCGTAATCAATAGAGTAACTTGTTTACAAATGTAAACACTGGATAAGAAAACCCGTCATTTAAGTATCGAACTCGTAACAAACGTAAAAATTGGAGCTTAGGTGATTAAAAAAAATCCTCATCGACATGTGCAAAGAGGCAGTTTTATGGAATTGGATCCCGCTCCGGACCTTAGTGTCCGAAGCCTAAGGATCAATTCATCTGGACCACACAAATTCAATCAAACGGTTTATATTAACTCATTTTTCTGACCCACCACACAAAATCAATAGCTCTAATTTCTTTTACACATCAATCAACGGCCCAAATAATTTGATCCCTAAGCTCCGGACACTAAGGTCCGGAGCGTATCCAATTCCCAGTTTTATGTTGTATTACATTATTTAAACTTTAAAACTGCCGGCCAAGACGAAACCACAATCCTATGCACAAAGACGTAGTATTGAGTTTGTTTCCAGAAGACAAAAAATTACAACCTGTTTTGTCAATTCAGTAACAATCATCTTGTCCTCGACCATTTCTTCACATTAATATATTCCAAGGTTCAAACCATTTTCCTAACAAACCTTCTTCAAGCTTCACATCCGTTTCTTAACAAACTACTAGGAAGTTTAAAATCCGGTACAATCCAAATCAATCGCTCTAATTATTGCGAATTTCGATGACTTCATCGGATCAGATCGAATCCCGAATTCAAAATTCAAAATCCAATATGATAACATATCATAAGGATCTTACGTGAAAACAAATTGCCGGCTGTTAATTACCTTACGCCCTCCCCCCTCCTTTATCTGGGCTCGGGACCGGCAACGCAAGATAAACTTAAACATATGATTAGTGTAAACACGAAACGCAGTTATGGAACTAAAAACAATTGATTAGATTAGTCTTGTAGGAGTCCCCAAAAAAGGCAGCAATAGCATGCATATTCACAAGACGCATGAATCCAACCTCCTATTTTATATAACCCCCCCAAAGACAACAAAACGTAAAGCCGCCTAGTCTACGAAAATGGCAGACGAGCTTCAACTTGAAACTCGACGCTTTTGAATGCTCATCTGAGCATTGATCAGTTCTTGAAAGGGAAAAAGGTCAGAGAGATGAGGAGTTACAAGATTTTCCCCAGGGGTCTTAGTTCCTTTGGAATGCCGTCGAAATTTCCAGCATTTATATCTGACTGTAGCATCGGTCTTTTCCCAACTTTCCAAACAATGCCTTCTGCCAGGTGCTCCTTATTCGGTGTCAACATGACGAAATTTGGATCGGCTCTTTGATAACTGCAAAATGGTTAAAACGATGCATTCTGCGTGAGACGAGTTCATATATCTTTAGGACGAAATGACCATTGACCATGCATGCATGCATTAGAATATGAGAGCTCATCTAACAGCGGAAAAGAAAAAGGAAAGGCAGAAACAAATGAATGAACCTGGCTTGTCTAAGATTCTCCACGCGAAGGCCAAAACCATAACCTGTCTCCCCAACAACGTGATTTCTCGTAGCTGCAAAACACAAACGGATCAATGTTTTGGTACTCATCCAATATTTCGACACAATCACATTCAAATGCAAAGCAAGATTTAACAAAATCAAAGCAGATAGAAATACAGGTTTAATGGTCCTTCATATTTCAAAAGGGATCTAGTTACACATGTAGCATGTGTTTTAATGAGCCATTTAGTTAAGTTTATGACCTAATTAGGTCATAACAATTAAAGTTTGATGCGTCTCATGAAAATCTACCAATTAGAGATACCTGAAACACTGAATGTGAAAGAAGGTTTCCACCAGGATTTAAATGCCAATGCAATCGACGAGCTGAGAGGGCCCACCTTTCCCTGCATGGATAAAGAATAAGTGTTTCATGAACTTGATATGATCCAATACTGCAAGTACAAGATTGCATCAGATACACTACCTTCAGCATGAAGTTCTTATTGGCTTGCCAAGATGCAGCTACTTGAAAGGTAGAATCTGGGGCATTAGGTCCATTGCTCGATTTAGGTACATTGCTTGATTCTGGTACATCGCTTGATGATTTGATATCATCAACCCTAAAATAGCATCATAATATAATCAGTTATCACCAATTTTTTTGCAAATTACATACATTTAATTATTTACCTTGTCTGCAATTCAAAGCCAAAATCGATATAATTTGTAATTCCAACCACCTCATTTTCTTCGAGGGGGTTTTTCACCTGTTCCGTTAAAGCAGTTCATAGCTAATTAGTACAGTATATGTTAATCAAAAGATAAAAACTAATTTAAAAGATCTATTCTGTCGCATATAACAAACCAGTGATAGACAATACCCGTCTTTGGACCACCACATGTTGATAGAATGAGGCAATGAACTGCAGTACAAAAATTAATTTTTGAGATCCACAACGAGTTGTATAACATGCTATCAAGCATCCAGCATTGGGAGAAAACCATGCAACGATTGAATGTCAGGTAAACACTCGAGACTTGGAACTGATTAAACTTCACAAAAGTTACTAAAACTAAACAAAACAAACCTGAGAACTTCTTGATAGCTCGAGACCAAAATTGAATGAAGGACTCAAAGGGCTGCTTGATCCCACTCCATAACCGATTGCAGCACTCCAATTCTTTAAATTTTTGTACTTTTGAGTATCTTTACTCCCATCTAAAAAGAATTAACCAACAAGATAATCACTTGAAATAAAATTGTACTAAGATCCTCATCTGAATTTTTGAACCAATGTACACAAAAACTACAAACTAGAAAGTAAGAAGGGAAATTGGTTCTTTAAGAATCTTGTACTATAGATACGGTGACATTCTCAAGTGAAAATTTTCTACTTCATGGAAAAAACATATATCCAATTCTGAAAAACTACATTCAGTCCCGTAATGTTAAGGCATCTAAGTGACTTACATTCAGGCTCATACTGCACCCCAGCTGTTAGTCTTCCCATCTTGCTCACCAACCATGCCCTTCTTGGACAATCATCTTTCACTGCATAAACGGATAATTACATTAAAAATGTTTTCAATGCGCCTTGTACGTTCAGGTAGAAATGATGACTCTACAAACTCCAAAGTTCTCTTCCCTTCTAATATTCAAACCATGCAAAAGTGCAATCTTACAATATAAGTTTATAGATCAGGCAAATATGAGTTCATCCAGCAACATTTCAATTTTTTTTTCCCAGATTATATTGGGAGAGTTGATAGCTTACGAGATAAGTTTACTAGATGTGCCATGATACAGATAAAAAAAAATGAATTTTCAGAACCACAACATAGGTATCAGTTATGTATGACTCATAAGCAAGAATACTCAAAGAACTGAAATTGAGGTTACATACAGGAGAAGGGCATGACAGTGGCGCCAACTGACAAGTTTGACGAGCCATATCTCAATCCCATAACACCAAAGTCTTCAGAAGTTATTCTACAAGAGTAACCAGCTCTGTCAACATTCTACATTTCATGTGTATGTGAATCAACTATTTCTACAAGGAGGTTTTCCATACGACACACCTTTTTTTCAGCAACATTGGGAAAATTCCAAACGCTCCCAATCCGTATCTAGGGTAGTAAGCACAGGCCCTCATCTGCAAAACCCTGAAGTGAAGCAAAAAATGGGAATATGTAAATAAATATTCATGCTTTTTGAACATGAAAAACCAAAAAAAATCAAAAGCAAAACACAACACTCTTTTAATTCAGAGAGATGTCCTTACGGATCAGCATTTGACACGAAGAGGTCCATGAATGTGTGAGGATCATCAACATCACTGCCAAATCAAACAAATATTACGATATTGTTTTCGATACCACATTTATGTCCAAGATATCGCCCATAAAATGCAATTCATGTACAAATACAATAGGAATCTGAATCTACTTCCAAAGTACCTTTGCCAGCGGAAAAATGCATTTCCAATTATATTATCCTCGGGTTTGTGATCGAGCGGTCCTGCAACCTAAACGTATTAAGGAAACAAAAAAAGCGAAAATATTTCCCCTGGCATCAAACCATCAACTTTCTAAAAATCAACATCATGAAGGATACAGTTGCAACCAAATCGACGTGAGGGTCGTCGATGGGCTTCAGCATGATCATTGTGCTGAAATGCCGAGCTTGTTCAAAGTAATCGTCAAACAGACATTTCAAAGCAAGCTTCCCAAACAACAAGTCATACGACGACTCCAACATCCTGCATCAAAATTACTCTAAAAATTCAAACAAAAAAAATGTAAAAAAAAATCACTAAAATAATCAAATAAACGCATTCAACGACGATTTAATTGCTGCAGATAATCAAACGCCGGCCAATTTTAGCAAGGAGAGTGGCACTCCACTCACAGTAAGCAGTGACGACCTCAAACTTTCAAGAATTCACAAAAACAAAAACAAAAACAGAAAATCGAATGAAAAATAAAAAGACGTGAAGAGGATCGTCGGGGGCGGAGTTAGGGAAAAACCTGGTGCGGGCGGCGAGAGGAGGGTAGTCGAAGAGCGGCGGGACGAGTACCATCGGCGGCGGCGGCTCCTTGTTCAGCAAGTTTCCCATCTCTGCCTCCTCCGGTTGCTGGCGACGGCACAATGCTAGGGTTTCTGAGTACGGAATTGAAATTATGGATCAAGAAGAAGAAGAAGAAGAAGAAGAAGAAATTGAAGAGATTGATGTTTGCTTGTAATCTTGGTTTAATTTGTGAGGAGCAAAAGTTAAGGAACCGCCTGAAAAAAAAAAATAAGAAATTAAAAATAAAAATTATAAAACCGCGCCCGCGTATATCTGCGCTCCAGACTGCGGAGGCCTAGGCCCAAATGTCGATGACCGTTTCAACGCTCCGGGTTACGTGGCAGGTCCAGGTGGCACCGTCGACCCTGAAGTGGGCCAGCTACTTGAAAGCCCAATGCTCACTTTCTCTCCATTTTTTGGGCTCTAATGAAGACCTAAAAAGGTACGTGAAAAACCACTTTCCCAAACCACAACACTTTCCCAAACCTCTGTTTAATCGTGACAGTTGATTTCGTTTGATTTATTGAATTTGATAGCCATAAATAAATAAGGGCATGTGAGAAGCAAACAAAGAAGTGTGAAAAACTACTTTCCCAAACCACAACAAGTGGTCCAGTGATAAGGCCGCGAACTGCAGTTACCCAATAAACAATAAAATGTGGGAGGTCCTGAATTCGATGCTCTGAGTTTGTGAGTTTGTCTGACTCTGGCTACTGGCAAAGTGAAATTCTCCATGGCCTCTCCAAGCCCTGAGAGGGATAAATAATCGTGGTTTGCCACCAATTGTTCCCTTTTGTTTGAAAAAAAAAATAAATCACTTTCCCTAATATAACGTATCAATCTATAATAAAAAAGCTTTATCACTAAGTGGAGTCAGCTACGTTCAATTTTACGTCAGGTCTTGCGCTAGCATCTTAGTTATGGATATATGCTAATATTTCAATATATGTAATTTCAATCATTTTGTAACGAACAAAATTGTGGCCTAATCCATTCAATTGTTCTTGTCCCTATCGAATTTTCTGGTGCAAACGCCTGCCTTCTTTGTTTGGCTTCCAGAATCCAGAGTTCAAAGAGGCGCGTGTGGAGTCTGGTGGACTCTAGAGATGTCTCGCCCGGAAAGTCGTTTTCCGAACATGTTTAGGTCTTGAACCCATTTATGAAATAATTCGATAGACAAGAAATAAACCTCACCCTACATAACTAATTCTCTCATATTAGAACATTTATTCGTATTTTTAGTTAAAATGGTATATAAGATTGACATAATTTCTCACTTTGGTCATTAAGATTGAAAATCGATAGAACTGGTCTTTGAGTATGTCCACTATCAATTATTTTGGTTATTCCGTGAAAAATCTCTATTAGATTGAGGCCATATTTGTCCAATCAACCCCTCCACTTGCTTTTCCATTAAACGGAAATCTCTCAGAGAATGACTAAAATGATTGACGGAGGACAAGCTTAAAGATCATTTCTATCGATTTTCAATATCAGGAATCAAAGTAAAAAATTATGACAACCTCAAAGACTATTTTGGTTGAAGAGCCAAATACTTTTGAAAATGTATTATTCTATTATAAAGTTATTCTAACTTGTAAATAAGAAAAGAGAAACTCGAACTTAGATAAATGAGAACGATTCGCTGCTGCTGTCACAAGAGGGAGGCTAAACTCACATATACATTACAAATACAATTCCAAATTGACTTTGTTTCCTAGTTGATGGATTAAATATCCAAATTGAAGAGTTGGACTAAGTTTTCGTTTGCATCAAAATCAAAACAAATGAGAAGACCCCACCCACCCAATTGGCTATTTTGCACTTTTTGGGACCTTTGGGTGGCCGATCCATGATCACTTTTTTCAAGATTATGCTCTAGTGGCTCAAAATTCTCATGACTATAACCTCTTCTTTCCCTAACACCCTTTTGACCAAAGCTTTTGAATTGATCAACTACCTCCTCAGCTTTTGAATGGACACCGCCACCATATGATACCTTTACCTACGAGATCATAACACCATGCTACCATTACTTGCAAGTTCATCACAATTAAACAATACTAAGTTTTTTAATGAGAAACAATTTCCAGATGCTCATAGTTTGTTTGCTTAATTAGAACGAGTGAATGAATGAATCATAGAAGTTAAAAATAAGAGAAGTAAGAAAACGCAATCGAAGTAACTATTTCACGTGGTTAATTTGACTCATAAAAGTTATTTAGTGTTACAATCTAATGTTATTCATCTTCATTTATATATTACTGTTAAAAAAATTGCAAATTTCAAGTATTTGATTATGAAATAAAAAAAAAAGGTAATTCTCACTTTACTATCGTCAAGTATCGTAAAATTCCAACTTCCATATCTAAAGTTTTTTTTTTGTCCCACTTCCGCACTTAAAGTTTGAATTTTATGATAATTTTATACTTCTATTATTCTTTATGTCACATACTCCGTTATCTACCTACATGTACCGCAAACCCCATAATAGTTATACCAAGTGGATAAAAAACAAATAAACTAAAACTCACACTATTCCAATTAATTTCCACCACTCTTTTTTTCTTTTTTCTAAACACACGCCTCATTGCTTCCCATTCTCTCTTGCACATTGGAATGGTATGGTCCAATTGAATTTGGATCCTTTTATTTTCTGTCCATTCTTAACTTATAATTTAAATTATAGGAACTTTAACGAAAAGTCTTCGGTACTATTCATTTTAATGAAAAATCATATTTTTACACTAAAAAATCAATCATGGTACTATTCACTTTACTCTTCATTTTGTGTTAAAATTCAAAGTTTTCAAGCCATTTTCATTAATTTTCCTTTAAATTATTCGTAATAAATAAAGTGAAATCGTAATCCAAGAATCTCTCTAATTGACATATTTTTATATGAAGCGGTATTTGAACTCAAATTCAAACAGCCAAACACATCCACAGTAAGCTGGCCTAACTTATAATTGCAGTTTTGGTTGAAACATACAATACAATTTGTTTTTTTGTTTATATTTTTTTAACAAATGGTATTATCTACCCTAAAAGAAGAGGGTAGGTTTAGCCTCACAATGAGCTAGGAGTAATTTGGTTCAAATTCACCTTTGGCGAGAATCGAACCTAAGATCTCTCATTTAAAAAGTGAAAAGAAAGTAGTACTAAGTGGCGAAACTTACAATATAATTAAAGTGAAGTTGAAGACGTAACTTCGGAGTAATTATTCTTAATCACTTAAATTACAATACTTAATGATTAATTGTGTATGCTAAGAATCAACTAAACTAACCGTTAATATGAGGACAAAAGAATTAACAATTCAGGACAACAACAAAAATAAAAAATAAAAAATAAAAAAAATAAAAAAAAATAAAAATTAGAAAAAGAAAGAGAGAGGCAGAGGGATGGCTGCACATAAGGAAAGTATGGCGCCAAGTTCCACGAACCTTCTCTAGCTACAAAAAAAGCTTCCACCTCTGAGTCGTCTGTGGAATGTAGGAATTCTTTCCACCCTTCCATCTCACTTTCTCGTAACCTGCAAATCGCATACTTTTATTCGTATGCCCAAAAAATGGTTTCGTCGGAATCCATCTGTTTGCTATAATATATTAATATAGTTTCTGTTTTTCTCCTTGTCGGGATTTTAGGTTCATTGACTGAAAGGCAGCAGCGCCCATCATTCAGATACGTTTGGTCTGCCGGAGTCTGAAGTTTTTGTAAGAACAATATATGTAAGTGTTGAGGCTCAACTGTTTGATTCAATGCCTCAATGGGTGCTTCAATTTTTGGTGGATTTGTTTGAATTCAATGGAAGTTTGAAACTTTTTATTGGGTATATGTTGATATATATATATATATATATTTTTTTTTTCTTTCGGATTTTTGTTGGGTCATCGAATCTTATGTTTTCAAAAAGTTATGCTTAATCCATATGTTTTGTTCCTTCTCTTTTATTGCACTCGTTTTTCTACTAGTTTTTGGGTAGATATCAAATGGGATCTAAAAAGTTTCCACCTTGGTGGTGTTCTGGTTTTCCTTTTTGCATATTTGCTGATGAATCTGTGAGAATGTAAAGAATTGTCCCGCGTCGGAAAGTTAAGGAGCCTTACAAGGGCTTATAAGGAGTTGGGTCACTCTCCCCATTGCCGATGGGTTTGGGGATTGAAACCTCGTTCCTTTTCTTAATTTCGAGAATCTATGATGATCTATGATGATCGGTTGTGTGTGATTTTTCTTGTATCTTTTATTTTAACAAGATGCAGATTCCTAGTTAAGATTGCTAATATGGTTTTATCCCTTAATCTAGTAAACCCACAGGAGGTTTGCAATGACAACTTGTATACCCGCCGGAAGCGATAGACTCCATTGTAGAGTGAGGGACATCAAGGGACAAGGTTGTAGAAGGACTTCTTGGATTTCCAATGTTACATTTAGTGGATGCATACAGAAAGACCTTTCATGGTATCTGGTTACTGCCTTGATCCTGTTTATAATCTATATATATGTCTTTTGCTTCACTTTGAAGTTGTTGGAACTGCTATTCTGCCATCTAGATTTTGGTTGTCTAATGCCATGCTTACACATTTTTCCACAATTTTCTAGGTCACGCGGGGTATCAAAGTTCTTGCAGATCCAAAGATGTAACTTTTCCCTATCTCCAATTACCGAGAACTCAAAGACCTTAAGAACAATCACTTCATCAAGCTTGAGAGATGGTTCCACAAAGTTTTTTGATTTTGCTGTTATTGGAAGTGGAGTTGCCGGGCTCCGCTATGCCCTTGAAGTGGCAAAACATGGATCCGTTGCTGTGATTACCAAAGCTGAACCTCATGAGAGCAATACAAACTATGCTCAAGGTGGTGTTAGTGCTGTTCTTTCCCAATCGGATTCTGTGGAGAGTCATATGCAGGACACCATTGTAGCAGGCGCTTATCTCTGCGACGAGGAGACTGTCAGAGTATGTAAAGAACTATAAGTTTCAGATATAATTTATTGCTGTGAATAGGTATGTGTGTATTTGTTCATGCGTTTTCTAATGTTTGATATATTGTCCAGGTTGTCTGTACTGAAGGACCCGAAAGAATTAGAGAACTGATTGCAATGGGGGCATCCTTTGATCATGGGGAGGATGGAAACTTACACCTAGCAAGAGAGGGAGGTCACTCTCATCACAGGATTGTTCATGCTGCTGATATGACTGGAAGGGAGATCGAACGGGCACTGTTGAAGGCAGCTCTTAAGGATCCTAATATCTTCATGTTTGAACACCATCTTGCGATAGATTTGCTAACTTGCCAGGTTTACTGTTTCCTAATGTTTTGTGTTTTGAAAGTATGATCAGATATTGGTTAAACTGATTGATGGAATTGTGTGAATGCTTTTCCCTTTTTTGCTAACAGAAAAATGATTTCTGGCAATGCAGGATGGTTCCGACACAGTTTGTCTTGGCGTTGACACTTTAAATACAGAAACACAAGAGGTGATTACAATTCACCACATTTTCTCTTTAAGTTTTATAGGGCAATAGTTTGCTAAACGAAATCTATAAAATCATGGGATGAGAGTGACCGTTGAAGGAGCAATTCCCCAGACTATTCCTACTATCGAGGAAGCATAATCAAAACATCTCGAGCTTCGTGGAAGTTTCAGCAAATCCTTTGTGTTGGAACTTTGATTTTAGGAGAAACTTGAATGAGATGGAGATAGTAGAGGTGGCCACATTATTACAGAAACTGGAAGAGGTTCGTTTGTCTCTATTAAAGAGGGATATCAGAAGGTGGAACCTGGAAGCTTCAGGTTTGTTCTCATGCAAATCTTATCGTTCATTACGGAGCAACGATGGGAGTGTGCACTATTTTCCACCCTACCCTCAGATTTGGAAATCAAAGGTTCCTCCGAAGGTTAAAATACTTGTATGGCTTGTGGCCAATGGGAATCTAAACACATGCGACAGAATTCAAAGAAGAAACCCTCATATGTGCTTATCACCACATTGGTGTAGCCTGTGCAAAGCCAAGGAGGAGAGTGTAAATCACATATTTCTTCATTGCTCCTACTCGATCCAACTGTGGTGGAAATTGTTTCAGGAGGTCAAAGCAAGTTGGGTCATTCCTAAAGGGTGTTTCGAGTTACTAAGCACAAATTTTAAGGCACTTGGAAAAAGGAAAAAATCCAAAGTTTTGTGGGGTTGCCTGGTATCGGCAATTTTCTGGAATATATGGCTGGAACGTAACAAGAGGATTTTTGAAGACTATACTGGAGTGGGGGCAGAAGAACTTTGGGGGAGAGTAAAATATTGGGCAGCTTTTTGGGCTTCGGTAACTAAAGAATTTAATAATGTTTCTCTATCTCAAATACTATGGGATTTGTTAGCTGCAGTTAAGTGAAAGAGGTCTAGAAATGGCTGCTGTAGCCAAATCCTAATGGGTTTTTCTTTGTTTTACAGTTAGTGGAGTCTTATCCACTTCTGCGCTGTTTCTTTATTCTTTTAATAAAATTGTTTCTTCTCAAAAAAAAAAAATAAAATCATCATCATCTTCCTTGCCTTGTTCGCTAATGGAAACATATTTCATATTTGAAATTCTAACTCCTTATTTTGTACTTTCAGGTGATACGGTTTATCTCAAAGGTGACTTTACTTGCGTCAGGTGGGGCTGGACAAATCTATCCGACAACTACAAATCCTCCGGTACTTCATGTTTTGAAGAGCCCTGTAATTGTTGTTTCCCTTATATTGTAGAATAAGATGCCATTCCCTATTTAAGTATTAATTAAGAGACAGAAAATTATGGTCAGAGAGTTATGACCTCTTTTATCATAATAAGCATAACGCTCGGTCTGATTGTTCTTGATTAATTTATTTCATGTAGGTAGCCACAGGGGATGGAATTGCGATGGCCCATCGAGCTCAAGCTGTGATATCCAACATGGAGTACGTAAAACATATATCAATATTTTGAAATTATTTTTGGGAGAATACTTTATTGCTTGAAACTTGAGTAATCAAATGAGTAGTACTAATATGGGTACAATGATCATGTGAGTCAATCAAAAGGTCATTTCGAAGATTTGAATAAGACCTTTACGCCTTGGTTTCACAGCATTTCAGTTGACAATGTTTTCTTCTACAACTGATTAAACGTATACTACTATGCTGTCGCCCAGACTGGAAATTTAAATGTGGAATGATCTTACAAGCAATGTTAAGCTACACGGTTGTTAAGTGTTATGTTATAGCTTTTGAAATTGATAGCTCACACCTGTTTATGGTTTTCTCTACAGATTTGTTCAGTTCCATCCAACGGCATTAGCCGATGAAGGCCTTCCCATCCAACCATCCAAGGCTCGAGAAAATGCATTTCTCATCACTGAAGCTGTCAGAGGTGATGGAGGCATCTTGTACAATCTAGACATGGAAAGGTTTATGCCACTCTATGATGAACGAGCAGAACTTGCTCCGAGGGATGTGGTGGCCAGAGGTATAGATGACCAGCTTAAAAAGCGAAATGAGAAGTATGCGCTACTTGATATAAGTCACAAGCCCAGAGAAAAAATCCTCTCACACTTCCCCAACATAGCAGCCGAGTGCCTTAAGTACGGCTTGGACATAACTTGCCAGCCAATTCCCGTTGTTCCTGCTGCTCACTATATGTGTGGGGGAGTCCGTGCTGGACTCCAGGGAGAGACAAATGTGCAGGGCCTGTACGTGGCAGGCGAAGTTGCTTGCACAGGTTTGCATGGAGCAAACCGTCTTGCTAGTAACTCATTGCTTGAAGCACTAGTTTTCGCCCGAAGAGCAGTCCAGCCCTCAATTGAACACATGAAGTGCTCTAGCCTCGACTTCAGCTCTTCAGATTGGTGGGCCAGACCAGTCGTGCCTGTCTCACTCAAGAGCAATGCCATCGAAAAAATTTTGGCAATGACAAGGGAAGTAAGAAAAGAAGTGCAATCGATCATGTGGAAGTATGTTGGAATTGTACGTTCTACAACGAGGCTTGAAACAGCAAAGCAAAAGATTTGTGATCTGGAGGATAAGTGGGAAGACTACTTATTTCAGATGGGATGGGAACCGACGATGGTGGGGCTTGAGACTTGCGAAATGAGAAACTTCTTCTGTTGTGCAAAACTGGTGGTGAGCAGTGCCCTTGCTAGGCATGAGAGCCGCGGACTTCACTACACCATCGATTTTCCTGATCTTGAGGAAAGTAAGAGGCTTCCAACGGTTATATTCCCTTGTACATCCGTACGAAGTTCATGGAGTTCGCGTCAGCTACACAAGCTGCCATTGTGCTAGAAAGTGCACTTTTTCGGCCATCTGTTGAAATCATAGGGTTCTCAAGTTTTAGCTTCCCTTCCGAATCAATTTGGTAGGATTGAAGCATCTGAAATTCGAGCAGCTTCTGGTGTAAGCCGCACCAGGTTGCACCTTTATAATTTTCGGTTTCTGATTCCTTTTTACCTTGTATACTTAGGGTTCTTTGTTTCAAATAAAAGAAAGAAAATTTCATCAAAATATTAATGAAACAGTTTACATTTCAAATTTAATTTGTATTTGCTGATCGACGAACAGTGCAAAATGTAAATTACATCAACTGCAATCAGCATTCAGCTGAGAAAGTTAAACTTTTTGTCTCAATTTTTTTCCCAAGTGTCCATTTTTTCCTCTGAACTTCTTCCCCTTGCGGACGCTTGCCTTGTAGTGTTATTTACACAAATCGGAGCCTGGTAATCTGGACAAGAGCGCTTGCGTGAACCCTCGCAATGCAGTAGCTCAGGAGTTCAACCGGACAGCTTAAGAACTGTGGGGGCGTTTGTTGCGCCGGACTATCTCGGACTGGACTAGCTTCAAGGACTAAGCTGGACTGGCTTAGACTAGACTAAGCTAGACTAACTTAGTGAAGTGTTTGGTGCAGTGTTGGACTAAGAAGCTGGATAATAACAAATTCTAATATTATATTATTTAATATATAAATTATTAATATTTTATTATGATCTAGGTGACCGGAGATGACGAGGAGTCTATCAGGAGTGGTTGTTGAGCATGACGAGGACGAGATAGGATAGTCTTAGCTAGTCCCATAGTTATTGGGGGGTCTCGCTAAGACCTCTTAGTGAAGGGTTTTGTCCATGCTAGTCCCCTTTAGTCTCATTAATGATAGTTCCAGCATGGAACAAACACAGTATTGGACTAACAGCTAGTCCAGTCCAGTCCCACTTAGTGAGGGCAAACAAACGCCCCCTGTGTATGTTGATGTGTACTCAGCTAAATACGCCCTCATTTCCCAAATTCCCCTGCAAAAGATCAAGGTAACTTCGATTTTCTGTGAACATGTGTACCCCGGTTTCAATCACGCACGCTTGTCACGAGTTCCAAGCATGCATGAGCACAATCGAAAACCGTTTTGCTTGTTTGTACACTAGGAAGCTTTGAGCCAGAAGTGCTTTTGAGCCCTGCAAATATCTTCGGATGTTCATATTCCCACCTCAACGACAATTGCTGCCCAACTACTGTGATAAGCTTTTGACTTCTAAGTAGAGTTTTAGAACCTAAACAGTTCGGATCATTAAAATACAATTCGGAATGGACTCTACAGAAGAAAACGATGCTCGGCTAACAGGCATTTTGGTGCAACAAAAAAAGAAAATGATGCTCCACCAATTCTTTATTGAGTATTTGACATTGACATTTTCGAACAAATACATTTAACAATGAAGAATCTCACAAAGAAATTTCTCACGTCTAAGATACAACAAAGCTTTATCCCACTATGTGAGGTCAGCTGTATGAATCCTAGAACGCTGCTGCGTTCGATTTTGCGCCAAGCCTTCACGTGGAAAAATACAATTCAATAAATCACCAAACCTTGTCTCTTTTTTTTCTTCTTCTATTTTTCTTTAACACTTCAACAAATATTTGCACAAAAAATTCATACCAAAAACCCCTTCTATTTTTCTCGTTATTTACTCTTTTTTCCTTTTGACTTTCCATCCACCACCTAAAAATCTTTACATATGATCCTACATACTTCATTCCATCACAATACCTCGATGATGTCGTGTTTTATGATCTGTGGGGGTTTGCTGGTGTCGAGAAGTGTCTCCAGCGATCTGGGTTTCCGGTTCCTAGCCCTGCCGGCTTCTTTCAACAACTCCGCCAACCTCCGCTTCTCGTCCGCCACATCCGGATTTGCTGTTCCAAGCTTGTCCTCTCTCATGCCAACAACATACTCCAGAATCTCGATGGCGGCATCCAACCTGTGTTCGTCACAAAAATACAAAGGGCATGCTAAATACTTTTTCGAGCGATATTCTAATCTAATCTGAGATAGAACGAGAATAACGAATGCCAAAACAAGGAAGAACATATTACCTGCCCATTGCATCATATGTGCCAGCTAAATTACTGTAAACCCCCAATGTGTCAGGGTGATAAGGTCCATACTCCTTCTCCAAGATGTTCCTGGCTTCTTCAAACAAGTCTGCAGCCTCGTTGATCGAAAACCGCTGAACGCAGGCCAACCCCATTTGGTTCAGTGCAATCCCAAACAATGCCGATTTCTTTTCTCCCGTGGCGCGGAACTTTGTTATGGAACTCTTGAATGTGTTGTAAGAGTCAGTGTAATTTCCCATCATATAGTACATTACCCCCATCTGAGCCTCAATTCCTGCAGTTGTGCTCTGGTGGCCCGGAGCATTGCCGAAGATTTTCAAAGCCTTCTTGAGCAACTTCAGGGCTTGTTCCAGATCATTCATGGATTGATAGATTGCAGCAACATCAATGAGACCACCGGCAATCTCTTCTGAGGGGATTCCGGGATTAGGTTTCCCATAAATTCGATGTGCATTTTCGCAGTACGATTTGGACTCCTTAAACCTTCCTATCTTGTTGTACAAGTCAGCTAAACGAACGTAAACAGAAGCTACTGTCGGATGTGTCTCTCCTTTCGTTGTCTTGAACACAGTGAGTGCTTTCTGGTAAGAAAACACCGCCTCATCATACCTCGCCAAAGATAGATACGCGTCTCCAATGCTACAATCGATTGATGCTGCATCCGCTTCCATATCATTGGCAGACATTGACATGCTTGCTAAAACATAGTGCTCAAGAGCAGCTTCGAAATCCCCTTTTGAGTCACAGATCAGTCCCATGAGTCTTCTATCTGCCGCTTCCTCAAGCGAAGCAGAACCATTTTCCCTGTGGATTTCAAGAGCCATCTGACAGAGCTTCTCAGCCTCGTCGAATTGCAATGCTTGCACATGTGCCTCAGCTACATAACGACACGTCTCACCCAATCGCGGGTCCCTTTCTCCCAAGACTTGCCTTTGAATTTCCATACCTGCTGTATAGAACAAAATTGAATTCTCAATCTGACCGGTCATTGCATAAATGTCACCTAATTGCATGCACCCTGCAAACTTTGCTAGTGCATAGTTATCGCCATCCTCTATCGCCGGAATATCAATGGCACGCTCGAGGACTGGAATTGCCTCATTGTACTTCTCTAAGCTGCAATAGATTGCTGCCAAAACATGCAAACACATAACGAACTCCAAATTAGGCTTCTCACTAGTGCACTTCTCGAACGCTTTCACTGCACGGAGAGCTAACTCAAGCGCTTTCTTGGGGTTTTCGCCCGAAGCAATCATTTCCCTTGTTTGCTTGAGCAAATATGGCCCGAGATCAGGGTTATCCAACACGGCTTCTGGAGGATGATCATCGACTCCATTCTGAAACCTCACGCTGCCGCGTAAAACAAAACTCCTCAGCTTGTTCTTCGACAATAGTGCATTGCCTTTTCTCGGATGCGGAGGCTTCTCATCAGGAGATTTGCTCTTCGGACTTGTTTTCGCAGATGGAGACTTCACTTTCGTTGGAGACCGTTTATCATCCGATACATTTGCTTTCTCAGGAGTTGAGTCACTACAAACACCCTCCTCCTTGTTTTCCACAACAACCTCTTTCCTTATCTCCAAATCCTGTCGAGCATATCCGACAAGATGGTTTAGCTCGGAATCAATCCTCGATTCCCCACCGAACGATCCAAAGCTGGCCCGGGAAGGGGATTGATCCGAGCTCTGCATTTCGCAGACGTTGTGATATAACTGCTCAATAGAGGTATCAATCCCGCCATTCATAGCCATACCGATGGAGCCACTCCGAGAACTCAACGTACTTCTCGGAGAGTCCTGCTGGCTGTAGCTTTCCTTTTGAGGCGCATAATCTCCATTTGATTCATCTACATCGCCGTTTCGATTCATAGCATCCATAGCTAGTCCGGGCATTGATTTGTACTTGTGCAGTTGTGCTGCAGTATGAATAAATGGAAATAGGCGATAACCAATTAACCTCTAAATCAACTAATCAAGTGCTTCTCCATGAAGCACTAAAAATTGTTTCTACGACACAAAAGCACTTTAAATCATCACTTAACAGACTCGTTTGGAAGTGCTTCTAAAATGACGGAATGCGCTATTAAAGAAAATGCTTTTGAGTTTCAAAAACACTTGTGTAAGAAGCACTTTACCTATTTTTTGGATTTTTACTAAAGATTGGTTAAATAACATTTTCACCAAAAGTACTTTCAGTCGTTTGAAAGCACTCACAAACAAGCTCAACTCGTTTGGGACTGCTGCTGTACAATACACTAAACACTTAATAAAACCTGAAGAAGCATCTGCCAGAAAGCGCTTCTATGACCCATAAGCACTTTTTAACCCAAACTTGTTTTTTAACTCTTCCTGAAGCAGTCAGACATGCTAAACCGTGATTATCTTGCAGCCATCCCAGAAACAGCCAAATAAACAAACAAACAAATCCAATCCAAAAACTGGATTCTTTTAAAAAAAAACTCCAGATTACTTACTTAAGCAAAAGATCATATCAGAAGAAAACGAAATTTAAAAGCTACGGTTATTGCCACAAATGGTGAAGTTCTTAATACATAAAAGCAAAAACAAAAACAATCAGAACCCATTAAAAACAGAGAAAACCCAATACAAATACCGAAAAAAAAAATAGAAATAATAAATGAGTCGTTAATTACCTGAAAATTAATGCGAAAGTCTGAAACTTTGAAGGCCTCTTCTTCTCAGGGTGCTATGTAACAGCCTGAGGGGTAAGAAGAAGAAGAAGACGTAGAGAGACGAAGAGCGAGGGCAAATTGGGTAATTGGAAAATGGAATGAATTGAATTGGGAATATATATTAGTTTGCAAGGTGTGGGGTTGCAGAAAGTTGGAACGTTGAAGCAATGAGGAAGGCGACCTCTCTCCCACTCCCCTCTTTCTCTCTCTTCCTCTAATTTTCTTATGTTTAAATTTATTAAGTTTTTACTTTGGCCCTTTGAACTTTTTTATTTCTTTCTAATGGGAACGGATCACCTCCTGAGCTTAGGAGGCTGAGCCTCCGAGCAACCCATATGAACTATTGAAATTTGATTCAACAGCTGCAATTATTATAACTTTTAGAGAGACCATCTGTTTGTAGCCATTTGATCAAATTTCAACGGTCCGGATGGGTTGCTCAGGAGGCTCAGCCTCCTAAGCTTAGGAGGGGATTCGTTCCCCATTCTAATGGGTCTCTGATTTTTGGATACGTGTTTAACAAAGACAAAAAGTGACTAAAAAACGTATATGATCACTTTCTGAATTACAACTCATTAATTCATTTACTTTCACCACCAAAGTGTACTCCATCTTATAGTATGTGATCAGACAACTTATGTCTAGGTGTTGGTTTTTTAGTTAAAATACAGGGAACTCAACAAAACTAAATCAGTTGGTATCGTTTAATTTATTTTTTATCTGTAGTAAAACTGTATGACTCACAAAACTATCTTTCTATTTCAATTGTTACTGACTTGATATGATAATATTTAACTATTTTTTAAATACCATGACACTTTCCAACCCAAAATTCGATTGAATCAAATTATATCAGCTATTAATATCATGTCAAATTTCGTAAATGACGTCAATGTGGTCTAAATATTAAATCTCATTTTGAAAAAAAATTAGTGGCTAATTTGGGACGAAAAAGTAAATAGAGGATGAAAGTGAAACAACCACTAAACTGAAGGTGACAAATATGTAATTAACTCGCCTTTTTTAATTTTTTTTTTATATATTAATTTCGCCTTTTTTCGCTGTGACGTCGCAAGTTGGCGGGAATAACGAGCTTTTCAACGCCAAAAGGCGGTGGAAAATGCTCGGATGACAGCGCGGTTTGTTACAGGATTACGAACTTTGATCTCACTTTACCACGTGGCAACAGGGAAAGCGAAGAAGCCTCCGCCTTTAAGGGACCGCGACTTCATGATTCGCCCGCTTTTCCCGCTTTTCCAGATTCCACGTGGACCACGTCCAGCTGGATTCAGCTGGCTCGCCGCTCGATGGAAATGTAGAATGGGCCATGAGCTAACTGGACTTTGTGGGCCCAAATAAGTCAAAAATACAAAGATAAAATATATTTTTAAGCCCAATTGAAGTGAAAATTATTGGCCAATGGGCTGACAAGGGGCTATTTGGAAAATAAGACACTCTTTTGGTCGCTTAAATTAAGGAAAGAATCTTATTTTGTAGTACGGTCATGGAACAAAGGTTTTGACAAAGATCGAATGATTGATATGGTTGGGGACATCTATTTTTTTGTTTTCTTTCAAGGGAACAACTGGTGACGAGTCACTGTTATCTACTTTTTTCAGGTTCGAAGGAGACTGATTGGAAATTGCACCTCACCGGTGGTCACAATCAAACAGATTCACAACTTACAAAGTATTGAATTCAAGACCTCTCGTTATTTTCTTTAGGGAGCTGTTGTTCGCACTTTTCCACTGGGCCACTTGTGGTGGTGGTAAGTTGGGGACATCTACTAATTCCTTTATATTTGTTGCACCATCAAATGCAAGAGTAATGCTATTTAGATACACAAACCCGATAACATTGCTGACAAGTACTCTAATATAGGTGGATCCCTAATACAATAATAAACCTCATCTTTATTAAAAAATAGTGTCACAATGCAGTTAGTTTGTGTATGCGACGTTAGGAAAATATAAACTTATTGTTCATCTATATTGTTGTAACAAGTGGTTACCCATGTAATACGTGAAATGAAAACACTTGTATCGATGTGAAGGTCAAAAATCTAAAATTCGATGCAAATGAAAGAGAATCTTAATTCAATTATTGTCGCATGACTATATAGTAAAAATTATATAATAAATGAAATAAATAGACTCGTGATTAAGATACCGTATCACTGTATTAGCAGGATAATTAGTATAATTTTCAAGGAAATATTGGGCAACGATGTTACGATTTTGCTCGGCCAATTAATTATCGAAAAAGAATTAGCAGGTGAGGCACCAATTCGAAGATAGGGAATCTAAAAAGGATGCAGCAACAAACAAGTTTATCAACTACCAAGAGAAGGTGTTTAAATTAAACTAATTAATTAAGTGGATTTCAACTAATTAAGTGGGAGCTGTCTCATCTTAAATAACAGCTACCCCTATTTAGCTAAGGTTGGTGTGGTGTGGTGTGGTGTGGGTGTCTCTCTTCGACCTGTAGTTTGGACCTTTAGACTTATGTGCCCCACGTTGAATGATTCTGCTACTGATTTGTCGACTATTGTACCTATTATACAAGATGCCAAGCTTTTTATAGAAATGATCGTTGAAGTTTTCTATTGCCCAACTCTGTAGCTCATAGAATTGCTAGGTTTGCTCTCCATCCGGAGAGTAATTGTACTTGGTTTGGCAATCCTCCTCTGTTTATCTGTGATCTTCTGGAGGAGGACCTCCTCTTTCCTTGTATTGTTTAGCCTAGTTTATGGCCTTGGTATGAAATATATCGTCTTTTTATCAAAAAAATGTGTCCCACATTTGAGTTTTTCGTAATAAAAATTATATGAAAAGAAAAATTAATTTCATAAAGTCAGCAGTGAGACAGAAGCTAGAGGCAACTTGTTATATAGGTAGTTGTGCGTGTTAATGGATCTTCTATACTAGTAGTAGTTGATGAATCGCTTTCTAAAATAAAGTTTAATTTCTTTATTAGAAGAATAAGCACGGTTATTGCTTTCTTACAACATTCCGTCGGTATAGGCTTCTAACTTGCTTGTTAGAAGTACTTAACGAACAAAAAAATTAATCATGAAAATATAAAATATGGACATCATTTGTTATTTGCTAGAACATTGTAGGCCTTTGAATTTTGGTGAAATACACATAGTAAGAGGTGATGCACCAATTTGGCGATTCTCTAAACTAATATTCGGGGATTCAAACGTGTAAGGGGCAATGTGCATGCTACTCTAGTCAACTAACCTAACCACCTCCAAATCACAAACTAATTATGCATTAACGAAAATGGGGAGAGAGAGAGAGAGAGAGAGAGAGGTTGACAGCTTGACAGGGGTGGAGATCAGAGCTCGTTGGGTCGGCTAAATGAGATTTGGCTTTAGGAATATGATTGGATCGGCAGAGACTTGTAAGATGGGACTTGTAACCTATGTATAATGATATATTAAATAACTCACTCTATTATGGATTCATAACTCATTCTGTTCAGTCTTGTCCATTTAACATTTTGACACAATAAACAACGGACTGAACTCAAGTACATTTTAATTGATCACAACTTATCACATCCAGCCTACCAAACGGCGCCTCAAAGTCCTGAAGTAGCCAAGCATCCTCTTGAAATGAAATCAAATGGGTTGAGAGCAGGCCCAGCCCTGGCCCAGTGCCACAGGGCTAACTGTCCAGGGCCCAAAATTGAAGGGGGCACCAAAAACAAAAAAACCCAAATAACTAGGTATATAAAAAAAATTAGAAAAAAAAAGTCCAGAGCCCAAATAGGACAAGAGCCCAAGAAAGATGAAAAAGGCCCAGGTTATGGGCCTTAAAAAAAGATATTAAAAGGACCACTCGGTCCAGATTTTAGGCATTATAATCAACCGGAAAAAAAAAATAATAATAAAAAAAAAAGTTACAAAACGACATTAAAGGGACCACTCGGTCCCCACTAACACTAACTCCCATATCCCCACCCCACTTTGTTCCCAGACCCTGACCCCCTTTTCACCAGCAAGCTGCTACAGCACAATAGGTCTTTGTCCGGCTGTCCCTCCTCCTCAGTCCTCAGTTCAGCACCAAGCCCGCTGCTGCAAGTTGCAAGTGCAAGAGTATTCACTCACCACCAACCCTTAAGTTTTGTGGTAAACTAATTTTTAAATTTTAAATTATCAATTCATAATTTCATATAAAATTTTGCAAGTGACATAGAATTATATGATAATTGATGTATAAAATTGTTTTTGTTGATGAATTGAATTCTTGAATAATTGAATTATCATTTCAAACCCAATTTTTAGGTTTAATTTTTATAATATGTTAGACTATGTGTTAGTGTTTTTATAATATATAATATGTGTTGGAATGATAATTTTGATAGGAAATTTTTGTTATATCATGTGTAGGTAATTTTTGATGATTTTGCTTATCCTAAGGACAAACTCTCTAGAAATGAGATTGAAGACTTGAAGTATGATGATATAATTGATGATTTTGCTTCAAAAAATGCAAAAAGACAATTTCTTAAAGGTTGAAATTTCAAGGAGCTTTGCTAGGAATGGTTGTATATGATTGTATTTTTTTATTGTCGGGGTTTAGGTACTATGTCCCCCCGTTGTATATTTTCTCAATTAATATAATTTGGGCGTGAGGGCCTAGCCCGCCAGCTTCGACTGAGTTCCAGCCCTCGTTAAATTATTATTTTTTTAAATATATGTTTTCGTATTAAAAAATGGCACATTTTGAGCTTTCGCACTGGGCACCCAAAAACTCAGGACCGGCCCTGGTTGAGAGATGCAGCAACCACCTTGATCAGCACCTGGTCCTCCTATATTTCAGGAACAGCCACATTCGGATCGAACTTCAAAACATCTGCAGAATTTCCGTACTCTGAGTACACCCACGCCCTGTTTACAAATGGCACGGAAACTGGATCACTTGAAGCTGCAGCAGCCGTTGATGCGCTGCAAAACCACAAAAACTTGCAAAGGGCCGGAAAGGGTTGTTGTTGTGAGCAAATGAGTGAGATATGGTCACAGTCTGAGATCTTGACAGCGTGTCGTTTTATGGCGAAGGAGAAGGATGCGGATGCTCGGTGTTTGCCTACGTGGCCATGCAAAGAAAAAACTCCAAACCATGCATCTACATGCATTGTTATTTGAACCAGGATCCTCGCCGGATCTTTCCCTAGGGATCCTAGGGATCCCGCAATCTTGTCCGTTCATTTTATATCGTGCGGTCAGTTTTCGTTAGATACTATTCATATTTGAATTTTAAAATTTAAATTTTAAATGATTTCTGACCGCACGATATACGATGAACGGACAAGATTGCGGGATCCCTAGGATCCCTAGGGAAATGCTCAGGAGACACTCCTCTCTCTTGTTATTTGAGGTTCATTGTGTGCGACAGCATGTTATGCATTTGAAGTCCTCTTTCTTTTAGTCAAATGTGACATCGCACACTTTATAGATAGGAAAAGACACTACTAGACCATAATACTAGCGTTGAAGTTCTCTTCCTTATTTTTCTCATCATAAGTTTTCCTCCTTATTGCTCACACCTGCAAGAAGAAATATAAGAAGAAATACAAGAAGAAATATCAGATAAAGTGGACCAAATTTCCACGAAGTGAGATTACAGGATGAGTTCTTTACTTTTCCATTGTTGGAAAATACGCTATACCACTTCTGCAATGTAAGTGAATTCTCCAGCCACAAACAATCATATCGAAGATTTCTAGTGGGCAGATAGACGTCAATGATCGATCAGACATCTGGTGTTTGACTTTCATACGTATTTACATGGGTTGATTTCAGTTTGGGTGGATTGGTTGAAACGAAAAAACGCATTCGAAGTATGTTTACATGGGACGCAAGAAGTTGTGAATTGGAAAAATCAGGAGAATGCATTTGCATTCGATAACGATTTGGAACATAAAACTCACAAATGTATCGCCCATACTGAAAAAAATTTCCTCTGCCGATCGGAGACGCGATGGGAGCGTAATGGATTGGTAGGTGAGAAGAAAGTAGAGGAAGCCAGTAGAGGACAAGACAATATTTGGTGTTTTCTGATGACGTGTCGTGCGGTGGGCCTAAACCTTACAAACACCTTTTGTCGTGAGATGGGAGTGTAAAGAAAAAACCTTACTTTTTAATAAACAATGGATTAAGAATATATAACAAATTAAACAAAATATCTACGAGATGGTTGTCGAATCTTTTATCATCTTTAGGTTAGGGTTTTCTTTGTAAATAACTAAACATACAAGGTTGACCGAAAAAAAAAAGAAAAAAAAAAACTAAACATACAAGGTCTTTTTGGATGTATATACTTTGTGTATTCTCTTACTTTTATTTTTGCATTTTATCGTTCTTTTATTATCCATAGCAGTATAGTTTTTTTTTTAAGTGTAAATATGCACTTATTTACAATATATATAGTAAATTTAAATAAATTCGCCTAGGCCGTCTAGGCGCTAGGCCCACCGCCCGAGTAGCGCCTAGCGTTTTTTAAAACCTTGTTATTAAGAGGAACGCTAAGGGGACTCTCTAAAGAAAGAGACTCTCCATAGACTGTTTGCCGCCTCCTTTAGCACAATGTTTTATATGTTGGCACGCGAATTGACGTTAAAATATAACGTGACAGAGAGCATTTTTGAGAGAGTCCCATTAACATTTATTATTATTAGTCTAGTCAAGGTGGGTTGATTTCGCATTGCCCAGAGCCGACGTGCTTCCTATGTATTTGAGTTAAAATTCACTTATATTAGAGTAATGTAAAATAGTCTTAAAAGAAAAGATGGGTTGATTTGAGTTTGGGTGGATTGGTTGAAATGAAAAACGCATTCGAAGTATGTTTACATGGGACGCAAGAAGTTGTGAATTGGAAAATGGGCGTTTTCAACTCTATAGACTAAACATTTGTTGGTTTTGAAGATTTAATTAAACATTTTTTCCTACAAATTTGGAGTCTCATCTATCATAACTATCCTTTATTTGTACCAAGATTACAGATCTTACGACTGCCTAAATTTGGAGTCTCATCTATCATAACTATCATTTATTTGTACCAAAATTACAAATCTTACCACTGCCAAAATTCTTCATGTCAGGAAAAAATCCAGAGATATTGAAACAAATTTCCTACAATCTAGCTCCTTTGATTCCCTCTAAAGATAATTATACAAAAAAATGATTATATACAATTTATTAAGGAATAAAATACCGTGCCGTTTGATTTTTTTTTTTTCCTTTCAATGAAGAAATAAAATACCATTTAAGATATTTGTAGTAATTCATATAAGAAAATAACATCGAGAATAATACAAACGTACCAATAAAAAATATATGTATGAAAACAAACCTATTAAAACCGGGAATAAACGTACTAGTAAACAACGTTGAACAACAAAAGTAAATGTACCAATCAACGATATCTATAATATTAATCGTACCCATATGATACTAAATGGTACAATCCATAATGTATACAAAAACAATCATAACAAAATCGTGAAAAAAAACCTATAAATCAACGAGAACAAAACTAAACGTACCAAAAGCTAAAACTAAACGTACCTGTAGACATCGAAATTTCGGTAAATAAATGTTGACCGATAAATCAAAGTTTCAACGCTCATGTATTACATAAATTTTACACGTAGCATGTGTCTAAACGAAAAATTGAAATGAGTCGGGAAAGTCATCAAACAGGACACGTGTCAACACCTGGCAGAAACGACTTGTTTCATCTGGGATATTATATTCAAAATTAGGCCTTGGAAAATTCTATAAATACAAGCAAATTTCATTCATTTTGAGAGGAATTCATATTACACCAAAACCTTGAAGCTTTGAAACTCTGAAGCTCTCAAGCATCCAGGTTCCCGAAGAATCAAGAAAGCCCTATTCGTCCTTCGTTCATCGTTCTTCCAAGATCAAGCTCCGACGGCCCTTGGATCAACAATCATCCACCTTCAAGATCAAGCCCCGACGACCCTTTGAAGAACTTCCACCAATTCAAGATCAAGCCCCCCGACGGCCCTTGAAGAAAGTGTTCATCGTTCATCATCCGTTCATCCTAAGATCAAGCCCCAACGGCCCTGTGGATCAACAACGTCGACAAATCCATACATCCAATCACTGTTTCTTCAAAATCAAGCCCAAAACCCCTTGAAGATCCGTTCATCACCATTATTCAAGATCAAGCCTCAACGGCCCTTGAAGAAACGCTCATCCTCAAGATCAAGCCCCAACGGCTCCTTGAAGATCCGCTCAAATCCACCTTTAAGATCAAGCCCACAACCCTTGAAGAACGTTCATCCTTAGATCAAGCCCAACGGCCCTTTGGATCAATCGCACATTCACAAATCAACACCTTACGGAGATCGAATCAGAGGATCAAATTAGAGAGAGATTGTAACCCAAAATCATCAAATACGAAATATTTGTTTGTGCACGTTGTTCTTGTCTCTTTCGTTTCAGGAATTTTCCGTGTTCACAAATTGGCACGCCCAGTGGGACAATCCCTACCTCTCATCTCTTTCTCCGTTCAAGAAATTCAAGCGCACTTCCAAAATTAATGGCATCAAGGAAGGCTCAAACTGTTCCCGCAACCGGCGCAAAGAACACGAGCGTCCTCGTTGCAAGTGGTGTCACTTTGGGCATCACGACTCGAAGCATGGCAAGAGCTACTTCTGCCGCCTCTTTCACCTCTGCATCAACTCTGCCAAGGGAACAAAAGCACCCAAGGCACGAGCCTTTGATCACCTTAGCCTCACTAGGGGCACCAAGGGGGGCAAGCCCAAGGAAATACTCTGAATCCATGCTCTCCGATGCCGATTCAAGCGGCAGTTCAGCCATGCAAGTCATGACCATTGGAGCAACTTCAATCGATGAGCAGCTGGCTCAAATGAATGAAGCAATCATAAGGCTAACCCGAACTGTGGAAGAAAAAGACTTGCAAATTGCAGCACTAGTCAACCGATTGGAGGCGCAGGACAGCGAGAAACCCGACCCAAAGAATGATCCACTAAAGAGAAGAGATGACGAAGAAGATGAGCCTCAGATGGAGAAAAACGATGTGAAGCCGGAGCAAGACCAAGCAGCGGCACTCATGGGATCCCTTTCTATCCAGCAGCTGCAGGAGATGATCACCAACACCATCAAGGCACAGTACGAAGGGAGCTCACATACCTCCTTGTTCTACTCGAAGCCCTACTCCAAGAAGATTGATGCCCTGAAGATGCCAATGGGTTATCAACCACCAAAGTTCATGCAGTTTGATGGAAAAGGAAACCCAAAGCAGCACGTTGCACATTTCGTCGAAACTTGCAACAACGCAGGGACCGAAAGGGACTACCTCGCCAAGCAGTTTGTGCGCTCGCTGAAAGGAAACGCCTTTGAGTGGTACACGGACCTAGAGCCTGAGTCCATCAACAGCTGGGAGCAATTGGAGCGGGAATTCCTCAACTGCTTCTACATCACCCGCCACACTGTGAGCATGCTAGAGCTAACAAGCACAAAGCAGTGGAAGGACGAGCCAGTCATTGACTACATCAACAGATGGCGCACTCTGAGCCTCGACTGTAAAAACAGGCTCTCGGAAACCTCTTCAATCGAGATGTGCATCCAAGGCATGCAATGGGGTTTGCAATACATCCTTCAAGGCATTAAACCACGAACATTCGAGGAATTGGCCACTCGCTCCCATGACATGAAGTTAAGCATTGCCCATCATGAGAAGAAAGAACCAATCGCCGACTACAAGAACGACAAAGTTTTGGGGCCAAAGGTGGATAAGGCTGCGTGGAAATCCACCAAGGAAACAATGACGGTCAACACAGCTCCCGTCAAAGTCTCTACACGAGGCAAGGCAATTCAAACCGAAGCTTTTCGTGATCAAGAGATGCGTAGACGCACTTTGAAGGAGCTTGAAGAGAAGACTTATCCATTCTCCGACTCTGATGTGGTTGCCATGTTAGAAGACTTGCTGGAAAAGAAGGTGATTGGTTTGCCTGAGTGCAAATGGCCAGAAGAGATGAATCGCACTGACAGTCCAAGGTACTGTAAATTCCACCGCTTCATCAGTCATCCGACAGAAAAGTGCTTCGTGCTGAAAGATCTCATCATGAAACTGGCTCAGAAAGGAATCATCGAGCTAGATCTTGACGATGTGGTGAAGTCAAACTATACCACCTTCACTTCTGGCTATTCCGACTCAAAGTTTTCACCTCAACCGCTAGGGGCATCCTCCAAGACAAGCAAGGTTGAAGGATGGACTCAAGTCACTCCTAAGAAATTGCACAAGAAGCATACGTCTCCTCCACAAGTTCGCCAATCGGAAAGGGGGCAAAACAACTCTTGTCAACCTTCAAAGCAACATGAACGTGTTGAAGATGATGAAATTTCGACACATAGATCGTCCATCGCCATCACGATGCGCGATTTCTTTCCTGAAGACTTCTTCAATCATTCGGTCAAGACTCATCGCTATGAAAATTGCAAGGAATGCCTCTCCAGGATCGCTTGACAAATTCACCAAAGCTCCTTGTCTGTAAGAGCCTAAACTGCAAGACACAAAGCTCCTTGCCTGCACGAACCTAAACTGCATGGCACTAAGCTCCTGGTCTGCACGAGCATAAAAGGCGACAAACCAAACGCTCCTTGCCTGCACGAGCTGAAACTGCAACACGGCACCAAATGCTCCTTGTCTACACGAGTTGAAACTGCAAACGACACCAAACGCTCCTTGCCTGCACGAGTTGAAACTGCAACACGGCACCAAATGCTCATTGTCTGCACGAGTTGAAACTGCAAACGACACCAACACTCCTTGTCTGCATGAGTTAAAACTGCAAACGGCACCAAAAGAAAATACCAAAAATATATATGTATTTGAACTACGTTACGACTTGATCTCTTCTTTAGATGGGTACGTAGGCAGCTTGAATATTCAAAATTTCGAGTTTAGTCACATCAAAATAAAAATAAATGTTTTATTAAAGAAAGCCAAAATTATTACAAAAAAAGAAAGAAAAAAAAAAAACCATCCAAAGCGGCTTTTCCGCGGCGGTGCGTGGAAACAGGAGGCAAAAAAAAAAAAAAGCATCCCCCACTCGGATCTCTCCCCATCTTTCTCTCTTGCTCTCTCTAAAATTCACCATTTTCTCTCTCTAAAAATCTTCATCAATTTCTCTCCTCTGTCTTTGGAAACAAACATGGCGACCCGCAAGCTGATCGTGGAAGTGTGCAACGCCAAGAACCTAATGCCGAAAGACGGACAGGGGACAGCGAGCCCTTACGCGATCGTCGACTTCGACGGGCAGCGGCGGCGGACGAAGACGAAGCAGCGAGATCTCAACCCTGAGTAGGACGAGAAGCTAGAGTTTCTTGTCAACGACAGCGAATCCATGGCCACTGAGATCATCGAGATCAACATCTACAACGACAAGAAGGCTGCCAAGCGCAACACTTTTCTCGGAAAAGTAAAGATTCCGGGAAATACTTTTGTGAAATCTGATGCGGCAGCACTGGTTTACTTTCCGCTGGAGAAGCGGAGCGTGTTTTCTCAGATCAAGGGCGAGGTCGGATTGAAGATTTATTACATTGATGAAGATCTACGCTCGACCCTAAGAGGAACAACTTGCGCTTCAGCTTCGGCATGCAGTCCTCCCTCGACCCCATCCGCTGCAACTCCAGCAAGTTTGGTCTAGGTCCACCAAGCACCTTCTTGTCTCCTCCATAATCGGCATCGGTGAGGTTTGCAAAGCTGTGATTTGCATAGAAATTACCGCTACAAGATCTGGATTTCTATTCAATCGGAGCAGGCCCATTGATGCTCTTCCTCTATGGATTCCCTGAGCTCTGGCACTCCTGGCACCACCAATTTCAACGTCTGCGAATCGAGATGCCTGGCGAGAAACGATTGCCTTGGATTCATGTTCAAATACGACGGCAAGGGCAACATCATGCAACCAACCTGTGATTTACGTTTACATAGGAAAAGAAATGGAGATCTGAGAGTGACGGTCTCCACAGAGTAGTATCCTCGACCAAGATCGTCCTCGCCTAGATTCATTGCCATTACCTGCAGAAGCTGAGGGTCTACAACGATGTGTTGACGACGAGATTCGAAGGGTCGGTGGCGATGCTTGTATTCATAAGGTCCTCCTCCTGCTGCTATCCTGTCTTTGCCGTTCCCCGACCATCCATGCTCGTCATCATCGTCCTCTCAAGCCTCCTCGCAAGGTCCCCAAGACACCCCATAAGGTTCTGGATGCTCCATCACTACAAGATGACTTTTACTTGAACCTTGTGGGATGGCCTTCCCAAAATGCCCTTGCAGTTGGACTCGGCACCAGTGTTTATCTTTGGAGTGCATCAAACAAGCAAGGTGACAAAACTGTGTGACTTGAGGCCTAAGGACGGTGTGTGCTCTGTCCAACGGACACGGGAGGGGCCATACTTGTCAATTGGCACAAGTCTTGGTCCAGTCCAGGTTTGGGAGGGGATGCAGTGCAAGAGGGTTCGAACGATGGGTAGGCACCAAACAAGAACTGGAATTTTGGCTTGGAACTCGTGCATATTAGCTTCAGAAAGTCGAGACCGGAACATACTTCAACATGATCTTCGAGTCCCAGACAATTACATCAGCAAGACTGTTGGCCACAAGTCTGAGGTATATGGGCTGAAATAGTCTAATGACGACAGGGATTTGCTGAGGATCTTCTCTCTGTCAGAGCTCAGTAAAGCTTTCAGAGAAAATGGTGGATCTGCTGTCGTCGTACCCTCGTCCACTTCAAGGCCGAGACTTCATGCATGCGCCATGGACCCCACTCCTTCGTCTTCTTCCTCCACGGCTGCGTCAAACTCCAAGCTCTCCACTTCTCTTCCTAGGCTGGCCAGCAATGGAAGCAGCAACCCAGCTTCTTCTCCCTAGCTGATCATCCTCCCCCAACAGCACCGTGTCGAGAGTAGCAGCAGGCGGAGCGAGAGAGACGCCAACGGCAAGGATCTCGACCTCGAGACAGACGGCTCTCGTGGCATCAGCGACGAAGAGGATGGCGAGACGTGCAGGAAGAAGCTCAGGCTCTCCAAGGATCAATCTCCGCTGTCTCTACGACACCCAGCCCAACCCCTTTTCACAATTAGAGCTCCACATTCGAGATGCTGGAAGGTGGTGCCAACTCTGTCGCCGCGTCGTCTGAATCTCCACCAAACCCCACCTGCTGCACATGGTGCGCACACCCGGAGCAAGTTGGGCTGCGTTCTCGGCATCGACTCCTTCCACCGCAGCGCCTGGCCTCCCTCGAGCTCGTCACTATGACCACCATGATAGCAAAGAACTTCAAACGACCGCCGTCAAACGACTAGCCGGTCGTGAAGCTCGAAGCACCATCTTCTCCGTCCGCCTTCGTCCTTCCCTGCAAATTCCTCAACCCGTCATCCAAATTTATACAAAAAAATATAATAAAAACAGGGGATGGTGAGCAAAGTGGTGCTGCCACCACGTGAAAAAAAAATGGGTGCATCAGGCACCATGTGCAAAGAAAAATAATAATAAAAAAAAATATATATATATAATAATATATATACATATACAAATGGATGGTGCATCTGGCACCATGTGCCAGCCAAAAAAAAAAGAAAAAAAAGAAAGAAAAAAAAATCTTTATGCTTTTGGCACTAAATGTATATATATATATATATGTATATAAAATTAAATTAAAAAATTAAAAATTAAAAAAATTAAAAATGGTTTATCTCTGGTGCGTCTGACACCATGATTAAAGAAAAAAATGTTTGATGTTTGGTGCTTTGGCACCATGTGAAAAAAAAAAAGCATTAAGAGAAATAAAAGTCCATTTTATTGATCTTTTTTCTGGAAATTTTACATAAATTTGCATTATACATACCTATAAAAAGAAAAGAAAAAAAAAAGTCAAATCAAATTTACAGGAGGGGATCTTCAAGGATGATCAGGTGGCGCCTTATCACTCGGCGGAGCTCCAGAAAGACGAAGCATCAGAGATTGATTATCCGGAGCTTCAACACTTGGTGAAGCGCCAGAGGACGAAGGCAGAAGTTGCCGCTGGAGTAACGCCACAAACCTCTGATGATCACTCTGAATCCGAACTTCGGACTCCTGCAACTGGTCAAGCTTCCTCTTCATGCTTGTTGAGTAATTAGTTGCGAGCATGTGCAACTCTTTATTCTCGTGCCTAAGCACTCTGACCTCTTGCCGAAGACTGGCCACCTCAGCCATCAACGACTCAACCTGACGAGATCGAGCAAGAAGGCGTTGGCCCATGTTTGAAACTGAGCCTGCACATCGGATGCTGTAGGCCAAAGAATCCTGAACAGCCAGCTCGTCGGACCGCCTGGAAAGTATCCTAGTGTCTCTAGGAGTGAGAAGATTTCTGGCCACCACCGAAGCGTTGTATCGTTCATCATCATAGAATCCCCAACTGTAAGAGGACCATTGGGAGATACGAAGGACGGCTGCCAAATGTTGGTTGGAGAAGATATGTCACTATCTTCCCCGACATTCAAGTTAAGGCGACGGTCAGAAGGGCAAGACATATTCGAAGGTGTGAAAAAAAAAAAAAAAAAAAAAAAAAAAGAGGTTGAACAAATCAAGTTCTTAGAAGTGCAGGTATGGAGCTTCTACAGGCGGAAAATTCAAGTGTGCTTTGGAATGTGATGCGTGCCTCTCTTTAAAAATCAGCACTCGATGGAGCTTCAGAAATTGAAGAGGCGAGTTCAGAGATCGAAGAGACGTCTGCTTTCTCAAAAGCTGGGCTGCTCAGAAACCACGGGCCGATCTCAGAAATCGAAGAGGCGCCAGTATTTTCCAGACGTGTCATCGCCTGTCACATGCAGAGTAAGCTTTGCGGAAACCACAGGCAGTTTGTCGAAGCGTTTTTCCAGACGTGTCAACATCTGTCACATGCAGACTCAGCTTTGCGGAAATCACGGGCAATTTGTCGAAGCGCCGATCCCAGATATCGAAGAGGCGCCAGTCTTTTTCAGCCTTGTCAACACCTGTCACATGCACACCCAGCTTTGCGGAAATTACGGGCAATTTGTCGAAGATTTCTGATGAAGAAGAAAGCACGTGAAGCCATACTGTTTAATCATCAAACGGTTGCCGACACGAGTAAAAGAATAGTGCCGCTACCAGTTATGAAGAAATCCCTATTAAATGTCAACCTTCACAGCAAGGCAGACAAACCCAATCTTTCTTCATCTCCGAAAATGCATTCCCAATGAAGCCGCTCGAGTCATTCAGTGTTCTTCATCCCTTGGGGTACCTCTGCAAACAAGTCATCAAGAGCAAAAGTATTTCATATCACAAAGGTTGAAAGCAAGAGTATCTCATATCATGCTTTCTCCCTGTCATTTTCCTTGTCTTTGTGACAAGGAGAAAACGAGCAATCAGCCAGCACTTGGTGTCAATCTTCCGATCTAAGAACCGACTGCCTGGAACTCCTTCCTGATTGCTTACCTAGCACTACTCTCGAAGTACCCATTATCTCAACATCTTGTGCTTCCAGAGAAGATGCCACATCTGCCTGGAGAACAGATAAGGCAAGTGAAAATGATACCTTGAAGCATGTGGAGACAACGTGCTAATTAATCTTCAAGATCAGTTTCCTTTTCCTTGCTAAGAAGTTCCCCAGCCCAATTCAAGAATAAACTTGTGGAAATATACTTCTTCAAAAGCAAAAGTACCTCATATCATCAGAGTCAAAGGCAAAGATATCTCATGGCTTGCTTTTCCTTTACCCTTGCTCTTGCCTACGAGACAAGGAGAAAGAAAGCAATCGGTCGACACTTGGACAGATTGAACAAAGAAACAGACCATCACCTCTACCTCGTGCCTACCTGCCGTGCAGAAGAAACAAGCAGAGAAGAATGCAGCCTGCAGACTCAATCAACCCGGCAGAAGGAGTCCGAGTTGAAACCAAGAACTCGAGAAGCTTCAACAACATATGGACGCACCTTCGCCAAAGAGCAAAGCCTCGCCGTACAAGGTCATCAAATCCTCATCACCAATCAAGTATTCTTTTCCTTGCTAAGAAGTTCCCTAGCCCAATTCGAGATCAAAGCTGTGGAAAGTCAACAATTGAGGAATCCAGAAAATCCTCCAACCAAGTTCAAGATCAAAGCTGTGGAAAGTCAACAAGCGCAAAAAACAAATACGTGCCAATACGTCCACTACCAAAGCCAAAGATCATCTACCACATGAAGCTCCTTGTGGTCCAATTTCAACCTTCAAGATCAAGCATCAACGGCCCTTGAAGAAATTTCAAACAAAGTTCAAGAACAAGCCTCAACGACCCTTGAAGAAATCTCCAGCCCAATTCAAGATCAAGCCTCGATGGCCCTTGGATCAACATCTACATTAAGGGACTTCAAAACGCATCTCCTACACACGACAAGCACATGTATACGACGCGCCTTGAAGTGGGGGCATTTGTAGACATCGAAATTTCGGTAAATAAATGTTGACCGATAAATCAAAGTTTCAACGCTCATGTATTACATAAATTTTACACGTAGCATGTGTCTAAACGAAAAATTGAAATGAGTCGGGAAAGTCATCAAACAGGACACGTGTCAACACCTGGCAGAAACGACTTGTTTTATCTAGGATATTATATTCAAAATTAGGCCTTGGAAAATTCTATAAATACAAGCCAATTTCATTCATTTTGAGAGGAATTCATATTACACCAAAACCTTGAAGCTTTGAAACTCTGAAGCTCTCAAGCATCCAGGTTCCCGAAGAATCAAGAAAGCCTTATTCGTCATTCGTTCATCGTTCTTCCAAGATCAAGCCCCGACGGCCCTTGGATCAACAATCATCCACCTTCAAGATCAAGCCCCGACGGCCCTTTGAAGAACTTCCACCAATTCAAGATCAAGCCCCCCGGCGGCCCTTGAAGAAAGTGTTCATCGTTCATCATCCGTTCATCCTAAGATCAAGCCCCAACGGCCCTGTGGATCAACAACGTCGACAAATCCATACATCCAATCACTGTTTCTTCAAAATCAAGCCCAAAAGCCCTTGAAGATCCGTTCATCACTGTTCTTCAAGATCAAGCCCAAAAGCCCTTGAAGATTCGTTCATCATCATTATTCAAGATCAAGCCTCAACGGCCCTTGAAGAAACGCTCATCCTCAAGATCAAGCCCCAACGGCTTCTTGAAGATCCGCTCAAATCCACCTTCAAGATCAAGCCCACAGCCCTTGAAGAACGTTCATCCTTAGATCAAGCCCAACGGCCCTTTGGATCAATCGCACATTCACAAATCAACACCTTACGGAGATCGAATCAGAGGATCAAATTAGAGAGAGATTGTAACCCAAAATCATCAAATACGAAATATTTGTTTGTGCACGTTGTTCTTGTCTCTTTCGTTTCAGAAATTTTCCGTGTTCACAGTACCAATCAACAATATGTACACCCAAAAATTAAAAATAAACGTACCAATCAATACAAAACTAATATATGATAACCAACAATAAACGTACCATTATCACTAATCAACAATATTTACAAATTCAAATGTATACAAAATAATTATCTAACAAAAAGTATACTAAATAATAAACAAAGAAAAAAATCTAAGCGTCCATCATTTCAATTATTTTTTTCAATTTTAGGATAAAAAAATGTTTTGAACGAAAACAAAAATTAAAAGAGATAATTGGATAAATATGTTGAGCGAAAAAACCAAAATTATCTCCTAAAAAAGAGTCCACAACTCCTAAAACACACGAATAAAAAAAATGGCCGGATAAAAAAAAAATTCTCTAATTAAAAGGACAAATTTGATGTAGGCATAATTTACTGAACAATTATAGAGGCTAGAGAGAGATGGGTGTGGCATAGAGAGAGAAGAGAAATAAGTGTAATTGTGAGGTCCATCCCAATGTGCCTTTATTTATAGTAGTAGGGAATGCTAATTCCTTACCTTTTTAGGATTACAACTAATAGGATATTAAATATTCAAAGATATCTCTAGATATATTAGGATTTACACAATCGCATTCCTAATCTAATGTAAGATCCCACATCGCCCAGGGAAGTGATCCTTATATGTATATTCTCATCCCTACCTAGCACGAGGCCTTTTGGGAGCTCATTGGCTTCGGGTTCCATCGGAACTCCGAAGTTAAGCGAGTAGCGCGCGAGAGCACTCCCATGATGGGTGACCCACTGGGAAGTTCTCGTCTGAGTTCCCAGAAACAAAACCGTGATGGCGTAGTCGGGGCCCAAAGCGGACAATATTGTGCTACGGTGGTGGAGCGGGCCCGGGATGTGGTGGATCCTGGGTCGGGATGTGACATCTAACATGACTGCAACAAAATTTAGAAACCAATATGTAAAATTTTAATTTAAAAAATACAAATATTATTTTTAATTTAAAATATAAGAAATACTTATGTGGCCTAATGTACCAAAGCTCCTTGATCAAAATTCTAAAAGGCATAGATGTTTAATAAAAGAAATTCAAATTTTGAGCCTTTAAATCTAATTATCCAAATACAGAGAATGCATTTGCATTCGATAACAAATTGGAACATAAAACTCACAAATGTATTAGTAACAAGCATAAGAGGTCGGAAATCGGAATCAATTTCCGAGTAAACACATGAGAAGTCAAGAATTTGAAGAATTTTAATAGGGATCGGCACCTCCCGAGCGTACCCGTTTAGTCACAAATCAAAACCATTTCCTAAGTAAACAATAAGAGATCATATAACGTACATTTTTGTATGGTAGAATTTTCCGTCAATGCAACCCTCAATTTTATAGTACAATCCATCCAACTTGTATAGTATTATTCTCAAATAAATCAGCCGGTAAAAATGTTACATGATGAACATCTCACATGTTTTTAGCTGGTACTAAAACTGACAAAACTCAGAAAGGATGATGCTAACTAATCCTAGGAAAAACCGAACTTCAATTCCTCGCTGCTTTCTTCTGCTCTGTAACAAGAACTGGCTAATATGAATACAATAACATAGGGAAGTCCTCGTTATCACGCGGTCGAACGTCTGCAGATAGTTCGAGAAGCTGATTATGACAGAAATGGCAGATTAATTCCCGGCTTCTGTTCTCCGTAGGAGAATGAAATGTTTCCCTTCCTTCTATGAGTATTCTAAGCTTCATCTATGGGAATAGGTCTCCTTTCAAGGCTTAAGACTTAAGGTCATCAGACATAGCTGAAGGTATGCAATGTGTAAGGAGTATATCTAGAGTTGCCGCCTTGGCGGTTTTTGTCTGTAGTACAACCATCTGCACAGAGAGCTAAGCGATTCAGCCACCAAACGAAAAGTACAAAGCCTGTGCAGAGAGAGAGAGAAACCTGATTGTATATATTCTAGATCAAACTTTAGGTACTTGTCGTCACAATTCTCCACCATGCTAACCAGACGCTTCAGATTTTCACAGGCTTACCATTAAAAGCAAGAACCTACACGAAAACCAAATGCTTTGAATGAGTATGTTAAAGTGGAAGTTCAAAATTTTCATCACATCATCGTAGTGTAACATATCTCTAACCTGAGTGTTCACAATGTCCTCGTATCCAATGTTAATGTCAACAACAAGCACCTATTGAGGAAATGAAATTTTTCTCATTAACTCAAGATAATAATTTTATAGAGTATATATAACAACACCTAACTGAAGTTACCACAAAAGAAAGGTAAAAGAATTATTACTACAGTAACTCTAACTAACACTAACTTTTGACCCTCTATTATTCTCTTCACACCCCTTCAAGCTAAATAGAGAAGGTTGAAGTGAAAGCTTGGATATCAGATCAAGAAACCGTTGTCGAGAAAGTGATTTGGTGTGGATGTCAATGAGCTGATCTTGACTACATACAAATTGAACTGTGAGAAGCTTGGCAAGAACAAGCTCCCTAATATAATAGTAGTCAATTTCGACATGTTTGGTCCGAGCATGGAAGACAAGATTTGAGGCTAAAGCAATTGTAGAGATGTTGTCACACCAAATTTGAGGTAAAACAGATAACTGAAAACCAATATCAGTAAACAATTGACATATCCAAGTGATTTTTGTGGTTGTATGAGCTAAAGACCTATATTTAGCTTCTGTGGATGAACGGGCAACAGTGTGTTGCTTCTTTGCACTCCAGCTAATGAGTGAAGGGCCAATAAAGACACAAAGACCCCCAGTTGATCGTCCATCCCAAGAGCAACCGGCCTAGTCAACATCAGAAAAGGTTGAATGTAAGAGAGGATGAAACCTTTGGAAACCATAAACCATGACCAAAAGAACCTTTGAGATCTCGCAGTATCCATTTTACAGTTTGAAGATGTTGATCTCTTAGAGAATGCATGAATTGATAGACAAGGTTAACAACAAATGAAATATTAGGCATTGTCCAAGTAAGATATTGAAGAGCCCTAACAATTGTTATATATCATGCAGGATCTTCAAGCAATGCACCAGTGTTGTCAAGTTTGGCAGAACCTAGAGGAGTAACACATGGCTTTGCTCCATCCATTTTTGTCCTTTTAAGCAAGTCTAATACATATTTAGACTGATGAATAAAAATTCCTGCAGAAGACCTTTGTACTTCTAACCCAAGAAAGTAATGAAGATCTCCTAAGTCTTTGACAGGAAATTGAACACTTAACTGAGATATCACATCACTGCAAGCAATTGAAGAAGGTCCAGTCACAAGTATATCATCCACATAGACAAGAACTAGAACTAGAACCAGAACTAGAACTGGTTTGTGAATGACAAATAAACTGTGATCTGATTGAGAGGCTTGAAATCCGATAGAAATTAATGTAGATTGTAGCTTCTCAAACCAAGCTCTTGGAGCCTGTTTCAATCCATAGAGAGACTTCTTTAAATGGCAGACATGATTGGGGTGATCTTGATCAATGAATCCAGATGGTTGAGTCATGAACACAGTTTCCTTCAAATTTCCATGTAAGAAAGCATTACTCTCTCTTTGTGTGGTTTTGAAAGCAGCTGTTCTCTTTTCTAGTCGATTTTGCGTTCACGCGTGTGTTGGTGATTATTTATAGAAGAGTGGCATTTAAACATTCCCAGATGAAGTGTTCCATAAGCTTCTTGATATAACACTAATTTTTGTAATTTTTTTTTAGTTCCATTCAGGCATGGAGAGCGCATAGGTTTCAGTTACCTTGTCTTTCAAAAATACATAGGTGACAATGCTCTAGTAAAAGTTCTTCGGAACTTTGAGACACTTGAGTTCAACATTAAACTTGCAAAACACAAGGAACTCATCCCGTCGCACATTGAGGGAAAACCTCCTTCCTTTTATATCATTGCTGGATTTGTTTTCACAGCTGTATCCCTTCCATATCTGCGTTCCGAGGTGTGCCCTTGCTTTCAACTTTAACCATGCCTTCAATAATTTCTGCCAAATGTATCCAGGTTTAATTGTAAAACGAACATATTAGATAAACACTATGTTGCTAGATCTTAACCTTGGTTTTTTCTTATTTCCAGTTTGGAAATGTATTTGACGTCCCAATCAAACTGTTGGACAAGCATTTACATGCAATGGCACAGTCTATTGACGAACAGCTCGTTGTTGTTTCTCAGGTTTATATCTCGCATTCTATCTTTCTCATGCTTTTGGATATTAGTATAGTTTCTTGTTACCCTGGTTTTATGGTTGACATTGCTCAAATTGTGCTAGGTACTTGTTGCTGACATTAACATCTGATACACTTGTGTAAATTATTCTGCTTTATGTGCAGGTTCTTACTTTCAATGGTATGCGGCGTATGCCTGTGAAGAATCTGAAGAACTTGGCCAGCATGGTTGAGAATTGTGATGACGAGTACCTTAAGTTCGGCCTCGAATACAATCAGGTTCTTTTTATGTTTCTTTGTCTCAGGCACACACAAATACATGGATATATGCATGCATGCTATGCATTTTTCTTTGTTTGGCTGAATTGTGAATTGCATACTTCACGCGCAGATGGTTGTTCTGCAAACAAAAACTGCCAAGGCAGCGACGCTGAATATCCTCACGACACATTGCATATCATCGTCCATGTCTGATGATCTTAAGACTAAAGAGAATACTTTAGAGGAAGTACATTCTATGGCCAATGACCTTAGAGATACAATCTTAGAGAAAGTAGAGGACTCCCGCTTCATTATTTTGTGATAATCAAGCAGCCTTGTACATGGCAGCAAATCCTGTTTTTCACGATCGTACCAAGCATATTGAGATAGATTGCCATATTGTTCGAGAAAAATTACAAGCTGGTATAATTCATCCTATGTATGTGCCTACACTCCTCCAGTTAGCTGATATTTTTACAAAGGCTTTAGGGAAGGATCAATTTGTGAAGTTGCGAGACAAGTTGGGCGTTCGTAATCTTCACTCTCCAACTTGAGGGGGAGTATTAAGAATATATTGTAATTAATGTATAATATTGTATTTGTCTAAACTAGGAAAGGCTATTCCATGTATTGTGGATCACGGCTTTATAGGATTAGAATCGGGATTTGACTTTTCTATTTGTATTTGTATATATATGGGCTACTTACCCTCTCTTCAATACATACGAAATATTCAGCCATATTATTCCTTCATATATTCTTCCATATATCAATCCCAGGAACTACCTAGCTCTTTCTTAATTAGAATCATAAACAAATTTGAAATCAGGGCTATAAATTGTCCCATGCTTAGAGCATCTCCAAAGGAGATGTCAAATTTTAAACATCAAAATGATAATTGATAGCTTATGTGATAATTTGACATTTTGTACAATATTTTGCTCCACCCGATATGATAAATAATAATGTCATTTAATAAATTTTTTATCGTCTTATAGAGTCCAATGATTAAAGCAACCAATCAAATATTTCAAAAACATGCCAACCAAAACCATTCAACTAATAAGTTTCACATAACATAACATAACATAGAGGATACAGCAAGTAATCAGAATGCAGAATGTGTTGGGTTTTTATTTTTACGCTTGGAGAATCCGCGACCACATAAAAACAAGGATACGAGTGCAGAAGAACAAAACCCAGGAGTGTGAAAATCTTTGCCCTTCTATACGTTGTACTAATTTAAGTTGTTTAACATGTTTAAGCAATCACACAAGTCATTCCAATATGTTTGCTTTAAGATAGAGTGACCCCAAGCTAACAAGGCTCACCGCTTTGCAAGGGTCAGAGGTGATCATCTATCGTACGCAACATTACCTTTGCTTTACAAATATGTTATTTCCACGACTCAAATTAGTGATTTTACCGTAACAGAGAAGTAACTTTTCCATTGTGCTAATGTTAATATGTTTGTTTTAAGATATTCTAAAAAAAATATTAACACAAATGGAAATGTAGAATCATTATTGGGCAAAAAGGCTAGTAGAAAAGGTATAAAAAAAGGTGGAATAAAAAAAAGTCGAGAACCAATTGATCCAGTATTATCTCATGATGCGATTCTGTTTGGACCGGGAGAGAAACTTCAGTAGACAGCTATGACAACTCTTACACCGAGAATGATAATAAAACAAGATCCCATTGCGTTTTTTGTGAGCACAGTCGGACAGGTCGCGTGCTCCGGCTGCCTTATGCAAAATTTTCAACCCTCCGAGAAAGCAACAATTTTTCTGGGGCTAGATTAGTTAGAATAATTAAGTATAATATTAAAATTAATCACTTGCCTGATCCAACAAGAAATCAAAGTAATAGCGGAGATGGTGCTGGATTACATGCTTTCCACTGCCAAGCAGAACCTGCAAATTCACATCAAATTCACAAATCCAATTAATAATCTTCTTCCTTTTTATTATCTTCCTCAAACCCACTACTTTTTGCCCCCCAAAAAAAAAACACTAATAATTCAACAAAATTACTATGAAATGGTGATTGCTTTTCTAAAAAACACTTTTGCTTAGAAACGTTTATATTAGAAGTGATTTTCTTTTTCTAGAAAACGTATTTAGAATTTCTGCTAAACATAAACGGTTTTTTATTGACTGAAAACACTTTTAACACAAATTGTTACTATACAATAGGAGTAAACGTAACAAAAACGGAAATACCACTATAGTGGTATACGGTATTAGGTTATCCAAGACAATCACACACTTTCATTAGAGTACAAACGGACGGCTGTGTGTGATTGACTTGCATGCCGTTACAGTGATATTTTCGTTTTCTCGATATGGGTGCTTAACTGACAAGTGACAAACCTGAACTCCTTGTAGCGATACAAGGAATCTAAAGCCCAACCCTGGTTCTTGTCAGCCGCCATAATCGAGAAAGAGATCAAACACAACACAAACCCAGAAATCCTTAACCCAAACAAAGCCCTCCTCACCACGCTCTCCCTCCTCGACCTCTTCAGTATCGACAACTTGGGTCTCAAAGTTCGAACATTTGCACCCGAACCTCCACCAATTCTACCGCCACTCTCTTCCCCAACCGCCGTGGTCCCATCATACCCATCTCTGGCTTGGTGTCTGCAGGTGCGACTCTTAGCTCATAAGCGTGAAAGGTTTGATGTGTCGAGGAGGGTGTTGGAGAACCGGAAGGTGGATATGGTGATTGGAACAGAGGGGATGGTGTTTCTGGGAAGCTCTGCCTTTCTTCTTCTTCCTCCTCTTCCTCCTCTTCCTCTTGCACTTGTTTTTCGTTGTGTTTTTCTTCTTCTTTGTGTTGTGGTGGTGTTTCTGGTTGGTCGTCTGAAAATGTTTCCATATTTTGGTGTGGACTCTTGAGTCACAGTCTGAGTCTGAGATGGGTTTTTCTCTACATCTACAATTTGAAGTTTTTTTTTCGTTTCTTCAAGAAATTAATATGGAGTGACCAAAAGAAAACAAATCCACTTGTTGCTTTCTCATTCCCCGCACAGAATATACCCACGTGTAACCAGAGTTTGACTCACGTACGTAAATGACTTGTTAAATTTTTTAAACATAGATGACTCGTTTGTAAATGTTTTTAAAAATACTTTTAAAATGATTAAAAACGTTTTTTTTTTTTTTGAAAAACGTTTTTAGTGAAATTAATTTTGGGTTATAAAAGTACTTAGAATTTCTGCTAAACATAGTTAGACGATTTTTTATTGGGAGTTTTAATGAAAATGGCTTATCAAAACTTTTAATTAACAAAAAACTATATACTAACTTTATTTAATCAAAAGGGTTTAAACTTTAATAAAAATGATTCAAATTTTAATATAAAGGACAAAGTTCTACATAATAATTATAAAAATAAAAAACAAATACTGACCCGCGGGATCTCGCGTCACATCACACACATACACACACTTTCTCTCGCTCAACCGTTCAACCTCTTTCTCTCTCTTCCTTATTCACATATTCCCATCAATTTTTCTCTCTTATTTCACCTCACCCATCTACATCAACTTTTTATCTCCTTTTTTTTTCACCTCTCCCCACTCTTCTCTCTCCTTTCACCTCACTCCATAAACAATTTATTTTTATTTTATTATTTGTTTATTTGACTATTCTTTCAATTTTTTTAGAACAAACTAAGTAATAATATTACAAGATCAAAAATAAAGAAATTTTTTATTATTCAGTTTTATGAACACTAATACTGTCACTATTTCTTAAACAAAATATTGGCTATTTCTTAAACCGAACACTAGTTCTTAAACTGAACAATATTTCTTAAACTAAACATTGACTATATCTTAAACGGAACACTAATACTATCACTATTCTTTAAACCAAACACTGACTATTTCTTAAACTAAAAGCTAGTACAATAACTATTTCGTAAACTAAACACCAACTACTTAAACCGAACACCTTGTAAACTAAACATTGGTTATTTCGTAAACCTAATTCTAGTACTATTCCTATTTCGTAAACTAAATAGACTATTTATTAAACCAAGTAATAGTACTATCACTATTTTGTAAACTAAGGACCAACTATTTCTTAAACCAAACACTAGTATTATCACTAATTCGTAAACTAAACATTGACTATTTCTTAAATCAAAAACTAACTATTTCGCAAACTAAACACTCACTATTTCTTAAAATCGAACACTAACACTATCACTGTTTTTTAAATTGCACACTGGCTATTTTATAAACCGAACACTAAAATGTTCAAAATTTGAAGCTCTCTTCATTATCATATGAATCACTGGCAATAATATTTATATTCTTACAGAGTTAGAATAATGATTTTCACATTCCTATTTGTTCTTTAACATTTCTTCAAACAATTTATTTGACTTTCCTTTAATTTATTCAATACAAAATTAACAACAAAAGCATAAATGAAACATTGACTATTTCTTAAATCAAAAACTAACTATTTCGCAAATTAAACACTCACTATTTCTTAAAATCGAACACTAACACTATCACTGTTTTTTAAATTGCACACTGGCTATTTTATAAACCGAACACTAAAATGTTCAAAATTTGAAGCTCTCTTCATTATCATATGAATCACTGGCAATAATATTTATATTCTTACAGAGTTAGAATAATGATTTTCACATTCCTATTTGTTCTTTAACATTTCTTCAAACAATTTATTTGACTTTCCTTTAATTTATTCAATACAAAATTAACAACAAAAGCATAAATGAAAGAGAAAAGCTAATGTGCTTTCATTGAGGATCATAATCTAATATTTTTTATTTTTAGGTTTTAGATGGTTATGGATAAAATTAATAAAGAATTCCATAATTTGAACATGGGGTGATGATGAGAGGATACCCCAGGCTAAGTGGTAGTCAAGTATTGATGTCAACAATATATTTTTTTTTATCTCAAATTTCTCTCTCTCTCTCTCTCTCTCTCTCACTAAATTTTTTTGGGGTTTGTTGATGTCAGTTTGAATGGATTTGGTTGGCATTCTCTTCTCTCTGCCCTCACAATCTCTCTCTCTCTCTCTCAACCTTTTCTTTCTCGATGAAATATTTCTATTGCACCAAGACTTGGGAAAACATAATCAAATCGATTGGATTAATGCAGTATTAGATTATTTCTTTGACATGAATAAGAATACATGATTCATACAAGTACAGAAACATCAGCTAAGACTATGCCCTTAATTATTAATGTTACAAGCCTAAATTATGCATCATTCATCCAGCCCTTAAGCAATCCGAAGGCGGCCCCGCCCAACGCGTCTTGGCCAGACAGTCACGTGGTGCGGGCGTCCGGACCGAAGAACTCCTCCGCAGAGGAGTTTATTGCTCAGTCTCTTGTAAAGAATTCCCTTGCTTCATGGTATTTTTCCAGGACAACATTGAAGAGGGGATGAATAGGTTCCAACAAATTGGAATAGGGACCCATGACTGCCCTAGGCAACACCGGGGAGTCTTCGTCGTTCGACCATATGTGTTGACATACAGAAAGACCACTTAGACAGTAGCATGTGTGGTAAAAGTCTCTCGATTTCCCGGGTTTGTCTTTCATTCCACCCTTCTCCTCCTGCATCGACAAAATCAAAGATATGTAACCCCCTCGGAAGCAAGAAACTTACAAATTAGAAATATGACCGATTAAGATAACATTGCTTGAGATGTATCTTGCATCCAGTAATCAGTGTAAAGTTCTATCTTAAATATCAAACCTGTGAGCATAAAAGTATATATTGTTGCAATGCGATGCTGTGAAAAAGTGGCTCCGATATTACAGGCCTCTTGAGAAAATCATAGCCGATGTCATTCAAATTCACTGCACACGAAACATTTAGCCATACATATAAGAACGGGAAGATTATAAATTTATAAGATAACCCCATAACACATAAATCAGAAAATATGGGTTTAACGAGGTGAATCTGTTCTTGTAAAGGATAGATGGACAAAATCTTAATTGCGCTCAAGTCGCTGTCAGCCTACCTCCTGGTGATGTAGTGCCTTCAAAAAATTTCCCCTCTACAGATATATTAGATGTTGTAGAAGTCTGCGCGCCATCCTTGGTACACTGTCCTCCATCATCCCGAAGTGCAAGTTGTTCATCAATAGTTGAACGTACTCTTTGTAATATTGGAAAAACACCTCCCTGGTCACTGAATAGTTAACATAATACATTCAACTATGATTGAGAAGGATCCTCAAGGAGAAAAGACAAAGAATCACCTGCCAGAAGGAGTAGCAACCGTCGACCAATTTATTAGTCCTCCCCTGAAATCCACACTCTTTCCCTTGTCGAAATGTCAACCAATCCTAATACAATAACAAACTACTCAAACAGCAGAATAAAAGCAGATAAACAAATAACTAAACAAATTTTCACATTTAGAAGCAGTTATAAATATCTGTAATCTGCATAGCACGAAAGAGATGAAAATTTTCTTACAATTAGTCCAGGCAAGTCCAAACGATTGACCTGATTGATTAGAACCATTGTAGCTACCCCACAAAAAGTGTACCTGAAGGAAAAAAAATCGGATCTATGAAAGGCTCCAAAGGAATGCACACATGTATTTTGACATGTGAGTGAATGGAAAATGGAAAAGGAAGTGAAAATACATCGTCCTAATATTTCACATGATTTGACATTAGTAGCATATGCAATCTTCCGAATGCATAAATGGGAAGAACATAAAGATAGGCAGGCAAAAAATTGACATGTAAGTCTGAAACATACCCACCATGGGCTTCAGCACCAGGCTCCCCAGAAATACCACCTTCATACGTCTGACAACTGCAAAGAGAGGACGTTTAATTTAACCAAGATATAATGCCATTCGTATCAAGAAGAAAATCTTCAGTCCATGACTTAACGCAATCAAAGGCAAGAGAAAGAAAGTCAGTAAAAAACAGATGTGAAAGAATCAAGGACCATTGGGCAAGCACTCCACAATAGCACAACAACAATACAACGCATACTTCAAAATATCAAACAGAGCTAAATTTATTTTCAATAAAATGAATGACTCGGTAAGCAACCTTAAGATGAAGCTTCCAACATTATGAACCAGTTCATCGTCCAAAATGTTCAAAATGCTTGCTACCTGCAACGACGAGTAAAATTGTCATGATGAAAATTAAGCAAGCATATAGCAAGCCGGTAACAAAGAACAGAACTATAATGCATTAGAAAGGACGCGCAGACTAGTACTCTGCGCCAATGTATTTGTGTTTGTGTGTGTGTGTAGATAGACGGAGAGAGAGACTAACAGAAACCGCAGTGTAGCAAGCCCGGACATCAATTTCTCCACCATCATGCATCCTAAGAAGAAGTAATCAGTGATGGTAAAAGTACATCAAAGGTATTGAAATGATCATTGTACAAATAAGTCCTCAAACTATAGAATGGCACAAATCAATGTGATATCTAACCTGAAGCCTCCGCTTGGATGTTTCATTTGCTGCAAAAACTTGTAAATTTTACCTCTGAAAAGGAAAAAAAAAAACATGTCAAATCACTTCCAGAAGGCTATGAATTGCACTGTTGTGAAAAAGAATTTTTTCCTTAAATGGGGCATAAACTGACCACCTATTAATTGATGAAAGCGCCTCCTCACCACCGAGAGTTATAAGTGCATTAACTGCAGCGTAAGTCGTTGCAAGATGTGGCATCTGAGAAATCAAGGAACACAGCTCACTATTGTAACCAAAAGAATGCAAAGCACTATGTTGTATAAGCCTGGTTAAGCTATCACAACTAACACCAGAAGAGTTAAACAAAGAGATATCGACATTGGAAGCCACAAAGTCAAATACTGAGACCAATATACTTGCCTGTCCAGGTCCGCCACCATATCCACCTTCCGGGTCCTGGAAGCAAAACACAACTTCGTGACAATCTAAACATACCATTCTATGATAACAAAACACTAAAGATCACTTTTTTCCTTGTTCTTAGTGGTGAAGCAAACTAAAACACCGGCCTTTCGTTACATTCCAATCGATTATTAACAAACCTGACAACGGCTTAGGAAGTCAATGGCATTATGTTCCAGTTCATCGTCAACAGACTCCTCTAGCAAAGCCAATGAGTGCAGAATCCAGTAACAAAGCCAAGGCCGACTGCAAACAAATGTACACAACAATTGGACATGCCATAAAAATCAAAACCCCAATCAAAACAAAACCATTCAGCTCAAAAATCACCAGAAAGAGAGAGAGAGAGAGAGACTTGGCATCCAAAACGCAGAAGGAGGAAGGGAGTCCTCTGAGGCCTCTGGTTAAATACTCTACGTGACTATCACGCTGAAGCTCAATCCTTCAAAAACCAAAAACCCAACAAAAGAAAAAGAAAATAATCAAATCTACAACAAGACCGAACAACAACAACAACAAAGCTTTATCCCACTAAGTATGATCGGCTCTATAAATCTTAGAACGCTACTGCGCTCGGTTTCACCAAACCTCTACAACAAAAACGAACAATTAAAAAAAAAAAAAAAAACCAAGTTCGAATCTCCTTCCTGCAGTTTAATTAGATTAGTTTAAAGTAGAATATCGCTCGTATCGAGAAAAAAACAAAAGGGAAATTCTTTGTAAACCCGAAGGATTGACTGAGAGTGGAAAGTAGGAAGCTTTTTTCTCACATGACCGATTGGGCTTTGGGTGGGAGGTTGCCGAAGAGTCCGTAGATCCGAAAGACCTGACTCTCCACCATCCACTGATCGCGCTGAGTCACGGTGGCGACCGGACTCTCCATCTCCGCCGTCCTCCGACTGACTTTCCACTAAATTCACCGTTCTGCAGTTCCGAGTTCACCCCACCTTTCTCCCGCACAAACAGTGAGCCGAGCTTACTGACCAGGAAGAAAGAACCGAGTTTAATTGGGCTTAGTTTATGTATCAAAGTCACGAGTTGGGTACGTAAATAAAAAGACCAAATGTATTGGGCTATCAACTGAGTGTATGAGGCCCGCTTTGGATCGGTTTTTTTTTTGTTATAAACCGCGGCTAGGTTTGAAATTGTTAGAAAAATTAACGAAAAGTTCAAAAAAACTTGAGTTTTAATGAAAAAATGACAAATAAATGTGTAGTGAATAGTACCAAGGAAAGATAAATATGTGGTTTTTCGTTAAAAATAAACAGTATCATAAGTGTTTTGTTAAAACTCGGTTGATTGTTTGGTATGAGCCTTAAAAAGAACATGGACTTGTATTATTCGGCAATTTGTTCAAAAAGTAGTTTGAAAAATTCGGCAATTTCTTAAAATTTTATTTATTCATTTTTTAAAATTAATATTTATTTACTTTTAGTTCTTCGATAATATGTTAAAAATGCGTATAAAATACGAAAGTTGTAGGTTTTATTGAAAAATGTGTCAAACTAACGTGTATTAAACGTAAAAAAAAAAATGCATTCATGTCTTGTATGGTACTTTGGAGTTATAAAAACCGTGTAATTTAATGAATTATTAAAACGTGTACATAAAACAAAAGTATTTTAACAAAATATGTTTGTGCATGTATTATAAGCTTTTCAGTCTTTCCGACGATACAAAAGCCACTGTTTAGGTGCTTGTTTGGATGTGCTTTTAAAATAACCGAAAACGCTTTTGGTGAAAATATTTTTGGAACCAATCCTTAGTAAAAATGCAAGTAAATTATGAAAAGCACTTAAAGTGCTTCCTGGAAGAAGTACATAACTGGTGCTTCTTGCAGAAAACACTTTAAGTGCTTTTGGAACAAAAAAATGTTTTCTCTAAAATTACTTTAGTCATTTTAAAAGCACATCTAAACGAGCTCTAGATTGTTTTTACGAATTTCTACAATTTGTAATACTTGTTCTCCAACAATTTTGACCACATCATACGCTTCTTAAAGTTTGCGTAAAAACATTTATGGTGCGTTTGTTGTACCAGACTATCTCGGACTAGACTAGCTTCAGGGACTAAGCTGGACTGGTTTAGACTAGACTAAGCTGGACTGACTTAATGAAGCGTTTGATGCAGTGTCGGACTAAAAAGAAGGATAATAACAAACTACAATATTATATTTTTTAAATCATATCTAATAATATTATATTAATTAATTCTATCTTTTTTTATTCCAATAAAACTCTCCCTCTTTTTGGAAGCCTCCATCTTTTTCTCCCTCTTTATCTCCCTCGTTCTCTTCGTCCCACGCTCTCCTTCCCTTCCTTTTTTTTTCCAATTAATTGCCAAATTTTTTTCTGCAAAACAAAGAATCGAGCTTGGTTTTTCAGGTTTTTGTTCGGTGCAAGATTCCAACTGGAGAGAGCTTTCCAAGTCCGTGGATTCAATCGGAGCCGTAAGTCTGTGGAGCGACGGAACCGGCCTGCAACGATGCCTCGCGAGCTGACCGGCGACGAGTCGTGGTTTGTGGAGTCGGGGAAGTGAGAGACGACAATAGCTTGGATTTCTTAGAATCGTTTCCGTCAAACCCAATATTGCAGACTTGGAGATCTTCTAAGATGGAGAAAAGGGAGGAGGAGAGAGAAAGTCAGAGAAAGGGAAGACAAGTTGTCACTCAAGCCTGAGGCGAATCGAAGAACAGAAACGGGACTACGAATCCCATCGTTTTTGGTGGCTCTCTCTAAGCCCATCTAGCGAAGGATTTAGTTGGCACGAGTCCGGCTTAATCCCATTAAACACAATCCCAATTTACACCAAACACATGACTATTGATTCTAGCTAAGTAGTCAAGTCCAGTGAAACTTAAGCCGGCCAAACAAACGCGCCCTTAAGAGATTTTCCAAATCTCAGTGTGGTAATCTTTTGACTTTTTTTATTCTACATCTTAAAAAAAAAAATGTAACGTCGTTGTCAAATTATTTATAATATTTTTCTTAAGTGCACGGTTCGTAAAAACTCAACGATTGCAATTATGACAAACACTATAAGTTATAAATTATAGGGGTTCAATTCGATTTTGCAAACTTTTTCAAATATGGACATCAATGTTTTAAGGGAAAACTAATGAAAATGGCTTGAAAACTTTGAGTTTTAATGATAAAGACAAAATAAAGGGTAAAGTGAATAGTACCATGATTGATTTTTTAGTGTAAAAATGTGGTTTTTCGTTAAAGTGAACAGTACCGGGTACTTTTCGTTAAAGTTCCCATGTTTTAAACGACGATATATGCTGTAGCGCCTTAGCAGTTAAGATGGGGTCTAGGCAGGGTCGACACGGATTATGTGAATTTAAGTAAATCTATTTATATCGTATAAATAAGTGTCGTAATTATACTAAAAAAATACATAAGTACACTAAGATACATAAATTGCAATATAAAATGACATACAAATTGAAGTATTTAAACACATAGAAAATATGAGAACAAGCAAATAATGAGTGTTCATCCAAGTATTCAATAAGTCTCTTAAAATTTATTCAACAAAAATAAAATGGAAAAAGAAAGTTGCCGATTTCTGTTTAAGTGAGAGTCACGTCGTCGCGACCTAGACGGGTCTAAGCGGAGAAGGCATGCTAGACAGACACCTAAGGAGGTATATGCATCATTTCTTAATTTTCAAATACCTAGAGATTAATCGGACGTTGGCCATTGATGACTAAACATGGTCTACATGATGGTAAGCGAGAATTTTTAGAACAGTAATAGACATAAAAACTTGTCTTGATGCCACTTTTTTGGGTAAGTTGTCATTCCCGCCGCCTGGATACCACCTCCACAAGATAAACAATTTTGTATTTGCCATGTGGTCCAATTATTGGATGTATCTTCCACGTAAGTGAGTGGATTAGGATTGTGGTTTTGTTGATTACTATTTTGGTTTCCTTTAATAATTAATCAAGTTCACGTTTTTATTTTCTTTTTGTCGATGATGTATTTCTGCTTACCATTCTTAAACAATAATGCTCACAACCATATTTATTATCGTTTGATGAATTTAAATTTTAAAATTTGTGTCTAACAACAACATTGATTTTAAAATTTAAACTCATCGAGTTGTTATAAATCGAATGGTGAGCATCACCATTATTTGAAAAAGTTTTTTATTATACCAGGAATAAGGTGCGGTATATCAAGTGTTACAAAACAATTTATTGAAATTATTTTATTTCAAGTATCCTATCAATTGTTTTGTCATTTATAACACTTGATGTATTCAGTCATGTTTCTATTCATTACTTGAGAGTCGCTAACAAAAGTATTGTCTCTGTCGAAATTCAAGTTCGAGTTGAAGACATCAAATGAAATAGTGACCTCCTCCCCCAAGTGTATACCTTGTCGGGTAAGTGTCGTTGCCGCTTGGGCATTTTTTGACCAAATGCAGATCACGTGTGCCCACCAAATTACAAGGAGCCCTTCACCACTTCAATGGGACACAACCACCAAATTTCTCCGGCCCGGCGGCTCAAAAGCCTCTGCAGAATCACAAAGGGCACAAAATTGAATTGGAGGCAAATTTTCTGCCCTCCTGTTACCGTGTCCTTCCCATCCCCTCTTATTTGTGCGGTCACGGTTAAGTCACGTCAACATTTTATATTGATTTTTTAATAGAGATAATAAGACAAAAAGCAATAGGAATATAAAATGTTGACGTGGCTTAACCGTGACCGAACAAATAGAAGGGGATGAGAAGGGCACGGTAACAGGAGGGCAGAAAATCTGCCTCCAATTGAATATGGATAAGTGTACTCTAAGAGCAAGTATAGTGGGAAGGACAAAGGTTAGGGGGTAGATGCTTTATTTGACCTCTTAATATGCAATTATTCATGCAATTTAGCGCTCTCAAAATTTTGTTGTTTTAATCGTGTGAAAGGTTAGGGGCTAAAAAGTGTTAGGTGACTTGATTTCATTGGCTACATGTGGTGTCCTAAACCGTCCTCTAAAAGTGTCCGGGCAAGAATTGGGGCTAATTTGGCCTCACAGGGAGCCTTGAATTCCTACTAGCCTAGGCTCTTTGCAACTTAGGGCTAGATGTTCTTCTAGCCTGGCTAAAAGCCATCCGTTAAATACGTTCAAACATGAAGGACTTTCTGGTGCTATTGTGTGGTATCTCAACTAAATCATGCATCGATATGTAAAAGTGTAAGATAAAACGTGATTGAAGAGGTTGAAATTTTACATAAAATCAATTTCAAAGCAAAATATTTTATTCTCTTCTTTTGTATTATGATATATGGAGTTCCCTTGACTACTGAGTTCTTAGAAAATCTCCTCAAACTCAAACTCGTTTGAAAGTGCTTTTAAAATAGTTAAGAACATTTTTTGTGAAATGTTTTAAAAACCAAACATTAATAAAAATTCAAATGGATTCTGAAAAACACTTTAGGTATAAACACATCTCTTCTAAAAAAACACTTAAAATCCTTTTGAAATCATTTTTAAAGCACTTTGAAACGAACCATCTAATCAAACAGTTGCCAAGAGGAAAGATGAGAGATTTTTTAGTGTGGCCGTCACACGGAGTGGTACATCACGTGTTGCTATATAAATGGTGGGATATATGTGTTAAAAAGTTAATAACTTAAAAAATAAAATTTCTCACCACTTAAATAAAAACACGTGATGTACTACCTGTGTTCCCGTCACAGCTAAAAATTTCTCGAGAAAAGAGAATAGTTTCCGACAAGTACACTGTACACGTGTGGAGCATGCATTGGAAAATCGAAAAAGATCAGGTGGAGGTTGATGACGTGAAAGGGCAAAAGACTCGAAGGGAAATAATAAAAAAATAAGCATCGAGGTGATGAAGAGGAGAGAAGCCGAGAGGGACTGAGCTCTCTTTTTATTTGCTTGTCTATAAATAAATGGGCAGAAAGCTTTGAGTTGCAGACAATTTTTAAGCATCATCTGGCAAACCAATTAGCAGGGAAAGCTTAAGAATCCATGGCGAGTAAGGGTGTGGTTGCTTCTGCAGTTCGAGCTCTTGCTTCATCAGGAAGCTCAGCATCATCAACAACTTTCACCAGGCACCTCCATGTAAGCCACTCCATAATTTCACATAATTTAATTCAGCAATTAATTAATTGTGATAATTCAGCTTGTTTAATTGCTGATCACCTCTTAAAAAATGCCACCTTTAGCTTATGGGGCGATTGCGATTAACCAATTGAGCTACAAGTTCCTCGTTTTTTTTTTAATTTTTTTTTAAAAAAAATTAAAAATTAAAAATCCAAATTTTGGGTTGTGTTGAATTGATGTGGTTTTGGTATGAGCAGGCATCTGGTGGAAGCAAAAAGATTGTTGGGGTGTTTTACAAGGCAAATGAGTATGCCGAATTGAACCCCAATTTTCTGGGTTCTCAGGAGAGAGCTTTGGGGATAAGGGACTGGCTGGAATCACAGGGCCACGAGTATATTGTCACTGATGACAAGGAAGGACCAAATTGTGGTTAGTAATTACAAAAAATTGCTTCTTTAAGGCTATAGTTAGTTTGCAGACGTGGGTTAGGCTAGTTGGCAATGGTAGTATGGCCGCCCACTTCCCCCGAGTTGGACCCACCTTTCTCGTATATTAGAATAGTTTAGAATATTGTCTTGCCAGAAACACGAAAGAAAAGGCTAAACTTTGCTGATTAATGTGATTGATTAGTGTTGGTTAAAAGCTTTTAGACTCAATTATGTTAAACTTGTCCTGCTAGCATGTATATGGCATCAAAATTTCCCTAATCACTGACCGGTAACTTGTTAATTTGACAAGTTTTTCGGCTTTAAGATGAGTTTTCGTTGGACTTAAAAGCTGATTTTTCCCTTTTGGTGCTGTTTGTTCAGAACTAGAGAAACACATTGAAGATCTTCATGTTCTCATAACAACCCCGTTCCACCCTGCCTATGTCACGGCTGAACGGATCAAAAAGGCCAAGAATTTGGAACTGCTTCTAACCGCTGGAATTGGCTCTGATCACATTGATCTGAAAGCTGCAGCTGCTGCTGGTTTGACAGTGGCAGAGGTCACGGGAAGCAATGTGGTTTCGGTTGCAGAAGACGAGCTCATGAGAATCCTCATTCTCGTCCGCAATTTCGTACCTGGGTATCAGCAGATAGTAACCGGGGAATGGAATGTTGCAGGTATTGCCCACAGAGCTTATGATCTCGAAGGAAAGACGGTGGGGACGATTGGTGCTGGACGTATTGGTAGGCTTTTGCTCCAAAGGTTGAAGCCTTTCAACTGCAATCTTCTCTATCATGATCGCGTCAAGATTGGCCCCGAATTGGAGCAACAGACTGGGGCAAAGTTCGAGGAGGATCTGGATGCAATGCTTCCGAAATGTGATGTTATCGTTGTCAACACACCGCTTACTGAAAAAACAAGGTACTTGTGTCAAGGCTAATCTTCTGACTATTTTATTCCATTCATTGATATTGTGACTCGGAGATGTTTGAAAAGATAGAACTGCAAAATGTATTACTATTCAAGCGGATGTGAATCAAACTTAATCAACGTTGATCTTGTGACACAGAGGACTGTTTGACAAAGAAAGAATTGCGAAGTGTAAGAAGGGAGTCCTGATCGTTAACAATGCTCGTGGGGCAATCATGGACACGCAGGCTGTTGTCGATGCTTGCTCCAGCGGACACATTGCAGGTAACTCATGAACAGGCCAATGTTAGTCGAACTAATTCAGTTGACTTTTGGCTAATCGTTTCATATAATTCTATGATTCCCCAGGTTACAGTGGTGATGTTTGGAACCCACAACCAGCTCCAAAAGACCATCCATGGCGTTACATGCCGAACCATGCTATGACCCCTCATATATCCGGTACCACAATTGACGCACAGGTACATTTATTTTCAATGATTTTCTCCTTTACGCTCGCGGTTTCACTTCATATGTTCCCACAACTGAAATCCATCATGTAATGTGTAGTTGCGTTATGCTGCTGGGACGAAGGATATGCTTGACAGGTACTTCAAGGGAGAAGAATTTCCAGCACAAAACTACATTGTCAAGGACGGTAAACTAGCAAGCCAGTACCAGTAGTTCGGTGCTTGTGATGAAGTCTGCTACTTCGTGTTCGCTTGCAGACGCCAACAATGATGTAGCTCCATATGAATAATGTAGCCAAAAGCTTTCGACTTTAGGGTCTGTGCACCCAATGGTTTTATCGTCTTTGTTTCACCGGTTGTGTAGCCGTATAGGGCACCGGTTTAATCTGAGCATGCGTTACTACGTCTCTGTGAGACTTGTGAGAGTATTTTCCCTTTCAATAATAAGAACTTGTTACTGTTCTAGTTCATAAATGGAAGAGCATTAACGGAATTTGTTATTAGCGCTACAAAATGCTCTCCGCTCATAACTTGGAAAGAGTTTGTAATCAAGTGCTGAAAAGCATTATCTCTTCTCCGAGGTCCAGGGTTCGATTTTCTCTTGGTCAATATAGTTGCATCAAAAATGAAAAATTGCTCAAAACTGAAGCTTGAACAGTTGAACTTGTTTTTATATATATTCATAAAAATAGAAAATTCAATCTGGACCACACGTCCATTGAATTTGAAGACGTGTACAAACAGGATCTGCTCATGAAAATGTGGAAGATCAAACGGACGTTGGTCCAGTAACCTTTCGTTTCAAAAGGCGATTTCGACGGTCACCAAATTCCACCACCGCACACATACTCTCACTACTGTAAAAAACCAATTTCATCTCTCTCTCTCTCTCTCTCTCTCTCTGGATCTGCAATTTGTTGTGTGTGTGTCTCTCTCTCTAAACGGTAATTCCAAAGCTGAATCCTATCTGCATTTTCTTAGTTTTCTAGCAAAAAATTCATCTGAAGAGAGATAAAGGTTCTTGCTTTTTGAGCTGCTGAATTTTTTTTTTAATTTTCTATTTATGTTTTGTTCTGTTCATCATCGTTCATCAAGGGCTACATCCCAATTGAGAATGTTTGACTAATGATGTAATTTGTGACCAATTACGAAGCTAAATGTTGCATCTTTATGAACATTTGTGACTAATTGAATTTGTGACGCTTTGTTCTTGTATCTTGTGGCAAATGTGGTTAAATTTGAGTTCTGGATTCATGTTTGTATTGGTTAAGATTGTTCGAGGTTGTTCGGATTGTTGATGTGTTTCTCTGTGTTGGGTTATCTTAGTTTTTTTGTTAGAAATGGCGGAAACAAGACCGGCAAAGAGGAAACCCGTCTTCAAGAAGGTTGATCAGCTGAAACCGGACACCAAGGGACATACCTTGGTCGTGAAGGTTGTTAGCTCGAAGATGGTAATGCAGAAGGCCCGTCCTGATGGAATCCAAGTTCGTCAGGTGAGGATCGCGGAATGCTTGGTTGGAGATGAAACCGGAACCATCATTTTCACTGCCAGAAATGATCAAGGTAGTGTCTTTTATCCGACATTGATCTTTGATCTTATCTTGATTTTCCGGCAACAACACTTTTTACTTTTGTTGTTATTGGATTGCACAGATTTTAGATGAGATTGTTCTTAAAATGTCTTTAAATTTCCTGTGGACAGTTGACTTGATGACAACCGGTGCAACAGTAATCCTGCGCAACGCGAAAATAGACATGTTCAAGGGTTCTATGAGGCTTGCTGTGGACAAATGGGGTCGAGTTGAAGTAACCGAACCTGCCAGCTTCTCTGTGAAGGAAGATAACAACTTGTCACTGGTGGAATATGAGCTGATCAATGTTAATGAACTGGTTAATCCTGGTGCTGGTGAAGTGGTTAACGCTGTTTGAAAAGTGACCTACGCTAAGGCATTTCACATCCCCGCTTGGAAACAGATTTCGATCAGTATAAAGATATGGTTTTTCTGGTTAATGAGGTGGTGGTACATTGATATGTAGTTTTTCTCAGTGCCTGCCTAAGAAAGTTTCTTGTTTAGCAGACGTCGTGGAGCTATTTCTACGGGAGTCTACTTGTACGAGGGGAGCCATTGCAACTCTGGCCTACTACAGAGCTGGTAACTCCAATCAAATACTGTAAAAGGAACTTGCTTTTCTTTTATTTGTATTAGGCTATGAGTTGTTGCTGTTATGAGATTATCATATGGTTATATGCAAGTGGAGTTTCTGCCCTACGATTTTTCGTTGTAGTATTTTCCCTTCTATCCCCTACCGCCTTGTTTTCGGAAGTTTGGTTGGCTGGCGAATTCTCGATTGATAAGTTATCTGTCATATTTTTTCTTGGCTGGGAAGCAAGCAGAGAGCCAACAGCTAGGAAGGTTATCTCTAATTAGTTGTTTCGTAAACTTTGAAACAAAAACTGCGAATCCACGAGTAAATGATAAACTTGTACTATCATTAAATCTTGAATTTCTTTGCTTACAAGGTACAAGTGAGGAGAAGCACTTGAATCAAGTGTCTCTATCTCTATTTTGTTGAAGGAATTGGAGGTCCTTCATCTGCATTTGAACAGCTTCTTTCGATAGGGGCTTTGGCTCTCGAACGCTGCCATCAGTACTTCCATCGGATACTTTCTGTGCCTTTTCCTTGATAATCCGTTGTAGCTCAGACCGCTCAACGGATGGATAAACAGCCCTAAGCATTACATTCAGAAGTCTCTCATCTTCTTCTTCGATAGGATCCTTCCCGAAGCAACAGAGGTAAATCCCTTCAAGAGCTTTCTCAACCCGAATCTCCATAGGGATAACCGGTGTAGGAGCCTTTAGTTTCGCCCGTCTCTGCATTTTTCATACATCATTTTTAGTTAGAACCGTGAACAAAACTTTGAGCCACACATAAGTTAAACATGATCAAAACTTCGAACCAACCAAACCAACCTCTTTTGCCTCGTTGATCAAGGAAATGAAATTCTGCTCTTCGAATTCGATATCATTTGAAACACGCAGCCTCGCCGCCCCTTCTAAAATCTCTTCGGATTTCAGAAGTCCGGCACCAATGGCTGCTACCCAACAGCACATTAGAACATAAAGAGGATCCCCTGCCTACACAAAACATCAAAATCCAACTCAAAACTCGTCCATTTTTCCAAACTCAATCGCAAAGATTCACATTTCACACAAAAACACAAATTTAAAAGTGAGCATATGACTAGGTGCTTCCTCAGGAAACGCTTCCAAGTGCTTTTCTAGGAAGCACTTGAATTTTTAGTAACATATTCAACAAACTGCTTATGAACAGAAGTGGTTTTTAAAGAAGCATTTCCAAACGGGTCTTTAAAGATTCGATCTTTACCCGGCCTCGTCGATCTTGGAACTCATAAAAAGCTCTAGAATCATCAGTAGTGCACTTCTTCCCCACCCGCCTCCGAAACTCTGCGAAATCAACGGTGTCGCCGCCGAGGCCTCCTTCGTCGCTGAGAATCCTCGCTATCAAACCGACAACCGGGAGTGAGCCGATGACCTTGCTGGCGAAGCTGGAGATGGAATTTGGGTTGTCCACATAAGCTTTAACAGAGAAAAATCCACTTGAGCTTGGGGCTTTGGAATTCTTGTGTCTCGTGGGGTCGCCATAGATTTGGCCGAGGTATAGCAGAGACGGCGAAATGGGGTGGCGGGAAGGGTTGCTGAGGTGGTGGTTTGCGGCGGTGGAGAGTTGGGGAGTGAAATTGGATTTGAGAGAAGGGGAAGTGGAAGATACAACCACCATGGTTGCAGAAGTGGAAGTTAATCTCGTTGGTCATTGATTGGCCTCCCGTTTATATACGTTATCTTATCCCCTGATTTGTCTAAAGAGAAATATGGGCAGGCCGAGCCCAATAAAAGGCCCATCTTTTTCATGTCCAAGCTACCAAACTTCATTTACAAATATAATTTTTTTTTTTTTTTAGTACATCGATATTTTTACACTAAATGAATGATGAGTTCGGCTAAGTCACACAATGGGTAGCCTAATTTGGTATCGAATTCGCCATCCACGAGATTTGAACCTAAGACATCTCACTTTCAAGTGAAGAGGAATACCACCAAATCACCAGACCGTAGTACTGAGTGGTAATTTTTTAAACGATTGATTTTATTAAATTAGATTTTAGATTAGCCACCAACGAGGTTCGAACCCACGCCGTCATGCAAGAGTTAACTCCTTTCCACCACTGTGATAAAAGGCCACTTGCCAAATATAATTATAATTGAATTGGGGCTCGTTTGAAAGTGCTCTTAAAAAGACTAAAAGCGTTTTTGGGTCCAAAAGCAATTTAAGTGCTTTTTGAAAGAAGCACCAGATTAGATGTTAGATTAGCCACCAAAGATTGATTTTGTTAGATTAGATGTTAGATTAGTCACCAACGAGGTTCGAACCCACGCCGTCATGCAAGGGTTAACTCCCTTCCACCACTGTGATAAAAGGCCACTTGCCAAATATAATTATAATTGAACTAGGGTTCGTTTGAAAATGCTCTTAAAACGACTGAAAGCGTTTTTGGGTCCAAAAGTAATTTAAGTGCTTTTTGAAAGAAGAACCAGATACGTGCTTTTTGAAAGAAGCACTAGATACGTGCTTCTTGCAGGAAGCACTTAAAGTCCTTGCAGGAAGAACTTAAAGTGCTTTTTCAAGATTCACTTAGATTTTTACTAAGAATTGGTTTTAAAAACATCTTTACTAAAAACACTTATAGTCATTTTAAAAGCATTTCCAAACGAGCCCTTATATAGGGGTGTGCTATCCACACATCATTTTTTACTTCCAACACACCTCTTTCAATTTTTTACTGTCGGAATGACGTTGGTTTATTAAGAAAACACCAAGTGAATACATTACACCCTCCAAACAAATGCTACAAATTCTCTCAAAACAATACGACGGTCTGCCGGATCCCGGAATAAATTTACAAAGTAGTACAGAATAGTCCCTAGCCAGCAATCTTGTAGCTCGGATTGGCAAGATTTTCCAGGCCAGACACCACTTGGATCGATTCTATAACGTCACCAACTTTCAAATCTGCCAAGAAGTCTTCGTTCTGTGTGACATATCCAAACACCGAGTACCTACCATCCAATATGTTGGAATTGCTTGGAGTTAGCTCACTTTCCTTGAGCAGCCAGAACACTTGGCTGGAAGCAGAATTGTCCTCAAATTCCTGCCAACAAAATTTGGAAACCATTTATTCTCAACTTCTGAATTGATCAAACGAGAAAAGATGAACCGCGACGTTGATCTTACATCTCTCGCCATAGCCATTGTTCCGAACGCATTGAACGGAAGCTTTGTTTGTGCCTTGTATAGCCCGAGCTCCTGTCAGAATACGAATTTCGTAATCTATGTCTAGATAATATAAGCAAATAAGTTCCTATACCTTCTTTCGTCGGATACATTATACGTGCAACTAATTAACAGAAACACATAAACGCAGAGGGAAGGAGGTGTGAGAAGCTTACTTCCAAGGTTTCTCCATAAAAAGGTAATTTCTCTCCCTCGACCGTGATTTCTAATGGTATTGCCCTGGTTTTCTCTGTACTTGGATCTATGAAACCCTCTGCAGGTCCTTCAGGGTCACCAGTTTGTACAACAAAACCATCCGCTGCAAGCAAAAGCAAAGCCAAGTCGAAATTTTAAGTTTTGAGGTCAGATGAACTAGTAAACATAAAATTGAAATACATAAGAGTTACATGTTTACTATGCGATGTTACCTCGTTGGATTTCCATGCCATCATAGAAGTGTCGTTCCACCAAATCTACAAAGTTCCCGGCAGTTACAGGGGCGTTGTAACCATCAAGAACGATACGGAAGACACAATCAGAAAGGCTGGGATTGTCCTTAACCTTGACCTTCATATCCACCGTCGCTCTCCCCTTCAACAGAGGCATGCTTTGGTATTCTTCAGGCACTTGGTAAGGGAATCCGTCCACCATATCCTCTTCAACACTGCAGAAACCCAATGCCCCAGGAAGATCTCAGCTGCAGTCAATGACAAGCGCATATATGAGGATACGCATGTTATAACTGACAATCCTCGCACATTTCAATGTTTTTTCAGCTCTAGCTCTAACCTACACTAGGGGGCGCAGGCGGTGTTTTTTTGTAATAGTGAATGCAAACAATGCCGGCTGATTCAGTCTCGGTTTTACTAATGTTCTTTCTATTGCTCGGTGTGACATAGGACCAGAAGAGCAGATAAAAGCAGCAAATCCCGACATGAATAGTAATCCTGCGTGCATAGTGTTTTCTGAGTTTTCGGTGTCTGATTTTGCCAGAAAATACCTTTTTGGAAAGGGAACGACGAGGCAGTGTAGCTCCTAAACACGGAAAGTCTTTTGCAGCTATTTCAGACAGAAAAAACCTACATTTTGGTTTTCTGGTTTACATTTTTCATGCTGATCAATTAAGTGTAACGAAATTAGAAAGCCAAGATTGTTGACCATGTGACAAGTAAATTTTTGTACCAAATACTCACCCCCCAACATATTGAAGTAGCTCCTTCTGTTTTGCTGCTACTTCATCTCTATTTCTATCCTCCACAATCTGCTGAAGCTCCTTCATTCCAGCTTCCAGCTTGGCAAGCAATTCAACTCCGTGTTCCTTCTTCGATTCAGCTAATCCAGATACAACTAAAGACTTCCCCTGCGTCAGTGCTCGAGACGCCTGCCTCAAATTCTGCATCCCAATTCAAAGTCTCGGTCACCATCTATCTAAACTCCGTATACATAAACACAATGAAGGCAATGAAAGAAATTGTTTGATGAATTTTACCCTTTCAGCGGAATCGAGTGCCTTGACCCCAGCTACCTTGAGACTCTCAGTGATATCTTCAAGCGGTTTCTGTACTTCCCTGATAGCTTTGTTATCAATAGGCAGAGCATATCTCAGCAATGCCCCCGGGTCCTTTATCGGCGGTCCAGAGATCAGTACAGCCAGATCAGGCACCACTGGATTAGCCGCCGCATAGGCATTGCTACACCAATCCAATGCAGGAACTCCTGTCATTAATCCCACCGCCAACGCTATCGAAATCGCGCACTCCTTGATGGAGAATGACTTCCCTTTCTGCTGAAACAAGTGAAAATGCTTAGTGGGTTCTATTTACAATCAATATTTGCAACAAAAGATCTTCCCTTTCTGCTTAAAGAAGCGAAGATGCTTAATGGGTTCTCTGCACAATCAACTTTTTTGCAGAAAAAGGTCACAGCTTTCTGAAAAGATTCTAATTTAACAAAGTACCCAATAGTCTATACAGTTCATACATCCTAATTTGTAAAAATAAATTAATTTCCAAAGAATTTGATAGAATAAAATTGCTGAAAATTTAAACAAAAAATGGCACCTGTTGGTTGTGGATCTGGCATTGAATAGGGAGTGGCGAGGAACGGCGGGTGGCAAGGTGGTTGTGGGAAATTGGGAAGGGAGTGCGGTGGCGGCTGAAGAATTTGGTGGAGGAGGAGGAAGCTGGAGAAGCTGCAGAGTAGGGGCAGGAGAGGAGGGCTGCCATTGGAGTTTGACAATTTGCAGGATTCTAATTGGTTGAAATGAGCAGGCTGAGAGAGATAGGAGGAGGCGGATGGAGGGGGATTGGGTAATCGGTTGGATAAGGTGATTGGTGAGTTGGGGTTGGTTTTGCTGCAGACTTGCTGCTCTGTTGCTCTCTCTCTCTCTCTCTCTCATATAACAAAATAATGGGAGATATATGGCAGCCTGCCACATGGGGATTAAGTCATAATCATCCTCAGTCCTCATGCTCTGGATAAGATATTTGCAACTCTTGGATTTTGAGTCTTCGATTTTTCACTTGGGATGGAAATATTTGAACAGTACAAGTATTTAATTAATTGTCTAATCGACAGTACAAGTATTTAATTACTTGTCTAATCGACGTTTGTTATGTGATGAATTGACCACGAGAGAGCATATCTCTCGAGTTTTTTTCCCTATCTAGTTTTGACCATGATAGTGTTTCGACCTCTAGAACTCAAAGTTTGATTGAATTGGTGAAGGAGAGCACCCTTGAGTCTTGACTAGGGTGGTGTTTCGTCTCCTCGAACTCAAGTTTGACTCTGGTGCTGTGTAAACAAAAAATCTCTCCTTAATAGGGGACTTACCATTCTCGAATAGGGTTTGAGTATTAATTATTTGAGATGTGATATAAGAACGACTGGAAAAGATAAATCAAATTCAAAACTTAAAGTGTAAAGGTGAATGCTATCAACCGGCATAGCTACAAACTCGTTGCCAAATGAGTCTTGAATCTGGACGCAAATGAATATTTTTGAGCTTACCAATAACAATAATGTTTGACCGAAAAGAGTAACAACGAGTTTCATTGCTACTCTTTCCATCCATGATCCATTAACCAAAGAAAAATAGCACAAAAAGTTGGTGCACATAAAGACATTTGCCAAAGCATAAACTGTCACTAAAATTAAATCCAAAACCTAAAAAAAAATTGCCTATGCAGTGCTTCAGTTACCCGTCACTGCTTAGCAAAAATGAAATATTTACATCCTTGAAAACCCGAAATTAATCAGGCAAGAGAAATTAAAATGTACTAGAAAAATTTTCCATATCAAAACTAAGGCGAAGGTGATGAAAAAAGTTAAAAAACTTGAACGGAATCCGGTGATGCGGAGTAAAATCATCAGACTCTAGCTGCTCCAGTAGCTGTATCAGAGAGCTGCACTTCTGCTGTAGGCTTTCCGGCGACGTCCTTACTGTCTTTCGGAGTGGACTTGTAGTACCATGCATAAAGAACGAGTTGAACCAAACCAGAAAGTGCACCGAGACTGTTGCTAATCTGCATTACATAATTAAAATGCACATTAAGCAGCATGTTTAAGGCTAATCCGAGAAGTAAAAACTTAATCGGTCACAGCGAAAGTACGTTAAAAGTTGTTTGTAATTAGTAATTAGTAATTACCAGGATGTAGATGTCAAACTTGATGAGAGCATAAGCGGTCCAGATCAAACCATTGAGGAAGTTGGTCAGTGAGAGGTAAAACGGCATGTACTCGACACTCTTGGTCTTGATCACTTTCGCCTAGCGGAAAGAAAACACGAAATCATGACAAACTAATTAACGTAATCCAACCGAAAACTTAGGGAACTAAGCGCGGATTAATCGATAATTACTTACCATGATAGTAAGAGGTGAAGAGTACATAATGATGTTGAAAATATCACAGATGATACCAACCACCATAGACCTGTTCTTGGTGCCGTGCACGCATAGCAGAGTGATCAGAACCACCGCGGCGAAGAAGATTACTTCACCGGCAAGCCATAAACCCACCTTCTTCTGCAAAATTTGATACAATAAACAGAACAATACTATATTAACATACAAACAAAATGTGATTAGGGGCGAAATTAAGAGTGTACGTAGTTAGTTGATTAATTACGTACCCTTCCTTTGGCCGAAGCATAAACGACGAAGATAGTGAGGTAGATGACCTCGAGAGCAAGGCCGACGGCGTTAATGGTGACCACAAGAGTGCTGTCAGGGTGAACAAACGGCATGCCGTAGAAGATCCAGAACAAGCAGTTCAGTACTGTTGCCATGTAAGGGTCCGGCTTGAACTCCTCCGTGTCCTTCTTCTTAATGATTTTCCAAAATGTAGGACTGCGTATCCCCAAGATTAATACATGTTTAATTAAATCAGAATTTTTTAGAACAAACAAAATTTAAGCTTAATTTAATTTAATTAAAGTAAAGTAAAATTCATTAAATACTTGAACAAAATCTCATATTTCAGATACAAAAGTAAATTAATTTAATTTAATTTAATTAAAGAAAATGAGAAAATCTCATGTTTCAGATGAAATTAATTGAACAAAACATGCAAATAGTTCATAGATTCAGAAAGCATGCTTGTACTTTAATGCATGTAATTAACAGTAATTAATCAAAATAGAAACTAGCTGATTAACTAATTAAGCTGGTTCAGTAATTAATCGTACGGTCATCATCACGTCCCAAATCCAAAAGAAAACTCAGTTCAGTACATAATTTCACTAGTTAATCACCGATTTAAACTCATCTAATCACACATTATCGATTATTCACGCAACAAGAACAGCAAATCAGCATTGATCGAGATCATCACAAACTAGAGAGAGAGAGAGAGAGAGATTACACAGGGGAGAGAAAAAGCCCGAAGGAGATGACATTCCCTGCACACGATCAAAAACCAAACAAACAAACACAAAAATCAGAACGCTAATTAATCATCATTATCTCTCTGATTTACAAACTAATTACATTACGATCAGAAAATTAAGAAAAATCACAAACTAACAACAACAAAAATTCACAAAATCGAAGCATCAGCAGCATAGCTGTAGCTAGAAGATGAAGAGCGTGACGGAAGAAATCAAAGGGTTTTTATACTGTACGGAGCGCACGTACCGATAATGCCTACGACGTTTCTTGCTGCTTCAGCGCTCACCATCTTTGCAGAGCTAGAGAGAGAAAGCTAGAGAGAGAATCAGAAAATCTAGAGCGAGAGAGAGAGGGTGTGTGAGATTTTGAGAGAACGGACGGCTGATATTTATAGAGGCAGCAGCTGGCGAGTAATTCGAATCCTTGTACAGTTGAATTTCCATTTTATTTATTTTCTGGATAATTTTTTTTTATATTTTTCGCATTTATCTCGGATTTTACAGATTTCCGGAGGCGGGACGAACTTGCTCGTGTATCGGACTCTGTCCGGATGATCAGGAACCGGGTTACGATTCGATCTGGGCCGTCGATTTTGTTGTTTGGGGCGCAAGGAAATGGCGCGGCGAAGCGGCGCGGTGTAGTTTTTGGCGTGCATGAGTGTTGCATGGAATCCGAGCTCTCTACTGTTTCAGGTGGTTACGACGGTTACGGAAATGGGTCTTGGTTTCCTGGTTAATTACTTACTCTGCCATCGTTTTGGATTGGAGGCGCCATGCACGTGTTGCCTATTTATCCGGTGGCTTGTATCTGTCAACCAATTAGCAACGTACATAAATTGTACATGGAGTTGGTTAATCCTAATTTGCAGCCTAAACCCAATTACGATTTGGATAAGAGTGTTAATTATGCATGGATGACACTAATTTAGATTATATCCATATTGGATAGGATTATATAAGACTTTGTGTACAATATCATAATTCAATTCCGATATCATGTGAGCAAGTTGAAGCACGTAAGGAATTATAGTTCTAATTCTAATTGTATATAAGTTTTTTCTAGGGCAGAAGGGCTAGGGGTAAGACAGAATCCTAGGTCGATTGAAATAAGGAATATAAATTTCATTGGAAGTTGAATTCTATTTCTTCTAGCTGAAGTTATTTTGAAGTTAGCCAAAGGTTATATGAACTTTAATATGTATGTTTTTTGTCATGAGTAGTAGAATATTCGTGAGCTACATGTATATATTATTTTCGCCAGGCAAAGGCTAAGTATTTGAACTTAATGTTTAAAATATCGATATAGGTAGAAATATCGATATGAAAATTTATGAAAATATTGATGGATATCATCAATATCAATATTGGTTGTCTTCGACGAAATTATGGAAATTTGCAATGAAGTGGGTTATCAACTCACTCAGATTTAATCGCAATTAAAGAAAAGTTTCTCAAACAAAATTTAAAAAGTTTGAAATTTGGATTCCTATCAAATTTCTATAGTGAATCAGTAGATATAGTCAATACTCATCGATATTCCTATATTTCGCGCGTTATAGGATGAAGTTTGCATTTTACCTCCGTTTCCATATCGACCCTGGATTTTTGGATATTTTGATGGAAATATCGACAATTTCGTGAATATTTTAAACACTGATTATATAGTTGATCATGTTTGTACCCTAAAAGTGATACGTTTACATGATTTGTCCATCTGTTTTTGCGCAATAAGCAAACCCTAAAGATGGCGATATATGGACGGAAAGTCAAGTGCTATATCCATTTTGGGGTTTATAGATTTAGACAATCGGACACTCCCAAAGTCCAAAAGATCATTTTTCTGTTACATTCACTACAAGCAAAACGGACAATTAATCAATTTATATTAAGAGTACATAAAATAGGATGAGTAAAAGACTTTGACTAATGAGGTAAGTAAAAGGCAAACTAGTGGCTAATGATGCTTAAAATACAACCTTTGGGATTGAACTTGGGAGAGATTCTTCAGCGTGTCCGGAACACAGGCGGTGCGCGACATATTATTATACAATTGGAGGGATACTTGAAAAAAAAAAAATTTTCCTCCAATTGTATAATGACATGTGGTGTACCGTTCCGTGTTCCGGGCACACTTGAAAAAATTCTCAAACTTGAGTCACCTATCAATTAAAGTAACCAATCTTAGTAAGTAATTAAACCCAATAATCTGTCCACTGTTAAAACGCTTCAACCGTTATAGTTAGATTCATCAACTATTGGCGACTAATGAATAAATCTAAGCGGGCACAAATCGGGACATGATTGTGATTTGGGTCACCATGTTCTTGTAGTGAGAAACTTCGACGATGCTGTCTGACCAATATAGAATGAGACTAGCGCAGAGTCGTGCAGGAATGAAATACAGTGGGACAATTGGAAACTATTGCTGCTATAACTTGAAGAGAATAAAAATGTTGTTCCTTTCAGTGGCGGAACCAGAATTGCGTCAATGTGGGGTGCTAAATTGCGATAGTGTGGTTAAGTACGAATCAACGTTTTAAATCGCGATAGTGTAACACTAGCTACGTGCTTTATCCCTTAAGCTTCAATGCGTTTATACATATTCCCTACACTGGGCAGATCACAGATGCTGGCTCCGAGCCCGACAGTGCTCCCCTTTCAACATTCCCAGAGTTTTGTGGTATCATGGGCGGGTCTATTGGACAGATGCAAACTTCAGTCCAGCAAAAGTAAGACTGCTTGTTGGATTTTGTGGGCCTTTACAAGTCCATCAATCACTAGTAGAAAAAACACTTTGCGCGATGGAAACTTGTGCGACGCAGCCAAATTCGTCGCGCAAAGTATGTTTGCGCGACGTTAAACACAAAACGTCGCACAAACGGCCTTTGCGCGACGGCAGTTTGCGCGACGGAGACCGACGTCGCTCAAAAGTGTTTTGCGTGATGTAGGTTCACTTACGTCACGCAAAATTGTTTTGCGCGACGTCGATCTCCGTCGCGCAAAGGCTGTTTGCGCGACGTTTTGTGAATCCCGCAAGATTTTGGCACCAAATCTAGACTTTTTTCGTTGACTTTGCGCGACGCAAGGCCACCTACGTCACGCAAAGCTGTTTTGTGTGACGTAGGTGGCCTTGCGTCGCGCAAAGATTGATGAATACTTTTGGTTGGTCCTTCAAGATTGATGAATACTTTTGGTGGGTATCAATCAATATAGTATATATTGATGAATACTTTTGGGGATTATTATTTATTGTTTAGAATTTCATTACAATATTTATTAAAAATTAAATCAAAAATATTTTTGTCAAAAAAAAAATCATCAAAATCGGAGTTCAAACTACCGTTAAATCGTGATTTTTTGTTTGTAACCGTCAAAATATTTTGTCCCGTTACTTGATCTCTACATGTTTTTTTTTTGAGATTTTTGGCGTATGCGATCTCGAAGCATATAAAAACAAATTTGACGGTTAGATCGTTGAAATTGATTTCGTACAATGCGTTTCCCATAAAAACGATAGATGTACTAACACTTAGAGTTTAATTATATTTTCATTAAGTATAACTTAAGATTTTGTGATATCCACTTGTGTAAATACTTTAAATTGACGATCGAATATGTTCATTGTATTCATATAGGGTCAAGGAGTGCATCTGCAAAAAAATCATCAAAATCGGAGTTAAAACTACCGTTAAATCCGGATTTTTCATTTATAACCGTCGAAATTTTTTGTCTTGTTACTTGATCTCTGCATGTTCGTTTTTTTCCATCTTTGGCGTATGAGATCTTGAAGCATATAAAAACAAGTTTGACGGTTGGATCGTTGAAATTAATTTCGTACAATGCGTTTCCCATCAAAACAATAGATGTACTAACACTTATAGTTTAATTATATTTTCATTAAGTATAACTTAAGATTTTGTGGTATCCACTTGTGTAAATACTTTAAATTGACGATCGAATATGTTCATTGTATTCATATAGGGTCAAGGAGTGTATCTGCAAAAAAATCATCAAAATCGGAGTTAAAACTACCCTTAAATCGTGATTTTTCGTTTATAACCGTCGAAATTTTTTGTCCTGTTACTTGATCTCTGCATGTTCGTTTTTTTCCATCTTTGGTGTATGAGATCTTGAAGCATATAAAAACAAGTTTGACGGTTGGATCGTTGAAATTAATTTCGTACAATGCGTTTCCCATCAAAACAATAGATGTACTAACACTTATAGTTTAATTATATTTTCATTTAAGTATAACTTAAGATTTTGTGGTATCCACTTGTGTAAATACTTTAAATTGACGATCGAATATGTTCATTGTATTCATATGGGGTCAAGGAGTGTATCTGTAAAAAATCATCAAAATCGAAGTTAAAACTACCGTTAAATCCGGATTTTTCGTTTATAACCGTCGAAATTTTTTGTCTTGTTACTTGATCTCTGCATGTTCGTTTTTTTCCATCTTTGGCGTATGAGATCTTGAAGCATATAAAAACAAGTTTGACAGTTGGATCGTTGAAATTAATTTCGTACAATGCGTTTCCCATCAAAACAATAGATGTACTAACACTTATAGTTTAATTATATTTTCATTAAGTATAACTTAAGATTTTGTGGTATCCACTTGTGTAAATACTTTAAATTGACGATCGAATATGTTCATTGTATTCATATAGGGTCAAGGAGTGTATCTGTAAAAAATCATCAAAATCGGAGTTAAAACTACCGTTAAATCGTGATTTTTCGTTTATAACCGTTGACATTTTTTGTCTTGTTACTTGATCTCTGCATGTTTGTGTTTTTCCATCTTTGGCGTATGAGATCTTGAAGCATATAAAAACAAGTTTGACGGTTTGATTGTTGAAATTAATTTCGTACAATGCGTTTCCCATCAAAACTATAGATGTACTAACACTTATAGTTTAATTATATTTTCATTAAGTATAACTTAAGATTTTGTGGTATCCACTTGTGTAAATACTTTAAATTGACGATCGAATATGTTCATTGTATTCATATAGGGTCAAGGAGTGTATCTGTAAAAAATCATCAAAATCGGAGTTAAAACTACCGTTAAATCGTGATTTTTCGTTTATAACCGTCAAACTTTTTTGTCTTGTTACTTGATCTCTGCATGTTCGTTTTTTTCCATCTTTGGCGTATGAGATCTTGAAGCATATAAAAACAAGTTTGACGGTTGGATCGTTGAAATTAATTTCGTACAATGCGTTTCCCATCAAAACGAGTGATTTACTAACACTTAAGAGTTTAATTATATTTTCATTAAGCATAACTTAAGATTTTGTGGTATCCACTTGTGTAAATACTTTAAATTGGCGATCGAATATGTTCATTGTATTCATATAGGGTCAAGGAGTGTATCTGTAAAAAAATCATCAAAATCGGAGTTAAAACTACCGTTATGTTATTTACGAAGGCTAAATTATCTCTCAAAGCGATTATGTGCTTCTTCGGGTGTGTGGGAAGTAGAGAACTTATAATAAGTTACTATTTAATTTAAGAATATGTTATTTACATGCAGGGAGGCTGGGAGAATGATGAAACTGTTGAGGATGCAGCCGCAAGGGAAGCTGTTGAAGAAGCTGGAGTTCGAGGATAGCTAATGGTGAAATACATTTTTCAACTTATATTTCTTCTAATTGTTATTTCTTGAGCTTTTTCCATATTATCACCTCTAACTTCTTTGAATAGTTTCTCTTCATCTATTGAAGACTTGAATTGCTTAGGTTGTATCTGTGTTATTTGGATTTCTTGTGTTTAACCTTGAAATGCTTTTGGAGATTGCAATTTCTTACTTTTGCTTTGTTGCAAGATGATGCATCCATTTAAGGCTTTAATTCTTTAGATTGTTTATCAGTTTGTGTTTTGATTGTTGATATAATCCGTTAGGTAGAGCATGTTATGATGATTCCAATTTGATAAATAACATTAAGTCATAATGAATTCAATTCAACCATTGTATGATTTGCATTTATTTAGAATTCATAGATATAGGAGAAGATACATAGGAACTTAAAAAATCTAGAACAATGAAAAACTATGCATATATTGTGTATCTGTGTAGCTTTTGTTCTAATAGGCAGCTACATTCAGCAGGGATGAAGCAAGCGTTTCACTTGCCAATAGTGATTGTCACCAGCTTTTGTTCTAATGAGTAGATGAGGGTTCAGAACGAGCAGCTGAGGGCCGAGAACGAGCAGATGAAGGCCCAAGTTAGGACCCAGGGCGACCAGATGAGTATGATTCTACAGGCCTTAGCGATGTCCGGTCTTCAAATGTAGATGCCATCACTTGATCTTGCTCCACCTTCGACCTCCCAGCCACTTCGTCCAGCTGATACCTAAGTAGTTTGATGTATCAAACCTAGAAGACTACTTATTGTAGTTTTTTCTTTTTTTGTTCGAACATCTTGTATGTACATTTTCATATAGTTAATAATTAAATACTTTTTATTGGTTTATTATTTATTTTTTAGAATTGAATTATAATATTTATTAAAAATTAAATCAAAACTTTTTTTGTCCAAAAAAAAAAAAAAGTTTGCGTGACGAAGAAGTTGCATAGGTCATGCAAAGTGTCTTTGCGTGACGCACAATCCTACGTCCCGCAATTTTTTTGTCCCAAAAAAAAATAGTTTGCGTGACGAAAAAGTTGCATAGGTCACGCAAAGTGTCTTTGCGTGACGTACAATCCTACGTCCCGCAATTTTTTTGTCCCAAAAAAAAAAAAAGTTTGCGTGACGAAGAAGTTGCATACGTCACGCAAAGTGTCTTTGCGTGACGCACAATCCTACGTCGCGCAAAGACACTTTGCGTGACGCACAATCCTACGTCACGCAAACCCACTTTGCGCGACGTAGGATTGTGCGTCACGCAAAGACACTTTGCGCGACGTATGCAACTTCTTCGTCACGCAAACCCTTCTTTCACAGGCTTGGCGCGACGCTTGGCGCGTGACGAAGGTTCGTCACGCAAATTTTTGCGCGACGTTTTTTTGACTTTGCGCGACGAAGGACCTACGTCACGCAAAGTATTTTTGGTACTAGTGGCAGCTCCTTAAAGTAAGATTGCTCACAGATGCATAACCAGCTGAATTGCAGTAGTATTGGTGGGTAAGAAATCATGATGATGAATCTATTAATATATTAAATCATATGGTTAGAAAGGTTTAGGGATATAATATGTGCTAGATGAGCCAAACTCCACCAGCCTTGATATTAATTAATTAGTTTAATATATCTACACACGTGTTTGCACTTCTTATCACGTAAATAACCTGTGCAACATAAAAATTTACCTGGCTCCCCAAAGAAGAGAATATGTGGTGTCTTCGAGTTGTTTCTCTCTGATTATGTGATAAGTGAAACATAAACAAAAGTGTATACATACATCCAATTACAAGACAAATTCTCTCCGCGATCAGCCAAAGCCACCGATGGCAAAGACAAAGGCATTTGACTTGATAGGTGAAATGGATGTGACATGTAGTTGCATTTGGAGAGAGAGAGAGAGAGAGAGAGAGAGAGAGAGAGAGAGAGGAGCATTATACTTGTTCTACTTTTTATGTTGGCGACGGGTAATATTTATGGCCATTATCGACCATACACACACAGAAACATATCCTTCTCAGGTGCCTGGTGCCCTCCTCCTTTTTGAATTCGTAGCATTCCTCTCTCTCTCTCTCTCTCTCTCTCTCTTATATCATATGGGTTAGTTCCCGCCATGTCAGCATTTCATTCCCATGGATCGATCCCAGTTTTGTCTAAAGGGTTTAAAGCTAAGTATAGTATAGTATAGCACTTTAGGACAATTGGACCTCCTCCCCTAAAGTTCCAATCCACTTCTAGCAAAAGATACCCTCCCATTTAGTCTCTTACCTTACCACTGAAGTAACTGGACAACAAAAGCAATCCACCCAACACTCCCCCCTTGCATGAAGCAGAGAGAGAGAGAGAGAATTGATACCTTCTTTAACGTGGGAGGTTGAATGATAAATAATGGTGCTACTTGGTATATACTCTACATTAATCCTAAAAAATGAACCTACTTATACTAACTTCACGGACAAAGTCTCTTAAGCACAATGGTTATATATATAGTTAGTCGTCTTTTTAACGATAAACTTTTCAGTACACCTAGGATACGGAATGGAACACCACATGTCAAAATTTTCCTCTAATTGAATAATAATGTGTGGTGTATTGTCCCATGTTCCAAACACACCAAAAATCTCTTCATTTTAATAGATGATGCATAGTTATCTTTAGTGTATCAAACTCATATAATATATGTGTTATTAAACATATATATATATATATATATCCAACTTGATCTTGATTCTTCATGACTAAACAAAGTTCAAGAGCAAGATTGTGATGCATATATGATATGAAATATATAGAAGAGAATTAACTTCTGAGTCCCAATGTCAATATCTTTTCTTATTTCACGCAAAAATAAAAGTAGCTACACCGCAACGTGAAAGTATTCTCCCCTAAAACAGAGGTGGAGAATATGTGCACCTAATCATAAAAAGAGATAGACACGTTATATACACAATGTGCTCGTCGGCGGAAGCTAAGTCCATTTGAAAAGGAGAAAAGGTGATCGATGATGGGCTGTTTCCCTGATTCCATTACTGACTCAGAAACCCTAATTGCTGGTATAGATTGAAGAGAATAAAAGATTGACAAAATTGAACTTCTTTATTTGTTTATTTATTATATTTTCATGCTGATGAAGATGACGAAATGTACGCTAAAATGTTTACCATCTTTCTTGCCTAAAGAAACAGATTCTCACGACTTGTTATCTTCTGGGGAGAAGTGAATCTCATTTCTTCTTAGGATGGGAAACTGTTTATTTTAATTTGTATTGTTTAATTTGATTTTTTTTTCCTTTTTTTTTAATTATTAAGCGCTGGAGTTTAATACATATATATCCACATTAGAAATAACCTCTTTGTGACAGAAATGTTGCTCCTTTGTGATCGAAAAGTCACGGATTCGAGTCGTGGAAACAATCTCTTTACAAAGTAAGAATAAGATTGTACAATAGACATTCTCCTCCCCCCTCCCACACCCAACGTCATCGCAAAATGAGAAGCCTTGTTAAATTGAGATCCCCTTATATTTCCACATTAAAGATCAAAGCCAACGGTACACAACTGGCCAACACATGGAAAGTGGACATTCATCTAATCTAAATTTATCAAAATTAAAATAAAATAAAATTGTTGGATGTGAATTAAATCCCTATGATGCTTATAAGATTCGTTATGTATGTTTTCAGTTGTATTGCTTGAACATTATAACTTTTTCCATTTCATTACTATTATATTGCTTATTTTCTAAGACAAATTTAAGATGCTTACACATGTGCAACTCCATCATTTTCTCATGATACATCACATGCTTTGATATATATAGCTTAAGTCAATGTTGTATAAAATCACCAAATATATATATATATATATATATATATGTGTATATATGTGTGTGTGTGTGTGTGTGTATATATATATATATTTGGTTTTCTTCTTAGCTAGGCCACCAATGAGGGGTTGACATAAAGGAAATGGTGAATTGTGTTAGGGGGATTCGACTATGAGATGGACACTATGGGCAAAAAGGGTAGATGAAGACTTAGGAAGAATTTGACGAGACTATAAGAAAATATATAGAATACTTAGAGCTAACAAAATGCTTAGCGCAATGGTATTCTATGATTCATATAGACAACCCCACTTAGTAGGACTTGGTTGTTGTTGTTGTTGAATAGAGTTTTCCTCTTTAACCCTTGACGTGCTGATCAATTCAAACGTTCTCCCTTTCTTCATAATCTAATTTAGAATAGTGATATTGTTTATAAGAAAAATTATAACAAAGCATTGACTATTTGTGATAAGGTCTTCATGTGCAAAGGTTGATACAAATTCTTAATTGGGACAAAAACAGAAAACTAGCGAAGAATGCAACATCGTATTGAAAATATGTCTTAACACCTTTCAAATTAGTGGACTGAAATTATTTACTTAAAAAGAAGAAGAAAATAATATAAAAGTTTTCTAAAAATTTCTTATGTTTTGTTGCTTTTTCTAGCTTAGCTAGCTCGATCTATTTTTCCTTTATCTTCCACTACAAAAAGAAAAGCTTTGATTCTCTCGGGGGCCCATGGCTACGTGGTTCTCCTCCAAGTGCAGTTGTTACAACGATATATCATATGCAATTAATTAATTAATTATGCATTGCTACATGCTACTATTTTTTTTACACAAATTTTAAGACACGTTTCCGTGTACCTATTCTGTAACATATTTAACTATTTGAACCGTTTATTTTTTATAAAGAAACCTAAACCCTTAATTCAATGGTTATATGATTTCAGATTTTGATGATTTTTTGTAGAAATGATCTTTGAGCGAATACCTAAAAGATAGACCGTTCGAATTGTTGAAATAATTACGAAGTGAGTCTCATAAAAATATACCAAAAAATATATAAACAAGTGATACCACGGATTTATTCCGTTAATTAATTAAGTTTGATGCAAACCACATGACAAATACATTTCATCCCTCGATTCCCTTGATTAATTAAGTTTTATTCTTTCTTATATTTAATTAAAAGTATTGAACTAGAAAATATTAAATATTGAAGTTGAATTCGAGTACTAGAGGTGTAACACTGGCAATATTCATTGAACTATTGAAAACATCATATTCAACTGCATTATAATATTAAATGCGTGGCGCAATATTGCTATAAGCACTAAAATATGACCTTGTGCGTCACTCAAATAGGGGAATAGTAGATAAGTCTTCCGAGAAAAATTTGAGTAAGGGTAGGTTTGGCAAACAGATTGTCGTGTTCGTGTCATATCTAATATTTTAACGGCTCATGTCATGTTAAATTTGTTATCTAACGAGTTCTTAACAGATGATTTGATAACAATTTGGTTCGTTAACGGATCAGGTCGTTCTCTATCGGGTTAACGATTCATACAAAAAATTGTCATACCTAATGTCTATATCTGTCAAACTATATTTTATCGAGTTCTTAACGGGTGACCTGGTAACAACCTGACTTGTTAATAGGTTGAGTCGAAACCTGTTATCGTGTTGTTTTATGTCGAATTAACGGGTCGTGGAAGAAATCTCCCCAAACTTAGGTAGGGATGTCGATTTTATCATTTATAATAAAAAAAAATTACAAAAAAATTATGATTCTATGTATTTTAGTTTTATCCAAATAATTTTTCAATATAAAAATTGCCTAATCAATCAGCCTTACTGAAGTTTATCTCTTTAAGTCTCGAGAATTCCAAGTTGCGTTAAATACTGGAAATGAAATGAAAGGAAATGAAAAGTAACCCCACCATTTGAATTTAATTTAATCGAGGCCACTCCTTTTTGTTTCTTCTGTTTTGGATTTGTTTAGGGAATTGGTTATAGGCTTACAGCTGCTTAGCAAAAGGAATATTTAAGCAAGTACTTTGCTATGGTTTAGGCAAGAAAACAACAAGAAGAAAACTTAAAAATCAAATCAAATCAAATACTAGGTTTTAAAAGGTTTTAATCTGTGTTGCGATCCTTGTTGTATCATGTGAACATACTTTGTCAATAGCTTGTTAATGTCTTCCTTGTCAATGAAATCTGTAACCTGCAGGGTTTATAGGCATAGAGTATGTAATATAGTATTTATTTTTGCCGATTCGTTCTCAATTTGTTATTTTCAGGTTAGAAATTACAAAAAATTTAAAAAAAATAAGTGCAAAAATCACTTTCCTCTACCAAATGAAACAAAAAAAATGTTGAGAAACCATCACTGGGTGCCTTAGTAGTTAGAGATGAATTCTAAACCCGAATTTCACATGGTGCGTCTTGGGTTCAATTTTTGGAGCTGGAGAATTACACTAGGTTGTGGAATTGAAGGCTAAAAGGTCTCTGTGAAATGGATTATCATAACAAAGCAATCAACTGGTTCCTTTAAAATAAAATAAAATAAACAAAAAAGATGTTGAGATTCTCCATTAGCAATTGAGTTTTAGAAGATAAAAAATAAAAAAATAAAAAAGGCTTGAAAATTTTGAGTTTTAATCAAAATGACAAAAATGTGTTATAAGTGAATAGTACCATGAGTGACTTTTTAGAATAAAAATGTCATTTTCGTTAAAAATGAACAGTATTGAGAGTGTTTCGTTAAAATTCTAAAAAAAAATATTGATGGAGATAGAGAGAGACACGGATGGAGCTGGCCGGGTCCAAAATGGTTCTAAAAAAAGAAGAGAATCAGAACCGTTTATCGGAACGCAAAATTGGAGTGATGGGGATCAGACAATCCCCCGACCACCAAGCATGGGACCTATTTAATTTAAGGCTTGATATTGGCTGGCACTCGCACCACCATAAGCCTAAAAAACCCGCATACCCCACGGCGCCCATCCCACATGAACAGCTGTTCGGTGGGCCCGTCCCTTGATGCATAACGACAAAATATTTTAGGGGTGTAGCCAATTTGAATTTTAGAGGATTTTAATGGACTTATTGTAGGTGACATATTTTAATAGACTTTACAACCATATGGATTTTGACAGATTTTATATAGATTCCTATTACAGATTTATATGGATTTGTATGAATTCTTTCTTGGATTTCTTAGGATTTTGTAAAAAATGAGAATCACACTAAAGCATTTTTAATGAAATCCAACGGCAGGGATTAACATCTCCAACTCTCTACAATTGAAACCCTAATTTTTTTTTCTTTTCCGTCATTGCTCATTCTCTTCAGAGTTGAGATGCATTGTCAACATCTTGGTTAAGTACCATTGCAAGAATGGGGATCTTGATTTTACTTTTGGGGTTCTGAAGGAAATGAAAAGGTCCAAAATTGCTTACCCTAATTTGATTAGGTACTCAACTCTCTTGGGTGGTCTCTATGAAAGTGGAAGACTCACAAAAGCAATGGAGTTGTTCGAATGTATGATCCCAAAGGACCAAATTTTGCCCGATGTCCTAGCTTACAACATTTTGGTTAATGGGTTTTGCCATGGTGGCAAAGTCGACAGAGCTAATACCGTGACTTCCAACGTGATACTTGGAGGGTTGTGCAGAGAGGGGAGAGTTGAGAGCTCTTGAGATGCTGGAGAACGCAAGTGTAGGCACTGATAGAGGATTTTGAATTAGGGATTTGAGATTTTTGATTTTTTTTTCTTTAAGGGAATAACTCAGAAAAACCTACAATTCGTAGTATTTGTTTGCGAATTTGAACTTGTTAAAAAAATATCCATGATGGATGAGTATGAAGAAGATGAAGTATGAGACATGAGAAAGGGTTTTCTTATGTGGGAAAAGAAATCGGAGGGGGGAGGATAGGATTCTTGATGGCATATGATATTTATACCACTCACTCTCAAATCCATCAAAATCTACCATTCTTTGAAATCCTAGCAAATCTTTAGGATTCTCACTACACCTAGACTTGGTTGGACTTTGAAAAAAAATTAATTGACTACCCATGGATTTGGATGTGTTCTTTAAAATCCTTTCAAATCATAATTTGACTACACCATGATTTCAAATTCTTTTAAAACCCTCTTCCAAAATCCTAGTTGAATACACCCTGATTTTAAAATCTATTAAAATCCCACCAAATCCTAATTTGACTACACCCCCTTAAAATTTTCAAATTTTGGTTTTGGTCAAGAAAATTTTAATTTTTTTTAATGTTATCATTCTTTTCAAAATATTCAAAAAGAAATAAAGCTTTCGTAATTTGTTGGATGTGACGAAGGGGAAATAGACACTTTGTCATGTAAAAATTAAATTAAACAAAAAAATATATAATTTTGTTTTCATTTTTTTTAAATTGGAAGTTGTTATTAGTACTTTAGAAAACGTATTTCAAAGCTTTTTTAAGTGAAATTTGTTTGAAAATAAAAAATTTATTTTTTAGGCAACTTTTTTTTTTCATTTTTAATTAATGGAAACAAGAGTCGAAGTTACTATTTTTTAATTTTATTTTCCAAAGAACATTATAATTTAGTTTAAATTACATAAAATAAGATTTTATCACATGCACTCCGATTAACTTACGGTGCGTTTTGTAAGTACATTTAAAATGATTGAAAAACTTTTTTGTGAAAATGATTTTGAAACCAATCATTAATAATTAAAAATCCAAGTCGATTATGGAAAAAAACTTTAAGTGTTTCTTGTAAGAAGCACATATTTGGTGTTTCTTCTAAAAAACAATTAAAGTGCTTTTGAAACCCAAAATTAATTTCATAAAAAAAACTTTCAGTTATTTTAGAAGCACTTTTTTGTTAAAAAAAAAAACACTTTTAAACAAGTCCTTACACTAAGTTTTGTATAAAAAAAAAAGTTAATAAATTAAATATATTTAGTACACAAAGAAAATGGAATTGTGGCAAATGGTTTTCCACACCAACTCTGCTCGCCTGTAGCTAATGTTTTCTTGTATCGTCTCGTAAGCACCTTCCACATGCAGTATGCACTAAAGTCCAACAATTACAAAAAATACTCAAATATCCAATGAGAAAATGCCATGGAAGTCAATTTCAAAGGGCATTTTCGACATTGCACACGCATGCAATGGATATAAAACGCGCTAGAGTCCCCTCTTTCAAGTTTAGTTGCAAAAAACACCTAGAAGCGACACCCTGATCACGATATCCCAATTCCACCACCACCTTCTGAAAATCCTATCCTCCTTCTCCGGCGAACTCTTGTTTAAGCTCCGGAGACCTTTCCCTCTCAATTTCCATGGAGGTTTTGGAGCGTTAGACTGGTACTCTATACTATTGAACCCGTCTGATATAAAGCTTCAATATTACTATATCTCTCCGCCATAACGGTAGTTCGGGCAACCTGGAAAAAATCGGTGGTGGTGTGATGGGATTTTGTATATGTCCTTTGGAGGTTCCGGCGAGGTTACTTTGGAGCACCAGTTTTTTCCGCCACAAGATTATGATTTTCTAATTAGTTCCACACCCCCTTAAAACAAAGTACATATTAATATTCACTCTATAAGAAAGAATCAACGGCGGACATCTCACGCGCCACCCCTTCCCGCCAGCGCTCGGAGTTCACCAGAGGAAGATCAAGAGATCAGTTGTTTAGCCGGAAAAGATGATGGAGCCGGGCCGTCTTTTCTTTGACCCTTCGCCGTCTGTTTGCCAGCAAGGTGGTGGTGGCAACATGTTGTTCCTCGGGAATCCTGATCACGTTTTTCGAGGTGATTACTTGGTTAAATTTTGACTTTGTTAATTACATATGGTAGCTGATTATTGATTGATTAGTACTAATGTTTATGGATGTTGATTGTTCATAATGAAGGGCCAAGATCCATGATGGGTTTGATGGATCAGGAGAGCTCGAGGAGGCGACCTTTTTTCAGCTCCTCCTGGTCGCAGGACGAACTGTTCGACGAGGAATACTACGACGAGCAGTTGCCGGAGAAGAAGCGCCGCCTCACTCCTGACCAGGTTTGTACATGTCATCGTCTTTCTACAAACAGTAGAAAATCACAAATAACTGTAAAAAGTCCGGTGAAAGTAGTACACAAGAACGATTTGTCGTGACTGACACCCGTTGTGTCACCAGAACAACAGCTAGGGTTATCTGTTTCTATCAGTGTGTTTTTCACTAGTATAGTCTAATCTACATGAACTTGATTTGAACTTAGTCGAGTCAGAAAAACTAGGATAGCGTTATCCACACACCCATTTTTACTTTTTACACACTCCTCTCAATTTTCGGTTGTCAGATCGAATGAATTGAAGAAAGATCAACGATAAAAAATTAAAAAGGATATGTGGAAGATAAAAATGGATATGTGAATATCACTATCCTTGAACTAACTCACATCTACCTCTCTTTCATATCTATAAATTGCCTTAAAATAATATTCCTTCAACGTTAAATAAGCTAAACGTTGTTTGATAATCATTTTGTTTCTGCACTTTTTTGAAATCTGAAACTGAAATCTTATTTGGTAACTACTTTCAAATTTTTAGTTTTCAAAAAAACCAAAACTGAAAACTACTTTTTTGTTTTCGATTTTTTGATAAAATAGTTACCGAACAGGATTTTATTATTTTAAAAAAGTGAAAAGTAAAAACCAAAAACTAAAAATTGAAAATTAAAAATAAAATAATTATCAAACAAACTCTAAATTATTTTTTTTTCCTCAAACAAACCCTAAATATTTGGATATGCTCATTTTGGCTCAAATATGCAAAATATTATTCGCTTTTGAATGGATGGTGACCATAACACACAGACATATATATATATATATATATATATAGGTATATATATATATTTGTATATATTCTGATGCGGGCATATTCATCTGTTCAGCATCGATTCATCAGATGGTATCTGATCTATCTCAACTTTGTTCTCTTCTGTTTGACTTTATTATAGTAACATGCAATCAAATCATCAGATATGAATATGATCATAGTAATAAAACCAATCTGATGGCTGTAAATTGATCATGTCACTGTTACGAGATCACAAAGTATTGATTCTTTTTAATCAAAATGATTAGGTGCATATGCTGGAGAAGAGCTTTGAGACAGAGAACAAGCTGGAGCCGGAGCGGAAGACGCAGCTGGCCAAGAAGCTAGGCCTGCAGCCGAGACAGGTGGCCGTCTGGTTCCAGAACCGCCGCGCTCGGTGGAAGACCAAGCAGCTCGAGTGGGACTACGACCTTCTCAAATCTTCTTATGACACCCTTTTGTCTAATTACGACTCCATCCTCAAGGAGAATCAGAAGCTCAAATCCCAGGTAATCATAGTTCTGAGTTCATTCCCAAAATATTCAATATTCTTAAAATACTTTCGAAGTCGATATTATTTGAAAGAAAATTATTATTCATACTTCAAAATATTTATTGTGCAATTTAATAGCTATCTTATAAGATTGATAATAATATATTATTTTTATTGTTCCAACAATTATGTATTGTATTCTTGTAGTAGAGAGATTTTTTATTGTGCCGAGAATACAGCTCGATACATCAAGTGTCAATAATAAAAGTAGTTGAATATTTAAAATAAAAGTTTTCAACTACTTGTATTATGACACTTAATGTATCGGACAGTGTTTCCGGCAGACTGAAAAGGAGAACATGCACTAAGCTAGAACAAATGAAATTTGCTGTGGTCCATACATATCAGATTCGAAAATAATATACACCTTTCCATCCAATACTGTTTCAAACCCCACTGTGAATATAAAAATAAAGGGATGTGCTATCCACACATCCCTTTTTACTTCTCACACACCTCTTGTTAATTTATGTCTGTTGATCTTCTTCATTTCATCTAATCCAACGGCCGAAAATTAGAAAGGTGTGTGAGAAGTAAAAAGGGATGTGTGGATATCACATCCCAAAAATAAAAGGCCACTTTCAGAGTCACAGATCGAATATACTATGGTATTTGTTTCCCAAGTTATATATAAAAAGATGCATGATGTAAAATGGTGAGTGGACTCTTCATCATTATTCCTTATTAAGTATTTTTGTGAGACAGGCTTTCATGAAACAAGTTTATTGTTACGGTTATTTATCAGACTACAAATACAATATTATGTATACGTGACTTTATATTAGTAGCCACAAACGTCATACTAACGGTGAACTCATTCCACTGGATCATTTTCCATATACTTTTCCTTTAAATAATATTCGTGAAGTAGCTCCCAAATCGAAGTGTGAATGTTTCTTAGAAGCGCCACACAGTCGTTTATATGATTTAATTACGATAAAATTATTTGGAATTGATTAAATATATTAAATAAATAAATACAGGTGGTTTCCATAAACGAGAAGCTTGGAGGTAAAGAGGACGCTAATAGCACAAAAGCAGCAACATTTGCAGGGGATGACCACGATGACGAGAAGCGTGGCCCTCTTCTTCCAGCCGGTGTTCAGATGACGGAGGTTGTTCCAATAACTAGTCTCCAGCACAGTTGCACCATCAAGGCGGAGGACCGCCTGAGCTCAGGGAGCGGAGGAAGTGCCGTGGTGGACGAGGCCGAAGGCCCTCAGCCTGTGGACAGCGGTGACTCCTATAATTTCCCAAACATCCATAACGACTACCCTCATGATCATGATACCCATCATCATCAATATGTGGCGCCACATGATCATGTAGAACATAATCCCTCAGAAGAAGATGATGGTAGCGATGACGGCCAGGGTTACTTCTCCGATGTCTTTGCAGCCGCAGCGGCGGCGCAGCAAGCAGCACAGGAGGAGGGTGTTTCTTTGGGGTGGTGGGTGTGGTCCTAGTCGCCCTAAATTGAAGTGTACTACCTATTTGCTTAAGATGGTTGCATGTATGGTGTTGCTGTGTGGGTCGATAAACATATTATAGCTACGCTTAATTACACTATTGCCCCCTGAAACTGTTCGTTCATAAATAAAGTGTTTTCCTCATCGATGTTATATTTGTGGGCAAATATGTCATAATAAGTCTTCTTTGGTCCTACAACGCTCACGTCATTCTCTAGTGACGGATCTACTGCCGGTAGCTTGGCGGCGAAAGAGAAGGGTTGGTTTCCGATTATGGCTACTAAATCGGAACAATCCCATGTCGGGAACCCAAAGGTCCCAAACCGGAATCAACTTACATATACAAAATCATCTGCTATATAGAAAGAACAAAGAAAGACTAGCACACTGCACCGGTCATCGCCAAGGCTAGAGAGGAAACGAATGCCGAACGACACAACACATGTACTCAATCAAGCGAAAAGAAACGTCCGGTCAGTTGAACAAAAGGTCCAACCGACCGGTAAGTATAATGCTCAAAGATGCTCACAAACCTAGCTCCCTTGGTCCTATGTACCTTACCTAAGTCATAGACAACATTGCCAATGATCTAACCAGAAGCGGAGCAATTCTAAGCAACCGTATAATTCTTCCCACGAAAATTTGCACGTCATGATAATTGACAAACAATGCACTTCTATTACCTGTTCTCGGCTACAACGGGAAGGCTGGCAGCAGAGTGAGCGTCCGCAGACTACCTGAATAGAAAATTGGTTGGCCGGCAAAGCACCGAGAACCAATAACCTAGAACTGCCATTATTATGTGTGTGTGTGTGTGTGTGTGTGAGAGAGAGAGAGAGAGAGAGAGAGAGAGAGAGAGAGAGAGAGAGAGAGATGTATAAAGAATGAAAATATTGACTAAAAACCTGCCTAGCTCAACAGCTCAACATTTGCCTTTTTTTTTCTTTTTTTTCTGTCTTTTTACACTAAGTTCCCACTTCCCACTATACCTCTATATTGGTCTCGCTCTTTTCGCCCGTTGATTCCTTTTCTCCCTTTCCAAGCAACAATTCTGAAAGCTGCAGCAGAAAACATTGCAAAATTGGATCGATCTGCACATATCAAATTTGTCTGGGTACTCGAATCCTCTAAGCAGATAATGTACAAACACTGCTTTCATACTCCGCATCCAAGTTAGCATGTAAGCTTTACCTTTTATGTACAGATCAACGCTTCAGCAGCAGCGGCAGTGACCACCTTCAATTGGCCAAACTAGTTGTATGGTTTGTTCTGGTCCAATGCCACCCAAAATGTGGTGCGACGGTCATTTTCACTACCACCCACTGCTGCTTCACATCCACCGAGAAAAACCCTGTCCGGATTAATCTCCACAAACTCAGAATCACACTTCCAAAGATCAACCCTCTGCATCCTTTCTTTTCTTGTTAGATTTCCTAGTTAACCTTGTTTTTTCTGCTGAATCCAAAACCGGAAGCAGCTTCATGTCCAGTGCGCTGCTGGGCTCCAACTTGTCAGTGAGATCTGAACTAGGATACATCTTCTCATACAGGATAGCAGCGTCAAGGGAGTATATACGCAGGGCAAGTGCAGACATAGTAGAAATTTTGGCAGCAGCTGAAAATGATGACCAATACCACCACTCATTCCTTAGATACTCGGTCTTTATCATGTCCTCCAGCACAATCATCGCCTGGACCATCTGAAAAAACCAGGCATGTAATTTGCATCATGCCAAGAAATTGACAAAGAATCATATATATTAAATAAGTGTAGCAACATCACATTTTGCAACATAACCCTTGATGTATGTTACAACATTCTATCAGAGGGCCTAAGAATACTCCACCGCATAACTAAATTAGTAACAGAACTAGCAACCTCAAATAAGCAAAGCTAGTTACTTAGCTAATAGATGGTTAATGCAAGATGCCAAAATGTATTCACTAGAATGAGAAAGATTATGAAAGTACTGTTCAAATAAAGAACGAAGGGAATTAATACTAACTTCATATATTGTCACAGCTGATTTAACAAACGCACGCCAGGCCCATCTCCTTTCCAATTGTGCCTTTGATGGTCTTAGAGCTTCTTCAGGGAGTGTGGCATCGATATCAAGCAGATTGATCTTGAGTCTCCTATAAATTTGACAAACTTTGCCAACCAAGGGCCTCAAAGAAGATTGGGGGACCACACAGAAACGACCAGCCCCCACAACAGAAGAATGGCTATTCGAATGTCTTTTCTTCTCTCGTTCCAGAAATCCCAAAGCTAGTTTGTTAGCATTTAGCAACATCATTCCATCACCTGTCCTGGATAGATTGCTACTGCATGCAATATCAACATTAGTCTTTCCTTGTGAAACTAGCTGTTCAGCCGCCTCCAGTCCATTACCGGGTGCACCGACATCTTTCTGAGATAGTATCACTAGCGTAGAATCACTCAGATAAGGAGAAGGTGGGGCAAACGATGGAACTCCTTGTGAACCTATAAGACCTATTTCCTGTATCAAATCCTTGTTTGAATCATTGGTCACAAACTTGGAACAGATCTCTTCAAAGTCATATGGGCAACCTAACATTCCATTTTGAAACTTAATCAACTTCGCACTAAGCTCAGGACATGCACTTTTGGAAGTTTCAACACTGTTCAGTTCACCTCTGCGCTCTTCCTGATTCATCTCACACTTAGAATCACTTATTTCCTTTCCCTTCTCACAGGCTGCTGAAGCTGGAATGCACCTACCATCATCGTGCCCTTCAAGTTCAGCATCCGTGAAGAAGGTTCTGTGGCAAGAGAGGCAATGGTGTCTACTGGGCCAAATGGGTTCCAAACATTCACACCGGTACCCTTTCTCATCATTGGTTACTCTAGCTCTCTTTCCCCACTTTTTGGAGATGTCAGCGGTTTCCATCTCGGAGCATGGACCATACAGCTCCTCCAGCAAAGTGGCTGCCCTAGTACCAAGACAATCAGAAATTTCAGTTTTATCAGCATTTCTAGTCACTGAAATAGCAGTTAGTAGCTCATCCTGTCCTTGGCTTCTAATTTTCTGAAACTTTCGGAATCTTGACCTTTTCCAGTGCAGAATCGAGTCCCTCAGCTCTCTTTCCTTAGGGTGCTTGTTCTTTAACCAACCTATAAGTTCTTCAATTTCTGCATCAGTTTGATAAGAAACCCAAGGTGCACTAAACGAAATGCTGTTTTTCGGTTCAAATAAATACGGACAGCCAACTTTGGACCTCTCTAACGGCAAGCTACCCATACCAGATGGACCACAACTCTGTGCAACAGAACTCCAGACAGAGTCTCTGCAATCCTTCACATTTATACCATGCTTCAATGACACACTTCGTTCTACAATAATCCGACCATGTCCGCCCGGAAGAGCTGAAGCCCAGTATAAACCACCCAGGGAATCAATTCCTAGGAACTCTCTCCGAACCGACACCTTTAGAAGCTCGAATTCTGTACTGGCAATCGAATCCTCCAAAAGGGATAAATCATTTTTGACAGAGTTCAACTCAAGGTGGTAGGATTGTGATTCATTCACAGAAGCAGGTGACATCTGCTCTCCCACATGATTACTCCTCACATCTGAAGGGATACTAAGTCCTTTCTGATCTAAAGGCAGAGAAACATCCATTTCAACATCGTCTTGTGGATGACCAACACAACCGACTTCTTTACTAGACCCATTGATTTCATGTGGCAAACAATTTGATGAAGGTAACTCGATTTGTCTAGAGGATATTTCGCTTTTATCAGAAGCCATATTTGAAGAAAACTTCCCAGGTGCAGAGATGTCATCTGAAGCAGCATGGACATCTTTTTCCCTAACTTCAGTGTCTACAATATGTTGGCTATTATATTCTGCATTACTGACAGATGGGTATTTATCAATCCCTTGAGCACCCTCTAGTGCCGAATCATCAGAGACTGCATTTAAGGAGTTAGACCTGCCACTCAAAGCCTGTGATTGATGAAGACATCTTTCATTGGTTTCAACTGAAGCCGAAAGCCCTTCCCTTATACTGGCACTAGCATCGACCTTTGCAGCTCTTGAAACCAAAATTTCTTGTCTGGACTTGAGGACCTTCCATTCTACAGATAAAGAACGCAATTTCTGCTGCAACTCAGTTGATGTCTCGGAACAATACTCAAGGTGCTGACGGATAACTGCTGAATTAAGCAACTCATCACATAAGAACTTCAGCAGGAATGTTCTCTGCATGCGCAATCAAAGGGAAAGCTGTTAAAGTTTATAAACAATGATTAAAATGACAATAATTCACCATCACAAAAGCACAAAATTCAGTGCTCCACTTGTTAGCTATACAATAAGCGATAACAATAACATAAAAACACAAAATCCAATAGCACAGCCACTATTTCAACAACCAGAAAGAGTCAGCCTATACGAATGCAAAGAGAGGCAAGGAAAACTACATTGTCTGAAATAAAGCTTTACTTGAAGCACAAATAGGGTGATTTTGAATGGACTGCCAAATCCACAAAAATTTGGCTGGACCAATAAGACAATGCAATCACTTGTGATCAGCCATCTTGCTAGTGTGACTAGAAAAATTATGCATGAAGGCATCAATATACAAACCTCGTCCACGTTGATATCCCAATACTCGCTCTCTTCCATTTTCGCTGCTAAATGTGCAAGTGTCTCCAAGAAAACTCGGATAGCTTCTCCCTGGTAATTTTTACGTCGTCTTCTAATGACATGACGATGTTGCGATGCATCTTGAACAATTTGTTTAGAAACAACACAAGAGGGGCAATACCAGTTTCCCTCCGGGATCCTTGCAAGAGGAGGATTCAAACAGTAAGTATGATACTCAGCATCACAAGTATCACACAACAGTACGCTGTCGTCATCTTTATCAATGCCACATACTTTGCATACTCCCTCATCCCAAGGGGCTTTGGGAATCCCATTTGTGAAAGCAAGTAAATCATCAATTTCCTTTCTCCTTTCAGAACTTAGGCCTTCCAACTTTGAATACTCCGCAAGCTTATGAACAAGAGGGACAACCTGCATTGAAAGAACAACTGAATCTGGTACGGTACTGAATTAAATGCTTGTAATTGGATAGTGCCTATGTGTGTGTCAAGGTGTGGGTAGGGATAAGGGATAGAAAGGTACATACCTCCTCCTCATACAATGTTTCAAAATTTTGGGCTAACTTCTCAGTCAACTCAACCAAATCAGGCTGATCCCCATACGCAATACGTAGATTACTCCATAACTGCAAAGTGAAAGTAACGATTATAACTAATGGACTTTACCAGATTAAAAATGGGATCCACCACAATCATGAAATACCAGATATTAACTTTTAATAATATAACCATATAAATTAAGTAAACAGAAGTTTGCAGCTTTAACGTTTCAGTAATGTTTCTAAGAGGGTCACTGGAGATGCGGAAGTGTGCAGTAAAAATTTTCAAGAAATCCAATTGTCATAAAAAACAGACCTCCCTGACATCCTCAAGAAAGGCTTCATGTGATCCCCCATAGGATCCAGCTGCCAATCTCAAATCAATAGTCCTGAAGTCCAAAGGCCGAGACACCATGGCTGGGGATCCTAGAAGACCCTCATCATCGTTATCACTTGAATTCATTAGCTTTCTTCCGAGCAAATTGCAGAAAACCTTTGTGTCATCTGCAGCAGCAGCACGACGAAATACAATGCGGCATTGTTTCATGATAACATCATAAATAGAGACATTAATCTTCCGTTTTCTTCCCTTCTCAGCCTTTTGTGGCAATGCTTTACCCGATACATCTGCTAGCAGTGACAGAACCGCTTTCTGTGCTCAACCAACAAGAAAGAATTTCTAATTTAGAATCATGCTTACCATAACCTGTTTAACAAATAAACATAAATTGGACATATAGACAGTCTTACTAACCTTAGTTTAGAAGAAGGAGCTAAATATTCAAACACTTCTTCACGGGAAAAATATGTTTAAGATGGCATAAATGAAGCAAGAAGCAAGTTAAGGAGCATTCACAATTTCAACTTGCGTACCCCAAGCAAATATGTTTTGAGATGGTTTAAAGATTCCTTCCACCCGATCAAGCAAACAAATTACATTTTACAGCAGACATGCAAAAGAAATTGCATTTTAGAATTTTTTTTTTTTTATAAGCAAAGTTACTGCGTCCTAGACCTATGCGTAAATTACTGCCTCAAAATACCATAGTTGAAAGGAGTATTATAAAACAGCAAACATGTCCACAGCACATATTCCCAGTAAAAGTCAGCCAATGCACACATTACATTCACAATGAATCTTCGTATTCTATCAAGTACTGAACCAGGAAGAACACAGTAATAATCATGTTAATGAGAAACCACCTTTGTAGGTCCTGATGCATTGCCCTTGTAAACTTCTTTACTGATTGAATGTTCCAGTATTTTCCTTGCCCATTCAGGTGGATCCTTTTCCAAAGCCTCATAAACACATTTTCTGATTCTTGTTCCGACATTTGTCGGTAGCTTTCTAACAGGTTCCAGCACCTGTGCCCATAGCGGATTGTTACCATCATTCCCCAAATTCTTCTCGACAGCCCCTGGGCCATCAGACACCTCCTCTTCTATGGTAAGTACATCATTCCCTCTGTTAAGTGAAGCAAAAATTTGCTTCGTAGCCTCTGCAAGCAACTGAAAAGTAAAGAAACAGATTAACATGTGTTCTTGTCAACTGTCATTGTACTAGACCTACACTTGGGGCACATAAAAACAAGAAAGGAAAAAGAAAAAGATACATAATGCTACAGTACCACCAATTGGACAGGTGAAATGAATCAAACTTCCTCAGTGTAACCGACAAGAGACATAAAACTGACATCCTAACAAGTACAGATACTGTTTCTATACAATAGAGCACAGTACTGTCTAACAATTTGCAATATGGCACAGGTTTTCCCAATTCAACTATTCAATTAACTAAGCCTTACGTGCAACCTAACACGTTCAAATGTTATCAGTCATATGCCACAACTGTCAGAGTGAACAGCTACAGCCTTAAGGGAAGACCAGATACATTCAAAAGCTAATCTAGATAGTATGTTGGTTCTTAAGAGGACACCTTGTTCAATCCCTTGTCGCAGTCAAATACTAAAAAAATTATGCCTGATGTTAGAGGAAGTATGGAGTTATTATCGTTTTTGGGTGATTGGATAGAAAGGAACATAATAACTTTCTCAGGAAGCTAGGGTAGGAAGTGACTTCTTTACGGGATAGAGTGAAATTTTAAGCTTCTTTGTGGACTGCAGTAGCTACTGTTATAGAAATTTCTTTTTTCCTTCATTCTGAATGGGGAGCTGCAGTTGACTAAGTTAAAGAGGTATGCATTTTGGGAGATGGGGGTAGCTGAACTCTATGTAACCGAGATGATAGAACAAAGCTTTGTTTAGATGGGGGTTCATTTACAACAAGTAAACAGCACTAAATGATGGAATACTAAAACACCATGAAAGGATAAGAGCTGATCTTACAAGTGCATCTGCTTCCATCCCAGCTACTCCAGTTAAAGACCCACAGAGCACTCCGCCATCACCTTGTAAGCAGCGAAACACTTTAGTGCTTTCACGAGCAGTAATCTCAGGCGAGTCAAGGTTACCATCCATGGCTAATACAGCCAGGATGTATCTCCGTGCTAACTCTGGCCAAGTCAGTTCATTAATTGGGAGTATATTAAGCTTTGCTCTTTTCACAGGAATTGAAATATCAACATCTTTCTTCCTTCCCCGTTTTGACTTCAGATCTCCAGAATCAAAATTCGGATCTACCAGGGCAGCAACCTTAGACTGCAACTCACCTATGAGCACTCTTAGCAGTGATCCGTGAGCCTTTGTCAACGCTATGCCAGAACATCCGCTATAAGTAACAGATGCAACTTTGTCTTGAGCTGCCTCCTTCATTGCTCCAGTTTCCATATGTATGAATGCATGTGGATTATTCCTAGAAATTGTCGAGCCAGACTCCATGGTAGAAGATAATTGAGTACTTGAATAATCAATTCCATTTGCATTTAACGCTTGAGTGCCCTGGATTTCCCTGTCGAACTTCTCTGAAAAATCTGACCTGCCGAACCAAGGGTTAATAAGTTCCTCCTCAAGTTCTTCCAACGAAAAAGCCTCCTTTAGACCCAAAATTTCATCAAAGCGCAATAATAATTCCCAAACCTGAGTAGATAAAGAAAAAAGGCCAATAAGCTTCATGCCTGTCAATCATGTGGTAACACAAACTCAAAAGTAACACAACATAATAAAATGGAAAAACTAAAAGAAACATCCCATACCTGATAAACATCGCCAACAAGGGCAAGAGGAATCCTCAAGCACAATGGCTTCCCAAGAGGAGGTGGATGACCACTCTTGAGGTGATCCTGGGCCAACTTCACTTTTTTGGACCTCCTAAACAAACCATCTAACACTTCTTCTTTACCATGTAATCCAGCTCCCATTTTAACCACTAGAAGCCCATTTCCAACAGTTAGCTGCGTAGAATTAGAACTTCTATTGTTAAGAAATTGATATTGAGAACAGGATTGGGCACCAGGAAGCTGCTCCAAAAGTTCTTGCACAAAGTCCACATCTAAACCAAATCTATCCTGGTCTAGCCAATTTGCTAGTGCGTCATAAAAAGAGCCAGGGTCATCATCGGCTCGAAATTCAGAAGAGATGCTGACAGAACCTGGTGAACTACAAAACTTGTCCAATGGAGATTGGTTCACTTTGCCACTGTCATTTGTTATAACCTCATTTGTGAAGCACTGAGCATTTTCAACATGCTTACAGAAAAATTTAAGAATGCCCTTCTGTTTAAATATTTCAGAACAAGCATTAACAACTTTTTTTGAAATCATTTCCCAAGCTGCAGATGAAGAATGGTCTTCTACTGATATCTCACCAATGTCATCCATCATACCTAAATCAGCAGATGAAAGAGTTCCAGATTTTTCATAAACGGAATTATCTTCAAGTTGCAGTTCAGCTGATGTCTGGACATCACTGGCTTCAACTGAACAACTCCTCAGGCAAGACAAAATATCATTTTCCATAGGCGAAGGATCTGACAGAATCATCTGGATACTTCCATCATTATCAAAAGTCAAGTCATGACTTTCTTGGTTAATTTGACTGTAAAAGTTGCCAAGTTGTGGCCTACAGAGGATAGTTGAACCCTTGGGTGGCAAGGCAGAACATGAACATCTTCTGACCTTAAAAACAGGTCCAGAATCACCACCATTCAAAACTTCACACACAAATAAAGAACCAGTAACCTTATCATGCCAACATGACTTATAACCTACAGGATAGATCTGATTAGAATCATGATAAGAGGGCCTTGTATCAACTTCTCCCAAAGAAAGAACAAAGAAATCTTCAAACTGCACCGGAAATCCCCCCTGGAGAATAAAACATACACAAATCAGAAAAGTAAAACAAGCTGAAATAACATCCATGTTATGTTGCTTACACAGAGTCATTATTAGTTTTACATTATAACAAATAGAGAACATATAAACTTACATTACTTTGCCAAGACCCAATGCAACCATGTTCTTCTGTCCCAGCTTCTGTAAGTTTTACATTATTTCCAAAACCACGGGCAGCAACTTCCATACTTAGACCATTGGAAGGGAGCTCCTTGCAATAGCCTCTGAGAAAACTTTCCTTATTTTCAGCTAATCCATTGGCATATAAGAGTCTTGACTTTCTTTTTCTAGATACATAAGTCTTCTCAGTATTAGAAAGAGACCCCTCCCTCTTTATTTCAGATCCCATGGAATTGTAGTTAGGCGTCAAGCCAAGAAAATATGCAACTTCAGATACTGAACCAAATGTCTTCCCATTTGGTGCACAGTATACTAAATACGGTTCACCACTGGCTGTTGACTGTCTAAATTCTACACGCCAACCATCCTCCAGTACACCATGCCTTTCAGAAACATAATCTCTAAGAGCCTGTAAAACTATCTCATCTGGACTCCGGGATGGCATTCTAATAGCTGTATTATTGTTATTACTATGCTTTCCAAGCGAAAACCTCGAAATTAATTCCTCAAAGCTTCCACCCATAGTCTGTGTATGGTGCAATATATCTTCCAATCCCACTTTAGCCGTGTGTGGCATTATCCCAGCAGCTTTTTCCAACCCATATCCGTTTCCAGAGTAGTTTGAATATGTCACTGGGGCACCAAATGGATTGCGACCAAAAGAATTACCACCGGGAGTGTGCTTTCTATAATCAAAATAAGTTTAAGCAGTAACTACTTATGGACAACGTGCATTTAAAGAAATTTATCAAAATATTAACCAATGAGTAATAGACAAAAGAGCCAATAACGACGAGCTAAGAAAATGTAAGGAAACAGTCGATAATGTAAGATAACTCTACCATTTAGTTTTAGAAAATTGGATCGTAAAAACACATACCAGCTATAAAAATGTTAGAATCGCTTATGGATCATGCAAGCGGTAAGGCACTAGTTTATGATAATTAAGCTCGCCTGTTGCTTTAAAGGTAGCAGCTTAAAAGAACAACAAAAGGCGTACATTTAAAGAAAGTAATCAAAATATTAACAGCTGAGTACATAGGCAAGTATGGCGAGTTTAGAAAACGTAAGAAAACGGTCCATAATATAGGATAACTCTACCATTTTAGTTTTAGAAATAAAGCAGCGGCAAAACCCAACCACCGCATAAATTTTAGAAGCACTTAAGAAAAATGCAAGTGATAAGGCACTAGTTATGCTCTATCAGTTTTAATTTGATTTATGGGTGGCAGCTTTAAGCTGGAACACGACTACAAAAGGAATAATACCAAAGTTGTTCTGCAGGGGCTACCTAGGCGTAAAGACAAACTTACGATGGTTCGTATGCCCGTAGTACTCACTTCTCATTTCAAAAAAAAAAATATATATATATATGTAGCTTGAAGCTGCTACAATTTCTTAGTAGGGATACGGATACCACATGACCAAAAAGAAGTTAAAAGCTTCCCTTTTCTAGTTTTTGTACATGGTTTATACGAGACATTTGGGTTTTTCCAGCCCATGAAGAGTTGTCCTAAGTCTATTAGGAACTATAATCTTAGAGGATTAAGTTGATTTCCCAATTGGAGTGGTTATCTCAATTGGAGTTGTTTTCCCAATGGATTGGTTTTCCCAATTGGAGTTGTTTTCCCAATTTAAATTGCTCACCCAATTTAATTTGTTTTCCTAATTGGAGTTGATTTCTCAATTGGAGAAGGATTCATAACTAGATTCCAATTAGGATTAGTATTCCTTATTGAAGACCTTTATTATGTCTATATAAAGGGGCTATTACACTAGTTTTGAATTGGAATTTGTAAACAATAAATTGTACACCACTCAAGCAGTCAGAGTGAGAGAATACTGTAAGGGCAAAGTGTGTGTGAAAGAAGAGAAAAGAGAAAGAGTTATTTCTTGTTCTTTCAGGTTTTTCCTCAAGTCTTAATCCTAGAGGCTTGGCAAGATAATCCGTTGTACTCATAATAGATATAGTGATATTGTTGTTGCTGCCCTGTGAACGTAGGCACACATAGCCAAACCACGTTAATTCTTGGTGTTGTTTATCTTGGTTTTTTTGTATTCAATTTCCAAGTTTGTTCTGTTTTTTCCACTCTTAAACGTGATATTCACAACAGACATTACCCTGTTGTTTATGCTCCCATTCCACAATCCAATATAAAGTAGTCAGAAACAAGAAGCTTATTACAGGTCTGTCCTATTTTAAGAGTATAACTTTGTTTTAAATTTCCCAATTAACACAAAATATGTAAACAATATAAAATGCATCGATTTGGAAGTGGATTTTTCGTGCCAAAACTGGAATTTCTTAAGTGCACACGGAGCTAGTAGCATAGTGTTTTGCCTGACACGTGCACAGAGAGAGCAAGAAAGGCACACAAATGTCACGCCTCTCGATCTCATACAAGCAAAATCGGAGAGGCTAATTTCTATGGAGATTCCCTAGGTCTAATTCAACGCCATAGGGCATAATTCCTTTTTGGGTATTCCAAAGGTGGTTAATTGGAGTGATAATCTAAGTTAAAGCCGGATGCTTTGAAAAATATAAAACAAATATTCGAATCAGGAGTAGCCTTTCGGGTGCAAAACACGGGCACACGAACGCAGAGCAGAACATTCCAAATCAGTCACTAAATAATGGCATGATCATGGCCTTAGATGCTTGCATGCATGCATTGATAGCAATTAAGTGCTGCAACAAGAACTAGCCTATTACTATTAGCATGTAATTTATGATGGGAAATGTAGTAAACCACACAAAAACACAGCATGGCATTCTTGGTATGTCTAAAAACCCTTAGCTACCATTCCTTTTTAAAATTAATTTGCATATACGAGCTCGAAAGATCGAAAGCAGAACTAGAAAAAGCAAAATTAAGTTCAGTAGGTGAATATCTTAGCAAATGCATGAAACCCCCTACCTCAATTCGCGCATTTCCGGGAATTCGTCGACGTCGCTCGGCGGCGAGGCGTTGATATCGAGAATGTGCTTGGCCTTAACCCCAAGTGGCCACCGCTTGCTCCTAACCCCACCGCTCAAACAGTCCCCACAGACCCACTCCACCAAATTCACCGCCTGACGGCCGCGCATTCCCGCGCATGTGAGGTGAAACCCGCGCTCGCAGCCGTCGCAGACCACCACTTGCCCGCGAACCTCGGGCTTGCCGCAGGCGGCGCATGCGGATCCTTGAGCTGAGCCGGGAACTCCGGCCAGGCCCCCGGGCGGCGGCGAGGGGTGGTCGTGGTAAGACCTCACGACGTCGAAGGAATCGGGTAGGGTTTCGGAAGGGGAAGGGATCTCATTGAGATCGATGCCGAGTAGGGAGCGAGTTGGCTCGGCGTTAGCGGCGGCGGCTGCCGCTGCTCTGAGTTCGTCGGCAGCTGAATCGGTGAGTTCCATTTATCCGTGTCGGGGTTCGGAGCTCGACGTCGGTGCTCGTACCATTTGATCGGACGGCTGCGATTTGACACGAACAGAAAAGAGAGGTTTTGGCTTTTGGGTTCGAGGGAACACACAGAGGAAAAAGAACACAGAAATGAAGACCGAAAGCGGACCGTATCGACCTGACTCTCTCTCTCTCTCTCTTTCTCTTTCTCTCTTTTTTTCTTTTTTTTTTTTTTGCTTTAATTTTTTGAACTGCCGATGTGAGGTGAGGGTAAAGTGGGGGCGGACTCACTGGACATTTATATGTGTACCCGGCTGCCGTAGACGACAGTTATACACGTGGACCAATCAGGAGAGGCGCAGACTGGGCTTCACCTTCCCCAAGAGTACGATTCTCTCCCTAGTAGGATGAATCTCGTGACTTGTGGGCGTTTTTGTACTGTATACGGTTATATCACATGTATAATACTCCATTTACATGTCTTTTTATGGATTAAGTTGTATCTCTCTCTGGTATGAATTTTCGTATTGTTCGTCGTAGTTAGCTTTCTGGCATGGGATGCATGGTGATTACGGATTTACATGATCAATTATTTTGAGAAGCGCATTGTATTTGTGACAGGTGTGAGGTGTCTGACGTGCGTGTCTATTTTCTCGTAAATGATGCAATCTGGCATCCGAGATATGTGGATATAGGTTTGTTCAGTGTCACGACAGATGTTAGGCATGCTTATCTCAAACGAAGTAGGCTTACGTGTCTCATACGAAAGATGAATCGATGAAAGAGGATGCTCTAGATAGGAGACAACTTCATGTAATTCACTGACGACAAGGTGACCCTAATGTAGTTACTCGTAATGGCAATGTAGTCATTCGTATAACAAACGTAAGGCGTCAGACAAAGTAGGCATGTAAACATATCGTGAACGATGTACTAAAGCGCCCAAGACAGTAAATGGCTCCATCAAGTGCATTTACGACAAAAAACTAACAAATTAGTTACTCATATAATTCGACAAACATGAGGTGTCAGAATGCATATCTCTCACAAAAGTTGTATGTGAGTGTTCGAGATAGTGGATATAGCTTTATTTAGTGCATTCACGACAACTTTAATGATCAATGCAGTTACTCTTGTAGTTTGATAAATGTGAGGTGTCAGACGGAGTAAGTGTATATATCTCTTGTAAAAGATATATGTAGTTGATTACAAAAAATAAACAAATCCATTAAGTGCGTTTACGACAAAGAAACGTCAATGTAGTTACTCGTATAATTTGACAAATGTAAAGTGTCAGACAAAGCAAATGTTACTTATCCTCAAGAAAGACATACGTTTACACCAGATACGGTAGGCATCTCCATTCTGTACATTCATGGCAAAGAAATGGCAATGACATAATTGTCATTCCACAAACTTCATTTTAGCTGGATAATTTGGATCTCTCGTAGTTTTGTAAGCAATTATAAATGGTAGTTGTCTAAAATAAGAAAGGCAAAAAAGGTGACATCTGCAGTGTAAGAGGAAGAGATGCATCCTTCTGTGCTATGTGTGGATTGTGAATTCAAATGGTACAGACTTGATTGTGTTAGTGTCTTCATGTGTGAAGTAGTCAGATAAAATAATATGGGCTTGCCAATTTGATGCAGCTCAAATCTGCTTACTTATTCTCTTTAAAATGTTGGTATAACTAGTCGGGTAGGAAACACGCTTGCTCGCTCTCTTCGTCCATCTCTAGCGAATCCGGGCATCGTTCGCAAATCTCCTTTGCATGGCTGTCGTTCAGGCATCATTCGCAAATCTCCTTTGTGTGGCCGGCGTTCAGCTATCGTCTCAACCCTAGGTACTATCGTCGCTCCTCTCTTGTCTTCTCTTAAAAATTTGGAATAATGACAATCTGAAATCCTCTTATTTGGTACATACCAAACACAGTATAAAATTTGGTCTTTAGTTCGATATACACCAAATGTCTAGTAAGTACTATATGATCCACAAACTAGTTTATCTGACTCAAATAATTAATATAGTCCGACTTACCAATCGAGGCAGGTTGTAGTTGGATTGTTTTCCATAAGGGTTTATCTGCATTAATAAATAATAATCAGTTACCATTACTATGCTAATTACTGGATTAGGGATGGATTATCTTTAAAGACGCATATATTAAAAAGCCCAAGTTCTCGACGGCCCAGATTTCATTTCCATTCAGAGCCCATTTGGTTAAAAAAAAGTTTCCAAATTAAGGGACTTAAATGACATTAAAAGTTTTCTTATTACAATATTATTTTATGTTTTATGGATTCTTCTAATTTACGAGGAAGAGATTCGAACATGTGTGCTATAAGTGCTCCTCTCTGAATTCAAGTTCAAATTTTTCTATAAAAAAACATGTTTTTATTCCAAATTTCTTAACAAATAAAGCATTTATGGAAAATTCAAAGGAAAACTAATGAAAAAGGATTGAAAACTTTGAGTTTTAATGATAAGGACAAAATAAAGGGTAAAGTGAATAGTACCAGGATTCACTTTTTAGTGTAAAAATGTGGTTTTTCGTTAAAGTGAACAGTACCAGGTGCTTTTCGTTAAAGTTCCCAAAATTCAAAGGGCTTATTTAGACTGTTTTTTAAATGACTGAAAGAGCTATTTGTTAAAATTTGGAACCAATCTTCAATAAAAGTGCAAATGAATCATGAAAAAACACTTGAAGTGCTTTTTGAATCTAAAAATATTTTATGTAAAAATATTTTAATTTATTTTAAAAGCATTTCCGAACAAAGCCCAAACAGTTTTTTTGAAATTAGTCCAAACGGACCCTTACATGATTTTTAGCTTTGGCACTTTCCCCAAGTACGACCTCTATGTTGGTAAACCATGAGTCAAATTTTTAAGCAACTTATTAACTTTGTTTTTGTCAAACCTACCAACTCATTTGGATGTGATTGATTGCTAAAAGACTAAATATATGCCTAAATCAAAATTTAAAGTAAATTAGGTAGTCAATTTACTAAGTACTTTCTATTTCCCACTATAAACAGAAACCACTATGTATTTATACTATACGGTTAGAAATATCGATAGATATATCGATATAAATATCGGTTGTATTTGAAGGGAATTATAGAAATTTGCAACGAGATGAGTATACCAACTCATTCAAATTTAGTTGGAAGTAATGAAAATTTTCTCAAAATAAAAAAATCAACAATTTGAAATCTGTAATTGGTTTTGGCAATAATTTTGTAGTGAATCGGTAAATATCATTGATATTCATTTATTTTCTTATATTTCGCTGATATAGAGTGAAGTATGGAAACCTCCCATTTCCATTAAATTCTTAATTCTTCAAATATTTCAACAAAAATATCGATAATTTCCGAAACATTTTAAACACTGATTGTAACCCAATCGAAATTTCAGACAAAAGAAAACTACGTTGGGGGGGGGGGGGTGGGTAAGCCCTAAGTAATAAAGATGTGTTGCGTGGCTAAAAATGTATGAATGCCAAGAAAGAAACAAAAAGCCATGGAGAACCCATTCCCATGGCCAGAAAATAAATATGACGGAATAGTGGCGGGTGCACCGACAGTTTGGCGCGCATGTGGCCCATATCCTATGCCACCAAAATGGTTTACCAAAGAATACACAGGAATTATGCGATATTTTAAATTACTCGATACATGAAAAAATGGACGTTTGGAAAAGATTGAATTTTGTCGGTAATAACTAATGTTGAATATAAAGTTCAATCAAATCAAAATTTTGGAAATGAACGAATCGAACTGAAGAGTTTGGTTATATCTTGCAACCAAAAATTAAAAATGAAAATGGATACTCGAACCAAATCAAGCGGTCCGATTTGGTTGATTTACAAGAGATTTGACAAACTAAAAAAAAATGAAAACTAATGAAAAAAATTTGAAAACTTTGAGTTTTAACGATAAGGATAAAATAAAGGGTAAAATGAATAGTACCATGATTGACTTTTTAATGTAAAAATGTGGTATTTTCGTTCCCTAAAAAAAACTCACTCGAGTCAAATAAACACACAAATTATCCTAAATTAATTGATCTAGCCTAAATAAGCATTTCTCCCTAATTTAATAATTGTGGTCACATGAATAAAATAGAGCATTAAACCCAACATTTACAACCAATGAGGTGGTCTAGGACGAATTCCAAGTCCGTATTCCACAAATCACGTTTTGGATTCGATTTCTGATTCTAGTGAATCACACACTAGTAGACAAGAAAAAATTAGAAACATCTGTGAGCCTTCTCGATTTCTAAAAAAAGGGACTGACGTGACAAAACCAACCCAACATTTGCATTTTTTTTTTAATTTGTACGCCAAAATTTCATTTTCCTGTTGGAACGTCGGTTCAAAATCAAGGTTCCCATACAAGGAAAGGACCGAAAGCTAAACGTGTGTATCGTATAAAAAGATGGCAATAAATAAATGCGATTGCGAGGCAATGGCGTTTTCGAAATTAGATCCCAAATCAATGGGCCGAATCCCACGCCAAACTCCGCAACAAACAAAATTAATGTGATTTGGGAGGCTGTCACATGCAGGGCCCCGATTCTGCCGGCCCAGGTCGGGTTTTACGCACTTAACCACAAAACGGTGTCGTCCCGAGGCTCGTCCGCCTGCCTCACCGCAAAAAGTCCTCCCGGTTACCAAAAAAAAAAAAAAAAAGAAAAAAAAAGGAACCTCCATTATTTAATGTCCGCCCATTTTCTCAGAGAGTGGACTCACTCGAAAGCTCTCATTGACGCTTGCTGGTTCTGATCGCTCGCATTCCCCTCACTCCTCCTCGCGCTCCGCTCTCCGGTACTCTCTCTCTCTTTTTCTCTCTCTAGGATTGTATGCGCATTCGCCGATTCGAAATCGCACGCACATTTCATACAATCGATGCTTGCTCTACAGTTTTCGTTTTCGTTTCGAAGCTCCGATTGAATCGGTATAAGTGTATGTATATGTGTATATATACACTGTCGAGTTGGATGATAATTTGTGAATTTTAGGGGGGAATCGTAGGATCCGCGTTCAGGCTTATTGATTTACTGTTGCTGTTACTGTTTTTGATTTTGCGGAGTGATTGGAGCCCTAGATCTTCTGCTTGGTTCAGTTTTGCTTTATCGGAATAATGTTTGTTTATTCATTTTCTTCATGATTTTTTTCGTGTATTATTGTCATTATTTAGTTGTTTTTTTCACTGATTTTTCATTTTTCTAGATCTTTCGAGCAACTGGAATTGAAGTGATATCTGGATTCTGTGCTTTTGCTAGGCGATTGTTTACTGCGTAGAGAATTGTGGATGTTTGTTTCGGTACATTTGAGTTTTCGTGTTCACGGTCGAAATTCGATCGAATTCAACGTTTATGATCTTTTGTTTCCCGATTTAATTATTATCATTATTAAGTAGGGCTTTCATAATGCATTGGAGAATTGGAGAAGTGTGTTGTCGTTTTCCGGATCTTTCAAGCAACTGGAATTGAATTTCTATGTCGATTTTTGTGCTGTTGCTATGTGATTGTTAACCGCATTTAGACTTATCGATGGTGGGAATTCTTTGGTTTCAGATTTGGAAGGCTAGCAGCAATGTCAGAGAACGCTCTTAGAGATCTCAATACCATACCTGGATCTGAGAGGAAGAATGAAAGCTCTAGCAAAGGGGGCATGACTAAGCCCGTCGTTGTGAATGCTAATGAAAATCATGAAGAATGCCCGAAGAAAACCACAGCTTCAGTGGGTTCACTTTCTATAAATGGCGAGGAAGTTGCAAATTCTGTACCCGAGGTTGGAATTGCTGAAGTAGAATACATTGAGTCTGAGAATCTGAATGATCTAGAAGATGTTGATACGAGCCTCAAGGTATTTGTTGTGTTTTTGTGTAAACCTTGGCATTTTTTACCTTTCACCATTTTTCTGTGTGCGAGGTAACTTTATGATGTGTTTGATGTTTCAGACACTACTAACTGGACTAGAGTCTAAAGATTGGGTTCTGGTGTGTGAAGCACTCAATAATGTTCGTCGGTTTTCTATATTTCATAAGGAAGCCATGCTTGATATGTTGTAAGTCTCATGTTCTTACATGATGTTCGTGAGCAAAAGAAGTTTCATGTACTATTGATGATTGTAAGTGTTGTCCAATTTAATTATCGTCATCATTTTGTTCAACAGGGGAGATGTGATATCGCTTGTTGTAAAGTCACTGAAGAATCCAAGAAGTGCTGTTTGCAAAACTGCTATAATGACATCTGCAGATATTTTCAATGCCTACAATGATCACGTGATTGATTCTTTGGACCCTATGGTAACATGAATTCTATGAAACTTTTCTGTTGCATCGCTTTACATTGTTTTTAAAGGACTCTTCATTTATATGCAATTAATCCATAGTTATTTTCCCCCAATTTGATCAATCCTGACTCATGCAGCTTACACAACTTCTTCTAAAGTCGTCACAAGACAAGCGATTTGTGTGTGAGGCAGCTGAGAGAGCTTTAGTAGCGATGACCACGTGGGTTTCCCCTACATTGTTGTTACCAAAGTTGCAACCATATCTGAAGAACAGAAATCCTAGAGTTCGAGCAAAGGCATCAACGTGTTTTTGTCGAAGTGTTCCACGACTGGTAAGAGGAGATTATATCCCCACTGCACCACCTTGTTTATTGCATTTTTCTGTTCTTATCAGAAGAAGTGATATCTGCTTTCTTTCATGCATTTGGTTTTGGTGTTTTGATTGGTTCTTGGAAAATATGAGGTATGTTGAGGATGCTAAATAGTTCTTAGGAGAAATCTGATTGACTTATTACTGGTTTAGCTTTTGCTTACAGTTTAGGACCCGTTCCGTCAAACTGGAATTTACAAAAATGGCTTAACTGTTGGAGTTTCATTGAATGTGGTTGTTTCTATGCTTATACTATGTAGATTCGCTCCTATTCCTTATTTTTGTATTTACTTTTCTTTACACGTGATATATGCTCAAAAACAGTAACCGTGTGCTTTTGTCCTCTATAATTCAATTGCATTTTCCAACCCACGTCTCTATATGTGATCTTCTCCTTGAGTGTTCCTAGTTATACTATTGTACCTTGCCCAATAACTTGTCTGTTATCAAATATTTGTACATCGAGAAATTGAACAAGTATATTGCAGAGCGCATTCTGCAAGACCTTCAATTAGACGTGGTGCATCTTATTTCTTCCTGTTATATGCTCATCTCGTGTCCTGCCAACAGGGTGTTGAAGGTATTAAAGCGTATGGGTTTGACAAATTAATTCAGATCGCTGCATCTCAGCTTAGTGACCAACTTCCTGAGTCAAGGGAGGCTGCTCGGATCCTCCTCCTGGAGCTGCAGACTGTTTACGATAAATTTGATGATCCCCCTCCAGCAGCAGTGTGCGAGCATCCAGAAACGAGCTCAGCAGCAGCGTCTGAGCTCCCAGAAACGAGCTCATGGGAGAACTTTTGTCAGTCAAAACTCTCGCCTCTCAGTGCACAAGCTGTTCTTCGGGTAACCAGTGTCGCTCGGGAAGGTCTTGTTATGGGATCTTGACACAGGTTTATATTGAAACACGCACGAGCTTTAGTAGAGCATTTTATCTCCATTTTCCAACATATATGAGCTTTAGGGAAAAGGCCTATATCTGCCCTTGATTTGATTTGCTTGGTCAATTTCTCTTTTCATTTTTTCGTGCTTGTAAATCCTTCGAAAGGTTGAGATGTTTGGTCTTACAGTTGGAGCATGTAGTTGAGCCATAGTTTTACGATAATATTCTTCACACATCGCGATATTACAGCTGGGTTTTGTTCCTCCGATCATTGCTGTTGAAATGTTGAGGTGTTTCTTTTACTCAATCATTTGATGTCTATCTGCTTACACAGTGACAATGTTCCTTCCTCACCCATATTTTTGGGTGAAAAGTCCAATCACCCCATGCATGATTAGCCAACTACAACCGATTAGCTTTGGTTTTAGATATTTTGTGATCATGATGTGTTTATTACTCTCTTTCGCTTTTGCGTTTTTCTAAACCAGAGTAGGGATGTTCGATCACGTCATTTGTCGAATCTCTTAACATCCAAGCGGGATAGCCCCGATTCACAAAACCCTACGCTAGTGTCACCCCAAATGCGGGGGCCTCACTTTTGTTGCAAGAGGGTCTCATAGCGTGACATTTCAAATGTCATAAGCTGTTTCAGTAACGAAAATCTCGATCTGTGCGCATCAAACTCGACCTTTTTTTAAGGGCTTGTAGCTGAAGCGGTTAAAGATAAGCATCATTACTTAATACTTTAGGTCCCATGCTAGGCCAGAGAATTTATGAAGGAAGAAAAACATGAAAATCTAAGTGAGCAGAGAGGAGGAAGACAAACATAAAGATTTAGGGCTTGTTTGCAAGTGTTTTTAAAATGACTGAAAGTGCCTTTAGAGAAATGTTTGTGGGTTCCAAAAGAACTTAAAGTGCTTCTAAAAACATTTTTAACCAAAAACGCTTTCAGCCATTTCAAAAGCACTTCTAAACGAGCTCTTAAACTGTGAATCTTCCCAAGATCTTTATGTCTGAATTCTTATAATTTGGTTCATTACTAACCACTCCACGATAAAGACTGATTAACCCTATCTCCTTTATATTTATATTATAACTCTTCTTATTTCTCAGTGTTTTAGGTACTAATCCCACTTTATATTGTCATCAATTCCTTTGTCCAATCACAAATTAGTATACTCTATCCCTCTTCTCGCCAACAAATTTCATCTTTCCAGGGCTTCTTCTAAGAATCTGATTCGTTTTCGACTTCGATTCAGACTCACATTGAGCTGAATTCATACAACCAGTACTGGTTGCTTGGGTGAGAAGTAAGTTAATAAAGTTATGCTCCAATGAGTGACAAAATTGGAGGTGTTGCAGCGCAGATTGTGGCGATGGCGATCTTCATGTCAGTAATATTGTTGTTTTTTGGAATCGGGTTCTTGATCTTAGTCCATGTGTGGATCGTTGGGAGGGCTTTCAGAAGAGGAGGACTTGGCGGCAATGCCTTAACAGCAGCTGCCATGGCCGCCGGCAGAACTGCCACCAGTGGCGCCGCCACAACGTGCATGTCGAAAGACGACGTAGAGAAGCTTCCAAGCTATGACTACGAAGCTAATTACAAAAGTAGCCCTGTGGATTGTGTAGTGTGCTTGGACAACTTCAAGATGGGCGAGAAGTGCAGGCTGTTGCCTTTGTGCAGGCACAGCTTCCATGCCCATTGCGTTGATGCGTGGCTTTTGAGGACACCGATTTGTCCGATATGCCGGGCCGGAACTGGTACTGCTGCTGGTTTGGCCGGGAAGGGAGTGCCGGTTGCCGATGCCGGCGTTGAATTAACGGAGAGTCAAACAAGTGGAAGCGGGCATTTGAGTGATACTAGAGTTGACTTGGGGGAGAGGCAGGCAATAGAAAGTGGGCACCCGTCACCTGAGTGATGGTATAGTAAAGCAATGAGTTTTGAGAAATAAGCAAAAGGAAACGGAAAGTGTAATTCACACACTTATTTATACCTCCCACACACCCTTATTTATTTTTTCGTCATTGATCTTCTTCAATTCATTTGATTTGAAGTCCGAAAATTAAGAGGGGTGTGTGGAAGTAAAAATGAGTGTGTGGATATCACTATCCTAACCAAAACTTGGCGATTTGAGGCCAAATGAGTTTAGGTTGAGAATCTGTATAAGATAATTTACATGTAACATACTAATATATAGTTCTTAAAGTTTAATGGTTAGTGTACATTGTGTTTTAAGTAGCTCTGATTTATTTGTCAAATTCTCTAAAATTTTCAAGCGCATATCTGTCTCTTATGTCATATATTGGTAATCTAGAAATTTCAAAGATTTCTTGTGTATGTTTGGATTATAATGTTTTATACATCCTGTAATTCCCGGTTAAATTTGTTGTTGCTCGGTTGTACCTTTTATTTTATGTGGGCAAAGTAACAGCATTCTCTCCGGATCACTTCCATCCGAATCCTCTGGATCCCTTCTATCCGGATCCTCTGGATCCTTTAATCATGTATATTACAACGACATCATCGGGATCGTAATCGGGATCAATGACTTCGCAGTCCTGTTCGAGGCAAGGTTGCGATCGATGGCTTTGCAGCCCAAGGGAACTTTTAACAAAAACTTTTATTGTCCTTTTGTCCACCTTCCTAAATAAAACATACTCTTCATTGCTTTGACATAAACTACAATGTGTTTTTTATTGCCATATAAACTGCAAGAGCTCTTCTTTTTATTTTTATTTTTTTTTATCATAACTGAGATTTCCATTACTGTAAACAAACAGAGTACAAGAGTTTTGGGGAGGAAGCCTCATTAAAAACCTCCAAAGAAGAGGGAAAAAGAGTGCTTCAAACTGCAAGAGCTCTTCCAGCAATTTAATTGTTATTTTTTTTAGAGTTACACCATTATGTAATGTTATCGATTCATTCATATTGTAACATGGAATGATTTAAGTTCGACTCCTGTAAATGACTCATTGTGTGATTTGGCCTACATTTTCCACTACTTAGTATAAATATATGGTTATAATAAAAAAAAACTAAAATTCTCCACTTGTACGTAGAACGTTTTAGGTTTGAATTTTGTAAATGACGAGTTCATACCAAATTATTACGGTTCCACTGCTTATTGGTTGTAATAAAAAAAGAAAATGAAATCACATACTTTTTTTTTCTCCTCCTCTCTACCTTGTTTAATCACGTTTTGTAGTTTTCGGGGAAAGAAATGAAAACAAATATAAAGTGAAGCAGCCATAGAACCTGAAATAAGTACTTTAAGAAATTCTGTTCAAGCAATCAGTATCTTTCGGGGAAAGATTATGCTGCTCCAATTTCTTAGCCCCATTTACAAGGTCCAAAAAATTGATGTGCTTGAAATTGGAGAAGCAGAATCTTTCCCCAAAGAAACTGATTAAAGCTCTTGTTGGAATTGAGCGATTATATATATGCAAAGGGAAACCAGTTTGAATGTAGGATGTAAACTGCTAGCTATGATACAGGTGATGGATAAGATTAATTTCAAGATAACAACTAATGAGGAGATTGAAGTGTTGAGAATACATACTCGCATAGCAACAATGTATCACAACCACCATCAGATTAGATTCTTACTTAGCTGATAAGTTTGTGATGTGTTGTGATTAGTTAGTTGTATTATGCTGAGCTGGCTTTTATATTTGGGATAAGATATTTATGTATAAATACCTTGTGTATGGTTCTATGAGATTAATGAATAACCACAGTTATAATTTTTTTTCTCTCTCTCTACAATACTCTCATTCTCTCTAAAAGCTTTTCTCTCTGGATTCTAAGTTTCAACATGGTATCATCACCATTGTCTAACCGACTTCGATCCGGCGCTTCTCCATCTTCTTGATCTTCTTACCTCCCAAACAGATCGCTGCTTCTCTGATCTCTTTCTTCTCTTAATTCCACAAATATTGATATGACGACTGCCGCAAATTCCTCTGATTCTACTTCTCAACCTCCTGCAAACCCTAATTTTCCAGCGAATCTCCCTCACAATGACATCTCCAACTCCTCGATCATGTCGATTTGATCGATTTTTATTGCAAATGTTGCTGGAATGGTTCCGATGAAGCTCAATCGTCAGAATTATATAACTTGGCATAGTCTCTTCATCCTTGTCCTCAAGCGTTTCAAGCTTCTTGGCCTTGTCAATGGCGAGGATTTGTGTCCTCCTAAATTTGTCTGAAACTCCTCCGGTGATTGTGTTTTCAATGATTCTTTTGACGCCTAGTGTGAGCGCGATCAGATTCTGACATTTGGATCAACTCTACTCTTTCTGAAGACCTTATTCCCTTGACCATTGGCATGGAAGACTCTCGCTCTCTTTGGCAATCTCTTGAGCGGCGCTTCTCTGGTGCTTCTCGCACACATGTGCACAGTCTTCGTTCGAAGATCCAAACAATTGAGAAAGGTGATTCTTCCATGACCGACTTTCTGAATTCCATTAAAGATATCTTTGACAAACTTGCAGCTGCTGGCGAACCACTTACTGAATCTGATCTCGTGGCGTATATTTTATTTGGATTACCGGATGAATACGAATCTTTTGTTGACTCTATTGAGACTCGAAATGAAGCTGTGATTGCTGATGAACTTCATGGCCTCTTATTGAGCAAAGAAATCTCTATTAAAAAACGTAAAACCAGAGCTTCTTCCTCACTTACTGCACCATTTCAGGCCTATGCTGCTCAATCAGTCAATTCTGGAGATATCTCGAATAGAGGCAACTGGAACAATAATAATTTTCGAAATCAAAATCAAAATCGTTCTAATCAGAATCGCAATTTTGGGGGCAACAAACCTAACAATTGGAACAACAACAATTCTAGTGGTCTCCTTGGTGCTGGTCATTCTCACTAAAACTATGGTCAACCTTCCTTCTCTGGTCGTTCTGTACAGTGCCAGTTATGTCTACAATATGGTCACTGGGCTTCTACATGCAATCGTCTATCTCGGTTTGCTTCCACCTCAACCAACACATTCACTCAAGCTCCTACAGCAATGTCTGCCATGACTTCTTCTGCACTTCCTAGCTATTGGCTCACTGACAGTGGTGCATCCCATCATGTCACACCTGATCCCTCTACATTCAATTCTGCCACTCCTTATTTTGGAAGTGATCAACTCTTCGTTGGAGATGGAAAAGGTCTGTGCATTTCTCATACCGGTTCTGCCATCATTCGCACAAAGTATGCTTCTTTTAAATTGAATGATGTTCTTTTAGTTCCTCAGGCATCACATAACTTGTTATCTGTTTATAAGTTTGTCTATGACAATTGGTGTTCCCTAACATTTGATCCTTTTGGGTTCTATGTCAAGGACTTAAGAACTGCGAAGACGCTTTTCCAGGGCCCCAGTGAAGGCGGCTTGTACCCTTTTTACTGGAATGCCTCCAATGGAGTTTCTGGCATTGCAATATCTCTCACTGCTTTCATGGTTGCTAAAGCTAACATTCACATTTGGCATCGACGACTTGGACACCCTTCTAGGGGCGTTTTATAGTCTGTTATGAATAAGAATAATCTCCCTGTACTTGGTTCTGTTAAGAATTTGTCAGTGTGTACTGCATGCCAATTTGGGAAAGCTTCTAAGCTCTCATTTCCTTCTTTACCTTGTACTTCCACTAGACTACTTCAGCTTCTCCACACTGATGTATGAGGTCCCTCCCCTACACTTTCTTGTACTGGTTACAGATTCTATCTAATAATAATGGATGATTTTTCTAAATACAGTTGGCTTTATCCTCTCTATTTCAAGTCTGAAGTCTTCTCTCTCTCAAGACATTTATTTTAAAGATTCAAACTCTTCTTGATTTCAAAGTTCAACGTATAAGATCAGATTCAGGGGGTGAATTCTTGAATAAGTCACTTCAAGGTTTTCTTAATGATCAAGGCATTACTCACCAGTTGAGTTGCCCTCACACTCCTGAGCAAAATGGGTGTGCAGAACGAAAGCATAGACACATTGTGGAAATGGGCAGAACACTGTTATCTCAGAGTGGTTTACCGGCTAAGTTTTGGGTTAAAGCTTTTCAAACTGCTGTCTATCTCATTAATCGGTTACCTTCTCAATCTTCTGTGATCAGTCCTTGGGAGCTCATATTTCATGCTTCTCCAAAGTATAACACACTGAAGACTTTTGGATGTGTGTGCTATACATGGTTACAGCCTTATTCCACTGATAAATTGGACTCCAAGAGTAAACAATGTGTTTTTCTGGGTTATAGTTTGAATCACAGTGGCTATAGGTGCTTGGATCCAATCACCAATAGACTCTACATCTCGAGACATGTTGTGTTTGATGAGTCCTTATTCCCTTATAAGAATATTCCTTCTCAAGTTTCATCTCTCCAATCATATCATTCACACTTCTCCAATCTACCTATGTTTCTATCTCTTCATTTACCCGTAACTCATTCTAAGCTACAATCCCATACTTCAACTTCTCATTCTAAACACCAAGATACAACTTCTCCCATTCCCGATTTGCTTCCCTCTCCCACTACATCTTCTCGCATATGAGCTTCTCCTCATACCTTACCTCCCTCAGAATCATCTCCATCATCTTTATTTCATCCTCTAGCTCCTGTCAATCATCACTCTATGATTACAAGAGCAAAGGCCGGTATTCATAAACCCAAGGTATTCACTGCTACTAAACACCAACTCTCATCTGCAGTAGATTCTTTTACCAAGTTACCCCTTACTCCATCCGTTTTTCTCTAAGCCTCTAAGCACTCTCACTGGATGGAAGCTATGCAATCTGAGTTTCAAGCATTGCAATCTACTGGCACTTGGGAATTGGTTCCTTATAATCCAACTTACAATCTTGTTGGCTGTAAATGGGTGTTCAAAGTTAAGCACAAACCAGATGGTACCATTGAACGGTACAAGGCAAGACTTGTTGCCAAAGGTTTTCACCAAGAGAAAGGTTTAGACTTCTCTGAAACCTTTAGTCTAGTTGTAAAGCCTACTACTATCAGGATCTTACTCTCCATTGCAGTTAACTATGATTGGTTTATACACCAACTGGATGTAAGTAATGCCTTCCTTCATGGTCATTTAAAAGAAGATGTATATATGATTTAGCCCATTGGTTTTGTAGACCCTTCCAACCCTCATCATGTCTGCAAGCTTCGGAAATCACTTTATGGTCTTAAACAAGCTCATCGAGCTTGGTATGAGGCTTTCTACAATGCTATTCTTTCTCTGGGATTCAGTTCTTCATACTCTGATACAAGTCTTTTCATCAAACGGGATACTTCCATTACTTTTATATTAGTATATGTTGATGATATAATCATCACTGGAAGTTCAACTATTGAGTGTCAATCTATTATCTCCAAACTGCAAGCGTTGTTTCCTATTAAAGATCTGGGCGATATTCACTATTTTTTAGGCATTAAAGTTCAACGATTAGCAAAGGGCTTGCTTATGCACCAGTCTAAGTATGCATTAGATTTGCTCCAAAAGATTGATATGCTTGGTGCTAAACCTTGTGCAACACCTGTGTCTCATTCTAAACTAGATCACTCCGGCACTCTATTATCTGATCCTACTTATTACAGGTCTACAATTGGTGCTTTACAATATCTAACTTGGACCAGGCCTGATTTAGCCTTTGCTGTCAATTAAGTTTGCCAATATATGCATTCTCCTAGAACCATTCATCTTCAAGCAGTTAAGCGTATCATGCGCTATCTCAAGGGCACGGTTGATTCAGGGCTTTGGATCACTAAAGGTACTCAATGTCTCACTGCTTGGTCCGATGCAGATTGGGCAGGTTGCCCTGTGGATAGAAGATCCACCAATGGCTATTGCGTGTTCCTAGGTCCTAATCTCATTTCTTGGAGTGCTAAGAAACAAGCCACAGTTGCTAGATCATCAACCGAGGCTGAGTATAGGTCTCTTGCACACACTGCGACTGAGATAACCTGGGTGTGTAAGATTCTGCACGATATATCCTTCCCTTTGCTCAAGACACCGATCATCTACTGTGACAACAAAAGTGCCATTGCTTTTGCATTCAATCCTGTTTTCCATGCTAAAACCAAGCATGTGGAAATAGACTATCATTACATCCGCGAGAAAGTTTTAGTTGGTCATATTGGTGTCCAACATGTTGCTTCACTTCTTCAGCTTGCGGATATTTTCACCAAATATTTGGCTGTTGATCGGTTTGATGTTCTTGCTTCCAAGCTCTCAGTTCAATCCTCTTCCTTCAGCTTGAGGGGGTGTGTTGAGAATACATACTCGCATAGCAACAATGTATCACAACCACCATCAGATTAGATTCTTAATTAACTGATAAGTTTGTGATGTGTTGTGATTAGTTAGTTGTATTATGCTGAGCTGGCTTTTATATTTGGGATAAGATATTTATGTATAAATACATTGTGTATGGTTCTGTGAGATTAATGAATAACCACAGTTATAATTTTCTCTCTCTCTACAATACTCTCATTCTCTCTAAAAGCTTTTCTCTCTGGATTCCAAGTTTCAACATGAAGTTGCGCATTCAGGCAAGTATCTTCTAAATCTATCCATCACGGTTAACGAATCTAATGTTTGTACTCGCAAGTATGTTTTCCAGTATTTCAGTTATTAATTACAAACCCGATAACATTAGTACATCTATATCTGTTCATGTCATTCACATTTGCTGATCCTCGAGTATTGTTTCTGTTGAATGTAGCTTGATAAGAAGCTTTCAAAGGGTTTTTATTTTTTATTTTTTATTAACACTGAGCATCCTCAATCAAACCTTCATAATTTTGCTAATAAGGTAGTTCAATTTTATTATACAACACTGCAAACAATTTAGAATTTTAAACCCTTAGGATTTTGAGTTGCTATTATGTAGGATTGGCCATATTTAGATTATCTGCATCTTCTTTGTTTATGCAGGAAATACTAGTTAGCCTCCCACCCTCCCTTTCTTCCTTCCACTCTCTTTTTGTTTCTAGAGATCTATAATCTGCATTGGACTTGATCAGACAATTGATTTCTTTTTCACGGAGAGAGTGGACATGTTGATTGCACGCTTTTGGGCACATCTTTTACGAATAACTAGGTAAATAATAAAGAAGCTAAAGTTTAGTCATTAAGTTTGTTGTTAAATAGTTTTGTATATTGTTAGTTTGGTTAAAGGCATTAGTGTAATCTGTTAGAGAGCCCACAAGTATATATTTTAACATTGTTGTAATTATTCATTACATTGAATGAAAGAGTAAAGTTCAGATTCTATATGGTATCACGCCCTTCTTGCCTCCCGGCTCTCCCCTTATCGATCCTCTTCACTCCTGCTCCCAATCTCTGATTTCTTCATCAATTTTCCTGAAATTCTTCATCGTTCTTCCTCAATCGCAACCTCTGTGTTGTTAATTTGGTCTCTATTTTTGTGATTTGTCATGGCATCTCCGTCTGGTTCGTCTTCTCCCCGTGCGTCAGTGCAGGTTCCAAACCCTAATACCTCAAATTCTTCGTTTTCTTCGAATTCGTATGCCTCTCTTACGATTGAAAACATTGGAAGTATGGTGCCTATCAAACTTAAACGCTCAAATTATCTTCCATGGCGTGATTTATTTGCTCCAATTTTGCGCCGCTATAAGCTTTTTGGCGTCGTTAATGGCACCGAAATCTGTATGCCGCCTCTCCGTTCTGATCAATCTCACAATCCTGCTTTTGAGATCTGGTATGAGAAATATCAGAATCTCTTGATCTGGTTGAATTCCATTCTGTCTGAAGAAGTGATTCCGTTTACAGTCGGTGTATCGTCGTCTCGGGTCTATGGCTCAAACTTGAACAACATTTTGGAAGAGTTTCCGATGCTCACATTCATCAGTTACGATCTCGTCTCCAGTCAATTCAGAAAGGATCACAGTCAATTTCTGATTATCTTCAACAAATCAAGGAGATTTATGATGCTTTAATGGCAGCTGGTGCACCTGTCACAGATCGTGACCTAATTGCTGCTACATTGGCTGGTTTACCTGATGAGTTTAAATCCTTCACTGATTCAATTCTTTTTCGCATTTCTACCACAACTTTGGATGAGTTGCATGGTCTACTGCTCACCAAAGAATTGTCTATGTCTTGAAGGAAGAAACATGTTTTCTCAAGTCCGATTGAGCCCTTTCATGCCCTTGTTGCTCACTCACAACCTTCTCTGTTGCCTACTTCATCGCCACATCAAGCTTTTGCTGTTCAATCACAGCCGTCTCGGAGTAATTACAGAGGTAATCATCGTGGTAATTACAGAGGTTTTGCTCGTGGAACCCGTGGCAACTACAGAGGTAACAACTTTCGAGGTAACTATAATGGTTCTCGTGGTCATTATTCTGGTTCTCGCGGCACTCTCTGTCAAATTTGTGGCTCAACTAGTCATGAGGCTATTGACTATTTTGATCGAATGAATCCGGATATCTTTCGCAAATTTCCTCCTGCCAAAATAGCAACTATATGTGCTCATTTCTCATCCAAGCCATCTCCTTCTTGGCTAATTGATTCGGGTGCGACTTCACACATCACCAACGATATTTCTAACATTTCCTCTCCTACTCCTTATCGGGGTGAAGACAAAGTCTACATTGGTGATGGTAAAGGTTTGAAAATTAATAATATTGGTTCTTCCTGTTTACATACTCATTCTGCTACATTTAAACTGCATAATGTTCTTCATGTACCACATATGCAGCATAATTTACTCTCTGCATATCAATTCTTCAAGGATGATTACTGTTATTTGACACTTAATTCTGATGGATCCTTTGTCAAGAATCTTTCTACGGGGAATACGCTTTTGCATGGACCGGTTAAGGATGGGTTTTATCCTCTGCAGTGTTCTTCTAAGGTATCTCCATGTTCTGCTTCCTCCCCTACTGCTCTAATAAGTGTTAAAGCACCAGTTCAAGTGTGGCACAGTAGACTTGGTCATCCTTATTCCTCTATCTTCAGTCGTGTTATCTCCAAGCATCAACTTGCTCTTTAAGGACGCCCTTCTGTGGACTTTTTTTGTTCCAACCGTGCTCTTGCCAAGAGTCACAAGCAACCCTTTAGTACTGTTAGTTCTAGTTCTTCTTCTTGTTTAGAACTTTTACATTGTGATCTTTGGGGACCAGCTTCTGTTCTGTCTGTGAGTGGTTCTCGGTACTATCTGTTGCTTGTTGATGACTATAGTAAATACAATTGGTTCTTTCCTTTACAATCCAAATCTGAGGTGTATTCTGTTTTTGTTGAGTTCAAGTCTTATGTAGAAGGTTTTCTTAGAAATAAAATCAAAATTGTTCGCTCCGATTCAGGGGGTGAATTTACTAACACTGCCTTACAGTCTTTTCTCAAAACACATGGTATTGTTCATCAATATAGCTGTCCACACACACCTGAGCAGAATGGTTGTGCAGAAATGAAACATCGTCATCTTGTCGAGACTGCTCGCACACTCTTGGTTGCTTCTAATGTTCCTCATGTTTTCTGGGTAGAGGCATTCTCCACTGCTATGCTTGATCAATTGCCTCCCTATATCTGGAAAATTGCAATCTCCATGGGAATTACTGTTTCATACTTCACTTGATTACAGTCGACTGAAGGTATTTGGTTGCAGTTGTTTTCCTTGGCTTAAGCCTTATGCTTCTTCCAAATTGGACAACAAGAGTAAGTTATGTGTGTTCTTGGGCTATAATATTCAACACAAGGGGTATCGGTGCTTGGATTCATTGACTCAGAGGGTTTATATATCTCGTCATGTGGTTTTTGATGAATCAACATTTCCTTTTCATCGTTCTCAATTATCTCCCACAAGTGGTGTCTTTCTGTCAACAACTACTAATTCCACTGCTTCTTCGGTTGATTTGCTCTTCACTGTTCCTCATGTTTCCAGCTCTTGTGGATTCCCTACTGTTCAGGCTGTTACTCAACTTGTGACTTCTTCTAGTGATTCTCACTCATTGTCCCCTATTCACAGTGTCATGAACTCCACTTTTCGTGCAGATCCTGTTGATTCTGCTATTGATGCCACTCTCCATTCTCATGCTGCACCTAGTATTCATTCTTCTACATCCAACATTCACCATATGCTCACACGTTCCAAAGCAGGGATTTTCAAGCCAAAAGCCTTTTCAGCAACCAAGCATCCTCTTTCTTCTTCTATAGATTTTATTCCCACCACTTATCTGCAAGCTTCAAAGTATACTCACTGGAGAAAAGCCATGCAAGATGAGTTTAATGCTTTGCAATCTACTAGAACTTGGGTTCTTGTTCCCTCCTCTTCTACTTCCAATGTTGTTGGTTGTAAGTGGGTGTTTCGCATCAAGAAACATCCTGATGGTTCCATCGATCGCTACAAGGCTCGCCTTGTTACCAAAGGCTTTCATCAACAAGCAGGCCTTGACTATCAAGAGACATTCAGCCCTGTCGCCAAACCTGTCACCATTCGTCTTCTATTGTCTCTTGCAGCTCAGTTTAATTGGTTTTTAAACCAATTAGACATAAGTAATGCTTTCTTGCATGAGGATTTACAAGAGGATGTCTTTATGCAGCAGCCTCCAGGGTTTAGTGATCCATCTTTTCCCAATCATGTGTGTCACCTTAAAAAGTCCTCTATGGCCTTAAACAGGCTCCACGGGCTTGGTTTGACAAATTATTTCAAGTGTTGCAGTCTTTTGGTTTTCAGCAGTCTTCTTCAGATGCTTCTCTCTTTGTTCACAAAGCTCCAACCTTGGTTATAATTCTTGTCTATATTGATGATATTCTGGTCATAGGTCCTAATGCTACTCTCTGTCAACATTATATCCAGAAGCTGAGCACTGTTTTTCCAGTCAATGATCTTGGTTCCCTGCATTATTTTTTGGGTCTTGAGGTGCACCGGTCTTCTGATGGTATTTTTCTACATCAAGGAAAATATTTACTTGATCTTCTTCAGAAAACCAAGATGGATGACGCTAAACCTTGTTCCACTCCTTTAGGCACAGCTACGCTTGATCATACTGGTGCACTTTTGTCTAATCCTACAGAGTACAGATCACTTGTTGGTGGCTTGCAGTATCTCACTTGGACAAGACCGGACATCTCGTTTGCGGTCAATCAAGTCTGTCAATTTATGCATGCTCCACGGGATTCTCATCTTCAAGCTGCCAAAAGGATTCTTCGGTTCTTAAAAGGTACTCTCACCTATGGCCTTTGGTTTAAACCCGGCACTTTGAATCTTACTGCCTATTCCGATGCTGATTGGGCAGGGTGTACTTTTGACCGACGATCCACTGGTGGTTATTGTATATTTCTTGGCTCTAACTTGATTAGTTGGAGTGCTAAGAAACAGTCTACGGTTGCACGATCCTCTACTGAGGCCGAGTATCGGTCCTTGGCTCATACATCGGCAGAAATTACATGGATATGTAAAGTGTTCAGGGACATTGGCTTTTCCTTACCTCAAATTCCTCATCTCTGGTGTGATAATATTTATGCCATCTCTTTAGCTTCTAATCCTGTTTTTCATGCCCGGACTAAACACATTGAAATTGACTATCATTACATCCGTGAACTTGTTCTTGCTCTTCTTATCAAAATTCAGTATGTTTGTAGTCAAGATCAGTTGGCCGACATTCATACCAAGTCTTTGTCCAGGCACCGGTTCTTATACCTACAGTCCAAGCTTTCTCTTGGTCCCTTTGATGCTTCCAAGTTCAGCTTGAGGGGGTGTAAAGAAGCTAAAGTTCAGTCATTAAGTTTGTTGTTAAATAGTTTTGTATATTGTTAGTTTGGTTAAGGGCATTAGTGTAATCTGTTACAGAGCCCACAAGTATATATATTAACTTTGTTGTAATTATTCATTACATTGAATGAAAGAGTAAAGTTCAGATTCTATAAATAATTTTTTTAATTTACTGTTCCTTATTACTTCACGTAAAGTTCCTTATTACAATTCATGTTTTTTCAATTTGGTTGCTTGGGGATGATACATTATTGTTAATCGTTTTTCCTTAATTGAATAAGTTTTAATTATATATTACTAATGTGCCTATCACTTCTTAATTGGTTGCAGGTTTCAGCAGAACTCGGTTGCATATCAGAACTTGGTAACAGTCTATGTATAACAAACAACTAGACAGCGGAAGGGGCACTCTTCTTCAGTTGTGTGATGATGCGATTCAACAGGAAGTAAGTTGTAAACTTGATATACGTTTTCATAGAAACGCGCGCAAACTGATGCTCGTGGTTGCAGGGACTCACAGAAATGCGGACCAGTGCCAAAAACTTAGCTAGTTGTTTACCCTTATGGAGTTTAGCTTGAACGTTCCACAATCTATTTGCATGTATCTAATGTAAATACAAATGACATGAAGAATTTGATGATTTATTCGGGCTTGTACTGGTATTCCATCTCTTGAATGTGCAGGTCACGGAGGTGATAATTGCTTACTATATATTAATGGAGCAAGTGAAAGCTACTTTACATGTACATATTTCTTTGATTGCTTTTCTACTTCCACTTACTAGTTTCCTAATAATTGCAAGAATTATACCATGCATTCTTTACTGGTATTGCTGAAGTCTTACTTGGGGACTAGGTGGTGTGAGTAACTAATTAAAGAAGAGTTTCACTCCAATTGTAATTCCGATGCCGACGATGCAGTTCAGAAGTTGGAGATCGATTATCACTGCTTAAATATAACATCGATTGCTCTGACGAAAAATAATTATGTAAGCCCCCGAGAAGGAATAGTAGGACGGTTGAGGGTTTTCATGACCGTTATTTGACTGCATTAGGAATTTCCAAAAGTTAGGGAATGATGAGGGATTGAAACCATCGAGTTTGTTTTCTTTAGTTGCATGTAGGATGTGAGAAACAACCACCCTTGCTCCTTTTCTAAACTGAACCTTCCCGTGGCTTTAGTATTCCGTTGGACGGTTTTACTGCGGTGGGCTGAAGCATGCTAACGAGATAATTGGCAGCACCACAGAGGTGCTTGTCCTCAAGACAAAACAAGGTGGTAATGCTTGATGTTGTCTTGAAAAGCTGGGCTGCTTCTATCCGATGTCTATACAGGAAAGTTACTTGAAAGTGCGTGGTTTGGGCAGGTGATAATTCCGCTCTCGAACAGCCCTAGAAGGCTAGAAGGCTAGATCATCGCCACCTTCGATGGAAGGTTCAAGACTATTATTTTTGGATTTCTTTTCCTTTTCTTCACGTACAGTTTGTTTAATTGTTAATATCTCTAATCGTTGGTGAGGTTTTTATTGTCAATTAAATACGTGTTTAGAAGTCTGCATGTAACTCACTAGGGTAGACGATGTTGTAATCTCCAAGTGGCAGTTGGCATTGGGTTTCTGTAAATTCTCTTGTTACTCTTTGTATCCTAAAATTGTAGTTGTCTTTGGCTTTGTTCGAGGATGAAGTATTAGGTCCGACACATCCATGCGAGAATGATAGATCTTAGTTGCAGGTTTGTTAGCACGTTGTAAAAGTATCTTTGTTAGTATCATATCGTTTTTTTTTTGCAAACACAAAAATATGTTTGTAGCTATAACACTTGAAAAGTTGATAGAGGAGGATACTTCGGGCTTTTTAACAGTTTGATATGTCCTTTTTATTTCATTTTTTTATTATCAAAGATCTAACCGTAAAAAAGTCTAGAGTTTCAAGATTGTCAAGATTTTCAACAAAAAAAAAAAAAAAAAAAAAAAAAAAAACCAAAAGATTTGAATGATTGAGAAAATTCGCTGTCTGGCCTTCGAAAGCGACTCAGCAACCGTTAAGCCGGGAATTTATGCCATTCCTAATTTCTCCACATGCACATTCAATGAATTTTTTACTTCAAATTTAATAAATCAAATAAAAATTAAGAAATACGAATAACAAAAAGTATGCGAAATCTGCACGAGTCACACCAAACCAAAGAAGAAACAGGTACCCATCAGGCCGTCACCATAAATCTCCAATTTAAAGTGTGCAAGATGGTGTGGTGGAACACATAAATTGTCATCAGTTTTCTTATGATGTTTTTATTGAGATTTTCTTTACCACACATCGGAAATTAATTAGTTTAATTTTATATTCCCCAAATTAATATACAGGCTCTATATGCAAAGCTATTTTCATTTTTTGAAAAAAATAGAAATTAGATGTGGGGCTCATTTTACATTGAATTTTAGCGATCCGAACTATCTATTTTGGTTAGTCTCGATTCATAGATCATCTTTGTAAAAATTCAATTCAATCCGAAACCTTGCTTATTTAATTATCAAGATCAAATTTCATTGTTTCTTAGATAACAAAGTATTTGTTCATTTCTTTGAACCCAATTAGATGTCTTAAATATTTCCGATTTGACTAATATTTTGCAGCGATGATCTATGAAGTACAACTTGAAAATAGACGGTTCAGATCGTTAAAGTTTGTTGTGGTGTGGACCCCACAACTAATCCCCATTTTTATAAAAAATAGGGATCCCTTCCCTTAAAGGCTTCATATATATAGGGATTAGTTGTGGAGTCCACACTACATTGAACTTTAATGTTCCGAACCATCTATTTTTCAAGTTGAACCTCATAGATCATCCTTGCGAAATATTAGCCAAATAAGAAATATTTAAGACATATAATTAAGTTCAAAGAAATAAAGAATACTTTGTTATATAAGAAACAATGAAATTTGATCTTGATAATTAAATAGGCAAATGATTTCGGATAAAATTAAATTTTTGCTAGGATGAACTATGATTTGAGACTAACAAAATAGACGGTTTGGATCGTTGAAATTCAATATGGAGTGAACCCCACATCTAATCTTCATTTAAAAAAAATATATTTCCCTTTGCATAAAAAGCCTGATATATATATATATATATACATATATATATATATGTACATAACCCTGCCTCTATAAATACTCAAAACTAGTTTTGTTTATTATCTCCAACTACAAAACAAACCAGAAAGAGTCCAACTACTTTCAGCGAAAACTATTAGAGAGAGAGAGTTATGGGTTCCAGGTCGGAGCAGGAACACGATGACGGCCACGTAGTTTTATTTCCCTTCATGTCTAAAGGCCACACCATCCCACTCCTCCACCTTGCCCACCTCTTCCTCGCCCGCCGCCTCTGTGTCACCGTCTTCACCACCCCCGCCAACCCCTCTTTCATAGACCAATATCTCGCCGACACCTCAGCCACCGTGATCTCCCTTCCCTTCCCTCAAAACATCCCCGAAATTCCCGCTGGCATCGAAAGCACCGACAAGCTCCCTTCCATCGACCTCTTCTACCCTTTCGCCCTCGCCACAATCCACATGCAGTTCGACTTCGAGCGTGCCCTCACCACCCTCCCACGTGTCACCTTCATGGTCTCCGACGGGTTCTTCTGGTGGACACTCGACTCCGCCGCCAAGTTCGGGTTCCCCAGATTCGTCTTCTACGGCTTCGGAAACTACGCCTTGTCGGTGTCCAGCTTCGTCAGCCAGAACAGGCTCTTGCATGGAGCCGAGTCTGACGACGAGTTGATCACCGTGACTAGGTTTCCTTGGATCAAAATTACAAAAATGTACTTCGATGATGCCTTTAGAGGCGCCGATCATAACCGACAAGCATCTCAAGCCTCCGAGTTCCACGTCATGTCTGTCGTGGCTGCGCGACGCAGCCACGGCATGATAGTCAACAGTTTCTACGAACTTGAGCCTGTGTTCACTTACTATTGGAACACTGAGTGTGGGCCCAAGGCCTGGTGTGTGGGCCCTCTTTTCCAACTTGCGCAAGATGAACCGCACGATGATCTCGGTGATAAGCCCACGTGGGTTGATTGGCTGGACAAAAAACTGAAGGAAGTAAGGTCTTGTACGTTGCTTTTGGGTCACAAGCTGAGCTGTCAGCTGAACAGATCCAAGAGATAGCATTAGGGCTGGAAAACTCAATGGTCAACTTTTTGTGGGTCATAAGAAGTAAACACTACTCATCAGAGACTGCCACGTTGGACATTAGAGGGTTTGAGGAGAGAGTGAAGAGGAGGGGAATGGTGGTCAAAGAGTGGGTTGACCAGAAGTGGATTTTAATGCATGAGAGCGTGCAAGGTTTTGTAAGCCACTGCGGATGGAACTCGGTGATGGAGAGCATATGCGCCGGAGTGCCGATTCTGGCGTGGCCGATGATGGCGGATCAGCCGATCAATGCAAAGTTCGTGGTGGAGGAGGTCAAGGTGGGGCTGAGGGTGGAGACATGCGATGGTTCGCCGAAGGGGTTTGTGAAGTCGGAGGGGTTGGAGAAGATGGTCAAAGAGTTGATGGAGGGAGAGAAGGGGGAGAAGGCGAGGAGGGAGGCGAAGAAGCTTGCTGAGGTGGCGAGGAAAGCTGTGAGTGAAGGCGGGTCGTCGTGGTCAACGCTGCGGTTGCTTATAGATGAGACAACATGCAAAAAGAACACTAGGTTCTAGACGATTAGTCGGGAGGGTTAAAGTAGTTGATAAAATGTGTAAGGCTCCTTAATTTAACGTTGAAAATAAGGTCGTTGTCGTATTCATGTTTTATGTGCTGAGACTTTGACGACAATTCATGCACAAAACCTAATTAGTTGCATGTAGGATGTGAGAAACAACCACCCTTGCTCCTTTTCTAAACTGAACCTTCCCGTGGCTTTAGGATTCCGTTGGACGGTTTTACTGCGGTGGGCTGAAGCATGCTAACGTGATCATTGGCAGCACCACAGAGCAGCTTGTCCTCAAGGCAAAGCAAGGTGGTAATGCTCGATGTTGTCTTGAAAAGCTGAGCCTGCTTCTATATATCCGATGTCTATACAGGAACGTTACTTGAAAGTGTGTGTGGTTTTGGCAGGTGCTAATTCCGCTCTCGAACAACCCTAGAAGGCTAGAAGGCTAGATCATCGTCACCTTCGATGGAAGGTTCAAGACTATTATTTTTGGATTTTTTTTTCCTTTTCTTCACGTACAGAAGACAATATATAGAAAATAAGTGCATGATGAGCCATTACAATATCTGCTATTAAGCCCCGTGTGGTCTATATGACTGATTTGTAATGGATAATCTACTATATTCAAAGTTTATTACAAATAAAAGTGAATAATATTTTATTTTTTAGAAATGAAATTATAGAAGGATGAAATTTGTTTCTTTTTTAACGAGTAACCATTTTTCTACCTTTAAGTCGAACAAAAAAGTTTCAATTATTTCATCAACGTACCTTTGATATGATAGTTACAAATTCTCATCTAGTCATGTGTACAAATTTTATTTAATGATGTTAGAGAGATCATTTATTTGAATCATATTTTGTAGACCAGTTAATAGTGATAGTTGGATTTCTTTTTTAAATTACCAAAGAAAAAATTCAACCATCAACCAGGACACCATATAGTCTACAAAATATGATTAAAAAAGTCATGCATGTGTACATAACCAGCCATCTGTGTGCATTTCGTTCATTCATCGAGTACATCTGTATATATACAGTATAAACATCAATATAAATATATATGGACATAACCCTACCTCTTTAACTACTCAAACTTAGTTTTGTTTATAATATTCAACAACAAAACAAACCAGAACGACTCCGACTACTTTCAGGGAAAAATATTAGAGAGAGAGAGAGAGAGAGTTATGGGTTCAATTTCGGAGCAGGGACACGGTGACGGCCACGTAGTTTTATTTCCCTACATGTCCAAAGGCCACACCATCCCACTCCTCCACCTTGCCCGCCGCCTTTGCGTCACCGTGTTTACCACCCCCGTCAACCGCTCGTTCATCGACCAATCCCTCACCGAAACCTCAGCCACCGTGATCTCCCTCCCTTTTCCTCAAAACATTCCCGAAATTCCTGCTGGCATCGAAAGCACCGACAAGCTACCTTTCATCGACCTCTTCCACTCTTTCGCCCTCGCCACAATCCATATGCAGTCTGACTTCGAGCGTGCCCTCACCAACCTTTCACGTATAACCTTCATGATCTCCGACGGGTTCCTCTGGTGGACCCTCGACTCCGCCGCCAAGTTCAGGTTACCAAGATTCGTCTTCTACGGCCTCTGAAACTACGCCATGTCGCCGTTCAACCTAGTAGCCCAGAACCAACTCCTGCATAGAGCCGAGTCTGACGACGAGTTGATCACCGTGACTTGGTTTCCTTGGATCAAAGTTACAAAAAAGACTTCTATGATGACTTTAAGGATGCCGATCATAACCGACAAGCGTCTCAAGCTTCCGAGTTCCACGTCATGGCTGTTGTAGCGGCGGCTCGCAGCTACGGCATAATAGTCAACAGTTCTACGAACTCGAGCCTCTGTTAACTGACTATTGGAACACTGAGTCTGGGCCCAAGGTCCGATGCGTGGGCCCTTTTTTCCCCTGGCGCAAGATGAACCACACAAGGATCACGGTGATAAGCCCAATAGTTGAGCTAGGAATTATTTGATGGATGGGTCAAACTAAAATTATTACTAGGAGATCAAATGGTTAAAAAAAATTTTGTTACTTACATAAAGTTACACAATAACAAGTCTGAAAGCAATAATTTAAAGTAAGAAATTTAACTATGAATAAAGCAAGTTTCAATTAGATTTAACAAAGAAAACGTTTGAAGTTGTAACTTATAGTAGAAAGAAACGGATTTGGATCCTCTCCTGAGCTTATGGAGAGGATCCTCTCCTGAGCTTATGGAGAGGATCCTCTTGACCAAGACACGTGGGCCGTTGGATGAAAATCCAACAGCTACAAACATGGGGGTTTCTTTAAAGTTATAATAATTATAGTTGTTGGATTTTAATCCAACGGCCCACGTGTCTTGGTCAGGAGGATCATCTCCTTAAGCTCAGGAGAGGATTTAAATCCGAAAGAAACATACATCATCAATCTTGTCATAACAACTTAACAAATAAAAGAAAAAGTACATATTCAAGTTGTGCCCTTTGATCCTTAATGGAATTGAAATCCTTTGTTATTTCTTATGAATCAATCTTTTCGGCAAGCTCTTTTTCAATGTACACAACCATTGAATCTGCTAGAAATTCACTATCCATCTCCATCTATCAAATTATCAGAAAAAATATATTAAACTTGAAATTGAATTTTTAAAGTACGAACTCTTAAAATTAAAGCAATAAACAAATAAAATCATCAAGACATAAGAATAAAGTGATAAAAAACTTACCTATTGATGAGAAAAATAAAAAAACTTTCTCACTTGTATGTTTGGTTTCTGTGAACTGCAGATGAGACGAGACGAAGGCTTTCTGAAAAGTGAACAAGGGTCACTGTTGTACCCCAAAAGTCGAAAAAATAATAATAAACTACTCCTAGGAAACCTAAAATAATAAAATATTAAATCTACTCTTTAAAACCGGATGACTACTCCTAAAAAACCTAAACTAATCACTATAGACTACTCCCTAGAAACTAATCAAATAAAAAGATTTATTGGGACGTGTGTGTCAGTGTGTACGATTTGAAATATAATAATAATAATAAATTTTGATATTGATTAAAGTAAATAATTTATTTAATATTTATTAACTTTTACTTTTTCTAAAAGTAGTCATATTTTTCAGAACATTTACTTACTGGGTGGGCTATAACAATTAAAAATAATAAAATAATCTAAATTATCAATATTTTTAACCTTAAATAACTAAAACTCTTCCTATGCTATAGCCCACCCTAGCCTTGTCATGGCCTCCTCCGTTAAGCCCACGTGGTTTGATTGGATGGACAAGAAGCAGGAGGAAGGAAGTAGGGTTTTGTATGTTGCATTTGGGTCACAAGCTGAGCTGTCAGCTGAACAGATCCAAGAGATAGCACTAGGGTTGGAAAACTCAACGGTCAAATTTCTGTGGGTCATAAGAAGTAAAGAGTACTCATCAGAGGCTGCCTCGTGGGACATTGAAGGGTTTCAGGAGAGAGTAACGGAGAGGGAAATGGTGGTCAAAGAGAGGGTTGACCAGAAGCGGGTTTTATTGCATGAGTGTGTGCAAGGTTTTGTAAGCCACTGCGGATTAACTCGGTGATGGAGAGCATATGCGCCGGAGTGCCGATTCTGGCGTGGTCAATGATGGCGGATCAACAGCTGAATGCAAAGTTCGTGGTGGAGGAGGTCAAGGGGGGGCTGAGGGTGGAGACGTGCGATGGTTCGACGAAGGGGTTTGTGAAGCCGGAGGGTTTGGAGAAGATGATCAAAGAGTTGAGGGAGGGAGAGAAGGGGAAGGAGGCGAGGAGGGAGGCGAAGGAGCTTGCTGACTTGGCTAGGAAAGCTGTGAGTGAAGGTGGGTCGTCGTGTGCAACGCTGCATTTGCTTATAGATGAGACAACATTCGACAAGAATACTAGGGTTCTAGACGATAAATCAGGAGGGTTAAAGTAGCTGATAAAATGTGTAAGGCTCTTTAATTTAATGTTGAAAACATATAAAACCAAGATATGTAAGCATTTATCTAACGTTAAATAAACTCGCTGTCGAATTCATGTTATATGTATAATGTATTGAGAGGACTACTGACGACAGTTCATGGAATCATGCACAGAAGAAACTAACGTCGTATAAAAGCATCCCCAAGTTTTACCCTTCATGAGGCTACTACATTTCCAGCCTTAGCGAGAAATTTCATCCCCAATGAGCCGGAAAATGAGGCTAGATTCACCACTGGTGCTAGCAACTTCCTTTCTTGAGTAGCATAAAATCGGACTACATCTAGCCCTAAAAAACAGTGGATCCTACAAAAAAAAGTAGCAACCTATATGAGTAAAATTCTATCACTCTCTCTCCACTTGCGAAAACACTTATACTCTCCTTTTATTATTTTTAATTCTTTTTTTTACTTATTTTTCTTGCAATTTCGCTAATTAATAATTGTTTTAAATTCCATAAGACTTAAAATTTCAAATTGATTTAACGTTCATGGGCATTGATGGATGTAATTTTCAAATAATTTTTTTTCAAAATTGTATGATACTAATTTACCAATTGACGCTAGGTAAATTGTTGTGTTATACGTGAAAATCAAATTATTTCAGAGGGCGAAGTGGGGGTTTATTTCTTTCAACGGATGAGATTGAGATAAGGGAATCTAATACAACTAACGATTCATATGAAATCTAACTTTGACACAATTTGACTTCAGAGATGTAGGCTTTGGCCGAACTATGTTGCTCTAGCCCTGCATTTCAGTGTATTGTACGTGTTATTGATTGGTGTGATAATTGGATGGTGTTGGAATGTATATGCAGGGACGGAGCCACTATAGGCCTAGAGGGGGCGGATGCCCCCACTCAATTTTTTTTTGGGGTGCAAAAAATTGCACAATTTTGCATCTCACTGACCAACCCTAATTAAAATAAAAATTAAACCCTATATGTTAATTGGTATCAAGGGAAATGTGCTAAGGAGACTCTTCCAAAAGTGGACCTCTCCATGAACTTTCCGTCACCTCATGTTTTTAGTACAATCCCCGTACCAACATCATTAAACATTGTGCCAAAAAACATGAGGTGGTGGATAGTCCCACTTTGAGAGAGTCTCCTTAGCATTTCTCTTAGTATCAATATGATTGACTTCGCCAACAATGATTCTAAGTGTTTTGTATGAAAAACATTATAGATTAATATATAAGTGTTTGTTTAGTAAATTTTTTTTAGCTTTTTAATTGTAACTTTGTTGTTTGAGGATGCCTCCATTCATACAAATCTCTAGCTTCGTCCCTGTGTATATGTGTGGGTGAATGGCAAGATGACTAGAGAATATTATTGTGCTTCGTTGAATGTTCCTTGAGGTGCTACATGCTTGAATTGTGGTATATTGTTGAGACATAGCGATTTATGTGATGAATGTTCGAGTATAGCGAATGGTGAACTACGAATGGCTTGATCCTTATTGAGGGTACGTAGGTAGTTTAACGAGAAGGTTAGATGCAGCCATAAAATATACAAAAATTACAACACAATTCGAATATTGAATTATGCTTTGTACATATCCCAGAGGTGGGGTAAAGTTTAACGAGAAGGTTAGACATACAAATATTTGGTGGCGTCATGTGTCGATCCTGGACGTATGTCGAGATCGGGACGTGACACACTCTCACTTTCTATTTTCTCCCCTCTGTGTTCTCCTTCGGATACACGCACGATGCATGACAATTGCCTTCACTTATAGGCATGCACCAACAATTATGCCAAGAACTAAGATCAAGAAAATCTTAAGTTCACATGGCATATTCAACACCCTTTTTCTATACCTAGCCTATAGAGTAAAACCTTTTCTCCATTTGCCTTTTAATACATATATAGAAAACAAAACATGCATAATTGCATGCAAGCAAACACAAAGTCAAGCCTTACTTGCTTCCAACTATGCTTGTGGAACTCACCATGTGTTCCCTTGAAAGAAGGCTTCCATGCCACAACCGAAAGCAAAACACAAGTCACAAATGGCTGCTGCCATTTCCTTGAAACATTCACAAAGTTACACATGCAAAATTGTTGCCAACTCATAAGTATATGAGCGAAACATAACACCTTTCTCCCTTTGTTTCTCTCTGGAGTTTCCCCTCCTGTTTAATGAAATTATTCTTGGTTCAAACAAAAAAAATCAACGAAGGTGAACGGTGCCATTTAATAGTTATTTAAATGTCTTTCATTAATTTTTTATTTGTTTAATCAATTATTATATAATTTAATAAAATAATAAATTAATTTGACATATCGAGTGAAGATCAAAATATTATAAGTTGTCAAAATACCACATAGGCTATCAAATTTAAATTTTATGTTTAAAATTTAACATCTCATTTGGAGATGATCTCGTATAGATCTTTGGCTTCGTCCCTAGTTGTTGTACAAATATCTTTGTTAGTATCGTATTATTTGTCCAACACCAAAATATGTCTATAATTATTGTGAGACACGAAAAATTTATAGAGAACTGTTGTTGACACGTAAAGAAAATCAGAAAACAATATCATTCTTGCACCTCTTTTCACAACTTTTGAACTTTCGCTCTCCACTTTGAATAAAATTTCTAGGGTCTGCAGGAGTACAAGATATTTAAATATTTTAATCGTTAGATTTGAATATTTTTGTTTTTCACCAAAAATTTAAATTTAATCGTTAATTTTTTTTTTGAAATATTTCATATCTGAAACACTAATTAAAATCCCACCATTTTGATTTTTTATTGTGGTAAGTAGCGAGAGTTGAATGCTGGTCAAATTTCAAAATCCTTCTAGAACTAGATTGTTCAAGCAAGACAGCCTTTAGATTTGTCAACATAAACAAAACATAAAAATACAAAAGATTTGAATGATTGAGGCAATCTGCCCTTCTTAGATACGCAGCTGACAGCTCCATGAACTAATTATTTTACTCAGCTCCATGTACGAAATAAAGAAAATGGATGTAATATTCACACACTTCATTTTACGTTTCACATACTCTTTTAATTTTCGATCATCAGATCGAATGAATTTAAGAAGATTAATGGAGATAAATTAAAAAGAAATGTGTGAGAAGTAAAATAGGGTTTGAGGGATTTGCGGACGTTAATGCCGAATGGTATTATATGTTTTAATTCTTTTACTTTGTGTGCCTTTGTTCATGCATGGAGTGCATCTGTATACAGTATAAGCATCAACATGACAACATATATATATATATATATATATATTATATCTATGGACATAACCCTGCCTCTATAACTACTCAACACTAGTTTTGTTTATTATCTCCAATAACAAAACAAACCAGAAAGAGTCCAACTAAACTATACTTTCAGCGAAAACTATTAGAGAGAGAGTTATGGGTTCCAGTTCGGAGCAAGAACACAATGACGGCCACGTAGTTTTATTTCCCTTCATGTCTAAGGGCCACACCATCCCACTCCTCCACCTTGCCCACCTCTTCCTCGCCCGCCGCCTCTGCGTCACCGTCTTCACCACCCCCGCCAACCGCTCGTTCATAGACCAATATCTCGCCGACACCTCAGCCACCGTGATCTCCCTCCCTTTCCCTCAAAACATCCCCGAAATTCCCGCTGGCATCGAAAGCACCGACAAGCTCCCTTCCATCGACCTCTTCTACCCTTTCGCCCTCGCCACAATCCACATGCAGTTCGACTTCGAGCGTGCCCTCACTACCCTTCCACGTGTCACCTTCATGGTCTCCGACGGGTTCTTCTGGTGGACACTCGACTCCGCCGCCAAGTTCGGGTTCCCCAGATTCGTCTTCTACGGCTTCGGAAACTACGCCTTGTCGGTGTCCAGCTTGGTCAGCCAGAACAGGCTCCTGCATGGAGCCGAGTCTGACGACGAGTTGATCACCGTGACTCGGTTTCCTTGGATCAAAATTACAAAAAAGTACTTCGATGATGCCTTTAGAGGCGCCGATCATAACCGACAAGCGTCTCAAGCCTCCGAGTTCCACGTCATGTCTGTCGTGGCTGCGTTTCGCAGCTACGGCATGATAGTCAACAGTTTCTACGAACTTGAGCCTGTGTTCACTGACTATTGGAACACTGAGTGTGGGCCCAAGGCCTGGTGTGTGGGCCCTCTTTTCCAACTTGCGCAAGATGAACCGCACGATGATCTCGGTGATAAGCCCACGTGGGTTGATTGGCTGGACAAAAAACTGGAGGAAGGAAGTAAGGTCTTGTACGTTGCTTTTGGGTCACAAGCTGAGCTGTCAGCTGAACAGATCCAAGAGATAGCATTAGGGCTGGAAAACTCAATGGTCAACTTTTTGTGGGTCATAAGAAGTAAACAGTACTCATCAGAGACTGCCACGTTAGACATTAGAGGGTTTGAGGAGAGAGTGAAGAGGAGGGGAATGGTGGTCAAAGAGTGGGTTGACCAGAAGTGGATTTTAATGCATGAGAGTGTGCAAGGTTTTGTAAGCCACTGCGGATGGAACTCGGTGATGGAGAGCATATGCGCCGGAGTGCCAATTCTGGCGTGGCCGATGATGGCGGATCAGCCGATCAATGCAAAGTTCGTGGTGGAGGAGGTCAAGGTGGGGCTGAGGGTGGAGACATGCGATGGTTCGCCGAAGGGGTTTGTGAAGTCGGAGGGGTTGGAGAAGATGGTCAAAGAGTTGATGGAGGGAGAGAAGGGGGATGAGGCGAGGAGGGAGGCGAAGAAGCTTGCTGAGGTGGCGAGGAAAGCTGTGAGTGAAGGCGGGTCGTCGTGGTCAGCGCTGCAGTTGCTTATAGATGAGACAACATGCAACAAGAGCACTAGGTTCTACACGATTTGTCGGGAGGGTTAAAGTAGTTGATAAAATGTGTAAGGCTCTTTATGTGTAAGCGTTATCTAACGTTAAATAAGGTTGTTGTCGTATTCATGTTTTGTATGCTGAGACTTTGACGACAATTCATGCACAAAATCTAATTAACGTCGCATAAATGACGGTCAAAACACGTCGATGTGACGGCCGGCCACAACAAAAATTCTCTGTTGACTCTTGAAAATCCTAAACATTTATTTTCATTGTGACCTATATATTTCCTAGGATATTTCTATGACTTATGCTAAAAGTTGCTTCACTTTGTTAACCCTTTTTCGGTGGGTTTAGGAGGTACCTTAAACAGTCTAAATACACAACATAAAAAAAAGTTGTGTACATTTGGCGTCTCTATTAACTCTGGAATTTTAAACTATACTCTTTATTTTAGACTATACTTAATACGAAAGGTTAATAGCGATTAAAATCATTTTAATCGTATTAAACATGGATAAAATAACTAGAAATATGCTTTGGGTTTGAGTCGAGTTCCTTGTCTCCATCCTATGGTAATTGTTTCCACTTCGTGACATTTAAGACCCCGAAAAGGAATAGTAAGACGGTTAATTAAGGCTTTTCGTGGCCGTTATTTGATTGCATTAGCAATTGTAAAAAGTTAGGCAATGACGAGGGATAGAAACCATGGATTTTGTTTTCTTTAGTTGCATGTAGGATGTGAGAAACAGCCAGCCTTGCTCCTGGAAGGCCATTTCTTTTCTTTTTCACCATTTCTTTTCTTTTTCTAACTTGAACCTGCCCATGAATTTAGGATTCCGTTGGACAGTTTTACAGCGTTGGGCTGAAGCGTGCTAAGAGATCATTGGCACCACCGCAGAGGAGTTTGTCCTCAAGGCAAAGTTATCTGAAAGTGTTTGTGGCTTTGGCAGGATATAATTCCGCTCTCGAACAGCCCTAGGAGGCTAGATCATCGACACCTTCGACGGAAGGTTCAAGATTATTCTTCTTGGATTTTTTTTTTCTTCCTTTTTTTTTTCACGTACAGTCAAGGGCGGAGCCAAGTACAAGGCTCCCCTAGGCTATAGCATAGGGAGAGTTTGGTTCTTCAAGCTTAAAAATATTAATTTTTGGGTTAGTTTATGTTTTTTAATTGTCATATTCTCCTTAATAAATGAATTTTTTTATTAGTAAGGCTGTTTTTAAGAATAATAAGAGCTAATAGATGTTAAATAAACTCATCGTTTTAACTAATATTATATTTAATAGTAATAAATTAAAACTTTCATACCACAAATAGTTCCTTATTTTATTCACTTGAAAGCCTTGAAGGCTAGAAATCTAGAAACATAGCATAAAATTCTTGCTTTAAATTACCACATTCAAGTTTTTACTATTATATAACTTTATGTAGGCAACATAAGATTAAAAATTTGATTTCGTAGAAATAATTTTAGCTTAGCCCACCCACCGAATAATTTTTGGCTACGCCATTGCGTACAGTTTGTTTAATTGTTAATATCTCTAATCGTTGGTGAGGTTTTTATTGTCATTTACATACTTATTTAGAAGTCTGCTTGTAACATTTGTGTAGTCGACGTTGTATCCAGGAGTTGTAGTTGTCTTTCGCTTTGCTCGAGGATGAAGTACTAGATCTGACACATTTATGCGAGAATGATAGATATTTGTGATGAATTCGATAGCTAGTTGTGACTAATTCGTATTTTTTCTAATATAGCTTTGCTGAGGGTCTGCTAGCTCTTTGTAAGTATCTTTGTAGACTTTGTTAGTATCATACCCTTTTTTGGCAAGCACAAAAATATGTCTGTAATTGTAGTGAGATCTGAAAAGTTGATAGATAATTGTTATTGACATTTCAAAAAATAAGAAAACAATAGCATTTTCACACCACTTTTCACAACTTAGTATCTTTTGCTTTCCACTTCGAACAAAATTTCTAAGGTCGGTCAGAATATGAATATTTCAGGTTTTTTAACACTTAGATTTTATTTTTTTAAATTTTTACCAAAGATCTAACCGTTAAAAAGTTAAAATATGTGATACTCTAGAACACTTTGAATCGAGTTCCTGTCAAATGTCAAGTCTTTCTAGAACTAGATTGGTAAGGAAAGGACGACAGCCAAGATTGTCAACATAAAAAACATGAAAAAACAAAAGATTTGAATGATTGAGGCCATCTGCCATTCGTAAGCTGATGAGGATCCTCATTGTGAGGATTTCAGGATCCTCCAATCACGTTTGTTTATCGTACATCATACGGTCAATTTTTGTATAATAATTTTTTATGCATACGATGAACTAATATGATTAAAAGATCTCCAGAATCCTAGGATCCAGAAAGGGGATCCTCATTCTTCGTAAGCGACTAAGCTCCTAATTTTGTCTTCCTAATGGTCACTGCACGCGAGTCAGACCAAACAAAAGAAGAAACATGTACCCATTCTCCAATTTTAAAGCGTGAAAGATATATGCTTCCCGAGATTGGTGGGAAGAGCCATTGGTTTGGTGGGAAGAGAAATGCTAAATGAACTCTTTGTGGGACTCTTCATAGACTTTCTGTTATTTTATAATTTAACGTCAATTTTTGTGCTGATATTATAAAACATTGTGCAAAAACATGAGGTGTCAGAGAGTTCATAGATAATCTCACTTTTGAGAGAGTCTCCTTAGCATTTCTCTTGTGGGAATTTGAATCCTCTTTGGACCTTACTATCAGGAGTCTAAGGACCAAGAAATCGGGTATTGATTTTTGTGAAAGGGAGATTAGAACTCTTGATTTATGTGAGATGAGTCAGCGGAATGAGCTAATGCAAGCTGCTTGATCCTTGAGTTCCGAACAATGAGATACAGAGAGGATCTCTATTCGTCTAGTAGAACGCATGATTGACTAATCAGTATTCTTATGATGTTATTTTCTTGAAATTTTATTTCACACATTAGAAATTAATTAGTTTAATTTTATATTCCCTAAATTAATATTGACAATTGTAGTGTTATCTCCTCCAAGATGAATTAGGGTACATTTATTTACTTTCGATGGCATTTATTTCATTCTCTCCAGAAAGTTTAAGAAAACAGTTATTTGCAATTTTGTAGTTTCTTTTACTTTTTCTCTAGTTACGTACGTTGGTAAACCTTACAGAAGATATTATATAGAAAACAAGTGCATGATCAGCTATTAGATCATCGGTTTTTGACAGCACCATATTTGAACTTCATGGACTGACCCTTGGACGCCACCGCGAGCTCTCTGTGTTACTATATGTTTTAATTTTTTTACATGATTTTGTATTATTAGTTACCTTTAGACGCAGATGCTCTTCTTTTAAGAATTACATTTAGATCTATGCTATTTTTTTATGAAAACGCCAATACATCTTCCATGAGGTCTCCTGTGGTTTATATGACTGGATTGTATTGAATAATCGACTATATTCAAAGTTCATGACAAATAAAAGTGTGTAATTTTTTTATTTTGAGAAACTAAATAAAAATAGATATTAAAGAAACTTATGTCTTCTTGAAAGTTCTAGGATGGTACTAGATTAACCTAAAGGGAGTGAATAGGTTCCAATTTAAAAATCTAATTCAATTTTCAATTCTCAAATTAAATCCACATTCACATCACATATCAAACTATCATACTCAGATGCAATTAAAACGATAAATAAAATATGCACACAAGATGTATAATTTAACAAAGGCAAAATCCACCACTAGAAAAATCTTCGGGCTCCCAAGCCAGAACAAACACTAAGAGAAATGAGTACATAAAGACTTACAAAACTCATCAACTAGAAGGCAGTTTTGTCTCCGCGCTTTGCTACTTGATCTTTCTTCAGCGTTCAAGTGAAAGTGGCACGACACTAACGCGACTGTTAATCACCTTCTTCTCGAACTTTGCATAATACTAAAGCGATCATGCATAATGAATGAAATGAAATGATTTTGTAAATTAATCAATTATGAAAATTACAAGACACATTTTTATAATTGATTTCTAATTAAAGCACGAACAAAACAACATGAAAAATATTATTTTCTCTGAAAAATACATGCTGTCAAAAAACAAAGCAGTAGTACCGAAACCAATTTCTTCTGTCAAAATACGAAATCAACAAATTGAATAAGGATGCATGCTGACGCCTAAAGTCTAATCAAAGATTACTTAAAGAACTAAAATGCAGATTTTTCAATCTGACAAAAAGCCAATACATCTTTCCATGAAGTCTCCTGTGGTGTATATGACTGGATTGTATTGAATCATTTCAATCTGACAAAAAGCCAATACGTCTTCCATGAAGTCTCCTGTGGTTTATATGACTGGATTGTATTGAATAATCGACCATATTCAAAGTTTATGACAAATAAAAGTGAATAATTTTTTATTTTGAGAAACTAAATAAAAATAGACATTAAACAAACCTATGTCTTCTTGAAAGTTCTAGGATGGTGCTAATTTAACCTAGAGAAGAGCGAATAGGTTCCAATTTAAAAATCCAATTTAATTTTCAATTCTCAAATTAAATCCATATTCACATCACATATCAAACTATCATACTCATATGCAATTAAAACGATAAATAAAATGTGCACATAAGATGTAAAATTTACGAGGCAAAACCCACCGCTGGAAAAATCTTTGGGTTCCCAAGCTAAAACAAACACTAAGAAAAATGAATACAAAAAAACTTACAAAACTCATCAACTAGACACTCAACTATAAGACAGTTTTGTCTCTGAGCTTTGCTACTCGATCTCTTCAGCCTTCAAGTGGAAGTGGCACGATACTAATGCAGCCGCCAATCACTTTCTCCTCGAACTTTGCATGATACTAATGTAATCATGCAAAATAAATGAAATAAAATGATTTTGAAAATCAATCAATTATGAAAATTACATGGCATATTGTCATAATTGATTTCTAATTAAAGCATGAACAAAACAACATAAAAAGTATTACTTTATCTTAAAAATACATGCTGTCAAAAACCAAAGCAGTAGTACCGAAACCAATTTCTTCTGTCAAAATACGAAATCAACAAATTCAATATGGATGCATGCTGACACCTAAAGACTAATCAAAGATTACTTAAAGAACTAAAATGCAAGAGTTTTTCAAGACAACAAGCAGAGCAGCAATTCATTTCAAAATGTCAAAAGCCTTTCTCTTAATTTTTTTAATTTTTTTTTTTTCAAAAACCAAAACGCTGCAACCTTTTTCTTGTTTTTTCGAAAAACATGAAAGCGGCCAACCCCTTTATGATTTCTTAAAACAAAAAATGGCAGCCGCAAGGTAATCTATCTATACAAGGCATCTAGCTGATGTAGGCTTATCATGTACGACTTAAACAATGGTAGTGTGGCAAACTCAAGAAAAACTATTCTGATATATGCAGCACCGTAAGGCCTCGTTTGGCAGCTCGGACTGTACTGACTATTTCTGTCGGATAGGATAAATAGCCATCGGATAGTACTGACTAAATTAGTCAGGCGTTTGGTGCAGTATCAGACTAATGACCGCATTATTTATACTGCGTTTGGTTTTATACCGGATAGGAGGAATCAAACTTAAAATTAAATTAAACTTAAAAAAAAAAAAAAAAAAACTGAAACCATCACTTCTTCTTCTTCCCCGTTCTCTCTGCCGCACCCCTTAAACACCCTCCATCTCTCTCCCTTCTTCTTCCCCGACTGCAGAAGAATCCCAAATAATTGTTCCCCAGATCTCTCCGTCGCACCCCCCAAACTCCCTCCCTCTCTTTCCCTTCTTCTTCTTCCCCGACTGCAGAAGAATCCCAAATTGAAATCATCTCTCCGCGTCTTTCCCTACTAAATACATACTTTTTTCTCGATATGTGCCTGCCTGCACATCTGGTAAGCAACCATGAGTCATCGGATCCACATCAACCCAAATCAAGATGCAACAAACGAAACAAACTAACGATTTGTTGACAAGGTTACCTCATGCACTGCAGCATCGCAAGTGGAATGGACTGGCGGCGGTTTGACAGAGAGAAGGAGAGTAGTTTGTTGGCGTTTTGAGAAGAGAGGTTTCCCAGACACCATGCCGGCCAAGAGAGTGCATACTTCTTTGCAAGACCCAGTTGCAGGGGAGGACGACGATGGCGACGGGGAGGATGACGATGGTGAGAGAAGGTGACGGGGAGGACGGCGATGGTGAGAGAAGGTGACGGGGGGGGGGGGGGGAGGACGGCGATGGTGAGAGAAGGTGACGGGGGGGGGGGGGAGGACGACGACGCCTAGAGAGAGAGAGGGCCGACTAATAATCCCAGCCTTTTGGTTGGTTTTATTAGTCCGGTGTATACCGTGCTAAATAAGCACACCGGTTAATTTAATCCGGCGCTTATTTAGTACGAGTGAACGCCAAACACCCACGTCCGTATAACTAGTCCTATCCGATCCTTTATCCGATCTGCCAAACAGGGCCTAAAACTCAACTCATGCATATGCGGCGCCACTTTGAAACCTAACCTGATGGATCTATAAATATGTGTCTGTTAGATTAAATATATCAATCAGGTGGCCAAAGAAACGGAAAGATCAAACTCGTCAACCTAATTGATTAAAACAACTAATCAAATAGAGTTTGAAGAGATAAAAACTAAAACCATTTGAATTTATCCTCATTTTAAATGCATACCATCTGACTCCAAATAAATCTTATATTAATATGTGGGCCTTTAATTAAGCTAAATGAACTCGTAGCAAATTAATTAACATGTAAAGCCCATTTCTCAATTGTTAAAACTTAAAAGCTAAACAGCCCATTGAACATAAACCTATATCATGTGAATGCATATGCATGCCAAACTTACTTGAGTAGATGTCTTTGAAACGATTGCCAGTTTAGTGATCAAGAGTACGAGAGATAAACTTAAACTAAAATAATTACAACGGAAAACGTGTACTAGTCTAAAACATTATTGACTCAGGTGCTTTGTTTAAGAATAACCAATTTAACCCTAACACTTCTAATCAATATCATTATGGGAGAAATGGAATTTGTTTCTTTTTTAAGAGTAACCATTCCTCCACTTTTAAATATAACAATAAAATTTCAATTATTTCGTCAACATACCTCTGATATGATATGCTACATATTTTCATCTAGTCATGTGTACATTTAAATTTTTTTTTTTTTTTGTGATGCTAAAGCGACCCAAATTTTATAGGCAACATCATATGACCTGATAGTTGGATTTCTTATTTAAATCATTAAAGAAATATATAATTTAAAAAGTCACGTGTCCATGACAATGTGTGTGCCTTTCGTTCATGCATGGAGTACATGTGTATCGTTCATGCATGGAGTAAATCTGTAGTATAAGCATCAATGTGTATACATATGTGGACATAACCCTGCCTCTATAACTACTCACAACTAGTTTTGTTTATGGAGAAAGATTAAATTTGAAGATAAAGTTTTGAAAACTAAAGAACATGTAAGTTGATGATTGATTTATTACTTAACCATTATAAACGTGCTTACTCTTATTGATAACACATCATTTAGTTTTCAAATTTAGTCCTCTAACAGTACCATCCAACAACAAAACAAACCAGAAGGACGCCGACTACTTTCAGGGAAAAATATTAGAGAGAGTTATGGGTTCAATTTCGGAGCAGGAACACGATGACGGCCACGTAATTTTATTTCCCTTCATGTCTAAAGGCAACACCATCCCACTCCTCCGCCTTGCCCGCCGCCTCTGCGTCACCGTCTTCACAACCCCCGCCAACCGCTCGTTCATTGACCAATCCCTCGCCGACACCTCAGCCACCTTTATCTCCCTCCCCTTCCCTCAAAACATCCCCGAAATTCCAGCTGGCATCGAAAGCACCGACAAGCTTCCTTCCATCGACCTCTTCTACCCTTTCGCCCACGGCACAAGAGTGAAACTTCATTTTAATCCTTAGCAAATATGACTTTTAGATTAAAATCATGGGTAAGATCAAAATCTAATTTTAATTCCTTGATACATTAATAACCTTATTTATTAATTATATTTTGATTTATTAATTATTTTGATTTTTCTTCGTAATTTTTAACGTATTAATTTTTTTTCATTATAATTATAATTTTCATTTCATTTATTGTAATATAATTTGTTGTAAATATTTAGATAAATTAATTTTTATTATACAATATATCTCGATATACTTTGTCTTTTTCATTTAGGTACATTAAATTCATTATAATATATTTCGGTGCATACATTTAGTTACACACATTTTAATACATACATTTCGATACAAATATTGAGGTACATTAATTCAATATAATACATTTTGGTGCATACATTTCTATACACACATTTAGGTACATTAATTTAATATAATACATTTCGGTGCATATATTTCAGTACATACATTTCGGTACTAACATTTAAATACATTAGTTCAATATAATACATTCCGTTATACACATTTCAGTACTAACATTTAAGTACATTAATTGAGTCTTTCAAGTTTGAAGAATGTTAAATAAAATTTATAAATTAAAAAAACTCTTTTTTTTGTCAAAAAATAAATTAAAATTTGTATATTAATAATTTAAATATTTAATGGGAGAGATTAAAGAAAATGCATATTAATTATTTCAAAATTAATAACACATTAAGAGATTATAATCAATATATAATATAATATCAGGTTTATTTTAAATTTCATTTTTTTTAAAAGAATTAACGTTAAAAAATCCCCGCCACATTCAACATGCAGTTCGAGTTCAAGCGTGCCCTCACCACCCTTCCACGTGTTACTTTCATGGTCTCCGACGGGTTCCTCTGGTGGACCTTTGATTTCGCTGCCAAGTTCGAGTTCCCTATATTCGTCTTCTACGGCTTCGGAAACCACGCCTTGTCTGCATGGAGCCGAGTCTAACGACAAGTTGATCACCGTGACTCGGTTTCCTTGAATCAAAATTACAAAAAAAAGACTTCGATGTGCCTTTAGAGGTGCCGATCATAACCGACAAGCGTCTCAAGCCTCCGAGTTCCGCGTCATGTCTGTCGTGGCTGCGGCTCGCAACCACGGCATGATGGTCAGTGGTTTCTACGAACTCGAGCCTGTGTTTACTGACTATTGGAACACTGAGTGTGGGCCCCCTTTTTCTCTTGGCGCAAAATAAACCACACGATGATCACGGTGATAAGCCCACATGGGTTGAGTGGCTGGACAAAACACAGGAGGAAGGAAGTAGGGTTTTGTACGTTGTCACAAGCTGAGCTGTCAGCCGAACAGATCCAAGAGATAGCACTAGGGTTGGAAACTTCAATGGTCAACTTTCTGTGGGTCATAAGAAGTAAAGAGTACTCATCAGAGACTGCCACGTGGGACATTAAAGGGTTTGAGAAGAGAGAAAATGGGAGGGGAATGATGGTCAAACAGTGGGTTGACCAGAAGTGGATTTTAATGCATGAGAGTGTGCAAGGTTTTGTAAGCCACTGCGGATACTATTCGGTGATGGAAAGCATACGAGCCGGAGTGCCGATTCTGGCATGGCCGATGATGGCGGATCAGTCGCTGAGTGCAAAGTTCGTGGTGTAGGAGGTCAAGGTGGGGCCGAGGGTGGAGACATGCGATGGTTCAACGAAGAGTTTGTGAAGTCGGAGGGGATGGAGAAGATGGTCAAAGAGTTGATGGAGGGAGAGATGGGGAAGGAGGCGAGGAGGGAGGCGAAGGAGCTTGCTGTCGTGGTGAGGAAAGCTGTGAGTGAAGGCGGGTCGTCGTGGTCGACGCTGCAGTTGCTTATAGATGAGACAACATGCGACAAGGATACTAGCTAGGTTCTAGACGATTAGTGGGGGAATGTTCCGTGTAGATGAAAAGGTTTGGAAGGCTCTTTAGTTCAATGTTGCAAACATATAAAACTAAGATAAATTTATCCTTGATCTAACGTTAAATAAGGTCGTTGTCATATTCATGTTTCATGCGTTGAAATCATTGACGACAATTATGCACAAAACCTAATGTCATATAAGTGTCAGTCAAAACCTAATGTCATATAAGTGTCAGTCAAAACACGTAGATGTGATGGCCGGCCAGAACAAAAATCACTCAATTTTGTTTAATAAGATCACAGGAGCATTTTATCCAATGTGGTAACTTGTTCGTGTAGTTCGTCTCCTTCGCTTTGTAAGAAACATTGCCAGTTGGCTTGAACATCGTATAACCAAGTTTGGGGTACAGATCTGAAGCGTGTATGAATTGATTAGAAACGCGTGTTTGGTTTGGCGGTGGAATTCGAGTATCCGAGTGACAACAATTTGGTCGTGGCCGGTCCGAAATCACCATTGGCTCGGTGGGTGTGTGATGGGGGCGAATATACTCATAGAGTTGAGGTATTTAGATTTGAATGGTGGAGATATTAGCGACTTGAGCGCCAAGAAGATATGTTCTCCCTGCTCCCCATAAGCAACAGAGGAGGAGGGTGGGATTTAGTGGTAGTAAAAAAGTACAGGCAAATATTTTTCAATATTAACGGCACGGAATTTTCATAGCCAATTTTATTTTTATTTTTATTTTTTATTATGAACTCATAAAGTGCATTTGATAAAACTCTTATTTCACACTTATAATATTTTTTCACTATCCAAAATTTTTTTTTTTTATGATTTTAAAATTTTTAGTGGCCCAAAGTCCTGCCACGTCATTGTTTAACAGAAAATTCAATGGGTAGACTAAAAGAAATATGATTTTGGGAGTCAATCATAACTTTAAGTATGAAAGTGAGACGAAAAAACTAAGGGTAACAAAGTACGAATTTGACGATAACTTTTAGGTAGTGTTGACCCTAAAAACTACCAAGCCTACATGGCGCGCAGTTCGAGTAACTAATGAGCTAACTACGTCCTTCGGTTGATGCAGGGCATGCCAACTCGTCGGCCGAGCTCGGCCAGTGAGTAAAATGTGTGGATGCGGCGTTGGGCGCGCTGCTGACTTCTCGATCTTGCAACTACGGCCGAGGAATGAACACATCTCGGCCTTTCGGTTCTAGAGCCTGAAGACAAGGCTGCTAACTTTGCAAAGTTCACAAATCGTCGGCGCCGATTTCGGTCACAGTAATTATATTTGTAAGGGTATAAGCATGTCGAATCGACACCAGAGTATATTGGCACAGATACTTAAAACATATATATGTCTTGATGGTAAATGTGGTTCGGTCGTCAGAATGCCAAACTCTAAAGCTTACTTGTGAGTATCCAATCATAAAACAACTCAAAGTTCAATGTGCCGAGCCCTAGTAAACTGTAACACCTCACATCGCCGAAAAGGCTAATGAGATGACCTCTGCCAATAAAGACCCGAAAGTCTTTCTCGACCGAGACTTTGATAGATGACCAATAGACCTCGTCCTGATAGGACACGACCGGCCCCTGAGCAACGCTTCCGGGCCGAGAACAATCCTAAACTCGGCCCAAACCAGTATTTTGGGCCCAAACCAGTATTTTGGGCCCAAACAAATAGTAAAAGTGAAAATTACTTGTAAAAGGAAGAGTGCAGTTTTTACCTCAATTATGAGTAACTTTATACCAAAAAGCAATTAGGCAAAAGCAATGGTCTAATAGTTGTGAAATGCTCCCACGAGGAGCCTTTGTTTCGTGACAATTGGAAACAGCCATTGGTGGATCCATATAGGGACCTGGGAGGTCCCTGGACCCTTCGAAAGCCCGAAGAAACACTTGTGATCAACCTTCGGGACCCTACAACAATTTGGGCAGGTTCAGTGGAGAGGCTTGTTGCCTCCATGAATGTGCAGGCAGCAATGCTTATCACAAAGAAGAAGAAGATGTTTTTAATTTTTGTTTTAAAAGACCTAGCCAAAACGACAACGTTTTTGAGCCAGGTAATTATAAAAAATTTAAAAACTAAAATATCTCTGTTTTCTCTAGAGAGCCCGAGAACCCCAGTCTTTTCCAGTATCCCCAAATTATATTTAAGAATTCCCAGCTCCAATCGTCTCAACCTTCCAACCTTAAACCCAAGTTACCCTATTCCCCACCACCATTTATCGTTCCACCGCCTTTAGCTGCCTAATTTTATTTCTTCCAAATTCATATAAGTTTTTTAATCCTAGACTCTAATCCCAACTCCCAATTAATAATATATATGTTACATTAACAAATTTTATCTTTATAGAGTCAGTAATTGCATTATGTTGCTGAGGAGAATTTGTTGGTTTATTACCTTTGAGATTAATCTTGATTTAATCAATGAACCAACTTCAATAGAAAATAGTGATATGGAACCAAATTAGTCTCTTTTTTAGCTTTTATGTTGGGACCCCCCGATCTTGAAATCCTGGATCCGCCACAAACAGCACTGTGTCTGAACAAACGCTGGTATATATAAATATACATATATATATATATATATATGTATGTATCTATCGTTAGATTAAGAACTGATTAGTTATATTTGAACGAAGTTACAATAAGAAGCTAGACCAATAACAAACATCAAAAACACCAGCCATCCACCTCGACCTAGCAAAAAACACCAACTGGTAACCATCCGTCCCTCATCTCTCTCTCCACAAATATTACGTACGGTATATTGGTGATGTTTCTCTCTTTTTGTAATGATATTCCTTTGGTTGTGACTTTAGCCTAGATCCTAACTCACCCAATTTCGTCGTTTCAGAATAGGAAAACCTTCACCACACATATATAGTGACTAGATATTTTCAACTTTGCAAAGAGAGAGAGAGAGAAAAAAAAGAGTACCTGCCATTTGCATCTGATTCACCGACACAAGGGGGGAGAGAGTGAGAGAGAGAGATGGGGGTGGGGTGTGTGTGGAATAGCGGTAGTGTCTGTCAATTACTTACAGATTGCCGGTCCGCCACATTCCACGTACGTCCATGTCAAACAATATATATCTTCGGAGGATTCTCTGTCATTCTGTTTGTGTAATTACTGTTAAACTACGTTAATATTTTATATTACTATTTCTTTTTGTCTTATTATCTTTATAAAAAATATATATATAAAATGTTGACGTGACTTAACCGTGACAACACAAAACAGGAGGGTACGGGAAGACACGGGAAGTGGGAGGGCAGAGAATCTGCCTCCTATATCTTCTGCCAGTCCTTGCATGCTTCCACAGTGACTCGCACACATCGACGTGTTATGATCTAACACGCCTCTAAGGTCTACCCAATTTGCTTGCCTGCCGCTGGAGATAAACATTTTTTATAACCATGACCTAATTGTGGTATTCTTCTCACTTAGATCTTTGCTACATAGTCAAAACATAAACACTGTTTAATAATTATTTGCCACATGGCATCCTTAGTTACAAGAAAATTTCTCTCCTGCCACTGCCTGTAGTTTCGCTAGTGGTCCATTAAAGCGTGTAACGTTTGTTCATCCAATTACTTGGTTTGGCACTATGTAAATTGTTTGATCGCTTCTTTTGAAATGTTACGATTCTTGGATCACTTTACAGTTGTCCATATGGAGGAAATTATATTCGATAAAGTTCACTACACTTTTTAATTACACTTAACAACATTGTAGAAAACCTATATATACATTATGCACCCCTGAATACATAACTACTCAAGAGTGTGTAAATTCGATCGTCATAAAAAATGGGTTCACAATCGCAGCATGAGCATGAGATTGAGAAGGGCCACGTAGTTTTGTTCCCCTTCATGGCGAAAGGCCACACCATCCCTCTCCTCAACTTGTCTCGCATCTTCCTCGCTCAGGGACTCGCCGTTACCGTCTTCACCACCCCCGCCAACCGCACCTTCATCCACCAATCCCTTCCCGCTGCCGCTAACGTGGTCCACATCTCTTTCCCTCAAAACATCGTCCCTGGAATCCCCGCAGGCGTCGAAAGCACCGACAAGCTCCCTTCAATGGACCTCTTCTTCTCCTTCGCCCTCTCAACCATCCACATGCAACCCGACTTCGAGCGAGCCCTCCAAACCCTTCCAGGCGTCAGCTTCATGGTCTCCGACGGCTTCCTCTGGTGGACAGCCGACTCCGCTGCCAAGTTCGGTTTCCCCAGATTTGTTTTCTATGGTTTGGGAAACTACGCCTTATCCCTGTTTAAACTCGTTGCTGAGAGCCGGTTCCTAGACGGGGCCGACTCCGACACGGAGTTAGTCACCGTAACTCGGTTTCCGTGGATCAAAGTTACCAAAAAGGACTTTAACCAGTCCACTATTACTGATGATGTCCAACATGCATCCTCTGAGTTCAGCATGAAAATATTGGAGTCAACCGTTCGTAGCTTGGGTATGATAGTCAACAGCTTCTACGAGCTCGAAGCTGTGTTCGTTGAGTACTGGAACACTGAGTGTTTGCCCAAGGCTTGGTGTGTGGGTCCCTTTTGTCAGCTGGCACAAGATGAACCACACGATCGTGATGAAAAGGCGATCTGGATTGAGTGGCTGGACAAAAAGCTGGAGGAGGGACGTAGAGTTTTGTATGTTGCGTTTGGGTCGCAAGCTGAGCTATCAGCTGAGCAGCTCCAAGAGATAGCTTTAGGGTTGGAAAACTCTATGGTCCACTTTATGTGGGTCATAAGAAGCAAATCGTACGCATCAGAGACTGCCACGTGGGATATCAAAGGGTTTGAAGAGAGAGTGAAGGGGAGGGGAACGGTGGTTAATGAGTGGGTTGACCAGAGGCGGATTTTAATGCACGGGAGCGTGCATGGTTTTGTGAGCCACTGCGGATGGAACTCGGTGTTGGAAAGCATATGCACCGGAGTGCCGATTCTGGCGTGGCCGATAATGGCGGAGCAGCCACTGAATGCCAGGTTCGTGGTGGAGGAGATCAAGGTGTGGCTGAGGGTGGAGACGTGTGACGGTTCAGTGAAAGGGTTTGTGAAGGCAGAGGGGTTGGAGAAGACGGTCAAAGAGTTGATGGTGGGAGACAAGGGGGAGGAGGCGAGGAAAAGAGTGAAGGAGTTTGCTGACATGGCAGACAAGGCTGTGAAGGAAGGTGGGTCGTCGTGGTCGTCGTGGTCAACGCTGGCCAACAAGAATTTAGACAATCAGTCGGGAGGATTCGAGCGCCTTCATTCTAATGAGAAGTAGTATATAGCTAGGGTTTGTATGGAGAGATTTTCATTTGGTATAACTGGAGACCTTTTTCATTATGCTCGGAATATGGAGGGAAACATCATATGTCATTATACAATTAGAGGGACACTTGAAGAAAAAAAATAATTAAACTTTCATCCAATTATATAATTGCATGTGATTTCACTCTGTATTCTAATGGTTTTTTCCTTACAGTTTTTTGCTAACTTGGATTACCAATTGAACATAATTAAGTTATCAAATGGACCCAGAAGAGCTAAACTATGAAACTTGAAAGAAAGATACTATTCGAGTAAGAGCTAATTGGTATATTGAAGACAAACTAAACAATAAAAAACATCACCCATCCATTCCAATTTCCAACCTAGCACAATTTAAGGGTATTTTTCTTATTTATATTGAGTTTTTATTTTGAACTTTCTTAAGTAAAGGGATCCTCTCCAGACGTCTTCTACCAAATTTACCAATCCAGACCTTTGAAATTTGATCAAATGGCTAAAGTTATTATAACTTTTAATAGGACCCCCTATTTTTAACCGTTGGATTAAATTTTAAGGGTCCGAATTTGTGGATTTGAAGGATTTGGTAGAAAGGATATGGAGAGGATCCATTTCCCTTCTTAAATCACAAGTGTAATACATGGTTATAAATTATAACTTATTTCATTATGACTACACATTCCTTTTAAGCCGAATGCATGTTACAAAATACAATGATATAGAAACTCTTTTTATGGTTCTAATCCATGCGCATAATCTCACTTATGAGAGTCTATTTTCTCGTAAATGAAGACCACCTATCTTTTCTGAAATTGACAAAAAATATACTTTTAAGGGCAGTATACTAATCGGTAAGCATTCCTTTTGGGCATTCATAATCTTATTCATTGGAGCTTAATCCTCACCCTCCGTATTTCGTCGTATATCTATCGAAACAATAGATAGAAACTTCACCACTACTCTTTTCTCCTGCACTGACGTGGGGAAGATATTTTCAAATTTGTAGAGAAAGAGCGACCACAAAAATTAGGAAACCTTCCATCATCTGATTCACCCAACGTAGAGATAGAAGGACAGCTTGCGTAGCGTTTGTCGGAGAGGATCCTTTTTCTAGGGATTCTAGGAATCTCGTAATTGTGACCGTTTGTCGTTCATCGTGTGGTCAATTTACACTATGTACTTTTCATATTTAATTTTAAAATTTAAATTTTGAAATGATTTCTGACCATATGATACACGATGAACGGTCAAGATCATAAAATCCCTATGATGCATAGGAAAGGAATCCGGCAGGGATCCTTTTCCGTGTTTGTCAATTTACTACAGATTTGACACCGGCGCAATCCCTTATGTTGACGTCATACTAGATATTTTCTGACCAACCTTTTAAGGCATGCTTCTAGAGGGTCTACAAGCATCTCCAAATGTCCTTGTGTATAGAGTCTATAAGGCTACCTACACGGCTGAGTTAAAGTTCCTATAGTAGGGTTCAAGATTAATTTTTAGTGGTAGAGACCACTCGCTTTTCCCTTTCCTTTCCTTTCCTTTCCTTTCCTTTCCTATGGATCACAGCGATAGAGACCATCTTATTTCACTGTTCTTTTACAAGCTGATAGAGACTCACTCGCTACCACTCGCTGATGCAACGCACTTATGATGGCAGAGACCATAAAAAATAATTATGAGGGAGGTTACAACATTGAGACTATATTGGTTGCAACCAAAAAAATCAAATCTTTTCCCGCGGCTTCTGGTTTGTCTTATGGTGTCCAGTTTCTAATCATAGAACTTTTGCATTTACTCTTTATTTATTATCTTTTACTTTTTATTTATTATACATGCAGGTATTGGAAAATATTGGAAAGTTTGGAGTAAGATTTTCACTCTCTTTTAATTTTTTCTTTTTTCTTATTTAAATGGTCAGGATTACTCAGGAGTTAACTTTTGATTCCCATCTCTCTGTTTCCATGGGAAATCTGGTTCGAATTAACTTTCTTTTCATGATACTGTGGAAAAAGTTAGAGAATTCAATTGATGGAAAGAAGATTACTATGGTAACTGGGCAAAGAAACTCTGAAAGTAGAAAAGGACGAACTAGTAAAATAAAAGGAAAACTAATGAAAAGGGTTTGAAAACTTTGAGTTTTAACGATAAGAACAAAATAAAGGGTAAAGTGAATAGTACCATGTTTGACTTTTTAGTGTAAAAATGTGGTTTTTCGTTAAAGTGAACAGTAATGTGGGCTTTTCGTTAAAACTCGCTAAAATAAATCCAACACAGTTGCAGGAGTGCATGTACTGTAATGAGTATTAATTTTTTTTCAGGCATGGCTATTGGCTAACATAGTAAAATACGAGACATGTATAAAAATACGTATGCGTGTTATTCAACAAATTTCTTAAAAGGGTACGTTTAAATCAGTCGTAACATTTATTTTATTTGTATTTTCCCATATACGCCTATAAATGTATACCCTATAGAAAAACATGTGGTAGTTACGTGCATTAAACAAAAAAAAATTGCATAAATATTTGAGCTGATATATCATGGATTATTGTACCATTTACACCCTTAACTCTCAGAAAATTTCATTTATAAAAAATAATGTTACAAGGGGAAAAATTTAAGGACACAAATTAGAATGGAGTTTTCGATTCTACCATTACAATATTCATATCCGAATAATTTCAAAAAAAAAAAATGAAAATTTAAGTGCATTTTTAGATCCGATAATTCTGAATTTTTGATTTTATTTTTTCCGAATTTATTTTGATATAAAAACATTTCAATTTTTGATTTTTTTTAATAGTTATGTACTAAAATTATGAACTCTTGTAATCAAGTTTGGATTTTATCAGCAGATTGGAATAAATTTTGTTCACCATATTATATTAATAATATACTTATATATTAAAAAATATAAACATACTTGTATACTACATAATTGGATTATACATAAGCAGTACCAAATATTAAGAAAGAACAATAACTTGCATGTAGGAAAAAAAATATGAGAATAATTAATAACTTGTAAAATATGTGAATTTCAAATTATGATTTGAAATTTTCAAAATTACTGCGATTCTGAAAATTTTGAAGTTTTGGATTTTGAAAAGATCCGATTTGATTAGGGGAGATTACTATCTTATCCCCAAACCTTTTTCTTTAAAGAATTTTAGAAGGTCCGTTAAAGGGGAGATTACCATCTTATCTCCTTGATCTTTCGTTTAGTAATATGTTTGTTTTGCAACATAGTTTACGACGTATCTAAAAGTACATAGTGAGGCTTTGTATTTTCATTAAACATGGTGGTTTTTTTTTTTTTACAAATAAACAATGGATGCAAAACAATACTTTTCTTTAAAACTTATATTTAGTTGGTATTTAATTTGAATTCATTAGAAATAATACAAAGAAAATTGCCCCAAAATTATTTAAGAAGAGATGTGTATTTGTTGCTGTAGCTAATTACCCCAGTCCCCTCCCCTATTTTACTTTTATTATCACATAGAGTCGTTGATCGGTAACAAAAGTAATAAATAAAGGAAAATGCAGGCAATAATTTTATCAGAAGTCTTTAAAAGAAGAGATTTTTTATTATTTTAAAAAATAAGGATTAGATGTGGGGCTTACACTACATCGAAATTTAATGATCCAACGTCTATTTTTTAAGTTGCACCTCTTAAATTATCCTTGCAAAATATTAGTCATATCATAAATATTTGAGACATCTAGTTGAGTTCAAATCTATTTACAAACACTTTGTTATATAAGAAACAAATAAAATTTCATTGTGATAATTAAATAGGCAAATGTTTTCGTATTAAATTTTTGTAACCATGACCTATGAGTCAAGACTTATAAAATATATGATTCAAATCATTGAAATTCGATATAGTATGATTCAACAATTAATCCTCATTTTTCTTAAAAAATAAGAATCTTTTCTCTTAAAGGGCATATCGTTCGATCTAGGGAGAAACTTTGGATACCGCAAAGGACGTACATGCAAGATCTTATAGAAATTAATGATCAGGATACAACCAATCATATCTAATATATTAATAAAAGAATGTTCATGCCAGATTAGTAGAAAGATCATGTCATAATATTTAATTTTATTGATCATATCTGATTATATTAATGAAAATATAGAACCATTTTACACCTATTTTTCAATAGATTCCAAAATAAGTCAAGATTTAGTCTAAAATCGACTTAGAGTTAAGTTAGGTAAATTAATTAAATTTACGCCAAGACATAAAACACAACAATCTTATTTTTTTTAAAAAGAGACAACGGATAACTTTGTCAAAGAGTTCACAGGATTGCAGAACGACAACAACTCCAAAACTCATTAGTCATTACAAACCCACGCGCTGATATTTTTTAAATATACTTTTATTTTTTATGTACTTCTGAAATACATTTGTAATCCGTACTTCTCTATAATTCATTATACATATTTTTTTAAGTTAAAAAAAAATTCCATGATTTAAGGTTTTTTAATTTTTAATTTTTTTTTTCAATCAAAGAGATTTACTGACCAAAGTTCCCTACTTTTAGGAAAACTAATGAAAAGGGCTTGAAAACTTTAAGTTTTAACGATAAGAACAAAATAAAGGGTAAAGTAAATAGTACCAAAATTGACTTTTTAACGTAAAAATGTGGTTTTTCGTAAAAGTAAACAGTACCAGGAGCTTTCCCAATACTTTTCCCCATAAAATAATTAATAAATGATAAATGAAGAGTAAATGCTAAAGTTCTGAACACTGGAAAGTGAGATAATGAAATCTAAAGGCAATCTAGTGTATGAAATAAGTCCAGTGATGGAATGTTTAAGAGGGTGCCCACCCACCCACCTACCTACCCTTGGTGCCCAAGTAAAAGATTTTCTCCTCCTGTCTCCCTATATTATAGGCAGAGCACCTCCTCCTCCCTCTCCTCGATCAAATCTTTGGTTCCAATTTGAAAAGATGATGAAGAAAGCAGTGCAAGTGTATATCATCTCGGTTTTGAAACCGTGCCAAAACCTCATCAACAGAGGCAGCATGTCACAACTCACAAGAATGGCTCCTCCTACGCCGCCTCCGCCTCCTCCGCCTACAACTCCTTTTCTTGTTGGTCCTCCAAAGGTCGACCCATGTGTTCGTCTGTTTTTCCGGGACCTTGGTTCCCCTAAAGATGTGCTGCAACTGCTCCCGTCTGCCTGGTCGCACAATCCCCTGACTACGCTCAAGATCATCTGCAACCTACAAGAAGCCCAGTCCGACGAGGAAGCCTTCTTGACGGCGATGGTTTGGCTCCACCAGAACCACCCCAACACCCTCGCCCACAACCTCCTCCCCATCACGGTCTACTTTTCTTCTATTAGCGACCTTGTCCCCCTTCTCACCCGAGTGCTTCTCGACGGCCGCCGCCACGAAGTCGATCACGAGGAGAAGTACAACAGCAAGTGCCGGATTTCGCAGCGAAACGTAAAATTATTGCGTCGTCATCAGGGGGCGGTGGCGGCGGCATTAGCCAAGAAAATGGCAGCCAAGCTAGAAGCCAAAGAAAAAGCGAGTAAGCTGTTGACAATAAAGAAGAGCGCCGCCCTGGCCACCAAGGCTGCTGAGAGGTACGAGAGCGATCCCCATTTTCGGTTGTTGCACGACCTGGTTTCGGATATTTTCGCCGACTGCTTGAAGCATGACATTGGAGTATTGCAGCATCACCATTCTCTTGACGAGAACGATGATGCTTACTACAGCATGGAGATAACGTGTGCCGCCGAGTACTGCCCCACCGTCCACTCCGCCGTAGCCCGCCCCACTGATCTGCTGTTTGAAAGTATTGCCAACAAGGTTTTCCCATCCGATTCCAATCTGCTGCCGAACAAGCAGGAAGAAGGTGGGGGACGTGTTGAGGCCCAAGAGCGGCTCTCGAAGGAGGTTTTGGCGCCTCTGAGAAACGTCGTGGCGACACCCGATGCTGTTTCTAACCGTTGGGGCTATCATCCGCACCCTTTCATGGTTGAAAAGTACGAGGATGATGTGGTGGACGTGAATGCCAGCGGCGGTTATATGCTTCCACATGACATCATAAGATACTTTGTGTATCATGATTACAAAGGAAATGCGGAGGCGGAGGCGGAGGCGAAGGCAGAGGCTGAGCGTGAATGGAAGAGGATGGTGGAGGATTTGTCCCTAAAACAAGGCGCGCTTAACAAGTGCTTGGCTGTATGCGACGCTCCAAAGAATATGATCATGAACGCAGCAAGCGTGTCTTTGGCTCTGGGGATTTTGACTTCTGAACTGAACCAAGAGCCGGCCTGGAAAGGAAAGGTGATGTTTTACAGCCAGAAGCCGGAGCTGCATTTGATACAAGGCGCTGATCTCGAGTCCAAGTGCGCGTTTATGAGGGGAATGGAGCACTGCCAGGAATGGATGATCGATCTGAGGAAGGTGTTTGATGTGATTCTGGAAGCGGCAGTGAAGGAAAACTTGAAGCCGGAGCAGATGGTGAAGAATGTTTTGGTGGTCACCCACTACAAACACTTCACCGGATTGTGGAAGAGGGGCTACTACGAGGAAATAGTGGGCAAGTACAAGGAGAAAGGGTACGGGGGTGTGGTGCCACACCTAGTGTTTTGGAATATTATCAACCCGGAGGATAATCAGCCGGGGAATCATATTGCAAGTGGACTTGAAGGGGTGACATTAGTGACCGACTTCACCGACAGAATGCTCAAGTTGTTATTGGACAATGACGACGCCCAGATGGGCCCCGAACATGTCATGGAAGCTGCGCTCTCCGGACACAAGTATCAAACTACTCTTGCTGTAGTCGACTGACAGCTAGCTTTGCTCGCTCGCTCACTCAAGCTACACTAATTAATTATCTAGATTGGTTATATAATCTATCTATCCATCTGTTATTCTGTTGTGTTATACTATGTGTTGTATGTTAATTTGGTGATGGTGTTGATGGATTCATCCATTGATCCATCCATCTGCTCTCTAGTTGCAAATCAGTTCAGTTGAGTGTAATAACATTAGCTTTCAGTTTCAACACTCGTTTCACTAATGTTATTTTATGAGATATAACGTTAAGAACAAAAGAATATGATTCCTAGTCATGAGCCATTGCCAGTGCCTGGTTTTGAAGTTTTCATTGCTGATTGAATTAAAGTATCTTTATGCACATCATATTTGCATTACTCACCAACAATGAAGGCCTCTATCATGACTCTGAGATGGGCGCAAATTGGATTATCAATATTTTTTGTAAAGACGATATCCAAACCCTTGGTTTAGTATAAGATTGGAGGTCGAAGACATTTCAGTATGAAAATAAGTACCCCCCCCAAGGGAGGAGCACATGTTCCGGGTACACCAAGAAATTTCTTGATGCTTGTATATAGACATGTAGCCAGTGCCGGAGCCACTTGAGGACCATATAATGGAAACGGGACCGTCTTGATATTTTCGTAAAATTTCTTCACATATATGCAGCTAGATTGATGTGTAATTCATGCCTTCAGTTACTTGGTGGAAATGGAATGCATTCTTGCATTAAGGCTTTGCCTTTTCAATTTAATGAACTTTGTGTTTTGCGGGGAAAAAAAAAAAATTAAGCTGAACAGGATACACATGACGAGTTTTCTCCCTTCGTTACTGATATTAGTTGCTGTGTTTATGGTAGCAGAGTGGGTGAGAAGGTCCAAGGGGATGGATTCAACACAACAACAATGGAAGGATGATTGGGATGATGATGATTTCTCTCTGCAGCTGAAGACGGAGCTCGGGAGCAACGCTGAAAAGAGCTAATTAAGTTCATAAACTAGTATATATGCCTGTGATTCAGTGGATAGCCAAGCCCTCTCGTTTAGAAACTCCGAAACTATAGTAATTTCGGTTCTTGGTTAAAATAAACAGGGTATTTCTTATTTGTAAGATTACAATGACTGAATAGGCCCGGTACTATGATTCATGATACTGTGTATCACTTAACTATACTCTCTAGAGTCTCAATTATCATGATTCATGACGACAACTATATATCACTTAACAATACTCTCTCTCTCTCTCTCTCTTGTTTCAATTATCATGATTCATGACAACGAATATCATTTAACTATACTCTCCCGAGTCTCGATTATCATGGATGTGGCATGTTACATATACCAAGTTGTCTGGATACATCGTAGTCTTGACCCTTGAGTGTCAAATGAATTGCTATGACGACATCCTTCCTTGATTTACCTACAGGATCCTCAGAAACTTGGATCTTGGGCAAAGGGGCCAATCCAATATGCCAACCCTTGGGCAAAGGTACATTCTTTTTTCGTGCGTTGTTGTCAAACAAATAGAATTTGTTTGACTTTAATTTGAAGCCAAATTTTTCTTTGCCAATCCAATGATTAACGAACTAGACTTTATGCAAAGCATCTTTTTTCACATAGAGCGAATTTTACCATTACCATATGATTTGGAATTGGTCATAGTCTGCCAAGAGGGTAACAAAGCACTGGATCAGGATCCCTGTCGGATCCTCTTTGTGGGGATCACGGAGATCAAACAATCATATCCGTTTATCGTACATCGTGCAGTCAGAAATCATTTAAATTTTAAAATTTAAAATTGAATATAAATAATACCTAACGAAAACTGACCGCATGGTGTACGATGAACGAACATGATTGCTTGATTCCTGGGATTCCCGCAAAGAGAATCCGGCGGGAATCCTGATCCCAAAGTGCCTAAGGATTTTCTGCCATACTCTTTATATATATATATGGGTAAATCTCTGTTTACTACCATCATGTTTCGTAGTTTTCAACATTTAGTACATCAAATTTTTTTCGTCCCAGAGTCATACCTAAAGTGTAAATTTTGGGACAGTCTCATATATCCGTTTGTCAAACTGTTAATTCTCCCGTTAAGGGATGACGTGGCGCCCATGTGGACAATGACTGGGCACCACGTGTCATTAAGAGGTCCACGTAGATTTGTTTTGTTTTTTTTCTATTTTTTTTCTTTCTTCTTCTTTCTTTCTTCTCTTCTGGGCACCCACCCATTCCCCCTCCCTCCCGACCCCCTCCCTCATTCTCCCCCATTCTCTTCCCTGCACCCATCATCCCCGCACACCCACCCATTCCCCTCCTTCTCCCTCTCTTCTCTCCTCTGCACTTACCAATTTAACCCGATTGCTTCTGCGATTGGGAATTAGGGTTCTTGGGTTGCGTTTCATATTGGGATTTTTGTAAAATCGAATTGGGTTTTGATTATTGGGGTTTAAGTTGTGGTTGCAGATGGCCCGTACCAAGCAAACTGCTCGGAAGTCCACTGGAGGCAAGGCTCCAAGGAAGCAACTTGCTACCAAGGTTCACATATACCTTTTGATAAGTGAATTTTATATTATATATTTAACCCTATTCTTAGTATATTTTGGTTAATATTTTGGAAGAATTTTGATACTGTGAATTGTATTTTCAATATAGGACTTTCGACTTCCTCTGGAGCAAAACGTGGTCAAATGGACGAATTTTGGAGTAATTCCAATTAGAAGACGTTCGTGAGTCACTTAGCTTGGTCGTATCAAAATTTGGGATTTTTCCATCACCTTCTTCAAACCCTAATCTTTACCCCCTTTAATCCGCTTTGTTTTCTTTCAATGTGTTGATTCTATTTGTGTACCTTTTGAATTGTGGGTTGTGTTTGGTTTCTTTGATTTCGAACTGGGTTTGTGGGAAAAGATTGGATTTTGAGTTGTGGGTTGTGTTTGGATTGTGGGATTGTGTATTGGGTCGGTGGAGAAATGTCGAGTTCGTCGGAGACTGAGGAGGTTTCAGGCCAGAGAGCGATGAGGACGGCAGAGAAGCCGTCGTACTTCACTCAGACATGCAGCATGCTTTGCCAGTACCTCAAGGAGAAGGGCGGCTTTGGAGATCTGAATCTTGACATGGCGTGTAGAGGAGAGAAGGGAGGGAGAAGGAGGGGAATGGGTGGGTGCCCTTCTGAAGAGAAGAAGAAGAAAGAAAGAAAGAAAGAAAGAAGAGAAAAAAAAAAAGCAAGCAAGCAACCATGTGTGCAAGGAAAGAAAGAAGAAAGAAAGCAAGAAGAAGGAAAAAAAAAATAATCCAAAGTGAACCCTTGCTCTGAAGAGAAGAAAGAAGAAGAAGAAAAAAAAAAAAAAAAAAAAAACCCACAATGAACCCCTGCTCTGAAGAGAAAAAAGAAGAAGAAGAAGAATAAAAAAAAAATTCCACGACCCTGAAGATAAGAAAGAACGAAGAAGAAAGAAAAAAAAAGAAAAAAAATCCACATAGACCCTTAATGACACGTGGCGTCCAGTCATTGTCCATATGGGCACTACACCATCACTTAACTGGAGAATTAACAGTTTCACTAACGAATGTATGATACTGTCCCAAAATTTACACTTTAGGTATGATTCTGAGACGAAAAAAACTTGATTTACTAAATGTTGAAAATCACGAAACATAAGGGTAGTATACAGAGATTTACCATATATATATGGTGTGATGGATTCAGATTTGTGGACACCAAAAGACAAATTATAAGCAGCGGGAAGGGATTCGATTTTTTGTTGCAGCCAAGATAATCAATGTCGTTATCGGCGTTCCTCTTCATCGAATTTTTCTGCAAAAATCAGAATTAAAAACGTTATTTAGGAAAAAATAAATATAAAGTTGGAAGGGATCGATGCAGGAGGAGTTGTGGTTGTGATTGCCTTGGCAGCGCCAACAGCTCCGGCCCACCACCAGCTCACGATCTTGGATTTGGAATTCTCCGAGAAATTGTAATGGGGAAGAAGAAGATGAACAGTTCATCTTCTTCTTTTTCTTTTTTCTTTTGTAAGTTTTAATTATATAAAAATTATTTTATATTCTTAAATATTTCAAAAAACTGATGATTCACTTTATTTTACCATTTAATTATACTTTTAAATTGAATATGAACAAGTTAAAAAAATAAAATAAAATTGTCCCGTTTCATTTCACACATAAACATTGTACCAAATAACAGACGAAACATGGACATGTTAGTCATTTAATCTTTTGGTTCCGTGCCGTCATGCACTTACCAAACGCAGAACGGAACAATCGTCCCGTTCCGTCCTGCGCGTACCAAACATAAGGTTCCGTTCTGTCTCGTTCTGTCTCATCCCGTTCAGTCCCGTTCCGTCTGCGTACCAAACGGTTAGGGTCTCTACCATTTAAGCGGTTGCTAGCGAGTAACCCTCCACCTGCGCGTGAACATAAGGGTAGGGCACCTAAATTTGGGAGAGCTTATTGTGTACGGCAGCCAGAATGACGAGAGTGTGGGACCATGTGGGGGAAGTGGTGGGCCTCACTAGCAAGGGCTCGGGTACGGTGGTTTTTGTGTCTATGATCGTAGGAATCATTTATCCGGGTTCCCGACCACACATAATTTTTCTTGATTCGAAGTGGTGTGATGGAGTGGTGAGACCATAAGTGGGTCTGATTATCATGGCAAATCAGAAGCGGTGAAATAAAGGAAGAGTTTTTGTGTATACGTCCATATGGATAAAGTAAAGGAAGAGTTTTTGTGTATACGTCCACATGGAAACAGTGTGAGTGCATGGAATGTTGTCTCTTTCTCTTGGATTTGGTAATTTGGATTAGTCTTTCTTTTGGTAGGTAGTGTGCATGCATGTTGCGTACGTCCACCCACACGATCGATCGATAGTTCATAGAGTTAGAGAGAGGAGGGTAGTTAGAGGAAGTAATATATTTATGGGACACTATGATGTTGTTCCTAACCCTTAGTGTACATTGTTTGAGATCCTATTAGTTTTCAAATTTTGATCAAAGTCATTTGACTTTGTACCCATCAACATATTAACATTAGGCTTATTATATTAACACACCACAAATTGTTGAATAAACCTCACATACTTAATACACCCCACATTTGCTTTTTCACTTAAAAACTATTTTAATACACCTCACATATTAATACATAATTATGCAAGAGTGAGGTTTTTCGGTTTGAATGACAAAACAAGAGCACTTTTGCTCATATAATATTTGATATAGAGTATACGCAGTATGAAAGTATGTTGGATACTAGGAACATATATTTTCTTCAAAAATAACACGTATGTATTATATAATTGTAGTCTGCAACTTAACAAACGAATCACTTGAGTGGGGGCATATGCCCCAGTGAGCCTTCAATGGCTCCGTCCTTGCCCACATGTAACATTAGCTTAATACATAACTGATTCACTAAAACCAAAGAACCACTAACCTGAAGAAACCATTGGCTATAACATTAGTATAGTTTATCTGGATTGTTTAGCTACATTCCTTATCATACACACCCTTTGGCAGCTTACAAACAAAGTCATACTCGAACTCTATAACCTCAGACCTTAGATACACGTATTAACAAGTGTGCAGCTCTCATGACGAGTTTTCTCCCTTCGTTACTGATATTAGTTGCTGTGTTTATGGTAGCAGAGTGGGTGAGAAGGTCAAAGGGGATAGATTCAACACAACAACAATGGAAGGATGATTGGGATGATGATGATTTCTCTCTGCAGCTGAAGACGGAGCTCGGGAGCAACGCTGAAAAGATCTAAGTTCATAAACTAGTATATATGCCTGTGATTCAGTGGATAGCCAAGCCCTTTCGTTTAGAAACTTCGAAACTATAGTATTTACTGTTCTTGGTTAAAAGAAACTGGGTTTTTTTTTAAAAAAAAAAAAAACTGGGTATTTCTTATTTGTAAGATTACAATGACTGATTAGGCCGGCCGGTACCATGATTCATGACGCCGTGCATCACTTAACTATACTATCTCAAATCTCAATTATCATGATTCATGACAAGTATCACTTAATAATACTCTCTCTCACTCGTTTCAATTATCATGATTCATGACGATGAGTATCACTTAATTATACTATCTCGAGTCTCGATTATCATGGATGTGGCATGTTACATATACCAAGTTGTCAGGATACATCATATTCTTGACCATTGAGTGTAAGATGAATGTGCTATGACGACATTCTTCCTTGATTTACCTACAGGATCCTCAGAAACTTGGATCTTGGGCAAAGGGGCCAACCCAACATGCCAACCCCGTGGCACACAATTGTTATTTGTAAAAGTAAATAAGCAACCTGTTCCGTTCCGCAGAGTCAGCTGCTTTATTTATTTTGCTAGCCATTAATCCGTCTAGCGCCATTTGGTTGGGGTCCGCCCCGAGGGTGATGTATATTTTATAGTCTCGAACGCAATCAGTGTGTCAATCATTCTTCTCTCATTAGAATTAATTTCATAATCTTTTAATTTAAACGAATATAAAATTTAAACAAATACCAAATAGAATTTGTTTGACTTTAATTTGAAGCCAAATTTTTCTTTGCCAATCCAATGATCAAGGAACTAGACCTTATGCAAAGCACATTTTTCACATAGAGCGAATTTCCCGTATGATCTGGAATTGGTCATAGTCTACCAAGAGGGCAACAAAGCGCCTAAGGATTTTCTGCCATACTCTTTAAATTGGACCACTACACGCGCGCGCGCACACACACACACACATATATATATATATAGGGGTGTGATATCCACATAACCTTCTAATTTTCAGCCGTCGGATCGGATGAATTGAAGAAGATCAACGGACATAAATTAACAAGGGATATGTGAGAAGTAATTTGAGATGTGTGGATAGCACACTCCTATATATATATATGATGGATTTAGATTTGTGGACACCAAAAGACAAACTACAAGCAGCGGGAAGGGATTCGATTTTTTGTTGCAGCCAAGATAATCTCAATGTCATTAGCAGCGTCATATTTATTTTACACATGGTAGATAATTACTTTAGTCTAAAGAAAGGTTTGAAATTGGCACTATTCAAATGAATAGTGTTTCAATCCGAATTTCAGATTAATTACAACCATGCCATTGAGTCTTTCTGCCCCCTGATTTAACGTTATTTGCAAAATTGCCACTGGGCTTCAGAAAAGGGTTTTGGGCTGGATGTGGCCCTTCGCTCAGGGAGAGAGACAGAAAGGGGATGGAAGGGTTGACATGTTGGAGGGAGAGGATTGTTGGGATTTTTGGCTCGGGGGTGGATGGGTGTGGTTGTAGGTGATGCATCGGTCAGAGGGTTGTAGAGGGAGGAGAGGAGGGGGACAGAGGGACTGACAGATTGGAGAGAGATGGGAGCTATGGGTTTTGACTGAGTGGGAGAGAGATTTAGGGATTTTGTCCAATTTTTTAGAGAAGATGGACATAGGGAGAGAGAGGGTAAAAAGCATGAACGCTCTTCTCTTCTCTTCTCTGCTTTGAACTTTGAAAAAAGAAAGAAAAAATGGCTGCTTTGCGTCTCGGCGGCGGGTGCATTGGCTTCTCCACTCGGTGATGGCTGTCACACTTCCAATAGGTTAGGCCATCTCCAACCGAAGGGTCCAGAGGGCCAGAGGGCCGAAAATAGCCCGAAAACCGTCTCCAACCGAGGGCTAGCCAGAGGGCTCTGGAATCTGGGAGGGCCCCACGGAATCGGAGAGGGTTGGAAGGCTGGCTGCATGCAGCCAGCCCGGGGCTGGCCATTTTTTTTTTAATGTTTTGTTATAACCGACAGAAATACATTATATTACTTAATATAAATGTATTACTGTTGGTTAATCGACAGTAATACATTTATACTAAATAATATGAATGTATTCCTGTCGGTTATAAACGGCAGGATTTAAAAAAAACAAAATCAAATGCAACGGCTAGTTTTTTTTTATTTTTTTTACAGTTTTATTATTATTTTTTATTTACAAAATTTTTCATATAACTTCTATTTTTTTTCCTATAACTTATATTTTACAAAATTTGGTTCATATTTTTTTTTAAATTCCATTTTTTTCCTAAATAACTTCTATTTCACAAAATTTGTTTCATTTTTTTTTAAATTCCATTTTTTTCCTATAACCTCTATTTCACAAAATTTGTTTCATATATTTTTTTAAATTCTATTTTTTTCCCATAACTTCCTAAGCCATTATACAACATTAAATTAAATTAAGTAACATGAAACAACATTAAACAATATGAAACAACATTAAATAACATTAACCAACATAAAAATTATACAACATGAAACTTAAATAATAAATTATGTTTGGCCCTATGGCCCTCGGTTGGAGACGGTTTTTTGTGACATGGCTAAAACGAGCCATCTGGCCCTCGGTTGGAGACGGAGGCAAATATGACCCTGTACTGTTCATTAAAATATTAATATCTTGGAGAATCTTGGAGGGCCAGAGGGCTCTGGCCAGTGGCTAGCCATCGGTTGGAGATGGCCTTAGTGGGTTTCTCTGGATTTTCGTTTTTCTCTATTGGGTTTCGATTATTTCTCAAGTTTTTGCGTTTCTTGATTTGCTATTTGCATTTGAACATAAAGTTTTTATTTGCTCATGAATCTGATCTGCCTTTTTCAAAGATTTCTCTAGTCAGAACTTCAATCTACAAGCTTTGTGGCTGATCAGAAGCTACCGTATTTGGATTTTGCTGGTAAGCATGAAATTATATATATATATATTAAGTTTATATAATTACATGGGTGTTCTTTGAGTGCTATGTATGTATATTTCCTAAAAGAAACTGATTTCTCGCACTATTTTCTTATTCTGCACCTTTGTTGAATTTTTGTCCTTTACTTTTTTTATTTTTTTATTCAATTCAAATGACCAAAATAAACAAGAATGTATATGGAGAATAATGAGTATGAGGAAATCAGTATCATTTGCTAAAATGTCTATCTGGTGAAGTGTTCAAAAGCCTTCTGCGAACTGATTTAATAGGTTGAATCTGTATCCAAGGTTTTCTTCCAATATGGTCTGAACTACTTTGTTTAATTAACGAAAATAGGTCACTTCTCTCTATGGTGGTCCCTTAGAGTTTATGTTTATCGTGGAAAGCACAAAAGACCCTGCTTATCGGGTCTGTATCTATGCTACTATCAGAGCCTAAGGTATACGCAACAATAATCATGGTTTCTTTAATATAAGAAGAACATCTAGGACAAGTCATATATAATATATGCTTGGAAGCACAAGTTTTAATGCATAACATTTTTTAGGTTACATGTGTTCCCATAATGATCTGTTTTAAGTTCAACTTCATTTCCTTGTAGGACGAGGTTGATGCTAAGATTGTTGTGGCTGGTATTTCAACAGCCTGCAATCAAAAAATTCAAAACCGATTGGTATGTAGCTGATTAAAATAATTTACGCTTTGCTACCATGCTTGTGCAATAGCAAGGTCTTGCACAGTTTAAGTGTTATCTTATCAAATCATTATGTACCTATAATTGTTCTATACGACGAGTTTCTTTTCTTTATGGAATACAGGAATATAAATTTATTACAAAGTCTTAATGGTGTAGGGTATATGTAAATGAATTCAATTAGAACTCACATTTTTGTTTTCTGTTTTGTAGCTGCCTTGATCATTAGTTGGTGATATTTGGGAGATTGGGTCATCTGGTTGTTTGGATTTAAGTGGGATTGAGGTTATCTTTGCCGCTTTTTGTGATTTGGGTCTGGGTTATGGTCAATTTATTGCTATTTATTCTGGGTATTTGCTGAAATTTGTGTTCAATTAGTGTGAGTTCTGTAATTGGTTTGTGTTCGTTCATATAACCTTCTGTTATTGGAATGTGATCGAATCGTGCGTTTGGGTTTAGGCTTATCTTGCGTTTGGGTTTGGTTGCAGGAGCGGGCGGCGGTTGGGCTCGAGCAGGGTGGGATCCACCAGGGTTCTGGAAATGGGGTCGCCATAAGCACTGGCACTTTGAGTGGGAACGAGAGGCTTCCGGGGTCTGTCTTGCTTGCCTGGGAAAGGCTGCTGGAGAGGCTGAGACGGATGCCTCCTTCAGAAACCAGGTCAGTTTCCTGCTGCTCGGCGACTTAATGTGTCCAAATTGTTTATCTTTTGATGAAATTAGCTGGCTTTATTTTCTATTTTATTTATCTGCATATTATTTTGCTTTGTTGAAATTTCGACTATAGTCATGGTCACATGGGCGCCCAGCCCAACCCAAATTAGCTGAGGATATTTAAATCTTCACCATGGAATTATAGTACCCACTTACAGTTGTGAATACTGTGCAGGCATGGCAGGAAGAAGTGGACCGTGCACGCCAGGGTCAGACGGATGAAGAGGGCAAGCTTTCTTCTTTGGAGGTACGTGTCCTTTGTTTATTGCCCAACTGTGTTGTTATTATCAATTTGTAGCTTTGCGTTCTGAATTTTTTGCTTTATCAAACAACCTTCTTGAAATGGTCGCTTTCAGGCCGAAGTCCAAAAAATGAGAGTTGAGATGGCGTCCATGAAGAGGGATGCAGAGCATTACTCGCGCCAGGTGATATCAGCTTCCTCCCTTTTCGTATATCTTCATATGAAGAGTTTTACTAGGTTATATTGAGCACTATGTTATTTATAGGTTGTATTTTCCATTTTGCAAGAGCACATGGACCTAGAGAAGCGCTATCGCGAACTCACTGATCTGCTGGTAATGTCACTCAAGAACACTTATTTACATGGTCAGATATCGCATCTTTATGACACTTCTTATTCCATCTGTTTTCATGTTTCCATTTCCTTTTTCTGTTTGTCATACTTTAACTGCTTTATTTGTGCAAGCTGCTATTACGCGCTTGAATGCATTTTATTACTGGCGGGATGCGAAGAAAGCTAGATATATGTGCGGTTGGATACGAATATATTTGTGTTATTGGATAAGCATCGGCCAATTGGAAGGCTATTGACTTTTCTTATAAAGAAATCAGTCATCTTCTCATTTTCAATGTTGAAGATTTGGTTGCGTTTTAATGTTTATAGGCCAAGACGAAAGGAAAAGATTAGGCTAATTGTTTATGAGCCCCTAAAATTTGTAGTGACCTATTGGAAATTATATAATATTTTAGATGTCCTAAAGGTTAACGTGCCAAGTCATTATGCTGGTACTATTCTGTTTTAGTATTTGTTGGATTAGAATTTACTCATTGGTTTAATTTAAGTGAGTAATAATTTTGACTCCTAATAAATATTTAGATTGCTAAATCAAAGGGCAGGGAGGGAGAGTCGGAGAAGCTCTTGGATTTCCTATTTTATTAGATTTGGTGGTTCATATGCAGATAATGTATTTCTGATTTGGATTTCCTATTTTTTAGAGAACAGTACTCTCTCTGGTTCCTCCTTGCATATTGATAATTATATATTTGTGTGTGTGTGTGTGTGTAACTATGTATATATAATATATCATGTTTTTTGCGTTGTACATGTTGTACAAATGCAAATATGATGTTATATCCCCCCTGAGGTGCTGAAACTCACATATCATATAGGATGCATATGTTGTTTTGTTTTATTGAACTGGACTAACAAAATTTAGAGTTTCTATTTATTTGATTTGGATATGGTGTAAATTTGCTCCCTCTCTTAATTCAGGTATTGAGTATATCCCTTTCTGCCTTGGGATCTTTGAAGTGGCTTCAGAATAATAAGCCTAAGACGCAGGTTCCTATAATATTCATGTGTAGGAATTGTTCAAACCATCCATCTATCTGTTTGGGCCCAAAATATCAATTTGGGCCGAGTACAGAACCATCTCGGCCCGGAAGACCTGACAACAAGGGAGCCTCGGGTCGCTCGGGTCGTGGGCTTCTAAAACTAGGCCGGCTAGGTTATTTACGAAGACAAATCCTGGTACAACAAGGAGTCTCGGCAAGTATGATAACCCGGAAGGGAGCCGACTAAAAAAAGGGACTAGGTTCACAATCCTAGTCAGGATAGGACTGGTCGAGTGGTTGTTGATCCGGAGAAGAAAGCCTAGTTCGAGTAGGATTGTAACTCAAGGTCCAGTGCTATAAATAGGGGAGGCTGCAAGCCAGTAAAGTCCCCACAAAATCAATACAAAATTGCCCTGCGCAAATCCTCAACAACTTGAGAACTTTTTCTTTTTCTTTTTCGCTGACACATCTTCCGTTGGCATCAACAGCACTGTGAAAGCAACCGGTGATATCTTAAGTCGGCATAGATAGCTCTGTCACCGTAGAATTGGCCGAACTCGCAGTACCTTCCGTTGGCATCAACAGCACTGCGGCGGGCACGGTCAATTGTCTATCCAAGTCTCGGTCGAGAAGGGTTTCTAAATCCTTTTTGGTCGAGGTCATCTCATTAGTCTTCTCGACGAAGTGAGGTGTTACAGTTATTACATTCGGCACATTGAAAGCCGAATTCGATTTGTGAGCTTCGTGATAATAGTAACCTTGTCTTCAGGTTTGAGAATCCAGGAGGCCGAGACGTGTTCCTTTCTCGGCCGCAATCGCAAGACGCAGAAGTCAGTAGCGCGACCCAACGCGACATCAACAAATTTACTCCTCGGCCGAGCTCGGCCGACGAGTTGGCACGCCCGCATTCACCGAAGGACGTAGTTAGCTTTTAGATTACTCGGCCTGCGCGCCACGTAGGCTTTGTAGTTTTTAGGGTCAACACTATCATAAGGTCAGCTCCTTAGCTTCCATTTGTTCTACCGGTACTTGAAAAATTATGCGCTTTTAACATTGGTCCATTGCTATGACTATGACACATTGATTCTCTTGATTCTCTTTCGACTGGTTACCATATCGTGTTGCAATCAATTGACAGTCTCTGTGATTAAGTTGCAACTTAAATGTTTTCTTGCCTGCTTCTAACTTTGGGTGTTTTATTCTGCAACACTGTTATTGGGATGACTATGATCATGTAAACACCAATATTCACGCTCTTTATGTCTCTATATACATAAACTCAAGATTTTATTGAACCTGCACAAGTTTATTTGCTTTTCAATGATGTGGTTGCAATGAATCCAAAAGTGAGGAGTTTTTCTAATTCATTAGGAGCTTCAGCTGGTAGGCTCACTGCGGGTGATGCTCGGGAACATTACCCGAGCATTTCCGATTGCAGATTATTTACCATTCTGGCATGCCGCCTCTGAGATAGTGGTAGAGAGAGGGAAAAGGAGAGGGAGGAGTAGGGATCGCTCGGTGAGGGTTTCATGGATGGGAGGTAATGCCGATAAACATAGAGATAGAGATAGAAATAGAGATAGATAGAGGGAGAGGGAGAGGGGGAGGGAGAGAGGGAGAGGGAGAGAGAGTGATAGAGGGAGAGGGAGGAGTGGGGATCTCATCGCCATTGCTGCAGATCCTCGATTTCATGAGTGGGAGAGGGGGGACAGTCAGAGAAAAGAATGGGGGCCGTAGGGATTTGAGGGAGAGGGGTAGGGATCGTGGCTGGGGTCTGGGTTTGTCCCTTTGGGCCGTTTCCGACAGCACCACTGCACTCAAACATTCTCTCGCAGTGGAACTCTCTCCTCCCCTTACTCAATCCTCTGCTTCTTCTCTGATTCATGGTTGGTTGATTTATAAAAAACCTTCGAGGATAAATTTGGGGTGGGATCTGGGTTTTCTCTGCATTGCTTAAATTTTGCATTTTTTTTCTGGATTTCAATTAAGAAATGAATAGATTTGGGGGTTTCTGGTTTTACGTTTTGCTGTTTATATGCTGGAATTACAGGACAGGGAGGAAGACAAGAAGTTGGACCCTGGATGTGCTCTCCTTCGTCCATCCTGCGTCTGCATGTCCTCATTCACAAGATAAGTACCATCTTTATACTTGATTTTCTACTGTTTGGTTTGGTTTTAATTCTCTCTGCCATTCTCACTCCACTCTCTGTCTCTCACTCAGTTTGAAGCTCTTCAACTTTTTCGCACAAATTGCTCGAAAATTCCAGCTCTCAAACATCTCAGATCCCTCACTCACCCTTCTATCATCGACACCCCAAATGTATATTTCTCTCATCGCTTTCAGAATATATATATTTGCCAATGGAAGTTAGTAATTTTGATTGTTCTCTGGGGTTGGTTTTGTTCATGAATAACGTAGTGTGTTTTCGCTATATTTTGGTTTCGAGAAGTTGATGGTTTTAGGTTATGTTATTTTTTCCTTTTTTTTTCTCAATTCTCAGTGAGTGGCACTTTTTCTCAATGGAAGATGATAGTTCAAACGTGTCAATGGTTCTGGAAATGCGATTACAAGTTTACGTTCAATCTACCAACAGCATTTCTATGCACACAACTCAGACACATGGATATGTTCCAATCTCTGCGACAAGCACTACTGCGAGGCCACTACCATATGCGAATATCTTCGTACATGTCGGTTCCCTTTCTCACCCTCTTCATGTTTTGTCCAGTATTATTATTTTTATCCGATTTCATGTGTTTTCTTGACGCTTTTCCGTTATTTGATATAGGTAATTTGTTGTTATGTTTTCATGATCTGGGTCTTTTTTCAATTTGCATTTTGTTTGTCCAAGATTTCTAAGTTTTTGTATAAAAATATAAGAACAAAACTGCACATCGAGGAGTTTATGATGAACTTTTTGGAGTGTCGGTAACACTTCGCTTTAGGAATATGTAAAACTACTAATCATTGTTTGATAATTCCTTACATATGTGTGTAATGAACGACTTGGACATTACCATAAATTAATTTAATTTCTATTGCAGCAAATCTGATCATTTTCCTTGCTAGCGAGGCCCACCACTTACCCACATGATCCCACTCTTTCACACTCCTCATTCTTGTGTGCATGAGAGGATCATGATCAAATTTCAACGGCACCTGAATTTGGGAGAGCTTTTTGTGTACGGGAGCCAGAATGAGGAGAGTGAAAGAGTGTGGGACCATGTGGGTAAGTGGTGGGCCTCACTAGCAAGGGCTCGGGTACGGTGGTTTTTGTGTCTACGATCGTAGGAAACATGTTGTCCGGGTTCCCGACTACATAATTTTTCTTCATTCGAAGTGGTGTGATAGAGTGGTGAGACTATAACTGGGTCTGATTAGTGTGACAAATCAAAAGTAAAAAAAAAAAAAGAGTTTTTGTGTATACGTCCATATGGATTAGCCGGTCTGGTCCGCGGACCTTAGAATTTCTCCTACTATAGCGACTCCAACTCCGCCCCGTTGGAAGCCTTCTAGATCCTGTACACAAGGAGATACGGTGGTAGTGTGAATGCATGGGAACGGTGTGAGTGCATGGAATGTTGTCTCTTTCTCTTCGATTTGGTAATTTGGATTAGTCTTTCTTTTGGGCGTAGGTAGCGTGCATGCATGTATGCCTGCATACGTCCACCCACACGATCGATCGAATAGTTCATAGAGTTAGAGAGAGGAGGTTAGTTAGAGGAAGTAATATATTTATGGGATACTATGATGCCGGTTCCTAGCCCTTAGTGTACATTCTTTGAAATCCTATTAGTTTTCAAATTTTGATCAAAGTCCTTTGAATTCGTACACATCAACATATTAACATTAATGAATTTCCATCTCAATTATTTTATATTTTAATTAAACATTATATTAAATATTGTAATATAGACATCCTTTAGAGCTTATTTTTGGGGAACATTTAAAGCAATTAAATAAAAGTAATTACCACATTTTGTGGGATATAAAATCCCATAAGTTTTTTTTTAAATGAAATGGTAATTTATTTTTTTATTTTTTTAAATGAAACGATAATTTTATTGATATAACATTCCATAAGATTTGAAATTTAACGTTTATGGGATTAAACAACAAACTCCACCCTTAGAAAACCTTCTTAAACCAATGAAAAATTGGTCATTAAAATGTGGAAAATAAGTTATGAATATAATTGTTTTTTAGGGTGATTTTGTATAAAATCAATAAAAAAATTACAATATTAACAATATATCAACAATATTTATATTAATTATAAATAGGTCCATCATGTATTAAGATACTTAAATGCATTTAAAATAAACAAAAATTACAAAATTTGCTACTATAGCTGTCACCCACTTCGATAGACACTCCCTTTCTCATAGCTATTATATTTTGGAATAAGTCAATACAGATCGGACACTATAACATAGTGTCTATTTCCTAATTCTGTTTTGTACATTTGGATCAAACACACATCTGGCACCACTTCAACTGACACACCCTTTCTCATAACTTTTTATATGGGAGACTTTGGATGCGGTCCCTAGCTATGAATATTCTTTGATTAAAACCTTGTTGGTTTTCAATTTTTTATCCAAGTCCCTGAAATTAATGTGATAAATTATTTCTATGTACGTTACTATATTTTTTTAAATTAAAAATTGAAATTTATAGTTGTTTATATTAATGAGATTTTAAATAAAAAACCATAATTTGTGGGATTAAAAATATTAAAATATAAATATACTATTGTGTGTGTGTGTGTGTGTGTGTGTGTGTGTGTGTGTAAACATGGGTACATTCATCAAAATTAATCAAAAAATTATTGTATCAAGGGTACATTCTTCAAAATCACAAAAAAAAAAAAAGAAGATGATATTAGGCTTAATAAAATTAGTAAATTTCTTCGATTAAACTTAACATGGATACATTCTCAAATCAAAGAAAAAAGAATGTGCCCATAAAAGTTTAAAAATGGATTAGAAAAAAATTGAATAGATTTTATATAAAAAATGGTACATTTTACATATAACAAATTGGTTTATTTAAGAATGAGTACATTTTAAAATTAAAAATTTGAAAAAAAAAATACATGATTGGTACATATAATTAGCATGGGTACATTTAGCAAAATTAAAAATGGGTACAAATAAATAAAAAAATATGGGTACAAATACAAATAAAACTTTATAAAATATGGGCACAAAAAGAAATTAATATATGGGTACAAATTAAAACTGAAAAGAAAATTGGTACAAATTAAAAATGGGTTGCAAATTAGAAACGGGTACAAACTAAAAATAAAAATATATGATGAAAAATTTAGCCATAAATATAAATATACTAATTGTAACATTTTTAACATTAAATGAATATATTTAGAAATAAAAAATATTTTATTATTGAAATAATTAATGATGTTATTAATACCAAGGACCTTGATCAAAAAAATAAAAAGGAATAAGATTTTAATCAAAGGAGTAGCAAAAGGAAGGATGAGAACCTAATTTCTCCCCTTTATATTTTGGAATAAGTCAATATGGATCAGACACTACAACACAATCTATGTTTCATGATTTTGTTTTTTTAGGTTTCTTACACTGCGTTACAGTGTCCATTTATTGGTTTAGTTTTTTCCATCACTCACACGCCTACTCGTTTTGTTTTTTACTTTTGGATTCAAAACTTGCTCTGCAATGTCAGTTTTTAGGTTCTGTTTTTTCCATCACTTACATGTCTCCTACGCTTCACATCTCACGAGACTCCTGATTTATACATTTGTATTTGCACAGTGTAATGCAGTGTCCATTTCATGGCTTAGTTGTTTTATTTTTTGTTTTTTTTTGTTTTTAACATTGGATTTAGACATTGTAATGTAGTGTCCGTTTTCTTATTCTATTTCTGTTTTTTACATTTGGAATAAGTCAATATGGATCAAACACTACAACACAATCAATATGGGTCAAAACCTGCTCTGCAGTGTCTTTTTTTAGGTTATGTTTTTACCATCACTTACATGTCTCCTACGCTTCACATCTCACGAGACTCCTGATTTATACATTTGTATTTGCACAGTGTAATGCAGTGTCCATTTCATGGCTTAGTTTGTTTGTTTGTTTGTTTTTTTTTTTTTTAACATTGGATTCAGACATTGTAATGTAGTGTCCGTTTTTTTATTATGTTTCTGTTTTTTACATTTGGATTCAAATACTGCAATGATATGTCTTCCTAGCATTACCCATTGGACAAATTTATCAACATCATTTATTTATTTAAATGAAATGTCTACAAATTTAGTTTTCATAGCATTACCCATTGGACAAAATTTACAAACTAAATGGTATGTCATCAATAGGAAATGAGCACGTTTTTCGACTTTTAAGTAATAATTCAATCATCAACTTCTATGTCTTTTAACTTCCAAAATTTCATCTACAAATTTAGTCTCTCTCGTATTACCCTTAGCTAATATATCAACTGCTATATATACAAGCTTTTCAGTGCATTTCACCTAATTAGATACAACATGGATTGCAACAACAACTAATATTCATAATTTGGGTACTTGGGGATTGGAGATCGAGGCTCCCGGAGATGAGCAATGCACGCTGATGATGAAGGGTGAAGTTTTCAGTATTATGTTAAGAATAAGTGTATTTTATATGCAATATCATTGAAAGGGTAATAGAGATATCAAAATTTTAAATCAAATTAATTTTTAAATCAAATGATGTTTTACCAATAGAAATTAAACACGTTAATCAACGTTTAAGTAATAATACAATCATCAACAATCACATTATTTGGTTTTAAAAAATTGATCTTCTTAGCATTATCCTTAAATGTAAGAAGTATGTGCATACTTAATGTGTAATTTAACGAATTATTTACACTAAGAGGTGAGGGGGCGGGTTCAGCTTCATAATTGGCTAGCAATAATATGGTTCAAATCCACCTTTGGATAATGCTAGGGATACCAAAATTTTAACCAAATTTGCAAATCAAATAATGTCACTAATAGGAAATAAGCACGTTAATGAACATTAAGTAATAATCCAATCATCATAGCCACATCATTTGATTTAAAAATTTGATATTCCTAACATTACCCTTTAATGTTTTACCTATACTTTCAATTTTGACCCTTCCCGCACAATCTTGTATAATATAGTTCCAAATAAAATTCTTGGAGGACGTACCTCAATTACTATTCATCATAGTATTCAAATTGAATTAATATGGATCATATTATTGATCACCAATTGCAGATCAAATTACATGAAAAAAATTTCATGCGACTTGGATGATTTAGATTGATTGGAATTATTATTTTTATCATGGTCATATGAAGACAATTCAAAACTTGTAGTATTTACTGCTACAATATCATTTACCACATTGTGTGGCCTTGAAACTGCCTTGGATTTGTTCAGGTTGGAACAGCCTAGCTTGGATGAGATATCCAAGGGCACCATGCAGGGAAATTCCATTTTGAGGAAAGGAAATTCCATTTCTAGTTTAAAGCAAAACTATTGAGAAAAAGGCACTGAACCCATGTGGCCAAATCACCTATGTAAAACCATGGATGTGCATAGCTACAACATATTATTTGTGTCCGTTCCGCAATCTATTTATTGATCTTGATCGGAATTAATTTTTCGTTATCATTTAATTAGTATATATTCATGTTATTACAATCCAGTGATATTCCACTTCACTTATGAGTGAGAGGTCAGGTTCGATTTTTGCTAAAACGAATTTGAATCACAATATTGTTAGCCCATTGTGAGGCAAAGTCCACTCCCTCCCCCCCTTAGTGTAGATAATATCGTTTATTTCAAAAAAAAAATGTATATATTCATAATAAGTATGTATATCAATAGAAGAAAATTGTTTAAAATACTTTAATTTGTTGGAAGTCACCATTTTGGTTTAATTGTTTAATTTTATTGATTCACAAAACATTATGATTATTTCTTATTTCCAGGAAGTACGTATATATATATGTCTCTCTGTATAATGCACACGATGGCTAGCACCGCGACAATTGACCATAAAACAAACATGCATACATTTTTACGTCAAAAGAGAGCTGGAATTAGGATAATATATCAATGTAACCTCGCTATATATGCATGCATGGAGCATATTGGAATCCTATAGCTAGTTCGGTTCTCACAATAATAATATCCGAGCCAAGGAAGGAAGGAGGAGTCCTATATAAAGGCAATTATTAAATCTCAGTCAAAATGTAACTGGTTGGGGACAGCCTTGGCTTTGGGAAAGCCTGCAATAAAAATTCACGTACGCAGAACGGCAGAGAAGGACGGAGATTCGTGTTCCTATTGGTTGCTTTACTTTGGATCTGGCCAGAGGGCCTAGCTCCTCATCGGAAACCAGTGCATTGCCAGAAGGACAATTGGGATTTTAATGGGAGATGGTGACTGGGTTTGGGTGGAGTCAGATTAGATTGGAGTGTTTTGAGTTGTGTTTCCTTAACCATGTGGTATCGAAGAGGAAGAGGACTACTTTTTTTTTTTTTTTTTTAACAAACGTTATCTATACTAAGGAGGTAGGAGAGTTGGCTAAGCCTCACAATGAACTAGTAATAATGTGGTTCAAATTCGCCTTTGGCGAGAATTGAACTTAAGACCTCTCACATACAAGTGAAAAGGAATACCAGTAGACCATAGCACTAAGTCGTTTTTTTTTTTTTCAAATTAAAAAAACTTTGACTTGACCTTCAAACTACTTGCTGAGTAGACTGCTGACTAAGGTTGTCGTTCATATTTACAGTGTTGTCATTTACATGTATGCTTGCATAATACAAGGATCACCAATAAGAAATAAGTACGTTAATCAACACTTAAGTAATAATTCAATAATCAAAAGCCACATCATATGATGTACAAATTTGGTTTAAAAATTTGATCTCCATAACATTACTATTTACTGTTTTTCCTATGCTTTCAATTTTGACCATTCCCGCAGAGACTATATACAATTCAAGTTAAAATACTCAGAGGACGTACCTTAATTACTATTTGTCATAGTTTCACAATAAATTAATATGGATCATATTATTTGCGACCAAATGCAGATCAAATTACAAGAAAACTTTTATATGCTATGAGCATTGGAGGATCAAGATTGATTTAAATTATTATTTTTATCATGTGATCTTATGAATCTAGATCATCGAATGATCATAATATTTCGTGCTATAATATCTATCATTTACAACATTGTGTGGCCTTGGGAACTACCTTCGATTTATTCAGGTCGGAACAGACTTGGAAGAGATATCCAAGGGCACAATGCAGGGAAATTCCATTTTGAGGAGAGGAATGCTAATGGCAAACGGGGTTCCAAATCCAAAGCAAGGGAGAGGATGACGTAATGTTCTAAAGGCGTCCAAATCCATGTCTGGCCTTGGAAATGAGAATGCCAGGGTTCCAGTTAGGACTTCTGGATATTAATTTAATTTTATATTCTTTTAAAAAAAATGAGATGCTAAGGTGGTGGGGTTTTTAATTATTGCCATCCAAACTCCAAAGGCAAGTCCAATATCAAAGCAAGGGTTTGAAAAATCATTCTTACTATTAGCTTGTTGTTGTGTAGATTTCGTAAAACCAACATTTGCATGCAATTGATTAAACCAAGATTAGTCCATTTTGTACATTTTCTTACTACTTTAAAGAAAGGATAATTAGGTTCTCATCCCTCATTTTTACTTTTCATTAATTGAAACCTTATTCATTTTTATTTTTGATCAAGATCCCTTGACTTTTCTTCATGTCATTATTTGAATATTAAATTATTTACAAGTCATTATATGTCAATTTAAAAATTCACGTACGTATAACAGCTAAGAAGGAAGGCAATTCGTGTTCCTATTGGTTGCTTTACTTTGGATCTGGCCAGAGGGCCTAGCACCTCTTCGGAAACCGGTGCATTGTCAGAGTAGAAGGACAATTGGGATTTTAATGGGAGATGGTGACTGGGTTCGGGTGGAGTCAGGTTAGATTGAAGGGTTTTGACTTGTTTTCTATAAACATGTGGCACCGAAGAGGAAGAGGACTATTCTTTTTATAAAATTAAAATGAAATAAAATAAAGTACAAGAAGATCTACAATAAAAACTTCAATTAGGACTTAATCCATATTTGCATATGGCACTTTGTCCCTGGTTTCCTTGCTAAATTGGCCCTTAGTTAAAATCAAAACTTTAATTAGGACTTAATCCATCTTTCTCCCTGTTGATTGAATTCCACTGACTTAATTTAATATGCAAAGGTAGAACTTTCACCCACCACCCACCCACCACATTGACATAGTTATTTTTCAATTCAAAATTAACTTGAATAACCTAGTACCTTTTTTTCCAAATCCAGTAAATTCTGTATTTATTTATAACTGAATTAATGACAGAAAATGCATGCAGAGTTTCAAACCAATAAAAATGCATAGAAAAAAAACTGAGCTAAAAAATGTGTTTGGTAGACACTTAAAAACAACTTATTTTCACAGTTTTGAGTGAAAAAAAAAACTGAAAACGTGAAGCAGCAAAAATGAGTTTATTTCATAGTACAGCAGAAGCAGTTTTTATTCAAAGCAGAGCAATACCAAACCAGCCTTAAGTGGCTTTTTTTATTTATTTAATTTTTTTTCAAATTAAAAAAACTTTACTTGACCTTCAAACTACTTGCTGAGTAGACTGCTGACTAGGACTGTTGTTTATATTCACAATGTTGTCATTTACATGTATGTTTGCATAATGCAAGGGATATCAAATCTTTACACCAAATTTGCAAACTAAATGATGTATCATCAATAAGAAATAAGCACGTTAATCAACACTTAAGTAATAATTCAATAATCAAAAGCCACATCATATGGTGTATAAATTTGGTTTAAAAATTTGATGTCCATAACATTACTCTTTACTGTTTTTCCTATGCTTTCAATTTTGACCATTCCCGCAGAGACTATACAATTCAAGTTAAAATACTCGGAGGACGTACCTTAATTACTATTTGTCATAGTTTTACAATAAATTAATATGGATCATATTATTTGCGCCCAAATACAGATCAAATTACAAGAAAACTTTTATATGCTACGAGCATTGGATGATCAAGATTGATTTAAATTATTTTTTTTATCATGTGATCCTATAAATCTAGATCATCCATTGATCGTAATATTTAGTGCTACAATATCTATCATTTACTACATTGTGTGGCCTTGGGAACTACCTTCGATTTATTCAGGTCGGAACAGACTTGGAAGAGATATCCAAGGGCACAATGCAGGGAAATTCCATTTTGAGGAGAGGAATGCTAATGGCAAACGGGGTTCCAAATCCAAAGCAAGGGAGAGGATGACGTAATGTTCTAAAGGCGTCCAAATCCATGTCTGGCCTTGGAAATGAGAATGCCAGGGTTCCAGTTAGGACTTCTGGATATTAATTTAATTTTATATTCTTTGAAAAAAAATGAGATGCTAAGGTGGTGGGGTTTTTAATTATTGCCATGCAAACTCCAAAGGCAAGTCCAAGATCAAAGCAAAGGGTTCGAAAAATCATTCTTCCTATTAGATTTATTCACTAAGGCATTGAGTTCGTCACAATTTGAAGGGGAATGTTAAAGTCAATGATACAAAATAGGATGGTAAATATTGTATATTAGCCTAGTTATTTACTTGCCTTTCTGGTTTACATCAGAACTTGATTATAGGCTTTACTATGGTCTTATGATATTCCGCTTCACTTGTAAATAAGAGATCTTAGGTTCAAATCTCGTAGATGACGAATTCGATATCAAATTAGATTGCCCATTGTGTGACTTAGCCGCACTTCTTCTCCCTTTAATGTAAAAATATCGACGTACTAAAAAAAAATTATATAACTTGTATGTAAGAAGGCAGCAGCCTCGTTACTGAACATATTGAAAGTTATTCACCAAATATTTTCTCTTGAGATGACGTAAGGTTCTAAAGGCGTCCAAATCCATGTCCGGCTTTCGAAATGAAAATGCCAGGGTTCCATTTAGGACTTCTGGATATTTAATTTGATTTTATATTCTTTAAAGAATGAGATGCTAAGGTGGTTGGGTTTTCAATTATCGCCATCCAAACTCCAAAGGCAAGTCCAAGATCAAAGCAAGGGTTTGAAAAAAGGAAAACTAATTAAAAGTTCAAAAAAAAAATTAGTTTTTAATGAAAAATGATAAATAAAGGTGTAGTGAATAGTACCAGGGAAAAATAAAAATATGGTTTTTCGTTAAAAGTGAACAGTACCGGAAGTGTTTCGTTAAAACTTCCTTTGAAAAATCATTCTTCCTATTAGCTTGATGTTGTGTAGATTTCGTAAAACCAACATTTGCATGCAACTGATTAAACCAAGATTAGTCCATTTTGTACATTTTCTTACTACTTTAAAGAAATGATAATTAGGTTCTCATCCCTCATTTTTACTTTTAATTAATTGAAACCTTATTCATTTTTCATTTTTTATCAATATCCCTTGATTTTTCTTAATGTCATTATTTGAATATTAAATTATTTACAAGTCATTATATGTCAATTTAAAAATGAAATTATTAATCATTTTCAAATATAATGTTTTTCGTATTTTTTTTTCATATATTTCTGTTTATAATTTGTATCCTTTTTTTAATTTGTACTAATACTCTTTTTATTTCTAGTATGTACCCATAATTTTGAATTTTAATATGTACCCATATATTCAATTTAATTTGTACCTATAGTTTTGGATTTTCATATGTGCCCATATTTTTAATTTAATTTGTACCAATATTTTTTTATTAAGGTACCCATGCTAATTATATGTGTTTATTTTATGTTTTAAAATATATCAATAGTTATTTCTTGCACTATATTAAAAATTACATGGGTACATTTTTTTTTTTTTGCTAGAACTATGTGAAGAACAAATTACGCTATTTCTTTATTTTTAAGTAATTGTCATATTTGTAAAAATATTATTTAGATTTGTTTAAATTTCATAATTTGTAGGACATTGAATGCATAATTGCATGACTTAAATCTCTTAAATGATGCTAGAGACCTTGGTCAAATTATTTAAACAAATAAGGTTTCATTCTAACAACTAGGTTGACTTGGGACCGAAACTAAAATGACCATTATTTTAATTATGTAGCCTGCGTAGGTAGTGTGCATGCATGTATGCATGCGTACGTCCACCCACACGATCGATTGATCGATCAATCGATCGAATAGTTCATAGAGTTAGAGAGAGGAGGCTAGTTAGAGGAAGTAATATATTTATGAGATACTATGATGCGGTTCCTAGTCCTTAGTGTACATTCTTTGAAATCCTATTAGTTTTCAAATTTTGATCAAAGTCCTTTGACTTTGTACACATCAACATATTAACATTAATGAATTTCCATCTCAATTATTTTATATTTTAATTAAACATTATATTAAATATTGTAATATAGACATCCTTTAGAGCTTATTTTTTGGGAACATTTAAAGCAATTAAATAAAAGTAATTACCACATTTTGTGGGATATAAAATCCCATAAGTTTTTTTTAAATGAAATGGTAATTTATTTATTTATTTTTTAAATTAAACGATAATTTTATGATATAAAATTCCATAAGATTTGAAATTTAACGTTTATGGGATTAAACAACAAACTCCACCCTTAGAAAACCTTCTTAAACCAATGAAAAATTGGTGATTAAAATGTGGAAAATAAGTTATGAATATAATTGTTTTTTAGGATGATTTTGTATAAAATCAATAAAAAAATTACAATATTAACAATATATCAACAATATTTATATTAATTATAAATAGGTCCATCATGTATTACGATACTTAAATGCATTTAAAATAAACAAAAATTACAAAATTTGCTACTATAACTGTCACCCACTTCGATTGACACTCCCTTTCTCATAGCTATTATATTTTGGAATAAGTCAATACGGATTAGACACTATAACATAGGGGTGGGTTCAAAAAACCGAAAACCAAAAAAAACCGAAAACCAAACCGAACGAAAAAACCGAACCGAATTGAAAAAACCGAACCGAACCGAATTCTTTTGGTTCGGTTCGGTTTTAGTGATCTAGAAACCGAACCAAACCAAACCGAACCGAATTAATTAAATTAAATTTTTTATTTAATTATTTGTTTTGGGTATTATTTTCTAAACCCAATTTGTAAGTTAAAATGTTCTAAACCTAATGTGTTGCCAAACTTTAAGCTCAAAATATTAAAAAAATGCCTATAAAAACTCTAAACCCTAACCTATTATTTCTCCTCCATATAAGGTTCCGGAACCAAACCTCCTCCTGAAGTACCTACATCCATCTCCATAGCACTGTCTACTTCTGCCCCAGCTTTCTTTTCTAAATCTACTCTCATATAACATGTAACATAATCCATAAACATTTATTTCGGGTAGATTACTTGGGTAATTTGTGATGGAAAAGAATCAAACACACACTAAATAAATCCACCCACGCATTACTTTTACTAATCAAGTTGTCAACATGCAGTTACAAGCAAACAACCCTGATCTTTGAACAACATCATACAATTTAACTTTTCTAAGTCATTTGTACGATTTTTGTGTTGTGAGGTTGTTAGTTTGGACTTTGGAAGACTTGATTGATGATTTTAGTTCAACTTTAAATGTTTATTTTCATTGTCTTTGATTCTAGTTAGAATGCTTATGTTATGATTGTGTTGGATATGTTAAAATTTAAAATTTCAATGTTTTTCATTTTTTGGAAAAAAACAAAAAACAAAAAACCGAAACCGAACCGAAAAAAACCAAAAAAAAAATGAACTAAACCGTACCGAACCGAAATTTCGGTTTTGGCAAAAAACCGAACCGATTTGAACCGAACCCACCCCTACTATAACATAGTGTCTATTTCCTAATTCTGTTTTGTACATTTGGATCAAACACACATCTGGCACCACTTCAACTGAGACACCCTTTCTCATAACTTTTATATGGGAGACTTTGGATGCGGTCCCTAGCTATGAATATTCTTTGACTAAAACCTTGTTGGTTTTCAATTTTTTATCCAAGTCCCTGAAATTAATGTGATAAATTATTTCTATGTACGTTACTATATTTTTTTAAATTAAAAATTGAAATTTATTGTTGTTTATATTAATGAGATTTTAAATAAAAACCCATAATTTGTGGGATTAAAAATATTAAAATATAAATATACTATTGTGTGTGTGTGTGTGTGTGTATAATTTGGGTACATTCATCAAAATTAATCAAAAAATTATTGTATCAAGGGTACATTCTTCAAAATCACAAAAAAAAAAAAAAGAAGAAGATATTAGACTTAATAAAATTAGTAAATTTCTTCGATTAAACTTAACATGGATACATTCTCAAATCAAAGAAAAAAGAATGTGCCCATAAAAGTTTAAAAATGGATTAGAAAAAAATTGAATAGATTTTATATAAAAAATGGTACATTTTACATATAACAAATTGGTATATTTAAGAATGAGTACATTTTAAAATTAAAAATTTGAAAAAAAAAATACATAATTGGTACATATAATTAGCATGGGTACATTTAGCAAAATTAAAAATGGGTACAAATAAATAAAAAAATATGGGTACAAATACAAATAAAACTTTATAAAATATGGGCACAAAAAGAAATTAATATATGGGTACAAATTAAAACTGAAAAGAAAATTGGTACAAATTAAAAATGGGTTGCAAATTAGAAACGGGTACAAACTAAAAATAAAAATATATGATGAAAAATTTAGCCATAAATATAAATATACTAATTGTAACATTTTTAACAATAAATGAATATATATTTAGAAATAAAAAATATTTTATTATTGAAATAATTAATGATGTTATTAATATCAAGGACCTTGATCAAAAAAATAAAAAGGAATAAGATTTTAATCAAAGGAGTAGCAAAAGGAAGGATGAGAACCTAATTTCTCCCCTTTATATTTTGGAATAAGTCAATATGGATCAGACACTACAACACAATCTATGTTTCATGATTTTGTGTTTTTAGGTTTCTTACACTGCGTTACAGTGTCCATTTATTGGTTTAGTTTTTTCCATCACTCACACGCCTACTCGTTTTGTTTTTTACTTTTGGATTCAAAACTTGCTCTGCAATGTCATTTTTTAGGTTCTGTTTTTTCCATCACTTACATGTCTCCTACGCTTCACATCTCACGAGACTCCTGATTTATACATTTGTATTTGCACAGTGTAATGCAGTGTCCATTTCATGGCTTAGTTGTTTTTTTTTTTGTTTTTTTTTGTTTTTAACATTGGATTTAGACATTGTAATGTAGTGTCCGTTTTCTGATTCTATTTCTGTTTTTTACATTTGGAATAAGTCAATATGGATCAGACACTACAACACAATGAATATGGGTCAAAACCTGCTCTGCAGTGTCTTTTTTTAGGTTCTTTTTTTTCCATCACTTACATGTCTCCTACGCTTCACATCTCACGAGACTCCTGATTTATACATTTGTATTTGCACAGTGTAATGCAGTGACCATTTCATGGCTTAGTTTGTTTGTTTGTTTTATTTATTTATTTTTTAACATTGGATTCAGACATTGTAATGTAGTGTCCGTTTTCTGATTCTATTTCTGTTTTTTACATTTGGATTCGAATACTGCAATGATGTGTCTTCCTAGCATTACCCATTGGACATCATTTATTTATTTAAATGAAATGTCTACAAATTTAGTTTTCATAGCATTACCCATCGGACAAAATTTACAAACTAAATGGTATGTCATCAATAGGAAATGAGCACGTTTTTCGACTCTTAAGTAATAATTCAATCATTAACTTCTATGTCTTTTAACTTCCAAAATTTCATCTACAAATTTAGTCTCTCTCGTATTACCCTTAGCTAATATATCAACTGCTATATATACAAGCTTTTCAGTGCATTTGACCTAATTAGATACAACATGGATTGCAACAACAACTAATATTCATAATTTGGGTACTTGGGGATTGGAGATCGAGGCTCCCGGAGATGAGCAATGCACGCTGATGATGAAGGGTGAAGTTTTCAGTATTATGTTAAGAATAAGTGTATTTTATATGCAATATCATTGAAAGGGTAATACTAGAGATATCAAAATTTTAAATCAAATTAATTTGCAAATCAAATGATGTTTTACCAATAGAAATTAAACACGTTAATCAACGTTTAAGTTATAATACAATCATCAACAATCACATTATTTGGTTTTAAAAAATTGATCTTCTTAGCATTATCCTTAAATGTAAGAAGTATGTGCATACTTAAATGTGTAATTTAACGAATTATTTACACTAAGAGGTGAGGGGACCGGTTAAGCCTCATAATTGGCTAGCAATAATATGGTTCAAATTCACCTTTGGATAATGCTAGGGATACCAAAATTTTAACCAAATTTGCAAATCAAATAATGTGTCACTAATAGGAAATAAGCACGTTAATGAACATTAAGTAATAATCCAATCATCACAGCCACATCATTTGATTTAAAAATTTGATATTCCTAACATTACCCTTTAATGTTTTACCTATACTTTCAATTTTGACCCTTCCCGCACAATCTTGTATAATATAGTTCCAATTAAAATTCTTGGAGGACGTACCTTAATTACTATTCATCATAGTATTCAAATTGAATTAATATGGATCATATTATTGATCACCAATTGCAGATCAAATTACATGAAAAAAATTTCATGCGCCTTGGATGATTTAGATTGATTGGAATTATTATTTTTATCATGGTCATATGAAGACCATTCAAAACTTGTAGTATTTACTGCTACAATATCATTTACCACATTGTGTGGCCTTGAAACTGCCTTGGATTTGTTCAGGTTGGAACAGCCTAGCTTGGATGAGATATCCAAGTGCACCATGCAGGGAAATTCCATTTTGAGGAAAGGAATGCTAATGGCAAACGGGGTTCCAAGGCCAAAGCAAGGGAGAGGATGACGTAAGGTTCTAAGGGCGTCCAAATCCATATCTGGCCTTGGAAATGAGAATGCCAGGGTTCCAGTTAGGACTTCTGGATATTAATTTAATTTTAGAAAAAATGAGATGCTAAGGTGGTTGGGTTTTGACTTATTGCCATCCAAACTCCAAAGGCAAGTCCAAGATCAAAGCAAGGGTTTGAAAAATCATTCTTCCTATTAGATTGATGTTGTGTGGATTTAGTAAAACCAACATTTGCATGCAACTGATTAAACCAAGATTATTTCTAATTTTACACGTCCATTTTGTATATTTTCTTACTAGTTTAAAGCAAAACTATTGAGAAAAAGGCACTGAACCCATGTGGCCAAATCACCTATGTAAAACCATGGATGTGCATAGCTACAACATATTATTTGTGTCCGTTCCGCAATCTATTTATTGATCTTGATCGGAATTAATTTTTCGTTATCATTTAATTAGTATATATTCATGTTATTACAATCCATTGATATTCCTCTTCACTTATGAGTGAGAGGTTAGGTTCGATTTTTGCTAAAACGAATTTGAACCACAATATTGTTAGCCCATTGTGATGCAAAGTCCACTCCCTCCCCTTAGTGTAGATAATATCGTTTATTTCAAAAAAAAATGTATATATTCATAATAAGTATGTATATCAATAGAAGAAAATTGTTTAAAATACTTTAATTTGTTGGAAGTCACCATTTTGGTTTAATTGTTTAATTTTATTGATTCACAAAACATTATGATTATTTCTTATTTCCAGGAAGTACGTATATATATATGTCTCTCTGTATAATGCACACGATGGCTAGCACCGCGACAATTGACCATAAAACAAACATACATACATTTTTAGGTCAAAAGAGAGCTGGAATTAGGATAATATATCAATGTAACCTCGCTATATATGCATGCATGTAGCATATTGGAATCCTATAGCTAGTTCGGTTCTCACAATAATAATATCCGAGCCAAGGAAGTAAGGAGGAGTCCTATATAAAGGCAATTATTAAATCTCAGTCAAAATGTAACTGGTTGGGGACAGCTTTGGCTTTGGGAAAGCCTGCAATAAAAATTCACGTACGCAGAACGGCAGAGAAGGACGGAGATTCGTGTTCCTATTGGTTGCTTTACTTTGGATCTGGCCAGAGGGCCTAGCTCCTCATCGGAAACCGGTGCATTGCCAGAAGGACAATTGGGATTTTAATGGGAGATGGTGACTGGGTTCGGGTGGAGTCAGATTAGATTGGAGTGTTTTGAGTTGTGTTTCCTTAACCATGTGGTATCGAAGAGGAAGAGGACTACTTTTATTTTATTTTATTTTAACAAACGTTATCTATACTAAGGAGGTAGGATAGTTGGCTAAGCCTCACAATGAACTAGCAATAATGTGGTTCAAATTCGCCTTTGGCGAGAATCGAACTTAAGACCTCTCACATACAAGTGGAGAGGAATACCACTAGACCATAGTACTAAGTGGCTTCTTTTTTGTTTTTCTTTTTTTTTTTTCAAATTAAAAAAACTTTGACTTGACCTTCAAACTACTTGCTGAGTAGACTGCTGACTAAGGCTGTCGTTCATATTTACAGTGTTGTCATTTACATGTATGTTTGCATAATACAAGGATCACCAATAAGAAATAAGTACGTTAATCAACAATTAAGTAATAATTCAATAATCAAAAGCCACATCATATGATGTACAAATTTGGTTTAAAAATTTGATCTCCATAACATTACTATTTACTGTTTTTCCTATGCTTTCAATTTTGACCATTCCCGCAAAGACTATATACAATTCAAGTTAAAATACTCAGAGGACGTACCTTAATTACTATTTGTCATAGTTTCACAATAAATTAATATGGATCATATTATTTGCAACCAAATGCAGATCAAATTACAAGAAAACTTTTATATGCTATGAGCATTGGAGGATCAAGATTGATTTAAATTATTATTTTTATCATGTGATCTTATGAATCTAGATCATCCAATGATCATAATATTTAGTGCTATAATATCTATCATTTACTACATTGTGTGGCCTTGGGAACTACCTTCGATTTATTCAGGTCGGAACAGACTTGGCAGAGATATCCAAGGGCACAATGCAGGGAAATTCCATTTTGAGGAGAGGAATGCTAATGGCAAACGGGGTTCCAAATCCAAAGCAAGGGAGAGGATGACGTAATGTTCTAAAGGCGTCCAAATCCATGTCTGGCCTTGGAAATGAGAATGCCAGGGTTCCAGTTAGGACTTCTGGATATTAATTTAATTTTATATTCTTTGAAAAAAAAATTGAGATGCTAAGGTTGTGGGGTTTTTAATTATTGCCATCCAAACTCCAAGGGCAAGTCCAAGATCAAAGCAAAGGGTTCGAAAAATCATTCTTCCTATTAGATTTATTCACTAAGGCATTGAGTTCGTCACAATTTGAAGGGGAATGTTAAAGTCAATGATACAAAATAGGATGGTAAATATTGTATATTAGCCTAGTTATTTACTTGTCTTTCTGGTTTACATCAGAACTTGATTATAGGTTTTACTATGATCTGATGATATTCCTCTTCACTTGGAAATGAGGGTCTTATGTTCAAATCTCGTAGATGACGAATTCGATATCAAATTAGACTGCCCATTGTGTGAGTTAACCGCACTTCTTCTCCCTTTAATGTAAAAATATCGACGTACTAAAAAAAATTATAACTTGTATATAAGAAGGCAGCAGCCTCGTTACTGAACATATTGAAAGTTATTCACCAAATATTTTCTCTTGAGATGACGTAAGGTTCTAAAGGCGTCCAAATCCATGTCCGGCCTTCGAAATGAAAATGCCAGGGTTCCATTTAGGACTTCTGGATATTTAATTTGATTTTATATTCTTTAAAGAATGAGATGCTAAGGTGGTTGGGTTTTCAATTATCGCCATCCAAACTCCAAAGGCAAGTCCAAGATCAAAGCAAGGGTTTGAAAAAAGGAAAACTAACTAAAAGTTCAAAAAAAAAAATTTAGTTTTTAATGAAAAATGATAAATAAAGGTGTAGTGAAGGGAAATGTAAAAATATGGTTTTTCGTTAAAAGTGAACAGTACCGGAAGTGTTTCGTTAAAACTTCCTTTGAAAAATCATTCTTCCTATTAGCTTGATGTTGTGTAGATTTCGTAAAACCAACATTTGCATGCAACTGATTAAACCAAGATTAGTCCATTTTGTACATTTTCTTACTACTTTAAAGAAATGATAATTAGGTTCTCATCCCTCATTTTTACTTTTAATTAATTGAAACCTTATTCATTTTTCATTTTTGATCAATATCCCTTGACTTTTCTTAATGTCATTATTTGAATATTAAATTATTTACAAGTCATTATATGTCAATTTAAAAATGAAATTATTAATCATTTTCAAATATAATGTTTTTCGTATTTTTTTTTCATATATTTCTGTTTATAATTTGTATCCTTTTTTTAATTTGTACTAATACTCTTTTTATTTCTAGTATGTACCCATAATTTTGAATTTTAATATGTACCCATATATTCAATTTAATTTGTACCCATAGTTTTGGATTTTCATATGTGCCCATATTTTTAATTTAATTTGTACCAATATTTTTTTATTAAGGTACCCATGCTAATTATATGTGTTTATTTTATGTTTTAAAATATATCAATAGTTATTTCTTGCACTATATTAAAAATTACATGGGTACATTTTTTATTTTTTTTGCTAGAACTATGTGAAGAACAAATTACGCTATTCTTGATTTTTTAAGTAATTGTCATATTTGTAAAAATATTATTTAGATTTGTTTAAATTTCATAATTTGTAGGACATTGAATGCATAATTGCATGACTTAAATCTCTTAAATGATGCTAGAGACCTTGGTCAAATTATTTAAACAAATAAGGTTTCATTCTAACAACTAGGTTGACTTGGGATTGAAACTAAAATGACCCTTATTTTAATTATGTAGCAATGTATTTTTTGGTGTTAGAATTTGAATTTTTTTGTCAAAATATTCACAAAAATATTTTACGACAACGTAGTGTTAAATTAACTAAAAAAAAGTTAACAACAAAAAAAATTTGCACCTAAATGAATTATTACATAAAATCGTAAAAACTTCAAATTTATGAATTATTCTACTATAAGGACTCTCCCATTGAAGACGATATTCTTTTAGGGACACGAAGAGTCCCTTTAAGTCCCTAAATGAGTTCCTAAAAGTAGTGGTGAGAGTCCCCAAATAAGGACTCCCATTGAAGATGCTTTAACTCTATGAACTATTCGATCGATCCATTGTTTGGGTGGACGTACGCATGCATGCACGCACGCACACTACGTGCGACCAAAAGAAAGACTAAACCAAATTACCAAATCGAAGAGAAATTAAGAGACAATATTCCATGCTTTCACACTGTTTTTACCCACATATATATATCTGTGTGTGTGAGAGAGAGAGAGAGAGAGAGAGAGAGATTTGCATATGGCACGTTGTCCCTGGTTTCCTTGCTAAATTGGCCTTTAATTAAAATCAAAATTTTAATTAGGACTTTATATCCATCTTTTTCCTTGTTGATTGAATTCCACTGACTTAATTTAATATGCAGAGATGAACTTTCACCCACCACCCACCACATTGACATGGTTATTTTTCAATTCAAAATTAACTTGAATAACCTAGTACCTTTTTTCCAAATCCAGTAAATTCTGTATTTATTTATTTATAATTGAATTAATGAGAGAGAATGCATGCAAAGTTTTAAACCAATAAAAATGCATAGATCATTATCTGTAAATATTTTTCACATATTTTTAATAGACTATTGAAAAGAAAAAAAGTATAGTTAAGTACTTTTCCTCTTTGGCATAAAAGGGTTAATTACCCTACCTAAAGCCAAAGTATATTCATCATCTGATTTTATAGTTGGGTTCCTTTTCAATTGGTCATTCTTGTATTGCAGGCTGAAGCTATGTATATGACTCTTCGACGGGCGTTACGCTTGCATCTTTCCTAATGTTAATACTTAATATTGAAGGAGATTGCAAAATTCCTTATCGGGCCATAAAAAATATATATTCATATTCCTTAAGACATTTGACGTTGTCTTCAACAAATTCTTTATAATATGTACATTTGCTAAAATTGGCCATTTTCATGATTAGTCTTGTATGATTCATAGTGCAGTTGTTCTTAATCAATGTTTGATATATATATATATATATATATATATATATATATATATATATATATCTTTTAGAAGTTATTGTAGATCTTCTTGTACTTTATTTTATTTTATTTTTAATTTTATGAAAAGAATAATCCTCTTCCTCTTGGTACCACATGTTTATGGGAAACAACTTAAAGCCCTTCAATCTAATTTGACTCCACCCAACCTAGTCACTATCTCCCCATTAAAATCCTAGGTTGTCCTGCTCTGGCAATGCGCCGTTTCGATGAGTAGCAGGGCCTCTGGCCAGATCGCTCTCCTCCTTTGCCGTTCTGCGTGGATGAATGTCTTGCAGGCTTTCCAGAGAGAGACTGATCCCAACCAACACTTCACAGAGATTTAATTGCCTTCGATTTGGACTCCTTCCTTCCTTCCTTTCTTGGCTTGGATATTATTAGTGGAGGACGCTCCATGCATGTATATACAGTGAGGTTATATACATTGATTTATTATATATCCTAATTCCAACTCTTTTGACTTAAAAAACTAGAAAACTTCATTTTAATCCCTAAATAAGATTGCTTTTTCAATAATACCGTATGTAAGATTAAAAACTAAAAATAGTCCTCCATGTCGGATTATAGTATTCCATGTCACATGTAATCATTTTTTAATAAATTTATTGCATTTTTAGTTTCCCTATTTACCCTTATTACTCTTTAAAACCAATTAGAGAAACAAATATATAATTAATTTTTCAAGAATGCTTAATTAACTAGATCCATAATTAACATGTTTGTTATAACATAAATCTCCATGTGTTATTCCAATCAAAGAACCCAGAAAACTCAGAAACCATGATCAAACAAAAAAGCCATAAAACTTACAAACCAAAAATCTTGTTGTATTCGGAAGAAAAAAGAAAAAAGGGGCTTTTAGATGCCAAATTGAAGGTGAATCCAGAGATAAATGAAAAAAAAAATACAAATTGAGAAAATAGAATGTGAAATCACAACTAAATTGACCGTACCAAATTAATCGGACATACACTATATAGTACCTAACCGACCATACCGAATGGATAAGACCTAATTGATAGTACCTAAATGATTAAGGTACATTCATATAGGTACTATGATTTAGGTGCATTCATATAGGTACCATGATTTAGGTGCATTCATATAGGTACCATGATTTAGGTGCATTCATATAGGTACCATGGTTTAGGTGCATTCACATAAGTACCATGGTTTAGGTGCATTTGACTTGGTACTATGATTTATGTGCATTCGACTAGGATATATGATTTAAGCACATTAGGACATGGTTTAAGTGCATTCGATTATGTAAAATATATAATTTGGCTATTTATATTTCCTTTATGCTTTGAATGGTGATAATGAATAATTTGAATTAGGTATTTGTTAATTCTTGTAACGTATCACTAATATTTTTTTGAATTATGTTTATCATTTTAGAAAGTCAAACAATAATCAATGCCAAAAAATATGGAGCAAATTAAAATCAAATATTTAATAGGGGCATTATAGGAACCCAAAAAACGCATTAAATATTTCAAAACAAGAAAATATAAATTTTAATATTTATGCTGACATGGAAATTTAGTCAAAGGACTATAATGAATATATAATCTAACATAAGGTTTTAATTGAATTTCAATCTTTATCAAGGATTAAAATGGAGAAACCCCCTTAAAAAACTATCTCTGTTTGTTTTATGATCAATTTTCATGGACTCACGGTACTAGCTAGCCATCGTGTGTATTACACACACACACACACACTATAGTATACATATGTATATATACAAGATAAATTAGGTTCTCATCCTTCATTTCTACTTCTCATTAATTGAAACTTTATTCCTTTTTCATTTTTGATCGAGTCTCTTGACTTTTCTTCATGTCATTATTTGAATATTAAATTATTTACAAGTCATTATATGTCAATTTAAATTGAAAATATGGGTACATATTAAAATTCAAAATTATGGATACAAATTAAAACTAAAAAGAATATTGGTATAAAATAAAGAAAATGTCATTTTGGTTCCGGTCCCTAATCAACCTAGTTGTTAGACTTAGAATGAAACCTTATTTGTTTACATAGTTTGATCAAGGTCCCTAGCATCATTTAAGGGATTTAACTCATGCATTTATGCATTCAATATCCCACAAATTATGAAATTTAAACAAATCCAAATAATATTGTTACAAGTATAACAATAACTTAAAAGTCAATAATAGAGTCATTTGTTCTTCACATAGTTCTTGCAAAAAAAAAAAAAAAGTACCCATGCAATTATTAATATAGTGCAAGAAATAACTATTGATATATTTAAAACATAAAATAAACACATATATATGAGAACCTAATTTATCCTTAAAATAAATACACGAAGTATCTCTTTAGGGACTCACTTTTCGATCCATTGGAGATTCATTTTCTTCCTATATTTATTTTATACTCATTTTATATGATAGTTGTCCCCATTTAGGGATTCCACTGATCAAGATACTCTCAGAGAAAGTAATATATTTATACCCATATGCATGGCACCAATACAAAAGTGACATAGGCATGGTTTAATTTGAAGAGTTTTGCATGGCACCAATATAAAATCATATGAATATCAAACCTTCTAATTAAGAAAAAAACTAAACTACGAACGTTATTAAACCAGATACATAATTAATCATGAGAATGATCAAGTTTAGCGGACATTATTAAACCAGATATAAGTTTAGCGAACTTTATTAAACCAGATACAAATTTAGCAAATACATCATCTGCTATATATGCTAGCTTCTCACTGAAAATCATCTCATTTTCTTTCAAACAGAAAATACATTTGACCTACTTAGATACATCAAAGATATTGCAAACAGAAAATCATCTCATTTTCTTTCAAATTCTTTTGGAAATTCAATACAAAAACAACATACAAATACTAACAGTATGCATGCCCTTGAAAGTTGACACTTTAATTTTATCATTTATTTATTTGTTTACTGCATTTTTGTTGGGTATGTTTCAGCGTAATTTTAAAGGTAAGCAGGCAACAATTTTTATTTGGGAATTTTAACGAAACACTTCCGGTACTGTTCATTTTTAACGAAAAACCATATTTTTACTTTTACCTAGTACTATTCACTACACCTTTATTTGTCATTTTTCATTAATATTAAATTTTTATTTTTTATTTTATTTTGTCATGGTAATGTCCCATGCATATTACACTACAAAAGCTAGCATCTCTAAGTAACGTATACATATTCAGGGCGCGCGGGTTTGGTGATTTTATTTTTTGGAAGAATTAGAGGATCCATGTCAATTAAGGCTGCCTGTCCAAAAGATTGGGTAAGCAATGATCACCCACTGCAAGGGAGATTCTTGCTTTATTTTGGGCTCTGGCTCCCACAGAAGAAGGACAGGTTGAATTAATTAGATTAATGTGGAGATGACTAGTTTGGTGTTTAATTAATAAGGGGAGAGCATCATCAACCTATATATGTAAGCATTCGGATGGCTCAAGTCTAAGACTCAAACATTTCCTCCCAGACAAATCAATTGTATCTTCTCTCCCAGTATTACTCAACAAGTTCTTTCCAACAGCAACCAATAATGCTGAAGTTTGCAATTTCTCTGATGAGAAAAATGGTGCCCGCAGCTGAAGCCAACGTCCCCAGAGCTGGGATTATGGCAAAGCTGAAATCTGGCAACAGTTGCCTGAGAAACAAGAAGCGCGAATTGGAGGAGCACCTGGCAGCGAGGGCGAAAGTTTTGGAAGCGATCGACGACCTAAGTGACCAGGATACTCCCTACGTCACTTCTCTTCAGCATGTCAAGCTTCTGGATCGACTCCGAAGGGGCGATAACTTGGCAGACCAAGGAAAGGGTCTGCTGAACAGCGATGGGACGCCAGAAACGAAGATGCAAGCCAAGATGAGGAGGGAGAGGGAGAGGGAGCTGCCTAAGGTGCCACTGTGGCACGGAAACAAGGTTGTCATGCACACGGATTTGCGCAAACCTGAAAAAAGTGCCATCGAAAAATTCTGCAGAGATAACCGCATTGAAGTCCTGGAGCACAAGGACCTCCCAGCCGGTGTGAGAACCAAATGATATTGAAGGCTTTTAGTGGCTTCCCATTATCCTCATTACCCCCATTATCTATCTATTTATCTGTAGCAAATTAGTAGTTTTCATGTTTAAATTTCCATTGTCAACTTATGATGAGTTTAATATATATGTTTTTAAGTGCAGTGTTAGTTTATTCGCCTTCTTTATTTCGTTGAATTATGTTCAATAAAAAAAGAAATAGACTAACAGAAATAATACAACAACAATAATAATATGATTTAAAATAGAACCCCCTGGCCTTGGCATGCGTCTCGAAACGAACCAAAGAAAAAAGAATTGTTCATTCTGAGGCACTTGCGTGATCTGATTTGCCTTGGGATCGGATCCCCTTTGGATTGATTAATTTGCCTTTAATTTTGGTGTCTGGACTCGGTTTGGGGTTTGGATTTGAACTCCTTTGACAGGAGAAATGGTCCATCCATTTATATCAGATAGTAAGATTCAAATATATCTGCAATCATATTAGAAGCGACGGAATATAAATTCACAGCAAGACAAGGTACGCAGCCACATATGATTTAACAAAGCAAAATCCACCAATGAGAAAAATCCCCGGACACTTTGCCAGTGAGAAAACAAGCTGTTATAAGTCAAACAATTACAAACCACTTTCTATGGCAACCCAAAAATGCTATATAGAAAGTGTTCCATAACATTTTCTCCAATGCTATGTTACCCTGTATAGCACTGATAAACTTTCTAAATGCTAGTAAATGTTATACAATCATTCAACCGATGAAACATTGTCATTTCATCAATCAATCCTTTACAACCATAAAATCTCTCCATTTTTATACAACATTCATCAACTGGTTCCTTAATGTGTTCATTTCAGTACAAAGACAGGTAGTATTAGGAACCCTTCCTCCTCCATCACAATCCCTTACAATAATCCCATCTCCTCCTCCTCCTCCGACAAGACCATTTAACAACTCAGCTGCTTCTTTCGCTCCCCCATACTGTAACAACTTCAGTCTTAAAGCACTTCCTGTAGCTAATGACAATGGATCCTCCTCACACAGCTTCTGCCATATCGTTGCCGCAAAACATTTCGCATACAAGTAGCTATAATAACCTGCGTGCGCAAGCAAGAAATGCCCATTTATCTGCCAAAGGCCATGTACGAAAACAAAAATTCCACATCCATCTATCTAATATCTACACATCCATCTAATCTAATTCCATGTACCTGCACCATAATTCACAAGGTGATTATATCGGGTATGCCAGTGTGTGCCCTCGACGTGCTTCCAACTAGTATATTCTCTTTTAAGATCCGCCACAATGCTACTTGTTGGCGGGGTTGGCTGTTCCCCAAAGAATGTTTGGCCAACAGCAGCATAAAAGGTCTGATCAATAGGAGGAAACAAGAAGCAAGCAAAACAATATTGGTCAATCTTCTCTCCTCTTCCAGACATAATAATTTAAGTGATATATCCATCCTTGTTGATATATAAAGCAAAGACAATAAAATAACAACCTGTCGTTGCAAATCAGTTGCAGCAAACATCTTTCTCGCACCCTGCATTGACGCCACTAGTGCCTCGGGGATGATTTCACCAGTCGAATAGTGTTTGGCAAATCTCCTCAACACTCGGTAATCCAACGAATAGTACCTAGACATATCACCAGAGTTGTTATCTCATAGGTTATTATTATTCAACCAAACATTAAACATTTACACTGCCATTTCTAATACACTGAGAATTCAGAAAGTCACGCACGTTACAAAAGCAGCATGTCAAAACTATTTTCAACCACATTCCTTTTCATATATTCCTACAGAGAAGTATAGATTTTTCATCAGTTAAAAGAATGATGGGGATAACAATCAGAGCATATAACTCACTCAAAAAGGGTTGAAGGCGTTTCTGCAAAATCAAAAGCCACCCTGCTACCAGAAAAATTTTGGTAATCCTACAGCAAAATGCAACAGAAAAATACAAACAACAAATGTATTATGAATTTATGATAAACTAGAGGAGGGGTGATATAGCTTGTTTTCCACAATCTTAAGGAATTTCTGGGATACCGTTCTTGAAAGCAACGAATGAAGAGCATGTCCAAACTCATGAAACAGAGTTTCCAATTCCCAATGATTTAGCCTCACCATTGATGAATTACCCAAAGCTGAAAAACTGCACACAATAGCGACTGCCTACAAAACCAAACCAGAGTCTGAGTCCAATGAAATAACGCATGATGCAGAAAGTCATCGAATGGTAGTCTGCAAATTGGTTCAATTTTTCTCACACAAGGGGGATCAACTTCACATTACTATGTTCCAACATTCAGTAAGAGAGACTCTCCAACATAATCACAAATCATTCATACTCTAAACGCTTTTTCAATGGGTCCAAAAGAAGTATTTGCATTCCCTAATTCCCACACTGTTCCATTCTTAAGAATCTTTTTGCTTCCCCCTTTTCAGGAAAACATTATCAATAATCTAACTGAGCTAAGAATTAAATACGTTTACTCTTTAGAAAGCCGCATAATGTGAAACATAAAAGTTGACGGGAGCAAAAATATTTACGTACAGGAAGTTGATATTCTGTTTCAGAAACCCTGCGACCAGCTTTAATTGCAAAATGGGCACAATCTGGATACTTGCCTTTCCTTGAGTACATATCAAGGTAGAGATACCCCAAATCACCCTGTAACGAGTGCATATATCTCACTGAGTATACAAAACAATCACAGAAAACAAATTCAATACAGTGCAACCATATTGAGCCATGCAAGAGAGTTTTTGCATACAATGAAGCTCTCCCACTGATGCGAGGGGTTCTCATGAAGTTTATAACATACATAGAACACAGTCACACCTATCATCATCAGTGTATGTACCTCTTCAGGATGATGAAGAGACATTTTAAGCACATCTGGGTGCCATGATTCACCAGGTGCTAAAGGAATGCTATGAAGTGTTGCACCAAACAATGACTCCACCAGAACTTTCAAACCCTCAATACATTGAGGGAGAGGAAAATACGATGCCACAACCTGAAACAGTGAGAAGCAGAGTCAACAAACTTCTTTTGCTTCCAAACCCTCGGTATGAAGTGCGAACAAGTAAATCATAGATAGACTATCCCACAAGCATCATAGAAAGCAGAATTTGCGGTTACCAGTTCTTCATGTTAGGAGCAAACAGAAAAGCGTAGCATACCAAAGAGTCCATGTCATAAGCAGAAGACTTCATCAATGCTGTGTAGTATTCCTCATCCCATGGCTCTAAATCTTCATATTGCTCACCACACACACCTCTCTTAAAATCCTTGATTTTTTTAAACTCCTGAAGTAAAAGTAACGTTATTAAGAGGCAAAAGTTGCAATATAATCTGCATCCCAAAATGAAAGAGTAGCGATTCATTCAAACACTCTGTTTCCCAAAGGACAAAATACCTCATCAGCGCTAGGTCTGACCATCTTGCTCATCTCTCTCAAAAAAGACATCACAACTTCTGGTGACGAAGCAATGCTAGACTTCAAACTGAATTCAGCATAAGATCTACAACCCATAATCTGCATTATATAATAAGGATAATAGAGGAAAACTACATCAAACTACGTCCATTATTCCTGCAAATCAGATAATTCCTAGATGTCCACAATAGATCTTCAATAAAGTCACTCAAAATTACATACAACGAATCTAGATGGTAAATGTTCTCATGAGCAACAATTTTAACCTAATTGTGCAAAGGATTGGAAAGGTTCTGAAATTCTTTGTCACCCCCATCGTACTATAGGTGTTTGTACAACATGAAACCTGTAGCACTCTAAAGCTATGCATTTATATAAACACACGTAGATATATAGATATACAGATACGTACATACATATACACACACACACACACACATATACGCAAATATATATATATATATATATATATATATATATATATATGTATGTATGTATGTAGAGAGAGAGAGAGAGAGAGAGAGAGAGAGAGAGAGAGAGAGGATCAAATCAAACTGCATCACAAATTAGAAGTATTTATCAGGCTCCGAATGTGAAGATAACTAACTTGAGCTAGCTCATGACGGGCAGCTATAAGTTTCTCAAGAACATCAAGGTTTGCAAGAGGAACAGAGTTTCCCTTGATATATGTCATTTTCCTAACCTGAAACAAGATTTTAGTTAATTAATAAACCAACATATAATAGAGGAAAAACAAGTTTTCTAAAACAACAATACGGTTACCTCAGCATCTGGTACCCCTTGCAGAACGCAAGACAGAGTATGTGGGTCCGTTGTTATACGAAATCCCTTTTCTTTCATGGTGCCCCTGGGCCTCAATGATTCCGTCGAAATTACAGATGTGGAATGATAGATAGGCTTAAGGAGATGGTGCAATTTTTGGGGGATGCGTGATGCCGGGAAAATATCCACAGCACCTGGGTCAGTGACGATATTTTCATTGTGCAAAAGAAATGTTTAAAATTCTCAAATGTCATAGATAGGTATCTAAGTTTTCCAGTAACGTATGCAATCGTCCAATTGTGCAATGAAATTTTTAATAACCAATAGAGAGAGGCAGGAGGTTATGTATGATGGTTGTGTTGAGCCTACGTGGCGCGCAAGCCGAGTAATTAATAAGCTAACTACGTCATTCGGTTGTGTGCGGAGCGTGCCAACTCGTCGGCCGCGCTCAGCCAAGGAGTAAAATGTGTTGGTGTGCGTTGGGCGCGCTGCTAACTTCTAAGGAAATTGACACATGCATGAAAACGTGTCAATTAACTAGCAACATCATTGAACAAATGTTGCCACGTTTTGTGTAGGTCTCGCCTCCAAGCTTGCTAGACTTATTCATCCTGCGAATTTACATCAAGCACTTAAGCCACCTAGCTTGTTAGCAGTGCAGGTTTCAAACTGAAATAGGGGAGATTACCTGATCCCAATGGATCGCTACTGTACACATACACATGTATATACAAAATATAGACACGTAACAAACATAAAACAAAAGATATTTAATACGTTACGTATTTTTTGAAAACGGAAAACGAAAACTGGCGAGGAAAGAAGAGCCACAACAGAGTCCGATAAAAATCAGCAAAGAGAATCAAACCCAGTTGAAGTTGAAATCAGAGGCACCATCGGCAATGCTATTTATTCAACCCCAGATTCAAATCCATGGCCGCGGTGGCCGATTGGGACGAAGAGAGCCTTCTAATTGCAAGCTGGGTGGTCGACGATACAGCGGAGAGAGATTTTAAACACAGGAGACGCTCTGTCTTGGACTCCAAGGCCCCACCCACCAATTCATCAAGAAGGTATCAAATAATATGGATTATTCAATCTTTCTTGAAAATTATCTTATTCGTCCCGTTTGGATTGAACGATTTGGATTTGGATTTTGCATCTTTTGCTTGTTCTGGTTCAGAGTTGGAATTGGAATTGCCAAGATTGAAGGAGATTTGAGGTTATGGATGGTAAACGGACATTAACTTGCAGTCAGGGGCAAAATAGAAAATTCATTGCTTAGGTCATTTTAATTGGGCTGGTTTAGTATTGGGCTTTGTCCTAATCATTAAATAAAGTTAGTACATGGTTTTTGGTTAATATTCAAAGTTTTCAAGCCCTTATCATTAGTTTTCTATTTTTCTATGCTAGCCAAGAGCCATGCCTAGAAAAATTAATACTGATTAGAGAGCACATGCGCTCATGCGGCGGTGTTGGATTTATTATACTAGTTCGTCATTTTCTACTTTCTCAGAGTTTCTTTGCCCAATTCCCATGGCAATCTTCTTTCATCAATTGACACCATGCTCTAACTTTTTCCACAGTATCATGGAAACGAAGTTAACTCGAACTACATTTCCAACGGGTAAAGAGAGATAGAAAATCAAAAGTTAACTTGTGACTCAAGCCTAACCGTTCAAATATGAAGAAAAAAAAATAATAAAAAGAAAAGGAATCCTACTCCATACTTTCCATCTCTTTCCCACGACCTGTATGTTAAGCTCTGGTCCCCCACCCAGCCCTAGGCGCCCAAGTAAAAGCAGATCTCCTCCTCCTTCCTCCCTATATTATAGTGCAGAGCACTTCCTTCTTCCTCTCCTCGATCAAATTTTGGTTCCAATTTCAAAAGATGATGAAGAAAGCAGTGCAAGACTATCATCTCGGTTTTGAAGAGTGTTTTGGTGGCCACCTACTACAAAATATTCAGCCGGGGAATCATATTGCAAGTAAACTTGAAGGAGTGACATTGGTGACCGACTTCCCCGACAAAATGCTCAAGTTGTTATTGGACAATGACGGCCAGATAGGCCCCGAACATGTCATGGAAGCTGCCCTATCCGGACACAAGTATCAAACTACTCTTGCTGTAGTTGACTGTCAGACTCGCCCACTCAATCCACACTAATTAGTTATCTAGATTAGCTATAATCTATCTTTTTTTTTTTTTTTTTTTTTTTTTGGAGAACCTCGGCGGTACGAGGGAAATTTTATTGATAAGAAAAAAGAAGTTACACCTAGACAGGGGGGGACATAAACCTAACCCCTCATAGAACAGGAGAAAAGAAATACAAAAGAAAAAGGGGGGGACATGCACCTTACCCCTTTCGAGAAAGGAAATGCCGGAAAAAGAGGGGGGGACATAGACCGTACCCCTCTTGGAAAAGAAAATACAAGGAAAAGACTAGGCGGACATAAGCCCAAACCCCTCTATAAACCTTAAAAGGTAATAACCTGCAAAACAAACTGCAAAACAAAAGGGAATCCAAAAATGGTTAGGAAAAGAAAGGAGAAGACACATCAAGAAGAGGAGACAAACCTGTAGGTTGGCATGCCCAAGAAATCTGAGTGCAGAGGAGGGAGGATCTCAATTGGGGGAGTGGAATGCCAGACAAGTGAAGATGATAGAAGCCCTAAGTTGGCTAATTTGTCAGCAACAGCATTCCCTTCTCGAAAAATATGAGAGCAACGAAAAACCATGTTCTGCAAAAGGAGAGTACAATTGTTCCAGCGTGTCTGGAGGGACCAAGGGGGAGAGAAAGATCCAGAAGCAAAACATGATATTACACTCGAAGAGTCGCTTTCAAGCCATAAATTTTGCCAGCCTCGTGCGTGGGCCAATTCGACAGCAAGGATGACAGCATGGAGCTCCGCATAGAAAGAAGTACGATGGCCCAAGCTGAGGGAGAAACCACCAAGAAAATAACCCGCAGAATCTCGAAAAACCCCGCCACATGCCGCAGGACCCGGATTACCTTTAGCAAGGCCATCAGTATTCACTTTGACCCAAGAAGAAGGAGGGGGGTGCCAAAGCACAGGGACAATAGAAGGAGCTTTACAGGGGTTAGGCGAAATTCCAAGAGAGACTAAAAGTTGCCGGTCCAAAGTGCCTCGTACATGGCCAGGGGTGAGAGCTCCAACCTGCCTAATCCAGGCCGAGGTGGAGCGGCAGAGACGTGAGAATGAGGGAGATTTTCCTTCAAACTTCACTTTATTACGCATCTTCCAAATAGCCATGAGTAAGAAAAACCCTGAAGCTAGCCAGACATTGCGAAGATGTGGAGAGAACCGCTTTGACAGAAAATCAAGCCATAGATCAGAGAGGGAGCCCGTAGGTTGAATAATAGTGCCAAATTGGGTAGCTAGCCAACGCCAAGCACATTGTGCAAAGTCACAGCTAGAAAATAAGTGGTCAATAGATTCAGAATTCTTGTGACATAGTTGGCATATTGGAGCCAGCGGGATGCCTCGGCGCTGAAGTTGATCCTCCGTTGGGAGCTTGTTGAATAGAATCTTCCAAACTAAAATAGAGTAACGAGGTGGGATGAAAGGGCGCCAGATAATGGAAGCCCAACTCTTGACAGGAAACCGATGACGAACAATTTCATAGCCATCGGAAAACGAAAAACCACCAGAAGTAGTAGCTTCCCAAATTAAAACGTCCTTATCCTCATCAATTGGAAGAGGCATTTCTAAAATCTCTTTAGTTAGGTCTGGGAAAGTAGAAGAAAAGATAGAGGGAATAACCCATTGTCCCATACGAATAATATTTGAGACCTTAGTACGAGATAGAGAAGGGGCAATCTCTGTTGCACCAACGACGTCCACAATAGGCTTATCCAGCCATTTATCAACCCAAAGGGAAGTAGTAGAACCATTTCCAATCACCCAACGACAATTCTGAAACAAGATATGAAGAATGGATTTAATACCAGGCCATATAGAAGATCGCATATAACTACAAGAGTATAGGCGACCATATAGCTTGAAACGTGTCCGAGTATAAATACTCCAAGGGGAATCAGTAGTAATAATAAGCCATCCAAGCTTTAAGAGAGCTGTAGTGTTAAGAGAGCCAAGATCACGCAAACCCAAACCACCTTCATTCTTCGGAGCACATATCTGATGCCAAGAAACGGTAACCAACTTCTTGGAGGTTACGTCACCAGACCATATAAAATTGCGAGCACAACGTGAAAGAGACCTTAGCAAGGAAGAAGGCCACTTATAAACAGAAAAGCTATGCAAGAGCATACTTTGAAAAACTGATTGAGTGAGTTGAACTCTTCCTGCCATAGATAAAAGCTTCCCCTTCCAACCAGTTAACTTAGCTTTAGCTTTATCTGCCAAGGCTTGAAGATGACTCCTTTTAGGCTTGCCACAGAAGATTGGAACTCCAAGGTAGACAAAAGGTGCTTTGCCTTCTTTGAAACCCAAGTAACTCTCAACCACAGCTTTGCGATGCCTTGAGGTAGAGCCCAAGTAGAAAGTACTTTTTGCCTTATTGATAAATTGACCAGAGGCTCTACTATATCTATCGAAGAAACCTTGCAAGTTACGCAGGGTGACACCATCACTTCTACAGAAAATGAATAAGTCATCTGCATAGAGAACGTGAGAAGGAGATATACAACCTCTTGGAGCAAAAGTTGGCTTAGTAAGCCCATCAAGTTGAAGACGACTCAAGCCCCTAGATAAAGCCTCCTCAGCTAGACAGAAAAGTAACGGAGAGAGAGGATCCCCTTGGCGCACTCCTCGTGAACAAGAGAAAAAACCATGCGGGGAACCATTGATTAGGATGGACAATTTAGCAGATCGTAAGATGGTAGAAACCCAGTCTATAAAACAAGTGGAGAACCCAAAGTTGGTAAGCACCCGCAATAGAAATGACCAATCTAAAGTATCAAAAGCCTTAGCTATATCAACTTTGACTCCCATATTGCCACCACGAGTTTTTTTGTCAAGCACATTGAGACATTCTGAAACTAGGCCAATACAATCAGTGATACGTCGGCCAGGTATGAAAGCAGCTTGGTGTGGAGAAATAATGCGTTGAACAACATGAGAAAGGCGAACTGCCAAAATTTTGGGAATAATCTTAAAGAGAAAGTTTGCCAAAGCAATAGGTCTAAAATGAGTCATGGAAATAGCGTCTTCCACCTTCGGTATCAAAACTAAGAAGTTACTATTGGTATTGGGGTATAGCCAATTTGATTGAAAGAATTGCTTCACAAATTGAATGACATCAAAGCTGACAATATCCCAACAGTGATGATAGAAAAAACCTGGAAAACCATCTGGCCCTGGCGCACTGGAAGCACTTAATGAGAAAACTGCCTCCTTAATTTCCTCATCAGTAGGTAATGCAGATAAGAGATCATTTTCAGAGTCTGTGACCATCGGCTGGATGACCTCACAAACCTCATCAATACCTGAAGGGTTGAAAGAAGAGCCGAACAAAGTCTGATAGAAATTAACAATATGGTTCTCAATAGCCAGCGGGTCGGTGAGAAGATTATTTCCATCAAGAATACAGCTGATATGAGAGCTGGATGATTTAATACGAGCATAAGCATGAAAGAAAGAAGAATTTCTATCCCCTTTAGTTAACCACTTAACACGAGCTCTATCTTTCCAAAATGCCTCTTGCATTTGAAGAGACTCCATTACTGTAGTCTTGGCGACAATCTCCTCCTCGAAAAGATCATTATTTATACCCTCAATTGAAATTCTTTGTTGAATCATAGAAAGATTATGCCGAGCATTAGCCACTCTATTATGAACATCACCAAAAACCGAAAAATTCCATTGGCGCAGGCAGGTTTTTAGAGCTTTCAATTTTTGCAGAATGATAAACATAGGACAACCATATACAACTGTATTGCTCCAGCAATGAGTTACAGTTTCTCGAAAAGATGGATGTTGAACCCACATTGATTGAAAACGGAAAGGGCGATGACCATTGCGCAAAACTCTAGAACCAGAGAAAATAAGGGGGTTATGATCTGAGACTACCTTTGGCAACGCTATGCAGTTAGAGTGGGGCCAAGAATCAAACCAACTTATATCACACAAGGAGCGATCTAACCTTCGTTCAGTGCGACCACGAGATCTCCAGCCATTAGACCATGTAAAGGCTGCCCCAGATGTGTTCAAGTGGGTAAAGTTACAAGTGTCAGACATGTTACTAAACTCAGCACATAAAGCTTGGGACGGTCTGCCTCCTCCCATCTGCTCGTGAGCACCCAGGATAGCGTTGAAATCGCCAATAGCCATCCATGGAACTTGTGTTTGTGGGCGCAGAGAGATAAAGTCAGCCCACAAGTCTCTTCTTTTGATAGATGAGGTGCTTGCATAAACAAATGTGAACTGGCTTGGGATATGATCAAAAGTACAGCGAACCGTAACCTGTTGATCAGATATAGAAATAACTAAAGGGTCTGCACAAGCCGAAGATGTTAGTAACCAAAGGTTGGGGGCAAGAGTTCCTCTAGAGTTAAAAGTAAGAGCAGATAAATTTAAAGAATCCCAATAAGCAGCTGAAATAGAATTAAAAGTCACCATGGGCTCCGCAATGCAGACCAAATCCGGGTGGTGCAACCGACAGATGTTAGAGAACTCCGTCCGAGAGTCATCGTTACCAATGCCACGGATATTCCAGAAGAGAACCTTCATTTATAACGAGCCGGTAATCCGCGGACCCTACTCGGATATGGTTTATCACAGGGTTGATCAAGATTGGCAAGCTGCTTTTGTTTTTTCTTTTGACTGTTAGATAGCACAGGAGTAAAACCATCCATATCACAGCCTTCTATGTGATTGACAATGTCGAAGACATCCTTAGCTAATGTCGCAACATGTTCAAAACCAGGGGGAATGCTATGGTTGTCATGAGGATCCTGCATGCCAAAATTATTTGGGACATCGGTGTTGCCCAAGTGCTGACTATTCTGAGCTACCGTCTCGACCTGAACAAAGCCAGGAGGAGTATCTATCCATCTGTTATATATTAATTTAATGACGATGTTGATGGATTCCTAGTCATGAGCCATTGCCAGTGTCTGATTTTGAAGTTTTCATGGCTGATTGAATTTAAGTATCTATATGTAAATCATACTTTGCATTACTCACCAACGAAGCTCAAATTAAGGCTTCTGCCGTGATTCTGAGATGGGCGCAAATTGGACTATCGATATTTTTTGTAAAAACGATATTTAAACCGTTGGTTTAATGTAAGATTAGTGGTCGACGACATTTCCGTATGAAAAGAAGTCCCCCTGAGTGTGGAGCTCATGTTCCGGGTACATCAAGAAATTCCTCGATGCTTGTATATAGATATGTAACCAGTGGTGTTTTTATTGTTTAGTTTGTCTTCAATATACCAATTAGCTCTTACTCGAATAGTATCTCTCTTTCAAGTTTCATAGTTTAGCTCTTCTGGGTCCATTTGATAACTTAATTATGTTCAATTGGTATTCCAAGTTAGCAAAAAACTGTAAGGAAAAAACCATTAGAATATAGAGTGAAATCACACGCAATTATATAAGGCTAATTATATTAACACCCCACAAATTGTTGAATAAACCCCACAAATTTAATACACCCCACATTTGCTTTTTCACTTAAAAATTATCTTAATACACCCCACTTACTTTCCCATAATACCCCCACACCCCACATTCTCAATATACATCTTATATTTTGTACATACACCCCACATTTTCTTTACACCCCACATTTCTCAAATCTTATAACACTCATTTTTAATTTTCAGGGATTGAATCTAACCATATGAACACTAAAAGATGAATATGAATATAGAAGTTTAAATAATGCAGCAAACGTAAGATTAAATAATTATCGATGTCATCGAAATCACTAAAACAATGAAAACTATGAAATCTTACCTCATGTGAAGCTCCTGAAACATCGATTTCGTGTTCCATTCGTCAAAAACAATTTTTCTTAATCAACATGTTTGATAGTTGAGAAGATAAATAATACGCTAAAAGTGACTTTGGTGTATTTATAAATCTTTATTTTTTAAAAAACCTAATAAGGTCAAAATTGTCATTACATAGTGGAGTAAATAAGCCATTTAATATTAAATTTTAATGTGGGGTGTATTCAACATTTTGTGGGATGAAAGTTTTTTTTTTTTTTTTTTCAAGTGTCCCTCAAATTGTATAATGACACGTGATGTTTCATCCCGTATTCCAAGCATAATGAAAAGGGTCTCCAGTTGTACCAAATGATAATTACCGCATATTTTTCCATAGGGTATACATTTATAGACATAACATTTTATTGGAGAAATACAAATGAAATAAATGTTAGGATTGAATTTCAACGTACCATTTTAAGAAATTCATTGAATATACACGCATATTTTTAGTGTATTATACGTCTCGTATTTTTCTATGCTAGCCAAGAGCCATGCTTGGAAAAATAAATACTGATTAGAGAGCACATGTGCTCCTGCGGCGGTGTTGGATTTATTATACTAGTTCGTCTTTTTCTACTTTCTCAGAGTTTCTTTGCCCAGTTCCCATGGCAATCTTCTTTCATCAATCAAAGTCATCCTCTAACCTTTTCCACAATATCGTGGAAACGAAGTTAAGTCGAACCACATTTCCAACGGAGACAGAGAGATAGAAAATCAAAAGTTAACTTGTGACTCAAACGTAACCGTTCAAATAAGAAAAAATAAATAAAAAGAAAAGGAATCATAAGATTCTAGCGCCTAGGTGGGGATTTTTACAACAGTGAACATACTCCATACTTTCCATCTCTTTCCCACGACCTATATGTACATTAAATAATAAGTAAAAATATTTAAATTATTCCTATACTAAAACCCCAAACCAGTACTACTGTTTGTTAAGGATAGTAATCCAATGGTAGAATATGAAGACACTTGTCAAAAGATTAGGAAGGCTGTTAGAGTTAGTTATATTGTGACTTAGGTAGTTTCATATAGTATATAGTCTTGATATTGTAAGATTGAAGTAACAGAAAATATTACATATGAAAGTATCAACTTCTCTCTCTAAATCTCTCTCTCTCTCTCTTAATCTCTCTCTCTCTCTCTTTCTCTCTCCCTCTCTCGAGTACTGCATATTCTCCTGCTATTACAGTTTAGTTACAGATTCTCCAGTCTCCAATTACTTCTCTCATCTCCACTGTTTCAACGTCCGTGACAGTCAAGCTTGATGAGACAAACTACTTGGTTTGACATTTTCAGATGCAGCTTCTTCTCGAAGGGCATGGTATTTTGGGTTTTGTGGATGGATCTACCCCATGTCCTATTCGATTTACAAGGTCTACCTCTAGTGGGTATGAGGAAGATTCTCAAGGAACTATTTCTCAAACAGAATCTGATGACTACAAGATTTGGAAGATGCATGATCGTGCCTTAATGCAGTTGATCACTGCCACTCTTTCGCCATCTGCTATTTCTTGTGTGATCGGTAGCACTAGTGCTCAGGATATCTGGACAAGACTTAAGGAACAATTCTCGACTGTTACAAGAACCAGTATCTTTCAAATGAAGTCAGAATTGCAGAATGTCAAAAAGGGTAATGATTCTATTTCTTTGTATTTACAAAGAATCAAGGAGGCTAGGGACTATCTTTCTGCAGCTGGGGTTAAATTTGATGATGATGATATAGTAATTCTTACGCTTAATGGCTTATCATCGGAGTATAATACCATTCGATCAATCATTAGAGGAAGGGAACATGTTATTTCTATTAAAGATTTGAGATCTCAATTGCTTGCTGAAGAAGCAATGATTGAGAGTGTTTCTGCAACTCCTTTTCTTACTGCAATGGCTGCTGAAACTAGTAGTTCTCAGACACGGTTCAATGGGAAATTTGGGCAACATTCTTCTTCCAATAATCAAAGTGCTGAAGGATCCTATGGCAATCAATATGGTTCCCAGTATAAACCATTCTACAACAAGAATAAAGGGAAAGGGAAGTTCCAGTATGGTTCCAAATTTGGGAACCACAAGCCTTTTTATCCAAATCCGGCTCGTGGGATTCTTGGCAATTCACCAAATCAAGTTGCTTCTGGACATCCTTGTCAGATATGTGGCAAGTATGGTCATCTTGCCGATACATGTCGATTTCGGAACACTGACTGTGCAATAGCTGAAGGGTGTCAAATATGTGGCCGAAAGAACCACAGTGCACAATTTTGTCATTTCAGGAATGCCAATACTAATTCTCCTTCTGGTTCAATGAATGTTATGCATGTCAGTGCATCTGTCCCTCCGATGGATTCCAATTTTTCTCAGCAAGTTTGGCTTACGGACTCGGGTGCAACAAACCACATGACTGCAGATTTGAAGAATTTGTCATTGGCAACCCCTTTTCCTTCCACTGAGATGATTCAAACTGCTAGTGGTGAAGGTTTGCAAGTCTCTCATAAGGGATCTTCAATATTGCAGACTCCATTTCATAATCTCAAGTTAAATTCAGTTTTATATGTGCCCAGAATATCTCAGAATTTACTCTCTGTGCATAAAATCTGTCTTGACAATAACTGCTGGCTGATATTTGATGCTTGGTGTTTTTGGATTCAGGACAAAACCACAGGGAGAATATTGTTCAAAGGTCTCTGCAATGATGGATTGTATCCCATTCCTTTCACATCCTCTGCTTCTCATACACCAAAAGCCTTCTCTGCTGCTGCTTATATTGGCAAACCAGTAACCTCTAGTCTATGGCACCATAGGTTAGGCCACCCTTCCAACAAAGTTGTTTCTCTCATGCTTAAGAAATCAAATGTATCTAGCATTTCTGATTCCATACCTGTGATGTGTTCCAGTTGTGTTCAGGGCAAAATTAGTAAGCTACCTTTTGATTCAGTCACATACAAATCTGTCCAACCTTTTGATATTGTACACAGTGATGTATGAGGTCCTGCTCCATGTCTGTCTATAAAAGGTTTTAAGTACTATGTTACCTTCATAGATCAATGTACTCGATTTTGTTGGATTTTTCCCCTTGTCAATAAAGTTGATGTTTGTCCTACATTTATTACCTTCTATCAGTTTGTACTTAATCATTTCTCAGTGTCTATTAAAACACTTCAGAGTGATGGAGGGGGTGAGTATATTGGGCACCAGTTACAAACTTTTCTTGCTGCCAAAGGCATTAGTCACCATTTATCTTGTCCATACACACCAGAACAAAATGGGTTGGCCGAGAGGAAACATCGTCACATTATTGAAACTACAATTACCTTACTTCAAACATCTCACCTACCTGCCCCATTTTGGTCTTTTGCCAGTCAAACATCAGTCTATCTTATTAATCGAATGCCATCTCAAACACTGAATCAGAAATCACCATTTGAAATGTTATATGGTTCTGTCCCTGATGTCATTCACCTTAAGATCTTTGGTTGCTCTTGTTATCCACTCTTAAGACCTTTAACCACCACAAAGTTACTACCTAGAACAATTAAGTGCATTTTTCTGGGATATGCATCAAAGTACAAGGGCTATATTTGTTATGAAGTTCATAAAAAGAAAGTATATATTTCCAGGCATGTTTTGTTTGATGAATCTGAATTTCCCTATTCAGTTTTTGCATCAACACCTGCACCATGTCCCAATACATCACCAGTGTTACAACCAAGTATACACCCATCAGTACCTAATCTTCATAATGTGCTTGTCTCACCTCCTATTACACCATCACCATTGTCCAGTGATTCTACTCTCTACCCATCCATCCATCAATCCATCAATGCAAGTGACCAATCTTTCTCTCCACATGTCCATGTGGCTCCTGAGGTTCCAATTGAGAATTATGTGGTTTCTGAGTTTCAACCTGAAAGTATTCAAGCAGTGTTATCTGTTCCTCCACTCAATTTGCATCCAATGCAAACTAGATCCAAGAATGGTATTTCCAAAAAGAAGGCATTTCTTACTACGGTTCAAGACAATGGGAATGTGGATCTCTCTCTTATTGAACCTGCAACATACAAGTCGGCATTGAAGTGTAAAGTTTGGGTTGATGCCATGAAAGAGGAATTAGATGCACTTCATACTCAGTCCACATGGAGTTTAGTCCCTCTTCCTGCACAGAAAAACCTTGTTGGTTGTAAATGGGTATTTAAAATTAAAAGGAATGCTGACGGGTCTATAGGGAGATATAAGGCTCGATTGGTGGCTAAAGGATTCAATCAAGAGGAAGGCATTGATTATGGGGAAACCTTCAGTCCGGTTGTTAAGCCAACAAATGTGAGGCTAGTGTTGGCTATGGCAGCTCATTTTGCGTGGAATTTAAGACAACTTGATGTTAAGAATGCATTTCTGCATGGGGTATTGCAGGAAGAGGTGTACATGTCCCAACCTCCAGGTTTTGGTGATCCTCAACATTCTGACTTTGTTTGCAAACTGCGCAAGTCTTTATATGGTTTAAAACAGGCCCCTAGAGCCTGGAATGACAGGTTTACAAGCTTTCTCCCCTCACTTGGTTTTACAACAACTCCTGCAGATCCATCCTTATTTGTGAAACACTTTGGTTCTACTGTTGTGATATTGCTTCTTTATGTGGATGACATCATCCTCACTGGTAATGATTCAAGTTTGATCCATGATGTGATTGTTGCTTTGACAAAGGAGTTTGATATAAAGGATTTAGGTCCCCTGCATTTCTTTTTGGGAATTCAGGTTATTTCCCAGAAAGATGGTTTGGTTCTATCACATGCTAAGTATGTTAACGATCTCCTCATAAAGACTGAAATGCTTGATTCCAAGCCGTGTTCAACCCACTGTCTGCCTTACAACCGATTAGTTCTTGATGATGGGAAACCTTATAACAATCCAGCCCTTTATCGCAGTGTGGTTGGTGCTTTGCAGTATCTCACATTTACTCGGCCAGATATAGCCTTTGCCGTGCACCAAGTATGCCAGTTCATGCAAACTCCTATGGAATCTCATTTCAGTGCAGTCAAAAGGATACTAAGATATCTCAAAGGTACTGTCTCTTTGGGTATTAGGTATGTTCGAGGAGGATTGGAAGTTAATTCAGACACTATCAGAGCATTTTCTGATGCTGATTGGGCCGGAGACCCTAATGATAGACGATCTACTACTGGTTTTGTGGTCTTTTTGGGTTCCAATCCGATTTCGTGGTCCTCTAAGAAGCAACAAACAGTCTCCAGGTCGTCAACTGAGGCTGAGTATCGTGCACTTGCTGCTACTGCAGCTGAACTGGATTGGATTAAGCAATTACTGACCTTTGTGCATCTTGATAATCCTACTTCACCAGTTTTGTATTGTGACAATATATCAGCAATCGCATTAACATCAAATCCGGTTCTACATCAACGCACAAAGCACATTGAAGTTGATATTCATTTTGTTCGCGAACGAGTTGCAAAGAAGCAGTTGCTTGCTCAATTTGTGTCCTCCAATGAGCAATATGCAGACATACTGACCAAGGGGTTATCTGCTCATCTGTTTCAGACTCATTGTCGCAATCTCAGTTTAGATTCCACCTCTCCTGAGCTTGAGGGGGGATGTTAAGGATAGTAATCCAATGGTAGAATATGAAGACACTTGTCAAAAGATTAGGAAGGCTGTTAGAGTTAGTTATATTGTGACTTAGGCAGTTTCATATAGTATATAGTCTTGATATTGTAAGATTGAAGTAACAGAAAATATTACATATGAAAGTATCAACTTCTCTCTCTAAATCTCTCTCTCTCTCTTTCTCTCTCCCTCTCTCGAGTACTGCATATTCTCCTGCTATTACAGTTTAGTTTACACTGTTCAGGGACAGTGCGGGGACGAAAATGCCGCTCAAATTGGTCTTCCCCGTGTTTTTTTTTTCAACTCTTTCGTAGTAAAATGGCAATTTCGCCCACGCCGGCCACGCGTTCTTCATCGCTGGCCTGTCTTGTTTGATTTCTCCGTTTCATTCTCTGCCTTTTGTTTTGCTTATCTCTCGCCATTTTCTGCAATTGCTTTTTTTTCTGCTACATGTTGGTGATCGCGGAAAGTAAAACAGTTGATACGCGACGAAAGCAGTGGAAAAAGCCCATTTGCTTCCATTCGCTGATCTCAGAAGGAGCATCCCCTCCATTCACTGGTCTCGGGTTCTCTCAGTGGCGTCTTCTCTACCCTGCCTTCCCCGATTTGCTCCACCGCGGCAATAGCTTTTGTGCTTTCTTCCACCCCGCAGAACCCACTCTATTTAGATTGTCTGGGGGGTCATGTGATTTTGTGATAATCTTCCATGGTAACTAACTTTTGTTTGTTTTTTGTTGGTCTGACTTCAAATTGTTTGTTTTGGCTTGCTGTGCATGATATGAGCTTCAAATGAGATAGTTTATGTGTGTTAATACTTTTATGCAGGTATTTCTTATGTTCTTGGTGAGTTTCATCCTCACAGTTTTAACCTTATTCCAATTGTGTCCCTGGATTGCATAATATATGCACTGTTCTTTTTTTTTTTTTAATTCTTCCTTATCCCTTCTCTCTCTTCCCTCTCGCAGTTCTCCCGAGACTCAGGAGATCCTAACAACAATATTCGAGCTTTGCATACTCGAATTTACCCCTCTATCGAAGAGTTCAACCAACCCAGCTTGCGGTGGGTTTTTCAACGAAGATGAGAGTTTTTTCTACCCAATTTCAGGCCCTTCCCACCTTTTTTTTGGGTCCGGCGAAGGTAATAGGCATACAACATATTTATTTTTTTTAACTTTCAAAATTATTTTATAAGTAATTTTTGTATCTGTGAATTGCATGATTCAAATGTTATATCTCATCTGCAAACTGAGGTTTTGTGGGATAAAGGTTCCGCACTCCACAATATGGATATAGGGCTAGAGATCGACGAGGTACTAAACCATCTCATTTGTCTAATGGGCCACCATAGCTGTTGGCCATAATGCTTGAAGTGGAACCATGTAATATATCCTACAAACATGGGAAGAGAACGATGCTTCATATCGAGTTTTAAGAGATCACTTCAATCTGTTAGGGCTTTGCATACAATGGCAACATATATACACACACACACACATTCGATCATGTAGACCAAATTAGAATCGATTACTAATCTGTGGTGAACATGATACATTCATTTTATGCAATAATTTCTTATTCAAAAGATATTAAAAAAAAATTAATGAATGACTTTTAGATCGAAGTTCAATTTTGTAGTTTCTTTTTTCTGTTAAGATAATGTTCGATAATTAGACTTATGTTGTCCGACATATGCATATTTTGCAGATAATGAATCAGGAGCATATAAAAAATCTACCATACCGCAGTGTATGTCTCAATTGGTATATGACGATTATGCTCCATCAACTTCCCAAATTTTTTAAAGTTATACTATGACTGTTTTTTGCATTAATTATTCTTCTGTTAATATTTTGCAGCATCCTTATGTGCAGTATACATGGTTTTAGTGTTTGAAGCCCTAGCCACATATGTTGGGCAAGTAGCTGTGCCATCCCTCATTGCCCTTTTCGGAGCTGCCACTACTGCTATGGTAATTTTCGCTTCTTAATATTTGTAATAAATTACATTATGAAATTGATTCACGCATTTAACTGGTGAATGTACTTTTGTTCGGGTAATGCAGATGAAACGACGAGGAGTCCCATAGGTGCACCTCGGTGGGTGGTTCCACTAGGATCCCTGTTTTCTCTGGCCGACTTCAGGACTTTCCGACCATTTATGGGTCCAAAGAAGGTGAAACTCTACACCCTGAATTAGCGTAGGTTGTGGATTCAGCTCACTAGCAGACTTGCAGATAGAGTATTTAAACAAAATAGCAAGTGTTGAGTCCTTTTATACTCCGACTTCCATTCGTCGCTTTCTAGAGTTCATATAGCAATCAGTGATTCAAATATATCTACATACGAATGAAAATAACTGAAATGAAACTGTTAGTGTTTAAGTGCTTTTAGCTGAAATAAATCAATCTATTTTGCTTGTTTTAATTAGAGTCATTGGATTACATTCCAAAATGAATGCTCTAGATTGAATGAGAGTTAGCAATGTAGAGTGACAAATGTAGCTATCTTATAGGATAGATGAAATGGATGGCTGTGATGTATTCTTTCTTGTGTGAGAGAGAGAAGGTATAACAGTACCCTACATGGTTGTAGTAGTCGGTGATATTCCGATTAGCTTTGATAATGAAATGAAATGGATTCATCTATCTCTGTGAATTCTTTTTTCTGAAATTTACATTTTCTCTCCTAAATTCTATAACAATCACTCCTCTCTGTAATCTAACATGGCCTCAGAGCCAGGTTGCATCCTCTGCAACTGGGCGTGAATCTGTGAAGCTCATAGTGAAGAGCTCGAACTGACCGTTGAGCTTTCTCACTGAAGAAAACTCGGAGAAGAAAGTGTAGTGATCTTAGATCTCGTCTCACATGGCTGGATCGAGTGGAGCTGATCTTCGTGCGCCGGTGTTCAATGGTGATAACTTTGATTTCTGGCAGATTCGGATGAAGACAATATTCCGATCGCACGAGCTCTGGGATATCGTCGAAAATGGTGTTGAAATCTTGGCGAAGAAGGATGAAGAACTCACTGTAGCTGAGAGCAAGTTATTGAAGGAGAATATAGTCAGAGATGCGAAGGCACTTGGAATCATTCAAGGGGCGGTTTTTGATCAGATCTTTCCGAGAATCGCCATCCAAGAAACTGCAAATGCTGCTTGGAATGTGCTGAAACAAGAATTTGTGGGAGATAAACAGGTACGGGCTGTGAAACTCCAAGGCTTACGCCGTGATTTTGAATATACTCGAATGGGTGAAAATGAATGTTTCTCTGCATATCTAGTTAGACTATTTGATCTGATTAGTCAAATGAGGAGTTATGGTGAGAATATTAGTAATCAAAGACTTGTCCAAAAATTGCTTATCAGTTTACCTAGATCGTATGATAGTATTGCCTCTATTATCGAGAATACTAAGGATCTAGACACTGTTGATGTTCAAGATGTTGTGGCTATTCTAAAAGGATATGAACAAAGAATCGATAGGCATGATGAGGCTCACACTGAGAAGGCTTTTGTTAGTCTCAATACTACTCCAAAGCAAAACAAGTACAATGGAAATCAGGGGTTTAAACCACAAAAGAACTGGAAGTCAAAGTGGAAGAAAGGAGATAACAAACCTGTAATTCAAGCTGGAAAAGCTGCAGGTACCTCTGAAGGAGCTAAGAATCCTTGCATACATTGTGATAAGTTGCATTTTGGAGAATGTTGGTTCAAAGACAAACCTAGGTGCCATAGTTGTCATAAACTTGGGCATATTGCAAAGGATTGTCGTGTCAAGAAGGTAAATCAGCATGCAAACTTTGTGAATCAAGTCAATGATACTCCTACAATGTTCTATGTCTGCAATAATGCAACTGTGAAGAAATGTGAAGACACATGGTATGTAGACAGTGGGTGTAGCAATCATATGACTGGAAGAGAAGAATTGCTGGTTGATATTGATAGAACTATGACTACTAAGGTTGAGATGGGCACTGGTCAGCTTATTGAGGTCATAGGAAAAGGCAATCTAGCAGTTGAAACCAAAATGGGGAAAAGATATATCAAGGAAGTGATGTTAGTTCCAGGTTTACAAGAAAATCTGCTCAGTGTGGGACAGATGATGGAACACGGTTACTTCCTGGTGTTTGGTGGTACTACTGCAGCTATATATGATGATGAATCTATGTCAAACTTGATAGCCAGAGTACAAATGAAAGGAAACAGAAGTTTTCCCATGAAACTTCAATCTGGAATGCAGATGGCTCTAAAAGCTAATGTGTGTCAGTCTTCTACACTTTGGCATAGGAGACTGGGACATTTGAACTTAAACAGTCTGAAGCAACTCCAAGAACATGATATGGTGTTGGGATTACCTGAGCTCAAGATGACAGAAGAGATATGTAAAGGATGTGTTTTTGGGAAGCATTGCAGAGATGCATTTCCAAAGGAAGCATCATGGAAATCTACTCTTCCTCTAGAGCTTATTCACTCAGATATTTGTGGACCTATGCAAACCACAACTAAAGCAGGAAATATGTATTTCCTTACCTTTATAGATGATTGCACTCGAATGTGTTGGATCTATTTCTTGAGAAACAAGTCAGAGGTATTTGATATCTTCAAGAAATTTAAGGCCACAGTTGAATTGCAAAGTGGTTATCAGTTGAAAAAGTTGAGAAGTGATAGAGGAGGGGAGTATACATCTACTGAATTCAGGAAATATTGTGAAGAAATGGGCATGGAAAGACAACTAACAGTAGCCTATACACCACAGCAAAATGGTGTGGCTGAGAGAAAGAATAGAACCATAGTGGAAATGGCAAAATGTATGATGTTTGAGAAGGGAGTTCCACTTGATTTCTGGGCAGAAGCTGTCAACACAGCAGTGTACACTCTGAATAGATGTCCTACTAAGGCCCTTGATAAGAAGACTCATTTTGAGGCTTATAGTGGAATGAAGCCAGGAATCAAACACATGAAGATTTTTGGTTCTATATGTTATGCTCATATTCCAACTCAACTAAGGCAGAAGCTAAATGAGACCAGCACTAAATGTATTTTTTTTGGATATGGTACATGTGAGAAAGGTTATAGACTTTATGACCTTGTCTCAAAGAAGATAATTGTGTCAAGAGATGTGATATTTGATGAAAATATTTGCTGGGATTGGGAATCTCAATCTGAGAAGATTATCTGTGTACCACTACCTGAAGTGGAAATGAGAGAACAAAGAGAAGAAAGAAGTTCAAGTGACAGGTGCAATGTAAATGATGAGTCTGCATATGAAGTCTGTGAGTCAATTGAAAATGGCTCAAGGTTGGTTCAAATGCAGAATATCACAGGTCCACAAGACTATGATCACACACCTTTGAAGTTCAAGAGTTTGACAGAAGTATATGCAAAATGCAATCTGTGCATAGTTGAACCTGAGAATTTTGAGGAAGCATCACAAGATGAGTCATGGCAGAAGGCAATGCAGGCAGAAATTGATATGATAGAGAAAAACTGTACTTGGGAACTTGTTGATAGACCGCTTGATAAGCCAATTGTTGGTGTCAAATTAATCTACAAAACAAAATTGAACCTAGATGGGTCTATACAGAAGAATAAGGCAAGGTTAGTGGCTAAGGGATACTCTCAAAAGCCTGGGGTTGATTTCAATGAGACATTTGCCCCTGTGGCAAGACTTGATACTATTAGGACTTTAATTGGACTTGCTGCACAGAAAGGATGAAAGCTGTTCCAACTTGATTTAAAGTCAGCATTTCTGAATGGAGTTCTAAATGAGGAAGTATATGTAGATCAACCACTTGGTTTTGTGACTGAAGGCAAAGAGGACAAGGTCTACAAACTCAAGAGAGCTTTGTATGGGTTGAAACAGGCACCACGGGCCTGGTACAAGGAAATTGACTCTCACTTCTGCAGTACTGGTTTTCAAAGAAGTCCAAGTGAGGCAACTCTCTACATCAAAGTCACTGAGGCAGGAATTCTCATTGTTTCTTTGTATGTTGATGACATTATATACACAGGGAGTTCCAGTGCATTAATGAATGAGTTTAAAGCAGAAATGATGGGAAAGTATGAAATGTCTGATTTGGGACTAATGCATCATTTTTTGGGACTTGGTGTCATTCAAACAGAAGGTAGTATATTTCTGCATCAAAAGAAATATGCAAGAACCTTGTTGGAGAAATTTGGATTGAAGGAGAGCAAACCTGTTGCAACTCCACTTGCAACAAATGAAAGACTAATCAAAGAAGATGGAAGTGAATTAGCTGATGAAAGTCTTTATAGGCAGATTGTAGGTAGCTTGTTATACTTAACAGCTACAAGACCTGATATCATGTTTGCTGCAAGTCTACTTGCTCGATTCATGCATAATCCAACCAGGAAACATATGGGAACTGCAAAGAGAGTGCTAAGGTACATCCAAGGTACACTGGACTATGGAATTGCATATGAGAAGGGTAAAGATGCTGTACTTATTGGATACTGTGATAGTGACTGGGCAGGAAGTGAAGATGACATGAAGAGCACCTCAAGATATGCTTTTAGTTTTGGTTCTGGAGCATTTTCTTGGGCCTCAATCAAACAAAGCAGTGTGGCTTTGTCCACTGCAGAGGCAGAGTATGTAAGTGCTGCAGAAGCAACTGCTCAAGCCATCTGGTTAAGATTTGTCTTATCAGATTTTGGAGAGGAACAAGTGGAACCAACTCAGATTCTATGTGATAACACTTCAGCCATTGCAATCTCTAAGAATCCAGTGGCACATCATAAGACAAGACACATAAACAGAAGGTTCCATTTCATCCGAGATGCACTGCAGAATGGTGAAGTTGATATGATTTACTGCAAAACCGAAGAACAAGTTGCTGATATCTTTACAAAAGCATTGGCAAGGGATAGATTTGAGTATTTGAGGAAGGCTTTGGGGGTGATTTCAGCTAAACACTTAGAAGGGAGTGTTAGTGTTTAAGTGCTTTTAGCTGAAATAAATCAATCTATTTTGCTTGTTTTAATTAGAGCCATTGGATTACATTCCAAAATGAATGCTCTAGATTGAATGAGAGTTAGCAATGTAGAGTGACAAATGTAGCTATCTTATAGGATAGATGAAATGGATGGCTGTGATGTATTCTTTCTTGTGTGAGAGAGAGAAGGTATAACAGTACCCTACATGGTTGTAGTAGTCGGTGATATTCCGATTAGCTTTGATAATGAAATGAAATGGATTCATCTCTCTCTGTGAATTCTTTTTTCTGAAATTTACATTTTCTCTCCTAAATTCTATAACAATCACTCCTCTCTGTAATCTAACAGAAACTGCAGTGAACTGGGCAAAAAGACGACTTTACAGTTGGTTACAGAGCTGGGCAAAAGGGCCGCTTTGCCATTGGTCACCAACGAGGGTGCAGCCACTTGCAACTGTTTACAGAGCTTCCTGTGAGTTAAAGTCTTAAACTTTTGGTTGAAAATTTATATGGTTTTTTTTACCATTTTTGTTATCTCTGCTGCTGTTCTGATTTTTTTTTTTACGAATTTTATCCGATGTATATATGTGTAGGCACTCAAACTAGAGTTTTCTGTTTTTATTTTGAAGAAGGAAAACGATGGAAAGATAGGACTCCTATAAGATTTCGGTTTTTTGTGGGTTTTCAAGTTTTTCCTTGGCTTCAATTTTGGTTTTGAATATGTCTGTAATGTTTGCATTGACCATTTCATCGTTTTCGGTTTGCATAAATTGCATTTGTCAATCTGGATCCGGCCAAAGATGCATTGCCATATCCTTTTCATTTTTTTCGTGTTTTGTTGTTCGTAATTTTCGTTGTGTTTTTCATGGCTTCAATTTTTGTTTTTGAATCTCTGTAATGTTTGCATTAACCATTTTATCGTTTTCGGCTCGTAGGAAAATTACGGTTGTCAATTTGGATGCTGCCAACGATGCTTTACTGTATCCTTTTCTTTTCTTTTGTGTTTTGTTGTTTGTAATTTGTAGTGTTGCATTGTATTCCAATGTAGAATGTTGAGCCTTTACGTGGATTTAGTTATGAATGTTTTGTGAACATGGAGGATCTTATAAAACTCAGTGATGTGATGGTGGAGCACTCTCTTGCTCCCGATGGAGGTTAGTGTTCTGTATTGAATCTATAAAAGTGTTGGAGTGGAAAATTTTAGATCCTCCAATCTTCCAACAAGTAAATCATGAGACCGTGATGAGAAGTCCACGACACCATCTTCGCTCGCCATCAATGAGGGAGGAGGGGACCTGCAAAAAAACACTCCGACGCTCAAGTCAATCATTGTTCAAAATAATTGCAAGACATTGTAAAGCTATCTGATACTTCCCTTTTTTCCTCCCCTGTTCTTGTGGGATTCTAGTTCCTTTATAGACATAAAATACTTGGGCTCCAAGTTCCACTTTCCCTCAATTTCTCCATGTTCCATATTCCATAGAATTATTAAAGAATGAATTTAGGATAATTTTATCTTAAAAGTAACTTTAAAAAAATCTACGTAGGTTATTCTAATTTAATTTTATGAATATTTTAACTTTAAAATATTTAGACTCCAATAAATATTGAAAAATTACTAAACCGACACCATGAAACTCGTGGAACGCTATAAAAGAATATGAACACAGGAAAGATTTTTTTTTTTTAATTATTTTAGCGTTGAATTTAAATTTGGACAGTTAGATCTTATTTTTAACCGTTGGATTTGATAATATTAGATCTTGGCAATTGAATTCAATAAATTTATAAATATAAAACAAAAAAATACATATATATGGTAGTCTAGCCCACTAACTCAGGGATAATTATGGCCTAAATTTGCTTCAAAAGTGATTTTTTATTTAAAACTCATATTTGACCCAAGAATTAGAGCAAGCAGGGCTCTAGGTCTAAAGAATAATAAACGTGTTCACTTAAAAATGGAGAAAAGAAAAAAAAATAATAATAAACGTAGTGGCTTTCGAAAATCACTTTCCCTTTCATCGTCTCCAAGTCAGAACTCAAAACAGTTTTTCTTAAAAGTTTTTTTGCTTCAACCTATATGGGTGAATTTTTAGCTCAGGATTATTAAAGAATGAATTTATGATTATTTTTTTCATCAAAGTAACTAAAAAAAAAAAAATCTAAGTAGACTATTATAATTTAATTTTATGAACATTTTAATTATAAAAGAACATGAAACATATGAAAGAATTTTTTTTTAAGAGATGTGATATTCACACACCCTTTTTTTCTTCTCACACACCATTTTAATTTTCGGCCGTCGGATCGGATGAATTGAATAAGATCAAAGGACATAAATTAATAAGAGATGTGTGAGAAGTAAAAAACGGATGTGTGGGTAGCACATCCTTTTTTTTTAATTATTTTAGCGTTGGACTTAAATTTGGACCATTAGATTTTTTTTTTTTTTACCGTTGTATTTGATTATATTAGATATTAGCAGTTGAATTTAATAAATTTAATAAATTTATAAATATAAAACAAAAAAAATACATATATATGGTAGTCCAACCCACTAACTCAGTTATAATTCTGGCCTAAATTTGCTTCAAAAGTGAATTTTGATTTAAAACTCATATTTCACCTAAGAATTGGTGCAAGTAAGGCTCTAGGTCTGAAGAATAATAAACGTGTTAACTGAAAAATCGAGAAAAGAAAAAAAGAAAATCACTTTCCCTTTCTTCGTGTCCAAGTCAGAACTCAAAACTTAACAGGCCTTAAGAGGGTAGGTTTCCGGCAGATATAGACCAGACGAGAGAAGCCAAATTCAAAAATTTGAAATGTCGCTGTTCTCTGTCTAGTCGGTCTCTAGTACCCGCCGGCACCCGCCAACCGGAAACAGAATGCGAATGCTGACGAGCCTCCTCTGCCGCAGGTCCACCCCAAAGCTCCGTTTCAATTGCGGTACCATACCTCGTCAGTACACCTTCTCCACCGCCACCGGTCTCTACGGCTTCGAGCACTTAAAATTCCCGAAAGGCTTTCAACGGTTGGCCGATGATGCCATCGAAAGGTCCGCAGAGCTGGTTGAACACATCGCAATGTCTTCCTCGGTGGAAGTTATCAGAGCCATTGATGAGATTTCGGACACAGTATGTTAATGTGAAAGAATTTAATTTCACAGTTCTTACTAGTTTCTTTCTTTCTTCCTAAGACTGCTGCGTTCTTATTCACTGAATTTGATAGGTTAGCACCGTCTTCGACTCCGCCGAGCTTTGTAGAAATACTCATCCTGACAGGTTCTTATTCGCTGAACTTTTAGATTCTTCCTCGCATTTCGATTTTTGCTATCAATTCCGGTACTTGTGTTCTTCTGCATTTCGAATTTTTATTATATTTTTGGATATTGATGTTTGGGGTTTTACTTGATTGTATTTATGTTTGTGTGTCAGGAAATTCGTTGAGGAGGCGACCAAAGCATCGATTCGAATGAGGCAATATCTACACGTGAGTTCACGGTGAATTGTCTGCATTAGTGTAACTGAATTCTTGCTGGCGATTTTGTTGCGTTTATGAAATGAATTTTAGTCGTGACGTGAGACATTGCCAGTGTCTGTTTGAAGTTTTTCATGTTTGCCATGTCTTTTAGTGCTTGAATACAAATCATACACTGTATCATGCTGTGAAAAAAGCTGAGCAAGAGGGGCACTTACTCACCCACGAAGCTCAAAGGCTCGCGCGTTGCCTCTGCCGTGACTCTGAGAAGGGAGGAATTCATCTTTCTGCCGGTACTCATTCTCTTTCTGTTGTTTAACTTTATGGTGCTGCTGCAGCTGGGTTTTTGTTGCAGGCTAATGACTTCTCCTTTGTCCTTGGTAGACAAGTTAGATAGGGTGAACTGGCTGGATATAGAGATTTCTCAACTGTGCAGACAGTAAGCACACTTACCGAATCCCTTTAATTCACACACACCTTCTCCTAATCTTCTTATTGTTTATTTATTTGCCTTCCTTGTCCCATTGATAGATTCAAGTTATGGTTTTAGGGACTTCTATCCGGTTTAGGATAATACATCCATTTTATACTGGTTCGTATGGTTAATGCCGCCACACTCAATTATTCTGTTTCCAAAAAATTTGAACCCAAGACATAGCTTAGGCGCAACCTGCCCATTTTTTCTGTTAATGCCTTAAGTCCAAATGTACCAGTAGTCAAATTTTGTTTTTGAGTGCTTTTGGAGCTGATGCCGTGCCATATATATTTTTTTTTTTTTTTGCATTTTTCTTTCCAAAATTAAGAGTTTGTGTAATTGACTTACCTTTGGGTTTAAACTTTTAAGACATTTGTTATTGGTTCAGGTTCAATGAAAATATCGTCACTGACCCAGGTGCTGTGGATATTTTCCCGGCATCACGCATCCCCCAAAAATTGCACCATCTCCTTAAGCCTATCTATCATTCCACATCTGTAATTTCGACGGAATCATTGAGGCCCAGGGGCACCATGAAAGAAAAGGGATTTCGTATAACAACGGACCCACATACTCTGTCTTGCGTTCTGCAAGGGGTACCAGATGCTGAGGTAACCGTATTGTTGTTTTAGAAAACTTGTTTTTCCTCTATTATATGTTGGTTTATTAATTAACTAAAATCTTGTTTCAGGTTAGGAAAATGACATATATCAAGGGAAACTCTGTTCCTCTTGCAAACCTTGATGTTCTTGAGATACTTATAGCTGCCCGTCATGAGCTAGCTCAAGTTAGTTATCTTCACATTCGGAGCCTGATAAATACTTCTAATTTGTGATGCAGTTTGATTTGATCCTCTCTCTCTCTCTCTCTCTCTCTCTCTCTCTCTCTACATACATACATACATACATATATATATATATATATTTGCGTATATGTGTGTGTGTGTGTGTATATATGTATGTACGTATCTGTATATCTATATATCTACGTGTGTTTATATAAATGCATAGCTTTAGAGTGCTACAGGTTTCATGTTGTACAAACACCTATAGTACGATGGGGGTGACAAAGAATTTCAGAACCTTTCCAATCCTTTGCACAATTAGGTTAAAATTGTTGCTCATGAGAACATTTACCATCTAGATTCGTTGTATGTAATTTTGAGTGGCTTTATTGAAGATCTATTGTGGACATCTAGGAATTATCTGATTTGCAGGAATAATGGACGTAGTTTGATGTAGTTTTCCTCTATTATCCTTATTATATAATGCAGATTATGGGTTGTAGATCTTATGCTGAATTCAGTTTGAAGTCTAGCATTGCTTCGTCACCAGAAGTTGTGATGTCTTTTTTGAGAGAGATGAGCAAGATGGTCAGACCTAGCGCTGATGAGGTATTTTGTCCTTTGGGAAACATAGTGTTTGAATGAATCGCTACTCTTTCATTTTGGGATGCAGATTATATTGCAACTTTTGCCTCTTAATAACGTTACTTTTACTTCAGGAGTTTAAAAAAATCAAGGATTTTAAGAGAGGTGTGTGTGGTGAGCAATATGAAGATTTAGAGCCATGGGATGAGGAATACTACACAGCATTGATGAAGTCTTCTGCTTATGACATGGACTCTTTGGTATGCTACGCTTTTCTGTTTGCTCCTAACATGAAGAACTGGTAACCGCAAATTCTGCTTTCTATGATGCTTGTGGGATAGTCTATATATGATTTACTTGTTCGCACTTCATACCGAGGGTTTGGAAGCAAAAGAAGTTTGTTGACTCTGCTTCTCACTGTTTCAGGTTGTGGCATCGTATTTTCCTCTCCCTCAATGTATTGAGGGTTTGAAAGTTCTGGTGGAGTCATTGTTTGGTGCAACACTTCATAGCATTCCTTTAGCACCTGGTGAATCATGGCACCCAGATGTGCTTAAAATGTCTCTTAATCATCCTGAAGAGGTACATACACTGATGATGATAGGTGTGACTGTGTTCTATGTATGTTATAAACTTCATGAGAACCCCTCGCATCAGTGGGAGAGCTTCATTGTATGCAAAAACTCTCTAGCATGGCTCAATATGGTTGCACTGTATTGAATTTGTTTTCTGTGATTGTTTTGTATACTCAGTGAGATATATGCACTCGTTACAGGGTGATTTGGGGTATCTCTACCTTGATATGTACTCAAGGAAAGGCAAGTATCCAGATTGTGCCCATTTTGCAATTAAAGCTGGTCGCAGGGTTTCTGAAACAGAATATCAACTTCCTGTACGTAAATATTTTTGCTCCCGTCAACTTTTATGTTTCACATTATGCGGCTTTCTAAAGAGTAAACGTATTTAATTCTTAGCTCAGTTAGATTATTGATAATGTTTTCCTGAAAAGGGGGAAGCAAAAAGATTCTTAAGAATGGAACAGTGTGGGAATTAGGGAATGCAAATACTTCTTTTGGACCCATTGAAAAAGCGTTTAGAGTATGAATGATTTGTGATTATGTTGGAGAGTCTCTCTTACTGAATGTTGGAACATAGTAATGTGAAGTTGATCCCCCTTGTGTGAGAAAAATTGAACCAATTTGCAGACTACCATTCGATGACTTTCTGCATCATGCGTTATTTCATTGGACTCAGACTCTGGTTTGGTTTTGTAGGCAGTCGCTATTGTGTGCAGTTTTTCAGCTTTGGGTAATTCATCAATGGTGAGGCTAAATCATTGGGAATTGGAAACTCTGTTTCATGAGTTTGGACATGCTCTTCATTCGTTGCTTTCAAGAACGGTATCCCAGAAATTCCTTAAGATTGTGGAAAACAAGCTATATCACCCCTCCTCTAGTTTATCATAAATTCATAATACATTTGTTGTTTTTATTTTTCTGTTGCATTTTGCTGTAGGATTACCAAAATTTTTCTGGTAGCAGGGTGGCTTTTGATTTTGCAGAAACGCCTTCAACCCTTTTTGAGTGAGTTATATGCTCTGATTGTTATCCCCATCATTCTTTTAACTGATGAAAAATCTATACATCTCTGTAGGAATATATGAAAAAGAATGTGGTTGAAAATAGTTTTGACATGCTGCTTTTGTAACGTGCGTGACTTTCTGAATTCTCAGTGTATTAGAAATGGCAGTGTAAATGTTTAATGTTTGGTTGAATAATAATAACCTATGAGATAACAACTCTGGTGATATGTCTAGGTACTATTCGTTGGATTACCGAGTGTTGAGGAGATTTGCCAAACACTATTCGACTGGTGAAATCATCCCCGAGGCACTAGTGGCGTCAATGCAGGGTGCGAGAAAGATGTTTGCTGCAACTGATTTGCAACGACAGGTTGTTATTTTATTGTCTTTGCTTTATATATCAACAAGGATGGATATATCACTTAAATTATTATGTCTGGAAGAGGAGAGAAGATTGACCAATATTGTTTTGCTTGCTTCTTGTTTCCTCCTATTGATCAGACCTTTTATGCTGCTGTTGGCCAAACATTCTTTGGGGAACAGCCAACCCCGCCAACAAGTAGCATTGTGGCGGATCTTAAAAGAGAATATACTAGTTGGAAGCACGTCGAGGGCACACACTGGCATACCCGATATAATCACCTTGTGAATTATGGTGCAGGTACATGGAATTAGATTAGATGGATGTGTAGATATTAGATAGATGGATGTGGAATTTTTGTTTTCGTACATGGCCTTTGGCAGATAAATGGGCATTTCTTGCTTGCGCACGCAGGTTATTATAGCTACTTGTATGCGAAATGTTTTGCGGCAACGATATGGCAGAAGCTGTGTGAGGAGGATCCATTGTCATTAGCTACAGGAAGTGCTTTAAGACTGAAGTTGTTACAGTATGGGGGAGCGAAAGAAGCAGCTGAGTTGTTAAATGGTCTTGTCGGAGGAGGAGGAGGAGATGGGATTATTGTAAGGGATTGTGATGGAGGAGGAAGGGTTCCTAATACTACCTGTCTTTGTACTGAAATGAACACATTAAGGAACCAGTTGATGAATGTTGTATAAAAATGGAGAGATTTTATGGTTGTAAAGGATTGATTGATGAAATGACAATGTTTCATCGGTTGAATGATTGTATAACATTTACTAGCATTTAGAAAGTTTATCAGTGCTATACAGGGTAACATAGCATTGGAGAAAATGTTATGGAACACTTTCTATATAGCATTTTTGGGTTGCCATAGAAAGTGGTTTGTAATTGTTTGACTTATAACAGCTTGTTTTCTCACTGGCAAAGTGTCCGGGGATTTTTCTCATTGGTGGATTTTGCTTTGTTAAATCATATGTGGCTGCGTACCTTGTCTTGCTGTGAATTTATATTCCGTCGCTTCTAATATGATTGCAGATATATTTGAATCTTACTATCTGATATAAATGGATGGACCATTTCTCCTGTCAAAGGAGTTCAAATCCAAACCCCAAACCGAGTCCAGACACCAAAATTAAAGGCAAATTAATCAATCCAAAGGGGATCCGATCCCAAGGCAAATCAGATCACGCAAGTGCCTCAGAATGAACAATTCTTTTTTCTTTGGTTCGTTTCGAGACGCATGCCAAGGCCAGGGGGTTCTATTTTAAATCATATTATTATTGTTGTTGTATTATTTCTGTTAGTCTATTTCTTTTTTTATTGAACATAATTCAACGAAATAAAGAAGGCGAATAAACTAACACTGCACTTAAAAACATATATATTAAACTCATCATAAGTTGACAATGGAAATTTAAACATGAAAACTACTAATTTGCTACAGATAAATAGATAGATAATGGGGGTAATGAGGATAATGGGAAGCCACTAAAAGCCTTCAATATCATTTGGTTCTCACACCGGCTGGGAGGTCCTTGTGCTCCAGGACTTCAATGCGGTTATCTCTGCAGAATTTTTCGATGGCACTTTTTTCAGGTTTGCGCAAATCCGTGTGCATGACAACCTTGTTTCCGTGCCACAGTGGCACCTTAGGCAGCTCCCTCTCCCTCTCCCTCCTCATCTTGGCTTGCATCTTCGTTTCTGGCGTCCCATCGCTGTTCAGCAGACCCTTTCCTTGGTCTGCCAAGTTATCGCCCCTTCGGAGTCGATCCAGAAGCTTGACATGCTGAAGAGAAGTGACGTAGGGAGTATCCTGGTCACTTAGGTCGTCGATCGCTTCCAAAACTTTCGCCCTCGCTGCCAGGTGCTCCTCCAATTCGCGCTTCTTGTTTCTCAGGCAACTGTTGCCAGATTTCAGCTTTGCCATAATCCCAGCTCTGGGGACGTTGGCTTCAGCTGCGGGCACCATTTTTCTCATCAGAGAAATTGCAAACTTCAGCATTATTGGTTGCTGTTGGAAAGAACTTGTTGAGTAATACTGGGAGAGAAGATACAATTGATTTGTCTGGGAGGAAATGTTTGAGTCTTAGACTTGAGCCATCCGAATGCTTACATATATAGGTTGATGATGCTCTCCCCTTATTAATTAAACACCAAACTAGTCATCTCCACATTAATCTAATTAATTCAACCTGTCCTTCTTCTGTGGGAGCCAGAGCCCAAAATAAAGCAAGAATCTCCCTTGCAGTGGGTGATCATTGCTTACCCAATCTTTTGGACAGGCAGCCTTAATTGACATGGATCCTCTAATTCTTCCAAAAAATAAAATCACCAAACCCGCGCGCCCTGAATATGTATACGTTACTTAGAGATGCTAGCTTTTGTAGTGTAATATGCATGGGACATTACCATGACAAAATAAAATAAAAAATAAAAATTTAATATTAATGAAAAATGACAAATAAAGGTGTAGTGAATAGTACTAGGTAAAAGTAAAAATATGGTTTTTCGTTAAAAATGAACAGTACCGGAAGTGTTTCGTTAAAATTCCCAAATAAAAATTGTTGCCTGCTTACCTTTAAAATTACGCTGAAACATACCCAACAAAAATGCAGTAAACAAATAAATAAATGATAAAATTAAAGTGTCAACTTTCAAGGGCATGCATACTGTTAGTATTTGTATGTTGTTTTTGTATTGAATTTCCAAAAGAATTTGAAAGAAAATGAGATGATTTTCTGTTTGCAATATCTTTGATGTATCTAAGTAGGTCAAATGTATTTTCTGTTTGAAAGAAAATGAGATGATTTTCAGTGAGAAGCTAGCATATATAGCAGATGATGTATTTGCTAAATTTGTATCTGGTTTAATAAAGTTCGCTAAACTTATATCTGGTTTAATAATGTCCGCTAAACTTGATCATTCTCATGATTAATTATGTATCTGGTTTAATAACGTTCGTAGTTTAGTTTTTTTCTTAATTAGAAGGTTTGATATTCATATGATTTTATATTGGTGCCATGCAAAACTCTTCAAATTAAACCATGCCTATGTCACTTTTGTATTGGTGCCATGCATATGGGTATAAATATATTACTTTCTCTGAGAGTATCTTGATCAGTGGAATCCCTAAATGGGGACAACTATCATATAAAATGAGTATAAAATAAATATAGGAAGAAAATGAATCTCCAATGGATCGAAAAGTGAGTCCCTAAAGAGATACTTCGTGTATTTATTTTAAGGATAAATTAGGTTCTCATATATATGTGTTTATTTTATGTTTTAAATATATCAATAGTTATTTCTTGCACTATATTAATAATTGCATGGGTACTTTTTTTTTTTTTTTTTTTTTTTTTTTGCAAGAACTATGTGAAGAACAAATGACTCTATTATTGACTTTTAAGTTATTGTTATACTTGTAACAATATTATTTGGATTTGTTTAAATTTCATAATTTGTGGGATATTGAATGCATAAATGCATGAGTTAAATCCCTTAAATGATGCTAGGGACCTTGATCAAACTATGTAAACAAATAAGGTTTCATTCTAAGTCTAACAACTAGGTTGATTAGGGACCGGAACCAAAATGACATTTTCTTTATTTTATACCAATATTCTTTTTAGTTTTAATTTGTATCCATAATTTTGAATTTTAATATGTACCCATATTTTCAATTTAAATTGACATATAATGACTTGTAAATAATTTAATATTCAAATAATGACATGAAGAAAAGTCAAGAGACTCGATCAAAAATGAAAAAGGAATAAAGTTTCAATTAATGAGAAGTAGAAATGAAGGATGAGAACCTAATTTATCTTGTATATATACATATGCATACTATAGTGTGTGTGTGTGTGTGTGTGTGTAATACACACGATGGCTAGCTAGTACCGTGAGTCCATGAAAATTGATCATAAAACAAACAGAGATAGTTTTTTAAGGGGGTTTCTCCATTTTAATCCTTGATAAAGATTGAAATTCAATTAAAACCTTATGTTAGATTATATATTCATTATAGTCCTTTGACTAAATTTCCATGTCAGCATAAATATTAAAATTTATATTTTCTTGTTTTGAAATATTTAATGCGTTTTTTGGGTTCCTATAATGCCCCTATTAAATATTTGATTTTAATTTGCTCCATATTTTTTGGCATTGATTATTGTTTGACTTTCTAAAATGATAAACATAATTCAAAAAAATATTAGTGATACGTTACAAGAATTAACAAATACCTAATTCAAATTATTCATTATCACCATTCAAAGCATAAAGGAAATATAAATAGCCAAATTATATATTTTACATAATCGAATGCACTTAAACCATGTCCTAATGTGCTTAAATCATATATCCTAGTCGAATGCACATAAATCATAGTACCAAGTCAAATGCACCTAAACCATGGTACTTATGTGAATGCACCTAAACCATGGTACCTATATGAATGCACCTAAATCATGGTACCTATATGAATGCACCTAAATCATGGTACCTATATGAATGCACCTAAATCATAGTACCTATATGAATGTACCTTAATCATTTAGGTACTATCAATTAGGTCTTATCCATTCGGTATGGTCGGTTAGGTACTATATAGTGTATGTCCGATTAATTTGGTACGGTCAATTAAGTTGTGATTTCACATTCTATTTTCTCAATTTGTATTTTTTTTTTCATTTATCTCTGGATTCACCTTCAATTTGGCATCTAAAAGCCCCTTTTTTCCTTTTTTCTTCCGAATACAACAAGATTTTTGGTTTGTAAGTTTTCTGGGTTCTTTGATTGGAATAACACATGGAGATTTATGTTATAACAAACATGTTAATTATGGATCTAGTTAATTAAGCATTCTTGAAAAATTAATTATATATTTGTTTCTCTAATTGGTTTTAAAGAGTAATAAGGGTAAATAGGGAAACTAAAAATGCAATAAATTTATTAAAAAATGATTAAATGTGACATGGAATACTATAATCCGACATGGAGGACTATTTTTAGTTTTTAATCTTACATACGGTATTATTGAAAAAGCAATCTTATTTAGGGATTAAAATGAAGTTTTCTAGTTTTTTAAGTCAAAAGAGTTGGAATTAGGATATATAATAAATCAATGTATATAACCTCACTGTATATACATGCATGGAGCGTCCTCCACTAATAATATCCAAGCCAAGAAAGGAAGGAAGGAAGGAGTCCAAATCGAAGGCAATTAAATCTCTGTGAAGTGTTGGTTGGGATCAGTCTCTCTCTGGAAAGCCTGCAAGACATTCATCCACGCAGAACGGCAAAGGAGGAGAGCGATCTGGCCAGAGGCCCTGCTACTCATCGAAACGGCGCATTGCCAGAGCAGGACAACCTAGGATTTTAATGGGGAGATAGTGACTAGGTTGGGTGGAGTCAAATTAGATTGAAGGGCTTTAAGTTGTTTCCCATAAATATGTGGTACCAAGAGGAAGAGGATTATTCTTTTCATAAAATTAAAAATAAAATAAAATAAAATAAAGTACAAGAAGATCTACAATAACTTCTAAAAGATATATATATATATATATATATATATATATATCAAACATTGATTAAGAACAACTGCACTATGAATCATACAAGACTAATCATGAAAATGGCCAATTTTAGCAAATGTACATATTATAAAGAATTTGTTGAAGACAACGTCAAATGTCTTAAGGAATCTGAATATATATTTTTTATGGCCCGATAAGGAATTTTGCAATCTCCTTCAATATTAAGTATTAACATTAGGAAAGATGCAAGCGTAACGCCCGTCGAAGAGTCATATACATAGCTTCAGCCTGCAATACAAGAATGACCAATTGAAAAGGAACCCAACTATAAAATCAGATGATGAATATACTTTGGCTTTAGGTAGGGTAATTAACCCTTTTATGCCAAAGAGGAAAAGTACTTAACTATACTTTTTTTTTTCAATAGTCTATTAAAAATATGTGAAAATTATTTACAGATAATGATCTATGCATTTTTATTGGTTTAAAACTTTGCATGCATTCTCTCTCATTAATTCAATTATAAATAAATAAATACAGAATTTACTGGATTTGGAAAAAAGGTACTAGGTTATTCAAGTTAATTTTGAATTGAAAAATAACCATGTCAATGTGGTGGGTGGTGGGTGAAAGTTCATCTCTGCATATTAAATTAAGTCAGTGGAATTCAATCAACAAGGAAAAAGATGGATATAAAGTCCTAATTAAAATTTTGATTTTAATTAAAGGCCAATTTAGCAAGGAAACCAGGGACAACGTGCCATATGCAAATATCTCTCTCTCTCTCTCTCTCTCTCTCACACACACACATATATATATATGTGGGTAAAAACAGTGTGAAAGCATGGAATATTGTCTCTTAATTTCTCTTCGATTTGGTAATTTGGTTTAGTCTTTCTTTTGGTCGCACGTAGTGTGCGTGCGTGCATGCATGCGTACGTCCACCCAAACAATGGATCGATCGAATAGTTCATAGAGTTAGAGCATCTTCAATGGGAGTCCTTATTTGGGGACTCTCACCACTACTTTTAGGAACTCATTTAGGGACTTAAAGGGACTCTTCGTGTCCCTAAAAGAATATCGTCTTCAATGGGAGAGTCCTTATAGTAGAATAATTCATAAATTTGAAGTTTTTACGATTTTATGTAATAATTCATTTAGGTGCAAATTTTTTTTGTTGTTAACTTTTTTTTAGTTAATTTAACACTACGTTGTCGTAAAATATTTTTGTGAATATTTTGACAAAAAAATTCAAATTCTAACACCAAAAAATACATTGCTACATAATTAAAATAAGGTTCATTTTAGTTTCAGTCCCAAGTCAACCTAGTTGTTAGAATGAAACCTTATTTGTTTAAATAATTTGACCAAGGTCTCTAGCATCATTTAAGAGATTTAAGTCATGCAATTATGCATTCAATGTCCTACAAATTATGAAATTTAAACAAATCTAAATAATATTTTTACAAATATGACAATTACTTAAAAAATCAAGAATAGCGTAATTTGTTCTTCACATAGTTCTAGCAAAAAAAAAAAAAAATGTACCCATGTAATTTTTAATATAGTGCAAGAAATAACTATTGATATATTTTAAAACATAAAATAAACACATATAATTAGCATGGGTACCTTAATAAAAAAATATTGGTACAAATTAAATTAAAAATATGGGCACATATGAAAATCCAAAACTATGGGTACAAATTAAATTGAATATATGGGTACATATTAAAATTCAAAATTATGGGTACATACTAGAAATAAAAAGAGTATTAGTACAAATTAAAAAAAGGATACAAATTATAAACAGAAATATATGAAAAAAAAATACGAAAAACATTATATTTGAAAATGATTAATAATTTCATTTTTAAATTGACATATAATGACTTGTAAATAATTTAATATTCAAATAATGACATTAAGAAAAGTCGAGGGATATTGATCAAAAATGAAAAATGAATAAGGTTTCAATTAATTAAAAGTAAAAATGAGGGATGAGAACCTAATTATCATTTCTTTAAAGTAGTAAGAAAATGTACAAAATGGACTAATCTTGGTTTAATCAGTTGCATGCAAATGTTGGTTTTACGAAATCTACACAACATCAAGCTAATAGGAAGAATGATTTTTCAAAGGAAGTTTTAACGAAACACTTCCGGTACTGTTCACTTTTAACGAAAAACCATATTTTTACATTTCCCTTCACTACACCTTTATTTATCATTTTTCATTAAAAACTAAATTTTTTTTTTTGAACTTTTAGTTAGTTTTCCTTTTTTCAAACCCTTGCTTTGATCTTGGACTTGCCTTTGGAGTTTGGATGGCGATAATTGAAAACCCAACCACCTTAGCATCTCATTCTTTAAAGAATATAAAATCAAATTAAATATCCAGAAGTCCTAAATGGAACCCTGGCATTTTCATTTCGAAGGCCGGACATGGATTTGGACGCCTTTAGAACCTTACGTCATCTCAAGAGAAAATATTTGGTGAATAACTTTCAATATGTTCAGTAACGAGGCTGCTGCCTTCTTATATACAAGTTATAATTTTTTTTAGTACGTCGATATTTTTACATTAAAGGGAGAAGAAGTGCGGTTAACTCACACAATGGGCAGTCTAATTTGATATCGAATTCGTCATCTACGAGATTTGAACATAAGACCTCTCATTTCCAAGTGAAGAGGAATATCATCAGATCATAGTAAAACCTATAATCAAGTTCTGATGTAAACCAGAAAGGCAAGTAAATAACTAGGCTAATATACAATATTTACCATCCTATTTTGTATCATTGACTTTAACATTCCCCTTCAAATTGTGACGAACTCAATGCCTTAGTGAATAAATCTAATAGGAAGAATGATTTTTCGAACCCTTTGCTTTGATCTTGGACTTGCCTTTGGAGTTTGGATGGCAATAATTAAAAACCCCACCACCTTAGCATCTCAATTTTTTTTTCAAAGAATATAAGATTAAATTAATATCCAGAAGTCCTAACTGGAACCCTGGCATTCTCATTTCCAAGGCCAGACATGGATTTGGACGCCTTTAGAACATTACGTCATCCTCTCCCTTGCTTTGGATTTGGAACCCCGTTTGCCATTAGAATTCCTCTCCTCAAAATGGAATTTCCCTGCATTGTGCCCTTGGATATCTCTGCCAAGTCTGTTCCAACCACCTTAGCATCTCATTTTTTCTAAAATTAAATTAATATCCAGAAGTCCTAACTGGAACCCTGGCATTCTCATTTCCAAGGCCAGATATGGATTTGGACGCCTTTAGAACCTTACGTCATCCTCTCCCTTGCTTTGGCCTTGGAACCCCGTTTGCCATTAGCATTCCTTTCCTCAAAATGGAATTTCCCTGCATGGTGCACTTGGATATCTCATCCAAGCTAGGCTGTTCCAACCTGAACAAATCCAAGGCAGTTTCAAGGCCACACAATGTGGTAAATGATATTGTAGCAGTAAATACTACAAGTTTTGAATGGTCTTCATATGACCATGATAAAAATAATAATTCCAATCAATCTAAATCATCCAAGGCGCATGAAATTTTTTTCATGTAATTTGATCTGCAATTGGTGATCAATAATATGATCCATATTAATTCAATTTGAATACTATGATGAATAGTAATTAAGGTACGTCCTCCAAGAATTTTAATTGGAACTATATTATACAAGATTGTGCGGGAAGGGTCAAAATTGAAAGTATAGGTAAAACATTAAAGGGTAATGTTAGGAATATCAAATTTTTAAATCAAATGATGTGGCTGTGATGATTGGATTATTACTTAATGTTCATTAACGTGCTTATTTCCTATTAGTGACACATTATTTGATTTGCAAATTTGGTTAAAATTTTGGTATCCCTAGCATTATGCAAAGGTGAATTTGAACCATATTATTGCTAGCCAATTATGAGGCTTAACCGGTCCCCTCACCTCTTAGTGTAAATAATTCGTTCAATTACACATTTAAGTATGCACATACTTCTTACATTTAAGGATAATGCTAAGAAGATCAATTTTTTAAAACCAAATAATGTGATTGTTGATGATTGTATTATTACTTAAACGTTGATTAACGTGTTTAATTTCTATTGGTAAAACATCATTTGATTTGCAAATTAATTTGATTTAAAATTTTGATATCTCTAGTATTACCCTTTCAATGATATTGCATATAAAATACACTTATTCTTAACATAATACTCAAAACTTCACCCTTCATCATCAGCGTGCATTGCTCATCTCCGGGAGCCTCGATCTCCAATCCCCAAGTACCCAAATTATGAATATTAGTTGTTGTTGCAATCCATGTTGTATCTAATTAGGTCAAATGCACTGAAAAGCTTGTATATATAGCAGTTGATATATTAGCTAAGGGTAATACGAGAGAGACTAAATTTGTAGATGAAATTTTGGAAGTTAAAAGACATAGAAGTTGATGACTGAATTATTACTTAAGAGTCGAAAAACGTGCTCATTTCCTATTGATGACATACCATTTAGTTTGTAAATTTTGTCCGATGGGTAATGCTATGAAAACTAAATTTGTAGACATTTCATTTAAATAAATAAATGATGTCCAATGGGTAATGCTAGGAAGACACATCATTGCAGTATTCGAATCCAAATGTAAAAAACAGAAATAGAATCAGAAAACGGACACTACATTACAATGTCTGAATCCAATGTTAAAAAATAAATAAATAAAACAAACAAACAAACTAAGCCATGAAATGGTCACTGCATTACACTGTGCAAATACAAATGTATAAATCAGGAGTCTCGTGAGATGTGAAGTGTAGGAGACATGTAAGTGATGGAAAAAAAAGAACCTAAAAAAAGACAATGCAGAGCAGGTTTTGACCCATATTGATTGTGTTGTAGTGTCTGATCCATATTGACTTATTCCAAATGTAAAAAACAGAAACAGAAACAGAATCAGAAAACGGACACTACATTACAATGTCTGAATCCAATGTTGAAAAAAAAAAAAAAAACAACTAAGCCATGAAATGGACACTGCATTACACTGTGCAAATACAAATGTATAAATCAGGAGTCTCGTGAGATGTGAAGCGTAGGAGACATGTAAGTGATGGAAAAAACAGAACCTAAAAAATGACACTGCAGAGCAGGTTTTGAATCCAAAAGTAAAAAACAAAACGAGTAGGCGTGTGAGTGATGGAAAAAACTAAACCAATAAATGGACACTGTAACGTAGTGTAAGAAACCTAAAAAACAAAATCATGAAACATAGATTGTGTTGTAGTGTCTGATCCATATTGACTTATTCCAAAATATAAAAGGGAGAAATTAGGTTCTCATCCTTCCTTTTGCTACTCCTTTGATTAAAATCTTATTCCTTTTTATTTTTTTGATCAAGGTCCTTGGTATTAATAACATCATTAATTATTTCAATAATAAAATATTTTTTATTTCTAAATATATTCATTTAATGTTAAAAATGTTACAATTAGTATATTTATATTTATGGCTAAATTTTTCATCATATATTTTTATTTTTAGTTTGTACCCGTTTCTAATTTGCAACCCATTTTTAATTTGTACCAATTTTCTTTTCAGTTTTAATTTGTACCCATATATTAATTTCTTTTTGTGCCCATATTTTATAAAGTTTTATTTGTATTTGTACCCATATTTTTTTATTTATTTGTACCCATTTTTAATTTTGCTAAATGTACCCATGCTAATTATATGTACCAATCATGTATTTTTTTTTTCAAATTTTTAATTTTAAAATGTACTCATTCTTAAATATACCAATTTGTTATATGTAAAATGTACCATTTTTTATATAAAATCTATTCAATTTTTTTCTAATCCATTTTTAAACTTTTATGGGCACATTCTTTTTTCTTTGATTTGAGAATGTATCCATGTTAAGTTTAATCGAAGAAATTTACTAATTTTATTAAGTCTAATATCTTCTTCTTTTTTTTTTTTTTTTGTGATTTTGAAGAATGTACCCTTGATACAATAATTTTTTGATTAATTTTGATGAATGTACCCAAATTATACACACACACACAATAGTATATTTATATTTTAATATTTTTAATCCCACAAATTATGGGTTTTTATTTAAAATCTCATTAATATAAACAACTATAAATTTCAATTTTTAATTTAAAAAAATATAGTAACGTACATAGAAATAATTTATCACATTAATTTCAGGGACTTGGATAAAAAATTGAAAACCAACAAGGTTTTAGTCAAAGAATATTCATAGCTAGGGACCGCATCCAAAGTCTCCCATATAAAAAGTTATGAGAAAGGGTGTGTCAGTTGAAGTGGTGCCAGATGTGTGTTTGATCCAAATGTACAAAACAGAATTAGGAAATAGACACTATGTTATGTTATAGTGTCTGATCCGTATTGACTTATTCCAAAATATAATAGCTATGAGAAAGGGAGTGTCAATCGAAGTGGGTGACAGTTATAGTAGCAAATTTTGTAATTTTTGTTTATTTTAAATGCATTTAAGTATCGTAATACATGATGGACCTATTTATAATTAATATAAATATTGTTGATATATTGTTAATATTGTAATTTTTTTATTGATTCTATACAAAATCACCCTAAAAAACAATTATATTCATAACTTATTTTCCACATTTTAATCACCAATTTTTCATTGGTTTAAGAAGGTTTTCTAAGGGTGGAGTTTGTTGTTTAATCCCATAAACGTTAAATTTCAAATCTTATGGAATTTTATATCATAAAATTATCGTTTCATTTAAAAAATAAATAAATAAATTACCATTTCATTTTAAAAAAAAAAAACTTATGGGATTTTATATCCCACAAAATGTGGTAATTACTTTTATTTAATTGCTTTAAATGTTCCCAAAAAATAAGCTCTAAAGGATGTCTATATTACAATATTTAATATAATGTTTAATTCAAATATAAAATAATTGAGATGGAAATTCATTAATGTTAATATGTTGATGTGTACAAAGTCAAAGGACTTTGATCAAAATTTGAAAACTAATAGGATTTCAAAGAATGTACACTAAGGGCTAGGAACCGCATCATAGTATCTCATAAATATATTACTTCCTCTAACTAGCCTCCTCTCTCTAACTCTATGAACTATTCGATCGATTGATCGATCAATCGATCGTGTGGGTGGACGTACGCAGGCATACATGCATGCACACTACCTACGCAGGCTACATAATTAAAATAAGGGTCATTTTAGTTTCGGTCCCAAGTCAACCTAGTTGTTAGAATGAAACCTTATTTGTTTAAATAATTTGACCAAGGTCTCTAGCATCATTTAAGAGATTTAAGTCATGCAATTATGCATTCAATGTCCTACAAATTATGAAATTTAAACAAATCTAAATAATATTTTTACAAATATGACAATTACTTAAAAATCAAGAAATAGCGTAATTTGTTCTTCACATAGTTCTAGCAAAAAAAATAAAAAATGTACCCATGTAATTTTTAATATAGTGCAAGAAATAACTATTGATATATTTTAAAACATAAAATAAACACATATAATTAGCATGGGTACCTTAATAAAAAAATATTGGTACAAATTAAATTAAAAATATGGGCACATATGAAAATCCAAAACTATGGGTACAAATTAAATTGAATATATGGGTACATATTAAAATTCAAAATTATGGGTACATACTAGAAATAAAAAGAGTATTAGTATAAATTAAAAAAAGGATACAAATTATAAACAGAAATATATGAAAAAAAAATACGAAAAACATTATATTTGAAAATGATTAATAATTTCATTTTTAAATTGACATATAATGACTTGTAAATAATTTAATATTCAAATAAGGACATTAAGAAAAGTCAAGGGATATTGATCAAAAATGAAAAATGAATAAGGTTTCAATTAATTAAAAGTAAAAATGAGGGATGAGAACCTAATTATCCTTTCTTTAAAGTAGTAAGAAAATGTACAAAATGGACTAATCTTGGTTTAATCAGTTGCATGCAAATGTTGGTTTTACGAAATCTACACAACATCAAGCTAATAGGAAGAATGATTTTTCAAATGAAGTTTTAACGAAACACTTCCGGTACTGTTCACTTTTAACGAAAAATCATATTTTTACTTTTCCCTGGTACTATTCACTACACCTTTATTTATCATTTTTCATTAAAAACTAATTTTTTTTAAACTTTTAATTAGTTTTCCTTTTTTCAAACCCTTGCTTTGATCTTGGACTTGCCTTTGGAGTTTGGATGGCGATAATTGAAAACCCAACCACCTTAGCATCTCATTCTTTAAAGAATATAAAATCAAATTAAATATCCAGAAGTCCTAAATGGAACCCTGGCATTTTCATTTCGAAGGCCGGACATGGATTTGGACGCCTTTAGAACCTTACGTCATCTCAAGAGAAAATATTTGGTGAATAACTTTCAATATGTTCAGTAACGAGGCTGCTGCCTTCTTATATACAAGTTATATAATTTTTTTTTAGTACGTCGATATTTTTACATTAAAGGGAGAAGAAGTGCGGCTAAGTCACACAATGGGCAGTCTAATTTGATATCGAATTCGTCATCTACGAGATTTGAACCTAAGATCTCTTATTTACAAGTGAAGCGGAATATCATAAGACCATAGTAAAGCCTATAATCAAGTTCTGATGTAAACCAGAAAGGCAAGTAAATAACTAGCTAATATACAATATTTACCATCCTATTTTGTATCATTGACTTTAACATTCCCCTTCAAATTGTGACGAACTCAATGCCTTAGTGAATAAATCTAATAGGAAGAATGATTTTTCGAACCCTTTGCTTTGATCTTGGACTTGCCTTTGGAGTTTGGATGGCAATAATTAAAAACCCCACCACCTTAGCATCTCAATTTTTTTTTCAAAGAATATAAAATTAAATTAATATCCAGAAGTCCTAACTGGAACCCTGGCATTCTCATTTCCAAGGCCAGACATGGATTTGGACGCCTTTAGAACATTACGTCATCCTCTCCCTTGCTTTGGATTTGGAACCCCGTTTGCCATTAGCATTCCTCTCCTCAAAATGGAATTTCCCTGCATTGTGCCCTTGGATATCTCTGCCAAGTCTGTTCCGACCTGAATAAATCGAAGGTAGTTCCCAAGGCCACACAATGTAGTAAATGATAGATATTATAGCACTAAATATTATGATCATTGGATGATCTAGATTCATAAGATCACATGATAAAAATAATAATTTAAATCAATCTTGATCCTCCAATGCTCATAGCATATAAAAGTTTTCTTGTAATTTGATCTGCATTTGGTTGCAAATAATATGATCCATATTAATTTATTGTGAAACTATGACAAATAGTAATTAAGGTACGTCCTCTGAGTATTTTAACTTGAATTGTATATAGTCTTTGCGGGAATGGTCAAAATTGAAAGCATAGGAAAAACAGTAAATAGTAATGTTATGGAGATCAAATTTTTAAACCAAATTTGTACACCATATGATGTGGCTTTTGATTGTTGAATTATTACTTAAGTGTTGATTAACGTGCTTATTTCTTATTGGTGATACATCATTTAGTTTGCAAATTTGGTTTAAAGATTTGATATCCCTTGCATTATGCAAACATACATGTAAATGACAACATTGTAAATATAAACAACAGTCCTAGTCAGCAGTCTAGTTTGAAGGTCAAGTAAAGTTTTTTTTAATTTGAAAAAAAATAAAAAAAATAAAAAGCCACTTAGGGCTGGTTTGGTATTGCTCTGCTTTGAATAAAAACTGATTCTGCTGTACTGTGAAATAAACTCATTTTTGCTGCTTCACGTTTTCAATTTTTTTTTCCACTCAAAACTGTGAAAATAAGCTGTTTTTATGTGTTTACCAAACACATTTTTGAGCTCAGTTTTTTATCTATGCATTTTTTTTTGTTTGAAACTCTGCATGCATTTTCTCTCATTAATTCAGTTATAAATAAATACAGAGTTTACTGGATTTGGAAAAAAAGGTACTAGGTTATTCAAGTTAATTTTGAATTGAAAAATAAGTATGTCAATGTGGTGGGTGGGTGGTGGGTGGTGGGTGAAAGTTCTACCTTTGCATATTAAATTAAGTCAGTGGAATTCAATCAACAGGGAGAAAGATGGATTAAATCCTAATTAAAGTTTTGATTTTAAGTAATGGCCAATTTAGCAAGGAAACCAGGGACAAAGTGCCATATGCAAATATGGATTAAGTCCTAATTAATGTTTTTATTGTAGATCTTCTTGTACTTTATTTTATTTCATTTTAATTTTATAAAAAGAATAGTCCTCTTCCTCTTCGGTGCCACATGTTTATAGAAAACAAGTCAAAACCCTTCAATCTAACCTGACTCCACCTGAACCCAATCACCATCTCCCATTAAAATCCCAATTGTCCTTCTACTCTGGCAATGCACCGGTTTCCGAAGAGGTGCTAGGCCCTCTGGCCAGATCCAAAGTAAAGCAACCAATAGGAACACGAATCTCCTTCCTTCTTAGCCGTTCTGCGTACGTGAATTTTTATTGCAGGCTTTCCCAAAGCCAAGACTGTGCCCAACCAGTTGCATTTTGACTGAGATTTAATTGCCTTTATATAGGACTCCTCCTTCCTTCCTTGGCTCGGATACTGCTATTGTGAGAACCGAACTAGCTTTAGGATTCCAATATGCTCCTTGCATGCATATATAGCGAGGTTACATTGATATGTTATCCTGATTCCAGCTCTCTTTTGACGTAAAAATGTATATATGTTTGTCTTATCAATTGTCACCGTGCTACACACACACACACACACACACACACACACACATATACATATACATGCATACTTCCTGGAAATAAGAAATAATAATAATGTTTAGTGAATCAATGAAATTAATAGAAAACTTAATTTTAATCCTTGGCAAATATGACTTTTAAACTAAAACCATGAGTAAGATCAAAATCTAATTTTAGTCCCTTATACATTAATCACCTCATTTATTAATTATATTTTTCTTTTCTTCCTAATTTTAATGTACTAATTTTATTTCATTATTATTATAACTTTCATTTCATTCATCATAATATATTTTGTTGTAAACATTTAGATAAACTAACTTTTGTTTTACAATATATTTCGATATACTTTGTCATTAAGTTCATTATAATACATTTCGGTGTATACATTTAGGTACACACATTTCAGTAGATACATTTTGATACAAAGATTTAGGTACATTAATTCAATATAATATATTTCGGTACACACATTTAGGTACATTAGTTTACTATAATAAATTTCGGTGCATACATTTGGGTACATACATTTCAGTACACATATATTTATGTACATTAGTTTAATATAACATTTCGGTGCATATATTGGGTATTACATTTCATACATACATTTCGGTATTAACATTTAGGTACATTAATTGAGTTTTTTAAGTTTGAAGAATGTTAAATAAAATTAAAAATTAAAAAACAGAGTAATATATATAAATCGTTTCTAACTTACAATCTTTACTATTGTAAGGGTTAATATTCCTTGGGAAAGAACAAAAAAAAGAAAAAATACATCTTGATTCTCTTTCCCAAATAAGGAGTCTTTCAAAACGGATTCATGAAGAAGAAAGAGGAGGTTCCATTAAGAAGAGGATTGCATATATGGTTAATGTGTGTTTCTCCTTCTATCCATGTCTAATTTGAATTGTACCTATATCATGTTGAAACATACTAATATTGGCTTGATACATACCAATGTCAAATTGAAACATACTGATACTGATAGAAATGTACCCATGCCAATTTGAAACGTACCAATATTGACTTAAAACATACCAATGCCAAATTGAAATGTACCGGTACTGATAAAAATGTACCCATGCCAAATTGAAACGTACCAACATTTCAGCTAGAAATGTACCAACGCGAAATTGAAACGTACCTTATACCATCCACCACTAGACTCAATTTTCCAAATGTACAATGGTAAGGATCCTCAAATGTACAATGCTAAATTGAGACATACCTAATACCATCTACCACTAGAATCTATTTTTCAAATGTACCATGGTACGGATATACTCAAATCAAAAGGTGTGCATAAAATGAAAATATAAAGGAAACGAATATGACTGACAAGGGAGAACGGAAAAGTGTCAATACAAAGGAAATGTATTGACCTAACATGAATGGTCGTGGAAGAAGGTGGAAGAATATGGCAGAAGTATATATCACATTAGAAGTAGAAATAGATCAAATTTGAATAGTTCTTAAATTTTTAAAACATACGTCAACTAGATTGTAGGAGATTTGGAATATTAATATAATAATTATTAATTAATTGGTACATTATATATAATGGCAAATTGTGTAATTTTGAATAAATAAAATGCTACTTATAATACATGTAGCACCTAAAATGTGGGAACATGTTTAATAAAAAATCTAAAAGCTATAGATGTTTAATCTAACAAATAGTGCAATGAGGCATCTAATTCTAAATGCCCCTATATGTATATATTTTATGTTTTACAATATATTAGTAGTTATTTTTAAAATATGTTAATAATTATATGGGTACATTATTTTCTTGCTATAATTTTGTGAAGAACAATATTACTCTAATATTTACTTTTAAGTATTTATTATATTTTAAAAATATTATTTGAATTTGTTTAAATTTCATAATTTGTGGGACATTAAATGCATAAATGCACGAGTTAAATCTCTTAAATGATGTTAAAGGCCTCAATCAAAATATTTAAACAGAGAAGATTTTAATCTAACAATTAGTTTGATTAAGGACCGAAACCAAAATGACCCTAGAAATAACCTGGGTTTAATCAGTTGCATGCAAATGTTGGTTTTACTAAATCCACACAACATCAATCTAATAGGAATAATGAATTTTCAAACCCTTGCTTGGATCTTGAACTTGCCTTTGGAGTTTGGATGGCAATAATTAAAAACCCAACCACCTTAGCATCTCATTTTTTTCAAAGAACATAAAACTAAATTAATATCCAGAAGCCCTAACTGGAACCCTGGCATTCTCATTTCCAAGGCCAGACATGGATTTGGACGCCTTTAGAACCTTACGTCATCCTCTCCCCTGCTTTGGCTTTGGAACCCCGTTTGCCATTCCTTTCCCCCAAATGGAATTTCCCTGCATGATGCCCTTGGATATCTCTTCCAAGCTAGGCTGTTCCAACCTGAACAAATCCAAGGCAGTTCCAAGGCCACACAATGTGGTAAATGATATTGTAGGGTTAATTAAGTACATTTTTCTTTGGCATTAAAGGGTTAATTACTCTACTATATAAAACTTATTCTTTGTAAATTTGTGTTTAATACACATTTTTTTATTTTAAAAAATATATTTTTGTTCTTCATATAAGTTTCAATAATTCGTTAAATTACACATTTAAGGATGCACATACTTCTTACATTTAAGGATAATGCTAAGAAGATCGAATTTTATAAACCAAATAATGTGATTGTTGATGATTAAATTATTACTTAAACGTTGATTTACGTGTTTAATTCATATTGATGAAACATCATTTGGTTTGCAAATTAATTTGATTTAAAATTTTGATATCTCTAGGATTACCCTTTCAATAATATGGCATATAAAATACACTTATTCTTAACATAATACTGAAAACTTCACCCTTCATCATCATCGTGCATTGCTCATCTCCGGGGAGCCTCGATCTCCAATCCACAAGTAACCAAATTATGAATATTGGTTGTTGCAATCCATGTTGTATCTAATTAGGTCAAATGCACTGAGAAGCTTGTATATATAGCAGTTGATATATTCGCTAAGGGTAATGCGAGATATACTAAATTTGTAGATAAAATTTGGAAAAATTAGTATCTGGTCCCTAGTTCTTACTGTTCATTGATTAAGACCTTATTAATTCTCAAATTTTGATTCAAGTCCCTAGCAATAATGTGATAATGAATTTACATGTTTATTATATAATTTTTTAATATAAAAATTAGTAATTAATTTAGGGTTTAATACTCACACCTCTATTAAACTTCTAATTAATTTTCAATTCAAACATTTCCAAAATAATAAAAAATTAAATTAAATTAAGTTTGTACCTATTAGTTTTTTTTTTTATATAAAAAGATTCTCAAGTTTTTAATCTTAAATGTACCCATTCATATAATTTTTCAATTTTTTTAATCTTAAATGTACCCATTCTCAAATATATCAAATTTGTTATATGTAAAATGTACCTTTTTTTTTAATATAAAATCCATTCAAATTTTTTAATCCATGTTTAAACTTATATGGGTACATTCTTTTTCATTGATTTGAGAATGTATCCATGTTTTGGTACAATAACTTTTTTTGTTAATTTTGGTTAATGTACCCATACATATATGTATGCACACACACACACACACACACACACACACACACACACACACAATATAATAGAGAGTATAATTTATATTTTATTATTTTTAATCCCATAAATTATGGGTTTTATTTAAAATCTCATTAATATAAACAATTACAAATTTCAATTTTTAATTTTTAATTTAAAAAATATAGTAACTTACATTATTACATTAATGTCAGGGACCTCAATAAAAAACTAAAAACTAACAAGTTTCAATCAAAGAATATTGATAGCTAGGGACCGCATCCAAAGTGTCCCATAAAATTTTGGAAGCTAAAAGACATGGAAGTTGATTATTGGATTATTACTTAAGAGTTGATAAACGTGATCATTTCCTATTTGTGACATAACATTTAGTTTGTAAATTTTGTCTAATGGCTAATGCTAGGAAAACTAAATTTGTAGACATATCATTTAAATAAATAAATGATGTTGATAAATTTGTCCAATGGGTAATGTTAGGAAGACACATCATTTAGTTTGCTACTGTGGAACTTAAACGTTGATGAACATACATTTAGTTTGTCACACTATATTTTATTTATTTGTAACTTGATGCTAGAAACTTAATGCTAGGAAATGAGCATGTTTATCAGCATCATTAATTTATTTGTAGACACATCATTTAATTTGCAAATTTAGTTTTCAAATTTTGTCATGGGTAATGCTAGGAAAACTAAATGTGTAGACATATCATTTAAATAAATAAATGATGTTGATAAATTTGTCCAATGAGTAATGTTAGGAAGACACATCATTTAGTTTGCTACTGTGGAACTTAAGCGTTGATAAACGTGCATTTTGTTTGTGACACTATATTTTTTTTATTTGTAACTTAATGCTAGGAAATGAGCATGTTTATCGACATCATTTATTTATTTGTAGACACGTCATTTAATTTGCAAATCTTGTCTACAAAATTTATTTTACATGACTGACACACCCCGACCCGGAATGTCCACTAGGACTCCGAATCGAGCTGTGCTGGCCGACGAAGCCATAAAGTATGGTGATGTGGAAAATGTGAATAAATTTAAACTTAATAATGTCTAAAGACAGAAGTGCGCTATGAGCGGGAATGGACCTATTTCACGCGTGACATTATAGCATAAGTAAAGTACAGTAGTGTTGGTAAGAATCATACCCTCAGAGGTAACCAACTATACAGAGATTCGCCAAGAATCCTCGTCGATACGAACTTTCAGCAACTAAACCTGGAGGGGCGCAAAACAGAAAACATGAGTGGGCAAAAACAAAGTTTTTGAAAACATCTTTCTTTTTTAAATGTAATAACCCCTCATCGTAAAACTCATATAATTTCCCAGAAAATAATAATACATAAGTATATAGAAATCATACCCGAGAGTAGTGAAAACCAAGTATATGCCACATCAAGTATCTCAACAATAAAATAAGTAAGCTAGGTGAAATAGATCAATGTAAAATGATATGTTAGCTGGAGTCACCTAACATGACCTGTACGGCTGAGCCTATAGCTCATCTACCAATTCCTGCACACGAATTGGAACAACCTAATATGGTTTATACGACATACTAGTTGTAAATAAGTACGCTCAAGTGCTACGATCACGTGAAGGCTGTGTGAAGTATCGCAAGTCACCTACGAGTCGGAACCACCTAATGTGGTCTGTACAACAGGCTAGCACCTGCCTTGGATCCAAGGTGAGCGTGTGGTGCGGGAGGTCAACAATCACATGAAGGCTAGGCCCTGGCCTCAGGATGAGCACTAACACCGGGGTGCAGGATGATAAGCACTAAATGCATCTACGCATACCCATACACAATGCAACCATTATCATCATAATGTACTCACCTGAAACTTACATGGGCCTCCGCAGCATCATTCAATAATATGCAAAACTATACTAATGCAAATACTAAAATATAATGCATGGCATTTAAATCGTAAATTCATAAAAATAACAAAAAAATAAAATAAAAAACAGTTTCTGGAAATCATAAAGCATATATACATATATATATAAAAAACAAAAGCCCCACTCACATGGGGTCCGCGATACGACTTCCTAGCAAGAATATTGAGGCGTCACGAACGATTGGTGCCTAGAACAGTTATCAAATCACATCTCATAATTCTTATCAATAGAACACGTAACTCACATAAAACACATCCTCAAGGACATTCTAGAATAATTTGACACCCATTAACCAAAAGTCAATCGTCGATCAAAGATCGACGGTAGGGTCCACAACCCTACGTAACTCTATCCGGAAGATATGCATCTCAAATTTCCGATCCGTAACTTTCAAAGATTCACATTATGCTTCTAGAATAACATACTAAAGTTTCGTTACGATCCAACGGTTGGATCTCCGCCAATTGCCAAAACCAAATGGCGGTTAACGTTTTATTTTATGAACTTACAAATCCAACTCGGGAAGATCCGTACGTCAGATTCCTGATCCGTAAGTTTCTAAGATCCTTAAATATTACCTATTATAATGTATCAAAGTTTAGTGGCGATCCAATGGTCGGATCGTTGATTCATATATTGACCAAACCACGTATCGTAATTAAATTAGGTTCAAACGATCAACCTACGTCATTCGAATATCAAAACTGAATTCAGGAAATTTAATTTAGCCTAAAAATAGCATTGACGACCCTCTGGCCAAGCGTCACCCTGACTAGCCGGAAAATTCAACTATTTCTAAAAATTACCAAAATTTACAGGAATGAAGATCTCAATGAGTGGAGAAACTTTCATGCCTGTAACTAAGGCCAATTTGGCCGGGAAAAGCCCCAATTTCATGAAAATCAGCCAGAAATGCTATATATAAATGTTCCATAACATTTTCTCCAATGCTATGTTACCCTGTATAGCACTGATAAACTTTCTAAATGCTAGTAAATGTTATACAATCATTCAACCGATGAAACATTGTCATTTCATCAATCAATCCTTTACAACCATAAAATCTCTCCATTTTTATACAACATTCATCAACTGGTTCCTTAATGTGTTCATTTCAGTACAAAGACAGGTAGTATTAGGAACCCTTCCTCCTCCATCACAATCCCTTACAATAATCCCATCTCCTCCTCCTCCTCCGACAAGACCATTTAACAACTCAGCTGCTTCTTTCGCTCCCCTATACTGTAACAACTTCAGTCTTAAAGCACTTCCTGTAGCTAATGACAATGGATCCTCCTCACACGGCTTCTGCCATATCGTTGCCGCAAAACATTTCGCATACAAGTAGCTATAATAACCTGCGTGCGCAAGCAAGAAATGCACATTTATCTGCCAAAGGCCATGTACGAAAACAAAAATTCCACATCCATCTATCTAATATCTACACATCCATCTAATCTAATTCCACGTACCTGCACTATAATTCACAAGGTGATTATATTGGGTATGCCAGTGTGTGCCCTCGACGTGCTTCCAACTAGTATATTCTCTTTTAAGATCCGCCACAATGCTACTTGTTGGCGGGGTTGGCTGTTCCCCAAAGAATGTTTGGCCAACAGCAGCATAAAAGGTCTGATCAATAGGAGGAAACAAGAAGCAAGCAAAACAATATTGGTCAATCTTCTCTCCTCTTCCAGACATAATAATTTAAGTGATATATCCATCCTTGTTGATATATAAAGCAAAGACAATAAAATAACAACCTGTCGTTGCAAATCAGTTGCAGCAAACATCTTTCTCGCACCCTGCATTGACGCCACTAGTGCCTCGGGGATGATTTCACCAGTCGAATAGTGTTTGGCAAATCTCCTCAACACTCGGTAATCCAACGAATAGTACCTAGACATATCACCAGAGTTGTTATCTCATAGGTTATTATTATTCAACCAAACATTAAACATTTACACTGCCATTTCTAATACACTGAGAATTCAGAAAGTCACGCACGTTACGAAAGCAGCATGTCAAAACTATTTTCAACCACATTCTTTTTCATATATTCCTACAGAGATATATAGATTTTTCATCAGTTAAAAGAATGATGGGGATAACAATCAGAGCATATAACTCACTCAAAAAGGGTTGAAGGCGCTACCAGAAAAGTTTTGGTAATCCTACAGCAAAATGCAACAGAAAAATACAAACAACAAACGTATTATGAATTTATGATAAAGTCGGGGAGGGGTGATATAGCTTGTTTCCCACAATCTTAAGGAATTTCTGGGATACCGTTCTTGAAAGCAACGAATGAAGAGCATGTCCAAACGCATGAAACAGAGTTTCCAATTCCCAATGATTTAGCCTCGCCCTTGATGAATTACCCAAAGCTGAAAAACTGCACACAATAGCAACTGCCTACAAAACCAAACCAGAGTCAGAGTCCAATGAAATAACGCATGATGCAGAAAGTCATCGAATGATAGTCTGCAACTTGGTGCAATTTTTTCTCACACAAGGGGGATCAACTTCACATTACTATGTTCCGACATTCAGTAAGAGAGCCTCTCCAACATAATCGCAAATCATTCATACTCTAAACGCTTTTTCAATGGGTCAAAAAGAAGTATTTGCAGTCCCTAATTCCCACTTTGTTCCATTCTTAAGAATCTTTTTGCTTCCCCCTTTTCAGGAAAACATTATCAATAATCTAACTGAGCTAAGTGAGGAATCACGTCACAAATATAGTTTTAGTGATGTTATTCCTCACTTAGATACTTAGATGTTTGCTACATAGTAAAAAAAAAAAAACACTGTAATAAATATTTGCCACATAGCATCTTTAGTTACAAGAAAATTTCTCTCCTGGTGTTGTCCATAGTTTCGCTAGTGGTCCAATTTAAAACGTGTAACGTTTGTTCATCCAATTACTTGGTTTGGCACTATGTGTAAATTGTTTGATCGCTTCTTTTGAACTGTTATTATTCTTGGATCACTTTCTAATTGTCGATATGGAGGAAATTATATTTGATAAACTTCACCACACTTTTTAATTAAGTACAGTAAGCCAAACTATATATATATATATTATATATATATATGCGCACCTTAAATATGTAACTACTCAAGAGCGTAAATTCGATCGTCATAAAAGATGGGTGCACAATCGCAGCATGAGCATGAGATAGGGAACGGCCATGTAGTTTTGTTCCCCTTCATGTTAATCATTCTTCTCACATAAGAATTAGTTTCATAATCTTTTAATTTAAACGAATATAAAATTTAAACAAATACCAAATAGAATTTGTTTGACTTTAATTTGAAGCCAAATTTTTCTTTGCCAATCCAATGATCAAGGAACTAGACTTTATGCAAAGCACATTTTTCATATAGAGAGAATTTTCCCTTATGATATGGAATTGATCATAGTTTGCCAAGAGGGCAACAAAGCGCCTAAGGATTTTCTGCCATCCTCTTTAAATTGGACCACTATATATATATATGATGGATTCAGATTTGTGAACTTTGAAAAAAAAGAAAGAAAAAATGGCTGCTTTGCGTCTCAGCGGCGGGTGCATTGGCTCCTCCACTCGGTGATGGTTGTCACTCTTCCAACAGGTTAAGTCCTTAGGGCATTCATAGTCTTATTCATTGTAGCTTAAGTCCTCACCCTCCCTATTTCGTTGTATCTTTCGAAACAATAGATAGAAACTTCACCACTACTCTTATCTCCTGCACTGACGTGGGGAAGATATTTTCAAATTTGTAGAGAAAGAGCGACCACAAAAATTAGGGAACCTTCCATCATCTGATTCACCCAACGTAGAGATAGAGGGACAGCTTGCGTAGTGTTTGTCGGAAAAGGATCCTCTCCGGATCCTTTTTCCAGGGATTCTAGGAATCTTGTAATCGTGATCGTTCATCGGTCATCATACGATCAGTTTTCATTATGTACTTTTCATATTTAATTTTAAAATTTAAATTTTGAAATAATTTCTAACCATACAATACATGATGAACAGTCACGATCATAAGATCTCTATGATCCATAGGAAATGAATCCGGCAAGGATCATTTTCCGTGTTTGTCAATTTACTACAAATTTGACACCGGCACTTATGTCGACGTCATACTAGATATTTTCTGACCAACCTTTTAAGGCATGCTTCTAGAGGGTCTACAAGCATCTCCAAATGTCCTTATGTATAGAGTCTAACAGGCTTCCTACAGGGCTGAGTTGAAGTCCCTATGGTAAGAGAAATTTTAAGGTCTGCCGATCGAAGTAGCTAATCCATATACGGACTCAAATAGTAGGGTTCAAGATTAATTTTTAGTGGGAAACAAATTTCATTCACGTAAATGCTGCACATTAGCTTATTTTACTTTTCTTTTACAAGTTGATAAAGACTCACTCGTTACCACTCATTGATGCAACGCACTTATGATGGTAGAGACCATAAAATGTTACAGACTAATATACTATTATTATCTTCCCATGTAAAAAATAATTATGGGGGAGGTAAAGACATTGAGACTATATTGGTTGCAACCAAAAAATTGAATCTTTTCCCGCGGCTTCTAGTTTGTCTTATGGTGTCCACTTTCTAATCATATAACTTTTGCATTCACTCTTTATTTATTATCTTTTACTTTTTATTTATTATACATGCAGGTATTGGAAAAGATTGGAAAGTTTGGGGTATGATTTTCTCTCTCTTTAATTTTTTTTTCTTTTTTCTTTATTGAAACGGTCAGGATTACTCAGAAGTTAACTTTTGATTCCCATCTCTCTGTTTCCATGGGAAATCTGGTTCGAATTAATTTTGTTTTCATGATACTGTGGAAAACGTTAGAGGATTCAATTGATGGAAAGAAGATGATGGAAAGAAGATTACCATGGGAACTGGGCAAAGAAACTCTGAAAGTAGAAAAGGACGAACTAGTAAAATAAATCCAACACCGTTGCAGGAGTGCATGTACTGTAATGAGTATTAATTTTTTTTCAGGCATGGCTATTGGCTAACATAGTAAAATACGAGACATGTATAATACACTAAAATACGTATGCGTGTTATTCAACAAATTTCTTAAAAGGGTACGTTTAAATCAGTCGTAACATTTATTTCAGTTGTATTTTCCCAATAAAATATTAAAAATATACGCCTATAAATGTATACCCTATAGAAAAACATGTGGTAGTTACGTGCATTAAACAAAAAAAATTGCATAAATATTTGAGCTGATAAATCATGGATTATTGTACCATTTACACCCTTAACTCTCAGAAAATTTCATTTATAAAAAATAATGTTACAAGGGGAAAAATTTAAGGACACAAATTAGAATGGAGTTTTCGATTCTACCATTACAATATTCATATCCGAATAATTTCAAAAAAAAAATGAAAATTTAAGTGCATTTTTAGATCCGAGAATTCTGAATTTTTTATTTTATTTTTTCCGAATTTATTTTGATATAAAAACATTTCAAATTTTGATTTTTTTAATAGTTATGTACTAAAATTATTAACTCTTGTAATCAAGTTTGGATTTTATCGGCAGATTGGAATAAATTTTGTTCACCATATTATATTAATAATATACTTATATATTAAAAACTATAAACATACTTGTATACTACATAATTGGATTATACATAAGCAGTACCAAATATTAAGAAAGAGCAATAACTTGCATGTAGGAAAAAAATATGAGAATAATTAATAACTTGTAAAATATGTGAATTTCAAATTATGATTTGAAATTTTCAAAATTACTCCGATTCTGAAAATTTTGAAGTTTCGGATTTTGAAAAGATCCGATTTGATTAGGGGAGATTACTATCTTATCCCCAAACCTTTTTCTTTAAAGAATTTTAGAAGGTCCGTTAAAGGGGAGATTACTATCTTATCTCCTTGATCTTTCGTTTAGTAATATGTTTGTTTTGCAACATAGTTTAGGACCTATCTAAAAGTACATAGTGAGGCTTTGTATTTTCATTAAACATGGTGGGTTTTTTTTTTTTTTTTTTTCAAATAAACAATGGATGCAAAACAATAGTTTTCTTTAAAACTTATATTTAGTTGGTATTTAATTTGAATTCATTAGAAATAATACAAAGAAAATTGCCCCAAACTTATTTAAGAAGAGATGTGTATTTGTTGCTGTAGTTAACTGAGTCCAGATCTTCTGCACCCAAAAATTCATGTGGCTTCTCTGTGCCTTTGTTTTTTGAACTAAACATAATTAATGTTAACTTGACAATAATTAAAATAATAAAAAAATAAACCAAATCCTCAGCCAAAAAGCAAAGGCACAGAGGGGCCACATGGGGTTTTGGGTGTAGAAGATCTGGACTCGTAGTTAACTACCCCAGTCCCCTCCCCTATTTTACTTTTATTATCACAGAGAGTCGTTGGTCGGTAACAAAAGTAATAAATAAAGGAAAATTCAGGCAATAATTTTATAAGAAGTCTTTAAAGAAGAGATTTTTTATTATTTTAAAAAATAAGGATTAGCTGTGGGGTTTACACTACATCGAAATTTAATGATCCAACGTCTATTTTTTAAGTTGCACCTCTTAAATTATCCTTGCAAAATATTAGTCAAATCATAAATATTTGAGACATCTAGTTGAGTTCAAATCTATTTACAAACACTTTGTTCTATAAGAAACAAATAAAATTTCATTGTGATAATTAAATAGGCAAATGGTTTCGTATTGAATTTTTGTAACGATGACCTATGAGTCGAGACAGTATGATTCAACAATTAATCCTCATTTTTCTTAAAAAATAAGAATCTTTTATTTTAAAGGGCATATCGTTCGATCTAGAGAGAAACTTTGGATACCGCAAAGGACGTACATAGAAGATCTTATAGAAATTAATGATCAAGTGTAACCATGGTATAAAATATCGATGATATCAGAAATATCGGTAGTCTAAAAACATGGAAATTTCGATGGAAATATCGGGATATTATCGATATCGATAAAAATTGAATAAAAACCATGGAAATTGTAAGAAAAACTTGGAAATTTTTATTGAAACTTTGAAGAATGTTTATTTAGTCAATGATCTATTAGTTTATCAAAAAAAATTAGAAGGAAATGCATTACATGATGGATTTAACTGATTTAAGTTGATTATACAGCGAGCTGGCAAACACTGTGAGTGTAAAAAATATGTAGTAATTAATGAAAAAAAGATTAAACACACTATAATCATTTATATATAATGATTTACTACAATATTTTACACTTTATACATTGCATGGTAAGATACATGAGTGATTTAGTACCACATAAAGTTCCTATGAGGTTCAAAATTTTCACTATCTTCATCATCTCTATGTGTAGAGTAAGTTTATTGTGAAGAGTATTCATCAAATGATAAATCCCCAAAATAGTTTTGCATGTAATTGTTAACATGCCACTCATATAAATATAAATATTTTAGCATATTATCACTAAAACATAAGTGATATATGGTGGTTACGGTGTTGGAGTAAAATGGGAGGGGTTCAAATCCCCTTTGTGTTTTTTTTCCTTATCGACATCGATATTTTCCAATATTATCGTCGATATTGTCGATATTTGTACGATATGTACATGGATATGTTCCGAAATATCCGTGATTCGAAAAAACTGAAATATCCTCGATATTTCGTCGATATTATCGATATTTCAGACTATGGGTGTAACCAATCATATCTAATATATTAATAAAAGAATGTTCATGCCAGATTAGTAGAAAGATCATGTCATAATATTTATTTTATTGATCATATCTGATTATATTAATGAAAATATAGAACCATTTTAAAACTATTTTTCAATAGATTCCAAAATAAGTCAAGATTTAGTCTAAAATCGACTTAGAGTTAAGTTAGGTAAATTAATTAAATTTACGCCAAGACATAAAACACCACAATCTTATTTTTTTTAAAAGGAGACAACTGATAACTTTGTCAAAATAGAGTTCACAGGATTGCAGAACGACAACAACTCCAAAACTCATTAGTCATTACAAACCCACGCGTTGATATTTTTTAAATATACTTTTATTTTTTATGTACTTCTGAAATACATTTGTAATCCGTACTTCTCTATAATTCATTATACATATTTTTTAAAGTTAAAAAAAAATTTCCATGATTTAAGGTTTTTTAATTTTTAATTTTTTTTTTCAATCAAAGAGATCTACTGACCAAATACTTTTCCCCATAAACTAATAAATAAATGATAAATGAAGAGTAAATGCTAAAGTTCTGGACGCTGGAAAGTGAGATAATGAAATCTAAAGGCAATCTAGTGTATGAAATAAGTCCAGTGATGGAATGTTTAAGAGGGTGCCCACCTACCGACCCTTGGTGCCCAAGTAAAAGCAGATTTTCTCCTCCTCTCTCCCTATATTATAGGCAGAGCACCTCCTCCTCCCTCTCCTCGATCAAATCTTTGGTTCCAATTTGAAAAGATGATGAAGAAAGCAGTGCAAGTGTATATCATCTCGGTTTTGAAACCGTGCCAAAACCTCATCAACAGAGGCAGCATGTCACAACTCACAAGAATGGCTCCTCCTACGCCGCCTCCGCCTCCTCCGCCTACAACTCCTTTTCTTGTTGGTCCTCCAAAGGTCGACCCATGTGTTCGTCTGTTTTTCCGGGACCTTGGTTCCCCTAAAGATGTTCTGCAACTGCTCCCGTCTGCCTGGTCGCACAATCCCCTGACTACGCTCAAGATCATCTGCAACCTAGAAGAAGCCCAGTCCGACGAGGAAGCCTTCTTGACGGCGATGGTTTGGCTCCACCAGAACCACCCCAACACCCTCGCCCACAACCTCGTCCCCATCACGGTCTACTTTTCTTGTATTATCGACCTTGTCCCCCTTCTCACCCGAGTGCTTCTCGACGGCCGCCGCCACGAAGTTGATCGCGAGGAGAAGTACAACAGCAAGTGCCGGATTTCGCTGCGAAACGTAAAATTATTGCGTCGTCATCAGGGGGCGGTGGCGGCGGCATTAGCCAAGAAAATGGCAGCCAAGCTAGAAGCCAAAGAAAAAGCGAGTAAGCTGTTGACAATAAAGAAGAGCGCCGCCCTGGCCACCAAGGCTGCTGAGAGGTACGAGAGCGATCCCCATTTTCGGTTGTTGCACGACCTGGTTTCGGATATTTTCGCCGACTGCTTGAAGCATGACATTGGAGTATTGCAGCATCACCATTCTCTTGACGAGAACGATGATGCTTACTACAGCATGGAGATAACGTGTGCCGCTAAGTACTGCCCCACCATCCACTCCGCCTAGCCCGCCCCACTGATCTGCTGTTTGAAAGCATTGCCAACAAGGTTTTCCCATCCGATTCCAATCTGCCGCCGAACAAGCAGGAAGAAGGTGGGGGACGTGTTGAGGCCCAAGAGCGGCTCTCGAAGGAGGTTTTGGCGCCTCTGAGAAACGTCTTGGCGACACCCGATGCTGTTTCTAACCGTTGGGGCTATTCTCCGCACCCTTTCATGGTTGAAAAGTATGAGGATGATGTGGTGGACGTGAATGCCAGCGGCGGTTATATGCTTCCACATGACATCATAAGTTACTTTGTGTATCATGATTACAAAGGAAATGCGGAGGCGGAGGCGGAGGCGAAGGCAGAGGCTGAGCGTGAGTGGAAGAGGATGGTGGAGGATTTGTCCCTAAAACAAGGCGCGCTTAACAAGTGCTTGGCTGTATGCGACGCTCCAAAGAATATGATCATGAACGCAGCAAGGGTGTCTTTGGCTCTGGGGATTTTGACTTCTGAACTGAACCAAGAGCCGGCCTGGAAAGGGAAGGTGATGTTTTACAGCCAGAAGCCGGAGCTGCATTTGATACAAGGCGATGATCTCGAGTCCAAGTGCACGTTTATGAGGGGAATGGAGCACTGCCAGGAATGGATGATCGATCTGAGGAAGGTGTTTGATGTGATTCTGGAAACGGCAGTGAAGGAAAACTTGAAGCCGGAGCAGATGGTGAAGAATGTTTTGGTGGTCACCCACTACAAACACTTCACCGGATTGTGGAAGAGGGGCTACTACGAGGAAATAGTGGGCAAGTACAAGGAGAAAGGGTACGGGGGTGTGGTGCCACACCTAGTGTTTTGGAATATTATCAACCCGGAGGATAATCAGCCGGGGAATCATATTGCAAGTGGACTTGAAGGGGTGACATTAGTGACCGACTTCACCGACAGAATGCTCAAGTTGTTATTGGACAATGACGCCCAGATGGGCCCCGAACATGTCATGGAAGCTGCGCTCTCCGGACACAAGTATCAAACTACTCTTGCTGTGGTCGACTGACAGCTAGCTTTGCTTGCTCGCTCACTCAAGCTACACTAATTAATTATCTAGATTGGTTATATAATCTATCTATCTATCCATCTGTTATTCTGTTGTGTTGTATGTTAATTTGGTGATGGTGTTGATGGATTCATCCATTGATCCATCCATCTGCTCTCTAGTTGCAAATCAGTTCAGTTGAGTGTAATAACATTAGCTTTCAGTTTCAACACTCGTTTCACTAATGTTATGTTAATTTGGGAGAGCTTCTTGTGTACGGGAGCCAGAATGACGAGAGTGTGGGACCATGTGGGGGAAGTGGTGGGCCTCACTAGCCAGGGCTCGGGTACGGTAGTTTTTGTGTCTATGATCGTAGGAATCATGTATCCGAGTTCCCGACCACACATAATTTTTCTTGATTCGAAGTGGTGTGATGGAGTGGTGAGACCATAAGTGGGTCTGATTATCATGGCAAATCAGAAGCGGTAAAGTAAAGGAAGAGTTTTTGTGTATACGTCCATATGGATAAAGTAAAGGAAGAGTTTTTGTGTACGTCCACATGGAAACAGTGTGAGTGCATGGAATGTTGTCTCTTTCTCTTGGATTTGGTAATTTGGATTAGTCTTTCTTTTGGTAGGTAGTGTGCATGCATGTTGCGTACGTCCACCCACACGATCGATCGATCGAATAGTTCATAGAGTTAGAGAGAGGAGGGTAGTTAGAGGAAGTAATATATTTAAGGGACACTATGATGTTGTTCCTAATCCTTAGTGTACATTGTTTGAGATCCTATTAGTTTTCAAATTTTGATCAAAGTCATTTGACTTTGTAAACATCAACATATTAACATTAGGCTTATTATATTAACACCCCACAAATTGTTGAATAAACCCCACATACTTAATACACCCCACATTTGCTTTTTCACTTAAAAATTATCTTAATACACCTCTCATACTTTTCCATAATACCCCCACACCCCACATTCTCAATATACACCTTATATTTTTTACATACACCCCACATCTTCTATACACCCCACATTTCTCAATATACACCTTATATTCCTCCACAACAACACATCCGCAACTGCAAGATTAATGTGATTAATTACTAATCTATGATCTTTCATGTTCGATTCATCGCCATATGACTAAGGGTAATTAGCAGATCACCAATTAGGGCTTTCTATACATACCTTCTGAGTTGATTAAACTTAATTATTTGTATGAGTGCTGTTAATTTATGATGCATGTTCATCGTCACCAACTTCAATATGATCGTGATTTATGTGAGGGGTTATAAGCTTGGTGGCCAAGTAAGCTTGTATAAAAATGGTCAACTTTATTGTCACCACCCCTTCTGCATAGTCCTACATATTGTTGCATGTTATTGTCCAATCTGTGGCCTCAAGGAAGCACAGCCAAGCCACGAACTACTGATCGACCTGAATAGACTGATTTGGCAAGTCCTAAGCACAAGGCAACCACCGAGTGAATCCCGTCTCAGCCAATCACCAGTAAAAACAAAGGAAAGAACTACAGAGCTTTTAGAGTCCAATTTTATTAATGGCTTTTAGCTCAAAACATTTTTTTTTTATAGTTGAGAAGAACGCTAAAAATGATTTGGGGTGTATTTAGAATATTTTTTTTAAAACCTAATAAGGTCAAAATTGTCATTGCATAATGAAATAAATAAGTCATTTAATATTAAATTTTAATGTGGGGGTGCATTCAACATTTTGTAGGGTGCTAATAAAAAAAGCCAATATAAAATAGTTGAGATGGAAATTCATTAATGTTAATCCCTAATTGGTGATCTACTAATTACCCTTAGTCATATGGCGATGAATCGAACATGAAAGATCATAGATTAGTAATTAATCACATTAATCTTGCAGTTGCGGATGTGTTGTTGTGGAGGAATATAAGGTGTATATTGAGAAATGTGGGGTGTATAGAAGATGTGGGGTGTATGTAAAAAATATAAGGTGTGTATTGAGAATGTGGGGTGTGGGGGTATTATGGAAAAGTATGTGAGGTGTATTAAGATAATTTTTAAGTGAAAAAGCAAATGTGGGGTGTATTAAGTATGTGAAGTTTATTCAACAATTTGTGGGGTGTTAATATAATAAGCCTTTTATATTTTAATTGAACATTATATTAAATATTGTAATATAGACATCCTTTAAAGCATTTTTTTGGGGGAACATTTAAAGCAATTATATAAAAGTAATTACTACATTTGTGGGATATAAAATCCCATAAGATTTTTTTTTTAAATGAAACGATAATTTTATTGATATAAAATTTCATAAGATTTGAAATTTAACATTTATGGGATTAAACAACAAACTCCACCCTTAGAAAACCTTCTTAAACCAATGAAAAATTGGTGATTAAAATGTGGAAAATGTTGTAGGCATAATTTACTGAACAATTATGGAGGCCAGAGAGAGAAAGGGAGGGTGCGGCAATAGTAGAGAGAAAGAAAGAGATGTGTAATTGTGGGTATATGTTATTCCACCCCCATTGTGCCTTTATTTATAGTAGTACGGAAGGTTAATTCCTTACCCTTTAGGGTTACAACATTTAATAGGTAATCTACTATTAATAGGAATATAAGATACATTCCCATATCTACTAGGATTTACACAACCACATTCCTAATCTAATAGGACTGCAACACTCCCCTTTGAGTGTGTAAATACTCAAGAAAATAGCGCATCAGGTCTTCAGTGATGAAGTAAGTACAGTTGATGAAGTCGTCGGCACAGTGAGATAATGCGAGTCTCAAATCAACGGAATGATGCATGAAAAGTAAAACTCACAAAATCTCACTATGCTAAAACCCAAGATGGGAGAAAAACCCATAGGCTAAGGAGAAAAGTGAGAAGTTGCATTAAGTCAAAACTATACGTCTTTTTTGACGCAAGTAGAAAAGCTCACAAGGGTATGATCAGCCCAAAATGGGTGCCTCGTTAAAACCTAGTTAGGTAGCAAAAATCCAATGGGAAAAATGCTCCTAATCATAGGGAAAAATAGTACATTAAGATCAAGTGAGTATACTTCTGGATACTCCCCCTGAATTTGACATAACTTTCAAATGAGAACTATAAGCATTGCATATGATAGTTAGGCATACCACTTCCTTGGACAAGCTTCTGGAAGGTTGACTTCGGCAGGGACGTCGTGTAGAGCTCAGCAAGGTTGTTGGGGATCGGCTTGCATGACTTCAATCTCCTGATGCTTTGCTGATGTAGATGTAGACGCAATATGTCTTGGTGTTGACTTCGTTGATGTATCATGGTTGCGGCATAATCTTCATGGATCGTCATTGGGACTCAACAATGGATGAAAACACAACAAGTATTTTGAATATGCTCAACAAGAACTTCTAACCATGTCTCACTTGTGGCGTAGTGAAGTGAGGTGATTCTTGGAACAATTCGAAGATTTCGCAACTAAGGTCATATCGTGGACCTCCAAGATATTGCGATATCCCTAACGGTAAAGACATAACCATTCAGGGACTTTGCCTTGTGCGGGTTTGATAAGTAACCTGCGTCAGTATAACAAACAAGGCAAGCATCATTTCGAGGATCAAGGGGGTTGGATCCGCTCGAGATGCGTTGAGATTTGCCCATGTAGTACTTTCAGGGTACATCTTTATTACCAATTCAGTGGTTGCGTGTAGGCGCGGTGCTGCATCTTTACCAAGATCAACAAAGAAGTAGATGTCCTGTCTAAATACAATGAGCTAAGTACAATGAAGCGTAAAGTTAAACTTTAGATATGAAATTTCGGATTCTATAACCTCTTCAAGGGTCTCATTTGCATATAACGTATGGACGATCAAAGGTATATTCAAAGGTGACACATTCAGAATGTAGTTCGACTGGTAGACCAAGGTAGCGTCAGAACAACGCTTAAACTTCAGGTCAAGGTATAAATGAGTTTTCCTAAGATCCATCATCTCAAATTCCATCTTTAGGTGCGAGGCAGTTTTCTCAAGCTCTTCCGAAGTCTTAGTGAGATTCGTGTTAACGACATAAACTGTAACTCTAGCAATTCAAAATAAGACTTCATAGTTTAACATGCAAGGGCATAATTCATCCCTGACTGATCAAATAATCACGCAGACGAGTATACCACATCTGTCAGATTTTTCAATCCATAAGTGAACACCTTAAACCGAGTTAAAAGGGTGTTCCATGGTTTTGGAACTATTTGAACCAGTTCATGTAATTCTTCGGGAACTTACATGTAAATCTCCGTATCTATATGCCCATGGAAAAAATACTAACCACATTTCATAATGCTGCTATCAATCACAAAACGTTTGAGAAAAACCTTGTGTCGTAAGGCGTGCATCATATCGCATTATTTCATTCATCTCATAACGCTTACTTTCCCACTTGTAACACAATGGGGTTACCTTGGGCAATGTAGGAACGACCTTGGGCAATGTAGGAACAACGGGGTCCAATACACATTTTGGTAAGAAATTTGACCTGGATTGTAATTTCAGTTGTCCAATCAATTCTACGTTGTCACTTAATCAAAGGAACATGGTTCGATATCGTCGCTTTTCATTTATGTCAGTAACTACCATATAAGTGAAAACATCATCGATGATAATCTCATTTCAATTCCATTTAGCTTATCCAAACTAGTATACTGGACCAAGAACTTCAAGTTTTGGGAGTAATCCGGATTAATCTCATGAGATGGAAATGATTTGAGACAGCGATCGAGTTTAGATTCATTGTTGTGCCGTGTCTTCCTCTTCTAGGGAAGTGAATCCTACGAATCGAATGATCTGTCATGCTCTAGGCCAAGATAGATTGATTGGCTATCCGCCGGTGTACCGGACCGTCTAACAGGGGCGTTCAAATCGTCCAACAGGGGCGGCACACCCTCCAGGGATGTTGACTCGACGTCCGTTAAGTACGTCTATCCTTGCAGGCATGTTTGCAGCTGGTATATGATCTCGTCACTTTAGCTAGATAAGATGAATGCGTTTGGCGCAACATTCTGAAATCTAGAATTCATCACACTTGCTTATCATACTTGTGCGGTATGGGGATTGAGATGAGACATAGTGGGCAACGTCTACGCAAATTAATGCCGTTCTACAGGAACGTTGACATTTTTATCTCCCCCTAATGGCGGGAAGATTGTCTCATTAAAGTGACAACTCAAAAATAAGCAGTAAAAAGATCGCGTGCAATGGCTCAAAGAGAGTTAGTGTGAAGGAGAATCATGATCGACAAAAGATACACATCCTTCTTTGAGGACCCATGGTGGTACGTTGCGGCGACGTAACTCGGCACATGGAATGCGCACCCAAATGCGTAAATACGAAAATCGTCAAGTTCGTACCCAGTAACCAATTGTAACATCATATAGGTTGGGTGGCAATGGGCCTCAAGGCGAACCAACATAATTGCGTACAAATATTGCATAGCCCTAGGCAAAAACCAAAAACTTGGTACGTTTACCAAAATTCGAGCGATCATTTAAATTGCACTTTATAATTGATAGGCTAGGCTATTTGGGGTGAACATGGGAATTCGATGTTCAATTATAAACCCAAAACGACATGCAATACTTTATCGAAAACCGTTGATATAAACTCTCCGGCATTATCCAGTCTCCCGGACTTTATGGGATAAGTAGGGTGGTGAACCCTTAATCGACCATGAGGTTTAGCAGCAATATGTGTGGACAAAAATGTGACCAGTTTGTCGATTCATCAACCAAAACCATAAGTATTTATATGGTCCGCATTTTGGTTGGATTAGTCCACATATATTCCCTTGAATCCATTATGAAAAGAGAGTCGTTTTGTATCTTTGCAAGAGATGATTTAGAAAATCAATTTTCTTAATGAGCAGGCTTGGCAAAGTGTGCTTGTCGGCATATAGGTCTCCATGTATGTTGTTGCAGCACATTAGATTATCTTAAAGATCCAGGCTTGTCCCAAATAGCCTTTTATTAGATGAATACTCAAGAAACATGAAGTTATTGCTTCAGGCCATGGGTCTGTTGTCTGATATGTACACATCAGTATGGCTCTACAGACACATCAGCATGAAGGTTACACATCAGATTGTAGGAAAGATGTTAGTCTATTGAGATTCGTAGGGATATAAGGAAGTTGGTTAGGAGCTTATGAGTGCAGCAAAGAATACTTGTATAAATAACAAACACCTCTCTCTATAATTCATTTATTGTTTAAGTAATACAATCTTTAGTCATTCACTTTCTCTAAATTCTCTGCTATTGTTTTTCGTTTTGCTGCTTCTGTCATGTCTTTAGTCAAGAAATGGCATAACATATATCATGTCATAACATATCTTCAGCCATGTGCTACCGTAAAAAATATATCATAGATAAGCATATTTGTTCAAATATGAACAAGTTCAGGAAAAAATAATAATAAAAAAATAAAAAATAAAATAAAAATTATCTCGTCCCGTCCCACACATAAACATTGTACCAAACAACAGACAGAACGGGGGTAAGTTAGTCATTTAATCTTTTGGTTCCGTTCCGTCCAGCGCGTACCAAACGCAGAACGAAACAACCGTCCCGTCCGTCCCGTTTTGTCCTGTGCGTACCAAACATAACACGGAACCTCATTTATGTCCCGTCATGTCCCGTCCCGTCCCGTCTGCGTACCAAATGGTACCTAATGTGTTCATTTCAGTACAAAGACGAGTAGTATTAGGAACCTTTCCTCCTCCATCACAATCCATCTAATCTAATTCCACGTACCTGCACCATAATTCACAAGGTGATTATATCGGGTATGCCAGTGTGTGCCCTCGACGTGCTTCCAACTAGTATATTCTCTTTTAAGATCCGCCACAATGCTACTTGTCGGCGGGGTTGGCTGCTCCCCATAGAAGAGGAGAAAACTTTAGATTTGAGAAAGATGGAATTAAAATCCAACCATAAGCTGCTAATCACATTGACAGGGTGTGCAAAAAAGGCTTTTTCCCTTGTGTTCAAAGAGAAGCATTTTTTTTTTCACAACCAGTAACTATCACTGTCACAACGGCCGTCAGTTTCCGTCTGCCTTGTACGCTTCAGAAGACTTCATCAACACAGAGAGAGCCAAAAACATAGAATGAATCAAACAGCAACGTTTTCGATCGTTAAACTACCCGCCAAACATCTCGAGTTCGATTCAGCTTTGCTTGCATTGGATTTAGGCCGGCAGCACAAGTTCCAAATATTCCTCCTTTTGATTCATATGAGCGATACATCCAAACCCTTTCAACTGTCTTCACATTAAATCTCATCTCTCTCTCTCTCTCTCTCTCTCTCTCATCGTTTCTCTCTAGCTTGAAAATGGCGAAGGAAGATTTTTCTTATACCACAATTCTCATCCTGATCACCACCGCCGGCTTTGCAGCTGCTCAGCCTTCTGTGTCCAACTGCAGCCTTCATTTTGATTTGGGATCATCGCCGTCTCCAAATTCAACTTGCGAAGCAGGGGATTGGGGAGGGTTTCTGCGCAAAGACTGCTGCACATCGGCGTTCAATGTCTACCTTTACGCGTTGGGGCAGCATGCGAATCAAATAGGACCGATATACCTCAACTCTGCCGAGCAGGGGGTTTGCTTGGCTTCCTTGAAGACTCTGCAGAAGGATGTTTTAGACTGTGGGATTGAGAAGCTGACAAGTGGCGCCGGTGGCTGCTCTGACTTCACTGTTGCTGACGTTACAAATAGATTGGGAGACAAGTTGAAAAGCTTAGAGGGGAACTGCGGATTCCGGTTTTCTGATGGAAAAGATGGGCAGCTGTGCGGTTCTTGTGTGAATAGTTGGCAAGACATAGGACCATGGCATTCGTCATCCACGGATGCAGAATCTTTCGAGGTTGAAACTAACGTTTGCAGGTTCGCGGTGCTGGTGTCGTATACAAGCATAAAGCTTGAAGATAAAGCACATCTTAGTGCAGTTTATAGTTGCCTTGGATCACAAGAAGGCTTCAAGTGTATGTAGCCTGATGAAACTTCTCACGATGCGTGTGTGCGCGCATGTATTGATTCACTAAAATTTGTTTGTAAATGATGTTTTTCTCCTTGGCAGATAATCAACCACCAAAGGGTCATAGGAAACTCAGTAAAGGTAAGGCTTCTTCCATCACTGAATCAATACTTGCACTTTCAAAACTGAAAATCCGGTTCTTTCATTAACAATTACGACACTTGATGGAACTAGGTTTATGGATTATGATCGGAGGAGGAGTCGTGGGTGTCTTTGTTTTTGTAGTACTAGCCGCCAGCATTTTGTCAAAGAAACGTACCAAATCAACTCCGCCACCCCCAAAAAAAGACGGTATGCCTGCCAATATTCATTCACAGATACAGCAACACCAAATTTAAGCTGCAATTAGCATATGGTGCATACTAATTAAGCCTGATTTGTACGTAAACAGCAGCGTTTAAGGATGTGATTTTCAAGGAATCAGGCTGTCCAAAAATTCCTATCAAGGAAGTGTATTCTGCCACAGACAATCTAAACCCAACAAATTTCATCGGCGAAGGAACTGCTGGTGAGAATCTAAATACAAGATGATGCAACAAGAGTTTAGATATTCTATAATCTGATATTTTGTTCATAATATAAAAGGAAAGGTGTATAAAGGCATACTACCAAACAATCAGCGTGTAGCGGTTAAGCACATTATCAATGACGGAAATGTGGAGACATTTGCCAGAGAAGTTATGAGCTTATCGCACATCAGACACCCAAACCTTGTTATGTTGCTAGGTTATTGTGTAAATGAAGACGAGTGCTTCCTTGTCTATGAGCTTTGTCCCAACGGCAACCTCTCAGAATGGATTTTTGGTATTCTTTTGCCTTGACGAAAAGTTTTAGCTCTTTAAACTACAGGTTTTGTGTAGGTTAATAAATGTATGTGGTAACTAAACAACAGGGAAAGATAGGAACCTGTCCTGGATCCACAGGCTTGAGATTGCAATTGATAGCGCTCGAGGTCTATCATTCCTCCACACGTATCCAGAAGGCTGCATTGTCCATCGCGACATCAAGGTCTGTGGTACTAACTGAACAATGTCACCATAAATGAATGAAAAAATTGGACTCTCTAAGATTATGTTTTTATTCCTATTGCAGCCAACAAACATTCTCCTCGGGGAGAATTTCGAAGCAAAGCTATCAGACTTTGGACTCTCCAAGATTATTGAGCTGGGAGAAACCTATGTCAGTTCAGAAGTGAGAGGAACTTTCGGGTACGTTGACCCTGACTATCGGATCAACAACCACGTAAATTCATCAGGAGATGTCTACAGCTTTGGAATCGTACTTCTGCAGATCCTATCGGGGAAGAAAGTTATCAACATGAATCTGAACACACCAATGCCATTAAATAAACAGGTCAGAAAATAACCCTTTCCTCCCACAATCTTTCTTCAAATTGATTACATAAAATTTCCGGCATTGATTCAATTTGTTCTTTCTACTTGCTAGGCAAAGGTCCTCAACCGAGGTGGCAGCATCAATGAATTCGCTGATCCTAAACTTGACGGGGAATACTCAGAAGAAGCGTTTGATCTAACTCTTCAGCTGGCATTGTCGTGCACAGCACTCAAACAACAAAGACCATCAATGCAGCAAATTGTTGTGAGATTACAAGAGGCGCTTGACATATCAACGCGGGCAAAGGCCTCTACTGAAGATTCACCATATGCTAGCTTCTCGTATTGAAATTTTATATCCACAAAATTGAAACAGAAACTATTAACTATTTAAATTATGAGTACTGTTTTTAGTGTTCAAAGTTCAATTTTACTTTTGTAACAATACGTCAATACCGTTGGGTAACACAGAGAATACAAATGCATTGTGAATCTGCGTCAAATTCGCGTGCAGATGTGTGCTGTGAGTTTTTTAAACCAGCTTTCTAAATGCAGGGGTTGGTAAACTAAAATGACACAATTTGAAATTATGAAATAGTAAAAATTCATAGAACTTACAGATATACATGTATTTCCATGCTCAAGTGTGCAATGTGGACATGGAAATTCAGAAGTACTAAGAAAATTACGATCGAACTTACCGGTTTCTTTCAGGAGTAGCAGGCAGCATCCTCACCTGCATATAGTTACTGAAGTTGTAAATTCCCAGTCCTCTTGTGCCGCTCATCCTGTGCGCTCGTAAAATCCAAATGCTTTGCACTTTCGAGCATGAAGGATCCCATTGTGGTTAACTTGCACCTTCTGCATAATGTATTACAACCTTGATGGATTTCCTAATGAATGGCTACAAGGCAAGAGTGTCACAGCACGCTTGTTTCATGCTTTTGATGGAAACAAAATCTTAGCTACTAAATTCGAATACCAAAGGCTAGAATCTTGGAGAACAGTAGTTAATATATTCATCTGTTACAAGTCATGATACCGATATATAAGAGCGAATAATTTAACACAATAGAACTAGAAATCTACCTGCAGTATAAATTTACATCATTGTCACAAAAAATTTGTTCCTAACTATTCTTTCGGTAGTTCGTTTTCCCGTTCCCTGATTATTCATCTTGAACTAACCGTATATTGTCTCAATCTACGGAGAAATCAGGTTCATCTGGCTTTAACAACCGAGGCGTGTCCAAACTGGGAGAAGCTTGTTGATTTTCAAAGTATGTTTTGTATTTTCATCATAATATCATTACAATTGTACAACAATATATAAGGAGATTGACCCCTTGATTTACACCACAAAGGTGGCTTAGGGAAGACAACCAACCAAATGGTTTAGGGAAGACAAGCTCCTTGAATTAAGGAGTTGACACAAAGTTGTGATTGACACAAAGTTGACACAAGGTTGATTGACATAAAGTTGTGATTGACACAAAGTTGCTTCCAATACGCCCCCTCAAGCTGGATCCAGGAGGTTTATGGATCCAAGCTTGGACATAAGTCGCTAAAACTGATGAGAAGCCAAAGGCTTTGTGAAGATGTCGGCCAGTTGGTCGAGGCTTCTTGTATAGTGTGTCTGAATCACCTGCGACTGCACCTGTTCCCGAACGTAATGGCAGTCAACTTCAATGTGTTTCGTCCGCTCGTGAAATACTGGGTTTGATGCTATATGCATGGCTGCCTGATTGTCACAAAATAAGGACATAGGAAGAGTTGTAGGAACACCTAAATCGCACAAAAGCCCCTTGAGCCAGATCAACTCACACGCAGTTAAAGCCATGGCACGATACTCAGCTTTGGCACTTGACATGGCTATAACAGTTTGCTTTTTACTTTTCCATGTGACCAAGTTTCCACCGACAAAGGTACAGTAGCCAGTTGTGGACTTGCGATCGATGGCATTCCCCGCCCAATCAGCATCGCAATATCCCATGATTTGTGTGTTGTCATTCTTCTGCATGAGGATTCCACGACCCTTATATCCTTTTAAGTAGCGTAAGATCCTTTTAACAAGGGTCAAATGCTCAAAAGTCAAGGAGTGCATGAATTGGCTCACAAGACTTACAGAATATGTGATGTCGGGTCTAGTGATTGTTAGGTAGATTAACTTACCCACCAATCGCTGATAATGGCTGATATCCGTGAGTGGCGTGCCCTTCAAGCTAGGTTTGTGCTTGCTGTCGAGATGAGTAATGGCCGGTTTAGCATCGCTCATGTTGGCTTCCTTAAGCAAATCCAAGACATACTTTCTTTGGTTAAGAAACAACCCCTTGTGCGAGGTTGCCACTTCTATACCAAGGAAGTACTTCAATATCCCAAGGTCTTTAATTGCAAACCTTTGTCTGAGGGACTGTTTGAGGTTGAGGATCTCGTCAGCATTATCACCCGTAATTATCAGATCATTAACATAGATCAGCACAACCAATTTGCCCACAGCTCATGTGCGAAGAAATAGTGATGAATCGGCATTGCTGCTTATGAAACCAACACTAATGAGAACTGAGCTTAGTTTGGCATACCAAGCTCGTGGAGACTGTTTCAGGCCATAAATGAATTTGTGCAATTTGCACACCAAATTCGGTTCATTGCTTTGAGGATGCCCTGGTGGCAATTTCATATAGACCTTTTCTTTGAGATCTCCGTGCAAGAATGCATTCTTCACATCCATTTGGTACATGGACCACCCCTTGTTTACTGCCACGGACAATAGCACTCTCACGGTGTTCATTTTGGCAACAGGTGCAAACGTTTCTTTGTAATCCACCTCGTATGTTTGAGTGAATCCCTGAGCTACCAATCTTGCTTTATGCCTCTCAATTGATCCATCTGACTTGAATTTGAGTTTATAAATCCATTTGCAACCCACAACTTTCTTGCCTATAGGAAGTTTGGTGATAATCCAGGTGTTGTGTTGATTTAGAGCTTTAAGTTCTTCTTGCATTGCTTCCTTCCAAACCTCTTGGTTGTTGGTCTCATGGAAATTCTGAGGCTCCTTGTAACTTGATACGGTGCTTAGGAATGCAGCATGGGCTGGTGTCACTCTCTTGTACGACACATATTGGGAAATGGGATGTGTGGGTTTGTAGATGATAAAGTCTTGAAGTCTTGTGGGAGTTTTCCTAACACGCATTGGATTGCGTCGAGGAGCAGGAAGAGTTGTCTCACACTTGTTCACATTTTGGACCGTATTGTGAGGGTCATCTTGATTATCACCATCTTTATGCCGTGTACCATCAGAGTGAGACCCTTCATTGCTACTTTCATTGAGAAATGCATCAATGTTGACATGACTGGTATCTTGTTGTTGATGAGCCTCAAGTTCGATTCTTGGTAGTGGGAACACATCCAAGATGTCATCCGCTTGACTTGTGATTTCATGTGACTTGCTAAAAAAAGGATTAGTTTCATGGAATCGAACATCTTTGGACACAATCAATCTTCTTAGTTGAGGATTATAACACTTATATCCCTTTTGTGTAGATGAATAACCAAGAAAAATGCATTTAACAGCTCTAGGATCCAATTTATCTCGGTGATGAGATTGAATATGCACAAAACAGATGCAGCCAAAAACTCGAAGGTGTGAGAGATCAATTTTACTTCCTTTCATGACCTCTAGGGGAGACTTGAAATCCAAGACTCGGCTGGGTAATCTATTGATGATATAAGCAGCTGCCATAACCCCTTGGGACCAAAATTTCTTTGGTACATTCATTTGTAGCATTAGTGCTCTTGTTTTTTCAAGTAAGTCACGGTTTTTGCGTTCGGCTACACCATTTTGTTGAGGTGTGCCAACACAACTTGTTTGATGCATGATGCCATGAGTGCTTAAATATTGTTTCATGATATGGGACATATATTCGGTGCCATTGTCAGACCTTAAGGTTTGAATTTGAGAGGAGAAATGGTTTTTAACAAGGTTATGAAAGTCCTTAAATACTTCCATAACTTCATTCTTAGACTTTAGAAGATACAACCATGTGACTCGAGAGAAATCATCAACAAAGATCACAAAATACTTATAACCATCAAAAGATTCACTAGTTTGTCCTCATACATCTGAATGAACTAGTTTAAAACACTTACTAGCCCTGGACAAGGAAGAGTTAAAAGATAATCTAGTGGCCTTAGACAAGTGGCATGTTTCACATGAAATAGCATCATTCCCTAAGTTTGGAAATAAAGTTGACAAAATGGGTGGAGAAGGGTGAGCTAAACGTTGATGCCACAATTGATTATCTTGAATGGGATTGAACTTGGCTTGGAACCCTCTGGGATTGCTTTTTGATATGTAATAGAGACCTTCTAAATAAAACCCTTCAGCAATCGTCTTCTTGGTGGCACAGTCCTGAAAGATGACATTGTGAGGAGAAAATATAGCTAAGCAATTCAAGGTATTTGTGATCTTTCCCACAGATAGAAGTTGAAATGGGAAGGAAGGTACATACAAAGCCATTGATTCAATTTCATCTGACATTATTTTTATTTTTTCCTTTCCTAAAACCTTTACACTCTCACCATTTGCAATTGAAACTTGGGAAGGATTAGTGAATTTTTCAAACTTTTGAGACTTAGACACATGGTTAGTCATATGATCTGTGGCACCCGAATCTACAACCCAAAAATCATGCAACATATTTATTTTAAGAGCAGTTTTAAAGGCTTTCATGATACCTTGCATGTTCTCTTGGGGTACGGGTTTCATGTCTGCCAAGAAACCCGCAAACTTGCCCAGCAATGCCGTCGTGTTCCCTTCTGCTATGATGTCTGCACGGTCAATTCCAGCCCCTCCTTTCTTGCCTTGAAGGTAAGACGTAAACTCATTCATGAGTTCAGCTGGATTCGCTGTGAAGTTCTTGAATTGATCAGACCCATTAGAGTTGGAGGCAGACGCATGATTTGCTCGGTGTGTAGTACGATTCACCCTTTGTAAACCCTTGTTGTCCTTCATGAAGTCAGGCTTTAATTCTGGGTGTAAAATCCAGCATGTGTCTTTAACATGACCTATATTGTTGCAGTATTGACACTTTAAGTTCAGATGCTTTCCTTTGTACTTTCTCTCGTTGGTTAGATAGGCCCTAGCCTCAGGTACACTAGCCATTATACCCATGTTCATGACTTTCATCCTTACTTCTTCACGTTGGATTGTTGCACATACACTGGTGAAGGAAGGAAGTTCATTGTTCATGAGTATGTGACATCGTAGATCTTCATACGTTGAATCGAGACTGGACAAGAGTTGAAATATCTTGTCTTCTTCTGCTCTCTTTCGTAGCAGTGCTGCTTCGGTTGTATGAGGGCGATAAATTTCCAACTCATTCCACATGTTTTTCATGCTTCCTAAGAGTTGCACAAACGGCTTGCCGTCTTGTTGCAGATCGGAGATGTCCTTCTTTAATTGGAAAACCCTTGCAGCATTGTTCTGGCTGCCATACATTTCCTTGACCGCCTCCCATAGCTGGTATGAAGATTCAGAGTAACTGAATATTTCAGCTAATTTCCGTTCCATGGAATTCAGGAGCCATGACATAACTAGCTGATCCTTACTAAGCCAGGATTCATAGGTTGGTGAGGAAGCATCAGGTACTTTGATGCTTCCATTTATGAACCCTAACTTAGACCTTCCACCTAGAGCCAGAGACACTGCTCTCGACCAAGGCAAGTAATTAAACTCATTCAACACGACTGAGCTTAATCTTTGATTTGGGTTGACATCCACCTCATGCACATTCATGGAGGAAATCACATGTGAACTTTCAGCTTCTGATCCTAACGAATTGTCTTCAGTCATTTTGAAGATTGAACACGCTCGGATAGTAGTACAGCAGAGGCAAGTTAGATTTCCTGCTATGATACCATGTTGATTTTCAAAGTATGTTTTGTATTTTCATCATAATATCATTACAATTGTACAACAATATATAAGGAGATTGACCCCTTGATTTACACCACAAAGTGGCTTAGGGAAGACAATCGACCAAATGGTTTAGGGAAGACAAGCTCCTTGAATTAAGGAGTTGACACAAAGTTGGTTGACACAAAGTTGTGATTGACACGAAGTTGACACAAGGTTGATTGACACAAAGTTGTGATTGACACAAAGTTGTGATTGACACAAAGTTGACACAAGGTTGATTGACACAAAGTTGTGATTGACACAAAGTTGCTTCCAATAAAGCTGCTTCAACCGCCTGAGCTTTCTGTGCAATTCCTCGTTTTGTATTTGCAGCAAACTTGGAAGCGAGAAATGTGGCCCCAAGATGTTGGCCTTGGCCCGAATTGCTTGCATTCTCCCCTGATCTCTCACCACTCGCATCACCCTCAAAATTTCCACCTGCTTGTTCTTCGTCATAGTAGTAGGAACCATCTTCCTCTTGGCCTGGATTTTCCATATGGTAGGAGCTCTCCTGCATAGCCAAGCCCCTTGCCATCTTTCGTTTCCTAAACCTTCTCCAAGCGGCTTGGATAAAGCAACCACCCCATGTCCTCCATTGGTGGGAATAGTACCTAAAGGCATGCTGTAGTTTCTTGCTGTGAAGGCGTTTGAATTGGCCAGCAACGAATTTAAGGTCCTCCGCTCGAAGTGCAGAAGCTTTAACTTCAGTAAGGGCTCTCACTGTTCTAGTGGAAGAAGGCAAATTGAGGCTAGAGCTTGGCATCAAGGCCCATGTCAGCAGTTCCTCGCCGCAGAAGTAACCAGGTCCAAGAGCGATGGAGTTAAAGAACCCGGACCTCCCTCCGTTGGTTGTGGAACTCTCGAGTTTCCCTCGAATGATAAACATCATCTCATTTACTGGATCACCCTCTTGAACTATATATGTGCCTGAATACTCAAGGATGAGACAAGACGTTCGCAAATGGCATCGAGAAGCTGGTCATCCATTTGTGAGAAAAAAGGAACCTGAAAAATAACAGAACCGGATTTATCAAAGTAGAAATACCTCCATTGGCGAAAATTCAACTGTTTTTGTAGCATACGATCCACTGATTAGGGTTAGGGTTTCATGTAGAGACTTACACGACAAACAAGGGAAAGGCATAAGTGCCGCTGGATTTCATGGCAGAGATCTAAAGGCAATGAACGCAATAGTGATTCTTCATCAACTCCTCATGTGGCAAACCGTTTGTATTGCATAAATCTACGAACACATTCGCACAAATCCTCAGGTAACTGCCGATGCCTCATCCACTCCTCTGTATCTCTTAAGCTTAATCCTCCATTCTTCGAATTTTATCGACATTAATTGCAGGTAAGTCAGAAAAGTTAAACAGCACAAGTATCCGCAAACATTTTTTATGAAAACTATGCCGGTGCACTTTTGACAGTATAAAATGCACAAGTTGGAGATTCGACGAACTTGACTCCGCATTCAATGTAAATTCTTACAAAACAAGTTATACTAGAAAGCGGAAATAAAATCACCTTTCAAACTATATAATTGCAACCCTGACAATATCTGTATATAACTACATAAATAGTAATGGTAGTGAAAAAAAAAAAAACTCTCATACAATACCTGAATGTTGCCAATCAATAGTGAGAACAGAATGTAACCACTGAGACAGAGTGAAATAGAGAACAGTATTTCCCAAAGGTACGTGCTCGTCTTCAAAGTTTGCCCGTATGAAACACAAAGAGAAAGAACCGTATCAGAACTAACAGTGGTAGAGTACTTACAATACTATCATAAATCACTAGAAATGAGACCTTCATCGATTCTTTCTTGACAAGAAACCGAAAAGAGAGAAACGATGTCTCTAATGATCACAAATGCGTGTGCGTTGTGGATAGTTATGTGTAGATGCATCATGCATGTGTGCACATCTCTATCTACGTGTTCGTAAAGCAATTAATCATGATCAACAAGATCAATGGAACTCGATATATAAGCTAATGATCTGTATCTTTATTTCTAAGGCCAATTATAGAGCACTGGTTGAGATAATCGGCTGTCAAACTATTTCCAAGAATACAAATTTCAAAAAACTCGGTTCAGTAATCGAACAAGGTCAGAAGGGAATACAGATGCAGCTTAGATTCCTCCAAGGAAAGCAAATGGATGGCAAAGATTCGCGTAACATAGAAGTCCTTTGTAGTAGCAACATCACTCTTGAAAGCATCCCCAAAAATTCCCAACTTAAATTTGGCTTTCTCATTATTTGCACCACAAGTTTTTGTTGTGCTATGACAGCACCAAACCCGTTGGAACCAACTCAAGCTAACCCACAGATAATATATCAAATGAAAATGCAAGAACAAAATATAAAAGACACCAAGATTTTAACGAGGTTCCTCCACAGTCAGTGTAACTGGAGTACGTCCTCGGAGCAGTAGGAGCTCACCCAATAATCCACTATCAACCAAATGGGAGTTTACAAAGTGTTGGCAATCTCACAACCCAAATAACCCAATACACCCAATAGCTCTCACACACCACATAAACAAATAGAGAAAGAAATATAATGAATACTTTCTTCTCTATACATATAGCTCAAAGCTATTACAACAACAACTACTTTGGTGGATGATTACTAACCAAATGAAGCAGCAGCTTCTTCTTCCTGTTTGGGCTCTCTGCAACTCTCCCTGTTCTCAGCAGCTCACTCTTCTACTCTCCCTGTTCTCAGCAGCTCACTCTTCTCTCTTCTGCTCTCTTCAGAAAAATGAGCCCTTTTTCTCTTCTCTTCTACCCGAAACAACAACAATAATTATGGTTAATAAAAAAACCACAAAAGAAAAAAAACATCATCATGATGTCTCCTCATCATGATGTCCCCTCATCATTTTGTCTTTCACCTTTTTTTTCTTTTCTTTTGGTTTGTTTATTAGCCCACTTGGCCACCATTCAACAATCTCCACCTTGGCCAAGTTCCGAAAACGCCATGATAAGCCAACCAACACAATTTACCCAAAAAAATCACTCACAAACATTAGCAAGAGAACAACTCATGCCGAGCCAAATGCTCCAAAACTCCTACTGCTCAACACTTTCTTTATATAGGCATAATGTGAGCCAAGTTCAAACAGTGAACAAACTTGGCTACACCAACAACCTTAGTCAACATATCAGCGGGGTTGTCTTTAGTTGGAATCTTCTGGAGAATGATTTCCCCTTCACCAACAATTTCACGAACAAAGTGATAACGCACATCTATGTGCTTGGTCCTCGCATGATGAACCTGATACTTAGCCAAATAAATGGCACTCTGACTATCACAATGTACCTCCACTTGCTTCTGATCAACCCCCAAATCTCTAATCAGCCCATGTATCCAAATGGCCTCCTTTATAGCTTCAGCAACTGCCATATATTCAGCCTCTGTAGTAGACAAGGCAACAGACGACTGCAAAATGGACCTCCAACAAACTGGTCCTTTAGCCATAGTAAACACATAGCCTGTAGTAGACTTCCTTCCATCCAGATCACCTGCATAATCTGAATCAACATAACCAACTGCAAAATGACCAATACCAGAGTCATCATTCTCAAAGCATAAACCAACATCTCGAGTACCATGGAGATATCTCAATATCCACTTAGCTGCTTGCCAATGCTCTTTACCTGGATTATGCATATATCGACTCACCATGCCAACTGCATGGGCAATATCCGGTCTAGAGCATACCATTGCATACATCAAACTACCAACCAAATTTGCATATGGTATATTTTTCATTTGCAGCTTCTCTTTATCAGTTTTAGGAGACTGTAGAGAACTCAATTTAAAATGAGGAGCCAAAGGGGTACTAACCGGTTTGGTTGAATCATGAACTCCAAACTTCCGAATCAACTTCTCAAGGTATTGTCTTTGATTCAAACTGACTAAACCCTTCTGTCTATCTCTAGTGATCTCCATGCCAAGGATCTTCTTTGCTTCACCAAGATCCTTCATCTCGAACTCGTTCTTCATTTGTTTCTTCAATTTCTCAATCTCTTCAACATTCTTTGAGGCAATCAACATATCATCAACATATATCAATAAATAAATGAAAGACCCATCTTGCAACTTCTTGAAGTACACACAATGATCATATTGACTTCTAGAATAATTTTGGCCTCTCATAAATTTATCAAACCTCAAATACCATTGTCTTGGAGATTGCTTCAAGCCATAAAGTGATTTCTTCAATTTGCAAAACAAATTTTCCTTTCCTTTCACTGTATACCCATCCGGTTGACACATATAGATCTCTTCATTCAAATCACCATGTAGGAAAGCCGTCTTCACATCAAGTTGCACAAGCTCAAGATCATATTGTGCAACAAAAGCTAACATAATGCGAATTGAGGAGTGCTTCACAACTGGAGAAAAGATTTCATTGTAGTCAATGCCCTCTTTTTGTGCATACCCTTTAGCAACTAATCTTGCTTTGAATCTCACATTACTTTTCTCATCAACATCTTCCTTCTTGGCATACACCCATTTGCAACCAATAGCTTTCTTGCCCTTAGGCAATTTAGCTAACTCCCAAGTCTTGTTCTTCAAGAGAGAATTCATCTCATCACCTATGACATTGCACCACCTCTCATTCTCCTCACTCTCAATGGCTTCCTCAAAATTGGATGGAATCTCATCAGTGATAATAGGAAGAGCAAAAGCAACATAGTCACTATACCGAGCTGGCTTGGTAATTTGTCTCTTTCCTCTGTTCTTTGCAATAGACTCTTGAGGTGAAACTTGCTCTTCAACTTGAATAGAATCTTCAAGTTCAACTTCTTCAACATCCTCATGGTCTCCAACTTCTTCACTTGTAGTGGCTTCGACATCAGCGGAAATAGGATTTGAAGTACCAGAGGCAACTTTCTCAAGCTCCACCTGTTGGACATCCTTCACATTCTTCTCAGAGACTTTGTACATACTTTCTTCATCAAATGTCACATCTCTGCTGATTACAAGTTTTTTCATCTCTGGGCACCACAACCTGTAACCTTTGACACCACTACTAAAACCAAGAAATATAGCATTTTTGGCTCTAGGATCAAGTTTATTTTCAGTCACATGAAAATAAGCAGGTGAACCAAAAATACGGATATAGTCATAATCAGAAGAAGGTTTTCCAGTCCATACCTCCATTGGTGTCTTACCCTGAACAGCAGCTGAGGGTAACCGGTTGATGATGTGACATGCATAATTAACTGCCTCTGCCCAAAATGACTTGCTTAAACCCGACTGAGACAACATACATCTAACCTTCTCAAGCAAGGTTCGATTCAATCTTTCTGCAACTCCATTTTGTTGTGGAGTTCCCCGAACACTGAAATGTCTCACAATTCCTTCCTCTTTGCAAACTTTAAAGAAAGGATCGGATGTGTATTCACCACCATTATCCGATCTCAAAATCTTAATCTTTCTCCCAGTCTGGTTCTCAACCATTTTCTTCCAACCCAAGAAAATGCTTAACACCTCACTCTTGTGCTTCATAGTGTAGACCCAAGACCTTCTTGAATAATCATCAACAAAGGTCACGAACCAATATCTACCACTCAAAGAGGGAGTCTTTGTAGGACCCCAAACATCCGAATGCACATAATCAAGAATGCCCTTCGTCTGATGTACAGCAGTACCAAACTTCACTCTAGTTTGTTTCCCCAAGACACAATGCTCACAGAAATCAAGCTTACAAGTCGTGGAACCTTTTAGAAGACCTTGTTTCACAAGCCCTTGTAGAGCTTTCTCACCGGCATGGCCTAATCTCATATGTCACAATCTAGTAGTATCTGAATCAGATGTGCCCATATTTTCAGAGACTACAGATGCTTCACCTGTCACAGTGCTTCCCTGCAATAAATACAAATGGCCACATCTAGGAGCTTTCATCACAACAAGTGCACCATAAGTAACTTTCAATGTCTGTCCATCTGAATGAAACCTGAAACCCTTGGATTCCAAAGTACCCAAAGAAATAAGATTTTTCTTCAAATTCGGTACATACCGAACACCTGTCAATTCTTTAACCATGCCATCATGCAACTTCAAACGAACTGTACCAATCCCTTTTGTTGTGCAAGGATTGTCATCTCCCATGAACACAACGCCACCATCAAACTCTTTCAAGCTTGAAAACCAATCCTTGTGAGGAGTCATATGATGAGTACAACCCGTATCCAACACCCACTTAGTAGCACAATCAAATGATGAGGAAGTGATTAAAGCAAAATCAGAAAAATCTGTTTCAACCTCAGCAACATTAGCTTCAGAACTTTCTTTGCCTTTGGTCTTCAATCTAGGACAATCTTTCTTCCAATGACCCTTATTACGACAAAAGGCACATTCATCCCTTTCCAAAGGTTTTCTACCTTTAGAGTTTCCTCTAGGTCGAGACTGTGATTTTTTCCTACTAGAAGATGATCTTCTCTCCGATGATCTACCTCTAACAAATAAAGCTTCAGAGGTACTATCATGATTTTTATCTCTATGCCTCATTTCATAATTCATCAAGGCATTTGACACATCTTCAAATTTCACAGTTTCTTTACCATGCATAATAGTGGTAACAAAATGCTCATAAGAGTCCGGCAAAGAATTCAACAATATTAAGGCCTTATCTTCATCCTTAATATCCTCATCTAAATTTAACAAGTCGGCAATCAACTTATTAAAAGCATCAAGGTGTCTAATCATTTTTGTACCTTCTTTGTATTGGAAGCGGTATAGCTTTTTCTTCAAATGTAGCCGGTTCTCCGCACTCTTCGTCATATACTTGTCTTCCAATTTTTGCCACAACACACTTGCTAATGTCTCCCGCATCACAAAATACTTCTGAGTTTTTGCAAGACACAACCGAATTGAAGAGCAAGCCCACAAATTTAATTTCTCCCATTCCGGCTTCGACATAACTTCCGGCTTCTCTCCCAAAGCGGCAAGTAGATCTTGTTGAGCCAACACATCTTTGACCTCACATTGCCACATCCCGAAGTTGTTTGTGCCATCAAACTTTTCCACTTCGAACTTTGCATTTTGCACCGTAGTTCTTGCAAACCCGGAGCTGCTTCCAAAAGGATTTTCATCTTGCCCATCTGACATCTTTGGCAACTAGACAGTACCCAAGAGCAACCAGTGCTCTGATACCAATTGTTGTGCTATGACATCACCAAACCCGTTGGAACCAACTCAAGCTAACCCACAGATAATATATCAAATGAAAATGCAAGAACAAAATATAAAAGACACCAAGATTTTAACGAGGTTCCTCCACAGTCAGTGTAACTGGAGTACGTCTTCGGAGCAGTAGGAGCTCACCCAATAATCCACTATCAACCAAATGGGAGTTTACAAAGTGTTGGCAATCTCACAACCCAAATAACCCAATACACCCAATAGCTCTCACACACCACATAAACAAATAGAGAAAGAAATATAATGAATACTTTCTTCTCTATACATATAGCTCAAAGCTATTACAACAACAACTACTTTGGTGGATGATTACTAACCAAATGAAGCAGCAGCTTCTTCTTCCTGTTTGGGCTCTCTGCAACTCTCCCTGTTCTCAGCAGCTCACTCTTCTACTCTCCCTGTTCTCAGCAGCTCACTCTTCTCTCTTCTGCTCTCTTCAGAAAAATGAGCCCTTTTTCTCTTCTCTTCTACCCGAAACAACAACAATAATTATGGTTAATAAAAAAACCACAAAAGAAAAAAAACATCATCATGATGTCTCCTCATCATGATGTCCCCTCATCATTTTGTCTTTCACCTTTTTTTTCTTTTCTTTTGGTTTGTTTATTAGCCCACTTGGCCACCATTCAACAGTTTTAACAGCTTCAGTGACGTTGACCAGTACTTCCGTTCTGGTAGTTCTATACTACTACAATCCAGAAAACTTGTGATGCAAGAAACAATTTTTTCGAGTTCTCTTCTTTACAATTTCCAGCAAGAGAACTGCCGCCCTATGGACGATAAATACCAGACAGCTCCAACAATCTATAGTAGCAAAGGGAATTAGTGTTCAATTAACTTAACAATAGTAGTTAGCGGACTTGATGAGTTTATCAGAGTAAACAATAGTAGACGGAGAAAGAGACGCACAACTTTCTAGGGTATTCTCCAATGTTTTGTTTCTTTCTCGTCAAACAAATTAATTCTGTAAGGGTGCGTTTGTTGTACCGCACTATCTCGGACTGAACTAGTTTTAGGGACTAAGCTGGACTGACTTAGACTAGACTAAGCTGGATTAACGTGAAGCGTTTGGTGCAATGTCAGACTAAAAAATAGGATAATTAATAAACTTTAATATTATATTATTTAACCAATATCTATTAATATTAATATATTAATATATTTATTTATTCTTTTATAATTTCTTCCTCTCTCTTAACCTCTCTTTTTCTCCGCCCATGGTCTTCCTGCCCTTTCTCATTTTTACTCTCTTTTTTCTTCGTCGACTGTCACCCTCCCCACTCTCTCTTTTTCGCCATTTTCACTCAAATTACTTTGCTCTGTTCTTCTCTTCTTCAAAATATGAAACTCTAAATTTGTTTTGATATTTCAATTTCAATTCTTTGAGATTACAATTTCAGTTCTTGGCGTTGGATTAAATCCAAAGAGGGGAAATCTGGGTTGTGGGTTCGTTGGGTTTCATAAGAGGGAGAGAAATCAATTTGAAGCAAATAGAAGGTTGGGTTCACGAGACAAAGGAGATCAGCAAGACGGCAAGATTTGGTGATGAGTTTGCGGGGATGATGGAGATCGACGAGACTGCAGGATTTGATGACTGGATTTGTCAACGCATGGTTGCAAATCGCAAACGATGTAGATATTAGAGAGCCGGGATTAGCAATCCCTACCTTTTCAGGGGTCCTGGCTAAGACGAGGTAGCGAAGCCTTTAGTCGGAACGAGTCCGACTTAATCCCATTAAAGATAGTCCCGGATCAAACCAAACACAGACTAATAAGCCAGTCTAGTTCAGTGAAACCTAAGGAGCTCAAACAAACACACCCTAAACTTATAAATAAAATAAAATAATAAGCTTCAAACAGTAGGGAATAGACTGTCTGCCACGAAACCCATTTAAGGGGCAAGGGGTCAATTGATCCCGAATTTCAGTGAATCTTCATAGATGACTTGAATATCATCTTTTTGGAGGTTGGAGTTGTTCTTTACATATGTTCTCAAACTGCTTGATAAAATGTCTCAAAAAGGAGTTGTCGTTATTATTATTATTATTATTTTTAACTATCAACTTGGGCATTATATTCTTCTTATGTGTTCAGGTAGTGAATGTTCTTATTTGAAAGAAATTGGTAGTCTTGTAAAAAAAGAATGGTGGAGACGGGAGGAACATAGTATCTAATTATGTGTATTTGCTAATTATATTGGTTATGATTTTACCGGTTGTTACTGTTTCAATGAAGAGAGCCTTTTTTGTTATGATAGTCCATTGCGTAACCGAATAGAGAGCAATGGTTGAGTGATACCATGGTGATTTATACTAAGAGTAGTGTTTTTCCTTCTATTGATAATGAAGCTATAATGCAGCATTTTCAAAATATGGAAACGCGTTGCGGACAATTATAACTTATATTGTTATTTGTTCTACAAAATTATGAATGATGGAACTATAGTTTAATTTTTAAAGTTACTATATATTTAAGGAATTTTTTTGTAAACTTTTACATGTGATCCTCCAAATAATTTTTCCTAAATCCACTAATGCATAAAAATATTTGGATTGGTTGCTATCATATGAAAATGAGTGGACAAGGACACATCCCAACAGTCCAAACAAGCAAAAAAGATTCAAAGAGTAAATACAAGCTTTCAGAAACAAAATTTATTCATGGAGCACAACACCCTTTCATAAATAAAAAATTTAATAGGAAGTTAGGACAAGAACTGTGCCTTAGAATAAAACTTTCTCGAGTTATATTGGCCGACTGGATATACAATCATTGGCCTACCGTAATCATAATATATACTAATATAATATTTAGGATAAATTACATTTTATCCTCTCAGGTTTAGATGTAATTATAACCTTATACAAAATATTTAAAACATTTCAATCTCATACATTAGTTATTATTTTATTTTAATTTCATACAACTGTTAAAAAATCTGTTAAATTAGCTGTTAAGTGATGACGTGGTAGTGGTGGGTTCTAAAATTTTGTTGACGTAGCTGCCAGCTTGTGCCACGTGGCAAAACAAATAAAAATATATATCATTAATAAAATATCAATTTTTTGGTTAAATTTTTGTATAATACAAAAAATAAAAATATATATCTCTACTAATTAATAAAGAGAGCTGTTATTCTCACCCCAATGTCTTATCTTCCCACCCACCTTTTAATGACTTTTTAATTACAAATTTGTCCATTTGTAAAATGACTAATAAGGACCTTAGTTAACCTCTTTTGCATTATTGTTTTTTTTTATAAAAAATAAAAAAGAAAAGTTTGAGTTTGATAACTCTTTAGACTATTTGTCTTCCTTAAACCCTAACTCATCATTCTCATCTCTCATCCTTCTCATCTCTTTTCATTCAGAAAAAGCAAAAAGAATGAACTTAGAAGATGACGTTTTTATGGAAGAAATAGATGATTATGTTTCCATCGAAGAGGTAAAAGAATAACTCTAGTTTAATTAAGTTGTACTTTTATGCAAATGTTCTTGAAATCAGGTCATTGAATTCCTCCTATAGCAACAAATTGGGAAAGATACTATGAACCATGGTGTTTAGAATGGGCTACTCCGTACATTGCTCATATACAACAGTTCAAATCTATTCTAGGATCTACAGTCATAACTAAAGAGATTGTGGAGCTTGACGAAAATTGAAGTTGGTGCAACGCTTATCCGAAACTTTTAGCTTTTACTTTTTGTTCAAACAACCAGAAGGATGTTATTCATAAATTGATGCAAAGGTATGCCTTTTTTGATGAAATCTCAGGCGGGAGAAGTGGTAGAGCTATCTGAGATATTTCAATGGAAGGGGGAGGTTCCAAAGGGGCTGCCATATTGGAAAGAGGAGGAAAAGCAGCACCTGGTCAGAGGCTCTCTGACATTTGTGCTGCTTCTTCAAATTTATTCCTATTTGAATGTGTTGTATCTATGATTTCGTATTACGTTGCCGTACAATTTGGCAATAATGGATAGTGTATTGTGATCAATCGAACTAGAAACATGAAGCATGATGTTGTAATTAACTTGACTAAACTCAGTTCGATAAAAAAACGAAAACGTGAATCGATTAGAAAAATAAAATAACGTGACTTGAGAAACGATGAAAGTGCAGCATAGAAAGCTGAGTTGAAAAAAAAAAAATATATATATAGGGTTATTTTAGGAATAATAGTGGGTGGGGAAATAACATTTTGATTTTTTAACTTTTTATAGTGGGCGTAAATATAACGTGGGTGTGGAAATAAGATAACGGGAGCTCTCTTAATAAAACACTCATTGTCAACCAAAATCTTATGAAATTACCAGTTTAACCCTCTAATTAAAATAGAACATGAATAAGAAATATAGAGCAGAAATGTTATTTCACAGAATCAAATTTTGCTGTTTTTTTTTCAAAGCATCACCTACATGTAATCCAAACATATCTCTAATTAAAAAAAAAAAAAAAAAAAAAAAAAAACTTCTCACTCCCATATTCTCTATCACTCTATTCCTCTCTCCTTCTATTTCAAAAACAAAAAAAAAAAATTTCTCACACACTTTGTGTGTGTCTATGTGCTAGTATATAATAATAAAAAGTTGAACCCTCCCCAGTCCAGCGCCATTCATCCTCTCCCCTCCCCTTTGGTTTTTTCCACCAGTTTTCTTTTCCAATTCGCCAGTCCCACGCCGTTCTTCCTCCCCTTCTTGATTTTCTTTTTCTATCTAGTATTCTTTTCCAATTCCTCCCAGAGATTCGAAATCCACAAAATGCTAACATAAATGGAAACCATCACCACCTCAATCCAAGAAACCCAAACCCACCACAGAATAAATCCGTCGGTGACGTTCTGGCAAAGGCTAGCGACCTTGGCGAGGATCAGGAGGGAGAGTGGCGAATGCGCCGTGCAAGGCGACGTAGCGGCAGATGAGGAAGATAAAGAGTGTGGCGAGGTGTGGTTCTCGGCGATGATCAAGAAGATGTCGCTGGAGAAGAAGACGAGGTAGTGTAGAAGACCGGTGGAGGAAGTAAGCGACGCTGTAATCGAGGACGGAGTTCCGGAAATAGGTGCTGTGGACCCTAAATACGGTCGGGGTCGGAGAGAATGGCGAAGTAGGCGATGTTGTAATCGAGGAAAGAGTTCCAGAATTAGTTTTTCCCTTTTTTTATTATCTTTTTTTTTTACAAAAATTTAACAAAAAATTGATATTTTATTAATTAAATGTTTTTTATTGATTATTTTGCCACGTGGCACAAGCTAGCAACCACGTCAGCAAAATTGTAGAATCTCTTATTACCAAGTCATCACTTAACGGCTAACTTAATATATTTTTTAACGGTTAAATAATAACTACTGTCTGATATTGAAATGTTTTAAAGATGTTATATGAGGTTGCAATTGCACACAAATCTAAAGGTGTAAAATGTAATTTACTCTTTTTCACATTTCCTAGAAAACAATAAGCATTTGCAAATGAATCTTAGACATGGGGAACAATTAGATGTGGGAAATCAAGTCATTGGGTTGTAATGACTCTCCGTTAAGACCCATTTAATTTGATATCATAATATAGAGGTGCGACTAATAGTGGTGATAATTATATAAGTTGAAATCAAGCTAAATAGTTTGACAAAAAAAAAATCAAACTAAATAGGTCTTAATAAGTATCCGTTAACAACTCAATGTGTTGATTTGTCATCTCTTAGATCAATAACATTTTGAACACCTGGGCACATGTATATTGTCTAGACATTTCCGGTCATGTCCATCAACTATAGTTGTGTGGAGACTATTAAACGGATTTTTTCCCCCTCTGATTTGTGGATATCTGTATACTCCTTTTCCTAGTTTGTGAATAGTATAAATTAAACAAAAATTAAGAAAAATAAATCAAAGAAGAAGAGATCTAATTGAATCATTGGATCGCATCCATGTTGTTCCATAAATTATGCAGCAACCTCACGAAAGTTATAAATCCCTTCTAATGTTGGAAATTGAAGGAAAATAATACATGTATAATTTGGTTTTGTTTTTGGTCAAGGTAATAATTTGGATTTTTGTTGTTGTCAAACAATAATAATTTGGATTTGGTGATGCAATCTTGAGCTAGCTGAGAGCTGACCAATAAGATGTAGGAGCGGCATAAAACTCGTAAATTATGAATTTGGATCTTCTCCGAGACTACCTCCAATCATTGGAAATAAAGTTTAATAATTTGAGCTTGAAAATATTAAGTCATAACTTAGAAAATGTTTTTTTCTTGTAATAATGATGGTTTAAAATTTTAACCCGAGATTATTAAATAATAATTTTAGTCTAATTTTTTTATGTGGTAACTTTTTTAAAATAAAATTTATGTAGATCATCTTAATTTATTTTTATAAACATTTTAACTAAAAAATATTTAAATTTCGATAAATAATTAAATAATTAAAAATCATACAAATACATAAGTATTTATAAAGTTTTAAGTGATTTGATTTAAATAATTTTTTTAAATTATTTTAGAAGTTAGATTTAATTTTGAGCCGTCAAATATTGTTTTTTATTGTTAAATTTGATCTCATTTGATTACAACCGTTGAATTATAAGTAAAAGAATTAAAAAAATGTTTGAAATATGACAGTTTGATGGGTCCAGAATAAGTTAAGCCGACTTAATTTATGTGGGGAATCTATCCCAAAGATATATTTTCTCCCCAAGGCTTATTTGTGCGACATGGGCTAGTGAAATGAGTTAATGAGAACTGTCAGATTCAATCGAGTGATCTGGATTGCCTTGTCATTAGGCTCTAGACGGTGAGATCCGTAGAAGATCTATGTTTGAGTTTTATGCCCTCAAGTGGTGGTTTGTACTTACTTATAAAATGAGGATTAGTTGTGGGGCCCACACCATATCAAACTTCAACGATCCAAACCGTCTATTTTTAAAGTTGTACCTAATAGATTATCCTTACAAAATAGTAGCCAAATCGAAAATATTTGAGGCATCTAATTTAGTTGAAAGAAATTGATGAACACTATGTTCTAAGAAAATATTGAAATTTCATCATGACAATTAAATAGGCAAATGATTTTGGATTGAATTGAATTTTTACAAGGATGATCTACAAATCGAGACTTATAAAATAGATAGTTTGAATCGTTGAAATTAGATGTGGAGAGAGTCTCATCACTAATCCCCATTTAAAAAAAAATGAAAATCGCTTCCTCTAAAGTACCTGTATATATATATTGCAAGAATCTTTCATAAAAGAAATAAATAAATAAAAAATTTACTAGCTATATAACAATGACCTGCACTTCTGCACTATTGTTTGACATTGCTAATTCGATGCTTTCTCTATCAGCTTTAAGTAAAGGATCTAGATTATCTATTAGTGCTTAATGTGTATATACATCTGAGTGCATAAAATTTTTAAAAAGGTAATGGTAATGCTTAGGAGGTCAAATTTTTAAATCCAATTTGGTAATAATTTGTAAATTTGATTTAAAAACTTAGTCTTCTTAGTATTGTTATTTTTTTAATATTCAATTTTAATAGCATGTGGATAAGAAAATGACGAAATGTGAGAATTTATGTTGAAAAGTAATGCGGCGAAAATAATAAAGATAGTAAGACCGTTTAAGCTCTAAAAACAAGAACAATGAAAAAAAGTATCAAATTTTATTTTATAATATGAGATCTTGGTACGAGTATAATCTCTTCTGGTGTAAATAGACATGCAACTATTTGGCCAAAAGGCATCTGTGCAAAATCCTAGTCGTTTTGCCATTCTCTTCGAAAGGTGCAATATGAATTTAAGTTTGACACGGTAGAAATAATTAGGTTAAAGGATCATGAACCGTCACCTTGAAGAATTTTGAAACTCCAGAAATTTGAAAGAAACTCTCAATTTTTAATTGAATAATATGTTAAGATGATAAAGTACAATCCTAAATGTTGTTTAAGTAGTCTTAACAAACCCTATCTCGGAATAGGAAATATATTAAACAAATAACAAAAAAACCGTAAAATAGTAAACATGAATTAAACACATTAAACGACCGAATTCACCTAAATTACGGGTCTCGTCTTTTTTTTCTTTTTCGAATCCATATATTACGGGTCCATAATTGATATGTCAAATTTAAGTAATGTTAATCCAAACAACTTGAAAAGTCCAAAACATCTACTTTCAGATATGACAGCATCAAATAATCTTTTAACCCGTGAATTACTAATTCTTCAATTACTTTTCTAAATTAAATGGCGCTTCCTTTTTTAAAATTTCTCGCATCTGAAATAACTCAAATTCTGTCCTCTATCATCAACACTTGGCCCTAACTTCAAAATCCTCAAAACCTCTTTTTTTTTTTTGTGGTGCTATTTACACACATATTTTTACTTCCACACACCGCCTATTAATTTCTGTCATTTGATTCTTTTCAATTCATTCGATCATCCGAAAATTAAGTGGTGTGTGTGGAAGGTATAAAGGAGTATGTGGATAACACTACCATTTTTTCTTTACTCATGCATATGTCATTTATAATTGATCTGTTAGTTGTTCCATATAAAGAAAGGAAAGTGATATTCATCCATTTATTTTTACCTCTCATACATCCTTATTAATTTTTTATCATTGATCTTCATCCATTCATTTTATTCAAAAATAGGCGCACGATTAGCACTATCTTGAAGAGAGTATTATTTTCACAAGCATAAATGTCTCTTGTCTGCAGTTTAATAGCAAATGGGAGAACAACAGTTGGATATTATTTTGGGGCAGCTCAAGTGATAAGTGAATGAATTGATCGATCACTCAAGGTAATGGGATCCAACTAATTGATGTCAAATATCCCCATTTAGATTCGAAAATCCAAAAGTTTAAGCAACAGGAAAGAAAAAGTTGTGGTGACCACTCGAAAAAGAAAGTTAATATTAACGTGACACCAAATTGGATTTGCACTTTTGCTTTCGCTTCCTTCCTCCTTGGCATCTACTACGTACTGCTTCAATCATACGTGCACGGTTGTCTTCATCCTCTCCACATTCAGCTAGCTTGATGTGAATGCCTCCCTTCCCAATCATACATCTTTATCTCATATCATCTTCTTATCTAATTAATCTTGGATCGTCCACTCTTAATTATTATAATCTTTTTCTACGATTCATTCAGTCACCATTTCCATTGAGTCAAATTCGGTTGTTCCAACTCAGGATATTGGAACAATCAATTAATAGTTTTTTTTATTTTTTTTAATAATTTGATTAGCTCTGGTTAAGCTAGTTACGGTTTAGTTTTTTTGTTTTGAAAAATTGACTGAAATGATATTCTTCAAATCTCAATTACTCAAATGATCTATATTTTTAGTATGTCATTGATTATGATTCATTCAACAGTTGATATTTAATTTTCGATCATTTGCCAAGTTTCCTTTTGTTTTTTAATTCGAGCAATAATTTATTTTATTTTAAACTATGATAAGAGAGATTCGAAGTTAAGTTGAGGTATAGACACACCGCCTTAACTAATTTGGCTGCATCCATACATGCACGCTGGGAGTTAGTTGGCCATTTACCATATATGATGTGGATGATTAATGACTTGTTTAAAATTATAGGTAGGTCAAGGTTTGTCTGCATGTATATGTATGTAAGCACTATAAAGGATTCCATGGGGTCCTCGACCTAATTTGAGCACTTTCAGTTTCATGTAAGCAAGAACAACGCATTTAGGGCATTGGGGAGAATGGGGTCCATCCATGCATCATGCATATAAGTGCTGCATTTTCACCAAATTTTCTGGTAGGATTCGAAGAATTGAGATTCTCTCTGAATTGTTAAAGTAGTTAGATTCAGAAATTTGGGTTGTTCAAGAGAGAGATCTGAATCGTTCAAAGATTTCATTCTATGTGAGGTGGGCTAATATGATGGACTAATCAGGACTACATGATTTAAATTAAGCAATCCAAATTTTTGAGTTCAACTGCTCCGAATACAGAAATCCAGAAAAGATCTCAACTCGGATTTGAACTCTGAGGACGTTTTTCTTTGTCACAATTTTTGTGTGAAAGAGTAGCTCACTCAAATATGATTTAATTGGTTGGAGTTTAATTTACTTGCAGGACTCAAATTCTAAATCCCTTCTCTCATCTTCTCTCTGTCTGTTTCCTTGCATTACAGGAAGTTGTATTAGAATCCCAGCAAAGGAAGTATCTTCTTCTTGCGGGATTGCTTAGACAAAAGGCAACTTGCTTTATAGTAATAAAAGGCACATATTTAGGTTCAAGATGCTGCTAATCTTTTAGGGCTGCTAAGCATATTTTTCTCTGGTCTAACCACTCGTCTCTGGTATCTTAAAGCGACTTCACTTTAGATAGTGAAAGATCAGAATTTTGGCTAGGAAAACCAAGACCTATGCAATCGTGCCCTTGAAGAGAAAATTGTGTATGGTAGGTAGATCTTACGCATAACCGATAATATCTTCAGCACCTAACCTGAAATAATCGGGTTGCATTCAAAATTTTCTCCATGCAAATGGTGAGTCGAACTTCATTGTCTTTCAACTGCACACCGTTTGAATTTATTCTTTCAAAGATTATGGATTGAGGCATAAATAAAAGCTAGCCTTCTTTACACACACTTATCAAACTTATTTATAAAAAGTAGGTGGAGAGATTCTTGGCTATCTCAAGGATATTTATTCTTCTTCTATCTCTCATAATAATGTAACAGTATCTTTTATTCTTATATTTCTCATCACGCAAATTCCTTGGCATCTATACAAATGCGCTATTGGCGACTCAATTCTTTCTCTTTATTTCTCTATAAACAGAAAGGGCTTGGCGGCCAACCTAGGATTTATTCGCGATTGGTAATGACATAATCGATAGAGGGGTATAGGAGATAAGTTACACGCTGGGTAACACATCGCATATGTTATGGTCACGGAGGTGATGAGGTGAATAAATATGTCTGCATTATATTTTTATCCTAAAGAAATATAGGAGATGTATTTTGTTCGTGTGCTAGGGTTTAGACTCCTCCAAGTAGGTGGTGGTAGGCTACTTGTCTAATTAGTTAGCAAACATGAGTTGCCAAAAACAAAACAATTTATTGTTTAATTAGTTTGTCAATTGACCACCATTTTCCTCTAATAACACCAAAATATAATATCACACGCAAAACACACCCCGTTTACTGTATTATATTTCTGTAAAATCCTGTGGACACTAGAACAACAAAATAAAAAGATTTTGCCCTTTTAGTCCTTAACTTATTCAATTCTTTAAATTACACTTTTCCCCATCAAACACCATGAAACTGCAAAAATGCCACTCTAGATATTTGCCCAAGAGTAAGATTCTCTTCTCTCCTCTTTTCATCTCCTTCCATCATCTCTTCTTAAATTCTCTATTTTATTTTTTATATATATAAAATAAATAATATAAGATATTGACGTAATTTAATTCTGACCGTTTAAATTGAAGATAATGAAAGAAGAAGGAAAAAGAAGAAGAAAGGAAATCCTACTCTTATTTGGGTTCCAGACAAACACCAATGATTCACTGACAAGTGAGGAGCTTGCAGTCTCACAGTTGATGGGTTGCAGTTTAATTGCTGTGTCAGACTATAAATACGTTCAGAGATGAGTGTCAAGTGCTAAAGAATTTTTCAGTGAGTGCATGCTTGCTTACAGATCACTACTTTTCCCCCTCTCCCAGTATTTTCTTCTCTCTCAGATACAGCCAAGTGGAGACGATGATCTCCTCAGAAAGTTCCACCTCTGCACCTCTCTAGAAGAAACAGCTTTTTAGCTGAAAGAGAAAACCAAACTCAAACCTACCATTTGTTTTCACAAATTAGGATCCCTTTTCTCTCTCTCCTCCTCTCTTTCTCTCTCTAAAACCTCCCACCTCCATTTTCTATTCTGCAGCTCCAATTCCTTGTTCCCAACCACCCTACCATTCTCTATCTTCTTTTTTCTGGTTTTTTGGTGTTTGTTTTTTCTTTATTTGTTTGCATTGGTTGGTTTTAAACTACTACTAGTTCTACAAGAAAACAGATAAAAATCCAATCTTTACTATTTTTTCTGTCAAATTTCTTGATTTTCTCTACTTGGGTGAAGTGGGGAGGGTGTTAATCCACCTGGGGTTTCTTTATTTTCCTTGAAAGAATGGGTTTTGTATAATTTCTAGAGTTGAGTGGCAGTCATGGATCTGGAGGGTGTGATCCGCAGCCATCCAATCAAGGTAATACGTGTGGCAGAGTGTAGGCAGTGTGAGTATTTCACTACCCCAATTCAAATTCTCAGCTTTTCTGATAATCGCTTCCTGTGCTTCTACTTTTGCTTAATTGTTGCAGAAAGATTCATGGTTGACGGTGTTAACTCTGGCTTACCAGAGCCTGGGAGTAGTCTATGGAGATTTAAGCACTTCTCCTCTCTATGTCTACAAAAGCACTTTTGCAGAAGACATTCACCACTCAGAAACCAATGAGGAGATTTTTGGGGTTCTCTCGTTTGTGTTCTGGACGCTGACGCTGATTCCATTAGTGAAATATGTGTTTATTGTGCTTAGAGCCGACGACAATGGCGAAGGTGGGACTTTTGCTCTGTATTCTCTGCTTTCCCGGCACGCCCGGGTGAGCTCCTTGCCCAATTGCCAGCTGGCGGATGAGGAGCTGTCGGAGTACACAAAAGATGGGGTTGTTCCGACAGCGAACAGCGCTTTCGGGTCGAGTTTGAAATCGACATTGGAGAAGCATAAGGCGCTGCAAAAGGTGCTGCTTGTTCTGGCTTTGATTGGAACTTGTATGGTTATTGGTGATGGGGTGCTCACACCAGCAATTTCTGGTACTTTTGAGGTTATATACATGATGATATTAGTTTTTGGGTTTTAAAGTTATGGAAATTGGGATTTGAATGATGAGAATTTGCTTCTTGTGGGTGCAGTGTTTTCCGCTGTTTCGGGGTTGGAGCTCTCCATGTCGAAAGAGCAGCATCGTTGTAAGTTATTCGTCGTTGGAGCTTTTAATTTGATCCTGCAAATCATTTACATTGTTTTAGGAGAAGATTGAGTTTAAGGGATTTTGGTTATGTGGTTGGTGTTCTCTGCATTCTTCTTTATCTGGATAGAATACAGCTTTCCAATTCTAATTTAGGAGCAGCTAATAGAAATGTTGGATGTTAAAATATGCACAGCGGAAACATAACTTCATGATCGATGCAGAATAACTTAGAAAATGATGTTGTTGAGTAGTTAATCGGGATTAGGACCGCTAACACGGCTAAGTGAATTCTAAAAAGTGAAGCTGCTTAGTGATAAGATGCTTTGGCTTATTGGTTCACAGAATTTCTTTGCATCTGTACTGAATATATCTGCAAAGAGACTTTTAACATGTGCAAATCATGGTTTGGAATCTAAATCTTACTATTTGCATTACTAATCCAAAATCGTGGTTGCTCTAGATTTCAGAAGCTTTCTCTTGGTTTCTATTGCGTAGACGCGAAGTTAGTGACAAGCAGGCAATTCCAAATTTTAGAAAAATGAAAACATTATCGCGGGGACCCCTACAAAAATCAAGACAAATTAGCCTGCTTTAAGTAAAGTCAGATCACCATCAAGCTAATAAAAAATAATTTGAATGTTTAGTGCAACACCCGGTTAGTTTTGTCTGTTATTTTTTAAGTCAACATTTGATTGAACTTGTTTGTAGGAAACAAAGTTTAATTTTCATGAGGGTAAAAGGTCTTGTCTTTTATAAAGTTAAAGATGTAATGTAGCTATAAGATGAAGAAGAAAGGTGATTAATTTAGGATGACTTTTCGATTAGATTATAAATTATGACCTGAGATCAGGCATGCATAACTATGACTTTGTTATCGAGCCTTGACCCACTTGCTGCTGAATTTGTTATCGAGCCTCTACTGTTCTAGTTAAATTATCACCTCTACATTTGTGTGTTTTTCTAACAATTAGCATCGTTTAACCTCTTTTGTCGGTGATCCTGCCAACTTTAATTCTCTTGTGCTTGCTAACAGAAAATTGTCAATTGGACTTTGAGCAGCCATTTAATCAAATAGTGTATGCATGTTAAGATATAATACAACAAGAAGTTACTATTCTCGTTCTTTTTCCTGCTTCATATCTTCATGCTGCTTTATGCACATTCCTACTATCTCGATTAGCAACCAGATGGTTTACCTACATATTGGTTATCATTTATCAGCTTATTGTATTTCCTTATTGTATCTTGCATCTGCAGATGTTGAAGTCCCTGTTGCTTGCGTCATCCTCATATTTCTGTTTGCCCTTCAACATTACGGGACTCACCGAGTAGGGTTCTTGTTTGCACCAGTTGTGATCACATGGCTTTTGTGCATCAGTTCCATTGGTGTATACAACATCATTTACTGGAATCCCCATGTTTATCAGGCACTTTCTCCATACTACATGTACAAATTTTTTAAGAAGACTCGAAAAGGAGGTTGGATGTCCTTGGGCGGTATACTGTTGTGCATGACAGGTACAAGAGTATGTTAGTGAATCATCTTTTCATGGATGCTTATTGTTACCTTCTCTGACATTATCTTGTTTTATCTTTGAAGGCTCGGAAGCTATGTTTGCTGATCTTGGACACTTTTCACAGACGTCAATCAAGGTATCCAAACTGAATAACATTGGTCGAATGGAGATTTTCATCTCTACTAAGTAATCTGTCACATTCACCTTGCAGATTGCTTTCACGTTTGTGGTTTACCCATCCTTGATTCTAGCATACATGGGACAAGCTGCATACCTTTCTAAGCATCATATCATAGAAAGTGATTATCGAATTGGATTCTATGAATCAGTTCCCGGTAGGTGTCTAGCCATAGTTGTAGCAGTTGTAACTGTAAAATTTGAGATTAAGCTAATTAGGATTCTCTCCTTGTCTCAGAGAAATTAAGATGGCCCGTCTTGGCAATAGCCATACTTGCTGCGGTGGTGGGAAGTCAAGCAATCATAACTGGAACTTTCTCGATAATCAAACAATGTTCTGCTTTGGGTTGCTTTCCGAGGGTCAAGATTGTCCACACGTCTTCGAAAATACACGGTCAAATTTACATCCCCGAGATTAACTGGACTTTGATGTTTCTGTGCTTGGCTGTTACCATTGGTTTTAGAGACACAAAAGCCATGGGAAATGCATCAGGTACCGTCCACTTCAACCTAATATTTTGGCTCGTGCGTGTGCGTGTGTGTGTGTGTGTTATCTTTTGTATAATGTATTTATGTCTTACCTTCATATAGGTTTGGCCGTTATAACTGTCATGCTGGTAACTACCTGCCTTATGTCTCTAGTCATAGTCTTGTGCTGGCACAAAAGCCTCTTCTGGGCAATTTGCTTTATATTATTCTTCGGCTCCCTTGAGGCACTCTACTTCTCAGCATCGCTCATGAAGTTTCGTGAAGGGGCTTGGGTCCCGATTGCTCTTTCATTCATCTTCTTAATGGTTATGTATGTTTGGCACTACGGCACCTTCAAGAAATACGAGTTTGACGTCCAAAATAAAGTCTCCATCAACTGGCTCCTCAGTTTAGGTCCTACTCTAGGGATTGTTCGAGTCCGGGGAATTGGCCTTATACACACTGAGCTCGTCTCTGGGATCCCGGCTATTTTTTCTCACTTTGTTACCAACCTTCCTGCTTTCCATCAGGTTGTAGTTTTCCTCTGCATCAAATCCGTCCCAGTCCCACATGTCAGACCCGAGGAAAGATTCTTAGTGGGAAGAGTTGGTCCAAAGGAATACCGGCTATATAGATGCATAGCACGCTATGGTTACCGTGATGTTCACAAGGATGACATGGAATTCGAAAGAGATCTGATTTGTAGTATTGCAGAGTTCATTCGGTCAGAGAGACCAGAATGCAATCTGAGTCTAGTAAAATTGGAAGATGATGAGAAAATGACAGTTGTTGGGACTTCATCATCAAATTTAGACGGCATAAGAATGTCTGTAGATGGACCGGATTCCTCCGAAATAGCAAGCACCTCAGAGTTGCAGGAGATAGGGCCTACCGAAAAGGCAAAGAAGAGAGTGAAGTTCGTTGTTCCAGAAACCCCGCGAATCGACAGGGAAGCAGTAGGGGAGCTACAGGAACTGATGGAAGCAAGGGAGGCAGGAATGGCATTTATATTAGGCCACTCTTACGTGAAGGCGAAGAGAGGATCAAGTTTTATGAAGAAAATAGTGATCAATTTCGGGTACGATTTCTTAAGGAGGAATTTTCGAGGGCCGAGTTATGCTTTGAGCATTCCTCATGTATCTACTCTGGAGGTTGGGATGGTCTACCACGTATAATTCTGTGTATACGGTACAACTTTGTAATCAAATGTTTTTCTTTGGGTTTGTTTTATTTTTCTTGATATTTTTGCTGTTGCGGTCATATTTTATGCTGCCCTTGGCACCGTAAAAACTTGTAGAGCTCTTAGGCAATAATGCGAAGTGCTTCTGGTGGTACTGACTTCTGAGCATGCTTTTCTCAGCAGTACATCAATAAGAGAGTTGGGCCAAGTTTTCGGCTTTTTAGTTGGGTTCTGTTTGCAAAGGTTTTAGCACTAGATCAAATTCAATATTTTTTTTTTCGAGCGATATTCTAATTTAAAGCTGTGGAGGACTCGCAAGCATAGAGAGGAGAGTGCACTGTTCTAGCTAATTTTTCGACGTCCACATCCGCAATTCATCATTTCATCTAAAGTGGTAAACTACTTTCATCATTAGATGCTAGAAAGATCAAATTGCAAACAAGGTAGTGTTATCCACACTCATTTTTACAAACACCTTTCAATTTTCGGACGTCGGATGAATTGAAGATCTATGCTAAAAACTGATAAGGGTGTGTGAGAGGTAAAAATAAGTGCGTAAATAACACTATCCTTGCAAAAATAAATGTGATACTGATGGAATGGGAGTCTTTGCTAATTCAGAAGAAACCTCAGAAGGACATGATAGAGGTTTATCTACACCGATATGCCAGGAAGATATTTAAAGTCAGTTATATTATGTGTTTTAACTTACTAGCACGATAGTACGTGATTGAGTTTCAGTTACTGCTCCAATGACATTTTGTTTCTCTTAAGAGGAGGAAGAGAGAAAAAATATGATTTTGTTGACCATTGAAAGAAAAACAAAGATTCAAAGAAGGTTAAAAAAACATTCTCACGACTACTTTGGTTTGTTAGCATATGACACATGAGATCTGAGCACATGTGAGATGAGGGTGAAGAAACAAAAAGACAACATTAAACAGAAGCATCAAACGAAGAACAAATAATTGAAGTTGGAGAGTTGTAAGTTGTTTTCTTGTACAAGTTTCGTCACTCCAATTTCTGTGGATGCTCCAACACTGCACAATATCAGCTGATGATCCCAAGAACAACCACACCCTTACAACAAAATGACACTATTGCCCCTAGACGCTAGAACGGGGGTTACTCTAATCCAATCACGCAATGCCATGTAAAAAAACTCAAGAATATGATAGTACGTTATTGACTAAAGATGTCGTCAAAGGAAATACGTTTCTCTCCTAAAGAAGTGAGCACCCACTGTAATTAATTAACAACGGATTGGTTAGCACAAATTTAAGACTGAAAAAGGTAAAGACAGAGGATATGATTCCCTCCTCTTGCTTTCATTGCACTAGCAGTGAGACCCCTCTCTCTCTCTCTCTCTCCCCATTGCCTTTACCTTTTCCTTTCCTTAACACTGAACTCCATTGTGTTCAATGTTCAGTATCACCAAACCTTCCAAATTCACTATACCCACTTTGTCTCTTTTACCTTCTTTCTCTCTCCTCTCTCTCTCTCTCTAGAAAGATTCATTCTCACTGAGTAATTTGTACAAAAAGTGGCAGAACACTGTCTGTGGGGTCTCCTACTTAAGTGGGGTTACTACAAGCTCAGAGCTTGTGAGTGAGTGAGTATTCTTCTGCTCTTAGAGCTCTGATCAACAAAACCAACATCAATGGTGAGGAATTGGGTTGCATTGCTTCTGATTTTTCTTCTTCTCTCTGGGGATTTCTCATCAGGAGCAGCTGCCTCACCTCCTGCAAGTGAGTGAAGTTTCCATCTTTATCCCCCATTCTGCTTCAAATTTGGCTTTGCTTCAATTGGTAGTCTTGTAATTTCACATATATGTATATGTGTATGTATATGCAGAAATTGTAACTGGGATTGTCTCCAATGTGGTTTCTGCTCTTGTCAAATGGCTCTGGTCACTGAAATCCACCACAAAAACCAGTTCAGGTATTTTTCCCAACTCAGATTTACCAATTTTTCGTATTTTTATGGTTGTTGATGTGGTAATTAGAGAGTGCTTCTTTGGTTGTTAGTTTTGTAATTAGAGAGTGTTCTTTGAAATGGTGAGGTTTATGAGGTTGATGGGGTTCAATTTTTCAGCTGTTTCCAGCCGTTCGATGATGAAATTTGAGGGTGGATACACCGTGGATACGGTGTTTGATGGAAGTAAGCTCGGAATTGAACCACACTCAGTTGAAGTGTCCCCAAGTGGAGACCTTCTGGTTTTGGACTCCGAAAATAGTAACATCTACAAGATCTCAATGCCACTGTCTCGATGTAAGCCGCTTTCGCTGCCTTATTTCTCGAATTATACCATCATATCACTGCTCTTGTTGCTTGTTTTATTAACATATATCCAGGGACTCAAGTCTAGTTCACCCTAAACTAATCTAAACTGCGGGAGGGAGATTCAAACTCGGGTGCATACTAGGCAATGTGGCTTCGCCCACGTCAGTTCACCCTAACAGTTAAAACTTTGTATTCGGGTTGATGCGCAAGACATTAGCATTGCTTTTCTGATTCATTTCTTTTCTTCTACTCTTGCCAAATTCCTTTCATTTATAAAAGTACTGTTGCTGCTTTTAAGTGCTTTTGTTTAGTGGAAGACTCTACTTTCTGGATAATCAAGTGCTATCTTTTTGGAGATTTACTTTCTTTTTCTTTTGGTTTGTGACCAGGATTCTCTAATGACCAGTTTAACTTCTTGTTTACTCATCTTAAACTTCTTTTTTTAACCTAAGCTAGATTTAACTACTTTGTGTACTTTAACGTGGGAAACTTGGGTTTGTTATACTTCATGTTATACCTTTAAGCTCCCTTCAAAATAAAATCTTTGTATTTTATCAGTTAATGATTCGCGATTTCACTTTTTTCTTTCGTAATTTCAGCTTTATTTGCATTCGAGTATAATCAATCATCAAAACCATCTAAAGAAAGAGAAGATAAACTTTGAGATTTACTTTATTTATTATCAATGAAATATGTAAATGTAGTCTTCAAACTATCACTTTCGTTATAGAAGTAATTTCAGTACAGTTCCTAATTTAATGCTTGCTTGCTATCTGTTTTATTTATTTTGGTAGAACCTATCATTCTTTCATATGCTGAATGAATGATGGTTTGCAGATAGCCGACCCAAGCTGATTTCTGGATCACCTGAGGGGTACTCTGGGCATGTGGACGGGAGGCCAAGAGAAGCAAGAATGAACCACCCGAAAGGGCTGACTGTGGATGATAGAGGAAATATTTATATCGCAGACACAATGAATATGGCTATCAGGAAGATAAGTGATGCCGGTAAGTCTTTGGATGTTTAAGGCATCATAGAGGTTAAGGAATCACCACTTTCTTCTGTAATTGTTGTGTCAAATGTAATGGCACAAAACACTTATTTCACCTTTGTATAGGGGTTACGACTATTGCTGGTGGACAATGGAGCAGAGGAGGTGGTCATGTTGATGGTCCAAGTGAAGACGCAAAGTTTTCTACTGATTTTGATGTGGTATACGTAGGCAGCAGCTGCTCTCTTTTGGTTATAGACAGAGGAAACCAGGCGATTCGGGAGATCCAACTCCACTATGATGACTGTAATGACAGCTACGATGGAACTTTCGGTTTAGGTATATAACTAAAACAGTTTGGACTTTCAACACTGTAATTTGCTTTTAGGTGATGCTGATCTTTAAAATCTGTTCTCCATCATTGCAGGAATAGCAATGCTGATTGCAGCTGCATTCTTCGGTTACATGCTGGCATTGCTGCAGCGTAGGGTGCAAGCAATGTTTTCGTCAAATGATGCAAGTTATTTACAGGACCAAAGAACTCCTATACATAGGGCTGCAACAGTAGCACCATATCAGATGCCTCCGAAATCCGTCAGGCCCCCTTTAATTCCCAATGAAGATGAACCCGAGAAACTAGATGACGGCTTCTTTGGTTCACTAGGAAAGATTTTTCTCAACACTGGCTCGTCTGTGGCTGAAATCTTTGGGGGAGTATTTACGGGCTTTAGAAGTAAGCCCCGACAATATCACATACAGCAGCAGTATCATCAAACTAATGAACATTCAAATGCTTGGCCCATGCAAGACAGCTATGTTATTCCAGACGAAGACGAGCCTCCATCAATAGAAACCAGATCCCCAACCCCGAATAAAACCTATCCATACATGACCAAAGACCTAGAGAAGTCTCACCGTTCGAAGCAAAGTCAAGCCTACTATAATTCATGGGAGGGTGAACATCAGCAACAACAACAACAACAACAGCAACAACTTCAGATGCAGCTGCAGCAGCAGCAACGACACCATATGCAGATGCAAATGCAGATGCAGCAGCATCAGCAACAGCAGCAGCATCACAGGCATTACTCAACAAACCCAAATACATACTACGAGAAGAGCAGCGAGACAAATGAGATTGTGTTTGGGGCGGTTCAACAACAGGATGGACGGCGTGAAGCTGTGGTGATAAAGTCAGTAGACTATGGAGATTCTAGGTATAACCACCACAACATTCGACAGCGTTTCAATTATGTGGGTTATAATTCCTCTGGTTACTGATTATCCCATCTAAAAACACAAGAGTATCATCCTTTATGTTGTATTTCTTATTTTCTGAAGGAAATGTTTGCTTTCCCAGAGTTGTCTTCAAGGAAATGTGCAAGTTTTATAGCTCAGATTAGGTGTGTATTTTTCTCTGTCTAGAGATCCAAAGAATCAAAGTGGTTTTGATTTGCAGACCTAAGCCGCAGTGGCTAGATCTGATGTGGTTTTCAGCCATGGATCACGAAATCTTGTTGGACAAACAGGCCCATAAAATATAATTCTTAGCTATCCATCTCGTATTAAGATTTCTTAACAAAGCTCTCTTTTTAAAATGAAAAATAATAAATTTGTGTCCCAACATTTTTTTTTTTTTGAACAATTGATATTATCTACATTTTAAAGGGAGGAGGATGGGCTTAGTCTCACAATAGACGATCAATAATGTGGTTCAAATTCGTATTTAGAGAGAATCGAACTTAAAATCTCTCACTTACCTACCACTAGACCGTACTTATCAAAACAAAAATAAAATTTAAATATGGAGCATCTATTCGATAACCATTTAATTTTTTTGTCAAGCTAGGTTCAGTTAACGAGACTGAAAAGAAAAAGAAAACTAATGAAAATGACTTGAAAACTTTGAGTTTTAACGAAAATGACAAAATAAAGGATAAAGTGAATAGTACCAGGAGTTTTTCGTTAAAGTTTCCATAAAAATAAGGCAAATATTGGCATTTTTTTTCTTTCCATTTTCCGTCGGGTTGGATATTTATCATTCCCAAATTCCAGCCCACTGGACTTGAAAATTAGTTCATAGGTATTAAATTTACTATTTCAAGACAATTTACATTTTTCATTGGAGATGCTCATAGTATGTAAATTCAAAGACATGTAACTCTCTACTAGAACGATGAATAAATAAAAGAATGTAACTTTTTTACACAAGTATAGTTGACTTCCTTGTTCCTCCTAGATCATGAGCACCTGAACTAGGAATTTCAAACAATTTCTTATTTTCTTATCACTACCACAATATCGTATAACACTATCAGCTAGCTCTGCTGCATTTGAACCCTAAAGACTAGAGTAGCTAGCTAGGACTAGGAGCTAGCACACCTTCATTTGTTTGGCATGGAATATTAATGGCCTTCGCCGGGGCTTGGACCAGAATTCTTGATTCCCCAGAGGGAAAGAACATCGGCAAAGTAATTACCAACGCCGCCTCCGCTCTGACCGGCGGCCTTCCTTGGATTGTGGTGCACCGGGTGGCTGTGACTGTGATGATGAATCTGGTGATGAACGGGAGAACCATGCACGTCAAGAGGACGGGCTTCGACTGCGGCAGAGAGCAAAATGAAGCTCACCACAAGTAGGGCAACAACGAAACGGTGGCGGCTAATGATTTCTCTGGCCATGATTTCTGGAGAATATTTGAGTCACTAGTTCTAATGAGTCGAATGATTTTGTTTTGAAGTTATAAAAATTTGTGAAGTAGGGTTTAGTATTTATAAGAGAAATATGGTAAGCTTGTTTTGTTTGACTAAAAAATGGAGGAAAATATTAGTTTGAATTTTAGTGCCCATTCAAACGCGTATGAGAACTGGTTTCATGTGAGGAAACATGGATGAAACTAAAAACCAACGGAGAAAGATTCAAAACCCACGGAGAAAGATTCAAACTTTTGAAGAGGAAATTAAATGGAAAAATAGGACTGACTTTCTCGCTGGGTATAGTATAATTTGAATATTTGTACCCGGTAACCTAGTCAGTCAGTCGTCCAAGTTTATCTCGGTTTGACCAATATATTCTATTAGCCATCATGCCCCTATATCAATCACTTTTTTTGCACAAATTTTGACACAGTTTCTATAGAGCTCGCTTCAATTTTAATGATCCAAAACATCTATTATTTAGAACATCAAATCATCCTGCAAAAAATTAGAAAATTTTAAAATTATTAAGATATTTATTTGTAATGAAAAAAATGAACGAATACAATTCTATAAAAAAAAACGTAAACCTTTAATCCAATGGTCAATATGATTTTAGATTTTTGTGATTTTTTGTTGACATGATATTTGAGAAAAAACTTAAAAGATAGACGATTCGGATCGTTAAAATACATCACAAAGTGGATTTCATAAAAACGTGTGTCCAAAATTGTGTAAAAAAAGTAGTAGCATGCAAATCCGTCTCCATATATATGTGCCTGAAATGTCATACATGCATTAAGTATTTTGACTTGTCACAGATACAACTCTGGCTAGTTAACTTCAAGTATTAGTTCTAGTTAATTAAGGAGCTAGTTAAGTGCTACAATATGTTGTTTGATTAATACTAGGGTTTCTTTGATGTATATATGTGACTTGCTGCTCATTCAAACATGTTTTACATAATTGTTCTCATTCAAACATGTTTTATATAATTGTTTATATTATATACAAATAAACAAATAAATAGTTAAAACTGTTTATCATATAGCAGTTGACCGATTCAGCAAGAGAATGCAAACATAAAAAGTAATTTATGTATTTTTTTTAGAATAGTTATTGATACTTCAAAATTTTAATTTTACATTCGAAATTTTCTACATTTTGAAAGAAAAATACTCTTATGAAAAGTGCACAATTAAAATTTTGAAGTATCAATAATACTTTATATATATATATAGGGACTAATCCGTGACACTATTTTTTTACACAACTTTTGACACGTTTTTATGGAACTCATTTCATAATGTATTTCAACAATTCAAACTGTCTATCTTTTAGGTTTTCTTTCAAAAATTATATGTACAAAAAATCACTAAAATTTAAAACCATATGATTGTTGAATTAAGGTCTAAAGTTTCTTGGTAGAATCGAGCCATATGAGGCGGCAACGTTTGATCGCTTTCCCATTAGATTAGACTAACCTCATAGACTTTTATGTAAACGACTCAATAGCTTTGGATATTTCACTTTGAGTGTATATAATTATATGCCCTAGCAGTAGGTCAAGTTTGATTCGACTTGTTCCAGTCATAATTTAAAATTTGCAACTTCCTACACACGCACAAGATTTTAAAGAATATATCGATGATTTACTTGACCAACCATGAAATCATGCATAAATAAAATAATTTGAAAATTATTTATCTATATGTGTGTTTGGACCCAAATTTACATTATCGGCCCGTGTAATCAATGCTGTTGAGTAAACATAGTTCTCAACCGTCGAATGAAAAAATGAAGATATTTTATTTAAAGGATAATATTATGACTTTATCATAATAATCTTTTAATATGAATTATCTTGACATATTCTTAAACTAGATAAATAGGATGCAGATTATATCCCCAAACAAGCGGTACAATTCAAATTGATGTGGATATTTGGCATGTGGACGTGTGGTTTGGATCAGTTTTGGTTGACAGATATGCACGACATCAGATAAAAAAGCATGCAGGATGGGATATTATCCATTTAAAATAAGGAAAACTAATGAAAAGGGTTTGAAAACTTTGAGTTTTAATGATAAGGACAAAATAAAGGGTAAAATGAATAGTAGCAGGTTTGACTTTTTAGTGTTAAAATGTGGTTTTTCGTTAAAGTGAACAGTACCGTGGACTTTTCGTTAAAATTCCCTTTAAAATATGGTGATAATCAAAAATGAATTTGAAGTTCATGATGCATGCGGCAGTTTTGGTAAAAGATGATGAGAGCCTAGGAAAGTTAGGTTTTTGGTGATGATGTGGTGATGTGATAAGCCTAGGATTTGATGGTGATGGAGTTATGATAAGAAGCCTAGGTAGGCTAGGTCTTTGGTCATGAAGGGATAAACCTAGATGGTTTTTTATTTGAAAAGTCAGCCACACAGATCATTTCATTCTGCAAGTTAGAGTTGCAGTTGGACTCCACAATTATCTAGCCGTGTCAAGCAAATATCAACCCTATAAATACAAGCGGCAGGCAACATTAAAAGCCCATCCAACTCAACACACAAATTGCCCTGCACAAACCCTCGCTCTACGCGAAACCTCTCAACAACCTTGAGATTTTTGTTTTCCTTTTTCACCAACACATCTTCAGTTTGGATAAACAGCACTGCGAAACCTCTCAACAACCTTATTAAAATGTATGTTTACGTCGGTTTAAAAGCGACAGTAAATCCGACGTCATGTTAAGTTAGTGTCGCAACTGTCTTATCCGCCACTATATTAGATTAAAGCGACACCACCCACTGACACTATAACACCCTTTTGTAGTAGTGGAAGGCAATCGGCGAACATCTTCAGTTTGGATAAACAGCACTGTTGCAGTAGAATCAGTCGACCGTGAAGCACCTTCAGTTTGGATAAACAGCACTGCGACAGGGCCGACTAGTTATCTATCCAAGTCTCGGTCGAGAAGGATTTTCGAATCCTTATTGGCAGAGGTCATCTCGTTAGCCTTCTCAACGAAGCGAGGTGTTACAAGTTACTACATTCGGCACATTGAACGCCGAGTTGTTTATGATTGGTTATTCGCAAGTAGGTTTTAGAGTTCGGCATTCTGACGGCCGAACCACTTTCACAATCAAGACGTACATTTGTTTTGAGTATTTGTGTCCCTATACTCTGGTGTCGATTCGGCGTGCTTATACTCTCACGAACATAATCACCGTAACCGAATCCGGCGCAGACGATTTGTGAACTTCGCAGAATTAGTAGTTTTGTCTTCAAGCTCTAGAACCCGAAGCCCGAGATTGTTCCTTCCTCGGCCGCAGTCGCAAGATTGAGAAGTCAACCGCGCGCTCAACGCAACATCAACACATTTTACTCCTCGGCCGAGCTCAGCCGACGAGTTAGCACGCCCCGCATACAACCGAATGACGTAGTTAGCTCATTAGTTACTCGGTATGCGCGCCACGTAGGCTTGGTAGTTTTTAGGACCAACAATATGTTAATACATTAATTCAAAATTTGATTTTTTTTTTCCTGTCTGAAATAAAGAAGATTAATATAGAAAGCGACGTTGATCCTACAAGTCAACAATTTGCTTAATGTTCAAGACAAAAAAGAAAAAGGAAGAAGAAGAGGTGCTTACTTGATGTTCAAGGAAAAAAAACACACCAAATCTACTTAATTCATGTCAATTAGGTTGCTTCGGTCAAACATGGCTAGCCTACTTCCCTTGACAAAAATGAAAAAAAGATGAAGGAAATAAAAAAAACGAGGACATTTCATTTTTCACGTTAACACCTAGAAATCAGAAAAGAAAGAAGTTTCATGTTGTAATCGGGTGTGACTTCAATGCTACATATACAATTGGTAACGCTCAAATTTACAGGTTAACAAACTAGAACAATAAGCCCTTGGTGGATGGGATCAAAGCTATGAAATAAATAGACCCAAGATTTAATTGGTTTACCTCTCAAAATTGGACTAGATTTACAGTGTTGCTTGTAATATATTAGTTTGAAAGTTACATGTAGCGCTCGGCTAAAGAGTAGTATTCTCTTTCTTCTCAATTGTCTGATCCCCTTACAAGAGGTTCCCACCCCTTTCTATAGGCCTCAGTGAACCCAGAAAGCCTTGTGCTCACATACTTTCTCTTTTCTGGAATTTTATGTGCCAGGTACTTGTAGACTGGTGTGTTGACAACCTTTTCGCCCATAAGCTGTTATTCGACGGTGAAGCGACAATCAATCTGTCAGAATTGCGCATTCTTCTAGGTTAATATGTGCCGAGCGACCTGCTCGGCCTTGACTAGTCAATGATATCTCTTCCGAGTAGTCGCCCGACTACCTTTACATCATGTCCTAGACTTCTGCTTTTGATTGGTGACCGACACACGACCTGATTGGTATCTGAGTAGGCCTACTCCTAAAGCCTTGTGCCATAAAATTGCAGTCTTCCCACATGTCCTTGAAGGTCGAAAAGTACTTATGTTTATGTTGCTTACTCAAACTAGACTAAAATGAAGGTAAAAAAGTACTTATGTTTAAGTTTCAGGCTTCCCACGTGGCCTTGACTAGTCAATGATATCTCTTTCGAGTAGTCGCCCGACTACCTTTATATCCTGTCCTAGACTTCTGCTTTTGATTGGTGACCGACACGCGGCCTGATTGGTATATGAGTAGGCCTAACCCCTAAAGCCTTATGTCATAAAGTTGCAGTCTTCCCACGTGTCCTTGAAGGTACAAAAGTACTTATGTTTATGTTGCTTACTCAAACCAGACTAATGAGCGGTCGGCTGCAGTGCTCGGAAATGCCCATCTCCAATTCCACTGAGCCTTGAATTTTATCGGGCCTTTCTCGGTCTTTTTCTCTCGGCCTGTAGTATTTTGGGAGTCGAAAATGGCCATGCGTTAACAACAATTAGTCGTTAGATTTGATTTCCACAACTATTGAGATCTTTTATCTTCATTCATTGTCATTATGAGCGTTATTATTCAATATTACGTAGTACTGAAGAAATTTCCATTATAATCAAATACTAAAAATTTGACACCTGTGGCGTTCGACTAAAAAAATAAATAGCTGTCCTCTAAATTAATAGCAACGGTGCAATAAGTCTTGACCAGATCTAACAAATAACACTGTTGCTGATTCATTTTCCTAAGTTAAAACAAGCCAATCTGTTTAATTAAACAAATGTTAAATATATAAATTCCCCATAATTAATCTGGAATTAATAATACGAAATTAAAAATATGATTAATCAGAAACAGTCAGTTCCCGCCAGTGACAGATAGAACTAATTAACTACTAAATTACGAACATACCCTCATCGCATATGCCTGACTGGCTCCCGCGCTACAGCGGGACCGACCCTCTTTGGTAAACTCACCAAATTCGACTGTTAAAACATTATCATATCAATTTCCCGGTAAAATACGTTTGACCTCCAGCGAGAATGCCGTTACAAATCGACCTATATTTGTCTCCCTCCAAATCCTCGCTCCCGGATCAGAAAATCCAGAGAGCAATCGATCGAGAGAGGGCTTTAGGGTTTGCAGAAAGAGAAAGATCTATGGATTTAGGGATTTTACCCAAATCGAAATTCCTCAAATCTTTCTCTTTCTCTGCCCAATTTTCCCTCTGATTTCCGAGCCTTAATTTTCTCCAAATTTTCCATTTTAAAATGTCGTCGAAAACCGAGTACGACGCCGTTCCAAATCCGAAAACCGACTCCGCCGTGGAATCCGATGACGGGGACGAGTTGGTGCTCGCGAGGAGAAGCGGGTGCTGTTTCTGGATCCCTTGCTTCGGACCCGAACCCTCCTCTCCCGACGGGTCGTGGGAGCGGATCCGGTCCGCCGGCGAAGACGAGGAACCGTGGCTGTACCGCGGCTGGAAGAAGATCCGGGAGTGGTCCGAACTTCTCGCGGGCCCCAAGTGGAAGACCTTCATCCGGCGGTTCAACAAAAACAACCCCAGGCGGTCCGGGAAATTTCAATACGACCCCACGAGTTACTCCCTCAACTTCGACGAAGGCCCGGGGCAGAACGGTAATTTGATTGATGATTATTTGTACAGGGATTTCTCGTGCCGGTACGCGTCGATTCCGGTGTCAGCGAAGTCATCGATGGATTTGAGCAGCGACTCCCCTCCTTCACGTGAGAGTCACGTGATGAGGGGATGTAGAGAGAGTGTGAAAGAAAACAGAGGGAATTGATGGGGGTGTTCTGGGCGCCGCGCGCAGGGTTTTGCCTTTTGCGGGAGAGTTGACGGCGGAGGAAATATGGCGTTAGCCTCCATATTTCTTAAAAACTCTTATATACTTGGTACAGTGTCGTGCTATTTCATGTTTTGTGGTACAATTTCATCCTTTGTGGCCCTTTATTTTGGATCCTGGTTCCGTCACTGAAGAGAACTTTGCATGCGACTAACATGTTGTGATATCGTATCTATTGTGTATTATATTCTTTTTACATGACATCGCGCAATTGAATTTAGACGTCGCGCGCTATCTTAACATTTCAGTTGCATGTAAGTTATTTTCTTGTTAATGACTAGTTTGTTGCCTTTAGACCTCGTTTGGTCTGTAGGTTCGAATTGAAATCGATAACTGGTATAATTTAAGTATATTGAAAGTAAAAACTAGAATAGATAATGTTCTTGATAAGTTATCTTGTACCTTTAAGTTGGACATAATTGTTTTATTTCTTCCTTCAACTTACCTCATATATATTCGATTATCCATTCTAATATAATCCCTGCAACCAAACGAGAGTTTTAGATTTTTACTAGTGATGGAAATCCTTATACTCAAGATCATTTGCTTTGTGCTTGTGTGGTGTTGGACAAGGAAGACACCCACAAAGCTATAAGCCGTGGCCCATGGGCAAGTTGCTATAAGTTCCTCGTACATGCAAAAATCCAACCCGACTTAATTATGAAGGCCCTACGCACTCATCTGCATATCATGTTTACGTAGAAGATAGTGGCGAATCCACGATTTTAAGATCAGATGATCCCAACATAAAAGTTCAAAAAAAATATATATATATTATTTGGTTCTATATCACTATTTTCTATTGAATTTGGTTCATTGAATAAATCAAGATTAATCTCAAAGGTAATAAAACCAACAAATTCTCCTCAACAACATAACGCAATTAGTGACTCTACAAAGATAAAATTTGTTAATGTAACATATATTATTAATTGGGAGTTGGGACTAGAGTCTAGGATTGAAAAAAAAACTTAAATGAATTTGGAAGAAATAAAATTTGGCAACTAAAGGCGGTAGAACGGCAAGTCTCTATATGGGGAATATGGTAACTTGGGTTTTAAGTTGCAGTCGTATCTTAAATATGGATCCACCAAGTCTCTATATGGATCCACCAGTGTTAGCAGACACGATGAAAACTGCCTTCATATCTTTCTTTCTTTCCCCTACTGATCAATGCATTTGATCTCTTCTTTCTGCAAGTAGGGGCGGATTCACCTTGGGCAAGTTGGGTCAGCCGACCTCTCCTCCCCCCATTCTTAGAAATATTGTACGGAAAAATTGGGAGCTGCCCTTTGAAAGCATGAGATGCTCAAGTTGTCATCCAACTGATCAATGAATTGCCTTTATAGACACTGGGCAGAGTAGTTGCTAATGTCATACCTTTGTATGCATTGTTATGTGCATATTTCAATAAGCTCACTCGACATATGTTAGCATCTGTCGGCATGCTCACCTAAAAGCTATTGACATCAGCTGACATGCTCGCTCAAAAGTTGTTGGCATATGTTGACAGGCGTGCAATATGACTTGGCAAATGATCTCAGGCCTACCAGGACTCGATGAAATGGAAATTTGCATGCTATTTTTGCGCGCTATTCTTATCAACTCCCTCAATAATATTTCCTAGATCCGTCATTGTTCGCAAGTCATCCCTATCTCCACATTACCACTTTTTTTTTTAATCTTTCGTCGATTATTATCGTTTATAAATATTCATTTGAAGTCTTGTGATCAATATTATATATATTGGATGAAGATATGTTTGCGGTCTATGATAGCCAAACTATTGCATCTTTATCTCTTCTAATCATTCATTCAAAGTCACGTGATGAGTGTTATAGGATGACGAGAATATGTTCTTGGTGATATCCAAGTTTCTGGAACCAGTTAAGGGAATTTTTGCATCCATATCCCCTTATTTTAGTTGCCACAGACCAACAGTCCTCAAGCTTTTACCTTCTTCATCCAGATCCCATTCCCTCTATCAACTGGGTTGGGCCTCGCATACTTACGTATCATGCGATTTAGGACCCGTTTGGAAAGAATGAATTCTTCTCATAATGTTCATAACATGATTTACGCAAGCTACTCTCTTTCGTCGTTATGATCTTTTGTAAATATTCATTTGAAGTCACGTGATGAGTATTATACATATTAGATGAAGATATGTTTGCGGTCGATGATAGCCAAACTATTGCATCTTTATCTCTTATGATCCTTCATTCAAAGTCACGTGATGAGTGTTATAGGATGACGAGAATATGTTCTCGGTGATATCCAAGTTTCTGGAACCAGTTATAGCGAATTTTTGCATCCATGTCCCCTTATTTTAGTTGCCACAGACCAACAGTCCACAAGCTTTTACCATCCAGATCCCATTCCCTCTATCTACTGGGTTGGGCCTCGTAGACCTACGTATCATGCGATTTAGGACCCGTTTGGAAAGAATGAATTCTTCTCATAATGTTCATAACATGATTTACACAAGCTACTCTTTTTCTTCTATTCATCTTTTTTTATTCAAGAGGAAATTCAAATGTGAGAAACTAACATACATATCCATTGCGCCGAAATCATTTTCTTGATGTTTTTTTTTTCTAAAAGTGCTTTTATAATCCAAAAGTAAAAGTAACTTCAAATTTTCTGCCAAACAATTTCATAAACTTTTGGTTATCCACATGATATTTCTCAATCAGATGACCGAGATATTGACAAATCCCCTTAGCTTGACATTTTTACAAACATGTACTCAATAGGGCACCGAAAGGCTATTGGTTATCAAGATTGCAAATTTGACCATTTAGAAAGGGGTTCTTAATTAGAGTAAATTATAGCAATGGTTCCTTAACTTTAACTCAATTGGAGTAATGGTTCCTCAATTAAAAATCAATTACTATTGATCTCTCAACTCATCAAAACATGCAGCTATGGTCCATCAACTAAAAATCAATTACCATTGGTCCCTCAACTTTAATCCAACTGGAGAAATGGTCCCTCAACTTTAGCCAAATTGGAGTAATGGTCCCTCAAATTTAATCCAATTATAGCAATAGTATTTCCAACATAACTCATTTTGACAAATTCTAACGAAGTTGACGAAAATGACCATAGCTACACATTTTGATGAATTGAGGGACCCTTATTGTAGCAATGGTCATTCCAACATAACTCATTTTGACAAAATTCTGACGAAGTTGACGAAAATGATCATAGTTACACATTTTGATGAGTTGAGAGACAAATGGTAATCAAATTTTGATTGAAAAACCATTACTCAAATTTAATTAAAGTTGAAGAACCATTACTACAATTTACTCTTTTAATTATTTTAAAAACACTTTTTAATTATCTACTAAATGCTTTTAGCTCTTCTAAAACAGTGTCAGATGAGCCCTAATTAACTTCCTACTATACAATTGTACAAGGGGGCAAGTGACAGATGTATCTCGAGTTTCAACACACAACCTTAGCTACATAGCCTATGTACAAGGGACAAATCCCTAATCTATCTTATTCTGTTATTTTAGTTGCATGGACATCCCTAATGTACTTATCAACGAGAGATATTTCAGTGTGTTTAGAACATAGAATGTTATACCACACATTATTATATAAATGCAAAGACACTTGAAAAATAAATTTTTTTTTTTGCAGTTATATAATAACATGTGATTTGACATCTCTGGACAAACTGAAAATTTTCATCAACGGGAATATGTGGACCCCACAAATACGTAAAAAGACATCTTCACACTTGTTGGTTGGTGCATTGGTGACCGTGTGATGCATTTTTCTATTACCAAAAACACGATCATTCACCGTGAATATATATATACACATATTCCAATCCTTTTGACCCACAAAAAAAATCTGCATATTCCAATCGAATCCTAAAATAAACACATAAAATAGTACCATTCAAATCTGTTTCTTGGTGCAACCTCTTTATTTTTTTCATTTTTTTTGGCAATATTTTTAGTAGTTAGGAGCCAGTTCAGTTGACAACTCTACTCCCAAAACAAAATCACGGGTTAAAGCTAAAAATATTAAATAGTATTTATTTTGTTTAACGGGGCAAATTCGTAATACTATTTTTTTACACAAATTTTGACACATATTTATACAAGGTTCACTCTGTAATGTATTTTAAGGATTCGAACTCTCTATCTTTTAGATCTTCCCGGAAAGATCATGTATATCCTAAATCACCCAAATCTAAAATCATATGACCCTAGATTAAGGCTTAAGGTTTCTTTGTAGAACCGTATTCATTCATTTTCTTTCTTACAAATGAATGTTTTAATTAATTTGAATTTATCTAAGTTTTTGCAAATATGATATATGAATGATATGCTAAAAAATCAACCGTTCAGCTCATTGAACGAAGTGATCCCTACAAAAATGTTAGAATGATGTCACAAATCCGACCCTTATTTTATTATATTGATATTATCTTATTTGAGTTAATACAAATACAATGTGGAAACCTCAACTTTTTTGCTTGATTTTTTAGCACAAATATTTGAAATTATGAGGGGAACTTTGATTTCAACTTGGCCACATGGGAAGGGCAAAAAAGTGACCCCGCTACAGCCAATTTTTGAATAAAAGGGTCCCGTTTCACAAGAAGCAAAAAATTATGTCACACAGCTTTCATGGATCCCCACCCTGTCCAACTGCCCACCCCAAATTAGGTCACTAGTTATTTCCTATAGATTGTGTTGAAAAATAGTTAGCAATTTTCACGCCCTCGTTTTCTCTTTCTGCACTCTTCAACTTCTATGTCCCTTACTTTCCCTTACTTTCCCTCATTCAGTCCGAAAATTAGAAAAATGAAGAACTGCATGAGAAAAAACTGAGAGTGCGAAAATCGTTACTCGACCAATCAAAAGGCAATAAAAGAGAAAATGCACTTGACTTGACCCCTTGTCATAGATTGGCTCATGAACATACAAATATAAATGTACAAGAAGAAAATTGTCAATTGAGACCCTTAAAGGCAAAGGTCAAAACCTTCAATAGGATTGATTGGATTGCTTGTCTCGAATTATCTTTGCCAAATAAGGATCTTGGAGAAAACCATATAGAGAAGAGAAGATAGATAGCACCATGAAGTTCTAACTGCATATATTTTAGACCTAATTCCATGGATCCCATAACCAACGAACTACAACAACATTTGGATTTTCCGGCCTAGATAACTTCCTCTAATTTGAAATTACGCTAAACAAACTGCGCGAAAGGGCAATCCATCTGACAAGATTAACACAAGTTTCCCACAACAAGAATGGCATAGCCCATATCTCAGCTGCCAGTATTTTCATTCCCTAACATTAGAAAACCCCTTCTTCACAAGACATTATATCCGGTTTTAAGAAAGTACACGACACGGTACACAATCAATCATCACAAGTACAGAATTAGCATTACAAAAAAATTTGGAAAGGCAAAACTACGTATAACATGCTTTGAGCATTGGATTAATAAGCAACCACGTAAACAATAAAGAATATACCTCTCATTCTGGTTGCGTTCTTTTCATCCACGGCAAGTCTGTATTAAGAGAGGAAGGCATACCCATCTGTGTATCTATCGAGCTTGAAAACTTTCCCTTCTTCGACCAGAGCCAGATCTTGGAAACAGAATAGCTTTCACCCTTAGTCACACTGCTGATCTTCTTTCCCTCCATGTCACTATCAATTGAAAGATTACCATTGTTTTCTATCCCTCTTGTTGTCTTTACATTGCGGCCTTGCTGATCATTTGATAAGGGAACCCGAAGGTCGGAATCATTAAGCACATACTGATACGAACCCATTGAAAAACATCTTCTTGCATCCAATCTACTGCTACTACTCTCTCCTCCTCCTGTCTCCCCTACCTCAGCATCTACCTTTCTAAATTTTCCCAGTCTCACAGGCAAAATCCCATTATCGACGACAATTTCCTCAATGTCCACGGTTTTTTGCCTTGAAGCGAACCTGTTTTCTCCATTACCAGGATACCCTTCTTCTTCTCTATAGTCATCAAAATCAAACATTGGGTTTTCAACTGAATACTCGGGATTAAAGAGGGTACTCCTACATAAAGGACATGTTGAATTTGACAGCAGCCAAGTATCTATACAGTTGATATGGAAAGCATGGCTACACGTAGGGAGCAATCGGAGCTTGTCCTTCTCAGTAAACTCACAAAGGCAAACGGAACAATCAAACGGCTCGTTCAAACCCACAATGTCCCGATACTGGAAAACAGGAAGAGCGTCGATAAAAGCTTGATCTAGACCAGAATCATGAAGGTGGAAGAGTTGCTGCAGCTGTCTCTGAAGAGCATCAGCAGTAGACATTTCTGGGTACCTATTAGACTGAGAATCCGCCGAGGAAGACGGGTGCTTGGTAAGAAATCGAACGAGCAGGTGAAGCAAACCGGAGATGAAAAACAGCACAGCCAGAATCACTATTATAAAAAGAACAGCAGGACTTATTTTTGTGCCGGATGATGATGGTGGCGATGGATTCGAGTTCGATTCACTACGAAAAGTTCCAGCATATGGGGGTGAAGAGTGAAGAGAAAAAGGAGGAGGGTAGCTCAAATAACCATCTTTAATCTGGATTTGATGCTCAACCCGAGACATCTTCAAATGGGTGTGCCCTGAAAACCATCTAAGATCTTTCCCCTCTGCCATTTGAGATATCATATCGCTTTCTGATACAAGCAATATTGGGGGAGGGGGAAATCAAACTCCGAGCTCGGGTGCAAGGGCGAATGCTGTTAACCAACCGAGCTACGAGCCCCTTGCATGTTCATACATATCTTACAACCAAAAACCATGCTCTTCTCTCTACTCAGAGACCAATCAAACACAAACCCAATTCATATTTCATGGAATTAAAGCTAAATTCAATCACTTTTTCTTCGTTCATCACCAGATTTCCATACCCCACAACTTATTTTTTTTGCAGATACAAACCATGTATTTTTATCTAACTTCTATTGTGGGTTTATATGCTTTCAATTTTCACACCAAATCGACTGATAACTTGACAGAATCTGACAATAATATTACAGAATAAAAAAATGGAGCATACCTAACTTGATTCTTCTGAGGGAATCCACCATTTTTCATGTAATTTTCAAAAGCTCTGCAACAAAACGATGCTCTTTGCCGCCTTCCAAGTTGCAGCAGGGAAGAAGAAACCCTACAGACTCCGGGGCTTTTGATTCCGCCCGCAAATTGTACCGACAAGAGAAGAGGAAAGTGAAGTTGGGTTTCTCTTTCTCTCTCTGGAGTTCCTGATTGATGGAAGCACAGAGAGAGAGAGAGAGAGGGACAGAAGGGTGACAGTGGCGAGAGCTCCTAAAGTGCCAAAAAGAAAACTAACGTCTGGCTCCCACGCGCTTAAGGGAGTGCGTGGGGCTCGTATGGTCAACTGTAAGCGACAACGTGCTTAACCCCGGAAACAGAGCTTCGAGGTGGGCCCGGGCTTTGATTTAGTAAAGGATCGTCTGTGTTCCGGTGGATTAGGTTGTAGGATAACGAACCAGCCAACCAGGTGGATGACTTCTCGTATAGGGCACATCAAAGTGTCAGTTTTGTAAAATCAAATATTTTGGTAAAATAAATATTTTGGGAGTATTGGAGACGTGACACCCTACTCGAGTTTGAACCTTCTTATTTGTTTGAAAATGTGAACTATGGGTTATGAGCCATTTCTGGTGATGGATTAACAATTCGAAACAAGTAGGTCAATTAGTCATAGTTTGGGAGTGAGGTACTTAAAAAAAAAACACATATGAAAAAAAGTTGTGAGGGTTTTAGGTGTTTGGTAAACTGAAAAAAAAGACTTATTTTGGAAGCTGCTGTGAGAATAAGCTGAAATCAAAGGAAAAAGCTGAAGCTGCTATTTGCAGCTTTGGAAAACTGGCTTTTTTCAAAGCACACGGAGCTACAGTGCTCTTTAATGAAAAGACCCACTATTAGACTGCTTTTTTTCTTTCCAAAATCACTTTTACAAAAAAGTTTACCAAACACTCTGCTGATTTATTTCACAACCGCTTATTCTCACAGCACAGCCGCTTATTCTCACAGCAGTTTTTTTTCAAAGCACAGCAATACCAAACCAGTCTTTAGTCAAGATAATTTTGTTCGTTTTTTTAAAGGTGCGTTTTGTTATTGATATGTTATGGACATGTAATTATTATTATATGATAACTCGTAACTTTTTTTTTTTAATTTTATACAAATGATATTCTGTTTTAAATTACTCTAAATTGTATAAAGGAAGATTCAAATTCGAGTATAGCTAGAAGTATATTCTCTCTAATCAATGTAGCTATGCTCTTAGCTTTTCGTTTTTCGTTTTTTTATACCGTTTTAGAAAGAAAAAAATATTTCTCTACAGTTTCATAGTTACATTCAAATTATTTTGTTTAAAGACTCATATTTACAACAAGTTTCTAAGTAAAATGTAATGTAATTCTCAGCCAACTCCTAGTCTAGTGATTTTTTTTTCAACTTTTAGTCTAATCGGCCCTTATACACCCGTTGGCTGGGAGTTGACACCCGAAATGAGGGAGTATTGGAAAGAAGAGTTTGGAAGTGTGATTCTTCTCTCCGTGTTGATAAAAAATAAAAAAAAATAAAAAATAAAAAAAGTGAAGTGTAAGTTATGAGTGCAACTTTTCATCACTATGATGCAAATTATTTAGCATAATTTTTTCACACTACCGATTAATCATTTACGCAATTCATAAAACAAGTGGAATGTTAACATAGACCAACAAATAATTTACTTTTATACATTACTATCATTTGCCTACACACTTTGTGTGTATGAACACATTTGTTTAGAAAATGAGAAAGAGAGAGGGAGAGATAGAGAACATGGGGGGAGTGGAAGGTTTTTGGTTTTTTATTTTTTTATTTTTTTAATATTGGAGATATTTTAACATCATATGTATGTGAGATTTCAATAAAAAACAGTAAAATTTGGACCTGTGAAATTACATTATTGCCAATCATTTTTTTTGTGTAAGAAGACTAATTTGTCTTTTCACCCTCTTTTGGTTGACAAAGAGGATTTTATTAAGTGAACTTTAACGAAAAGTTCATGGTACTGTTCCCTTTAACGAAAAACCACATTTTAACACAAAAAAGTCAATCATGGTACTATTCACTTTACCCTTTATTTTGTCCTTATCGTTAAAACTCAAAGTTTTCAAGTCATTTTCATTATAGAAAACTAATGAAAATGGCTTGAAAACTTTGAGTTTTAATGATAAGGACAAAATAAAGAGTAAAGTGAATAGTACCAGGATTGACTTTTTAGTGTAAAAATGTGGTTTTTCGTTAAAGTGAACAGTACCGGAAGCATTTCATTAAAGTTCCCTTTTATTAATTAGTAGATATTAGTTGAATAACTACTCAAGTTTCTCTTATATATGAATTAATTCAGCTAATCTGTTACAATTTTTTAACATTTTAGGTTAAAGATATTACGTGTTTGATGGTTAATTGAGTGTGCCTTTAAAGTATGAAATTGGGAATACTTTATCTTGAGTTTAAAGGCAATTAGGTGAGGGTTTTGGATTGCAATCACAATTTACTTGGAAAATGATAAGAAAGATGACAAAATAATTAGGAAGTCTTGCTGCAGTTAGGTACATAATCCATCTTCACAAGTCACAACAAGGCTAGGATCTGGCCAGATGTTTCTTTTTCTCCCCCTAATCAATCTCTCCACCTGTTAGTTAAACATATATGATTGCCATTTGATGATGTTTAATTTGCCACGCAAACTATTTGGTGATGTTTAGGTTGAACAAAGTTGGATTCACCGTAATACTAATTGACAATATGAGAAGTAATCCCAATGACTCATAAGTACATGTAAGGTCATTTCTTTCTCCGATGTGGGATTGATTCTTTCAACACGCCCCCTCACAAGTGGTGAATTTTCAAGCTTAGCGTGTGGACAATACAAATCGAGTGACGTGGAACAAGTGTGGCCATTGAGTTTCACACATGGGACAACCTGCTCTTATATCATAAAAAAAGTTGGGCTTCACCATAAAGCCGATTGATTTTATAGTGGAACCTCAACTTTCTTTACTGTGTTGAGAGCTTCAATCCCACATCGGGAAAAGCAAGGACCTTGCATGTGCTTATAAGTAGTTGAGTTACTCTCCATATTACCAATTGTTTTACGATAAAACCCCAACTGCTTCGCGAAATCTGACCAAGTTGTTCCCCCTACTATCCACAGATGCTCCACGTCACACAATTTGTGTTGTTCACATGTTAGGCTTGAAAATTTGCCGCATGTGGATTCATCACACATGAGGGTGTGTGTTGAGAGCATCAACCCCACATCGAGGAAATGAAGGACTTGCATCGGTATGTACTTATAAGTAGTTGAGCTACTTCCTATATTACCAATTGATTTTATGATGAACCCCAACTTCTTCATAGGTTTTATTAAATGTTGATTCTACTGACTGCCAAGGCAGGTGGTAAACAATTTGAAGAGTAATGATTTAAAATTGTTGCTTAGATAGAGTTAACATCTTCCTGTTGCCAGTTGTTATATCATAATAGAACAATAATCTCTGCATTTCGGACCTATAGTTAATAGTCCATTATATATTAAAGAACAGAACATCAATCCAAACGTGTACATAATCACAGTGGTTGAACAAATGTCCTTCTCACAATGTGCTCAAGTTTAAATTTTCTTCCATATACATTTTAGATTAGTTTAAAGTGAATATTGCTAGAATAGAAAAAGAAAAATCATGGACGATCGATATAATATTAATTAACATATCTATAATATGTCAATTACAAACGTATTAATTTGGTGTAACGAGTATCATAGTCTTCAAGAATAAATATCTACAAATTAATTATAGGCATTACGCTTGGATTTTTCACGCATGGGAGATGATTTTCTCACTCCTTTCTTTCTTTTTGCACTCATTTTTTCAGCCTTGAAATTAAATAAATCAAAAGAAAACTAATAAAAAAAAACAATAGAAAGAATACAGAATGAGATAACAAGTGTGAAAATCACCACCATGGACACATTATGTGTGAACTCAAGCCTTTGACATCCGATGTTGAGTAGACAATCAGTGGTTGTTGGGTCCTTTCAGAATACATAAAGGATACTCCATTTTGGCATTATTAAACTTCATCATTTTTTGCTTGACTAGCATCGTTTTTGGTTCGTACAGGATTACCAAATTTGTGCTGCAATTCATGATTCTGTCTGTCACTAGCACATCACGACTTCAAATGGCAATTGGTGGTTCTCATAAAATTCCATGTTTTCATATTATGCAATTTTAGAAATACCTTAGCCAACTAAGGTTGAAGGGATAGAGGAAGAACCTCTCTTTTGAGGAATAGCGAGTTGTAAGGAGTCTTGGTCTCAAACTGCGATGGGGCGTGATTTAATTCTCGTAACGGGAGTGAGTGAGTGAGGATACCCAAGAGATGCTTGACAAGCCAAGGAATAGAAGTGATTCTCTTTGCACGATGACCAACAGGTGTAAACCAAGGCTGACATCGTAAATTCATTGTGCAAAACCAAAAAAATGCAGGGATAGGTAGGGCAATTTCGTCAAAACACTATTAATTAATAATGTTTTTCAACCGAGTTTTAGTATAGGTATAATATATGCCTCTCAAACAAGTCAGTTTCTAAAGCAGTTTCTAACAATTGAAAGACGGTTTGCTTCCTCTACCATTAACAAGCAAAAGCTGGAGGCACACTACTCTTGTGCCTCAAACTGCTTAGCTTTCTAATCTAATATAAATTACGGGAATAAAAATTCAAATTTGAGTACAGATGGAGAAGAACACCACTTTAGCCAACTTTGTTAAACTCCTGTCTACGTTCTTCAATCTCAATCTTTTAGATTGCATGATTAATTATTACTTGATCTTGCTTAATCATAAAAAAGTTTTCTTTAAATCTAAAGTCATTATGATCCATGTATTTTTTTTTCAAAGATTTCAAGACATAGCATCCCAAAAAGATCTAACACTTAACAAGGTGTTCTAAGACGAAGTCCATTGATAAATAGTACGTGGCACTAAGGATTAATTCTAGCTAGCAATTTAACTGCACGATTAAAAGAGTAAAAAAAAAAAATATCACAACAAAACTCAGATCTTAATCAAGACATGAGATAGTGGCTACATATTATAGTCTTATTGGTTCAAAATACAAACATTTGTTCAAAAATAGTATGCTATATATTGACTTAATTACTACATAGAAATATAGATAAATATGGGCTTAAAGTACTAATTTAATTGGAAAAACTATTTTCCTAATCAAATTAGGCTCATAGATGATTGTGGATCAAAGACAGTGGATCCTTCTTCTTCCTCTACAATGGTGTTGATCATTAGGGCAACTTGGTTCATGCTCGGCCTAGCCTCCGCAGAACGGTTCACACACTTTATAGCCACCTGCAGCAAGTTCACCATCCTCTCCTCGCTCGCGCATTCCGACATTAGGGTTCTGTCAAACACTTCTGCTGTCCATTCCTCTCGAACCACCGAGTGAACCCAAACCGTCAGATCCACGCCGTTGTGCTGCACAAGTTTGCCTGTGAGCAGCTCAAGAAGGATCACACCAAACCCATAAACGTCCCCCTTGAAGGCGCTTGAGGTACTGCCGGCCTTAGAAGCCTTGCGCGGCGTTTGGTTATCTTGATCGTGGATTTCCATGAGGCCGTATTCGCTTATGCAGGGCTCCATTTTCTTGTTGAGTAAGATGTTGGAGGATTTTAAGTTTCCGTGCGCAATCCCTTCCGTGCGAAGCTCCTCATGCATGAAAGCTAATGCTTCTGCTATGCGAGCAGCAACGGAGAGCCTGCTGTTCCAGTCAAATGCTTGGCCCCTATGGCTTCCTGAACCATACAGTTGTTGCTATATGTTAGAATCATTCTACATAAAGAAATCAGAAAACCCAGCTTAAAACCACATCATTGCTAACTAAGGATCATCATAGAGATTTGATGTGAAAATAGAGTGCCAGTTAGTGGACTACCTCATGCCCTGTCCCTCCTCTTTTATTCGGGTTTGGGACTAGCAACGTAAGACCTAGGAAGACTCTGAAAGAGATTTTAAGAAACAGCATATAATACTTGGAGCTAATGGAAGACTTGACATAAAATCGAGCCCTATGACGTTTTAGGATTCATACAACTGACCTCACTTAATGAGATAAAACTTTGTTGTTCTTGTACTTGCTAACTAAACATTTAGGAAAATTTTTGGTGACCCTAGTATGCTAATCATGAATTTAGTAAAACGAAAGAATATAGAATCTGATTTTTGCATTACTTTTTTCGTTCTCTTTTAATTTATTCAATTTAAAGGTAATGTGCAAATAGAAAATAGTGTTTCCCAAATAATGTCATAAAAAAACTATATTTTATGAAAATATGCAAAAGGATTTACTTACCATGGATGAGTCTGAAGAGGCTTCCATTCTGTTGATACTCATACACTAGAAGCTTCTCTTGTTTCGAAAAGTAAAAGGCAAGAGCCGGCAGCACACTCTGGTGCTTGGCCTGGTACAACCTCTCCATCCTCTGCTTAAAATCGCTACCTGAAATCGCCCAATCTTTTATCCTTTTCACCACCAGTACCATTCCGTCCTCAAAGATGACCTTGTAGAGGCTGCCATACTTGCCTCTCCCAAGCAACTCGGCGGGGGCCTTGAGCAAGTCCTCAAACTTCAGTCCGTTCACCACGGGGCTCTTGAGGACGACAAGTGAAGACGAAACCATATTAGTGCTCTGGCTCTCATCATCAGCTGAAAATGTGACAGAATAATTCGACTTGCTCAATCCTCCCTTGAACTCACTTGATGCTGCACTAATTTTGCTCATGCTTTCATCGACTGCCGAAACTTTGCTCACGGCATCAACCTTTTTATCTTCCTTTTTGTTCTTTGTACATATTTTGAAAATTACTAGCGCAACAAAAACCGATGCCAAAATAGCATATCCTATGTATATAATCACTTGATTTTTTGAGACACCCTTCGAATCATCCGCTGTCACAGATGACGACGGACACTTGTTTACCAACGGATCTCCACACAATTCGGAGTTTCCCAAGAAGCTGTTTGATTGGACAAAGCCGTTCGTGTTAGGGATTGGTCCTTGTAACTTGTTGTTGGAGACATTGAACTTATCGAATTTGGAGAAGTCAAAATTCGGAATCAGCCCTGTAAGCTGATTGTTGGAAACATCGAGCGTTTTGAGGTTTTCCAGTGCAGCAAGGGACTCAGGGAGGGTACCCGAAAGGCGGTTGTAGCTGACAGTGAATTGAGTGAGCTGATTGCAGTGTCCAATCTCACCTGAAATTTGTCCAGCAATGTTGTTGTCATCAAGGGCAAGGGTGGTAAGAGAGGCAGCGAGAGGTTTCGTGTTGCAAAGCGAAGCAGAATCAAGCGTGCCAACAAGGTTTTGGCCGTTGAGAAAGAGTTTTGTGACAGTGGTGTTGAGAGAATCACAGGCAACATTCTGCCAGTGCTCCTTGCAGGGATCAGAGGAAGGGATCCAACCCCACGAGAGGCCAGGTTGGACACCATTAGAAAGCTTGGCGAGGAAGATGATGAGTGAGTTCTTGACCTCAACGTCCACAGAATGCGTTTTGTGGAGGACGAGGGAGAACGAAAAGAAGATTACCAAGACGAAGATTTTGTTCATTTTTTTTCGAAGATCTAGCGTTGGTGTAAGTAGGGTTTGCAATATATGGGATAGAGAGGAAGAAACTCTCAAAGTTGATGTGGGTTGCCGACTCTATAGAATGAGAGCTTGGATTCTTAATTGTTTACCTTGATGCTAGAGAGTAAGGAGATAAAGACATTGGCTAGCTAAGGTTTAGTTATTTGAAAAATATATGGCGCCGGCAGCCTAATGACGGGTGAAAATGTTCTGTCAGCCCTTTCGGAACAATGATTTTGGCTGTGACAAAGTCGTATTTTTTCTCTTATTATTTATTTAATGCTTAATTAGTGTAATACCCAGATATATAACTGTTAATGTGAATGAGAAATATTTAAAAGAACCAAACTTTAGAGAAAAAAAAGTGCAGTCATTTTCACTCCCGTTACTCCTTTTGCACTCCTTCTCTTTGTCTATCTCACTTGATTTCCTTTGATTTATTCAATCTAAAAGATAATAGAAAACAAAAAACAAGTTCGAAAATCACTTTTAGAAAGATTTCCTTATCAACCATGTTAATGTTGGTATAATAACAGTTGCCCTTGGAACAAGAAAAACTTACCTATAACGAAAATACAATTGTAATTAACAGTATTTCAAGTCAATCTAGTGTTGCCACGTAAGATGTTGAAAAGATAAGTCGATGCTTGATTAATATGAACTATAGTCGCACAGAGGGAAGTTCCTCTCCCCGTCTAAAGCCATTGGTGAGGTTGATCTTGTCAAAAAGTCACCTTGCAATCCTTGAAGATTTTATGATTCAATGGCTGAGATGTATTCATCAAGATTGGCCTATCCAACAGGAGCTGCCATGCAATACAACTGTACAAAAACAATGCAAAATTAGGTCATTATCATACAGTACTGCACTTGTTTAACCAACAATGATTTAAGACTTTTCTTAATTTTAAAACATTAATAAATTCTTCTTAAGCTTTCCTACATATTTTTCTTAATTAAATTACTCATAGTAGCGACTGCAACTTTGGCTTGAGGGAGTATTAAAGTTCACAAAACTCAAAGCATAAGACAAATTAAGATGAGCTCAGGCTTGAAGTCGATATTTCTGAAATAGATTCGAATCATTCTGCTTACGGCATCTCATTCGGCTCAAATTTAAAATAGGCAATTTAATGATGATGCCAAACTTTTACACAATCTATCTTATTTCTGCCTGTTACCGGATGTATTTACTCGCATCTTACTGTCTTTTATCACGTGATGTGAAGAGAGGTGAGAGACAATAAATACGTATGGTATGACGTGTATTTACACCCAGGTAAAGCACACAATTTTCTTGGTAACTCCAAATTTCGAGTTTTTACAGATTCTTAATAATAAAGAGGAAACTGTATGTCAGAATCATTTTACACTTACTATCGTACTTTTTTTCTATGATCCCATTTACCAGCATACATAAACAGCATATTATGGGGAGATGCATGTGTTATCATCACCACTTGAAGCAGCCTGTCCATCAAATCCTGCATCAAATAAAGTTATCATTCATCCCATACGTTTAGTTTTACATGAAACAAATTTCAGCTATAATTGATTGTAATAGTACATAAGACTGAGTTGGTTAAGGCAGTGTGCCTCTTTATACACCCAAGTCCGAACTCCGTATAGTTTAGATTAGAATATCACTCCATAAAAGAAAAATGCATGGGACCAAAAAAGTTTCCTCAAGCCAATACCTCTAATGAACTACAACACCAAAACAATATCTGTTCATACTGCTGTCGATAACTTAAGAAGTAGTAGCAGACCTAACCTTGCAATATCTGTTCATACTGCTGTCGATAACTTAAGAGCTTTCATCTATCTATAAACGCGTTGTTAGCCTCAGTTCGAAGGTTATCTTCCCCACCTCGATTTTTCGGTATTGCACGTACAAGCGTTGATTAAGGCCTTAATTAGAATGGCTTTCCTTAGGCTGCGCTTAGATATTGTTGATCCTCTTGGAATAGTCGCAGCAGCTAGATATGATCCAAGTTGCTTGCACGTAATTAACTTAGACACAAATTCATAACCACATCACTAAGCTTCAAGAGCCCCGTGAACAGTTTTATAGCATGTTTCTAGGACAATGCAATATCTGCAGAAATTTTTGTATCAAATTCAAATACAATAAAACATTTTGTACGTGAAAGTTTATATAGCTACCAAATATTGTACTCTCCAAGATTGATGGATTGATGACATCCAGGCATACAAAACCAAAATCCAAAATTTGCAAATAAAAAACGCTTTCCCAATCGACTTAAAACAACTGACCTAGGTGAAGAACATTGACAGATTTCGTAACAGAACATAAGAATTCGAACATTCGCCTAGAAATATCAGCAAGATATAAGGAAAAGGTCAGGAACGTACTCTTTTCTTTGTCTCTTTGCAAACATGCATACTGCTGGAAGGTCAGTTGTCCAGACTCCAAAAAACACATATTGACATATAAAAAGGTAACTGACAGATGTGGTTTTTACAACTTACCTCTCATCAGCATCTAGCGCAGCGCCATATAGGTATATTCCATACAATTCCTTCATAAAATGCCTATGACGAGCCAAAATAAACACTAACAAAAAATTAAACCAAATCGAACCTGTTTGTAATTGCTTTTGAAGGAGTTTAAATCGTTTTCTAACAACTACACGCGTTTTTGACAGCTTTTAGTAAAAGAAACTTAAAAGTATTTTGGCAAAAGAGGAAGCTGCTCATTTAAAATAGTATGCACAATTTAGTATCAAATTCATATTTCATGACAAAAGAGGAAGCTGCTCATTTAAAATGAAAAATAAAGGAAAGCGGAGTACATAATGATTTAGCACTTTGAACAATTTCCTTAAAAGAATAATTGGGTCTATCGATTAAACTGAATTAGATAACTCACTATATTCAACATAAGTTGGTGTACAAAATGAGACTTTATAACTTTGTCCAACTTGAAGGAATTAGATGGAGCACGCACCAAACATATGCCCTGCTGGCTTGAAGGTCGAGGCCGGAATGTGTCAAGGCCAAAGACTGGGGCTGTGTTGCTGGTGGTTTAGGATCACGAGACGGAAGACGGTGGTGGTGGTGGCGGCGGCGGCGGAAGTGGCCACCGGCCATGGTGGTCTCGAGTTCTCTGTGACTTGGGACTGAATGAGGTTGTGACTTGTGAGAGCCTGAGAGGTTTGGAACTGAAAAATAACGCAGCCCTTGACGCTAAAAAGCTGGAAAGTCCAAAACACCCTTGGTTATAAGACTGGCTTTACATATTCTTTGTATTCTCACATTTCCCCCAACTATATTTACAATTCAGCACGAAATTTGTTTTATTTCAACATGTGTACAACCATATCAAGTCGTCCAGTGGTAAGAACGTAAATTCGGCTCTTAAAATACAAAAAAAAAAAAAAAGAAAAAAAAAAGAGGTCCTAGGTTCGAAGCTCCAAGTACCATAAAAAAAAAAAAAAAATTCTGAGTTCAAAGCTCCAAGCTGATGAGTCAGTTTAACTATGACTAAAATAAACCTGAAATGGCTGTGTGAGTGTTGGCGTGGAAGTCACAACCATGGTCTAAAATATCCATAATATCCCGATATTTCCATCGAAATTTCCGTGTTTTTGGACTACCGATATTATTTCCGATATCATCGATATTTTAGACCTTGCTAAGTCACTCATGTATCTTATCATGCAATGTATAAAGTGTAAAATATTGTACTAATTCATTATATATAAATGATTATGGTGTGTTTAAACTTCTTTCATTAATTACTACATATTTTCTACACTCACAATGTTTGCCAGCTCGCTATATAATCAACTTAAATCAGTTATATCTATCATGCAATGCATTTCCTTCCAATTTTTTGTGATAAACTAATAGATAATTGACTAAATAAACATCCTGCAAAGTCTCAATAAAAATTTCCAAGTTTTTCTTACAATTTCCGTGGTTTTTATTCAATTTTTATCGATATCAATAATATCCCGATATTTCCATCGAAATTTCCGTGTTTTTGGACTACCGATATTTCCGATATCATCGATATTTAATACCCTGGTCACAACCAATTGTTCCTCTTTTTTAAAGAAAGAAATAAAAAAATTAAAAAACATGTGTGTACTGCTTGCTTACGACGTCGTTTATTTCGTTTTCCTCCCGCCGACTGGCGGCCATGACAAAACTGAAACCTGATTGCAGAAGCGTTCTCAGCAAGCAATCCAGACAATGGGAGTCCACGGTCTCTGGGAACTACTGGCCCCCGTCGGCCGCCGCGTCTCTGTCGAAACTCTAGCCGGAAGAAGACTCGCAATCGGTACACCCACGCGTCCTCGAAGCCCTAATTTGTTTTCAGAAAATCGAATTACTAATTCGATTTGATAAAATCAAGTTACTAATTTGTTTCACTGGACAGATGCGAGCATATGGATGATACAGTTCATGAAGGCAATGCGGGACGAGAAGGGAGAGATGGTCCGCAACGCTCATTTGCTCGGCTTCTTCCGCCGAATTTGCAAGCTGTTGTACCTGCGGACCAAGCCGGTGTTTGTGTTTGACGGCGGAACCCCGGCCCTCAAGCGCCGGACTGTGATCGCTCGGAGAAGACAACGGGAGAACGCCCAGTCCAAGCTTCGCAAGACCGCCGAGAAATTGCTTCTTAATCATGTAGGTAGTATATGCAATTGCTTTTCATATTTTTTTTTAATTTCTTTGTAGGAATGTAGAAATGTGGTGTTGAAAATTTGGGTTGGAATTAGGGTTGTGTGCAACATTGGCGGTCGGAGTTGTGGAGTGAAATTTCCTGCCCTTTTGTGTGACTTAGGATTTGAATTTCTTTACAAAAATTATTGTGCTTTTTAAAATAAATACCATATATTCTTGTTATGTGATGCGTGAAATCAACGGTGTGTTTTTCTTCCAGTTGATTTATCTATGTTTTGTTCTTGTTAATAGCTTAAGGCGATGAGGCTGAAAGACTTGGCTGCGGATATCAAGAACCAGAGGCAGAAGAATGATGCCGAGGGTAAAGAAGGTGTAACAGATCAGACTGGTAGGATGGCGGATAATAGTTTAGAAGAAGACGACTTGGGTTTGCTGAGTAGCAACCAGGAAAAGCTGGATGAAATGTAAGCTGAGAACACAGTTGTGGGGGTAGTGTATAAATCTGGTTTGATTAGTGATTTTGATTCTTTTGTTCGTTAAATTAGGTTGGCAGCATCCATCCAGGCCGAGGAAGAAGGGGGTTTTATAAAGAACGCATCACATTCTACTGCTTCTGAGGATGGTGAAGAAGATGATGAAGAGATGATACTAGTAAGTTCTTCTAGACTTGATGAAAATTACTGTATTTCATTTGAGAGTAACCTAAAGCAACCACCAGTGTAGTGCAAATTACAAAGTTTGGATGTTCTGGTTGTCTTTTTTTGGTATGTTTTTAGGTCTACAACATTTTTGGGTATTTGGAAATGTAATGTGGTTGCTGCTTGTAATTTGTATTGCAGCCAGAGATGGATGGTGAAGTTGATCCAGCTGTATTAGCTAGTTTGCCTCCATCAATGCAACGTAGACTTCTTTTGCAGGTAAGTATACATATATGTTGTTTGTGGTTTCAGAAAATGTAGTTGAGAACTGATGAACGCCTTTGTGACCAGAAAAATAAGGAGGAAAATGATGCTAAGGGTAAGAAGATTTTGTCAGATGAAACCGAAATGTTGGGTATCAATTCAGAAAACTTCGACGCAGTCTCAAGGAGTTGCAATCAAGAAATGATAGATGAAATGTAATTGTATAAAACATTCAGGAGTACTTAATCATGCAATTACGTGAGTTTATTGATTCTTTGATGTTAATTTAGGATTGCTGCATCTATTGCGGCAGAGAAGGATGCTGGTGTAACTAATAATGGGTCAACATCAACTGCTTCTATTCTTGTGGGGGATGATATATATGAAGATGACGATGCCGATGAAGAGATGATATTGGTAAGTTAACAGATAGATATCAGAGTTAGTATCCTTTGCCAGTAACACTTGTGTGCGGATACCCTTCTTTACTATTTAATTAAGTTGTATTCATTAATCATGGGATTTCTTACTCTGTCTAATTAAGGTTCGGTCGTAGATAATTTTAAATACTATCTTGCAGCCTGCACTGCATGGTGAAGTTGATCCAGCTGTATTAGCTGCATTGCCCCCATCAATGCAACTCGATCTTCTTGTTCAAGTAAGATTTCATTTATGCGGGTCTCGCCTCCTTGTTAGGTCATGGGTATTAGCTTTCTATCTTCACAAATTCTGATGTCAGTCATTGATTTTGCGCGCCCCCCCCCCCTCAAAATAGATTAGAGAGAGGTTGATGGCGGAAAACAGACAGAAGTATCAGAAAGTCAAAAAGGTTGGTTCCTGTGAAAGCCTTCATGTGTGATTATGACCCATGTTATTGTGAATTATGTCCTAGATTGCAAACATGGTGTGACTTATTAGATGCACTACTCAATGTCTTCTATTAGCAATAATATCTGAAGTGTTTTGAGGGGTGATGAATCCTGCCTAATCGGTACTGGAATTTGGTAGCATGACTTCTTGGAAATATTGAGAATAGAGTGCTCTGATGGTAAAGTGGGACAGTGATCTATCATGCTTCCTAGAATGTACTGAAGAAAATTGATACATGTGTGACCTTTACAGTCAATTTGAAATGACTTTAATAACAGCGTATATAAAGACAAACTTCTATGGTTGCTCATGCTTTTAGGATTTAAGATGTAGAGAAGGATAAACATCAGCTAAAATGCTCTTGTAAGAATTTTCTTGTTTGTCATAAATAAGTTAACAGGATTCATTTGTTGAGAAGCAAGACTGATTTGAAAAGAATAAGGCAAATTTGTAAGTTGCGAAGACGTGTGTTGTGAATTTATGAAGTTTTGCGTCAATCATTTCTGTATATGACTTTGGTGTCTATTTATATTAATAGGGTCTTATAAGACATATGTTAGCTCCTATTGAGGATAAGTTGTTTTACTTAAAAGTGTTCTACTTTTTGAATTTTATGGATTTCTTTTAATTGGTTATTCTCGTGCACATTTAGGACCCTGAAAAGTTCTCTGAGCTGCAAATACAATCCTATCTTAAAACTGTTGCTTTTCGTCGCGAGATAGATCAAGTACAGAAAGCTGCCTCTGGGAGAGGGGTTAGTGGTGTGCAGAGTTCACGAATAGCCTCTGAAGCCCACAGAGAATTTATCTTTTCTTCATCATTTACTGGTGATAAACAGTGAGTAGTCACAATTTTGTGCTCTTATGACAAAAATATATTATATAGTGCAGTTGCAAATTTTGTTGCGTCTGTTATCATTTGACAGATTTATTATTCTGGGGAATCACTTAGTGAGGTTTGATGCTTAAATGTGCCAGAGTACTTGCATCTGCAAGAGCTGATAGAAATGGAGAAAAGCAACAAGCTCCCAAAGAGCGTCCTTCAAATTTCAGGAACAGTGCTTCGTCTACCAGTAATGTGATTGGATCAGCTCCAGATGAATCCACAAGTGTTTTTGATGACAACATTGAGACATATTTGGATGAGAGGGGCCATCTTCGAGTCAGTAGAGTAAGAGCTATGGGGATGCGTATGACCCGTGATTTACAGAGGAACTTGGATTTGATGAAGGAGATTGAACAGGAGAAAACAACTGCAAACAAGAAGACTGACACTAGGGATATGCTCAATGAAAATAACATTGACATTTTGAAAAGTTCACGTAGATATAGAACAGTCACAGAAATACCAAGAGGTGATAATGGTGATTCTGTTGATACTGGTGGGGTGAGAAGGCATCCTGGTCAAAACAAGGTTGACTCCTCACTTGGTGATAATAACTCGAATGACAGAAATAATCAGTCTATGTTAAAACTTGAAACTCCTATAGAAATATCTATTGAAGACAATGGTGAGAGCAAGTCTTTTGATGGTGATCATGATTTTTTTGCTTCGTTAGTGGCAGGAAATCCTGTAACTATTGATGCTAATGATATATTAAAAAAGCATTCTTCTGGGTCTGACTCAGACTGTGACTGGGAGGAAGGGATTGTTGAAGCAAAAGGTAGCAGTTTTCCTAATGACTCTGAAGTTAAAAGTAAGGTGCCAAGCGATATTAATGATGACAGTGAAGTGGAATGGGAGGAAGGAGTTTGTGGTAGTGCTGAAAATACCTCATCTGTTCCTGGTGAGCATGGAAAAACAAATTCTAAAGGTTATTTCGAAGAAGAGGCTAGTTTGCAGGAGGCAATACGGAGAAGTCTTGAGGATATGGGGAGTGACAAGGATAATTATGGATCACCTGCTGATGAAAAGTTGCAATGCTTTGGAGGAGAGGCTCATAAAGGTGCTGAATGTATTGATAGAGAAATTAAGATAGTTGAGCCAGTTTTGTTGGGGAAAATTGGTACTCAACAAAATGAATCATCCTGTGACATTGGTGGAGTAAAAATGACGAACTTGGGTTCTCCTCCAGTACAAGCAATGCAGAATGTAAGTGAAAAGGAAAATTTCTGTGGAAGAGTGCAATGCAAAGCATCTATTACTCCGTCAGCGACAAAGGAGGTCCATGTGATTACTGAACAAGTATTGGGTACTTTCCGTGGTGATGGTGGTTTATCCACCTTTCCTGAGAACATTGAAAAAAATAATGCTCATTCTTCTGATGCCTTGTCAGGTGATGCTACTGGTTGGGTTGATGATCAGAAGACTGAAGTTGAAGCTGAGTCATCTTGTCATTTAGTTGAGATGGCTAACTCTGAGTCATTGACAAAAAAGATAACAAATGACTGTGATGCTGACAAAAAATGGGGCAAGGAAAAGAGTCATGACATTTGTTTTCAGGAAAGTGAGCACAGTTGGGACATATCTTCTCTCAAGGGTGATGAGAATGCACGTATGGAAGCCACAGAGGCTGATTTGGAGGAGGAAATGCTAATTCTAGACCAAGAATGTATGGATCTGGGAGATGAGCGAAGAAGGCTTGAACGTAACGTAGAATCTGTCAGCAGTGAAATGTTCACCGAATGTCAGGTGCGTCTTCATTTTTGTCATTACCTGTGTGGCTTTTCCATTGGAAAATTACATCTTTTCTTGGAAACAATGAATTGCTTAGAATTTTAATATATCTCGGGTTTTTAGGAGCTACTGCAAATTTTTGGTATACCATACATTATTGCACCAATGGAAGCAGAAGCCCAATGTGCGTATATGGAACTTGCCAACCTTGTTGATGGTGTGGTAACTGATGATTCTGATGTGTTCTTGTTTGGGGCACGAAGTGTTTACAAAAATATATTCGACGATCGGAAATATGTTGAGACATATTTCATGAAGGTCAGGGTCTACTGAGACACAACTTCTTTTGTTTTCCCAATTTATAAACTCAGTTAGTCAGAAATCTGATTTCTGTTACTTGGGGCCCTTCATATGTTTCACAATTTTTCCTCTTTCATTTGTTTTTCTTCAAGTTTTGACTTAAAGATGCAATGCTCATTGCTTATGTATGTATGTTCATACAATTTTCTTCTGTAGGATGTTGAGAATGAGCTTGGCCTAAGCAGAGAGAAATTAATTCGTATGGCACTTCTTCTTGGAAGTGATTATACTGAAGGAGTTAGGTAAAACCATTGCAATATTAAGTTTTTAGTCCTTATGAAATATGTTGGTGGTGGTGCCTCATCCTCGTGAATTTAACTTTCTACAAATATATTTAGTTAGTCGATACAGATTCGTGTTGTTAAGTGAACCTACTTATTTACAATTCATACTATCTGTAGTAGTGAATTAGAATCTATTGGTTTGTCTTTTGTAGTGGGATCGGCATTGTCAATGCTATGGAAGTTGTAAATGCATTTCCTGAGGAGGATGGCCTCCATAAATTCCGGGATTGGATTGAATCACCAGATCCTACCATTCTAGGGACGTTTGATGGAGAAATAGGACCTAGTGCAAAGAAAAGGGGGTCTAAATTTGGGGATAAGGATATCAATACGAAGAGCAGTATGGAAGAAGTGTCTGAGCAAAATAGTTGTCATGGACAAGAGCACCAGCAGTCAGCTGATCTTATTGAAGAAACAAAGCAAACTTTCATGGATAAGCATGTAATTAGATTGCCATATTTTCTGCTTTAGGCTTTTTTTCTTATATTTAATTTGTAAAAGAATAACATCCTCATCTTTGGATGCTCTTATTTTGTCTTGTGCAGAGAAAAGTGAGCAAGAATTGGCATATTCCCCCCACTTTCCCAAGTGAAGCAGTGACTTCTGCTTATATTTGTCCGCAGGTGGACAAATCAACTGAGCCCTTCACATGGGGAAAGCCAGATCATTTTTTTCTTCGCAAGTGAGTTCTCACCTAATAGTTAAATTCAATCTTCATGAGGTTGATTTTTTAATATGATATTTTGTACGGCATATTCTTTACTTTCAATGCAAGGGATTGGGAGGACTATAGTGTGTTCTAGGGGCATGCTTATTGACAGGATATGATTCTATTGTTCTGTTTAAACATTTTGTTGGAAAAACGGTAACTCTATAAGCTATACTATTGAAAGTCAACAGGAGGAGATATGTAGGTATCGAAAAATTGTAGACAGATTTGAATATGTTCCTTGTAAAATGTTATAGTTCCCTTTTGCTTCGTTTCTTCACGGTGTGTGCAAGGATGCGTATTAGATTATGTTCAGAATGTAGACTGCAGTTTTATGAAGTTAATGTATGTGTTGGTCTCTTGAATTGGGGCTTTTCGGCTGCATCTAAGCTTGGAACCTTTCATAGAGTTTCTTTCTACCGACAGATGCGTAGAATGTCCGTCTTTCTGATCAGCTCTGTTTGCACGTAGATTATGTTCGGAAAAGTTTGGCTGGGCTAGCCAGAAGGCAGATGAATTGCTAATACCCGTTCTGAACGAGTACAACAAACGTGAGGTTGGTTACTTAAATCTCTCACTGGTGTGTGGAATACACCTGTGCAGACACAAGCACAAATAGGGATGCATGCATGCCCATCACATTTTAGCAAGCTCTGATTTATGGCTTCTCATTTTTTACTCCTTTATCATAGACTTTTTTTTTTCTTATGAAAGAAGGTGATATCATTTTTTTTATTTGTGTGGTGAAGACTCAACTGCGGCTGGAAGCTTTTTACACTTTTAATGAAAGATTTGCAAAAATTCGTAGTAAGAGAATCAAGAAAGCTGTAAAAGGTATCGCAGGAAATCAATCTTCAGAGTTGGTGGATGATGCTGCACAAAAAGTTTCAAGAAGCAGAAAGAAGAGAACCACAAGTACTGATGAAGCTGGGAATAACAAATCAGAGAAACTGTCAGAGGGAACAGATAAAAGTGTTCTTAAGAAGCAGAGCGATTCTAAGGGAAAATCAACAGCTAAGCAGTCAAGGAAAAGGAGGACCATGGAAGAGCCTGCTCCATCTAAGCGACCAAAGCCTGCTGAAGCTGGACGATCAACCAATAGAAAATTGCATGCAAATGGAAACGACAGAGGAAGAGGCAGGAGGGTATTAGGAAGTGGAAAGGAAAAGGTAAATCCCAATTTTGAAGTATCTGAAACCAGCTCTGGCAATGGTGATGACGATAATGATGGGATGGACCTTCATACCGATACAATAGAAGGGTTGGGAGAAATGCGCAGGGTAAGCTTCACATTTTTTAAGTATGAGAATCTGTATCATTTTAAAGAATCTAATGTATGTCTTTTTCTTCTTTTTATAAGTTTGACAAGCTTTGTTCTTTTGGCGTTCATGTTTTCAGTCTGGGCGTCTGCGGAAGCCTGTAAATTACACAGTCGATGACTTAGACGTTGATGATCTTGGTGAGCCACTAGATCACAGTAATGCAAAATGCTCCAATGCAGAGACAGGGGAACAAGTTATATCTCGGGATGAAGGAAAATGCGAAGAAAGTGCTTCTTCTCTCAGCGAAAAGAAACAGCAGAATGACGGGAACTTGTCTCCCAATGTGGGCCTGCATAAAGATTATCTTGAAACAGGAGGTGGGTTCTGCCCGGTTGAAGACGAAACTGGTGAACCAGGTTTAAGCCAACATGGTGATCCTTCTTTCGGGGCTGAGGTTTCTGAAGACTACATTAAGACAGGAGGGGGGTTTTGCGGAGATGAAAGTGAGACTGGTAATGATAAAGATGGAATTCGTGTTCAAACGAAAACAACAGCTTCAGAGAATTCTGATCTTCCCAATTTCTCTGGCACTGTCAACATGGTTGATCTTGGTCATATTTCATCTCAATCCAGCATCGGCAACAAAAGACCATTAGTCGGATTTCAAAGTAGTGAGAGGACAGATGCCTATGATACTGAACGGAATATAAATCATGAGACTGCTACAAGTAACAATGATCAAACGAAGGTCAATGCGTCATTGCCGGAAAATAGCGTGGATAATTCTCGGCAGCCATCCGGGGGAGCTCTGAGTGCAATGCCTTTCCTGAGGAAAAAAAGGAGGAAGACCTGAGGCTTGCATAAATCTATATGCATAATCTCCTTCTCCTTTGTGGCCTCTCTTTGAGTCTTGTTAGCTTCTGATACTCCGGTCTTTATGTTTCTGGTATAATTTTTATGCCAAAAACATAAGAAGACGGAGAGTCTAACGTTAAGAGTCTCCTTAGCATTTCTCAAAACATGCCTACTTCCTATGCTTGTTTTACTTTGTGGGTAGTTAGGAGTGTTGAATACATTGAGAGAGAGAACATTTCATTCACTAGAGGACCCAAAAGTTTCAAAAGAACATTCTTCTCATTCAATTTATTCTGAATGGAAAACTTAACGGAATCAAGATGAGATGACAAATTAATGATTTTAAAAAATTAGTATGACAAATCGCTTAAAATTTAATTCACATAACAAATTAAAAAAGATGCACAAGTTTATATGACATTTCAAAAATTTTCCCAAGTAACACTTTTAGTTGCACATAAAATAATGAACTTGTATTGGATTATATTGTATTAAATATCTTCACTTTCTCCCAAAAAAAAAATAAATAAAAATTTCTTTAGCATACAGTTGTTGACTTTTCTTCACAAGAAGAAGAACAAGGAGCATTCGGTCTCTGTAACAGCAAAAAGAGAGTAAGAGATGGTGTGGCAACGTCGCATATGGGGCGCCGTGCCCTTCACTGCCATGGTAATCGTTGAGTGTGCAGAAGTTGGCGTGTCGACGATAAGCAAAGTAGCCATGTCGAAAGGGATGAGCCACTTTGTCTTCATTGTCTACTACAATGCTCTTGGTACCCTCTTGCTCCTCCCCTTCTTCATCTTCCGAAGGTGTGATTATCTTCCGATGTGACTGTGATTGCTTCTGTTTATCAGTATCGAGATTGGTTTAGGTCAATAAATAATTTCATATTTCGTGCAGAAAGAAGCGAGCTCCTTTGACTTTCAGGCTCATCTGCCAATTCTTTCTCCTCGGCCTAATAGGGTAATTCTAGTTGCTTTCACTTGATCAAATTCTTACTGAAATAATTGACATAGACATAGAAATGATGAATAAAACTGTAATTGCAGGAGCTCAGGGAAAATACTGTTTTTTGCCGGTGTCAAAAACAGTTCGGCTCTTCTTGCGTCAGCAATGGCGAATCTCACCCCAATCTTCACTTTCTTGCTTGCCCTAATTTTCAGGTAAGGGTATCTTTCCATAGATTGTGTATTTCTGGGACGGTTTATATGTATTTGGCTAATAAGGACTTCAACTTTAGGATGGAAAAGCTAGACTTGAGAAAAGCAACGAGTTATGCCAAATCCTTGGGCTCCATTACATCAGTGGGAGGGGCATTGATAGTGACCCTTTACGACGGCCCTGCCCTATTGAACTCTTCCTCGTCTTCCGGCTCGAGTCACTCGACTCATGGATCTTTCGTCTCACGGTCATCAACCTGGATCTTTGGAGGTCTGCTACTCGCAATCCAATGCCTCGTAGCTTCGGGATGGAACATCGCTCAGGTAATATATCTTCCCACAACTCACCTCATACTTTGGTGGCTTAGAAAATGGGAATGTTTTGGTTTACCTTCTTCCTTGTTACTCGAGCAAACTTTTCATGAAATGGGATGGTTTTTGTAATGTTATTTGGAGGTTTTCCTTGGCACTTATCTCTAATAATTTTGAGCTGAAAAAGCTTTGATAGCAAAACTTCAAATTGGTAAAATAGTTCTAAATCCATGGAATTTGAAAATTTAAGGTGTGTGCTGATAAATGGTATCGAAAATGGCGTGAAATTACACTTTCAGGCAGCCACCGTGAAGGATTACCCGGAAGAAATGACCATAGTCTTCTTCTACACCATGTTTCTTACAATTCAATGCACAGTTATCTCTCTAATTGTGGAGAGGAATAATATGAGTGCATGGAAACTGGAGCTTCCCATTGAGATAATCGCCGTTGTGTACGCGGTGAGAAGAACGAAAACCTTTTTATTTGTTAAACATAGTGTTTAATAAGGAGCTAATACGATGTCATTACGTTTATAGGCAATCTGTGTGAGTGTGTTTCGCATCAGTGTTCATGTCTGGTGCTTGCACAAGAAGGGGCCTGTTTATGTAGCCATGTTTAAGCCCTTAGGAATCGCCATTGCGGCACTCCTGGTGGTTGTTTTCCTTGGCGAAACCTTTTATCTCGGCAGGTATGCTCAGGCACACAAACAAATTTTTGCATTCAAATGCTATTTATCATGTTCATCGATGGATTCATTTTCTTGTGCAGTTTGATTGGTTCTATTGTGATCTCGGTGGGGTTTTATACCGTGATATACTCAAAAATGAAGGAGAAAGCGATGGCGGATAATGAGGCAGTTCAACCATTAAAACCGTCTGATCAAATCCAAATGGCTCCTCTGTTGCCAAGCAGTATCAGTAACGAAGTATGAAGAGGCTAATGCCCGGAAATTGGAGTGGCCATAGTGAAAGTTACAAGAATGTGTAATAGGTAATACCAATATTTTGTTGGCATGAATGTGAGGCATGTCAAGTTCGGACTTGTATTCTAACATTTATTCAAAATTGATTTACATGTTAGGTATATATTTAGGGTAGTAATTTTCGCATTCAAATTTAATGAGAGTTTCTGGTCATACTCAAAATTTTGTCTCGAGACATCCAAAGCCAATGGAACTTTTATTTCCAAATTGCCTTCGTATGAAATATAGTAAAGAACAAGTATCGTTTCATAAAACAAAAACAAAAACAAATCCAATGCTCTAAAGTCCTCGCTCGAGGGTGTTAAGGCCCACCCTAAATGTTAGGGTGCTGACCACTACAGTTCCTGATGAATTTGCGAATATCTGCCAAACACAATCACAAAATCTATTTCGAGCTTAAGTACTATAGGACTCAACTAAAGATAAATTTACTTGTCAATTAGGTCTACACATCAAGGAAAGTGCTTCACGCTTTTTTTTATTTTCCACACATCCTGATTAATTTTTGTCATTTTTCTTCTTCTATTTGTTCAATCCAACGACTAAAAATTGAGTGTGTTTGAGAAATAAAAATGAATGTTTGAATAACACTACCGAATCTTAATTCAACCAGGCTGGATATCAAGATTGACCCCAATTCGGTAGTTACACGTTGCCAAAGATGTTGACTCATAGGCCTTACTAGGTTTTAACAAGAAGCCAGAAAAAAGTACTCTTAAAAGTTCAAAACAGCACGAGTTTCCAAAAAAAAAAACCAGTACGAAACTAGGCCACTTGTCCGACTTCTATTGTCGCATTGCAATTGAAAAATGGTGCATCTTACAACATACATTATTGGACCATTACCATATTATATAGTTTAGTTTTAAAATTGATATCCTACAATAATTATACAATAGATGCCTTCCACTCTAGCCATCAAACCTCTCTTACGTTAGGAGTAGGCCTTATCTAATTAATAAGTCGTTTTATAACTATTTTTTTTTAATTTTGGGATTTCAAGAAAATAAAAATTGAAAATCTGAAAGTGAAAACTCAAGGGCAAATTTTGAAAACTAAGAAAAAAAAAATTTTATTTTTCATGAAAGTAGTTATCAAACAAGATTTTATAAAGATGAAAACTAAAAACATAAGAGTTATAAACGGTCCCTAAGTTAGTTAATGTACATTTAAGTTTAAATCTCCTTATCATAGTTCGGATTATTGAAAAATTTAAAATTCTTCATAAAAAATTATACAAAACAAAATACACCTTATTGTAAATGATTATCACATCGAGATCTTTTAGATAAAATCTCACTCATAATGACATGCTATGTAGTTGAGTTGTAAAAAATATTGACGTTAATAAGTAATAGGGCAATCACCTGCTTCTCTAAAACTTGACAACATACGTGTAGCATCTTTAGCGGTACTCTGAAAATTGTCCCTACCACCGTAAGTTAAGTTTAAGGACTTGGTGGCTTCTAATGGAGCGGAGCTCCAGTCTCTATAGTAGAGATACTGCTCGAAGGTTGTATAAAAATTCACACAAATGAGAACCACATAGGAACTGAAAAAGTGGCTCCAATGTTGATTTTGAGTGGGAAACAAACCACCCCCCACATGAATGCTACACAACAACTTCTCTCACTCTCCCTTCACATGTGGGTTGAGGATTACTTAATTAGAGCACTTCCAAAAAAATTCTCAGGTGATAACTTTGGTGGGCATGTGAAATAATGAACTTGTATTGGATTGTAGTGTATTTAATATCTTCAGTATACAGATGTTTCACCCACTACTACAAACCTAGCTTAATGTGTCGGAGAGTGGTGGCGGCGTTATACGATTACGTACTATCGGTGTAATACATCTATCAATCTAAACAAATGCTGTTGTCCCTGCAACTTTTTCTTCACAAGAAGGAGAACAAAGAGATGGTGTGGCAAAGTCGCATATGGGGCGCCGTGCCCTTCACTGCCATGGTAATCGTTGAGTTTGCAGAAGTTGGCGTGTCGACGTTGAGCAAAGTAGCCATGTCAAAAGGGATGAGCAAATTTGTCTTCATTGTCTACTACAATGCTCTTGGTACCCTCTTGCTCCTCCCCTACTTCATCTTCCAAAGGTGTGATTATCTTCCGATGTGACAGTGACCGCTTCTTTCGAAAGTATCGAGATTGGTTTAGGTCAATAATTAATTTCATATTTCATGCAGAAACAGGCGAGCTCCTTTGACTTTCAGGCTCATCTGCCAATTCTTTCTCCTCGGCCTAATAGGGTAATTCTAGTTGCTTTCACTTGATCAAATACTTGTTGAAATAATTGATATAGACATAGAAATGATGAAGAAAACTGTAATTGCAGGAGCGCAGGGAAAATACTGTTTTTCGCCGGTGTCAAAAACAGTTCGGCTCTTCTTGCGTCAGCAATGGCAAATCTCACCCCAATTTTCACTTTCTTGCTAGCCTTAATTTTCAGGTAGGAATAACTTTTCATAAATTTTGTATTTCTGTGACTGTTTATATGTAACTTTTCATAAATTTAGGATGGAAAAGCTAGACTTGAGAAAAGCAACGAGTTATGCCAAATCATTGGGCGCCATTATATCAGTGGGAGGGGCATTGGTAGTGACCCTTTACAACGGACCTGCCCTATTGAACTCTTCCTCATCTTCCGGCTCGAGACACTCGACTCATAGATCTTTCGTCTCACAGTCATCAACCTGGATCTTTGGAGGTCTGCTACTCGCCATCCAATGCCTCGTAGCTTCGGGATGGAACATCGCTCAGGTAACATATCTTCCCACAACTCACCTCATACTTTGGTGGCTTAGAAAATGGGAATGAAATGGGATGGTTTTTGTAATGTAATTTGGAGGCTTTCCCTAGCACTTATCTCTAATAATTTTGTGCTGAAAAAGCATGGATAGCCAAACTTCAAACTGGTAAAATAGCTCTAAATCCATGTAATTTGAAAATTTAAGGTGTGTGCTGATTAATGGTATCGAAAATGGCGTGAAATTACACTTTCAGGCAGCCACTGTGAAGGATTACCCGGAAGAAATGACCATAGTCTTCTTCTACACCATGTTTCTTACAATTCAATGCACAGTTATCTCTCTAATTGTGGAAAGGAATAATCTGAATGCATGGAAACTGGAGCTTCCCATTGAGATAATCACCATTGTGTACGCGGTGAGAAGAACGAAAACCTTTTTATTTGTTACACATTGTGTTTAATAAGGAACTAATATGATGTCGTTACGTTTATAGGCAATCTGTGTGAGTGTGTTTCGCATCAGTGTTCATGTCTGGTGCTTGCACAAGAAGGGGCCTGTTTATGTAGCCATGTTTTCACCCTTAGGAATCGCCATTGCGGCAGTCCTGGTGGTTGTTTTCCTTGGCGACACCTTTTATCTCGGCAGGTATGCTCAGGCACACAAACAAATTTTTGCATTCAAATGCTCGTTATCATGTTGATCAATGGATTTATTTCTTGTGCAGCTTGATTGGATCCATTGTGATCTCGGTGGGAGTTTATACCGTGATATACGCAAAAATGAAGGAGAAAGCGATGGCGGATGATGAGGGAGTTCAACTATCAAAACCGGCGGATGATGAGGGAGTTCAACTATCAAAACCGGCGGATGATGAGGGAGTTCAACCATCAAAACCGGCGGATGATGAGGGAGCTCAACTACCAAAACCGGCGGATGATGTGGGAGTTCAACTATCAAAACCGTCTTCCCAAATCCAAATGACTCCTCAGTTGCCAAGCAGTATCAGCAATGAAGTATGAAGAGGCTAATGCCCGGAAATTGGAGTGGCCAAAGTGAAAGTTACAAGAATGTGTAAAAGGTAATGCCAAGATTTTGTTGGCATGAATGTGAGGCATGTCAAGTTCGGACTTGTATTCTAACATTTAAAATTAATTTACATGTTGCCACTTAATACTATGATTTATTGATATTCCTCTTCACTTGTAAGTGAGAGGTCTTAGGTTCAATTCTTGCCCAAAGCAAATTTGAACCACATTATTGCTAGCACATTGTGAGACTAAGTCCACGTCTTTCCCTTAATGTAGATAATATCGTTTAGGGAATTGTTATTGACACTCCAAAATTCTCATTCTACACTTCAAACTTTCTACATTTAGAAAGAAAAATACACTTGTGAGGAGTGTAGAATGTGATTTTTGGAGTGCCAATAACACTTCCCTATCGTTTATTCTAAAAAAAACAAAATTAATTTACATGTTATGTACATATTTAGGGTAGTGACTTTCACACTCAAATTTAATGAGAGTTTTTAGTCGGACCCAAATTTTGTCTCTCGACATCCAAAACCAATGGAACTTTTATTTTCAAATTGCCTTCATATGAAAATGTAATAAAGAACAACTATTGTTTTATAAAACAAAACCAGTGTTCTGAAAGTTCCTGTCCGGAGTTGTTTAGGCTGAGCCTAGACGTTAGGTGGCTGGCCACCACCACGATTGATTATTAGGCATTTAAAAATAGGAAAGGGAGCGTAGACTTGCTCAAACTTCTGCCTAAGCACCCGTCTAGGTAGTGACTCTCACTTAGATAAAAAAATACACAACTTTCATTTTGCATTTTTTTTTTAATATATTGTAAAAGACTTATTGATACTTGGACGAACACTCATTGTATATTTGTTCCTCATGTTTTCAATATGTTCCTTAAGTATGAGACTCAATAAATGATAAAACAACTTCCAACGGACTTATTCAAAAGTTGACAATTACATTTTTCACAAAAACTCTGAATCATTATTCACAGTTCCTAATCAATTTTGCGAATATCTTCCAAACACAATCATAAAATTCATTTCGAGCTTAAATAATTTTAAGACTCAACAAAAGATAAACTTACTTGTCAATTAGGTCTAAACATAAGAAAATGTGTTATTCACACTCTTTTTTATCCCCCACACACCTTTATTAATTTTTTGTGTGTGAGAAATATAAATAAGTGTGTGAATAGTACAACCGAACTTCAATTCAACCAGCCTAGATATTAAGATTGACCCCAGTTAGGCAGTTGCACGTTGCCAAAGATGTTGACTCATAAGCCTTCGTAAGCTTTACTTTAACAAGCCAAAAACTCAAGTATCTTAGAAGTTCAAAACAGCACGAAACTAAGCCAATTGTCCCACTTCGATTATCGCATGCAATTGAAAAATGGTGCATCTTACAACGTACATTATTGGACCATTACCATATTATATAATTTAGTTTTAAAATTGATATCCTACAATAATCATACAATAGATGTCATTCACACTAATCATCAAAACCTTCCTTACATTAGGTGTAGGTATATTTAACTAAGGAGTCGTTTGATAAACATTTTGTTTTCAATTTTCGGATTCCAAAAAAATAAAAGTTGAAAACTTGAAAGTGAAAACAAGGCTGAATTTTGCTCAAAAAAATAATTTTCAGTTTTCATGAAAGTAGTTACCAAACAAGATTTCATAAAGATGAAACTAAAAACAAAATAGTTATAAACGGCCCCTAAGTTATTGTAAATGATTATGTTCCTAATGGCATCGAGATCTTTTTGATAAAATCTCACACATAATGACATGTTGTGTAGTGAAGTTGTCAACAATATTGATATAATTAGTGATGGGGCAATCACCTGCTTCTCTATAACTTAACAACATATAGCATCTTCAGTGGTGCTCTGAAAATTGTCCCTACCACCATATGTTAATTTTAAGGACTTGGTAGCTTCTAATGGAGCGGAGCTCTAGTTTCTATTGTAGAGAGATTGCTCAGAGGTTGTATAAAAATTCTCACAAATGAGAACTACATAGGAACTGAAAGAGTGGGTCCAATGTTGATTTTGTGTGGGGAAACAAACCCCCCCCTCCACATGAATGGTACACAACAACTTCTCTCACTCTCTCTTCACATGTGGGTTGAGGATTACTTAGAGCACTTCCACCCCTCTCAAATCCCCTAGGGAATAGTGGATTAAATCCCCTCCCTCCCCCCAAAACTCCTCCACCCCATTCCAATCCACTGGGATATGGGGGAGCCTAGTTGCTTACCTAGGGTAAAATTGACTAGCCTAGCCCCTAGGCTATGTGATGGAAGGTTGATGTCAGCTACAATTAAAAATTAATTAAAATTAATTTTTAAAAAAAATCATAAAAAATAATTAAAAATACAAAAAATATTTCTATAAATACCTAACCATGTTCTTCCACCTTACACCACATTTCAATATTTTCAAGGGTTGTGATTTTCACACACCCTTAACTACTTTTCCCACACCTTTTCCTATTTTTTAATAGTTAATTGGTATCCTACTATTTAATCTTCCATATATACCCTTCCTACTTTTTTATGGTAATTAATGAAAGATTAAATAGGGAAGGGTATATATGGAAGATTAAATAGTATAATACCAATTAAGTACTAAAAAATAGGGAGGGGTGTGGGAAAAGTAGTTAAGGGTGTGTGAAAATCACAACCCTATTTTCAAATACATTCAACCAATCTTTTATTATCATCCGAAATTAAAAATAAAATTATCTTTTACTATTTTATAAAAAAATATAATAATATTTTAATACGAATTGTCTGAGCTATTCGGTTTAGGGATGAAGATCTACTTGGATAGTTACCGTTCATTAAAGGCAGTTACTATTCACTTGGGAGGGTTAAATTGCCTATTGCCCATGGGTTTTTTAATGGTGGAATTGCTCTTCATTACTTGCTAGCATCTGTTGAGCAACGGGCCCCACACCGCACTTTGACATTTTTTTTAATCATTGGGTAACCAATGGTAGAGATATCTTCTTGGTTTTTTCTTCTTCTTGTTTTTGTCAAATGCCACAATACTCTAACAAAATTAACAATGATGTTTTAATATTTTGGTCCTACATTTAAGGATATACTATAAACACCTCTCATTAGAGACAATATTCTGTTATTGACCCAAATATTCCCTATAAGCCCCTCAAAGAGTCCTCAAGAGTGGTGGCGGTGGAGAACCTAAAATAAGGTCTTCCATTGGAGATATCTAATTAAAATGCATTTTATTTATATATAAAATCAAGTGGGCTCAGAATTAATAATTAATAAAATAATCAATAAGTGAATAAAAGTAAAGAAATACGTTGGCCTAACAAAACTAAGAAAATTTGATGTTCCCTTCTAATTTGACAACAAAGTGGAGAATGTCAATCTATGTAGAATTTTGGCATCTACTTTGGAACTAGAAAATCACATTTTTTTGTCAAAACAATTGAGGCATAATTTTTTACATTTCCTTTGAAGATGCTCTAACATAGCATTATCATCTTGTTTTACCTTTCTTAGAATATGTGGCATTCAATAATATTTAGGGGGACTTTAAATATGGTCCTTAGCTACTAATATTCTTTAACTAAAAGCTTTTTAGTTTTTTTTTTTTCATTAAGGTGCTTTAACTTTGTACACCTCCATATTTGGTAATTAATGTATTTCTATGTCAACAATTAAGCTTGAGGTATTTATATTCCACATGTAATGAGCTATAATAAACGAATCAATTTTTTTTTCCAAACTTTTGATTGATTAAAGGAACAAAAAAGCAATGCAACAATATAATTTTAAAATAATATTCAGCATGCATATTGATAAAATGTCAAAGAAATGTGTGTATTTATCAGGGGCAGATTTGTGTCACCACCTTTTTTACATACTTTTGACCACGTTATTCTAGAGCTTATCCTGTAATATATTTTAACAATCTGAATCGTATATCTTATAAACATGGGTACATTCTATTACTATATATATATATATGTGTGTGTGTGTAACTAATATGATACATAATACAAATATAGAATATTACACCCACTTATAATTTTAAAATAATATTCAGCATGCATATTGATAAAATGTCAAAGAAATGTGTGTATATATCAGGGGCAGATTTGTGTCACCACCTTTTTTACATACTTTTGACCACGTTATTTTAGAGCTTACTCTATAATATATTTTAACAATTTGAATCGTATATCTTATAAACATGGGTACATTCTATTACAATATATATATATATGTGTGTGTGTGTGTGTAACTAATATGATACATAATACAAATATAGAATATTACACCCACTTATAAACATCGGTACATAATATGAATAGAAAAATGGGTGGTGTTATTTACACACTCCTTTTAACCATTCACACATCTTTGTTAATTTTTATCCATTGTTTTTTTTTTCAATTCATCTAATCCGACGATCGAAAATTAAAAAGAGCGTGTGAGATATAAAAATGAATTTGTGAATAGCATCATCACAAAAGAATATTGTGCCCACTTATGTATGGGTAGATTTAAAAAAATAAATAAATATTTAAAAAAAAAATAGTTATGTAATAAAAGATTTAATTTAGGATGATAATTAATTGCCAGAAATAGAGGAGTTAAACTCTAAATTAAATTCTTATTTATAGTAAAATAATACAAAAAGCTTATGTGAAAACAAATAAAAAAACTTATCAAAAGTTTAAAATACACAAGATTTCGTCAAGAAAATGTCAAAGAAAATGTACATTTTCTTTGACATTTCCTTGACGAAATCTTGTGTGTTTTAAACTTTTGATAAGTATTAGAACCTAACTTTTCCATATTTTTTTATGTCCATTATTTGCACATCATGTGACCAAAGAAAAAACCGTAATGTGCCAATCATCTTCCATATTTCATCCATAAGGAGGAGGATGCTGCTTTGTGATCTCAGACTACACCCATTACTCATTTGACTTTACCATCGCATCCCCTCTGTTTCCTTCTGAGTTTTAGAGAGAGAGAGAGAGAGAGAGAGAGAGAGAGGAGCATCCATGGCAGCAGCAGGGAGGTCTTGTTACAGAGATGTGCTGCCGTTCTCGGCGATGGTAACGATGGAGTGCATGAACGTCGGCCTAAACACTCTCTTCAAAGCTGCCACTCTAAATGGAATGAGCTACCATGTCTTTGTTGTCTACTCTTACTCAGTTGCTGCCTTTGTTCTCATCCCAGCTCCCTTCATCTCCCGCAGGTTCGAATCTTCTTCCTCGTCCTATAAATTAGAGCAGTTTAGAATACCGTCTTATTATTAACAATATAATTGATCAAAATTAACAGACTCTTCATCATCTTATCTAACATGCATCTATAATTTCTTAAATTGCAGATCAAGGGTGCTTCCTCCGCTCAACTTCTCCATCATGTCTAAAATTCTTCTTCTCGGACTCATAGGGTACAATCATATCAACGCATAAATTTTGCGAAGCAATTTCAGCACACTTTTTTTTCTCACATGCACACATTTGTTTATTACTGCCACTGGCGTTCGGATTGAATAAATCAAATGAATGGATATATACAAGGATGTGTAGAAAGAGAAAAATGAGCGCCTCGCTAAAATTTCGAGGACTAATTATTTAACTATTGAATGCTAATTAGTGTTATTGGGATGAGCAGGAGTTCATCACAGATCATGGGGTACACAGGAATCAACTACAGCTCTCCAACACTTGCTTCAGCCATTAGCAACCTTGTGCCAGCTTTCACTTTCATCCTTGCCATCATTTTTAGGTACCTCCTCTTTCTCCCCACACACAGTTACCATAACACCCTCCGTTGACAAATTTCAAGGCTTATTTATTTGTATGCCCCTTGAATATGTCGAACTTTCCACTTGCCCCCTAAACTGTCGATTGTGTGACTTTGCTTCATGTGCTTTAGTTTCGTGTTCCATGATACCTTATTTTTACCATCTTGGTTAAGAAAATCGGTAACTTGGTGGATGTGCAATTGAAGTTTTGCTTGAAACTCGGAATTTTCTTCGTTTTGGCTTGAGTTCCACAATAAACAAGTTAACACGTTTCCTGACTAACTTGCCGGAACGGGACAGGGAATGAAGGTAGAGGAGACAAAGTCACACGATCACAAGATTTTTGTTGGGTGGGGGGAATGAAATATTCTTTAAATCACAGGGGCATATAAACAAAAAAGCCAAAATCTAATGGCCTTAGTATGCGCCGTTGCTTTCTAGAAAAAGTTGAAGAGGCAAGAAAAAGGTTCTTTTGAAGGAGAGAGGATCCTCACTCCTTTTCAAATTTTACGATAAGAGAGGAACGTGTGTCCATCGAACTTGCCCTCTTGTAGTCTTTCCCCACTATGTTTTCTTGCTCCCAGTAGGCACACTCAACATAGAGAAATAATTGTTAATTGGAACTTGGGACTTCTAGTTTTTTTTTTTTGGTCAATTAACTTGAACTTCTAGTTTGTTGTGGGTAAAAGAGAAAAACTATGGGTACGAGAGATTTTTTTAGTGTGCTGAAAACATGACTCGTTATGCAGTATACTGAACTATTATGATATAGAGGGTTGGATACTTGAATTTTTTTTAACACTTGTATTATGATACTTGGTGTACCAAACTGTGTTTCCCCGCACGCTGAAAATTTTCTTCTTTGGGTACATGACGGTCACTTGTCATTTGTTACTGGAGAAAAACTTATATGTACTGCTCGAAACTAGACAAATAATATAATGTCATGCGTAAGTTGATGCTTAACATTGTAATATTACCAAAAGGCACCACGATGCTAGAGTCCTCTTTGCATATATCAACGTATCCATTGCATTTTAAGTAGCTCAGTTTTGCTCGTTAAAATCCCTAAGAATATTTACCACGCGTACAACCATTAAATTCAACAACGTATGCAATACATTGATCTACTAACTTCTACCTCTCTCTCTCTCTCTCTCTCACCTTTTTTACCCACCAAAAGGCTGGAAAGTACAGCTTTGAGAAGCAGAAGCAGTCAAGCAAAAATCTTGGGTACAATAGTTTCACTTGCAGGTGCATTTGTGGTGACTCTCTACAAGGGCCCTCCTATTGTGTTTGCTAAGCAATCACAGTCTATTTCACTTCACCAACCTCTCCTAAACTCCCCACCAACAACAAACTCAAATTGGATAATTGGTGGCCTTCTGCTAACAGCTGAGTACATATTGGTACCACTCTGGTACATTGTTCAGGTAATTAAGTTAAACCAAAACTAAAAATTTGGAATTCTTCTGTTTCCGACCCTAAACTCTAAACCCTGAATCCTTCTTGTTCCGCCTTAATTCTAAAGTAGTAATACTTTTGCAGGCACAAATCATGAAAGAGTACCCGAATGAATTAACTGTCATCTTCTTCTACAATGTCTGTGTGGTCGCCGTATCTGCAGCTGTTGCTTTGATTACAGAACCAAATTCCAACGCTTGGAAGTTGAGACCTGATATTGCATTGCTTTCCATTCTCTGCTCAGTAAGTAACTAATTGTATGGTAAAAAAAACAGTGCCTATATAGTGTGATTTACATCTTAATCGTATCAAATTTTCTGTATATCTAGGGGCTATTTGGGTCGTTTTTGAACAATGCTGTTCACACATGGGTGCTGCGCTTGAAGGGACCTGTCTATGTGACAATGTTCAAGCCTTTGTCCATGGCCATTGCCGTGGTCATGGGCGTTGTGTTCCTTCATGACACTCTTCATCTCGGAAGGTTCGTTAGCATAACTAATCTTTTTTTTTTTTTTTTCTGTCAACGAGTTGTTACTAACACTCTAAAATAATCATCTTACACTCCTTTCTCCTTTATCTTTTTCCTCTAGCGAGAATGCAGCGTAAAATGTCTCCATTTTTTCCTTTTTTCAGCCTAGTTGGAGCAACAATTATATCTATTGGGTTTTATACTGTACTGTGGGGAAAAACAAAGGAAGGGGTCGGTGAAGAACCTGTAGCTACAAGCCTGGAATCCCCATCTACCACCCACAAGGCCCCTTTATTGCAAAACTATAAAAACGAAAAGTAAATCGAAGATTTGCAGATATATATATATATGTATGAAAGTAAACAACAAGACGTCCGGTCAATCATCGACGTCTATTTGCCTACTAGAAATCTTCCATATGATTGTTTGTGGCTGGAGAATTAGCATACGTGGCAGATGCAATGAGGGAAAGCCCACCTTATCGAACACTGCTTAGCTCCTTATAACTAAGAATCATGATGCAACATTAGTGATGGGGAATGAGACCCTTAAGCTAAATAATCGACATGTGTTTATGGATGGAACTCAACGGCGATTTTCAATCTTGGAAGTCGCCTCATCTCGATGGATTGGACGTAACAACTTGGGAAGGATAACATGATTAGAGGGACAGCTTGTTACGTAACAGCTCGAAGTCAAACTCTACAAGGTCATCCTAGACTTGAGACTTGAGGAACAGCTTGGGAAGGATAACATGATTAGAGGGAGGATACTTTAAGTTGTATAAAGCTTTCTAATGTAATCTTTATTTCATAAGAACAAGAATTTTTTTACAATCCAAAATATGCTATTGTAAAAGTGACATTGTTTCCTTTTACCCTTGGTATCACATATTTTCCGACTAAAGTGAAAGTAAAGAACTCATCCCATAATCTCACTTCTCGGAAATTTGGTCGGGATAAGTTTTATACATGGTTCCTAGAAGAGGATCCTAAAAATCATCTGTGTAAAAAGCTAAAGGAAAAGTGATCTTCTGTGTGTGCTCCTAACTTTTGAATCGAGTCTTAAGGCAAGTAGACAGCCTCTACTTTCTCTAAGATTGTATCTCTAAGGTCATCGGCCGTAGAATGTACTTCCTCTAAAGTATTCTCTTTAGTCTTAAGATCATCGGACATGGACGATGATATGCAATGTGTCGTGAGGATATCCAGCGTCGCTGCCTTGGCAGTTTTTGTTTGCAGAACAACCATCTGCGTGTGAAGTATGCAATTCACAATTCAGCCAACCACAGAAAAATGCATAGCATGCATGCATATATCCATGTATTTGTGTGTACATGAGACAAAGAAACATAAAAAGAACCTGATTGTATTCAAGGCCGAACTTAAGGTACTCGTCATCACAATTCTCAATCATGCTGGCCAAGTTCTTCAGATTCTTCACAGGCATACCATTGAAAGTAAGAACCTGCACATAAAGCAAAATAATTTACACAAGTCTATCAGATGTTATTTCGCCGATTCCTTAGACCATCATTTGCGGCATCAGATAAAGAAAGGAAAAACGGAAAAGCCTAGTCGCTGACCTGATTGTTAACGATGTCCTCATATCCAATATTAATGTCAGCAACAAGTACCTAGCACAATTTTGAACAATGTCAACCATAAAAGTTAAAACCAGGGTAACAAGAAACTATACTAATATCCAAAAGCATGAGAAAGATAGAATGCAAGATATAAACCTGAGAAACAACAATGAGCTGTTCGTCAATAGACTGTGCCATTGCATGTAAATGCTTGTCTAACAGTTTGATTGGAACGTCAAATATATTTCCAAACTGGAAATAAGAAATAACCAAAGGTTAAGATCTAGCAACATAGTATTTATCTAATATGTTTGTTTTACAATTAAACCTAGATACATTTGGCAGAAATTAGTAAAGGCATAGTTAAAGTTGAAAGCAAGGGCACACCTCAGAACGCAGATATGGAACAGATACAGCTGTGAAAACGAATCCAGCAATGATATAAAAGGAAGGAGGTTTTCCCTCGATGTGTGATGGGATGAGTTCCTTGTGTTTTGCAAGTTTAATGTTGAACTCAAGTGTCTCAAAGTTCCGAAGAACTTTTATTAGAGCATTGTCACCTATGTATTTTTGAGAGACAAGGTAACTGAAACCTATGCGCTCTCCATTCCTGAATGGAACTAAAACAAATTACAAAAATTTGTGTTAGTGCTGAATATAAAGAAGCTTATGGAACACTTCATTACCAACACACGCAGGAACACATAAGCGACTTGAAAAGAGAGCAGCAGTCTTTGAAAATCACACACACAGAGAGTTTACCTGTGCCATCACTAGCAATGTTAACCCCATCAAAACTAAGAATAACATCAGATGGCTTTAGCAGTTGAGATTCTGGAGCTGTAGGTTCCAGCCTTTTAATACGGATACCCTTTTGATCAGGTCTCATCCCCATTGACATGCGAAGATCAGGATTCTCCATCTTTTGCCACTCAATTCCGAGAATTGGGAACCCTGTATATGCGCCATTCTTCTCATGATCTCGAATGAAATGCATAATAACTGGTACTGGTATAACATAGCCTATATTCTCCGCATCTTCATGTTTGAGGCACTGAAATGCAATTCCCACGCATTCTCCCTTATCATTAAAGGCAGGGCCACCAGAGTTTCCAGAGTTGATTGCAGCATCTATCTGCAAAAACGCACCCCAAGTACCCCAAAAACAAGCGTCAAGACTCTGAAATCAGGTGTACATAATTTCATTTTCAATTTTTCATGGTAAGAAACTATATAAAATGTATCCACCTGCATTCCCAGAAGCTCGGTGAAGCCATGAACATAAGGCAGGATCTCCATCCTCGACACAACTCCGCTCGTCACGGAGATTGTGTCACCCCCAATCGGGTACCCAACCACTGTCACGGCATCTTGCAGTGCAGGCAACTCTCCAAACTCCACAGGTGAAATCCCTTCCCAGAACTCATCATCACTCACCGTAAGCATCGCTGAAAGTTTAGCATCAAACTTTATATCGCAACACAAAAGTATAAAAAGTAACAAACTTTAAATTGCACCAAACTCAAAGAATTACTATGCAAATGTAAAATTGTTGCACACAAAACATCATCGCCAAGTAAATCAAACCCGAAATTAAATCGACAAAAAGATGCAAATTTTAAACCGCATTCACCTCAAGAATTACCATGCAATTGCAAAAGGCAAATGTAAAATTGTTGCATACCGATATCGCATTCGGCTCCAACGGCCAACACAGTGGCCAAATACTTGGTGTCGGAGCCCCGTTTCTTGAGCTTGACCTGGGTATGATGATCCACCGAATGCGCATTGGTCAAAATCCTCCTGCCCCCAATCACAAACCCACTACTGCTGGAGCTGTACTGCTTCTTCCTCTGCCACGGCAGCGAGAAGTTCGGCGCAGTGTGGACGCAGAACACCTTCACCACCGCGTCCATTGACGGGACAACTCTCCCCACCCTCTGCCACCTCGGCACCGTCATCGGCGGCTCCGAAACGACCGATAAATCGTTCCCACAACCGCCGTTTTGGTCGGCCAGTCCGGAAGCCGATATATTGATGAGCTCGGGGCTGAGGGGATGGGTTACGGGAGGGAGGGAAAGGGCGTCGTTGACGGTGGTGGCACTGGCGGGACTGATGTGTTGGACATACATAGTGGTGGCAGAAATGGTGGGTTTTGTGGTTTGGGATTTTTAGTTTTGAATATATAATGGATAAGGCGTGGAAAGGGGGTGGTTAGGGGACGGTCGGTCGTCATAAAAAATGGGTTTTCTTCGGGCCGACCGGAGACACCGGAGGGGAGTCAATGGATTGGTGGCCTTCGTCGAAGCTGCGCGGTAAGTAAACAGAGTAGACGACTGTCAGTAGCGGACAAGAAAACGAAGGATGAGGGACAACTTACGTGTCCTCTGTTCACATGGTGGAAAGTGTTCTTATAACGTGTTGTGAGTTGGGGTCTAAATAAACCTTACAACACGCTTACGGTATTACTTGGCTCGTTTGAAAATACTTTTAAAGTGACTCAAAAGCGTTTTTATTGAATATTTTTTTTTTAAATCAATGCTCAATAAAATTTAAGTGGGTCCTTGAAAAGCATTTAAGTGCTTCTTGTAAGAATCACATATCCGATGTTTCTTTTAAAATCAATTTCACCAAAAGTATTTTTAGTCATTTTAAAAGCACTTTCAAACGAACCCAATATTAAGCAGTTGTATCCACACTCATTTTTACTTTTCTCACGCTTTTATTAAATTTTGGTCGTCGGATCAAGAAAGCTGAAGGATAAATCCAAAAAAGCAAAAAACAAAAAACAAGGGTGTGTAGAGGTAAAATGAGTGTGTGAATAGCACTTTCCTAATATTATTAGGAGGAATGCTAAAGGGACTCTTCATAGACTATCTGCCGCCTCCTTTGGCACAATGTTTTATATGTTGGCATGCAAATTGACGTTAAAACATAAGGTAACAAAGAGTCTATAGAGAGTCCATTTTTTAGAGACTCCCATTAACATTTCTCTATTATTAGTCTAGTCAAGGTGGGTTGATTTCGCATTGCCCATAGCGGACGTGCTTCCTATGCACTTGAGTTAAAATTCACTTATGTTAAGAGTAATGTAAAATATTGTCTTAAAGAAAAGATGGGTTGATTTTGAGTTTGGGTGGGATTAGTTGAAATGAAAAACGCATTCGAAGTATGTTTACTTGGGACGCAAGAAGCTTTGAATTGGAAAAATCAGGATAATGCATTTGCATTCGATAACGAATTGGAACATAAAACTCACAAATGTATTAGTAAAAGCATAACAGGTCGGAAATCGGAATCAATTTCCGAGTAAACACATGAGAAGTCAAGAATTTGAAGAATTTTAATAGGGATCGGCACCTCCCTACCCAATAAGTCGGAAATCGGAATCATTTCCTAAGTAAACAATAAGAGGTCATATATAACGTACATTGTTGTATGGTAGAATTTTCCGTCAACACAACCCTGAATTTTATAGTACAATCCATCCAACTTGTATAGTACTATTCTCAAATAAATCAGCCGGTAAAAATGTTACATGATGAACATCTCATGTGTTTTTAGCTGGTACTGAAATTGACAAAACTCAGAAAGTATGATGCTAACTAATCCTAGGAAAAAACGAACTTCAATTCCTCGCTGCTTTCTTCTGCTCTGTAACAAGAACTGGCTACTATGAATACAATAACATAGGGAAGTCCTTGTTATCACGCGGTCGAACGTCTGCAGATACTTCGAGAAGCTGATTATGACAGAAATGGCGGATTAATTCCCGGCTTCTGTTCTCCGTAGGAGAATGAAATGTCTCCCTTCCTTCTATGAGCATTCTAAACTTCATCTATGGGAATAGGTCTCCTTTCAGGGCTTAAGACTTAAGGTCATCAGACATAGCTGAAGGTATGCAATGTGTAAGGAGGATATCTAGAGTTGATGCCTTGGCGGTTTTTGTCTGTAGTACAACCATCTGCACAGAGAACTACGCGATTCAGCCACCAAACGAAAAGTACAAAGCCTGTGCAGAGAGAGAGAGAGAGAGCGAACCTGATTGTATTCTAGGTCAAACTTGAGGTACTCGTCGTCACAATTCTCCACCATGCTAACCAGACTCTTCAGATTTTTCACAGGCTTACCATTGAAAGCAAGAACCTACACGGAAACCAAATGCTTTGAATGAGTATGTTAAAGTGGAAGTTCAAAAATTTTATCACATCATCGTAGTGTAACATATCTCTAACCTGAGTGTTCACAATGTCCTCGTATCCAATGTTAATGTCAGCAACAAGCACCTACCACAATTTTGAAAAATATGTAAGGCATCATAGCCATGAAAGCAGAGCAAAAAATACTTCGTCTAAAACTGAAAAGCATGAGAAATAGATGAGAGAGGGGAACCTGAGAAACAACAACTAGCTGTTCATCGATAGACTCCGCCATTGCATGTAAATGTTTGTCCAGCAGCTTGACTGGACCATCATATTCGTAATCCTTTCCATACTAGAAATAAATGAAAACCCAGAGGTTAAGAGTTGGTAACATACTAATGAGAGAGAGAGAGAGAGAGAGAGAGAGCATTGGGAGTATGAAATGAAGGTCGCACCTCAGAACGCAGATATGGAACAGATACGGCTGCAAAAACAAAACCACCAACGATGTAATACGAAGGAGGTTTACCCTTAATGTGTGCTGGGATGAGTCGCTTGTGAGTTCCAAGTTTTATGTTGTACTCAAGTATCTCTGAGTTACGAAGAACTTTTACTAGAGCACTATCGCCAGTATATTTTTGAGAGACAAGGTAACTGAAACCTATGCGCTCTCCATGCTTGAATGGAACTAGAGAATTGACACCAAAAGGAATGTTAATAACTTAATATCGTGTATTCAGAAGCTCATGCACATTAAAGTTCAACTTCTTTTATCAAGATAACGGATACCTGTGCCGTCATTTGCAATATTAACCCCATCGAAGCTAAGAATAACATCAGATGGCTGCAGAACATGAGAATGTGGAGCTGTAGGTTCAACTCTTCTAATACGGACACCCTTTTGATCAGGTTTCATCCCCATTGAGATGCGCAGATCTGGATTTTCCATCTTCTGCCATTCGATTCCAAGAACTGGGAACCCTGTTAGAAGAATTTCAATCATGCAAACGATTAATAACCCAATGCTCATATGTCCTCATTGGACTGCCATGGATATTTGCCGGAAGGTAGTGTCAGAAGTACAAATCATAACAAACCTGTATATGCCCCATTCTTCTCATAATCTTGGATGAAGTGCTTAATAACTGGTGTCGGTATGACATAGCCTATATTTTCCGCATCTTCATGTTTAAGAGACTGAAATGCAATACCCACGCATTCTCCCTTATCATTAAAGGCAGGCCCACCAGAGTTTCCAGAGTTTATTGCAGCGTCTATCTGCAAAAGGATCACAAGTAGAAAGGAAACCGGGAAGCCACAGTAGGTCAATAATCAGGTAGTTATGGTACATAGGAATAGTCTTACAAGACAAATCTCAAAAGACATAACCTGCAGTCCTAGAAGCTCAGTCGATCCATGAACATAAGACAGTATCTCCATACGTGACACAACACCACTTGTCACAGAGATCGTGTCACCCCCAATAGGGTAGCCCACAACAGTCACAGCATCTTGGAGTGCAGGTAACTCTCCAAACTCCAGAGGTGAAACTCCTTTCCAGAACTCATCATCGCTTACAGTAAGCATTGCTAAAGGCATCATGGAAAAAGAACTGTTCAATAGAACTTTAATGCACTGATATCACCTTCTCATCAACTTTTCCATGAATTTAATGCACTGATATCACCTTCTCATCAACTTTTCCAAAGCATGCCAAATCAAACCGAACTTTACAAAAGAAAAAATTGATCTCGCATTCATCAAATGATTCGAAAACAAAAATGAAAAACACGCTACATAATTGCTATTTTGCACAGACACGGACACGGGACACATGATACACGGGGACAAGGCAAATTTCCAAAAACTAGAACACAGATACAGCAAGGACATAGCAATTAACGTAAAATCGATAAGTTGGATCCAAATCATATTCGATGTCGAACGAAATAAGTAATCTGCAATTTGAAGCTGCTTCTTAGCTAAAGTCTAATTGATCACATAAACATCTTAACAAAACAAAGTCATGACAAACTAACTGCTTTCTGCTTCCATACCAATCCAGTAACCTCATAATATGATCACATTTCTCAAAAAAGCAAACTTGTATACCAATTTCGACAACAAATTAGTACAGAATCAAATAAAAGAATCCGAATTTTTGCATACCGATATCACACTCGGTGCCTATGGCTAACACAGTGGCCAAGTACTTCGTCTCAGAGCCGCGTTTCTTGAGCTTCACCTGCGTATGGTGCTCCACAGAATGCGCATTGGTCAGCACCCTCCTTCCCCCGATCACAAACCCACTACTGCTCGAACTGTACTGCCTCTTCCGCTGCCACGGCAGCGAGAAATTCGGCTCCGTGTGGACACAGAACACCTTCACGACGGCGTCCATGGCGGGGACCACCCTCTCCACGCTCTCCCGGCTCGGCACCATCATCGGCGGCTCCGAAACGACCGCCAAGGCGTGCCCACCATCGCCGTTCTGATCCATGTGTCTCGAGCTCCGCCGTTCCGGCGAACCCGGCATGTTGGGGTTCTCGGTCTTTCTAGGCCGCCCTCTACCGCGGCGGGCGGGCTGGGGGCTGCCGGGGTCCGAGGTGGTTTCGCTCGCCGGAACTGACACAGCGTCGTCCACGGCGGTGGGGTTGGTGTATTGGATGTCCATGGTGGTGATATCGGTGTCATCGGCTTCTGGGGTTTTGGGTTTTCGACCTCTTTTTCTTTTTTTATTTTCGCCCATTTTTTTTATTTTTTGAAGAAAATTGAGAAACGGGTTTTGTTGGGATCGTCGGTCTGAGGGCGGTGAAGCTTTTGCGATTAGGGTTTTTTTTATATACAGGCAGAGGTTCCAGAACCAACGACTTCCTTTTTTGAACCAGATACTGTAGCAGATGACGGAGGAGGAAGGAGACGTGAGAGTTGGGCCTCAAGCTTATTTGCAGCCCACTACTTAAATTAGAGCTCAAGTGGGCTTGATGGATGAGGGTTAACTTAATTGGGCTTGATGTAAAAATTGAGAAGAAAAATATCATTAGAGCGGTACAGACAAACCAGAAGATGATCGACAGAGAATCCCATCACCCTGTCGGTCGACAAGAACACTTCAGGAAAATAAGGTTGCCTCACCACACCACGACTGTCAACTGCTGAATAAACCGATATCCTGTGACAAATTACTTGTTGAATATTGGTCGTTAGATAACTAACTTATCAATACTAACTAATTGACAACTTGATAATTTCTTTGAGGAACCTCTACACATGGTAGCAGGTGATTAATTTGTCACTTAGCTAATACAAAGTTTTTGTTGTCCCCATTTAGACGGACAAGGATTGTCTGCCCTCCACTTCCGGTACCCTCCCCGTGCCCTCCTGTTTTGTGTGGTCACGGTTAAGTCACGTCAACATTTTATATTATTTTTTTTATAGATATAATACGATAAAAATGAATAGTAATATAAAATATTGACGTGGCTTAACCGTGACCACACAAACAAGAGGGCACGGGAAGGGCAGACAATCCTTGTTCCATTTAGACCCCATACGCTCACGAACACGTGTCATTACCGTACTCAGTATCAAATTACTTCATGTTGAAAAGGAGGGAAGCTCCACTATTTTTACCTTTCTAGAAGGGGGGATTATTCTCATGATCACAACATACTTGGCCAAAGTTTTATGACAATTTGCTAACTCAAGTATCAAAGGCTTTTCGGCCAATATTACATCGAGCTTTTTTGTACTTATTATGTGCTCTCTTATCGTAAATTCTAATCATCTCTCACTTAAAAACGTATGATTACTTTAAACAATTTAACGTCATTTACCGTTGCTCATGCATGTATCTATTCTTTATTAAATCTTTTTCGTTGTGTACAATCAATCAATCTTTTCCTTTGTACTAATTAAGCAATTTTACCAATGTATCTCTCTACTTTGGGACCTTGGGACGTCAATTTTGAAAGAATTGAGAGTGTTGAAAAACTTGAAGAAGCTTAAGCTAACCACCAAAAAACAGGAGACCTTGCACCCTCTCCTCCTTCAACAGACGGTGCAAAGCCCCTCCTCCCTTCTCTCTCCCACTTTATCTTATCCGCTCACTGTAATCTCCGAACAAAGAAAAATTGTAGCTTCGCTGCTACAGAGCCTCTTCGGAAACCCCTTTCGAGCTTTCCCATTGATTTTTTATTGCCCCTTTATTCCCCTTGTCTCTCTCTGATTGAAACTTTAATCCACCATTTCACATGTTTTAAAAATCTCATCTTCCCCATTTCTGATTTCAATTCGCAGGCTTTTTCCGATCCCAGCCTCTCTTGGGTAGTTCTTGTTTTGTGATATTTTCTTGAATCTGTAATTTTTTTCTCGGAAATTTTGGTTCTTGCAATTCTGGGTCACTTCGATTTCAGCTTATCTTTCATTTTTCGTTTCTGGGCAATCTGAGATCTCAATTTCTGAAACTGGGTTGTGGTGATTTCGATCCTATTTGATTGTTTTCTTTCGAATTTCAATCCCAAGGCAATGTCAGAGGGCTACGCAATCGAGCTTTACTTCGATCCAGCCCTCGAAAACCAGGTCTTGAAGGCTTGGAACGTGTTCGCCCGCCGTCAGATTAGTACCCAGCTTATCGAAATGGAATCACGACCTCACATCACCCTCTTCTCAAGTCCCTTTATCGAACCCGCCAAGCTCGAAAACGTGATCAGAACCTTCGCTTCCAAGCAAGAGCCTCTGGCCTTGTCTTTCTCTTCGATCGGGAGCCTCCCAAATGACAGCAACGTCCTGTTTCTGTCGCCAACTCCGTCGGTTTCGTTGCTGCAGTTTCAGTCCCAATTGTGTGAGGCAATGAAGAAAGAAGGTGTGGAAATTGGGGAGGAGTATCGCACTGACTGCTGGGTTCCTTACTGTGCTGTTGCTCAGGAAGTACCCAAGACTCGAATGGCGGAGGCATTCTGCGTGTTGCGGGACTTGAAGTTGCCGGTTGCAGGGTATGCCATGGATATTGGATTGGTGGAGTTTTCGCCGGTTCGCGAGCTGTTCTCGTTTGTGCTAGGTAACACAGTGGAAGCATGAGATTTCAGAGCAATGCTTATGTGTTAATCTAAAGTTTTAGTTGTTGTCTAATGAATATGTGTTACCTTTTGATGTTAGTTTAGATTACTGCCTATTGTGCTACTTAGTGTAGTTACAGTTACAGATTTTGAATTTTGTTCATGTTGATTGACATAATTAAAACTGTTCCAAAATTATCCGAGCTTGCGTTGCATTTGAGTATTGATTCGACTAGTGAACATCTTATTATGTTGGCTTTAATCTTTAGACCATATCAAAGATGCTAAATTTGATCAATAGTGTGCCGGTTCCCAGTGGTTTAGGTTATCAATTTCTACTGGCGTATGTGTCAGCCGTTAAAGTTTTTTTCTGATGTAGCCTTATGAAGGATATCTTCCATAGACTGATTAGATCATGTATATTTGAATAACTTGGACCCTATGCCCCAAGCCGGTTAGTTGTCGACCTTGCTTTACTAGTTATCTAGAGCCTTGGTTTTTTGAGCTCTTTAAATTCTCGCTTTCATCTGCTGAAGGCATGCGTGCGATATGTGTGCACTGCAGATATTTGTTAGACTACTCTCGTATTTGTAATGCTTCTACTCTTATAATTTGAAACTCATTGCATAGTTTTAAATTTTCATTTTCTGATTGTGCACTCTGTTATGAAACAAGGCTGGTCCTGTGTCAATTAACCGTCGATCCTTAGTATCGGTTTGGAATTTTTTGTTTCAGATAATTCTGAAACCTATCTGCTTCAACAATCTAGCTATGGTTTGTGGTAATCATACTTCTCAGACTCTTTCCTCTGTGTGATTGAGCCAAGAGTTCTTCTATGGCTTTGCTGTACTGTTGACTGAAATTGGCCTTCCGTTTGTGTGCATGACTGTGTGTGTAAAGCATCTCTGAATCTCCGTTGTTATGTAGGATCTCTTTTCGCATGTTTACCAAATTTCGGGTGCATGTTTTATGTCTGATTTGAAAGGATACCTTGGCTTCCCAAAATCTGCTGAATATTTGGGAAAGTTTATAAACGTGTTAGATCAGTCTGCTTTGAATCCTTGTTTTCCTTTAATCTACTGTGGGGTTCGGAGAAGGAAGAAGGATTGCGAAAAAAGCCCCTCTTTTGCTATGTATAGAGGTACTCGATTTAACATATGTTAATTATGAAAGAATGTAGGGATTTGAAATTTATGTCCTGGGTTATGTATGCTTCCGTCGAGGATTAACCTTCTCGGAGTTTGGTGTCCATGTCACTAGTTACTCGTCGGAAAACACTAGGACTCCAGCTTACTTGTTGATTGGAGCTGGGAAGTTACAGTGATAGTACTATGAGGAATAGCTCTACGTTAAGTTATAGAACGTAAGTATGGTATATAGGATAGAGCACCGGGGGAGAGATTATATTCGATTAATATTTACTGTACAACTGATTATTATCACAGCACATCGTAAGTATATCTTTAAAAAGCTACAACAGTATCAAATATCAAATTGGCCCTAAGAAACTACGCCAACGCACACAATTGTTATAACCGTCCATCCAATTGTTCCGGTGAACTTCCAGGTACCCGTCCGGTCTCATAAGCATGGCATGGTTACATCTAAAACCCTAAACTTCCTTCTCTGCATCTCCCCTTCTTCTCTTCTGCAGCTATGAGAAATTTGGACCATAAATTTATAAGGGTGAAGTCGTACCGAGGAAGGTACCATGTCCTGAAGTGGTCTTCGGAATCCTTGTATAAGGGATTCCTCCTGCAAGTTATTAGTGTTAATATCGTAGTTCATTGAAGAACCCGCACATAAAAGTATACATAACTGGGTTAATTAGGTCGGTTGGTCAAGATAATATGTCTGTTTCCTTACATCTGATAACGGCCATTTTCTTACCTCAAACGATTTCCTAAAATGTATTTGGATCGAACCACGGAAGCTCGCAGTTGTCCGGCTTCCATTTCCAGTTCTGAAAACCCTTGTCCATCCTACCATATTTGAAACAATTCCTTGATTCAGGAACAGTGAGTGACACAGCTTGTATTGGTGTAGATTGGCCCTCTCAGATCTGGAATCCAGTGACCCTTTAAAAGGTCACACTTCTCCTCTTCTTCTACAAAAACCAAAAATTGCAATCTCTTTTAGAACCCTACCCAAAGAAAATAACAAGCTGTTTGATAACGAATTCGTTTTTTAGTTTTTATTTTTCATTTTTTAGCTAAAGAAAATGTATATTATAAAAGGAGGAACGGAGAAGGGTGAAGAAAGGATGGTGGAAGAAATGGAAAAGGAATAACACACATGACAAAAAATAAAATCCAAAAAAATTGAACTTTCAAGTTTTTGTGTTCATATAAACTCCTTCATTTCTCTTCCTCCTCCCTTTCTCGCACCACCTCCCTTCATTCTTCTCCCTTCACTCCTCACATATATTTTCACTTCATCTCTAGCACAACAAACGAAAACTGAAAATCAAATGGTTACCAAACAGACTCTAAAATAATTCAAATATGAAAATAAAAAAGAACAATTGGGTTTTATTTTCTTTTTGTATGTTTACTTGTTGGTGGTTAGAGCTTAATAACATGATCAAGGCCTTGTTTGGGAAGAATTAGAAAAGGGTTTGGAGAATGGAGTTAGAAGAAGATGAAAATGGTGGCTATGGCTAGACAGGTGAGAAAAGGAGCCAACCTGCTAATGACTCTGTGTGTGAGAGAGAGAGAGAGAGATAGAGAGAGAGAGAGTTAAAACCTCACTCAATCTACACACAGAGATTAGCACAAGACCCGAATTTCGGACATAAACCAGCAACCTACTTACATCTTAACAGAGTATGAATCGTTTCCAAACTCCGAGCACATGTACATGCTTTATACGAAAATTAATTTGACATATCGGTTAAAGATGCTCTTAAATTACTTTGAACAAGAACATCTAGAATTTTTATTTTTATTCAGGCGATATTCGAATATAAACTTCGGAGAGGGAGATTCACTAAGGTCTGATAGTTCTATTAACATTTGTATAACAACCAGCACGGAAAACACTTTTGCTAAAATAAAAGGTCTACATTGGCAAATTGGTAGTAAAAAATCTCAGATTCTGGATACTTAGCAACTTACTTGACTCGACTTGCTATATATATATATATTACAAAAACTTAGAGAATTTCATTTATCAGAACAAATACATACAACTAAACATTACAATAGAGGTGCCAGATGGGTTATGGGTACATATCTCCAGTGACTAAACATTTTGATATGGAGATAAATCCGTCCAAATTGACAACTAAGGAAAACCCCTACTAGGCAACCACATCACAACAACACGAACCATAAGCCATTGGTAAAGATCTGCCACAATGATGGCAGAAGTAACAGACCTTGCACCAAGGCCACAAAAGCTATGGCAAGAACGAGGCTACAAAAGCCATCGCAAGAACGAGGCCACAAACGACTTGTCGAAGCAATACAACACAACCTGCTAAGCTAAAATGAAAAACTACCTAATCTGAGAATGGAACCATCAATCTGCAAGTCTTCGTGGTGAGGACAAAACCACTTCTAGAGGGATCTACAGCAGCCATGGGAGGAGGAACCGCCATAGATCAAGTCAAGTAAGACGGCTTATTCATAGTCAGCGGAGTAGCGCACAACTACCGTGGAAAACGAGCGGTGGGATATGGATCCGACCCACCACAACCATAAATCCGAGCCCAAGCTATATCTCTGAACTAAAATTAATATACGCCCTTGTAATAAAAACAAAGTAAACAAAAATAGGGCATTATTAACTATTAAGATACGAATTTGTATGAATTTTGTTCTAACTAAACCCTAAACACTCAACTAAGAAACTAATCCTCTCTCGTTTCGGATAATCTCCATCAAAAAATGGTTCCAATAATCAACAGGGCCTGGCATGCACCAGTGCACACAGTCGTTGTAACCCTTCATCCACTTGTTTCCCCAGTGATCTCCGGGATGCCCGTCCGGTCGCATAAGCATGGCTCGGGTTATATCCAAAACCCTAAACTTCCTCCCCTCCATCTCCCCTTCTTTTCTTGCTCTTTCTAACTCCTCAACCTGAATGCTCCTCAGCTCCCAATCGAAACGTTTTAAATCAACTTCCCCCTCGCTCAAAGGACTCGTTCTGTTGCAGTATCCCCCGGTGTTCCAAGCCCCGCCCTCAAAATGTGCCGGCGCAAATGTCCTCAACAAGGTCAAGAGGCCTCCCTTGCAGTTTTTGCAATCCTTTATGTACTTGAATGTAGCTCGAAACGCCATGCGCAGGGCGTGGCTGTTGTTGTATTCGGTGACATTAGGTTTGTTACAATAGACACATCCGGTGAGTTTGTCACCTTCGTGTAGGTACATTAGACGAAAAAACCAATGCCCGCCTGAGATTATAGCGTAGTCTAAATCCGGGAGCTGATCTGCCCATACGTCGTCGACCTTGTCTAGTTGCAAATCAAAAACGCCGGATCCTGAACCGTTAACCATCTTCTCTTCTGCAGCTATGAGATATTTGGACCATAATTTCATGAGGGTGAAGTTGTACCGAGGAAAGTACCATGTCCTGAACCGGTCTTCAGAATCCTTGTAAATGTCTTTAGGGTTTTCCTCCTGCAAGATTAATAGGATTAATATTAGGGTTTAGAAGATCCTTGTACATGCTCCTGAAGCGTAATTTATGTATTTGAATAAAGAACTGTTGCATATATGGCATGTCAATATATCAAGGCACTACTAAAATAACCGACCCCAAGCCAAGGCTACTTGCGTTGCGAGGGTCGGCGGGAGGAGGAGAGGAAACATCTATCATAAGCAGTCTTACCTTTATTTTGTAAATAGACTGTTTCTATGACTCAAACTGTATAGCAAGGGTCCTATTTACATGGTATGACAGAACCGTTAATGGGTTGTATGGCTCTGTCCCACCTCGTTATCACCCCTAGTTTGTGGACGGTTAAGCACACCTAATTAAGTACCTTATAAACTACCAACGTAAGAATTAGTGGACATTGTTGCAAAGATAGTATCCCCTCTAAACTATAAACCACTACGATTGCTTGTCATCACTCCAAAAATTAGACGAGCACGAAAGGTAATGAGATGCATATATGGCATCTGTGGCACTGTGACACTGTGACATTGCTTCAAATCATAAAGCACCAAGCTTAGTAAAGTTGTCACAATGTTCCTGAACACTTTAATTTGCGGGATGAGATTCAAACTCGAGTACAAAGGAAACAAATACACTGTTCTAATCAACTGACCTCATCCACATCTGCAAACTATTATTTCTATTATGAGTTTATTTGGAAATGCTTTTAAAATGGCTGAAAACGTTTTTGGTGAAAACACCTTTCGAAATCATTGTTAGTAAAAATGCAAGTGAATCCTGAAAAAGCATTGCATGAAACACGTTAAATGTTTTTGGAACCCAAAAACACTTTATTTGAAAACGTCTTCAATCATTTTAAAGCAATTCCAAACAAACAATATTTCAGTGAAATCACATGTTACCCTCATTTTATATTTACAAATCTGAATCCAATAATTGAAAATTTTAAGGTTTGACTTCAAGAATAACTTAATGAGCAAAATACTTTGTGTCGCGGTCGATGTCATTTATTATGTCATGAATGGTTTACGTGTACAACATCGTTGCAAATTTATATTGTTTAATGTTTCTCCACTGGTATTTTTCGTCAGCCAAACAAACTTTGGTGCATGTGTACCGCCCCGCATGTTCTACTCGTTTTTCAGTTTGACTTTACTGACAGAACAGTCAGATTGTCACCACCAACCACTTAAAAACAATAAATAAATAGGGTTGCAATGCTAAGTCACTCAGTATACGAGTTTTACGCAGGATTTAACCGTTGTAACATCCATTAAATCCTTATATGCAAAACAGTGGTGGAGTCAGGATTTCATGTGTAGGAGGGTTTTTTACATACATATTCAATAGAGAGAACTAAAAAAGTTGCACAATTCCAAAAATCCAAATAACATCTTACTTCAAAGTGAAGAGAAATACCACCATAACGTACTATTGAATGGCTTAAAATACAAGTTAAAACCAAAAGAAAGCTAATAGAATAAGGAGGGGAAGTAAAGACTGCATGGCAATGAGAGGGGTTGAGAGAAAGGCCTAGCCTAGAACGGAAAGAATTTGGATTGAAAACACACTTGAATTTTAAAAGTATTAAACTGATAAGTAGCATTAGCATCTATTAGAATAGCAAGAAAAAAAAAGGCAGAATGGGCCAGGAACCATTCTAGTCCCTTAGTGGTTTCGTCACGGATGCAAAATCTAAACCGTTAATTTTTTAGACCCATTCAATGTTACGTACTGTAGAAAAAATTGCACAGGAAAACAATAATCAGTGGCAATTTGAATTGCTGCTACATACCTTTTGTTTTCCTGTTACATTGAATCCAATCAAGCCCTTAATTAGCAATATTATTCTCCTATGCCAATTAGGCTAATTAAATTGATATAAAATCAAATATTACGCTAATTAAATGCCAAATTTATTACCATGACAAGCGATAACAACTAAGCAAACAAAATTAGTAAAAGTATTTTGTTGTGAAATTTTTATCGAATTATTCTTGCATAAGTTTTAGATTTCAAGGACACATAAAACTGGCACACTAAAAAATAAAACAGAAGGATCATACAGAAATCGAAGATGTTGATTAGGCCGGCTGGCCAAGACATTACACCGAGTTAGAAGTTTTGTTCCGTCTGAAATCTGATTCAAATCCAATATAGCACCTATGGGTACATAAGAAATGTATTGAATCGATTCTTTTTAATGAATAGATCCGATCGCAACTTCGAATATGAATTCAAAGGGATCAAATAGGAAATGATACTCTGAATCATAGAACTATAATGAAATATACGATCAACCAACATTTATCAAATTTGAAAAAGAGTCAGAAGAAATGGTTCGATCGTCTTATTTTTATTTCTCGAACCGAGAGATCCATGAATCGGGATCCTAATGCATATAGATACAAATGGATCCAAGTATAAATTAGAGTAATTTATAATATCAGCGTAAAAAAACATATATCAAATCCAATATCAAAAAATGAACTGACCTGTGACAAGAGGCAGAGAAGAGACTCGACATGGTTCCTCGCGACCGAGTCGCCGACGAACGCCATTCTCTTTCCCCGAACAATTTCCAAAAACGTTTTCGGATCAAACCGCGGAAGCTCACACTTGTCCGGTTTCCATCTCCAGTTCAGAAAATCACTGTCCCTCCTCCCGTTTCTGAAACAATTTTTCGATTCCGGAATCGTGGCGCAGCTCGAATTCGTGTACATTGCTCCTCTCGAATCCGGAATCCACTGCCCCTTAAACAAATCACACTCCTCCTTCTTCTCTACAAAATCCAAAAAACAAAAACCAAACTTTTCAGAAAATGATCCAAAAACTATTTAAAAAAAAAAAGAATTGGATTTTGTTTTGTTTGTAACAAGAAAGAGTTACTTGGTGGGGGGAGGAGCTTGATGGTAGTGTGATCAGGGGCTTGATGGTCTTTTTGTGCTGCATGAATGGATGCCTGGTTTGGAAGAGAATTGAGATTGTTAAGGGCCTGTTCGGGAGAAATTAAAAAAGGGTTTGGAGAATAGAATAGGAAGAAGCTGAAAATGGTGCATGTGGCTAGAAATGTGACAAAGAAAGGAGCCAATCTGCTCAGACCATCATGGTCTCTCACCCTTTTGGGATAGTTGTGGGATTTTTCTGGGAAAAAGGTACAAAGACTCATGACTGCCTCAAACAGACAGAAGAGAGAGAAAGTAGAGAGAGAGAGGGGGGAGAGAGAGAGAGAGAGAGAGAGTCTATGAAGAAGAAATTATAAGGGGTAGAGAGTGCAGATTCTGCAACTCCATCATTGGGAGTAAAGGGATTGTGCCTTGCGTGAGACAGTGAGAGAGCCTCTACTTTCCTTTGCTTTCCTTTCTTTTGAGCTATTTATATAATACACCCTCAGTTTTAGGTCAATGTCAAAAATCACTCAACGTTTTAATGTTTGTTACGTCAGTTTTTTACACATTGCGCCCTAAAGTATTAAAAGTTTCACAATTCAAGTTATTCTTGTGTTCGGCCAAAACCAGGCAAGAGAATAACTGGTCCACGACATAGTCCGATTGTATTTTACAAGGGAGCTCCATACATACTACGTATCCAGTTTACGAGCACATAGACTATAAGATAGAAGAATGACTTGAATTGTTAACGTTAACACTTCGAGTAGTAACATCAAGAAATTGAAAGATTGTCACTTGTAAAAAAACGATTTTATCTAAAATGGGTCCTAAGATTAGCATAACTCTTCATTTTGATCCCTGAAATTTGAAATCGATATAAATAATCCCTGAGTTTGTCTACCATAAATCATTTTGGTCATTTCGTGAAAATTCTCCATTAAATACGGACCCAAATAACAAAATTACCCTCAATTTATGTCAAATCATTTTGACCCGTTGTTTATTAAATTGAGGGTATTTTTGTTATTTTGGTCCATATTTAACATAATTTTTTACAGAATGACCAAAATGATTGATAATGGACAAACTCAGTGACTACTTCTATCGATTTCACATCCCAATAACCAAAATGAAGAGTTATACCAATTTCAGAACCATTCTCGCTAAAAAAACCAACGAAAAATAGTAAGGGTGTGCTTTGTAATTAGGGGCATTTAAGAAATCAGAGATGGGAGATGTGACATTGAAACACGCGGCAAGCCATGCAAATGAGTAACTAAAATGACGAGAGAGAGAGAGAGAGAGAGCATGCATGCATGTGAATTTACTAATTGACCAGTATACTCGGCGGAATCTAATCGACTGGCTCGGAGTCTTCGGATGGAAGAATGATGAATCAGTGTTCCCTACGTGGCAAAAACCCAGTTGAGCTTTCTGAGTTCCATATGACCCTCCTCCATGTAACCCTCCTCCATAAAAGGCGGTCGGAAGTTTTGAAAATTGTTGTGGTTCAAGACTGGGTCTATGTCCATCCGGTGTTGTTGCATTTGTATGGAATACAATGAGGTAACATCTAATCAACGGAATCATATTTTTATTCTAACTCTTTGTTTATGAACAATGTTATTATTCTAATCTAGATCGATTAAGACGATTTGAAGAGTTTAAACTTGAGACTCGCAGAGTTGGAGAAGGCGTTATCCTCCAGAGCATCTACCACATGCATTTTTGGAGCATCTCCAACCGAATATTCAAATTCAAGGTGGATTGGCATGTAACACAATTTGAAGACATGTAAGAAGCTCCAACGAAGTGTCATTCTTACGTGAATTGGCATCAAAATTGACAACAGATAAAGATGCTACATTTTTTATTTTTTTTTATAAATAGTAGCAAACACCCTTGATGCCAATCCACGGTAACCCAAAACGAAACGACATGAAACGTTAATCCTACATGAAGTAAAACGGCAAGTAGGCTTTGGGTCGAGACTTAACGGGTCTGGTATTTTATCTGGTCAACCCCAGTGGCGGATCCAGGAAATAATGTTTAGGGGGTCAATAAGGATAGCGCGCGCAGCGCGAAATTTTTTTTTAGCCTCGTTTGGTACTTCGGACTATACTGACTATTTCAGTCGGATAGGATAAATAGTCGTCGGATAGTACTGACTAAATTAGTCGGGCGTTTGGTGCACTGTCGGATTAATCTGTGCATGGAACAATAATAAATTTTTTTAATAATTTTTAACAAAATAATTGGTGTTAAAATGAAAAAAAAAAAGGAGAATACTAATGTTAATAATTCACAATTTCACAATTCCCTGGGCCAAAACAACGTCGTTTTGCCCAGGTTCGTTTTAAAAAAAAAAGACCCGCGCGGGCTCCTTCTTCTTCAACCTGCAGCAAGGCTGCCTTCTTTCTTCTTTCAAACATTCTGTCGAACAAGTGGTGTGCAGCTCCAAGCTCCTTCTTCTTCAACCTGCAGCAAGGCTGCCTTCTTTCTTCTTTCAAACATTCCGTCGAACAAGTGGTGTGCAGCTCCAAGAGGTCGCACCAGCAGCTCCAAGAGGTCGCACCAGCAGCTCCAAGGGACCTCTAAGGTTATTTCCATGGCTTCCAAGAGGTCGTGCGACCCCATTGACCCCACTGTGGATCCGCCTCTGGTCAACCCTTTAAGTACCTGTTAAACGATAAATTGATTCAAGTCTACACGCAGGTAACCCGTTGCAAGTTTCAATCCATTAAACTAAAGTCCTGGCTTTCTCAATCTCTCTCTCAATTTATGTATCATGTAATTGTAGTGCTTGATAAAATAATTGTAGTTGTATTATTCATAACTAAGTAAAACGGTACAGGTCTGGTAATCTATTAAATTTAATATGTCGAGTTTGAGATTGAAATTTGAAACTCATTAAGACAGCAAGTTTGACACAAAAATAACACGAACATGCTAGTGTAACAAATAGATTACTATGCAAGGCCTAATAAATGACCAATTATAAAGCAAGAAAACAAGTTTCAATCGTACGTTGAGCCCTGAAATCACGCCAACATAATTGGCTGGTTGATTTCACCATTTAATATTTGGCACATTAGCTAATTGGTCAGCGGTCTGACCCTTGGATTTTTGGGCTACGATATCACCGACATTCTACAAGTGAATCCCAAAGTTGACATTGTCCCTCCTCCCTCCTAGAAGGCGGAAAAGGATTCATTTTCCTAGAAATCTCGTGATCTCATCCGTTTATTATATATGTTGCGATCAATTTTCATTAAGTACTATTTATATTTAATTTTAAATTTTAAAATGATTTCTAACCACACGATGTACGATGAACATATAAGATAACAGGATTCCTAGGATTCCTAAGAAAATGATCCTCACCGGATCCTTTTCCTTAGGCTACATGCAAAAAGACTATTTTATCCCTTGACAGTCCCTCCTGGCCCACTTTGCTAATCTTTTGTTTTGGGCACTTCGATTCAATCGCATGTGGTGGTCCATCCGAAACCTTAACTGTTCATACGACGAGACAGAAGTGGCTACTTTTGTGCAACTAAACAAAAGCGACATGTGCTTTGTTAAATTTGTAACCCCACTCCCGGACATGGTCATAAGAAACCTTCATTGGTTCTTCAGAGACTTGTTCTTAAAAGCTACTACTTTAACTCTGAAACACGACAAGTGCGTCTGATACTGAAAGTTCCCTTACTTTTTACGAAAATTCCGATGTCCTTGGATGTTTTTACGACGAAAATTCTACCGTGCTCCTAGACTCCGATGCATGACATCCACCGCATGATTGAATGGCTCAATTTAATAACTTTGGAAACATTTTCCGGCACAGAAGTGCCGAAGAGGCAATATGTCGATACATGAATCTGAATGACTTGTACAACCCTACGAGGCTGCAAACGGCGTGATTGCATAATGACTTGCACAACTAGCAAAACGATCCAAATTCCAAACAAGTGATTCTCCGGCGAACAGAAAAAGAATCGACGAAAAATTACGATTATATCAGAAAATGTGGTGCGCTCAGCGCTGCATACTCATGACGGAATTGAATTGTTCAACTCAGAAACAACAGGCCAACATTGTTACACAAATTTAGGTGTAAATAATCACTAGAATGTCCAACGATGCAGTGCAAGATAAAAAAAATGAGCTAACTGCACCTTCACCGTCTACCCATAATCTTTACGATTCCGCTGAAACCAGAGCTACTGAAGTCGTACGACAGTTGCCAGGATTACATTTCACAGTGTATGTAAAAGAAGATAAAACAAGTAAACGAAAACCCTGTCGGCGGCATCATCGAAATTTAACAACAGGGTCAAAAGGCATTTCATAATATAAATGAATCAAATGCGGCAAAAGTGAAGTTTCTGTCCAACAATCTCTAGGTTTGCCAAAAAGATCCCGACGACTCTGGTTATAACTTATAATACAACGGGAAAAAGAAAAAAAACACAACACGGTGACGGCCTGTGCAAATTTCAATAACCAGAATGTGACAATATAACAAAATTCGGCAGTCCTGACTAGGTAATAACTATATATGTAACAACTGGAGAAGGAAAAAAAATTAATGACAGAATACAAGCCGACCCCGGCCTGGCCTGGGAGGTTCATACAACCAATCTCCCCAAAGAATACAATCTGAGTAAGGATCGGGATTGCAGTGTGTACCTGAACGAGCGAGCACAAGTCCAAACATTGAGCACCAATGTCACAGCTTTAGGCAGCGTATAGAGGATGCTTTTCAAGAGTTAGATATCTACACAGAAAAACTTGTCTGCAGTGGCCATCAGAGCAGATTCAGTTAAAAGAACTGCTTCCAGGACCCCAGGGGTTTCCAAAGTTAGAGATGGGACGGACTGGTGTTCCATGCAATGAACGCCTCCTTTAGCATTTTTTACTGTTCAAGCAAACAACTTGTCAACTCCTGTAAGTTTCCAATGCAAAACACCCCGATGTGCTGCAAGAAAGAAACAAGAAAGCTTCATCAAGAAGAGAATGTTCAATGAAATTTCACAGAAGAGTTTTGTTTGATATCATATTACAAACCAAAAACCCAACCAACAAAAGCAGGTGGAAAATCAATTTCAATTTTCCTTTTATTATGATGGCAACTCAGCTTGCAAATTACAAGTTGCAGTGAAGACAAGGTCATATGCCCCGCTAGTCATTCAGGATTAGACTATAGTTTTTCATATGGAGAAATTCCGAATAAACAAATTAAGGATTTTACTGAAAAAGTTGCAATTCATGAAAAATAAATATTAAAAGAAACTTTTGCAGGATCAACTCCAAAGCTTCCAAAGTGAGAACAAATCATTAATTTAACTGATTGTAATCAAATGGAGAAAGGTATCATTAGAGATGAATATCATCAATCCAATTTCATGACTGCAGTAGTGACTAGTGACACAATCCAAGGGTTTCCTTACTTGTCCAAGGCAATAAAGAATCTGAATACAATAATTTGAAAAGGCTACAAAAGCTCACCACGCCTTGACAGGTTTACCGCATTGTGCCATAATTCTACTGCCATGAAGGCTGCTTATAGCCAATTCGATCAACAGCATCCAACCCACTATCAGGTTCCTTTCTCTTCAATGCACCTCCCACCGCACCTCCCACCTGAAACAACTTTAACTGATCCTCTACCAGGGCTTGCGAACTGGGAACAGAAAGCTGTCTCATTCCTGAAGGCAACCTTTCAGCTCTCCGTTCTGTTTCTGCAGCTCCAGGCCCAGCATTAAGGTCAAGACCATGACTACCCCATTTCCTACCATCAAGGCCAACATTACTGCTACCACCAGGAAGGCTCATAATATAGGGTCGAGGGTAAGAGGATGAAACTACGCCACCCGGTCCCACCATCTGGGAGGGCATGCTGGGGAAGCAAAGTGCTCCGCCAGATGATGAATCCATATATGCAGCAGAACCAGAAAAGGAGTTCGATGACAGAGGAAAACTGGTTTCAAAAGGAAACCCTGGATATTGAAATGTAGTAGCAGGAGGAAATGGCACTGCAGTTGAGGATGAATGAGCAGGCACCCTGTAGATTTCAGGAACAAATGAGGCATTACCAGTGGGAGGACACACAATTCTCTGAGACCCAGCAGGAGCACCATAACTCTGCTCACCCCTGCCAGGAAACATGGGAGGGACTGTGATGGCAGAATATGAGTTTCCTTGAGGAAACCATGCCGAGAAGTTCCCAAAATCAGGACTGTTTATTCTTAAATTAGAAACAGGAGTACTAAGCGGCATGCTAGTTTTTAAATGCTGGGCGCACGGAGCTGTGTCAGTGCCCACTTCATCAAGGCCTGGCCCATTGTTTAAATCAAAGTCTCTAGAGTCGTTGACCCCACCATTAGATAGTCCACCAGATAATGATGACCTACTTGGTAAGGGAGGTATATCCAACCTGCAACTGTTGCTTACAAGCAGCCCAACATCAGGACTCTCATCCACTCTATTCAAATCAAGATCAAGCCCTCCCGAGCCACGATCACGAGTATCTGACTTGAAACCCATTACATGAGCAGAGTTTTGGACAACTTCCTCATAAACTCTCTGATCAGGCACATTCAAGTCAAAGTCCAATGGAGGGCGGACTTGTTTGCTGGAAGCAGTATCAACAATAGGTGCATCTGTTGCATTGACTGATACTTCCACATTCCTTCGGGGTTCTGCAGGTCGGAATGCGCTGGTAGTTGAAGATCCTTTCCATCCAAGTTCACCCGTACTCCGCATCAGGTTTTCAGGAGGTACAAATGAACCTTTGGCAGGCGCAACTACAGTAATTGATGCTGGGAAGCTCCCTGACACAGAAGACATTTGAAAAGGTAAAGGGCAAGGAAAATGAACAGAGGACGAAGTTCCAGGATCTCCTGCTTTAACAAACTCTGGTTGGCTCCCATCATCAACAGGAAAGCCCTCATTCAAATCAAAGTCCAGCTTTACAGCAGTATCTGACCCCAAGGAATTCACACATGAAACTTGCCGTTCCTCTGTCCCCCTTGATTCAATAACTTCTGGCTTACACTTACTAGACTTGTCATGCTGCTCATTTTCTTTAACAGGTATTGACGGTGACTCTGCCTTGGAAACATGTAGATCGGAACAGTCAACAAAAGCCTCATTTCTTTCTGTAGCATCCCGAGCAAAATCTCTGCTGTCCTCCGGATCTGGCACAGAAATATCCCGTGTCTCTTTTCCTGTTTGTGTAGTGCGACCAGCAGCCTTAATGTCATCTGTCTGTTCACCCTTAGACTCCACATGTAAAGTGTTTCCAGAGCCCGAACAAAGAACAGCTTCCTCACTCTTCCCCTCTTTGGACTCTGAGTGATTTCCTGCTACAGCGGATGGTTTCTGCTCTGTCAGTAGAGCACTATTTGAATCCTTTTTTACATCATGGTTCTCACCAGCCACTTGAGAGGATGAGCAAGTAGATATTCCAATGTCCTGTTCAACTTTTACACTCCCGGAGGCTGCTTCAGATACAACTGGTGTACTGCTCCCGACAGTTCTTTCATCTGCACAAAAAACAAACAAATCTTCGTCAGAAAAGGAAGACAACAATTTTATTTTAGAGTCAGAAAGGTTGAGCCTGTTACCATTCGGAGTCCTCAATTTTCCTTGTTCATGAGACTGGTTAGATCCTTCAGCCTCCAAATGACCCTCTTTTCTAGCACATGAAGGTGGCTCCGATGCTGAAGCATCACATGACTCACCAGGCTTGACATCACCCCTCAAGGACTGACCATCGCTATTTTGTTGCTTATTTGAGGAACAATTCAAATTTGCATTACACTCTGCTGGTTTATCCCCGCCCCCATATGAAGCAACTTTAACATCAAAACCATTAGTTGGCAGGTGGGTAAGAGAGTGTCTTGCTTCACTCTTACATCGCAATGAGTCAAGAGCACTGCCCAGCTCGGTTGCACCACTATTGACCCCTCCATTAGGTTGACATTGGATGTCAGCAGTTTCTTTGCCCACTGATTTCAACTTAGCATCATTTTCTGAGAATGATTCCTCGCGCACAGGAGAATTCCTCCCAGGAGAACCTGATGGTGACACATTCTCAGATTTGGACATTTCTCCAGCAGCCACACTAGCTAGCAAATTCATCCCAACATCATCACTAGGTGAAGCAGTACCACTACCCTCAGAAAACTTCACACAGCTTTCAATTAAAGCGTTCATGGAGCTTAACGATGCTTCATACGATTTTCCTGTCCTTGAAATGACTTTTGACGAGGAACCAGTAGCCTTTGATGCTTCTGTTCGTTTTTCACCATCTTCACCAGCCCTATTTTGTTCACTGCCTAGAGGTAGCACATTGCCATCTTCAGAACCCGACAATCCCTCCTTGCTGTGAAATGCATCTGAATTCACATCTGATATTCTATTACCGTGCAAGGCATCGCTTCTGTGCTTATATTTTTGGTCATGGTTGTCATGCTTTTCTGCAGGAGGAGACGCTCTGTTAACAGGATCTTCAAAAGAACATCCTGAGGCACCTCGAGCAGGACTGCGACCAGTGTTTGGCAATCTGACAATCAGTCGGTTATTTCCATGGTCAATCATGGGCGCTTCAGGATGCTTCTCATAGGATATTCCAACTGTTGAAGCCTTTTCAGAAGTCAAACTTCTACTAAGGGTACACGCTTTTCCTGGCCCTGTTTCCTTCTTAACTCCTGAGGCAGGAGACCCATGAACGCCATTGCTTGATTTCCGACGGCGAGAACCACTGCCAGAAATTTTGCTCGCACTAACTGAACCGGCAGATGAGCTCCTTGCATCTTCCCTATATAAAGAACCCACATTCCTCGCATGATCACTTGACTGGCTGTTGTTCTGAGACTGGCTAGAACTGCTGCTCCTTTCCTCCTTAATTGGTGTCAATGGAAGATCTGAAGTTCCAGCACCTAACGTTCTGAAATTCTGATCCTTTGAGAGATTTCCAGATGATATACTCAACAATTTCGTTGACCCAGGTGAACCAGAAGATTTTGAAACTGTTTCTCCAGAGCCAAGTTTAATCTGAGGAGTTTTAGACACAGAAGGTTGCATAGTAGAGCTTTTTGAGCCAACCTCAGAGGAACTTCCAGTCTTTCTGCTCCCAGCTTGAGAAACTTCTGAAGATGCATGCTTCGTAGGCCACGAAACACCACCACGACTAGATCCAGTCTTTGTCTCATTCAAATTCATCTCAGCTTCAACACGTTTCTTCCACATATCAACTAAACTCTTAGCTTTCTTCTGGATTTCAGAGTTTCTGTAACTACGTAAAGTATTCACAGACTTGCCAACATTACAAGACTGCAGCGCATGAAGATTCACGGGAACCTTCTCCAGTGCACGAAGCAAAGCAAAAAGAAATTCATCAACAGATTTATCACTTTCTTTTGGGCTACTACCATCACCAAGTTTTCCCTTGTGAACTTCTTGGAGCCATTCATCCAATACACACAAACCCTTGCATTGTATAAATTGCCCAAGGCAATCCAACCTATCAGTAACTGCTATCACATCAACAAGCATTATTCGGCCAGCCAAATCTATTTTCTTGTCAGCACTTTCAGCTTCCATAAGTTGGACAAACTTCTCAACGCTGTCTATGTCTAGTAGACCTCCTTTGTCCGTTATTTTTTCAAGCTCAGACTTTAGCATATTTTCAGGTCTGGACTGACCAGACTCTCCATCCTCTGTTTTAACTAAACATTCTCGTTTGGCAGCAGGTTCGGAACCCTGATCTCCTCGTTCCCTCTTTTTTCCTTTAACCTGTGAAGAAAAGGGGGATGTGCTATTCTGTAAACTATCTGAACCAGATTTTATCTGTGGTGTTGATGACGAAGTATTCAAGGGTTTCGGAGAACGTCCTCCCGACTGCACTGCCCCATGCATTTCTAGTCTTGTCTTGTCTAATAGCTGATCTACTTCTTCCTGTCGTTCCTGTGGTAAAAAGAATAATCACTACAAATCTAATAATCATGAGCATACAAATGTGAGACAATGAATAAATTTAAATAGTCAAAACTCACATTAATATAGTCTTTGTCAGTTAACCACCATAAACAATTGTTCTCAGTATCATACACTCGTCTGCACACAAATGAGGATATCCCTGAAGGAAGTTCAACACCTTTACGAAGGAATGCGACTTTACACAGATGGAGTAACGATGCAGCAGGTATCTCATCCTTGTGAAAGGAGTAAAAGACCTCGTTTGGGGCAGCTTCTAGCGAGACCCCTTTGGAAAGCTTTACATCAGCAGGTCGATAAAGCCAACTTACACCTAAACATAGGCGTTCCTCCTTGTCTAATATTAGCCTACGAATTATTCCAATAAAAGGTAGGGAATCCTGGGGTGGCTTGAAAAGTGCACAGTCACCGACACAAATTTTGCGACCATCCTATACAACAAGGGAAAATTTTCATCAAGCTTAAAAAATATGAAGTAAAGTTTGACTGTATTTAGATATAATAGAAATCATACAGAACTATGGATAGGCAAGAGAGCGTGAACATGTATTCAGCAAACAGCACTAGAAAACATATATTCAGCAATATGGAAGCATCAGGACTAATAGAAATGAAGGCAATTCCAAACAAAAAACATAAATAACTCTCAAACAAATGATAAATTTTAACACAAAGGGAAGGTGTTGAAATATGAAGTAAAGTTTGACTGTATTTAGATACAATAGAAATCGTACAGAACTATGGATAGGCAAGAGAGGGTGAACATGTATTCAGCAATATGGAAGCATCAGGACTAATAGAAATGAAGGTCTCCAAACAAAAAACATAGATGACTCTCAAACAAACGATAAATTTCAACACACAGGGACGGTGATTAAATCATTACTCCCAATCAGGTAAAATATAACTAAGTTTCCATAAAGTTTTTTTACGAGACTGAAACCAAGCTAATTCTAAAGAACAGACAATCTGAAACTAACAGGAAACTTACATGAGAAAATATAATTCCAAAGCAAAATACTCAGGAGACTTGCTCTCGATCAATTACGTTCTTTGAGAATCAAAGAGAGAGAAAAACAGAGCCAAAAAGAAAAATCACGCTTTCTTTGTCAATTAAGTATATCATGTTCAAGAACAAGATTTCAATCTAAGCAAGCACAAAGCGAACAATTCTAAACACGGAATCGGATAGGAAGTGGTAAACAAAATTCAAACCCAACAAATTCAACTATGAGATAAACAGGACAGACATATGAAGTCCCTGTGATAGAGGAATACATGAATTCACCATATACACATATAAATGGTATAATTTAACCGTATAAAAAAGTTTGTTTCTTCCTATCAAAAAAGAACCAGATAATCGAAAGATGGAAAACCAAAAAGAAAATGAATACCCAATACCCAATTGGAGGGCAAATTAACCCAGTAAAATCAACACCCACGAAAATTCAATAAACCGAAAGAGGAATTTCACCAAAGGAACGGTATAATAAAATCCAAAACAGGGATAATTCATACTCACCGCAACAAAAGCACAATAAAAAATCTCATGGTAATCGAAAACCAGCAGAAATTGACAAAAAAAAATACCAAAAACGAAACAAAATCGCTCGGGGAAAGTGAAAAAAATATACTTTGCAGAAGGAATCGGATGCGGTAGAGGGGTCGGAAGCTACAGTCGTGGCGTTGGAATAAGGGACAGGCCACATGTGCCGACGCCGTTTCGACTTCTCAGCTGGCGACCCATGTATAGCCCTCCATCTCGGTTTTCAATTCGCGAGCAATCGATCCCACAATCGTCCGCCTTGAGATGAAACATCAATCCGGAGTCGAATTCAACAGCAGGAACCCTAGATTCGCGAAAATCGAACGGGGGGACAAAACCCTAGATCAAGCCCCGGATCTTCGATTGGATGAGGGTCGAAACGATTCGGGAAGTCTAGGGCTTAGGTGGCAGGGATTCAACCATGGGTCGGGTCAGAGAGATTTGGGGGGTTTGGGATCGAGAAGGAAGGAAGGTAATTCAATTGGCGAAATCCAGAGAGAGATTTCGGGCGAGGAGCTCGCGATGAGAGAGAAAGCAAGGAGAGAGAGAGAGAGAGAGAGAGAGAGAGAGAGAGAGAGAGAGAATTGGACGTTGGTGCGCAAGACGAAACGGAGAAGCAGGTGTGGGGAGAAAAGAAGAGGAAATGGTTTGGGGCTAAGAAATTGCCAGTGTTGCCAAGGTAAAGCTTGATGGAGACAGGAACGACGACGTCGTTTGTGGGATTTGCACAAGGTTTTTTTTTTTTTTGGTCGGAATTTTTTAAAAGAGTTAAACGTCCTTTTTGAGAGCCGGAAAGACTCATAGAGATATTTCAACATTCCCATTGCCACAGTCAAGCAGACTCACTAGCTTGGAACCTGTACCAGGACCTCCTGGTTTTGTGTATTTTAGGAGCCGAAATTCGCGCTTTTACCACTGGACCACTTGTTATGATATATGATAATTCCAACAATGTCTTTTTTATTTTTCTAGCACTATTTTATTATATTAATCAAGTACATAAATGATATTTTATTGTATTAATCAAGTACTTAAATATGAATTAGTGACATTTAGGGGGTGTATTCAATTAGGATTTTTAGAGAGTTTCAGGGAATTTAAATCTATAGAATTTGAGAGAGTTTGAGAGAAAAAAAAAATGAATTCCCAGAGATTTTGAGTGAATTAATTATAACTTTCAGATAATTCACATGAATTGTGAGAGAATTCTTTACATGGGGTTAGAGAATTACAGAGAATTTGATCAACAATTTCTTTTTCTGTACGAGCTAAAATTTCATCCTACTAATACCAAATCGCAATACCAAGTTCACATGCAATGTTTTCAACTAGCTATCAAAGTGAAAGAGGAACCCGATCGATTAATGTCAAAATAAATTAACCATCAAAGTTTTTGAAAAAAGCCTAACAATTTTATATAAACATAACTACTCAAAGCAAAAAGATTTATACAGTGTTCAAACATTGAGCCAATTCCCTACTTCCACATTAGTTGTCACCGTGCCATGTAATTTCATACACACATTAAGCAACTCACGTCAAGCGAAGTCCGAGGTTATATCGCTGCTCTCCAGGTGTTTGCATACTCTACTCCGTAAAAACAATTAATTCTATATTTCTCATCTTTGAATGCTATCACTCACAACATCTGTCCACATATTTGTAGCTATGCCAGCTCTCCATGCATTAGCAATCTGTCGTTGTTGCTCTTGAGTTTGATTACCTAGTTCATCATCATTTTCTTCATCTTCAGATTCATCATCTTCTTGTTCGATTGGAAATTCATCAGAACGACACTCCTTGCGAAGAAAGTTGTGCAACCCTGCACAAGCTAACATTAACTCTGCTTGTGTTTTAATTGGAAATGGAGGTGCAGACTTAAAAATTGTGAATCGAGATTTAAATACACCAAATATCCTCTCCACTACGTTTCTCAAGGAAGCATGTCGAAGATTGAACAACTCATTCGCATTTACGGGGTCACGATCGTTACCGGCAAAATCTTGGAGATGATATCGAACACCTCGAAACGGAGCTAAAAATTGACGACGATTTGCAAATCCACAATCCACTAGAAAAAATTTACCTAAAATTAAAACACATAAACTTATTATTTATGGTACATCCTAGTGTAAATAAATAAATAAATAATTGAATACAAACCTTCTGGCACTTTAAGTCCGTTCCTCCTTGATACAGCATCATGTAATAGTTTGGAGTCATGAGCTGAACCCTCCCATCCGCTAAGAATATATATGAATTCCAAATCAAAGTTACAAGCAGCTAATACATTTTGTGATATTTTACCATGACGATCACGATAGCTAGCTACTTCGGGTCCCGATACCATTGCTGGTATATGTGTTCCATCAATAGCTCCAACACAATCCTAAAATAATTATAAGAGTTAATACATAGCTAAGAATATGTTTATGAAACCAGTTTAATCAGGACATGGTTAAGATAAGTACTAATTACTAACCTTAAAATAAGGGTAAAATCTTGTACTTTCTCTTATTTTAGTTGGCACCGTGGATCTAGGTTGGACCATCAAATCTGGTGCAATTGTGTTCAAGGCCTTCAAAACGTTGTTGAAATTTTTGCTTGTTGTAAAATGTGACCGCCGAAATGTGTCCCGAGTTTGGCAATATCGAGAATTTTGACCAATAGTGAGTAGAAATGTAGCAACCATTTCTTCAATACAAATAAATCTTGTACCCTTCAATTGCGTCTTTTCCGTAAGGACGTCACATAGCTTTAAGAAAACATCCGGATACATCCTATATAGTACTCGAAATTCTTGAGGATCCTCATTCAATACCTTGTTAATATAATCGTATCCAGTTCTACTAATAGGTCGTCGAGCCAATGGACGTTCAATATGATCATCATGTATAATAACCATTAACGCATTTAGCACTTGAACTATTGCTTGTACTGCCATCAATAGTAACTTAATGGCTTCATGATATTCTTCATCTTCTCTTTCCATTTCCTCTTCAGACATGTTTTCAGACATTATATAAAGAATCACCTAAAAAAGCAAAACTATATCCATTAGAACATAATAGAGAGAAAGGTAAAGAAACAAACTACTTCTCATGCAAATAACTCATTCCTCTGCAAGATATCAAAAGATAAGTAGTGGGGAAATATCGAAGTACAATACATGATTTTGCTTTCACAACACGAATCAAGCAACCAACTGTTCATCATCGTAGCTTTTAATGGTCGAGCATTCATTTAGTATATAGTCTCTCTTCATTTGTTAGCTAAGGAAATACATAACGAGATAATCAAAGCCAATTCAAACTAGTACCACACCTTGCAATATCAAGTGCAAGTTTTACAGCTATGAAATATACTCTATGTTGTATTTTATCCATTCTGAGCGTTCTTCTGGTGTCATTTTCAAGAACTCTTTTTTCATTCCCAATTTTTGAACCAACGCAACTGCTTTGTAACGACTAGGAGCATCCAAGTTTGGAGTCTCTTTGATAGCATCCCACACATTGTTGATTTTCTCCTCTTCTTTTTTCTCCATTTCTTTTTTTTCTCTATCTTTTTCTCTTTTCGCCATTATGCTATGAATTCCTTGAATTTCAGTGGCAATTGCAGCAATCGAATCCATTCCAACAGAAACTTTTTCCATAAGAAATATATGAGAGGTAGTCCCATTTAATTTTGGTTCGGACTCAAGTCGAGATCTTTTCCTTGGAAGTAGCTTTTGTACGGGTGTAGCAGCGGGAGCCTCAAAATTTGCATCTAGGAAAGATGATGCATAGGATGGCGTTTGGAATAATGGATCAAGTTGCTCGACGTTCTCATCAAAGGGAGGAAATTCGTCTACTCTGACTGGCCTACTTTCTTCAACTCTATATGTTGTGGCATCAGTATCATCGCCCAATCCAATCGAGTTATTTCCTTTAGCTGTTCCATCACCAAAAACAATCATCAAATCTTCATAGTCTGCAAATGTCTCTTTGCGAATACCTTGACTCTTTGGGTGAGACTAGCAAAAACAAAAACATAATAAAATTGTTAAATACAAAATGTATAAACATGAAAGATCATCATGTGTAAATAATATATTCTTTAAAGAAAAAAAAAACTCACCCTTAGGAAACCTTCCCATACTTCATCACTAGCTGTGAACTTCTTTGTGACAGGGTCCCAACCAAATCCAGAACTGTGTCTAAAAAGCTGGCAAATTGATTGAAATCGACCCTTCAATGTTTTCATACGGTTCTTAACATGATCTTCAGTTTTTTTACACCCAAGTTTTTCATTGAGCGCGGGAACAATTTTGGCTTCTATGGTCTGTTTACTTATTATGCCATTAGCATCACGCCATCCATTGTTTACGGCCTCAACAAGTAGTTGTAACAACATGTTGTTATCTTGCACGGACCACTGATTATAGTTTCCTTTTGTCTTTTCTTGTTGTGAATCTCCCATTTATAATCTTACTAGATGATGCATTATAATAAAACAATGAGACATGACAATAGCATAACATGATAATATGAATTACAAGTATAAATGGCTATAAAAAGGATTGGGACAACATATTGACATATTATTAACGCAACAAGTATAATGACTATAAAAAGGCATAACATGACAATAATAGATTGATTAATAGGGCTTACAAGCATATATACTAAACCCTAAACAGATTGATAAACAATCGGTGATAAAAAAAAAACCCCCACAGAACATATAACAATGCCAACCAATCGCTGAAAAAATTCGAAACAACATGAGGCTCAATATTCGAAACAACCAATCACTGAAACAATTCGAAACAACCAATCGCTGAAAAAATTTGAAACAACAGGAGGCTTCCAATATTCGAAACAATGGGAAGAAGTTGTAGAGGAAAAAAGATTGTACCTTTGCAAAGAATTTCAAAACGACGAGACGGAGACCGGAGAAGATGCTTTCTGGAGGAGAGAGCAGCACGCTCAAAATCTCTCAAAGTTTCTAGGGTTGAGGTGAGATTTGCCAAGCTCTTTGGTATTTATACATATCACCTTGAAATCCTCCAAAATCCACCAAATCACAAATCCGCTCAAATCCAATTCCTCTTTCAATACACCTAAACTTTGAGAGACTTTCAAAAAGTTATAATTGAATACACCTAAATTTATAGGGAATTGTAAGAAGTCTCTAAGAATCTCAATTGAATACACCAAGATTTTTATAAAATCTTTTAAATTCCTAATTGAATACCCCTGGAATTATTAATTCCCTGGAACTCTCTGAGAATCCTAATTGAATACACCCCCCTTAATATTCATATCCCTTTGTTGAGCCCATATGATGTACCAACTAACACAATTTGTTCACCAAACTTCCAAAATTACCCTTATATAAATGAAAACAGAAAAACAAAAATTTGTGTTTACCACCAATATTTTTTTTTAGCAAACGTTATTCTCTACACTAAATGGGATGGGTTTAGCCTCATAATGAGCTGCAATAATGTAATTCAAATTCGTCTTTGACGAAAATCAAATATAAGATTTTTCACGTACAAGAAAAATATTACTTAACAGTAGAACGAAATGACTTTACCACCAATATTTATACCCAGAGATTAGTGGTTTATCTTTACACCCGCAACCCAAAGTACCCCTATGAAAAATAGTCACACTTCTATTATTTTCGGTGAACCCTAAACCTAAAAAAATATCATGCTTCCTTCTTGGATTTGGCCAAATCGTCTGATGATCCTTCATCTTAGAATTTTAGAGTCTGAATTTGGAGAGGAAAGGTCACTTGATAAACCCATGAATCATTAAGGAATCTTCTTGAGCCCTATGGCTCATGTTGTAATTCGATTACTCATTCATTCTTATTGAGTCAAGTTCATAAATTCATCATATTCTCTTATTTAAAGTTCTTCATAACGTTGCGGGGACACCCACTTTTTGTTTTGCTCTTATATGCGAGCGAAATCTTTATTGGTTTTGATTTTTGAAACATTGTCGTTTTCGAAGTCATTGTCGTTGTCTAATATTTTAATCTCCCATCGTTTGTGCAAAATTTAAGGTTTGAATTTGAAATGCGTCTTTTGTAAAATGAGACAAACAAATAATAGTTAATTTTTACTAAAAATAGTTATAATCTTGTCACAATACCTTGTGAAATACTAGGTAAGTACATAAAACTAGGGACCCAAAAAAGAGCAACAAGCACAAAATATTATGTAAGGAATGTAACAAAACTTAAGTTTATTGTGTCGTAAAAGAAAACCAAGTTACTTTAATTTAAGTGCGCTTTAACGAGGCTTGGTTTTCTAATTCAACAATGTTTTGGTCAGGTACATTGAGTGTTATAATACAATTGGTTAAATTTTGTTTCTCAAGTTTTCAAAAAATATGTTATCACATTTGGTGTATCGAGCCGTGTTTTTTGCACACTAAAAATCTTTCCCTCAATTGTAAAGTAGTCGGCAAATGGGAGGCATTCCAACTAATGGTATTAATGAATATTGAGTTTCTTATGGACTTGGAACTAGAGTTGTGGTTGTGCTTTACAAAATGGACGGGAGAAAATAAAGAGTTTGTAGTTCAGTTAATTAAGTTCACTTGACGTCCCAAATTCGGTTATCTTCCTCTTAATATCAATTATATTGAGAAATGAGATGTTAGTTCAACATCCTTAATTAGTTTTTAAGAAATTATATACATGCCTTTTAGACCATGCTAAGTTCATCAAGATTTCATTTAAATTATGAATATACACATAATTATTTAACACAGTGAACAAACTTCATTTGAGCGAAAAGAGATATTAACTAATTATCGTCCAGACATTGCTTATCATTTCAACTCAAAAAAAATTAAGTTACAAAGTAATATGGAGCCTCTCGAAGTCTCACATATGTATTTACTAAAATGTAACGTTCTTTATAAACAACGTGTGATCGACTTAAAATACTTGATATTGTAACATTCTTGTTGCATTGAAGTTTTTATGGAGTCCCATGACAATATGATTCACCCTTTTCCAACCCTAGGAGTGACATGCCCACAAGAAGTTAAGTGGAAGACAAAACATGCAACTTGTTCCTGTACAGCCCAGCAGACGTTGATTGATATCACAATCATGATCATCATGCAATCCGAGCCGTAGATCCAATAAAAGCTCTCTTACTTTTGAGACTTCTTATCCTTGATTGGTTAGGTCACCCTCAACCAAACTTTACAAAGAATAACACAATACCAGAGTCCACCCCCCACACGGCTTGTCGTTTTCAACCCCATCCAGTGATGCGGATTAGAGTTTGCTTGTTGCATGTATTAAAGCTGTTTTCAGAACCCCAAATTCCATCCTCTCCTGATCCATTTTGTGGGGATCTTATGGATTCTCATATCCTAATCGTTCATCGTACATCGTACGACCAGTTTTCGTTAGGTATTATTTGTGTTTAACTTTAAATTAAAAAATCAAATAATTTTTAATCGCACGATTAATGACTAAGATGTGAGGATTTCTAGGATCCCTACAATTTGGATCCGGATGAGATCCAAATCCCAAATTCCAAACCAATAAAAAAAAATCCCATATATTTTGGTGTGTGCTAGCACCACGTTCTTTTTTACTTCTCACAATTTTTGACTTTCTGATTAGATGAATTTCAGAATACCAAATGACATAAATTAACAATAAGTGTCTGAGAAGTAAAAATAAGTGTGTAAACAACAACACTCTATATTTTAGTCGTCTTCTGGCTCTGATGACGAAAGAAAACGACTGATTTGTTTTCTGGTGTTTCTTGGGTTTATTTTTTCAAAAAAGGTTTTTAAAAAAGGATCTTTGAAAGCAACGTTTCGGAAAACAAACCAAACATTACATTTGATTTGATTTTGACTGGGAAAAATGATTGTATTCTGCTGAAAACTCAACAAACTTTTGCAAAGTGGGGAAAAAGAAATAAGTATGTTTTTGGAATGGTAGTTGATTGATTAATTTGATTAAGTTAAAAGGATAATTTTTGGATATGGACAGCAAGCATTTGGTTTTGGGGACCGATTAGGCCACTTGTGGCCTATCTGTTTTTGAATGCGATGCCACCCATCTAAATCATAAATCTCCCAAATCAACTAAGCTAAGGAAACAATCAAGTGTGTAAAATGTAGAAGGATATGGCCACATTTATATAATCTTGTTCGTTATGACAGTCTAATCACGTGATTGGTAAAATTACTCACAAAAGAGTAGGTCTTCATGTATTTTGGTACAATCTGGTCAGTCCACCTCATGTAGATATAATCACTTATGCACACGGTCTTACTTTTTGTGAATGTGCATAACTAGTTGCGCGATTAAGCTATCTTATTAGCAATCTAATTTCGTGACTACTAAGGTCTTGACAATGTCGTTGGCCTACAAACCTAGTGTTGAGACTTTACTTTATACCTAACTTTCTTAATCTGTTGATGTTCATCTTACATACACCTAAGTCCTAACCCATAAATATACAAGACAAGGCCGAAATGTTGAAATGTTCTAATTTTTGGAGGCCGGCATTGAAATGTTTTATTTCTTTCAGGAATTTGTGGTCCAGTAAGATTTGATTCACAGTTGGCACTTGGCAGCAAGTTATCGTAATTTTTCAATGCTTTAAATGTAAATAATCAAAATTCATGCAAATCTATAGAATAATGTTTGGCCGTTGAAAGAAGAGTTATGCTGAAAATCCAATTAAAAGTGGACACGTGTGCATTTGTTTGGAGTGATGTTGGTTTAAGTTTTCAATTCCTTAATTGTTTGGTCATGTATTCATTTTTAATTGAATACTTTTTTTATTTTAGCAAGACTTGCTGCTTTTCTTTCAACGGTCAATCATCATTCGAACGGGTTTTGACATTCATCCATTGACATGATAAAAACAAAGTTTGTATTACAATGTGGTCCAGTAGTTACTTTTAGGTTACCTAATGTTTCAGTGGCATCATTTTGCCAATAAATATTTGGTATGCAATCAAAATAGAAATCACATGTCCAATAAGAAAGCTTGTCGCGTGGTGAATTAATGACAAGACAAAATCTAATCTATATTGATATGCGAAGTTGCATTAGAGAAACATACTTAATCAATTATGATATACTTATTTCTCCTTATCCTTCTATCCACACTTTTCTATCTTTACGTCTCTTTCTCTTCTCACGTCTTTCTATCATGCTGGTAAAAAAAAACGATACATAATCATTCACCTACCGATCGAGAGACATAAATAATTAAGTTGAAACTTTAATAAGGTAATTATTTAACTTTCCTTAAGAAGTAACACCATGGCCCTAATCATAACGCAGAATATATTAACATACATGTCATTGTTAATGTTAATTACAGGGCCTACTAATACACGCAGAGTCGTGGTCAAATCACATCACAAGTGACAAGTTTCACAACACGTTTCATGTTTGCACAAGAAAGAATGACTTTGTTATTCTTATGTTGTTCAAAAAAGGGGGGAAGTGTGTTTGAAATTTGGGGAGGAGAAATGGGGTTCGAAAGTGATAGATTGGGTGGCATTTTTATTTTATTTTATTTTATTTTATCACGAAGACAATTCGTTACAATAAAAATTAGTACAATGTTAAAAAATGATCGGGTAAACAACTACAAGGAAAGTAAAAGGTCCAAGCAAAATGAGAGCAGCAACCCAAGATACAACGGGAGGCCCACATAAGCTTAGGCTCGAAGGTAGCAGAAAACAGACAATAAAAAACCCTAATCTCCAACAGCAAATACCACATTGCCGTCGCTATCACATCCCCGGAGGAAGCCAAACTTCAAATCGAGAAAGTAGACACCAAATCCAAGTCCCCTTAACAAACCTCTGCAAAATATATACAAACAAAGTAACATATGGGAATAAGGTGAGGCTAAGAGGTTATGTAAAATACCCAACACTTGGCCTCGATGGAGATCCAACATGCCAGTTGGGGGATGGGAAGTGAGGGAGGGAAGTGGATCTGATATCCAATTTGTGATCAGAGCCCGCTGATCCAAGCACATGGTGGGATGGGGATGAAGTATCACAATTAGGGAGGAATGAGGAATGAGGAAGGGAAATAAAAGACAGAAAACAGTAAAAGAGGGCGAAAATTGCCATATAAGGGGCATAAGAAGCCCTGGATAGTTGAGACTCGACTCAAGGAAAACTGAGATTAAATTCAAATGAGAACCGAGAATTAAAAAGGGAGTGAGAAAGTTGGAAAACATGAGGGAATATGAGGAGGGAAGCAGGGAGGGGGAAGGAAATGAGAGAAAGTGCAAAAGAAATAGAACCTGAGAAAACTCCAGAGGAAAATAAGAAGATGGAGGAAAAGAAGAAAAAATGAAGGAAATGAGGATGCCTCCGGCACCCAAGCCAAAGGCTAGGGCGGGCAGTGAAGTTGCTGGGAGTATTTGTAAGATCCCACATCACCTAGGGGAATGGATCATGTAAGCCTTAAATGTATATTCTCATCTCTATCTAGCACGAGACATTTTGGGAGCTCACTGGCTTCGGGTTCCGTAGGAACTCCGAAGTTAAGCAAGATCACAGCGAGAGCAATCCCAAGATGGGTGACCCACTGGGAATTTCTCGTGTGAGTTCCCAGAAATGTGAGGGCGTGGTTGGGGCCCAAAGTGGACAATATAGTGCTACGGTAGAGTCGAGCCAAGGATGTGGTGGAGGCCCGGGCTGGGATGTGACAATTTGGTATCAGAGTCAATCCTTGGACAGAAGTGTGCCGACGAGGATGTCGGGCCCCTAAGGGGGGTGGATTGTAAGATCCCACATCACCCAGGGGAGTGGATCTGTAAGCCTTAAATGTATATTCTCATATCTACATAGCACGAGATTTTTTGGGAGCTCACTGGCTTCGGGTTCCATAGAAACTTCGAAGTTAAGCGAGATCGCAGCGAGAGCAATCCCAGGATGGGTGACCCACTGGGAAGTTCTTGTGTGAGTTCGCAGTGAGAGCAATCTCATGATGGGTGACCCATTGGAAATTTCTCGTGTGAGTTCCCATAAACAAAAATGTGAGGGCGTGGTTGGGGCCCAAAGCGGACAATATAGTGTTATGGTAGAGTCGAGCCCGGGATGTGGTGGGGGCCCGGGCCGGGATGTGACAATCTTTCACAGAGAGAATTTTAGAGAGAGAAAATGAGACTTTTTAGAGAGGGTTTATCCCATGTAAACTGGGTGGCATCTATTTGTTGAATTTAGTAGACATGACATTGCTTTTGTGGTTTTGATGTTTCATATTTCACAATCAAGTATCACGATTCATATTTCATGATCAATGACTACTTTCTTTGCTTATTTGCTTAAGAAAGAATGTTGTTCGACTCCTTACATAGTCATTCTTCGTTAACGAGGCCGGTTATGAGAATTTGGGAGTCCTATGCGAGCCTTCGAAATAAGACCCTAGAGTCTTTTAACCTCCGATCTTTGTACGTAAAAAATTTATTTCTACATCAAATATCATTAACAATCAACATTCAACTCAATATAAAACCAGTAAAGTCTTAAGGAACAATAAAAAAATCTCTGCATGAAAGAAGTAAACAAGTTTGTTTTTCAAGTCAATAAGAACAAGTTTGAGTCGCTTGACATTTCACCTTTCACATACAAAACATGTTTGTTTTTTTTTATTCAATTAATTATATACACAATTAAATGTTACAAATGTTGAACTCAGCCGTTCAACGCAATGGGCTATTATATTTAAACAAATACTCAAAGTTTGTAAACTTCTTATCTGAACATAAATAAATTTGTAATATTAATATATAGTATATAAAATAAAATAAAATTAGGGGCCCTTTCGGACTCGGGGCTTTAGGCAACCCTCCTACTTCGACTACCCTCAAGGTCGGCCTTGACATGTGATACATAAAAAATAATGAAAAAGAAAATTTATATGCACTTATTAAACTGTGATTTATTTGTAAAATTAAATGACTTTTTACATATAAGGAGCCAAGTATTTTTTATTTTTTATTTTTGTTTGTTAATGATATGGTAAGAGCTTTGTTTAGAAGTGCTTCTGGAATGGCTTAAAGTGCTTTCTCACAGTCAAAAGCTCTTGGCATGAAAACATAAAAGTGGTTCTAGATCATAAAAGCGTTTTCAGAGATCAACCTGCCAGATGCTTTTTCTAGAATTGCTTATGATACAAAATGTTTTATGAGAAGCAAATCTCAAGTGGGCTTAAATCATTGATAGATCCTTTGCAAAGGGTTGGAATCATGGGCCTCTTGGAAGGCCGAGTCTTCCTTATTTGGGTTACTGTTTCATGTGTGCACAAATTTTCGTGTACATTCTTCTTGTTTTGCTGAAAAAAGGGGCAAGTGTGTGTGTGAAATTTATTAAGAAGGAGAAATGGAGTTTAAAAATAACAAATTGGTGGCATCTATTTTTTTTTCTAATGCTTTGTTGGTCTTATCTTCTATGTGTTATTGTTGCTTTAGTATTTTGATGAGATTTTCAACAAATCTCGCCGCGCCATTTGTTATTATCTATTAAGAATCTCTACTCAAAATTTTGATAAATTTTCGACTATTCATGTCGTGTTAAGTGTCATTATCTTTTTTTTTTCTTTCAATCCACTACATCTACTTACACCAATAAACTCCATCCTACATACTCATCTTAATTCATAGATTAAAAAAAAGGAAAAATTAGTATCTGGTCCCTAGTTACTATTGTTCATTGACTGGGACCTTATTAGTTTTCAAATTTTTGTTGAAGTCTCTAGCATTAATGTGATAATGAATTTAGATGTTTATTACATAATTTTTTAAAATAAAAATTAGTAATTGATTTAGGGTTTTAATACTTAGTAATTGATTTAGGGTTTTAATAGTCACACCTCTATTAAACTCCTAATTAATTTTCAATTCAAACATTTTCAAAAAAAAAAAAAAATATTAGAATAAGTTTGTACCCATTAGTTTTTTATAAAAAGATTCTCAATTTTTTAATCTTAAATGTACCCATTCATATAATTTTCAATTTTTTTAATCTTAAATGTACCAATTTGTTATATGTAAAATGTACCCTTTTTTTAATATAAAATGAACCCAATTTTTCAATATAAAATCCATTCAAATTTTTGTTAAATCCATTTTTTAAACTTATATGGGTACATTATTTTTCGTAGATTTTGAGAATGTATCCATGTCAAATTTAATTGAAGAAATTTACTAATGTTATTAAACCTAATATCTTTTTTTTCCTGTGCTTTTGAAGAATGTACCCATGCTTTGTTTTGGTACTATAATTTTTTTTGTTAATTTTGATGAATGTATCTATATATATGTATATATACACATACAGTATAATAGAGAGTATACTTTATATTTTATTATTTTTAATCCCACAAATTATGGGTTTTATTTAAAATCTCATTAATATAAACAAACACAAATTTTAATTTTGAATTTTGAATTTAAAAACTATAGTAACTTACCTTATTACATTAATATCAAGGACTTTGATCAAAAACTAAAAACATACAAGGTTTCAATCAAAGAATATTGATAGATAGGGACAGTATCCAAAATGTCCCTTAAAAAAAAGGTTCTTTCAACAATGTCTAACATGAGGAGGTTGCTAAAGAGCAAGGAAATTGAAGATGGAGTCGTGCCCAACACTGAAGGCAGAAAGATGCGTTAAGCCATCAAGTGGTGCAAGAGATGGCAACCCTCAATCAACACTACCAAGAAGTAGGTGGTTCAAGAACCGGTCGCGAGCTGGACATCAACCGATGCAGTGGAGACCGAGGTGAGAATGAACGACATGTGGCTACTCCCTTTATTATAGCTTCCGTTCTCCCAGTCCTAGTTACTTAGCCTCCGCATTCGATTCTCGTCGTGGATTACACCTGCAAGCAGAGCAAGTGCCTGAAGAGGGACAATCACTGGTTGAGAGAGAATCACCCTTGTGTTGATGCAACCATGAAGAAAAAGCAGGCGGACACGGTGGAGCTTATGAGGTAGAAGTTGCGTGACAAGCTTGCAGTGACTCCACTGAGACCGCATGCTTTTTCTTCATGGCTACATCAACTCGAGGCTGATTCTCCCTCAACTAGTGATTGTGCTTCTTTACCAGGCACTTGTTCCGCTTGTCGGTGTAATCCATGGCAAGAATCAAATGCGGAGGCCAAAGAACTAGGGCTGAAGAATGAAAGCTATAATAAGGAATTGGGAGTTTCTTTCATTAGATGTTCGTCGTATGCATTACTTGCCATATCATATCATACACCAATAATGCATAAATATGTAGTACAAAAAGAAAACTTAGTGAGATTTTGGTTAAAAAATTGTATGGAAGTGTCAAGTTGCCAAGCATAACCTAAAAATTGGAAATCTCAGAAGATATGCAAAGAACCTTAGGATTGATGATCGGTAGGGTTCTATTATTGAAGTCCATCTTATAATTAGTTCCTCAACCTAAATTATTGATCATGATGAGAATCTGAGATTGCAAATAGATTTCACAAAATCGACTTCAAAATCTGACCATGATCATGATCCAGGATTCCTGCTCATCAATCACTACAGACCAGTTATATGGACATCTAATACATATGACACTCATGCATGTATATATATATCAATGTTTTAAAAGGCGCGCCCCATATATAATATAGACACACACACGCACACATATATATATAATATAGACACACACACATATATATATGGGGCGGATTGTAATACTATTTTTCTTACACAATTTTTATACATGTTTTTGTGGAGCCTACTGTGTAATGTACTTCAAGGATCCAAACCGTTTATTTTTTAAGTCTTCCCTTATCATGTCTAAAAACGATAGTCTGAAGAAAGAAGAGGAGTCATGCCTACTCCCAAACAGTGCGTTCTTCAGTTTTACCTTTCAAGAATCAGATGATGAGAGGACGGTGACTCTTTTGTATCCGCATTCAATTTCACACGAGGGCACGTTCCAAGATCTCCCGAAAAGAGAACCTAACACATGGTTTATTGTTAGTAAGTGGATTAAATAAATACAAAAAATGACTCATATCTGAAACAATATGACCGTTGGATTAAGCGTTTATTTATAGAATTGTATTCGTTCATATATATTATATTTATAATGATTGATTTGTGAATATTTATATGACCATTTCACTAAAGTGACTAAACAGCTAGACACACTCACATTCTTCTAGGGTTTGTCATGGTAACCCTTCCATAATTTCCACGTCCATCGACTTCAACCTTTTGTGACACTTGTGAGTGTTTGTCTTCCCGTATTATGCTGAAGCTGGCGAAGTTGCTTGATCTATTTGTGTGGCCATGGTTGTCTTTTGGTCAGGGCACACTCGTATTAATACTCTTTTGTATATGTTTAGCTTGTTACATCTGCAACACATGTGTAATTTACTGTATTTGTCGGCATCAAAGAATGTTGCCGCTGGCTGATATATGATATATCTTATATGGAAAATTCTGATATGGATCCTTGACGGGTGATCTAACAGCCAAAAACTTGATTGTATAGGAAATCTTGAAGCATACTTGAAAATTTCATCTTATATAGCCATTAACGCGTGTTGTAGTTTATACCTTATGTAAATAAGTACTACACAGAGTTGTCAAACGGTCCGGCTCGGTCCAACTCGATCCGACCTATTTAAAATGGGGCTATGTGAGCTTGGGTCGTGCTTGTACCGGCTCACTTAATAAATAAATCGTGCTTGAGTTGACCAACTTAATAAAACATTAAGCCAATTCACGACCCTTGCCCATTAAGACCTGGGCTGTGCTAGGTTGGGTTAGTAAACTGGATGACTTCGGCAAAACAAACTTTAGTTATAATATCACTCATTCTAAGTTTTACTAACCTTAAAATATAAGGAAAACTAATGAAAATGACTTGAAAACTTTGAGTTTTAACGATAAGGACAAAATAAAGGGTAAAGTGAATAATATCAGGATTGACTTTTTAGTGAATAAATCTATTAAAATCTCTCACATTTTCAATTGAATACACCCCCCTAAGTTAGGATATTTAGGGGGTGTATTCAATTGAGAATGTGAGAGATTTTAATAGATTTATAAATCTATGGATTTTTATGGAGTTTAATTGATTTGTAGAGATTCCATACAAAATTTTGATTCAATTCCCTCGAAATCTCATAGGAAGATGTGAGATTTGTGGATACTTAAAATACACTATGAAATCTCTCCAATTCCCTCTAATTCATCAATTTTCTCAAATTCTTTAAAATCAATTTCTAATTGAATACACCTGGAATGTTATAAACTTCTTTAAAATCTTAATTGAATACACCTGGATTTCTAAGGATTTTAATAAACTATTTTAAAATTCTAATTGAATACACCTAGAATTTCAGAGAATCACTTAAAATCCTGATTGAATACCCCTATATTCATTAAAAGAATTAAAATCCCTTAAAATCTCAATTGAATACACCCCCCCTTAATTTTAACTAATACTAAAGTTTTTTGTGATAAAACCTCACATTGTGCAGGTACTAGGAGTAGGAGTAATTAACAAGTTGAGGATAATATCGGTGCCATTGGAAGTGGACCATGACCTGTCTCTCTGATAATTTGACATGGTAATAGAGCCAGAGAGCGGAGCCCATACTGTCAAGTGATGAGTGAGTCCCCTTGGCCCAGCGTGATGACGGTTGGTACCGTGGCCCTGCGTGTTGTGTGAGTCTTCTTGGCTTCACCTGGTTGCTAATGTATGGATTTCTCACGCGTGACACACTACTTGGGCCTCACGTGAGGGGTGTGTTGAAATATCCCCACATCGGCCAGAGATAGAAAAAAAAAAGGTTTAAACATCATAACCCACTCTCTACTTATATAATGACATGTGATGTGTCACTTCATATTCTTCATATTCTGAACAAACTAAAGAAGAAATAATCGATGTGAAAGGACAAGAAATGGAAAAAAAAGAGAATATAATAATGTTTGCACATGAAACCGCCATACCTTATGTGGTATAGATAAAAAAACTGTTTCAATGTAATAATGCAGTGTGATGTTATTATTATTTTATTAATAATATTATTATATAGTACTATATAGTATATATGTTGACGTGTACAGCAAAGTCCAGGGTAGATAGTCACATGGGGACTTAATTTTTCTAGTAGAGGAGCACGCACACATGGGACTTGATCAGCCAAACGGCCAAGACAGAATCACTTAGATATTCCATATAGTATCTGCCGTATACATCCTCTTCTGCTGCTGCCACAGTGTCGGCGGTGGCTCTCGATGTTTCAAGGTTTTAGGGTTAACTAGCGAGGGTGATCGTGCGATATTATGGATTTTAAACTCATACCAAGTACGTAGAAAGTTTTAAAATGAGAAAATTATAGTAATAGTTTCTCACTTTTGATTTAATTGGAGTAACGGTTTTCTTAACTAACAAATTTGTGACAATTGGTCCTTTAACTTACCAAAACATGCAGTTATGGTTCTTTTCGTAGACTCTGTCAGAACTTCCGTCAAAATGAGTTATGTTGGAAAGACTATTGCTACAATTTGGATTAAAGTTGAGGGACCATTGCTCAAACTGAGTTAAAATTGAGGGACCATTGCTCAAACTGAGTTAAAATTGAGGGACCATTTCTCCAATTGAGTTAAATTTGAGGGACCATCGCTACAATGTTTCTCATTTGGTTTTCCATATTTGCTCCTTGATTCAGCCTCATGTGCGTGGCATGTGACTCATTTTCACGGAAGTTCTAACGGAGTTGACGAAAATGACCGTAGCTACACGTTTTGATGAGTTGACGAAAATGAACCTAAAATGAGTCACTTGCATGACATGTGATTCATTTTGACGGAAGTTCTAACGGAGTTGACGAAAATGACCGTAGCTGCACGTTTTGATGAGTTAAATGTCCAATTGTCACATATTTTTAGTTGAGAGACCATTACTACAATATATTCGTAATATACAATAGGCAGTATTATTTACATGGATAATGCTAGGAAGACCACATTTGCAAACCAAATGATATAGTTGTTGATAATTGGATTATTACTTAAGTATTGATTAACGTGTTTATTTCCTATTGGTGACACATAATTTAGTTTGCAAATTTGATTTAAATTTTTGATCTCCCTAGCATTATCCTATACACATACATCTAATTTATGTGGAAGCTTAAAAAATATTGCCGTACAAACTTCCACAAAAAATGAAAACAAATATTAAACTTCACACATTTAAGAGTAATTTGATAAATCATCCGCAATAACAGAAGTAAAATGGAATTGAAGTTTGTTGCATCAAGATCAGTGGACTCATGAATTTTGTTCTTCATGGTTAAAATACATGATTAAACATAGTGCCTTGTTAGGAACAGCATCAATGTTCTTCCCCTTAATCTTCTCAGGCCACCGTGAGGCATCAAGAGAAGCAGCGGTTATCAACTCTGAATCAGATTCATCGTCTTGAGAGTCGAAACCGTCAAAGGAACAATTAAGATGGTTAGGGTTTGAAAACCCTCAATATTTTGATCAATGCTCACATTATTAACGATTCATTCGAGGGTTTAGGGTTAACTTGCAGGGCTTAAATGGCTGCTAGATAAAATATGCATGCACTCTCAATGAGAGTCTCTCATCCAACCACATCAATAAATTGCAATCCCCATTTGCTTATGTTTCTTCAATGCGGAATCGAGAGTAATGTTATCCACATATCTCGTTTTTTATTTTTGGTATCTCAAACCACATGATATATTGAAGTTTTCTCGATTGTGAAATGCGAGGGGTACTTCTTTAAATTGAAACTCTTCATAGACTATCTGTCATCTCATACTTTTAGCATAATTTTTTATAACGTCGGCACGATAATTGACGTTAATCTGTGAGACGATAGAGAATCTACGAAGAGTCTCGCATTTAAAAACATCTTCTCGATATGTATCTCATCAGGGCAGCAAGGTTGTTAGGCTTGGAGCTTTAGTTAGTGCAAAGTACTTTGAAGCATTTATGTGTCTACTACACGTGGGTAAATAACCGTTTTAACCGACGCTTTAACTTCAAAGACTAGGGTTGTTTTGAATTCTCTGCCGGGCAACTTCCGCGGGCCGGAAAGGTTGACCAAAAATAAGGAAGAGAGAAACTTCCACCAGAAAGTGCCCTGCAAATGTTTTGGCTCACATGCCCGCTAACTTCCAAGTTTCACACCAGAAAGAGACACTATACAAAATGAGATTTCTCCTCTGCATTAAATTACTAATATTCTCGATTTCTCTGTGTCTAACTTTTGTGTTTTATAAAAGTGATGATTGTTAGAAGGATCCATTTGGACACATCTAAGCTTTGATATCATTCCCTTTTTCCTTTGGTTTCAAATTTTCAATTAATTATTTCATTGGACGAAATAAGTAACTGATTAAGAGTGAATACTCAGTAAGAACGTTGCGTAAGCAGACTTGTAAAGCCGTCTAATAAGAAGTTGTAATAGTGTCACGAGCAGTGCCATATTTGTTGAAGTATATGCGTCACACATTATAAACTTCATGAAGTTAAATCCCTCTTTATATTATAGTTGACTAATTCCACTACAAAGCCCTCGCTTGGCAGCTCATATAAGGACTGAACAGGATTACTAATACAAATCGGGTCGTTTGGTCCGGATTTGGATCCTTTCCGAGGCAACTGGTCGGGATCCTCCTGATCAGTGTTCGTGGACCGTTTGATTTTTATCCAATGACTGCAAACATGGGGCCCTCTAAAAGTTATAATAATTGTAGCCGTTGGATAAAAATCCAACGGTCCACGAACACTGGTCAAGAGGATCCCGACTAGTTGCCTCCGAGAGGATCCAAACCGTTCGGTCTCTCTTGCATTAAATAGGCAACATACTATTTAACATGTTCCACTTATTTTCTATGATTACACCTGTTTAATAATACTGTCCAAAAAGTGTGTATTATTAGTCGGGTCGCGTTATTGTGAACTTAGCTGCCATCTGAACTGGAGAAACAACTCTCTAGCTTTTCGACCAACTAATGAAACTCAACTCATACCACTTATTCCCACCAACCAACACACCCAAAAAAATCTCGAAACTCTTTTTGTATTAAATCTCACACCTATTGGATTGAAAATGTGGTTAAGTTAGAGACAATATCGATGTGATTAGTAGTGAGTCACTAAACCGTCTTTGAAACTTTCACATGATATCAGAGTGGACAGATCTTGTGAGCTGTGGCTCACTAAAAACGATTTCACATGAGTAAGGGTATTGAGGCATATGTCCTACATCACAATGCTCATGAACAGCCATGCCCCGGAATCTTTCCCCTAATTAAGAGATGTTGCTTATGAAGGTTCTAAAGCATTTGTGCTTTGGAGATAAATTAAGGTTTTGAAACTAATCATGTATCACTCTGCAAACGTAAACTATCTCAGTTAATTAAACTAGTGTGATCATTGTTTTGCCACTCAAGTTCTCAGAATATTATTGCAAGATGCAAATAACATTGAAAATGGCCGCAGCATCGTACGCGGTCCAGGCATAACGCAATAACGTGCGCCTGGTTTGATTTGTCTTTTTTTTTTTAACCCTACATATGTCTGGCACTCACGACTTTGATTCGTAGGTTTCAGACTCTCATATCTATACAATGTTATTGAAGTTGACATGTTGAAGCAGACGACGCTTTAACGCAATGGTGAAAAACAATAATGCTTATGTGTTATGGTGCGAGTTCAATCTCTATTTATTCTCCTTCTCTCTGATATTTAACAAATTAACTGACTACTATCATTCGTCAGAATAGAAAGTTGGCGTGATGAAAACGAAATAAGAAGATTAAATCGAAATTGTCAACATGGAGACTAATTAATCCTCCTGTGTTAGGTAGTACGTATGAATCATACACATAATATGAACATGCATCTAAGACTTTTATGTCTTTGTGATTGCATGCGGTGCTTATTTTTTATGATGTTTACATCATGAAAGAATTACTAATTAATTAATTAATTCAAGTTTAACTAAACAAGTTACAACCAAAAGTCCAAATATAATACAAGCTAGATCTCACTTAATGACAGCCGTACCACATCAAAGATGTGGACTGAAATTAATTAACTAATATAATTTTTTATATACTATTTTAGAAAAATGGCAATGTCCTATATTAGTGAAATTAATTAATTAACCTTCAAATGGCTATATATTAAAATTTGAAGCTTTCTCAATTCCTCCCTTCTTATTTAAATGTTCTATGGCTTGTAGAAGTGTATATGCTTTTAAATATTCACTTGCAAACTTACGAGGAATCGAGAAAACTTCAGAGTTTCTTATTGAATGATATGAAAAGATTCCAACCCTAGCATCCTAGAGATTACTTATATAGTGCCTCTTAGCTCTAGACTTTGTAGAAGTACACATAGGAAGCGAGTTAAACAAATAACAAAATATCGAAAACGTATAAAAATATTGGAATTTCGTATTGGGCAAGTAAATGGAATATATTCAGCCAGAAACGACCATACGTAAAGATCAAGCGTTGAGTCTTGTTTGCCTTGCACTTCTCATCAAAACAGCGAGTCATGAGCACAAATCGAATACTATAAGTCAAATATGAAATGCTTAAAATTTGCCGTTAATTTTACGTCTTTTCAACTGTTGTTCAATTATTTTATTTATATGTTCCACATCATTAATTAATAGAATATGGTGACAACATTGACTATCATGAGGATGGGCATCTAAAAACTAAATTGAAAATTCTTATAGACATAATGGAACAAGTCTTCAGTTCATGGAAAATTCCTAAAAGAATTTCCCTTTACCTTCGTACAATAAATTATTTAACGGAAAAAAGGAACCGAAGCTTCTGTGCAAGTGGTGCTGGAAAATAAGCAGACAAGAACCACTTTTTATGTTTGGGTTGTGATCTACCATGATGCCACATGGTTGTAACCTGGCTGTTCCTCATGAAACCAAATTAAACAAGAAAGAAAAGTTAAAGAGACTCTCTTAAAGTACGATTTTATATATACATTTTGATATCTTATGTTTTTGCATAATATTTTATAATATTAGTTCGAGAATTGACGTTAAACTTTAAAATGATAGAGAATCCATAAAGAAATATACTTTTAAGAAAATATCTTGACATTTCTCTGAACCAGACTCAAATATCTCAAAAAAAATTAAAGGTTGAGGTGCCAGTTTACATTGACTAAGCTTAATTTACTGTGCCAGATATCATTAGCTGATTAAGAAATATACAAATAAATATATATAATTGTGAAAGATCAGAAGCTGTATTCGACCTTGCATTTCTTACTGATCAAAAGGAATTTATATATCTCTCTCCTGCTTCCTTTGTTATTCACTGCAGCTCAGGAGAGTCAGCTCGGACTCTCTCTCCTCTCTCTCAAGAATTCAATATTTCCAAAGATCCAGATTTCATCGAAACTGCATAAAAAGTTGAAAACTTTCATGGGTTCTTCCCATATCTGAAAACCCAGTAAATCTTCAGCTTAAAGATTTGATCTTTCATTCATTGGCGTTTGGGTTCCTGTTCCTCGGTTTTTTTTTGTTTGTTTGTTTTTTTTCTGGGGTGATCGGATTCCCGAGCAATGGCTCCGAGCTCCGTCGTGGTCACAATCGAAAAGCCCGAAAATCCGTCACTAAAGCACAATCTTTTGGATTCCTCAGCCTTTTTGGAGAAACAAAAAGCCGTGAGCACCAAGCAATTCACATGGGTTCTTCTCCTCAAAGTGAACAGAGTATTCGCCTGCCTCTCATGGCTGCCAATGGCGTTGAAGGCAATGTTCCTTTCGCTTAAAAAGCGCATTGCTTTATCTGACTTGACCGACGAAGAGCCCAAAACCCGAGGAAGGCTGTACAGATTCATCAAAGTCTTCCTCGGGTTGTCGATTGTGGCTCTCGTCTTCGAAATGATTGCGCATTACAAGAACTGGAATTTGAGTTTGTACCAGCCGTGGGAGGCGCAGGGTCTGGTGCAGTGGTGCTACATGGTTTGGTTGACTTTCAGAGTTGACTATATTTCCCCGGTGGCCATCACCATGTCCAACTTCTGCGTTGTGCTTTTTCTGATTCAATCTTTTGATCGATTGGTTCTGTGTGTCGGATGCTTCTGGATCAAGTACAAGAAGATAAAGCCAACAATTGCAGAAGATGCTTTTGACATTGAAGATCCTTCTAGTTTTCCAATGGTGCTTATTCAGATCCCTATGTGCAATGAGAGAGAGGTAACAGAGCAAACTAGCTCATTGAATTTCACTTCCTCTTTACTTTTTATGTATGTTGGCAACTGGCATTTGTTATCGGAGATAGAACAGATGACGGAGTGGATTGAAGAGCAACTTGATGGGCGTAAAGTTTAGAAACAACAAAATTCGGGCTTTGCAGGTTGATAGTGGGATTGTGGGCCCAATTCCGAGCTCAGAGCTCAAACCTGCAAAGCTTGGATGCTATTTTTATGGACTTACGCTTGTCAAGTTGCTTTTCAGTTCATTCCTCCACTTTTTGGGTTGTTTTTCTAGGTGAATTGGCATTTGTTGTTAGAACAGATGACGGAATGGATCGAAGAACTACTTGATAGGCATAACTTCAGGAACATTAAAATCTCCGAGATTTTGATGTTTATGGACTAACGTCTTTCAAGCTGTTCTTCGATCCATTCTGCCATATGTTCTACATCGATTTCATATTTACCTTCCTGCGTATATGATGCCTTCTATTGCTTATCTATCTTTCTTAACTTGTAGGTGTATGAGCAAGCAATTGCATCTTCATGCCAGATGGATTGGCCAAGAGACAGACTTTTGATTCAGGTCCTAGATGACTCAGATGATATAATTTTACAGAATTTGATCAAAGACGAAGTCTCGTTGTGGCATCAGAAAGGTGTGAATATAATCTACAGACATCGATTGATCAGAACCGGCTATAAAGCCGGCAACCTTAAATCCGCCATGGGTTGTGATTATGTCAAAGACTACGAGTTTGTGGCAATTTTCGATGCTGATTTCACTCCAAATTCTGATTACCTTAAGCGGACAGTTCCTCACTTCAAGGTGAGGACATCTTAGTTATTGATCTTTTTTTGGTAACATTGGAGGGAATCGACCTTTGGACTAACGATTCTGAGATTTTGTTGCAGGGAAATCCGGAACTAGGACTTGTCCAAGCTCGATGGTCTTTCGTGAACAAGGACGAGAACTTACTCACGAGGCTCCAAAACATCAATTTGTGCTTCCATTTTGAAGTGGAACAGCAAGTGAATGGCGTCTTTCTCAATTTCTTCGGATTCAATGGGACCGCGGGAGTTTGGAGGATTAAGGCTTTGGAAGAATCAGGAGGCTGGCTAGAGAGAACAACAGTTGAGGACATGGACATTGCAGTTCGCGCACATTTGAACGGATGGAAAATGATCTTCCTCAATGATGTGAGAGTCCTCTGTGAATTGCCAGAGTCTTATGAAACTTACAAGAAGCAGCAGCACCGTTGGCATTCGGGTCCAATGCAGCTCTTCAGATTGTGTCTTCCTGCTATCTTGACGTCCAAGGTATAGATTTCATCATTCAACTTTGTCTGATTGATTGCTTCAGAAGAAATAATTGAATTGTAGGTTTATGTATCCAGTTTTAATCTTTCGAAATTATGCGTGCAGATTTCGATGTGGAAGAAGTCGAACTTGATACTTCTTTTCTTTCTGTTGAGGAAGCTAATTCTTCCCTTCTACTCATTCACATTGTTTTGTATCATACTCCCACTGACCATGTTCTTACCTGAGGCAGAACTGCCTCTTTGGGTAATCTGCTACATTCCGATTTTCATGTCCTTTCTAAACATCCTCCCCTCCCCGAAATCATTCCCTTTCTTGGTCCCCTACCTTCTTTTCGAGAACACAATGTCTGTCACAAAGTTCAACGCCATGGTCTCAGGGCTATTCCAGCTCGGAAGTTCCTACGAGTGGGTGGTGACAAAGAAGACCGGAAGATCATCTGAGTCGGATTTGCTAGCCTATTCAGAGAGGGAATCGCTGTCTGCGAACGAAGAGAAGATCCTGAGGAGGAACTCCGAATCGGGTCTAGAACTACTAAGCAAACTTAAGGAACAAGAAGAAGTAGTTCCCAAGAAAAAGAAGAAGAATGGGATCTACAGGAAAGAGCTTGCTCTAGCTTTCTTGCTGCTCACTGCAGCAGCCAGAAGCTTCTTATCTGCTCATGGAGTTCACTTCTACTTCTTGCTTTTCCAAGGCTTGTCATTTCTTGCAGTAGGGTTGGACTTAATAGGTGAGCAGATGGGCTAAAACAAGCTAAACAAAGTTCATATTTTTTCCCATAGTTTTTTTCTTTTGACAGCTTTGATGAACCCTAATTACGGAAGAGAAATTATTGTGTGGGACGGTATCACCACATCAAATGGGGTTCAAAAGTTGAATTCATTTTTACATGTAGAAACATTTTCCATTTTGTTAGATAGTATAAGAAATAAATTATTGTACAATGGTATATGTCATCAGTGTATGAAGTATTGATAATCAAGTATAAACAACTCAGTTATTTTTTCATTGCTTTATGAATTGCGGGTTTTTACGCTCCATTTTCGTCCATTTGCACTCCTCTTCTTGCTTCTATATGTTCGAATTATCAAGGCATATGCAAAAACAAGGGAGCGTGAAAACTGTCACCGGAACATAAAAACACATACCACCTCAACACAACCAAGAAACAAAATAAACCAAACTTTGTACTATAAATCAGTCAAGACTTGAAATAGAAGCATAATTTTTTACCTAAACTCGAGCCGGAATTGGATTTTTTTGTCAAAGGTAGTAACTTTGTGTTGCATAAAACCTAAACCCTTAAAAAACAAGGGAGTGAGAAAATTATCGCCGAAACTTTAGAGTCTGTTTGGTATTCTACTTGAATCTAACTTTTTAAACTTAAAAACAATTTTCAAGTTTTAGGCCTTAAAAACTTATTTTAAAAAACTGAACTCAAGACTAACTCAAAAATATAGTCTATTCTCTAAAAACACAAAAAATGAGTTTTTAGAGTTTTTAAACTTAAACTCACTATTTTCCTTTCTCTACCTCCTCCCTCTCACTCCAAATCTATCTCTCTTTTATTCTTTCTCTCTCGCCCTTCGCTTTCTTTTTTTTTACCTTTTTCGTCTCTCATCCAATCCGCTTTCTTCATTCTCTCGGTTATTTTTCTCATTCCTCTTCCTCTCTATCTCCTCCGATCCTTTCACGTCTTTCTCTTTCCTCTAATCATCTCTTACTTTATTTCCTCATCTATCATCTTTCTCTCTCATACCCCCCTCTTTTTGGATCTCTTTGTCTAGTTTAAGTTGTAAGATTTAGAATTTTTAAATCGTATACCAAACAAGTTTTTGAGTCTTAAAGAAAATTGTTTTCAAGAAAAATTCTTAAGAAATGTTTTGAGTAATTATAAAAAAAAATTTAAATAAAATACCAAAAAAACCCTTAAAAAATACATACCACCTAACACAACCAAGAAACAAAATGAACAAAACTTATTACTATAAATCAGTCAAGACTTGAAGGAGAAGCATAATTTGTAACCTAAACTCAAGCCGGACTCGGATTCTTTGTCAAGGGTAGCAACTTTGTGTTGCGTAAATTATTACCGAGATTCGAAACTAAGAAGGTGTTCATTTCCGCAATGTTTATATGCCATGAGTGTGCAGAACAAGGATCCCACTGCTGCAAAATTGGAGGACTTTCACATTCCTTTTGGTCAAATTGCATTGTACTGGATGTCAAAAGTATAATCTCATATGGTTTCTGAGCAACGTGTTAGGTGTTAGATGTAGACGGAAATGTAGGGAGGTGCAGGCAATCAAGGAGAAAACAAAGGATGCTTTTGTGTCAGCATGTCTGCATCTGGTGCCAACTAAAACGAGTCCGTGACAACTGTTGACATGACCGCAACTAAGAATTGAGATATCTCGGTCATCCTCCAACATAGTTTGGAGTTATTTCAATACACGGCTTTTTAATTAAAATAGTAAAAAAAAAAAAAATTATTTGCCTGCCGGTGAAGTGTCCTTAACTCATAGGAAAATCTCAACTTCGCTACTATACAATCAAATAGATTGCCTCCAAGAACTTCGATTCCTATTGTAAGGAGTCAAAAAGTGTTTTGAGGCTTTTTAACCAAAATGGTTTCTGAGATTGGCATAACTCTTCAGTTCGGTCCAGACATTGAAAATCGATAGAAGTGACCATGAGTTTGTCTATTGTCAATCATTTTAGTTATTCGTGAAAAATCTCTGTTAAATGGAGAAGCAAGTGGAGAGGTTGATTGGACAAAACTACAATATGTTTTTTTATGAAATGACCAAAATAATTGAGGGTGGACAAACTCAATGACCACTTTTATCGATTTTTAATCTTAAAAACCAAAGTCAAGAATTATGTCAATCTCTGGAAATATTCATAACCAGGGCCGGAGCCAAAAACACAGGGAGGCCTACCAAGAGGCAACAACCAAAGAACACAAACAGATAACAGTGAAGAGGGGAACAAAGGCTAAAGACGTTGCACCAAGTGCGAAGCGTCGCCCCCTCCACTACCCAAAAACAATTACGAAGGATACGGTAGGCCATCCTTGTTCAAAATATGCACCAACAAAGATGGGGGATGGTTAATCCAAGAAGTGGCAAGTATTTTTAATTTCAAATTACCCCATGTGAGGGTTAATATTTAATTATTTAGAGCGCTTGATAATTATTTTGTTTTTGGTCCTTAGAGCTTGTTTGATAAACATTAACCATTGAATTACGACTAAAACCAAAAATCAGAAAGTATAAAAGTTTAAGTAAGTTATTTTCACCTTCAAGTTATATTTCATTCATTCCCCATCATTTCTTCATCTCCCTCTTTTCCGACTTCATACTTCTTCATCTCCAAGACGAATACTAAAAACTACAAACAAAATAAACGATCTAAAAAGAAAAACACGTTGGGCCCGAAGCCCAGGTCCTCAGCCACAGCTCGGCCCATTAGAGCCCCTGGAGTTTCTTCGTTTCTCAACAGGATTCTCTCCTGATTGGATTCTGGGAATCCGTGAATTGTGTCCAAGGTTCTAAAAGACGCTAGGCGCTAGTCGGGCTAGGCGGACTAGGCGGATTTAAGTAAATCCATTATATTTCGTGTAAATAAATGTCTGTTTATACTTAAAATATATATAATTTCATCATAAACTACAAAATAGAATGACATATGTATTATAAAGTATTGGAACATAATGAAAACATGGGGAACAAACATATAGTGTGTGCCCATTTAAGTATTCAACAAGTCTCTTACAATTTATTGAAAAAATTAAATGCAAATTGAAAGTTATCTATTTTCTATCAAAGTGAGTCGCAACCTAGGTAGGTGCCTAGGCGGGTCTGGGCGGGCTAGGCGGTCTAGGCGGGCGCCTCAACTAGTCTAGGCGGGCGCCTCAACTAGTCTAGGCGCCATTTATTAATTTTCAAACGTCTAGGCATTAATCGGGGCGGTGACCAGCCGCCTAGCGCCTAGGCGGGGCCTAGGCGGCGCTAAGCGGGGATTTTTAGAACAGTGATTGTGTCTATTTATCGTACATCATATGTTCAGTTTTTGTCAAATACTTATATTTATTTTTAAATAAAAATATTTAAAATGATTTATAACGGTACAATATATGATGAACGAACACGATTAACATATTACGAGATCCTGAGGATCCTCCGGACTCCGTTTCAACAGAGTGACTCACTTGAGACTCGACGAGACCCATGCTTTGTGCAAATTTCAAAAATTCAAAATTCAAATTGAAAGGTAAGCTATTTACGCTCCGCAATTCACCATTTTTCCTTTCAAATATCTAGGGTTTCATCATCGTAAGCTTTTTAACATTTGGGGAAATTGCAGTTTTGCTGTAAGTTGGAAGTTGGAGCTTCAATGGCGGAAGAAGGTGATGCTTTTTATGTTGTTCGGAAGGGCAACGTCATTGGCATTTACAAAAACTTTATGGATTGCCAAAGCCAAGCCGGTTCTTCGGTAAAACTTTACCACCTTTTTACCAATGTTAAAGAAAACTTGGCTGATTTTTCTCTGATTTTTCCCAATTTCTTTATCAATTTTGGCTAACCTAGTTGAATTCTTGCTTGGGTTTTCTTTAAATTTGTTAAAATAACCGTAATTTCTTCCTATTGTTTGGTTATGGTGTATGCTATGTTAAAGACTTGTGCTTTCTGGTGGTAGTGTGAGATTTTTGCTTCTACATACAAATTGTGGTGTGAAATATGCTTTTAGAGATTAATAAGAAAGTGCTTTTTTAAGAAGTTAATTTACATATGAGGTGGTTTTTTTTGCTTTTTAGGTATGCAATCCTTCTGTAAGTGTGTTCAAAGGCCACTGTTTGCCTAAGGAGGCTGAGGAGTACCTCGTCTCGCACGGCCTTAAGAATGCTTCTTATACTATCAGTGCCAGTGATGTGAAAGATGACGATCTTTTTGGAAAGCTCGTTGCTTGTCCTTACCAGGTTTGATGTTTTGCTCTGCTCTTTTCTATGGCATTTGGCATGGAAATAGGCACTGTATCATAGATGATCTTATATTCGTTTACTGATTGTGTAATTGGGCATGTTCATAATTTTCAGCAGCCAGATTCTCCTGCCAAGGACTCACCGCCAAAGAGATCGCATGAGGTTGCCGGCGCTACCGCATTCCCAATCTCTCAGACTCAGAGAAAGCATTTCAAATCTGATAATCAACCTGAAGCTCTTGAAAATTCATCTAGTTGTGTAAGTTTCCGTTTGTCATGTCCGCTAATACTTTGTAGTAACTTAATCTACCTACGTTTCTATTTGTGCATATTCATAATTTTCAGCAGCCAGATTCTTCTATAGTAAAATCAGATGCTAAGGACTCACCACCTAGGGGATTGCAGGACATGATTGGATCTACTCCATTCCCAATATCTCAGAGGAAGCATTTCACACCGGATAACTACATTGAAAATCTAGGAATTTCTTCTTTTTGTGTAAGTTTTATTTATGGAATCGAATGTGTCAAATCACATTGTTATGGTTATGATAAGTTGAAAAATGTTTGCGACCAATGTATTTTTTCAGCAAACCTGTATGCTTGAGTTTGATGGTGCTTCAAAAGGAAATCCTGGACAATCTGGGGCAGGAGCTGTGCTACGAGCTGAAGACGGAAGCGCTGTATGCAGTTCATTGAAACAGTTTAGTTCTTGTACGGCATATTTTTCTGTAAAATCTAGCTCTTTATTTATATCATTGGATTTTATAGGTGTACCGCTTGCGTGAAGGGGTGGGAATTGCAACAAATAACGTTGCAGAATATCGAGCTGTAATTCTGGGATTGAAATATGCTCTTGAGAAGGGATATAAACACATTCGGGTTAAAGGAGACTCTAAACTTGTCTGCATGCAGGTTCGTAACTTTGTTTATGTTATAGCACTTGAGTTTTTTAAGTCCTTCGTTTGTCGATAAGTCTTACGACACTCTCTGATATAACAGGTCCAAGGTCTCTGGAAAACAAAAAATCCGAACATGGTTGACCTGTGTGAAGTGGCCAAGGAGCTGAAAGACATGTTTACGTCATTTGAGATCAATCATGTTCTTAGGGTGAGTTCAGTCGTGCTGGAAGAAAATTTGTAATGTAATACTTTGTGTGATAAATCTTCAAGAGTAGAAGAACTTGATTTGAGGAGAGTATGAGAAGGGATTAAATATGAACTCTTTCGAAAGTGACAGTCTGCTATTTGTTGCAGGAATACAATTCTGAGGCTGATGTTCAAGCAAATCGAGCAATAAATCTTCGAGGTGAGTGGCTTCCGGCTCTACTGAATTCATCAAGTTTTGATGGTTTATGATTGTTCCCCATATTTATTCGAACTAATCGGATCTTATGCTTGAACAGATGGACAAGTTGAAGTGGATTCGAATGGGAAGTAGCTCAAATAAAATACTGGAAAGGGGACGGCATTGTTTTGTAAGCCGAAAGAATCAGTCTATTGGAAATGGTAGAAGATGTTTTGAACTTTTGATTGAGCAGAGCTCTCCTTGCTATGTACATCCCAACTCCTTGATGTAAAGTTTTCAGTGATGGTTTTGGAACCCAAAATTTATTGCTAACGTAAGGCTCGTCTGAGAGTGTTGATGTCGGAAGCACTTTTGCTCGTAAGTGCTTTTGTTAGAAGTGAATTTACAAGAAACACATTGAGACTTTTATTAAATTTCGTAAGTGTGTTTTTCTCAGAATTGCAACCATAAGTAATTCTATACTTTTCTGTCAAACATAGTTAAAAGCGTTTTATATTGAAGTATTCAAATATACGGGAAGACAGTGAGATTCAAACATGGGTGTAAATTTGAGAAGACGAAAAACATGTAGGAGTTTTGAGACTCCACATCGGGAAACATTGAATTCTCAATGGCCTTTATATAGGTCAAGTCCTTCATACTAGTGGTTAGGATTTGAACCATTTGGAAATTGATTGAAGGCTTGGACCTTATGGTTGTGTGGATTAGGTTTGTATAATATAGCCTAATACAATTAATATTAATTAATCAAGACAAGAGCTTTGGGTCTTGGAATTTAAAATTAATCAGATACATTAATTTTAAATTCGGATTAAGTTTTTAATTAATTTATTAATTAAAAAACGTTTTGATTAAGAGATACGCTGAACATGTATTTGAAAGGGTGTGAAACAACTTATATATTTGCAATCACAGTTTCCAAGTAGGATCATCTTTTCTTCCGTACAAAATTTCCAGAGAGTAAACACACAAAACAATTCGCTAGAATTCTATAATCCAGTGCTGGTTATAGAATTAGGTAGTTGTATCCTGGTCGAGCAGACATTGTAGAACCACAAGCACAAGAATGGGACGAAAATATTGTTCAAAGGACATAGCTACTAGCCTCTACCTTTGATTCGATCAAGTTAGTATCATTTCAATTCCTGTATTTATTATTGTATTTCATTCTGTACATCAAGTATTTTTGGTTAATAAAGTATTAGAATTTCAAGTTCTAAATTTCTGTTATTTTTATTTATTTCTGAATTGTTCTCAAACAAAACAATGGATGGCCGGGATTAATTTCCCAATTTCTAGGAAACTAGATAGGGAGCCAAAGGCCCAAACGGCCCAATACCCCCTTTCTCTCTCACATTTCTTCGACTTAACGTCTCAGAGCAGTTGGCTGGATAATGCTTTGGTGAGAAAAAACACGGAGGAATCAGAAACGAAGATAAAACTCACCGCAAACAAATGGCCACCGTTTCAGCCTCCGCATTCTCTCCTATCCCACCCTTCCGCACCCCAAACCATTCCCATTCCGTCAGGATTCCGATTCCCTCTCCAACCGTCTCGTTTCGGAACGTGTCCGCCTCTTTCCAGCGGTTAACGCACAAGGACCGCCGGTCCTGGAGACCCACAATCCTGAAGGCCGTCGAAGAGGAAACCCCAATTCCAGCTGAAGAAGAAGCAGCGGTCAGCAGCGAGCAGCCGGAGCAGCCCGTTTCGGTCCCCGTTTCGCCCTCCGATACTCTCACCATGGTTTTCCAGGTAACCCAGCTAGTAAATTTCTCGAAGTTTGTAACTTTAGGAATTATGATCAAATTGTGAATCTTATGTAGGAAGTACTTCTGCTGAAAAGCGCTTTTTCTATAAACATGTTATTGAAAATCCAATTGAGAAGCACCTAGCACTTAGCAGGTGCTTCCAGAAAGCGCTTTCTTGACTTAGAAGCATTTTAAGTTTTTTTGCCAAAAGTCACAAGCGCTTCTGGTTGTCGTAAGCACTTCTAGGCCTTGTAGAAGCAATACCAAGCATCTTCATTTGCATAATCTGGAACTTGAAGTGGATTTTTGCAGTTAATTTCACTGGTGCCCTGCAAATTTTGAAGAAATTATTTTACTTGGGGGGTTTTAACAATTTAGACAATGATGAATGACATGTCTTTTGTTCTGTATAATATCTGAAGGCAGATGGAACGATGAGTGATGCAGCTATCCCATCAGTAACCAAAGCCTTACGGGTACAATTTCCATTTTTTAGTAATGCCGATGTCGAAATTCTGAATCGAATTCTGGATTCTTCTTCGTAATTTGTTACAAGTCATGGATTTTGTTGCAGGAAACTGAAGGCATTACCAACTTAAAAGTTGAAGTCATTGAGGGTATTGCAACTGTTGAGGTGCGTATGAAAATTCCAATCTTGGGTCATGAAACAAATAGCGAAATATATGTTACCAGAGTATCCATAATAGCAGCGTTACCCCTCCTCCGTTGCACTCAAGTTCGAATCCCCCTTCCCATAGATTAGAGTGATACATGTTATATATCGACTTGTCAAAGATAATGTTTACCATGTGCGCAATACTAGATTTTCCGTAAATTTCTATGTACTTCGATCACATCTGATTAATTTCGGTGTTTTAGGCAGTGTGAGATGCATTCCCATAAATTTCTATGTACTATGATCACATCTTTTCAACTTCGGGTGTTTTAGGTTGTGTGAGATGCATTCCGGTTCTAATGAGAATCACCGGTAAATAACTTCTTCTCTTGTTTCCAGTTGACGAAACAGACGACGGTACAAGCTACCGGGGTGGCTTCCAGTTTGGTGGAGACCATACAGAGTAAAGGATTTAAGCTACAAACATTGAATTTAAGCTTTGATGAGGAAGCGGAAGTTGCTGCTGTCTGAATTTTGTAATGCTGCTCATCTAGGATTTGAGGAATTTGAGGTAAAACGAAAAAACGACAAGTATATCGTTGAATCTATTTCCTCGTATCCATGTTTTGTACTTCTGTAGTTAGTGAAGAATGATTGAAATTGTATTTTAGACAGGGTGGATAAACACAATCACTTTTACAGACCTCGCAAAAAAAGAAACAGGAACAATATTATTGTTCTTGTGAGTTGACTTTGGGCAAAGCTTTTGGGGTACACTGCCATTTGACCATTTGAACTATTGTTCCCGTTGAAATTGATCGCTTGAACTATTATTTGAGTAAATTAACCTCATGAACTATTTGGAATCAGCCAATTAACCTCCCATTGTAAGTTCAAAGAAATTTCATCAATTTTGCCGTCAAATGTTGGCACATGACCAGCACGTGATTCACTCTTGAGGATAAAATAGTGCTAGTATAAATTTCATCGAATCTGACGGTGAGGAGTTAATTTGCCGATTCCGAATAGTTCAAGTTTAATTTATCAAAAAAAATTGTTCAAGGGGTTAATTTTTACTGAAGTAATAGTTCAGATGGTCCACGACAGTTTACCAAGCTTTAATTTGGAATATTGTTGTTCAATAGGTCCAACTGGGCCTGCTGAGATTAATTTTGCTCTGGTCCAGGGCCCGGCGATAGGACGACCCTCTTGGGTTTTCGAATCAAATCAGTCAAGACCGGCCCAGGCCATATATTGCTGGCATTGTCCCACCTACTTATTTGTTCTGAATTTTCTATTTGGTTGCGTGTCTCACTTGAACTTCCACTTTGTGCTAATGTCCTTCCAACTACCAATTTTGTCACAAAATTAAGGGATTGAAACATTTGGAGAAGCCCTAAATAAATAAATAAAGTATTGAATGTCGCACATTTAAGGTACACTCAAAGGCTTCAAATGTGACCATCAATTTGATGAAATAATTGAATGGACTACCATGAATTGAAAATACAAGAGACTCGTATTCAAATTGAAAGTTCAGAGAACAAAGGGAATCACAACCTCTAATTCGGAAACTTGATTTTATTTTGATTATTTGATAACCATATTGACATAAACCACACAGAGATTATTTCATGTTCCGGAACAACGTAGAAATTTTTGTTAGAACATATTGATATAAACCACGCATGCTCATTGAGTTGGAGTCTGCAACTTTACTTACTGTGAAGATGTGAATGTAAATGAGTCTTACATCTGTGAAAAAAAAAAATTTCCTTGCAAGAGAGTATAAGAGGTTGAGCTACTCATATTGATAATTAGTTTTACGATGAACATCAACTTTCTTTATGATATCAAGTTATCTCACGTGTGCAGTCCAATAGCCACACGTTCTCCACGTCACTTAATTCGTATTGTTCACGTATTTGGCTTGAAAATTAGCCACTTGAGGGGCCATATAAGGATCTGAAGGTAAAAAAGTTTCATATAGGCAAAAAGAAAAACCTTACCAGCGGTTACAATTAAACTATTCCCCATATTACTAATTTGCTAATTAATTTTACGGTAGAACTCCAACTTTCTTCACTTACTTTACTTTACTTGGCCATTTCACATAATAATTTCGTCCGTACAAATTTGTATGTTTGCGTTTACAGGTTGGGGTTGGGCCGATATACATGTGTGTATATAAACCGTAAATCGTGAAGGGTGGAGGACCAGTGCAGAGTCGGCGAGATATCATGTCATTTCCTCACTGGTTACAACTGGCAATTTGTCACTCTCAACTCAACTGCTGCATGAGCATGCATGGTTCATGGATTATGATGATGGCTCCTTTGGCATTTCCCGCCTGGAGTGAAGTTCCTTTGAGAAGAAAATCTCCCACGGCATAGAAATAACTTCTTTCCCACTCTTTCATGATTTTTTTGGGAAGTGTGATACATAATTAAGTCATCCTCTCTGCCAAATGTGAAAGGAAAAAGTCATTGTCCCTGCATCATCCAGCTGGATTTAACTGGCTACGATTTTGATGTGAAGAACGAATCGCACGGTGACGAGATTGGATTATTCCTAATATTGTCACTTGATTTTTTAGTGGAACCTAACTTCTTATACATGCTTCATGTTATTTGAGTTGTATTGTTCACGTATGAGGATGTGTTGAGAATTTTCAACCTTACATTAACGAGATGAGAAACCTTGTATATATGTGTGTGTGTGTGTTTATATGTAAAAGGAATCCCAACTTTCTCATTTAAATCGTGTGTGATATGTTTGCGGAATTTGAATAGCCGATCGATCAATTAAATTGTGCACCGATCGATTAATCTCGTAAATAGTCTCACATATTTGAGTAGTGTGCAATTGTGCATGACGGAATGTGAATGACCAGGTGATCAACTCAACTATGTTAATGAGCAGTTACTCTTATTCTACAATTATCGTTGTGCGTGATTGGATGGCTAACTATACTTTAGCCAAATTGGAATTGGAGTAATCTATAGTCTGTTGTTCGAAGAGGCTGTACATTATATGTCTTCGTTTATATATTATATGGTCCCATAATATATGTGCAACTTGGCTAAACATTTTCATAAATCGCTACAAAAACATCAGATAATAATTAGGGTTCATTTAGCATGCACATGTATTAAGATGAACTGAGGGCCCTAGCTCAAATCTAAAAGACTGAAGACTGATATTTAATAGGATTTTCTCCGACATATCCTTACCAAACACGTTTGCCCTGAAAAATCTCATAAGGTTTCAAGCTTGAGGGGTTTAATATTGTGTAGGGAGGGCTTCTACATAGCAAGAATGATCTAGATAAAACAAGTTTATCGTTACTGTAGTATTTTTGGCTTAGTAGTATAAGGATATGTAGAGATATGTAAGGCATTAAATTGATGAATCGGGATCAAGGGCAGATGTACATTGTGACCAACGTGGTCCGAGGACCATTGGGAAGCCGGGAAACAAGCATGTGAAGGTCTTCCACTCGACAAATGCTTGCTAGGCACATTTTAGCAGCACTCGACATGTTGCATCAACAATACTCAACAAATGTTCTCGATAACACTCATCAGGTTGTTTCGGCAAATGTCATATTTGTTGACATATGCATAATATAATTCAGTTGACGACAACAAGTCATCTAGTGTTCGACAAAATACCTTCGTAAACAAATTAAAATTTGTTTATGCGCTTCGCACTATATTTCTATCTGAAAAAATGTAGACTTTTAATATTGAGACCCCAAAATTTCAAATCCGGAATTTACTACTGCTCGGGATGTGACATATGTAATAGTAAATAATTTTCGTATAATCTTTATTCTAAATAGCATACCATAAGCGTAATAATATATTCTCAATTATACCTAAACCTGAAACATGTTTTCATCAATTGGTATAAACGAAACCAGTTGTAATCTATGATTCCGTGATTTGTTTAATCAAACTTGTTACTGTGATGTACCCATTGGATTGTCCGATCTTGCTCAAAAACCAGCTGTGTTTATTAACTAAACCTAACATGTTCAAATCTAATACTTTTTTCTTAAAAAGGAACTTTGAAGTACCAAGTGGAGAGGCCATAAACCCAGAACCCAACGCTGTCTATGTTATTTTAACCCAAATGAATCTAATAAACAAGCTAGGAAGGTCGACCGGTCAGATCAGATCAGATCAACCAACTAACGAAATTTACTAGAGGAAACGCAGCTTCCAACTAATGAAATTTACTAGAGGAAACGCAGCTTCAAGCATATATGGTGTTTTATAGTACAAGATATGTTGAGAATCAATGTCAAAGTTAGGCAATGTTAGTCAATGTCAAAGTTAGGCAATGTTAGGCAATGTTAGGTATGGTTGTGTGAAAACATAATTAGGTGCAATTAATGTGTTTTGTGTGGTAGTAAATAATCTTAGTTTAATTAAGTAGCTTTCATTTGGTTTGCTATAAATACCCAAGTCCCCAAGCCTTGTAATTCATCCAAAAGAAAAACAAAGCTAAGTGCTAAATAAGAGAAGCTTTGCTAATTAGTGTTCTTGTGAGCTTTCTTTAGAGTGTGCTTTATTTTCTTCTTCTTGGATCATTAGAGTTATCTTGTATACTCTTTTTGTTCAACAATTGGTATCAGAGCCAAGTCGGTCAGGGATCGTTCTTGGTAGAGCATTGGTTGTAAAGTCTCTTGAAATTCCGAGTATGCTCTGTGGTTGCAGTTTTGACTGATCTTCCACATCAGAAAAGATTTCTTGAGATTATTGCTGGGGTTATCACAAACCTTGAGAGGGAGCTTCTTTGTGTCGAGAGTAGTGTATTACTCTGCACGGTAGTCACTCAAGCTTGTTCGGTGTAGTCAAAGTCTTGCCGATACGATGGGTGATCTTCAAGTTGTTGGAGGAATCAAGAAGCTCAACAACCAAAACTATAACACGTGGGCAACGTGTATAGAGTCTTACCTTCAAGGTCAAGATTTGTGGGAGGTTGTCGGTGGTAGTGAAGTTACACAACCGGCAGCGGAAGATGCTAACGGCGTCTTGCGGAAGTGGAAAATTAAAGCAGGCAAATCAATGTTTGTCTTAAAGACCACAATTGATGAAGAAATGTTGGAGCACATTCGGGATGCCAAAACGCCAAAGGAAGCATGGGATACTTTTGTCACACTCTTTTCAAAGAAGAATGATACAAGACTGCAACTTCTCGAGAACGAGCTGCTATCGATGGCGCAACGCGACATGACGATTGCCCAGTACTTTCACAAGGTGAAGTCGATATGCCGCGAAATTTCAGAGTTAGATCCAACAGCTCCTATTGGGGAAACCAGGATGAAAAGAATAATTATCCATGGTTTGAGACCCGAATATCGTGGGTTTATTGCCGCTATACAGGGATGGCCGACACAACCATCACTTGTTGAGTTTGAAAATTTGCTTGCCGGTCAAGAAGCTATGGCCAAGCAAATGGGAGGAGTTTCGTTGAAGAGTGAAGAGGAAGCGCTCTACACCAACAAAAGCAAAGGCACCTTCAAGCGGCACACTAGTGGTGGATCTAAAAAGGATGGTGACAAGATGAAAAATCACCAAGGAAATGGAGGCTCTCGTCCAGGGGGAGCTTCGAAGAATCACAGTAATAGTAGAAAGTTCAATGGTGAGTGTTACAACTGTGGGAAGATGGGCCACATGGCAAAAGATTGTTGGGCCAAGAAAAAGTATGTTGAAAGTAATACTGCTACTTCCAGTTCTAAGGAGAATAGCGAAGATGGTTGGGATGCTGAAGCACTATTCGCTATGGAGGAAGAAGAATTAGCTCTCACGGTAACAACATCAGAACTAATTGACTACAAGAATGATTGGATCGTAGACTCGGGTTGCTCAAATCATATGACAGGTGATAAACAGAAGTTGCAAAACCTGTCTGAGTACAAGGGAAGCCGTGTGGTGGTGACAGCTGACAACTCAAGGTTACCGATAGCTCACATCGGTAAGATAATAGTTACACCGTCCTCAGAGAAGGAGGTGCTACCAGACTCCAGAGAATTTGGAGAAAAGCTGCAACAGAAGATGGGGGAGCATACTATCCAACTCCAACCAAGTTCAGATGAATCAGAAGATCCAAATGGCGATGATGTCGAACAAAGAGTGACCAAGAATCCTTGGCAAGTTGGCATGTATCAACAACCAGACGAAGAAGGTGGGCCTAGTGAACCGGAAGAATCAACTCCACAATCTCAACTCCGAAGGTCAACAAGAACGCGGAGGCCAAATCCCAAATACGCCAATGCAGCTATAATTGAAGAAGCAACTGCAACAGAATCTGAGACGTTCGAAGAAGCATCGCAGAGTTCTGAGTGGATGACAGCTATGAAAGAAGAGCTTGATGCACTTGAGCAAAATCAAACTTGGGATCTGGTGCCAAAGCCAAGAGATGTGAAATCCATATCCTGCAAGTGGGTTTACAAGATAAAGCGCCGTCCAGATGGGTCAATCGAGAGGTACAAGGCACGATTGGTAGCTCGTGGTTTCTCTCAACAGTACGGACTAGACTATGATGAAACGTTTAGTCCAGTGGCAAAACTTACAACAGTACGCGTCCTACTTGCACTTGCAGCTAACAAAGATTGGAATCTATACCAGATGGATGTGAAGAATGCTTTCTTGCATGGAGAGTTAGATCGGGAGATCTACATGATGCAACCAATGGGCTTTAAAAGCGAAGCTCATCCTGAGTACGTGTGCAAGTTAAGGAAAGCACTCTACGGATTGAAACAAGCACCCAGGGCGTGGTATGGTAAGATTGCTGAATTTCTAACACAAAGTGGTTATTCAGTAACACCTGCAGATTCCAGCTTGTTTGTCAAAGCCAATGAAGGAAAGTTAGCTATCGTGCTAGTGTATGTGGATGATTTAATCATAACCGGTGATGACGAGGCAGAAATTCTTCGGACGAAGGAGAATTTATCAGTCCGTTTCCAGATGAAGGAACTTGGACAGCTCAAGCACTTCCTTGGTCTAGAGATTGATCGCACACAAGAAGGAATATTTCTCTGTCAGCAAAAATATTCCAAAGATTTATTGAAGAAGTTTGGAATGCTCGAATGCAAGCCGATTTTGACACCGATGGAACCAAATGCCAAAATGTGTGCACATGAAGGAAAAGATTTGGAAGATGCGACGATGTATCGACAATTGGTAGGTAGTCTGATCTACTTAACCTTGACTCGACCTGACATTTCTTATGCAGTTGGTGTGATGAGTCGGTACATGCAAAATCCAAAGAAGCCTCATTTGGAAGCAGTTCGACGAATACTGAGATATGTGAAGAGTACAATTGACTATGGTCTTTTGTACAAGAAAGGTGAAGACTGCAAGTTAGTTGGTTACTGTGATGCTGACTATGCAGGAGATCATGACACCAGGAGATCAACAACTGGGTATGTGTTTAAGCTTGGTTCTGGAACCATCTCTTGGTGTAGCAAGAGACAGCCGACGGTATCTTTGTCAACCACAGAAGCAGAGTATAGAGCAGCAGCAATGGCAGCTCAAGAGAATGCATGGCTGGTACAGTTGATGAGTGATCTACATCAACCAGTAGATTATTCAGTACCATTGTACTGTGATAATCAATCGGCAATTCGCTTGGCAGAAAATCCAGTCTTTCATGCAAGAACTAAACATGTGGAGGTACACTATCACTTTATCAGAGAAAAGGTTCTGCAAGAAGAGATAGAGATGAGATATGTTAAGACGAATGATCAAGTTGCAGACTTGTTCACAAAAAGTTTAAGTACAGGTGAGCTCTAAATTTTTCGCTATCTGCTCAGCACAGTGCAAAGAATGAGAGCTGACATTGAGGGGGAGTGTTGAGAATCAATGTCAAAGTTAGGCAATGTTAGTCAATGTCAAAGTTAGGCAATGTTAGGCAATGTTAGGTATGGTTGTGTGAAAACATAATTAGGTGCAATTAATGTGTTTTGTGTGGTAGTAAATAATCTTAGTTTAATTAAGTAGCTTTCATTTGGTTTGCTATAAATACCCAAGTCCCCAAGCCTTGTAATTCATCCAAAAGAAAAACAAAGCTAAGTGCTAAATAAGAGAAGCTTTGCTAATTAGTGTTCTTGTGAGCTTTCTTTAGAGTGTGCTTTATTTTCTTCTTCTTGGATCATTAGAGTTATCTTGTATACTCTTTTTGTTCAACAAGATATCACTAAACTTTTAAAGGAAGGTGATATCACCCAATTCCGCTTAAGTTTTAATTGTCGAATTGAATAAATAGAAGAAGATTAAAAATATGCTGACAAAACCATCTATTTTTTAACTGTTAACTCATAATTTTTACAATATTAAACCAAAACGATTAAAACATTTAAAAGATCTCATACTTCGGGCCTTGTAAATAATTCCCATAACTTTTGCTTCAAGTTTTTTTATGCGACAGACCTCGTGTGGAGGATATTAATTTACTTGGGATGGGATTCGAGGAGATAAGCAAGAATGAAATACAGATATATAATAATTTAGTAGACAGGTTTCTTCTCCTAGGGGAAGGTGGGTCGAACTCTCGAGTCAGATTTTGGGACAGCAAACCCATTACATGTGTCTCTGTGATGATCACATTCATCAAGTAGCTGGCGTATGCATATCACTTTGTCTAAATATAGCTTAGATATTCATCTGTCTTTTGCAAGTTAATATGTGTTTTAAATTAATCACGTATTTTATTAATTTATTTTGAAATAATAGTGTATAACGAGTTTGAAATACATATGTATAGTATGACCTCTTTAAATATTGAAACAATTTACTTACACCAACTCTGAAACTTCTGCTGAGTTTCGAATTATTAAGAGCAACTCAACTTCTTATGATGATAATTATTCAAGTTATAAGATAATCAATAATTATTGTGTAGTGAATAATTATTATTCGATAGCATTTTTACTCTGTAAATGAATTGTTTGAGCAATTGGTATTAAAAAATTATTATTTTTAATTAATAAAATAATAATATTATTTTTAATTTCAAAATCTCTTAATTATTATTTTTTTTTGCATTTTTCTGTATTCTTTTATAATTTTTTCTATGTGACTAATTATCCAATTACAAGAGTGACTGAAAGAGGTAGAGTTGCTCTAACGCAAGATAGTTGTAATAAATTTGAGATACGAACCATAGTCAGTGATGTTCTTCTCTCCTCTCTCGGTCTGAGAGAGACTTACCTTAATCAGATAACACAACTTTAACGTTATTTAAAATTAATAATATAGTTTCATTTGTTTAATTTTTAAACATGTTCTTGCGCTGAAATATTGATGAAATGACTTAATTGGTGTAGGGAAGTTTTTCTTCTGCCTCTGCAGTTGACCAGCCCAACCTTTCAACAGTATTTATACCACCTCCCTGCTTCTCCTAATGTCATTACTATCTCAGTAGTCAGTACTTTCTTCTCAGCTCTTGACCCCTCCAGCTGTTTAACAATGGCTTCCAAAACCATGCTCCTTCTCTTTGCAACTGTTCTCCTTTTCACTGCTAGGGTAATTATCTACATCCCTCCAAACCCTAGCATTTCTTTTATTTTTTTCCTCATTAATCAGTATTATTGATTTTTTTTTCAGTTTAATTTCCAATATATTTTGGCGTGTCTAAAGTGATCTGATAACCTTGTTTTTGTAGGCTTCATCACTTGACGATCATGAGGAACTCAAGATTAAGGTACTTTTAATTATATACTTTAAACAAAAAGTTCAATTATTGCTAGAAATTTTGACATTCAGTGTTGCGAAATTCTTTAATTTCAGGTTACTTATGTCAAGGCACCAGCTCCGCAACCTCTAGTCAAGGCTCCAGCTCCGCCGCCTCTTGTGGTCAAGGCACCCAGTCCACCACTTTCCAAGCCACCGTCTCCACCACTTGCCAAGTCACCATCTCCACCATATACCAAGCCACCAACTCCTGTCAGGCCCCCAGTGAAGCCACCAACTCCTGTCAGTCCCCCAGTGATGCCACCCACTTATCCACCACTTCCTCCGGTTAGGTCCAAAGCAGGTAAATATTTTTCTCACTACCATATAGGGAACTGAAATTTATTTTCTTTACTAATCTAAACCCTTAATCTTGTACTAATCACAAAATGTTATGCCTAACTGGTTCTATAATCCCGCGGACTTGTTCACGAGTTACTTTTTAGTCCGTCAACTTGATTTAAGTTCACGTATCACTTAAGAACGTCGCACGTGAACAAGTTCTTGGACTGAAATGTAATTCGTGCGCTATCGGAATTAAAAACCCTAAATGTACTTGGTTAATTTGTGAGTAAACTTGTTTTATTACTTTGGTGGGCAGATTGCATCCCATTGTGTGACAAGAGGTGCATGTTGCATTCAAGGAAGAGGGTGTGCATGAGAGCTTGCATGACGTGCTGCGACCGCTGCCGCTGCGTTCCTCCGGGAACATTCGGCAACCAGGAAAGATGCGGCAAGTGCTACACCGATATGGTCACCCATGGCAACAGAACCAAATGCCCTTGAATTTAAATAAACCCTGGTTTCTAAATTCAATCATATTTTTAGAGTTAATTAAGGTCAATTAGCAAGGTGTTTGATTAGGTAATATTTAAGCATTGTATGTAATAATTATGAGAGGGTGGGAGGAAAATAACTGATTTTCTTCCTTTCTCCTTTCTCCTTTCTCGTTTCTACTGCTTACTGCATGTGTATTGAATGGGATAATTATTAATTCGTACTTGTTTGGCCCTTGAGATTTAAATTGGAGGAGCATGTATTCAATTTAAATTGTCATGTGGCAGATGATATTCATTATATCAGTATTTGAAACAGAGAAAAATATCAAAAAGAGAAACATCATTTCATATCGAAAAAACTCTTAAATTTCGATTAGAATTGACAACTCTATATTGAGTCTCGTTGATTTTTTGACTTATTGGTTAAATATATCGACAAATTACGATATGATGTTTTTTAAAGTTTTATTTTAAATTGCTGGCCCTGAGAAATTTAGGGGCCCTAGGCGAGCTTTTGCAGTGAGGTTCTAAAGTTATCTGATTTCCGTTTCTTTGTACTTTGATATGTATAAAAAAGAATTCGTTAAATACATTAAAAAATTTATATTTTCACATCAAATATCCTTAAGAATTAATATCAAAAGAAGATAAATATACAATCATTATTTAAATACTACACGGCTCACGTTTTTAAATGCAAATGTACTAAAAGTTTGCCGTCAAGATTCTAAGATTGGGAGTGAAGAACAATAAAACTTAATTGACGAGTATAATAAATTCAATAACGCCAATTATTTCTAGTGTTTTTTTTTTCTAAAAGCAACAATTCACTAACGAATCGAATATTAAAATAATTCATTGAATAGAAAATTATTGAAAAGCAAAATATAAATTCAAAGTTTTGATTACCTTAAAGTACAATCTTCAAGAACATGTGATAGTTAATTTAAACATTTGATAAAAATTGAGAGATTAGGAAGTTGAAAGAAAAAAATGTTGCAAGGGAACTTGAGTTTTATAACTTTACATGCATTTGGATAGATGGATTGGCATAAATTTGGAAAACAAGAAAATTCTAGTGACTAAAAAGATAGCTCTGTGTTTCGAACTCAACAACCCAAAAAAAAAAAAAAAGCCGAACATTTTTACTGTACCAACAAATAAATTATGATATTTCTAATTTTTTTTCTGTATTTATATGTTATTTACAAGATACAAAAATTTTTGGGGGCCCCTTTGAGGTGGGAGTCCTAAACGGGCACCTACTTGAGTTATTCTCAGGGTCGACCTTGCTCATAATTAATAACAATATATTCATTAATATTTTTACAAATTTAGGTATCTATATTTTTACCAATTTCGGTACTCTTAAACACTGAATGATATATTGTCCTTTGAAGATTTGGTAACGATATTTATAGTGATTGCTTACTCTAATGAATAACATGTCGGGCTTGTCAGATCCCCAATCACATCTAAATATGTTTTCTGGTGTCTTGGGTTACACGGGAAGAAATCGATCTCTTTCTAGTCTTATCTCGTTACACTATTCTTTTCAGTTTGCCTATTACAATTAGTGGTATTTATTTTCATTTAAGAACGAAAATTTAGAGCCTATTTAGTATCATACTAAAAAAATTATAATTCTAAAAAATAATTCGGATGAACTTCTTGTTAGAACAGTTTTTCTACAACCCAAAAACTTATTTGATATCTAACCTGGAAACTATTTTAAACCTTAAAGGACTTACGCGATGTAACTCAAAAACTTGTCTGTACAAAATCATTAGGTGGTGGTGGCTGAGGGAGGATATTAAGGTCGGGTGGGGATCCGATAAACGACCTGGAAAATACTCACCAAGACGCAATATCTTGATGACTTGATTTGGAACTCTCAATTTTACACATCATACTATGAAATCATGTTGTCTTCAGGTGGGTTTTGTTCACATATATGGTGGTGGGTTGCTAATTTCAAATGTTGTCATTGTAGTTGAGCAAATTGAGTTTGAAATAAAGCTTTGGTAATGGTGGAGAGGTGAGGTTGGGGCTTGTGTGTGATTAGAGTGAGAGGACGGTGGGAAGAAAATATATGTCGCCGGAAAGATACATGTCACGGTCTCCGGAGAATCTCTCTCTCTCCCGGAAACATATCTCTCATCACCGCCAATTACTCTAAGTTGATGTTTGATGTCGCTGGCCTCGACGCCAAGGTCCTGCAGATGTTGCAAAGAAGAAAAAAAATCAATAAAAACAGACTTTTGTTGTTCTCAATATTTAGGCTAATTTTTTTTAGCTATTTTGGAGTTCTAAGTTTCGCAAAATAGGCTTATCAAACAAGTTTTTTAGTTGTGAATTGAGAAATAATTTTTTAGTTAAAATCTTGGAACTCAAATGGAATACCAAATGGGCTCTTAAGTTTTTCAACCTTTCAAGATAAGTTCAATACTAAATTGTGACTAAATGTGGTTTAGGTTACTTCTCCATCTTCAATATCTTTGTATAAAAAAAAAATTCTCAAAAAATATCTTTGCATAAAAATTGATTAGTAAAAAAAAAGGAAAACTAATAAAAATGGCTTGAAAACTTTGAGTTTTAATCAAAATGACAAAAAAATGTTGTAAGTGAATAGTGTCAGGAATGATTTTTTAGAGTAAAATTGTCTTTTTTCGTTAAAGTGAACAGTACCAGGATTGTTTCGTTAACACTACCTAAAAAAATGGGTATATTATGAAATCATAGATACAAGCTGTCCTGCCCAGTTTGGGCCAGTTTGAATTAAAAAGGAAAAAAATTTGGTCAGTATGATAATTTGTGGGCCATCAATTGCGCGATGGGCCTTGACCTATGTTCAAGCTAGGTCCAAATATTTTTGTTTTGTTATTCTTTTTCAATAACTTGAAGCTACCTTCATTTGACGAGGATCTCATCATAAACAAGGTACGTATTAATTTTTTGAAGAGAAATGCCATTTTTCTTCTCTTTAAAAAAGTTGATTATCAATAAATATAGTCCAAATAGCTATATCGAAGAAGTTAGGGTTCTACTATAAAGTCAATTGGCAATATAAGAAATAGTACAATTACTTATAAGCACATGCAAAGTTTTTTCATTCCCCAATACATGATTGATACTCGCAACAAATACGCTCATACTTGAAATTACTGTGGTCTTTTTATATTATGTTCTGGCTGCAGGGCTGCCCTTTGAGTAATACCAGCTTGAATTATAAGTAATAGAAAATTTAATATCAACCCCAAAGCTTAGCAAAATTTAGGAAAAACTAAAAATTTGAAATTTTCTATATTAAACCCTTTGACTATCTTTCTGATAGACTGTATTATCCTTGCTCTTAATTTTTTGGGTCAAATACTCTTAAATATTGCTCTTGTCGATATTCTTTTATGATAGTATTATATTTTTAATGAACTTTTTTCTGATTTCATCTTTGTTATAAGGAAATAACTACTAAAAGTAGACAACGATGTTCAATTATTGTATCCTTGTTAGGTAGATAATGATGCTAAATATTTTCTATACGTATATAGTGGTGAAATAAGTTGAATATCAGAATAACGAACAAACTTTTTTTTTTTTTTTTTAATTTGTAGAGATGAATTAGGCGAGATTAGCTCTTCGTCAACAGTCGTGTGCGAGGCACCAACCCTCTCCCGAAGGAGAAAGGACCGTTGCACCCAGAAACCCCCCCCCCCCCCCGCCCGTCCCCTCTCAACTAGATTTTATTAAGAAGAAAAAAGGAAAAATAATACAAGTGGGGGAACTAGGTCAATACCCGCTAAAAACAGCTTTTGAAGCCAAACCCTAACAAGAAGTAGAAAACTGTTTAAGACACGAAAACCCAGTTACAAAAAAACAAGGTAAAACCCATCCTAACAAAATCGATAATTGGGGCGAAGAGAAAGATTATGATGATACACAGCAATAGCACAAGGAGGACAAGAGTCCCACCAATAAACCCCAGGATGGTCCACTCCATAATTTGCCAAACAGTCAGCTACTTGATTCCCTTCGCGAAAAATATGTGTAACTCTTATGCACATAGAAGAGAGCAACGCTCTACAATTCAACCAACGAACCCTCAAACGGCAGGGAACACGATTAGTATGCTTTCTCAAAGAGTAACGAACAAACTAACTGAATATAAAACTTTATTAAACAGAATTGCCAAGAAGGCTACATGAACAAAAAAGACTACATCTTGACCGACTTATTCTCTAATGAATAACAAAGCACTTTATTTATAATAAACTAACCCTAATCTCTAACAAAACTTAATTGTAACGAGCTAAGCCCAAATCCTAAATCTATTATTTTCCAACATCTCCCGTCAAACTCATAGCGGTAAACAACATGATTTTGCCAACAAGTAGATGTGGATGCAAGTTTCGTTAGTCGGACAAACAGGTAGGCTCCGCAACGCGGACAGATAGGCAAGCAGGCTCCACAATGCAGACAGACAGACAGGCAGGCTCCGCAACTCGGATAGACAGACAGGCAGGCTCCACAATGGGGACAGACATACAAACTCTGACAAACGGACAGACAAGCTCCACTACAAGCGGACTAGCATGTATGCAAGCATGATCCGCTACAAGCGGACAAGGCAAGATCTGCTACAAGTGGACATGCACTAATGCTAACAGATACAGATTTCGGCAAACATATATTGGAAGTATGGAGTCTGTCACTTAACGACGAGATTCCTATAACCCGACGACAACAAACAAGATGACGAAAACTTCGACAATAATCATTCGAGTAGTCACTAATCCAAGCACTTGAGTGATTGCCAAGTAGGCAACATCATACTTCATATACTTCAGACAAAAATCCAACAACCCAATATAAGCAACTTTATCTTCTTAGCCCATTTTATTGGTCCAATCCAATAAAGTAGCCCAACAGACCAACAATGGCCCAACTTATTAAGTTCTAGAGCAGTCAAACCTGACATAGTCAGATGTGGTGAAGCAACGATGGTCTTGTACTGGCGTGGGTCGTACCAACAATCATGTCAGGTATTGGGAACTTAAGGCAGGTGCTAGACTATGGTGGTATGATGCGAGATCGTGGAGATGTGGTTCAAGCTGGCGGCAGTTCGAATGATGGTGCGAATCCGCGGGGGTAACCTACGGGTTCAATCTTCAGGTTGCAGGCGACATGATGTGGGGTTGATGCGAGTGCCGCAACAGCAACATGTTTCTTGGTTTTGTGCGGCAGTGAGTCCATGAGGCAGTGCAAAGGTGGTGGATTCATCGGATTCCTGGGTTAGTGATGGCTTATGGGTGCAAGCAAGTGCATGTTGATCAGGCATGAATGGTCGCGGGTCAGTGGTATCAAAATCTGAAAACTAATAAGGTCTCAGTCAATAAATATTAGTAAATAGGGACCGAATACTAATTTTTCCTAATAAGTATCTTCGTCATACGTAAAGAAGTGCTACGAGTAGATAACAATATTCAATATTTTGTACATTGTTATAGGTTGATAAGGTTGCTAAATATTTGTTTCACACGTAGACTCTAATCCTTTTCATATGTAAATAAAAGTTTGAATATCTTAGTCATAGGTAATTATCATTGTTAATAATTCAAAATTCAATTAGAGAAAGAAAAATGCATAAATTAAGAATTTTAATAATTCTTATGGGTTAATGGAGGGAAAAATAGACAGAAACTAAAACGGAATTTTACTAATTAAAGTTGTGCATGTTGACTGGGTCTATACCAAAAACCCTATAAGTACTTGGATTACTTCAATTGATTTTATGGTAGAATTTCAACTTTCTTCGGCCTTGATTTATGTATAAAGATGGAAGCACGCAAAACTGTTCTCCAGCCCAGTATTAAAATCGTCATGATATCATTGGAGTTAGTCTAGTGGTGAGAGTGAGTAGGGTTAAAATCATTCATCTTGAAATTAAACCCAAATAGTAAAAATAATTTCGTTGTAGGTAGAAAAATTTCCTCCATCGGTATGACTTCCTTGCTTTGTTGATTGATGATATACAATATTAATTAATTAACTGTTAATTATAAGAAGTTTCTTGATCATATTTTAATTTTAATTAGCGACATTAGTATTTTTTTTTTCAATTGGTCCACGCATGCATGTCTGTTTTGCTAGTTTTAGTCGACCAGTTCATGTGGGAGACTGCGAGTGGTGCACAATACTGCGCATGGCTTAGTGGAAGGAGCCATGCATGCATGGCTGTTTTCATATTAGTACGAATGAAACTGTCAAAGTTAACCTAGGAATGCCAAATATGCCGAGGCAAGGCTCAAGCAATAATATTTCGGAAACTTAGCTAATTTGGATACAAAAGCTTTTACTGTATTCACGGTCTCCGTGACATTCCGAATTTATTAATATAAGACAAGTCATTAATAAAAAATGAGCATGTTTATCAACATTTAAGTAATAATCTAATTATCAACTTCTGTGTCATTTAGTTTACAAAATTTAGTCTACGAATTTAGCCTTTCTAGTATTACCCGTCATTCACAAATTTTTTCCCGAGTGCTGTGGAGAGAAAGGGACTTAGCGCAAAATCAAGCGCAATGACTTTTTAGAATTCATACAACCGACCTCATTTAGGGAGACAAAACTTGGGTGTTGTTATTGCTGGAAAATTTGAGTAGAATTTCATTGTCTCACATTGCTCACCACCACAAGGTCCCCTCACTTTATAAGGCTTTGTCCATTTTAAAAAGTGATTGGAGTGATGAATATTGGAGAATAAAATTGGGCTCACTCTTGGGGTTGAGCTTTGGGGTGTGCTAATTAATTGATAATTAATATATAATTAATTATCAAAACCCTTGGGCCTTGGGGCTCTTGGGCTCGGGCTCTAATAATTAAATACTTTAATTAATTATTTTCGGATTTGATTAATTATTTTTAATTAATTTAAATTTATTTATTTAATTAATTTTTATTATTTTATCAACAGACTCATCCTTTCAGATGAAGTCTGAAGTGTGAAAGAACGCAGAAAGAAAACACCCCTCTGAGAAGATGTCTCCCAACGATGCATCTATTCCTCATACATGTTGCGAATAGACATAATCATATTATATATACATCCATCTGCATGGCATTTAGTACACGAAAAATCAACATTCTTCTTCTACAATTACAAATATCCTTTCTGAGAGAACCACACAGAAATTCGCCAGAAGCAAGTTTTCCAATGCTGGAATTCTGACTTGACCGTTGAATCCTGGTGAAGCAGACGTTTGTAGAATTACAATCACTGAGTAGGGGCGAAATTTCTGTTTCAAGGACATTACGGTACGCAAGCCTCGATCTTCAATATTTCTGTTAAATATTATTTCATTGTTCATACACTGTTTGCATTTTATTATTTATTAGCATATACAAATTCATCACAGATTGTTGACATACATCCAACAGTTATTGTTGTAGAGTAAAAGGGCAATTAAGTTTGAAAGATCAATATAGATAATTTAGAATTGAAGAGAAAAATAAGATATCTTCATTTTTGCCAAATTGATAATACGTAGCGGGAGGTGTTGATGGAAAATTGAAGATGGGTTTATATATTGTTGTCAAATTGATGTTTAAAATCATAAACGACATCAAGTGTGAAATCACAAACAGGATAAAAAGCAGCAGTGAAAGAGGAGAAAATGACGGAAAAAACTGAGGAACACGCACGAAGAGGAAGATGCACAACAAAACCTAACTGCAATAGGGTAAATGTCTGTTTGGAAATTCATTTTCTTAAAAAGAGAAAACTCAATTTAAAGTGATTAAAACTAATGTGTTTATTTATATTGGTGATACAATATTTGTTTTGTAAATTTTGTTTAAAAATTTGATCTACTTAGTATTACTCTAATTACAATAGTAGAGATAATTCGAAATGCAAATAGATGTACAAATTCTAAATATAGAGACTCGGAATCCAAATCGAACATTGTACGAGACAAAATTTTTGCTTACACGGTGGCTCAAGGCCGGAGCAAAATGCTAAACACAGTCCGAGTCCTAGACAAAATTGTAATTGGACCAATTTTTTAGTATTATTTATAGCATTACAGCACAACTTTTTTTTAGTTGTGTTGAATAAAAATTTTTGAGGATCGCATAAAATATTAATTGAAGGCTCCAATCCTAATTAACATAATTGGTATATTTATGCAAGAAGGCATTCTTCTTATACACACTTTATTTTTTCTTTCCAAAAGTAAGAAATTTAATTAAACTCGAATGAAAATGTTTAAATCAAAAGCTTAAATATTAAATAACCATTATGATTCATAACCATTTCAATTACGAAGCCCCATTCTTGTGCAACAGACGAAGCCACTAGATGCGTTGACTTGTTACAAACACGAGGAGCTACTGACCTTGATTGTTGTTTCAAACACTTAACATTAAAGAAGATGCCTTCAATCACAACATCAAGTTGAATTTTTCCCTTAAGCATTTTCACAAGACATTTGGAGTTTGACTCTATATGAACCCCCTCAAAGCCCTTACCAATACAAGTCAACACTCTCACACATATTGCTTCCGCCTCCGTCATTAAATTAGATTCATATGGTGGGTCTCCACATCCGCTGCTCACGACCTCACTTGTATAATAGTAAATCATTTTCAAATAATCTTTATTGTAACTAACGTACCATAAGCGTAATAATATATTTCTCAGTTACACCTAAACTTGAAACATGTGTTCATCAATTGGTATAAATGAAACCAGTTGTAATCTATGATTCCTAGTTTTGTTTAATCAATTCTACTGTGACCAGTCAATTTTGTTGCGTCTTTCTCAAAAACCAGTTGTGTTCATTAAATTAAAGGAACTTTAAAACGAAAAGCTCCTGGTACTGTTTACTTTAATGAAAAACCACATTTTTACACTAAAAAGTCAATCATGGTACTATTCACTTTACCCTTTATTTTGTCCTTATCGTTAAAACTTAAAGTTTTCAAGCTTTTTTCATTAGTTTTCCTTTAAATTAAACCTAAGCATCTCCAAAGGAGATGTGAAATATAGTATGTCAAAATTTTATTTGCTGGTTGATTTGGCAAATTGAATACAAGTGCTAAATCCTCTTATTTTCCAATAGATGTGTAAAATATTTATTTTATTATTTTATTGGGCCTAGAGTTACATTAACTATTAAAAAATAATCAAAATTAGTTTTAGTTTTTATTCTATTGGTTGTTAATGGGACTCATGCATTAAAAAATTAAATTAAATATATTTGACTCATTCTTTGTTTGCGGTCAAAAAGGCAGTTAGAAAGCAAGAAATAAAACAACTCACATGCCACATCATATATGATATATCAATTGGAGAACACTTTAATGTCTTTTAATCTTATTTGGCATATTTGACATCTCATTTGGAGATGGTCTAACTGTAACATGTTCAAATCTAATATATATTTTTTTCTTTAAAAAGGAGCTTTGAAATAACAAGTGGAGAGAAGGCATAAACCCAGAACCCAAGATTGTTTATGGTATTTAAACACAAATGAATCTAGTAAACAAGCTAGGAAGGTCGATCAGATCAGATCAACTAATGAAATTTACTAGAGGAAACGTAGCTTCAAAAATATATGGTGTTTTGTAGTACAAGATATCACAAAACTTTTCAGGGGTAGCAATATCAACCTTTACGCTTAATTTTAATTGTTGAATTGAATAAATTAAAAAGATAAAAATATGTTGATAAAATCATCATTTTTAACTATTAAATCATAAGTTTACTAATATTAAACCGAAGCGATTAAAAAATTTAAAATATCTTTTTACCAAAAAAAAAAAAAAAAAAAAATCTCATCTTGCATTGTAAAAAGTTCCCATAACTTTTGTTTTAAGTTTTTTTCATGTGCAGACCTCGTGTGGAGGATATTAATTTACTTGGGATGACACACACCGTGGTACGAGGATATGAAAATAATGAAATATATGACTCTCGAGTCAGATTTTGGGACGGCAAACCCCTAACTAGTGTGTATGTGAACTGTGAGTCTGTGATGATCACATTCATCAAGCAGCTGGCATACATACCCCTTTGTCTAAATAAATTAAAAAAAAAAAAATATATATATATATATATACATACATACATACAAGTTAATACTATCGTATTCTAAATCAAACACGTATTTTATTATTTTAATTTTTAAAATAATAGTGTATAATGAATTTGAAATACATATACATAGCATGTCCTCCTTCTATATCGAAGCAATTTACTTAAACTAAGTATACGCAACTGAGGCTGAGTCCCGAACTGTTAAGAGCAACTCCATTCTTTAAGGCGATAATTGTCCGAGTTATTGGGCAATTGGCAATTATTGCCTTAGTGAAGAGTAATTGCATGAGAGCATCTCTACCCCGTAATGAATTACCCGAACAATTGGCATTAAAAATTATTTTTTTATTAATAAAAAAAATAATATGTCTAATTTCAAATTCTCTTTATTTTAATGTTTTCCAAAATTTCTGTATTCTTTTATAACATTTAAATGAATAATATAGATCATTGGATTACATTTTTTTGCAATCCAATGGCCCAGGTGCCACGCGGGCTCAACCTTTTTTCACAGTTTTTGCTTTCTCTTCTTTTTTGAATTAAAAAAGGCAGATTAATGTGTACCGTCGGCTCTAAGAAATCCAATAATGTGTACCGTCGGCTCTAAGAAATCCAACGACCTACGTGAACAGAAGCTAAGTGGATTCACTCTCCCCCACTAGTCAGGCGCAAAAAAATAAAAATAAAAAATAAAAAATAAACGTAACCGTTGTCAAATCCACTCTGGCGGACATGTTGGCGAGAATGGCCCGATTGCTTGGTCTTGGGAGGAGGGGGAAAGGGGGGGGGGGGGGTTTGGGTGGGTTGTTTGTGCCCACTGAATAGCTCCATTGATTTAGGTGGCCTGAAGCAGTTTTGTTGAGGTAGAAGATTGAATCACGCGATTGTAAGGATGATTGGGACGGGTGAAGTTGCTCTAATGCAAAACACTCTGTAATATTTTTGAGACACAAACCTTTTCAGTGATGTTCTTATCTCCTCTCTTAGTTTGAGAGAGACTTAGCTTAATCAGATAACACAACTTGAACATTAAACTAATAATATAATTTCATGTCCTTCAAAAAAAAAAAAAAAAATATATATATATATATATAATTTCATGTGTTTAATTATTAAACATGTTATTGCGATATCAATTCGAAATATTGATGAAATGACTTAATTGGTGTAGGTAAGTATCTCTTCTGCCTCTGCAGTTGACCAGCCCAACCTTTCAACACTATTTATACCACCTCCCTGCTTCTCCAAAAATCATCACTATCGCAGTAGTCAGTACTTTCTTCTCAGCTCTTGACCTTTCCAGCTGTTTAACAATGGCTTCCAAAACCATGCTCCTTCTCTTTGCAACTGTTCTCCTTTTCACTGCTAGGGTAATTATCTACATCCCTCCAAACCCTAGCATTTCTTCTTTTTTTTCCCCTCATTAATTAGTATTATTGATTTTTTTTCAGTTTAATTTCCAATATATTTTGGCGTGTCTAAGGTGATTTGATATCCTTGTTTTTGTAGGCTTCATCACTTGATGATCATGAGGAACTCTCGATTAAGGTACTTTTAATTATATACTCTAAACAAAAAGTTCAATTATTGCTAGAAATTTTGACCTTCAAAATTGCGAAATTCTTTATTTTCAGTTTACTTATGGCAATGTACCAGCGCCACAACCTCTACACAAGGCTCCAGCTCCGTCGCCTCTTGTGGTCAAGGCACCCAGTCCACCCCTTGCCAAGCCACCGTGTCCACCACTAGCCAAGCCACCATCTCCACCATATACCAAGCCTCCATCTCCTGTCAGCCCCCCAGTGAAGCCACCAACTCCTGTCAGTCCCCCAGTGATGCCACCCACTTATCCTCCACTTCCCCCGGTCAGGTTCAAATCAGGTAAATATTTTTCTCACTACCATACAGGGAACAAAAATTTGTTTTCTTTACAAATCTAAACCCTTAATTTTGTACTAATTACAAAATGTTTTGCCTAACTGCTGGTTCTATAGTCCCGCGAACTCCTCCAGGAGTTATATTTTAGTTTGTCGACTCTATTTAAGTTCAAGTATAACTTAAGAACGTTGCATGTGAACAAGTTCACGGACTAAAATGTAACTCGTGTGCTAGCTATCGGAATTAAAAACCCTAAACGTACTTGGTTAGTTTGTGATTAAACTTGTTTTATTACACTTTGGTGGTCAGATTGCGTCCCATTGTGTGAGAAGAGGTGCATGCAGCATTCAAGGAAGAGGATGTGCATGAGAGCTTGCACGGCGTGCTGCGACCGCTGCCGCTGCGTTCCTCCGGGAACATCCGGCAACGAGGAAAAATGCGGCCAGTGCTACACCGATATTGTCATCCATGGCATCAGAACCAAATGCCCTTGAATTTAAGTAAAGCCCTCGTTTATTATTCAATAATCTTTTTTAGAGTTAATTTAAGGTCGTTTGGCAAGGTGTTTAATAAGGTAATATTTAAGCATTGTATGTAATAAGTAAGAAAGACAGGTAGGAAAATACATGGTTATTCTTCCTTCGGCCTTTCTAGAGTGTACTGCTTACTGCATGTGTATTTAATGGGATAATTATTAATTAGTACTACTATAGTATGTATTCAATTTCAACTGTCACATGGCAGATGCACATTGGGGCTTACGGGTCTCAGGATTATTCGTAGAAAATATACATGTGAAAGTTTTTCGATAATTCTTCGACTGTTTGGTACGGGTTTTTTTACACTTATAAAATATTTAGTGTAATACCTATTAGGCATATTTTGTCAGGTTGTAAGGACAACACTCGACAAATTCTCTTGATATTGCTCATAAGTGTCCGACAAATGTCTCAGTGAATAAATTACACTCGAAAAAAATCTCTTGATCTCACTCATCAACTGTTCAACAAATGCCTCATTGAGTAAACTGAAATTTCCTTTGAGCGCAATGTTTCACGCTATGTTTCTATTAAAAAAACTTAAGAACTTTTAACACGGATACCAATCAAGATTCAAATCTTGTATCTGCACTAACATATGATATTATATATATTGTAATTTTTTTTTTGTCAAACGATAGATTTTGTTATACTAAAAGAAAAAAACTCATCAACCACAATGAATGCTTGTGGTAGATTGCAATCCACCACGGACATGGTCCCCGTTAGTAATCTGGATGTGATAAAAAATGTTGATTTCTACCATGGGCTAACACCACAGACTATGGCCGTTGTGGATTATACATTAACCACATCCAACGCCTGTTATAAAAAGTTTCCAAAAATTAAAAAAAATATATTTAAGATATATACACACACACACACACACAAAATTGCACATTTACTACAATATAATAATTTTACATAAAATCACATACTGAAATATTACAAATTGTACACTAAAGCTAACCATAGAACCAATGAGTTATACTGAGAAATAAGAAACTATCCATGAGGGTACCAAACAGAACATTGTCACTTGAAGACTTTTCATTTCTTTGAACACCTCCAATGATAGGACTTTGGGAGTGAAATATTGCACTTAATGCTTGAGCCTCAGCAATTGTTGTCTCTCTATCTGCATAGACATAAGCATCTGCATAGTCTCCAACATTCCACACATGAAGCAAAAAATTAACCAGTAAAGACTTGCACAGATATACAAAATTAACTCCAACAAGAGCATGTAGTGCAAAATTAGCATTGCATATGCAGAGAATGGAGCAAATGCAGCCAAGAACTTACTTACAAACAAGAGCATGTAGTGCAAAATTAGCATTGCATATGCAGAGAATGGAGCAAATGCAGCCAAGAACTTACTTACAATCATCAAGTTTCTAGATATTCTTCTCAACCGCACTACCTCCAAAACTAGCATTTTATGTACAGGTTCTGGCTCTAAACCTTTCTACGCATGTATTCCTTTGCAATTGAACTCTTGACAAATTATAATACGGAGAGAACTTTAAGGGAAGATAAACACATGATTAGATTATGAACCTACTGAATAGAGCCACCACATATATTTCTGCAAATATATACTATATAAGATTAACCAAACCAATGCGATAAACCAAATCATTCATTAGCCCAAAAATTAATATCAAATGTTTACCATGTCTGCAAGTCCTTTGCGCAAATATAACTGGAAACTGCAAAGCTTAAGAGTGAAACATCACTCAAATTTTATATTAAAATTCTCAAACATCAGTATTTCATCTCAGGGTGTTTCCTGAAAGAAAAATCGACATGTCCAGCGTTGAATCCAGAGATCTCCTATGGGGATTTAGTATTTGAAACAATGTAGAGAATTGAAACATCTCATCACAAAACCATTGAGCTTGGCCAAACACAATCATGCAGACATACATAGACCCTATTTGGCATTGATTTCCATCCACCAACAGTTAGATTAAAGTCCCAGTTGAAAATACTCTTAGTAAATTAGTCAATTAACTGGAACCCATTTGATTCTTCCTAGCTAATGAAACAGTAAAAAAGGGTTGTAAAACAAACAAAACAACTAGCGAGGAGAGACTGGAGGCGACTAGGCTCTAATTGAAGGTGACTAAGAGAACGATCAATATTTAGGGTTTTCAATTTTCACGACTTTATGTCTCAATTGGGGAAAAAAATTAAAGAGATCACTCAACTGAGGTGCCCACGGGGGAAGTAAATAATTTTAAATATCCCCAAATATCTTCAAGGCGCCAACAAAAACAAAATAAATAAATAAACATTAAAAACATCAACCACGGGTCAGATACGTGGTGAAATTGCGTTTTGGTGGTTTTAGTTAATCACCACAAGCACTACACGTGGTGATTTTTATTTTCAATCATGAGCATTACATACCTGTTGTAACTTACTCAATTTCAACAACGGGCACAAATATGACCGTGGTGAATTAATCATATCAATCACGGGCCGACTTTGACTGTGATAATTGATTCAGTTTTATCACGAGTGATAGGATTTTTAACGTCTATGCAAATAGGGTCAAAATCACATGAAATACTTGCAAGAATACAAGGATATTGTAGTATAGATGCTCATGCAAGGTCGTTTTCCTCAAGGACTATTTGGATAATTTATGTAGAAACAATTCCTAATTAAATACTTAGAATTAAAACTTGAGAAAATAGAGTTTGAGATTGGGTAAATTAAAAACGAATTTCAATTAAAAACTAAGATAATCGAAGAAAAGATTTTTAAATACCAATTTATAAAGGCACTAGGGTTCCACCATCACCTAGCAATCCTATGAATTTCTATCAATTACTTACGATTTTCACATGCTACTTCGAAGGTTAGGTTTTCCTAATACATATTCTCCTCGTGATATTCAAGCAAGAACGTATATCTAACATGCAATTCGTCTGTGATATTCAGATCAAATATGAACATGCAAGACTCATTAAGATTTATGAAAACCTTTTGAAGAACCATGCAACCCCTAAGAACGTGATATTCGCCTTAGATGAAATTACAATTATCAATCACACGAAGCAATACTCAATACTCCGGTGATATTCCGACCGAATTGCATCCAATTACTTGTCTAAACATCCTAATGGTGGCCAGTCATCAAGACAATTAGATAGTTTAAAAATAGTGATCAATAATTCAAAGTGTGCATGCAATCAATCATAAGCAATTAAATAAAAATTACATGTTCATGCTAAGGCTCAAGGCTTCGCCCTAGCAAGAGGAATTAGTTACGCATATTCATAATTGAAATCATAGAAAATATTATTAAGAAGAAAAGGAATGAAAACACCTTAAAGTAGAAAATCTCCAAGAACCCTAGTCAAGTTCTTTGTCTCTGAAGTTGAATAATAATAAGCGTCCCAAAAATTGTAGACGGCCAAAGCAATATATTTGCTCAGCCTCCACAAACCCTAAGACATAGGTTTTTTATTCCAACTAGGAAACTAAGAAAAATAATAAAATATCTTAGAAAATAAAACCCTAATTAAATTAGGAGAATCTGCCAAATACTTGTCCAGCCACGTTTTAGCCTCAGATCTCCTCCAAATCCGGCCCAAGATAGCTTGTTTTAAAGATAAGGACCTTCCGAACACATCTTCAGAAGGCCACAAAACCATCCGAGGTCATCTTGGGCTCCAAAAACGTAATTTAAGCCCATAAACGTCATTTTCCAGCACCGCGCATCGCTCCTTTATTTTATCGCCAGAAAATAACCGCTTGATGGAAAAATCCAAAATTTTGATACGACCAAGATAAGTGACTCACGAACGTCTTCTAATTGGAATTACTCCAAAATTCGTCCATTTGACCACGTTTTGCTCCAGAGGAAGTCGAAAGTCCTATATTGAAAATACAATTCAAAGTATCAATATTCTTCCAAAATATTAACCAAAATATACTAAGAATAGGGTTAAATATATAATATAAAATTCACTTATCAACGAGCTCTAAAAGCCTGTGGTATAATCGTCGTGGTAAATATGATGTTGTGTTGTAGTGAGATTAGGTATTAGATTAGCCACCGACAGAGTTTGAACCTATATCGTCATGCAAAAGCTCAACTCTTTTCTACCACTGTGGTAATAAGTCACTAGCATATATATTGTACTTTTGAAGATTTGGTAACAATATTTGTAGTGCTTGCTTATTTTAATGAAAAACATGTCGGCTTGTTAGATGCTTAGCCCATCTAATGAGGTAAATTTCACACAACTACCTCAATTATGGGTCGAACCACAACCTCATACCTCATGTTTAAAAATTACAATGTCATACATCATCTTATGAATTTGTTGCAATATCAGACAGATTGTTTTTCTGTCAATTACTCTGTTAGAGTGTTGATGTGGGTTATTGGAGAAATTGGGGCTGATGGGAAAATTGGGGTTATTAAAGAGCGGTTGTGGGTGTCAGCCGGGAAGGCGAAGGAGGATGCATAAGAATTAGGGTTTTGTGTTCTAGTTGAGGGAGACCAGGGATGGGGATGAGGCCCAATAATTATTTGTTTTTTTATTGTTAAATAAAGAGAGTTACTAGACCCACCTCATTATCTTATTTTCTCACCCATGTTATAATCTCACTCACCTTAAAAAGTTAAAAAATTAAAATGCTAGTTCCCCACCCACTATTATTCTCAAAATAACCTTTAATATATACATACATATGGAATTAAAAAATTGTCTCTTAAAATATAAACAAATAATATGTAAATGAAAGCACTAAGGTTTGCAAATTCAAATGGAAACGACAGAGGTATCCAAATTCAAAAGAATTCGACAACGCCAAATTCAAAAATACGATGGACAAATTCAAATGACCCACACACAAATTATTCTTTTACCTTTTCAATGAAAACATAATCTTCTACCACTTCCGTAGAAACATCATCTTCCACCTCTTCAATGAAAAAGTCATCTTCTAAGTCCATTGATATTTTTTTACTTTCTTTGAATGAAAGGAGATGAAAATATGAGTTAGGGTTTAAGGTAGACAAATCGTCTCCCATGCCCAACTTATTATTTTTTTAATTAAGCAAAACAAGATAATTAATGTCCTTATAAGTCCTTTTGCAAATTGACAAATTTGTAATTAAAAAATTCATTAAAAGGTGGGTGGGAATAACATCACTCTAAATAAATAAATTTTTTTTTTAATAAATAACAAATAATTTTTTATTAATTAATTAAATTTTTTATTTCAATTGGTGAAGGAGTGGGCCCTCCCCTTGCCACATAAGCATTTAACAGAAAAGTTGACGGACGTGTGACATTGCAATAAATTCAAAAGATGAGGTGTGACATTGCAATGTTTAAAACATGAGATATACAATTGTTATGCGACTCATAGTTGAAGTGATTTTTTGTAATTTACCAAATTATTTGATATATTTGTGTTTTGGTTACATGGGAAGAAATCAATCGCTTCCTAGTCCTATATTGTTACACTATTTTTTTCGGTTTGCCTATTTACAACTAGTGATATTTGTTTTCGCTTGTGATTAATTTTTTTTAAATTTTTTTTAAATTTTTTTGACATTTCATGATGAGTTTGATGCTAAATTGTGACTCAATAATTGTATAGTTTAGGCTATCAAGAAATTAATAAAAAAATATGGTTGTATAAAAATTAATAAAAAAATTAATAAAAAAAAATTTGGTATTATCATGAAATCATGGAGACAAACTCTCCTTACCCAAATTTTGGCCAGTTTCAATTAAAAAAAAAAAAAAAAAAAAAATAATAATAATAAAAATTTGGCCACAGTAATAATTTGTGGGCCCCCAATTAATCGATGGGCAGTTGGACCTATTTTATTGGTTGGATGGGCCTTGCCCTATGTTCAAGCTAGGTCCAAATATTTTGTTTTAATATTCTATTTCGAAACTTGTAACTAACGTCATTTGACCAGGGTTTCATGGCATTGCACGTGATACCATTGCCACATGCACGTGCAAGAATACGAGAAACAGTATCAGTGCAAGAATATATAGTAGTTTTTGTTTGTTTGAAACTTCAATAGTAAAATGTAAAATTATGTTCAAATGTCCACTGTCAATGGCATAAATTTTAATTGATCAAAGTCAATTAAAATGATAATTAAAGAAGTCGTATTACTATCTTTACATGAAATAATAAATCCTTTTGATTAAATATATGGTTTATCGTCAGTTCATTTTTGGAGTTGGTGTTGCTCGTTGTCAAATAGTATATTTATGGGTTTATGTGTAGAAGTTTTTAATCAGGAATGGAGTTTTTTCTGGCTTTGGAGTGCCATTTCAATTCTCTGAGTTTGAGTGTGGATGACTTCAAGACTTGGATGCGTTCCTTTGCTTATTCTCGGGCATGTCTCACTCTCAAATCCACTTGTATGATGACAATTAGTTTGGCCATGTTGGACTTTTATTTTATGTTAAGGTTTCTTTGGATTGAGGACCTCTTTTTTGTTGTGTGATTTTGGTGTTAGATTTGTCGCCTTTATCGCTTTGTGGCAAATTTTTACCTCTCCACTTAGTTCTTGTGGTAGTTTCACGTAGCTGTGTAGGGGTTTAACTTATTTGTTGGTTGTGTAAATTAATCTCCACGTTAAGAAATTGGTCACTGAAAAAGGTGTACCCATATTACTTAATAAATCGTTGCTTGTCAAAATTTATTTTTTTATTTTTTATTGATAACCTCTTGAATGTTGTCTCGAATAACCTCTTTGATATTTATATCGGTTCTTAGTTTTATAATAAAACCTCTTTGGAATTGTCACCCTTGCAGTCCAGCAAAACACATTGGTACAACTCATCATGCAATATGCTCAAGCAAATATCTGAACCCTATAGTGTTTGTTTTATCCTCAAAAACAAGAACAAAAACAAGAATTGTATCATCGAAATCAGCTTCACTGAAATTTTCCAGAATCTACATACACACAAGTACACAGAGAAAAATCTATGAAATTGTATGCATAAATAGGTGAGAACCAACCCAACAAATTGCAAACCAATTCAGCTTTCCGCTGTGCGTCGGTCCACCTTTCGTGCATCAACAATTTATACAAAAAATGGCTTTCCAGAACCAAAAGCTTGCAGCTATTTTCTTCATTTGGGTTACAGTTGCTAGCATGGTGCTGGCTGTTTCTGCAGAAGTTGGCTCTCCAGCCCCTCCCCCATCTGCAGCACCAAGTTCTCTAACTACAGCGTTTCCAGTGTCGATGCTGATTGGTTTTCTAGGGTTCATCATTTATCTCTTTTAAGCCTTTTGGCTTAGGCTACGTAACCATGTTTGTGTTGCTGTTGGATCTTCTGATGTGCATGCCAAACATGACATATACAGTTATACAGTTTTCTGTATTAATAATGTGTGTAGCAGCTTTGCTTACGCATTTCATATACGATTTTCCCGTTTTTTGTTGTAATATTTCCGTATAATTATCTATCAAGTGAATTCCATATATTGAGTTAGTATTGTGTAATACTGGAACACGTTGTGTGGCATAATCAATTCCATTCTGTGAATTGGTTATTGATATTAGACTTTAAAGTATAAATTCGTCGTCCATTCGTATTATGAACCAGTGAGACGATCCATTATCGTACAATAATTTTGTAGTAGATCGACTGTGCTTCAAAAGACAACGGCAGAGGAGAATAAGGAGGCACTTTCTCTCCTTCAATATAGGGAACCAAAACAAGTTAAAGACAAAGTCTGCAAGTAGCTCGGATGATATTCCTCCCCAAACTTTCCTATTTTTGACTAAGTTAATTGAAAAGCGAACTTGTAAGGAGCTGCCATTCCCTTTTAGAGCTTTTATAATTGGCCAAACTTCCTTCTAAACTTTATTTTAGCCAAATACCCATTTGAACTTATATAATTGGCCAATTTCCCCTCTGGTGCTAGATTTTGAACTTTTATTCATCTTGGTCATGTGCATGGGAATGACAATTGTCTTAGGTAAAAGTGTAATTTTATCAGTATGTAGTCCACATATTTTTCTTCTTCTTCTTCTCTTCCGTTAGTTCACTACGCATACTTTTTCTTTGAATTTTACCCTAATATTGACAACTATAAATCTTCTCCATGGTCTTGCTTTTTTCAGCAATATGTTGGGGTCGTGACGCCATTTCATTAACCTGCCTTGTGACTTGACTTACATGACCATCTCGGTTCACCTATTTCAATTCAAGATCCAAATTCGAATAAGAAAAGTAATTACTTATCTCAACAAATTCATTATTGAAAACTGACCAATTATAAAAGTTCATGGGAGCAATCGACTAAAATAAAAGTTAAGGGGGAAATTTGCCAATTACAAAAGTTCAGAAGAATAATCGGATAGAATTAAAGTTCGAGGGAAAGTTGGCCAATTACGAAAATTTAAAGAGATAATCGGTTAAAATTAAAATTCAAGAAAAATTGAACGTGCCTTACAAATTTGGAGAGAAATTGGCGAATATCTCTAAACAAAATCATAATAGCACACATTCAGATTATGGGCCTCGGCTCATTCAACAATACTATCTCCCAAGGCCCAATGGGCCCACAATTCTTCTGAGAAGAGTGAGACTAGGAGAAAGAACTAAAAAAAGAGCGAAAGAGTTGAACGACGACTGTGACGATCGGGAGGAAAAGCGGCCTTGTAAATATGGCGGAAGAAAATAACGCGGCGGAAGGAAGCAACGGCAGAGCAAGCACGCGGAGAAGACGACGGACGTGGTTGAAGAGGAAAGAGAAATGGTTGGTAGTGCTTGGCGTAGTTCTCCACGCCGTTTACATGCTCAGCATCTTCGACATCTACTTCAAGTCCCCCATTGTCCACGGCATGGATCCCGTCACCCCCCGCTTCTCCGCCCCCGCAAAACGCCTCGTTTTGCTCGTCGGTATGTCCAGTTTTCCCGCTAAAATTCCCTCTGTTTATCATTCGAGTGTGCTTTGAAAAGTTTGGAGCTTCTGCTGCAGCTGATGGGCTGAGAGCTGACAAATTCTTCGAGTTGGATTCCGACGGAAACTTCAGAGCGCCGTTTCTGAGAAGCGTGATGATAGAGAAAGGTCGGTGGGGAGTGTCGCACGCTCGTCCGCCGACGGAGTCGAGGCCTGGACATGTTGCTATCATTGCTGGGTTCTATGAGGATCCCAGTGCTGTTACGAAAGGTTGAATCTTTTTATTTTTTTATTTTTTTTGAGCTTTTATACATATGCAAATTGGTTTTCTGAAGAAACCAAAATCGTTTTTTCAGGGTGGAAAGCTAACCCTGTTGAATTCGATTCGGTTTTTAATCGAAGCCGGCATACTTTCTCTTATGGTAGTCCCGATATAGTCCCCATTTTCTGTGCTGCATTGCCTCACACCACCTGGAATAGTTACCCTCATGAATTTGAAGACTTTGCTACTGGTTTGATTTCAAACTTTCATCACATTGTTTCAATTACAGCATTTTATCTCTGTTTTCGTCTTCGATTTTACTGGTTTGATTTCAGTCTTTCAGCACATTGCTAGTAGTGAAGTTTAAATATTTGTTAATTGCTTATGATTCTTTCTTTTATCAATTTGTATGTGTTAATGCAGATGCTTCCTTTCTGGATGAGTGGTCTTTCGATCAATTTCAGAGCCTTCTGAATCGGTCCAAAGAAGACCAAAAGTTGAAGGAGTTACTCTTACAGGATAATCTTGTTGTGTTTTTGCACTTACTCGGCTGTGACTCAAATGGTCATGCGCATAGGCCTTTTTCGTCCATATATCTCAATAATGTTGCGGTTGTTGATAGTATAGCTGAAAGGGTTTATAATCTTCTAGAAGATTATTACAAGGACAATCGTACTGCATACGTGTTTACTGCTGATCATGGAATGCATGATAAAGGTTGGATTTAATTTGTTTTCACTTTTATAGAAAATTTTTGCTTCTCTTTTCTCATTGAATTGTTATAAGTTTTGATCTTACTTCATTTTTTCCCTTATAACGGTTCTTACGTGTTATAATTTTACTGATAGGCAGCCATGGAGATGGGCATCCTTCAAACACTGATACTCCCCTAGTTGTTTGGGGAGCAGGTGTTAAACATCCGAAGCCAGTCTCCAACCATTCTGATTGCAGTTTTCGTTTTGTTGATGATCATATGCATGATGCGCCAACACCTAAAGAATGGGGCCTTCATGGCATTGAAAGGGTGGATGTTAATCAAGCTGATATTGCCCCTCTCATGGTTGTACAATTTGTTTTCCGAACTTTTCCCCCCTTTAAACTACCTTTCAAGTTTTATCACTCCTATTTGCTGATTGAGTTTTCTGGCAGTCAACTCTTCTCGGTTTGCCTGGTCCTGTAAACTCAGTTGGAAGTTTACCTCTTGATTACATAGACATGTCAAAGGTATAGTCAACCAGTTTGATGGAGGACTTTTTCTTTTTGTTGAAAGGATGTGTAAAGTTATCACTTTTATCTTTGCCTGCATATGCCTATTGTATTGGATGAGTTTTTTGGTTAATTGGTAGACAGCTGAGTTTTCTCTTTTTGTTTCATTTTCCAGGAAGATGAAGTTGAAGCTGTGGTTGCCAACACAAAGCAAATTCTCAACCAGTTCCTTCGGAAGTCACGTATCCTTTTGTTATCTGATTCTATATTTATATATGTACATATATATATTTTTATGTGCTATATATGACAACAAGGCATCACTTTCTTCAATCATAAATATCCAATTCATTTAACGAAATAGCATATTAAGGTTAAAACTTAAAACTGTTGTTATATCTGATTCTACTGGAGTTTTGAGGAACGAAAGGAGGTAGAGACGTCCTTTTTATTATCTTGGATTTCTTGACAAAGTTAGAAACAAAGGAGGCAAATTCATTATATTTTAAGCCTTTCAAACCACTGGCCGATTATTCCTCCCTATTGGATCAGATTGAGGATCTAATATCTAATAGAGACTATGAAACTGCAAGGAAGCTGTCTGAAGATCTCAGGGATTTGGCTCTGAAGGGACTTCACTATTTCCAAACTTACGATTGGCTGATGCTCATGACAGTAATTATTCTTGGGTATATTGGTTGGATGACCTATATTCTTCTCCATGTGCTGCAATCTTATACTCCATTGGCAGGGTATATGTTTAGAAAGGAGCAAACAGATCACCAGACAGATAATACCAGAAAGGTAATGTTTGTGTAGTCTTGACCTCTTGTAAAGCTTTAATAGTGATTTCTAAATTGAAGGACGGAATTCTGAAAACAGAGATGTTTTTCTTTAAAAGAAAGAAACTAAAAGATGTTTGTGAATATATTACATGTGAAATTTGAACATCTAGAAGTGTTAATATTCACTATGTAATGTAACCCGCAAATCTCATTGTTTGCTGCAGGTACAACTTTGTGGATGCCTTTTCCTGGGACTACTCAGTATAGTACTGTTTATGGAGCGTTCTCCTCCTCTTTACCACGCATACACGTCAATGACAGTATTCCTGTGGACACAAATATTTAGTGAATATCGGTTTATCAAAGCATTATGGAAAGAGTTATACGGAAGAAGAATCAATTACTTTGTGAAAATTCTAGCCACTGGTGCTTTCTCAGTATTCATTCTTGAATTCCTGGTATTGAATCAGAACTATAATTTTTCACACTGCAAGCCATGGGAAATTGTACTCTACAATCCTGAACAGCATATTTTGGTAATTTCTGCAGGTTAATAGCTTTACTGAGAGGAAGCTATACACTTGGTGTTTCCTAGTTTCCGGAGTCGTATCCTTTCTCTATCTCTTAAAATCGATTCCCTGGAGATCTGGCATACCAATCTTTGCCTGTGCTGCATGTTGGTTCTTGTCTGTATTTACATTGATGCCAGCAGAAATTCCCGATAATAATCATCTAGTGTAAGTCATCTTAATTCTTGAATGTTTCTCTGCGGTGCATACGTGTGTTGGGGTGGGGGTTACTTCCATTATAAATGTAACGAACTTCAGAATTGAACCCAATCTCTAATTCAAACAATACCTTTATTGTGCTCACATCTTTTTATGGGCAAGCTGGGTTTAGTTGGGATTTCCTTCTTTCTTTCTCATTTTTTTACTTTTTAAATGAAATACAAATTACCAGAAGGGAGGTTAAACCTGATATGTGTTCAAAGCAGAACCCAGCACATGCCAATTTTACTATTTGCAAGAACTTAAATCAGCTTTGATAGTTGTGTTTGTTAGGTTTGTGTAAAATTAAGAAATAAATTGAATGCAGCTGTGATTAATCAACTAAGATTAAGCTAAATTATCGTCTAAAAAAGATTAAGCTAATTATGAACCTTTTGTGACAAATCATGTTTGCAGGATCTGGAGTGGAGTTATGATTATTATGATCGGAGTAGCTGCTAGATTGCTAGATCTGCGTACTGAAGGAAAGTATTGGCTAAGTATCTGTAATCATGACAAGAAGAAACCTAAATTTCCCATGCTCTTCCAGTTACAGGTGCTTAACCTATCTCTGTCCTCGGTTGGTATGGAAATAAAGCTTAATGTATAATGTAACCTAACTGATCTGGAGATACATTTGATATTTTTGGATTTTTTTGGAACTTTGTGAATTAGGCTCTTTTGGTTGGATTGTCATCCGTGATGGTGTCAATATCAACCTCTCACAGAACTGAGAACCAAGAACTACTTGCTTTGCATCAGATCATAAATTGGTCCATCGCTGGTATGGGTTTTCACTCTTCCCTTTTAGGGCCTTTTTACATATCCGAGTTGTTTGTTCTTTTCTCTTTGTAATTGGTATGTCAGTTGACAGGTATTTAATGCCTTAAGAGTTTATAACTGCAAATATCATGTCTATTTATATTGATCTTTAATTTGTCTGGTCATAGGTTTCTCGATGGTACTTCCATTATTTTCAGCAAATGGTCTCTTGTCCCGTCTTACTTCCATATTTCTCGGTTTTGCGCCCACTTTTCTTCTATTATCTATCGGGTACATTCCGTTTATATGCTCACTTATAGTTGCCTTCATTTAACAGATTTGTTTAATATGCGGAATTTTAGGTTGAATTTTTTTCATCTTTTCACTCATTCTCTAGACCTATGCAGATATGAAGCTGTTTTCTACGGTGCTCTGGCTCTTGTACTCATCTCTTGGATACTAGTTGAAAACACGCTTATTTACTCAAGTAAGGTGAGAAGGTTGTCAAGTTCCTTTAGTGGTATGGAGGAAAATGTCATACTTGATGGTAGATACTTACAGCTGTCTGACGTGAGAATTCCATTGATCTTTGTAAGTCCTATCCTTTTTCTTTTTGTTACAATACTGAAAAATTTATCTGATTGTTCGAGAAATTTAACGATATACATTGCCCTTTTTTTTTTAGTAATCTAACTGCTCATCATTCATATTGTATGTCTCCGATGTCTTTTGTGGTTTTAGATGGTTTTATTCAATGTTGCTTTCTTTGGAACGGGAAACTTTGCAAGTATAGCAAGTTTTGAGATTTCATCAGTGTATCGGTTCATTACTGTCTTCAGTGTAAGTGAAGGTTGAACTTTCCTGAGCATTTATCAGATTAGTTGTCACTACTTACCTGATACTATTTGCTTCTAATTTCAGCCGTTTCTCATGGCCGCCTTACTTATCTTCAAGTTATTCATTCCATTCCTGCTAGTCATGTAAGTCCAGTTACAATTTTGCGTGTGATGCGTGGCTACAAGCTGTCGAAACATCCTTCTTTATTGACGCTGTTAATTATGCCGTTGGAAAATGCATTTTACTAGCATGTATAGGAAGTTCTTTTTCTTTTAAGCCATAAAGAAGTTGTAAGCAATTGTGATTCTCAACTTCTCATATAATTTGTGTTCGACTGACATGCAGATGCGTATTCAGTGCAATAACAAAGTTAAACCGACTTCCACGTTTGGCATGCTATTTTCTCGTTATACTATTTTCGGATGTAATGACCATGCATTTTTTCTTCCTGGTAAGTTACTATATTCTTCAGATTTTGAATATGTAACTTTTTCTCGCTGCCTCCGTTTCCTCTAACATACGAGATTACCCAACAAAGTAACATTTAAACACAGATATCTGATCCACACCGCATACCACACCAGACACACCACACGTGCATGGACGAATGCTTCTTATTATACAGCATCCGATCAATCATTTCTAGCGAACCCTACTGACCATTTTGATTATTATCAGGTCCGGAATACAGGAAGTTGGATGGAAATTGGTAACAGTATCAGCCATTTCGGAATCATGAGTGCTCAAGTTGTCTTTGTGCTTTTGCTCTTTGCTCTCACAAACATATACACGAAGGATATCGACATTGGTTCGGTGGACCGCTCCTCTCGGAAAGCAATGTAAGTCGTGGTAAATTGGGACTTTGGGCATCAAAATAATTCACCAGTTTTCCGGAAAAGCGAGCATTAACGTTGCCAAGGCGCACCTCTTGCGGTTCGAAGAGAAGCTTCCCATTCGACAATTATTTGCCCTTTATTCCTACACCTGCTGATTGCTCGTGGACGAGAGAACCAGCAACGGGATTTTCCAAGTGTAACCCAAAGTTCGGTCGTCCGCAGCGTAATGGGGGTGGGATCGTGCAATGTTCGATTGAAATTTTGGCACTCTTCTCACGTCTTGATTATTTAGATATTCATTGATCAATTTGTATCTAAAATTTATCAAGTAGAAACTCCTCTTTTGGCTGTCTGAAATATTTGATTGATCATGGATTTTAATGTTTTAAAAAACGAGCCTTAAGGTGCACCTAGGTGGCTTTGGAGGCGGGACGGTGATAAAAACGCCTTTGCCCAGCTGCAGTAGACTTAAACTCGCCTAGACGTGGTCGAAGCGTGCCTGAGATATGAGACTGGGCGCTAAAAAAAATAAAAAATAAAAAATAAAAAAAAACCAGAGCAAGTTCAATTTAACTAGGCTATATGACACACCCCTCCAAGTTCAAGTAGCTGGAGTAAACTTAAACTCACATAGACGTGGTCGAAACGTACCTGAGATGTTGGACTGTGCTTAAAAAAAAAAGAAAGAAAAAAAAAAAAAAAAAAACCAAACCGTGCAAGTTCAATTCAACTAGACTATATGAGATATCCCTCCAAGTTCAAGTTCAACTAGACCATATGGCATACCCTCCAACTAGACTATATATTAACAATTTTAGGTCTCGTGAGGCGATAGTCTCACTCCCACGCCTTAAGGCTTTCGCCTAGACGGAACTATTCATAAAACGTCTTGACTTCGCCTTCGTCTTTTAAAACATTGTCATAAATTAAATATTACCATCTTCCACTTTGAAACAATAAAAGTCGGCCCTCTCTTAAGAGAAATTCTTAACTGCGGACGACTTGACCACATGTTTTTCATCGGTAGGTGAATTCTGACAAAAAAACAGAAAGGTCAACGGACAATCCACAGCCCTCAGATTTCCTCGTAGATTTCTTTGGAAATTTTCGACGTATTCTTCCGCGAATGTTCGGTCATTAAAATTAAATAAAATGTTCTGGATATTTTCGTCGCGTATGAATGAACAAAACAAAGCAAGGAGCAAAAGGGTTTCAATAATTCATCTCAACTTTAACATGTAAATTTAAATAACGACGACGACCAAGACTTTCACGTGCATGACTTTGCGGGAAAGATTCCTCGTTGGGCCATTTGGTCGGTGGAACAACGACGACGTCCATGATAATCTCATAAAATTATCATTATAACCTCAAAAAAACCCTGAACAAAAGTGAAAAATAGGGGTAATTTAGTAATTACAATGAATATAAAGTTTGTTGTTCTTTACACCAACCTCATAGCAATAATGTAAACACGGCATGCACTATTTAAAAACTAAAGATAGATAAAAAAGGGTAACTATAGATTAAATTTGGAGGTAAAATTTTATCAGCATGTAATGTGATAATTGGTTTATTACTTAAGCATTGATAAACGTGTTCATTTATATTTGTGACATATTATTTAATTTATAAATTTTATCTACAAACTTAATCTGGCTTGCATTACCCAAAAAAATAATAATCGACTTTCGAAGAAACTGCCCTTCGTTACAAAAAATCAATTGAAATGACATTGTTCACACGGGTGCTATAATAATAAGATAGTATTGACTCCTTTTCTTTCTATATAAAGAAAGACACCAACCATTCTGGTTTCCAAATCTCTCAATCTATTGTAGTTCTTAAGCAGATCGGCAAAAGCTCGAAGATGAACAACGTGTAAGTCGACTTCAAACTCCTCCGATCCTTGTTTATCTTTGAATCCCTTTGTCATTGATTTTTCTTATGTTTAGTTAGATCAAAGTACTGGATAGTTCGAAAAGATTTTTAATATGACTTAAAACACTTTTAGAGAAAATATTTATGAGTTTCAAAAGTATCTAAAGTGCTTCGCTTCTTATAGGAAACACTTCAAGTGGTTTTTCAAGATTCATTTGTATTTTACCAAATATTGGTTTCAAAAATATTTTTACAAAATATGATTTTAGTCATTTTAAAAATAATTCCAAACGAGTCATACGATTTTGCTCAATGTAGTTTGGTGAAATTCCACTTCAATCCATGTAGTGTCGATTGTCGTGATCAAGCAGACATTTTAAGGACGGCTTCTGGAATGATTAAAGGTGTTTTCAAACAATTGAAAGTTTTAGTGGTTAATTTTAGAAGAAAAACTTATAAAACTATCTAGAAGCTCTTTTTGGAGAAGCATATGCTATGTGCAGCTTTAAGAAGCACTTCCAAGTTTTCAAGTGCTTTTTCGAAAAGCATTTGAATATTTTATAAACATTTCTCTATGTTTGCAGTAAAAAAGAAGTGCTTATAAGTAAAGTATTTCTCACACAAGCAATAGTTTAATAATTATTCCTAGAGTTTAACAAAGTATGGAACTTCATTCTTACATATGGAACTTCATTCTTACATATGTTTTTCTAAAATGATCTTGTTACAAGCACAAAGAAATATTTCTAGAACATCCATGCATACACTTTTATGGCATGTTTACATAAGAATAATTGAAATAAAAAAGTAGAATTGAATTTCGACTACAGAATATTATTGTGTTTATCAAATATTAAGGAATTAAAAATTGGAAAAACTAATGAAAATGACTTGAAAACTTTGAATCTTAACGAAAATGACAAAATAAAGGGTAAAGTGAATAATACTAGGATTGATTTTTTAGTGTAAAAATATGGTTTTTCGTTAAAGTGAACATTACCGGGAGTTTTTCATTAAAGTTCCCTAAAAAATTGGGCTAGACCCATGCAAATTTTGGAATTGAATTCCAAAATTTGGAAGAATTGGATTCCAAGTTATTGGGGGAACCAAAATAGATTCTCCTTTGAATTCCAGGTTATTGGGGAATTAGAATGAATTTTTCCTTCTCATTATACCTCATGTATTTCTAAAACTTCAAAATTGCCATTCATATTTACCCCACACCACATTTATTCTCTCAGCGAAAAAAAAAATCAAATAAAAAACTAAATATTTTATCACAAAGTTTAAAATAAAATAAAGTATTACCCAATAAAAAAAATAGCATATGAAATATATTACTAGAATAAAAGTATTTTAGTAATCACATTGATTTTCATTCCGATTCATATGAATTAGTAAACAACTTATATGATTCGATATTATTCTTACTTCAATACTTGAAATTTTTAGTAAACAGTTTCAATATGAATCTAATTTTGATTTCAACCCGTTCCAACTCCTCAATTCAATTCATCTCATTTTGATTACGTATTAGTAAACGAGCCATTAAATTTTTCTGCCAAATGTAATCAAAAGTACTCTTGGTTGTTAGATTGACATTTTTAGCTATTTCAAAGCAGTTCCAAGCATGTTTGTCATTATGGTTGGGTGTTCTTTTCTTACACACTCCATTTCCTTCAATTTTTGTTGGTGATGACAGAATTAGCACTGCTGGGCTTGAACTAGCATATTTGCTGGTGACTTCTCTCCTGCGCCAGTCATGGGACGCGGTTCAGAAGCAAAAGATCCGCACAGCTGCTGATCCGAATGCACAAATGGCCTTATACGACATTAGTGAAACCAAGCACCCGAACACCACCATCATATCTTTTCTTACTCCACCCGTCACGCTTCAAGATCAACAAGCGATGATTCCATCGACGACTCTCAAGGACACAAATTTTCCTCTCTTTGAGTTTTTGTGCAATAAAGGCACCCCAAATTTCTCCGTCAATGAATTGGCAATCAACTTCTTCGTCGTGAATTTCAACATCCTCGATCAGTTGCTAACAAATGTGCGTATTGTTTTCTCTGAATCGCCCTAACAAGTAGAAAAACAGTTAAAAATCAAATTTATAATGTTATATTACTCTTCACTTAATTAGTTTGGATTCGTTGACATTTGTTAACGTTAGCGAAAAACACATACAAAACCCTCATTAATAGTTGATAAGAGCCGAATATAGTAACAGTCGAGTCCTTTCTGTTTTCTTTTTCTTTTTTTTTTCTTTTTTTATGTGTTTCAAAACCGAGTTTTAAGTGTTTTTTACTATGGAGTTTTGAGGAACTAATTTGTAAAGAAGTCTCTGATTGGTTCGGTAATTGACCAACTTTATGTAATATTTCAGCTGGTAGACATTAGCAGCAATTCCGACTCATTGATACTGATCACTGGACATTCTTTTGGAGGCTGTGTAGCTACCCTTTTCACCTTATGGCTGCTACAAAGCCTCGACTTGTCGAAAGTGAAACGCCCCCTTTGCATCACTTTCGGTTCCCCCTTGATCGGTGATGGAAATCTCCGACAATGTGTGTTGCAATTCTCAAAATGGAGTTCTTGCTTCTTGAATGTAGCCTCTATCAACGATCCTGTACCTAAAGTCTTCTTAACCGCTTCGCAAGCGAGTGACTATAAGCCTTTCGGAACATTCCTATTGTGCTCCACTTCGGGTTGTTCTTGCTTTGAGGACCCTAATGCCATTTTGCAACTGTTGGTAGAAACCAGCTCTCAGAGTGCTCAAATTCAAGGTCCGAATTCGGGGATTCAGTTTTTCGATTACGGACAGATTTTGAGTGATCTCAAGCTGAAGGCATTTTCTAGAGATGTCTTTGTGTTGGTTGAAGAGGATAGATTTCCACTTAAAGCTGGAATTAAAACACAATTAGCAGCAATATTTGGAGTTAATAGCTCACAGGTATCCAACTTTCCACACACAATCATTTGATTTGATGAGATTTAGAGAAATGGTTTCTGCACAAACCTGTTAATTTCTGTCTTTTGATTCCCCTTAAATTTATTTAGTCCAAATCCCATGTTTTTTTCATCCTATATATATTTTTACTTCTACTAACTTTTCTCGCGATTCATTTTGTAAAAGTCATTGCAGCAGCAACAACCCGACATAAATTTCGGCAATCTGATACAAAAGATGGAAACTCAAGAACGTAAGCACGCAAACCAGAAGAAGCAGGTTTACAGTTCTTTCGGGAAATTGAATGAGATTAAAAAGTACATGGCCTACATGGAATGGTACAAGGGGCATTCCAAAACCATGGGAATTGGATACTATGACAGCTATAAAAACAAGGGTAACACATATGACAATGATGCCGAAGGGTTGAAGAACAAGCTCTCTCGCTACTGGCAGGACACAGTTGAAGAAGTTGAGAGAAAGCCCCAGAAAGAAGAAGCCGCAATGCGTACTCGCTTTCTATTAGCTGGAACCAATTGCAGAAGGATGATCGAACCGCTTCACATTGCAGACCACTACAAGGGAGGTAAAAAAGACTACATAAAGGAAAGGCCTCGACATTTCGTTCTGTTGGAGCAATGGTTCAATGAAGACGAGGAAAAGAAGAAGGCAGAGAGAGAGAAGAAAGAAAGGGACAACCCCCAGCTGCGCAGCGAAAGCAAGCCCAACTCAAAAGCAAAGAATGTGGCTTCTAGTCTAAATGATGATTCTTGTTTTTGGGCGGATGTCGAGGAAGCGCATATCTTGTGCAACAAACAAGCGAGTAATCCAAATATCGAATTTGAGCAGTACGTGCTGAATAATCTCGACAAGTTTGCAGTGACGCCTGATATTTTCTTGGCCCAAAGCAGCTACATGCAATGGTGGAATGAGTACAAAAAAAGGGTGGGAAATGACTATTCCTCACCACTCGCCAAGGTCATGAAGCGTCGCACTTATACCAAGTATGCGGAGGGGGTCTCGGTTCTTGCTGATATCTAATGCAGGATAATTAAGTTTTAAGCAAGCAATTAAATTAAATAAAGCAAGATTAGTTATGCTGTATTGCTCATGATCTTCATATAGAAAGGTGTGCAGTACTTGCCGGACTTGTTGGCGCTACAACTTTTGAATATTTTTGTTTGTGGTTTCGTTTTGTTTTGGGCTCTAGCATCTAGATCTCTTTGTTCAAAGTATAAGAATGTGTGGGGGTATTGTTTCAATTATGATGTTGTAATTTCCACTTCATAAAGCAATGACACTCGTTGCATTTCGATTTCGGAATTGGATCCCCTCCTGAGCATTAGGTGGGGATCCTGCTGAGGAAGAAGTGTGGACCGTTGGATGAAAATCCAACGGTTATAATTATTATAACTTTAAAGGGACCTTCCTGTTTGTAACCGTTGGATTTTCATTCAACGGTCCACACTTCTTCCTCAGCAGGATCCCCACCTAATGCTCAGGAGGGGATCCAATTCCTTCGATTTCATTAAGTGTGAGGCCTACCCTAATTTCAGTCTTTCAGCACATTGTTACTAGTGAAGTTTAAATATTTGGTAACTGCTTATGATTCTTTCTTTTATCAATTTTTATGTGTTAATGTAGATGCTTCTAATGAGTTGATATTATACTGTTTATTTTACCTTATTCTTAGTTATAATTTATTGATTATTTTGGTTGAATTTTGATACTCTGTTCTATATTTCAATTACAGGACATGTGAATCTACTTTGGGCATAAAGTGATCAAACGAAGGAATTTTGGAGTAATTTCAATTAGAGTAGATTCGTGAGTCTTTCAAGATGATTGTGTTAAAATTCTAGAATTTAATTCCAAGCCGTTTGACCGTGGCAAAGAAAAGAAAACTCAGCGTGCAACTTTCCCGATTGTTTTATGGTTATTCGTAACTAATTTCCGTTTACTAGAACGAGATTACTAGCCTTAGCATGAATATGTTGTAACGACCCGTCTCAGATTTTACGAAACACAGAATGTCGAGAACAATTTTGTAATTTCACGTTTGGAAGATATTTGTGTTCTTGAGTTTAGTGGACCTTATTTTGTGAGTCACGAGGCCCACATGTTTCCCTTGTCTCCCAGCTCTCTCTCTTCCCTCTCCCCGTCACTCTCTTTCCCTCCCTTCACTCTCTCTAAAACTCTCTTCTCTCATCTCTCTCTCTCTAACCTCCCCTCTCCGGGAAAGCACACAAACACAACAACAACAGCAGCAGCTGCACAACACCATCCCTCACCCTCTATGCGAACCCCACGAACCCAGAAACGGTGAGGGGACTCTTCCCCAATTTTCCGGCAAGACGCATTTTTTTGCCATCTCCGGCCACCTTTTGGCTTATAAATAGGTATAATCTTATTTCTCTTGTCTTAAGCTTCGTTTTGACATATTATGGGTCCGATTTGGCTAAAAAATGAGGAAGTTATAACCTTTTAAAGTTTACCCAGTTTCCGACGACCCCAGCGGCTTTCAAGTCATTTTCCGGCTAAACCACGTCTATTTAGCCGTGGAGAAAGTTAAAATTCTCTTCATTTCATCAAGAAGTATGATTTTCATCTTTGAATCATTTGATTTCGTCGAGTATTGAACAAGTTATGAACGTTTAAATTTACCCAGTTTCCGGCGTGTTCCCCAGTTTTTCGCGGACCAGTCATTTTTCAGGCTATTTTCCGGTCATCTCCGTCAACCTTCGGACTTCCAAATAGGTATATTCTTGTTCTACACTTTCCTAGTTTCGTTTTGATATATTATGAGCTCGTCGCGAAACATTTAAGGTGACGGAATTAGGTTGGGCAACAGAGCCTGACCCGATGAACATGACAACGAAAGTCCGTCGGGTAAGGCTGCGTTGATCATATTGTATTGCTAGTAGGTGAATTCGGACAAAAAAAACAGAAAGCTCAACGGCCATTCCCTATCCCTCAGATTAACTCGTTTGATTTCTTTGTAAATTTCTTTGTATTCTTCCACGAATGTTTAGTTGCTAAAATCAAATCATGTATTAAATTACAATGGAATTTTCGTAACGTATGAACAAGCTGGAATGGAAGCAACATGGAATAAATAATTATTCTGAACTTTAACACGTAAACGTAGATAAGAAGGCCAGAGGAAAAGCATCGGGGCAAAGGCCCAGCTCTCTCTCCTCCGGGAACCTTCCAGGAACAAGATCCGTAGACGACGACGTAGACTTTCCTGTGCATTGTCGACTTGGCGGGAAATTCCCTCGTGGAACTTGGTGGAACAATGACGTCCATAACAATAGTAATGATAGGACTTTCCTCTTCTATATAAAGAAAGACACTGAGCATTCTGGTTTCCAAATCTCTCAATCTACTGTGTTTTTAAGCAGATCGCCAGAAGCTTGAAGATGAACAACCAGTAAGTTAACTTCAAACTCCTCCGATCCTTGTTTTTCTTTGAATCCTTTGTCATTGATTTTCCTTATGGTTTATTAGGCCTAAGTATGATTATGCTCAATATAGTTTGGCAAATTTCCACTTCATCCATGTGTGTCGATTGTCGTGATTAAGCAGACATGTCTAGGACGGCTTCTGGAATGGCTATAAGTGTTTTGCATGAAACTTCTTAGGGTTAATTTTGGGGAAAATATTTACGGAGTAGGATTCTCTCCCCTCCTATTCTCATTCCCTCCTCTCATACACGTTTACGTAAGGATAATCGAAATGAAAAAGCTGAATTGAATTTCAATTACGGAGTACTTCAGTTTTTATCAAATATTGGGAATAAAAAATTTGGTGGGACACACAAATTTTGTAATCCAACTCTAAAATTTGGAGAAATTCGGTCCTCTAAAACTTGATGGAAATTAAATTCCAAATTATTGGGGGAATCGAAATAAATTCTTTCAAACCATTATACTCTCCTTTATTTCTAAAATTTTAAGATTATTGGGTCCTTCGCATTTACCCAACACCAAATTTTGTTCCCACAACAAAAAAAAAAAATGAGAAGAATTAAAGTTTTTTCTCACAAAGTTAAGATAAAATAATGTTTTACCAATAAAATAAAATATAAAAAAAAGTAAGAATTAGCATATAAAGTAAATTACTAGAATTGGAGCATTTTAGTCATCACATCGATTTTCATTCCAATTCATGTGAGTTAATAAACAGTTTATATTGTTCAGTACTATTCTTACTCTTATTTCTTAAAATTTTAGTAAACAGTTTCAAAATGAATCTGATTCTAACATATTCCAACTCTTCAATTCAATTTTTTTCTTCTTATGAATACAGAATGGTAAACGACCCATTAAATTTTTATTCCAAATATAATCAAAAGTAGTTTTGATTGTTCCACTGACATTTTTAACTATTTCAAAAGCATTCCCTCCGTTTAACTTTGCTTCAATTTTTTGTTGGTGATGGACAGAATTAGCAGTGCGGGGCTTGAACTAGCAAATGTGCTGGTGACTTCTCCTCCCCTGCACCAGTCATGGGACGCGGTTCAGAAGCAAAAGCTCCAGACAGCTGCTGATCCGAATGCACAAATGGCCTTATACATTAGTGAAACCAAGCACTCAAACACCACCATCATATCTTTTCTTACTTCACCAGTAGAGGTTCAAGATCCACAAGCGATGATTTCATCGACGACTCTCAAGGACACAAATTTTCTTCTCTTTGAGTTTTTGTGCAGCAAAAAAACACCAAGTTACTCCGTCAATGAATTGGCAATCAAATTCTTCGCCTTGAATCACACCAACCTCGATCTTCTTCGAACAAAGGTGTGTACTGTTATCTCTGATAATATTTAAAAAAGAAGTTTCTTCGCTTACGAGAAATCCTTATATAAGAACTTGTTCATTCATTGCCTACTTAAAAATAGACATAGAGACGGAAGAAAGGACGAATCAAATAATTTTAATTTATTTTTCCAATTTTTGTCTATTCTTCTTCTACTGAATCAAACTTTTTCATTGCTTTGACGACTATTAATTTTAGTGAGAAATGGTCAGAAATGATATTTATAATGTTACATTACTTTATACTTAATTAGTTTGGTTTCTTTGACAACTCTTAATATTAGTAAGAAACACTTACAAACACCTCATTGTTAGTGTTATAAGAGCCGAATGTCATAAAATCGATTCTATTTTGTTTTGTTGTTGTTCAAAATGGAGTTGAATGTTTTTTTTTTTTTTTTTTTTAACCACGAATGTATTTTGAGGAACTTATTTGTAAAGACGTCTCCGAATTAATTATAAAGCAGTTAAGTAATTGACTAACTTAATGTAATATTTCAGCTGGTAGAAAGCAGCAATTCCAACTCATCGATACTTCTCACTGGACATTCTTTTGGAGGCTGTGTGGCTACCCTTTTCACCTTATGGGTGCTACAAAGCCTCAACTTGTCGAAAGCGAAGCGTCCCCTTTGCATCACTTTCGGTTCACCCTTGACCGGTGACGAACAACTCCGACAATGTGTGTTGCAATTCTCAACTTGGAGTTCTTGCTTCTTGAATGTAGCCTCTATCAACGATCCTGTACCTAAAGCCTTCCTAACCGCTTCGCAAGCGAGTGATTACAAGCCTTTCGGAACATTCCTATTGTGCTCCGCTTCGGGTGGTTCTTGCTTTGAGGACCCAGATGCCATTTTGCAACTGTTGGTGGAAACCGGCTCTCAGAGTGCTCAAATTCAAGGTCCGAATTTGGGGTTTCAGTATTTCGATTACGGACAGATTTTGAGTGATCTCAAGCTGAAGGCATTTTCTAGAGATGTCTTTGAGTTGGTTGAAGAGGATACAGTTCCACTTAAAGCTGGAATTAAAACACAATTGGCAGCAATATTTGGAGTTAATAGCTCACAGGTATCCAACTTTCCACACAAATATTTGATTTGATGATGATTCAGAATATGGTTTCTGCACAAAACTGTATATTTTTGTCTGTTGATTTTCTGTTACTTTATTTAATCAGAAGATTGGAAATAAACACGGGTATGCTGGGGGCAATCACATCCCCTATTTTTTTCGACCTAAATATATTTTTACTTCTACTAACTTTTTTCGCAAATCATTTGGTAAAAGTCATTGCAGCAGCAACAACCCGACATAAATTTCGGCAATCTGATGCAAAAGATGAAAACTCAAGAACGTAACCACGCAATCCAGAAGACGCAGGTTTACAGTTCTTTCTGGAAATTGAATGAGATTAAAAAGTACATGGCCTACATGGAAGGGTACAAGAAGGAGTCCAAAGAGATGGGATCTGGATACTATGACAGGTACAGAAACAAGCGTTGCTTGGGTGACATTAATGCCGAAGAGTACAAGAAGAAGCTCTCTAATTACTGGGAGGACACGGTTGCAGAAGTTGAGAGCAATCCCCAGAAAGAAGGAGCCGCAATGCGTACTCGTTTCCTATTTGGTGGAACGAATTACAGAAGGATGATCGAACCGCTTCACATTGCAGAGTACTACAAGGAAGGTGGAAAAGATTACATAAAGGAAAGGCCTCGACATTTCGTTCTGTTGGAGCAATGGTTCAATGAAGATGCGGAAAAGAAGAAGCCAGAGAGGGAGCAGAAAGAAAAGGAGAACCCCCAACTGCGTGGCGAAAGCAAGTCGAACTCAAAAGCGAAGAATGTGGCTTCAAGTCTGAATGATGATTCTTGTTTTTGGGTGCATGTCGAGGAAGCGCATATCTTATGCAATGAACAAGCGAGTAATCCAAATGCCAAGCAAATGCTGATGGAATTTGAGCAGTACGTGTTGAATAATCTCGAGAAGTTTGCAGTGACGCCTGATATTTTCTTGGCCCAAAGCAGCTACATGCAATGGTGGAACGAGTACGAAAAAAGGGTGGGAAATGACTATTCCTCACCACTCGCCAAGGTCATGAAGCATCACACTTATACCAAATATGCGGAGGGGGTCTCGGTTCTTGCTGATATATAATGCAAGATAATTAAATTTTAAGCAAGCAATTAATTAAATAAAGCAAGATTAGTTATGCTGTATTGCTCATGATCTTCATATAGAAAAGTGTGCAGTACTTGCCGGACTTGTTGGCGCTACTACTTTTGAATATTTTTGTTTGTGGTTTCGTTTTGTTTTTTGGGCTCTAGCATCTAGCTCTCTTTGTTTAAAGTATAAGAATGTGTGGGGGTATTGTTTCAATTATGATGTTGTAATTTCCACTTCATAAATTAATGAAACTCATTGCATTTCGATTTCACTTAGTGTGAGGCCTACCCTATTTTCAGTCTTTCAGCACATTGCTATTAGTGATGTTTAAATATTTGGTATCTGCTTATGATTTTTTCTTTTATCAATTTGTATGTGTTAATGTAGATGTTTTTGCTGAGTCGATATTATACTATTATTTTACCTTATTTTTAGTTATAATTTATTGGTTATTTTAGTTGAATATTGATACTTTATTCTATATTTCAATTATATGATATGTGAATCTATTTTGGACATAAAACGATTAAACGAATGAATTTTGGAATAATTCTAATTGAAGTAGATTCTTGAGTCTTTCTTGTTCGGGAGATATTTGTGTTTTTGTCTTTAGTGAACCTTGTTTTGTGAGCCACTAGGGGCACATGTTTCCCTTGTCTCCCAGTTCTCGCTCTCTTCCCTCTCCCCGTCACTCCCTTTCCCTCCCTTCACTCTCTCTTCTCCATGGAAGAAAATGCCGATAATATCGGCGATATATCGCCGATATTATCGGTTTTTCGCCGGACCGATATTTTAATAGGTATCCAAAAGGTTTCGTCAAAATATCGCGATATTTCCGAAATTATCGCGATATTTTTGGAAGTGGGCTACTCGGAGAAGAACGCCGGAAAGGGTGTGCCGATTCCCGAGCCGATTTCGTCCAAAAAACCTTGCAAAAACACGATTAAGATCAAGATCTAAGCTACAGAGCGATTGAAAACACAACCACAATTCATATGCATGAATCAATCGAAGAGGTAAGAAGGTGAGGGACCGGGAGTTGACCTGACCAGCGACGGCGATGGCGACGACGGCGATGACGAATGCGCAGTGCAGCAGATCGAACTAATTTGAGCTTCACACTAACACGGAGAGAGAGATCCGAGACTTACCTAACCGGAAAATCAAAGCAGACTCGCCGGAGAGTTATGGGCTCCGCCATTCTCGCAGAGGCGGGAGAGAGAAGACTGATGATGTGTGATGATGGTGGTGTCCTCGATCTGCTCGAGTCGAGCAGATGGTGCTGCTGCGTGTGTGTGTGTGGTCACGGCAAGAGAAGGAGAGAGGTAAGAGGGTTTCGAACTTTCGAGAGAGATAGAGTGTAGAGAAGAGAGAGAGACAGTGCAGATAAGAGAGTGTGAGAAGGAAATGGGGTCTCGGGGTAGGGGAGAGACCCACGTAGTGGGTTTTTGTATTTTAAAAAGTTGTGGTCATGTTTTAATTATGAAAACCCACGTAGTGGGTTCTTTGTATTTTAAAAAGTTGTCCAAGTTTGAGACCCACCCACACTACGTGGGTGTTTTATAATTTTAAAAGTTTGAGATATATTTTATATATATATATAAAGGTTATATAAATTTAAATTATGAATTATTTAGTTGAAAGGAAAAGGAAAAGGAAATAAGAAAGAAAAAAAAACACCAGGGGGATTCAAACCCCTCCCTTTGTCAACCACACACCTAGACCTTATCCAACTCGTTATAGATGTGTTTGTAATTACATATTCAGCCTGTAATATTTATATGGTTGTTAAGATGTCTGCAAGGCTTGCAAGCTAATATTTATTATCTAGGATAAATTTCTATATTTAAAAAAACACCAAGGGGATTCGAACCCTTCCCATTTTACTCCTTCAACACCTTGACCACCATATCACTTATGTTTTTGTGAAAATATGCTAAAATACACTTACTCTACACATACAGATGACGAAGATAATGAAAATTTTGAACCTCATAAGAACTCTATGTGGTACTAAGTCACTCATGTATCTTACCATGCAATGTATAAAGTATAAAATATTGTACTAATTCATTATATATAAATGATTATGGTGTGTTTAGACTTCTTTCATTAATTACTATATAGTTTCTATACTCACAATGTTTGTCAGCTCGCTATATAATCAACTTGATAATGTTAAATCCATCATGCAATGCATTTCCTTCCAATTTTTTGTGATAAACTAATAGATAATTGACTAAATAAACATCCTGCAAAGTTTCAATAAAAATTTCCAAGTTTTTCTTACAATTTCCGTGGTTTTCATGTAATTTTTATCGATATCGATATTATCCCGATATTTCCATCGATATTTCCGTGTTTTCGGACTACCGATATTTCCGATATTACCGATATTTTCTTCCTTGCTCTTCTCTCAATTCTCTCATCTTTCTCTCTAACCTCCCCTCTCCGGGAAAGCACACAAACACAACAACAACAGCAGCAACTGCACACAACCATCCCTCACCCTCTATGTGAACCCCACGAACCCAAAAATGGCGAGGAGATTCTTCCCCAGTTTTCCAGCGAGACCCGTGAGTTTGCAGGCATTTTCCGGCTATCTCCGGCGCGGAGAGAGAGAGAGAGAGAGAGAGCAACATAAATTTAAAGGACAAGGATGGTCTGCCCTCCACTTTCGATGCCCTTTTGTTTTGTGTGATCACGGTTAAGCCACGTTATCATTTTATATTATTTTTTTATAGATATAATAAAATAAAAATAAATAGTAATATAAAATGTTGACGTTGTTTAACCGTGAACACACAAACAGGAAGGCACGAAAAGGACATCGAAAGTAGAGAGCAGACAATCGTCCAAATTTAAATGAATGGTTTCGACTTCCCAAGGGGTCAAAGGTGGTAAGTCAGGGCTCCACCTTGGATTATGTGAGAAACATGGGATGGAGAGTTACAGAGTAATGAATGGTTTCCACTTTCCAAGGGGTCAAGGGTAGTATCTGGACTCGACCTTGGATTATGTGAGAAATATGGGGTGTAGTGTTACATAGAGTAATTGATTAGTTTTAATTTTTTATGAAGCCAACCACCCATCAGGGTGTTTATTTTTTATTTACTTATCTATATTACTATATTACTATATTATTATATTTCTTTATTTTCCTCATATTTTATATTTTATGTCATTTTAAATTATGAACTTGTTATATATGTATTGTTCTTCAATACTCTTCATTATCGTTATATGACATATATACTTAAGGCTTATTATATTAGCACCCCATAAATTATTGAATAAACATCACATACTTAATATACCCCACATATACTTTTTCAATTAAAAATTATCTTAATACACCTCACTTTCTTTCCCATAATACCCTCACACACCACATTCTTAATATACACCTTATATTTTCTACACACACCCCACATTTCTCAAATCTTATAACACTCATTTTTTTTACTTTGCCAAATGATTTCAAACCATCTGAACGTTAGTTTGCCGAATGATTTCAAAAATTGTTTTGGTTCATTTGAACGTTTTCCAATAACAATAATAATGATTTCAAAGCTTTCGAAACACCGATTTCGTGTTCTATTGGTCAAAAATTATTTTTCTCAATCAACATGTTTGTAGTTTCATTGCTTAGGGTTTTATTCAACAATGGAGAATGGGAGGGGTTTTGATAGTTGAAATAGATAAATAATACGTTAAAAGTGATTTGGGGTGTATTTATAAAATTTTTATTATTTTTTAAACCTAATAAGGTCAAAATTGTCATTACATAGTGGAGTAAATAAGTCATTAATATTAAATTTTAATGTGCAGTGCATTCAACATTTTTTGGGGTGCTAATATAAAAAGCATATACTTAATGTGTTTTTAAACTTTGGATTTGTTGGATATTTTTTTTGCATTTTATCATTATTTTATTATCTTATCTCTAGATTTCATTTAAGTATAATTTTTTGTAAGTATCAATATGCACTTATTTACAAAATATACAAAAAATTTACCTAAATCCGTCTAAGCTGCCTAGACGCCTTCCTAGATCCCGCTTAGCTGCCTAGACACTAGTCGCCAGCCCGTTTTCCAAATAGCACATAACGTTTTTTTGAACCTTGAAAAAAAACAGAAAGCTCAACCGCCATTCCCTATCCCTCAGATTAACTCGTTAGATTTCTTTGTCTACTTCCGCGAATGTGTAGTTGCTAAATTCAAATCATGTATTAAATTACTCCGGAATATTCATAACGCAAGGTGGAAGCAACATGGAATAAATAATTATCTGAACTTTAACACGTAAAACGTAGATAAGAGGTACAGAACAGAGGCAAAGCATCGGGGCAAAGGTCCAGCCCTCCCTTCTAGGAACAAGGTCAGTTGACAACGACATAGACTTTCCTGTGCATTGTCGACTTGGTGGGAACTTCCCTCGTGGGGCCCTTTGGTTGGTGGGGACAATGAAGTCCATAAGAATAAGAGTGCATTTTTGCTCACCAACAATTAGTGTGGTGTATACTCACCACCTTATTTATCATAGTTAGATGAATTTGAATATTGAGATTTGTGTTTATCCACTACACGAATCTCGAAATTTAAATTCATGTAACGGTAATAACTAGGGTAGTGAGCATAAACCACACTAAATGATGGTGAGCAAAAATGCTCCCTAAGAATAAGGACAATACTTAGGTCCTGACTGCTCAGGATCAAGTATACGGACCTCACAACGTGGTACACTATAAAGATGACACCTGTCTTTTTGCTTATCCAAACACCAAACATGGCGTTCTTTGTTCTATATATGCAAACATAAACTATTCTATTAACCAAACACCATCCTTCTCTCTCGTTGAAGAATCCCCAACCTTTAAGAGACAAACCAGCAAGCACCTCCCTCGACCCACCTCGTTCCTCCGCCGCAAACCTACCCCGTGTCCTCCTCCACCGTCGATTCACCCCGTGTCCTCATCCAACCTCTGTCCTCCATCGAAGTAGGTCCATAAGAATTCATGAAAGGGAGGGGGATCTTTGTTCTTCGTGTATAGTGTGACGACGCTGCACTGATACAAATCTGTGATGGCATAGGAAAAGACAAGGACGATGCGGGATAAGCCCGGGAGCAAAGAGGAAGTGAAAAGGGATTATGGGGTGTTTGGATGCCTAGGTAATTGGATAAACACGGTGTTTGGCTGCATAGCTTAAACATATAAAGTAGTACACGTGTTCTCTTTTAATAACAGCTTTAGAACTGTTTCCTATTCTATAATCTATATAAAGGACACACCATTCGGTCTTCCAAATCTCTCAATCTACTGTGTTTTTAAGCAGATCGCCACCAAAAGCTTGAAGATGAACAACCAGTAAGTTAATTTCAAACTCTTCCACTCCTTGTTTTTCTTTGAATCCTTTGTCATTGATTTTACTTATGGTTTATTAGGATAATACTTGGCTACTCAAATATGAATAGGAACTCTTACTCAAAACTCTTAGGTTTTAATCACAGGGTTTTGTAGTTATGATCATAACCGCTCATACTATGAATCACATTGTAAAGATCATCTGTAAAAAAATAAAGTAAAACTAGTCAATCTATTGTAGCAAATATATAGACGGTTCGTAATGCTTTTATCCATACCGTTCATTTGTTTTTAAACAGTTTGATGACTAAACTACCTTAGTTTTAATTGATTTTTTTCAGAAGCGATTTGTATAAGATGATTTATAATATCAACTGTTCTGATTATAAACATGAACTTCTATAAATTGATAACGAATAATTTTGAGAAATTTTGAGTAGGAGTTCGTACTCATCTTTAAAAAGCCAAGTATTGTTCGACTATTAGACCTAAGTATGATTCTGCTCAATGTAGTTTGGGAAATTTCCACTTCATCCATGTGTGTGGATTGTCGTGATTAAGCGGATCATGTCTAGGACGGCTTCTAGAATGGCTATAAGTGTTTTGCATGAAACTTCTTAGGGTTAATTTTGGGGGAAAAAACTTACAAATCGCGTCTAGATAGTAGAAGCTATTTTTAAGAAGCATATGTGCTATGTGTAGCTTTAAGAAGCATTTCCAAGATTCCAAGTGCTTTATTGAGAAACACTTTGAATGAAGTAAAAGAAAAATGCTTATGAGTAAAGTAAAAGATAAGTGCTTATGAGTAAAGTATCTCGAGGCAATATTTAATAAGTGTTCATATGCTTTAACAAAGTGGAATTCATTCTTACAAGTGTTTTGCTAAACTGACCTTATTAGAAGCACAATGAAATTTTATAGAAAATGCTTTTATGATTCGTACATACTTTTATGATACGTTTACGCATGGGTAATCGAAATGGAAAAGTGGAATTGAATACATGAAACAGTTTTAACACGAATCTGATTCTACCATATTCCAACTCTTCAATTCATTTTCTTTTATTTTGAATACGGAATAGTAAACGGCCCATTAAATTTTTCTGCCAAATATAATCAAAAGTACTTTTGATTGTTCTACTGACATTTTTAACTATTTCAAAAGCATTCCCTCCATTTAACTTTGCTTCAATTTTTTGTTGGTGATGGACAGAATTAGCAGTGCGGGGCTTGAACTAGCAAATTTGCTGGTGACTTCTCCTCCCCTGCACCAGTCATGGGACGCGGTTCAGAAGCAAAAGCTCCAGACCGCTGCTGATCCGAATGCACAAATGGCCTTAAACATTAGTGAAACCAAGCACTCAAACACCACCATCATATCTTTTCTTACTTCACCAGTCAAGGTTCAAGATCCACAAGCGATGATCTCATCGACGACTCTCAAGGACACAAATTTTCTTCTCTTTGAGTTTTTGTGCAGCAAAAAATCCCCAAGTTTCTCCATCAATGAATTGACAATCAACTTCTTCACGTTGAATCACACCAACCTCGATCTTCTGCGAACAAAGGTGTGTACTGTTATCTCAAATAATTTTTTCCAATTTTTGTCTATTCTTCTCCTACTGAATCAAACTTTTTCATCGCTTTGACGACTATTAATTTTAGTGAGAAACGGTTAGAAATTATATTTATAATGTTAGATTACTTTCTACTTAATTAGTTTGGCTTCTTTCACAACTCTTAATATTAGCGAGAAACACTTACAAACACCTCATTATTAGTGTTATAAGAGCTGAATGTCGTAAAATCGATTCTATTTTGCTTTGTTGTTGTTCAAAATGGTGTTGAATGTTATTTTTTTTTTACCACGAATGTATTTTGAGGAACTTATTTGCAAAAGACGTCTCCGAATTTATTATATAGCTAGCAGTTCAGTAATTGACTAACTTCATGCAATATTTCAGCTGGTAGAAAGCAGCAATTCCAACTCATCGATACTTATCACTGGACATTCTTTCGGAGGCTGTGTAGCTACCCTTTTCACCTTATGGCTGCTACAAAGCCTCAACTTGTCGAAAGCGAAGCGTCCCCTTTGCATCACTTTCGGTTCACCCTTGACCGGTGACGAACAACTCCGACAATGTGTGTTGCAATTCTCAACTTGGAGTTCTTGCTTCTTGAATGTAGCCTCTATCAACGATCCTGTTCCTAAAGCCTTCCTAACGGCTTCGCAAGCAAGTGATTACAAGCCTTTCGGAACATTCCTATTGTGCTCCGCTTCGGGTGGTTCTTGCTTTGACGACCCTGATGCTATTTTGCAACTGTTGGTGGACACCGGCTCTCAGAGTGCTCAAATTCAAGGTCCGAATTTGGGGTTTCAGTATTTCGATTACGGACAGATTTTGAGTGATCTCAAGCTGAAGGCGTTTTCTAGAGATGTCTTTGAGTTGGTTGAAGAGGATAGAGTTCCCCTTAAAGCTGGAATTAAAACACAATTGGCAGCAATATTTGGAGTTAATAGCTCACAGGTATCCAACTTTCCACACAAATATTTGATTTGAGGATGATTCAGAGAATGGTTTCTGCACAAACCTGTTTATTTTTGTCTCTTGATTTTCTGTTACTGTATTTAATCAGAAGATTGGAAATAAACACGGGTGTGCGGGGGGCAATCACATCCCCTGTTTTTTTCGACCTATATATATTTTTACTTCTAACTTTTTTCGCAAATCATTTTGTAAGTCATTGCAGCGGCAGCAACCCAACATAAATTTCGGCAATCTGATGCAAAAGATTGAAACTCAAGAACGTAACCACGCAATCCAGAAGACGCAGGTTTACAGTTCTTTCTGGAAATTGAATGAGACTAAAAAGTACATGGCCTACATGGAAGGGTACAAGAAGGAGTCCAAAGAGATGGGAATTGGATACTATGACAGGTACAGAAACAAACGTTGCTTGGGTGACATTAATGCCGAAGAGTACAAGAAGAAGCTCTCGAATTACTGGGAGGACACGGTTGCAGAAGTTGAGAGCAATCCCCAGAAAGAAGGAGCCGCAATGCGTACTCGTTTCCTATTTGGTGGAACGAATTACAGAAGGATGATCGAACCGCTTCACATTGCAGAGTACTACAAGGAAGGTGGAAAAGATTACATAAAGGAAAGGCCTCGACATTTCGTTCTGTTGGAGCAATGGTTCAATGAAGACGCGGAAAAGAAGAAGCCAGAGAGGGAGCAGAAAGAAAAGGAGAACCCCCAACTGCGTGGCGAAAGCAAGTCGAACTCAAAAGCGAAGAATGTGGCTTCAAGTCTGAATGATGATTCTTGTTTTTGGGTGCATGTCGAGGAAGCGCATATCTTATGCAATGAACAAGCGAGTAATCCAAGTGCCAAGCAAATGCTGATCGAATTTGAGCAGTACGTGCTGAATAATCTCGAGAAGTTTGCAGTGACGCCTGATATTTTCTTGGCCCAAAGCAGCTACATGCAATGGTGGAACGAGTATGAAAAAAGGGTGGGAAATGACTATTCCTCACCACTCGCCAAGGTCATGAAGCGTCACACTTATACCAAATATGCGGAGGGGGTCTCGGTTCTTGCTGATATATAATGCAGGATAATTAAGTTTTAAGCAAGCAATTAAATTAAATAAAGCAGGATTAGTTATGTTAATTGTACTCATGATCTTTATAGAGAAAGATGTGCAGTACTTGCAGGGCTTGTTGGTGCTACTACTTTCGAATATTTTTGTTTGTGGTTTCGTTTTGTTTTGGGCTATCTAGCTCTCTTGTACAAAGAAAAAGAATGTGTGGGGGTTTTGTTTAATTACGATGTTGTAATTTCCACTTTATAGAACGCTCGTTGCATTTCGATTTCATGTGAGGGTTATCCTAATCAGTAATTGAAACATGTTAAGACTTGCAATGATCGATTTCATGTGAGGGTTATCCTAATCAATAATTGAAATAAGTTAAAACTTGCAATGATTCTAGTTTACATTGTATTAATCTTGCTTATGAATCTATAAAGTGCACAACTTAGTCTAGCTTCTTTGGCGTTTTCGCACAAAATGTATACACTTCTAATTTCTTTGGCTTTTTCACATAATACGTTATGTGTTGTAACGGAACAAAAAGATATATAAGTCAAGATAGATAGGCCCACGATACAGTTCTTATATTACAACTACATATATGAATGTTTTGGATGAGCTGTGATGGAATGGGATCAGGAGAAATCCACCCAATCTACCAATCTGGGTCCTTGAAATTTGATCAAACTACTAAAACATAGGGCTCTTTAAAAGTTATAATAACTTTAGCCGTTGGATCAAATTTTAAGGTTTCAGATTGGTTGATTGGGTGAATTTCATGTAAGGGATCCGAATTTAGATAGACATTGCCATCACTGCCAAATATTTGGAGAAGGGGTCTTTTGATATGGGTCCAATTGTACTAAAAATTGGACTTATTTCAAAAATAAAAAATCACTAAAAATTAGACATATTTCAAAATATTAGCTATAAAATTGGAACTTTTTCAAAATTTCCCTTTCGAAACTAACTAAACATGGGAACAAAACCCAGCTTAGATGGAATAACTAAACATGGGAACAAAACCCAGCTTAGATGGGACCGGCATGCACATGCACATGCACATGCACAAATGCAGTTGTCATCACATCTGTTTCTCATCTGTACAATTAATCTCTGTAATTTTCAACAAACCCTTTTGTTTTGGTTCAGACAGTTTTCCACTTTTGATCTTCCGGTCCCACTGTAAATGTGCTTTCGTGCTTTCTGCTCAAAGGGCAAGGGCCATTTTCTTTTTAAGTTTAACTGCCCAATAAAAATTAGAGAAGTATTATTAGCATTTCAAAAATATCATTTTACACTCCTTACAAGTGTATTTTTCTTTCATAATACAGAAAGTTTAAAGTGTAGAATGAGATTTTTGGAGTATTAATAACAATTCCAAATAAATATATATTTTTTGGTCTTTATTTTTGAACTTCTCGTTCGACTTTATAGACTCTCTATTATATTTTCCTTCTGGTTCAATCGATTAAATGATCAAAAGAAAATTAAGAGACAAAAAAATAGAAAGGAAGTGCAAGAGGTAAAAAAAGAAAAATAAAAAGGAAAACTAATGAAAAGGGATTGAAAACTTTGAGTTTTAATGATAAGGAAAAAATAAAGGGTAAAGTGAATAGTAACAGGTTTGACTTTTTAGTGTAAAAATGTGGTTTTTCGTTAAAATAAACAGTACCGTGGGCTTTTCGTTAAAACTCCCAAAATAAAAAGGAGAATTAAGATTCGTTTGATTACTATATAGTTTTTTAAGTTTTGGTTTCAATTCTTATTTTTTGAAAATTGAAATTAGCTCCAAAAAATATTTTTTACTTTTTTTTGTTTAAAAAAAAAACACAAAATGGTGTAAAACAAGCTATAAGAAAAACTTATAAGAGGTTGGGTTACTCTCCATATTGTCTATTGTTTTTATGGTGGAACCTCAACTTTCTTCATGATATTATAGTCAGGTTGTCCCACGTGTGAAGCCAAACGACCACATGTGCTCCATGTCACCCCGTTGTATTGTTTATGTGTTAGACTCGAAAATTTGCTACACGTGAGAGAGCATGTTGAGAATAAGTCTCACATTGATGGGAGGTGAGACTTTGCATGGACTTATAAGAGGTTGAGTTACTCGCCATGTTAACGAATGATAAATTTTTAACAACAAAGTTATAAAAAATTAAATTTATTAACATATGTCAATTAACAATAGAACACATACTTGGCCCCTGGAATCGAAAATACAACTGGATCACCGACGATTATCGGATTCAATAAGAACACGAAAGAGCTGAGCTAGCATGGGATGGGATGGAAATCGCCAGTCCACGTTGATTTGGACCGTTTGATTGGCGACAGTCATCTATCACGTGACCGACGAAATACGCGGCAAATACAACGTTGCCCTTGCCCCTTTCACCCCCAGTATCCACCTAAACTAGCCTCCATTTAATACTTAACAACAGCAATCTTTTGCCAGAACAGGGGCATTTCCGTCATTCCATAAACCTCGAAGCGAAGTCCAGCCCATAATTTAAGTGGGCCGTCCATTGTTCCTTGGCACGATTACCGTGATTGACGGTGGAAAGAGTGCCGCGTGGTCACTGGCTTCCCTCTATCTCTCTCCCTCGCCCCCGTAGATCCTTCTTCTCATCTACCTCAGTCTCTGTCTCTATTTTCTTCCTCCTCCTCTGAGCTGAAATCCAGAGAGCTCAGTTCTTCCTCCGAGCTAGTTAAACATCCACCGCCCGCCAGCTGAAGCAGTTGGAGAAGCAACAGCCGCCGCAGAGAGAAGCTAAGTATGATGGCATTCCTCATTGTCCTCCTCACATCTCTACTAGCTCTCACCACTCTCCCCGCCGCCGAATCCCAACTCTACACCAACTACTACCAAAAGTCGTGCCCGAGATTCGCCCAAATCGTCCAAGACACCGTCACCAACAAGCAGATAACGAACCCCACCACGGCCGCCGGCACCCTCCGCCTCTTCTTCCACGACTGCCTTCACAATGGCTGCGATGGCTCCATTCTCCTCTCCTCCACCCCCTTCAACAAGGCCGAGCGCGACGCCGACATCAACCTCTCCCTCCCCGGAGACGCCTTCGACGTCGTTGTCCGCGCCAAGACCGCCCTCGAGCTCGCCTGCCCCAACACCGTCTCCTGCGCTGACATCCTCGCCGTCGCCACCCGCGATCTCGTAATTATGATGGGCGGCCCCTTCTACAACGTCCCCCTCGGCCGCCGCGACGGCCGCTCCTCCAATGCCTCCGCCGTCGAAGGCACCCTCCCCCGCCCCGCCATGTCCATCTCCCAGCTCATCGAGGCCTTCGGGTCCAGGGGCTTCTCCGTCCAGGAAATGGTCGCCCTCAGCGGGGCCCACACCATCGGGTTCTCCCACTGCAGCGAGTTCAGCTCGGCGATCTACAACTACAGCAAGTCGGCGCAGTCCGACCCGAATTACAACCCGAGATTCGCATCCGGGTTGCAGCAGGCCTGCGCGGATATCAAGAAGAACCCGACCCTCTCCGTCTTTAACGACGTTATGACGCCCAACAAATTCGACAATGTCTACTTCCAGAACTTGCCAAAGGGTCTGGGGGTTTTGAAATCGGACCACGCGCTGTTTAACGACGCCAAGACGCGGCCGTTTGTCGAGCTGTACGCCAACGACCAGAACCGCTTTTTTCGGGATTTTGCCAAGGCGATGGAGAAGCTCGGCGTGTTAGGGATTCAGACCGGAAAACGCGGAGAGATTAGGCACAGATGCGACGAGTCTAATTATTAGTTAATTAATAATTTGAAAAGAAACAAATAGACTTTGTTTTAATTTTTTTTTGTTATTGGAATTATGTTCAAATTTGGCGCAAAATCGAATACAATAGTGTTTTAAGATTTATATAATCGATCTTGATAAGAGAAATATTTGTTGTTATTGCGGGATATTTGTTGAGCTGAAATATACACTACATCTTTTTTTGTACTTGTTGTAAAAAATTTGTGTTCAATTTTCTCGTTAGTTTTGGTTTTATGATGAATCCTCGTATTGTGTGTATTGATTTTGGAAATTGTGGGGTTTAATTAAGGTAACGGGGAAGTGTTTGTCTTGTTTATTGTAATACACTACTTCAAGATTTGTTTTGTTCAATCGATACCATAATATAATCTAATTACAATAGTGGCATTCAAACTTAAGTGTGAAGCAATCAAAAACTTGGGCACGGACATTTCAATTACGTTATATGTGGAGCACCTCTTGAATAATCAAGAGATCACCTTTTATTTTAGTGGCATCCGACTCTACTAACTCCTACTCATGTAAGAGTTTGCTCTAATAGGACAGGTGCAGAAAGAAAACAAAGAAAACATAGTGTTCTAGTTAATTTAGCTATACCATATCCGGAATTACTTGCGGATTTGGTTTAGGATAGTGTGTGTTTGTGAGGAAAGAGATCCTCTTCGAATCCTCTTCCACCTAATCCATCTAGTTCATGATCTAAGCCGTTGAAATTTGATCAAACGGCTACAGTTAATATCACTTTTAAAAGAACTTCCTGTTTGTAGATGTTAAATCAAATTTCAACCGTTCGGATCCCGAACTAGGTAGAATCCCTCTGTTTGTGAAAACACGATGTCAGCAAATGGCATTTTTGAATACAATTAAATAATTAACTAGGGTTGTAGCTCCCATTAAAAATGATTATAATTTAATGATGAACAAATTAGAGCAAAGCTTTTTAATTTTGAACGGATCATTTTATTGGTTTAAGTGGAATTTTGTCTCTTCTTTATTTATTTATTTATTTTAGGTGTTTTCAAAAACAAGAAGAAATTGATTTAAAATCTGCTTGCAAATTTGCATGTGCATTTCATAATTGATGTTCCAAAACTTGCATTTTTAAATTTGGGAAAACAGATTCTCATCTTTAGGCGGAGATAATTTTAAATGTGCCATGAACACGTACCGATACATTAAGTTTGATAATACAATTGATTGGAAGTTTTAGAAAGAAAAAAAATCTCAATCAATTATATCATGATACTTGGTGTACCGGACATAAGAGACACTCTAAAAAATTACTCATGAGGAGGAGAAGGTTACAGTTAAACATCTGACAGTCGGTCATGCTAATTAGAACAATGTTAACGCGTCTATATATTAAAATATTGGTTGAATCTCTATAAAAAAAATATCAATCGAATAAGAGAAAAAGAAATAAAAACTACAAGAAAGCTTCATCGTAATCGAGAATTTATTTCCATGTGAGTTTCTTACTTATCACGAAGCTCAAACATAGTGTTAGGGCCAGTCCCCCATCAAATAATGTTACATCCTCATAAAAGTTTTTGGGCATCCATTCCTTAGAAGCCGGTTTCTATGATAAGTTCTACTCATAAACCAGACTTTTTTCAACCTTGCGCTAAAACTTAAATTTTCACCCCCTCCTCCCCCCCGCCCAAAAAAATTGAACCCAACTCAATGCTAAAATGTGGCCTAAAACCTAAAACTCAAATGGAAGCCAAATTTAGTTCATGATTTAGCTCAAGATTAGTGGGGTTGGCCCACCATATATGTATATTTTATTTAGTTTTATATTTATAAATACATTGAATCCAACGATTAAGATCTAATATGATGAAATTTAACGGTCCAAATTTAAATCTAACGCTAAAGTAATTAAAAAAAATATTTCATTTGTTTCATATTTTTTCATAGTGTTTAACGAGTTTCATGGTGTCGGTTAGTGATTTTTCAGTATTTGTCAGAATCTAAATATTTTTAGGTTAAAATGTTCGTAAAATTAAATTAGGATAGTCTACATAATTTTTTATTTTAAAAAAGTTACCTTAAGAGAAAAAATTAGTCTAAATTCATTATTTAATAACCTGGTGTTAAAATTTTAGGCTAAAAGGATTGAAGCATAAAAACTGTTTCTGGGTTAAAATCTAAATTTTATGAGCTAAAAATTTTAGGTTTTAAGCCAAATGTTGGAGATGGTCTTGTAGTTCTTAACAATTGGTAAGAGTTGGTTTCACAATACAATTAAAACGGGAGACCTACAGGAGTGTTGATAGATTGGCCAAGAGGACGTTGACTACGGAAGCGTAATGAAATGTTAGGGCCTAAATTGTTGACATCGGAAAATTGTTATATCTTGAAGGTTAAAATGGTTTAAGAGTTTTTTGGTAACCCTATATTACAAACTACCATATAAATAACTTATGAACTGTAGTCCACTTAGCTGGTTTGTTGCAATTTTATTTATTTATTTTGTTTTTTGAAAAAGGGACCAGCTAGAGGCGAAGTCACGTCAGTCCACAATTTATTAGCGCTAGGAATTGAACCCAGAAGACTCATAGAGGCATTTTAGCCTTCATTTGCCTACTATTGTGTGAATCACCAGCACTAGGGAATCGAACCTAAAACGAACCATGTGAAATACGGGCTTGGAATTCGTCCCAACCAATGGTCTTCCCGTTGTGATTTCTGGTTTGAGGCAATTGAGTTAAAGTAAGCAAAAATGCTACTCATACCATCTAGTTGTACCATTATTTGTAACATCTTTCCAATAAAGATGAGACTTACATGCATTGACGGGCCTTATTTCTATTAGAGAGATGGTACAACTAGATGATTGATGAGGGTAGGTAAATGACTATTTTTCACCGTGGGCTCCATCAAGTACTCTTTTTTAAATGCAATTTTTCAACAGAATACCAATGGGATTGGATGTTGATTGTTGAAACTCAAAATTGAACAGAAGTTTAGTTGGCGATAGATGCGGCATCCAAAGCTAAGCTGAAGATTGGGCCCACTACTATTAAGAAGATATGAGGCTGGTTGGATGGTTCAGATGGCCCAGGGCTTGGTTAAATGTTCTTTCCCTCTCCAAAAAGCTCTTTTACATGCACTTTATGTCAACCCACAAACTTAAGGCGGAAAAAGTCACAACCTCAAGCCCTAAATCGCTAAATGCATAATGTTAGGTCCAGCACCTACATAAATTGCTATTTAGTACAACAGTTTATGGGTATTTCTCTTTATTCATGATTGAGAGGTCTTAGATTCGATTCTCGAAAAAGACGAATTTGAACCATATTACTATGGCTAAAGGCCCACTCCCCCACCTTTTAGTGGGGACAACTTTGAATGATGAAATTAAATTAAAAGTTTGAGGCAATGCTATTGAATTATTGTCCAACATGATTTTGGGTAACTAGTGTTTAGAACAGTAATATTGTAAACCATTAGCTAATGGAAAAATTACATGGCTCGGAACTCGGAAGGGTGGGAGGGTAGGGAAAGTGTAGAACATGAGAGGGTTTTTTAGTAGAGTGTTTGGACTGAGACTTCATTTTTAAGAACGTAGATAATTTATTGTTTTAGTTTTAGCATTTTTCATGGCAAAAAGAGTTGAGTGGGAACAGCTGCCCCCCCATTGAGCATATGCCGACGCCATCCATGTATTCACAACTATAAATGTTAATTAGGTAATTATTTTCTTGCTCATGTAATTAATTTTTTGGCTATGCAACTTTCAAATGGGATTTCATTATGTTTTTGGTATAAATTAAAAACTATGCAATTTATATTTGTTCATATTAAAAACACATGAACTAAATTGAAAGCACTCAAAAAATTATCATGAACAAAAACCTGTACTCGAAAAAAACCGCCAAATTATGTACTCAAAAGTCCAATGAGTTGACACTCGACTCGTCCAGTCCACCACCGGGTTGACACCGAGTTCGGCTCCCAAACCCCGAGTTGAGCAATTCCGCCCAATCCACTTCATCTTCTTCTTCCTTCTCTTTCCCTCTCATCATCTCCAACATCCGCCTCGCTTTCTCCCTCGCCCGTTCGCTTCCCTTTTTCTCCACCTCTCGCAACACCTCCACCACGCCCGCCGTCTTCGCCAGCCCCTTGAACCTCAAACCGCCGTAGCTCAACCCATACAATGTGGCCACACAACTCTCTTGTGTCGCCTTCGAGTCAAACTCGTTTCCCCTTAACACACCCACCAAACACTCCACCCCACCAGAATCCAACAATGCGGCCCGCCCGTCGGCACACAAACTCAAATTACACAATGTGAGCAATACCCGACCCGTCATGTGACCCGACTTCAACATTCTCAGAAGAACCGGAACCGAGCCGAGCTTAACCAACTTGGACCGGTTGCTCTGGACGAGTGAGAGGTGGTACAAAGCGAGTGCCGAGTCATGCCGAGTCCGCTCGCTCTCGGACCGGAGTAAGTGCAGCAATGGCGGCAACGCGCCCAAAACACCAATGGCGGTCTTGCAGTCGTCGTCAAGTGCCAAGCTGAAGAGCGCACTGGAAGCGTGTTCCTGCGCCTCAGGGGTTCCGGCCTTGAGCACGTCGATCAGAGGAGGGAGGACTCCTGACCGTACGATCTTAATCTTGTTTGACCTTTCCAGCGACAGATTGACCAACGCTGCGACGGAGTCCACCTGAACGGCGGTGTACCTGGATATAATCAGAGGGCGGAGGGCGGAGAGCAACCGCGGGGTGCAGAGACGGGCCCGGGCGTCCTCTCTCGTCCGCGTGATATTCCTTAGCGAGGCCAGGGCCTCCTCGATTTCGAACACGTGGCAGCTTCTGAGCTTGATCGGGATTTCGTCTTCTACAGAGAGGGAGGGATTGCTGTTGCAGTTGGGATTTAAAGTTTCAAGTTCCGAGGATGAAGACGACGGGGAGGAGTAGCATCTCGGTGGAGTTGAGAACGGGAGAGGTGGAGCCGTGGTGACCGATTCGTCGGAGCTCGAGGGGAAGTGAGTCGGGCGCCGAGTCAGCTCGGTGGCCGCGTGAGTGAAATTCACTGTAGGGTTGATCAACAGCTGATTATCCGAAACTACAACGTTCTGGGGCTTAGTTTCGTTCCGGGAACCAATGGAGGCGCGGACGATCTTCTCGGCGGAGGCGAAATCGAGGGGCTTGGGAGGATCGACGGAGGACTTGTGGCACCAGCTGAGAATGGCGGACCTGAGGGCGAGGTTGGAGATTACGGAGGAGAAATCTGGCGGTGGAGAGTCCGGGAGAGCAGGCGTGAAGCTGAGGGACTTGCAGGCTTGGACGCAGGCGCGCTCGAAGGTGTGGCCGGACGAAACGATGACAGGGTCCGCCATGAGAGAACCGGAGATTGGACAGACGAACTCTTTGGGAGCTTGCGGCTTTGAAGTTTTCGACGGAATTGCCGACGACGACCTCTGAAAAAGCTTCCATCTCCGCCGGGGACTCATGCTTGCACTGCTCATCTCCGCCACTATCTCCGGCGTCGCGAAAGCCCATTCGTTCTCTTTTGATTTGTGGACCATCAGCTTCATAAAAGCTTCCTGAAACTCGACACCCGAAAAAAGCAAGTTACTTTCTTCAATTCCGTATTATCTGAGTAAAAGTTCTGAGCTTTAAGCTCAAGCAAGGATTACGCCTAAACCCCATGATCCTTAATTCAAATCTAATCTGGTTTTGCGAGGCTAATCAGATGGGATTATGGTTTGGATAATTTGAGCAGAGATATGGGGGTTGCCTAACATTTGAAGGTAGAGTTTGGTGGGTATACGGAGAGAGAGAGAGAAAGATTGGTGTTATTTGTCTGATGGAAGAGACTGGGAAGAGGATTGGGATTCCGATTCCTCTGGTTTGGGAAAATTAGCCGCAATCAGAAAACAAAAGCTGGAGCCTGGAGGTATAATATCAACAACACAATCTCTTGTTCTTCTTCAAGACTCCAACGGCTTCACTTGTGTTGTAAGTAACTCATTTCCCCTTCATTTTTCACCTTCAATAATTGGATTCTCTCGTCTCGCGAGTGGTTAAAATTCCCATACTCTTTAACACTGTTTAAAATTTAGCGGACTTTTCGAACTTTTTTGGCTAATTTTGTAAGCATGTCTACTAGTAGATATTTTTAAAATCTCCGTCTAAGCACTAGGATACTAGTCACTGTTTCGATTAATTTTTAAGTGTTTGAAAAATAAGAAATGAAGTCTAGACCTGCCTAAACGTCCGTCTAGTAAGTCTACTCTACTTAGACTTGCCTGGGTCGTGAATATCACTTAGACAGAAAATTGATAACTTTCATTTTGCATTTTATTTTTTCACTAATTTTTAAGAGATTTGTTGAATAATTAAACGAACACTCATTGTATGCTTGTTTGTCAGGTTTTCAATATGTTCTTCTAAAACTTTATAATTTATATATCATTCTATTTTGTAATTTGTGCATTTCTATACGATTATGTTTTTTTTTTAAGTATAATAAGACATTTGTTTGTATGTTGTTTAATAAATTTAGTTAAAACCTAAAAAAAACCGCATAGATCCCACTTAAACGCCTAAGTGTTAGGTTTATACCTGTCACTTGACTAGCGCTTATTGCTTTTTAGAACATTCACTAAGTAAGAATCTTTGCTGTTTTCTATGATTGACAAGGAAGATTGAAACTTCATAATTTTACTCAACTTACTGCATTGCATCCACTGATTGTGATAGGCATTAGACACGACTCTATTACTTTATCTATGAAATGAAGCTTAGCAGTCAAATTTTTTGACTAATTTCTTACAATTTCATTAAATAAAACTTTGGAGAAGAATGAAAAGAGATTCTCTTTTCTCTTCCTTCAAAGTTCAAGGATCAAATGATTCCGATTTTTAAAAATTTGATCTAACGGTTAAAAATTATTATAATTTTTAAAAGTTTTTACTAACTTATTTGTTTTCAACCGTTGGATCAAATTTTAAAAATCTGAATCACTTCATCTCTGAACTTTGAAGGAAGAGTTCCGAATAAGATCTTTTTCTGAAAAGAATATCCTTGAAGCTTATTCTTTAATTTATTTTTTTACCAATTTTCCACGCATCAATTTTGTAGCATGGAAAGTCTAAAAGCTAAAAACACCTTTCTAAGTTTAGACGAAATTGATGGGTGATTTGTTTTACTTCTGCTCTATAATGTAGGGTAAATGATTGATGCTGCTCAGAGGATATATGACAATATTCTGCTATGAATAACATGTTTGGTTTTGGAGGTATATAATATTTTGTTGGGTCTAAACATGATGGATTCTAACACGTTACTGGGTGTATATCTCCTCTTTATAATCAATCGCATTACGTAACAAGAGTGATATCAATAAAGTATATAACCGTAAATCATTCTGATATTATGTTTGTAATTTTGTGACGAGATAAATACTAACAGTATGATGTACACCGGTTGTACGCAAGAACCCCATTCTAAACAGATGTTGATCCGTGAATTAACAGAAGCTTAGAGGAGAGATGATGTGGAAATTTCTGGACCATCCATCTCAGAGATTAACACCATCTCATTGACCACTTTTGCAGACAAATACATGCTGCTACAGCAGTTTGATTCCACCTCTGAGAAAGTTTAAAGAAAAAGGTGCTCTCTCCCGCTCTCTCACGCCCTCCTTTTTCTTCTAAAGTGTTGTTTTTTGTGGGCAATATATGTCTCTTGACTTACTTTGCATGGAGTAGATGTACAACTAAGTCACAAAGAAGAAGAGCACCACTGATCATTATTGTATGAGAAATGCTAACGGATTTCTCTCAAAGTAGAACTCTTCATAGAGTCTATGTCGTCTCATATTTTTTGCACAATATTTTATAATACTGACATGAGAGTTGACGTTAAACTGTGAGGAAGCAGAAAATCCACAAAAAAAAATATCTCACTTTTGAGGCCCCCCTACGTTTGTCTTATTACATATACTTACTAGTTAAGTTTGTGTAGCCATATAAAATTAGAAATACCTACTTCCTTCAGCATTGTTCTAGGCTGGATAATATATCCCTTTCCCTTTTTACCAAAGTGGTTGATTCCTTTTTTCTACTCAATACATGGCCCACCCACCCTTCACATAAACTAGGGTTTTTTCTTTCTTCTCACTTTTCTTTTGTTAGATTAAACCAAGTGCTTAATTAGTTCCAAGATTTGAGATTAGTTTATGTTAATAATTTTAATTAGTTAAGAGAGGTAATCTTTCCATTTATTTTGGTTGAACACCGCTTTCATGTTTTCATGGGGAGATTAGATTCTGATCCATGATTTGGTTGTTGTCTTTCTTAATCTAATTAAGGTTGGAGTTGCATGTTTTTAATTAAAAACACACACACACACACACATATATGTATATGAATATTTTGCTTCCAAAATGGTTTTCTTCTAAAACACACTTAAGAAAACTAATTATCTTCTTAATTATTTGACATCTACGTCGAGATTTTAACCGTTAAATTCTTGGTCACCTCATACTTGGAGTAAATGCCCCATCTTTCTAGGTTATTTTCAGATCAAAAGCTTTGGTTGCATTTTACATGCACTTTTCACGTGAGGTAATGCCGCTAATATTTGAAGCTATGACCTGAAAACGGCTGAAGAAGATGAATATTTAGACTTTGTGGTTTTCACTGGCACCCAATAAGCAACGCATGATTGCATGATTTAGTTAGTAGTACCTACACTTTAACAAAGAGCGGGTTCTAACCGTGTCCTTAATTAGCTCTAATAATCTTTCCATTAAGATCCAATCATAGAGCAGCTATATATCTTACTGACACTGGCAGCAACTAGTCTAATCCAATATATAGGAAAGGGATCCTCGCAAGTCCAGGAATCCAGGTTATTGAAATTTGATCTAACGGCTAAATTTATTATAATTTTTAAAGTGGACATTTGTTTATAGTCTTTGATCAAATTTCAATGGTCCGAATCCCCAGACTTGGTGGATTAGGAGGAATGGATCCGGAGATGATCATTTTCCCATTATATGTGTATATGGGGACGAATATGTATATATTTGAACCGTCTATCTTTTAGATTTTCTCTCAAACATCACATCTATAAAAAATCAATCATCTTTGAAACAGTATGACCGTGGGATTAAGGGTTTACAGTTTCTTTGTAGAATCGTATTTGTCCATTTTCTTCACTACAAATGAATATCTTAATGATTTTGAATTTGTCTAATTGTTTACAAAGATGATCTATGAATTATGTTCTAAAAAACAAACGATTTGGATCGTTAAAATACATTAAATAGTGGACCCCATAAAAACGCATGCTAAAAATTGTGTAAAAAAAATGGTGCTACGGATCTGCTTATATATATATATACTATTGTGTGTACTAGTACTATATAATATTGGATATTGGACATGAATAATTTTGGTTCTTTCGTCCCCTTTTGGTATATAAATATATACATTTATATGTGCCCATAGAATTAGAGAATGTTGATGTGGTTTAAGCTTTATGGAAAGAAAGAGTGTTTTCCAACTTTACAATTTGGCATGGACCTTTGTGTTTCCTTATAATATTGCTGCTGCATCTGCATGGCCTGTTTACCCCTTTCATCCACAGGAGGTTAGGTAGGTCGGAAAGGGATCCTCTCCGGATCCCTTCCTCTTAATTCATCAAATCAGTGGATTTGTACCATTGAAATTTGATCAAACGGTTGAAGTTATTATAACTTTTAAAGTGGACTCTTATTTGTAGCCATTTGATCAAATTTCAATGGCACAAATTTCCTAATTTGGTGGATTAGAAGGAAGGGATCCAGAGAGGATCCCTGCCAGGTAGGTCACCATCTTCATGGTAAAAAGCGCAATGTGTTTAGCTTTTTGTCTAATCCTTCATGTCCTGTCAACGGAGATGGACTTCTCTATCTCCGTCATAATGTTTTTTTAATCTTTATCTCTCTCCTTGCGTGACGTTCACGGTATGATAGAGACAGAGAGCGAGCGATACTGCCATGGGAAAGGGAAGTATTTTCACTTGTGAATATTCCTGCTATGAGCTTCAAGGAATGAAGAGTATGGGAAACGAATGTACATGGAGAAAAGAAGGGGATTTTCTCGTGGGGCCTCTGCATGTTTGTGGAGTAGGGAATTGGATTATCGCCGGCAATTTGAAACCGAAAGAAAAAAGAGGAAACGCCTTTTGCTCCACCAACCTCTCTCAAATGCCATTTCATATGTTAGATGTTTTATACTAACGATATTTTATTTTAAACTAATCTACATTTGTATTTAGAGAAATTTGAACCCAGGTGCATATAGGAGAGTCATTCACCCTTGCAAATGTGGAGAGATATTTCAGTGTCTCCGAAACACGAGCACATAAGCCATATGTTATTATACAAGCGAATGAGCACTTGAAGAAAGAAAAAAATTCCCTTCACTTGTAGCTATTATTATGGCAACGTCAACAAATCATACACTATTTTAGATGTTTATGAAACTTGTAGTTAGTGTTCGTTCTTGATCTTTATCATCTATAAAAGGATCCAAAACATTTACAATCTTAAGAATGGGCTGCAAAGTTGGCGTCCTATTTTTGTGAATGGGCTACTGAGGATTAATTGGTCACTGGCAAATGCCAAGTTCAAAGATCCGAGTTTTAAATTAGGCAGTAACCCATCCCGTTGATTCGCATTACACAAAGCAAGTATTTGGATATCTCTCTTTTCAACGGCCCACATCTTCAGGTCTTTGGACCCTGCACATAGATATTTTGGGGCTCTCGATCACTGTTCTAAAAATCCTTACCTAGCACCACCTAGGCACTAGACGGTTAGTCACCACCCCGATTAATGCTTAGGCGTTCAAAAATTAAGAAAGGGCACCTAAACCAGCTGAGGCGCCCGCCTAGCCCGCCCAGACTCGTCTAGGCATCCACTCAGGTTGCAACTCATTTAGATAAAAAATAGATAACTTTCATTTTGCATTGAATTTTTTTCTCAATAAATTGTAAGAGACTTGTTGAATACTTAAATGAGCACACACTATATGCTTGTTCTATGGGTGTCGGCCAACACATCACGATTCAGATGGACACGTAGACATTCCGGGTTTGGATGTGTCAGTTTGGTATTAGAGCTAGGTTTTGAATTTGTCTCAGGTATTTTTACACAATTTCGAACATAACTTGTTCGTTATAACTCCAAATTGAATTCCGTCTGCAGTCACGTGGAAGGCTTACGTGTCATCAGAATTTTCAAGAAAGATTAGTGCTTAACATCACATCTGTGATGAGTGCGGGACCAACTACAACCATGCTCTGATACCAAACTGACACATTCCGGGTTGGGATGTGTCAGTTTGGCCCCATGTTTTAATACTTCATAATACATATTTCATGCTATTTTATAGTTTATGATGAAATTATATATATTTTAAGTATAAACAAACACTTATTTATATGAAATATAATAGATTTACTTAAATTCTCCTAGTCCACCTAGCCACCTAGGCACTAGGCTCCAGCGTGCCGCCCGACTAGGCCTAGGATCTTTTATAACCTTGCTCTCAACTCCACATCCATGTCCATTTAATATTGTCCTTGAATAATCAATGGGTCTTTTTTTTCTTTCTTTTTTTGTTCCAAAAAAAAAACGCTGATAACTATTCACTTTTGTGGAAAAACCTTCAAGAGTTTAATCGATAAAAAAAACTTTTTATAATTTCAACTGTCATGCTCTAATTTTTTTTTTTTTTTTTTTGTCTACCGATAGATTTTGTTAAATTAAATGTTAGATTAACCACCAACACAATTATAAAAAAAAAATCTAATTTTTGTGGGTCTATCAATCTTGTATTTTTGGAGGGATATATTATGGGGTCCCATTCCGTTGAGGAGGAAAGGAAAGAGGCGTCGTGCGAAACTAGAAACTTGCATCTCCTGCAATCCGCGTCAAACCTGGTTTTGGCTTCCGCCCCAAGCCAACCCCAGACCGACCGACCGACCTTGTCTTTCCCTCTATATATTAACCTTCCAAGAGGGGCCGACTGCCAATCCAAGATCAGAGATTCCAAGGGAATTGAATTCAGATTACGAACAAGATGACGGGAGGAACAGAAGCTTTCCCGGATTTGGGAAGACACTGCCAGCTCTCCGATTGCCACCAGCTCGATTTCCTCCCCTTCCACTGCGACGGTTGTCGTAAGGTACGTTGGGCTTCGTGGATTTGATACGGAAAATCAAGCGTTTTTGCATGTTTTGATTGCCTTGAATTTACGAATGTGCAGGTTTTCTGCGTCGAGCATCGGTCCTACAAGTCCCACGAGTGCCCGAAATCGGACCACAACAGCAGAAAGGTGGTGGTTTGCGAAATCTGCTCGACATCCATAGAAACCACCGGCCGCGACGGCGAACAGGACCAGAAATTGCTGTTGGAGAAGCACGCCAAGTCCGGAAATTGCGACCCCAGAAAGAAGAAGAAACCAACCTGCCCGGTTCGCCGGTGCAAGGAGATTCTCACGTTTTCGAATACCAGCACCTGCAAGACCTGTCAGATCAAGGTTTGCCTCAAGCACCGGTTCCCGGCCGACCATGTTTGCAGGAAGCAGACGGCGGTACAGCCGTCGTTGGTGGGGAAGCCTGTGAGCTGGAACGACAAATTCATGGCTGCTTTTGCTTCGAGGGAAGGGAAAGAATGTGGGAAGAGTGCGCGGGATTCCAAGTCTTCTGCTTCGAGTGCGCCATCTGTTCGAGCTTATTGAGAGATTGCTCATCTGCTTCCACAATTTGATGTTTGTCCGAAACGACATCGTTACGTTGTAATTCTTTGATGCAATTATAGTACACGAATAAACCTTTTATTCCTCCTTAACTGCAAATCACAGTCTTCCGAGAATCATACGGACACAAATGCGTGCACACAAAGTAACTAAAGATCAAATTTGGAGTACACGAATAAACGTTTAATTCCTCCTTAACTGCAAATCACAGTCTTCCGACGCAAATGCATGAACAAAACGAGAAACCGACGTGCAATGTACAAAGTAACTAAAGATTAAATTTTGAGTACAAGTTCATACATTCATTTGTTCATGTCTTAGTTCTATGTATAAAAATACAACAGCACAAACCCTATCTTTCAAATCGACAACACAGACACCTATAGAGGAGGAGGAATTATTCAAACTAATCAACCCCTCTCGAACCTCAACTTCAACTATATTTCGGATACAACGGATGAAAGTACAAACAAATGAAATGCGATTGGCACAGCGGTACAGCGGCAATCCTCAATCCTTCGTTCTTAATAAGAGCTTTTGTTGCATCGGTAAAAGTAGAGATTATGGTGGTTGCCGTTTAGTACGGGGCAAAAGAGCAAGAAGGATCTTTTTTCTTGGTCCCTGAATATTAAGCAACCTCTATGAGAACGGGTCAAGTTCCATTGCAACGAGCATTGCGGATAAAAGAGGAAGCTTAGAGTGAATGAAACTTACCATCGGTATGCCCAGCTCTTTGAGATCCTTATCCCCCATCTGCTTCAAAGCAGTCATGTCCACCTGCAAACCCAACAATCGAGCATTGAGAAACCTGACGTCCACAACCGAAGACAAAACATAGAACCTAAATTCATCTTCAGTTGTATTAGTATTTCTCATTGGATTGATCAGATTTCCCCTTTAAAAACACGGATAATATTCCCTATTTTAGATGCTGTGTCAAAAATCAGATAACGACGGCCTATAGTCTTCATCCAAATTAAGGAAAGCAAATTTAAACGAAAAATTCAAAATGGCCAGGTCACTTACTTCTTCAGCCTGGAAAATAATGGCATATTTTCCCAAACCAAGGCTATGCAACAAGCCAGCAACAGTTAGAGTTTCATCCACCTGTACAAACTCAGAGATAAAGTCATCAAATTTGAAGTAGCAATACAAGACCAGATTTCCTAAAATTGAAGCTAAAATGGTGCAATCGCCATAAGGTAGTACCATTTGTGAACTTCTCTGCACACTGGCACTTGGTGGTGCAAACTGTGCTATTGGCCTGGCAGCTTGAGGGTTAGCCTTCATTGTGAAAATAAAGGAGTCTGTTGGTCGAGAAGAACCAACCATACCATTTCTCGGGAACTGGCCAGCTCTAGAAGCATCAACTGGCCTAAATGAAGATGGTGGGTGCAGCTCTCTTGGTGGGGATCTACCTCTGAATCCATCTGTAGTTGGAGAAGAGTAGAAGTTTCTTCGAGAATTTACCTGGTATAGATCAGCTGGACTTTCTCTGGGAGGAATCTGCCTCATGGGGTTACTTCCATTTGTTTCTGAATTATGCTGCAACACCTGGTATTTCAGTGAAGGATGAACAGGTTTTGAAAGCTTTGCACGAGGGTCCAACTGCTTGTGCTCTTCAACAACTCCGCCAATTTGCTTCTTAAATAATCTTTTACGCAACAATTTCAATCTGAGGTCATTTCGACTGATTCGTGAATCTTCACTTGGTTTAATGCACCAGAGTCAATACAAAGAAACCATATAAAGAACAATAAACAATACATGATGGTAATATCACTGTTATCACATAAAATAGTTTACCTTGCAGTGTTCTATCACCCTCATTCCATTTTATGCCATCTCCTCGTTGCCTGAAAATTGAGATTGAACACATCATGATAGGACTAAAGACGCATCTGACATGTTACTGCCTGAAATACCAATTCTCGAAATGGGACAACCATAAAGACGTTACTGCCATCATAATCAAACTTCTGTAAATTGAGAAACGTAGATCTCTGGTTGTTGCCAAACAAACTTAAAAAGAAAGGCGAAAACAAATAAATTATTTTCACATTTTTCAAACTACGCTTGTAATTAATGAACAAAATGCACCAGCCTACTCCTAAATCGGACCGTTCTCAACATGAAAATGCTTCAAGAGCTAGTTCTAGCATTGGCGGTGGCTTGCACGGTAGAAGATGTTAAAACAATTCTGGCCATTGGATACCATGAGTTCACAGTAATAACTAATAACAACCATAAGAAGGAAACAAACTATTGGAGAATCACAAGCATCCTCAACACACAGCATCTGAAGAACTACTGAAACAAGTAGTATGCTGATATGCCAGGTAAAAGTTATGGAGATAAACGAGATAGAACAGTGTACCGCTTGCCCGAAGAAAACGAAAAACCATGAGCATTACTCCCAAGTCTGTCTGCCATTCGTTTACTTCCAGAAACCATCCCACTATCACCACGCATTTTCGCAGAGTTGGATACAAATCCTCCTCTCTCCACAACCTACAAATATTTCAACAAATAAGCAACCAAACACACAAATCAACCCGAATTCGCATTCAAACCGGTTCTTCAGCCCAGGATATTATGATCCATTCAGCCAAGTCCAGCACAACCCAAAAGTTCGTCAAAGCATTCCAAATAGCTAAATAGGATGAATTTGAAGCTCAAGAAATTGAATCTAATTTAGTAAACGTAAGATAAAACCGATCCCCTTCCCTTTGAAGCTGATTAATGTGGAAAATTACACAATTTGGATAATTGCAACCATCCCCTTCTTCCTCACAGATTCAATTGGCGAAGAAAAACACAGAAACAAGAACGAACGCAGAGAAGAAAAGTTACCTGGCCAGAGCGACCGAGGGTGATGGTAACCCTCGAATTCGACATACTTAGAATTCAAAATCCCCAATTGATTGCAGAGAGAAACCCTAATCTCTCTCTCTCTGTGCACTGCAGATGCTGCGATTTGCAGAAAGAAGAAGGGTATAATCCATGGATGCCATCCATGCTGCGGAGTTGGCAGTCGCCAACCGGTCAAGTCAATCCGATGGAATGGGGGCCTCACCGCCTTCGAAGCCCACTTCTTTAGATATTAGAAACGTTGAGGCCCATTAGCATGATTTTTAAAGGGTATGCTCCTTGTTACTCAGTACTACGATTTGGTGGTATTCTTATTTACTTGGAAGTGAGAGGTCTTAGCCGAACTCCCCTTCTCTTTAGTGTAAAAATATCGAGGTACTAAAAAAAAAGGTATGCTCTCTACACACCACGTTTTACTTCTTACATATCCCTTTGTTAATGTCTGAATCCTGTGTTTGGAGCTCGCGGACTGAGAGATACAAATCACTCATTTTCAATCTTACGACCTTCATTATCCTATTCTACTGGCTCACTTCACAAAAAATCCAACAACTTAAATGACCCAGATCTTTGTCTTGGATAGTTCGAATCTTTCGGTCCACAAGCTTCGGACACAGATCCGGAGTGGATCTCATTCCCAATTTTAAACGACTCGAATCTCAAAAACTCAAAAACTTAAATGACCCGAATCTCTTTGTCTCTCTCTCTCGAACGACTCATATCTCTTAGTCTGCAGGTTGGGAAAACAGAGATCTGAAGTGAATCTCATTCCTAGTTTTAAAGAGCATACAATTCGTTTCTTAATTGTAACCGTCCACGTGTCAGATGAACAAATCCAAAAGGCATCATTCCATGGGAATTTCGTTTGGACTTTAGAGCCCAAAAGCCAGGTGGCAAAGATTCATTTGGGTTTGCGGATAAGGAGATCAGTTAAATTTAAATTACAAGAAAAAGAATGTTGGGGTTCATGAGAATATGGCAAAGTCCAAGGGCTGCACCATAATTCTTGAATAATTGCATTAAAAGGATTAGTACATCACCGGAAAAGAGAAGTAATTTCCGCACACTTCTTTTCTCTCTCTACACATCCTGGGTTAATTTTTGACCTCTAGATTGAGTAAATGAAAGTAACGTCAAAAGACAAAAATAAACGGAGGTACGTAACAGGAAATGAAGGAGAGATTCAAAATATGAGCTTTTTTTTTCATTTTTTCTTTTACAAATACAGAAGTGGACTGTTTACACATACTTGTTCATACGCACTAAAGCTTATTACATGTTTGCTGTTGATTCTTTGATCTCTTCCAGGGAGATTGCCTGCATTGCACAACAGTTGTGAAGGTAAGCAATTAGGTTATTAAAACCGTAACAGACGAACGGACTACGTAAGATTTTCTCAAAGAATGATGTATGAAGTACCTGTTCCGGTCCGGCAAAATCATTGTCCGGAGTGAGAAAGAGCATGCAGTGGCATTCCTTCCTGCCAACACAGATTCACAGTTTTCGTAAGAACCAGGTTTACATATACAGACATCGTTTTCATATATCGGTCGCTTGAATCCAAATGTTGAGAGTTAAAGCTGGCTTTGAGCAGAAAATTCAGATTAGGAAAACATAAACACAAGAACCTCAACAGCAAGGAATACATTTTTGGTTTTGGTATTCCAACGGCCATCTGGTTGAAATTTGCAAGAACTATCGGCGTTTCACCAGAAACTTCTAAGTAGCTTTTGTTCCTTATTATGTTTTTAGCTAGCTAGCAAATATAACACTAAGCCTACTTATCTTTGATTTCTGGCTGAGTACCAAAAATCTTTTGCCCACAAAGATTTACCAATATATCCCAATCGTATTCTAGTACTTCAAAGCTTTTGACGCTACGTTTCCATATTAGGTATACAAATCTATAATCTAACGGAATGAAAAACGTAGAGAAAAACTGGTTCGTATACTAATTTCACAAAATACTGAATATATCTACCTCTCTCTCATAGGAACACATGGGCAGTTCCAAAAGCCTTGGCCTGCCTCGGCAGGTTTATCATCATAATGCCTGCAACACAATAGATTCAGACTTGGAAAGCATGACATGACATGAACATGAACATGAATCGACTTTGACACTGGTAAGGTGTTTGAGGCAGAGGGCAAAGTAAGAACACCATAGACTCCTAGTCAAGAAAAAAAAAACCAAAGAACAGATGCTTACCGACAAGGGCAGAGCGGAGCTCCCAATGAATCTTTATGGTCTGCCAATCCCTGTTGAGAATCCAGGATGAGTTTCTTTCACATATACTATCGAACAAATACAGTTTAGTCAACCGAATTACGATAATGAAGGATCCAAGTATATATAATCTCAGGATGCCATATCCACTTGTAAGGGATCTTTTTGCCCCAATTAAATTCTCTTGTGAATTGTGATGCGAAAGACGAAGAACTACAGCAGCAAGATACTGAATCAAAGAACTACGCATATAGGGGTCGATTTAAGAGAACAATTCAAAGGTGTTTCATAGTCTATAGGATCTACGGGGTCAGGGGTACATGTTCTTTACTGTTCCAACCCCTGGTGGAAGGCCGGAAGCTCATAAAGTAATCGGCTTTGAAGTCGATTTGAGTCCTTCCAGTATACAATGATAACGAAAATATACAGTTCTAATTAAGCATACAACATAAGTAAATTAATCCACACCTTGATAACAACAGAAGTAACTCCCTTATCGACACAGAAATATGTTCCGGACTTGCGAGCATACTGCTCAGAGAACTTCCTCATGATTTCAACAGACTTATCTGACGGCTCCGCTGCCAGAAACATTCAAAATTTAAAGCATCCATTAGTGCAACGTTCACGAGCAAAATTCTGACCGAAGCTCAAAAATTCACCATCTTTGCAATCAAATAACAAAATTATGAAATCCCAAATTCTAATTCTAATTCAAGCTGAAAAATGTATATTAATCAAGCAAGTTTATTTATTTATTTTTTAATCAAACAACAAAATTATGAAATCCCAATGCTCCCACAGAGTTCGAGTCTACTAATCAAGCAAGTTTAAATTTTTTCAATTTGGAATCGCATATAATCTAAGAACGTTCAGCTGGTGCTATAAATCTGAAAGCTCAATAATTATAAACTCAAAAAATAAAAAATTTGAAAAAAATAAAAAAGAAGATGAAGAAGTTGGAGAATTGCTAACCATTAGCTATGATTACAGGGCGGCGCGTGGAGCGGTTGAGAGGAGAAACGAAGGACGCAATGCTGGCGCCGAACGACGGAGCTTGGAGTTGCAGAGTCATGGCTTCTGAGACTGATGAGAGTGTGGAGTGGACCGCTGTGAAATTAAATTATAATTTCTGGGTAATAATCCGTTCGTTTATATAATTTTTGAGGAATTTAATTTTGGAATTTTGGGGATTTTATGATTTAATTTGGTAATTGGCATTTAATAAAGTTGTGGAAGGAAAAGCCGTTGCCCGCCACACGTTGTGAATATCGGTTAAGGAAACACACCAACCACTACCACGAATCTAACCCCCTTCCTTCTGAACCCTTCCTTCCTTGTTATGAGGCCTTGGGCCTTTTCTTTTATGGGTTAGTTATGAGCCCAGTCCATTTATATCTGGATTAAATTCTCAATTTTGACCTAAAAGACAATCTCTACATCGTGAGGGGACAGGGGTGGCTATATTTCTGGGAGCGAATTCCAGGCGAATTTGAAGCGCATGGACACAAGTTATGCCTTGGAATGAAAGACAATTTCGAATTCGTTTTGTCTATGAGCAAGGAAGCTATAAGTAATGCAACTATGAATCTCATGGAGAGTTCGATCCTAGCTCAGGATGAACGCTAGAGCATGCTTAACACATGCAAGTCGAATGGGAAGTGGTGTTTGCAATAGTGGACGGGTGAGTAATGTGTATGCACCTGCCCTTGCGAGGAGAACAACAATGTGTTGGATTTTAGGGCACTTTTGGTATTTTGCTTATTAGGGTTTGCTTGGGAGTTTACTATTTAAACCATGCTTTGTATTAGGGTTTATTTGATCATTGAATAAAAATGTTTTCTTTCTCGTACTGTTCAATTCAATGAATAGTAATAATAATAATAATATATAATTCATCCGAATTGAAGTTGCTACATCAAGGTTTTGAATATTGGAAAGAGAATTGTCACTAAATAAGAACGGGAAGTACTCGTGTATTAGTCTTGATGTAGAATATTTCAAATCTCATCCAAACAGTACAAATACAAGAGAGATAGATCGACCACATCTAGATAATACGAAGACTCTACATGCGAGTTTGGGACTTGTTTTTATCTAAAATGTGATGTTGTTGCCCAATTTAACCAGTCGAGTTTTCTTAATTTGTATTATTAAGAGATCACACATGAACACATGACACCAATTAGTTTAGTTCAAATAGTCTTAATTGTCTAGTCCAGGCTATCAAACAAAGCCAGAAAAAGTGTTGCCCCCACCATCACTAGCTAAGGAAGAATTCAAGGAAGTTCATTAATGAGAGAATTGGTGATCTTGTCTTGCTTGATGGAAGAGAGGAAGCTTCCAGACCGCCTTTTCCAGCCAAACAGTGAGCAATCACTCAGCAAGGAACTGACAGCGGCCGGGAATGAGTACCTATCCCTTATGGGAATAGAACCTAACTAGGGCAAGGCATAATTTCATGGATAAATTATTCTTGAGAGAACTCAGAGAAGCAGCCCTGTAGATAGAGTACTTTCTTCCCTTTCATCTCTGTGTATGTGTGTATATTTTGTAAACTTAAGGTAATATGTATTTATAGGAATTCGACGTGAAAGCGAAGTACCGACTATCGACTACATAACGCCCTCCCCTCCTCCTTTATCTGAGCTTAGGACCTTCAGCGTATTATAGACAAGATTCAAATTTATTAGTTATACTAATAAGGTCCTCAAGTGCAGGATATACATAGACATGAAGCCCAGGAGTACATCATCCATATATATACGGCAAGCCAACTTAACCAAATCCTATCCAGACAAATTGTACCCAACATTCAACAATATTCATTTCAAAACGGTTGAATGAAGAACAAGATTTACTTACAGCACAACCTGGACAGATGAGATTCGCTGCTTAAGGGATGAACTTACCTAGACCACAAGCAAATATATTTCATTAATTAATTTCAATTTTCAGATAAAAAAAATATTACTTGGATTTTGCAAAACCAGTACAAACTATACAAGTGTATTAGTTAATTACTCTTCATTTCCTAGTATAGCTTCTTGCTAGCTGTTCTAAATTATTATAATTACACCCTTCTGTAAGAATCTAGTTTTCATGCCTCTTTATTTAGGATAGTGTTATTTACACACCCATTTTACGACTCACATGTCTCAATTTTTGGTCATCGAATCGAATGAATTGAAGAAGAAAAATGACATGTGAGAAGTAAAAATATACGGGTGAATAACACCTTTCTATATTTATCACGTGTAGTCATGAAATGAATAATAATATCCCACAAACAAAATGAACAAATATGAAAAATATCAAACAAGAGATTATTCAGTATTCCCGGAACATCAAAACCACAAAGCCACATAACAAGATATGGTATTTGCCTTAATCTTCAAACCGTATCATGTATATTTGGTGAAAGATAATGGATTAAACTTAATCTGTTTGTTCAAATATGAAAATAAATATGAAAATCCCTCAGTGCAAACCCTAATAAAGATCTAACTGGACAAGAGTCAAGTTTCAAGCAATTAAGTTACCTGATTAATTAACATAAATAAATCAATTATTTCATCAGTACATATATATTAATTATACACTTGCATTCCATGCATGATAAAATTTGAACCATATATAATAAATTAAATTGATCCACATACTTCTTCAAGCTTAAGCTAGTATTAAGTTGCACAGATAATAATTCTGATCATTTAAGCAAAATTATTCGTACACACAGAGGGAGAGATTGGGGGGGTGGGGGGGGAGAGAGAGAGAGAGAGAGAGAGAGAGAGCGCGAAGAGTTTCTTTCCAAAATAGTGAGTACTCTCTTGATAACCTAACAAACAAAACCAGAGCAGAAATCCCTACAAATACACAAGATCTAAAGTTCTTCACACAAATAAAGTACGTAAAGAAACAATAACTTGAAAAGTCGAGATTTGCTCGCTTTGATAGCAAATCGTCGTCGTCGGACCAAGATGCTTGATTCCCCAAAAGCACAAAGACTTACACAAAAGCCTTGAAATACAGGTAAGAAGAGGAGAGAGACTCATCATACTTTTCACTTTCTCTCACCACCAAGGAGTAAGAAAGGTGATAGCTATAGCTGAGCTGAGCTAGGGTTTCAGCCGGCCGCTAGAAATCATGATGAGAAAGTTGTCTTTTCGTTTTGGGTCGTCACTTCTTCTTTTTCTTCTTCTTTTTTCTTGGTGGTAACTTCAAAGACAATGATGATGATGCTTTGGTCTTGGGGTTTGTGGTGGGGTGGTTGAAGGAGGTGGGGAAGTTGCAGGAGGGGACGGTGTGGGAGCAATGATGGCGATAAAGAAGGTAAGGAGAGGACATGATGATTGCTGTTTGGCTTCTGGCGTTGAAGGAAAGGCAAAGAAAATGTCTAGGTTTCTTGTGCCCTTCTCTTTCTCTTCTGACACATATATGCTTAGAGAGAGAGAGAGAGAGAGAGAGAGAGAGAGAGAGAGAGAGTGATGATGACATCCATTCGTCAAGCCAAACCCTAGTTGCTCTTCATCTGAATTCAAGGCGCGTACGTGGCAAACAAAACCCACATTTTCATCTCTTTAGTTTGGGAAAAGGATCCGGCGGATTTCGGAAATTCCGTGATCGTGATCATTTATCATACATAATACGTTCAGTTTTCATGAGGTACTATTTATATTTAAATTTCAAATAATTTCTAACCGTAGGGTGTACGATGCCATCCTTTTCCTTTAGTTTGGGCTCATTTGATAACTTATTTAATTTTGGGTTTTTTTTTATTAACATCCCACATGTTGTTGAATACACCTCACTTAAAAATGTAATACTAAACAACTTGTAACTGTAATATGAAATGACTATTTGAGCCCTCATAGCTACTCTTATTCTCAATTGTAGAACAAAACCCTAAAAACACAAACACGTTGATGAAAAAATATCTTTTGATGAACGGAATAAAAAATCAAGTTTTGCTCCTTGTTCATTCGTTGGTTTTCACATTCAAGAAATTATTTAAATAATGGAATAAAAATTTGACTTTTTGCAAAACTTTGCTCTAATTGGAATCCAAGAAATAGGAAGAAAACTGGAGAATGTTGTAAAATTTTAAGATGTACTTAAATTTAATATTCTTGTGGCTGTTTGATGATGAAGAAATTCAATGTTTTTTTGCTGGTTGGAACTGAGACATGACCTTTTAAGAACAGTTCCTACCATTTGTCCATCAGACTTCTTAGAATCCAACGTGATTGTTCCAGAAAATTTGATGGATGTTTATAAATCCAACGGCAAGATGGAGATTTTATACCACAATTTAATTCATCTTTCTTGTCTTTAAAATGTGGATTATTCTTTTGTTTGAAAGAGATGAAGAGTTTGATATGTGGTTAATTAGTTGATGATTGTGGGGTGTGTGAGATGAGAGGTGTATGAGATGTGAGGTGTGAGATGTGAGGGTAGTATTGGAAAATATGTGAGGTGTGTTAAGAAAATTCTTAATTTAAAAAGTAAATGTGAGGTGTAGTCAACAAAATGTGAGAAGTTAATAAAACAAGCCTTTAATTTTTAACTTTTAGTTTTCGTTTGAATTTTTTTCTGGTGTAATTTTTTATTTTCACTTTTCAATAAATTGAGTTATCAAATAATTTTTTTATTAAAAATTAAATAAAAACAAAATGGTTATCAAATGATGTCTAATAATTTATCTTCCTTATTAGCAATTGAATTTTTCAAAATACTTAGAGACCGTTTGATAACTATTTTGTTTTTAATTTTTTTTTTGTTTCTACATCTATCTTCCACCATTATTCCTCCACTCTTATACCTCATCCCCTCCTCCAATCTAACACAAAATAAAAAAAAAAACTAAATAATTATCAAACTAGTACTGAGAGAGGATTTGTATTTTTTTTAATTTTTTTAGACATTTTAGTCAAAATAGTATCTGAGATTGACATAACTCCTCACTTTGGTCCCTGAGATTTGAAATTGATAGAAGTGGTCCATGAGTTTGTCTACCGTCAATTATTTTGGTCATTATGTAGAAAATCTATGTTGAATAAGAATCAAAATAATAAAAATATCCTCAATTTAATAAACAACGAGCAAAAATAATTTTGATAAAATTTGGGGGCATTTTTGTCATTTTTTCTTATTTAACTTAAATTTTCCATGAAATGACCAAAATAATTAAGGGTGGACACACTTAAGAACTAATTCTATCGATTTGAAATCTCAAGGACCAAAATAAAAAAAATTATGTTAATATCATAGTCGTTTTAGCTAAAAAGCCTTTGTTTTTTTTTTGGGTACAAATTATGGTTTTATTCTTCTTGTACAAGAGAAATGAATGGAAAATGGAATTGGAATCTCTGCTTCCCACCGTTGGATTCGGATCCGAGTAGGGTCACAAATCCGAGTAGGGTCACCTGGATGTCATATTAGCCTAGGCTTATCCAAAAGCTAAAAAGCAAAAGTTGGATGAAAATATCACTAATATTTGATTATTATCCTCTTTCCTCATCCTCCGGACCGACGGGTGGACCATTTGAAACCACGTAATTTTGACTTTGGCTACGTAACATTATTTATTCAACGTCGACAGAGAAACAAAGTTACAAAACGCATGCTTCGGCAATGCCGGATGGGGCTTGCAATGTCGTGTCATTCTCTAAGGTACCGTTTGGTACGTGGGACGGAAAGGAACGGAGTGGGACGAGACGTTCCGTCCAACGTTTAGTGCGCCTCAAACGGGTGGAACACGCTGTTCTACGGGACGAATTTTGGGTGAATTTTCGTTCCGCCTCACCCCTGGAACGACTCGTTCCACATCCGTGGAACACAAAATTATAACATCTTCGTCTCCTTCTTCTTTCTCCTTATTTCCATCCAAGGGCATCTTTGCTCCCTCTCCGTTCCGTCCCGTCATGTCCCGTCCCGTTCCGTTCCGTCTGCATACCAAACGATACCTAAAGGCTCCTGTGTTTCACACAAGTTGAAATAGAGAAAATGACTTGCACGTGCGAGAAAATTTTGTGTGATACGAGTAACTTCTTGGGTTAATAATGCAATGTCATTCTCCCATATGGCGATATAAGACGTGAACATCGCGTCCCTGTTTTATGCAAAGTTTTTCAAGTTCTAGAACCCAAGATCATAATGTGTTCCTTTCTCAGGCATAATCGTTCAAATACAGAAGTCAACTGTGCATTCGACACCACCACCAACTCTTTCCTACTCTCCCAACCGAGCTCGGTTGCGAGTTGGCACACCCAAATTCACAAAAAGAAAATAATTAGCTTACTCGACCTGCGCTTTACATAGACTTTGTAATTTTTAGAGTAACACTATTACAATTTACAATGTACACATAAGATCATTTCATACTTTTACTTTTAACCTTTTTTCTTTTCTCTTTATTCCTAAAAAAACAAAATAAAAATTTGATGAATGTCTATAAATGTTTCGAAAATTCACAGATACAGAGGATGGCTTCTGAGCTTACAATTTGACCAAACCTAATCTGAACCTCAACTCAACCAGCTCTCTGGACTTCCAGCGTTAAACTTCCGGTCATTGGATGTCAAGTGTCGACGGAATGCCTGCATTTCTCTTCTTGCAGCACTAAATCAATCTATGTACGGAGGTTGTTAACCATTCCAAAGTTATCATCTCCACAATTCCTGGAATTTGAGATGCCAAAAGAGGTAAGAACAGAGGAGTTTCGGAGTCTACTCACGCTCTTAAGACGATCATGGGCTTCGGTGACTGCTAAGTAGACAGTGTGTGTAGGTGCAAGCTTTCTACGTAGGCAGTGATCGAGGGATAGATGATCCAGCGGTACCTTCTGGCACAAGCTAAGATTCCAACCTAAGCAGCTGCATCTTCGCCTTCACGAGGTTTAAAACCGCACTCGAGTCTTATTGCCGCCAGGAGTTCGGGAGACACGGCACCCTGAGAAGAAGCATTTTTTCCCGTGTTACTTCCATTACGGCGAGGATTGTCTCCTGCGCCCCAGCCCCTGTAAAGTATAACTTTGCTAGGCTCCTGGGAGACTAAAACCGCACCCGTTGCTTGCTATGAGAGAGGCAAAAAGAGAGAGATCAGCAATTTATAATGTAAGCAAAGAAAAACGAGGGTGATTAGAGAAATAGGAGGAACTTGGGCGTGCACACCTCCAGTTTGAAAACAACTTCCCTGACCGAAGTTCCTTTTGCTCTGCCTTTGACGTTCACTATGGCAAGAGGGTGCTTCTCAAAGTGTGCCTTGATTGTTTTAGCAACACCAGTTACAATGTTGCTCCTTCCTAAAAGGTGATAAGAGAAGCTAAGTACTTAACGTTTCTTACCAAGTAAATTGGTTATAAAATTATAGATGAACACGAAGAGGTAAACTGGAAAACATAAATTGGTTATAAAATTACCAACTGCTATCACAGGGCGGTTTTTCATCTTGAGGGCTTGTTTTCGCAGAAGAAGCCTCTCATTGTTGGAAAGATGAACCGCCTTCGAGGGCCTCTCATTAAAATTCTTTCTTACCAGTACTGGGACTGATGGTTCTGATTCACTATTGCCAGGTCTGCGTGATGAGTCCCTGGCCTCATTATCAGAAATGCGACGATGTTTGACCACAGTTGCTGAACTGCTCAAACGGTTTGTCTGAAACCACATAAATCATACAACATAAGAAGTTTCCAACCTAGAATATAAACATGCATAGAAATTCATGATAATTGATAATTACCGAGAAAGATTTAGAGACGGGGACTCCCTCCTCTCCCTTTACACCCTTGAGCAAATTTGCATGCATTTCATTTCCAGTTGGTTCACTGGAAGATACTGGCTCAGCTTTACCATTTTCATCCTCACCCCAGATCGAAGAGAAAGTAAGGACTTTATCCTGTTGTGTGGCCACCTGACCGTCTACTACAGTGCCCATTCTATCTTCCAATTTCATGGGAGTCACATGAACTTCTTGTTTGTTTCTAGCCTTAACAAATACAATGTACACTGTTTCAGATACCGCTCTTCCAAGCTGCAGAAGATACTAAGGAGGTACTAAATATAAACATGCATAGATGTAGATATTACCAGAACATCTTCGGGACAACACGTAGATGGGAAGTCTTCAACTTCTCCATTTATATCCTTGAGCGAATTTGCACAACCTTCATATGTAACTGATTCATTTGAAGATCCTGTCTCAACTGTACTAGTTTCATCCTCTTCATTTGTAACTGATTCATTTGAAGATCCTGGCTCAACTTTCCCAGATTCATCCTCGTCACAGGTCGGAGAGAAACTCGTCATATTGTCTTGTTGCGTGGTTAATTGACCATTCACAACAGGTGCCACTCCATCATTCAAACTTATGGGAATCACATGAGCTTCTTGTTTGTCTCTAGCCTTGAATGATACAAAATGCACTATTTCAGACCATACTTCGGAAGAAGGTACTAAGGAGGTAGTAAACATTTAAATAGAATGAAAACATCTGACAAATTAGCATAGTCTTTACTATTTAGATTGACATTCACTTCATGACAAGCAGGTTTTACAGAATGAGAGAGAACCATGTTAAATTCAGTATCTGATCTCAAACGTTATTCGGACTTTACAACGTTTGCCTATTCAAAACTATTAACTTTAGCTCAGTTCATTACTTAATTTGGTTTGAAGCCCATAGAAGTATATAAACATGAGATAGCTCACCAATTGAGTTCTTGATTCGTTAACTGAGTGCGTATTTTCTGATTCCTTGTCTTCATCCTATTTCAAGAAAAACATAGCACAATTTGCCTCACTTTGAACGGGAACAACGGACATAGAATTTTGATAGAAACTGAAAAAACAGAATTATAAATACCCAGGACAACTCACCAACTGAAGCTTTAATTCAGCTATGTTTTCGTTAAGCTTTAAAACATGAAGTTTCAAAGACTGCACGTCATAGCAGGAAACAAACAAAAAGGAATCAGATGATGAAGTAGATATGACAATGGGGAAATTTTAAAACGGAAAATAGACAAATTCGTTTAGTTATAAATAAAAAAAAAAATAACCAAAGTGGATTGAGCCAAGATCCTTGAATAAGGGATTCCATAGTCTCCTTGAACTAGGCGGATTCCTTTTCCAAATGCAGCGTTTTGGGTTGCAGGAGACTGGTTGGTAATGACAAATAGCTTAAATGCACGTGAGCAGATAGAAATTCCAATTTTACCTCACGACGCTGTGCCTCAATAGAACGTTTCATTGCTTCTCTTTTAGTCAGAAGCGTCTGAGGTCTCAAAGAAGCAGGCCTGCTATAATTTTTTCCGCGATACACAATAATTGCATAACCCTTACTCACTCTCTCCACTGCCACTAGTATCCCACCACTTTCTGCCTCTAAGGTTTGAGCTACTTGGTGAACAGCTTCGATGCTTTTCTCATTAGATATTATCTTAACGAGTTCCCTATACTTCCAATGAAGATGCATGTTTTCAATTGTTCCATCAAATACTCCTCGCCTTCCTGAGCATCAAAATATAAGATTTGTTAAAACCACTTCTAAAGGAACTAGATATTTTGATAGATTTCCAAAATGACCTATGATTTAATTCAAAAGAACAAAATAATCAGGTAACAAGTAACAAATATTGAGTTCAAGAGAGAGTAGATGGCAACTCACCCATCAGTAGGAAAGGCTTCATTCTCAAGCCAACCTTCCTTAGCATATATCTTTCTTCTTTAGTAATACCTTCTTTATCTATTTCCGGTTGTTGGGGGGTCGCTGCATTCTCCAGATCTGCTAGAAGTTTTTCTGCCTTTACTCTCTTTTCTAAAGCCTGTTGATTACAGATATGCCATTTGTAACACACAAAACAACCAAAGCAGAGAATTCACCTAACTGAAGCATCTCAATGAAACCATACCATGGACAATTTAATGCTAGTCCTATCGACAGCTGCCTCGGTAGACTTTAGCTTTCTTGCGGATGGAAGCCCCATTTTATGATCATCGATCCAGCCATGTTTATTTTCTGGCTCGGTCCTGGGTTCAAGATCCTGTCTAGTTGGAACTGAGGTACTACGCTCAACACGTATTGCATGCCTCCTCCGCTCTTCTATTGCAGACGAAACTGCAGGTGGCAGAAAATCCTTTCCCCTATACAAAACTATAAATTCCCTGTCCCGAGCAAGCAGAGTTCCTCCAGTCAGCCTCTGCAGCAGAGTACATTTAATTAAAAGTAGCAATCGTCACAAAGTCTTGCAACATGAATGTATGATAATTAAAGAAGAAGTCCCTATCCAAATCAATTTAAATGTAAATCGACTGGACAAGCAGTTTATTTTAGTTATAATAGGAAGGTAAGACTGAAGAGAAATTCCTAGCGTATCTTCAACCTTTAACTCTTCAGCCATCATCTCGCTGTTAGTGTTCTGTACCCCTCTTTTAACAGCTATTTTGGCAATCTCACATTTTTCCCAGAGTTTGACAATGGAAGCGGCCAAACCCTGAAGATTTCTGTTTCTGCCTGTAAACAAGAAAAAATTTAAAAAATTATAGTAAATAAACACTGGCCAGAAAACAAGAGTTATAAAAGCATAAGCCAAACTCACCCAATGCAAAATGACATGGTAAGGGTCGGCCGAGTCTTCTTATTGTGGTCATTTCATCATCTGTTAGTTTAGGCTTCAGACCATAGGGAAGAAGGCGGAAAGGTTTCTTGTATCCAGGAACAATGGCTGGTAGAAGGTCAGCATCAACGGGAAGAGGTTCATAACCCCACCAATCAGTAAACCGCGGCCCCAGTCCCTCTAACATGCTGTCATTTTCTTCTGAAAGTTGTGCCTCGCCTGGAAGTTGAAACCGAACTCTACCTGGCAAACCAACACCTTGTACTAACGCTGGTTGAGCTCGTTCATAGCTTGTACTTGGTACTATAGCAGAGTTTACATCATTTTTGCTGGATGTACCACTCTCATTTCCTCCATCATTGATGTGTGTATCAGGTAGTGCATTAGAGTTAGCCTCACTCATTGAATCTTCGCAAACATTGTCATGCAAAAAGTATGGATACTTATAGTTCACCCCCCTATACAAAATTATCTTACTTCCAGCCCTCCAGACAACCAGCCCTCCAGTTTTTCTCTGAGAATGTCAGGACAAAGGATATTACCAACCTGTTAATCCAACCAGAGTGTTGCTTTTGTACTGGATTATACGTTTGTTTGGAAGTGTTATTAAAATAACTAAAAGCGCCTTTAGAGAAAATGTTTTGAGTTCAAAAAGGCAACTTCGAGTGCTTTTCCAAGTTTCACTTGTGTTTTACTAAGGATTGGTTCCAAAAATAATTTCACCAAAAGCGCTTCTAACAATGTTGGGCAAAAAACGTAAAAGTGTTTATGGGTCATAGAAAGTGCTTCTGGGAAAGCACTACGAAGTGCCTTTCCAAGAAAGTGTTTCTAATTAAAGCACTTCTAGTAAAAGCACTTATGACCAGGAAGAGCAAGCAGTCCCAAATGGGCAATGTCAATTGACTCAAATCGATAGCGAGTATAAACAATCATTGCACAAGTCAAAAACAAAAACATTGAGTGATTCAAATAACTAGTGAAAATTGAAGCCTAACCTCCAACAAGTCATGAGTCCTCTTCATGTTCAACCTACACAAATCCTCACACACAATCTTCACAACCTCCGACCGCCGCCAGTTCTCGTGAATCCCATTCACAATCCCTTCAGTAATCCCAGCCTTCCCAATCTTCAGCTTCTTCCTTAGCCCAAGCCCAACCGTCGTCAGCCGCCTCAACTCACCCTTCCCCAAGCTCAGCTCCGCCAATGTCGGAACCCTCCCCTCCCCCTTCCCCTTCCTCTCCTCCCTCTCTAATTCCTTCTGCTTCTTCACCTCCCGCCTCAACTCATGAAACCTCGCAATCGCTCCGCCGGTGCCCGGTTCTGGGACCGGGTTCTCGGGCGTGCTCCAGCTTGCATCGAGCGTGTGCCCGACCCGGTACTTGGGCAATTTCTCCGGAATGGGAACAAAGATTTCCCCGGCGGACTTCGTATCGGGTTGCCGGTCGGGATTTTGGGTGCTCTCGGTGAACCCGAGGCTTCGGAGCTTCTCGGCGATTCTCTGAATGGCAGACTTGGGCGCAAGTGTTTTGGTGTCGGCGGCGGAGCTCCGAATTGTGAATTTAGAGGATTTAGGATTTTGGGAGGGGAGGGTTCTGGGAAAGGAAAATAAGGGAGAGAGTGATGGGTGGTCGGTTATGGTTTTTGGCGGGAAGCGAGAAGTGGTAAGGTGAGTTGCAGAGAGACTCATCGGCGGCCACATTTCATTGCTCAGCTCTCCGACGGTTGCAGGGTATCAAGTTTCAAGCCAATTGTTAACGACTATCTATCTCTATCCTCAAATCACGTGACTCGCGCGTGAAATCCCGCGAAAGAGAAAGAAATGAGACCGTCCGATGAAAAAAAAATAAATATGCAATTTTTTTTTCTTTCACGAATATGCAATTGAGATCATGATTGATTAACACCCAAAATCCAATAGATTTTTCAGTGTGCAAGTAATACGATCCAATAAGAATAAAAATATAATTGATTGAATTTTTTTTGTTTAAGTTTTCAACCAATTATATTATGACATTTGGTATATCAGGTAACATTCCGGCACAGCAAAATTTCTCCCTAAATCAAAGCCATATGACTTTTCTATATCTAGTAAGAAAGGCCAACATCAACAATTATTCCAATAATTTCATATACTATCTGACATATGGACGAATGCACAAACATACGTTTCATGCTTATTTGAGTAATCGCAATGAGATTGACAGATAATACGGTAAGAATCGCTAGGATTTTCTTAAGGAGAGATCATTTGTTTAATTAGAAACTAGCCTTCATGTATTTTTTGAATTACAGCGTGTTACGCGCGACTTTCATGTTTTAAATGTATTATTATGCACGTGCGAAAGACATTTTCTATAACCGGTGAGCACGTGCAAAAGACATTTTTTGAATCACGGCGTGCTGCGCACAACTTACACGTTTTAAATGTATTATTATGCTCATGCGAAATACTATTTTTATAACCGGCACTACACGCCTCTTAAGATATTTTGAACGTGTTTAAAAATAGAGAAAATAATATTTAATAAACAACTGATTGAATCACATTATTACTAATGTATTGTGAGGTACTAATTAAAAAAAAAAAAAACCTGTACAAAAAGAATTAATGATTAAAAAACACTATTTATATAACGAAAATACCCCTGCATTATTTAGGTATGCGCATTTGCATGAACGATTTACAGAACTTACATGGATGAGATTATATATAATTACAATTGTCTCCTGTGATTTACAACAGAGTTATTATGCACAATTCGAATGCAGATCCATCCAGCTCATAAACATACAGGAGGAATTACAGTTAGATCACGAGTAATCCTCGAATCCAGACGTTCTCTGTCCTGTAGATTGCAGAGATTTGTTTTCAGTAAGTCGAAAAGCAAACATTAGCTATTGTTAACGAGATATGCTTTAACACTCACGTTTTGGGATGAAGGTACTGATCGACCGTGAGAGGTTTTGGACCGCCAAACCAATCGATCAGAAAGATATTCTCGATGTCTAATTTGAAGAACTGGAAGTTGTGATCCGTGGGCCAGTCTGTTAACCATCCAGCAAAAACAAAAACCACTTAATTAGCTGAGCAAGAGATGAAACGAAAAACTGAAATTTCGAAAGAACTGCAGGCGGTGTGTGATATTTGTGTATTTAGTATTACCCTTCATCTCCGGATGCTTTGTGAACAAGGCACTTATAGCAAATTCTGTTTCTTTGGGATCCGCAAGCTTCAGCTGAAAAAAATATCACGCATCCCAGGTTAGCGATAATTAATGCGATTTATCCTCCTCCTCGGGATAGTATGGATGATAAATAAATTCTCTGATGCAACTCACCTTCCCGTTAAGTGTAAGCTTTGCACAAGTGGGATTCTCTGGGTCTGTCTTGCCACAGGTTCCAACAGGATGCTCGCTAATTGTCAATGAAGCTCTTGGATCTTTCAGTGCATTTCTTGCAGTCGGATCAAGAGTTGTCAAGTAGAAGTAAGGGATACCACTGCCTTTTCCAGGTTCTCCATCGCTAAATGAAACCACATTCCTGCATCATATTTTCAAATTACTTTATCCGAGAGACTTCATAGGTGTTTTAGTGGCGTATAGGTTTCATTAACTACTTGAGATCGATACAAGAGTTTGAGGCAAACATAGAGCATGATTGGGAGGAAAGGCATAACAAATGGATATATTCAAACGAGAATCACAGACCGTAAGAGAACTGCATTATGCATTACGCACACACTGTCCTACTGGCGGTAATTTTCATCTTACTGGAAACTTGTTCTTCGTATAGGGCACAAGTACTAAACAAAGGAAGGAAACTAAACATTAGGAGTGTATGTCTTGCCACAAACGAACCCTGCAAAACATTTTGCTTTTCCCTAAACTTGTACTTACGAGGGCGGACACTAGACATAAATACTAGAATTCAGTAGTATATCTAACGCGGTAATATATATAACCAAAAAAAAAAAAAAAGTCTTACCCGAAGGGTGCTCCTTCCAATTCACTTGAGATAGTACTGTGTAAGAAACAAAAATCACAAGTAAGCATCAAATGTCTAAGCATCAACTACTTTCTAATGAAAACACTTCTAACATAGGGCTCGTTTGGAACTGCTTTTAAAATAGCAGAAAGCGTTTTTTGTGAAAATGTTTTTAGAACCAATCTTTAGGACAAATGCACGTGAATCCTGCAAAAACACTTGAAAGGCTTCCTACGAGAATTACATAACTGGAACCCAGAAACTATTTTGGAACTCAAAAACATTTCTGGCTTTCAGTCATTTTAAACTGAATTCTAAACGAGTTTATAAACACTTCTGAACTAAAGTGCTTCTTACATAAGCAATCATAAACGACCCCAACAAGTGCTTCCGTAACCAGAAGCACTTTTAATTCTTACTGTCGCTAAAAGCACTTTCTAACAACCAATTTACAAGCAAGCAAGATTCTACGACACCCAAACATGTTTGAATTTCATCACAAACACACGAGCTTCGAAATCAGATCTCCAATTTGACCAATAAGAACCAAATTAAAATCACACTAATTTGGTTCTCTAATCATTAAACATAATCATAGCCAAAAATCCCCCAAATTAACCGAAAGCAATCTTCCCACGACAGTAAAAAGTAAAAAAAAACCAACAGAAACAACACGAAATTACAAGAAAGTAAAGAGATTCTTACTTCAAGACGCCCCAGGAATTCTGAGCGACCAACCAGCGAGCAGTGGCGGCAGCATTTTCCGGGTCGGGTTTCTTCAGCAAGAGAACCCGCCCATCCACAGGCAGTTGGATACCCGACGGTAGAGAAACCAAGTAGACTGCGAACACGAAGTGAACAAGCCCTTTGATCGTCGTCGTCGTCGTCATCGGACTCTGTCTGTTTTTTGTCGTGGTCTTTGTGCAGAGAGAAGGAAAGAAGGAGATGAGCGTAATACTGTACGGGCATGTGCATTTTATACCCGTAATCTTACGGGCTGACCGACCGCCAACGGACATGGATCCCCTCCGGATCCATTGGTCCTAATCCACTAAATCCCGTAATCCGGACCTTTGAAATTTGATCAAACGGTTACAAACAGGAGTCCATTTTAAAGTTATAATAACTTTAACCATTGGATCAAATTTCAATGGCCCGGATTACGGAATTTGGTGGATTAGGACCAATGGATCCGGAGAGGATCCATGTCCACCCCCAACTACCAGTTGTGAGAGCTCCCCATACAGGGAGGTCATATCCTCTGCAAGCGGGTGTAGGATAACGGATATAACCGCCGGTCTCTCTTTTTCTTCGTTTCTGTTTTGGTCAAAATTTCTTATTTTCCTCATAAACAATATAGATAGGTTTGAAAAACTGACCATATTTGTTGTTTTGATGTTATACTTGTTATCTTAACGGGTTGTATTGTGTTGAACTTATTATCTAAATGGGTCTTAACAGGTAACCCAATAACGACTCGAAATGTTAACCGGTCGTGTCATTTCATGTCGAGTTAACGAGTTATGCAAAATATTGTTATGCTTAATGTCTAGGTCTGATAAACGGTATTTTATCGAGTTCTTAACAAGTGACTCGATAATGACCCTATACGTTAATGGATTTAACGGACTACCCGTTAATGACCCGAAACTCGGTATTTTTATGGCATTTCATTTTACATCAGATAACTAATTGTGTAAGAAACTGCCAGCTCTAAATATAGATGCAAATAAATCTTCAATTTTATTAAAAAAAATGAGATGTCTTAAGAAATGTTCTAAAAAATGAATAAAAAAAAGTGAAAAATGTTGAAAATACTGGTGGGTTAATGAATGTCCACGGTGATATTGAAAACATTGGTAGATTTTTCAATGCCCACACAAAGTGATATTGACTTGGGAAATAAAGAATGATCATATTGTCAAAATGTGTGTGTTGTAAATTTCTATGTATAGTTAATACGTTTGTTTAGAGTTGCTCTATAAATAGAGCACTCCGTATGTTTTCAAGATACATAGAGAAAAATGAAAGATAAATAACATCATTATCTATCCCTCCATCTTTTATTTGTCATCCCCTTGTGTTATAGTTACTGTGTGATATTTTATACCTGCTTCGCTCATGTCATTAGTAAATATTATCTCTCTAACTTTTACCTATTTATAACAAAAAACTAAAATTAAGAAAAAAAGTTGCAAAGATGACTGAAGAGTTTGCATGCACTTGACTGTAGCCTCTTCCTGGCCCGTGAGCGGGTCCCCCAGCATGGGTTTGGGCCTTATCCGCTATCACTTTAATCCTGAATAATGTCTCTATCTACCTTATCCGGCCCACGTTTTTTCCCATCTGGCTTTTTTTTTTTTTCGTTTTTATTCACTTTATTTTTTGAGAAATTCACATCAATTGTCCACTTGGAGCTTATACAACACTAACAAGTCACTAGTCACAGGACCCACAACCATAAGCGTGTCAAATAATTAGAGAGACGGGTCACTTGTTCACTCCTAACATCACCAATATCATCCCAGATTAAAGACTTATTGATAGGTGTCGACTTTAAGGGAAGGGATCCCCATATTTTTATAAAAATGAGGATTAGTTATGGGGTCCACACCACATCAAACTTTAACGATCCGAACCGTCTGTTTTTCAAGTTGCACTTCATAGATCATCCTTGTAAAATATTAGCCAAATCAGAAACGTTTAAGACATCTAATTAAGTTCAAATAAATTAACGAATACTTTGTTATGTAAGAAATAATGAAATTTTATCTTGATCATTAAATAGACAAATAATTTCGGATTGAATTAAATTTTTGTAAAGATGATCTATAAATCGAGACTTAAAAAATAAACAGTACAAATCGTTGAAGTTCGACGTGGAGTGAGTCCCACACCTAATCCAAAAAAATGGAAATCCTTCTGATTAAAGGGCTGTTTCTTAATTTTCCCATCTGAGACATATATTCAACAAAACGTACAAATATTAGTTGAGTATAGAATGGGCCAAGAAACAACAAATCAAGAAGCCCATAAGTGCACTTCAGAACTGGACTTGACCGCAAAACAGTCCAACCGAAATAGTCCAACCGAAAGGTCACACTCCTCCGAGAATTGTCGCAGGAAACAACATCATCGATTAAACAATTCCGAAAGAGTCCGACGTGTCGACGCACGCCAGCAACACCAACCACCCGACCGCCTCAGAAATCCGAACCCTCCGTTGGAATTGATGCCCCTCAACATCTATGCACTGAGAAGGTAAAACAAACAAAAAAAACACCAAGCCGAAGATCAAGCACATGGGTTTTCTCACATTCGCCGCCGCAGGCGGCGGCCTGATCTTGATGGGCGCGTACGAAGCCATTTCCTCCTCAATCCAAAACCCAGATTCAGATTCATCTCCGCCGTCGCCGCCTCAACCTCCGATTCGTCCCCCGATGGCGCAGTCGCAAGCGAAAACCCAGTCTAGGTTGTCGTCGATTTATTACCTGGCCGCCGCCGTTGTTTCGTTGCTGTTCATCTTGAACTCTTTGGTTTCGTTCTTCGACGCGCTCGACTCAGCGGACCCAGTCGGCTCGGCGATGCAATTGCAAGTGCTGGCGATCGCGTCGCTGTTCTTGCTCTACGCAGTTACGGGCCTTGTGGTAAATTTCACGAATTCAACTCTACCTTGTTCGTTGCTTAGTTTGGTCGGTCTTTTCGCTTTCGTTGAAGAATTTTTAATGTTTTACATGCAAAGAAAGGACACTTTCGGAATCGAAAATCGGTACTTTGATCTGCTGCTTGTGCCAATTGCTGTGTGTATATTTTCTACAATGCTTGAATTCCACAACCCCAAATCGAATTATCCGAAATTGGCTCGTGGGGTTGGCTTGGTTCTGCAGGGAATGTGGTTTCTGCAAATGGGTATTTCTTTGTACACCAACTTCATGGCGCACGGATGCTCGTTGCACGAAAAGAGTAGAGGGAATTACACTGTGAAATGCAAGGGGCACCCTGAGTATCACAGGGCTAGAGCCATCGTCACGCTTCAGTTTAACTGCCATCTTGCTTTTATGGTGGTTGTGGTTGTGGGAGTGTACTCGATTATTGCCAGGAAGCGTGGCGGATTTCGGGGTGATGTTTCGCACTATAAGCCGCTTGGCGCAGAGATACATCAGTTTGACAATCAGAGCCAATTTACTTTGGATTCTGATGATGGCGATGATGAGATTAAAGAGGAGGGGAATTCGGCAATGCAGAAAGCCGGCGAAGTGGAATTGGGTGTCAACGGCTATGGTTCTCATAAGTAAGGTATATCTTACCAAATTTTGATATGCTGAATGTAGAACTTCATTTTTTGCACCCTTAGAATTTATAAGCGAGTAGGGATTTGGAAAATGATGTAGCAGTTCTTCAATCTTTGATCTCAAACGGCATTAGGTTTCATAAATCTTTTCTAAATTGAGATCCTGAAAGTGAATCGATGTCTGGTTTTTTATTAAGCGTTCCAAGTGTCATTAGTTTTGTAAAATGTTAAGCAATATGGATGGCCAATTTAATTTTCTTCAGTAGTTGCGTTGGTAATCTTTTATCATGTAACTCAATTCGATTTCGCTGCTGAGTTCAGTTGCATCTTATGTACATTCTCTTGGAATCGACATAAGTTCTTCGTACGAAGGACATATAGGAATATTTGTTATTATATAAGTAGTATTTTTGGTGTTTGAGCTGCAAGATTGCACAGGACCAGGTTCAGTATTTAACCTTCATGGTTAGCTAACAAGTTTCCGACTTGCGGACTCAGAAGGACCTTACGAAACTCCACCTTTTTGTTTGGTTTTCTTCAATTTCCTGGATTTTCTTCATGACTTCTTGCCTACTCTACTCTGTAATCGGAGTAGCGTAAACATGGTTGGGTTTGGTAGTCCATTCCGTATGGATCTACGAAGGCAAATTTTCGCCGAGACGATGTTAAGTCATTCATGCTTTGTGCCCCCTATATAACGGATTAGGATTTTCTCCCCTCCTCTTTCCATCTCTGTCCATCCCCCTATCACTCTCTATTTTGTCTTTCCTTTTCTATAAAAATTTAATATAAGATGTTGACGTGGCTTAACCGTAACCATTTAAATAGGAGGAGAGGGAAGGGGAGAAAAAAAAAAGAGGGCAGAGAATCCTTCTCCCTATATAACGAACACTGACCAAACTTGCATAAGGGTACAGTCCATTTGTTACTTGTTTTGCAGTTGTACAACAGAAACAAACAAGGTATGAGGTACTCTTCTGTGCATGTCTGGGTTGAATGCTTGAAAGCTGCAAGTTCCCAGAAAAGTGGCAAATTGAAGCCATTCCCACCGTTTGTTTCTTACTAACCGGAAAACAAAATTGGCTCAAATGAATATAAATTAATAAATTAATTTATAAACTCGTCAAATTATTCTCGTCAAAAAAAAAAAATGTTATTGGCACTGTAAAAATAATATTTTGCAGCTAAACTTTATACAATTAGAAAAGAAAAAAAAATCATTGTGAAGAATGTAGAATGAGGTTTTTAGAATGCTAATAACAGTTCAAAAAAAAACATGACATAACCATATGATGTCGGCGCTTGTTTTTATAACTATCACATGGTGGCCTAGTGGTTGGAGCAAATTTAAGGTCTGGATATCACTGGGCTCATCTTGGATTCGATTCCTGGTACTAGTGAAATACATGATGGTATCTACGAGATGGTAGCTCAACTGGTCCCTTTTTTTCATTAAAAATTTTTTTGGTCTTTTTAAAAATTATTATTTTAGGTAATTTTAGAAATCTGATGTGGTTACACCTGCATGTCACGCATGAACATATTCCAAATTCAAGTGCATGGATTTGTCAAAAAGAAAATTGAATGGATTTGTAAGAAATGTGCCCAAAACGACGTTTTAACTCGCACCAAAAATCATCTCTGATCTCTAATTGAGAAATTGGAAGACGCATTAGAAATGTTTAAATAGAAATGCTAAGGAGATTCTCGTAAAGTGGCATTTTTTATAGACTTTATTTCATTTTACAGTTTAACGTCATTTTACTTCTCACACACCCTTCTAATTTTCGGCCGTCGGATCGGATGAATGAAAGAAAATCAAGGGACATAAATTAACAAGGGTGTGTGAGAAGTAATTTGGGATGTGTGGATAGCACACCCCTATAAAATATTATGAAAAAACATGAGATGATAAAAAGTCCATGAAGAGTCCCACTTTTAAAATAGTCTCTCCTTTCTCATCCGTTGTGGTACTTATACGCCTTATTCTCATAGAGTGTATGACCCTTCGCCTTCTGAGTTTACAGGTGGACATTCTACTCCAAAATAGTTAATACCTTTTATTTTTTATTTATTTATTTTAAAGGTTAGATCTTGCTCTAGTCTTCCATCAATCACTCTCCCAGAATGATTAGTTTATATACCTAACTCAATCTTGATTTAATTGGCAATTAATTAACAAGAGTTTTATCATTAATTATAACTCTGCAATTTTGTTATAGTAATATACGTATTACAATATCACTTCCAATTTCATTGATATTTGTCTATTACCTACTGAGTTTTTCCCCCAACATATACAAATTACCAATGAGATTCTTCTAACTTCGTGGACGTAGCCCAATATATGATGACCTACGTACATTTTGTATCTACTTTTGTACTGTTATCTTTTTACATATCACCATCACTTAGTGACTGGACCACCCTCGCTAAGGTCACCACACCACACTTTACGTTGACCCAAAGATCCACCAGATTTTGCGCATCAACAGATACTTTTAAGAAATATGTGGATGTCTAGCCTTCTATTTGTTGAATGTGTAAACTTTTAAGGAACACGACTAATATATTATGCAACGATCATGTTCTGCTGAACAACTTTCCCAATTCCTAATTCAGTAGTAAACCTTTGTGAAACTCCACTGCATCAAATGTATAGTCAATTTGTTTTGTATTTACAGTCAATTATGTATATATCCTGCAATTTCCCAAGAAAATTATGCATGGAAAACCCAAGTCATTTCCACCATTTGTTTCTTATTAAACGGCAAACAAAAGGGCAACTTGAATATGATAAGTTAATTACGATAATGTGTGAACTTATATTGTCAACTGATTTTATGATGGATGTTCAATTTTTTATGGCATAGAAGCAGGCCGTCTTACATGTGAAACTCAATGACCGCACATGCTCCAATTCATCCGACTTGTATTGGCCATGTATTAAGCTTGAAAAATCTCCACACAAGAGAGGGTGTGTCTTAAAGAAATTTTATAACATATGAATTATGAATATAATGAAGGATGACAGATTGCTTCAAAACACGTGTATATACAAATCTTTCATACTCTATTTACCCCACATGTAGTGTGCAGAGGGGATATACGAATATGCTTGTTACAATTGATATACATATATATATTTTTTTAATTTTGCTTTTAATATCTTAAGTCTCGTACAATGTCTAGGATTGCATTGATTGAAATAGAATTGTCACTAAACTTGTCAATCTATGTTGAAAGAAAATTAGACAGCCAAGTAAAAACCTTGTCCAAGTTTTTAGGTTTAAAATGTATTAGTCCTACCCATTCTACTTTTTTTTTTTTTTAAATTATGAACTAAATTGTTCTTCCTTTAATTTGAACAAAATATAAAAATTAGTATCCATTTCTTCGTAGCTAGCAATTCATCCAACCAAAGCATATCCTAAACGCCAACCCCAAACTTCATACCACCGTAAACCAAAGAAGCTCTATTTCATTTAAATCTTTTATTTTGCCACAATTTCTAGGAGAGTTTTTTCACTGTGATTGGAACACTGAGCGGTGCGCCATATGTCGCGATGCAAGTTGAGAGAATTTTTTTTCAAGTGTCATTTCACTTGTATAATGACATATGACAATACGCACCTTCATTTTTCTATAGTATTTCCATAAACTTGATCAGAAAACCCTAATTTGCGGCATATGTGGGCGGCCTTTTCTCTCTCATACCTTGAGGTTAAATATATCCATAGAGTAATATGCTAGGGAAACAAAATTTTGTAAACTAAAGGATGTGAATGTTGATGTGTTTGGATTATTAGTTAAGTGTTAATTAATGTGCATATTTACTATTACTGACACATCATTTGATTTGCAAATTTAGTTTAAAAATATGATCTCCCTACCATTATCCTTATCGATATTAATATGTTCTCTAGTTATAATTTAGGTCTCACCTTCCGACAATCTCTCTTTGTTGTGACTAGTTTTATACGTATCCAATAAGAATAAGTCTCCAAATTTTGTTCCTCGGATTTTTTTTCCAGGGTCATCATCTCGAACCTCAAGACTTCGGCACAGTCAAAGTCATGATCATATAGCTATGACACCCCAGCTCAATCTCAATTTCGACATTAATAATGAGGACTTATGGGTGCTCATTAGACCTATAAATAGACCTCCAAATGCAAAGCTTTTGCAACATCCTGAATCTGCTTAATCATAAGTGCTTTACTAGTATAATCAATGGCATCACAAAACACCCTTTCTCTCTTCACAGTCACTCTCCTCGTCCTCCTTTCTCTCCTCTCCCATGCAACATCGTCAGAAACACACAACCGAAAAACTCCACCATTCGAGTTCCTTAACCATCTCAATGGTTGTCACAAGGGTGACAAAGTCCAAGGCATCCAAAACCTATAAAAGTACCTTGAAAATTTTGGATATTTGAATAGCTATTCCGATAATGATGACTTCGACGACATTTTGGAGTCGGCGATCAAAACCTACCAAGTCAATTACCACCTCAAGGCTACCGGAACATTGGATGCCAAAACAGTGTCGAGAATGACGATGCCACGGTGTGGTGTCCCAGATATCATTAATGGTACCACCTCCATGCGACCTGGAAAGAAAAGGTAACCTCATCACCGTGGCGGAGACATGGTTCGACTCACACAGTTGCTCATTTTTCTTTCTTCTCCGGAAACCCTAAATGGCCTTCGTATAGTACCAACTCACCTATGCTTTTGATCAAAGCACCCCAGCTGAGGCTCAGGCCGCAGTTGCACGAGCTTTTGCAACATGGGCAGGAAACACACACTTCTCGTTCAGTCAAGCCCAAAGCTACGAAAACGGGGATCTGAAGATCAGTTTTGGCAGGGGAGATCATGGAGATGGGGCCCCATTTGACGGCCGAGGTGGGACTCTTGCTCATGCATTTCCACCAAACCAATGGGAGATTCCACTACAGCCGTGGGCTGTGGGGGCTGTGGAGGGTGCTTATGACTTGGAAACCGTGGCTTTGCATGAAATCGGGCATCTGCTTGGGCTAGGACATAGCTCTGTTGAAGGAGCTGTCATGTCTTCCGGTGTTCGTACTGGATTTACCCAAAGTTTTCATGCGGATGATATTCAAGGAATTAAAGCTTTATGTAACACCTGATGATCAGATAATCAAAAGTACTAGAGGATAAATAATTAAAGTTCAGCAAAAATCAACTTTTCATACCTTTTCTTTTCTTTATCAGATAATTAAGGTGCCTTATCTGGAGTGTACTGAGATATGCAATACATTCTTGCATCAATAAAGTTGTAATAGCATATATATATATATATGCTGAAAATTTGATTTCTTTTTCAAAGTTATGAATTTTCTTTTTATATATTTTAATGTTTGAACGTTTTAATATCTTTTTATTTTTTTAGTAAACCATAGATTTGTTATGGTTTGAAGAATAAATCAGTATTGAATTTGTCATTTATCCAATTCGAACTTAAGATGTGTCACTCACAAGTGTAGTGAAATATCCTAGACCGTAGCAACTTTGATGATTAAGTTGAAAGATTATATAAGAGCAGGTTCAATATTTTACTTTTGTGTTATTTCCATTTTACTACCCAAACCATGGATGCAAACTGTAAAGCGTAATTGGTCCTAAACTAGATGAAGCCAGCCCACACATGTAGATATAAATTTTAAAACAAAAAAAAATGATAATACGGAAGAGGAGATACGAATGTGGTATAAAAAATGTAGTGAAAGTAGTATTTTTCGTCAAATGCCAATTTCAACGCTCAGAATCCCTTCTCTCTCGAGATGCGCACATTCCTACAAAGTTTGCACACTTGAAATTCAAAAATGCTACTCTTATCACATTTTTCATATGACATTTTTATCATCTTTCCAATAGAGATGGTACCCGCATGCATTGGAGGGCCCTACCCATGTTAGAAATGTGGTAGAAGTGTTATATGAAAAATGTGATAAGTATAGTATTAGTTCTTGAAATTAAATTCAAAATAACTAATACACAGGAGATATACATGCCGCCACATGCAAATAATTTTCGTCTCAGTTTTAACAGAAAAAGCTATTGTGACCAAAATTGCAAAAGTAAGCACACAATAGGACTTAAGATGCCAAAACTGAAATAAGAACACTAGCTAGCGCGGAAAATTGCTCAAATTACAGAGACCAAAGTGTAATTTGGCATATATATATATATATATATATATATTTTTTTTTTTTCTTTTGCTATTAAAGCATCAGTTAGTGTTAGGCTTTTAATATCTTAGGTTTCTTTAGCGTCTAGGTTTGAATTGAATTGGACTTAAGTTGCTTAGTGGGACTTAAGTTGCTTAGTGCAGAAATACATCAGTTTGATAATCAGAGCCAATTTACTTTGGATTCTGATGATGGGGATGATGAGATTAAAGAGGAGGGGAATTTGGCAATGCCGATAGCCGGCGAAGTGGAATTGGGTGTCAACGGCTATGGTTCTCATAAGTGAGGTATATCTTACCAAATTTTGATATATTGAATGTAGAACTCCATTTGTTTACCCTTTTAACTTATAAGCAAGTTGGAAGACATTAATGCGGTATAGGAGGTTAAGATGATGATTACCATGACAAGGCAATTGTAATCGAGGTAGTCACGCGGACATGGTAACATAGTGGTACTATAGGTGGCGATCATGGTGCATGGTCATGTCGGTGCGTGGCGGTGAAAAGATGGTTGTGGGAGGTTGTGGTACAGTGATGATAAGTATGACAAGGTGGTGGTAGAAGAAGTGATAGGATGGTGGCGGTGTCAATAGCAGTGGTGGCGGTATTAGGTGATGGTGATGGCGAATAATAAAGAAATAAAAGTTGTACCAGTATGCATAATATTGAGAGTTAAATGATTAAAGAATAAAGATTATGATATTCACCCATTTTGTGTTCATTGATTATTGGATCTATTGCATTACTTAAGACACCCCTTCTCAAAAGTCTTTTTCTGACTGAGGAAGAAAAAGCACTTCTCAGAAGTTCCAACTACTCTTCCTTGTAGCTCTAACATTGAAACAATTTGATGAGTTTGTAATATATACATATATATATATAGGGCAAAAGACTGTTTACTACCCTCATGTTTCATGGTTTTCAACATTTAGTACATCAAGTTTTTTTCGTCTCAGAGTCATACCTAAAGTGTAAATTTTGGGACAGTCTCATACATCCGTTAGTCAAACTGTTAAATTTGCCGTTAATTGTGACGTGGCGCCCATATGGACAATGACTGGGCACCACGTGTCAGCCACGTTTTTTTTTTTTTTTTTTTCTTCTTCTTTCTTCTTTTTTCTTTCTTCTTTCTTCTTCTTCTTCTTCCACCCGACTGCAACATTTTTTTTTTCCTTCCTCCTTCTCCTTCCTTCCCCTTCTTCTCCTTCTTCCTTCTTCTTCCTCCGAATCTGGGGAAGTTTTTTTTTTTCTTCTTCTTCCTCCTTCCTCCTTCTTCCTTCCTCTTCCTCTTCCTCTTCCTCTTCCTCCGAATCTGCCCAGATTCGGTTTTGTTTTTTTGTTTTTTTTATGAGGAAGATGATGAGGAAGGAGGAAGGAGGAAGGAAGAAGGAGAAGAAGAAGGAAGAAGAAGAAAGAAAAAAAAAAAAAAAAAAAAAAAACTTCCCCAGATTTGGAGGAAGAAGAAGAAAGAGAAGGAGAAAGAGAAGGAGAAAGAAGAAGGAGAAGAAGGGGAAGGAAGAAGGAGGAAGAAGAAGAAGAAAAAAAAAAACGAATCTGGGCAGATTCTGAGGAAGAAGAAGAAGAAGAAGGAATAAGGAGGAAGGAGAAGGAAGAAGAAAAAAAAAAAAAAAAAAAAAAATCCCCAGATTCGGAGGAAGGAGAAGGAAGAAGGAAGAAGGAAGAAAAAAAAAAGTTTGCAGTCAGGAGGAAGAAGAAGAAGAAGAAGAAAGAAAGAAAGAAAGAAAAAAAAAAAAAAAAAAAAAACGTGGCTGACACGTGGCGCCCAGTCGTTGTCCATATGGGCGCCACGTCACAATTAACGGCAAATTTAACAGTTTGACTAACGGATGTATGAGACTGTCCCAAAATTTACACTTTAGGTATGACTCTGAGACGAAAAAAACTTGATGTACTAAATGTTGAAAACCATGAAACATAAGGTAGTAAACAGTCTTTTACCTATATATATATATATATATATATATATATATATATTGAGGATAGTGAAGGAAATAAGAAAAACTAATTGCAACCTAATCAAAAGAAAATAAAATCTTATCCCACAAAACAAGTTTTAAATTGTCGCAAATAGTGTGTGGACTGTATGTAGTAGTTTATTGAAGCTTGAATGAAACAATATCATTGACACAAAACTAAATAACAAAACGAGAAAATTTTCATCTGAACAAAATCAATTACTCAAACAAAAGCTTTATTTACAGGTTTCATTTTCCAAATCCAGATCCTTCTTACTTGTGTAACACGTAGACAAAATTATATAAAACACAAAGCTCAGTGCACTTAGTGATGCCAAGAACCAGTAGTATTTGTCAAGCCTAGCTTCACCCATGTCATCAGAGAACCAGCTCTGCCTTCCTTCTGAACTTGTAACTGCTTCAACTGTTGCAATCAAAAAGGTACTCAGGTAACTTCCCACCCCAAAAACACTAGTATACAATGCAAAGGCCATTGTTCTCATTCTTCCCGGAACTTCAGAGTAAAAAAACTCTTGCATTCCAACAACGGTGAAAATGTCTGAAATGCCCAAAAGAATGTACTGTGGCAGCAGCCAGAAGATGCTTAACGGCACCGTCTCAGATTGAGATCCCCGCATTTCCATTTCCCTGCTGATCTTGAGCCTTTTTGTTTCCACAACCGCTGCAATGGCCATTGCTATGACCGAAACGAACATTCCAATCCCCATCCGTTGCATCACGCTGATACCCTTTTCGCTACATGTAACCAGACGCGTAATCGGGATCATTATTTTGTCATACAGAGGCATCAGGAGGATTATGGAAAGTGTAATAGCACTTTGCAAAGTTGCTGGTGGAATCTTGAAGTTGCTTCCAATGTTCCTCTTCATTGTCATGCCTTGTTTGGTGAAAAATGTTGGAGGCTGTTGGAAAATCACTGCAAACATCAAAAGCATAATCCATATTGGCAGAAGCCTCAAAAGCACTTTTGCATTTTCAATCACGTAGAAGCGGCTTTTGGGATTCTCAACCAAGCTCGCTGTGGTGCTAATATTTTGATGGCAAAGCGGTTTCTCTTGAAGCCTATATAATATAAAACCAGCAAAAACTTATAGCATTAGCAGCATAATTCATGCACGATAATTGTAATTTGTAAGGAGATATGATTTTGACCGCACTCCCGTTTTCTGCTTATGCACTCTGTCATATGATTCTGTCCCTTGATTTACCTTCAATTTATTCCATCCAACGACTAGAAAAAAAGAGGAATGCATGGGAGAAAAATGGAGTGTGGAAATCATGTCTATAATTGTAAACTGGACTCTTAAACTTCAAAAAAAAGTATTATGTTAGAAATTTGTTAACTTACTCTAGCTCAGTAACATTAGTTTCATTTGGTAATGTGATTCTGCATTTCATTAGCTTTAATGCAGCTGCCTTGATGGTTTGAGCTATGTTGAAAACAGGCTTATAATCCATGGCCTGATCATTCTCTCTATATGTATAGATTCGGCTTCCACAGGAAAATACCACGATGGATATAACCATCGATATCATGGGGATGGCGAAACCTAGAATCCAACCGAAAGTGTCTTGAATGTAGGACATGAGAGTGACACCCATGAGGCTGCCACTGCAAACACCAAAATACCACCACTGAAAAAACACTCTCTTTTTGTTAGATTTTTGGTCATCTTTGCTGCTAGGGAGTTCCTCTTCACTGTCCAGTTGGTCTGCTCCAAATGCTTGTAGAGATGGGTTGTATCCACCTTGACCAACAGAAATCAAATACAGAGACCAAAACAGAAATGATGAATTGGAACTTGTTTTGTTTGCAGCAGATGATGCCCGGGTGAATGCTGTTGATGTCAATGCCACAAGCCCCTAAAAGCAAAACCATATATAAAAGAGCTTATAGTTGCACCTTTCCTACGCATTAGAGCCAAATTTCTCGTAAATCAAATTGAAGGTCGAGAGGCCAAACCAGAAAAATGTCGTAAGTGTTAAGAACGGTAGTAGTTTGGAGGTTTTACCACAAAAGACCTCGATGCAGTTAATAATAGCAAACTCACTAGTGATAACTTATATATTATTAATAGTACACGTACTAGTTATATATTGTATTCTATTTAATTTGCAATGTGCGACTTTATATTCTTCAACAGTACATTTTGAGGCATTGCTCATAATCTCCACTATGTTCTAATGGAAAGAAGATTAGTGCACATGACTCAGACTCCATTTTAATCTGTCATCAGCAACATCTTGATGAAAAATTTCAAAAAAAAAAAAAAACATAATCTCTGGTAAAAGAGCCATACTAAAAACAAGTGCAGGAAGTCTTTTGATTTTTTCCTATTTATTAATGACGTCCTACAATCAAGACAATTGGCCTAAATTCGCTTGAACCATTTCGTAGAAGTTCGTTGATATTAAGAGCCAAATAAGAAAGTAAATGTATATGTTAGTTAGATAAGTTGATCAGTGCAGTGTACACACCTTCTTGCACTCGAATTTGAATTTTGCTTTCAGTAAATTAGAGCAGATAACCCTTTGTTAAAAAAAAGGGAAGGAAACAAAGTGAATGTGTACTTACTGCAACATAGAGGAAAGAAGAGGCCAAGATGGTGGGATATCTGTCCCAGTAAGAATCAACAAGGGGTGCAACTAAGAGTGGGAGCATGGATGTGAACCCACACCAACTGTTCACCGTCTTGGCTGCCGCAGAGTTGCTCATTTGTACCACATCGGTTAAATAAGTAACTAAATTCGATGCCACTCCTTTGTATGCAAATCTCTCCATCCCAGCAATCACTATAATTATGAATAATAAACAGACAAAAATTAACCCATCTGCCTGGTAAAACTCATATCATGAGGTAATTATTGGGCCTAGGGTATGATTAATTACCTATCAGCAGAATGCAAGAGTTGCCGAGTCTTTTTCCTCCTGATCCAGCCATGATGTTCCAAAATTATATCAAAGGATGACTGCTCGTGATCCCTTTAAGATATAACCTCCACTGCAATCCCAGCTACCAGAAAATTGAGCTATAGCTACGGAGCTCGGATTTAGGGTTTATGGGGGAATCAGAGAAGAAGGAAACCTGTAAGCCACAAGAGCTCTCCTATGAATCTGTCATCATCCGGAGATTACCATATGCTACAACTGTTGTTTTCATATTCCCACCAATAAACAATAATGCAAACTTCATCATCATTGGCGATACTTTTCCATCCTTTTCCAAACACTTGCGAAAATGTTGTGTATATATAATGGTGTACACTCGGCAAATCACTAAGCTCTCCAACAATGCTCGCACTAATTTATAAGGGAATGGAAAGAGATAGCAAAGTTAAACGGATAACACTTTATTTTTTTTCAGTTTTGGGCAGGGTGTCATCATGGCGACTTGACCAAGAAAGCAATGATCTGGTGCAACAAAATAAGCTCCATACGTCAGTCTTTGAATGTTCACTGTTTGATATCCCACTGAATAGGAATTGGATCCTCTCCTCTCCTGAGCACAAGCTCAGGAGCCTGCTGACCAGGGCACGTGGATCGTTGAATTTTGATCCAACAGCTACAACTATTATAATTTTTAGAGGAACCTCCTATTTGTAGCCGTTGGATCCCACGTGCACTGGTAGGAGGCACCTGAGCGCTTGTGCTTAGGAGAGGATCCAATTCCCATTGAATATATCTGGATGTGCCACATAATGGAACACGTGGAGCCTTTGACACGTGGGATGGGCCAGCCCTCCTGCTTTGTGTTCCATGTGATGCGAATCAAGTGATACATGGAAGATTCCCAAGGTTATCCCAAGTTCCAACTAGGTAATTATGTAAATGTAAACCATATAGAGTTGGTGGATGATAAATAAATAGGATACTTTCAAGCAATTAAATTTTAAGACGATGTGCAAATGGAGATGTAAAATTAAAATGTCAAATTTCATTTTATAGTTGACGTAACAAAATAATATTTTGTAGTCTTTTATTTTAATTGAGATGTTAAATTAAAATATTTTTTTTGTTATTCAGACAATCAAATGGGTTAGAGTTTAATAATAAAATAATTGATAAGTGAAAAGAAAAAAATATGTATGCCCGTGATTAAAAAAAAAAAAAAAATGTTGCTTCAAATTTGGCAGCAAAGTGAAGAATGTCAATTTATGTAAGATTTTGACATCTTCTTTAAAACTAGAAACCACATTTTTTTTGTCAAAACAGTCCACATAAAATTTTTAACATCTCTTTAAAGATGCTCTAAAAGTACCTTATTTAACCATTTGCCAAACTTACATTATAGACATGTTAGAATAGATTCCATAATTTCGGAATCTTCTATGTGATAATTGTTTTTTTGATTAATTATAATGGCTAAATTGGATTAATGGTCCTTGTAGTGATGTGGTACTCGGAAGATAACCCATGTGCTTAAAAAACCTTGGATTTACACCCTCGTAGTGAAGTTCGTTAGGGTTAAAACCGAAAATTAACATTTCCATCAACTCTCCATTAACCCATCAGCCTTCATAACCAAAAGAGATGTGGCTGCTATATTTGGCGTGGGATGTTTGCCCACGTTGACACTCAAATGCAGATAACGAGTTCAAATTGCAATCAAACATCTTTGAAGTATTAGCTAAACAAATTCTATTACCTGCACATCCTTTCTCAAACTCACATAGAAGACTGAGCACAGGAATAAATAGATGAAGCGAATCCTTCTCCTTTGTTCAACGATTGCTCCAGCCTCCCTTGAAAATCTTCAAGCGCATTAGAATGTAGGTCTCCAAGCATGGCCGAGTACGCAAGCCTCAAGGTAAACAGACTGGAAAATTCAGAGGAAAGCAAGATTTAAACAACAAAAATAAAAAATCGCATTAGTGGCAGCTGCGAATAAAAGTTCGAACCCATTTCTTATGTTCATATTTTGGATTTGTGCCCCGACGTTAATATTCTGGTTTTGATTTTGGGATTTTCAAATTTTATTTATTTTCTGGTCTTTGCAGGTTTTTGTTTGGATACTACCGTTACTCTGCAGGTATTTATCTGAAGTATTTATTTTTCCTTCAAAAAACAAGTTTTTATCTTTCTAAATATATTTTTAGGTTTGTAATTTTTATGTTGGGTATAGATAAGATCTGGGAATTGGGTGACAAGGAGGGGCTTCAGGTTGGTTGAGAAGATCCTGAAAAGTTCGTTCGGACTTGAGTTTCAACCTGGGCAAACATCCCCAAGCCATCTAGTAGCAGATCCCTTTTGGTTATGAAGGCTGAATGAGTTCACGTGGAGTTGATGGAAATTTCAATTTCGGGCTTGAATCCTAACGGAATTCACCACGAATGTTTAAATCCTAATTTTTCCACCACGGGGCTATCTTTCAGTTATCACCATGGGGACTACTAATCCAATTTAACCAATTGCCAAACTTATTAATCCAATTTTGACATCGCCTTTAAAGATGCTCTAAAATGTAACTTATTTAACCATTTGCCAAACTTACATTGTAGCCATGTTAGAATAGATACCCTAATTTCGGAATCTTCTCTGTGATAATTATTTTTTATATAGACAAGGTTGATTAATTATAATTGGTACATTAGTCCTTTTAAGTACAATATAGATTATTATGACCCTAGATTATAACTTTATTCATTAATTAATATAAGGAATCATAATTCTACAAGACCATAGTTGATGAACGATAATAAATGAGACTATTTCACATGTAAGTACACCCTGAAAACAATCACTTATTTTTCAAAAAAAAAAAATCACTTATGAGAAATGAAAATTAAGTAAATAAAACTAACTTACGGAACAATGTTTTTATTTCTCCAAATTCATGTGTGCATGTGTTGATATGTTAGATTGTGAATCTGTAACAAGTAATAATAATCAACATGACCAATAACATGATAAGATAAACATCTCATATTGTCAGATAATTTGGCATATCATATACATTTTGCATCAATATTAATAATCTGAAGTAAACATTTCACAAACAATAACATGCATGGGCCACACTTGTGAGCGTAATAGATTCAATACTAAAAGTAAGTGATGTAATAGAGGGGAATATTTTTATCTCCCTCTCAAGTGAAGGTGATGCACATCTTTATTTATCGTTGTAAGAAGTTTAAATTTTAAGATTTGTATAGTTAATAGACACAAATCTCATAATTTAAATTCATCAAACAATAATAAAAGGATGATAAACATTATCATTTGAGAGTGATGAGCAAAAATATACCCTAATAGAACTACCACTATCAGTCTACCACAAGATAAGATCTCATGATGATCAGAAAGCAGCCTCTTTATCCTACGGAGAAAACACTTCTGACTGAGTGTCCAATCTCCATCAATAATGATTCAACTTTCACCATTTTTAATATTAGGGTTTCTATTTGACGTTTTCACATTTCTCTTGCCAAACTGGTCGGTTCTCTCCTTTCAGTGTGTTACGATTTGTTGATCTTTTTGTGTCGAAAAATCCACACAATTAGTGCAATAAAAGCAATAAAGTTATGAGTGCGTTTGATTTTTGGATGCGTTACGTTTGGGAATTGAACTAAGAGACAAAGCATACTGATGACACACCGGGACACACAGCCAACATACGCAGACACACAGTTCACACACAAATGCAGACGGACATGCACATGTACCTCATTAAGATACAGTTGTTGTATATATATGCAGTGGTAGCTGACGAGGCATGTACAAGTTTTAGCTAGGAAGAAACTAGGAAAATCAAAAGAATTTAAAAATTAGGTAAAAGATAACCAGCTGAAGATATATAGTCTGGGAAATATTGACAGATGGAGGGAGCATGAAGGTTCTTCGGTGCTTCGAGGAGTAGTTTAAAACTTTTCATTTGGGTGGCATGCAACGATGGATAGCACTTGATTTCTTTATGGAAACCACTAGCTTTTGTTGCGAAAGATGTTGGAGAGATAGAAATAAAACAAACCGTCAGTTCTAGGAGAGTACATTCATGTGACTTTACTATTTCCCTTAAATTATAACACTATGTGATTTATATTCTCAGTATTCAAAAATTTTATTTGTGTTAAGCTACTAAATTAAAGTCAAGTGCACGCGTAGAAAAGCTAATTCCAATTTGATTTTAGGAAAAATAAATGTTGTTATCATTTTTTTTTTCTCAAGACATGAGTGCCTGTTAATGGTACCCTAGCTACTTTTGAATTGTTCAGCTAGCTATACATGATAATCTTTACAAAAGGGAACGACAGGGGACAGGGTCCAGGGACAACAATGGATCGAGTTAAGAGAACTGTAGTTTTGAAATTGTTGAGTTGACACACGTATGCAAAGCAATATCGAGACATGAGTGCGCACACTTTCTTGGACGTGGATAAGTCTCATACATAATTAGATTGGCTACATTGTGATTAATTACACTTTTTAATATGCTAATATATTGTTGATATTGTTGATATATCAATACGTCTTTAATCTTACAATTATTAATATGTGAGCAAAATGGTTGGAGATGCGTTGTCGATAAACTTAACTGTGCTTTTAACCGCATTGCAAACAGAAAATAGACTATAATTTATAAGGGAATAAATTAATTTATATTTTTCATGCACGAAAGTTTAACCAATCGATAGTAGTTGAAGTAGTGCTAATTACAAGAGAATCACTCTCATGATGTTTGGTTAGTTTCACTTAAATGCCACTTATAAGTAATTATTTATATTATATTTCCATACCTTATATAGACTTAGTTTGGTTTATATCTTTAATTTGTTGGTGGTGTCTATTTCCTGCACAGAATTAACCGTGAATTACTGAATATAAAAGATGCGCATCACCTTCACTTGAGAGGGAATGGAAATGGCATGGAATTGGCATGGAAATGTAAAAGATATGCATCACCTTCACTTCAGGTGAATTAACCGTGATCACTGAATATAAAAGGGCATGGAAATGGCATGGAATTGGGAGGACAACCAATCCAAGTCCGATCTAAATTGGGAAAGAAAGCTTAAGATAATTTAAATTAAAGTGAAGTGGTGAAATTTAAAATGAAATTGTGATTGTAATCTAGTGACTTTATGTTTCACGATCAGCTCATCATCATCACCATATGATAAAAAAATGCTTCTTTATTACGTCAATCGAAACAGATCGCTTGTCGACATTATGTTTTCTTTGCGACTTTACGTCAATCAAATGAGAGATTTTTTAGTGTGATTAATACCTGAGATGATACATCATGTGTCATTATACAAATAATAGGATAAATATGTTAAAAATTTAATAATTTAAAAAATAAATTTTTTCTACCACTCACATAAATACATGTGATTTACCACTCGTGTTTCGATCACAACGAAAAATTTCAAATGGCCTAAGAAAAAGGTTAAATGTATGGATGCATACTCTGGTAGAAGGGGGACTCCCAAAGTGGAGGAATGCTTGAGAAGGTATTTCAGTGTCCGATTTAGAGAATTTTTTTTGGTCAACTGAGATTCTCATTAAAATCATAAATAAGGCAAAAGAAATTAACAATAGGACAATGCAACATTACACAGCATACTCCCTCACATGTCCTGCAACACACTGAAGCATCACTAACCTAGCTACAAGGGCACTATTAGGTTCCATTTGGTATACAGACGAATGGAATGGAATATAATGGGATGGGACGGGACGAAACGGAACAAAGGTTCCGTGTTATGTTTGGTATGCGCAAGACAGAACGGGACGGTTGTTTCGTTCTGCATTTGGTAAGCGCAAAACGGAACATAACCAAATGACTAAATAACTAACTTACCCATGTTTCGTCTGTTGTTTAGTACAAAGTGTTATGTATGGGACAGGACGGGATATTTTTTATTTTTTTATTTTTTCTGAACTTGTTCATATTGAAACACATATATGCTTATCTATGATATTTTATTTACACTAGCACATGACTGAAGATTTGTTATGCCATGAATTCCATCTTGCTGACATCAAGATCATGGATAATTGCTTGAAGGTTACTAAGAGGGTTGCTTCAATCACTCACATCTCTTCTCATCTGATTAAGGCCCCCATAACAATCCACTCGAATGAATCCATTACTCTTTGTCTTTGATGGCAGAGCTGCAGAAAACCAATGCAATTGTCTGCAATGATAGTTAATTAAGATTGACTCAGAATATCAAAAAACTATGCATTAACCTCACCTCCATCCTAATTCTATTCCCATCAATCATAGCCAAATGCAATGGAAGCAAAATAAGTTGTACCAGTGAGGTGTCCTTGTAGCCACCACTTGCAAGGTCTCCATTCTACCATCCTCCCAACACTCCATATATCCAATTTGCTCCTGCATTCACAAAGTCAATCAAAAACTCATACTTTTCGCAGTTTTTCGTCCCAAAGTAACCGCAAATCCACACTTCAAACTAGTTGTTGGTTATTTTAATTATATTTTATTTTAAAGATTCAAAACTTATTATTATTTTATTTTTAATATTTAAGAGTTGTGTTTTATTTGAAGAGTCATAATCCTTTTCTAAAAGGGTATGAGAAGTTCTGACATACCCCGACCTAAATCAAGGCATGCTGGCCGTCACGTGAGAGTGACGTAGCCATATGCGCAGTGTGGAAGTGATAAGGATATAAAAATGTGAGTAAATAAAAACCAAGCTAACTAATTTACACTAGACGAACAAATAGGTGTGAGTGACGAGATTTAAGTGTAAACACACATAATCAGAGCATAGGTAGCCTAAGTGCAGTCCAGCATGATAGATACTAATTATACAATACCAGAAGGATGGTCCTACATTAGTTACAGTTTGTCAGAACCGCCGGAGTCTCCTCGCAAGCCACCAACAAGCACGCCTACCTAAAACCTGGAGGGGCGCAAAACAGAAAGTATGAATGGGCAAAAATAAAGCTTTTCAAAAAAAAAAAAAACACTTCTCTTTCCAAAAGTAATAACCTCTCGCCGTAAAACCTGTATAATTTCCCAGAAAATAGAATATTTATCTATATCGAAACCATACTTGAAATAGCCACATCCATAGGTATGTCATGCCAAATATCTCAACATAATGAATTAAGTAAACCAGGTGAAGTAAATCAATGAAAAGTACTATGTCAGCCGGATCTATCTATTGTGGCATGTACGGCTGAACCTATAGCTCGTCAAATATGACTGCACACGAGTCGGAACCACCTAAAATGGTATGTACGACATGACTGGTGTAAATAAATACACTCAAGTGCTACGATCACGTGAAGACTGTGCGAATAATCGCGGGTCACCTACGAGTCGGAACCACCTAATGTGGTCTGTACGACAGGACTGTGCACCAAACTTCGATCCAAGGTGAGCGTGCGGTGCGGAAGATGAACATCACGTGAAAGACTATGCCCTGGTCACGGGCGGGAGCACTAACACCGGGGTGCAGGTTTATGAGCTCTAAATGCATCTATGTATAACCATCATAATGAAACTCATAATCATTAATACCTATACTCACCTGGAACTTGCTTGTGCGTCCGCATCAACAACAATATTATACACAACTACTAGAAGCATATGCTAAGATATAAAGTATTCGACATGGCATTTAAATCAACTTTTCTGGGAAAAAGTAAAGCACATATATATATATATACTGAAAACTAAAAGCCCACTCATTGGTATGTGGCAAGGTCGTAATCCCCGAGCTTCGCTTGACTGCGCTCGTCCTCAGGAAACGTCTCACCTATATGTGAAACAACTATTTTAACGTTATTTTAAGCACATAACCAAAACTATGTAATAACATCTCATTCGTTGCTCAGTTGGGGTATTTGAATATACCATTGTGGCCTACTCGACACCACAAACATCCCCATATTTTTAGAAAAAATTTCTAAGTTCCCACGCCCCCTCATGCGCTGGCCAAGGCACAGCCATACGTGCCTGGTACACTGACGGATTCCCTAATGGCGTTAGGGAATATTCCGTTAAATAACATCATATTCCATTTAATTTACCTAACGCCGTTAGCATATGCCGTCAAAGTTGACGGAATATTCTCCTTCTCCTTCCTTGGTTCGCCGGAGTCCGGTGCCAGTCACCGCTACACTCGCCGGAAACTGGAAAACTGAAAAACTTCAATATCTCTTCCATTTCAACACCAAAATGAAGCTCTCAACAAGGAGAATGTGATCTTACCACTTTGCAGTCCTAAATTCAACCGAAATTGGTTGGAAAAATTTCGTGAAACCGACTAAGTCTGCAACTCGATGAACTCGAGCGTCTCGACGTCCAAAACCTTCCAAAATTTCTTAAGAACTTCGTAAAGTCGTTTTAAGACTCTCTCGTACCTTAAAACCCTGCAAAACACTCGTGATCAAGCTCAAGCAACATGACACCTTGTCGAAGCTCATAGGTTCTCGAGTTCCCGAAGTCCTCACGTCAAACTAATGGTATGGTTAGACTCCTGAGCTTGCAAGGAACTCGAAGGTAACTTCCACTATCTCGATATGCAACGGTTTAAAGAGATTTGGGCCGGTTTCAGGTGTACGGAAAGATAGAGGGTTCAAGAACGAGAGAGAGAAAACGGGAAAGGTTACGAGTGTAAGTGTGTGTGTGGTGATCTGGATTGGGCACACACCTAAAATCCCTAAGTTCTAATTGGGCTATCCAAACTTGGTCCTAACAACCCTACAATTTCGATTGGATCCCAAAACTTAGGAAATAAAATAATTGGTCCATTCTTTTAGCCTTAGTCCATTTGTACATTCACAACCCAACACTTAAGGGTAAAATCGATATTTCCACGTTATCGAGGACAAAATGTATTATAATTCGGGACGGGTTGTCACAAGTTCTTTAAATAAGAAGCCTTAGACAGAAAACATAATACGCAAAAACTTTTCTGTCTCCCTCAGTTTTTACATCTCAATTTACATTCCTACTTTACAATTCTTGAGCAATTGATCACTACTTAGTAATCTCTTCTGTCGTTGGCGTGCATAACGGATCAGACATCCTGTGAGGCTTTATGTTGTATCTTGAAGTTGTAGGCACCGCCATAACCTGCACGTAGGGAGTGTTAGAGTAAATGTAGAAATATAGAGAATAATCCAAAGGATGACTTTGAGGTACGACTTGAATCGTTTCCTTGAAGTGTTATTTGCCCCTACTCGAATGAGTTTGCTAAAGGGTTCTTGGCAAATCACTTATAGGATACAACAAATTATGGAATATTCGATTAGCAAAACCGAATTGTATTCCCTTAGAAATAACTAGAAAGAAATTGTATGAATGTGATGCAGAGAAAAGAGAGCAAGGAATGTAGAAACAAATTTATGGAAAAAAAAAATTGTGTGTGAAACATTATGCTACAATAGGTATTTATAGGCATTAAAGCACCTGTTCATTGAGCCATTTCATTTTAGTTGAAGATATATAACCCTTCTTAATAATGTTGACCCAAAAGACATGTCTTCTATTTAGAATTTTCAGAAAATAAATATTGACTAATTACATCTTTTAATTCTACTCATACAATTTGAGTAAGCATCATGTCTTTTAACAAAAAATTGCAACCATTAACAAAATATACAAATATAGAATGAAACCCAACCTTGCCGCCCGTACGCTTGCTGCACACCGCAACATCCTTTACCTATTATACACACATATGTTGCACAATGCAGCACCAAGTCACACACACACACACACGCGCTGCACAATGCAGCACCAAGTCACACACACACACACACACACATGCTGCACAATGCAGCACCAAGTCATACGTACGTACATACATACATATATATATATATATAATAATTTATATATTTATTATTGAAATCTCTAACAGGGAGGCGTCTACAACTTAAGGGTAGCGACATCACGCCTCTTTTCGGTTCACATGCCATATATTCTTATTATTTTTTCCTAATTTAATTTTCATAAGCTTGATAGTGATTATGCATTTGATTTGTTATATTTGATCATATAAATAGTTGTATATTTCTGCAATATATTTCACACTAGTCCCGAATCACATCGTAATTCTCATTTCTCAAATTTTAACAGCAACCCAACTCAGACACCATCAAAAACACCAAACCCCAGAAAGAAAAAAAACTCTTCAAGATCTAAACTTTCTTGCTACTTCTTTACCAATAAAGCCAGTCGAAAAATTAAAGATAAAAAAAGTAAAAGAATGGTAAGAATAAGTAGTTGTAGAAGAGCTAACGAACACATACATGGGTGAATTGAGAAAGAGAGCGGTTCTGTAGAAAGGGGAAGTGGGGGCCGATAAGAGGAGGACGACAAGGACGAGAGAAAGAGTGAGGACTCCTGCAATGAAGACGAGCATCACTGAAAGCGCCACCATCTCATTTCTCAGCTCTGCCGATTCGATTTGGATATCTCTTTAATGGCACTCGAAGCTGGGTTTGGGTTCAGATATGTGTGCTGGGATTGGGTTAGCCATAGTTAGGTTACTGGGTTTGTGGTGGAGGATGAGGAGGCTACAGGAGAGAGGGAAGCTACGGGAGAGAGAGGGAGGGTAGATAGTGGAATTAATGAAAAAGAATAGGGGTATTATTGTCCAAAATTTTTATAATTTTGTGTTCCAGGAGGAAGGTGGAACCAAAATTTAGTTAAAATCTGTTCCACGGGACATCACGTCCCACTCTTTTTAGCGCAACAAATATGGGACGAGCCCGTTCCGTCCTACTGCGTTCCGTTCCATCCCACGTACTAAGCTCTGCCTAACCTTAATTTTCATTCCTCGATGGACATGGTGGCCCGTCCCTTGACAAAACCAAAACCAGAGAGGGAGGAGGTTGTGAGCCCCACTGTTGACGGCACACCCTTTCGATTTACAAAATTTAGTGCTTATAATTAAAACTGTTTATTTTATATCTGAGAAAAATTGATGACCATTAAAGTTATTTAGTCAATCAACTGTAACAAATAAATAGATAATTCGTAATACTTTTGTTAAATTGTAAGAGGCTTAGACTGCAACAATAAACACCATGATATAACGTAGAAAAATTGACTAGTAGTAGTAGCACTCATCGAAGCCATCTCAGCAAAGCAGCAACAACGACACCTTCACGAACAACAAAACACCAGGAGCATCGAAGACAATCTCTCACCTGATGAGGATATATTTGATGAGTCTTGCTCTTCTAAGCTCCTAATTTTGAGGACCTGTGAGAACAAGTGCAGAGGTTCGTGGAGTGCTTGAGCTGGACTGGAGATCTCAGCTCCACGGAGATTGTCGGTTTCGTCAAAGAACAAGTGCAGAGGATATATTTGAAGCTGGACTGGAGATCTTGACTTGAGCTGGACTGGAACGGAACCCCTAGACCTTGAGCTGGACTGGAGATCTCAGCTCCACGGAGACGACCTGAAAGTTTGAAGCTTTGGAGGAGGAGGAGAGAGTTCGTTATTGACTCACTGTCCAAGTTTTACGGTTTAAAAGCACTTTTGCTGACTTTTGGCTTCTGCGGTGAGACTTGCGAACTAATCATAATTTCGATAAAATCGGATCCCAAGGGAGAATATTACTTGAACTCAACACCCTCAACGACGTCGTACGGCGGAAGCTGCGCTTATGTGCACGTGAGGGATTTTTAAATTGGTTAATAAAAGGAACATTTTGTAAAATAATCTCTTTTCTTGCACTTGTTTTGGGTCTCGTCTCTCGATTAAAATAGTTAAAAATATACATAGTCATTATCAACTATCTAATAATTTGGTTTGGTGATAATTTTCATTCTAAAGTTAATATAGAGTAACCGTTTGTAATCGAATTAAAACTCTACTTTAACAATCGAATTTCTTTTGTAATATAAATTATATCCCTAAAATATTGCTTGAACATGAACCACAAACTACGTTGTTCGCTAAAAGAAGTGTACATATCCAAACCACCCAACAAAACTATCGCCCATTGCATGTTTCTTTACATGTGCAATTACATTCATTAGCCACACAATCATGAGCAACCATTTCTCATGACTGGAGGGGAAGATGCATCCCTATATTCAAGCAGAGAAAGATTTGATTTCATTAAGTTTATAATGTCGGACAAAATCTTTTCTCAGCTTCAAGATGTACACGAAGAAGTCCCTGAACGATGGCAAAAAAAAAGGAGGCGCCGGAGAGTCCATTTGGAACCACCAACAGGCTCCTCGATCGACAACGATGAGAGGGGGTATACAGGGTATTGTCTCGATGTGGCGCTGGTGGGTGTGGTGGAGAATTTGGTAGGTGTAGCGGTGGAGAAGGTGGTGGGGGTGGTGGGACGTTAGGGGAGTGAGAGGTGGTGAGGCATGTGCTGGTGGTGGTGGTGGTGATCGGCCATGTTTGCTGATTTTTTGCTGGGTTCGTAGAACAAGACTTGAATTTTGATAAGCAAAACATTGTAATCCAGAGGAAGCAATAAAGGAGATAAATTTAGGAAATTGAAGGAAAGGTGATTTGGGAAATTCAGGCCTGTGCTGGTGGTGGTGGTGGTGGTGATCGACCATGTTCCCAAATCACCTTTCCTTCAATTTCCTGAATTTATCTCCTTTATTGCTTCCTCTGGATTACAATGTTTTGCTTATCAAAATTCAAGTCTTGTTCTACGAACCCAGCAAAAAATCAGCAAACATGGCCGATCACCACCACCACCACCAGCACATGCCTCACCACCTCTCACTCCCCTAACGTCCCACCACCCCCACCACCTTCTCCACTACTACACCTACCACCTTCTCCACCACACCCACCAGCGCCCCATCGAGACAATACCCTGTATACCCCATCTCATTGTCGTCGATTGAGGAACCTGTTGGTGGTTCCAAATGGACTCTCCGGCGCCTCCTTTTTTTTTGCCATTGTTCGGGGACTTCTTCGTGTACATCTTGAAGCTGAGAAAAGATTTTGTCCGACATTATAAACTTAATGAAATCAAATCTTTCTCTGCTTGAATATGGGGATGCATCTTCCCCTCCAGTCATGAGAAATGGTTGCTCATGATTGTGTGGCTAATGAATGTAATTGCACATGTAAAGAAACATGCAATGGGGGATAGTTTTGTTGGGGTGGATTCGAGTGTGAAAGTAGAGTTTTAATTTGGTTACACATGGTCTACTCTATATTAATTTTAGAATGAGAATTATTACTAAACTAAATTACTAAATAGTTGATAATGATTATGTATATTTTAAGGAGAAATTAGGTTCTCATCATTCCTTTTGCTACTCTATTGATTAAAATCTTATTCGTTTTCAATTTTTGATCAATGTCATTGGGTATTAATAACATTATTAATTATTTCAGTAATAAATATTTTTTTATTTCTAAATATATTCATTTAATGTTAAAAATGTTACAATTAGTATATTTATATTTTTGACTAGATATTTTATCATATATTTTTAGTTTTAGTTTGTACCCATTTTTAATTTGTAATTCTTTTTTAACTTGTACCAATTTTCTTTTCAGTTTTAATTTGTACCCATATATTAATTTCTTTTTGTGCCCATATTTTTTAAAAGTTTATTTGTATTTGTACGCATATATTTTTTTTGTATTTGTACTTTTTATTTTGCTAAATGTACCCATGCTAATTATATGTACCCATTCATGTAAAACTTTTTAATCTTAAAATGCACTCATTCTTAAATATACCAATTCGTTATATGTAAAATGTACCATTTTTTTTATATATAAAATCTATTCATTTTTTTTCTAATCCATTTTTAAACTTATATGGGTACATTCTTTTTTCTTTGATTTTAAAATGTATCCATGTCAAGTTTAATCGAAGAAAATTTACTAATGTTATTAAGCCTAATATATATATATTTTTTTTGTGATTTTGAAGAATGTACCCATGTTTTGATACAATAATTTTTTTGGTTAATTTTGATGAATGTACCCATGTTTATATATATACACATACAATAGTATATTTATATTTTAATATTTTTAATCCCACAAATTATGGTTTTTTTATTTAAAATCTCATTTATATAAACAACTAAAATTTCTAACTTTTAATTTAAAAAATATAGTAACGTACATAGAATAAATTATCACATTAATTTCAGGGACCTCGATAAAAAATTAAAAACCAACAAGTTTTCAATAAAAAAAAATTCATAACTAAAAATCGCATTCAAAGTCTCCCATATTTTAAACTATTTTAATCTACAAACGATTACTCAAAACAAGGGCAAAAAAAGAGATTTTTTTACATGTTCCTTTTCTTAACCAATGTAAAAATCTCTCACGTGCACATAACCACAGCTTCCGCTAAACGACGTCGTTGAAGAGAGGTTTTTCAGTATAATCGGTACGGGATGTTACATTATGTGTCATTATACAAATGATGAAATATGTGTGCTAAAAAATTAATACCCTAAAAAATAAAATTTCTCATCACTTCTATTAAAACACGTGATGTACCACTTGTGTACCTACTACCGTCACAATTAAAAATTTCTCGGGCTTGACGGTGTTGGGTTGGGATCCGATTTTATCGAAATTATGATTAGTTCGCAAGTCTCACCGCAGAAGCCAGAAGTCAGCAAAAGTGCTTTTAAACCGTAAAAACTTGGACAGTGTGTCAAGAACGAACTCTCTCCTCCTCCTCCTCCAAAGCTTCAAACTTTCAGCTTGTCTCCGAGGAGCTGAGATCTCCAGTCCAGCTCAAGATTCCGTTTCAGTCATGGAGGAGAAGGTAGTCGCTGTAATCATGGTGGGCGGGCCCACCAAAGGTACTACTCTGTACAATTCCTAATTTTTTCCTTCAATTTTTGTTCTTGAATTTTTCTGATTTTTGTTGCGTTTGATTTTCTGGGCAGGGACTAGATGGTGCACCACCCCATTTCAGCTTGCAAAAAGGTTGGCTTTTGGCTTCTGGCTTTTAGCTTTTGGATTTTGGCTTTTCAATCTTTAACCAAAATCCCATCAAAGAATTTGAATTTCCAATTCAATAGCAAGAATTGAATGCTTAATTTTATATTACAGATACCCAATTTAGCTCAAATCTATTTGGTTGGATTCTATGAAGAGAAAGAATTCGCACTGTATGTGTCTTCCATTTCCAATGAGCTCAAAGTGCCAGTGAGGTACTTGAGAGAGGACAAGCCTCACGGTTCCGCCGGCGGACTTTATTACTACAGAGATGTCATCATGGAAGACAGCCCGGTTCGAACTCTATACTTAATGCTCGTTTGTCTCCATTTTCCACTGTTATGTGTACTAAGATTTGCTTAACAATGTTGTGTTTGTGTCTGTGGAACAGTCTCATATCTTTTTGCTGAATTGTGATGTTTGCTGCAGTTTTCCACTTGTAGACATGCTTGGTGAGTTTTATTTTCCATGTTCGTGTATGTTAACGAAGAGTTTATTGCTGGGATTTATAAATAAGACTTTGAGAAAGTAATTGTTTTTGTTGCTTGTTGTTGTTGTTTGTTGTTGCAGAGGCTCATAAAAGATATAAGGGAATAGGTACAATGTTAGTAATTAAGGTTAGTTTGTTGATGGACGGCTGGAATTGTTGAATAATGTTGCAACTCTGCTCCATATAGCCGATGCTCTTCTTCTTCATTTTTCGTCATGCTATTCTTTGTTTTTTTTGGTTCATATGTAGGTTTCTGCGGAATCTGCAAACCAGTTTGGGGAGTTGGTTGCTGATCATGCCACCAAAGAACTATTGCATTATACTGAGAAGCCAGAGACTTTTGTATGTACACGATGCAGTTAATGTTTGGAAATTGTTTATTTAGTTGGTGCTTGATGATCGCAATTCTTCGTTTTATTTGCTTGTTCCCAGCCACGTTTGGTAAGGGTTATCTATGTTCTAAATTCAGGTGAGCGATTTGATCAACTGTGGTGTATATGTATTTACTCCAGATATTTTTACTGCCATTCAAGAAGTCTCCAGTCACCGAGAAGGCAGAGGTTGGTCTTTTTTTTTACTGGCATTATAGCTATGGATTGTTTTGCACTTGGGTTCAAATTTTGGCTCTACAGTTATTATATTACTTGATTTGTAATTATTGAGAACAAATTTGGCCTCAACACGTATTGCTTTTCCTATTTTCTTTTATCCCTATGAAGTAAATATGCATGAATTTCACAGTGAATGAATCATTTATTTTATTGTTAGGCAAGATACTAACTTGATGCACACGAGACATTTTGATAGATGTTAGTACTTTAGTATATCAACAAACCTTGGATTTATGGGAACTCCATAGAATATTCAAATCATGTCATGAAGCTTGGATCATGATGCAAATGAATAGCCATGCAGCATTCATCAGCGTTTGTCCATATCTGAAGAATGAACTTATAGCTATTTTTCATTTGAATTCCCTGGTTTCCTCTTCTGGGAGTCTGAATTTGTATTTGACAATTGCAGCTAATTTGCGTCGTGTTTCCAGCTTTGAAGCCCTCCAGTCCGCAACAAGGTTGGCCTCTTTCTCCTGGTTGCATGCTTTTACTTTGAATAATGAATTTATAGCTATTTTCATTTAAATTCCCTCGTTTCACTCTGAGAAATGCTTACCACTTGACCGGATTATATCCATTGTGAATACCCATTTATAAGTTAAGGTCTTTCTTTGTTAGTACTAGAAGAAGGAACATATGTTTGAAATCCCCTGGAATGTCATCTCTTGTGGCATGAAGGCGATATAATGTGTGTTTACAAAGAGTGTTATTGGTTTAAATTCAGAGTGTGTCACTTTTAATATCGATATACACTCCTTTCAACAGGACTCTTCCCACAGATTTTGTTAGATTGGATCAAGATATTTTGTCACCTCTTGCTGGAAAGAATAAACTGTATACATATGAGACCATGGATTTTTGGGAGCAGATCAAGACTCCAGGGTAGTGTAAATTTTCCTAATAGCTTCATTTATTTTTTCTTTTTCCTTAAACTTTTATTATCATTTTCCTTATACTAATCTTTGTTTGCTGTTACAGAATGTCTTTGAAATGTTCGGGTTTATATCTTTCTCAATTCCGAATTAACTCCAAACATCATTTAGCTAGTGGAGATGGTACCAAGAATGCTAGAATTGTTGGTGATGTTTATGTTCATCCATCGGCAAAAGTACATCCAACTTCTAAGGTAGTTCCAGTTCCATATCATCATCTACCATTTTGTTCTATCCTTATTTGCAGTTGCATGTTATTGTACATAAATATTGGATGAAGTAGGGTAGTGAATATAGTGGAGGCAGCAGCACAATCATTACTTAGAGCTTCCTTCTTCCACATTTCCTTCTAACTCGTGATTTACTTTTGCACACAGATTGGTCCTGATGTGTCTCTTTCAGCAAATGTTCGTGTAGGTGCAGGAGTAAGGCTTATAAATTGCATTGTCTTGGACGACGTGGAAATCAAGGTATTGAAGTTGGTATATTGATGGATAAACAAGAACTTTTGTGTACTGGGGATGTTTTTGTGAATTTATCCAAACTTTTCAATGTTCTGTGTCATGACAGGAAAATGCAGTTGTTATAAATGCTATTGTTGGATGGAAGTCGTGTATTGGAAAATGGTCGCGTGTCCAGGTAAATGCTATTGTTGGATCTTGGATGTAGTTTCATGATTAGTGAATGAAACTAGTAACATACCATTTCTGTTAAGTTATAGATTTCTCTGAACTTGTGCGGATTGCTCCTCATTCTTGTTACTAACTAAAAACTTAACTGACTGGTTTAGGCTGACGGAGACTACAACGCAAAGCTTGGAATTACCATCCTTGGTATGCATGCCTGGTTTCTCCTTTCTTTCTTCTATGAATTTATTGCTATTGAGTGCAAGGAAAATTTTCGATTCAGTTGACCAATTTGAAAAGCCCTCATTTTTTCTTCTTTTGGCAGGAGAAGAGGTGACTGTTGAAGACGAAGTTGTGGTGATCAACAGCATCGTTCTCCCAAATAAGACTCTTAACGTTAGCGTACAGGAGGAAATCATTTTATAATCTTCAAGAGAGAGCTTGCTTCCTGGTTTTTGCTTGCTGCTCGTGTTCATGCCGGTATGTTTTGTTTAATTATTTTGGTTAACCAGCGTATTGTATAGTTGAGCTACAAGAACAGATAGGCAACATTTTTATTCGGCAACTTAAAGGCAACATTTTTGTAATGCATTTGTATCAGATATCTAAAAGTTTGTTTTTATGATGGAATTGTTTCCGAATATGTTCGTGCCAATTGGATTCGAGTTCAATTCTGTGTTTAGGGTTTCTAAATCAAAATTTCTATTCAAATTCTGTCTAATTTTACCCATGTGTAAAGGTTAAAATTTCCGAGGCTTGTTTGGTTCTTGAATCAGGCTTGATACCAGCATGTTACCCCTACAAGTAATGTGCATGTTGGTTCGAATCAAAGGAAATTTGGATTGCCAAGAAGCCAGAGAGGAGTTATCAGTACCAAGGTCTAAAATATCGATGATATCGGAAATATCGGTAGTCAAAAAACACGGAAATTTGGATGGAAATATCGAGATATTATCGATATCGATAAAAATTGAATAAAAACCACGGAACTTATAAGAAAAACTTGGAAATTTTTATTAAAACTTTGCATGATGTTTATTTAGTCAATTATCTATTAGTTTATCATAAAAAATTGGAAGGAAATGCATTGCATGATGAATTTAACTGATTTAAGTTGATTATATAGCGAGCTGGCAAACATTGGGAGTGTAGAAAATATATAGTAATTAATGAAAGAAGTTTAAACACACCATAATCATTTATATATAATGAATTAGTACAATATTTTACATTTTATACATTGCATGGTAAGATAGACTTAGTACCATATAGAGTTCCTATCAAGGTCTAAAATATCGATGATATCGGAAATATCGGTAGTCCAAAAACACGGAAATTTCGATGAAAATATCAAGATAATATCGATATTTTAGACCTTGCCAAGGTATAAAATATCGATGATATCGGAAATATCGGTAGTCCAAAAACACGAAAATTTCGATGGAAATATCGGGATATTATCGATATCGATAAAAATTGAATAAAAACCACGGAAATTGTAAGAAAAACTTGGAAATTTTTATTGAAACTTTGCATGATGTTTATTTAGTCAATTATCTATTAGTTTATCACAAAAAATTGGAAGGAAATGCATTGCATGATAGATATAACTGATTTAAGTTGATTATATAGCGAGCTGGCAAACATGATGAGTGTAGAAAATATATAGTAATTAATGAAAGAAGTTTAAACACACCATAATCAGTTATATATAATGAATTAGTACAATATTTTACACTTTATACATTGCATGGTAAGATACATGAGTGACTTAGCAAGGTCTAAAATATCGATGATATCGGAAATATCGGTAGTCCAAAAAAATATCAGTAGTCCAAATACACGGAAATTTCGATGAAAATATCGAGATATTATGAATATTTTAGACCACGCTAGTGACTGATTCCATTACTGCATTCTCATGGAAGCTTCTTCAATGGGGTAGGTAGCATTTATATGTTGCCAAGTCAGGGCAAAGACGATTCGTACGAGCAGTGATACAGTCAAAGCAACCATCCCTGGTTTCACTTTGTTGTAAAACTGCTGCTAACAATGATGCGGCAATTAAAAGAAAATCTCTCCCATGGTATATCACCTCGTGTACCGTCATACTAAAAAATTTCTCCTTTATCTTGAGCCTCTTGTAATCAAAAGAAAATCATGCGGCAAAACATCTATACACCACTTACATATGGTGTAAGTGTCACTATACAAATGGTGTGATATGTGTGATTGGCACACGAGTTGATACACCATGTGTCACTATACAAATGATGTAATATGTGTGTTAAAAAGTTAATAACTTAAAAAATAAAAATTCCTACCATTTACATAAAAACATGGGTTGTACTCGTGTTCCCTTCATAATTAAAATTTTCTAGTATAAGACCAACTGGGCTAACCGGTCAAAGCCCACGCGCCCAACCATTCCCTAAGAAACACACACGCGCACGCGCTCTGAGCTGCTGAAGCCTGAAATTTAGCAGCTCTCTCTCTCTCTCACAAACGACAGGCGCTTTCTCCAAGCGGAGAAATTTTGGTTCTCCGATCAGAGACCCCCACCGCGTTGTCTCTCTCTTCCTCTCAGAGGTCAGCCGCTCCTCCGCCGTTATCCTTATTTATGTTCCAATGAGAAATCAATTCAATTTTCTGACACGATATTTTCAGATCTATCACACTTCATTTCTAGATCCTCCCTCACGGAGCTTCCGAAATCACTATTTCTGGAATTTATTTATTTATTTTTTTCCTGCAATTAACCTTGATTTGCCATTGATTTTGGATATTTAATTATATTGAATAATTTTTTATTTTATTAATTTGAATTTATTTATTTCAATATCTTGCTGTTTGTTGCAGTGATTTGGGAATTTAGGTGTAGAACAAGACTTGAATTTTGATAAGCAAAACATTGTAATCCAGAGGAAGCAATAAAGGAGATAAATTCAGGAAATTGAAGGAAAGGTGATTCGGGAACATGGCCGATCACCACCACCACCACCAGCACAGGCCTCACCGTCTCTCACTCCCCCAACGTCCCACCACCCCCACCGCCTTCTCCACCACTACACCCACCGCCTTCTCTACCACACCCACCACCGCCACATCTAGACAGTACCCTGTTTACCCTTTCTCATCGACCCCGATTGCAACTCCGTCCAAATACCGCCTCTCATCCCTCAACCCCAAACCGTTCAACCCCAACAGCAGCAAGTCCTCCCTCTCCTTCCTCTTCCTCCTCCTCCTCTCCCTCCGCTCCCTCTATTCCCTCCTCCCTTTCCTCCGCTCCTCCCCTTCTTTCTCTCTCTTCCCCTTCTCTTTCCTCGTCTCTCTCCTCTCCTTCCTCCTCACCCTCTCCTCTTCCCTCCTCACCTCCTCCTCCTCTTCCAAAGACCCTTTTCACCAAAAGCAAAACCAACCCATCTTCTCTCTCACCTTGATCACACAGTCCCAGCACAGAATCTTGGTTGCCAAATCGATTCTTCTTGCCGTGGTCTTCCTCCTCCGGTTTCAGGCGCTTCGTTATTGCGGCACCGCCGCCATGATCCTGGCAGAATTGTCCGGCAACGTGGCGGCCCGGTTCTTGGCGGATGGCCAGGATTCCAGTGTCGGCGGCGATAGGAATCGGTCCTCCAAGGTCCGTGGGTTTCTCGCTCTGTTTTCTGGGTTATTTTTGTTATCTATGAGTTGGGATCGGATTGACTGCTTCCCATTTTCTGCTAAATTGGTTGAAAGTTTGGGACTTTCACTGTTTCCAAGAGTCAATTGTGTGAGAATTTGGCCAATGATGCTTCCATTTCTCGCTGGATTTTTGGGTTGCTACGAACGGGTATCGATGAATTGGGGAACAATTAGGCAATTGGGTCGAAAACGGGTTCGTGTAATTTCGCTGTTTTTTACAACTGTTGTGCTGTTCATTCCTGCTGTTGTGAGTTTTTTCATGTTTGAAGCTGTGGGAGATGGAGTTTCAATGGGAACTTTAGTTTGGCCTCTGGCAAACACCGTTGTTTTTGGGGTGCTTCTGAGTGAAAGTTTTAGTGATGACAAGTCATTGACTTCAAACGATTTCCGAAGAGAGTATATGGTAACATTTCTGTGTACTCTTGTGTTGGAGTTGTTCTATTTTCCTGAATTATCACTTTGGGGACTGTTGCTATGTGGGTTGTTACTGTATGTTGCTGTTAGGGAATTGGATCCTTACTATTTGAAATATCTTGAACTGGGGATGGAGTCTTCAGAATCGTTTACTACCGCCATTATGAAGCCGATTAAGCACATTTTGAGTGAGAGGAAGTCACGCAAGATTGCACTTTTCCTTATGATCAATACTGGATACATGTTTGTGGAATTTGCTGCTGGGTTCATGAGCAATAGTCTGGGGCTGATATCTGATGCCTGTCACATGTTGTTTGATTGTGCTGCTCTTGCAATTGGGCTATATGCTTCATATATTTCTCGCTTGCCTGCAAACAATCAGTATAATTATGGGCGTGGGAGATTTGAGGTTCTTTCGGGATATACTAATGCTGTTTTCCTGGTGTTGGTTGGATTGTTGATAGTTTTGGAGTCGTTTGAGAGGATTTTGGACCCTCAGGAGATATCGACTAGCAGTTTATTAGTTGTTTCAATCGGGGGGCTTCTTGTTAATGTGGTTGGTTTAATCTTCTTTCATGAGGAGCATCATCATGCTCATGGTGGATCAGGATCATGCTCCCACTCCAACCATCACTCGCATTCGCATGACTCTGTTGGGCATAATCATGAAGGTCATGGAAAGCATGAGGAATGTATACCTGTTTACAGTGAAGACCATGAAAAATCATGTTCTGGCCATCATGACCATCATCATGAACACCAACGTGGCAGTTCTGTCAGTTCTGAAGATCACAATTGCGGAAGCAAAGAGTGCCATGATCACCAACATGATCAGCATGACCACCATGGCCATAGTAAGCATGACAGCCACGTTCATAGCCACCCCCATCATCACGGCGGCCATTGTCACGACCATGACCAACATGATCATGCCCACCAACATCATCACCATGACCATGCCCACCAGCACGAACATCATGACCATGCCCACCAGCACGAACACCATGACCATGCTCACCAGCACGAACACCATGACCATGCTCACCAGCACGAACACCATGACCACGCCCACACTCATGGAAGCTTACCCCATCAAGTGGCAGAATCTCACATTCAAGAAGCAGGTTTCCATAGCCATAAACAGCCAATTGATGGAGAAAAATCAGCTAAGCATCAACATCGCCACATTGACCACAACATGGAAGGAATATTTTTGCACGTTTTGGCTGACACATTGGGAAGTGTCGGAGTTGTGATATCAACCCTCTTGATTAAGTACAAGGGATGGCTGGTTGCTGATCCTGCCTGCTCGATATTCATTTCCGTCTTGATTATATCTTCGGTTATCCCATTACTTAGAAACTCGGCAGAAATCTTGCTCCAAAGAATTCCCAGAGCACACGAGCAGGATTTGAGAAAAGCTCTTATCGAGGTTAGGAAGATAAGGGGGGTTTCTGGCATTCGGAACTGGCACATATGGAGTTTCACAAACAGCGACGTAGTGGGGACTCTCCATCTCCATGTCTCAACAGAAATCGACAAGGCTGCTGCAAAGGCAAAGGTCTCACACGTACTACACGAAGCTGGAGTCAAGGACTTAACATTGCAGTTGGAATGCGTTGGATCATAGCATTGTAACGTTCGACAACTTTCATCCCTCGACAGAATTGACAGTGACATTGTAGCCCATTTGTTGTGGACTCGATGCGATTGAGGAGCCTGTTGGTAGTTCCAGATGGATTCTCCAGCGCCTCTTTTGCCATCGTTCGGGGGCTTCGTGTGCATCTTGAAGCTGAGAAAAGATTTTGTCCGACATTTTAAAGTTTATGATGCCAAATCTATCTCTGCTTGAATATGGGCATGCATGTAATTGTGTTTGAACATGCAAAGAAACATGCAAAGGGCGATAGTTTTTTGTTGGGTAGATTGGATATGTACACTTATTTTTGCAGGCAATATAATTTATATTACGACGGAAATTGGAGTGTGAGACTAGAAGTTGTGGTGATCAACAACATCCTTCTCCCAAATAGGACGCTTACGTTTTTTTTTTTCTTAATGGAGATAACTGGCGCAGGTCACGGTTATCTATCTTTTTTCGGAGATCGGAAAGACTCTTAATATTAAGGAAATCATATTTATGAAGGAATTGTTTTCGAATATGTTCGTGCCAATTGCATTCGAGTTCAATTATTTCATTAGGGTTTAGGGTTTCCAAATCAGGCTTTATATGATCATGTTACCCTTACAAGTAATGTGCATGTTGGTTCGAATCCGAGGAAATTTGGACCAAAAAAATAGGATTTTTTTTTAAATTTAATTATTTGTGAGCGAGCACATGTGCTTTCTCTGTTTTTTTGGTCTATCCATGTGCTTTCTAAAAAGTGCTTCCATCTTATATGATCCAAGAGTCTAAAATTTGTATCTAAAATTGTGTAGAAAATGCAAGGTTCTAAAAGGTACTAGTCGGGTAACAGAGTGGTACCTAGACAGTTTTTTTTTTAATTTTACTTAAATTATTATATAACATATAAAATGTTGTCAATTTATATTTAAAAAATACATAATTGTATTGGAATAGAATGACATAAATTATAAAGTATTGAAAACATAGGAACAAGAGTACAATGGGTGTTTATCCAAGTATTTAACAAGTCTCCTACAATTTACTGAATAAATAAAATGCAAAATGAAAAGTTATTTATTTTCTGTCTAAACGAGAGTTGCGACTTAAGCAAGCGCTTAGACGAGCTCCTAGGCAAGTTTAAACATCATTTTTTAATTTCAAACGCCTAAAAATTAATTGAGATGGTAAGGTAACTAACTGTCCAACGTCTAGATAAAGGCCTAGACAGTGCAAATGGAGATTTTAGAACGAGAAAATGTAGTGCCATGACTTTGTCTCCTTTATACTTTTCAAGTACCCAATTTTCTCCGATTATAATATGGGCATGAAAAACCAAAAAGTCAATAGCGTGGAAAAGAAACAACAAGGATCTTCTTCGGATTCTCTTTGTGAGAATTTTGGAAATCTTCTAATCATATTTGTTCATCGTATATCGTGCGGTCAGAATCCGGATAAAATCCTCGTTCCAAAAGAAAAGTCCCATAATCCAACGGATCCGATCGGTAATTTGGTATTTATCACTCGACTAAACCAAGACTGCAAGTACAACAACTGCAACACTGAAAAGTCTCAGCCGCGGGTCCCACCCATCATCAGCAAGCAAACGACTGACTGCAAGTCCGTCTCCTCCTCCTCCCCCTCCCCCTCCCTTCGATCTCATTTCCCCCAAAACAAAACAAACGGGAATGGCTTTCTCGTCGTACATTGGCAGCACCCGCCGCGGCGGCTGGGCCAACTCCATCCTCCCTTCCTCCTCCGCTTCCAACCCCAAATCCAAGCTCACCAGAAAGGCCCGCAGGCGATTACCCCTCCGCGACTTCATCTTCGCAAACTTCTTCGTTATCGGCCTCTCGATCTCCCTCTTCTTCTTCCTTATCGTCTTCCTCCGCTACGGCGTCCCCACACCCCTCTCCTCCCACTTCAAATCCAAATCCCCCGCCCGCTTCTCCAAGCCCCGAAAGCCCGTTTCCCGCAAGAACGTCTCGGCCGCCGACGCCGATGCGGGGGCCACCGTCGACATCACCACCAAGGACCTGTACGACAAGATTGACTTCTCGGATGTGGACGGCGGGCCGTGGAAGCAGGGGTGGCGGGTGAGCTACAAAGGGGACGAGTGGGACTCTGAGAAATTGAAGGTGATCGTGGTGCCCCATTCGCATAACGATCCCGGCTGGAAGCTCACGGTGGAAGAGTACTACGATATGCAATCCAGACATATTCTCGACACCATTGTCGATACGCTTTCGAAGGTGAGCAGAAGATTCAAACTTTCAATTGGGTTTTGCTTTGAGCTTAAATTTTGCTCATTTGGTGTTGAATTTTCTTGTTTTATATGATTAGTGCATTGAGTTCGTATGATCCAGTTAATATATCTGCTAAATGCTAATGCTTTTTCTTGGATTGATTGTTTTAATTATATAAGAACTTGCATTTTGTGTTATAGCAGTAATTGCAGCTGAGAAAAAAAATATAGGCTACGTATAATCTTTGGTTTTGCTTTTCTGCTTTCGAGACTTTCCAAGTTTGTGTGAGATTCAGTTGGGTGGATTTTTCTTGGATGTGTAGGATTCTCGGCGCAAGTTTATATGGGAAGAGATGTCTTATCTGGAAAGATGGTGGAGAGATGCCTCTGATCACAAAAGGGAGTCATTCACCAATTTGGTGAAAAATGGTCAGCTCGAAATTGTTGGAGGTGGCTGGGTAATGAACGATGAGGTAATATTCATATTCATAGGCTTTTTGTTTAACCGCATGTTTGTTTTTACTTGATCATCGACTAGTATTTTATGATATTTCGTTCTCGTCACCACCCCATTGCATCTAGGTACAATTCTCTTTTTTTTTTTTTTTTCCAGTGGTCAGAGTTTACCATATGCTTAGATTACTCCTAGTACATGACGTGATTTTGTAATTAATGCGTTTGTGTTGTTGAAGCTTAATACATTGGTTCCTCTTCTTGATGCAGGCTAATTCACATTATTATGCCATAATTGAGCAGGTAGATTTATCTTCATTTTTAATATTGTTCTTTTTTATGATTTTATGCGTCTCTTTTGCTGCCGAGTTGCTGATTTTATCTTTGGGCAATGGATGTGTCAGATGACAGAAGGAAATATGTGGTTGAACGAAACTGTTGGGGTTATTCCTAAAAATGCTTGGGCAATAGATCCATTTGGATACTCACCTACCATGGCATATCTTCTCCGTCGCATGGGTTTTGAAAATATGCTTATTCAGAGGACCCATTATGAGCTGAAGAAGGAACTTGCACTGCATAAAAATTTGGAGTATGTATGGCGTCAGAGCTGGGATGTGGATGAAACTACCGATATTTTTGTCCACATGATGCCCTTTTATTCTTATGATATTCCACATACTTGTGGTCCAGAGCCTGCTATTTGTTGTCAGTTTGACTTTGCTCGAATGCATGGCTTTGATTATGAACTCTGTCCGTGGAGAGACGATCCAGTAGAGACCAACCAGGGAAATGTTCAGGAGCGGGCACTTATTCTACTAGATCAATATAAGAAGAAATCAACACTGTACAGGACAAATACACTTCTTATTCCTCTTGGAGATGATTTCCGCTACAAAAGCATCGATGAAGCTGAAGCTCAGTTTAGGAACTACCAAATGCTGTTTGATTATATCAATTCTATTCCCAGTTTGAACACAGAGGCCAAGTTTGGAACTCTGGAAGATTACTTTTGGACCCTTCGTGAGGAGGCTGAAAGAATAAATCATTCACTTCCTGGTGAGATTGGTTCCTTTCAGGTTGGGGGTTTTCCTTCTTTGTCAGGTGACTTCTTCACTTATGCCGATAGGCAACATGACTATTGGAGTGGCTATTATGTTTCCAGGCCTTTCTTCAAGGCTGTTGATCGAGTTCTTGAGCAGACAATTCGTACCACAGATATGATGATTGCTTTCCTGCTTGGGTACTGCCAGAAACCACAATGTGAAAAGTTGCCCATGGGGTTCTCCTACAAGTTGGCTGCAGCTAGGAGGAACTTAGCTCTTTTCCAGCATCATGATGGAGTGACTGGTACTGCTAAAGATCATGTGGTCCTGGACTATGGGACTCGGATGCACACATCTTTGCAGGACTTGCAGATTTTCATGTCTAAAGCTATTGAAGTACTGCTCGGAATGCGCCATGAGAAAAATGACAATAACCCGTCTCAGTTTGAGCCAGAACAGGTGAGATCTAAATATGATGTTCAGCCTGTTCATAGAGCAATCATGGCCCGTGAAGGAACTAGACAGTCGGTGGTGTTTTTTAATCCTTTGGAGCAGACAAGAGAAGAGGTTGTGATGGTTATTGTTAACCGTCCAGATGTTACTGTTCTAGACTCAAACTGGACATGTGTTCAAAGCCAAATATCCCCTGAGCTTCAGCATGATAAAAGCAAAACTTTTACTGGAAGGCACCGTGTCTACTGGCAGGCTTCTGTTCCTGCATTGGGGTTGCAAACATATTACATTGCTAATGGGTTTGTTGGATGTGAAAAGGCCAAACCAGCAAAACTAAAATTTTTCTCAAAGTCTGGTTCTTTATCTTGTCCCACTCCATATGCTTGCTCAAAACCAGATGCTGATGTGGCTGAAATCCAGAACAGGAACCAAATACTCACCTTTGATGTGAAGCATGGCTTGCTGCAGAAAATAAGCTATAAGAATGGTTCGCAAAATGTTGCGGGTGAGGAAATAGCTATGTACTCTAGCTCGGGAAGTGGAGCCTACCTATTTAAACCGAAAGGTGATGCCCAGCCTATCATCGAAGAAGGTGGGCAGTTGGTGATCTCTGAGGGCCCTTTGGTGCAGGAAGTTTACTCTTATCCAAGGACTGCATGGGAGAAGAGCCCCATTTCTCATAGCACCCGTATCTACAATGGAGAGAATACTGTACAGGAATTTCTCATTGAGAAGGAGTATCATGTTGAGCTTCTCGGCCAGGAGTTTGATGACAAGGAGTTGATAGTTAGGTATAAAACAGATGTTGATAACAAAAGAATATTCTTTTCTGATTTAAATGGCTTTCAGATGAGCCGGAGAGAAACCTATGATAAAATCCCAGTTCAGGGCAATTATTACCCTATGCCCTCTCTTGCATTCATGCAGGGCTCCAATGGTCAGCGGTTTTCAGTCCATTCCCGGCAGTCGTTGGGTGTCGCAAGTCTTAAAAATGGATGGTTGGAGATTATGCTTGACCGTCGTTTGGTAAGAGATGATGGACGAGGTCTTGGACAAGGAGTGATGGACAACCGTGCTATGAATGTAATCTTCCACATCGTTGTGGAGTCTAACATTTCAGCCACATCAAACCCAGTTTCCAACCCATTGCCCTTGAACCCCTCTCTTCTTTCTCACCGTGTCAGTACTCACCTGAACTATCCGTTGCATGCATTCATTGACAAGAAGCCAGAGGAGGTAACAGTGCAGCCACCCCCAAGATCTTTCTCCCCCTTAGCCGCTTCCTTACCATGTGATCTGCATATTGTAAGTTTTAAGGTTCCCCAACCTCTAAAATACACTCAGCCACCTCTCGGAGATTCTAGGTTTGCGCTAATTTTACAGAGACAGAACTGGGACTCTTCATATTGTCGGAAGGGCAGATCAGGGTGCACCAGATTTGCTGATGAGACTGTGAATCTCTTTTACATGTTCAAAGACCTTGCGGTATTTAATGCAAGAGCTACTTCCTTAAATCTTTTACATGAGGACATGGATATGCTTGGGTATACTGATCAATTTGGAGATGTTGCTCAAGACGGACACGTTCTTATGTCTCCAATGGAAATACAGGCTTACAAGTTGGAATTGCGGCCGCACAAATGAATGTACTAACAGCAGATTTTCCTACTATATTCTCATGGTTGCTTTTTCAGCAGGGTTCATGGCTAAACGCTATAATGCGTCCTTATCTCTCCCGTGGAAATGCAGGCTTACAAGTTCAAGTTACGACCACACGGATGAAGGTACTGGTGACTTGATTTCATTTCTCCATTCTCATGGATGCTTCTTCAATGGGGTTAGTAGCATATGACAATGGTTTCTCATATCCCACTATCAACATGATCAAAGTGGGAACCATATATACGCTGCTACTTCAATACATGTTGCCAAGTAAGTGCAAAGACAATTCGTACGAGTAGCGATACAGTCAAAGCAACCATCCATGGTTGCCCTTGCGAGCAAGTCGATTGATAGACTTGCCCTTGGGATTCTTTTTGTTGTAAAACTGCTGCTAACAATTATGTATGCGATTAGTATTTGTGTTCAAAATGATAGTGAGGTTAATGGTGATGTTTGGATTTTGTATTTTGCTTGTAATGGTTCACATGATAGAGGGCTATTTTTGAAGTGACCAACTTTTGTCCAAGCACTTCCATCCAAGAGATTCCTGGGTTTGATCACTCGTGCCATGTCAGTTGTCCGTCCAAAGAGAACTTCTTTGGTTCAAGCGCCATGTAGAGCTAGGGATGGGCAAAATACCTATGGGTATGGGTAACCGCGGTTACCCGCCCATTTAAAGTTGACGGTTATGGTTATGGGTAACCGTTTAGACAAATAAACGGTTATGGGTATAACTGTTTATCCATGAAATTTAAATGGGCGGTTATATGTATTATCCGCGGTTATAACGGGTATCCATCGGTTATGGGTAATATTCGTGGTTATAACGGGTATCTATTTACCCATTTAATTTAATATATGTAAAATTAAAAACCTTCAGAGAACTCACAACTCCGTCACTCTCTCTCTCCGCCTCTCGACTTCGACTCGACCTCACCTCGGCGACCTCGCTCAGACAACCTCACCACCCTCCTCGACCTTACCTCAGACAACCTCCTCACCTCAGAATTTGGCTACACTCACATCACACAGACCCTCTGATCTCTCGCTCGACTTCTCATCCCTCAGACCTTGACTGTGTCGAAGAGCCTTCCTTCACGGCACAGAGGCAAAGCTATGGCCATCGGTGCCACTCACATCTCTGATTTCTCTCCCTTGACTTCTTCATCCAGATTTCAGGGCACTGTACACCGATTATCCCCTAAATCAGGTAAATTTTGGAATTAATTTAGGGTTTGTGAAATCTAGACTTAATTAGGCATTGTTCTTGATTTTATTAAAAATTTGCATTGTTCTTGATTTTATTAAAAATGTTGGTTGATTGAGGATACTTGCTCTAAAAATCAACCAACATTTTTAATAAAATCAAGAACAATGCAAATTTTTAATAAAATCAAGAACAATGGCTAATCAAGACTAGATTTCACAAACCCTAATTTAAATTTCACAAACCCTAAATTAATTCCAAAATTTACCTGATTTGGGGGATAATCGGTGTACAGTGCCCTGAAATCTGGATGAAGCAATCAAGGGAGAGAAATCAGAGAGGTGAGCGGCTCCGGTGGCCATAACTATGCATCTGTGACGTGAAGGAATGCTCTTAGACACAGTCAAGGTCTTGAGGGATGAGAAGTCGAGAGAGAGATCAGAGGGTCTGTGTGATGTGGGTGTGGCCGGATTCTGAGGTGAGGAGGTTGTCTAAGGTGAGGTCGAGGAGGGTGGTGAGGTTGTCTGAGCGAGGTCGAGTCAAAGTCGAGAGGCGGAGAGAGAGAGTGACAGAGTTGTAAGTTCTCTGAGGGTTTTTAATTTTACATATATTAAATTAAATGGGTAAATGGATACCCGTTATAACCGCGAATATTACCCATAACCGATAGATACCCGTTATAACCGCGGATAATACCCATAACCGCCCATTTAAATTTCATGGATAAACGGTTATACACATAACCGTTTATTTGTCTATACGATTATACACATAACCGTTTATTTGTCTAAACGGTTACCCATAACCATAACCGTTAACTTTAAATGGGCAGGTAACCGCGGTTACCCATAACCATGGGTATTTTCCCCATCCCTAATCCCGAATCAGTTATCCTACGCCCGGATTATATATCAAAGCCGACGCGCCCAAATATCGCTAAAAACACGCACGCACGCGCTCTGAGCTGCTGAAGCCTGAAATTTAGCGACTCTCTCTCCTCTCTCTTAAAACGATAAGCTCTTTCTCAACTGAAGAAATTTTGGTTCTCCGATCAGAGACCTCCGCCGCGTCCTCTCTCTCACTCTCTTCCTCCCAGAGGTCAGTCGCTCCTCCGCCGTGGTCCTTTATTTATATTCCGATGTTAAATCAGTTCAATTTTCTGGCTCGATATTTTCAGATCTATCGCACTTTATTTCTAGATCTTCCCTTACAGAGCTTCTGAAATCATAATTTCTGGAATTAATTTATTTTTTGCTGCTATTAAACTTAAATGGCGATTGATTTTGGATTATAAGATATGAAAATTTAATTATATGGGTTTTTATAGTGAATTTTTTTTTTTTATGTGAATGTATTTATTTCAATATCTTGTTGTTCTTGTTGTTTGTGAGATAAATTGCCTATAGAAATTATCTGAATTGCAATGATTTGGGAATTTAGTTACAGAAATTTAGACTTGAATTTTGATATGCAAAACATTGTAATCCAGAGGAAGCATAAAGGGGACAAGTTCAGGAAATTGAAGGGAAGGTGATTTGGGGACATTTTTGGCACGAGCATATAAATCGGTAACGATGCCTGCCCAGAAGATCGAAACGGGTCACCAGGACACCGTCCACGATGTAGCCATGGATTACTATGGAAAGCGTCTAGCAACAGCTTCGTCTGATGCCACCATTAAGATAATTGGTGTTGGAAACGCTTCACAGCACCTTGCTACATTGTCAGCTCATAGAGGCCCTGTTTGGGAGGTAGCTTGGGCGCATCCCAAGTTCGGGTCGATTCTTGCTTCTTGTTCATATGATGGGCAGGTGATCATTTGGAAGGAGGGAAATCCCAATGAGTGGCAACAGGCTCATGTTTTTAACGACCACAAGTCATCGGTAAATTCCATTGCTTGGGCACCTCATGAACTTGGTCTGAGCTTAGCTTGCGGTTCTTCTGATGGGAATATTTCGGTTTTCACTGCCAGGGCCGATGGTGGTTGGGACACCACTAAGATAGATCAAGCCCACCCTATTGGAGTAACCTCAGTTTCATGGGCACCATCGATGGCTCCTGGTGCTCTAGTTGGATCTGGTGTGCTTGATCCAGTTCATAAGCTGGCATCCGGTGGGTGTGATAATACTGTGAAGGTGTGGAAGCTGTACAATGGGATCTGGAAGATGGACTGCTTCCCTGCCCTTCAAATGCACAGCGATTGGGTGAGAGATGTAGCATGGGCACCCAACTTGGGACTTCCAAAGTCCACAATCGCAAGTGCTTCACAGGACGGAACAGTGGTGATTTGGACTGTGGCCAAGGAAGGTGAGCAATGGGAGGGGAAGGTTTTGAAGGATTTTAAGACCCCGGTCTGGAGGGTTTCATGGTCTCTAACCGGAAACTTGCTGGCTGTGGCTGATGGAAATAACAATGTAACATTGTGGAAAGAATCTGTCGACGGTGAGTGGCAACAAGTAAGCACAGTTGAGCCATAGGTTTTGTATTTCCTACTTCCAATTACTGTGTTTTAATATCATCATGAACTAGATTGCTAGCGTCTTAGAAAAGGTTTATCTTGGTTTTCCTTTACTTTCCCTGTTAGGGGTTTATTGAATTGTTTTCGCTTATTGTGGGATGAAGATTCAGATTTTATATTGTAATCAGTTGGAGTTGGATCGTATGTGTTTTCCATCCTTGTGTATATGTTTCTGATTTATTTTTTGCTGGTGAAATGGTAATAGTCATAAGTTGCACTTCTCGTTGGTTTTTCTTTTAGACCTTCGTACTAGTCGTTGGTTTTCACTTTGGCAGAAATGCTCAAAGTTGTGACCAAATTCTGATATCTTTGCCTATGTTGTCGAAAACTCAATTCTTTTGCCCACCTGCATAGCTAGATTTTTGTTAGTCTGGGAGTTCAAAACGGAACAGTTGGTCATCGTTTACTGCCGCTGGCTGGAAATTGATGAAGCGGGGAGCGTTAGCAGAACTGGCTGACTTTCGATTTCCTGTTTTGTTGAAACTTAAAGGACCTACCATCGATTCTTCAGTCTTTGTTCTCTTCCAAAATTACTTATGCTGCTGTTAAGTTGGTGATCTTTGCTCGTACCAAACCCAGGCACAATACTCAAAACCCAAAAGAGAGCTCTGCATGAAAAGACCTTTCTGCGCACCAAGATCACTCTATGAACGGCCGTGTCTGCTTGCCCGCGGAGCTCACATTTCGAATTCGAATTCCCGGGTTTTCTCAGAACCGAGATTTACAGGTAGTGAAGCAGAAATCTCGTGAGGATCAGGCTGTTGTTATCGCCGGTCAGCTCCCGGACGGCGAGGAAAATTGCAAAACATGTTGTCGCGGTGGAGGATCCCAGAAGGTAGCGTGTAATAGACCGGTTCCATTTGTGATTATACAAGTTGAGGGAAGGATTTTTTTCCGAGTGTTTCTCCCTTGTATAGTGACATGTGTATAATGACATGCGTATGTGCAGTACTCCGAGCACATTGAAAAATCTCTCATTTTCGGGTTCACGGACGTCGTTTGGGGTTTAAAAAACGTGTAAGAATGGTTGTTGGCCTAATCTTCACCTTTGAATTAGCCTGGATATGTTTTTAATGTGGGAGAGAAATAGGAAGAGAGAGAATCTAGATCCATATTAATTTTGCGACTAAATGATTCTTAATAAAAACACAAGAAACTCCAGATGACACTGGCATTGGCATTTGTTAGTAGGAGTAGGATTCTCTCTCATCTTATTCTCATTTTCTTTCGTGTTCTCGTCTCACATTTTACTTTTTGTCATTTTGTCTCTATAAAAAAATTAATATAAGATGTTGACGTAACTTAATAAACATGTCTGATATGAGAAAAAACACGTATACAAATGCTTAGATCTCGTCAAACGTCACACGTTCCTCACAAAAACATGAGATGTCATGTACATTGATCTCACTTGAGTCTACATTCGTTCTATTTGATGTGAGTATTATATTAATAAGATAAAGACAATAACGAAGCTTAAACTGGTTTGAGAGTTGCATAAACAAACGCAGTGTGTTCCACAACTTACGTTTTTTTCAAGTAAAAATATACAAAGAAGAAGGAAAAAAAAAAAAAAAAGGAGAAAAGGAAGTAGTAACCAAAATCATTTTCTCCTCTACTTTCCTAACTAGATACTTGGTCCAATCGCAAATTGCCAACTCACTCGATTATATTAATTGCAATTTCTTAATTTCATGTTGCAAATAGTAATTAAATTTTATTGGCTTTTTATCCAAACTCACCTCTAAGATTGGTATAACTCCTCACTTTAGTTCCTGAAATTTAAAACCGATAAAAGTGACCACTGAATTGTCTACCATCAGTCATTTTGTAAAAAATCTCAGTTAAATTGAGGCTATTTTTGTCAATTCAACCCCTCCACTTGAACTAGTGGTTTCTCTAATTTAACGGAGATTTTTTACAAAAATAACTAAATGATTGCTGGTACATAATCTCAAAAACCAATTATATCGATTTTTAAATCTCAAACACCAAAGTTGCTAAAAAGCCAATTTTATTTTATTGGAAATTAATACACAAAAATCCAACAACAAAATTGTACTCGTTTTCAGTCGGTACTTGTCTAACTAATATTCTCCTGTGGCCCTGTCCACCCAAAGCGTTTGGTCGAGTGGTGAATCTGTAATTTGACTCAAAACGCAGGTCAATCTCCTCGCGCAAATTACAAAAGCAAACAAAACTGAAACGGCGAAGATAAAAGATTCCCAGGACGCGCAAGCCACAAGACAGTGAGAGAGGCCAAGAGCGCTTCCAACAAATAACCAGTTCGTCCATGGCGGCGACAGCTCGCGCCGTCATTCTCTCCCGCTTCACCGACCTGTCTCTCAAGCCTTCCCAGCCGCCGCCCCCGATTTCCCGCCACCTTCTCGTCCGCCCCTTACTCCCCTCCTCCTTCCGGCGGCGTCGTTTGTCCGCCAGCTCGACTTCCGCCGTCCGATGCCTCATGTCCGGCGTCGACGGAGGCGGCGTGCCGGACGAGTTCGTCTCGACTCGGAAGTCCGGCTTCGACCGCGGTTTCTCCGTGATTGCCAACATGCTCAAGAAAATTGAGCCCCTCGACACCTCCGTTATCTCCAAGGGCGTTACGGATTCCGCCAGGGACTCCATGAAGCAGACCATTTCTACTATGCTGGGGTTGCTCCCGTCCTATCAGTTCTCCGTCACCGTTAGGGTTTCCAAAGCCCCTCTCCATCGCCTCCTCACATCCTCGATAATCACCGGGTAATAATTCACATTTCTAACCCCGTTCTTCAAATTTCAGTAAATTCAGTGCGTAATTGTATTAATTAGAGTAAAATTGTTTTGGGATTGATCTTATCAATTAGATATACACTGTGGAACGCGGAGTATCGGATATCGTTGATGAGGAATTTCGACAAATCCACGGAGAATTCTGTGCCGTTGGATCGGTCGGAGATCGATGGGGTGTCGGATAGGGTGGAGAGTGAGGAAAGGGATGATGGACATGGTATCGGGGTGAGTAGTGAACTCTTGGATTCAGCAACTCCCCATGTTTTTGGCGATTTGCCTCCGGAGGCTTTGAATTGTATCCAGAGGTTGGAATCAGAATTGACAAATGTGAAGGAGGTGAGCATTTGCTCTGTGAATTTTCCGTCTTGTTCATTTCCACAATTACCGGTGCTGTTCTTTGAATTGCGCCTAAAATAGTCGAAAATTCTAGTTTGGACAGCTTGTTCTTTGGTTTTGAAAGCAAGATCAAAGCTTGTTTTGTATGGTTTACAATCTTCCAAGTTTTAGTTTATGACGTGTCTTGTATCGATCTTAAATACGAAGGTGGAAAATCAACCCATCGGGTTGTTAATGGGTAACCATTAAGACCCGTTTAGTTTGATTTCACTGTAATATGGTGGTGAGATTGGTAGTGTTGATGATGGTGTAATACCTTATTATGGTGACAATGGTGTAATGATGCTCAAGTTTTGTGCTTTTGAGCTTAATTCGATGTTGAAGTTAAATGCTTGAAGGATTGTGCATTGTTTTAAGCAGAATGTGGGAATGACATACTTTGCTTTTTTCAGCAACTGAAGGCGCTAAAGCAGGAAAATATGCAATTAGAATATGGCAGAGGACCTAGGAACGATTTATTGGAGTATCTACGGTCTCTAGATTCTGATATGGTAATTATCTTACTCTGCGATGGAGTTGCAATTTTTACGAGTCCCATCTTTTCTGATGATGGTGTGATGATTTGTTTTAACAGGTGACTGAACTATCTCGACCGTCATCATTTGAGGTGGAGGAAATTATACACCAGCTTGTTCAAAATGTATTGCAGCGATTCTTCAAGGACAGTACTTCCTCAGACTTGGTGGAAGATTTGGTGACAGGGGATAGTGAGAATGGCCTAGATGCTGATGGCGAACGTGACACCATAGGAACTTCACGAGATTACCTAGCGAAGATGCTTTTCTGGTTAGACTCCTGTCATAGTCGTTAAACGCCTTGTTTTTCTTGCTTGTCCAAATTTGCTTTGCATTAAGTCACTTCCGGGATCCATCCCTGTGATCACGTAGTGTACACGTAGAGTCGTAGAGGCAAATAAATACGCCAGACTTTTTATGATATCTTACTAGCTGAACCGATTCCTTTAGCGATTGAAATCTGAAGGTTCGTATATTTCTTGTGGCAGGTGTATGTTGTTAGGTCATCATTTAAGAGGGTTGGAGAACCGATTGCATTTGAGTTGCGTTGTTGGATTATTGTGAAGAGAGGAAAGTGGGAGGCGTGTACATCCTTCATGTTCGTCTATATCAATCTTTATTCTTCTTCAAGTTCATCTGTATTATTCTTCTTCGTTTTACGGAATACCGCAATAATTACGGTTCTTCCGACCTCTTTCATCGTGACGATGAAAGAGGATTCGTGATCTCCATAAGTTAACCTATCGTACACATTTGGAATTGTATTCGATTTTACAAGTGTATATAGATGAAAAAAATTAGCAACCGACACTCCTGCCGGCATAGCCAAATTCTTCTTGATGCCATTATTTCTTGACAATTCAGACATCCGCACTACTCATTTTAAATTCATCTTATAGAAACCAAGGATTCGGATCTCTCTCTCTTCTCAACTGCTCGAACCTCTAGATCCTTAAGCTTTGTAGACAGAGATGATCTTGACTTGTCACATATAATGATTACTTCTGAGTTTTATATTTCTACCCAACCAGGATGTTCCTGGACAAACACATCAGAGAAATAGGAAAGCGATCATCTCTTGATCATTTTCACCTAATCCTTCTTATCAAACAATTTGGGCCTTTAAAATTTGAATCAACGGTTAAAGTTATTATAACTTATAGAGTGAGCCTGTATTTTTAGCCGTTAAATCAAATTTAAGGGTCTGAATTGTTTGATGAGAATGATTAGGTGAAAGGGATTTAGAGAGATCTAGAGAAATAGACAAAAATAATTTAAGACCAACTTGGGAAAAAAAATTTAATTAAATTGGCTTAATTGGAACAATATGTTCCAAACTCTTCACTCTGTTCAAATCTCCCTCCCTATTTACATCCGGTAAAAATAATATTTCCTCCTATGTATCAACGAATTTCTGTAAAAAAAATCATCAAACAAATAATCCTGTGCTAATTAATGCTACAACATCAAAAATTGTTGATGGTGGTGATGTTGAAGAAGATGCAGATCTTGAAGCTGACTTTGATGGTGTTTGTAGAGATCGTAAGGGGCCCACAGAAGATCGACAGGGCAAGGCATTCCCAAATCCAGCCGCGTCCATGGCTTCCCTCTCCCGCTCCAATGCAGCAAACTCACCGGACCCGGATGCAAAGACCTGCAACTGTTCATCAAATTATCGCCGCCGAGGCCGTGCTGGTTCCACCGGTGGTGAATCGCCTCCACGTCGCAGCCGAACACCAGCAGAAACGGCGGAAGAGAACCCAGCTCGTAAATCCTCCTCTCCTTCTGAATCTCCATCCAAGTCTCGATCTTTCTCGTGAACCCTCCGGCTCTCCATCTCGCCAAGTCGATCACCATCACGCCGGTGTTGAAATAGCACGGGCGCTTTCGGTCGAACACCTTGGAGAGCTCGGAATCTTTCCAGAATTCGTCGGAGAAATACTTGGTGAAATTCGCGTGGCAGTACTCCGGAGCTCCGATCACTCTCGACCCGGATAAGGTAATCTCCCATAACTTCTGGATATCGTCGACAACAACGACGTCGGAGTCGAGATAAATCACGCGCTCGACGCAGGGGTCGAGCAAATCAGCCAAGTAGCTCCGCGCGTAGTTCAATGGGTTCTCGAGAGCTCGTCGAATCGAAGACGAAATCAGATGACTCACCAAGCTCTCTCTGAACACATAGACTCGGAAATTAAGCGACGGAAAAGTCGATTTCAGAATGCGGGAGAGGTGGTGGGAATCGACGGCGCTGGAGTCGGAGGCGACGAAGTGGAAGAATGTGTTTTCCGGGCAGGAAGCGTGCTTGAAAACAGAGTGGACGGCGGCAATGGTGCCGCGCAAGTACTCGGAATCGATCGTCATCGCGACGTGGACGAGGGAGGGATCGCAAACCTCCTTTCCTGCTCTGTCGTTGGAGCCCAGAAGAGCAGGGCAGCTGATTCCGTTCGTGTATTCCGGCGCTTCTGAGAAATCCATGTTGAATCCTTTTTCCTTTCCGGTTTGCGGGTCCGGGAATGATCGGATTGCGGCTGCCGGAATGAGAACGAGGGAGAGGAGGAGGAGGAGAGAAATGGGTTTAAGGAGAAGCATCGTCGGGGAATGGAGATGGAGAGGAGGAGAGGGAGGAGTATTTGTAAGTGAAATGGTCAAAGAAAAAGGCAAGACGGAGAAAACACGTCTTTTTGGTACTAGTATTTTGTGGGGGTGTAGCAGAAAACGCGTCTGTAATATTTGGGTGCTTTGCGGAAATTGCAAGAGTATTTGGGGCCAAAATAAAAAATTACACTAACAGTCCCGCAGGTTAGTTGAATTTTCAGTTTTGTTCTGATAGTTTGTTTTTCTTTCGTCTTAATCCTTGTAAGTTCGTTTCGTTAGTATCGTTCCAATCTTGCAATGAGGCCGAATTTCTTTCGGTATAAGAGCATCTTCAATGTGATTCTCTATTTAGGGACTCTAATAAGGACTCCGATCACTTTGAGAACTTATTTAGGGGCTTTAAGATAATATTCGGGTCCTTACATAAATATTGTTTGCAATAGGAGGATCTTATAGTATAATCTCTACATGTATGAACTAAAATATTAAAAAAATCATTGTTTATTTTGTTGAAGTATTGTGGTCGTTGATTAAAACCAAAAAGCTATCTCTACATTGGTTTCCCAACGGTTACAAAAAAGGGAAGTTGCAGGAATGGGTGGGTTCAAAAAAAAAGAAAAAAAAACATAAAAGAGAAGTTGTTATGCAGCATTCCCACGTGGGTGGAATTTTTTCCTACTTAACAATGGATCTACTCTTTGAATTCCTATATACAGTCCTCATATTTAAGGCTTTTGTTAAGGTATTCGGCGAGTCCTTATATTAAGATATTTTGAGGATTTTTATTCCGACTCAGTAGAAGCCTTTTGTTTCTATATTTAAGGACTAAACGGGTATAGGGTCCTATTAGAGATGCTCTAAGTTTTATAAATGAGAAGATGTGCACATGATAGATAGGGGAAAAAAATTTAAACTTTTAGCGGCGAACTAAGGGTTCACTTGGGATCCCTTCCCCAATTACTAATCAAACACGAGCCCTAACTCGGGCGCATTCTTCCTTTTGCTTATTAGCCTACGGGGTATTAGAAGTAGTTTTTAAATATTGTTCGCCTTGTAAGTTTTTACTCGTTGTGCTTATGTAGGACTTGGAAGTGCTACTTTAAAAAACATTAGGCTAAAAAGCAAGTTTAAGACCGATAAGCTCTTTCAACTGATACTGCTAAACAAATTCGTAAGCGTTTTTGGGTGCTAGAAACCACTTTTAGACTATGTGAAAGCAATAACAAACGTGTCTGAATTAAAAATAAAAAAGATCTAGATGGACGAAAGTGCAAAAAAAACAAGTGTAAAGAAAAAGGTGAAATTTCAGGTAAATTGAGAGGACTGTTATGCAATTTAACATATTTGGTTTGGTGCAGAGGGAACTTTCTTGCTGCTTTCGGGTTGTTTGAATATTATTTTAATATGGTTTCCCATTGGAGGTTCGGTTCTGTCCAGCTGATGAAGCCATGTGGCCATGTGCTTTGAACAGCTTGGAATATCATTAATATTGACCACATGCCATGAACGTTCCTTTTTTTAAACCAAAATAATTAGAGTAACGCGAGAGAAATTAAATTCGTTGATAAAATTTGGTAACGACATGAAAGTAGATAATTTGATTATTATTTAAGCGTTGATAAACGCGTTCATTTCTTATCAGTGACATATCATTTAGTCTCATTTTAAAGAAGAGAAGAAAACTCTTTCAAAGTTAGACTATTTATAGATTTTTCACTACTCAGAGTTTAATATCACTTTATGTGCCAAACATTATAAAAAAATTATACAAAAAATAAGAGTTGTCAGAAAGTTCATAAAGAGTCTCACTTATCAGAGAGTCTCCTTAGCATTTCTCTTTAATGAAATATTTTTGTTTACCATCCTAAAGTGATTAGTCATGTTCACCAGCCTATTTATGACTGTTAAATGATTACCATCCTAAAGTGATTAGTCATGCTCACCGCCCTATTTAGAACTGTTCGATGAGTTTAAATTTTGAATTATGTGTAGTAAATAAACACAAATCTCTAACCTTAAACTCAACCAACAATAATAAATAGGGTGTGAATATTATCTTGAGTGCGGTGAGCAAAATACATCCTCTTTTTAAAATGAAAAAAAAAGTAAAGAGAGTCAAGAATCGTTCTGTTTGTGGGCTTGTATCTCCTTTTAATATGACATTCATTATTAGTACGAGAAGTTATTCTTCGATCTCTGTCATTTGTACCATAACGTGTACAAATTCGTATTTAAAAAATAAATATTTATGGTAAAGTTATTAACAAATAATTGACTAGCTTTGAAACCAAGATTTGTCACAGCCAATATATCATTTTTTATTGAATTAAAAACTATATTAGTGTCAAAAATGAAGAAAAAAAAACAAAATAATAAACCAACTTGACTTCTTAAATTTCCAAGATGTTAACAAATCACGTGGACAGATGAGGAGAAAACGGCGGCCACCTGGCTGTCGTCACCACAATGCCTTAGTTAGCACCATACATCCCATCTGGCAGGTCCACATTACATATTGAATAATTCAATCGAATTTTGACACGCAAAAATTGGAAATTCTAGAATGTACCCGTTGGAACCTTCTCTAAGAATTCGTCGTCTATAGATTCTGAGGCATGCTATGAGTCGGTTCATACTAAACAAACACACGAATTTATCTTGATGCCACAATAATGATATTTCGAGACAAACATATGTGGTACACAGCACTGCGTAATTGGGTTGAGAAAACTGCCATAGAGGCATCCTAGGTGCAGGGAATGTCTACTCCCAGGAAACTTGAAATGTGTTTGCAAGCCAGGATGACAAAGATTGACTGTAATGAAACGTTGTTTAGGAGGAGAGAGATCTTTCGGGAACATGCCATTGTGTTATTAGTCTAGAACGTTAGTGACATTCAGATAAGTGTATGCAAGTCCTTCCCGTCTTTAAGGGCATCAATTTGTGTCACAAAGTGTTGCTCGCTATAGGCATGGTGGGTTCAAGTTCACTTTCACATAAGCCAAATGGGTAGTGATTTTCACTTTTTTACCTCTCACATATTCTTCTTAATTTTGTTCGTTAATCTTCTTCAATGCATTTGATCTAACGGCCATAAATTGAAAAGAGTGTCCGAAAGATAAAAATGAATGTGTGAATAGCATCGCCCTTAAAAATTATTGAAGCTACCAAATGGAAAGTCAAAAGATCATAAAAGAAGGGCATTCTAAAATTCTCCCCTTGTTATAAGAGTTTTTTTAAATTCAATTTGAAATATATATTTTTTTAAGCTCTTTGAAACAAATTAATTAATTGTTGATATTTAAACGAGCGAAGGGCAATTCAGTAATTAACGGCTGCAACTTCTTGTTACCGCTGACGGAGCTCAAGCCACAAGTGGCGTGAGAAAGTCGACAACGCGCCATGCAGAAAGTGGATCCCAATCGAGGAGTCCGTTACACTTCCACATCGGAGAACCACGTGACGGCCCGTTATCTATGCTAGCCGGATTCAACCCGCTCCGGCCCACTTTCCGAGCAAGCTAATCCAGTTCTGTGGGCCCCGGCCCGTTCTAGCTTTGTAACTTAGATTCAGCGTTCACTTCTTCCTTCTTGGTCTTGAATCTCTCTTTAACTTTTTTCGATCCATTCTCCACGCGTTAAGAAAATGATTTCCGCACATTACTTTTCTTCGTCTCTCACACCGTTTATTTCCGTCCTATATAATTGAATCCGAAAATAAACGGAGTTGTACGATGGAGAAAATACGGGTGCGCAAATTATGCCTATCCCGGAACAGCGTATACAGAACAGAAGCATCAAAATACCACATGCGAGATCAATTTTCCAGAGAAAAAAGAGTTCTTGACGAAGAACGCAAACAGTTGTAAACTATTACAGATAGATATCTTATAACACTACTTTACACTGAAATTTAAAGAATCTGTTCTATAAAACTGACATAATCTTACAGCGGAAAAAGAATAATGATGCAGTAATGCCTGCAAAATGCTGGTATGAGACCGCAAAGAAAGCTCGGGATTTGTTAAAACACGCGTGCTTTTCTGCTATTTGATCAATTTGTTACACTAAGTGTGCTTATGGAAGTGGGGAAGAAAATATCCTATCTATGACAAGGATCAAGAACTATAACTTAAAATACCTTATCTACGAAATTATCATACACCAACCTTGTATACACAACAATGGCTCCTAGGCCGATCTTCTGACCCGAACATGCTCTACGTGTCCAGGACCGCCATCATCCTTCTCCAGTCTCAGAAATCGAGTAGATGACTCCTATTGCAAGAAAGCATTGGTTACTCTTGTTCTCAAAACTTGGGGCAGTGGAATATATACGGAAAAAGGGCGTATCAAGAGTTTTCAAAAAGTTTATCTCGTGTGTACCTTTAGCTTCCCAATCTCAAAGGAATTTCCTTCTAAGCTATGACGAGACTGATAAGAATTTGTGGAACCGCTGTACTCTCGTCTGATCACAATACAGTGATCTGGCCCCAGATGTTCTCCTTTTCCTTCTCATACGGAAGAAGTAATCTTCTGTGTCAAGAACGTAAGAGATCTGCCACATGATACTTTGATGAATAAAACTCCGTGGACCAAAAATGCATATATAATATATATGGCTAGTATTTCTCCAGCTTCCAGCTGTGCTTATATTGTAAATAAGGTAAAACTGATGGCATGCCGAAGATAAGAAATACATACGAGGGCGAGATACCTTGGATGAGTTGCAAGCTATCTTGCACTCCAAACCATTGACTAACTGAACACCGTCCATGGCCCTGCAAAAGGCAGAGGATTCATCTTGCCCTGCATATTTGCGCTTGTTTCTGCAAAAACGGATTGAATCAGCAAGTTAGCTATTAACTAACATAAACATTCTGGAAACTTTTGGCTCATAATATACCACAAGGAAACCTGAGTTGCTGTATACGACTAATCTAAACTACCTCTTAGCAAAAACCCTCTTTGTCAACCAAAATAGGGTGAAAAGACAATTTAGTCTTCTATCACAAAATAAAATCATGAGTAATGTAATTTCGAACAAAACAAATTTTGCTGTTTTTTTCCCTTCCCTTTCCCATATGTCATCACAACATATCTCTAATTTAAAATTTTAACAATTTAAGCCTCTTCTACGCTCTCTCTCTCTCCCTCTTTTCTCTCATACTTCTCTCTCCCGTATAATTTTATTCCTTTTAAATATTTTATATTTACACACAGTGTGCAGGCTTCATCTAATTATTAATATATCATAACATTGTGAGAGGATTTACACATAACTTTTCTTGCCAAAAGAAAGGAAGGAACTAAATCCATCGAATGATCCCGTATTTCAGTGTCTATCATGTTTCTTCAGAGAAGTATAGCAATTCTAGCACTTTTAACATTTATTTAATTCTTATAGCCTCGGTATGGGCACAGAAAGATGTCCTAAACCATGTAAGGTGCCAGTGCTCACTTACAGTGTGAACCTAGAGTCTTACTGTTACCCTCTAATGTAATGTAAAATCCGAAGAGTGCATTGTCACCTCTGAAGGGTAATCCCATGCGGCTCCTTTTTCCCAGGAAAAACCGGCAGAAATTCATTGTGCAGATAGGATGCAAAATTAGGTTCCATAGAAACTGCAAACACCTCGGGCTTTTCACTCACACTGTCCATCAGCTGGATGGACAGTCGGGAGGGCGCAGAGGACTGCACAAACAAAATTAAAAATAAGAAAGTATATTAAAAAAGGTAGGTTATGGTCAAATAAATGGGCAAGTGTCAAAGAACTTACAAACTCCAATCTGTAAATATTCTCATCATGAATGAGGACACGTGAGTTTTCATGGTAAACAGAATCAATTAACTTCCCAGTTTTCCGGGACTTTTCATATTCATATAATTGAAGCAGCTTATTGTCAGTCTCATCACTTGCAACAGTTTGAAGCTGCATAAATAACCACTAATCAGAACCTTGGCAGAAAAAGCAAACACATAGAAAAATTCGTTTTTTTTTTGTTAAAAGTACAGAATTTCTAGTGAGCAAACCTGTTTGACGAATTTATATATTAATTTGTCCAAGGTGAATAATATATATGACTGGTTTCCAATAATAGCTCGGCATTCATCCTCAAATTTTGCGTTATCAACAGATCCATCAAGCAAATTGTATAGAGCACTCATAAATCTGCATAACAGATGAATAAATATAGTGCATGTGATTAAAATTGCTTTGAACAGTTGCCACAGTTCTGATCTATTATCTATACAAAAGAGTAAATGGCCAGAAAAATACCTGTCATACAGATCCGGAGAGCTGCCATCCTTTGAAGTTCTCCATTTCATTTCTGCACCTGTGGAACTTGTTTTTGCCGATAAAATCCTTTCATATAGAATCTGCAAATTCAAATAAGTCAAGCTTATATCTGGTAGAAAATAAAGACATAAACAAACTCCAAAAATTAATGAAAAGGTCTCTTACTTGATGAAGCCTATAAAGCACATAGAAATTATCATTCCCATAGAAAACACGAGAGTCTTTCCTTTCTTCAAGTAAAGAACCTGGTACATGCTTCGCAAGAGGTTTCACAGATAAAAGAAAACATTCGAACAACGGCGAACACATTCCATCTCCTCCATCAAGATGTCCATCAGCCATCCCTTCAGCCTCACCTTCGCTCTCAGCCTTACCATCAATGTCATCTTGTTCAGCATCTTCATCATCACCTTGCTCTTCTCGGGAACATTCATCACCAGCTGTCTCACTGCCAGAGACATCTTCACCAGCCTCAGAAACATTTTCACTGTTTTCATCATCTGCATCTGCATCATTGTCTCCAGCTTCCCGACCACTAATGTCTTCCCTATTCCCAGACTGAAACGGTCTACTTTCAATACTGCGGTTTGCCTTAGGCATAGCTTGGACCCCAGCATCTCCAGGGACAACAAAGTTATCCTCCCCAAAGTCAGCAATTGGTGATAATTCCCCCTCTTCCTTTTCAATTTTGGAGGGCCCAAGAGACTCTTCATGATGACTTTTAACTTTAGTGCTTTCTGGAAATACTCCATTAGCAATTAAAGCAGGTTTTGCAATATCAGCACCCTGAAGCACCAAACAGTATATCAGTAAGTGTTGCCAAAACCATATGATCAAATTAAAAAAAAAAAACAAAAGCCATCACAGATGACCATATTCCAGAATCAAGACTCATACCTCTGATGACGGAACAGCATCAGCATTTCCTTGCAGTAAAGGGTCATTGCCACTAATAGAGGCACCAGCCCTTGATGTGGTTGCAACACACCCTTCAATTCAAAAAAATTCACAGCATTCTAGCATTATTATAACTCCAGAAAGTAAAATAAATTATAACATTCGAGTAAGATGCCATCACAGGAAAATAAAAATCAAATTCCAAATAACAGACCTGATAACACTTCCAAGCTCGTTCTACCATGATTATTATCTGCTCCAATTGGATGTGATGGTTGACTGGACGGCCATGCATTGTCCGTGTTGGTGGCCAGATACCTTTTCTTAGGGACATCCGTATGTTTCTGGTCTCTCTCTAGTTGAAGTTTCTCAGATGTGGAATCTTTCCTAGAGACAGGATGTGCATCACGACTTCCATCTTCTTTAGCTGAGTTATCCCCATTAGCCAAACTTTCAACTTCTGCTAAAGCATTTCCTTCTTCATTACACACAGATTTGGGCTGCTTAAGATTCACTGTGGCAGAATCGCCACCAGGACTTCCATCGCTTTCTCCTATGCTTGATGCAGTACAATTCTTAGCCTGATTCCTACTTTTGTCGACATCTTCATCATCCTCTGAATCGTTGGGCCGAGAAGAAACACCCAGCATTGGCTCCAAAATGGTAGTGTAAAGTCTCATAGCCTTATTTAATTGTTCTTTTGTTGAGAAAACCTCTTCACATGAATATTGGACAAGTTTATACAAGTCTTCATGTAAGCTGATATCTAAGTATTCATACTCCATATGTGGAACTATAGATTGCCTGTTTCCAGCAGCAACAGCCAGAAGGATATCATCCTCTATCTGCTTTTTCTCTTTCAATTCTTTGATCTCAGCCACCAAAGCTGTCAATCAATAGGAGTCAGAATCGGCAAGGAGGAACAATTATAAAAAACCGATATAAAGATAAGTGCTCAAGGAACTAATAAACTAATCTTCAATATTAAAAACTTACATTTGCTACTCAAGTTCTTTGAATCTTGTTGCTTGAAATAGAAGCTCCGGTGATCAAGTGATTTGTAATGGTTTTTGGCATATATATCTGCCCAAACCTTGTTAAAATCGGATCTACACCTTGTCCATTCATCTTGTTTCTGCTTCAGGCGAGTTAATACAACAGGCAAGGCCAGAGTTGGATTTTTCCGCAGTATGTCCATCACATCAAGACCATGGTCACCATATAAACGTTCAATGCACCTTAAGTTTAAAGCTGCAATAAAACATATAAATGACAAAGGTCAATGCAGTTAAAAAAACTCAAATACCAGAATAGATACTTGACATTTAATTGCTTCTCAATTGGTTTACAGATACAAACCAGTGAAGTGGTCTTCAATACGGATTACAGTTTCCATGCTGATCTTATTTTCATTGATGCTGTTCAAGAGTTCCTCTGCTCGCTTAGCAGTTGAGCTCACCGACTCTAACAACATATCCAACTCAAACCTAAACTTTCCAAAATGAAAGCCAACATAAGTTATCAATAATGAACTAGCATGTGCTGTAAAGGAAATGCTATTATATCAATGATTCGTAGTGATCCGCAGAACCTACTGGGACCTCTATCCATCCATACGATCATGCAAGCACACTTGTACACCAAAAGTAAAAATGATACTCAACAGCCTTAACATTACCTATCATCCTCACATCTGAACAGACTTTCTTCATACTGATTTCTGCGCATATGTTTAAAAGAGTAATCTTCACTTCCTGAAGTCACAGATACCCAATGGTCATTCAGAACCTGAGCACCAAGTTCTGATCTCTGGCTTGCTGAAGGTATTGGATACTGCAAAGTGACAAGCAACAATAAGTTGAGCATCAGACAATGTTACTAAATTAAGTACAGAATGTTAAGTCGTACGTCTTCGGGCAGAAGCCGATAGCTTGGAGTACAACGTTCACAGTTAGAGAGGTCAAGCTCTTGAATAGATTTTGCCCAATACTTCTCCCTGTATCTTTCCTTTTCTTTAGCTCCCTCCATTTCACGCTTTGGCTCTTTATCTTTGTCCTCTACCTTCAGGGATCTAGATGAAGGAACAGGACCATCACTACTCAGAGATTCTGCAATCAACAGTCTACCAATCAGGATTCTCTAATTACAGAAGCAAGCAAAAATTCCAGAGAAATGAGAAACCATATGATATCTCAAATTCTGAAATGCGGAAGATTAATTGTTCTTCCAAATGCAGATAGTACAGAAACTGATAACTTAGTATCCTATGAAAAAGAGACCAATGGAGGACTAATATACATACTTCTACTCATAACACCAGCAAGGAACCCATCTGCAAGTGCCAAGGACAAATACCATCAGATACAATTTAAAAGATGACAAAGCACAAGAAAGCAGCTCAAAATTGATGGCATTTTTTGAAGTTACCTATATTCTCGCAACGCTCCAAAAAATCATTAAACTCCTCCATAAGATCCGAATACTTTCCCAATAAATCAGTCACCTGAGATGGGCAAAGTTTAATGGAAAAAGTCAAACTAGAGGCAATAGCATTTTTTTAAGGAAGTTCATAGAATAGATAGATAAATATGTGGTTATCATGAAGTGTCCTTCGTCCAGTTTCCCCTGGCTCAAAGAGAAAGCACACAATGCTCGACTTTAGAAGTGTTGACTAACTGCTGAACATGGAGTAGCACGTACCAAACCTTGCAGATCATTCCTTTTAATAATTCCGTTGCTATAAATGTTAAGCAACTTCAAAAATGCCTCGTAGTCATCTTGACTACACAACCTCTCCTTCACCTTCTCACAGAAAATGAATCCCTGGCTGTACATGCCTGACATAAAAATGAGAGACCATAAGCAACACTGATGTAATAACACAAGAACTGAAACTATAAAACTTTAAAAAGCAACAATGAAGTTCCAAAAAATGATGAATGTAAGCAAAAAAAGCTGCATCCATTTCCCAAGGATTTCAAAATCAAGTAATGTGATACAAAAAGTTCAGGTTTTCCTAATACTGAACGGCTAAACAAGGCACATTGTGAATTAAATGAATATTCAATTAACACATCCCTAATGACAGACTTTTAGACCAAGTACCGGAAATTGCGTCTCTTTCTCCTGGTAGAATTTACACTAACGCTAAAACTAATCAAGCAAAGTGCATTTTTGTTAGTTCCATAACCTAAAATCGTATCAATGTTGACAAACACGAATATTGCAATCTCAAAACAAATTACAACTGCTTATTCCATTTAACAAACCAGAGAATAAAACAACACTACCTAAATGCAACACATTTAAGGTCCATGAATGTATATAACTGAAACAGTTCCATCATAAACTCACTCTTTAAGGAGTCTTTGTCATCATAAGGAGCGAAGTTAGCAGTCACACCAAAACCTTCAACCTTCCTGGAGGGTTTTCTTTTGTCAGGAAAACGCTGTAATTTGTAGTCCCTATTGTTATCATTCTCTAATTCTCTATCATCATCGTCCCGATTTCTTCTATCCCTATTCTCCTTTTCACTACGCTTTCTGTGCTCCTTCGGAACTTTCACCATTCCTTTGTCATCGTCTAGCTCAGGACGATCAACACTAAGATCGCAATCAGCATGGGGTGTCATGATCCTATCCCTCCTACGTTGCTGTGAAAAGAGACCAGCACCCCATTACAAATCACTAACTAAACAAGAAACCGTTAAAAACATAATAGAAAGAATTTTGTACTTACCTTCTCCATATGCGTTGGCCGAAATGTGGGTGTAGCAGAGCTTCGCTCATTGAAACGGGGAAATGAATTGTGGCCATATTGAGCTTGATGTGCTGAAGCTGCTGCTGACGCATCTGGTAAAAATCTGGTGAACTCATCAAGTAAATCTGGATGCTCATCAAAAAGAGCAGCAACCTGGAAATTAATTTAAATTACTAAGAACATAGGGAGGAATATTTTCTAAAATAAATAGAAATACCTTGTAACAGCCAATAATTCATCATCGAACACCAAATGTGAAAATTTGTGTATATTTACCTCACTGTAAACTTCATTTATATCCTTGTGCTCCTTTCGATACATGTTTAGTATGTCCAGGAATGATTTATAGACATGATCATCATTTTGGAAACGTTTCTGTAGGACAGAAATCCATCAATCAAACAGAAAATAATAAATGTTTACACTTGTGATTAGGATAAAATTAAACATATTCACCTTTATCTTGTTTACAAAACTGATAGCTTCCTCAAACTCAACTGTCTTTTTTGGTGGAGTCTCATCTTCATCAAGGGTTATCTCATAACCCTTCGGCAAGAAGGTATTAAAGCCCAAAATTAAGTTGTTATGCCCCTTAAATAATTCCTTTACTCTTGCAATGACACCTGCTGTGTCGGTTCTGAAATAGACAAAAACAGAATCCATCAGCTGAAAAATCAACTAGGAAGGAATTACGAGTGGAAAAAAGAATAATAATGGGTACATTCAGATACCTTTGAGCCTTGAAATCTTTCATGACCTCAAGAAATGTATCGTATTTTTCTCTTTGGTCTAGAAACATGTCCTTCACTTCTTTGAGATAGGTTAGAGCGTCATTGGTGGTCAATTTCTGTGAAGCACCTCCTACTCCTCCAATGGGCCCACCTCCACCTACTCCAATGCCCCCTCCTCCACCTCCACCCCCCGGTATCTGGGATTGCCTGTTGCCCCACATCCAGAAAATGATCATCAACTCAACATATAACTATAAAATAAATACTGTCAAATTCATGAAACATCATAAACCCAAGCATAATTACTCCTTCCTCCTACGCATATGCTCCTGATAACTTTTTTTCTAAATCCAATTAGCTGCAACAACCAAAGAGAACATACTTCCAGAAAACAAAGATAATCATCATTCTCCGGTACTATTTTCATCAACACTGCATCTACCGCATTGATCTTAAGCCCCAAACATAAAACTATATTAACATTCATCAGAAGATTTAGTCTTCCTAAAAGCATATCATATCCGCTGAAAACAACATACCTAACAAAATTTTCAGAAAGCTCTCGACTTTACCTCTAAAAACCGCATTACTACTCAATTCAACTCTAATAAACAACAAACCCTAAACAAATTGAAGAAATTTCATGATCAAGCACAACCAATCCAATCCACAGCAGGTACAAAACTACGACGCAATTCGACAACAACGATCAAATTACACTAATATTAACAATCATGGGCAAGAGAACCGAAATCGCGCACCGATACACTGACAAGGGCAAAATTAAATTCTCACAAACCAAACAAAACAAAACATAAAGCAAATCATGCAATTGAAGAGTGATGAATAAATCATGAGACTTACGAGTCCCCGCGCGACGAACCGGGGGGCCGCTTCAACTGAGCGCCGCCGAACACATCATCTCTTACTCTCTTCATCCCTGTCAAAAAGAAAAAACAAAACAAAACAAAACAAAAATCGCAAATCAGAAAAATACAGAGAATTAAAAAAATTAAAACAAAAAAACAGCCATTTGCCTTAAGCAACCATCGAAGACTTACTTTTCAGCAACAGATCTTTGATCGCGCAGAGGAGGAAGAGAGAGAAAGAGACAAATTAAACCAAAAAAAAGAGAGAGAGAGAACGGTTTTTGAGGTATCTGATTGTCTTCTGCTTCCTGCTTTCTGCTTCTGCTTTCTGCTTCTGCTTCTTGTGTTACGTTAGGAAGTGGATTTTGTGAGAGAAGAGAAGAGAAGGGAGAGATTTTTGGGGAGACGAGACACCGTGGAAGTGCGGAGGAAGGAAATAAACGGAGACAAAATTCGAAAAATGTGAAGGGAAATGGAATGCCTTGTGTTTTGGGGTTTTCTCTTCCCATCGGAGCCTCCACTTGCCAAATTAAATATGTAAAAAAATAATAATAAATAAAATTTCCTCTTCTTATGTGGCTTTTTTTATTAACGTCTCACAGAATGTTGAATGCATCATACATTAAAATTTAATATTAAATTACTTAAGTACCTTATTATGCAATGATAATTTCGACCTTATTAGATTTTATAAAAAATAAAGAATTTATAAACACACCCCAAATCACTTTAACCTATTATTTATCTTCTTCAACTATCAAAACCTCTCACTCTCCATTGTTAAACAAAACACTAACCAAACTAGATTAATCCCACATATCTGCTTGTGATTTCCCAAGAAACTATACTACCCAAGCCTATTATTGATTGATTTAAGCTTAATATTTATTTACAATTCCTAGAAAACCCGATTATTTAAAGGCTTCTCTCTTAGGAAGTTCTCACTATTTTCAATGGTAAATTACTGCAGCATAACTCATTCCATTCAATGGTTCATTACTGCAATATAACTCATTATGTTCAATTGGCGGCACTCAAGTGACTATTTTCTTAACTCCAAATCAATCACACAGGATGTTAGAGTTTTACTCCAAATTCAATTTAATTTATAAAAAAAAATAAAAATGGGTATTATAATATTTGAAGAATGTGGGATGTGGAGTATACGTAGAAAATGTAAGGTTATGTTGGGAATATGGGGTGTGATGGTATTTTGAGAAAATATGTGAGGCGTAATAATTTTTAATTGAAAAAACAAATGTAAGGTGTATTAAGTATGTGAGGTTTATTCAACAATATGTATGGTGTTAATATAATAAGTCTTCTTATATTTACCTATTTCTTTCATTTCGGACCGGTTTATGGGCCGGGTTTGAACAATTTTAGCCCATGATTATGTTGTCTCAAAAGTACATGTTAATTGTTACTAGAAAGTTGCCCTACTTTGGTACCCAAATTGTTACAACAACAACAATCAAGCTTTATCCAATTGAATGGGTCGATTGCAAGAATCATAGAATGTCACTGTACTCGATTTTATGTCAATTCTTCCGTTAGTACTCAAATTATTGGAAAAAAAAAAAAAGTTTACAACATTGAGTTTGATATGTTTGATGTTTTACCTAGTACTCTTGTAAGTATATTATTAATCTCGGCATCTTATGTTTGACATTTCGGAATAAGAAATTCTGGCTCTGCTGTAGTTAGTACTTTTGTGACTATATTATTAAGCTCAGTATATTATGTGACTAGAAATCGACCTCATTTTCTAGATGATGTTGATGTACCACATCTTTGAAGTTGTATTGGTCATTTGCTATTACTCTATAATCTCTATTAATTAATTAATTAATTAAACCCTCTTTGTCAACCAAAATAGGGTGAAAAGACAAATTAGTCTTCTATCACACAAAAAAATGATGGGCAATAATGTAATTTCACAGGTCCAAATTTTACTGTTTTTTATTGAAGCCTCACCTACAGGTGATGTTAAAATATCTCCAATATTAAAAATAAAACAAAATAAAAAAATGTGTAGGTAAATACTAGTTGCAAATAAACGTAAGGGCTACTTTGATATGGGTCCAATTTTATAAGTCTCTTTTGATATAGGTCCAAAATTGGAGCTAAATCAAAAGTAAGTACACAATTTTAGGCTCCAAAATTGGAGCTAAATCAAAAGTAAGTACAAAATTGGACCCATATCAAAAGAGACTTGTAAAATTGGACTTATTTCAAGTTTCTCCTAAACGTAAAGGATATTGGTTGGCACTTAATCCATAGTTTTATTCCAAAACCCTGGACTTTGGTGAAATTAGCAAAAAGGTAAACTGGGCCGAAATCTTGCAGAGTCTCCCCCCTTTTTTCGTGTGCGTTGGTTTTGTATTTTACTTGTTTTGTTTGTTTTGTCGGATAAACTTTTCAGTGTGTTGGGAACATAATTCGGTACAACAAGTATTATAGTACAATTAATTGAATTTCTTTTTTAAATTTGTCTCTCTTTATATTATTATACTTGGTGTAACTGGCTGTGTTCCGGCAGTCTCGGTTTTTGTAGTGTTTGCATTGTGTTTCTGGAGGAATATTAAACCTGAAACCGCACAAGTTTTCTGAACGCAAGTACACAAAAAGGTGGCTTCCTTCCTCCCAAGTGGTATCGTGGTGGTACAGTCAACTTCATGTACAAAAGTAATCATAGTAGACTATGCAAAAAGGCAAGCCCATATGATAGTGACAAAAGAGAAGAAAACAATGGGGAGGAGTTGGGAGATTTAAATTTTTGAACACACATAAACATTAGTTTCATGACTTTGATTCATTCCTAACGTCTTTAAAGCGTAGGGTCTACAACGAGTAAATATGTTAAAAAAAGAGTGTTAAAAGCAGAATTAGGTTAGGTTAATTAACCATGATAGTGTGTCAGTTCACCTACTCAATATCGTCTTATCAAGAAAGAAATTAAGGGTGTGTTTGTTTCCTTCACTAGCCTTATTGAACTGGACTAGACTAATAGTTAGTCCAGTCTCATCTCATGTTTGTTACTTCACGGACTAGCTTTAGTGGAGTAAGGACTGATTTGGTACTGATGTACTTTTATAAAAAATAGGTATAAAAAAGAGCCGAGTTCAAAAATATATTTGATAAACACTTAAAATCAACTTATTTTCACAGTTTTAGATAATAAAAAAAGCTGAAAATATAAAACAGTAAAAATGAGCTTATTTTTGTGTCATGGTAGAATCAGTTTTTTTTAAAGGAAAACTAATGAAAATGGCTTGAAAACTTTGAGTTTTAATGATAAAGACAAAATAAAGGGTAAAGTGAATAGTACCATGATTGACTTTTTAGTGTAAAAATGTAATTTTTCGTTAAAATAAACAGTACCGAGCTTTTTGTTAAAGTTCCTTCTTTTTTTTCTTTTTTTTTTAGGACAGCGATACCAAACAAACCTAAGCCGGACTCGCCTCGACTGAGGACCAGACGGTCTTAGCGAGAGACGTCGTGAACCATGGGACTAGCTAATCCATTCGATCGCTCTCTGCTGGCGTTCTCTCCCTCTCTCCTCGTCCCCAACCCTGAATCATGAACAAAGACCTCGATTCGAGATGGGAACCGGAATCGGAATCAGAATCGAACTTTTGCAGTGATTTGCCACACTTTTCAGTCTCCAGAGGGTTCAGTTTGCAATCTCCCTTGAGTTTTGATCGAGGAGTTCGTATTGGGTAGGTAGATTTTGGGGTTTTACAATCAGCTAATTGAAATATCGAATTTGAAATTACTGAAATTCTGGGAATATTGAGGATTTGTTCTCATTCATTGCTCTGAAATGTAGGGTTTTGGGGTTTTGCAGATGCAGGAGGAGAAGATGAAAGTCAACATCTTTCGTATCCTTCTAGCTGTGTTTATGTTATTCTGTTCTTTCTTTCAAACTACTCTAGTTTATATGCCATTTGCAACTAGCTCTTGTAATTTTCTATACTTTTTATTCCAAGATATTAACTTTGTTGCATTTAATCATATGGTAGACTGAATTTTGGCTTGATAGTTTTGAATTCCTATGATTTTGATTTTGTTCTTTCTTTCAAATTTACTAGTTTATACCATTTAGAAATAGCTTTTTTAATGCTCTTTTCTTTCCCGTCTTCAAACTGTTGCATCTAATCGTGGTGGAATGAATTTCAGCTTGACGGTATTGAATTTCTATGATTTGTCATCCTCTGGAACTATGAATAGTTAATGAGCTGTAGAGTTTTACTACCTTAATTGTAGTCTAATGTTTAGAATGGCGATCACAAGATCAGTATCTATTATGTTAGTCATGAATCTCTAGCATATGCTCCCCCTGTTTATGATTCTGTGCAATTATCTTTTTAACAACGATCATGATAATTTGACAATCCTATTTGCTCGGTGATCTTGTTTTAACTTGGAACATCTTTGATGGGAAATGGACGTATTATGCATTTTATCGTAACTGTTTTCTCTTGACCCTTCTCTCTTTGCGGATATATGTTGGGGATTTTAAACAGAGTATGTCTTTTTTACCTCTTTTCTATCTCTTATGTTCATTAATCAATTGGAAATAATCAATTGCTGCATGTGTGAATGTGTCTAAGTGTAAATTTGATGTGCCCTTTTTTTCTGGGATATGTTTTATTTCATCTACTTTGGAGCTCTAACTCTTATCCATTTGGACCTGCAGGTGGCATGTTGTAGCTTCATGGACATGGGATGCACAAGACGAAATATGTGGGATTTGTAGGATGGCATTTGATGGTTATTGTCTCGATTGTAAACTGTCTGGGGATGATTGCCTGCTAAGTAAGTTGCTAGAAATTTGATGTTACCCATTTGTTTTCAATTTATCTGCTATTTTTCCTTTTATGAATTGATTGATAAGTTTTTGTAAGTTGAAGTGATTTTTTTCTTCATTCCCTGCTTTCGTTTTGCTAGAAATTTGATGTTATCATATTTTGGGATGGGTTAATGGTATCTTGTGGGTAAGTTTGTGAAGAAGGATTTGTGTGCATCTACACTGTTTAATGAAATAGCTAAGAGACAAAGTAAGGACGCTGCAGGAGACCTCTTCGATCGAATGACCCCTCTTTTTCATAACATGGTTGTATGCTCTCAGTTTTGCATAACTAGGGGTGAATTATGGAATGGATGGGATCCGGGAGGCAGATTAGCTAAAATTCTAGAGGTGCTACTCTGTTCCAAGCACCAGGAGAACTGTTGTGACATGTACCCTCAATTTTTTATCCCACAGCTGCACTTCATCAATCATGCAGTGCATTTTTCTTGTCTACTACAAGTGATGCAATGTGAGAAAGCTACTGTTATCCATGAAAGTGTTTTTGATACTGCATGAAGGTCAGAAGAAGAAGCTCTTCAAGTCACGAACGTATTTTCTTCGGCCCTGGACGGATGTGTCTTGAGGTATCTTAAGCTTTCAGACAAAGCCATGGGCGAAAAGGGTGTCAATGCATTTGGGTCACTTCTGAGATCACAAAACACTTTGGAAGAGCCTTATTTGATGAGTGTGGCAGGGCTTAATATGTATCACAACATGAGGGAGTGGCACCGCGATGTCATTAAGAAGGTCAAACGGCTGAACGAGGCCTATGCCTTGCAGACGAGACCTATGCCACCAAGACTGATGCACTACGAACTCTCAGGTGGTAAGCTTGAGCATTGTGTCTTCTAGGAGGCCTGTGATCCTTGCAGACGAGACCTATGCCACCAAGACTGATGCACTGGAAGCCGTTATGCATGCACCTGTCCTCTGACTTTTGTGTGCAATCGGTATCAATGCTCATATTGGCTGTAATGTATACTGCTGATGAGGATTTGGAGTCCATAACCAATGTTCAATAAATCTTATACAAGGCTCATTCGTCTTCTAAACTGCAAAATTGGTTCTATTTGCCTATCAATTTGAGTCGTTGAAAGTTTTTGCTTCAATAGAGTTTTTTTTTTTTTGTATAATATTGGTTTAATTCTTGTTAATCGTACAGTATTAGTTCGTGGTTGAAAGAACTTAAAATTGAACAATAATTTGCAAGCACCAAACTGTGAACAGTACTATTTTCACTATCCTGCTTCTTAGTCTGACACTGCATCAAACGCTTCACTAAATCAGTCCAGCTTAGTCTAGTCTAAGCCAGTCTAGGTTAGTCCTTGAAGCTAGTCTAGTCCGAAATTATCCGGTGCAACAAACGCACCCTAAGTTGTTTATCAATATAAAAATAATAATTATTTTATTTAGGGGTGTGCTATCCACACACCCTTTTTTACTTCTCCCACACCCCTTGTTAATTTCTGTCCTTTGATCTTCTTCAATTCATCCGATCCGAAGGCCGAAAATTAAAAGGGTGTGAGAGAAGTAAAAAATGGTGTGTGGATATCACATCCCTTTTATTTAATACAAAGAAAAAAACTTAAGATAAAGGCCCATCCATAACTGGAAACTGGAAAATGAAAGTGGATAAGCTTATTTGTTCTCCTCTTGCCAACTTTCTCCCAAGCATTCAATTTTATTTGAAAAATAATTTCCTGCAAGATAACAGAAGTGTTTTAGGCACACCTCTTTTTTATGTTAACACGTTCTTGTTTTTTTTGTTTTTATAAAAACACAATGTTAGTTGACATAATCCTAACATTGAAATTTTTTTGTGCCTCAAACAAATTACCCTTGATATAAAGTTCGTTTAACTTCACGAGGTTCCCGTTAATGCATGGAATATATACTTCAATATGAATATATTTAAGGGATGATGCTATACACCGCTTTTTACGTACACATACACCATGTTAATTTCTGTCATTTGAATTTATTTAATTCATTCAATTCAACAGCCAGAGATTCAGAAGAGCGTATTGGAAGTAAAAATAAGTATATAGATAACACTACCCTATTTAAAAAGGAAACGGTAAAAGATTTTGTAACAAAATTCAATTAATATCAACAAACACTCTCTGTAAAACTCCGTTATGTCTTTTTCTTGTGTTCGATACATGTCCAGATCATGTCCAGGAATGATTTGTAAACATGACTATCAAATAAATAGAACACATTTTCACGTGAGTATCGATCCCAATTAAGTTCTATCAAATAAATAACATGACTATATATGCAATTAGTCTATTGTTATTTTGGATTTGTCCAAGGAAAACGCTGATATTTTGTTATAGTCGTTGTGATAGTTGCACATTTTCACGAGTAATGAAATTTCGTCAGATGCTTAGTTATGTTGTCTAACTGTGAATTTGAAACATATTCTAACAAAAGTTATAACATATGTTCAAAGAAAAACTATGATGTGATGGTGCAATATCGACACATGCATGGGCGGATGTACATTGGGACTAAGGTGGTCCTATAACCACTCGGAGTCTAGAAATATACATGTGAAGATCTTCCGATGACCCTTCAAGTGTTTGATGTAATGTCTGCTAGTATATCTCGACAAGTTGCATCGACAGCACTCGACAAATTATCTCGATTTCACTCATCAGATTGCTTCTACGAAATGCTTCACTAAATAAACTGAATGCCTCAAGCCCACCACATGTTCGACAAAATGCTTCAATAAATAAACTGAATTTTTTTTTCGCACTCTGTATATATCTAAAAAATTAAACCTTCAACACTGGAATTCCTCAATGTTCGAATCTTGGATCTGTCATTGAACACATTGTATATACAGATGAACAGCATGCATGATAAATAGTACCCACTATTATGACACTATATCTTGTTTAACAAACTGGTAGCTTCCTTAAACTCAACTGACTTTTCTGGTGGAGTCTTATATCTTCTCAAAAACGCGAGCAGGAACCCATCTGCAAGAATAAATACAATCGGATACAATCTATAAAGGAGAAAGAACCACAAGCAAGCAACTTAAAGTGATAACATTTTTTACACTTACCTACATTCTCATGTCAAACTAGAGACAACACCACCGTGTAATCAATCCTTTTATAAAGGGCGACCCTAAATCAGTAAGGCTCCCCGCTTTGCGAGGGTTAAGTGGGAATGTCAATCGTATGCAGCATTATCTTTACTTTGCAAAGAGGCTGTTTTTACGACTCGAACCACCTTTCGGTCACAAATGACCAACTTTTCCATTATGCCAAGGTTCGCCCTCGTAATCAGTCTTTTGATCTTACATAATATTTTTAAAGAAAGTTTAATAAATAGAAAGATGAAATCTGTGCTCAAAAAGTAAGCAGACAATGTAAGACTCACCAAAGTTTGTAGATCATTCCTCGTAATTATTCCCTTGTGAATTGTGATAAATCTGAAAGCACTTCAAAAACTCCTCGCAGTAAACTTAACTGCACAACCTCATCTGCACTTCTTCACAGAAAATAAATCCCTGGCGGTATATGCCCGACGAAAACATGAGAGACTGTAAGCAACACTCGGTTAGTAACATTAGCATACTGAAATTGTTAGAAGAACACTTGCAATTTTGCGAAAAAAATTAATGAACGAAGAAAAACAAGGTTAGGGTTTGAAAATTACATATAGAACAAAAACATATATCATCATATTAAATCAAATCAGATACAATCTAAAAGGTAAAGAACCACAAGAAAGCAGCATAAAAGTGAAGTGATGGCGTTTTCTTTTTACAGTTACCTGCATTTTCACGACGCTCCAGTAAATCATTGAACTCCTCCAGAAGATCTGGATACTGTCCCAATACATCAGTCACCTGAGATGGGCAAAGTTTACCGGAAAAAGTGAAACTAGAGGTAACAATATTTTGTAAGAAAGTTTACTGAACAGAAGGATATATGTGTGGTTATCATAAATTATCCTTTGTCCAGTTTGCCCTAGCTCGAAGAGCAAGCACACAGGGCCTGCACGTGTTTGCCCTAGTTCGAAGAGCAAGCACACAGGGCCTGCACGTTAGAAGTGTTGATTAAGTGCTGAACATGCATGGGGTAACACGTGCCAAAACTTGCAGATCATTCCTTTTAATTATTCCGATGCTATAAATGTTAAGCAACTTAAAAAATTCCTGGTAGTCATCTTTACTACACTCTTGAATCTTGTAAATATTTGCTTAATCTAGTTACTATAACAACAACAAAGTTTATAATATCAACAGAAAAACATGAAAGAACATGTTTTCAGAAACATGAGAGGGGGCAGACTTGCCTACATTCCGAGATTCTACCGTAGCGTTCTAGGCCAATATATAATGCTATGAGGGGAACGAAAATTCAAAAAGGGTATTAAATGCACATAGACTCTCGAATTTTATTTAACACTGTCGTGTTACCTTAGAGATTTTATTTTACCTGATGGGGGAAACGAAAAAAAGGCTAAAGCCCTTTCTATAGGGCTAAACTTGTCAACAATGTAATTGTGCAGCAACAATGGTGGAAATGTATCGAAGAGAGAGAGAGAGAAATGAGGGAAAAAGAGATAGGAGGGAAAATTTCAGTTCTTCACATTACATTCAATTGTGATCCACCAGTCCTATAAATACAACACATTCTTAACTAACTCCAAGAGCCTCCAATACATTTGTGACACATGGCTATATCCTCCACACACACACATCATACACTTATATCCTAACATTCCCCCTCAATCTTATGGGAGGTACCAAGCATAAGATTGTTACAATGAGAACTAAACAAAGGAAAACACAACCCTTTGGTAAAAATATCAGCAAACTGATCTGCAGAATGGACAAACTGCAACATAATGGAACCTTGCTGAACACGTTCACAAACGAAATGACAATCAATTTCGATATGTTTAGCTTTGGAATGGAAGACAGGATTCGTAGCCAAGGCCATGGCATAAATGTTGTCACAGTGAAGAAGAGGAATATCAGGACAAGGAATATGTAAATCCTGAAGCAACTGTTGTAACCAAACCACCTCGGCAGTGGTGGTTGCCATAACACGGTATTCAACTTCAGTGGAGGATCGACTAACAGTGTGCTGCTTCTTAGAACTCCAGGAGATATGATTACACCCCAAAAACACTACGAAACCGGTTGTGGACCGCCGGTCATTGGGATCACCCACCCAATCAGCATCCGTGTAGGCTTTAATATCCAACATACCAGGTTTAAAACATAAACCAAGAGACATGGAACCTCTAAGATATCGCAAAATGCGTTTGACAACAACAAAATGACTCTGTAGAGGCGAGCGCATGAACTGACAGACCTGATTGACAGAATAAGCCACATCCGGTCTTGTAAATGTCAAATATTGAAGGGCCCCAACAATACTTCGATAAAGCCCTGGATCAGGAAATGGAGGACTATCATGATTGAGTAATTTCTGGTTGGGATGACAAGGAGTAGTACACGGCTTGCTATCCAACATGTTGGTCTTCTTGAGTAAATCAGAAACATACTTGGATTGATGCACAAGTAGACCATGAGGCTGATATTCAATTTGAAGACCAAGGAAATAGTGAAGAAGCTCTAAATCCTTCATATCAAACTCACTAGTTAACTGAGTAATCACGGCTTGAACTTGGGTCTCATTATCACCACTAAGAATTACATCATCAACATACAGTAATAAGACAACCACAGATTGACCATCATGCTTCACATATAAAGAAGGGTCAACATAGGAAGACTTGAAACCCAAGGTAAGAAAAAACCTGGTAAAACGTTCATTCCAAGCCCGAGGGGCCTGTTTAAGACCATAAAGAGATCGGTCCAATTTGCACACAAACTCAGGATGAGCAGAATCAACAAAGCCTTGTGGCTGACACATATAGACCTCTTCATCAAGAAAACCATGCAGAAAAGCATTTTTAACATCAAGTTGTTTCAAGCGCCATCCTTTAGTTACAGCTAAAGATAACATGAGCCGCATTGTAGTTGGTTTAACCACATGGCTAAAGGTTTCATAATAATCAAGTCCTGCTTCTTGAGAAAAGCCTTTGGCCACTAACCTGGCCTTGTATCGAGCAACTGTGCCATCAGGATGGGTTTTGATCTTGTAGATCCATTTACAACCAACCAAATTCTTGTGAGGAGGAAGAGGTACCAACGTCCACGTTTTCTGTTTAACCAAAGCTGCCATCTCCTCTTCCATGGCATTCCTCCACTCAATAGACTTGGATGCAGCTGTGAAAAACTTTGGTTCTGTATCATGAGGAGAATCAACTTGAACAAGGAGAATCTTTTTCTTGAAGATGCCAGACTTGGACCTGGTTTGCATCGGATGGGAATTGATCTGAGAGACTGAAACATGTTGCAGATCGGGGACTTGAGAAATGGTGACATCAGGATGAATGGCAGACGATTCCACAGATTGTGAAACGGTATCCACCAATGGAGAACTGGGAGCAGGAACAAGATCACCATGGATAAGAGATGAGGACTGAGTAACATTATGGTTTGAAGCAGTATTGGTAGGTGACATGGAACACTCAACATGAAGAAATGGAACAGGAATAAGAGAGGGATGCTGAAAGGTATTAAAATGAATAGCCGGAGTGTGTAACACATGGGAATGTGAACTAGTGGACTGCATTGGTAGACTGGGAAAAGTACCCTCATAAAAAACAACATGCCTAGAGACAATCAACTTATGATCTCTAAGAGCATAACAAATATACCCTTTATATTGAGCTGCATATCCTAAAAATATGCACTGTGTGGTTTTTGGGTCCAACTTATTGTGTCTATATGGTTTCAAAGTAGGATAACAAGCACACCCAAACACTCGTAGATGATCAAGTTGAGGAATGGAGTGATACAAGTCTTCAAAAGGAGAGTGCATTTTTAAGACAGGAGTAGGCATTCTATTAATAAGGTAAGTGGCTGTGGCACAAGCATGAAACCAAAACTTGGAAGGAAGTGAGGCTTGTTGAAGTAGGGTGATTGCAGTCAACTATGTGTCTATTCTTCCTCTCAGCCAACCCATTCTGTTCAGGAGTATAGGGACAAGACATTTGATGTAAAATACCATTGGTTTTTAAAAACTTTTGCAGGACAGACCCAACAAACTCCCCACCCCCATCACTTTGCAACACTTTGATATTAGCAGAGAAGAAATTGTGAATAAAAGCATGAAACTGAATGAAAATGGCACAAACTGCAGCTTTATTCATCATTGGAAAAATCCATGTATATCGGGTACATTCATCTATAAAGGACACATAGTATCTATGTCCTTCTATAGACATGACAGGTGCAGGGCCCCACACATCAGTGTGTATGACTTCAAATGGTACATTGGATTTGGATGCTACTAATGGAAATGGCAATTTGGTAAACTTGCCTTGCAAGCAAGAAACACAAGTTTGAGGTACAGAATTACAAGGTAAGGAAATATTTGACTTACTAAGAGCTAAACGAACTATAGAATTGGTTGAATGACCCAATCGGCAATGCCAAAGAGTAGCATGCACTTTCTGTCCAAGATATGTTGCAGGTTGAAGTTGGGGTGGTTTGAACAATGGAAGAGGGTAAACGGCATTGTTACTCAGTCCGTGGAAGAGTACCTTGTTGGTGACCTTGTCCTGTATACACACAGAAAATTCATCAACAATACATCGACAATTATTGTCTTTGCATAACTGATACATAGAAAGTAAATGTTGAGATAAATGTGGAACACAAAGCACATTGTTTAACTGAAGCTTATGAGAAGAAGTAGTAATACAAGACTGCCCGATATGAGAGATAGGTAAACCTTCTCCATTAGCCCTAGTGACCAATTCATTTGTTGGATATGGTGTAGAAGCTTGCAAATTCGACAGCTCGGAGGTCATATGGTTGGTTGCACCAGAGTCAAGCAACCAATACTCTTGTCGTGGTGCAGATGGAGAAAAATCAGTCCTTGCAGCGAAAGCCATATGAGAAGGAGCTTGCGGTGCCATAGATGGAGTCTGCATATATGGTGAAGACATATGCTGCATAGGATGCTGAATCTGTGAACCAGAAGCTAGAAACTGCTGAGAGTACATAGGCTGAGACATAGGTTGAGGCATGGACATTGGTGGATTTCCCCTATCAAAACATGTGGCCGCAGTGTGACCCACGCGATTGCATATTTGACAACCACGCTGAAAGCAATGAAGTGCAAAATGACCATTTTTGTCACAAATCTGACAAATTAGCATAGGATTATAAGATTGCACCGATGATGATTGAGGACTAACATTTTGAAAAGTAGCTTGAGATTGAACATTTGGGGAAGTAGAACCCTGAAATCCAACATTAAACTTTTTACCCTTGCCTTTATACCGGAAATTGTTCCCCCTGAAGTTGTTGTAAGTTCCAGATCCTGTTTGTGAAACAAAAGCATATGGTCCTGGAAGAGGCAACTGCTGAAATTGTGTAGGCTGGGGGACTTGACCCATTGGAACCATATTAGGCATTGGAACAATATGAGGCATTGGAACCAGCTGTGGCAGTTGAGCACCGTGCATCATTTGAGAACCGGGAATATATGGATATTGATAAGATGGAGAGCCAGAGAAAGATGTTGTACCAGATGTCCCACCAGACTCATACATAGAGTTGGAATGATTGGCATACATTGCAGTCATCAGTGGTTGTTTAAATCCCTCTTCAAGGGTTGCTTCTTCAGCCTTTAACTATGAACTGAGTTCCTTCAAGGAAACAAGATTTTCTCTCCCACGAATAACAGCCTTTATAGTATTATACTCAGGTGGTAAGCCTCTAAGAGTAACAATAACAATGTCTTCATCAGACATGGTGACACCAACTGCAGCTAACTGATCTCTGCTATCTTTGATTCTTTGAAGATAAAGATCAATGGATTCAGCCCTTTTCTTAATGTTCTGTAAATCAATCTTCAGCTGAACAATATTCGTTCGAGTCATGCTAGAGAATCTTTCTTTCAAGTTAACCCACATGTCCTTGGCACTTTGACAGCCGATAACACAGGATAATGCCGCAGGTGACAGAGTTGCAGTAATGAGAGTCATCAAGGCTTGATCATGAATTTTCCAAACTTTGTAAGCATCAGTTACAGAAGAGGTATCAAACACAGTACCAGTAGCAGTCTCAATTGCATTATATTGGGCAGGACAGGGAATAGAATCATCAAGAAACCCCATAATGCCATTACCCTCCAAGAGCAATTCAATTTGAAAATTCCAGGTGACATAGTTAGAATCATCTAACTTGGCCGTAACCGTATTTCCAACACTTGGTATGAGGGAGGAAATAGGAGATTGAGTAAGGGCTAACTGTGCAGTTGTTACCATGATTAATCACCAATGAACAATTTGTGCAAGAACCGTAAGAACACAAGACGATCAACAATACGATCAACAATCTTCGACAAATCAACAATTAACTATGCGAAGAAAACAATCAGCACCGCAATCAACATCAATAGTCACAGACAGAAGCAAGAAATCAAGAAGCGCAACTGATACCTTCAACCAAAACGACGAAGTGCACCAGTAACCAAAAACCCAAAAAATCTAGGGTTTGAGTGGGCAACTGACTACAACGAGAAAACAACTGACGGCAAGCAACCAACCCTACCGGAAGAGCGACGAAAAGCGGAAGCACCGGGATCGTCAGGCGACGGCGTCAGCCATTGCCGGCGATGATACCATGTCAACAATGTAATTGTGCAACAACAATGGTGGAAATGTATCGAAGAGACAACCAAACAGAGAGAGAGAAAGGAGGGAAAAAGAGATAGGAGGGAAAATTTCAGTTTTTCACATTACATTCAATTGTGATCCACCAGTCCTATAAATACAACACATTCTTAACTAACTCCAAGAGCCTCCAATACATTTGTGACACATGGCTATATCCTCCACACACACATCATACACTTATATCCTAACAAAACGCGCTTCCCCTGTAACTAATAATTAAGGTAAAGGGCTTTTGCCGAGCCTCCAATCTTCGACCCACTCAAGCTTCATTGGTTTGAGAAGCCATGATGGCATCTTGAGATGTAGAGAACTATAGGAGGTGTCTCTCACGGTCTCACCAGAAGAGGGTATCTTTCCTCTCGTACTACTTTCCTCAACTTTCTGCTTACAACATTAATGAATTAATCTAAGCCCTACCCAACTCCAAACCCAAATCAAACCCAAACACAAATCCAAAATTAGTCTAAAGCCCTACCCAACTCCAAACCCAAACACAAATCCAAAGTTTGTTTGCACTTTAAATGGTACACGCCGTACTGGTAAACAAGAACGTAGAGACGAGACTTGAAATACATGGTAAGCATTGTTTAACCAACTGTGAGTGTTCATGTTTTGCTTTTAGTGGAAAAAGTTAAACAATCGGGTCGGTTCTTTCTTTTTCAATTGTATTGGTAATGGAGGTATTTTATTTTTTTGGTCAATAGTAATGTGGAGGTAGTTATCAAGCAATTCCATATCAAGTTCATAAAACTTGGGTATGTTTTTTCGGAAAATTTAACTACTAGACAACAATGTACATCAGAGTTTGGAAAAAGAGAGAATGGGTAATATTAGAGAGACCATATATTTAAAGGGGTGTGCTATCCACACACCCCTTGTTAATTTCTATCATTTGATCTTCTTTAATTCATTTGATCCGACGGCCGAAAATTAAAAGGGTGTGAGAGAAGTAAAAAGGGGTGTGTGAATATCACATCCCATATTTAAATTAAATTTTGTAAATCATATGATGTGATGGTTCATGATTTGATTATTATTTAAATGCTAATTAGCATGTTTATTTCATGTTGGTGACACATCATATAATTTGCAAATTTGGTCAAAAAATTAGTCTCTTTTGCATTATCCAATACTTCTACAATGCCTTAACATCCTTTCTAGTTTTCCAGTCCATACCTTAACATCCTTTCTAGTTTTCCAGTCCATACTTCTTGCCCAATGCCTACACATACAACACCATTATTACAAGGGAATTTTAACGAAAAGCTCTGGTACTGTTCACTTTAACGAAAAACCACATTTTTACACTAAAAAGTCAATCATGATACTATTCACTTTATCCTTTATTTTGTCCTTATCGTTAAAACTAAAAGTTTTCAAGCTCTTCTCATTAGTTTTCCTTTATTACAAAGAGAGAAACTTTTGCAACTTTAGACTTCATACTTGGGACTATTTTAGACCTTCATCAGCAACAACCATTTAGATGGGGCCAAAACAAAACAACAAAAAGAACGGAGGGGTTAATTGTAATTTCATTACAATTAAGTGCCCTCTTGACGTGGGGTTCTTTGGAGGCTGACCAATGAGAAGTAAGCACCTGTAGGACCCTTGGCCAAAAGCGACGAGTGGGTCCCCTTCTCCACCACCTTCCCTTTATCGAGCACGGCAATCATATCACAATTCTGTATCGTACTCAACCTGTGGGCCACCACCACACTAGTCCTCCCCACCATCACGCGCTCCAGCGCGTCCTGCACAACCTTCTCCGATTGACTGTCGAGCGCGCTGGTCGCCTCGTCCAACAACAAAACGACAGGGTTTCGAAGTATGGCCCTGGCTATAGCAATCCGTTGTTTTTGTCCGCCGGATAACTGCACTCCTCTATCCCCGCACGACGTGTCGTATCCGTCTTTTAATCCGGCGATGAAATCGTGCGCGTTGGCCGCCCTTGCAGCTTCCACCACCTCCAACTCGTCGACCTTATCTGACACGCCGTACACAATGTTTTCTCGTATCGTCCCGGCAAACAACGTTGGCTCTTGACTGACCAACGCTATGTGTTTTCTCAACGACTTGAGGTGGTACGACTTTACATCTCGACCGTCGATTTTTACTTCCCCCTTAATGGGATCATAAAACCGTTCGATCAGTCCAATGATCGTTGATTTACCCGAACCACTTTGGCCCACGAGTGCCGTTGATTTTCCCGCCTCGATTTTGATTGAGAAGCCTTTGAAGATCATAACATCGGGCCTAGCGGGGTACGCAAAATGTATGTCGTGTAGCTCAATGTGACCCGTTATTGCTTCGGGCTCGAGACCTTCGGGGTCTTCAGGCTCAATTTTTGTGTACCGGTCTAACACCGCGAAAACAGACCCGACGGCATCTGCGCCCTTGGCGAGGTCCGTGGTCATGCTACCGGCATCGGCAATGACCCGGCCTGTGCTCACCAAGATCATGAAGGTCTGGAATAGTTGTTTGGCTTTGACGTAGCCCTTGGCAACAAGCTTGCCTCCGTACCAAAAGTCGAAGGCCCAAGTGATGGTTGTGAGGCTTTGGGAACAAGCGAGTCCAATGCCGGCGTACCACGACTGTCGGATACTCTCGCGACGAGGGCCTTCTTGGGCCTTTTCGAGCATTTTCAATAGGCGGTCTTGGGATGAGAAGGCCGTGACTGTCCGGAGGTTGGAGACTGCTTCGGCGGCGAGTTTGCTGCTTTCTTCCTGGGATTTTATGGCCTTCCTGGACATGCTTTTGAGCAGGACTCGCCTTGTGTAGAAGCATACAATGATGAGGGGTTGTACGGCTATCATGACAATTGCAAGCCTCCATGTAATGATCAATCCCATTGTGCAAGCTACTGTTACTGCTGAGATGGTTTGTACAACAAGAGCCATTCGATCACCCACCAAAGATCTCACCTGCAACAAAATAATCAACCACTGTTCATATTAAATCTTCAAAATAATTCATACTTTTCACTGTTATAGCTAAGAAGATCAGTCCAACTAGCTCTCCAGTGTTATTTTTCTTTTCAACTTCAAATTAAGTTCGAAGTTCAAATCGCATTGTTAGAATAGATTTAGTTAATTCTGAATCTTTTGCGTAATTATAAAAATGTAATTTTCTATTGTAACCATTTTATGATTCCTTCTACATATGAGTTTTGCCACTCTTATATATATTGTAAACATTGTATTACATTAATTAATTAGTCGTATTTCTACACACATTTATTTTAGGGAGTTTTAACAAACATAAAATATGCAACTCCATACATGATTCTAATGAGTATTACTATGGACACACTCTTAAACTAGTGAATGTGATTATTTTATGTGCTTAAACTATATTATCGATCGTACTAAATTATTAGTGAACAAATTTGATATTATGATTAGACGTACCACATTGGCATCTTTGGCGAGTCTTGAGCAAATGGCACCACTAGAATTCTCATCCTGATCAAACCACCCCACTTCAAAAGTGAGTACCTTTGAAAGCATCCTCTCTCTAACCCTCTTAGTCAAGTACTCTCCCATGTAAGCAAAGTTGTAATGCTGACTGACATTGATCAGCAACGAGAAGATTGCCAACCCTAGAAAGCAAAGCGAGTAAGTCCTTGTTTTCGCCTTAATCTTGTCGTGATCCGTCAAGAAATAAACCGACACCATGGAACCCATGGCAAATGCGTACAGCGGTTGTACTGCCCCAAAAAGAGTCGCACTCGTGCACCCCATAACTGCTTGTTTCCACTCCGGAAGGTTCAAGGCCAAAAGTCTCCTAAAGGAAGGCACGGGCAGTTTCTTATGTTCATACTGTACAACACTCTCTTGATCAGGAGCTCTACCCTGCGCAAATGAGTTCGCGGAACTCGAACGACTCACCATGGAGAGCCTACGGCTGCTTGTGCTGTGCCTACGGCTGCTTATGCTGTGAATGTCTTTTGAAATGGAAGACGAAGCACCGTAATGCCCCAACTCTTCCGGTTCTTTTTCTTTTTCTATTTGTTGGAGGCGGACAAGGGACGTGTAGTGGCCGTTTTCGCGTTGGGAGAGCTCGTCGTGGGAGCCGGTTTCCATGACCTGGCCGTTTTGAACTACGGCAATCACGTCTGCGTTTCGGATCGTGGAGAGGCGGTGCGCGATGATGATTGTGGTGCGGCCGACGGCTGCTTTGTCTAGGGCTTCTTGGACTACTCGTTCGGATTCGGAGTCCAGTGCGCTGGTGGCTTCGTCTAGGAGGAGGATACGAGGCTTCTTGATGATGGCTCGTGCAATGGCGATCCTTTGTTTCTGTCCTCCCGACATTTGAACACCCCGCTCGCCAACCTGTTTAATCACAACGTTAATTTGTTTTAGTACTTGCAAAACCTAGTAAAAAAAATAGTGTCTGCATGTTTCATAAATTGTAATAAAAAGAAAAAGTACTAGATAGACTTACTCATAAAAGGTTGTCCTACGACTAAAATAGCAATTAATATATGACTTTTTAGCTAAAATGGTTTCTTATATTAGATTGGCGTAACTCTTCACTTTGGTCTCTGAGATTTCAAATCAATATAATTGGTTCATGAGTTTGTCCATCATCACTCATTTTGGTAATTATGTGAAAAATCTTAGTTAAATAAAATAAAATGACAAACATACATTCAATTTTGTCATATCATTTTGGCTCATTGTTTATTAAAGTTATTTTGGTCATTGTTTAACAGAAATTTTGGATAAAAAGCCTTAATATAAGTATAAGAGAAACAAAAATCAGGTTCGCCACTGCAGCAATATAAATATGAATAACATATTGATATGCAGTGAAGTTATCGAGTTGAGTAATGCTAAACTTCCTACATTTGTACTGTCTCTTTAATAGAGGTAGGGTCAACCAACACAAGTGGTTTTCATCTCTATTAAAAAAATGGTGTAAATATGGTATGAAAAATATGGTAAGAGTAGCATATTTGTATCGAGTTTAACTGTCATCACCATGACGTACGAATAAGTCTTTTTATTTACAGGGCTAGTAATTGGTCTAGTGATCAGTTGAAGGAACTTCTAACTTGAAACTTCTCCATACATGAATAAAAGTAAGGTATCTTATAAGGCAGTGTCGACTGATGATTATAAAATGCAAGGCAGATGATCATTCACAAACATCATTGTCAAATAAGCAATACATGTTGTTCGAGTATATGATGCAAACTGATGTCTGCAAATAGTGATGCGCATGCAATACTACTTCTATATTGGGTTACTTCTGTTGCAACTTTGGACGATTGAAGGAAGACCTTCATATCCTAGTGGGGGACAAAATCATTAATGTTTAGGAGCAATAAGATGCATTCCTATGTTGATCCACCACACACTTGACGACAAACATACCAAAGGACAGGAATCCGGATCCTCCTTGTGAGGAGCATGAGAATCTGTGAATCGTGTTCGTTTATTATATATCGTGTGGTCATAAATCATTTTAATTTTTTATTATTTAAAATTGAATACAAACAGTACCTGAGAAAAACTCACCACATAATGTACAATAAATAGACACGATTTACGGATCCCCGGATCCTCACAAAGAGAATCTAGAGAGGATCTTGTTGAAAAAGACAGAACCTTTGACATCGTGAATTATGTGATTAACAAATGGAAAGGAATAATTTGTCATTTGCTTAAAAGATGGAATGTTTATTTTACCAAAAAAAAAAAGATGGAATGTTTAAATGTCACACACGATTTAAGAAAATTTTAGTGTGCTAATAACACAGTTTGGTACATAAAACATCATAATATTAAAGGAAAACTAACGAAAAATCTAAAAAAACTTATCTTTTAACGAAAAGTCATTTTTAAATGTATAGTAAATAGTGCCAGTTAAAGGTAAAAATGTGATTTTTCGTTAAAAGTGAACAGTACCGTGAGTGTTTTGTTAAAACTCCCTAATATTAATAGTTGAATATTTAAAAAAAATCAAACACTAGTATTACAATATTTAATGTACCAACCTGTGTTCCCAAGACACTAAAAAACATTTTTATTCCAAAAAAATTATTTGAGTTAGATATTTTGGTATATTAGTCAAACTATGATTAACAGTTAAAAATAATAATCACTAATTTGAAAAAGTCAACAAGTGGCTTGTCACTAATAAAACTAATTAACGTGTTATTATACTAGTGAAGTAATTACCTGAGTATCGTATCCTTGAGGCAACTGAGAGATGAAATTATGAGCATTAGCATCTTTCCCAGCCTCAGTAACCTCTTCAATCCCAGCATCTTCTTTCCCAAAAAGTATGTTCTCCATAATGCTGGTTGCAAATAGAGCAGGCTCTTGGCTCACCAAACCCATCTGCGATCGCAGCCACTTGAGCTGAAGCTTATTTATCGCCACCCCATCAAGAAGAATCTCGCCTCCGAGCGGATCATAAAACCGCTGCAACAGGGCTATCACCGTGGACTTCCCCGAGCCGCTTCCGCCCACCAACGCCACCGTTTTGCCCGCCGGAACTGTCAGGTTGAAGTCTTTGAAGATAATGCTTTCCGGCCTCGACGGGTATGCGAATTCCACGTGCTTGAATTCAACTTCACCGGAAACATCCTCCAAGATTTCGCCTTCCATGTTGTCGGAATCGATCTTGGGAACTCTTCTTATCACTTCCATTATGCGCTCGCCTGCCGAACATGCCTCTGAAAAGTACTTCAAGTTTGATAGTCCAGAACCTAATGCCCTATTCACCAAAACAATAAAACCATGCATTAAGATCGATATTATTGGGAAGATTATGAATTTGTGTTTAAGAACAAAACCGAAGAAAATCAAAGCATGCATCTGTATTTTTAAGATCAAATTTTTGGGAAGGTTCTAAATTTGTCTTAACAACAAGTACCAAATTACTAATACAGACTACAGTACATGGTACATTATCCAACTTTTGTGATAACACATTAAAAAAAGAGCAACATGTACGAGTAGACATTTTGCAAATTATTTATTAAAAATAGAATGAGAGACACTAAACATACAACATGTCATATAATACTCACAGTTTTGTGCGACTTTAAATAATACACATTTAGTGTCATTAATGTTCTATTTTCGATTAAAAATCTAAACCGGTTCGATCAATGCATATTTCCCATCATAAAGAAAAAAATAAAAAATATACCGGGTATTTTTTTCCACATTAAAAACATGCAAAAAGGGGTTTGGCATTCTTACAATCCGCCAACGGCGATGGCAGCACCAACAGCAAAAACAGTGCCTCCCTGAGCGCCATGGTACATGACCATTCTGCTTCCATAATACGACATGAAAGACCAAATGGCGAAGACAACCCCGTTGCTTCCGATGGCCAGTCCTTTAGCCAAGCCCTGGCTCAATCCCAACTTGACGGAGCCCTGAAGAGCCGCAGAGAATTCCGATATGGTTTTGTTTTCTCCAACGAAAGCATAAACCGTGCGGATTGAAGAAATTGCCTGCTCCGCTATGGTGCCAGCCTTGTTGTACTCTTCCCTAATCTGCCTAGCTAATCCTATCAAAGTCCTTCCGTAAATTAAACCGGGAATTACTAGCAGCACCACAAATGGAAACCCTACGATTGCTAGCCTCCACATCATTATAAAAGCCGCCACGTAGCTTCCGGAGAACATGGAGAAATTCATCAAGAAGTTCGGTAGCTGGTGGAATTTGAAACATGCAACTTCATTAATTGATGAAAATAAACTGGTAACGATTATTAGCACTACAAAATAATCATTATCCGCTCGGGCGTCTATTAGAATGACGATTTTGAAAGGTACTGATAACAACTCTCAATAAATTACACAGAGTGAAAACTTGTGGGATTACCTTTTCACTTAGGACATCTTGAATCACTAAGCTATCATTAGAGACACTTGTGATCACTTCTGAGGTGCTTGTGACATGTAAATCAAAGTAGCCCACATCTTGCCTTAGAACTGCTTTCAAATATCGTACTCTCATCCTAGCTGCCTGCCTCTCGCCAGTTCTTGTCCAGCAATATCCCTCTACAAAATTACAAATTCAAGGAAATAAAAAAAATATATATATATTACTAAATTATAATTCCATTTAATCTTTGATAACAAGCAAAAGTAAACAACATTTGGTGAAACTCACCTAGGAAACAGCATACAAATGACCCACAAGCCAAGTACAAAAGCGCCACTGCATTCTGGCAACCACAAAAACCAAAACCCAATTAGAAAATTTTGTGTTTGCCTTTCTGTGACTATTTTCGGCACTTGATTTTTCTTTTAGTCATTAAATTGAATAAATAAAAAGAGAATCAACATGCAATGTTAAAGTAAAATACGAAAGGTGAAAGCAAATGATTCCGCAAACAAAGTAGAGAGAGTGAGAGAGTGAGAGAGAGAGTGAGAGAGAGAATTTAGTTAATTACCTTATTTATGTTATGCAGAAAAGCAGCCTGAGCTGAAGTTGGTGAACCGCCAATATTGTTCATCAATTTGCTAGTGATCAACAAAACCAACGGTGTGGAAAAGCCATCACCAAGAGATCCAAATAGCCCTAAGATCATCAACAATCTATCAACCCCATCAGCATGCATGAAAATGGACCGCATGGACCCAACTTTCATGATACTGTTGTTGTTGCTGTTGTCATTACTGGGGCTTTTCTGTCCCATTTTCCCTCCCTTTCTCAGCAACCAAAATAGTTAAGATTGGCAGAACACCTCCCGACGTGCGGTTTAACTTATATATGCTTCAAGAAAGTACAAACCCTTTTGCCTTGACCGTAGTACTGAGAAGAAAGATATATACAGGTGTATATATAGAAGAAATTTTTTAGTGTGATCGGTATACGGGATAGTACATTACATGTTATTATACAAATGGTAGAATATATATTAAAAAATTAATAACTTAAAAAATAAAATTTTTCACCACTTATATAAAAATACATGATGTACCATTCGTGTTTATCAGAATGAAAAATTTCTTTCGGTTTGCGAAAAGAGAGGCGACTTCAGAGTCCAGAGGGATTGCACATGGATGGAGTCATGGACAGGATTATAGTAAATAAACTAAAGTTTGGATGAGTAAAATGAACACGTGCTGATGAGTGAAGATTACGGCTGTGCTTACAGGCTTTTTCCTGCGGATAGCGTCATTAGTGACGATCGATGGGTCGGTGGACCCACTTTATCATGACTAATATTCTAGTTACACCCCGTAACCATTTGATAGTGTTTTTAATAATTTTTTTTAGTGACACGTATGATTTCATTTTTTTCTAATTTTTTTTTGTTACTTAAAGAAAAATGAAGATTTGAAACTATTATAATTTAGAATGGTAATTTCGAGCTCAAAAGCATGAGTGAAAACTCATAATCATATCCAACCATATATGTTTACGATATTTATTACAACAAAAGAAATTGTACAAGAGGGTTAAATCGCAAATGATAGAAGAAAAAAAAAATCTTTGTCGGAGCTTTTAATCCGAAGTCAAGAAAAAAAAAGAGACCATCATGACAAAAATTATAAAAATTTATAAATTAAACATTAGAAAATTCTCAATCAAAACATCCGCTAACATATCTGATGATGATTCTTCAAACCAAACAGTTTCTTGCTCGCAGCAATCCCCACCCCAACCCTCCTTTTGCAAATCTGCAGAACATTGCTGGAATATATGGTCTCTGCTGGTGCTTGCTTTTTTGATTTGGAAGCTCGATCGTGGAAATTAGAAACTGCCATGTTACCTTCAACTTGGGACAAAGAATTAACTAATTATATTTGAAGCTTTTTGTTTTGAGAAGCTTTTTTTTTTTTTTTTTTTTTCCCTACCTCATTTCTACTTTCTGTTTCACTACTCCTTTCTGTCTGTTTATTTAAATCCACATATCAATCTTTTTTTCTTCATTAAAACGAACCCTAGCTTGATATTTTTAGATTGAAAATTGGGGCTAAAAGCACAAGCCCAAACAAAACTAATCAATAAAAAGTCTAAACTAGGACATCTCAAGTTGATTTTCATGAATAAAACTAATGAACAAGAAGGAGGATTATCAAAGTAAAAATGCGTATATCTAAATCACAATTATAGTTCACTAAATTGTCTGCCACAAAATTCTTTTCTTTGTAGTCATGCCGAAGATCGCGTTGCCAAGATTTTGAAAGCACTCTCAACATGCCAAAACAGGAAAGAATAATTGCCAGCAACTTGCATCACCAAATAAATTGTGAAGAACATTTTGAAGAAAATATTGCTTTTATACAAAATTATGCCACCTAGTTGAGTCATAATTAAATATTAAACTCATTATATATACACAAACTCGCATCTATATCCATAAGTCGCTTGAAAAATAAATGGTTAATCCACATATATGTCGAGACAACTATCACCAAACCAAATGCTGATTAGTTAATCCACATATATGTCGATGGGTTGTTGTTGGGGTTGGGTGTGTCAGTGACTGTTGAGCTTATTTTTTCTTTGTATTTTTAATTTTACTTAATTGTTGACAAAGTTAGATGGGTAAAATTTGGCGACAGGAGAGGTCACATAATGTTTTGAATGTAAAAGATTTGGACTCGAACAATAATTTGGAATAAAATATTTCTATTATTATTTCCCACAAATGGAGTTGTAAACGACTATTAAAACCTGTATTCAAACAAATAATCAGCAGTAAAACATTCACCGAAATTTCAACAAATATTTCATATGACTGTCCAAAAGATTCGTAAATAATTATCAGTAATATATATATATTTTTTTGGGTCAAACAAAGATTCGTACAAGGCTTGCACATCAGGTGCATAAAACTCTATTAGAATTTAGAATTGCATCTCTATCGTCACATCCCTGTCATTACGATTATATATGTAATTAAGTACAAACAATTCTAATTAAGCTGACGGTCAACAGTGTACATAATCACGTTGTACAGAGCACTGTGAGACAGTTAAGCTGATAAAATTAAAATAAGACGGGCACTTAACTTTCAAACTAGCTTGCTTATATATCTACTAATTGAAAAGTTTTAGTTGATTAAGAGCTTCTCATAAGCATTAAAAAATCATTATATAAGATTACTGTCGATCTGATGTTAGCTCATCGCAGTCATAAATTGACATCCCACTTCTCATTCCACAAATAAAAGAAATAAAAAAGAATAAATAAATAAACAAAAACAAATATCTTAGTCCAAAAGGATCAAAATCATATAGGGTTCGGATTGCAAGGGACAAAAATGAGATTGCCTTTTGCGACAAAAACAGAGTCTCAACTCTCAATGGTGTGAAAAAGAGGGTATCTCTCGACAAAAATAAGAAATTTTTTAGTGTGTCGAAAATAAGGTCTGGTACACTAAATGTAATAATACAAGTAGTTAGAAATTTGAAAAAAAAAATAACCAATTATATTATAACACTTTAATACCTGGCCGTACGTATTTCTGCCACACTGAAAATTTTCTCTACAAAAACATGCAAGAAAGTGAACACGTGGCTCATAACATACACATGGCTTGCATCCAATAATCTTATTTTTTTTTTAGTTCAATATTGAGTGATATTTTATAGCAAATTAAGGCGTGCATGAATTTGCTTTGCTTGCCGTTGTGTCTATTAATTTCAATCGGTTTGAACACATATTTATAAAGACTTGGCATTAAATTTGGCTTTTATTGTCCCTGCAGGTTTCTTGATATGTTTCCCAATTTTCAAAAACGAATTTATAAAAGAGTTGCATGAATTAGAAAATAACGTTCAAAACAGTTGCTAAAATGCTGTGGAATTGTGCATTAATATGCACGGCCAATGCCTCGAACACGTGACCTAATTTGGTAGTTTTCAGTTGCAGAAGCATATGCAGATGGTGCCACGTGAAAATTGTGGAGGGAGGAAAAGGGAAAGACATGCAGTGGTCTTCTCTCTGCAAGAGGAAGCATTAATGCACTTTAACCAAACAGCTCCTTGTTAAGAGCGAAGAAATTAAGGAACCCTATGTATTTACGAGAAATGATAAGGAACTCTCTCAAATAGAAATTCTTTATAGACTTTTTGTTCATAGTTTAACGTGAATTATCGTATTAATATTATAAAATATTATGTCAAAAGTATGAGATAACAGAAAGCCTATTGAGAGCTAATTTGTTTATAGAGTCCCATTAACATTTCTATAACTTTATGGAACATATATGCTAAGTTTTTCTGTCTCTTAACCATCGTGGTATTTGCATGTTGCTATATGGCTTCCATTTAAAGATTACACGTTCTAATTCGTGTAAACTGTCCAACTGCCCAAGCGATGAAGAAGCATATATAAAGAAAGATATACACATAATATATAAGAAATATTTTTTTTTTTGTCCAGATTAAGAGTTTCATCCTTCTTAGGAATCTTTTGGAAGTTTGTTTAAATGGCTGAAAACGTTTTTTTGTGAAACTGTTTGTGCAGTTAATTCTTAGTAAAAATGCAAGTGAATCTTGAAAAAACATTTGAAGTGACAGGAAGTACTTCAAGTGTTTTTGAAATCCAAAAAATATTTTCTAAAATCGTTTTCAGTTATTTTAAAAGGATCTCCAAACAAGCCCTTACATGTTGAAGCCAATGAAGAAAAGGGATTGACATTGATTATGTATTATGCACACCATAATACCATTGTCTTCTCTATTTTAATTTGTATTTTTCTTGCTGAAGTATTAGAAACGCACGTAGTGACGTTCTCGTTTGATGTGATATAACCAATAATCCATGGTCTTCTCTTAAACTAATAACTTAAACAAATTAAAAATTAACTTATACAAATCCAAAACAAAGTTGACGGTTAATCTGATTAAATTCGGACTATTTACAGCTAAATTGGGTATATTGATGGAATAGTTTAAGGATATACTTAATTTAGATGATCCAAATAGTATTGTCACAAGACTGAATACGGAAGATTAAATCGATTATATGTAAATAATGTTTTGCAATATTAACATATATATAGTAAGAGTTGTTATTTTTTTGTCCATATTAAGAGTTTCATCTTTTTTTACCGCTCATTTGGAAATATTTTTAAAATGCTTAAAAATGTTTTTTGTGAAAATGTTTTTGAAACTAACTCTTAGTAAAAATGCAAGTTAATTATGAAAAATACTTAAAGAAGCACCAGTTATTTTAAAAACACTTCCACACGATTCTTTATATGAAGCCAAAGAAGGAAAGGGATTGACATTGATTAAGTAGTATACCATAATACCGTTTTCTTCTTTATTTTAATTTGTATTTTTCTTGTTCAAGTAAAGAAACGCACGTAGTGACGTTCTTGTTTGATGTGATATTTCCAATTACCCATGGTCTTCTCTTAAACTAATAACTTAAACAAATAAAAAATTAATTTATACAAATCTAAAACAAAGTGGCCAGTTCATCTAATTTACAGCTAAATTGGGCATATTAATGGAATATTTTAAGGAGATATTTAATTTAGATGATCCAAATGGTATTGTTATGAGACCGGATACGGAAGATGAAAACAATTATATGTAATTTATGTTTTGTAATATTAACATATATACGCATTTCAGGTGTTGTGTTCGATTTCTTCGTTAAATCCCACGCTTGAAAAGATAAGAAAGTAGCATCCTAATCACATTTCCATTTGGCCGGCAGACAGTTGAGCATGGACATATTCTTCATCAACAAACTCATCTTGCTAATAGATATCCAACTAATTGGTCGGTTACCAATTTTAATTTGTTGTTCTTTTTTCTTGTAGTGTTGATTATAAATGGGATATAACTTGAGAATTGCTATTAGCACTCCAAATATCTTATTTTACACTTCTCATAAGTGTATTTTTCTTTATAATTATAGAAAGTTTAGAATGTCAAATGAAGTTTTTTAAGTGCTAATAACAATTTCCTATTTCTTACGTTCTATATTTCACTAATGGCGTGGCTGCTTACACTTGAAGAGAAAAACTTGGGTGTACGTAACCAAATTATACCCTCCTCGATCTTTGATCGCTCTCTCACTCATTACATAATTAACCAAATCACGTATTGGGTAAGATAGAAAAAAAAATATGCCTAATTATATGGAAGAATCTCCCTCCTTGCGTGACTTAATTTATAATTATAATTTAGGAGAAAAATTAACTTGAACATAATATTGGGTTCTATCATGCTCAATCTTAATCTCAATCTTATTCATTGCGTAACTAAATCACATAATGAGTGACATAAAAGAAAAATATATACCTAACTATAAGAATCTCCCTACACATTTGAGGAAAACAACTACTGCTTTATTTAGATGATACTTGTTGAGACTTGAGAGTATTAATTCCACGTTGAAGAACCCAGAGAACTTTGCATATGCTTATAAGGAATTAAGCTACTCCCATTGGTATTAGAGCATGTTGTTCCACATTAGTATCAGAGCATGTTGTTTCACGTGTGAAGCCCAACAGCAACACATGCTCTACGTCATCCAATTTGTGTTGTCCACATAGGCTTGAGAATTCGCCGCACGTGAGGAGCCTTGTTGAGAGTATTAATCTTACATTGAAGAAATAAGGGACCTTGCATATGCTTATAAAAATTGAGTTACTCTCTATAATAACCAATTAATTTTATGGTAGAACTCTAACTTTCTTCAGTTCGCATAACACTTGATATCAGTATAGCCTTCAGTTGTGAATGTACAAGAAAAAAGTTCCTAAATCATTAAAAGTAAATATGGCAGTGACTTTAATTTTTTCAAATGGAAAATAACATATATTTGGACAGGACTAACTAATCAGTAATCACCACCTTGAACGATTCTTTCTTGTACGCTTTGTATTATACTTCAACATGGGGGAATTTATTTTGCATGTAAAGGTGGGAATAAAGGCAAATTTGAAGAGAAGAAGATTTAATACACCCATAATATTGGGTTTCCCACTTGAAACATCTTTAGTTTTTTTAGTGGTGCTATTTACACACATATTTTCACTTTTTACACTCCTATCAATTTCTAGTTGTCAGATCGAATGAATTAAAAAATATCAAATGATAGAAATTAATCAAAATTGTGTCAAAAGTAAAAATGAGTGTGTGGATAACACAACTTCTTTTTTTTTTTTTTAAATTCAAGACCACATCAGTCATATATTAACTGTCTTCAAGCTCAACCACCCAATTATTTTCTAATAAAAGTGGTTGTTTTTAAGCATGAAGATGATTTGTACACTTACTTTAGAAAGAATGGGATCAAATCCAGAAAGAATTGGATCAAATCCAGAAAGAATTGGATCAAATCCATCTTTCCTGGAAATTAATAGCTAATTAACTTGATATTAACTTTTTGCACACAATCTAACTTAAAACACATTGCGTGCAAAAATTGATTACATGAATATTATTTTTAAGTTACTAAATGTATTCTAATTGTTGCTTGGTGAGTTTTATAAGTCGAAAATTGAGTACGCTAACGAGCATATACAAACAAACTATGAAGAAGACCTTGTTAATTGAAACAAAAGAGAGCACTACAAATTTGCCAAGATGGCTACATAACCCGTAAAAGTACATGTTGTAAGACCGAGTTACAAAGTATTATATATAGAAAACTAATATAAACCTAATAGGCAAGGAAATGAAACCCTAATTTTAACGGACTAGGGTCAAAAAACCAAATATTAAAATAAACCTGTATTTTCCAACATTCTATTCATTTTATTGGCAAATCATTTGTGCATTTAAATGATGTAAAGAACTTTTAACTCAAGTAAATAAGAGTATATTTAGTTATTTACTCATACACTCAAACAGTATTATCTTCTATTCTTCCTTCTTTATATCACTTTTATAAAAAGAAAACAAAAGTTATGTACGTTTTTACACTTCTGCAGTAGCATAGATTCTATGTAGACATCAAGGTATATTTATAACCGTCTGTTGCACTGTGCGCATCGATGCTGCCATTTGTCCAACTCCAGAACAAAGAGCTTCTAAATTCGTCAAGACTGAACACGGTGAATTTTTGCTAATATAATATATATATATCCATTGGAATTTGGTTCTTAATGCTTGTGGTTTTGGTCCTCAATGATATTATTAACCAATGTCAGCTCGATAAAAGCAAGGGGGCACACTCCAGTCCAGTGCTACTTGATTATGTCCACCCTGGTGGACATGATCAATTTTAATTTGCATGCTTGGAGCTATATATTCCTCCTTCTAATTGGCTTTGTTAATGCATTGCTGTCTACACTCTACAAGAAGGGTTTGACAGCATGAATCTCATAAGTATTGCACAAGAGCTTAAAATATATACCTTTTTGCGATCAAGTGATTTGATATTAGACGAGACTTTTCACTAGATTGCTCAAGGATAACACATGCTCCAGCCTCCAACGTCACATTATTCACTTATTAGGCTCAAGATGTAATACACGTGAGGTAGCGTGAATGAGATAATTAAAGTAGCTAGCTAGTAGTGCATGCCAGGCCTCTATAAACTTGTGGGCCTCTTCGGCTTCCCAAGTAAACAGAGTAATGGAGATGCTTCATTTCAATAGGGTTCATTTAATAATGGGTAATCGAGATCCTCTCTAGATCTTCAAGTCCCGTGTCAGCATATTCAAAAATCTAGGCTGTTGAAAGAAAGAGGAGAGAGATTCAAACTTGGTTTGTGTAAGGTTAGCTAGTGAGATGGACAAATAGGAACTATAGGATTTTAAATTAGTGATTTGGATCTCTGAGTCCGCCAACTCCGAACACATAGATGATAGATCCAAAGAGGATCTCAATTCGTTAAGGGTTTGCTGATGGCTGATGCTACCGTTGTACTATAGAAGGGGACAATACTATTATTGAAGCAGAGGACCCAAAAGGGTCCATAACTCCATGTATTCGAGGCTCCACCATTTGCTTTTTGATACCCCAATTTGGAAGAACAGCTCCCCCATCATCCATTTTTTTTCTGCAGAATCTTTCAGCAGATTTAAAAAAAAAGCAAATTATTTTCCTCATGATTAAAGAAAAAGCAGCTACACTTCTTAGGTCATCCAACTACCTCTTTAATTACCATCCCCGCCCTTACCAATCACCAACAGTTGCCCTGAGAGCCATATATGGCAGCTATCACTATTTAAACAGTCCTTCCATTTGGAAAGAGATTCTCTCCAGATCTATTCTATCAAAGTCCACGGATCACGGACCTTTGAAATTTGATTCAATTGCTAAAATTATTATAACTTTTAAAATGGGCCTCTGTTTTTAGTTGTTGCATCAAATTTCAAGGGTTCGGATCACTTGATCCGTGGGCTTTGGTGGAAGAGATCTGGAGAGGATCTCTTTCCCTTCCATTTCTCCAACTTTCATTTATTTGGTTCCATTAAGTAGGTCAATAAAGGTCATTCAGTACTACGATATGGTGGTATTCATCTTCACTTGGAAGTGAACTCTCATTATTTAAACATTTCTTCCATTCCTCCAACTTTCATTTATTTGGTTCCATTAAGTAGGTCAATAAAGGTCATTCAGTACTACGATCTGGTGATATTCCTCTTCACTTGTAAGTGAGAGGTCTTAAGTTTGAATCTCGTGGATGGCGAATTCGATACCAAATTAGGTTGCCCATTGTGTGACTTATCCGAACTCCTCATTCCCCTAGTGTGAAAATATCGATATACTCAAAAGTAGGTCAATAAAGGTACATGTATGGAGGTAATGGAATATACTTTGTATCTCTTACTGGTTAAGACTTCAAAACAGGAGTAAATTAAGGGTGGTGCTATCGACACATCTCTTTTTTTACTTCACTACACTCCTCTCAATTTTGTTGAATGTTAATTACGGGACTAAGTACAATACTTATACTTATTTAATATAAGGGTTATTTTGGTTCTGATCTTTTATCAACTTAATTGTTAGACTGAAACCTTATTTGTTTAAATATTTTGATCGATGTCCTTAACATCATTTAAGAGATTTAACTCATGCATTTATGCATTTAATGTCCCACAAATTATGAAATTTAAACAATTTGAAATAATATTTTTAAAATATAATAAATACTTAAAAAATAAATATTAGAATAATATTGTTCTTCACAAATTATATAAAGAAAATAATGTACCCACAAAATTAAGAACATATTTTAAAAAATAATTACTGATATATTTTAAAACATAAAATAAATACATATAATTAGTATGGGTACATTTAGCAAAATTAAAAATGGGTACAAATAAATTAAAAAATATGGGTACAAATACAAATAAAACTTTAAAAAATATGGGCACAAAAATAAATATACCAAATATAACATTAGAAATGAATATATTTAGAAATAAAAAAATATTTTATTATTGAAATAATTAATGACATTTATTAAAATTTAAGGACATTGATAAAAATTTGAAAAGAAATAAGATTTTAATTAATGGAGTAACAAAAAGAAATATGAGAACCTAATTTCTTCTTAATATAATTATTATCTAACTATCATATATAATTTATGTGAATATACGTAATTAATACAATCACCATTTGACTCTTAAAAATGATGATTATACCAAATAAATGTAAATATTGTAAACAAATTTAACATGACCAAAATAAAATCGAAAACAAGTGCCTTTGTCATAATTAGTCCCCGAGAAATTCAACTTCACCAGAGAATCAATATGTGAAAAAATATCTACCTTAATCTGCCAGCCAAACTACAAACACTTCACATCAAGGAATATGAAAACTGAAATTCCTAACTGGAGTTCTATTTTTTTAATCCCATTTGCCCTGCTGGGGTTCCTGTTATAACCAACTAATGCAAGTTTTGATAACTAGGAATTCCATTCATCATTTACTTCCATGATTGCCTAGCTCACTCAAATTGTTCTTGTTGTTGGGAGTTGAATTTTCTTCCCTCCTCTCAATTTCCTCTTCTTTTTTCTCTCTTATCAGAGAAGGTAAAATAAAATGATGATGTTTCTTAATTTTGAGTGTTTAAATAAGAGAAGAAGGAGGAGAGGAAAAAAATGGAAGGGGAGAGAATCTAGATCCTTGTTTTTGCGCGAGTGATAGAGAAAGGGAGATGGTTTATCAATCCTCTAATAATTTTGATTGTTGATGTCCTACAGATGAGAGGCTGAAAGTTACATTAATTATTGTCAAACATTTGATGATCATAATTTTGTTAATGATTATCAACTCCACCAATAATCCAATTAATTAATTAGTAAATTATTAAGGAGTTTTTATCACAAATAGTTCCTGAAATTAACCCATTCTATGACACACCCCGACCTAAATCGAGGCATGCTGGCCGTTACGTGAGGGTGACGTAGCCATGTGCGCCGTGCGGAAGTGAAGGTGATAAGATAATGTGGGTAAATAAAAACCAAACTAACTAACTTACACTAGGCTAGTATATAAGTACGAGTGGAAGTGTTAGAGTGTAGATACACATAATCAGAGCGTAGGTACCAAGGTGCAGTCCAGCAGGCTAAATACTAATTATACTAGATATGAAAGAAAACCCTACATTGATGGATGTTTGTCAGAACCGCCGTATAGTCCTCATGAGTCACCAACACGAACTTCTATCTAGAACCTGGAGGGGCACAACACAGAAAATGTAAGTGGGCAAAAATAAAACTTTTCAAAATCACTTTCAAACCATATAGTGTGGTCTGTATGACAGGTTGCACCTGCCTTGGATCCAAGGTGAGCGTGTGGTGTGGGAGGTGAACAATCACGTGAAGGCTAGGCCCTAGTCTCGGGCGGAGCACTAACACCGAGGTGTAGGATAATGAGAACTAAATGCATGTAAACATAACTATACACACTGCAATCACTATCATCAATATGTACTCACCTGAAGCTTACTTGGGCGTCTGCAGCATCATGCAATAATATGCATATCTATTAGGGGTGGGCAAACGGGTATAGGAACCGCGGGTCGGGGCGGGTACGGGCCGGTTCCAAATTTTTAATAAGAGAAACGGGGCGGGGCGATTCTAAATGTATAGAAAAACGGGGCCCTGAAAGGCCCGTTTGTAACTTTCCCCGAGACCCAGCTCATTAAATGGTAGCTAGTAACTTAGTTGGACTCCAGAAGACTCTCACTATCCCATTCCCACCTACTCGTATCGAGATTCCCTCCCACCCACTCTTTTCCTCATCGACGAAACCACTATCACAGAAGTCACCGAGACCATTATCGTCATCACGACCACCACGACTGAGCCGCCGTCACGATCCAAGACTGAAATGGACTCCCATGGCCGACGTCGGCATCTCACGTCTTAAGTTTCAATGGAACTGAAGCTGAACAAGGACTTGGGAAGCACTCATGCTGCAATCGACAATTGTTTGGTTGTTGGAGATCAATATGACGCCCAGGTCCAGGTGCTATATTCTTTATTTTTATGTTTGGTCTTATAGGCTAATTTACTAGTTTCATCTTCAAATATTAGATATGATCTTGATAGTTAACATCCATACATACATCTTGAATGGGTATGGATTTGTAGAGCATACAATTGCTGCATTTAAAGGAAGAGAAAATGTGGGTTTTGATGAATATTTATTGTTGCAGAAGAGGTGGTCTCTCAGAATTGGGATGAAGAAACAAGGTGGATTTCTAGTGGATTTGCAAAAGAAATAGAGATGTCCTTCGAGTTGGACCCGTGGACCCGTCTCGAACTGGCCCGTTTCAAACGGGTCAGGTTAGGTCTGGTTCCAAATCTCATAATCCCTCTACCCGGCTCGGCCCGCCTCGGTATATTTTAAAATGGGTCCGGTCCGGTCCCTCCAAATTTGGGCCCGGCCCGGCCCGTGCCCACCCCTAATATCTATACTAATGCATATACTAAAATGTAATGCAATTGACATGGCATTTAAAAACGCAAATCCACTTAAAACAATTTCTGGAAAATGGAAAACATACATACATATATATAGAAAATCAAAAGCCCACTCACTGGTATGTAGCTGAGTCGTAACCCCCGAGTCTCACCTGACTACGCTCGTCCTCCGGAAACGTCTCACCTATATGTGAAACAACTATTTTAACGTTACTTTTAAGCACATAATCAAAACCATATAATAACTTCTCATACGTTACTCAATTGGGGTGTTTGAATATACCATCGTGGCCTACTCAACACCACGAGCATCCCCATATTTTTAGAAAAAATTTCCGATGATCCACGCGCCGGCCCACGCAGGCAAGTGCCTGACACGTTGGACGAAACCTTTAACACCGTTAGAGAATATTCCGCTAAATAATAGAATATTCCGTTAAATATACCTGACGCCGTTAGTATATTCCGTCAAAGTTGACGGAATATGCTCATTTCTTCTCCGATGTTTCGCCAGGATCTGTCGCCAGTCGCCGATGCGTCACCAAATTCTGGAAAAATCTTTAAACCTTAATATCTTCCTCGTTTTTCAACCAAATTTCATAAACTTTATATCAATTTGAAGCCCTGAATGAGTAGAACATGATCTTACCTCTCAAATGTCCTAAAACTGATGAAGTATAGTCAGAATATATCTTAAATATTCAGGTCAACATGCAACTCGAGGAACTGGCCTATCCCAACGTCCAAAACCTTCCAAAAATTGTTCCCAGGTCTCTATGGAGTAGTTTTAAGACTCCCTTAAGCTTTAAAACTCCGTGAAATAACCACGATCACGACGGAGCAACGGAGCAACAGAGCACCACGCCGGATCTCCAAGGTTCTCAGGTTCCCGTGATCTGTTCTTTGATCCAATGATATGGATGGGTTCATGAAGTCACCAGAAACATGTTGGTGCAAAGCTCAAGCTCGATCGATCAAGTTTGGATGGTGTTTAAGAGTTGAAGGCTCGGATCTTACAGACAAGGGAGAAGAGTCGAGAAGAGATAAGAGAGAAAGAGAAGGTTTACACGTGTGAGTGTATGTGTGTGTTACAAAATTGGGCAGAAATAAAAAAAACAAAGCCTTGATTGGGCTATGGAATTAGGGCCTAACAATTGGTCCAAGGTTGTGGGAAAAGTAAAGAAAATGATTGGTAGATTAAGTGTAAAACCAAAACTTATTCATCTACACCTATTTGTTCATAACATTTCCGTTACGAATTCGATTTGATCACATTAGTGGGAAAATAATAATTTAAAACTATACACGTACATCCACGTCATTAAGCCTCGAGGGCATAAACGTCATTTCATACATTCAAGGATAAAAATATATAATTATTCGGGACGGGTCGTCACATTCTATCAAGATGGTCCCTGAAATTGAAAATCGATCAATGTAGTCATTGAACATTGGTGTCGCAAATCAATGTGGTCATTCTGTCATAATTTTGTTAAAATTTCTGTTATGTGCTGACGTGGCACGTAACTAGGTCCCACAATAATTAAATATTACCATCTTAAAATATTTAGTAATAAAAAATATTTTTTATTTTGTTTTATATAAATAAAAACTTAAAAAAAAGAGACAAAAAAAAGAAACCGATCATCTTCTTCCCCTCCACCAAATAATATATGGTATTGTTGCACGCATTAACCATGCGTATGTTGAATTTATGAAGTTTCAAATTAGATTTTGATTTCTTCTTGGCAAACTCATAAATCATGAGTTTGAGGAGGAATGTTGGAAAATACAAAGGAAAGTATTTTAAAAATTTATTTTAATTAGGAATTTGATATGATTTGATTTAATTAAGGGATTTGATACGATTTTATTTGGTTTAGTTGGTCTTTCGAAAAGATTTAGTGTTAGTTTTAGTTGAGCTTTCGAAAATGAGAAAAACTTGTGTGTGCCTTTGCTTGCCACTGGACTTTGCTGAGTGGCACTACAATTCAATTGAAACTCGCCACATGGCAAGTCTTAAATATATTCTTTTATCAAATTTTTATAAATATTTTTCCTACAATAAATATACGTACCATGGGATTAATCTAATGGTTTTTTTTCCTCTTTTCCTCTCCCTCTATTTTTTCTTCCAAATTTCTCTATCGTCTTCTTCCCCATCTATATCCTTCCTTTCTTCATAAAATATGCAGAAGAAACAATTAAGCCATCTTTTCTGACTATCATGAAATGAAAAAAAAAGAAAAATCCAACACATTTATTTTTTACAAAAAATGTTTGTTCATTCTTTTTCCAGTTACGAGCAACATTTTATTGCCCACCACATCACTTGTATACAATCTCATATAACTAAAAATAAATAAATTTGATGTACATTTTATACAGATTCTTTGCTGAGTGCTTGCGGCATTGAACAGTAAGAAGAAACCCTAACAGCAGTGTTAAACTTTCATTTAGTTTAATATGGAATTTTTTTAATTATAATTAGAGGAATTGAGGTTTTTATTTTAGAGGTGAAAATCCTGTAGATATAAATTTTAATGGAGATGGCGTGCACATAAGAAAAGTCAAGCATATCTGGCAGAGAAAATCAGTTAACACCGCTTGTGAAGCCACAAATTGGGAAGAAGACTGTACACAGAAATTGGAGAACATTTAATGGCTTTAATGTTTTTTTCTTGTATTCTTATGAAGAAAGGAAAGATACAGAGTGGGGAAGAAGATTGAAGAGAAAATAGGGAAGAAAAAGGAGAGAAAGGAGAAGAGGAAAAAAAATGCACCAGGATTAATCTTATGTTGTATATTAATTAGTAGGAAAAATAATTAGGAGAGTTTTAAATGTAAAAATGAAAAAAAAAATATTCAAGACTTGCAATGTGGCGAGTTTTGATTGGTTTGTTGTGCCACTCATAAAAGTCTAGTGGTAAGTAAAGCCCTACAAAAGTTTTTCTCTTCGAAAAGAGGCGTTAGTTCCGAAGATTATGATTTGTTAGTCGCCCTTTCGAAAAGAGGCATTTGTTATGGTTGGGCTTTTCAAAAGATTGGCGCTAGTTCCAGCTGGACATTAAAAAAAAGACGTTAGTTAAGGTGGATTGCAATTTGTTGAACGTTCGAAACGATTGGCGTTTTGTTTCAGAATATCAGTGAAGATTTCCTAGCTGTGTGGCTCACTTAATACGTGGCCTTGTGTGGGGGGGGTGTTGAATTTATAAAGTTTCAAATTCGATTTGATTCCTTCTCGGCGAACTCATAAATCAAGAGTTTAAAGGGTAGTGCTAAAAAATATAAAAGAAAGTATTTTAGAGATTTGTTTTAATTAGGGATTTGGTATGGTTTGATTTAAGGGAACTTTAACAAAAAAAAATTCGGTACTGTTCACTTTAACGAAAAATCACATTTTTACACTAAAAATTCAATCCTTGTACTATTCACTTTACTCTTTATTTTGTCCTTATCGTTAAAATTCAAAGTTTTAAAGCATTTTTCATTAGTTTTCATTCGATTTAATTAGAGATTTGATATAATTTGATTTGGTCAAGATTTCCTTATTTTGTGGACAAACTATTGTTTTAATTTATTTCCTAATATTGCTCCTTTTAATTTATAAATAACTCTTTATGAAAAAGAATAAAGTGTCGAAAAGATTATTAGACAATTTTGAAATTTCCATAAACCCTTTATTTTCAACTTGTCAAATTATTAGAGAGACGGGCCAAAGCCTAGTAACACCTATATTATCCTCAATTTGTAATTACCACACGCACAGTTTGACAAGTGAGAGTTTTATCACAAAAAATCTCCTTATTAGATGGAGTGAGGTTAAAATATTTTAATTCTTCCTCTTCTCTATCTCTACCTGAGGTAAGATATTTTAGCAATACATACATACATACATACATACATATATATATATGTACTATCCACACACCCCATGATAATTTCTGTCCGTTGATCTTCTTCAATTCATCCGATCCGACGGTCGAAAATTTAAAAGGTGTGTGAGAAGTAAAATGGGATGTGTGTGGATATCACACCCCATATATATATATATATATATATATATATATATATATATATGAGATGAATAAAAAAAAATGCACAAAGGCAAAATACTTTTTGTTTGGAGGGAAACATTGTGGAGATTGAATCTAACATTGAGAAAAAAAGAAATCTTGCATGTACTTATAAATAGTTAAACTACTTATATGAGTGAAACTCAACTGCTACACATGTTTCACGTCATTCAATTTGTGTTGTTCACATATTATGTTTGAAAATTCAAAACTTTATATATTTATAAGTAGTTAGAATACTTTCTATATTACCAATATTTATAGTGAAACCTCGACTTCTCTAAGAAGTCCATATCAATAGGACAAGGATTGTCTGCCCTCCCACTTCTCGTGCCCTCCTGTTTGTGTGGTCACGGTTAAGTCACGTCAATATTTTATATTACTATTTATTTTTGTCTTATTATTTCTATAAAATAACAATATAAAATATTGACGTGGCTTAACCGTGATCACACAAAACATGAAGATACGGAAAGTGGGAGGACAAACAATTCTCGTTCATATAAATAATCCAATCCCTTTGCATTTCCGTTGTTGAAATTATATGCTTCTTGATAGTGTAAACCATCAAAAGTGGATAAAAATAGTACTATGACAGATATGTGCCGACATCCCACCAGCCGTCCAACATGACCATGCAACAGCTTTTTCCGCAGGCATATCTCTCTATTTCGAATCCGAATCTTTGCTGGATTCTCTTTATGAGAATTTCGAGAATTCAGGAATTTTGTTTGTTCATCATACATCGTGCAGTCAGAAATTATTTTAAATATTTTTATTTAAAATTAAACATAAATAGTATTTAATAAAAACTGACCGCACGATGTATGATGAACGAACACGATACACGATACACGAATATCCAAAATCCTCATCAAAAGGATCCGAAGAGAATCATGTTGGCTCTATTTCTCCTTATCACACAATCAACCAGCAATCTCTCACCTCCATCCACCCACCACATGAGAAAAAAAAAAAAAAAAAAAACACTGTTACGTAACCGCGATATATGTATTGTGTCACCACTTCTATTGTAAGGCTGAATCTCCCCTACCACCACTTAGGGTTTTGGCTAGGTCACCTTCCATTTCAGCTTCGAATGGAATGCAACCGGACGGTACCATTGTCGGATTGTCATGACATTCTTATGCAGAGATCACCTCAACTTTTAATCACTCCATATTGGGCTCATAGGTGGTAATCTAGTCACATAGATACAGAGATGAAGCGATGATTTTTTTTTTTTTTTTTTTTTTTTTTTTTTTTTAATAGAAGTGTGTTAGGCGAGATTAACTATTCGTCAGTGTGCAAGACACCAACCATCTTCCTAAAATAAAAAAAGACCGCACATCTAAAGACTTGACATATGCCATGCGTTCATTAGAAGCACATATATCCATTATATCCATAACTAAAACACTACCACACATGGTCCTTTCGGGGACATTCAAAGCGTAAAACCTCGAATATATGAGTAAACGCGCATAAGCACTTAAACTCGCAAGGGGTAATGCTAGGGAGACCAAAATTTTAAACTAAATTTTGCAAATCAAATGATGTGGATGTTGATGATGATTCAATTATTACATAAATGTTAATTAACGTGCTTATTTCCTATTGGTGACACATCATTTGGTTTATAAATTTGGTTTAAAAATTTGGTCTCCTAACATTATCCAACTTGCAAATGCACCTTTATTAAAAGTCAAATATGACCTCTTTTTCCTAGTGCTGGTAGTGGTCCTTTTTTGGGTCTGATAATCAAAATTTAAATAAAAGGAAAACTAATGAAAATTGTTAGAAAACTTTATGTTTTAATCAAAATGACAGAAAAATGTTGTAAGTAAATAGTACCAGGAGTGACTTTTTAGAGTAAAAATGTCGTTTTCGTTAAAAGTGAACGGTACCGTAAGTGTTTCGTTACAACTCCCTTTAATAAAAGGGTAATGGGCCTACTCTTGGGCTTGAAAGACCATTATGAATTTATGATCTCGCATGTAAGAAAAAAGATCCGCGGTCGAGTGTGATGATCTGAGACTGTTTGAGTAGGAAGAAGCGCGAAACAGAAGCACACAAGTCATGGCGGGAAGCGACGCTCGGAAGCAGCTCCTAAACTTCATTCACGATTTCGCATCCGAAAAGTCGCACGGAGGTACAGTTCTTACCTACACACCTTTTCCCGTTCTGCATTCGCTACTCTGTTTGGTTCCCTAGAAAATGTGGATGAAAAGGAAAATTTGAAAAATCAATTTTCCCGAGAAACGAGCAAGTAGAGTTCCGATTCTTTTATTTCACTAAATTTAGCTAGAAATTGAACTGAAGAACTTTAATGTGCACGATTTGAGAAATACAGAGCGAAGAGTGGTAAGTCTGGGGAAGAGAATCGACGAGCTCGGATCCGAGCTGGAAGTTGCAAATGCAGAGCTCGAAGAAGCGAAGCGCGCCAAGGAATACACCGAGCAAGAGATCAAAGGCTACGAAGTTGAATTGGCGATGAACGAAGCAGCAATTCAAACGCTGGAGGTTTGTTCGTTATTTTTGTGCATTTTTTGAATTGAGTGATTTTGTTCTTAATGTGATTAGGTTTTAATCTGATTTTTCAAATTCAGTTGAGGATTTTTCATACACACGAAGAGATTTCCGTTGTTGGATCTGAAGTCGAAGCTCTCAAGGTATTTGGAATTTCAGTTTCTTGTAATTAGTTAGCTAAAATGTTTGGTTACTGATCCTCATTATGTTATTTTTGTGCTTGCATGTTGCAAAAGAACAAACAAGCTGCTTGGCGGTATGAAAATTTCATCTCAATTGTTTTTCGATTAAATTCCACATCTCCTTTTCTTTTCGAAAATCTAATTGCTTTCCTATTAATTACTTTCAGTAATTGTTTATGCAGAGACGAGTTTATAAGTGAAATGATTGAGATAAACACTAAGATAAGGTTAGCATCATTTTAGAAGGAAAATGTTGTACTTGTCTGCTACATTTTATGCATGTAACGAAGAAGAGGAGGCATTTTCGTAATCTTGACAGACAGTTAACTGAATTTTGCTTTGATCAGTTTTCACATTTTATGAATTGATCGACGAAGCTGCAGTTCTTAAGAAGTTCACAAATAATTTGGAATGCGTGACGTATTTCTGGTGCCCCATTATAGTTTACTTTCGCATTTTTGAATGCAGGAGGTTCCAAGTGTCACTTGCTGGCCAAATTCATGAGGAAGAGTACAGTGGAAGTGCAGAAGGTGATGGCCTGTGTACGTTTAGCCATTAACCAGAAGAATTGATCTCGTAACATGTGCTGTTCCATCTTATTCTAATTCATTTGTTGAATTTTCTGTTTGTTTTGGATTAAAATCCTCCATCTCTCGTTACTCTTCAAAAGAAATCTCTCTCACAATTGGAACAAAAGGATCCCATAATGTAATGTGGGTAGAAACTGAAAGAAATTGCAATTTTGTTTCAGAAGAAGATCCCAAGCTAGGAAAGGAGGAGGTTACTGAAGGTGATTTAAGAGAACTTGAGGATATGCTTGCTGGTGTGATGTCTCAGACAACCAAAGTGGAAGAAGAATATGAAGCTGAACAGAATACTCAAAAGCAGGTGAAGAAATCGGTCTTTGAAACATTACAAATGGCTAACTTTACAGTTTGATAAAAGCTTAGCTTAAGTAATTGGATTGTATGGCACTTCTGCCTCTGCAGGTCCAGCAGGCGCTGAGTGCTTGCAGAAGGGAGGTGTTCTTAATGGAGGAGACGTTGAAAGCAACGAAAGAAGTGCGTGATTTGACAAGATATCCTTTTCAAGAATACATTGGTTACTGAAATTGTTCAACGCTTACGCACAATCATAAGAACAGTTGGCTGCTTGAATTTTTCATCGTTTTGAAAACTGCCATAATTGAATGCAACAGAAATCCACATCGGCTATTTGTACAAGCTTCTTGGACAGCTTTCTTCCCAAGTGAATGCCTGTTTTAGTTAGTCTAGAATTCAATTACTATGTTGGATTTTAAGGTCTAGTTTTCCGCTGAATGCCATATTTGTGAGCATGACCTACATATGTTTTGCCTTTGACGGGAAACAAGCAGACTTCAGAATTGGAACAGATCTGTGCTACCGTTGGTGAGACGTTGCAGAGCAGATGTGTCTGTCCCAGTTGTCATTTTGACAACGTGGAGGTCCTGGGTGGATTGATTCAGTCAAGTTAGGCAGATTAACATTTTGTAAGTAATAATCTACTTCACATAACTACACTTTATATGTTCATTTAACCTAACATTTTGTAAGTAATAACCTAACACGTTATGTACTGCAAATGAGACTTTGTTAAGGTTCTGTACTGCTGAATTTGCATTTTAAAGCTTTCTATATATTATTTCAGCTCATTTCTATAAACATTTGAGAGCATGCATCGAAGAACACAACTTGCTAAACGCTAGCTGCAACCATTGTCATCTATTTGTTCTATACAACTTGCATTTCCTGCTGGGGATTCTTCTATATCCTTTAAGATCATTGATAATAATGTAGAACTGGCCTCTTCGTCACGGTCTCTCTGTACCTGCATCGGTAAATTTATTCTCATTACTCAACAACAAAAGCTTCATCTCCTTAAAAAACTCAAATTGAACATGACTATAGTGTACTGATGCTTGACACTGTTAGAGAGAACTTACAATTTCTTTAAGAGTAGGTATGATGGGAAGAACGGTATGAATTGAAACCATTCTTGGATTAGTAGATTGCAGTACGTCTACCTGTGTTGCGAATAGGGCAGAGACAGGGCGATGGTCAGAGAACTTACTTTCACTACGGAAATAAGAGAGCTGCGTCACTCCTTTTCCATACCACATAATTCTATCGCACCTGCCACCATAATCAAATTACCTCTTTAGTTTTTATGTAGCAGAAGAAAGAAAGTTAAGCTGTTTGTAGATAAAGGCTCGTGGGAGGCCTATCGGGGGTAGATAACTTAGTCTAGGGTAGGTCCTCATGAATCTCTAAGGTAAAGCTATCGCTGGTCTATTGTGTTGTGGCCACATTTATCTGTGAGAGCTAAACATCTAGTGGCATGGTGGTGGTTCTTACCATGCTGGAGTCCTTTGCTTCTCTCCTGATCTGCTTGGAAGCCCACCTGAATAGCGATTGCAGTTTGATGAAGAATACTTATAGGTAGGTGCAAATTCTAAAGCTCCCTCCATCCAACCCTGAAATGCCCCACCATATTCTCGTTCCATACGAAGCTGATCAAACTCTTGCAATGCTCTCCAGTCTAGTTTCCTTATCAGCTGCCTGGCTGAATTGTCCTCCAAGTATAGCCTATAGTTTAGATCCCCGAACCAAAAAATCCGACTGTTTCACAACAGAAAAATTAGCTCGTTAAGGATGACTTCATACATTCTTCGATAATTTTGACTCATCAAGTTAATTGGGTCAGCCAGATACCTTATTGGTTTTGAAATCTGGTTAATTTTTGACTGACTCCAGTGAGTATCGAATTTTGTTTACTTTGAGTACTAAATCTTGCTCGGTATGCAATATAGTTAGTTATATTAAAGCAAAAAAAAATTGAACTACTAGTTGTCAAATTTGTCCTTCTATCATTGTCAGTTTTAGGATGAGGAACACCTACTCGTGTCCTAAGATGGTGAGAGGATGTGGAATATCGTTGTCTGAAGGTGATCGAGGGAAAGAAGTTCGCTTGAAAATCTCTGCGACTTGATGATTCCTTCTGCCTTCATCTCCTTTCTTCTCACCAGAAGCTAGATGGGCTACAACGAAGCAAAAACTAGTTCCTTCAATCGTCATGCTAACTGAAACCGAGCCTTTGTTTCCCAAATAACCCATGATGCCGCAGGCCACGGAACAAACTTTAACATTTGAAATGTTATATTTTTTTACCAATTCACTTTTCATCCATACACTAATGAAGACTCCAACCATCTTCTTGCTTGCCATCAGCTTGTACTTACTCACACTCTTTGGCTTTTCATGCAGGGTTCTTGATTGCTCTCTCGTGATTTCAGGTTCGGGTTCGGAAACTTGCACGTAGTGGTAGTTCTCACTTGAAATTGGATTCACAATGGGCGTCAACCAAGGGCACCCGAATTTTTCGTTGAGAGCCTTTCCTATCAGCAGGTTCCAGTTTCTTGCTTCGGTTGGGTCTTCCGCTCCTATCACATTTCGGGCCCTCAAAGGTACGATCTCCTGAAATCTGCAAGCAAAATTACTAGTTTTGATATTCTAGCTTGTGATATCCTGAAACTATAAGTAATGTTGAGGTCGAAATTTGTATAACATACCCGAGAACATACATGTCTGCCGCATCATCCTTAAGATTCAGCCACTCATCCAAATCTACTGCCAAGCTCCGTACTGGAGACCTTCCGGCAACATTCCAAGTTCCCACGAAGATTCTAAAACAAACGAAAATGGTTATCAGACGGCGTACTATGAAGATCATACATTTTCTCGTTGCTTGGTTTCTTCCATAAATCGAAAAATTACCTCAGCTCGCTAGTTGAAGTGCGTGGATCCATCTCCATGGACTGAAAGAGAATGTCATCCAAGTAATCTCCGCTTTCATCTTTGCCCCCATCTGAAGAAAAGTTGAGTAAACTTCAGTCCGGATTGAACTTACGCTGTGGGAAGAAACAAGAAGTCGATATCAGATGCATTGATAGAAGAAACAAAACCTGAAACTTGACTCAGTTGATAGGGGTCAGCTCTCTTATGCGTTCTCTTGAACCACTTTCTAAACCTTCTCCTCCTCGATTTATGATTCTCTCCGTCCATCCTTAACTATCCCGTCTTTCGTTGTCCATGCAAGCTGTTCCTGCACCTTGCTGATCAGATGAAAGCTGTTCCCCTCCTCATACCATGGCGGCTTCAAGTCGCATTGCTCTGGACACGAAAACAAAACGCGGATTTAGCCGTAAGATCATTGTGTAACCCGCCGTATTCGCAAGGATTTGAAAGCGTAGAAACAGACAAGCACAAGAAGCTGAGGGAAAATACAGATCCGGCGGCAATCAAAAGAGAGAAAACATACCGTGCGGGTGAAGTAAAAGGTGGGTTGGAATTAGGATAACAAATGGAGGATTAATAGGGCAATGAAGAAAGATATTGGCCTCGCAGTGATTCTATCATTTGGTTGGTTTATTAGGGTTGGTTAGGTTGGTGCTTGTCACGTTGGTGTTGTGGGATTTCTGCGTGACAAGTTTATTACATGTCCAAATCAAACAATTTAAAGCCAAGTTATAGGCTAGTGGTCCAAGTCCAATCAACAAGCTAGAATCTCTTTCTTTGTACGTTGCTGCCCCTTAATTACGAGGTGAGATTCTCTTTGAATTTTATGTTTGAAGCTAAATTTTTTTTTGAGATATGGATCACTCATTTTAAATTGTGCGATTCTCATTAGCTCATTATGCTGGCTCACTTCACACAAGTCATGAGTCTGAGTCTCTCTTTCTCTCTCTTCAATGGCTCGGATTTTTGGGTCCTTGAGCTCCGGACACAGAGATTAAGAGAGGATCTCGACTCCTTAATTAAACAAAATGAACCTAAGGAACCAATTCATAGTGTCTTTGATTAATCATTTGTTCGATTTATGCGTGGTTGTCTATCGGTCGTTGATGAATGTACGTAAATTTTATTACTGATCGATCGTTGCACTGCGTATTTATGAGTGACTTTTTGAAAATATGATAAGCTAAGACAGTTGTAAAACTCGTACGTAAATAGGTGTTAAGCCATTGATAGAAGCGAGTCTTGCGACGGATTAAGCTTGAGGACTCTGGTTTATATATGATAAGTTGTTGTAAAAACCCCTAACAAAGAATAATTGCCAAAAACAAAACTATTAATGAAAGATCATCTCACCATCAGTCCATGTGGGAGCATGGATATGTGGCGCATAGTAGTAATGACACCAGCGACTTGTACGTTTGGATTTATTGTGCAAGCACATGAAGTACATTGCATGACAAAACTATATATATATATATATTGTTTTGTGTTCTAGAGAAATTTTGAGTTCTTTTAACCATTTAAATTTTTAATAAGAAAATACAAAAATCAAAGTGTAACGGTTAAAATCAAATGGTCCCTTACTATAGTAGTGGAAAAATGTTAAGTTTTTGTAGAACAGTGTGAATTCGAACTTCATCGTATTTAATCTGACATCTAATCTAACAAAATTTATCAATTAAAAAAAAAAACAACGTTTAAACAATTTTAAGCTTCGTGTATTCCAATCCATCAAAGAATTTTCGAAGAATGCGTCGAACTTGCCTTTATAACAGGTCACAGTTTTTGTCGGCTGCACAATTTTGTTCAATTCATTTTTTTTTTCCACCTAACTTAGCATCTAGGGTGGTCTTTTAAGTAGGCCGGTCGGATATCATCTGGTCCAAACTTATCCTCAATTGCAAGAAAGAAAAAAATAAAAAATAAAAATCCAATTTTTTATTTTTTATGGGTTTCTGTTTGGGGAGGTTCAATAATGTGGAAGATGATCATCTCTTGAGCTCAGGATAAGAATCCTCCTGACCAGTCTATCTGGGTCGTTCAAATCTGATTCAACTGCTCTAAACAAGAAAACCCTCTAAAAGTTATAATAATTAAAATTATTGGATTAAATTTAACCGGTTCAAATGGGTTAATCAAGAGGATCTTCACCCTCAGCTCAGGAGAGGATCCTCTTCCCAATAATGTAGACACAAAGTACAAAGTATTAATTTTTATTTTTATGGGTTTCTTTTTGTGGAGGTTCAATAATGTAGACCCAAAGTATAAAGTATTATTATAAATATATCATATACAAAGGGTGTCGACTAAAAAGTAATATTGAAGACATCAAGTGACTAAAAAGTATTATTGAAGACATTAAGTGACGGACATTCTCCTTCGATTAGATAATTGTTTGGGTCTATTTTATAGAGAAGCAATCTTGTTGGCGGATATAATTACCAGCATAGGATTTCATTTTAATGATTTCATATTTGGGACGGGTCACTGCCTCCTTATGGCGAAAAGTGCCCATCTCTTTGATTCTATCGGAACTGGAGTTATTCTAAATATAAGAAAAACTAATGAAAATGGCTTAAAAACTTTGAGTTTTAACGATAAGAACAAAATAAAGAGTAAAGTGAATAGTACCAGGATTGACTTTTTAGTGTAAAAATATGATTTTTCGTTAAAGTAAACAGTACCGGAAGCTTTTCGTTAAAGTTCCCTTCTATCTAATGTATTTCCCTTTTTTAATAAATAATAAAACAAGGTATATATTTTTTATGGATACATGGAACGAAATAGATGCCCTTCTTTTCTTTTTCTTTCAAGGCTGGATTTTGACGTATTAATTAATTAAATTCCAGTTGTTTTATGGGTTTGAGACATTCTAGCAGGAGAAGTAGATGCGATTCCAGCCTTTGCAGATACCTTTCTACCTCATACTATAATGAATTCGGATCCTCACCGGATCATTTTTGTGAGGATTTCGAGGATTTGTGAATCATATCCGTTCATTGTTTATCGTGCGATCAGAAATTATTTTAAATATTTTTATTTAAAGTTAAATACAAACAGTACCTAATAAAAACTAACTGCACGATGTACCCTGAACGGATACGATTTATGAATCTCTAGGATCCTCACTAAGGGTGCATTTGTTGTACCGGACTATCTCATACTGGATTAACTTCTGGGATTAAGCTAAACTAACTTAGTGAAGCGTTTGATGCTATGTCTGACTAAAAAAGGGATAATGAAAACAGTGAAAAATGGACCGTATACAATCATAACAACACAATTTCATGCAACATCATATTCTAATCAAATTCTAAATTGAAAAATTCCGGGCTCGACTCCGTCGTAGCATGATATTGTCCGCTTTGGGCCCCGACCATGCCCTCACGGTTTTGTTTCTGGGAACTCACACGAGAACTTCCCAGTGGGTCACCCATCCTAGGAATGCTCTTGCCCGAACTCGCTTAACTTCGGAGTTCTGATAGAACCTGAAGCCAGTGAGCTCCCAAAAGGCCTCGTGCTAGGAAGAGGTGAGCATGTACACATAAGGCTTACAAGATCCACTCTTCTGGGCGATGTGGGATGTTACAACGTGAATGGTCATGCCACCGGCAGTGAAGAGCTATCTATGGCAGACTTGGCTTCGCTCTTGTCCTTTATGAAGTCGAAGAAGTGACAAGCCGAAAACAAGTACATCTCGTCGACGATGGTCGCCATCGTCGTCGGTGGGGTGGTTTGGCGAGGTCGGTTGACCAAACCAAAACAAAGAAGCGAGGAGAACAACTGGACGAGGACGCGAACAGTCTTAGCAATCTCGTGTTTATTGGGGGGGTCTCACTAAGATCTTCTAACGAATGACTTAATCGGGACGAGTCGGCTTTAATCTCATTAAATCTATTCCCGCGTGTAACAAACACGGTATTGAACTAATAGCTAGTCCATTCCAGTCCAAAGATATTTAGTAAAGGCAAACAAACAAACTCTAAAAGGATCGGAGAGGATCCTGTTGGAACTATAATGAGATGCTTGCTTACTCCTCAACCTTCCTTCATTGGGGACCCATTTGCTTCGTTTTCCAATTATAAAGCATCAAATTACGATCTTGCCCTCCCATTTTAGCACCCATTTTCACAGTATTGAATACCTTGTCAAGTGTTTGGAAGATTGTTTGGGTGGGAAAAAGAACCTTGTTAATTGTTATTGTTGCTACCCACATATGGCGGGCTCGGGTTCGTATTTCTTCTCACGTGATCTCGTACATAAGAAAACATTTTCATCACGTGAAAACATAGATAAAAATAAGAATATATATCATAATACACACAAATCTCTTTACAAAGTTATAATATAAAAGGTACACACAAAGTTCTGGGACACCTTGTTTTACTTTCCACTCGACTTTTAATTTCCAGCTGTCGAATCTAATGAATTAAAGAAAATCAAATTATATAAATCTGCAAGGTGTGTTTGGGAAGTAAAAATAAGTGTCAAATTGTACATTTTATTTATTTATCTCTATCAAAATGTTGTAAAATCCAAGAATTTAATATCAAGATAAAAGAGTGAAACTTTTGATCAAGAAAATGGAAAAAATAAAGAGTGAACCAAGATCAATAACTTAAATAGATTACAGGTTTGAACATCAGAATGCTGATTTTTTGAAACCCTAAACCCTTCAAACCTCAATCAATTTCTTGCATCGGAAACCAAATGCTGCCGGAACATAACGATGAAAGCTTCCACTTTCTCATTCAAATCCTCCTCCGACAGCTTCCGAACCTCCTCCTCCTCCTCCGTATCGTCTTCATCCCGCTCTTGCTCGCTCTCGCCGCCGCCGCGCGCTGAGCTCTTGCACATTTCATCCTCACATTCCTTAACTTCTTCAACCGCTTGAGGAGCAGATTGGCACCGATATTCTCTTCTCTTCTTTCCCCCTCCATTGCTTTTGATCCCTTCGCCATTGTCGTTTTCGCAATCTCGATTCCGATCAATATTTGAGGTCCCGGAAGAAATGGAGGTGAAGACAATGGCTAGGAGGACGAGGTTGAGCAGAAGGAAAACCGACGCCCGCCATTGCTCCATGAGAAACACCATTAATATAACACGTTTTAAACATGCCATTGCCACAGCTGCTCCTGCTGTGAACAAAACCGTGTTTACTCTCCCACTCTCTCTCCACTTCTCCATGTGATCGATGTGTTTGTTTTTTTCAGATGTTTCAAAATTTACATGTATAAATTGTGATATCATCTGTTTGGTTTATATACACCAAGGGAATGAGATTTATCTAAAAAGAAAAAAAAAATTCAGTGTGTCGATAAGAGGAGCGGATTTTGTGGGATTTGTGAGTGCGCTTCACTTTTCAGGGGCCAGCTGTGATGATCAGAGAGACATGTCTTAAGCTTGCTTGGGGAGGGGAGACATTTAGACATAAATTCACGAAAGCCTGCAGTCCCTGCACTCCATGTACTTCCCATCAGCAACCTGCACTGCAACAATGATCCGGATTCTCTCTTCTCCTATTTTTCTTTTCTTTCAGTTTCCTTCTATTTCAACATTATCGATTAAGTTGCGTTAACATCTTGTATTGATTTCTTTACAGAGAAAATGACAAGAAGGAATGAAGTGGGGAAGAGAGGGGATTTGGATGGGAGAGAATCTTACTCCCGTTATGATATGATGATTTCTCCTATTTAGATTTAGCCTTCTAGCTGGTTCATGAAATATTCTTGCATGTAATCAGAGTATATGTTTATCATTCTATCTCACATGTTACGTGATATTTGATCATGAGAGTAAGTACGATAGAAGACATCCTCAATTACCCTCAAATGTTTCTCTTGATTTTGGCAATTTAGCTGGGCTTAAATTCTCAAAAATATATTCTCAATGAGTGTTGTCATAGTCATGCAGTCTTACGGCCCTTATAAAACATAGTCTTGACAATTTCTCCTACTTTAGATTTAACCATGCAAGTTTCTTATGTTTGGTTTTGAAGACATCCGTAGATTTAATTGAATATATATATACACACACACACACATCACGCCATCTTACCTGTTACGTAATTTATAGTAATATAATATAATTTATAGTAATATAATAAGTGAAGTTATGCAACAAAATATCGTGTTAACTCGAAATTGTTCCCTTGTTTTTGGTGCTTGGTTTTAATCCAAGTGTGCCCAAACAAGTATCATTACTTTTTGGATTATCAAGATCGATCTACTACTTGATTCTATGAAATTGAGAAAAATCAATTATTTGATTTAGATTTAAGATAAATGCTAATGAGGTTTTGTCATCTCATAATCAACATCAATTCTCGTAATAATATTATAAAATATTATAAAAAAATATATAAGGTAAGAAAGAATTCGACTTTCGAGAAACGCACAAATTAAGGGAAGTAGGAATCACTTACCAAGGTAAGGAAAGGCGCGTGCCTTTTTACTCGAATCCGAAGTTGGAAGTTGGAAAAGCGGGACTTGCCGCGTAACGGAGGGGCAACGGAATTATGGAACGTGAATGTCGAAAAAGCACGCCTGCTTGCTTCATCATCAGAAAACGACCCCACATGCCTCCGTAATTACATCACAACCATCGGCAGCTGCTGTCATTGTCAACACCAGACAATCATTCTTTTGGTTCTTTTCGGTTTCTGGATTTTTTCAAATTTTCATAGGAAGATGAGATATGCTTTACCAATAAAATATTAGCGGGGACACAAATTGCCTTCTCTCTCAACAAGGCAAAATGGCCTCATTAACTCTGATTTCAAATGTTTTCGGATCTCTGTCCGAAGCCGAAGGATTAAGAAATTCAAACTAATCAATTGAATCATGCAGTCCTTAAGTGGTTCAAATCTCTTTCTCTCTTGAAGGGCCGGAACTCTTTGCTCCATTAGCTTTGGACACAAGAATTCAAAGAGGATTTGCATTCATGAACTCCCACTAGATATTTTTACCTGGTCAATTGCCTAGTTCTTTGGAGGAGTGTTTTGCCTTTGTGGCTCAACAAATCTCATTTGCTTAGCAGTTACATTAATATGGTCGAGCCAACCAAACCGGTCAAGCTGAACCTGGTTTGGTTTGAACAAAAAAATTGCATGGTTTAAAATCGAACTGAACCGGACTGAAATGCAATAACCAGCTGTTATGCTGTGGGTAGACCATTGGAATCGAATTGCATCGCTTTCGATTGCACCCTTTTGCGGACCAAAACAAAATAAAAAAGAATCAAATAAGACATGGCCCGCATTTTCAGAAACTAGACAGCTATGAACTGGTTATTATTCATTTGGCTTGAAATGTGATATTCCAAATCTAAACTAGTCTAATTTACGAGGGATTGATTTGGGTGCAAGCAGGTGGACACACCTCCTGCCTTTCGCCAAACTGACCTAACTCACATGACGACTTGTCGGAGCAGTTTCCTGCACTATGACAACGAGAAACAAAGGATTCTAAACTTGCAATATAGCTCGGCATGACCAAAATATGCTTCGCGGGACTAAATAAGACATCTTAGGGGAAGTTGTGACAGGAATTGAATGTGTCACCTGTTAGCTTTGGCACCGGTATTGGATTTGTAAAATAGCATTCAAATGCAAAGTAGAAAACTAACAGATATGAACGGATATTACTGCAGATTCATAAATCTCTCTCTTGCCCTCTCTCTTTCGAAAACTACCTCTGATCGGGGGTCGTTAATCCCATCTCTTCCCAGACAACGATATGAGCTGCCAACAAATGAAAGATTAAGAGAGATCAATCACCCCGTAGCAGTAACTTAACAAGCATATAGATTATAGAGTTATAGAGGCTACATAAGATACTTCTAGTCGCCAAAAATAAAGATTTTACAGACAAACCATATATCAAAGCATAAATATGCGGAGAAAACAGCAGCTAAGTTCCCATCTTCAGCGATCATGTTATAGCTCTATCCCTGGGAATTAAAGCTCTACAATATGCTTCAGATCATTTCAATTAAAGATCCTGAGTTTCAATGAAACGTTAAAATATTTAACTCTATTTGTTGTGCTCTGTGAAATTTTAACAAATATGTGCGAGTTGTAACACGTCGTGGTTCATGATTGCCTAATCGAGCTACTTTCCTCCCCAGCCTAAGTATTTCCCAAACACAGTGCAAAGTGACCTTAGCAGTTAGCCGTTGGCGTGCTAATACAATTCACAGTTATGAAAAACAAGGTCAAGTTATCTCAGTTTCAATTCAAATTGAAGGAGTGAAGAAAAGGATTGTTGGCAACCAACCTGTCGAGCAACCTGAGCTAGTCGCCGGCTGTCCCTAGATAACTCATCTGTCGTTTGTTTCTGTTGGATGACACATTCTTTCTCTTGCATCATCCTCTTAGCAGTGTTCTCTTCAAAAGCAGCAGTTTCACCAGGGTTTCTTGAGGAATTCTTGCGCTTCCTCTGGAAAGTGTATTTGAGAAGTCTGCTGTTGTCCACAAGACTAGGAGATCCATTTGATTGTTCTGATGCTCTCGCGTCTTTTAATTCAGAACTCATCAATGATGCACTTGCATCTTTTAATTCAGATTTCATCAACGATGCATTCACATGTATTAATTCAGAATTCATCAATGATACTTTGACAGTTTTTAACTCAGAGTTCATTAGTGATACATCAGCAGAACCAAGGTCGAGTTCAGAACTCGGAGCCTCTGAATTCTCCATAGCATCACTTTCCGTCATCAACACAGGCACATCTATCAAGTCCATGTCCTTGTCTGCTGCATCTTGGACAGCTCCAGATTTATTGATCCCCTTCATGCTCACATTGACACTAGCTGACCCTGATATAGGATCCACATGACTTCCAATTAATGTCAACCCAGGATCCAGACGAGGCAATGGCTTCATCTTAGCCTCATTTTCAGTTGTGTTTGGTTGATCTTCCCAAGATTTCACACCAACATGATGTAAATATGCAAAAGTCCTGCAGCGGGAAAAAACAGAAGATGGCTGATCAGTGCTCGTGAGTGAGGTTGTAATGCCATCCTTACTTTTCATTTTCCTTTTTCTTTTTCCCTTCGGAATATTCTTAACTCTGTCCATGAAATAGCAGCTACTATGCTGCAAACTTTCTTCCAACCCACTGGAAGTTCTTGCCATGGCTACATTCTCGGTCTTGATAGAGGGCAGGATGCAAGCTTCTTTAGGGGATCCATCATTTCCATTCACAGAATATATTCTGCAATGAGATTGAACAAAATTTGGTTGGTGAGATTTCACGAGCTCACTAGGACGACATCGGCGTGAAGTTTTGGATTTCCCAAATCGAGTCTTTCTTCTGCGTAATGTGCGTACTTTAGCATGACTTTTGGTTTTTCCCACAGATAGGCCGTTAACTACTTCCATGCTGTTGTCGCTAAAAGAGGGCGAATTACACCTTTCTTCCTCGTCAATTTCTTTGATGACCAACTCATTCTTCCCGGGCGAATTGTGATTGTCCACGTATCCAGAAGGCAGCACTTTCTCATCAATTAAGCTTCTTTCAAATGCACGGATTCTCTGTGTACACCCATTCCTGAGCAGCTCTGGCTCCTTACGTCTCATGATTATTGAGGCAAGGTCAGAGTCAGGGGCATAAAATTTATCCAATTCAGGAACACTTAACTGCTCACTTCGTTTCATTTCATTAAAGAACTTATGCTCAATACCTCTATTTACTTCGATGTTCATTGGGCCTGAAGTTGGAACAGTTTCATGTCCTGAACCTGAAGGAGATAGTATGATGGGCTCAGGTGTCGGATTGTCAGAAAATGATGTATCTTCCCTCGTGATTTGTTCGTCCAAAGGCTTCACTTGGTTGTTATTTAGCCTCTCCAATTCACTCCATACTTGTTTCAATTCTGATCTCAGATCAGTTATGATATCCTCCGCCTCTTGGAGCTGCGCTTCAAGCTCTTCAATCTTTCGTTGTTGGCTCAAAGATGTTATCTCAGCATCACTAGTCTGCATCAATTAAAATATCGATTAATCCAATATAAAAACACTTATAGTAAATACAATGAGTAGTGATCAGTAGAAATTCCGTAAGGTAAAAACTAGAACTCTATGTATCACTCAATTTGCACATGTGTTATTACAAAGAGAATCTAAAGAACCTTCAAGCAACACCAGACGATGCCAGTATAAACTACCAAACATCAAAAAGGGGGGAACCTGAAAATTTAGACAAGGCATAACGGATAAATCACAGGAGTTTAAAAATGTGTAGATTGATTGAACATCAACAAGGAGCGAACATCAACAAAGAGCTTACTGCTAAACAACGACATTGACATTCTTAACAAGTAGTTAGCGTTCGGGCAATGCTTTCTTGCTTTTCGGGAAATTTAATTGCTTTAACAGAAGACGCAAAGAATCCCAACTTCAAATGTCAAAGCTTCTTCAAAGTTCAAAATATCCGAAAATGGCTTCTTTCACTACTACGAATCACGATTACTCTCAAATCTAACACAGTCACATTCCATCCAAACTAGATTATAAAGATTCATCGATTGCTACCTTCCATTTCGTCAAAGTTCAGTATACTTAAACATTAACAAAGAGCTTTCTTGCTTTTAGAAATAGAAAACTGCTTTTACAGCAGACAAAAAGACACCCAATTTCGAAAGTGAAGCTTCATCTAAGTTCAATAGAACAGAAAATGGCCTCTTTCGCGAAAACGAATCGCAATTACAACCTCCAGAATTCCAACACATTCACATTCCATCCAAAACAAAAATCACAAAGATTCAAGATTGATGATTCCATTTAGTTTAGACAAATAAAAAACCCGTCTTTCCAAAAACAAGAATCCGATCATCAAAACTGGTTCAAAAAACAGAACCTTCAACTTCAACAATGCAAAATTCGGAAAAAATAAAAAAAAAGAAAAATAAGAAACAAACAAACCTTGGAATCGAGCATTTGCTTTAAGCGGCAAAGCACGCGAAGCGCTTCGCCTTTCGTAAATTGCAGATCGTGCTGGTACCGAAGAGCTTTGCGTTCCGACGCCATTACTCTCGCCGCCGCCTCTTTCGCCGTGTTCAGAATTATGTCCGCGTACGCCTTCTTCAGAGCCACCATTTTCTGCACCATCACCAACAAAACGAAGTAAATCAGCGCCGGATTTCACAAAATGAAATAAAAAGTTTTGAAATTGAGGCGGCGGGAGCGGCGGAGATGGTAGTGGCGCCGCCAGTAGTGGTGGAAGGTGGTTGGGAATTTCACCTGCGCCTCGTCGTCCATTTTCTCTTGGGGGGAGTTTTCGGTAGTTAGCTGTATTGCGTGCGCCCCCTGTCCGTTAGGAAACTGAAAGTCCGTTCTCTCTCTACTTTTACCTAATTGCCCCTCAATTCCATTTGAATTACAATGCTTTAACCGGAAATATTATTTCGTTGTATTGGAATACAGTCGTCAAACTTGTTACAATTCGCAGAGACGATGGAGATGATATTTTCTTCTTTTATGACGTCGTAATTAAACATCCGCTCATAATACATCAAATAAACTGTTATATCACGTGATTATATTTCAGTACGATTTAGTTTACACAATTCATTAGTTTGACCAAACATTTGTACGTCAATCTCGTTCTATTGTGAACGCTTTTAAGTTTTGACATGTCACATTAGAATAACGACCTCATGTGTCAAAACTTCTTCGTATAAAGTTTCACGGAATCGGATCCTCTCCTAAGCCCAAGGAGGGGATCCTCCTGACCAAGGAACGTGGGCCGTTAGATTTTCATCCAACGACTATAATTATTATAACTTTAAAGGAATCCCTTATTTGTAGTCGTTGGATAAAAATCAAACGACCTACGTTCATTGGTCAGGAGGATCATCTCCTTGGGCTCAGGAGAGGATTCAATTCCAAGTTTCACTATTGGTTTTGGATTGCTACGATGACATTTAGACTAAATTATTAAATAATATATTATAAAATATTAAGGGATTGGAAATGACATTCATAGGCATTGAAATGCATGTGAAGAAATTTATAAATTTTATATAAAATGAGTTATTTACAAATTTCTCGTAGCATTATGGTTGGGTAATGCTATTCACACATTTCTTTCTACCTTTCACACACCCTTATTAAATTTTGTTCATTGATATTTTTTTTAAATTCATTCGATCTATGGGAAAAAACTAAGAGGAGTATGTTAAATGTAAAAATAGGTGTGTGGATACTGGATAGCACCATCCTTACCAATTTCTCTCTCTAGCCAGGAGAATGTCACAGAGTCTAAGCATGCCTTAGTAGTTAGTAAGGCTTTGAAATGAATACGACGTTAGAAATCAGAATGATATGACCAAACTAGAAGCTAAACAAATTAGATAATGAGAGATTTTTCAATGTGACCGGCACAAGAAGTAGTATATCATATGTCATTAATTATTATGCAAATGGTGTGATATATGTGTTAAAAAGTTAATAACTTAAAAAATAAAATTTCTCACCACTTACATAAAAACACGTGATGTATCACTCGTGTTTTCGTCACAATAAAAAATTTCTCCTTGACAAGTGGAGGAGCAATACTAAATATAAATTCCAATGCCCAACCCTGATTGGCTGCGCAATAAAGGACAAATCACAATAGATAAAACGCACATTAATTATAAACTAAAAGGAAGTTGGTTGAACAATTAAGGAAGTATCATATTCGATTCATTTTGTAGTGCAGTAGGCACCCCTTTTGGTCAAATAATCCCTCAATTAAAAAGTAATTAAATTGAACAGCTGCCCACTAAACCAAGAAGAAATTCATCCCAAGATTTTACATGCAACTCATTTGCCTGGATTGTACTGATAAATTGATAATTTCAGACTTTCAGACAGAGAAGCAGAGAAGTCAATGGCCCTCGTCTTCTCTATCGCACGTTCTTCTTCCTTTACAGGATCATACGTGCAAAGTTGACTGAAAAGTTCGGACCTTTGAGCATTTCAGACATCACCAAGAAGAACCCACAATTTGTTTTTCCTGCTTAATTGCCCGGATATGGATTCCCGCATCGGCAGGATTTGGATTCCGGTACTGTTATGGGGCTGTATGAGCACCCATTTCTGCTCTTACGCCACCGTGGTCGAAGACGACGTGAGGTGCCTTCAGGGGCTGAAGCAGTCGCTGAATGACCCGCTCGGAAAGCTGGCGTCTTGGGATTTCAGGAACCACACCGTCGGATTCATCTGCGATTTCGTCGGCGTCACCTGCTGGAACGATCGGGAGAATCGGATCTTTAGTCTGGAGCTCCGAGACATGGAGATCACCGGCGAGGTCCCGAAGGATATCGAGTACTGCGCCAGCCTCACGAAGCTGGATCTCGGCGGGAACGAGATTTCCGGGCCGATTCCCCCGGATATTTGCGATTGGTTGCCGTTTTTGGTGACCCTCGATTTGTCCGGGAACGACTTCTCCGGCGCGATCCCGCCGGACCTGCAGCACTGTGAGTATCTGAACATTCTGATCCTTTCGGACAACAAGCTTTCGGGTCCGATTCCCTATGAATTTTCTAGCTTGGGTAGGCTTAAGACGTTTTCAGTGGCGAATAATAAGTTGAAGGGGTCTATCCCTTCGTTTTTCGACGGGTTTGATAAGGCGGATTTTGCCGGGAACAGCGGGCTTTGCGGCGGGCCTCTCGGGTCGAAGTGTGGTGGTCTGAGCAAGAAGAGTGTTACTATTATAATTGCTGCCGGAGTTTTTGGCGCGGCGGCGTCTTTGCTGGCTTTTTTGGGGCTGTGGTGGTGGTACCATTTGAGGCAGAGTAAGCGGCGGAGGACGGGAGGTTATGGTGTTGGGAGGGAGGATTGGACTGAGAGGTTGAGGGCTCATAAGCTTACTCTGGTTTCCTTGTTTCAGAAGCCACTTGTGAAGGTTAAGTTGGCGGATTTGATGGCGGCTACCAATAATTTTAGCCCGAAAAATGTGATCATTTTGACTAGGACAGGGACAACTTACAAGGCTCTGCTGCCTGATGGGTCGGCGCTGGCCATTAAGCGGCTTAGTGCTTGTAAGCTTGGTGAGAAGCAGTTTCGGTTGGAGATGAACCGGTTAGGACAGCTTAGACATCCGAATTTGGCCCCCCTTTTGGGGTTCTGCATTGTGGAGGAGGAGAAGCTTTTGGTGTACAAGTACTTGTCGAGTGGGACTTTGCATTCGTTGTTGCACGGAAGTGGTGAGGGATTGGATTGGTCGACTAGGTTTAGGATCGGTTTGGGTGCTGCCAGGGGACTTGCTTGGCTTCACCACGGTTGCCAACCTCTGATTATGCATCAGAACATATGCTCCAATGTGATCCTCCTCGACGAGGATTTTGATGCTAGGATAATGGATTTTGGATTGGCAACGCTCACGGCTTCTGATTCTAAGGAGAGCAGTTTCGTTAACGGAGACTTGGGAGAACTTGGTTATGTAGCTCCAGAGTATCCGAGTACTCTGGCTGCTTCACTGAAAGGGGACGTTTATGGACTTGGAATTGTGCTTCTGGAGCTGGCAACCGGGCAAAAGCCTCTCGAAGTCAGCACTGCTGATGAAGGTTTCAAGGGTAATGTAGTGGATTGGGTGAATCGTCTCTCTAGTTCTGGTCGAACCAAGGATGCCATCGATAAAGCTCTCATCGGAAAAGGGCATGACGAGGAAATTTTGAAGTTTCTGAAGATTGCTAGTTGTTGTGTGATTTCTCGGCCTAAAGACAGGTGGTCTATGTACCATGTTTACCATGCATTGAAGAGTATGAGCAAGGAACACAGTTTCAGGGGACAAGACGACGAGTTTCCATTGCTTTTTCGCAGGCCAGATAAGGAATAAGGATTCCGCTTAAACTCAAATAAAACGGAGAGAGATGACAAATGGTTGCAGAATTCCATATCGAGGTAATTTATTATAAGGTTCATATATGTAAATCGTACGATGTGATCTCGATTTTAATTAGTTAGCTGTATAATCCAATAAACAAGCTATAGGTCCTGCATCCCACAAATTTTTTTTGTTAGAGATCCAGCGACATTTACAACATGCTTTCCAGTTCTTCGCCATGGAAAATTGGAACGAAAGATGACAATGGAACTTCTAGTGTAATATACTATATGCAAACAGTTAAATCCTTGCCTTCTATCTGTTCAATCTGTTTTTAAGTGTTACTTTTACTGCTTCACTCGAAGAAAATTGTTCAGGATGTCAAGCTTTTCTGAATCGTGCTAGACTCCATAGACTACCGTGACCTTCACCTTCTCGTTGTTCAGATTTAAACAAGATTTTGTGTTACGTGCTGATTCTACTGAGTTCAACTTCTTACAACCTCCTTTCGTATTAACTGTGTTTATGATTTAAACAAGATTTTGTTTTGCTTCCAAGGATCAGTTTCACTCTTTCAGAATTTAACTGTGTTTATGATCAATTTATGTGTTGGCCAAGAAACTGGTGGATGGTTTATAGGCTTGAACTACAACTTATAGAACTGAGCCCGACCTAGGCGCTAAGCTAGAACCGAGCAGACAACCAAGCCGGACCTGTTCGATGCAGACTGAGGCTTTCTACTTGTTTTGAGCTGCTCATTAGGAGGTGCTTTCAGCACTGTTCTAAAAATCCTCACCTAGCGCCGCCTAGGCGCTAGGCGGCTGGCTACCGCCCCAATTAGTGCTTAGGCGTTTGAAAATTAAGAAATGACACTTACACCTGCTGAGGGGCCCGCCCAAACCAGCTTAGACACTCGCCTAGATTGCGAATCACTTAGATAGAAAATAAATAACTTTCATTTTACATTTTCTTTTTCCCAATAATAAGACTTGTTGAATACTTAAATAAATACACATTATATGTTTACTTAAATAAATACACCTTATATGTTTGTTCCTCATGTTTTCATTATGTTCCAATACTTTATAATATATACGTCATTCTATTTTGTAGTTTATAATGAAATTATATATATTTGAAGTATAAACAGACACTTATTTACACGAAATATATTAGATTTACTTAAAGCGGGACAAATCTTGTAACATCCCACATCGTCCAGGGGAGTGGATTATGTAAGCCTTATATGTATATTTTCATCTCTACCTAGCACGAGGCCTTTTGGGAGCTCACTGGCTTTGGGTTTTATCGGAACTCCGAAGTTAAGCGAGTTCGCACGAGAGCAATCCCATGACGGGTGACCCACTGGAAAGTTCTAGTGTGAGTTCTCAGAAACAAAACTGTGAGGGCGTGATCGGGGCCCAAAGCGGACCATATCGTGCTACGGTGAAGTCGAGTCTGGGATGTGGTAGGGACCCGGGCTGGGATGTGACAATTTGGTATCAGAGCCAATCCTTGGTCGGAAGTGTGTCGATGAGGACGTCGGGCCCCTAAAGGGGGTGGATTATAACATCCCACATCGCCCAGGGGAGTGGATCATGTAAACCTTATATGTATATTCACATCTCTACCTAGAACAAGGCCTTTTGGGAGCTCACTGGCTTCGTGTTCCATCAGAACTCCGAAGTTAAGCGAGTTCGCGCGAGAGCAGTCCCATGATGGGTGACCCACTGGAAAGTTCTTGTGTGAGTTCCCAAAAACAAAACCGTGAAGGCATGGTTTGGGCCCAAAGCAGACAATATCGTGTTACAGTGGAGTCGAGCCCGGGATGTGGTGGGGCCTGAGCCAAGATATGACAATAGGTGCCGAAGTAGAGAAGATATAACACGAAATCACTGGTAGGGAAATTCCTCGTAGCTCAAATTGTATTCCTCGTTATAAGGTCTTGAAGGGAATGCAAAACAAACGTGAATGGACCAAGTACACACACAAACATAATATAACAGTTATCAACATACTAACCCCCTAGGTTTTATGAAAACACATATATCATGATCGACATAGGTTTTCCGAAACCTAGCATGTCGTGCAATGTCTCAAATCATAACTTGTATATATAATATTCACTAGTGAATGTCCAATAACCTTCAGGCCCCATGCCGGCTCCCCGTCTTTGAGCAGACAGTCAGAGGAAAACACACTACAGGCCCCATGCCGGCTCTTTGTCTCTGTGCTAAATAGCCAGAGGAAACACACTCCAGGCCCTATGCCAACACCAAACCGTCGCCCGAGACGAACCAGAATCTATCCCTACGTCCCGTAGCGGAAAGGACCACTAGGTAAGTACAAAACCATTGAACATATATATATTGAAAAACAATTTCATAGTATGAAGTCATCCATCATCTATACTATAAAGGTATTTTAAATATGTTATAAATATCATATCGTCATCCATCAGATATTCTATAAGAATACAGGTTATAGGAAAAATCGTAGTAATTTAAACTAGCCTCATTAAGCATGTTATCTCAAATCATTTCATAGAACATAATTGTTAAATCATGATTTTCATGTATGCATTTCTACTATTAAAACATGCATATTTAGAAGGGGTCCACTCACCATACACCGTTGGTGCAAAGCTGTACCGAAAAGGAATAACGGAATCACCGCTAATAATCACATTTATTCACATAAAGGAGTACATTTAGTCAAACTCTACTCAAACGATTGAATTTGGAAAAACGGACTTCAGAAACGGGTACAGAACGTCGAAATTAGCCTAGGAGAGGTCTGAGACGAAAACAGAAAAGTCTACCCGAAAGTCAAAGTCAACAGTCAATAGTCAACATTGATCGGCTTAACAGTCAGACCGGGTCAAACGGGTCTGGGCTTAGGGTTGGACCGGGTTTAGGGCCTTAGGGTTGGGCCGATTGGGCCCTAAGGGTTTGGGTTTAGATAATTAGGTGAGCTGGTTCTTAGGGGTTTAGGAGGTCTCTGGGCTCGGCCCAAACCCACATACGACTCGAGGGCCTAATTAGAAAGGGCTTAGGGTTTAATGAACGGGCCAAAGGCCCTAAATGAAACAGCCCGAAGGCCTTTTGGGTTTTTAAGGAATAAAAATAAAAATAAAAAGGGAACGGGCTAGGGTAATGGGCTGAAACAAAACGGGCTTAAGGTCCGTAGGTTTAGAAAACGGCCTGAAGGCCTTGGTTGAACGGAGAAGAACGTCGAAGCTTCTACAGCTCCAGCTGACTGCAAACGCACATCCTAGACCCCGATCTAGGTATCAAAATGCAGAACTAGACGAGATGAGTGTTTTTATACCTTTGGTTTGCCGTAGAACGGTCGGAGGTGATTGGAAAATCCCTCGACAACCACAGGCTCGCCGGAGATGGGTGTGCCTTCCCCCGAGCCGATATCGTTCTACAACCTTGATAAAAATGAGCTAAAACTCAACGATTTCATTCGAGCTTCACAATAGAACGAGAAAAGAGGAAAATTCGAAACTTGCCTAACCGGAAAAACGAAGGAATCTCACCAGAGAGTTCCTGGGTTCCACCGCTCATCTCAACAACGGGAGAGAGAGAGATGGCGGAATGCTAATGACAATGATGATGCGTGAACGATGGTGAGGGTGTGGGTGCACTTGGGTGTTCACGAGTGAAAGGAATGGAGAAGGATGAAAAGGTTTCGAGAGAGGGAAGGGAGAGTGAGTGCAGAGACAGAGAGAGAGAAAGGAAAATGGGGTCACGGGTATGGGACAGAGAGAGAAACTTGGGGGGTGATGGGGTGCTGCCACGTGGCAGTTTGAGGATGAGAACAAATCTCATTTTCAGATCCTGATTGGGTAAAGGAATAGGTCCAAATTGATAATTCTATTAATATTTAGGGAGAATTACATAATTACATTTATAAGTGGGGGTGGGTGTAACAATCTACCCCCTTATAAAAATTTCGTCCCCGAAATTCACAACCTTAAGCAAATAAAAACGGATATTGACTCCTCATCAAATCCTCTGTTTCCCACGTCGCTTCCTCAACAACGTGGTTCCTCCAAAGCACCGTCACCAACGAAATAACTTTGTTCATCAACACTTTATCATGTCGATCAAGTATAGCCACTATTTCTTCGACATAGCTAACATCCTGATTCACTTCCAGCGGCTCTAACTGAATGATATGAGAGGGATCTGGTACATATTTCCGAAGCATAAAAACATGGAAAACGTTGTGAATCAGTGACAACTCCGGTGGTAGCTCCAATCTGTAGGCAACTGCACCAATTCTCTCAGTAATCTGATAGGGACCAACGTATCGATGACTCAACTTTCCTCGCTTACCAACGAACAACACCCTTCCAGGGAGACAACTTCAAAAACACAAAGTCACCAACCTTATACTCACTGTCCCTGGAATGTTTATCCACGATACTTTTTTGTCGATCTTGCGCTGCCTTTAGGTTTCTCTTAATCAGCTGGATGTTAGCATTAGTAGTGTCTACAATCTTTGGTCATAGTAACACTCGTTCGTCGACCTCTATCCAACATAACGGCATCTGACACACTTTTCCATACATAGCCTCATAAGGTGCCATACCGATACTTGAATGATAGCTGTTATTGTATGTAAACTCAACCAACGGCAGATAGCTATCCCAACTACCATTCCAGGATAACAGACACTCTCAACATGTCTTCCAATGTCTAAATTGTCCGCTCAGACTGACCATCGGTCTGTGGATGGTAGGCATTGCTGAACAACAATTGAGTACCCATGACAGTATTAAAAGTTTTCCAAAATCCATACACAAAATCCATGGTGATGTCTTCCCATTTCCACGCTGGTATCGGAAGATTTTGCATTAGTCCTCCAGGTCTTTGTCTTTCGGCCTACACCTGTTGACAAATGATGCATCTACTCACATAATCCGCCACATCTCACTTCATTCCTATCCAGTAATAGAACAGATGGATAATACGATATAATTTGGTGCTTCCCGGATGCATGGCATATGCTGAAATGTGCGCCAGAATTTCCTTTTTCACTGCTTCGTTATCCTGAGGCACTTACAATATATTTCCCCACATTAATGCTTCATCCTTTCGGATATTAAAATCTTCATTTTCTCCTTTATCCACCGAAATCTTTATGTCGGCATATTCGTGATTAAGTTCCTGGGCTTCTCGGGCCATATCCACTAAAACAGGTCTAACTTGGAAATGTGCCAACCAAGCTCCCTGATCACCCGGTTTCACCGTAACACCGGTTTCTCAAAGCGAAAATAATAACGGGACATGGATAGCTCTAAGGGATGCAAGTTGTCTGTGATATTTCTGACTAAGTGCATCTGCCTCTACATTGGCATGTCTGGAATGATATTTGATCGTGCAATTATAGTCAGTGATAAGTTCCATCCACATTCTCTACCTCAAGTTCAAGTCTATTTGCGTAAAGATATATTTGAGGCTCTTATGATCAGTGAAGATGCGGCACTTCTCGCCGTACAAGTAATGTCTCCAAATCTTCAGAGCGAACACCACTGCACTAAGTTCCAAATCATGTGTAAGATAGTTTCTCTCGTGGGTCTTGAGCTGCCTGGACGCATAGGCATCAATACACAACCCAGACCTGACAGAGATGCATCCGTGTAGATCTCAAACTCACCACTATCTTTCGGGAGAGCAAAAACAGGAACTTGAGTGAGACGCTGCTTCAGCTCCTGAAAACTCCACTTACAGTCTTCATCCCAATTAAACTCATCCTCCTTCCGAGTCAACTTATTCAAAGGCAGGGTAATTGCTGAGAAACCCTGAATAAATTGTCGGTAATAGCCAGCCAGACTTAGAAAACTCCTTACTTCTATAACATTCCTCGGTTGTTCTCATGTAGTTATTGCCACCACGTTCTGATGATCCACACCAATTCCCTCAACAGATACTACATGTCCGAGGAAACTGATATGGTTTAACCAGAACTGACACTTGCTGAACTTAGCATGCAGCTGCTGACTTCTCAACCTTTCTAACACCAACCTTAAATGTTTCTTGTGTTCGTTAACACTCTTAGAATAGATCAGAATATCATCGATGAACACAATCACAAACCGGTCCAGATACGGTCTAAAAACTCTGTTCATCAAATCCATGAATGCTGCAGTTGCATTTGTCAATCCAAAAGGCATGACACAGAATTTAAAGTGTCCATACTTAGTGCGGACGATAGTCTTCGGTACATCTTCCTCCCGAATCAGCAGCTGATGATAACCAGAGCGAATATCGATCTTAGAGAACACATGAGCACCATTTAGCTGGTCAAACAGGTCATCGATTCGAGGCAGAGGATAACGGTTCTTCACCGTCACCCGGTTCAGCTGTAGGTAGTCGATGCAAAGTCTCATCGATCCATCATTCTTTTTGACATATAAAACAGAAGCGCCCCAGGGAGACATGCTGGGCTGGATACAACCTTTATCCACTAACTCCTGAAGTTGAATCTTCAATTCCCTCAACTCTCCTGGTGCCATTCGATAAGGTGGTAAAGAAATAGGGTCCGTACCTGGAAGTAAATCGATGGTAAATTCAATTTCCCTCGCAGGTGGTAACCCTGATAATCATCCGAAAATACATCGGTGAATTTCTTCACAACGGTTACATTTTTAGGACTTAGCGAAGATTTATCCCTCGTCACTACATGGGCTAGGAATCCCACACATCCCCTATTCAACAATTTAGTCGCCTGGATAGCAGAAATAATACTATTAGGAATGATTCGTCGCTTACCCTGAAATGTGATCAACGGTCGTCCAGGCCAATTGAACGTCACATATTTCTCCCAACATGCGACATAAGCACGGTGCCTGGATAGCCAATCTATCCCAAAAAATAACGTCGAACTTCGCCAAATTAAAAAGAACCAGATTAGCCTTCATCATTTCCCTTTCCACTATTACCTGGCAACTTTTATACTCCCACTTTGCACATAACATATCTCCTTGCGGTATTTGCACAAACATATCATAACCAAACGGTGTAGGTTACGAATTTAAATTCGGTGCAAATGATGAAGACACAAATGAAAAAGTAGCACCTGGATCAATGAGAACTCTTGCCCAATTACCACAAATAAGTAACATACTAGTAATAACTTGGGGATCCTGATCAGCCTTCTGCTGAGTCATGGCGTTGATATGTCCATGGAACTGACGTCCTGCACCACTGTTACAGTCACCTCGAGCCCTAAAACCCTGGTTGTTACGGCCTGCTCGGTTCCCTTGAGTGCGGCTACCCAAAACTGCACTAAACTGTTGTGGTTGTCTCTAAGTTGATAATTGAGTATTCTGACTTCCACTCCCGCCATAGTTCTGAGTATAATTGTCGCCATTACTAGAACTCGAGTTACCCCATCCACTATAACTCGGAACAGATGCATAACTCTCGGCAGGATGTCCTGAAGGGCAAAATCTGGCAATATGCCTCGTGCCTCCACACATGTGACACGTGATTGGTGATCTGAAGTGAATGAATGATCGCCTCCCAAATTTGTTGCCTGAACCCTCGCTAGAAGAGCCTGAACCCTGGCCCTGACATTTGAAGGAATATGAGTGTCTAGGGCCAACAAAGTTAGATGAGCCACCAAGTTCCCTCATACTCCGAGATTGAAAACCATAACCCCTCTGGTTCTGGTACCGAGGTCGGTCTTGATTTTTGGGTGGTTCCTGAAACTGTGACTGTTCCTGATTAATAGTCTCCCACTTAGACTGCTCAATTCTCAAGCAGGTCTCAATCATCTCCTCGTAACTTTTGTGTCTCTAGGCTGCCACTGCCTCACGATAGTCTGGATTCAAGCAGATCAGCAACTGAACCATCATTTCGTTCAGATTTCCATAAGTCCCTGCATGATGTCTCGACAGACGCCGAAAAGTATTATCCACCTCAGTGACATTAAAATCGCTTTGGCGAAACTTTAGAAATTTTTGTCTTATCCTTAACTGATAACTAGGGCTCAGAAAATGTGCGATGAAGAGTCTTCGGAATGTAGCCCAAGTCATCGAAGTACTAGGTGGACGAGCATCATTCACTGATTTTCACCAAATCTTAGCATTCCCTTTAAGAAAATAAGCTGCAGTCTCCGTCGATTCACCTGGTGGACATCTCATACATTTCAGAGTGTCTTCTACCTGCTCCAACTAGTCCTCATCCTCCGGACATGCTCCCACTACTCGAAGATCCGGAATACCATGACTACGAGTAATCTCAATATAGGTGCGATTCGATCTATTACCACTAGTAAAAGCATTCCGTATAGCATTAGTCAATTGTTGGATTCCTCCCCCTACACCAAAACGAGCTCAATGAGGTACATTCCCACCAGCGGGATCCATAATTCTGATAAGAGACAAGCAAAATTTAGAACAACTGGAGATTAAAGATACGATAAAAATGATGATTACCAAATGGTGGAAAGAAATCCTAAGTATGCTATGAATGAATCATGCTCTGATACCAATCTGACATGCCCTGACACCGATGTCATTGGGACATCGGGATGGTCACGTGTTGGCCAACACCCGAAGAGTGACGAAAGCCATTTAATATAAGCAATTACTGAGAAATATGCTAAAACATGCAATATGGACTAATAACATAATACTAAAGTTCAACAGCTAATTAATAAAATTATGATAACACACATAATGTTCAGAGCATACGTCTAATACAGAGTACAAGCAGAATTTAAGATAAAGAAGTGTTATTACAATAGGTGCCGAAGCATAGAAGATATAGCACATAATCATTGGTAGGGAAATTCCTCGTAGCTCAAATCGTATTCCTCGTTATAAGGTCCTGAAAGGGGCGCAAAACAAACGTGAGTGGACCATGTTGATATATATATATATATAATAATAATAAAACAGTTATCAACATACTAACCCCTAGGTTTTATGAAAACACATATATCAATTTGGTCTACTCACGTTTGTTTTGCGCCCCCTTCAGGACCTTATAACGAGGAATACGATCTGAGCTACGAGGAATTTCCCTACCAGTGATTTCGTGCTATATCTTTTCTGCTTTGGCACCTATTGTAATAACACTTCTCTATCTTAAATTCCACTTGTACTCTGTATTAGACGTATGCTCTGAACATTATGTGTGTTATCATAATTTTATTAATTAGCTATTGAACTTTAGTATTGTGTTATTAGTCCATATTGCTTGTTTTAGCATATTTCTCAGTAATTGCTTATATTAAATGGCTTTCGTCACCCTTCAGGTGTCGGCCATCACGTGATCATCTCGAGGTCCCGAGGACATAAGGGTCGGGGCGTGTCAGATTGCTATCAGAGCATACTTAGGATTTCTTTCCACTATTTGGTAATCATCATTTTTATCGTATCTTTAATCTCCAGTTCTAAATCTTGCTTGTCTCTTATCAGAATTATGGATCCCGCTGGTGGGAATGTACCTCGTCGAGCTCGTTTTGGTGTAGGGGGAAGAATCCAACAATTGACTAATGTTATACGGAATGCTTTTACTAGTGGTAATAGATCGAATCGCACCTATATTGAGATTGCTCGTAGTCATGGTATTCCGGATCTTCGAGTAGTGGGAGCCTGTCCGGAGGATGAGGATTGGTTGGAGCAGGTGGAAGACACTCTGGAGAGTATGAGATGTCTACCAGGTGAATGGGCGGAGATTGCAGCTTGTTTTCTTAAGGGGAATGCTAAGATTTGGTGGAAATCAATGAAGGATGCTCGTCCACCTATTACTTTGATGACTTGGGCTACATTCCGGAGACTTTTCAGCGCACATTTTATGAGCCCTAGTTATTAGTTAAGGATGAGACAACAAATTCTAGAGTTTCGCCAAGGCGAATTGAGTGTCATTGAGGTGGATAATACTTTTCGGCGTCTGTCGAGACATCATGCAGGGACTTATGGAAATCTGAACGAAATGATGGTTCAGTTACTGATCTGCTTGAATGCAGACTATAGTGAAGCAGTGGCAGCCTAGAGACACATAAGTTACGAGGAGATGATCGAGACCTGCTTAAGAATTGAGCAGTCTAGGTGGGAGACTATTAATCAGGAGCAGTCATAGTTTTAGGAACCACCCAAAAATCAAGACCGACCTCGGTACCAGAACTAGATGGGTCGTGGTTTTCGATCTCGGAGTATGAGGGAACATGGTGGCTTCTCTAACTTTGTTGGCCCTAGACACTCTCATTCATTCAAACGTCAGGGCCAAAGTTCAGGTTCTTTTAGCGATGGCTCAGGCAACGAATCTGGGAGGCGATCATTCAGTCATTTCACATCACCAATCACGTGTCATAGGTGTGGATGCACGGGGCATATTGCCAGATGTTGCTCTTCAGGGCAGCCTGCTGAGAGTTATGCATTTGTTCTGAGTTATGGTGGAGGGGGTAACTCGAGTTCTAGTTATGGCGGCAATTATACTCAGAACTATGGCGGAAGTGGGAGCCAGAATACTCAATTTTCCACTTAGAGACAGCCGCAACAGTTTAGTGCAGCTTCGGGTAGCCGCACTCAGGGGAACCGAGCAGGCCTTAACAACCAGGGTTTTAGGGCTCGAGGTGGCCGTAACAGTGGTGTAGGACGTCAGTTCCATAGACGTATCAACGTCATGACTCAACAGGAAGCTGATCAGGATCCCCAAGTTATTACTGGTATGTTACTTGTTTGTGGTAATTGGGCGAGAGTTCTCATTGATCCAGTGCTACTTTTTCATTTGTGTCTTCATAATTTGCACTAAATTCGCAACCTACATTGCTTGGCTATGATATGCTTGTGCAAATGCCGCAAGGAGATCTGTTCTGTGCAAAATGGGAATATAAAAGTTGCCTGGCAATAGTGGAATGGGAAATGATGGAGGCTAATTGGTTTCTTTTAATTTGGCGGAGTTCGATGTTATTTTGGGGATTGATTGGCTATCCAGGCACCGTGCTTATGTCGCACGTTGAGAGAAATCTGTGACGTTCAATCGGCCTATACGATCGTCGATCACATTTCAGGACGAGCGACGAATCCTTCCTAATAGTATTATTTCTGCTATCTAGGCGACTAAATTGTTGAATAGGGGATGTGTGGGATTCCTAACCCACGTAGTGACGAGGGATAAATCTTCGTTAAGTCCTAAAGATGTACCCGTGGTGAAGAAATTCACCAATGTATTTTCGGATGATTTACCAGGGTTACCACCTGCGAGGAAAATTGAATTTACCATCGATTTACTTCCAGGTACGGATCCTATTTCTTTACCACTTTATCGAATGGCACCAGTATAGTTGAAGGAATTGAAGATTCAACTTCAGGAGTTAGTGGATAAAGGTTACATCCAGCCTAGCATGTCTCCCTAGGGCGCTCCTGTTTTATTTGTAAAAAAGAATGATGGATCGATGAGACTTTGCATCGACTACCGGCAGCTGAATTAGGTGATGGTGAAGAACCGTTATCCTCTGCCTCGAATCGATGACTTGTTTGACCAGCTGAAGGGTGTTCAGGTGTTCTCTAAGATCGATCTTCATTCTGGTTATCATTAGCTGCTAATTCGAGAGGAAGATGTATCGAAGATTGCCTTCCGCACTAGGTATGGACACTTTGAATTCTGTGTCATGCCTTTTGGATTGACAAATGCACCTGCAGAGTTCATGGATTTGATGAACAGTTTAGACCGTATTTGGACCAGTTTTTTATTGTGTTCATCAATGATATTCTGATATATTCTAAGAGTGTTAACGAACACAGGAAACATTTAAGGTTGGTGTTGGAAAGGTTAAGAAGTCAGCAGCTGTATGTTAAGTTCAGCAAATGTCAGTTTTAGTTAAACCAGATCAATTTCCTCGGACATGTAGTATCTGCTGAGGGAATTGGTGTGAATCCTCAGAAGGTGTCGGCAATAACTACATGGGAACAATCGATGAATGTTATAGAAGTGAGGAGTTTTCTAGGTCTGGCTGGCTATTACCGACGATTTATTCAGAGTTTCTCGGCAATTGCCCTGCCTTTGAATAAGTTGACTCGAAAGGAGGTCGAGTTTAAGTGGAATGAAAACTGTGAGCAGAGTTTTCAAGAGCTGAAACAGTGTGTCACTCAAGCTCATATTCTTGCTCTCCCGGACGATAGCGGTGAGTTTGAGATCTACACGGATGCATCTCTGTCAGGTTTGGATTTTGTATTGATGCAACATGAAAGAGTCATTGCCTATGCTTCCAGGAAGCTCAAGACCCACAGATAAACTCCACACATGATTTGGAACTTGGTGCGGTGGTGTTCGCTATGAAGATTTGGAGACATTACTTGTACGGCGAGAAGTGCCGCATCTTCACTGATTATAAAAGCCTCAAATATATCTTTACGCAGAGAGACTTGAACTTGAGGCAGAGAAGATGGATGAAACTTATCACTGACTATAACTGCACGATCGAATATTATCCCGGACATGTCAATGTAGTGGCGGATGCACAAGTCAGAAATATCACAGACAACTTGCATCCCTTAGAACCATCCATGTCCTGCTACTATTTTCGCTTCGAGAAACCGGTGTTACGGTGAAACCGGGTGATCAGGGAGCTTGGTTGACACATTTCCAGGTTATACCTGTTTTAGTGAATATGGTCCGAGAAGCCAGGGAACTTGATCAGGAATGTGCCGACATAAAGATTTCGGTGGAAAAAGAGAAAAAGAAGATTTTAATATCTGAAATGATGAAGCATTAATGTGGGGAAACAGACTGTACGTGCCTTGCGTGCCTCATGATAACGAATCAATGAAAAAGGAAATCCTGGATTAAGCGCACATTTCAGCATATGACATGCATCTGGGAAGCACCAAATTATATCGCATTATCCGTCCGTTCTATTGCTGGATAGGAATGAAACGGGATGTGACGAATTATGTGAGTAGATGCATCATTTGTCAACAGGTGAAGGCTGAGAGACATACTGGGGGGCTAATGCAAAATCTTTCGATACCAGCGTGGAAATGGGAAGACATCTCCATGGATTTTGTGTATGGTTTGCCGAGAACACAGTCGAGATTGGATGGCATTTGGGAAATTGTGGATCGACTCACTAAGACCGCTTACTTCTTGCATGTTCGACATACCTATTCACTAGAGAAGTTGTTGAAGTTGTTCATCGATAATATTGTCAGACTTCATGGTGTACTCGTCTATATTGTTTCAAACAGAGATCCCAGGTTTACTTCCAGGTTTTGGAAAGCTTTTAATACTGCCATGGGTACTCAATTGCTTTTCAGCACTGCCTACCATCCATAGACCAATGGTCAGTCTGAGCAAACAATTCAGACATTAGAGGACATGTTGAGAGTGTATGTTCTCCAATGTAAGGGTAATTGGGATAGCTATATGTCGTTGGTTGAGTTTGCATACAATAACAACTATCATTCGAGTATCAGTATGGTACCTTATAAGGCTCTGTATGGGAAAGTGTGTCAGATGCCATTATGTTGGACAGAGGTCGGCGAACGAGTGTTACTGGGACTAGAGATTATGGACACTACCAATGCTAACATTCAGCTGATTAAGAGAAACCTAAAGGTAGCGCAAGACCGACAAAAAAGTATCGCGGATAAACATTTCAGGGATCGTGAGTATAAGGTTGGTGACTTTGTGTTTTTGAAGTTGTCTCCCTGGAAGGGTGTTGTTCGTTTGGTAAGTGAGGAAAGTTGAGTCCTCAATACGTTGGTCCTTATCAGATTACTGAGAGAATTAGTGCAGTTGCCTATAGATTGGAGCTACCACCAGAGTTGTCACTAATTCATAACGTTTTCCATGTTTATATGCTTCGGAAATATGTACCAGATCTCTCTCATATCATTCAGTTAGAGTCGCTGGAAGTGAATCAGGATGCTAGCTATGTCGAATAACCAGTGGCTATACTTGATCGACAAGATAAAGTGTTGAGGAACAAAGTTATTTCGTTGGTGAAGGTGCTTTGAAGGAACCACGCTGTTGAGGAAGCGACGTGGGAAACAGAGGATTTGATGAGGAGTTAGTATCCGTTTTTATTTGCTTAAGGTTGTAAATTTCGGGGACGAAATTTTTATAAGGGGGTAGATTGTTACACCCACCCCCACTTATAAATGTAATTCTGTAATTCTCCCCAAATATTAATAGAATTATCAATTTGGACCCCATTCCTTTACCCAATCAGGATCTGAAAATGAGATTTGTTCTCATCCTCAAACTACCACGTGGCAACACCCCATCACCCCCCACGTTTCTCTCTGTCCCCTACCTGTGACCCATTTTCCTTTCTTTCTCTCTGTCTCTGCACTCACTCTCCCTTCCCTCTCTCGAAACCCTTTCATCCATTTCCATTCATTTCACCCAAGAACACCCAAGTGCACCCACACCCTCACCATCGTTCAGGCATAATCATCGTCATCAACATTTCGCCGTCTCTCTCACTCTCCCTCCCGTCGCTGCGAGGAGCGATGGAACCCAGGAACTCTCCGGCGAGATTCCTTTGTTTTTCCAGTTAGGTAAGTTTCGGATTTTCTTCTCTTTTCGTTCTATTGTGAAGCTCGAATGAAATTTGTTGAGTTTTAGCTCATTTTTATCAAGGTTGTAGAACGAGATCGGCTCGGGGGAAGACACACCCATCTCTGGCGAGCCCGTGGTTGTCGAGGGATTTTCCGATCACCCCCGACCGTTTTACGGCAAACCAAAGGTATAAAAACACTCATCTCGTCTAGTTCTTCATTTTGATACCTAGATCGGGGTCTAGGGTGTGCGTTTGCAGTCGGCCGGAGCTGTAGAAGCTCTGGTGTTCTTCTCCATTCAACCAAGGCCTTCAGGCCGTTTTCTAAACCCACGGGCCTTAAGTCCGTTTTGTTTCAGCCTAATACCCTAGCCCGTTCCTTTTTATTTTTATTTTAATTCCTTAAAAACCCAAAAGGCCTTCGGGTCGTTTCATTTAGGGCTTTTGGCCCGTTGACTAAACCCTAAACCCTTTCTAATTAGGCCATCGGGTCGTGTGTGGGTCTGGGCTGAGCCCAGAGACCTCCTAAACCTTTAAGAACCAACCCACCTAATTATCTAAACCCAAACCCTTAGGGCCCAATCGGCCCAACCCTAAAGCCCTAAACCCGATCCAACCCTAAGCCCAAACCCGTTTGACCCGGTCAACGTTGACCATTGACTTTGACTTTTGTGTTGACTTTTCTGTTTTCGTCCGAGATCTCTCCTAGGCTAATTTCGACGTTCTGTACCTGTTTCTGAAGTCCGTTTTCCCAAATTCAATCTTTTGAGTAGAGTTTGACTAAACCTTAAACCCTTTTCTAATTAGGCCATCGGGTCGTGTGTGGGTCTGGGCCGAGCCCAGAGATCTCCAAAACCCTTAAGAACTAGCCCACCTAATTATCTAAACCCAAACCCTTAGGGCCCAATCGGCCCAACCCTAAAGCCCTAAACTCGGTCCAACCCTAAGCCCAGACCCGTTTGACCCGGTCTGACCGTTGACTTTGACTTTCGTGTTAACTTTTCTGTTTTCGTCTGAGACCTCTCCTATGTTAATTTCGACGCTCTGTACCCGTTTTTGAAGTCCGTTTTCCCAAATTCAATCGTTTGAGTAGAGTTTGACTAAATGTACTCCTTTATGTGAATATGTATGATTATTAGCGGTGATTTCGTTATTCCTTTTCGATACGGCTTTGCACCAACGGTGTACAGTGAGTGGACCCCTTCTAAAAATGCATGTTTTAATAGTACAAATGCATACATGAAAAGCATGATTTAATAATTATGTTCTATGAAACGTTTTGAGATAACATGTTTACTGAGGCTAGTTTGAATTACTACTATTTTTCTTATAACCCGTGTTCTTATAGAATATCTGATGGATGACGATATGATATTTAGAACATGTTTAGAACATCTCTTTATAGTATAGATGATGGATGACTTTATATTATGAAGTTGTTTTTCAATATATATATGTTCAATGGTTTTGTACTTACCTAGTGGTCATTTCCGCTACGGGACGTAGGGCGACGGTTTAGTGTTGGCATAGGATCTGGAGTGTGTTTCCTCTGATTATTTAGCACAAGGACGGGGAGCCAGCATGTGGCATGTAGTGTGTTTTCCTCTGACTGTCTGCTCAGAGACAGGGAGCCGGCATGGGGCCTGGGGGTTATTGGGCATTCACTAGTGAATATTATATATACAAGTTATGATATGAGACATTGCACGACATGCTAGATTTCAGAAAACCTATGTTGATCATGATATATGTGTTTTCATAAAACATGGGGGTTAGTATGTTGATTACTGTTTTATTATATATATATATCAACTTGGTCCACTCACGTTTGTTTTGTGCCCCCTTCAAGACCTTATAACGAGGAATATGTTCTGAGCTACGAGGAATTCCCTACTAGTGATTTCATGCTATATCTTCTCTACTTCGGCACTTATTGTGATAACACTTCTCTATCTTAAATTTCGCTTGTACTCTGTATTAGACGTATGTTTTGAACATTATATGTGTTATCATAATTTTATTAATTAGCTGTTGAATTTTAGTATTGTGTTATTAGTCCATATTGCATGTTTTAGCATATTTCTCAGTAATTGCTTAAATTAAATTACTTTCGTCACCCTTCGGGTGTTAGCTAGCACGTGACCTTCCCGATGTCCTGAGGACATTGGGGTCGAGGCGTGTCAAGTCTTGCGCGATAGCAACGAGATGTGAGTAACTAGTCGACTGATAAGATACAACCAAACCGCCAATCACTCACATTTAGCAACAATTATGCAAGATTTTTTCTGCATAACTGATCACATTGGTGACACTCTTTAATACAGGTGGATCCTACATACAATAGTAAATGATGCGTAGCCCACCTCTATATTTGGAAGAGTGGCAACAATGCCGTAAATTTTGTGTGTTTAAGTAGTGTGATTGTTCTACAATTTAGTACTAAGGTCTAGTGGTATTCCTCTTCACTTGTAAGTGAGAGGTCTTAGGTTCGATTTTCGCCAAATGCGAGTTTGAACCACATTATTGCTTAACTCATTGTAAAGCTAAGCTCACCCCTTCTCCTTAATGTAGATAATATCGTTTGTTCAAAAAAAAAGTAGTGTGATTGTTCTAGCATTGCTTTTAAGTATGATTAGTGACCCGAATTGCGTAATTAATTATTGATATCAAAATGATTAGCGACCCGAATTTCGTAATTAATTATTGATATCAAAACCCATATCTTAAGCTAGTGATAAAGTAATTTGGTTGGAATAGTTTGAAGGGAAAAATCTAATCTTTTTATTGCTTGATTCTTTAATGCAAAGAGAGGGGAAATGCACTGCACGGAAGGGATATAATTTTTAGTGTGAAGGAAACACAACGTCGTATATTAAGTGTCATAATATTAGTGTTTGAATACTTAAAGATTTTTTTTTTTAATAACTTGTACTATGTCATTTGATGCACTCGACCATGTTTTCAACACACTGAAAATTTTCTCGAAGGGAGAGGAGTCTGTCTCCCATGCGACAAAGAAAAGGACCGTAATTTTGAATCTCACTCGTTCACTTTTGGACCCAGTCCTCGCCTTTCCTCTCGAATCAATCAAAATCAAACCACAAAATGAAGCAAAAGTTAAAGCAAACACCACATTTTTAAGCTCCTTCGTTTTCACTTTTGCATATTCAAAGCACTTTCTCTTTTTTTTTCTTTTCTTTTCTAAATCTTTATTTTTTTTTAATTTACGTTTGGTGGGTTATGCTTTATGTTATATCTTCCTTTTTTTTGGGGAGAAAATACGCATTAAATGAAGGGATTCGATTGGAAGCCTAGGTATCAGGTGCAGCAGTGAACGATAGATTTTTCAATATGATCGGCAGACGAGGTAATAAACCACGTGTCACTATACAAATGATGAGATATATGTGTTAAAAAATTAATAACTTAAAAAATAAAAATTCTCATCACTTACATAAAAACATGTGGTGGTGGACCATTCGTGTTTCCGTCACAATAAAAAATTTCTAACGCCCTTAAACAAGCTCACGCCCCGTGCGTTCAACATCTTTCTTTTCAAACGTAAATTAAAAATAAAAAAAAAAGAAATGGGAGCATTATCAGCACAAACACTATTCAAGGATTCTAACCTTTAGTGGAAGAGAATTGCTTTACGTGGGGAACACAAACAACAAAAGCCACTTGAAGAAGGCCTAACTATTAGAAAGCAGAGAGATGAATGGTGAACGAGTCACGCAAGTCACAAGCTCCACTCCACTCTACTCCAATACGTCTTGTGGGGTCACGTGACGAGAGAGATATTCACATCTTCACATGAGTGTATATTTTGAATGACATCAATATATATCATGCGAGGAGGGCCAAGACTTCAATAGAGCTATCTAACTAGGTTAACTCTCACATCGGATGGTACTGGAGTATATCTACTTGGTTTTTTCAATACAAAAGTGAAATCCACTCCATTAACTTGTCTCCAAAACATTTTAAGCAAACATAATCGAGATACATTCAAAAGTTCTTATCTTTCTCAAGATTCTTGAACGTGTATATTTGGTTTGAGATAAGCTTTGGCTTCTTTCCATGCCCATGAACAACTCTACAGTGAGTCTGCAACAATGCTCGGAACTTGGAAATCGATCAAACTAGTGAGCTTAAGCTTATCTTTCTCCTAAAAAATCTAGTAACTAATCACTCCACAAGTCCTAATTCCTACCGGGCAGGGAAAACGATAATTAACTGAAGGATAAAAAAAATGCAGAATGCAGATATATAATTAACTTATTGTACATGCCTCCTGCTCGAGTTCTGATGCTTCAAAACTCCGCACGTCTAGGCTCGTGTAGGTGGTTGTCTGGTCTTCACTGCTCTCCTGTATACACAAAAAAGAAAGCACTAAAATATGAGAGGCGAACAATTCGGGGGCTCCATGGTCTTCTATCATACTTAAGATTACAATTAATATCCTGATTAATCTTGAATTCTTACGGGAAAAAAGAGCGGATGAACACTTTTAAGTAGATTAACAAAATTAGTAAAAGAAAAAGGAGAAGCTAGTTCTTTATGTTCTCTCCCACAACAAAAGTTGTCTTCTTCTTTCTCCAAGGCCTTTATGTGTTCCTTATAAAAATAAGAGAAAGCTTGGTATATAAAGAAGCTTTTGATAAAGAGGGAGACAATCATCAATTTCCATATATAATCTGAAATATAAGTTCCTTCTATTTAGAATATATAATAAATTTATCGATTTCTTTTGCTTAGTGTTGATATCAAAGCCGGTTAATAAAGTTCACCGTCACGTCTCATATGAAACGTAATTTATGGAAACAATATATTCTCTTTCCAATTGATGTGATCTGGCTTTTCCTATATTGGTTTTCTTTCTTTAGGATCTTTGTCTACTGAAGGAGTTACCTACACCCCAGGATGCCATTTTAGTTTCCCGGACCAATGATACAATGCCATGAGTTTTAAATCCCCCACGTAGCATTGTATTATTGATCTGAGACGCCACAGTGGCATCCCGGGGTATAGGGAAGTCTCTCTCCTCAGTCTCAGTATGCATGTCCCCTTCCCTCATATTTAAGCAGCTTTAAGCATGCAGCAGACATTATTGTGCGAGAGAGAAATATACTGGTACAAATTGATGAAGGAAAATGAAAGTACCTGTTATGAATGGGATCAGGTCCATTTGGCACTCTTCTTTTGCTCACGTAGATAAAGGTGGAGTCCCAGACAACAGTATGCTTCTCTCTTCCAATCAACTTCCAATGCTTGAAGATTTTAGTGGATGAAGCTGTAACGGTTGGTTTTTTTTCGGCACTGCGGTTTACAAGTATTCCAGCAAGGAAAAACCAGAAGACAACCAGAAGCAGAAGAGCTCCAAGCAGAGCTCTTAAAACCTTCCTGCGACTCTCCATGTATATGTCTCCCCTTAGCCCCCTCCGACTTTAAGTTTTACCTACTGGCATTCCGACCACGCCTGATGGCCAGTCATTTCAAACCAAGATAAAGACTGTACCAAAAGACCAATGCTTGTAGCGAGAGGACAAGGATGAACTCTCAGACAAGCAAGCACAAATGGCAACACAGAGAGAGAGAGAGAGAGAGAGAGAGAGGGAGAGAGAACAAAAAGAACAGAATAGAACAAATGATTAGGTTGTAACTTGGCAGGTAGAGTTGTTGGTTCTATTTAAAGGCTCATACAAGAAGTTGCTGTATGAGATGTGTATCTGTGAGTGTGAGTGAAGAGAGAGAGAGAGAGAGAGAGAGAGAGAGAGAGAGAGAGAGAGAGAGAATAAGCGGAGAATAATAAACAGAAAAGTTCGTTATTCTAACCCTTTTCTGTGTTGAATGGGTCCATTTGAACCCTCTTTCTCTGCTTTAGTTTGTGTCGTGCAGCTAATAGGGGACCTCATTATCCTCCTAATCCTTACGTACTCCCAAGTTTCTAAAAGACATAGAGCCTAGAGCTACCCCATTATATACAATCGGGACTGAGGAAGTTGGAACCCCCTACTTACTGGTTTGCTTGTTCCCCTCTACCGAAAAAATCTTGGATCCGATTGCTGGACCGCGTAACCTGTCCAACCCTACCCACAACAGAGTCGGGTCCCCCTATATTTGGTCCCACCCAACCACACGCTGGTCCTACAGTTTGAGTCAGCTACCCTATATGGTAGCTGCACACAAACTCCTCCCTCCCCACCTATGATGAATACTTGGCTCCAGAGTACAAGCTAACCCCTGACTTCTTAACTGAATTAAACTAATCTCACATTATATAAACGGCCTCACCCACATTCTTCACCCAAAAAACAGAAACCAAATGATACCAACGATAATAATATTAATAAACAGAAAGGTGTCAGGCTAAAACTTGGGCTACGGTTGAGAGTTTTCTTGCTTAGTAAGGATCTCGACATATGGTTGTCTGTAATAAAGTAATAATTAATAATAAAAAGAAAGTTCATATGCTACTTTTCATTCAAACAAAACTACCAAATTGGATTGGCACTAAGTTTCAGATCAATGTATTTTGGACTTGATAATGTACCTGTCTTAGTCGCCTAGGCATAATTTTCCAAATATGCCCTCAAAATGAGGTGAAATTTCCAAACAGAATTTAAAAGTCCCACTAAAAAGAGGGTAAATGCTTTAGAACCATCAATTAAGCTATCAATTATGTAATTACTTTGATGCAATCAATTCATTACAGGACCATAAGGTTTTTCAGTCCCCTAGTCAGTTGCAACACTACTCAACATCAGTCAGTCACATGAATATATGATATACAATGTATCACAAAAGCTTACTCTACCTACTCCTCAAGCGTCTTCAAGTAAGGATGATCTCGTAACAGACTGAACTAGTTTTATTCATATGCATGCGGATGTACAAAATTTAAAAGCATGTAGAGTAATAAGAGTTGAATAAAGATATGTGAGCACATAATTACCCTACTAAATTCAGTAATACATAACAAAGATACAAACTGGAGAGGCAAACACACAAGTACATTTCAAAAATCTACTTTCTTATTAATCATAACATGAGAAGGGTATAATAGGGAATTTCCCATCAGACTCATCAATGTCAGAAACAACCCTAGCATTTTAAGAATACAACCTGAGAGTGCAGTTAATTGAGGAATCAGAATCATTGAAACCTGAAAAAAAACTAGTGGTGTTTTACAAAATCTGACAATGATACCACATGATTGAACAAATATCCATGGTCACTACTTGCAGAAACTGATGTGTACAAAAGCTCGCCCGAGAGACGATTATTAAGTGACAGATAAAGAAATGCTACCAGAAAGGTACCTATCCAATATTATTTAAATACTGAACTTGACTTGAATTTGAGATATTTGTCTATCCAATTCTGCAAATATATCCGGTCAGAAAATGTTAGTTTTTTGTGATGCACAGTATCCATGTGAGTCTGAGTGAACTAATCAATCTGACATACAAATGAGATTAACAAGTCGCAATAAATCCAAACCTCATCCCCCCATGAAGGCATGAACCTAGTTCAAAGTTAGTATTCTGTCCAAAACAAGTGTACCCTACATGTCTGATATAACGCCTTGTTGAATTCTACTAGTTTTCCCCCACTCCATACGCAACTTCTTTGTGCTTTCAGAGAAACAGAAAATCAAACTTGCAATTACAAAACTCAAAGTATTTATTAAGGGCCACCATTTGTCATTTGATCAAAATTCACCTCTCTTTATGAAATTTGTACTTTAGATACTGCCACCTCTATTAGGTGAACATATAATGTGCTTTCAAGGGCCCAGTAAAACCAAGAGATTCAGTCAAAAGTATTTGCTTCACCTTAGATCTTAGAAGCATAAATCACTTAGTGGGGTCAACCAAATTTATACTAAGATGCAATGCGCTCTTCTAGACCTCCATTGCCGGCCTTGAATGGAGTAAGACCACACACCAATATGAATAAAATAATGCCAACATCATATCAGCAAGGATTCAAAAGAAAATAAAGGATACCAATTCTTAAAGAAATTCTAAAGGAAATGTTTTGCTACAAATCAACAAGACAATAGTATAAGTAGATAGGCTATGTAGAACATAAATACATACATCTTGCATTTAAAATTTAAAAGGAAACGACTTTTTATATCGTTATAAAATAAGTTTATAACTATAGCATTGGAAGATCAAGAGATAGACTATGTAGCACATATATATCTTGTATTCATAGGAAAAGAATTCACATATAAAGCAGGTATTGATATCGAGCAATTTTGGTGTCATTATTTGAAGCAAAACCAAATGACAAGTTGGCTATAAGACCTAATAATTTGAGCAACTCAGATATGGGAGAAGATAAATACTTAGGAATACACCTACACAGTTAACTTTCCAATGAAAGAAATATATACAAAAAATTAGTTTCAGATTTCTTACATTCTTGACAAAACTCAGCTTTAACATAAAAAAGTTTTAACTCATTTTTAACATTAGTTGATCATCCAGGAAACTCTAATTTATCAGCGAAGTCTTTAACCTGCAGCTGCAATATTTAGGTCCAACAATCAGAGAGATGTAACACTATGGAGATATACATAATATGTTACACCTATGGGACCATGTGGAAAACACAACTCGTATATACTGCCAATGAAACAGCAATTTACCATGCAAGTTCATTAAAGTTGATGCAGCATGACTCAAAGTTACTAGTTCATTGTGTCTCGACATAGCATTAGAGAATGTGAAACTGCATCATCTGAAAAATTATCATAGTTTCAGATTTCAGTTTCCATGAGCCCCCTCCCATAGATAGACTTCTGTCAAACTTCTACTGCTGCTCCTCGAAGTGACTTTTCTTTCTTCTTCTTCTTCTGGGTCCACTTGGGTCCATAAATAGCCAAGTGTGTCCTGCCAAACCGTAGATCGGTTATCTGCAGTTTCATATGAAAGAGACTAGCAAGTAAAAACCCATCCCAAACATTCTATAGTTATGTGGTCACTGGTCAGGATAGCTATCATTATCTCACATTTCATAATGCTTTATCCATAGTAAAACTGCTGATAGTGTCCATTACCTTCACAAGGCATCCACATGAATCCAGCATGTCAGTCCTTAGTGGGTACTCAACTACCTAGACCATGAATTTGGAAGATTAATGAAGAACTGGCAAAAACATAAGCAATAACAGAAATAGAAAATCAGAACTTACTATAAAGGTATCTTCTCCAACTAGGTCCGAACTTGATATTTGATCCATCAGTACTGCATAGTCAACTTCCATATACGGAGGGGTAACACTAATGTAATCAAATGGTTCTTTACCTGCAGGAAATTGAATTTTATTGTAATGATTGGATATAAAAAGAACATGAAATATGGTACATGTCTTAAGAAATATGACGATGACAAATATAAGATTATGACAATGTTTTTGCACCATGAAGTCTCTTCTAATCAGCACTCATCTTTTGTCTATGTTACAGAGAGAGAGAGAGAGAGAGTATTAGCACATACCTGAAAGTTTCTGTGCACGTTCCATGAATTTTTCAACACAAACAGTATGTATAACTGACACATCAAGAAACCCAGTCCATTCCAAATTTGGACGTAAAACATCTGAAATGACCCATGGATCCATCTCAACAAAATGTACCTGGAATTGGTAATTGTGAAAGGTAGGAAATCCATAAAGATGTATGTTCCTTGACCCAAGGAGACGAGAGAAACATGCTACAAGTACAACAAAAACAGAAGAAAAAAATGCATTGTACAAAACTTTTCATTGGAGATTCCATGTTAAAACCCAACTTCACTTAAAACTAGACGACTACTTTAGACTGTTGTAGGTTCAGCACTTCAGCTATGAGTTGAGAGCTAAAGTACATACGTAAAACTATTATACAAAAATTCAAGGTTTTTGTAGTAGCAAGAGATATGAACTAATTTATCAATGGTACCTCAGAGCACCCTCGACTAAAAGCTTCAATTCCAACCGATCCAGTACCACTGTCCAAGTCTAACCAACGGCCAGGCCTTAAAGATGCAGGACAACCCCCAGCAGCCTAAGATTTTTGGCACAAATATTAATTTACAAGCACAAATGTCAAATTTACAAGCACGTGTCGTAGACAAAAGACTTACTTACCTGCAGGATATCAAAGGCTGCACCTTTCTCGACCTCCATCATCGGGCGCACATCCATACCCTTTGGAGATAGCAACTTCATTCTCTGAGCCTTTCCTCCAAGCACCTACATTGGCTGCAAACTTATACTCGAGAAATCTTAATAAATCGGTATTTCACTATTTCCAAGTGACAAACATGTTATTGTATACCGCCATTTCGCTAATCAACAAGTAGCAGCTAAATGTGTTCTTAACTTGCATTAAAAACTAAAAAGAAAAGACACAAAATTTGGAGAAATTGCATACAGTAAGCAACTTATGGGTAGTTCGTGGGGCCTTGGGCTCCCTTGGTGTAATTTGCATGTCCCGTCCACACTCTTTTAGCTTTTTCTTCCTCTTCCCCTAATTTTCCAATTTCCAAACGTAAACACACACACACACACACACACACACACACACACATATATATATATATATCACCAATAATAATCAAACAGATTAACGGAAGAGAGAGAGATACGTTTGGAGAGGGCTCAGGAGATAAGGCCTCGTCGGGGTTGAAACCGTACTGCTCTCCATCAACACTCTCTTGGCCTCACTCCACGATTCCTTCTCCGATTCTGCAGCCATTAACACAACTAAAAAGTTCAAATTTCTAAGAAAAAGGACGAAACTTTGATCAGATGAACTGAGTCGTATAAAAACGATGAGGTTTACCGGAAAGCGTGGACAACGACGGGCGATTGTGGTCGATTGTTTGCAGAAATTGATGCGAGGAGGAGTGGTAGAAGGCCAGCCAAATTCCGTAGCTGTTACATTCATTCGGAATGGAGACAGAATCGAAGGAGACGAAACCACCATTGCCGCTCTGCCTGAGCTCCACCTCAAGCTGCAGACCGTAGAGGGCGAGCTCCTCGCTTCGTCTCTCAAGTTATCAGAAACAAGTATCTTTTTTTCTCTTGGGCTGAATACGAGCTGGGCCTACATGTGGGGCTATTGAGCTGGGCCTATAGTAACTCAACTACGTGTGTTTTTCTACACGTCGGTTGGAGATAGTCTTAGTGACAACCATCGGACAATTTGAGTTATTTAAATTTGTTTGATTCCTAAGCTCCAGACAGCGAAATCCGAAGATGATTTCTGTCCACTTATACTAAAAGTACAACGTCGCCGAAATTATTTCTGAAACGACATGAAGCTGACACGTGCCACATCATGCATGCAATGCAAACACGGAGTCTACCCATGACGATCAGCTCGCCACGCGGCATCGTCTCAGCCGTCGATTACTAAGGTGGAAAGAGCGCGTCACGGAAACGGAACTATCCCACCAAACTACCCGTTGCCAAAATTAAAATCCAATTTATAATTAAAAATTAGTCACTTCTGCGTTCCGCATAATTGACATTTCTCCGGGCGTCACAAAGACTCCAACTTTGCCCAGTTCCGAAGTCGCAAGCGAGCGAGAAGGAGGCCTCGAATCTTGATTAATTAATTAATTAATTAAGTATTTAATTATTTTAGTTTTGGGGAAATGGGAGCTTGTGCTTCGAGGCCGAAGGGCTGCAGTTTCGGATTCTCGAAGAAGAAAAAGAAGAATGGCGGCGGCCGCCGCCTGAGACGAGTCATTCGCCGGCGCGTTTCGTCGTCCTCCGGTCGCTCCGTTCCTGCACTCCAAGGTGTTTAATTTACTCTTTGATTGGTTTGGGTTTGCTTTTTATTTTATTTGTTTCTGTTTTGATTTAATTTAATTGGATGAGTTCTGACCAGCAGGAAGTATGGATGGGGCGTTTTTTGATGCAAATTCGGCGATCGAGTCGGAGCGAGATGACGATTTTTACAGTGTTTATGATGGTATTATCATTTCTCAATTTCTGTATTTTTTTTCAAATAATTGTGTAGCATTATGCCATCGAAGTTAAGCGAGTTTAGGCGAGAGTATTATTTAAGAAGTGGGTTGGTTTGATATAATATGCAGATGTGATGTCATTAAACGAGTCGGAAAGTGCATCCACGTTGAGTGTTTTGTCACCGAGAGGTCTTTCTCGGCAGGCACAGAAACCGCCGCCATTGCATTCCACCTCCGCTGTGTCTGCAGAGGAGAGCGTGGACGAACATGGCGGAGGGGACAGAATGCAGGGACTGGATCACTGTGGGATTCTTCAAAATTCTTGCTTGCCTTGTCGTCCTTCCAATAGCCTGTCGGGCGACAAAAGAATAACCACGGCCACGCCAAGTTTGAGGAGGAAAGGCCTTTCGTTTAAATGGAGGGAAGGGCATTCTGCTGCAGCTGCAGTTGATCACACCCCCACATTACGTGAGTGTTGCCCATGGACTTTCCCATTTGTTAGTATTATGATGCAACTTAACAATGTGGACTGGCAGCTGATCTTAATCTTCCCTTCCCTGTTTGTGTTAGTTTCACCGAGATCGCTTGCGAAAAGACCACTAGCCGGTTCTACAATTCCCTACTGTCCCATTGAGAAGAGAATGCCAGATTGTTGGTCACCTCTCGAGCCAAACACTTTCAAAGTCCGGGGTAAAAATTATCTTAGGTGAGAGCTTAGTACTTTCAATAGAATTGATCTTTTCTTTTTTTTTTCCTCGGAATAATCTGTCTGACTTGTGTTTGTATCAACTCTTCATTTGCTTGATAGGGATAAGAAGAAAGAAATTGCTCCGAATTGCGCTGCATTTTATCCTTTTGCCGCTGATATATTCGTATCTCCGAAAAAGATTGATCACATTGCTCGATTTGTGAAACTTCCGGTTGTGAGTACCACCGGAGATGTCCCTTCTATTCTTGTTGTAAATGTTCAGGTGCCTATTCCTCCACAAACTTATTTTCCTGAACTTTTTACCTCTTATTTCGTTTCCGTGCCAAACCTGTATGTTCATAATCTGTTTGTCCTCTATGTTTGGGAATAGTTTTTCTTCTTATGCTAAATGCTCTTTGTAATTTTTTCTCAAATTCTATGTGAATCTTCTATGCTACAGATACCACTTTATCCAGCCAATTTTTTCATAGGCGATGGTGATGGAGAAGGAATGAACTTGGTTATGTATTGTAAGATTTCTGAAACTTATTCGAAAGAGCTTCCTCCTCATTTCCGAGAAAGTATCACTGTAAGCTGCTTGAAACTCTAGCTGTGGCCGTTCCTGATTTTTAACATGTACAAAATAAAGTTACGAAGTTTGGTTTTCTTGAAAATATGCTGCATCGCATGGCAGACTCGTGACTCGCTCATTAGGTTGATTTAGTATGTATAGCTAATTAATTATTGTGTCCTTGGTTAATTTCTTGACAGAGATTAATCAATGATGAAGTGGAGAGAGTTAGAGGATTCCCTGTCGATACAATTGCACCCTTCAGGGAAAGATTGAAAATTTTGGGCCGACTGGCAAATTTGGAGGATCTTCATTTAAACACTGCCGAGAAGAAGCTAATGAATGCTTACAATGAAAAACCTGTTCTTTCACGTCCTCAACATGAATTTTACTTGGTAAGTTTTGGTTTCGATTCTCTACCTGCACAATTATCAGAAAATGCACCATATCCATTTAACCTTTCTTTCCCTCTAATCATACTCATACAGGGAGAAAACTACTTCGAGATCGATTTGGATATGCACAGATTCAGCTACATCTCTAGAAAAGGTATTGATGCATTTCACGAAAGAATGAAGCTGACGATATTGGATTTTGGTCTCACAATTCAGGTAAACAATATATTTCATAAATCTGAGCTTGGCGTATTTACCTCATACTTAAGATCGACACCTAATCTGTGCTATGCATTGTGAATTTCAAATAGGGGAACAAAGCGGAAGAGTTGCCGGAGCATTTGTTATGCTGCATACGGTTCAACAAAGTTGACTACAATAATAAATCATTGCCGGTGGTTCTGAATCAAAAGTTTCTGTAATCCCAACACAATACTTGAGTTTTTCAAATCGATAAATAACAGAAAAATAAGTTAACTAATACGAGAACATATGGAGTCTCAAAATCTTAGTATTGAGCTTCTTCAATTTGTATGTATATAGAATTTTGAATGTACAGTTTCAGCAGGAAGAGTGAAATAAAGAGAACAGAAAATTTTATTCATACTTCCGTGTCCAGTATGCTTCCGGTTTCTGTATGCAGCTTCTTGGCAGCAACGGGTTTGGCTATAAATCGGAGCAAGAGCCGGTATCCTCACCTCTCCTCCTCCTGCTGCGTCTACAGGTCTCATTCCCTCCCCTCCATTTAAATCCACTGATTGTATCTTGAAGCTGCTTCTTTTATCTGCGTGCTGATGATCGATAATTTCATCTTTCCAGATGTTCATGGTAAGAAAGTAAGAAATATAGATTTCATTCAAATCTTCCAAGATCCAACTACGCTGCAGGTGGCCTCATACATCGCCCGAAAACGGTAGACAAAGAACATTTATGAACATTTTGTTCAGGCTTAGAACGTAAAGATGAATCTGGTGAGGAATGTGAATCAGCATCCTTTCTTTCTCGAAACCCTTCGTCTGGATTTGGATGTTCTTCCCCGTCAGTTTTGTTCGTCGAAATAGCGACCTTCTGAGTAGGCTTTTTTTCGAGGACTTGAATCTTATCCTCCCAAATGAGGCCGGAGGAGCCCTGCCTTCGGAATGAAGTCGCCGATCTCTGCAACGCAGTCATTGATCGATACTTTCGGTCTCTGTCTCCGTCTTGCTTTGTTTCATCCGTCTTGTTTCGGTCCCCTTCCTTGACTGGGAGGAGGTTGATATTAAAAGGCTTTCCTTTTTCTAACTAACAAAACGGTTTCTTGTTTTGAGTTTGTGGCCACTTACCCGTAATTACAGCTGAGCGAGAGGAGTTTTCATCAAGTGACTTGGAAATATCAAATAGTGGTTTTTATGTGGTTATAGTATTCTAGATGCAATTACATGACCATGCTGCGTAAAACATTCAGCGTTTAAATGGTATCGGTGGAAATATCGATATGCAAATTTATGAAAGTATCGATGGATATATTGATATTAATATCACTTGTCCTCGATAGAAATGATAGAAATTTGCTAAAAAAAAATTGAAATTTCAAATAAAACTTTAGGAAATGTCAACACTAGTTTATACGAAATACAAGAGTTTCTCTGATATTTAACTGATATGTCAAATATATCGATAAAATATATCAATTTTAGCTAAAATTTAAGAGTTTATATATAGGGTGAAGTCTAAACTTCAACTCCCTCCTTTCCGTATCTTTCTAGTATCAAAGAAATTTCAAACACTGCCCACATTTCAATATTACACAATAATTTTTTAACGAGTAACTAAAAAGTCGTTCATTTTACGACTATCATCTCTCCTTAGTTCACGTTATAATGAGTGGATGGCGAGTTTATGCCTTAAGTTATAATATCACAATAATCCACCCATATTAAAACTTGATCATATTCTAATACTATCTAATAATCTCTCGTCAAATATGGTTAATTGAAGAAAATTACTTAAAAATTATGACAAAGGAAGGTAGTTTTTTCTCTTCCTCAACCTTCAATAATTTCATATGGATTATTGTGGTCTGATCCTTGGTGGCAAGTGAAAAGTAATATAGATAATTTCATTACGTAATTAACGTAACATATTAAAACTGAGACAAGAAATTAACTTCATTAATGCAGATGTAAGTTATTGCCGGTTGATAATAGTAGTATGTTCGCCCGTTGCATCCAAAGTTTGAATCTGTCTTTCTCTAAATTATCATAGTTTATAGGATATCGTCTTATCAAAAAAAAGTTTAACTACAAATTAATAATCGAAAGAAGCATCCAACAGTTGAGGAAAAGCTGCCTGCATCTCACTGTCTTGATCCAAGATAGTCTCCACAAACGAACTCATGGAAGACGAAGAAGCTTGCTGATCAAGCAAGCCATTGCTCCTCTGACCTCCAAAATCACATCCCTCAATTGCATCAGAGTTGCCTTGCACTCCAAGTTTAGGGTTTTCTAAAGATGACATCACCACGTCATGCAAATCTTGTTCTTGCTTCAAAGGATCAGCTGATGCAAAAGGATCATGGAGAAGAAACTCACTCCAGTTAAACGGAGAAGAAGACGGCGTAACCTGAGCCTCGTGTGATTCCCGGCACGCGTAAGTTGGTTGAGAAATTAATTGATGATCTGTGGCACGAGGAGAGGATGATGAGGAGCAAGAGGAGGTTACTTCATTTAAAAAGTGTGGCTGCTCAATTTGCACACTCTCTTGAAACCGATGAGCCAAAAAGCGAAGTGAAAGTGTGCTATCACAGGAATTGTGCGCTGATCCTTGTCCATTAATATTAGGGTTCATCATTACACGGGTATATGGGATTCCTGTGATGCCGGAAGGCTCTGGTTCGGGTGTGAATGCCCTATTCGAGAACTTAAAGAAGTACGATAACTGATTTCCGGCAGCGGTTGGGAGGCCGCTGATGGTTCCGTAGTCGGAGAGGATCTGGGAGTAGGGTTTGTGGGTGACAGGGTCAATTCCCATTTTGGAAAGCTTCTTTTTGAGCTTGGTGTTCCAGTAGTTTTTGACGTCATTGTCTGTTCTTCCTGGTAGTTGCTTGGCAATGTGAGACCACCTGCATTGCATAAAACAAGTATTGCATGTGTTAGTAAACGCATAGGAAGTTAATAATGTGAATAATTCCAATATTTATTTGCTTGTAGATATGAAAAAGTCGGAAATCAGAATAATTTCGATTCTCATTTTAAGCAAGTAAACATGTCATCAGGCTTTAGAGTTAGAGAGAGTGTTTGAAATCCATTCAATAAGGCCAAATCAGATCTTTGAATCTTACTTTTCTCATGTTAATCTTGACTAATCTCTTGGCATTTTAATTTTATCTACTTAAAAGAGACATCTTTTGGTTAATTTTTCTAAGCAAATATGTGCACATAAAAGCAGTTACAAATTTTTCATAAAAAATTTAAATGGATTGATAGTAAATATACATTAAAGGGACACTAAACCTCAATTTATGTACGGCTTACTGTCTGTTTGTGTCCATCAATTCGATTTTTTTGGCTAAAAGTTTGTAAACTGTTGTATTTGCTTGTGGTATTGACAACAACACTCATATGAAAAGGAGAAAAGTAAACAAAGAAATCAACTCCACCTGCTTCCGATGGCCTTGTGAAGGTTAATGATATGTTCTTCCTCTTGAGGAGTGAAGTTGTCATGCTTGAGGTCAGGCCTCAGGTAATTAGTCCACCGAAGCCTGCAACTCTTCCCACATCTGTTGAGTCCTGCAGACAAACCATGCAAACACATAATCTTTAAACATCGGACAAACTAACGAAATAGTTATCAAACAGGCACTTCGGTTAGCAATTAAATAAGTTAAGCATAAAACTGAACCTGCTTTTTTAGGAACCAATGTCCAGTTTCCGACACCATGTTTCGAAACATACGCAAGAATTTTTGCATCCTCCGCGGCAGTCCAGAGGCCTCGTTTCACATTCGATTTATCGCAGCAAGGCGGCCTTCCCATTGAGAGAGAGAGAGAGAGAGAGAGGTGAAAGAGAATAATTATGTAATGGTGATGCAAGTTCTAAGCTTTGCAAGTGTTATTTAAAAAGAGGAAAGAAATTGGCAAAGAGAAGAGGGCAAGGAATGCATGCTAATAGGCTCTCAATTAACCAGAATTGCATGATCATTTTCATCTCTCGGAAAACTAACGGTTTAACATGACATCACAAACCTATGCTCTCTCTCCCTCTCTCTCCCTCTCTCTCTCTCAGCTGGCTCAAATTGGATGAATTATTTGGTTAAGGCACAAGCACAATAAATCTAAGGCCACGTGGTAACAAAAATTAGGATTTTAAACCCTCGTGGTGTAGTCCGTTAGCAAATTTAGTCATTTCAACACATTCATAGGATGTAAAGAGCTCGCGATGCTTCAACGAATAACCTTTCATATTTGTAATAGTAAACTGTGCAACAATGACAATGTTTCTAAAATTTTGATCTGGGCACAGCAGCTCCAAACATATATCTCACTATGGCAGAGCTCAATGTTATATACAACTTAGCATTTAACCGTTCTGTGTAAATATTGACCTCCCTTAGGACGAACACGCCTTGCAACTCTTCCTACAGTATCCAAGAAGCCCCTCCGTGCCTATCATATAAGTTGGGTTCTTTTTGCATTCTCCCGCTTTAGCCCACAGGGGGCAGTTATCATTCTCGTCTGAACAAACCCCGCCAGTTGCACGCTTTATTCGTGACTTCTCGAAGGATCCCACATGAATCCACTTGGTTGCAGACCATTTCTCACCCTCAATGACTGGGCAACTCCCGTGCAAGCTGCTTGGATCGGTTGTTGCATTGGGATGGAGACTGAAGAACAGCAAGGCGTCACCCTTGTGCGGTTTCACTGTAAGGATACATAGACATAGTAAATAAATGAATACAACACAAATATAACAGCAAATACGATGTGTCTCTATGAATTTCAAACTACAATTCACTACCCCCTCCCGCACTGTACACAGGACATACCCACTTGTGAATTAGTTAAAAGAGAACTAAGCAGCAAGTTTCAAATACATTTAGTTTACGTGACCATATCATAACGTGATACCTGAATAGCCGTCTTTAGCACAATCAGACATGTCATCATCCTTAGGTTGAGACAGTTTTCCCTGTCAACACATAAGAAGACGAATGAAAATTCAAAAGGTAAGGAAAAAAGAGGACGAGAATTCAGCCTTGCAAGTAACCAATTACCTCCGAATTGGGAAAGACTGTTTCCCCACCCTTTTCAACATTAGAGAGATACATCAATACAGTGGCAACACGGTGGCCACCCAATTCTTGGTTAGTCTTGTCTTGAAAATAATCGAAATGTGGTTCGTACTTTTGACCATGTTCATAATGCAGTATCTGAATGGACTCCCCATTTTCTGATAAGAAAAGAAAAGGAAGTTCAATAAAGATGAAATAAGACACTTTCTCAGTAGGCTATAAATCAAACGCGCACGAGAAATTACCAACTGGAAGAAAGGTCCATGCAGCAATCCTGGCCTCAATGTTAGCAACTATTTCATCCTTTAAGGTGAAACAAAGAACACCAAGTAAGCCTTCTGAGTTCAACAGTCAGAGAATAAATAGAAAATATATGCACACATGGGAATGTATCTATCATGCAACGTACCAAAAGGAGAATAATGGGTTTGGATCTCAGAGCATAGTAAGAAGGATCATTACTTGACAACTAAGCATAAACAGAAACTTCTCTATTTTCCGAAACAGATACGTTGATACGAAGGTTTGATCAATAATCCCACTCACGCATTTTTTATATGACGAACAACAAACTTGAGTTTATGTAAATTAGAAGAAGATGATCATCTTGACCATTTCCGCGCACTAGATTCAATTGTCCATCAAACACAGTGGAAAAACCATACTTAATAACCCGAAGAATGTTCGGCTTTTCAGTTATAATTCCACAACTTGGACAACACCAAAGGAAATTAACAATTGTACCGAACTAGAAGGTCGAGAACTACACGAAAGGACTACTATGAGTTGTTGAATCTACCATGAACAGTATACATAAATGTGTAACATACTAAGATGCACTACAAATTGTCAAACTCATCAACATCCTCTATTTCTAAGCTATATCCGCAGACCTTCAAACGTATAGTGGATAACATGAAGGGACAAAAAAATGGAATCACAACGCGTTAGACTGATACCATTACGACATTAATGAAGTAAATCAAAATCATCGAACGAATTCAAACCATTCATTCAAGAAAGCAGAGGAATTGACAAACCTGAGCTTTCAGAAGGAACATGCCGGAGCTCGTCCGGACTTCACTCTCCATACTCTGGCCAGACTCGTTATCGGCCACCATAGACTTTTCTAGCTTATCCTTCGCCTACCTCGTGAAATTCACACAAACCAAACCAAATTCAAAATTAAAACCAAATTATTACTGATTAAAGACTCTAATTAGTGAATTTCAGATGGACTAAAAACAAAATTCAATGAAAATATAGGGAAGAAAATCATTTACAATTTCAATTAGATGATCACATTCCTCCTCAGAAAGAAAACCCTTATGCAAAAACGCCCTGTAGATTGTTGATCACACGGAAATTTAAAAATAAATAAAATTAATGAAACAATAATACAAAGAGAAATTCAGCAGAAATTATTGGACATGCAACTGAGAAAACAAACCTGGGACGCCATGAGAGCTGACTAACACGAGTCGGATCGAAGGTAGCAGATGAAGCTCCTCTTCTCAATCTGATCACCGACCCCTCCCTGAAAATTCACACAATTTCCAAACAAACAAAAAATTTAATTCCACAAAAATGTAGATAAAAAAATACGTAGAGAGAGAAAGAGACGGAGAAATACGTTTTCTTCTGCTCGAGCAATACTGGGATGCGAGTTCTGGAATGGGCGAGGTGAGGGAAAATGCAGAGGAAACAGAGAGAAAGTGCGAGAACGCATCGAAGATCCATGAGAAAATCTAGGGTTTTGGTGAAGGTCTGTAAGAAATGTTACAGAATCGGAGGGAGACGAAGAGGGAAGACGTTGGCCCTTCCTTGGGGTTTTATGGCGGTAAAAGTACTAAAACGGTGGGTTGGTTTGCAAATTAATTAATTTTCTTGCTAAAAGTTAATTAATTAATTCGATTTTTTAGCTTTTTATTCAAGTGTGACAAGTAAATGGGCGCCCACTGGATATGTTTTGGAATTGGATCATCTTTGCCTCGGAATCCTCCTGATCAGACAACACGGGCATTTGGATTTTGATCCAACGGCTATAAATAGGAAGATCTCTCTAAAATTATAATAATTGTATCTGTTAGATCAAAATTCAATGATCCGTGTTGGCCAGAAGGATCCCGAGGCATGGCCTCGGAGAGAATCCAATTCCATATGTTTTCTGCGGTCAAAGCCCCAATTGTTATTTTTTGGAATGTTCCTTGAGTTTGAGGCTCGTAGGGTATACAAAATCCAAAAGGCCAGTCGAAAGAAGGAAAAACAAATACCAAGGGTTGGTGAGGTAGAGAAATGACATAATAGATCGAAGAGGAAATGGATTGTCGGAAAATAAAAGGATGCAGTGGGAATTTATAGAGTTAGTGTCCGAGTTCTGATTTGGGCCCGTGATATTTTTTCCAAAAAGGAACAACGCCACGAATATGCGATGGATTTTGGCCATCTGATATCGTTTCAGCATTTAAAGTTTCGTAGTAAATACTATATCTTTCAGTTTCCATCCGATTAATGTTTAATTAATGTTGTTTAATCCCTAGATTTCTTTTAGTTGTTCCAAGCAATTGTAATCTTTTATTTAAGTCATCATGATGTAACAAATGTAATCATTCAATCATCAGTCAATATTAACCCTTTGAGATTTCTCTCAACTTTCTGGTGGATTGACTTTGTTCTTCAAGAAATTACGTTGGTAACCCTTTTGATTATTTTTTGTTGTGCTAGTTAGAGAAAAATTTTGATAGGGCTGTTTGATTGGGTAGCTATCACATTAAGTGGATTAGTGAGGTGTTGGATCAAACTCATGTTTTGCAGCAATGTTGATTTCTCCTACTCGTCATGGGTCTAAAACTTATCATGTAAACCAAGTATAGATGGTGTGGTTTAGTGTCATCCGTTTTTCGGGTTAGTAACTAGTTGATTCGTCAGGTTAGTTGTTACAATGATAATTTTTTTTTTTTGTGGCTATTGTTCTATTGTCTTCATCGACCAACATTTTTTGTAAATCATGAGTTAGGCGTAGCTAGGCACTGTAACCAAATCGACTTCCCGTTCATCCCAATTTTTAATTATACTTACAAAAAAAAATGACTCACATGGAACTCTCGATTCTGTTCGTTGTATAACTTATAAAGATCTGGGCTTGCATTGTGTAACACAATGTTAAATATTGGGCCTGAGATCTTGTGGGAATTTACATTTTGCTACTACCCAACCTCTTTATTATTGGGCCAGTTAATATTAACTGTTGACTACTATAATAAAGTTCACAAATTTTATTGTTTTGCACGAAACATGCTCAGCCGCAAATATTTGATATTAACCAGAAATTTTCCGGTACTGTCCTATATATTAAGTGTAATATTATAATTAGTTGGATTTTTTTTTTTAATTTTCTCAATTTATATTATTACACTTAGCATATTAGACTGTGTTTTCATCACATTGAAAAATGTCTCATATTAACTGGGCAATTGGCCTTAGGTATTTTCAATAGGGTTTCACTATCCACACATGCAATTTTATCTTTTACACATCCTTCTTAATTTTCGACCGTCGGATCTAAAGAATTGAAAAAAATCAATGAACAAAGATTAACAACAGTGTGTAGGAGGTTAAAGGGAATGTGTGAATAGCATTATCCTCATCAAAATTGGAGAAATTTTTAATTGTGACTGGAACACGGGTGGTACACCACGTGTTTTTAAGTAAGTGGTGGGAAATTTTATTTTTTAAATTATTAACTTTTTAACACGCATATCTCACCATTTGTATAATGACATGTGGTGTACCACCTCGTGTACCGGTCACATTGAAAAATCTCTCTCACAATTGACCTCTAGGGACTAGGCGAAAGTACAAAGCAAAGGAATAACAAATACATTTAAACTAGTAAATGTATTTCAACTAATTACCATGCATAAGTTGTTATATGCATGTGATTATCTGCGATTAAATTTATGAGAAGGAACAAAAAAACACACACACACACACACTAATTATGGCTAGCAGCCCATAATTTTCTTAGCTGTAGCCGCGCGCTTAGACTTTTCCCCCACGATGCCGTCGTTCCCCGCCAAAGCCCGGTACTTGTCCTTCCGCGTGAAGGTGGTGCACTCGTACGACAAGCTCGCCGCGATGTTCCTCTGTATGTAATTCGCCACGTCATGGCTCGACTTCCCGGCACCACAAGTCAGCTCGTAAGGCAGCTTGTTCAAAAACGTCACTTCGTACGCCGGGCTAGGGTTCATGAAGAAGTAGAACGGGTCCATCCCCTTCCATCCTCGAGCCGTCGTCCCGTGGAACATGCTCATCCGGTTTGACATGGCTACGGGGACGAGCTCGTCTGTCAGCTCAGCGAACAGGGCTGAAAACCGGAGCAAAAATGGTTCCCGGCACGTTGTTCCCTCGGGGCATATGACGAGGTCGCCTTGTTCCAAGAGCTCTTTAATCTGGTTCGCGTCCTTGACCCGGTCCCGGGTGAGCCGGACGGTTTTAATTGGCGAGATGAGCTCCGACAGGCGCGAGAGAGAGTAGGTCACGGCCGGAATGGGCCGGCCTAGAGCGGTCGAGAGAAAAATCGGGTCGAGGAGAGTGCGGTGGGAGCAAATGAAAAGAACTCCGGTTTGGCCTGTGGATTTCTTGGCGGGAGATGGTGGGGTCCCTTTGATATACACCCGTACGCCCAACGCCCAAAAAGCGTAGTATACGACGTGCATAGGAAGCAGTGAGCCGGCTGCTACTCGCAAGCAAGCTAAAAGAAAACCGACCGGGATCCAAAGAATTATGAGCAAAGCCATGAGCGGCGATGGCTTCTGAGCCAGCCTTCCGTCGTGAAACACTATCGGTTTTGGCAACTTGTCGTGGCTCACCGCCTCGACTTCCGGCGTAGCAGGAACCACGTAGCTCTCTTTGCATAGCTTCATGAATGGGTAATCCGTTTTCCGATCACCGAGCCCGATATCTGGTGCGGACGAGGGCTCTTTGCCAAACGCTTTGTTAAGCGCGTTGGCCTTGGCTTCACCGACCAAAACTCCGGGATTGAGAACCCGCCCAGTGGCTCTGCCTCTGTAGGTGTCGATCTCAGTCCCCAGAACCAGGTCAGCACCCAAAAACTCCTTCAAAAACGGCTCCACCATGATTCTGGGGTTCGCGGTCAAAACGCAGCGTTTCCCACATGAAGAGAAGACTCTCCACGTCTCGGAGTGCAAGTCCGCTGAATAGAACTTGGGGAGGACCGCACGCGCCACGGATTCGATATCGGAAACTCTCATGCCGGCGAAGGTGGCAAAAACCATGACACGAATGCCGGCTGACTCCGATACAAAGTAGTACAGCAGGCCAATGAGTGGAGACGCCAGTAGTAAAAAGAGAAGCCTTAGTATGCCGCCGACCTCGAACGCGACGAGGGCAAAGTAAGGGAATGAGCTCCGTCCTCTAAGCAAAGTGCCGTCCATGTCCGCCATCACGGTATGTTTTTCGCGACCAATTGACGGGCAGCGGTCGATTGTCGGGAAGGTAGGAAGAGAACGTTCCTCTACAGTGGTGGCCATGGAGGGGAATGAATTTTTTGCCAATTAGACCAACTTGGCTATGGAAAAAACTGTTTGTACTAACAATTTTTGTGTTTAGTTAGTGTTAATTTGTTATTAACACCTGACTAAGAGGGTTTGTATGTGGATATATATAGAGAGAGAGACAGAGAGAGCAATATGGTGGTTGCTTGAATGTTTTGGCTTATGTGATCAATGACAGTGTCGCCGAGAGTTCCGAAAACAAGTGAGAAATGGTGAAAACATCATATTGGATTCACCACCCGTTTGTCTTGTGTGTGTTGTATTGTGTATGAGGCTTAATAATGAACGATGAGAGAGAAAGATGCTAATTATTGTATTAGTGCTTAATATTATGGAGACGTTTATGAATAGGTTTTTTTTAGTGTATCTGAAAAATTATAACATGCGATGTATTACTTTGTGCTTTGAGCACACATCGACAATGCTACATTACTTGGAATATGAGTCACATTACTCGAAATGTGAGTCAATTTACGTGTTGTAATGAGTTAGGGTATAATGTAAGTGAATCAATATATCATGCTAACGATGACAGTCATAAGAAAAATTTCTTCAAAACAACTAGTTTGTAAAGTCATATTATAATAAATATTAACGTGTTATAACATAATTGAACTGATTATATTCTATCGTAAACCTCAAAATGATTTCTTAATAAAAGTATTGGTCTATTAGCCATGCATGACTCTAATGACGTGAACGTTGATCTCTATCATGCTTTAATGTTTTTAATGCGTTTTGGTGAAAGAAATTGAGAGCATCTTCGTGCGTCTCGCCGATGTCTGTCGTGTAGTGGCCTCGTATTTGTCCTTAATCAGATGATAATGGAAAGTTGTCCGCGCGGTCTTTGGTTTGCTCGGCCCACCGGTGGCCCAATAACCGTAATAATTCATGCGACTTTTCAGACTGTCATTGATGATACGTAGCTGGAGGGGGTGAGGGGGAGGATGAAGGTTATCCAGTAGATTTGAAACATGACCCAGTATGTCATGTATTCAGGCCCTTCATGCAAAAGAATTTCTATTTATTTTTTTTAAAATAGAGACAAGGTGTGAGGTTTATTCCATATCAAATTTTTACCATTTGAACCGTCTAGTTTGTAAGTCTTGATTCATAGATAATCCTTGCAAAAATTCAATTCAATCCAAAATAATTTGTCTATTTAATTATCAAGATAAAATTTCTTTGTTTCTTATATAAGAAAGTATACGTTAATTTTTTTTAAGCCCAATTAGATGTCTTAAATATTTCCGATTTGCCTAATATTTTGCAAGAGCGATCTATGAGGTGCAACTTGAAAAATAGACGGTTCAGATCGTTAAAATTCGAAGTCATGTGGATCCCACAACTAATCCCCATTTTTATAAAAAAAAAATAGGGATCCCTTCCCTTAAAGGCTTCCTATATTATAAGGTCAGAAATAGACACTTACAAAGTTATTGTCATAGCCCGTCCTGGAGATGTGTATTATTTATTTCTCGAGGACATGAAAGGACGGTTTTATCCTTAGACATTGAGATTGTAGTGTGTGTGTGTGACTTATTATGAGACTTAGAGGTTATTTTGTGGTTTTGGATTGGTGACCCACGTGGACCACACACACACCACACTCACTCCCTCTCTTATCTCCCGTACTCTCTCTTTCCATTACGTACGGACAAGCAGCAAAGCTCACATTCGAGCACGGATCGACGTTCTAAAGGTGAGATTATTGTTCCTTACAAGCCCCTGAGTGCATCTATACTATTCTTAAGACTTAAAACCGTGTTAAACCCGAGAAAACCTAACCCTGATTTCGTGCACTGTTCATGCACACGTAAAACCTTATGTTTCAGGGAATTCTAAGGACATAGGAGGCTTAAGGAGGTCCTCATGAGTCTCGGGGTACTTCGTTAGAAGGATTTGGACGTCGGAGGGCTAAGATCGACATATATCTAGGTAAGCCGAACTATCGAGCTTTCTCGAGGAAAACCTAGTAGATTTTAAGCCTTGAAACTTGTATAACGTGATTCTACATGTTGTTAGCTTTCCAATGGTTCAAATTTCATGAAAATGGTGAAGAAATGAGTGAGAAAACAAGGTTTTTCGAAATCCCCAGTTTTTTGCGACGGCGACGGCGACGGTCGCCAGGGATTTAGGAAGAAGACGACGGAATATTCTGACGCCGTCAGTTAGGATTAACGGTTACCGTTGGGTTTTAACGGAATGTTCCGGGGAATATTCCTAACGACAGTTAGAGAATCCGTCAGGATTCCCTGCGGATGGCGGCGCGTCTTGCCTTGCACTCGTCGGCGCGTGGCGACGTGTGAGGGGTCCAAAAATTAATCTAAAAATTTGGGGATGATCCTGAGGTTGTGTAGGTCACTGTGGTATATTCATATACCCATTTTGAGCTATGTATGATAAGTTATTAGCTAGTTTTGTTTATGTGCTCTAAAATAACGTTTTTATAGTTAATTCGCATATAGGTGAGACTTATCCCAAGGACGAGCGTATCCAAGGGCGACTCGGGGGCTACGACCCCTCGACATACCAGTGAGTGGGCTTTTGGTTTTCAGTATATATTATATATTTGATATTTTCCCATAAATATGTGTTTAAATGATAGAATGTCATAAATGCCATGCATATAAGTTTATAATTCAAGTATGAATTGGTATGTGATGCGTTATATATAAAATTGTGGTGCTGTGGACGCTCAGGTAAGCTGAGGTGAGTTATGTTTGGTTATGTGAATTATCGATGATGTGAGATGTGATTGAATAACGTTGAGCTCATAAAACTGCACCTAGGGTGATTGTGATTTAGCCAAAGATATGGCACATGCCTGTTTATAATGTCACATCCCGCACCATATGCTCATATTGGATCCAATTTAGGTGCACAGTCTTGTCGTACATACCTTATTTATGGTTCCGACTCGTACGTGACTAGCGAATTATCGCCCAGCTATTATGTGAGAGTAGTATTGAGCATGATTGTATTACACCCATTATTGTCGTACATACCTTTTTGTTTGGTCCCGACTCTTGTGCAGTATATTGCCGTATAGGTCATTATAGTGACTCCGGCTACATTGATTTTGAGCTATGAATTCAGCCGTACATATTACCACAGGGGTTCCGGCTAACATGTTATATTTCTATGAAATTATTCTTACCTGAATTGCTTACTCTGTTATATCTTGGCATGGCATACATATGAATATGATTACGTGAAGCATGATTTGAATTGATATATATTTATGTATATGCATATATCTTGATTCTGGGAAAAATTATACATGTTTTACAGCGAGGGGTTAGATATGTTGATAAATGAAATGATTTTGTAAAACATTTGTTTTTGCCCACTCACATTTTCTGTTTTGCGCCCCTCCAGGTTTTAAGTAAGCTTGTTGTTGGTGGCTTGAGGACGTCGGCAGTTCTGACCTATCTAAATAATAGTAGGACATTCCTGGTACTGTATAACTAGTACTTGTCCTACTGGACTGCACCTAGACTTTTATGCTCTGATTAGGAGTATTTACTTTTGTAACTAACTCCTATCACTTCCGGTTTAGTAGTGCACTATAGTATTTCGGTTTTTAATTATTCGTATATTCCCTATCATTTTTGCTTCCGCACTGTGCACATGGCTACGTCACTCTCACGTGACGGCCATCATGTCTTGATCTCGGTCGGGGTGTGTCAGTTATCTCCACTTTTATGATGACATATAATGTATTGGGCTATGTTTTAATAGCTTAGAAACTTCTCTCGGGAAGGAGGGAATTGAAAAATGCTTGATGTAAAAGTTGTGGTGAAAGATGATAATTTTTATGTGTCGTTTGATAACTATTTTGTTTTAAGTTTTTTCAGTTAAAAAAATAATAAAAACTCAAACCCAAATTCAAATTTTGAATTGTTTTTTGTTTTTTATTTTCTGAAACTAAACCTAGTTAACCAATAATTTTTTATTTTTCAAAAGTGAAAACAAAAACTGAAAGTTAAATACTGTTTCCATTTTTTTTTGTCTAGTGGAATTCCAACTTTGCCATTAAATAAATAAAGAATTTAAGAAAATTAAATTTAGAATTCCAACTTTGCCATTAAATGTTTAGTGGAATACCGTCGATCATTGTTGCTCTCCTTCTTGTTTCTCTATTTGAATTTGGATCCAATCAATTGGAGCCCGATTTGAAGTGGGATTGACGGGAGCATAGTGCGGAGCCATCTTCGACGTCGATGCTGACATCGACGCCGATATAGTATGATGATTCATATTCTTCTCAAGGTATGAGAAGAGGGAGGAAGAGAAAGAGAATAAAAAGACCACTCTCTATTTTCTTTCTTTTCTTTATTTAGGGGCAAATTTGGGAGTTCGTTGGAGAAAATTGCTTAGTTGGATGTCGGGATAAAACAAATGGGTCTAAATAAATTTTCCATTTTCACTATTTAGGAAAAGTTTAATGAAAAAGTTTGGATAGTGTATAAATAACATTATTTATTAATTTGTGTCATTTGATCATTTTTAATTCATTTAGTCGGATAACCAAAAATTATAAGAAGCGTATAAATAACATCACCCTCAAGTATAATCATAAAGAAAGGCTGGCTGCAAAAGAAAAAAAGCGCATGGAACCATTCAAAAAAAGAAAAATTAATGAAAAGTTAAAAAAAACTTTAGTTTTAATAAAAATGATTAATAAATGTGTAATGAATAATACCAAGAAAAGATAAAAATATAATTTTTCGTTAAAATGAACAATACTAGAAGTGTTTCGTTAAAACTCATTTAAAAAAAAAAAACAGAATAAAAACACTCATAAATCAGATTATAAAAGAACAAAAGAGATCAAAGTGCTAAGGAGACAAAACTTCATTTTCAAAAAGTGCATTTCCAGCCAAAGTTTCAGACATTTTTCATGTCAATTCCGGCTCCAACATATAGTGAAGTGATTGAAAAGACGACACCACTGATGGAGTATTCAATAGGGTTGCCACATCAAGGCAGTACCGGTATGTGTGTGGCTGGCGCATTAAGAGCAGTTCCAGCGTGGGAACACCCCAAGCAAGACACTATGTTATCCACTTAATAAATAGTAACGGTTCTTAATAAACAGTAATCGTCTTTTGTATTTTTACCGTTGCACTTCAATAGTCATAGCAATAAACAATAAAATATTAGTATTTTTTTATTTATAAAATAATACAAAATAATTTTATTTGTAATTTCGGATAAGATTTTTAATCATTCTCGTTGCGTCACGTGTCATTATCCGAAAAGTTATAAAATAATACAAAATAATTTTTTTTGTAATTTCGGATAAGATTTTTAATCGTTCTCGTTGCGCCACGTGTCATAAAATATGAAAAGACAATTATTGGTGATGAATTTCCGATAAGATTATTAACCAATTATGTCGTGCCACATGTCACAATTTTTTAGGATAGATTTCCATAAGATTTTTAACGAATGACAGCATGCCACGTGACATTATCTACAACTTAATCATTTCTGAATCCTCTATATAATCCACCATCCATCCTCACAAATCTCACACCAATTTTCTCAAGATCTCTATCATTATTCATAGTTTCTGCTTCATTCTTCACGAACATTTATATCATTATTCATAGTTTATGCTTCATTTTTACAATGTCTTCTTCTTTAAGGATGATGTGGGAAATCGATCAGTAAGAGGAAGAATTGTTTAACCAATAAGAAGGAATGTTCAATCTTCAGGTGACCCAAAATGAGAGGGAAAAGGATGAGGAGCATAGAAGGAAAGATGACAACACAACATCTTCAAGAAGCGTCCAATTCGTATCTGCATCAGTAGTCATTTTGTTGAAAAAAAAGTGGATTGAAACTTTGAGAGAAAGATAAGAATGTGGTTGAAAGTAATTGAGAAAATATGAAATTGTGGTGTAAGGTAGATGATAATGAGAAGGTATTTATAGAAAAGTAAAAACAATTTTTTTTAAAATTTTAAAATTTTTTTTGTTCGGATTTTTATTCATTTTAATTTTTTTTATTCAACTAATTAATCTTTGCCGTTGGATTTAAAAAAAAATTGAATTTCAACACTCCAGATTGTGCCACGTGGCACAACAGTAACATTTTTTAAATTAAAACTATTTTTTTTATTTATAAAGGAGAATAATATCAACCGTTGATCTCAAATACAACGGTTGATATTAAATAAGATTTTTTTTTTTACCGTTGCAAATACGACGGTCTACATTTTCTTGCCATTGAGATCTAACAGACCATGGGAAGCCACGTGGCTTCCCAACGGAAACAATTTGAAACTGCGCCGTGGGCCCGTGTGCTGAAAACATGTCGGGTGACGCGCCCCCACGCGCGGGTGCAGTGCAAGCGCCTGACAGAAAAAAATAAAAAAAGGGGTTGACGCCTGACTGACGTCAGCCTTGCGTCAGATAGCCTTCGGGCTCGTGGGCTGGCAATTCGTGACAGGCCTAGTGCTCGGGCATGCCCTGTCCCTCAGGCTCCCACACTTTGGAGTCAATATGCCGGGCTCTCGGGCCCTGTTTGCTGGTCTGTCCCCTGAGCTCCAGCCAACGCTGGAAGTGCTCTAAGGCAGTGCGTACAATATGTTAGGGTTCGTGAGTTAAAATACATGGGACGGTTGGTTTTATGTGAGACCGAACGAGGCAAAATGTTGTGCCCGATGTTTGTGTAGGGCTGCCTAATTAAGGCAGTTCGTACAACATGTAGGGTTCAAGAATAATGGGTGAGTTACAATACATGAAGAATGCTGGTTTTATGAACAATGTTTGATCACTCAAGGATAAGTAAGAATCTATACTCAAAACTCTTCATGTTAGAATCACAGAGCTTCGTGCATATATTCAGAACCTTTCATATATGAATCACTTAGTAAATATCATCTCTGGAAAAAATGAATTAAAAGTAAGATTGTTTAGTCAATTTATTGTACAGCAAAACTACACAACCAACCTTAATTTTAATTGACTTTTGCAGATGTGATTTTTATAGAGTGATTTGTAACATAAATGGTTCTGATCATAAATACAAAGTTTTATAAATTGGCAACGAACGGTTTTGAGTAGGAACTCCTACCCATTCTTTAAGTAACCAAATATTGTTCCTAGTTTTATGTCAGGGCGAATGAAGTAAATAGTATGTGCCCGATGTTTTTCTCCACAACCTCACACCAATAGAGGGAGATAGACTTAAGTAACCATCTACAAATTGGATGTTACAGTATTCCAAACAAATCGCAAAGGGTCGCGCTTTTAATTTTTTCATATGCCAACGCGTGATTAGTGTCTTGCCCCGCCATTGTGACGTCCTTAAGGGTAAAGAAACTCCCATGCCAAGTGACAAAGGAAAGCTAGCTAGGTTCCATTTTACACCCCCACTATGCAATGAGTTGAATGAAGCAATTATGTGAAGATAATATGTCATTGAGAACATGAACAACGTCACAAGAATGCTAAAATCCTTTCTCTCGCGCCATCAAAATTCATCAGAAAAATTCAAAATCTAAGTATGGACCTGACGATCGATTCGATTCGGTAGCTCCCTTCTTGTTCTGAGGCACTGCAGACTTGAATGTGTGACTTAGAGTAGCAAGATCAAACGGTTTTGGAATCTCCGGCGGGCGCGTGCTGCGAATGAGAGCCCAATTTACGCTTGCAAAGAAGGGGTGCTGTTTAATTTCTGTGGCACCACGTTTAAATCCCAGTCTCTTTTGAGGGTTCTTCACAAGTAAGCCCCGGATCAAATCCTTTGCGGCGAAACTGACGTTGAATCCATCCTTAAACTGAAGAGACTGACCAACCACATTGAACAACGTCTCCCGGTTTCCATTCCCTTTGAATGGCGTCCTCCCATGCAGCAACTCATACAAGAAGACACCGAAAGTCCACCAGTCAACTGCGCTACCATGACCGTCACCTCTGATTATTTCGGGAGCTAAATACTCATGTGTCCCGACGAATGACATAGAGCGGGCACTCGTTGGCTCAGCAATAAGTACAGGCAACGAATCCGAATTTCCAAAACCTGTTCTTTCGGCTTTCTCCTTGGTTGATTTGGATCTAAGAAACCGAGGCTTAAAGCAAGAGGGTTGCAAACAAGCAGGTTGAACACAAACCGGTAATTTGCACGACGGATCAATGCATGCAGGCTGAATGCAGTAAGTAGATATTCTACAAGATGGATCGTTGCCGGACTGAACGAGAGTAGGACTCACATAACATCTCAACGATAAATCGAAATCCGAAAGCATGATATGGCCGTCCTCCCTCACTAGCACGTTTTCTGGTTTTAAGTCTCTGTACACCACTCCCATCATGTGGAGATACTCTAGGGCAAGAAGCACTTCTGAAGCATAGAACCTGCAAAACAAAATGCAATTTGATCATAAATCACTATGAATGTAACCAATACTCACTGACATGTAAGAACGTTAAAACACATGACATTGCGTTATAACGGTGAGATACTGCCACAGTGCAGTACGCGATGTAGGTAAGTCCATCCCCACGAGAGAGAACAGGAAGGGGGAGGATTTAACGGAATCATAATGTTGGTGGCTGGTCACACGGCTATCAAGCCAACGGTTTTGGGATCTAGGTCCAAGCACATATAAAAGAGTGTTGTGGCTACAAACATAAAAAGATGGTTGAAAACTGAAGGAAGTGGTGAGTTTTGAAAAATATTTACACTAAAAACGCTTTCAATTATTTTAATGTATTTTCGAAGTCCTTAAATGGGGAATATGATCCTCTCCGAATCCTCATTGTGAAAAATCGGAAGATTAATCAATTGTGTCCGTTCATTATCCATCTATCGTGTCTTAAATAGTTATTAGTGTGGATACAATATACTGACGAAAGAACTACGACGTCCTTATTCCTTAATAATATCACGCAGAGAAAATACAAGGACAAAAGGGTAATATCAACACAAATCGACGCTAACCTCGCTGCTTGTTCAGTAAAATGCTTCCCGGGCTGGCGCTGCCGCAGCGTATGAAGATCGCCGCCGCAGCAAAACTCCATTAACAAGCAAGAAAACTTCTCGGTCTCGAAATTCGAATAGAGGGTCGGAAGAAACGGATGGTCCAGCAACCCCAATATGTCCCTCTCCGTCTGAGCTCTGATCAGCTTCTTCCTCCCCGCCAACATTCCTCTGTCCATTACTTTCATGGCGAAAAAGCAACCCATCCCTCTCAGCTCCGCCAAGTAGACGCTTCCGATGTCGCCGCAGCCGAGCTTCTTCAGCAGCCGGAAATGGCCGAGACCCAAGTCTCCGTCTTTGGAATTCACTGATTGTATCGCGTCCCACCGCGCGTCGTTGCCCTTGTGCGGCTTCGACGGGCAGAAGCTCCTGCAGCTGCCCTCGTTCGGATCGGACAGGCTGGAATTACCCAAGTGACTTAAACTGCTTTTGTCACTTTCGTCTTCGCAATCAACATTCTCGGCGTTCTTGTGTACTTCTGGAGTTCCATTGCTGCTGACCTTGGTGCTATCGGACCCAGAAACGGTGCTGCTACACATGCTAATGCTGAAGCTGTTTTTGAAGCTGAGATCTTGGAGGTTGCTGGTGACGGATTCGCCGTCCTGGGATTCGCCGGAAGGGGGCGTCTTGTCCATGGTTGAGAGGTTGCGGATGAGGTGTTCGATGAATGTCAGAGACAAAAAATGCGATAAGAAATGGGGGTTGGTGGTGGGATGGGGTTGGATGGGGGTGTGAACGAGGTGGTCAAAGGGAGGACGAGAGAGACGCGGGCGCGAAGAAGGGAGCTGAGCGTAGGGACCCAAAAGAGAGTGTACAAACACGGTGTTCAAATTTGAAATGAGACTGAGTGTGGGAAGAACGGGGTGAGAGAACCAATGTCCATTTTCTTACTCTCTGTCCCAGAAAATGTTACAGCTTGGAGACAAAACAAGAGAGAGAGGGAGGATGAGAGAGAAAGGAACAGAGAATCCCTGTTCACGAGGACGACAAAAGCCTTTCAGATTTTTCTAATGAAATCGAAGGTGCAAAAACATATTTTACAGCTCCTCAGTCAATACCGTTGTGGCCTTCCCTCTGGTTTGAGTGTTTGGTGCAATGTGATTCTCAATTTTGGGTTGGTGGAAGGTCCGTGATATATCGTCACAGCGACATTTCGGTGTATATAAGTTTGTGAGTATGAACAGTTTCAATGTACTGCATCCAGAATTGAGTAGATGGTATTTGCTGAGATGGTGAATAGCAAATTTGCAAAGTGAAATTGATGCAGGGGATGCAGTGTGGATACCATTGGATATTCTTGACAGCTGAATGTGGCAGGAGAAGGAGAAGGTAAGGTAATCCACTCTGGACAATAATGTCATTTTCCATGTATGTGAATTGATTTTACTAAAAAGAGGCAATTTTTGATTTTTTGAATTTCTGAAACATATTTGCAGAGACCAGAACAAGAAAGGAACTCACTTATTATTTTGTTATAAAAAGGGCAACAAATACCACTATTGTTATAACAAATATTATCTGGATTTTTGAAAGAAAACAATGCACAAAAACTGAGAGGGTCTGGTCAGAATCCTGGGTTGAATTTCTTGATTACCACATTAATTGCACTGATGATTATCCGATAGTTTTTGAGAAATGCTAAGGAGACTCTTTATAGACTTTTTATCACCTCACAATTTAACTTTAATTCTCATGTCAATATTAGTTCATAGAGAGTCACTTTTGAGTGAGTCTCCTTAACATTTCGTTTATCATATTACACAAATCTTTCATCATCATTGACCCGTTGTCAAATTGTTGTAAAGCTTTTGCCCTTCTGCTTTCTGAGAGAAATTTAGGTGCAACCAATTGTATATCCTCCCTTATCAATCTCGCTCCTCACGTGACACATGAGATGTATAACATGAATAAGTTTATACTCGGTTGAGATTTTGCACACAAAATGAGAGAAACTTAGGTATAACCGAACTTATATCCTCTTATGTTTAGTATCATTTTAGTATCTCTTCCTTTACATAATATATCACATGAGGAGAGAATAGACACATTGTTATGTATAACCGGTTGCACAGAAGATTTTAACGTATAAAAGAGTGACCTTAAAGTTGGGAATTGAGTGTCACATCACTCTTTTTTCTGCTAAGTCGGCACCGCTGATAATTACTGCCCATCTTATTTTTTCCATGTGGCCTATTAGTGGTGATTTTTGTGTGCAAAAGTAATTAGACATTGTTTTGCTTCTCATGATTTGTCAACGGAGGGTCCAAATGGCAGTTTAAGAATGTTGCTTAAAGTGGCAACATAACTATAATCCTATCTTAATTATCTCCGAAGATTGTCCACTACAAACCTTGAAGTGCAATCCAAGAAGAAGCACCATTTAACTTTACCTATAAATGTTGCTTCTAAACAAATATTGTATTCCACCTGAATGTACCATGAAGTTGCCTGACTCTGTTGCTGCTTTCTTTCTGTTCCTACTGTGGACTTTCATGTTATTTGGTAATTTCGTTGAAACATAAAAATTGGGAGTACATGGGAGAAAACGTGAATGCGAAAATCACTTTCCGCTTTTAGAGTAGATTCATATTTTTCAGTGTCAAATATGTTCTTAATCTTTATTGTATGATAGCATTGAATCAATATATTCTATTGCAGGACAGGGAATGGCACATACAGTTACATTTTACATACAGAATAAGTGCCCCTTCCCCATATGGCCAGCGACCGCCCCCAACACCGGACAGCCTGTGATAGCTGATGGCGGCTTCTTCCTCCCCGCCGGACATGCTCAGCCCATTACTGCCCCGTGGTCATGGAGCGGTCGGATTTGGGCCCGAACAGGATGCGACTTTGTCTCCAACTGCAAGCCTGCTTGCGAAACAGGAGATTGTGGCGGACGATTAGCATGCAATGGACTAATAGGCAATCCACCGGTGACACTAGTGGAAGTTTCGCTTCAAAGCGACAAAGGCAAGCCAAATTTCTACGCTGCGAGCGTGGTTGATGGATATAATCTTCCGGTTGCAATCTTATCAAGGCCGGCGGCATCCAATTGCGCTGTCAGAGGGTGTTTGAAAGATTTGAAAACTTGGTGCCCCGACGAGCTGAAGGTTTTAAACGACGAAGGGGAAGTTGTGGCGTGCAAAAGCGCTTGTTTGGCGTTTGATACGGACTCGTTTTGTTGCCGGAATAAGTATGGAACCCCGGAAAAATGCAAGCCGAGTGTGTACTCGAAGATATTCAAAGATGCTTGCCCTTCGTATTACAGCTATGCTTATGATTCACCACCTCCATTGGTGACTTGCAAGGCAAGCGAGTATGTGATCACATTTTGTCCTGCAGGGTGGGGTGCTGCAGGGTATACCTCTTTGTAGGTAAAAGGCTAGTTTTGCCCTTCATTTGCGGTAATCCAGTTTTATATTTGAATTAAGAGTATTTTCATTGTAATAAGTATCAAGTTTTATTTGCTTTTAGTTCTTATGGTTATGTTTATATGTTACGTTTATTTTCGTTGGATCCTCAATTTCTCCAAATTTTAAAAGGGAAAGACCTAGGAGTAGTCAGACAATTGTTCGAACTGTTCAACTCGACTAGACCAAACCAAACCAAACCAAACGAATTTGAGCAGTTGGGTTCGAATTTTATGTTAAAGCAATGAAATCTTATATGAACAGAACCAAACTAAGCGGTTTGGTTCCTATCGAATTTCACTCTTTGAAACTCACCTAAACAGAACTTAATTGTCAATATTACTTTTATTATTTTGTTAACACTTGCATTGAGTTTGTGTCGAAATTCTTCCCAACAGATTTTTGTTCACACGCTCAATCACTTAAATCTCAACCGTTCACGCGTAAAGAAAAAAATAGTGTAATTAAGTAGAATTCTAAGTCGGTATGTTATTTGAAGGTTTAACCGAACCAAACGGAATCGCCTCCCGGCCCACCAATAGGTCATACTAGCCCAAAATATATGTTTTTGGGTTTCATTTGTGGACTAGTAAGTGAATAGAAGGCCCATTTATGTCTCAAAGCCCATATCAAGATCCAGAACCTTCGCAGTAGGGTTTTAACACCTCAGCCGTTAGACTATAAATATGCTCTCCTAGAGCTCCAAACCATCGTCTTCTTCCTCCTCCTGTCGCTCAAGGGCTTCTCGTCAACCGCACTCAAACACATACTCTCTCCGCTGCCCCCTCCCCTTCCGCCGCCCCTCCGCCTCCGCCGCCTCTCTCTCTTTATGTATGATTAAATTAGTTTGTTTTACTTCTCCAATTTTAGTTCTGTGATGTGGAAATTGCGAATCAGGTGATGAAGAAAATACTGCAACAATATGATGGATACGCTCCATTTTCCGTGATTCGTAGTATTTAAGTCTCTGATGATTTCTTTCCACCTTTCATTTTTTGTCCTTTTTTTTTTGTTTTATGAATTTCACAAAAAAAAAGCAATTTAATTTGCAAAATTAGGGTTTAAAGTGTGATATGATGAGGAACTTATTGGTCCGTGTTTCTGATTTAACCGTGACCGACAACCCTTAACCATCTCTGATCGCTCTTCCAATTTTTTACCAATTTCAAATTTTCGATTAAAATATTTAGTTTTAATTTTTTTTAAAATTCTGTTCGAATTTTGTGTTGATCTTGCTCTGTGATTACGTGCCTGGAATTGGCAATATACGCTATTCCGATTCAGAACATGAATGGATAACTCTTAAGAGAAATTATGAGAGCAATTAGTTCCTAATTGTTGTTTAATTTTTGTTTTCGGGGTTAATCTTTATTTTTTTTACAATATTCTGCTATGATGATTTCTGAATTAATTCACATGTCAGACTTCAGAGATTTTGTAAAAAAAATCAATGAGAATGAAAATTCAAATTATCTGAGCAGAATTCTTATTTATATTTATATTATCATTATTTTTTTTGAATTAGAATTTTTGTTTGAATGTAAAAAAATGGATATCGATGATGACAAAATGTAAGGCTTGTTTCTCAAGAACATTCGCAGTGGCCGCCTAAGAGCTTTCGCCTTTCGCCGGGCTTGAGAGCTTATGCTGCTTTTTTCCTTCCTTGGATGTCTGAGATAGTTTTCCTTCACATTTGTTCTGCGCAGTTACTGCTCAGTGTCAATGTGCCACCACCATTAATTTTTTTTTTTTTTTTTTGATAATCATGATATAGCGTTATCCGGGCAAAGTTGCCAAAGCTTTACAAGAAAGCCTACTCAAACAACCGAATAAACTATTAGAAAAGATTAGTGCGAGGAGTTCACAATGTAATTACGACGCCGCATCTAATGCTAGAGCGTCCCGCCTCGCATTACCATAATCACTTAGGATGGGTCATCATTACACAGAACATGGACCAAGTGAAGATGGGGGTTTGTCGATCCAAACACAATCACATACTTCACCATTAATTAGGCACGAGTCGTGACATACAAACCTAAATCCTGCAGAGATTGCAAAGAAAACACATCCACTCCAAGTAGTCACTAGTTTTTATCACCGTTTGATTATATAGCACAACGTGTGATAGTTAATTTAACATCTAATTTAATAAAATTATAATGCTTGATTATTTAAAAATGAGTAGGAATTCTTGCTTAAAACTTTTCATGTTCGAATCACAGAATCGTTCATATTATAAATCATATTGTAATTTGTAAATATCATCTTTGTAAAAAAAAAAAAAATTAAAATTAAGGTTGTTTTGTTAATCTATTTTAATAAATACACAGACAGTTTGAAGCTGCAAGGGTTAGGTTCGATGTTTTTATTGTTTTGGGCTCAAATTTATGTTTTAGGCTCTGTAGTTGGTTTGAAGGTCTTCTTTTTGTTTGTGTGTATGTATGTGGGCTTTTTCTAGTGTAATTGTTCTGTTCTAATAAAGCAACTTTTCACTAAAAAAAAATTGGATTGGATGAGTGTTTTATTTTTCCTTGAGAAACATATAGCAGATTTTGACTGTTTGACTTGGAATATACGAAAATCTCTCTCCTCTCTCTCTTGGACATGGGATAGCTAGCTTAGCTAATATGTAGCATCGAAGAATCGATTGCACTGCTCGCGACGACTCGACGGTGTTGCTTGCGACAATCCAAACTACGGTTCTCGCGACGAGACCTGGAGGCTGAAAAGCGGTCGCTGAAAAGAAGAAGAGCGTCGGTTGAAAAGAAGATGATAAACAACAACAAATTGAAGAAACATATTGCTGCAGACTAGGGGTAGGCACTTAGAACCGAAAACCGAAATCGAAACACGAACCAAATCGAACCGCACCGAACCGTTTGGTTTTGTGGTTTTGGAACGGTTTCGGTTTTGAAACAGAACCGCAACATAGAAAATGGTTTGGTTTCGGTTTTGGCTTTTGAAAACCACACCGAAACCGAACTGCACCGTAAATATTAATAAACATTTAATTAAATGTCTATATTAAATTTCATGTTTTAATTGATTGTTTGTTAGAATCCATGCACTTAGTATGGACACAACCACACTAGAATATCATCATTCATCACTTTCCTTCGTTCATTAACTTGAATGACCTTTGTTATTTTATATCATCACACACACACATATATGTACAAGGGTGGACTAATCTTGTTATCAAGGGTCGAATAATGATCTAATGAAGTTCGCTCATTTGAAGCATGATATCACATATTCTAGTATGAAAGTTTCGCTCATGTTTAATGAATTCAAAGTTATTCAACTTGTTTTATGTTATACCTTGTACGGGACCCCCTTTTGTTGCACAAATATATTTTAACATCACAACTGCATGCAACATGCTAATTGTTTATATAACAAATATCTTTTTCCTATTGCTAATGGGAAATGCTTATTAATATGTTAAATTGCAAATTGTATATTTTTTCTTAAAAACCAAACCGAAACTGTTTGAAACCGCACCGAACCGAACCAAACGGCTTGGTTTCATTTCGGATTTGGCTTCAAAACCGCACTGAATCAAACCGTGCCCACCCGTACTGCAGACAGAAAAAAATGCACAAGAAGAGAAGAAATTGAGTGGAAGAACGGAGAGTTGGATAGGGACTTGTAACTTGTGTGTAAGGTTGGGTTACATAATCCATCCTAGTTTCCTTACTTTGAATTTGTATCCAATCCGGTTCACGTTGCAATTTTTTACATCAAACATTGGTTGAGTTAAGTCTAAATTAGTTGGAAACAACCCATCTCATCATGCTCACCAAACAGGGTCATGGTGCTTTTAGGAAAAAAAAAATGAAAGTAAGATTGTAAATAAGAAAGTTATATTAATTGGTATTATTCATATCTTTAATGAGAAAAAACATCTTTTTTGGAAGTATGTATAAAGCTGTTTATGCTTTTTGCTGTTTTGAACACAATTTTTATCTTCCTTTACCAAACTTTTTTTAATAAATTTCTTTAAAATAAAACTGTTATACCAAACCACCTCCTTAATATCATCTAGTGTACACCCAATTGTTTGTTTTTGTCAAAGTAATTTCATTAAAATAACGCTAATACAAAATGAGAACACTCCCAAGCAATTTCCAAAACTAAACTACAAATCTATCCAAATATAAAAAGAGAGTTCAAAATCAAATTCCCAACACTAAAGTAAGTCCATCCCAATACAAAAAGAAAGTCCAAAAGCAAATTCCCAACACTAAAAGTACAAGTCCATCTCAATACAAAAAGGAACGGAGTAGGATTTTTTATCCTTTTTTTTTCTTCTCTTTCTTTTCCTCCTATTTGAACGATTATGGTTAAATCACGTCAACATTCTATATTAATTTTCTATAGAGAGAGAAAGACAAAATTGAGTGTGTGAGAGGAATGGAGGGAAGATGATGGAAATAAGAGGGGAGATAATTCTAGTCCAAAAGGAAGTCCAAAAACAATTCCCAAAACTAAAAGTACAAGTTCATCCCAATACAAAAGAAAAGAATACAACGTAACAACCCACAAAAGTGAGCCCTTAACAGTCCTTAGAGTATCACCAGAGGCTCTATATGGGGTTGGAAAAGTGGTGGATATATCTTATTTTAGAGCTTCGAACCGTTGTTGGGGCTTTATACAAGAATCTCTCCCAATGATGGGCTATTTACTTTCGAGCTCTATACGAGGCTATATATATTTATTTATTTATGTAGTAATTGATTACCTGATATTTTTTTTTGTGTGTTAACTTTTCTTAAGTTGACTTTTCAGCGTGTTGTTTAAAAAAAATTATGAACATTTCAACCTAAAAAAATTCATATTCTAACAAAGTGAGATTTCATCACTTATTGAACCTGCTAAGTAGGCCATCCAGACCGTTGAAATTTGATCAAACGACTACAATTATTATAACTTTTAGAGGGTCCCCCTGTTTGTAACCGTTGGATCAAATTTCAACGGCCTGGATGACTTGCTCATCAGACTTTATTGGATCCGGAGGGAATCTGGTTCCAGTTTTTCATACTCAAGTCAAGACTGCAGGCTAGCATTCTATGATATTTTTGTAATTTTGTTCCGGATTTATTTTCCCTTTGCAAGCAAAAGTTGCAATTCATATGTTAAAAAAGTAACCTCTACGTTCTACAAAGTTTTCCCTTTGCAAAGCAAAATTGCATAAGTTTGGATTTATTTCCAATTGAGTGGGGTTTTTTTTTTTTTTTTTTCCAGGAACGGTTGCTACCCTTAACCCCACCTCACACTCACCCACCGCACAACAATACAAAAAAAGGGCTGAAAAGTTACGAACACATGAAGAGAGAAGAGGACTTAAATTTCTAAATCCAATTTTGGATTCTATCTTTATATTTTCTCTCTTTCTCACTGCCTGATTGTTTGGCTTTGATGTTGGCATAATCAATCAATATGATATTCTCTCTGTTTTCTTTTGTTTTTTTATTGTTGTTCAATGCACATTTTGCTTGGAACGTAAAGCAAGCAGGTGCAATCATTGATAAGTTTTGATTAAGATGTAATCCTTTACCGCGTTTGGCTAATTTTGTGTTTAAAACGATTTATCTAAGGAAAATTTTATTTAAACTCATCTAACTTATTTCTACACCCAACTTACTCTTTGCACTCATTTGATTTTTAACTAAACTATTAATATCTCTTTAAACTCAAATTTAATACCTAATATACTCCAATAAACCCAATTCAATATGTGGATTTATTTTTACACCCATTTCAACAAGGACAAGGATTGTCTGCCCTCCACTTTAGGTGCCCTCCACTTTAGGTGCCCTCCCAATGTCCTCCTGTTTGTGTGGTCACGGTTAAACCACGTCAACATTTTATATTACTATTCATTCTTGTCTTATTATATCTATAAAAAAAACAATATAAAATATTGACGTGGCTTAACCGTGACTACACAAAACAGGAGGGCACGGGGAGGCCACCGGAAGTGTAGGGCAGACAATCCTTGTCCTTTCAACAATTGCTTCATAAGTTAATATCTAAATAGGCTTGATCCTAAAGATGGGCGTTCAGTGGACCCATCATTCATGTGATTCTGTGATGTTGAGCAGTGAAATTAACTTATCGATCACAAAGCATACAACTGATTTTGCCATTTTTTTATCCTGCCTTTTCTGGCAGGCGTATTACATGCACAAAATATCTGCTTTACATGAAACTATGAACATTTTAGAATTATGTGTGCAATATTTCTGGTTAGGTTGCAGACGACTTTCTGGATTGCAAGGATATCGAAAATATGAAAGTGATTTGATAAGGCAACGGTTGGCTCATCCATTGACTTTGGCAATCCATCATATCATATTGCAATTGCAGCCTTGTTCTGATTCAATTTTCAATAATTTAAGGAGTGCTGCTATATTATATACCGTAGACTTGGGGTGATATATGAGCGGATTAATTCGCTCTTATCAGTACGGTGAGAAAGGAAAACTTGAATTAGAGAGGTGGTTAACAATGCGATCGGAGAGAAAAAAAATTCATAAATTGAGTTATACCTTGGTTGGATGATTCAAAACTTCAAAATCACAATCCATCAATAAAAAAAACTTATTTTTCTCTATGAGAGTTATTAGGGTTTTAGCCAGAATGAACGTAGGATAAACAAAGAGTGATCGTAGGGTTTAATTATAGTGTTTGGGTTTATTGATAAATTTGAGTTTTATTATTAATTTCATTTTGTACGCAATATTAATTATGCAATAGGGTAAAATAAACAATTAACATTTAAAATTTAAGTTGGGTGTAAAAAGAGGTTAAATGGGTTTAAATAAAATCTCCCTTTAGCTAATTTTGATTAGGATGCAATTCGTTCATAGAAATTTTGCTTCTTTCTTTGTTCGTTCACTTAGAAAGTTTTGTAATTTTCTTAAGGAAATTCCTTAAATGATTGAAATTTGGCAGGAAAAGAACCACAGTTAAAACTACAAAATACAGTTTTGTACTCAAGGTAAGAAATTTAAACTTTTTTGGTTATTGAAATCAGAGTATTGAATTACAGTTTCTGTTTAGATGCTTGGAGAGATAGGAAACTGCAATTTACTTTTGGATATGCTCATTAAGAAACAGCAGTTTACATTTGGATTTAATTCTTCACCGATGGTATGTTGTGATGGGGTTTAGTAATTTTCAGTATTCTTCAATTCTTTTTAATCTGCAAAATCAAATAACCCATGAACTTTAATTTATGACATACAATCAGTTTCCTTTCAGTTGGGTTGAAATGATATTGATTGTGCTCTCTTTTTTTATAGTTAGGTTGAAAATCATATTAAAAGATTCTTTATTTGGTTGGTCCGATCTGTAACAGATGGGATTGTTTTGTTTGATGTTTGAATTGATCTTTTTTTTTTGTGTGAAATTATGATGGAATCACAAATTTGTGAGGTATATCTTAGATTATTGGTTGCATAGTCACCTTCCCACAACTATTACATTGTAACTTGACTGGATGAATTTTTATAATTTCCAGGATCTACGATTGCAATGCTTTTGATGCATGCAATAAGGAGGATGCTACTACTCTTATGGAGCTTCTTTGGCATGGTAAGTTGAAGCTGCATATCATTTTTTTTTTGTTCTGGCAATTAGTAGCGTCTTACAACTGGTGAAGTGTATGAATAAATGTGTGGAAGTTTGAATTGTACAGATGAAAGTGAATTTTAACAGCTCTAACTTAGATTTCTTATTAATTTCTTTCATTTGTGTTCGACTATTTTACCATTTTGGTATATAAGTTCAACTTTTGATCGAAAACCACATAAATTACCTAACGGCTGAGAAATTGTTTGTGTTAGAAGAACAAAAAAAGATGTAAAGCTCAAATTTTGGGCACTTAAATATATGTTTTTTTTTCAATTACAATCACTCAGCATGAAGGTTCAATTGGATTTGTTCTGGTCTCCAAGAATTTTTCTTTGTTTGGTTACCAGTTAATTTATGTGGTGGGAGTTTAGTTTTTGCTTTTCTGCCTATGTATGTATGATTTGAAATGGACAGTTCAATTTGCTATATATAAATTTGTAGTCGAAGAGTTCAAAGGAGAGGTGAATTAGAAAACAATGGGGGGGGGAGTGATAGAGTTGAGGAGTTGAGAGTTAACGAGGTATACTTGGAAATTCTGTATGATGTCCCTGGTATTGCGAGATCATTGAGATTATCTGGTTGATTATGTAAACCAAACTGTAATAACAGGAGAATATGTAGAGTACTCGAGAGAGAGAGAGAAAGAGAGAGAGAGAGAGATTGAGAGAGAGAGAGATTTAGAAAGAGAAGTTGATACTTTCATATATCATATTTCAGTTACTTCAATCTTACAATATCAAGACTATATACTATATGAAACTGCCTAAGTCACAATATAACTAACTCTAACAGCCTTCCTAATCTTTTGACAAGTGTCTTCATATTCTACCATTGGATTACTATCCTTAACATCCCCCCTCAAGCTCATGAGAGGTGGAATCTAAACTGAGATTGCGACAATGAGTCTGAAAAAGAGGAGCAGATAACCCCTTGGTCAATATGTCTGCATATTGGTCATTGGAGGACACAAACTGAACATGCAACTGCTTCTTTGCAACTCGTTCACAAACAAAATGAATATCAACTTCAATGTGCTTTGTGCGTTGATGTAGAACCAGATTTGATGTTAATGCGATGGATGACATATTGTCACAATACAAAACTGGTGAAGTAGGAATATCAAGATGCACAAAGTTCAGTAATTGCTTAATCCAATCCAATTCAGCTGCAGTAGCAGCAAGTGCACGATACTCGGCCTCAGTTGATGACCTGGAGACTGTTTGTTGCTTCTTAGAGGACCACGAAATCAGATTGGAACCCAAAAAGACCACAAAACTAGTAGTAGACCGTCTATCATTAGGGTCTCTGGCCCAATCAGCATCAGAAAATGCTCTGACAGTGTCTGAATTAACTTCCAATCCTCTTCGAATATACCTAATACCCAAAGAGACAGTACCTTTGAGATATCGTAGTATCCTATTGACTGCACTAAAATGAGATTCCATAGGAGTTTGCATGAACTGGCATACTTGGTGTACGGCAAAGGCTATATCTGGCCTAGTAAATGTTAGATACTGCAAAGCACCAACCACACTGCGATAAATAGCTGGATTGTTATAAGGCTTCCCATCATCAAGAACTAATCGGTTATAAGGCAGACAAGGGGTTGAACACGGCTTGGAATCAAGCATTTCAGTCTTTATGAGGAGATCCTTAACATACTTAGCCTGTGATAGAACCAAACCATCTTTTTGGGAAATAACCTGAATTCCCAAAAAGAAATGCAGGGGACCTAAATCCTTTATATCAAACTCCTTTGTCAAAGCAACAATCACATCATTAATCAAACTTGGATCATTACCAGTAATGATGATGTCATCCACATAAAGAAGCAATAGCACAACAGTAGAACCAAAGTGTTTCACAAATAAGGATGGATCGGCAGGAGTTGTTGTAAAACCAAGTCAGGGGAAAAAGCTTGTAAACCTGTCATTCCAGGCTCTAGGGGCCTGTTTTAAACCATATAAAGACTTGTGCAGTTTGCAAACATAGTTAGAATGTTGAGGATCACCAAAACCTGGAGGTTGGGACATGTACACCTCTTCCTGCAATACTCCATGCAGAAATGCATTCTTAACATCAAGTTGTCTCAAATTCCACGCAAAATGAGCTGTCATAGCCAACACAAGCCTCACAGTTGTTGGCTTAACAATTGGACTGAATGTTTCCCCATAATCAATGTCTTCCTCTTGATTGAATCCTTTAGCCACCAATCGAGCCTTATATCTCCCTATAGACCCATCATCATTCCTTTTAATTTTAAACACCCATTTACAACCAACAAGGTTTTTCTGTGCAGGAAGAGGGACTAAACTCCATGTAGACTGAGTATGAAGTGCATCTAATTCTTCTTTCATGGCATCAACCCAAACCTTACACTTCAATGCCGACTTGTATGTTGCAGGTGTTGGAAGTATGCCCACAAAGCCACTCATTTGATGTAATAGCTTTTTGGAATACTTAATATGTTAAACTTTTATATGTTTAACGGAAGGGCAATACTTATTGTTAATCACTATTTATTGTATCATGTGTTTAATCAATAAGAGAATCCAAGGGATGTATTTGACATAAGAGATAAGTGATCTAATGAGTTAGATTAAGGAGACCTTTCTCTTATGTTCATTCCTAAAACGTTCCTAGCCATAGGATTGCCAATTGGGCATTGACAATCCGCTAAGGTTAGTATGTGTTATGTTGACTCAAACGTGAGTATGAACTAGTCTCAAGTCATTTGGTGTTGGACACTAAGACAAACACATAGGTGCTCGAAAGAGTAATCGAGTACACTGAACTGCGATTAATGAGAGTTCAAACATACATGTCATGTACGAACTCTAAGGTTACAATATGCAAAGTAGTCCTTAGACCTGAGGCATCATAGATGTCTAATGGTTAGGTCCTTGATCTTTGATCATGACAAAGGCATTCCCTCGGATTGTCCACGGCATTGTTGGGGTCATGTGATCTAGTCATGTAGGCATATGAATGCACAACAAGGGATCTCTAACCTTCCATGGTGGAAGGAGTATACTCTAAAATATGATTCTAAAGTCTTTGGCCAAAGCAAATGAATATGACTAAGGAAGATGTTCCAAATCATATTCAAGGGAATCATATAAGAAAGTATCACATTGGATAGTAGACATGAAACAAACTATCACTTAAAACAATGTGGTTAAGAGTATTGTATTAGAGAAGGACCGTATTGCATTGTAATTGTAACTGGATAGGTTCTCCAACCAATTCTACTTAGCTTGGGTAACCATGACATACTGCTAGGTGTCACTCATGGTTTGTGGAAGCCCTATTGATTAGCAAACACTAATCATCAAAAAGGGAGAATTGAAATGTGGTTTCAATTCACAATCGATAGTTAAGAGTAACATCGCCCACTGCCTCGCTAATTGGAACCTAATGGATCGCACACCAAATAAGGATATATGTGAAGCAATTAAATGAAATGGATAAGCAATTAAATGGTTTAATTGAAGAATGGTCAAGATTAATTAATTAGTTAATTAATTATACGAAATGTTCGTATTGGGCTTTTAAGTTGGTTTTAGGGCTTCGGGGCCCAAAAGTGTTTTGGTCCACAAGGCCCATTATGTTTAAGTTGTATGACAACTAAAACAAAAATGGGCAATAAGCCCAATAACCATATAGGCCAACCATTTAGGGTGAGGGTATGCAAGTTTGCTTAATTGCAAGTTTGCCACTCACCTAAGAAATGAAGTATAAATTCATCTTTATAGCTTTGTTTTCAATTAGGGTTTTCTAAGCTACTTGGGGAAAGTTATCTAGCAAATTTACTTCCCTAAGTGATCCATTTTCATCCTCACAAATTACATCCTTGGTGAAGAGACATAGAGACATCAAACTTTTGGTGTTTTGGAGAACTAATCCTCAAATCCTCAAAGAAGCAAAGGAGCACTAAAAGGAGGAAAATCACAAGGAAGATCCAAGGAGCAAGGAGGTGACTTGAAGGCCCTCCACTTGGGTGAATCCCTTGTGTAATCAAGGATGAGCTTCAAGGGTAAAGAATCTCTAAATTCTTAATTATCTTTAATGTTGTTAAAGAGTCTTTTGGTTCACCATATACTAGGCTTTGAAAGTCATGGGTTTCATGAATTGTTTTTGGATGCATGCCTACTTTAAAGAGTTAATTGTTAGCATATGTATTCAAATGTTCATACATGTTCTTAGCTAGGACAAAATTTTTCCTTCAGCAGGTTCAATAATAGAGAGATCCACATTTCCATTGTCCTGAACTGTAGTAAGAAATGCCTTCTTTTTGGAAATACCATTCTTGGATCTAGTTTGCATTGGATGCAAATTGAATGGAGGAACAAATAACACTGCTTGAATACTTTCAGGTTGAAACGCAGAAACCACAGAATTCTCAATTGGAACCACATGAGCCACAAGGACATGTGGAGATAAAGATTGGTCACTTGCATTGATGGATTGATAGATGGATGGGTGTAGAGTAGAATCACTGGACAATGGTGATGGTGTAATAGGAGGTGAGACAAGCACATTATGAAGATTAGGTACTGATGGGTGTATACTTGGTTGTAACACTTGCGATGTATGGAGACATGGTGCATGTGGTGATGCAAAAACTGAATAGGGAAATTCAGATTCATCAAACAAAACATGCCTGGAAATATAAACTTTCTTTTTATGAACTTCATAACAAATATAGCCCTTGTACTTTGATGCATATCCCAGAAAAATGCACTTAATTGCTCTAGGTTGTAACTTTGTAGTGGTTAAAGGTCTTAAGAGTGGATAACAAGAGCAACCAAAGACTTTAAGGTGACTGACATCAGGGACAGAACCATATAACATTTCAAATGGTGATTTCTGATTTAGTGTTTCAGATGACATTCGATTAATAAGATAGACTGATGTTTGACTAGCAAAAGACCAAAATGGTGCAGGTAGGTGAGATGTTTGAAGTAAGGTAATTGTAGTTTCAATAATGTGACGATGTTTCCTCTCGGCCAACCCATTTTGTTCTGGTGTGTATGGACAAGATAAATGGTGACTAATGCCTTTGGCAGCAAGAAAAGTTTGTAACTGGTGCCCTATATACTCACCCCTTCCATCACTCTAAAGTGTTTTAATAGACACTGAGAAATGATTAAGTACAAACTGATAGAAGGTAATAAATGTAGGACAAACATCAGCTTTATTGACAAGGGGAAAAATCCAACAAAATCGAGTACATTGATCTATGAAAGTAACATAGTACTTAAAACCTTATATAGACAGACATGGAGCAGGACCCCATACATCACTGTGTACAATATCAAAAGGTTGGACATATTTGTATGTGACTGAATCAAAAGGTAGCTTACTAATTTTTCCCTTAATACAACTGGAACACATCACAGGTATGGAATCAGAAATGCTAGATACATTTGATTTCTTAAGCATGAGAGAAATAACTTTGTTGGAATGGTGGCCTAACCTATGGTGCCATATACTAGAGGTTACTGGTTTGCCAATATAAGCAGCAACATAGAAGGCTTTTGGTGTATGAGATGCATAGGATGTGAAAGGAATGGGATACAATCCATCATTGCAGAGACCTTTGAACAATATTCTCCTTGTGGCTTTGTCCTGAATCCAAAAACACCAAGCATCAAATATCAGCCAGCAGTTATTGTCAAGACAAATTTTATGCACAGAGAGTAAATTCTGAGATATTTTGGGCACATATAAAACTGATTTTAATTTGAGATTATGAAATGGAGTCTGCAATATTGAAGATCCCTTATGAGAGACTTGCAAACCTTCACCACTAGCAGTTTGAATCATCTCAGTGGAAGGAAAATGGGTTGCCAATGACAAGTTCTTCAAATCTGCAGTCATGTGGTTTGTTGCACCTGAATCCGTAAGCCAAACTTGCTGAGAAAAATTGGAATCCATTGGTGGGGCAGATGTACTAACATGCATAGCATTCATTGATCCAGAAGGAGAGTTAGTATTGGCATTCCTGAAATAACAAAATTGTGCACTATGGTTCTTTCGGCCACATATTTGACACCCTTCATCTATTGCACAGTCAGTGTTCCGAAATCGACATGTATCAGCAAGGTGGCCATACTTGCCACATATCTGACAAGACTGTCCAGAAGCAACTTGATTTGGTGAATTGCCAAGAATCCCACGAGCTGGATTTGGATAAAAAGACTTGTTGTTCCCAAATTTGGAACCATATTGGAACTTCCCTTTCCCTTTATTCTTGTTGTAGAATGGTTTATACTGGGAACCATATTGATTTCCATAGGATCCTTCAGCACTTTGATTATTGGAAGAAGAATGTTGCCCAAATTTCCCATTGAACCGTGTCTGAGAACTACTATTTTCAGCAGCCATTGCAGTAAGAAAAAGAGTTGCAGAAACACTCTCAATCATTGCTTCTTCAGCAAGCAATTGAGATCTCAAATCTTTAATAGAAATAACGTGTTCCCTTCCTCTAATGATTGATGGAATGGTATTATACTCCGATGATAAGCCATTAAGCGTAAGAATTACTATATCATCATCATCAAATTTAACCCCAGCTGCAGAAAGATAGTCCCTAGCCTCTTTGATTCTTTGCAAATACAAAGAAATAGAATCATTACCCTTTTGACATTCTGCAATTCTGACTTCATTTGGAAGATACTTGTTCTTGTAACAGTCGAGAATTGTTCCTTGAGTCTTGTCCAGATGTCTTGAGCACTAGTGCTACCGATCACACAAGAAATAACAGATGGCGAAAGAGTGGCAGTGATCAACTGCATTAAGGCACGATCATGCATCTTCCAAATCTTGTAGTCATCAGATTCTGTTTGAGAAATAGTTCCTTGAGAATCTTCATCAGACCCACTAGAGGTAGACCTTGTAAATCGAATAGGACAGGGGGTAGATTCATCCACAAAATCCAAAATACCATGCCATTCGAGAAGAAGCTGCATCTGAAAATGCCAAACCAAGTAGTTTGTCTCATCAAGCTTTACTGTCACGGACGTTGAAACAGTGGAGATGAGAGAAGTAATTGGAGACTGGAGAATCTGTAATTGGGAAGCAGTAACCATTTGTGCAAGAAATCAGAAAACTTGTTCAAGAACGATGATTGAGGACTTGTATCGAACACTTGGTGTGCACAGAAGACAAACGCCAAGAAAAGTGATATGTAGAAGATGATGAGCTCCAGAAAATTAAACAGAGCACACAAAGATCAGAAACATCAAAGAAATCAGAAATGGTGAGCGGAAGCAGTCCAAGATCGAAGAACTTCAACCGAGCGATTAGCTATTCCGGCGAAGATACCATGTAAACCAAACTGTAATAACAGGAGAATATGCAGTACTCGAGAGAGAGAGAGAAAGAGAGAGAGAGAGAGAGATTGAGAGATTTAGAGAGAGAAGTTGATACTTTCATATATCATATTTCAGTTACTTCAATCTTACAATATCAAGACTATATACTATATGAAACTGCCTAAGTCACAATATAACTAACTTTAACAGCCTTCCTAATCTTTTGACAAGTGTCTTCATATTCTACCATTGGATTACTATCCTTAACAGATTAATCACTAATTTGATATATTTAAAGTGTAAGTTTTCTTTAAATCATTTTCCTTTTGTATTTTCATTGGATTCGTTTCATTTAAATATGTTAATTTATCCCTTTTTTTATATAATTTTGTGCAATGTGAATATAGGTTATTCTCAATCTTCAGATGGTGATTATTTGACGACTTCTACAAACTTGGCTACTCAGCCTTTGAAATGATGAGAGGAACCAGATGAGCTAGAATCGGGTTTGTATAATTCTAAATTATTCGTTTAGTTATCCCCTCTGGTCATTCATGATTGTGTTGAATTTATTCAAGTTAAATGTGTTTTATTTATGCAGTTACATCAAATAAATTTGATTCCCGCCGCAGTATTTTCTAGTATATTAGATAGGGAGTTGTAATTGAAAAAAATAGTTACATATTTGAGTACATGTATAATAAATCGAAAGTCAATAAGTACATAATTAAGTGTATGTAACATAGTCATGCAAGTTTCAAAATTTGAGATCAAATTTAGAATATAAAATACATTCCAATTCCTATCCAATTTTTTTCGGATTTCAAATGTTTGAATTTGAATCGGACAAAATCTTTGGAATATTTTAGCTCAAATCGGTAGAATCGGACGTTCCTATCCAAGTTGCATCCATACTCACGCCAAAACCAAAACCCTTAAAATTTGTAAAGAAAAAAAAACTCTTCCCACTCATCACTCACGCCAAAACCAAAATACTCGTTTCATTCAAACAACACGACTTGCTCCCTCCAAACCCTCCAAACCCAAACTCCATGTGGAACCATTATTTTCAATATTTACTTGTGTTGTACGTTTGGAGAAATTTTGATTCGAGAAAATGTTCGACATACCAGGACATGAAAGTTTGGTGAAATTTCGGTGTCCATAAGCGGAAAATAAGGGCACGTTTCGGTCAACGCTAACTGAGTACAAACGAAAATATGTTCTCTAAACCGGACTTCCACACAAGCTTCCGGTCTTGTCTACCGAAGGCAGATTTTACATTTGACAGCTGACTGCTGCAAACAACTGCTGATACTTCAATACTTTTCCTGTTAATCTCTCTAACATAGAAAAATTCTTAAATTTTAAGCTAGAAGACATGATATGTGTACGTTAAAGGATGGCACTGACTTGGAAGTCTTTGGACGACTTGGAAGTCTTTGGACGATCGTACTAGTGTCGATTCTCATAGCATTAAGGATAGCCTGGACAACACGGTTGTTTATAGGTGACTCGATTATATGACGACATTCTTACTTACAACCGGGTATAAATTTCCATAACTCTACATCACTTACGTGGATTTATCTCCAAAGGCACGAGAGTAGCTGTCATTAAACGAGTAAGATGTAGATGTTGTTGGCCTTGGTTTTGAGTGGTGAGGTGGACCATTGACTTGTAAGTCTTTTGTTTTTGTTTTCTTATCAGAGACTCGGAATTTTCATAACAGCAACATTATGGTCTACGATTCCATGTCCAAATCTTTCACCTCGAAGTGTTTCCATGACGGCACATAATTTGGAACATCTAAAAGAGGAGAAGGAAATTGTTATTAACACTTCAAAAATCCTATTCTACACTCCTCACAAATATATTTTTCTTTCTAATTATAAAAAGTTTTGTCACATCCTGGCTCGACTCTACCGTAGATAGATATTGTCCGCTATGGGCCCCGATCATGCCCTCACGGTTTTGTTTCTGGGAACTCACACGACACGAGAACTTCTTAGTGGATCACCCATCCTAGGATTGCTCTCGCCCAATCTCGCTTAACTTCGGAGTTCCTATGGAATCCGAAGCCAGTGAGTTCCCAAAATGCCTCCTGCTAAAGGAGGTGAGCATGTACATATAAGGCATAGAGGATCTTCACCCTTGGGCAATGTGGGATCTAACAAGTTTGCAGTGTCAAATAAGATTTTTGAAGTGCTAATAACAATTCCCGAGAAGAAAATCTCCTATATATACATGGCAGTTTTCTGTTTTAATACTGCAAACTCATTTTTTGTACTACAAATCATCCCATTGCATGCTCACATTCGAAATATGGGTATTTGCGATTGGTATAACTCCTCATCTAGTCTCTGAGATTTAAAATTGATAGAACTAGTACTTGAGTTTGTCCACCGTCAATCATTTTGATTATTTCGTGAAAAATGTTCGTTAATAAGGAAAATAGCCTCAATTTTTTTTCAAATCATTTTGACCCATTATTTATTAAATTGAAGGTATTTTGTTATGTTGGTTCTTATTTAACAGAAAATTTCTTACAAAAAACCAAAATGATGACGGTGGACAAACTCACAGACCACTTCTATCGATTTTAAATTTTAGGTACCTAAGTGAGAAATTCTGTCAATCTTAGAGATCATTTTGACTAAAAAACCGAAAAAATGGTCTTTCGTAGTCTTTAGTCAATAATAGTGGGCTACCGTTGCAAAACCCCAGCAAACTTCCTCCATGAAACATTGAAAAGAGCATCTCCTCCACTCTATATAAAACCATGTCTTTCCTTATAGCAGAAACAGAAAAACCTAAACCTTCAAGAGATTCCTAAAACCCTTCCGACAAAAATGAAGATGATGGGAGAAATGTGGGCTCAAATGGGCTCGGTGATTGCGAGTGTCATGTTCGTTAATGCCATAGTTCAACAATACCTTCCCCACCATCTTCGGTACCATGTACAAAGATACACTCAAAAACTAGTGGGCTTTGTCTACCCTTACATCCAAATCACCTTTGATGAATTCACCAATGAATTTCGCAAGCGAAGCGAAATCTATTCCGCCATCCAGAGCTACCTCAGTGCGAAATCTTCCACTGGGGCTAAGCGGTTAAAAGCTCATGATGTCAAGGACAGCAAGTCTCTGGTCCTTGGCATGGATGACAATGAAGAAGTGACTGATGAATTTCAAGGCGTTAAGCTTTCATGGGTTTTGAGGAAGCAAATGGCGAATCAGACTTCATTTTCTTTCTATCCTCAGGCTGATGGGAAGAAACATTATAGGCTGACGTTCCACAGACGCCATAGAGATATCATCACGGGGTCTTACCTTGATCATGTGATTAAAGAAGGGAAAGCGTTATTGGTGAGCAACAGGCAACGAAAGCTCTATATCAACAATCCTACACAGGATTGGCATCCCTACAGGGGGACAAAGTGGAGCCATGTGGCGTTTGAGCACCCGGCATCATTTGAAACCCTAGCAATGGACCCGGAAAAGAAGGAGGAAATCGTCAATGACCTCATCAAGTTCAGAGAGGGAAAGGAGTACTATGCGAAAATCGGGAAGCCTTGGAAGCGGGGTTATCTACTTTACGGGCCACCAGGCACTGGAAAGTCAACTATGATTGCTGCCATGTCTAATTTCATGGATTATGATGTCTATGATCTTGAGTTAACGACGGTGAAGGACAACACTGAGCTGAGGAAGCTACTGATTGACACGCCGAGTAAGTCTATAATTGTGATTGAGGACATTGATTGCTCGCTTGATCTTACAGGACAGCGAAAGAAGAAGGAGAAGGATGAGGAGGACAAGGAAGAAAATAAGGATCCAGTTCGAAAAATGAGGAGAGATCAAGAAAACACACAGAGCAAGGTGACTCTTTCGGGGCTGCTAAACTTTATCGATGGGATTTGGTCAGCTTGTGGAGGGGAGAGATTGATTGTGTTTACGACTAATTATGTGGAGAAACTTGATCCTGCGCTCATTAGAAGAGGAAGGATGGACAAACACATAGAGTTGTCCTACTGCTGCTTCGAAGCATTCAAAGTGCTTGCTACGAATTATTTGGATTTGGATTCACACGAGTTGTTTGAAACGATTGCGCGTTTGTTGGTCGAAACCAATATGACTCCTGCTGATGTCGCTGAGAACTTGATGCCTAAGTCTGTTATGCAGGATGCTGAATCTTGTTTGAAGAACTTGATCGAAGCTCTTGAGGCTGCGAAGGAGGAGGCAAGAGTGAAGGCCGAGGAAGAAGCAAAATCAAAGGCAGAGGAAGAGGCAAAACTGAAGGTAGAGAAAGAAGAAAAAGAGAAAGACCTGCCAAAAGTTAAAGAGAAAGACCTGCCAAAATTTGAAGAGAAATGCAATGGAAAACAAGTTGAAACGGGCGAAGAAAACAGAGTTAGCGCTTGAAGATGAACGAAAGAGAGTGAAATCATATGTATGAATTTCAACCTTCCTTATATTGTATTTTGTGGAGTCTCATCAGCGTGTGTTTTTCCTTAATGTGTACTAAGAATAATTTCATGGGGCTGTATTAATTAATGTATGGAACATATGCGTTTCGATCATCAAGGGCATAAGCAACCTGTACCGCAAGGAAAAAATGTCTATTTCTTTGAATAAGTTTAACTAAGTAACTCTAGTCTGTGTTTTATCAAAATATCCTTAGTTAATTAAGTTCTTTCGTATCTTATTTTGTTTCTTAAAGTGAAATTTTCTCACTTAACAACTAATTGTATGTTGCAAGAAACTAAGACTGATTGGTCCACAGTAGACAGACATGATGATGATGATGGGAGAAATGTGGGTTCAACCGGACGCGGAGATTTGCTAGTGTGATGCTTCATGCTTGGTTATGCAAAATTTCTGCATTTTTTCCCATCGCTTTCGAGGCATAGGGACTGAATCCGCCCACCATTGTAGATGATCAGAATGCTTAGTATATTCATTCAAAGTAATCAGTGTGGTGCTTCATGCTTGTTTACACTAAATTTTACGTATTTCCCCTTCTCTAAGAAAAAATTATTTATGTAAAGCTATGAAGTATACATCATTTATCAACAAAATACAGAGGCCAAACAAGAAAGCAAAGTTTAAACACGACTCCAGCAGACATGTTTGCTTATCTGGGATCCGCAGTTGGCAGTTTGATGTTTGCGTGGGCTATCATCTCACAATACCTTCCTTACAGCCTTCGAAGCCAAACTAAGAAATGTTAGAATAAACATATACCAAAACATGTAATTATGAATCACAGTGATCAAAATACAAATCCTATTCATAAGCCTGTAGCACAGAGAAAAGACATACCTGCGGAAGAACTTGAACCGGCTGCCATGCTTAATCTCTGCAACAAGACACAGTGCGCCTTCTCCTCTCTTCAGTGTTCAAATGCTCTTAACTAACAATAGGTCTTAGTCCGGAGTTGAGCACACACTGCGAGAGCAGAGGCCACTATATATATACTACATAATCCTAGCCTTCTTCCATAAGGATTTCCCTATTAAAATCCATATAGAAAAACAATTCCTATGAAATAGTAATTCAGCACCAATATGGATTCACAAATCCAATCCCGATAAGACTTCCTATTCAGTCTTTAATCCTGTAACTAAGTTCACATATTCATACTTATGCTCACATTGGAGCCATGTTGTGTTTGAGCACCCTGCTACATTTCAGACACTTGCCATGGAGCCGGAGAAGAAGAAGGACATTATTGACGACCTAATGGCATTCACCAAAGCAGAAAACTACTATGCAAGGATTGGAAGGGCATGGCAGCGGGGATATCTCCTTTACGGCCCTCCAGGTACTGGAAAGTCCACCAAGATTTCTGCCATGACCGATATTTTCGGCTATGATCTTTATGATCTTGAACTCACTGCAGTTGAAGACAACACTGAGCTGAGGGGGCTTCTGATTGAAACAACGAGCAAGTCTATTATTGTAATTGAAGACATCGATTGTTCACTTGATATTGCAGGACCGAGGAGGAAGAGAAAAGATAAAGGGGAAGAGGAGGAAGAGAAAGATCCAACGGAAAAGCTTGCAGAACAAGAAAGAGAAACCAAAACCAGCCAGGTTAATATTTCCGGGTTTCTGATTTTTATTGATGGGCTATGGTCAGCTTGTAGCGGAGGGGGGATCATTGTCATCACAACTAATCATGTGGAGCAACTCGATCCAGCACTTGTCCAGAAAGGAAGGATGTACAAGCACATAGAATTGTTGTACTGCAAGTTCGAAGCATTCAAGGTGCTGGCGGGGAACTACCTTAGACTTCAGTCATGCGATTTGTTTTCCAAAATTATTCGTTTAGTTATCCCCTCTAGTCATTCATGATTGTGTTGAATTTATTCAAGTTAAATGTGTTTTATTTATGCAGTTACATCAAATAAATTTGATTCCCGCTGCAGTATTTTCTAGTATATTAGATAGGGAGTTGTATTTGAAAAAATAGTTACATATTTGAGTACATGTATAATAAATCGAAAGTCAATAAGTACATAATTAAGTGTATGTAACAGAGTTATGCAAGTTTCAAAATTTGAGATCGAATTTAGAATATAAAATACATTCCAATTCCTATCCAATTTTTTTCGGATTTCAAAAGTTTGAATTTGATTTGGACAAAATCTTTGAAATATTTCAGCTCAAATCGATCGGAATCGGATGTTCCTATCCAAGTTGCACCCATACTCACGCCAAAACCAAAACCCTTAAAACTTGTAAAGAAAAAAAAAACTCTTCCCACTCATCACTCACGCCAAAACCAAAATACTCGTTTCATTCAAACAACACGACTTACTCCCTCCAAACCCTCCAAACCCAAACTCCATATGGAACCATTATTTTCAATATTTACTTGTGTTGTACGTTTGGAGAAATTTTCATTCGAGAAAATGTTCGACATACCAGGACAGGAAAGTTTGGTGAAATTTCGGTGTCCATAAGCGGAAAATAAGAGCACGTTTCGGTCAGCACTAACTGAGTACAAACGAAAATATGTTCTCTAAACCGGACTTCCACATAGGGGCAGATGCATTGAGGGGTAGGGGGTCCGTATGCCCTTCCAAATGACTTCAGGCCTACCAATACTTGATGAAATGACAATATGAATGCTATTTCTGATAAAAAAAATTTGCGCGTTGCACGCACTATTCTTAATGACCCCTCTAATATTATTTCTTGGATCCGCCACTGCTTTCACACAAGCTTCCGGTCTTGTCTACCGAACGCAGCTTTTACATTTGATAGCTGACTGCTGCAAACAACTGGTGTTACTTCAATACTTTTCCTGGTAATCTCTCTAACTAGAAAAATTCTTAAATTTTAAGCTAGAAGACATTATATGTGTACATTAAAGGATGGCACTGACTTGGAAGTCTTTGGACGATCGTACTAGTGTCGATTCTCATAGCATTAAGGATAGCCTCGACAACACGTTTGTTATAGGTGACTCGATTATATGACGACATTCTTACTTACAACCAGGTATAAATTTCCATAACTCTACATCACTTACGTGGATATATCTCCAAGGGCACGGGAGTAGCTGTCATTAAACGAGGAAGATCTAGATGTTATTGGCCTTGGTTTTGAGTGGTGAGGTGGACCATTGACTTGTAAGTCTTTTGTTTTTGTTTTCTTATCAGAGACTCGGAATTTTCATAACAGCAACATTATGGTCTACGATTCCATGTCCAAATCTTTCACCTCTAAGTGTTTCCATGACGGCACATAATTTGGAACATCTAAAAGAGGAGAAGGAAATTGTTATTAACACTTCAAAAATCTCATTCTACACTCATCACAAGTGTATTTTTCTTTCTAATTATAGAAAGTTTTGTCACATCCCGGCTCGACTCCGCCGTAGCACGATATTGTCCGCTATGGACCCCGACCACGCCCTCACGGTTTTGTTTCTGGGAACTCACACGAGAACTTCTCAGTGGATCACCCATCCTAGGATTGCTCTTGACACGCCCCGACCCTGATATTCCCCGAATACCAGGATAGACACGTGCTGGCCGACATCCGAGGGTGACGAAAGCCATTAATTGATACAAAAGCTAAGAATAAGAAATAAATGAGGGTTAGAAATTTAAAATACCATGAATTAATAATTTTAGGAACGTGCTCAGAGCATACAACTAAACCTAATCACTAAGAAGAATTAAGATAAAATTTAATGAATAAAGGAGTGAGTCCTACATTCAAGAGGATCCGAAGATGCTGCTGCGGAAGTGTCTTGACGCCGGGATTATGTGCCTTGATTCTAAGTCCTGAATGGGGGCGCAAAACAAAGGTGAGTGGACCAAGTTCATATATACAATAATAATAAAACAGTTATCAAGATACTAACCCCCAAAGTTTATATAATGAAAACTACTAGCATAATAAGTGATGGATTTAACAAAAATCCTAGCATGCCACAATATCTCAAAAGTCACATCGCGGAAACGCATCGCGGAAATCAAAACAGTAAACGTATCATAAATCGTCTCGTAAACGCGGTGTGCTGCTAGAAAGATCACTGAATAAATATAACTCCCGGCCCAGTGCCTGCACCTCAGTCTCTGTGCCCGTAGCCAGAGATAACTCCCTCCCGGCCCAATGCCTGTCTCCGTGTCCCTCAGCCTTTCGCTAGGGATTATTTCTCCCGGCCTACATGCCAACACCAGATCCTCGCCCCAGGCGGCATAGTGTCCACTAGGTACGCACAAATAGTTACGTCTCTCGTAAATACCACTTCATAGCGTAGGTTACCGATCATCGTCTACACTATAAAGAGGGGTTCAAAAACATGTTCTAGCATCCTATCGTCATCTATCAGATAGTCTACCAGTTCATGGTTTTTATAGAAAATACGATATATTAAAATATAGCTCAAAATAGGCTAACAATTAATTTCTCACCAAAACACGAGACGAAAATCAATATATTAAATCAACAGGCTTCACATAAATCAAATTATAAATCTGTAGGCATGCTAATCATTTATGCAATTAATTTATTAAATCATGTAATTTTAGAAGGGGTCCACTCACAGTACTTAGTCGCCAAAAGTTGCGCCACTAGCGAAGACGGAAACGTCATAATAATTGCTCCTAAGCACATAAAGAGTCCAATAAATAAAACTATATAATAGAAATTGAATTTGGGAAAACGGACATTGGAAACGGATTCAGAACGTCGAATTACCCTAAGAAGGGTCCCAGACGAAAACCCGAAAAGTCAACCCTAAAGTCAACGTTGACCGGGGGTCAACGGTCAAATTAGGTCTAACGGGTTTTAGGCTTGAAATCCGAATTAGGGTTTAGATTTAAATAGGATTATGATTTATTGGGTTTTAGAATTATAGGGTTTTGGGTTAAAATGGTTTAGGGTGAAAATGGGTGGTTTGGGCTTAAGCCCAAACCCATACAACTAACACACACACACACACACCTAATACACACACATAAAGCCTGGCCCAAGGCCTTTAAGGCCCTAAAACAATAACAAATAAATAAAAACAATTAAAATGATATTGGGCTAGGGCTTTGGGCTTAAGACAACACGGGCCTAAGGCCCGAGGGAGAGGGAAAGGCCAAATGGCCTGGGTTTGTCGAAGGAGAAGGCCGGAATTTCGGCCGGAAAACCACCTAACTTTAAACGGCTATAACTTTGTCAAAACTCAATGAAATCAAGCAAGACAAAAATAAAAGTTGTAGCCCTGGAAGAGACGAAGAGAATGATACCTCACACGGCGTCTAACTCGCCGTGGTTTGGCCGGAAAATGCCTCGAAAGCCGTCGGACTCGCCGGAAACTGGGTAAGATTCAAATGAGTATAACTTCTTCAATACTCAACGAAATTGAGTGAAACAAAAAGGAAAGTTGTAGTACTCGACGAGACGAAAAGATTGATACCTTACACGCCGGCCAACTCGCCGTGGTTTGGCCGGAAATGGCCTCGAAAGGGGCGGTGCTCTCCGGAGCTCGTGTACGGGGCTTCGTGGTTCGATTTTCAAGATGCCAATACTATGGTTGAGTTCGTAGCGACGAGATAAAGACGATGGTGGTATTTGTTGGTAAGAAAAACTCTCCGAGGGGTGGAGATAGAGAGAGCCGAGAGAGTGAGGGAGAGAGAGTTACGGGAAAGGGAAGAAAAAGAGGAAGAAAGAGAGATGAGGGCTCGGGGGACAAAAAAATCAGGAGGGGTGGGCCCCTTGGGCTCACCAATTTAGGCCTTAAAACAATTTTTAAAATAACAAAAAAGGGTTGGGGTGTTTCAGCTCTCGCCCAATCTCGCTTAATTTCGGAGTTCCTATGGAATCCGAAGCCAGTGAGTTCCTAAAATGCCTCGTGCTAAAGGAGGTGAGCATGTACATATAAGGCATAGAGGATCCTCAACCTTGGGCAATGTGGGATCTAACAAGTTTGGAGTGTCAAATGAGATTTTTGAAGTGCTAATAACAATTCCCAAGGAGAAAATCTCCTATATATACATGGCAGTTTTCTCTTTTAATACTGCATACTCATTTTTTGTACTACAAATCATCCCATTGCATGCTCACATTCGAAATATGGGTATTTGAGATTGGTATAAATCCTCATCTAGTTTCTGAGGTTTAAAATTGATAGAACTAGTACTTGAGTTTGTCCACCGTCAATCATTTTGATTACTTCGTGAAAATTGTTCGTTAATAAGGAAAATAGCCTCAATTTTTTTTTCAAATCATTTTGACCCGTTATTTATTAAATTGAAGGTATTTTGTTATGTTGGTTCTTATTTAACAGAAATTTTCTTACAAAAAACCAAAATGATGACGGTGGACAAACTCACAGATCACTTCTATTGATTTTAAATTTCAGATACCTAAATGAGAAGTTCTGTCAATCTTAGAGATCATTTTGACTAAAAAGCCGAAAAAATGGCCTTTTGTAGTCTTTACTCTTTAGTCAATAATAGTGGGCTACCGTTGCAAAACCCCAGCAAACTTCCTCTTGCTTTCCTTCAGTCAATGGAATATTGTGAACAATGAAACTCATCAAACTTCCTGCTGCTTTCCTTTAGTCAACTTATCTTCCATGAAAAGAGCATCTCCTCCACTCGATATATAACCATGTCTTTCCTTGTAGCAGAAACAGAAAAACCTAAACCTTCAAGAGATTCCTAAAACACTTCCGACAAAAACGAAGATGATGGGGGAAATGTGGGCTCAAATGGGCTCGGTGATTGCGAGTGTCATGTTCGTTATTGCCATATTTCAACAATACCTTCCCCACCATCTTCGGTACAATGTAGAAAGATACACTCAAAAACTAGTGGGCTTTGTCTACCCTTACATCCAAATCATCTTTGATGAATTCACCAATGATTTTCGCAAGCGAAGCGAAATCTATTCCGCCATCCAGAGCTACCTCAGTGCGAAATCTTCCACTGGGGCTAAGCGGTTAAAAGCTCATGATGTCAAGGACAGCAAGTCTCTGGTCCTTGGCATGGATGACAATGAAGAAGTGACTGATGAATTTCAAGGCGTTAAGCTTTCATGGGTTTTGAGGAAGCAAATGGCGAATCAGACTTCATTTTCTTTCTATCCTCAGGCTGATGGGAAGAAACATTATAGGCTGACGTTCCACAGACGCCATAGAGATATCATCACGGGGTCTTACCTTGATCATGTGATTAAAGAAGGGAAAGCGTTATTGGTGAGCAACAGGCAACGAAAGCTCTATATCAACAATCCTACACAGGATTGGCATCCCTACAGGGGGACAAAGTGGAGCCATGTGGCGTTTGAGCACCCGGCATCATTTGAAACCCTAGCAATGGACCCGAAAATGAAGGAGGAAATCATCAGCGACCTCATCAAGTTCAGAAAGGGAAAGGAGTACTATGAGAAAATCGGGAAGCCTTGGAAGCGGGGTTATCTCCTTTACGGGCCACCAGGCACTGGAAAGTCTACCATTGTTGCCGCCATGTCTAATTTCATGGATTATGATGTCTATGATCTTGAGTTAACGACGGTGAAGGACAACACTGAGCTGAGGAAGCTACTGATTGACACGCCGAGTAAGTCTATAATTGTGATTGAGGACATTGATTGCTCGCTTGATCTTACAGGACAGCGAAAGAAGAAGGAGAAGGATGAGGAGGACAAGGAAGAAAATAAGGATCCAGTTCGAAAAATGAGGAGAGATCAAGAAAACACACAGAGCAAGGTGACTCTTTCGGGGCTGCTAAACTTTATCGATGGGATTTGGTCAGCTTGTGGAGGGGAGAGATTGATTGTGTTTACGACTAATTATGTGGACAAACTTGATCCTGCGCTCATTAGAAGAGGAAGGATGGACAAACACATAGAGTTGTCCTACTGCTGCTTCGAAGCATTCAAAGTGCTTTCTACGAATTATTTGGATTTGGATTCACACGAGTTGTTTGAAACGATTGCGCGTTTGTTGGTCGAAACCAATATGACTCCTGCTGATGTCGCTGAGAACTTGATGCCTAAGTCTGTTATGCAGGATGCTGAATCTTGTTTGAAGAACTTGATCGAAGCTCTTGAGGCTGCGAAGGAGGAGGCAAGAGTGAAGGCCGAGGAAGAAGCAAAATCAAAGGCAGAGGAAGAGGCAAAACTGAAGGTAGAGAAAGAAGAAAAAGAGAAAGACCTGCCAAAAGTTGAAGAGAAATGCAATGGAAAACAAGTTGAAACGGGCGAAGAAAACAGAGTTAGCGCTTGAAGATGAACGAAAGAGAGTGAAATCATATGTATGAATTTCAACCTTCCTTATATTGTATTTTGTAGAGTCTCATCAGCGTGTGTTTTTCCTTAATGTGTACTAAGAATAATTTCATGGGGCTGTATTAATTAATGTATGGAACATAAGCGTTTCGATCATCAAGGGCATAAGTAACCTGTACCGCAAGGAAAAAATGTCTATTTCTTTGAATAAGTTTAACTAAGTAACTCTAATCTGTGTTTTATCAAAATATCCTTAGTTAATTAAGTTCTTTCGTATCTTATTTTGTTTCTTAAGGTGAAATTTTCTCACTTAACAACTAATTGTATGTTGCAAGAAACTAAGACTGATTGATCCACAGTAGACAGACATGATGATGATGATGGGAGAAATGTGGGTTCAACCGGATGCGGAGATTTGCTAGTGTGATGCTTCATGCTTGTTTATGCAAAATTTCTGCATTTTTTCCCATCGCTTTCGAGGCATAGGTACTGAATCCGCCCGCCATTGTAGATGATCAGAATGCTTAGTATATTCATACAAAGTAATCAGTGTGGTGCTTCATGCTTGTTTACGCTAAATTTTAAGTATTTTCCCTTCTCTAGAAAAAATTATTTATGTAAAGCTACGAAGTATACATCATTTCTCAACAAAATACAGAGGCCAAACAAGAAAGCAAAGTTTAAACATGACTCCAGCAGACATGTTTGCTCATCTGGGATCCGCAGTTGGCAGTTTGATGTTTGCGTGGTCTATCATCCCACAATACCTTCCTTACAGCCTTCGAAGCCAGACTAAGAAATACTCTCAAAGATTGGAGGGTTTCGTCTACCCTTACATCCAAATCATGTTCGATGAATTCATTGGAGAGCGTCTCAAGCGCAATGAACCTTACTCCTCCATTGAGAACTATCTAAGCTCCAAATCTTTACGCAAGCAAAGCACCTGCAGGCCAACATAAAAAACCACCAGTCCCTTGCTTTTAGCCTGGATGACTATCAAGAGGTCGCCGAAAAGTTCCAAGGACTCAGTTTCTGGTGGGTTTCTGGGACAAACATGTTGAAAAGACAGACGTATTCTTTCTACCCTGTTGGTGAGAAAAGGTTAGTCAAGCTCATTTCCATAAACGGCAGGGGGATCTCGTAATATGGCCATACTTGACTCACGTATTGAAAGAGAGCAAGGCTATGAAGGTGGTAAACCAGCAAAGAAAGATTTATTCGAACAATGGTTCACATTGGAGCCATGTCGTGTTTGAGCACCCCGCTACATTTCAGACACTTGCCATGGAGCCGGGGAAGAAGGACATTATTGACGACCTAATGGCATTCACCAAAGCAGAAAACTAGTATGCAAGGATTGGAAGGGCATGGCAGCGGGGATATCTCCTTTACGGCCCTTCAGGTACTGGAAAGTCCACCACGATTTCTGCCATGACCGATCTTTTGGGCTATCATATTTATGATCTTGAACTCACTGCAGTTAAAGACAACACTGAGCTGAGGGGGCTTCTGATTGAAACAACGAGCAAGTCTATTACTGTAATTGAAGACATCGATTGTTCACTTGATATTGCGGGACCGAGGAGGAAGAGAAAAGATAAAGAGGAAGAGGAGGAAGAGAAAGATCCAAGGGACAAGCTTGCAGAACAAGAAAGAGAAACCAAAACCAGCCAGGTTAATATTTCCAGGCTTCTGATTTTTATTGATGGGCTATGGTCAGCTTGCAGCGGAGGGGGGATCATTGTCATCACAACTAATCATGTGGAGCAACTCGATCCAGCACTTGTCCGTAAAGGAAGGATGTACAAGCACATAGAATTGTTGTACTGCAAGTTCGAAGCATTCAAGGTGCTGGTGGGGAACTACCTTAGACTTCAATCACACGATTTGTTTTCCACAATTGTACGCTGCCGGAGGAAAACTGATAGGACTCCAGCTGATGTTGCAGAACCTTTGATGCCCAAGACAAATCCTTAGGATGCTTAAATCTGTTAATCTTCATCTTGTGAAGAACATCAATAGGATTTCCTGCGTAATCTAGAGAGAGAAAGAGAAGAATTTAAAGAGAGAGAATTGTATCTGAATTATTCTTTTCGTATGAAATGAATATTTGTTACAGTACATGATACAAGTATATATATCTTTGACTTTCCTTACTCACTAAGTATTCTATACTAACTGTTTTAACTATCATAACCACCTTATCCCTTCATCTTTTGACACTTGTCACGATCTAACAGTTCTTTATCTTTATCTTTACATCCCCCCTCAATCATATGCTTGGAGGAACCAAACATAAGATTGGAACAATGATGCTGAAACAAGGGTGCGGACAGTCCCTTTGTTAATATATCGGCAAACTGTTCTTTGGATGACGCATGAAGCACATGGAGATCTCCTCGAATAACACGTTCCCGCACAAAATGATAATCTATTTCAATATGTTTCACTCGGGAATGGAAGACAGGATTAGAGGATAACGCAATGGCAGAGATGTTGTCACAATAAAGAACCGGTGCAGTGAAAATAGGAACACATAGATCACATAAAACCTGCCTGATCCATGCTAACTCAGCTGCTGCTATTGCCAACGCTCTATATTCTGCCTCTGTTGAGGATCTGGAAACTGTGTGTTGCTTCTTCGATGCCCAAGATATAGGACTCGAACCAAGATAGACAATATGACCAGACGTGGATCTGCGATCATTTGGGTCACCCGCCCAATCGGCATCACTATAAGCCTGTAATTGAAGTTTGCCTGTTTGAAACTGAAGACCATAATGCAACGTGCCACTGAGATATCGCAAGATGCGCTTGACAGCTACAACATGGGAGTCCATAGGATTATGCATAAACTGACAACATTGATTTACAGAGAAGGCAATATCAGGCCTTGTAAATGTCAAGTATTGCAAGGCTCCCACAATACTTCTATATTGTTGTGGACTGTGATAAGGAGTCCCTTCTGTCTTAGACAACCTGTGGTAGGGTAAGCATGGGGTGTTACAAGGTTTGGAATCTTGGAGGTCAACCTTTTCGAGCAGATCCTTGATGTATTTAGTTTGGGACACAAAAAGACCCTGAGGCTGATATGTAATCTGTAACCCCAAGAAATAATGAAGCTGGCCTAAATCTTTCAGTTCAAACTCTTTGGCTAAAGCTTGTATAACATCATCAATCAACTGAGTTGAGCTGCCAGTAAGGATGATATCATCCACATACAAAAGAAGAACCACAGTACCAAGATGAGTGTGATGCACAAACAATGATGGATCAGCCAGAGAAGCTTTAAAACCCAAACTTGGTAAGAAACTTGTAAACTTTTCATTCCAAGCTCGAGGAGCTTGTTTTAAGCCATAGAGGGACTTATGAAGTTTGCACACATAATTGGAGGGATGAACTGAGCTTTCAAAGCCTTGTGGTTGAGACATGTAGACTTCTTCATGTAGATCACCATGAAGAAATGCATTCTTCACATCCAGTTGCCTCAAAGACCATTAAAACTGAGCTGCTAATGCCAAAACTAATCGAACAGTGGTAGGTTTCACTACAGGACTGAAGGTCTCACTGTAATCCACACCCTCTTCTTGGCTATAACATTTTGCAACTAACCATGCCTTATATCTTGCCACTGATCCGTCAGGATTGGTTTTGATGCGATAGACCCACTTACAGCCTACTAGGTTTTTAGTAGATGGCAAAGGAACTAGGGACCAAGTATGCTGAGACTTTAAGGCAGTGATCTCATCTTCCATAGCAGCAACCCATTCCAGAATTTTAATAGCAGACTTGAAAGTAGCAGGTTCTGAAACTTGAACAGAGGACTTAATTGTTGCTGAAAATACCTTCTTCTTAGATATGCCACTTTTAGATCGAGTTTGCATAGGGTGCAAGCTCACTAATGGAACTGGAAAGACAACTGACAGATTTTCAGGTTGAAAATCTGGATCATCAGGGAGCAAGGACTGTGTAGATTCTGCAGGCAAGGCAGTGGGTGATGTAAGAGAAGTAGGATATTCCACAAATCCCGAATTAGTAAGTGGTGTGGACATGGAACACTCTGAGGCAGTAGTGGGAGTGAAGGTTGAAAATTCTGAGGCATTAGGAGGGGTAGAAGTTGAACACTCTGAAGCTTGAAGTGGAATTGGTGAAACTACAGTATTATGAGAATTGACTAATGAAGGAAGAACTTGAGGTTGTACTTGTAGTGAAGTGGATGTAATGTGGGTTGATGCACTGTTGGATGTAATGATGGAAGAATAAGGAAATGTAGTCTCATCAAATAAAACATGTCTAGACACATAGATTTTGTTGGTAAGAGGATTGAGACAAAGATAGCCTTTATACTGACTTGCATAGCCTATGAATATGCACTGGGAAGTTTTAGGTTGCAGTTTACTGGAATTCAACTGTTTTAAAAGGGGAAAACAAGCACATCCAAAAACTTTAAGATGGGAAATGGATGGTGAGGTTCCAAACAAGCACTGAAATGGTGATGACATTTGAAGTGTTTGACATGCCATCCTATTTATAAGATAAACAGAAATGGCACAAGCATGAAACCAAAGTTTATGTGGTAAGGATGCTGTTTGAAGGAGAGTGATGGCTGTTTTAAGTATGTGTCTGTGCTTCCGTTCAGCAAGACCATTCTGTTGAGGAGTATAGGGACATGACTTTTGATGAAGGATACCCTTTTGGAGTAAATATTGTTTGAATTTATGACTGGAGTATTCACCCCCACCATCACTTTGAAACACTTTCACAGTGGCAGAAAATTGAGTGATCAGAAAACTGTGAAAATGAACAAAGACACCAAAAACTTCACTTTTATTCATTAATGGGAAAATCCAGGTGAACCTGGTACATTCATCCACAAAGCTTACATAAAATTTGTAACCCTCAATGGAAACAGTGGATGAAGGACCCCAAACATCACTATGGATGACCTCTAGAGGTTGGACAGTTTTATTGGCAGGAAATAGAAATGGAAGCTTGGCAAATTTGCCTTCCAAACAAGATTTACAGATAGAAGACACATGATCTAAAGATATAGGAATATGGGATTGTTTAAGCATTGCCGAAGTGACAATGTTGGAAGGATGTCCTAATCTTTGGTGCCACAAATTTATTTTGACTTGACTGCCAAGATAGCAGGTTTGTTGCTGAAATGATGCATTGTGTTTTTGTGCTTGAATGATGAGATGTTGTGGAATGTGAAATGGTATTGGATAGAGGCCTTCTCTACACAGCCCCTGAAGAATGATTCTCCCTGTGATCTTGTCCTGGATCCAGAAACAAAATTCATCACAGATAAATCGACATTTGTTATCTTTACATAGCTGATATATGGACAGTAAATGCTGTGATAACTGAGGCACATGTAATATGTTCTTTAACTCAAAAGCATACTGAGGTGTATAAAGAGTAGTAGAACCTATATGAGAGATTGGCAAACCTGAGCCACTTGTTGTTGTTACTGTATTATTGCCAGAAAAAGGTGCTGCGAGATTGAGATTAGAGAGATCCGAAGTCATATGAGAAGTAGCCCTAGTATCAGCAACCCAGAACTGCTCTTGTGGTGCAGAAGGAGAAAATGTAGTGTTCATTGCAGAAAGAGTTGAGGGTGGTGAACTTCCTTGATAAGTGAAGTTGCCTCGATGATAACATTGAACTGCCGTGTGTCCATATTTCCAGCAGATTTGGCACTGCACTTTAGAAGATGGTGCAGATGGAGAATAGTGTCTTTGAAAGCAATCGGCAGCAATGTGACCTTTTTTGGTGCATATTTGACACGTAGGTACTTCATAACCATGCTCAGGACAAGTGGAGACATGAGGTTTGGCAGGACCAAGGATTCCAGCACTCGAATTTGAAGAACCTGTGTTATACTTGGGATTAGAATGAAAGTTGTTCCTGCCCCTACCTCGTCCTCGAAAGCCATTGAAATGATAGCCACCATTGTAGGGAGAAGAGTGACCATTATAACCAGGATTTGTTGAACCACCATTATAAACTTGTGACTGAGAAGAACCACTAGAAGAGCCTTCTTGTAGCATGAGAGCTTTGCCTTTGCCAGATGTATTTTGAGCAACCATGGCAGTAACAAAAGACTCTGAGATTGAGTTATTTTCAACAGTTGCTTCCTCAGCCAATAACTGAGACCGAAATTCCTTAAGAGTGATGACATTCTCCCTGCCCCTTATAACTGTCCTAAAGGTATTATACTCAGAAGGCAGACCTTTCAGTGCCAATATCACAATATCATCATCCTCAAAGGTGACACCAGCTGCAGAAAGATGATCCCTCACATCTTTAATACGTTGCAAATATGTAGACACTGAATCATTACCTTTCTTAATGTTTTGCAGCTCCGTTTTTAACTGAAAAATACTGGCTTTAGTTACAGTGGAGAACCTATCTTTGAGGCTGATCCACATGTCATTAGAGCTCAAGCACCCAATAACGCAATACATAGCTGTGGGAGACAATGTGGCAATGATAAGTTGCATGACTGCATGATCATGCATTTTCCAGATTTGAAATGCATCAGTCTCAACACCTTCAAGTGTAGCATCTTCAATGAATCGACTAGGACATCGCCTAGTACCATCCACAAAGCCTAAAATGCCATGACTTTCAAGAAGCAATCGAAGTTGATAGTGCCAAACAAGATAATTTGTATCATCAAGTTTAACAGTGACAGAAGTGGACACATTGGGAATCAGATTCGTGATCGGAGACTGAACTATGGTCAATTGTGCAGCTGTCACCATTGTGTTGCAGAAGGTAACAGAGAAGCAAGAAATTTACTTGAAGAGATTGAAAGATCTAAGAAATTTACTTGAAGAGATTGAAGAGAGTGCAAAAGAAAAGAACACAAATCGAGATCAAGATTCAGAAAGAAAGCACCAATACAACATGTAGAGGTTGAGTCATACTTTTCAACAAACACTTGGCGGGCATGAGTGCATACACTGTGCAAATAAGATCGATGACATATACGAAGCTCGGCTCGAAAGATAATAGCAAAGAACTTCAAATCAGATCACTACAAACTTCAAAGATCAAGAGCGGAAGCAGTACTTATCCTCAGAATCCAAGGACCGGCGAAGATACCATGTTAATCTTCATCTTGTGAAGGACATCAATAGGATTTCCTGTGTAATCTAGAGAGAGAAAGAGAAGAATTTAAAGAGAGAGAATTGTATCTGAATTATCCTTTTCGTATGAAATGAATATTTGTTACAGTACATGATACAAGTATATATATCTTTGACTTTCCTTACTCACTAAGTATTCTATACTAACTGTTTTAACTATCATAACCACCTTATCCCTTCATCTTTTGACACTTGTCACGATCTAACAGTTCTTTATCTTTATCTTTACAAAATCTGCCTACATAATCTGATCGAAGCACTCGAAAAAGAAAAAGAGAATGGAAGGTTGAAAGCCGAGGAAGAAGGGAAAATGAGAAATTATCTATTCTAAAATTGAAGGGGGGACGGCACTGTAGTGGCCTCATTCTTTGCCACTCGATTTCACCCTATTTACAACAATACCGGCTGAATTGCATGGGTTGGGAGGGTAATTCTCAAAATTTCAGAGGGTAATTTTGTCCATATGGCTTATCAGGGAGCCACTCGATTTCACGCTATTTACAACAAAACCGTGAGGTTTGGGCTGGTATTGGGGCTGGGTTGGAAGGGCAATTCTGTCCTGTGTGTTTGAGACGGATTGGGGTGGGTTTGGGTTTGCTGGCATTCAGTGAGGGTTTAGGGGATGGGAAGCCATGCCTCAGATAGAGAGAGAGAGAGAGAGAGAGAGATAGCGAGCGATAGAGAAAGATAGCGAGCGATAGAGAGAGAGAGGGAGGGGGAGAGGGAGAGATTAGGATGTCAGTGCCCCAATGTTTGATATGGTGACTGGGTGGGTGACAGTGAAAGAAAGAGGATGGGTCGTCCAGATTACGGGGAGAGAAACAGAGAGGGAAGGGTGGGGATGGTGAACAGGCCCAAGCATGGTCCCTCAGTCCGGGATTCACTCCCGATCGTCCATGCCCTGTTGCATGTTCAGATAAGTGTCTTTTTCATTTGGATTTTGAACTAAAATCTTAATTTTTTATTATTTCTTGCATTTGTATCTGTTGGCATTTTTTAGTACGTTAGGTAAGGTTTTGGGGATTCATCTTTCTATTTATTCCCTTATTTGTTTCATTTTCTCTCTTTTGGGATTCATCTCTCTGTTCTGTCTGTTTGTTCTTTTGTTTTAAGGTCAGTTTTTTTTTTTTTTTTTTTTTTTTTTTTTTTTTTTTTTTGGGTTTTCAGTTTGTTAATCTGTGTTTAGATTTTTCTTTCGTAGATTAAATCGTTAATGGGTATTGGTTGTTGAAATATTTTCTTTTTGGGGAGAATTTGTGTTTGGTTGCCGGATTTGATTTGGTTTTTGCTTTCAGGAAAACTGGGGTTCGAATTTTGGGGTTTTTGATGTGGGTTTGGTTTGTTTGATGTTCTTCTTCAGGTGCTTCTTGGGGATGTTGGAGTTGGGAAATCAAGTCTGGTGTTGCCCTTTGTAAAAGGACAATTCGTTGAATTTCAGGTTTGTTCTATATCTTTCAAAGGAAGCATTTTCTTTTTTATCCACATACCTCTACTTTTATAGTATGTTATTACAGGAATCAATTGCCACCCTTGGTGGTATATTCTTTACAACAAATTCGAAGCAGCGAATAAAATCGCACTTGCTATTTGTTCTGTCAACTGGACTAATAGTGTAGAACTATAGAAATATCTGGTGAAAGCAATGAAGAAATCACTATGATTGATCTTCAAAGAAGCTCTAATAAGTTACAAGAGAGAAGCTAGAGAGAGAAGTCTACACTTCCCTTTCGAAGAGAGATAATTTATTTTTTCATTACTTGAACTGGATTATTTCCATACATCAACTAATGCAGCTCATCAACAACTAAACACTATTAATTAACTTTAGTACAACTGAATGATTTAATTGTCTAACTTAATCATGGCTGAGTTGGCACTTGATTGAGCTCTAGACTGATATAGTAATCTGGTACAATAGAGCCGATGCTAACATCTGGTTCTGCCTAGACTCTAAACCACATTTTTAGTCGTTATATATGTGTGTACACATCACTTCAAGTAGATTTTTACTTACTTTTGGGCTTTTAAATTCATTTTTTATCTGCATTACTTTATGTACACATTATACATTTGACATGAAAGACTATTAAATAACATTTTTCTTTCTCCAGTGGTGGATATGGTAATTCCATGAGAGCTTTCTATGTTCATTGTCTTTATGCTGACTCACACTCATTGGTGTAACATCTTATTTGCAGGGCTATTGTGATTTTCTCACAGAGGAAAAGTTGCTGCAAGCAGTAGAAGTTGGGCAAGTTGTTACTTCTTTTGAGTATGTGGTCTATGTGTTGCACGAGTTGTATTATTTGCTGTGTTCTGTAATTTTTTTATGCTGTTTGCTGTTCTAAACTTTTGAACTCTTTTTTGGATTAATCTTTGTTATTTTTGTTTTTGGGGTATCTGATATGCCAAGGTTGCCAAATCTTGGTTGTACTTTTTTCCAAGGCAATGGCACCTTTGAAACTTTGAATTCTTGAGTTTATACAAATTTTAATTCTCATTAGTTAATGCTTAATATTTGGCCTTTTGTTTTGAGATTAGAATGAAATCATTCTATTTTTTGGTTGTATTTTTAAGTGAGGTTTGGGATATGTTATACGTTTGGCCTATGTGAGTGACACTCTGCCTGAGGTTTAATTAGCTCATCAAATCTCTTTAACCTCCTTAGTTATTATATATTCTAACATTGAAGGGGGGACGGCACTGTAGCTGCCTCATTCTTTGCCACTCGATTTCACCCTATTTACAACAATACCGGCCGAATTGCATGGGTTGGGAGGGTAATTCTCAAAATTTCAGAGGGTAATTTTGTCCATATGGCTTATCAGGGAGCCACTCGATTTCACGCTATTTACAACAAAACTGTGAGGTTTGGCCTGGGATTGGGGCTGGGTTGCAAGGGCAATTTTGTCCTGTGCGTTTGAGACGGATTGGGGTGAGTTTGGGTTTCCTGTCATTCAGTGAGGGTTTCGGGGATGGGAGGCCATGCCTCCGATAGAGAGAGAGAGAGAGAGAGAGAGAGAGAGCGACAGAGAGAGGGAGAGGGAGTAGTGGGGATCTCAGCACCATTGCTGCAGATCCTCGATTTCATAAGTGGGAGAGATGTTTGTAGATTTTTTTTCCCACTTTTTGAGGGACGGATGGACAGGGAGAGAGAGAGAGGGAGGATTGGGGTGCGTTTTTTGGGGTTAACGGGCTACCCCACAGGGTTGGTGAGCAGATGATGTCTTGGGGAGGTATGGGAGAGGAGAGGGTTTTCAGTTTTGTCATCTGATTCAACAGGTAAAACACTATTCAGAAATCATTATTTATTGTTTGTTTCCCATTTGCTTTGTTAAAACTATGATTGACATTTTTTTGTTTCGGCAAAATTGTAATGGATGTTTATAGCCTGTTTAGTTGGGTGTTAGGAAGATAAGTCTGTTTGGTGCACTGTTTTGTACACTGTTAGCGTAAGGTCGTGTCTTTTAAACTTGGGGTGTTGCATTGTGCTCATTTCTGTTTTCTTCATGCTTTGCTGCTGTTTCCTTCTCAACAAGTTGAATTCAGGTTCCTTTTCTGCTTTTCATCCTTTGAATATCCCTCTGATCATGTGCATTTCACTGTTTTGGAGCATTGCAAAATAAATACAATACACAATCAAATTATGAAAAGATAAAGGAACATGCTTGATGACTGATTGGTTTATGGATTAGTAGTATTATTTGTGGTGTAGATCATGGTTTTCAGGTCTTTTACAATTTTAGTGGTTGTGCTTAAGGGTAGATGATGATGAGGTAGGATGGAGATAGTTTTTAGAGAATGCTGGATATACATTCGTTAGAGTACATTCAAGTAGTTTGTGTTCCTGTGAGGTATTTGGTATTCCTCATAGTTTCGTTCTTGACCATATTCCTTCTCGAATCTTCATTGATAAAATGTTTCCTTGAGCATCTTCTTTAAATTTGTCTTTTATATTTGATCCAGTTATGATTTTCCCTACCTTTGTGTATTTATAACTGGAAGAAGTGATTTTTCTAATTGTGATAATTGTGCCCCATGTTTTGTTGAGGACTTTGATATTCTAATTTCTTCTTGATAATACATCATTTTTGTAAGCGTATACGGGTACTTATTTTTCAGGATTGTTTAAAGATCACATGCTTTACTGAATCTGAAAATAGTGACCACTGAAAGCTTTGACCCCTTCAAAGGCCTATGGAACTGAAAGTATTTCTTTGTGGTTAATTACTGATAGAAGTTTAAATTGGGAAAAGAACATGCAAGTGGATTACTGGTTTATCATGAATATGATTTTCAATTTGTTGGTGCTACAACAAAAACGTGTCCTTAACTGTAAGAGGAATCCTACTTTGTGACTTTGGTTACCGATTTATGATGAATATGATTTTCTTAGCTTATTATCAGGACAATGTTAATTTCACTTGATTATTTCACATTTTCCAGGTCAATCTTTGATTTTGAGTCTTTCCAAAAGCTGCTATCATCTCCAAAATCCTTATTCTGGTATGTAGATAGCTGCTAAGTGCTGCAACTCACTAAGTTTGGCCACATGCCTTCATTGTAGCATATGCCCTTTGTGACAAGTAAGCATTATAATTCCACTTTGTGGATTGATATTAAGTTGGGTTATGGAATAATATAAGGTCGTGTCATGGTTGAACATTTCTACATTCTTTATAGCTAGGGTTATTTTTTTTCTTTGTGAAATTTTGACCTCTTGCTTTTCAGTTAAGAAGCCCGATTATTGTTGCAATTTTATGGCGTCTCACTAATAAATATTTGTACATTATTTTGATTGACCAATTTTCTAGGAAAATGGCTTTTGTGAATTGTGGTTAGACAGAGTATTTGAATTTTTTTTCCTGTTGAAAATTGCAGGGCACAGTTAATAATTACTTTAGTTTGATTTAGTATTGTGCTTTAGAGTGAAGTTTGAGTGTTGATATATGTGTGAGTAGAGTTGTAAAACAGAGAGAGAAAATGAACTTTAAACAGATGAAGGAAACAAAATTTGAGCAAAAACTTCCAATCTTTAAAACTGTGAGGCTTTTCAGTAGGTGTGTTTTGTAAAAAGGTTTTAATCTTTCTTAGAAATGTAGCTTTCTCAGTTATGCAATGCTTTTAATAGGTGTATTTTTATCTTTTGTGATTGCTGATTTAATTTGGGTTTTGTTAATAGTTTAATTTGGAGTTTAATTGAAGGTTTAATTCAGGTTTGTAGTTGGGGATTAATTGAGGGTTTAACTTTACTTAGCTTAAATTGCAGAATGTGGCTTTAAATTTGAAAGTGTCTTGGTTGCTAACGGATCTGCTTTCTTTGCAGATTACAGAAATTTGGATTGTTTGAGGAAGAAGTTGGTTTCATGCTGTTTTGAGGTATATAATTATACGCCATCATTTTTGTTCAAAGCCTACTTAGCTATCTACCTTTTTTTATTTATATTTGTGAAGCTTTCATGGTTAGATTTTAAATATATAATTCAATTTTTGTCGTTTGAGCTTATATTGGAACTGAGTTACTTTCTATTTAGTGTGCGTATCAGTATTTGCCCATTTATGTCAGGGTTGAGATGACTAGGCATCCATTTGGTCGTTTTACGTTAGAATGGAACTGGGCAATAGATTAGGTTGCAAGATAAATTTCTAAAGTTCTACTAGCTTGGGTACAAATTATTTTTTAGAAATCAAACATGCAAAATTTCTATGCATGTTTTGAAATTGGTTGTAGGAAGTGGGCTTCCAAGTCTTAACAATTATGGAGACTATGAAATCAGGGTAACCAATTAGGGGTAACTATATATTTCAAAAACGCAGATTTTACACACACACACACACATACACACACACATTCTGTCAAGAATCAGTTTTGATTGGCACAGATGAAGATGAACAATAAGAGGGTTTTCTATTCAAATTTACTTTTTGTAATTTTAGGGGTTTTGATCATACATGTGTATTTAATTTGGTTTTGTTTTCAGTTTCAAGAGACTCTGGTTTTTCTTTTTTTGGGCCTTTTCTTTGCAGCCTAGAAAGCCCTCTGTGCTCAAGGTAAACAATTTCAACTTTTTACTTCTAAAGCGTTGCTCTTATTTAGCGGTAGGTATTCCATTGTATACAATAATATGTTTTGTGTTATGGTAGGAACCCTGTTTCCCCTTTTTGTCTTTCTGTGCACTCAGAAAACAAGCCACCCTAATTGAAGCTTTCTATCTTCAGATCACCAGCAATAATCTCATCAAGGTCCCAGGAGGAATCACGAGGATTCACTGCCGAATTGGTATGTACTTATGCTTTTGCAAAAAGCCTTTTTCTTGCCATTTTTCTGTTTTAGAATTGGGACCAAAATGATTATGAGTACACTGAGATAGAAAAAATGGCTATCAAGCAAGCAGGTTGTGAGTATTCAAACATGTAATTTTCAGTCAAATGAAATAGTTGGCACCACAAGCTTTTAAGTAGGGAGGGATGTTTGATTATATATTTTTTGGTTTTTATTTTTTCTCCTCAGTTGTTATTTTCCTTTTACTGTATATTGTATCTTCTGTTTGCGAATGCCTCTGTTTTTTTACTTGCTGAGAATGCCTGTCAGGGGTGGCTCAACAGGACCGGGAAATCTGGAGAGGGGCGAGGGGTTAGCAGAGGGGGGATTGGGCATGTAGCATCAGGGCTAGGTTACCAAGATGGTGTTTGGGTGGGTTTGACAGTGGGTCATATGGGGGACGGTGGTGATGCACTCCGAACTCACAAAGGTGCACAAACATTACGAGTGCATCACCATAAAAAAAATTCATATTTAATTGTTATACCCTTCACAGTAAATAATTTCCACATCAGAGTTTTTTGAAACTGAGAAGACACCGGAAACATGATTCGCATAGCAGACTAGCTTATAGATGATATAATAGTCGGATAACAAAGTTCTCAACTGAAGGTTCAGAGAGACTCATTTCTATGTCCAATTATGAAGCATCTTTTGATTTTTATTGATATAAAGACCTTTTCTTTCTCCAATTATGCCTCTGTCAACACTTTTTGGTTTAAATGCACTCAATAAGTACTCACATTTATCTGATAGACCAGATGAAAAAAGAGGAAAATGGATTATATATGCACGAAGGGCACCACAACAAATTGTTTTGGAATTTGAGTTTGGATTGGAATTTAATTTCGATATACAAAAGCACTCACCTTAAACACAGAGGAATAAGATGCTTGAGTTAAACAATTAGCTGATCACAAATTGGTAGGGGTTTAATTTGAAGAAATGGCATTTAACACTTTTAATTGACTGAATGCTGAAATTCTCCCTTATGCACCAAATTGGATTCATAAACAGAATCTCATTTTCATGTTCTGTTTTCGTTCGGTTAACAGAGGAACTGCAATTTCAATGGATATCATTTTTGTTGCTCTTCCATATATTTTGGTCATTTAGCAAGAATTTTTTAGATTTCCTCTTTTAAATTTGAAAGTGTCTAAGTTGCTAACGGATCTACTTTCTTTGCAGATTACAGAGATTTGGATCATTTGAGGAAGAAGTTGGTTCCATGCCGTTTTGAGGTATATAATTATACGCCTTCATCTTTGTTCAAAGGCTATTTAGCTATCTACCTTTTTTTTAAAATTTTTTTTTTTATATATTTGTGAAGCTTTCATGCTTAGATTTTAAATATATAATTCAATTTTTTCGTTTGAGCTTATATTGGAACTGAGTTTCTTTCAATTTAGTGTGCATATCAGTATTTGTCCATTTATGTCACGATTGAGATAACTAAGCATCCATTTGGTCGTTTTACCTTAGAATGGAACTGGGCTTCTTTCTATTTTGTGCACGTATATGTATCTCTCTATCTATGCAAAGCTTGAGATAGCTTAGCATGTATTTGTAACAAACCCTGTTCCAATTGAATGATTGCTGTATTTGTTCCAAACGCCATTTGAATTGGATGATTGGTTTATTTGTTCTAAACCCCATTAGAATTGTATTTGCTTGGATGGGCTATTAGTATAGGGATAGTTAGATTAGGAATTTTGTTTTGCCATTTTGTGATTGAGATCTAATTACAGGTTTTGTGTTGCATGTTTCGGTGTCTGTCCTGTCTGTGTGGTTAGTTTGGGCTGTTTTTAGATTCTTAAATGGTGCTGCTTGATATTGTTTGTAAGGTTATTTTTACGGGTTTTGGGGGGGGGGGGGGGGGCAGAGATGCTGTGGCAAATAAACTTTGAGTTGTGGAAAAAAAAAAAAAAAACTCTCCCACAGGCTATTTATGTCACCGAAACTGCAGAGGCAAAATATGTGTGGAGTGCATCTTCCTTCTCTAACTTATGGAAACAAGCACACTACATCTTTGTTGCTTTGAACATATATGCTTGAAAGATTAGCTGCTAAAACAAAAACAACCTACTTTTTCACCTTTCACTCATCTATCCTTTATATTCGTTCATGATTTTGTTAATTTTTTTTTCTTCAAGTTGCATGTGTCTAATCCGTGTACTTAAGATTCGTGCATTCAACTCCCGCAGCAATGCGCGGGCATTTTTGCTAGTCATCACCTAAAGAGGAAGAAAATGATTGTGATACAGGATCATCTGATGAGCAATAAAAAGAGAGCAAGAAAATAGGTTTAGAATTGGTTAAAAAGCTTGTTTCCTAAAAGTTGTATGTATTATTCTAAAACCAAATTCCTCTCCTTTCCGAGGTATTTACTCATTCGAGTTTGAAGAAAATGGTGCCGAAATCTGATGTAGAGGATGTTGAGTCTTGTTTGAAGAACTCGATCGAATCTCTTGAGGCTGCGTAGGAGGAGGCGAGAATCAAGGCTTAGGTAAAAACAAGCAAAAAGGCAGAGGAAGAAGAAAAATTGAAAGCAGAGAAAGAAGTGAAGTAGAAGGCAGTGGAAGAAGCAGATTCGAAAGCAGATAGTGAAATGTAACGGGACATCAGCTTAGCTTCATAGGACCAAGTAAACCCTCATTTGTGCAACTTTTATCCGTGGTTTTTAGGAAAATAAGCTTATAATTTTCTCAATTAACAATTTAAAAAGGTCCATTGTCCCACCTAGTTCGTCGGTCTAACCAACGATCTGGATGTGATCTATCAGCAGCGGCATTCTTCCTTGCTCGTTCCTAGGAACTCGGTAACGTGGCCAGTAAGTCAGCGAGCATTGAGGCAGGCAGACAGATATTATTAACTGCTTTCAGTCGGTAAGGAAAGGAAGACTGATTTCACCGATTATCCGTACTTGACGCTTTGGACGAGTAATTTAAAGCCTCAGTTCACTATCATACCGTTTGGTACGTGGGATGGGACGGAACGGAGTGGGAGGAGACGGAACGTAGTGAGACGAGGCGTTCCGTCCCACGTTTGGTGTGCCTAAAACGGGTGGAACGCGCTGTTCCACATAATGAATTTTGGGTGAATTTTCGTTCCGCCTCACCTTCTGGAACGACTCGTTCCACATCTGTGGAACACAAAATTATAACATCTCCGTCTCCTTCTTCCTCCTTGTTTCCATCCGAGGGCATCTTTGCTCCCTCTCCGTTCCGTCCCATTCCGTCCCGTTCCGTCTGCATACCAAACGATACCCTTTTTCGATTACCGCTTCGAGTCTTAAGGGTAATTGTCTGCAATTTCCATCAGAAGTGTGATTGGTTTCCTTGTTTTTCTTTGGCTTGCATGTAAGTTGCAATTAACTGATTGTTCAACATCAGACGAGCATGACGATAACTGAAGAAATGTGAGTTCAACTGGACATGACGATTGCCAGGGTGATGCATCAAGCTTGTTTGTGCCAAGTTTCTGCGTGTTTTCCCCATCGCTTTCGGGACATAGAGACGAATCCTCCAGCTTTGTAGATGATCAGAATGCTTGAGATATTCACTTTAAATAATCAGCGTGATGTTTCACGCCTGTTTATGTTAAGTTTCTACGTACTTTCCATATCGTTTTCGGAGCATGACGACAAAACCACCAGGCAGTGGCGGATGATCAGAATGCTTAATTTATTGACTAACCAATACCAACTTCACTCCACCCAACTCTTCTTAAACAAATTATAATTATATAATCGGGATAGCATTGGTATCAGTGTGGTTAGTAGTGGCCACTTCACTTGTCCGCATCTGTAAATTACAGAGGCCAAGCAAGGAAAGCAAGGTTAGACATCAGTTGAAACGAGTGAAGAAAACAGAGTCAGCCCTGGGAGGCACAGGACTGAAATTATCAGTATATAATAGTTAGGAAAACTAATGAAAAGAGCTTGAAAACTTTGAGTTTTAATGATAAGGACAAAATAAAGGGTAAAGTGAATAGTACCAAGTTTGACTTTTTAGTGTAAAAATGTGATTTTTTGTTAAAGTAAACAGTACCGTGGACTTTTCGTTAAAACTCCCTATATAGTTTCTACCTTATTTCTTCCATTTTGCACCCAGATCTTGTGTGTTTATCTTAACAATGTAATAAGAATTTAGGTGGATGGATTCACCGCTACCATGGTCCCCTAAATACAAGGTTACGAAAATAAAATCTTACACATGAATTTATATTTAATGGTACGAAGTATCACAGTAACGATGAACCTGTTTCTTAAAAATCTCTCTAAAAACACAAAATAAGAGAACAAGAGGAAGACGTAACTGATCAAGGAGCCTCCTGAGAAAGGATAAGAAGGTGAAAGTAAATGCACCAAGGCTTACGGTTACTCATTAATATTTCCTTACTAGTCCAGCTATGAAACAAACGTCTGCTCTACATCTCATCAAGTTATGTGTTGATAACATATTTTATTACCAAACATTTGGGTTCATGATTTACTCTTGGACCATACTAAAAGGAAAGTACCAAGAAAGTATGTGCGTGATGCTGAACTGAAAGACCAGGATGACATCATTGTAATATGACGTCATAGAACTAATACATTTTCCAATTTTTTAAACAAAATAATAATTTCCGTTTGGTTTTACTTTAACTTAACCTACTGAGCAAGTAATCGAGTCAATTTTTGGACCGGATTGTTTATATGTATTCCAATAATGCTATTCTTATCATATTTTTGCACCACAATTATATATCACCTTTGGTGGTATCTAATGTGGGCAGCCACATCATTTAAATTAATTAGCATTTAATTTCAAAATGTTAATCAATAATTAATAAAAAGATTGTTAATTAAATGATGATTGTGGTATACAAGAAGTATTCTTCTGCCACCTAAAATTATTTAGGTGTTTTAATTAATAAAAAAATTGAAATTAAATGATGTAGCTTGTCCAACTCATCTGCCACCTAAGATGGTAAAGAAATGTGGTATAAAATTGTGGTAAGAATATCATTACTCAATGTATTCACACAGAATAATCAATGCCGACTCACCCAAAACCCCCTTTCAATTAAATATATTTTCATTTTTAATTTAATCTCCACAAAATTATACAAATTCTCACCCAAACTAGTATATTGGATCAAGAACTTCAAGTTAAGGGGGTAATCCGGATTAATCTCATGAGATGGAAATGATTGAGATAGTGATCGAGTATGGATTCATTTTGTGCCTTGTCTTTTTTTTTTAAGGAAGTGAATCATACAAATCGAGTGATTTGTCACGCTTCAGGTCAAGGACAGATTGGCTATCAACCGATGTACCAGGCCGTCCAACCGAGGCGGCACACCCTTCAGGATGTTAACTTGACTTCTATTAGGTACATATATCTTTGCAGACATGTTTGCAGTTGGTATATGGTCTCCTCACTTTAGCTAGATCAGAGAAATGTGTTTGGAGCAACATTCTGAAAGTTAGAATACATTGCATGTGCTTATTATACTTATGCGGTACGGGGATTGAGATGAGGCACATTGGGCAACGTCCACGCCAATTCGCGTCATTCTTCAGGAACGTTAACATTCTTATCTACATCAAACGGTGGGAAGATTATCTTATCAAAGTGACAAACTGCAAAATATAAGCAGTAAAGAGATAGCTTACAAGGGCTTATAAAGATCTTGAAGAAGAATCGTAATTGACATAGATTCAAATCTTGATGTGAGGACCCATATCGGTAAGAGAGAAATAACGAGATTTCAATATATGTTTATCCACTGGTCCACTTGTTAGGTTTTGTTTTCTTTGATTGCTCTTGCTTTTGTTGGATGGAATAAGGTTAACACAAATGGGTTTTCTAAATAAATTGTCATGTGGATAGTGGTGGTGTTTTCCGTGACTCCAATAGTTTTTTTTAGGAGTGTTTTCCTCATCTTTGTATGTGTGACAACCTGTCCCACTTAAGTTTACAGGTTTTACAGAACGAAAGAAGCAGGGTTGTAATTTTCCCATTGGTTGTGGGTTTTGGTTTAAATATTGTTTTATTTGGTGTTAAATGGTGTGCCTTGTGGGCCCCCTTCCTTTTTTGGTTCCCCAGTTTTCCCCTCATCCTGTCTGTGGTTGCCACGTGTCCCCCACACAACTCCCAGATCCCTCTCTTCTCTCCCTCCCAAGCTCTCTCTCTCACGACTCACTCACTCTCTCTCCCTCGCAGACATCTATCTCTCAGCTCTCTCTTCCCCAAGGTGCCAACCCACACATACACATCCATACACACCAACCTTCGAACCCCAGGACCGAAAGGTGTAGCGCCATGGAAACCGGTGCGAAGGCGAGTTTCCAACGGTAGTAAGTTCTGAGAATCACCCAAAACTTCTTGATTCGTGCTTTGGGTTGTATTTCTAGTTTTTCTAAGACTTTTGGTAGAAGTTTGGTGCAGGAAACGTCCTTGGAACTCAAACTCAATTTCCAGCGAGAACCCGACGGATTTCGAGTCATTTTTCGGCCAACTCCTGCCATTTCACGGTCTCCAATAGGTATTTTTCGACTCCTTATTCTTTGGGCTTCAAATTGATATAAAGTTTGACTAAGTTTAGTGGTGTGTTGGAGATGACCGGAGCTTGGAAGCTCCGGCTTTCTCATTCGTGTTGTTCAGCCTTCTTCCCTAGCGAGAAACAAAATCAGGCTCTTGGCCCGCTAAAACCTAAAAACCCAAACCTTTTTATTTGTTAAACCCTTTTTATTTAAACCATTCAGACTTGGGCCTTAGAGCCGTTTAGAACTAAGGGCTTCAGCCCACTAGCCCAACCCAAACCCAAATGTTAGAATTAACCCCAGGTCTTGGGCCTTACTAACATGGGCCTTCATCCCAAGCCCAGGAACCCTTGAACCCAAAGTCTAGGCCCAAGGACCCTTAGCCCAATCCAGCTGTTGACCCAAGCCCAACCCGATGAAACATTCTCTGGAATATTCCCATGTGACTTTTTGTTGATTTTTTCGAAATTTACCCGTGACCCTTCTTAGGGTAATTTGACATCTTGAATTCGTTTTTGATATCCGTTTTCCCAAATTCAATCGTTTGAATAGAGTTTTATTAATTGTACCCTTTATGTGCTTGGGGGTAACTATTTGTGGTGTTTCCGTCTTTACTAGTTTGCTTGGCTCTTCGGCAGCGAACTATCTGTGAGTAGACCCATTCTAAATGCATGTGAGAAACATGATTTTAATGATTACATTTTATGAAATATTAGGCTTACTAAGAATATTTTGAATTACCATATTTTATCGAACTGATGTTCTTTGTAGGATATATGATGGATGACTATATACTGCTTACGAACATGCTTTTACACACTTCTTTATAATATAGATGATGGATGACTTTATACTATGAAGTTGTTTTTGAGATATATGTACCTATGTTTGGAAAGACTATGTTCAATGGTTTTGTGCGTATCTAGTATGCACTGTTCTGCCTACGGGTGATGATACTTATATTGCCTACAGACTGGCGTGCGCAGGGCACTGTTCTGTGCATATGGAAGATGATACTTATATTGCCTTCGGGCGGGCGTGTGTTGGGCACTGTTTTGTGCAGAAGAGAGATACTGATACCACTAGTTAGCACACTATATGCGAGATACTTTTATGAAGGTCTTATGGCATGCTAGGGTTTTCGGAAAACCTATTACATATTATGCTATTGAGTTTTTATAAAACTTTGGGGGTTAGTATGTTGATAACTGTTTCAGTATTATGTATATATCAACTTGGTTCACTTATGTTTGTTTTGCACCCCCTCAGGACTTAGAATTGAGGCATACAATCCCGGTGTCAAGGCACTTCCGCATCGGCATCTTCGAGTCCTCTTGGTGTATGACCTATTTCTTGTACTCATTCAATTTTATGTTATTTCTTTTTAGGGTTCTAGTTAGTTGTATGCTCTGAACACGTTTCTCATTTACATATTAATTAGATTTAAATTTGTAAGTCCTATTTATTTCTTGTTCTCATGCATTCTAATATGGTTTCGTCACCCTCAGGTGTCGGCCAACACGTACCTACCCTGGTGTTTGGGAGAATATCAAGGTTGGGCGTGTCAGTATGCATTGAAATTTTGAAATTTCATGTTTACAATCTTCTTGTCCAAGTGCAATGGTAGCTGAGATTGTTGTTGTGATCAAGGCAATTCAGATTGCGTGAGATAAAGAGTGACAACACATTTGGTTAGAGACAGATTCTATGCATGTCGTTCACCTTTTATCAGCTCGCTTCATGGATGTCCCATGGTTTCTCCAAGTTTATTGGGCAAATTGTTTATGATATTGCTCACTTGCGCTTGCGTGTTTTGCATAATTTTAGGGAAGAAAATTGTTTGGCGGATGCTTTTGCTAATTCTAGGGGAATGAATAGTAGTTTTACGTAGGGGGACTTGATACCTGATTTTGCAAATGCGTCTTATAGAAGAGACCGCATTGGCTTCCGGTCTTTCGTTGGAGGTAATTTTTTTTATATGGTTTGTAGCTTGTCGCTTGGTTGCAATTCGTGGCGGCATTTAAGTTTTGGTTTAGAGGAGTTCCTACATCCCCCTCTTTTCTTGTATTCTTCAAGTTTTAAGAGGTGGTCAAGTTTTTGTTCCTTCATCGTCTTGTGTTATGAGGGGTAAGATTTTTTCCCCTTGACTAGGTATAACTTTAATTTTTCTTATCAATAAAATTTTCTCGTACGATCTAGGTTCCATGGAAAACAAAAGGTTTGTTTTATTTTCTTCGTTTATCATACATGGTTAATTGCTTTTGTCACTTGATTCATAAGCTCTGATTAATTACCCTTGATTATTAGGATAGAGCTTCAGTAATATGTCATTTAGTAATATGGTCTATTTCACTCCACTTGTTTGGAAGTTTTAGATTAGAATCTTTTGAATGAGGTGAAGAACAAATAGAATTTGCTACAAAAGCCGGCTAACAGGGGTATTCTTGTCGAATTTGTTACCAACGTATTATAACAAGAAAATTGTATGACTTAGATTAGATCCCCCATTCTTTATGTAAATATATCAATTCTTCAACAAAAAATAAAAAAATCCGTGATATAAAATGTAATTTTTAAATGTTATTTATGTGGATTTTAAAGAAAAAACAAATTTGTCCAGCTCACCCAACTTTGTCGTTACGTCCCTCCGGAACCTCTTCTTTTTCATGGCGGGCCGCCTTTGGAGAATTCTACCAAACTTCCTCTTGCTTTCCTTTAGTCAATTAAATATTGTAAACAACTGAAACTTATCTTCCAAGAAACGAGCATCTCCTCCCCTATATAAAACCATGTCTTTCATCGTAGCAGAAACAAAGAAAACCTAAACCTTCAAGAGCTTCCGAAAACCCTTCCGACGAAAACGAAGATGATAGGAGAAATGTGGGCTCAAACGGGCTCGGTGATTGCGAGCGTGATGTTCGTTGCTGCCATATTCCAACAATACCTTCCTCGCCAACTTCGGTACCATGTCGAAAGATACACTCAAAAATTAGTGAGCTTTGTCTACCCTTACATCCAAATCTCTTTTGATGAATTCACCAATGATTTTCGCAAGCGAAGTGAAATCTATTCCGCCATCCAGAGCTATCTCAGCGCGAAGTCTTCCACCCGGGCTAAGCGGTTAAAAGCTCATGATGTCAAGGACAGCAAGTCTGTAGTCCTTGGCATGGATGACAATGAAGAAGTGACTGATGAATTTCAAGGCATTAATCTTTCATGGGCTTCGAGGAAACGAACGAAGAATCAGACTTCATTTTCTTTCTATCCTCAGGCTGATGAGAAGAATCATTATACGCTGACGTTCCACAGACGCCATCGAGATATCATCACGGGGTCTTACCTTGATTATGTGATCAAAGAAGGGAAGGCGATATCGGTAAGCAACAGGCAACGAAAGCTCTATATCAACAATCCTACACAGAATTGGTACTCCTACAGGGGGACAAAGTGGAGTCATGTAGTGTTTGAGCACCCAGCATCATTTGAAACCCTAGCAATGGACCCGAAAAAGAAGGAGGAAATCGTCAATGACCTCATCAAGTTCAGAAAGGGAAAGGAGTACTATGCAAAAATCGGGAAGCCTTGGAAGCGGGGTTATCTACTGTACGGGCCACCAGGCACTGGAAAGTCTACTATGATTGCTGCCATGTCTAATTTCATGGATTATGATGTCTATGATCTTGAGTTAACGACGGTGAAGGACAACGCTGAGCTGAGGAAGCTACTGATTGACACGCCGAATAAGTCTATAATTGTGATCGAGGACATTGATTGCTCGCTTGATCTTACAGGACAGCGAAAGAAGAAGAAGGAGAAGGATGAGGAGGACAAGGAAGAAAATAAGGATCCAGTTCGAAAAATGAGGGAAAATCAAGAAAACACACAGAGCAAGGTGACTCTTTCGGGGCTGCTAAACTTTATCGATGGGATTTGGTCAGCTTGCGGAGGGGAGAGACTGATCGTGTTCACTACTAATTATGTGGAGAAACTTGATCCTGCGCTCATTAGAAGAGGAAGGATGGACAAACACATAGAGTTGTCCTACTGCTGCTTCGAAGCATTCAAAGTGCTTGCTAGGAATTATTTGGATTTGGATTCACACGAGCTGTTTGAAACGATTGCGCGTTTGTTGGGAGAAACCAATATGACTCCTGCTGATGTCGCTGAGAACTTGATGCCTAAGTCAGTTATACCCGATGCTGAATCTTGTTTGAAGAACTTGATCGAAGCTCTCGAGGCTGCGAAGGAGAAGGCAAGAATGATGGCCGAGGATGAAGCGAAATCAGAGGCAGAGGAAGCGGCAAAACTGTGATAGGTTGTATTATGTGCTTAGTGTGTAAATTAGAATGGTTAGGATTGTGACATGTGTCAAATTGTTGGTTGATGTGTAAAGTTAGTTGACATGTGTCATATTATTGGTTGATGTGTGAATTTAGTTGACATGTGTCATATTGTGATTGGTTGGTGTGTATAGTTAGTTACAACTGTATAGGATGGTATAACCTATTGATGCCACTTTGGCTTGTAATCATTAGCGTGAAAGAAGTAATGAAAAAGAGTTATGGAGCTCTTTCTCTCTTCCTCTCGAGTCTGCTCTCTCTTTACATTTCTGTTCTTGATTCTTCCATTGTTCAACAATCTGAAAGGAAGAGAAAGAACAGAAGGAGAAAGACCAGTCTGCTAAAGCCGAAGAGAAATGTAATGGAACATAAGTTGAAAACGCGAAGATATCGTACGAAAAAGAATGAAATTATCTATATCTTTTTTTAAAAAGGGAACAAGTTGGTGGCTTCGCCACGACAATCCACCTTTCGGGGGCCAAAAAGACTCACACAGGTATTTCAGTCCCTCTTGGCCCCGAGTGAAGTTATCTGTATAAATTTCAACCCTTCTTAATTTGTACCTTGTACAGTCTGATCAGTGTGTGGTTTTCCTTTATATGTAATAAGAATCATTTTATTGGGTTGTAATAAATAAATAAATTAATGTATGGCACATAAGTAACCTGTGCCGCAAGGAAATCGTTCAGAAAAAGCTTTTTATGAAGAACAATTGTGATCTCTACAATAAAAATCCATAAATCGATTAAAAAACGCTGCGATCAGCGACAGAAGATTTTGCACATCAGTTTCTACAGGCAGGAATTTCATCACCGGAAGAAAGCATGAGTCGAAATGGAAGACTAAAGTGCCGGCCTATACGTAAAAAACTAAAAAAATGAAAAAGAAGAGTGAAGGAAAGGCCACGAAACAAGTCCGAACCTTCCAGGTTCACCATCCATGACACACATTGACATCATTCGGTAGCATATCGGTATCGATATTGTCTCTGCACTGCTTTGTTAGATGCATCATGTGAGTATACGTCCTGCAGCGGACGTGGTTAGTGGTTACTGCAATTGACAGTGACTTTTGCTCTTAATTTGGATGATCGTAGTATGAATAATATATTAGCAAAGAAGTCGGGAAATTTACGGAGGTGTCCAGGAACTTGTCATTCTGATTGCCAAAACTTAACCTTAGCAAAATAAACAAAAACAAAATGAACTGGCCCTGACTATAAATAATGAGAAGTTGAAGCTATGAGCAGGTTACCCTATGTGTGAAACCCAATGGCCAAATGTTCTCCACGGCTTGAAAATTTGTCACTAGGGAACGTGTTGAGAATGAGTCTGGCATTTACAGGAGAAGAGACCTTATATGGACTTATAAGGAATTGAGCTAATTCTCATATTGCCAATTGTTTTTATGGTGAAATACATTTTCTTCAAATGTCAATAAAAGCTCACTAATACAATTATCTCATAAAATATTTTCTAATTAATCTACCCAACACGTTCTCATTTATTGAAAATGCAAACTCACTTTTTTGTTTTCGTTCTCTAAAAACACTCCCGAAATACATTACCAAACAAGCCCTAAACATCTTCGAGTACATGCTAGCTAAGCTTTAATTTGCAACTACTACCTTTTATTTCCTCATTTTATTTTTTTAATCTACAATATCTGTACCAAAGGTCTAAGTCAAAAACATGAAAAACTTGTGGGTAGCAGAGCACAGCAAGAACATGAGCCAGAATGTTAAAAACCCCACAAGACACAAGTTCAACAACATTTCTTGTCATTGCTATATATTTTTGTTGAACTGTGAACAAGTTCCTGAGAAGAACTAGGTGGAAGTAAGTATACTATCTCTAGTTATTGATAATTTCTTTACTTACAAAACATTCATGTTCTTGATTTACTTTCTGAACAATTAAACGGCATTTTCATTTCCGTTAATACAAGGAAACTACTTCTGTCTCTTTAAAAGCAGTCATTCTTACTTACAAATCACAATTTGATGTGCGTAAAAAAGTTTCCTTCTGTGTTTTTAATTGGTTATTTATGCACATGTATTGAACTTTGATTTACAGGAAGGAGATCCGAGAAAGTATACCAGAAAAAATGCGTATGATGGGAGAAATGTGGGCAAAATTAGGCTCGATGGTTGCGAGTGTGATGTTCATGAGTGCCGTATTTCGAGACTTCCTTCCGGTGCAACTTCGAAATCATGTCGAACTATACATCCATAAACTAGCGAACTTTTTCGACCCTTATGTGCAAATTACATTTGATGAGCACACCAATCAGTTTCGCAAGCAAAGTGAAGTCTATTCCGCCATCCAGAGCTATCTCAGCACCAAGTTTTCTGCCCGAGTGAGGCGGCTCAAGGCTCATGATGTCAAGAACAGCAAGTCTCTAGTCCTTAGCATGGATGACAACGAAGAAATCACCGATGAATTTCAAGGCATTACGTTTTCGTGGGCTTCGGTGAAACGAATGGCGAACCAGACTTCATTTTCTATCTACCCTCAGTCTAATGAGAAGAAATGTTAGAAGCTGACGTTCCACAGACGCTATCGAGATATCATGACGGAGTCTTACCTTGATCATGTGATAAAAGAGGGGAAGGCAATATCGGCAAGCAACAGGCAAAGAAAGCTTTACATCAACAATCCTGCAGAGGATTGGAATTCATACCGAGGGACGAAATGGAGCCACATTGTTTTTGAGCACCCGGCAACATTTGAAAGCCTAGCAATGGATCAGAAAAAGAAGGAAGAAATCATTAATGACCTCATCAAGTTCAGTAAGGGAAAAGAGTACTATGCAAAAATCGGGAAGGCATGGAAGCGGGGTTATCTCCTGTACGGGCCACCAGGAACTGGAAAGTCTACCATGATTGCTGCCATTTCTAACCTCATGAACTACGATGTCTATGATCTTGAACTAACGCAGGTTAAGGACAACACTGAGCTGAGGAAGCTTCTGATAGACACGCCGAGTAAGCCTATAATTGTGATTGAGGACATTGATTGCTCGCTTGATCTTACCGGACAGCGAAAGAAGAAAAAGGATGAGGAGGACAAGGAAGAAAAGGATTCAGTTCGGAAAAAGAGGGAAGATCAAGAAAACAAACCGAGCAAGGTGACTCTTTCGGGGCTGCTAAACGTTATCGATGGGATTTGGTCAGCTTGTGGAGGGGAGAGACTGATCGTGTTTACGACTAATTATGTGGACAAGCTCGATCCTGCACTCATCAGAAGAGGAAGGATGGACAAGCACATAGAATTGTCCTACTGCTGCTTTGAAGCGTTCAAAGTTCTTGCTAGGAATTATTTGGGTTTGGAGATGCACGAATTGTTTGAAACGATTGCGCGTTTGTTGGGGAAAACGGATATGACACCTGCTGATGTTGCAGAGAATTTGATGCCGAAATCTGATGTTGAGGATGCTGAGTTTTGTTTGAAGAACTTGATCGAAGCTCTTGAGGCTGCGAAGGAGGAGGCAAAGATCAAGGCCGAGGAAGAAGCAAAACAGAAGGCAGAGAAAGAAATGAAATCGAAGGCAGAGGAAGACCAAAATTTGAATGCAGAGAAAGAAGCTTAACCAAAGGCAGAGGAAGAAGAAGATTCGGAAGCACAGAAAGATGAGCCCGAAGTGAAACGGAACGGAACATCAGCTTAGCTTGATAGGAAAAATGTCTATTTCTTCGAATAATTTTAACCTAGTAAAGTCTCATTTGTGCAACTAGTACCTGTGTTTTTTAGGAAAAATAAGCTTATAAGTTTCTCAATTAACAACCAATTGTCTGCAATTTCCATCAGAAGTGTGATTAGTTTCCTTGTTTTTCTTTGGCTTGCATGTAAGTTGCAGTTAACTGATTGTTCACACCAGACAAACATGACAGATGACTGGAGAAATGTGGGTTCAACTGGCCGCGGCGATTGCCAGGGTGAAGCTTCATCGCTTGTTTCTGTTAAATTTCTACGTACTTTCCATATCGTTTTCGGGGTATGGCGACGAAACCACCAGGCAACGGTCGACGATCAGAATGCTTAATTTATTCACTAACCAATACCAACTCCACTCTACCCCACCCTTCTTTAACAAAATAGAATTATATAATCGGAATAGTACCGATATCAGTGTAGTTAATAGTGAGCCGCTTGCCCGTATGTGTAAATACAAGGCCAAGCAAGAAAGCGAAGTTAAAACATTGACTGCAGTAGACATAAGTTGAATAGAGTGACGAAAACAGTCAGCCCTTGAAGGCAAAGAGACTGGAATTATCAGTATAATTTCTAACTTATTTCTTGTATTGCTATCTACACATTATTTTTACCTCTTACTCATATTTCTTAATTTTCGGCTATTGGATAAAAAAAGTCGAAGAGAATCAAATGACAGAAATTAACAAAGATGTGAGAAGTAAAAAGAAGTGTGTAGATAACATCACCCTTTTTCTTTCATTTTGCACCCTGATCAATGTGCATTTATCTTAACAATGTAATAAGAATTTAGGTCGAATGAGTTCACGGCTACCGTGTCCCCTACATACAAGGTTTCGAAGATAAAATATTACGCATAGTATTGTATTAATGGTCTGAAATATCACAATGACGATGAACCTGTTTCTTAAAAATCTCTCTAAAAACACAAAGCGTGAGAAATGATAAGAAGGTGAAATGTAAATGCAGCAAGGGTTATTGAAAGTAAGTATCAGTAATTAAGAGCATGTTTGGTATTGAATTTGAGTCCAATCTTTTTAATTCAAAAACAATTTTTGAGTTTCAATTGCATAATTTGCGTTTGGTTGGAGCATTTCCAAAAAGTCAACTCAAAACTAACTCAAGAATTAGCATGTTGCTTAAAAACACAAAACTTCTGTTTTCACACTTTTTTTCAATCGACATCATTGTTGGGGAAAAATGGGGCTGATTTAAACACAAAACACCACAGATTTAAACTCTTTTACGGCCACTAGAGCTCTGATAACTTGTAGGATTGAAAGTAAAAAATTGTTTTAAGAATTCCCAAGTTCCATAACAAACAAGTTTTCGGATTGCAATGGTTGTACTTAAGAAATCACGTTTTTAAAAACCATCATAATTTTTTTTTAAATCTTGGAATAGAATACCGAACCGGCCCTAAATATTGGATACTGTTACTAATTAATATTTCCTTATTGATCCGGCTGTGAAACAAACGTGACTTAAATACACAATTTTCATAATCTGGTTCATGACCATACTACTAGGAAAGTACCAAGAAAGTGTGTGTGATGCTTAACTGAAACATGATGATGACATCCCAGATGTCATCATTGTCACATTACGTCATAGAACTAATAATAATTTCCACAAAAAAATAATTTAAATTTCGATTATGGTTAACTTAACTTAACCTCTTAAGCAAAGAGGATCCTTTCCGGATTTACTTTGTGAAGATCCTAAGGATTTTCACATCTTAACCGTTCATCGTACATTGTGCGGTCAGTTTTTATCAGGTACTATTTGTGTTTAATTTTAAATTAAAAAGTTAAATAATTTTTGACCGCACGATGAACAATGAATGGCTAAAATGTGAAAATCCTTATAATTCTCACAATTCGGATCCGAATGGAATCCAAATCCATCTTAAGGAAGTAAACGAGGCCACGACACGACTCCTCCACGTCCACGGTCCACACAAGAACACCGACTATTTGCATTGCGACAAATCCACGGGTCAATTTTTGGACCGGATTGTTTGAATGTATTCACACAGAATAATCAATGCCAACGCACCCCAAAACCCCTTTTCAATTAAAAATATTTTAATTTTTAACTTAAATCTCCACAAAATTATATAAATTCCGACATTTCTCTAGCAAGAAAACACGGAAGAAATCCAAGAAGAAGCAAAAAGTTGCAACCTTTGAGCCCCCAAAACATGGTTCCGGCAACCATATTTGCCAACTTCGGATCGGCGATCGGCGGGTTAATGTTCGTGTGGGCGATATTCCAGCAGTACTTCCCCTACGAGCTTCGAAGGCATGTCGAAAAGTACTCGCAGAGAATGGTGGGATACGTGTATCCTTACATTCAGATCACTTTCAATGAGTTCACCGGGGAGCGGCTGATGCGCAGCGAGGCTTACTCCGCCATCGAGAACTACCTGAGCTCCAAGTCCTCCACGCAAGCGAAGCGCCTCAAGGGCGACATCAAGAACAACCAGTCGCTTGTTCTGAGCATGGACGATCACGAGGAAGTGGATGACGAGTTCAAGGGAGTCAAAGTGTGGTGGGCGTCCGGGAAGTACATAGCGAAGCAGCAGACAGTCTCGTACGTTCCGGTGAACGATGAGAGGAGGTACTACAAGCTCACTTTTCACAAATGGCAGAGGGAGCAGATCATTGGACCCTACCTTAGCCATGTCCTGAAGGAGGGGAAGGCCATTAGGGTTAGAAACCGGCAGAGGAAGCTTTACACGAACAATGGGTCACACTGGAGCCACGTGGTGTTTGAGCACCCTGCAACATTTGAGACTCTGGCTATGGAGGCGGAGAAGAAGCAGGACATTGTCGATGATCTGATGGCGTTCAGCAAGGCTGAAGAGTTTTATGCGCGGATTGGGCGGGCTTGGAAGAGGGGTTACCTTTTGTATGGCCCGCCGGGGACTGGGAAATCTACCATGATCGCCGCCATGGCCAATCTTTTGGAGTATGATCTTTATGACCTCGAGCTGACCGCGGTTAAGGACAACACCGAGCTGAGGAGGCTGCTGATTGAGACGACAAGTAAGTCGATTATTGTGATTGAGGACATCGATTGTTCGCTTGATCTCACGGGGCAGAGGAAGCAGAGGAAGGAGAAAGGGGAGGAGCAGGGGGAAGGGAGGGATCCGAAGGAGAAGATGGGGAAGGAGGATGGGGAGGCTAAACCGAGCCAGGTTACTCTTTCCGGGCTGCTGAATTTCATCGACGGGCTGTGGTCAGCATGCCGCGGAGAGAGGCTCATTGTGTTCACAACAAACTACGTGGAGAAGCTAGATGCTGCATTGATCAGGAAAGGAAGGATGGATAAGCACATTGAATTGTCATACTGTAACTACGAATCGTTCAAGGTGCTGGCTAGGAACTACCTCAAGCTCGAATCACACCGTTTGTTTCCGGAAATTGGAGCGTTGCTTGGGGAAGTTAAGATGATTCCGGCTGATGTTGCAGAGCATTTGATGCCTAAGAAACTTTCCGGGGATGTCGAAATCTGCCTGCAGAGTCTGTTCCAAGCTCTCCAGAAGGAAAAGGAGAGTGGAGGATTGAAGGCTGAGGAAGAAGCGAAAGAGGAGAAATCGCCATCGGCTGCAGAAGAAGAACACGATCAGGATACAGAATCACCATCATCTAACAAAAAATGAAGTGATTGCAAGCAAGAAGAAAAAAGAAAAAAAGGATTTTCGATTTGGGGGACAAAAGGGCTTTGTATGTGTAAAGCATTTCTGTATACTGCCAATGTGGTCCTAGATATATATCCAAAACACCAATAATTGTGTTGAGGTTTGAGCAAGGCAATTGTTGAGCATGTAACGCTCATGTTTACGGAAAATCTGTCTTGTAATTGGTTGTACATCCATTGTTCGAGAGACTTACAACCCGACAAGGGATCTCTCTCTCGAACCAGGGATATACAATCCGGCATAGCTAAGATTTTAAGAATCCCTCCTGTCCACACGGAATTAACTAGCAGCGGCATTTCAACAAACACTTGGTGGACACTCAGTTATTGGTGAAAAAGTGCAAATTTGCACCAGAACGCAATCCAAAAGAAGCACAAAGCTTCGACACGAATCACAAGGAGCAACTCAGTTATTGGTGAAAAAAGTGCAAATTTGCACCAGAACGCAATCCAAAAGAAGCCCAAAGCTTCGACACGAATCACAAGGAGCAACGCAAGGACAAAATAAAGTACTTGAAAACTTTGAGTTTTAACGAAAATGACAAAATAAATAATAAAGTGAATAGTATCAGGTTTGACTTTTTAGTATAAAAATGTGGTTTTTCGTTAAAGTGAACAGTACCGCAGGTTTTTCGTTAAAACTCCCTAAAAAGAAATCGACTGAAGACGGTAACAATTTTGGGCTGAGTAGATGGAACTCACATGAAACTGAGTGGTTGATTTCTGTTCATATGCGTTAATTGTGCAGACAGCAGGAGTACAGCTTGAAGGTGGTCCAAATGTGTTATGTATCTTATTGGGCCTGGTGTCCATAATGCACTCTTCTGCCCGGCCTGTTACTTTCTTGTGTCCAGTTCACATGTAACGACCCGGCCTTTTTGTTTTGGGCTTACCACACCACCCTTTGAAGTCCAGTTCACATGCCTAATTAATTTAGGTATTGGGATACAACCTTTTTTTTAAAAAGAAAAATTACTATTATTAAGAGAAGAGGAGAGACTTCGAAATTATTACATTAATTTATGAGAGGAGAAGTTTCACAGCGGTGACGCATGGGTAAAAACCAACATCATTTCTACTAGGATATTGAACCACATGCATAATACAACTCTTAAAAATGATAAGTTAAGGTAGTAAATTATTATGGTCGATCAAATGTTCTCACCATTTTAAAGTAAATATATTGTTTTATTCGAAAATAAATTTATTAAATCTTTGTATCAAAAAATAATTCTTTGAAAACATTGAGGAATTTAAAATTTCTACTAATTAATAAAACACTAATTGTCAACTAAAGTCCTATGAAATTACCAGTTTAATCCTCTAATTAAAAGAAAATATGAATAAAAAATATGGGTCAGAAATGTAATTTTACACAACCAAATTTTACTTTTTTTTTTCAAAGCCTCATCTACATGTAATCCTAACGTATCTCTAATTAAAAAAATAAAAAATAAACTTCCCACTCCCACATTCTCTATCACTTTCTTCCTCTCCTTCTATTTCAAAAACAAAAATAAAAAAATTTCTCACATATTTTTTGTGTGCCCATATGCTAGTAAAGATAAAATAAATGCAACATATAAAAGGAGAATAAGAAGAATAAATTACTTAAAACTAATAAACAAAACAATTATAATTATAAATACATTAACAAAAAAAAAAAACAAGAAAAAGACCATCGCGTCTTCTTAATTTCTCGTTTTTTTTTTTTTCCGCAACCTGTGAATTCATAAACATGGGGTCCTGACTCCGACAAGCAGTGTGTGCAAACCTCGTCGTGAGGAATATGTCACTGTTTCATTTGCTTGTTTCAGTTGGGTTTTCCTCCAAGACAAACGTTTTTAAAAAATTGAATACTGTTGCTATTCCTGCGAGGAAGACACGCTTATTCATTGAGCTCCATAAGGTACCGTTTGGTACGTGGGACGGGAAAAAACAGAGTGGGACGAGGCGTTCCGTCCCATGTTTGGTGAGCCTAAAACGGGTGGAATGCACTGTTCCACGGACGAGTTTTGGGTGAATTTTCGTTCCGCCTCACCCTCTGGAACGACTCGTTCCACATCCGTGGAACACAAAATTATAATCTCTCCGTCTCCTTCTTCTTCCTTCTTGTTTCCATCCGAGGGTATCTTTGCTCCCTCTCCGTTCCGTCTCGTCCTGTCTCGTCCGTCTGCATATCAAACGATACCTAATGAATTACGAACTCCTTGTGGAATCCGGATCCTCGTGAGGATTCTGAGGATCCGTGAATCGTGTCCGTTTATTGTACATCGTGCGGTTAGAAATTATTTTAAAAATTTTTATTTAAAATTGAACACAAACAGTACCAGACAAAAGTTAACCGCACGATGTACGATGAACGGATACGATTCATGAATATTCAGGATCCTCTCAAAGAGGATCCTGTTGGCTTCTGGTGGGGTGGCCTTGGCGAGAACAACGACTCTACTCTACTGTCTCTCTTGCTCACGTTTTGATTTTTAATTTTTGTTTTTTTAATACTTAATGTTCTTATTCAACAAAAAATAAAGTTTTTTTTCTTAATTATACGGAAAAATTAGTAAATTGGTTAGCAGATTTTTGACTCAAGAAGTTAAATGAAAGGGAATTAAAACCTAAGGGGATGTTATTATGATGTCTCAAACGTGGGGGGTTTCGTGAAAACTCGATAAACCTCACGGATTGTTATTGTAATTAACCCGTTATAGTATAGATGGGTTAAATAGTTGATATGTCCCAGAACTAAATCTATCTTAAAAAATAAATACACGTGTTATAATTTAAGTAAAAATGTAATAGTGGCATTATACAAGTGCATGCAAAAATGACTAAGAATGAATGTCCAATTTTTAATGAATCACATAAATGCTGATATATGTATACATAAATCATACAAAATTAATTAATTTAATATGTATATTTTTTATGGAGCTAGCTGCAACTGATCAACCTCATATATATGCATAAAGATGTTTAAAATAATATTAACAAATAATGATAGAGAGTTGGTATACCACTATTTCTTCACTAATTGGCCTCCCCCTCTCCTCTTGTTTATCAGACAGACAGATCAATACACATGCATGCAGCCTCAGAAAGAGGTTGTAGGGGGTACTTGTCACAAGAGAATGATATAAGTTGCGTTTCGATATATCGCAATTTTTGTCATCTCTCCTGCAACAGGTATCTCCTTCAACGTCTTTAATATATCTCTTCTTCCTTAATATTGTTTGATCTCCCTTCAGTGTCTCCTCATGGCTTGACAAGATGCTGTGTATTTATAAGCAGGGCTGGCTAGCTAGAAGGCCGTTTTTTATACAGTATTATTTTGAAGAAACTTCCATGAATTTCGCATTGCATCCATGCATGATCCTGCAAGGAGTCTTTTACAAGGTATCAGGGTGTTCATCCTTCATTTGGTAATTCCACATTTTTCATGACTTCGTGTGTGTGTGTGTGTGTGTGTGTGCGCGCGCGCGTTCATCCTTCATTTGGTAATGATCCACGTTTTTCATGACTTCGTGTGTGTGTGTGTATAACCTTTGTTTGTACCATACTTGACCAATCCCTAAACTACCGAGCATCGGTCAACGTTATACCGTCAAGGACCCAGAAGAGTTTCCCTCCAACCAGGAGGCCAATCACATCACGACACGTGTCGACATCAGAAGCCAATCATAGCACGACACGTGTCGACATCAGAAACCAATCACAACACGACACGTGTCAATGTCAGAACAAAGCTAGAAACTCTCTTTAATAAAAGGAGATCATTCTCCCACAATATTTCCTAATGTCATTTGTACTAAATCATTCACTAGTACTCACTAAAAGAGAGCTTGAACCTATGTACTTGGGTAAACCCTTCACAATTAATGAGAACTCCTCTACTCCGTAGACGTAGCCAATATGGGTGAACCATGTACATCTTGTGTTTGCTTCCCTGTCTCTATCCATTTGCATACTTATCCACACTAGTGACCGGAGCAATCTAGCGAATGTCACAAACTTAACACTTTCTATTGTACCAAAGTCCTTACTGATTTTGTGCATCAACAACCTTGAACTTGTAATTCGCTATCAATTTATCCCTTAAACTTTTATTTTAGCCCATTACCCCTTTAAACTTTTATTAATAGTCGATTACCACCCTGAAATTTGATTTCCAAATTTTCCATCCATTTCTCTGTTAAAATCTATCACGTGGCTAAATACACCCTCCGTGGATGAGGGTAAAAGGGTAATATCAACATACCACCTCAACTTCTTCCAGCACCCAAAACACTGAATTTCACCCACAACCACCTCCTCCTCCAATCCTCTGGCGCCGGCATGTCCGGCATCGTCGCTTACATGATCTTCCATACTTTTATATCCCTTGGCATCCACTCCCTTTCCTCTCCCCTCTCAATCCCTACCACGGTGACATCTGCGCCAAGGCCAAAGGTGCCATTTTCATCTTAGTCACCTCCGTCGATGGTAGTACCCTCGCCACCGTCTGCGATATGAACGTGCATTTTCCATTGAAGTGAGAGCTCTTCCTTTCGATCTGCCCCGGTCACCTCCACCGCGATTCCAAAAGGTCTTCTATGTCACCGTCGCGATCGCGCTCATGGGCCCCAAAAATCTCACCAAATATTAATACGTGCCAATCACCCCGATGGTTGGACGGGCAAATCCCTTCTTGGAGTTTTGAGACTCCTTGTCCCACATAGGGGAACATAGGATTCCCAAGAACCTTTATATATGTTTTGTCTTCTACACTAGTAGTTAGGATTTTGACCATTTGGAAATGAATTGAAAGCTTGGGCATTATGGATGTGTGGATTAGGTTTGTAAAGTTTAGCCTAATACAATTAATCTCTACTAATTAATAAAATGCTTATTGTCAACCAAAATTCTATGAAATTATCAGTTTAACTCTCTAATCAAAACAGAACATGAATAAGAAATATGGGGCAGAAATGTAATTTCACACAACCAAATTTCACTGTTTTTTTTTTCAAAACTTCATCTACATATAATCCTAACATATCTCTAATTATAAAAAAAATAAAAAATAAAAACTTCCCACTCACGTGTTCTCTATCACTCCCTCCCTTCCTCTCTCCTTCTATTTCAAAAAAAAAAAAATATATATATATATATATATATATATATCTCACACACTTTTATTAATTAATCAAGACAAGGGCTTCTTGGAAGTTAAAATTAATCAGATTCATTAATTTTAATTTTGGATTATGTTTTTTAATTAACATATTAATTAAAAAACGTTTTGATTAAGACACACAGTTTTTAGAAAGAGTTGTGTATTTTCAAATACGTTCAACAGGTATTTGAAAGGGTGTGAAACAACCAATATATTTGTAATCTCAGTTTCCAAATAGAATCATCTTTTCTTCCTCATTCTCTTCCGCATAAAATTTCCAGAGAGTAAACACACAAAACAATTCGCTATAATTCTATAATCCAGTGCGGGTTGTAGAATTAAGTAGTTGTATCCTGGTTGAGCAGACGTTGTAGAACCACAAGCACAAAAGTGGGACGAAAATATTGTTCGAAGGACATAGCTTTTGCGCTAGCCTCTACATGTGGTTAATCAAGTTAGTACTATTTTAATTTATGTATTTATTTATGTATTTCATTCTGTGTAGCAAGTAATTTTGGTTAATAAAGTATTAGAATTTCAAGTATTTTTGGTTAATAAAGTATTAGAATTTCAAGTTATGTTATTTCTGTTATTTTTATTTATTTCTGAATTGTTCTCCAACATCCCTGAATTTCAAGATCTGATCTTGATTCTATCCAATTTCAGTTATCCAAATTCAATCATCTTCAATCCCTTTTTTATGCGACTATCTTTTGAAATGATAGTGCTTCAGAACGGTCATGAAATTAGCATGTTGCTTGAAAATTGAAGCACTGCAGTATGGGGCTGACTGGGGAAGAATTCGAAGGGTTAAATTATTCAAGGTTGGGGAAGAGTTTGATCTGTTGTTGTTGCTTGCTTGTAACTTAGAATGTGCGCCCACCAATTGTTTGTGTTTATGCATGTGAAAAAGTGTGTGGTGGGATTGAAAGAAAAAAAAATGTGTTTAAAAATTCCAAAGTTCCATAACAAACAAGTTTTTGGACTGCAGGGGTTGTAATTAAGAAATCATGTTTTTAAAAACCATCACAAATTTTGAGTTAAAATTTGAAAATAGAATACTAAATAGACTCTAAATGTTTAATACAATTACTAATCAATATTTTGTTATTGAGAAAATTGTAGCAATTATCTCTCAACTTTAATTTAATTAGAGCAGTGGTCCCTCAACTAAAAATCTATGATTATTAGTCCCTTAACTCATCAAAATATGTAGTTATGGTCCCTTTCGTCAACTCCGTTAAAACTTTCGTCAAAATGAGTCACGTGCCACTCATGTGAGGCTGAATCAAGGGGCAAATAGAAAAAATCAAATGAAAAATATTGTAGCAATGTGCCCTCAATTTTAACCCAATTAGATAAATGATCCTTCAACTTTAACCCAATTGGAGCAATGGCCCCTTAACTTTAACCCAATTATAGCAATGGTGTTTCCAACATGAGTTATTTTGACGGAATTCTGATTGAGTTGACGAAACAGACAATAACTGAACATTTTGATGAGTTAAGGGATCAATGGTTATGAATTTTTAGTTGAGGGACCATTGCTCTAATTACGTTAAAGTTAAGAGACTATTGTTACAATTTTCTTTCCTTATTAATCCGGTTATGAAACAAACAGTCACTTAGATACATGATTTTCATTGCCAAACATTTTGGTTCATGATCCTCCTGGACCATACTAAAAGGATAGGACCAAGAAAGTATGTACGATGCTTAACAAAATCATGATGATGACATCATTGTTATATGACGTCATGAACTAATAATAATTTCCAATTTTTTTCCACACAAACACCGAATTCTTTGCATTGAGACAAATCCACGGGTCAATTTTTTGACCGGATTGATTGAATGTATTCACACAATAATCAATGCCAAGTCACCCCAAAAACCCTTTTCCATTAAATATATTTTTATTTTAATTTTTAACTTAATCTCCACAAAAATTATACAAATTCCAACATTTCTAGCAAGGAACACACAGAAGAAACCCAAGAAAAAGCAGAAAGTTCCAACCTTTGAGCCCCAAAACATCGTTCCGGTAAAAAAAAATCGATAGAAAATCACCGTAAGTGTTTCAGTGGTAAAAGCGTGGACATCGGCTCCTAAAAAGACAAAGAAAATGTGAGAGGTCTCAGGTTCAATGTTCTGAGTTTGTGAGTTTACTTGACCGTGACCACATACAAGATGAAATCCCTCATAACCTTTCTAAGCTCGAAAAAGATGGATAACTGTGATTTGTCACCAGTTGGGTTGAGTAGACGGAACACACATGAAACTGGGTTGTTGATTAGTGTTCATACGTGTTAAATGTGCAGGCAGCAGGAGTTCAACTTCAAGGTGGTCCGAATGGGTTATGTATTTTATTGGGCAGGATGTCCATAAGGCAAACATATTTTTGTTGGGCTAACCGCACCACCCTTTGAAGTTCAATGTCCAATATGCTATTAGATTCTTTAGTACGAGTATACAAAAGATCAAATGGAATCAATACCTCGATTAATTAGGCATCTGCTATACAGTATTCAGAAAATTTTTAAGGAACTTTAACCAAAAACTTCCGTTATTGTTTATTTTAACGAAAAACCACATTTTAACACTAAAAAGTTAATCTTGTCCAATATGCTAGCCGCACCACCCTTTGAAGTTCAATGTCCAATAAACATGTCCAATATGCTATTAGATTCAGCATGAGTATACAAAAGATCAAATGGAATCAATACCTCAATTAATTAGGCATCTGCTATATAGTATTTAGGAAAATTTTAGGGAACTTTAACGAAAAGCTCCCGTTATTGTTTACTTTAATGAAAAACCACATTTATACGCTAAAAAGTCAATCTTGGTACTATTCACTTTATCCTTTATTTTGTCCTTATCGTTAAAACTCAAAGTTTTCAAGCCATTTTCATTAGTTTTCCTAAAATTTTAAATTGATAAGAACCAAGTGGGTTGTGGTGATGTCTGAATTTGCACCCATTTGTTCTATTTTGCAATCAGTCCGCTAGTTTCTTTGATCCCACTCGGTGTTCCTTTTTCATTTGCTTCCAATTGTATACAACCCTTAAAATTGATGATTTAAGTTATTAAATTTTTTTTGCTGATCGTCGTCTAGTTCGACCAAATATTCTCCCCCTTGTTATTATATCGTTTTATACAAAAATTATGACACACCCCAACCGAGGTCAAGGCATGCTGGCTGTCACGTGAGAGTGACATAGCCATGTGCACAGTGCAGAAACGATGAAGATAACAACTATACGAATAATTAAAAACCAGATTATTAGAGTGCATTACTAAACAGAAAGTGATAGGAGTTAGTTACAACAATAAACACTCCTAATCAGAGCATAAAGTCTAGGTGCAGTCTAGTAGGACAAATACTAGTTATACAGTACCAGGAATGTCCTACTATTATTTAGATAAGTCAGAACAGCTGACAATCCCGAGCCACCAACAGAAAGCTTACTTAGAACATGGAGGGGCGCAAAACAGAAAACGTGAGTGGGCAAAACAAATGTTTTACAAAATCATTTCATTTATCAATATAATAACCCCTCGCTGTAAAACTGGTATAATTTTCCCAGAATCAAGATATAAGTATATACATACATACATATATATATATATATACATACATATATATATATATATATGAAATCATATCAATTCAATTCATGCTTCACATAATCATATTCATATGTATGACATGCCAAAATATAACAAAGTAAACAATCAAGTAAGAATGATTTCATAGAAACATGATATGTTAGCCGGAACCCCTGAGGTAGTCTGTACGGCTGAATTCATAGCTCAAAAGTCAATCTAGCCGGAGTCACTACAATGACCTATACGGCAATATATTGCACATAAGTCAAAACCACTAAAGAGGGTCTGTACGACAAGATTGGGTGAAATATAATTATGCTCAACTCTATTCTCTCATAATAGCCGGGCAATGAATCGCTAGTCACCTACGAGTCGGAACCATGAATAAGGTCTGTACGACAAGATTGTGCACTTAAGTTGGATCTAATATGAGCATATAGTGCGGGAGGTGACGTAAATAAACAGGCATGTACCTCATATCTCTGGCTAATTCACAATCACCCTAGGTGCAGCTTTATGAGCTCAACATTACTTAATCGCATATCACATATCACATCATCGATGATTCACACAACCAAACATAACTTACCTGAACTCACATGTGCCTCCACAGCACCACCTATATATATGCAACCATGCAATGCATATTCAAAATATAGAAGCATTTGGCATATTATTTCAAAGCATACTTTCCTTAAAAAATGCATTTCTGAGAAATATATCAAGTATATAAATATATACTGAAAACAAAAGCCCACTCACTGGTATGTCGAAGGGTCGTAGCCCCGAGTTTCCCGTGGATACGCTCGTCCTCGGGATAAGTCTCACCTATATGCGAATTAACTATAAAAACGTTATTTTAAAGCACATAAGCAAAACTAGCTAATAACTTCTCATACATTGCTCAATTTTGGTATTTAAATATACCAACGTGACCTACACAACCTCACGAACATTGTGATATTTTTAGATAAATTTTTCTATGGCTCACGCGCCGGGGAGGGCACGACCTCACGCGCATCGTCTTCAACCATTTTTCACATATTTTATACCAAAATGAAGCTCTTAACTTGTAGAACACAATCATACTAATTTAAAGTTCTAAAAGTCACGGGATCTCATCGGAGAATTCCAAGAAAATCGGCCAAACTTCGTCCACACGATCCCGACGTCCAAAACCTTCAAACGAAGCACTCCGAGCTTCATTGGGACCTCACTAAGCTCGCTATGAGCTTGGATTGTCCTAAAACATAACCATTTAAAAGTTTGTGAATAGTGCTCAACTCGGAGCTTGAATTTTTAACGTGATATCGAACGAGTTCTTACCTGAAATGGGTACCTTTGAACTTGTATGGTCCTCAAGAACACAATGGTACTAAGTTTGGCCACGATCCGTGAAGTTTCAAGGGTCTTGGGTGCTTGTCCATACCATTTCGAAGGAGAGAGAGTGAAACCGAGAGAGAGAGAAGAGAGAGCACGGGAGAGTGAGAGAGATAGGATGTGTGGTCCAGATTTTTGGGTCACCAATCAAAACAACCCATTTTCCTTACTTCCAATTGGTTCCAAAATAATAGGGACTTAACACATTGGTCCTCAACCACACATAGTCCCACAATGCCACAAACGCTCAAGGGCATTTTAATCTTTTCACATCAACGATAACAAAATAATGTACATTTCCGGGACGGGTTGTGACAAATTAGATTTATTAAATCTTCGTATAAAAAAATCTTTGGAAAATTTGAGGAAATTAAAATAAAGGCAACATATAAAAGGCAGAAATAAGAAGAATAATTTGGAATTTTTTTTTTTTTGTAATTTTTCATGTTTTATAATAAAAATGGGTGACATGGTTCATATGCCCCAACTAAAATATATTATAAAAAAAATATATACGTATTATAATTTGAGTAAAATTATAATATTAAGTGGCATTCTATATGTAAATTAAAATTTCCTCGTGAAGAGAAGCAGAAAAACAAGAAAAATGCATGCCAAAAAAATTATGTAGTAAAAAGAAATATAGATGTGCGCAAAAACGCCCAAGAATACGTGTCCAATTATTAATGAATCACACAAATATATATGTACATAATATGTATATTGTTGATGAAGCTAGCTGCAACGGATCAATCTCATATATATGCATAAAAGGAGAACGGAACATGCTGCTAGTTAGAGCGCAGATCGTTCCATCTCTCCTGTGACATAAAGCCCTCAACCTCTTTTATATATTCTTTGTTTCTCTATTCAACGTGTTAATGGCTTCAAGAGCCTAGATAACCCCATATTTATAGCCATTAAGCTAGGCCAGTATTTCTCTATGTACTCAGAGTCGGAAATGTTATGGCATGTTTGGTATTCTATTTGAATCCAACTTTTTAAAATAAAAAACAATTTTCAAGTTTTAGGCCTTAAAAACTTGTTTGGTACGACTATTTTCAAAAACTGAACTCAAGACTAACTAAAAAATAGTCTATTATCTAAAAACAAAAAAAAAATACCTAATAAGCTTTGATTGGCCCATACTTGGTATGTCAATTTATTGTTCATTCGTGATTGTTGGGGACTCACCTACCGAATCAAGCCAATTAAAGCAGTCTTTAATTAAAAGGAAAACTAATGAAAAATATTTTATTTTAAGTTTTAACAATAAAGATAAAATAAAAGGTAAAGTGAATAGTACCAGAATTGACATTTTAGTGTAAAAATGTGGTTTTTCTTTAAAGTGAACAGTACAGTGAACTTTCCGTTAAAATTTTCTTAATTAATTATATTAGTTGCGGAGTTAAGTTAAAAGGCACCTGTTAAAAGACTAGAAAAAAAAAACAAAAAGGAGATATAATTGAGGACAGGGCCCTAAACCGATCAATAATACATCCGGACATTAGATGCAAAGTTGCAAACCCAAAATATGCGGACAAGGTAAATTCATCCAAACTGTATGTCAGAGTCACATCTCTTTCGCATGACCCATATCCCGAAAACTTAGGCCTTCATGCTTCTTCAATGTTCAATACGCCAATATGTATTTACGAGGTGTGGGCTTCCTTGGCTCCGCCCTCCCTTACCTGACCTTCTTTTGTGGAGTGTGTAGCGGCCAATGGCGGGGGAAATCCATTTTCAAGGTGGTTAGAAAACTTTATAAATTTATTAAATCTTTGTATCAAAAAAGTAATTCTTTGAAAACATGGAGGAAATTAAAATAAAGATAAAATCAAGGCAACATATAAAAGGAGAAATAAGAAGAATAAATTACTTAAAACTAATAAACATAAAAATTATAATTATAAATATAAAAATTATAAAACAATAACTAAAAATAAAAAAAAACAAGAAAAAGACCATCGCGTCTTCTTAGTTTCTCGTTTTTTTTTTTTGGGGTTTTCTAACTTTAATCCTTGAAGAAGATTGAAATTTAAAATAAATTTGGTGTTAGATTACATATTGATTATAGTCCCTTGATGTATCCTTAATTCAAAATAATTAATGTGTATTTTATTCAATGTCTCCCATTAAATATTTAAATGTATTAATATACACATTTTAATATATTTTTTGACCAAACAAAAGTTTTTTTAATTCATTAATTTTATTTAACATTCTTCAAACTTGAAAAACTCAATTAATGTACCTAAATGTTAATATTGAAATGTATTATATTGAATTAATGTATTTAAATGTATATACCCAAATGTATACACCGAAATGTTTTATATTAAACTAATGTAGCTAAATGTGTGTACTGAAATGTATTATATTAAACTAATGTACTGAAATGTATTATATTAAATTAATGTACCCAAATGTTTGTATCGAAATGTGTGTACCTAAATGTATACACCAAAATATATTATAATGAATTTAATGTACCTAAATGAAGAAGACAAAGTATATCGAAATATATTGTAAAATAAAAATTAGTTTATCTAAATGTTTACAACAAAATATATTATGATAAATGAAATGAAAATTATAATTATAATGAAACAAAATTAATACATTAAAATTAGGAAGAAAAAGAGAAATAATTAAAACATCAAAAATATAATTAATAAATGAGGTGATTAATGTATTAAGGTATTAAAATTAAATTTTGATCTTACTCATGATTTTAGTCTAAAAGTCATCTTTGTCAAAGATTAAAATGAAGTTTCATATAAAATAAAATGTAAAAGTGCAGATTGTCATACGTAACCGTGTGGCAAGATGCTAGTGCAGTATACAGAAAAATTTTAAATTGATAGATTTTACAATTCACCTTGAACTTCAAAGGCTGGTGTGATTAGCCCAACAACAAAATGTTGGGTCGTTGCATGTGAACTGGATACAGAAAAGTAACAGGCCGAGGAGTGCATCATGGGCATATATAATTAACTCATATCCACTTTGAAGTTGAACTCCTGCTGCCTGCACATTAACATAAATGATCAGAGATCAACAACTCAGTTCCATGTGAGAATAACTTTCAGAGTGGGTGAGAGAGAGGGATGGCAAAGAAAGAGAACGAGCTCGGGTATGAGAATTGTATGTTCAACCCACCCATACCTTGTACGTTTATTAATACTAATCATGATGGGTTTTATTACCTTACAAGTAACACAAAGATTATAATGATTTGATCTTCAACTCCTATTGGGATTCTATTTAAGTTTACATGTACACAATCACATTTCTAAATAAACACACTAATTACAACACTCTCCTTAAGTGTGTACAACTTAAGAAGTAGTCGCATCAGGACTTAAAAAGATAGGAGTTGTTGTCGTCAGTTCTCGACAAGTACAAATAATTGCTAACACGAGTCTCAAAGTAGGGGTGCATATCAAAAGAAAATCTTAAAACCCTTTGCTGCGGTATTATAGTAGTCAAAGGAAAAAAAAGTTGTGAATTAAATGCATTTCACATATTCAAGATGATCATTAACGCATACAAGAGTATGACTAGTTTAGAGTAAATACCTCATTAAAACCTCATCATGACCAGCTTAAATTTACCTCTTTACCATCTTTTAATTTAAAAAAAAATATTCTACCGCGCAATTAAATAATTAAAGAGAGAGAACTTTCGGCTGCAATGAAGATCAGCTAAATGCTTATAAGTTAAAAAAAAAAGTAGACAGAAACTTAACTGATAAGGAATGTATGAATTGACAGTTGACACCACCACCACCCAGCATGGTAGATAAAGGGTGAAGCTCCCAACCCTAGAAAAAGAAATCCTAAAGGTATAATATCATGCAATCATTGGTACCCAAATCAAATGGGAACACCATTTAATTGAATCATATGCTATACAAGAAACTGTGCATTCAGGGATAACTCACACACATACACACATGTAGGAGCACAACACTGAAAAAAAAAAGGGTAAAGTACAAAAAACTACATCAACTATTGGTGTCACGACACTTTCATACCTCATCTTTTAAAATTGACAATGTCATACCTCATCTTACGAATTTGTGCCAATGTCATACCTTCCGTCAGTTTCCCCAGTTAAATGCTGACATGGCTTGTGACGTGGCACACTTTATATTAAAAAACTAAAAAAATATTATTAAAAAACTAAAAAAATTTATTTTTAATAATTAAATATTCCAAAAAAAAAAAAAAACCCAATTTCGTTCGTACCCCCCACCCCTTGCAACCCAGAAAGGAAGAAGAAGAAGAAGAGGAGGAGGAAGAAGAAGAAAGGAAGAAGAAAAAAAAAATATTCGTCCCCCCCCACCCCCTGCAACCCCTTTCGTCCCTTCCCCCTCTCTCTCTTCTCCCCCTTCATCTTCTTCCCCTACCTGCTTAATCTTCAACAAAAAAAAAATTTCCCCCGCCCAGATCCAGTCACACCCCCCCGGCCCAGATCCCATCAAACCCCTTCCCCCTCCCTCCCCCCTCCCTCTCTCTCTTCTCTCGTCAAACCCCCCTCGGCCCAAATTTGAAAACTCATCTTCTTCCCCTACTTGTTTTTTTTCTTTCTTTTCTTTTCTCTCTCTCTTCTTCTTCTTCTGCAGGTTGGGTGGGTTGGGGGGGGGGCGGACGAACTGGGTTTTGGGTTTCGGGTTTCCTTCTTTTTTTATTTTTTCTTCTTCTCTCTCTTCTTCTTCTTCTTCTGCAAGTTGGGTGGGGTGGGTGGGTTGGGGGGGGGGGGACGGACGGACGAACTGGGCATTTTTTTTTCTTTTCTTTCTTCTTCTTTTGCAGGTTAGGGGGTGGTGGATTTGGGTTGTAGGTGTGGGAGGGATCTGGGCGGGGGGGGGGGTTGGGTGTGCAGAGTGGGTGCGGGGATAAGATGAACTGTGTTGATTTTTTTTTCTTTTTTTTTTGGGGGTTGCAGGAAGGGGTTTCGGGGGAAGGAGAAGGGGGGGGAGGGATGGAGGGTGGGTGGGTGCTGGTGCGGAGGGAAGACGAACTGGATTTTTTTTTTTTTTTTTTGGGTTGCAGGAATGGGGATCTGGGGTAACATGAACATGGGAGAATGGGAGGGGTGGGGGTGGGGAGGGTAATCGAATCTGATGGTTTTTTTTTTTTCTTCTTCTTCCTCCTCCTTCTTTCTGGGTTGCAGGAAGATGGGGATGGGAGGGACGAACAAAGGGTTTTTTTTTTTTTTTTTTCTTCTTCTTCTTCTTCTGCTTCTTCTTCCTCCTTCTTTCTGGGTTGCAGGAAGATGAGGAGGGGGAGAGACGAATAGAAGTTTTTTTTTACTTTTCTTTATTATTTTAATATTTTAAAAAAATATTAAATAAATTTTTTTAGTTTTTTAATAATATTTTATTAGTTTTTTAATATAAAGTGTGCCACGTCAGCATTTAACTGGGGAAACTGACGGAAGGTATGACATTGGCACAAATTCGTAAGATGAGGTATGACATTGTCAATTTTAAAAGATGAGGTATGAAAGTGTCGTGACACCAATAGTTGATGTAGTTTTTTGTACTTTACCCAAAAAAAAAATATTGGTTAACAACATATAACTGTAATTCATAAGGTACAAACATTTAAACTCCAAATTTCTCTCCCACAAAAATTATTAAAGCCTCATGGTCATGGAAAATATATATATAACACATATTTAGTACATCTTTATTTATAAATACATATTATATATAAACTTAATGAAACGAATATAAACTATGTGATCGTATGATCTCAACAGTACTGTATATTTATTTTTAAATTTAAGACCTAACCCTAGGCTCATACATATGAGTTGATGAATTATTCATGAAATTTGTCATTGCAAAACAGTTGTGAGATGAAATCGATCTGCAAAACTATGTTATTAGTTGATCAGTAATATATCATATTTACTGCCCTAATCTTTTGATGTAATCTGAATGATTTTTGAAACTTAATTACTCCAAGTACTGCAATGTATATGAGATCACCACCAATTCCATCATCTAATACGAATTTATTATATGTACAGCTCCAAATAGAATGATCTTTTTTTTTAATCCACGTTTTAGTGTGGTTATAGATCAATCACATCAGATTATCATAATCACGATGGGCCTATTTTAATTGACAATTTATGGCATCCACAGTAGATGCCTAACTAAAACAATCATACCTTGACAAAGGCAAGCATAAGTAATTGATAGTATATTATTCAGATAATCTACAACCATAAGATAAAAATCATGTCGGAATGTATGGCTGCTTAACATAATCATGATGATGACATCATTGTTATATGACGTCATGAACTACTAATAATTTCCAATTTTTTTCCACACAAACACCGAATTCTTTGCATTGAGACAAATCCACCGGTCAATTTTTTGACCCGATTGTTTGAATGTATTCGCACACAATAATATGCCAAGTCACCCTAAAACCCCTTTTTAAATATACATACATTTTGTATGTATAAACAATTTCATTTTAGTTTTTGTTATTGATTAAGGAGTGTGATTAGTTTTTAAAATTTAAAAAAGAGTATAGAATAATGATGATGAGACAATTTTTCTTATTAAGTGCATATTTTTTCTTTATAATTACTATTTTGTCCTCCTTATGTAAATATTGTGTATAAAAAGTGAGGGTAAAATAGGAAAAATATGTATATAATTGTCATTTTCTAAAAAAATGAGGGTAAAGTAGGAAAAATAGGGATATGATTGTCATTTTATCAAAAAGTACAAAATTAAAGCCTCTTCAACCGCCCATCTCCTCTCACGTTCTCCTCAAGCGTAACCGTTTCAGTTTATTCAAACTATCCAAAAAACATCATGATTTCACTTACTTGTATGAAAAAATGATGGTGAGTCAATTTCTGTTAATAAGTACATATTTTTTATCTTATGTAAATATTGTGTATCAAAAGTGAGGGTAAAATAGGAAAAATAAGGATATGATTGTCATTTTCTCAAAAGATACAAAATTACTATTTTGCCCTCCTTTTGTAAATATTGTGTATCAAAAGTGAGGGCAAAATAGGAAAAAAGGGCAAGAAGTTCATAAGATACAAAATTACTATTTTGCCCTCCTTATGTAAATATTGTATATCAAAAGTGATGGCAAAATAGGAAAAAATGGGCAAAAAGTTGACGATGAGGGTTATCTACTTTGCAATCAGTCCGCTCGTTTCTTTGTTCCTACTTGGTGTTCCTTTTCATTTGCTTCCAATTGTATATAGCCCTTAAAATTGATGATTTAAGTTATTAATTTTTTTTTTGCATAGCGTCGTGTAGTTCGACCAAATATTCTCCCCCCTTGTTTATATCGTTTTATACAAAAATTAGATTTATTAAAACTTCGTATAAAAAAGCCTGGAAATTTTGAGGAAAATAAAATAAAGGCAACATATAAAAGGCATAAATAAGAAGAATAAATTGGAAAAAAAGAAAGAAAAATAAATTATTTTTTGTAATTTTTAATGTTTTATAATAGAAATGGGTGACATGGTTCATATGCCAACTATAATATATTATAAAAAATAAATATACGTATTAGAATTTGAGTAAAATTATAATATTACGTGGCATTCTATAAGTAAATTAAAATTTTATCGTGAAGAGAAGCAGAAAAACATGAAAAATGCATGCCAAAAAAATTATGTAGTAAAAAGAAAAATAGATGTGTACAAAAATGCCCAAGAATACATGTCCAATTATTAATGAATCACAAAAATCTGATATATGTACATTAATCATATAAAATCAATTTAATTTGTAATTGTGGAGCCAATAATAATAATAATAAAATATGGAGGCGACATGTGGATTTTTGGGTAAAAAAGACAAGATTACTCTCGAGGCACATCAGAACCCCTACACGCAAGCAGTGACTCGGCTGCCAGAATAGTCGTCTTCTGCATCATGGCAAGTAGGGCAATCTTCCTATACTCAGTCGTATGTTTCGCAAAGGAACTTAGGCAAACAACCCCTCTAACGCCATCAACAAACTTGGCACAAGCGTCAATGTCTTCAAGCAGATTTGGTTTCAAAAGCGCATAGATCTTAGCAGCCTCCCCAAAAACAGGCTTAGTGGATTTCTCATAGCTGACATGCAAGCAGTCTCCTCCTTCCTAACAAGCGAATCAGTCTTAGCAGTAGGGGGAGTGGGCCTTGGCGCCACTTTAGCATCAGAGTTCACCTTATCGCTCTTCATATAGCAAGCATTTCCAAAGGTGAACCAGACTTAGCTCCCAACGGACGTCTTGGTATAGACTTCGCACAAGGGGCATGACAGGACCTCTACGCTGAGCAATCCTATCAGCAATCGTACTAGCCATTCTCGACATGGCAGGCGCCACGATCTAGCAGCCTCATTTTTCTTCCCATTGGAAGAAGTCATGTCAATCACAAGCCTCTCGACAGCAGGCGGACCCTCACGAGCAACATATGAAGTCTTCAGTTTTTACTCAACCGGCATCTCTTGAGCAGGCGAGAAAGATCTCTTCTTTCCACCTTCATTCATAGGAAGCTCCACGACAGTGATCAAAAGAGCCAATGTATCCGCCTTGATCCTCTTTACCTTCTCTCTTAGAAGCAGCCAACCTTTCTCCCGTCAAAGAGGATTAAGCAGCCAACGCCATTCACGATAGGGGTGGGCATGGGCCGGGACGGGTTGAATTTTGAAGGGATCAGACTGGACTCGGATTTAAAAGAGACGGGCCGGGCCGCGAATAACATTTTCTAATATAGGAACCGGACCTTACCCGGCCCGGTTAAAACAGGCCGGTTCGGGCCGGGTCCACGGGTCCATTGGTTTTTTTATTTTTTATTTTTGTGGAAAAGAAAAAAATAAACGGAATACGTTCAGATATTCAGTTATGCCTTGTAAACAGAATACGTTCAGATAAAATTTGCATTGAAAGGGTGTGTGATATCTAAATTTCTACAAAAAAATCTCAGAACAATAATCATTTATTTCTTTTGTGTTTGAAAATTCCTTAAAATTCAGTTCAAACATGGCTTTCAATTGGAAAGACTACGTAGAACCAAGCGGGAGAGGAGTATCCGATAGATCCCTTTTATTTTGTTGAATATCACATAAGTACTGGAACAACTAGAAGTCTCGAATAAATGTAAGGATTGAAGAACCCCAATGGCAATGCACTAACTTGAAATTTAGATCACATTCAAACCAACACGAAAATGCACCATATGCAAAACCAAAGTTAACTTGATTTATGTTGAGAGAACAATAATTAGATACCATTTATTGTAGGTGAACCTGCCGCTACTCGTTTTCTCTACTAAGATCTTTCCACTGAGCTTCAAATTTCAACAGGGCCCTACCCTGCTCTAAGAAGGACTTCTCAAGGTGGTACCTTAATTCCGGAATTTTTTGATGCAATTTTGCTATTTAACAGCATAAAAAATCAACAAAAATAAATCTAGTAAGCTACTACACGCCAATCAAATTGTAACAAAAAGAAGTAAAATTTAAAACATGCAGCCATTATTAAAGGCAAATGGAATCATGGGTATTTGATAAAAAAAACTCAAAACTCACCAATTGCATTATCCAATTCCTCTGACCAGTTGGCCATATTAGAGCTCCAGCACAAAAACCCACCTAGGTTTTGTGCCTTTATGGCAGATTAAGTTTGTGGGGGATCTCTGAAACTGCAATTTTCGGGGAATTAGAAGATCTCACATGCAAAAAAAAATGCTTTAGACAATTGGGTAGAAAGCAAAAGCATATTGAAGCAAAAGCATATTGAACTGACGGAGAGTGACGGAGAGGAAAGAACGACGCATGCTTGACTGCTATAGGTCTAGTCTCCAGTGACACAATTGAAGGCTCGAGACGGGAGAGACTGAGAACCTAGGTTAAAACTAAAACTAACGGTTCAGATTAGTGATGGTAGCTTACTCATTAATCCGGTTCGTCCATTTCAATTACAAACGGGCCGGTCCAGGTACCCGCGGTTCCTATACTTCAGGAACCGGCCCGAACCAAAAATTTCAAAGGCCCGCCCCTTTCTCTTTTTTAAAATTAAGAACTGGCCCATACCCACCCTGACCCGCGGTTCCTGTACCCGTTTGCCCACCCCTAATTCACGGTACTTAGCAGGGAAGCTCAACCCATACTGGTTTTTCCCTCATTTTTTTTTCTCTTGGACCAGCAGGCAGGAGGCCTGCATGCCCAGCATTCCAGCAGCTAATGAGGCCTGCGACCTCTTCATTTCTCTTAATTGCCTGCCTGGCCCGCATCAGGTCTAAGAGCCTAAAGGACATGAGCCATGTGGTTTACCTAGCACCGTGCCCCAACGCCTCAATTCGCGACCCCAACAGCACAAGATGCCCTTGGCTCTAGCCAAGCTGAGTAGCCCAAGTAGTGGTCCCTGCCATAACACCTCATCGGCCCATACCGAGCCGACTCCTGGCCCTTGCCAGCGGATTGCCGCACCACCCCGACGACTGCCCTGCAACAGCACTATCCAATGAGAAGACAAGGAAAGTTAAATTTCTCTTACCTCGATGCGGGGCAGAGAAGACGAAGAAAGCAACGAAAGACGGTCCTTTGCACGGGCAAGTGTAGAAGATTGCTAAGGGAGGGGGAACAAATATCCTCTAGCTTTCTCTCTCTTGTAGGGTAGAATAAATTGCTCTCTAAAGTTGATTTAATCATCATTTAAGTCTACCTTAAGTAGACTTAAATAGACTTTAGAAGTGATTTATTTCCCTTCTTATAAGGATCTAATTTCCAATTAAAGAGGGAATCTACATCAAAATAGGAAACAATCCTACGTTTCCTAAAGCAAGAAGATCTCTACACCTGCTATCATTTCTTACAAGCAGCCCAACAGGTGTGAGGGCATTTGTGGAGCAAAAAATAATCAAGAAAAATATGGAGGTGATATTTGGATTTTTGGGTAAAAAAGACAAGATTACCCTCGAGGCACATCGGAACCCCTACGCGCGAGCAGTGGACAATCATCACTCAATCAAGGTCAAAAATGATCAAAATAGGTATTTATTCAAAAAGTATTTCATCCATCCTCATCAAATCATCCCCACAAGATAACCTCCAAATATTCATTCAAAATAAGGAAAACTAATGAAAAAGACTTGAAAACTTTGAGTTTTAATGATAATGACAAAATAAAGGGTAAAATGAATAGTATCATGTTTGACTTTTTAGTGTAAAAATGTGGTTTTTCGTTAAAGTGAACAGTACTGTGGGCTTTTCGTTAAAACTCCCTTCAAAATAGGATTAATTACCTAAATTAATTAATTGATTTTCTAATTAATTAATTAATTTTCTAATTGATTGCAAGATATTATGGTGACATAATATCTTGCAATTACACCCTAAAACCACCAAATGTGGCAAGTTCCCACCTCTCCAAAGGGGGTCGGCCACACCACTCTATTTCTCCAAAAACTTAAGTTGAATCCTCTTACAAAATTCTCTAAATTCTCCAAACACTTTTCCCTCAAAATTCTAACTTTGGCATCGGAGGTTCTTCGGCCAAAACCCCCCCTCCCCATTCATCGTGGGCGCGTGAGGCTCTTGGCCTTGACCTAAGGTGTTAAATGTTTTTGCATGTGTATTTTTGTCCAAGAATAAGAAGGAAGAAATTTGCATCCACAATAATCACATAATCTGAACAAGCATATGTACATTGTTGATGAAGCTAGTTGCAACGGATCAATCTCATATATATGCATAAAAGGAGAACGGAACATGCTGCTAGTTAGAGCGCAGATCGTTCCATCTCTCCTGTGACATAAAGCCCTCAACCTCTTTTATATCTTCTTTGTTTCTCTATTCAACGCGTTAATGGCTTCAAGAGCTTAGATAACCCCATATTTATAGCCATTAGGCTAGGCCAGTATTTCTGTATGTACTCGGAGTCGGAAATGTTAGGTTTTTTCACAATGCAAGGAAATTACTTATACAATACCACGAAGTTTGTTTTAATTTGCAAGGAATTTGCCTGTGATTAGATAAAGTGGGATAAATTGCATACGCTAATGAAGTAATTAATCATTCTTTAAAATTAAATACGTTGTTTAAAGTTTGGAACATTGGCCTTACCATACACATTAGAAACTCACTAGTAATTTCCAGGGGGTTTTTCCCATTGGAAAATAATAATAAAAAATTACAAGCACAATTTCCTCGAGACTTTCATATATACCTCCATGTCCAGTAAAAGAAAAGGAAAGAGATGTTAGACTCTTGTTTTCTTTTCTAATATTGGTCGTATATTAGAACTGATCCCAGAATTTAACTTGTACAAGAGTATTGCTACAACAAAATGCATGGTTCAGCGATGAAATTTTCACTCAAGAAATTAGAAAGTTCTCATGACTAAAAGTTATTGTCACAATTTCGTCGTTAAACATTTATCTAAAAATAAAATTAAAATAAAAATTAATGTCGAATCGTAAATTAATGACGCTAATTTTTAAATCAATCACTTGCTTAATAACCTATATCTGTCAAAGACTAATGACATGCTTTATATTAATCTTGGGATCTAGCCATCAGCCGGCCAATCATGTATATATGATACTTAAACTTTGGGGAGGGTCTTAGGATTAGGGACAAGTGAGAGGGAGGTGAGATCAAAGGTGAGGCAGGGTTAGCATAATAAATTATGAGGTAAAAAAAAGTTGGAGTTTCGTCATAAAATTAAGTGGCAATATGGTGAGTAGTCCCCCATCTTTATAACGTTTCTCCCTTCATCGATGTGAGACTCTTTTACCTTCACATCCTCACACACACCATAACGTACGCATGGTGAAGTTTCAAGTCAAACACGTGGATAACACGAATTAGGTGATGTGGAACACGTGTGGCCGTTGGGCTTCACGTATGAGCCAACGTGCCATGATATCATGAAGAAAGTTGGGGTTCTACAATAAAATCAATTAGCAATATAGGGATTAGCCAACATCTTAGCCTTAACAAAAAAAAAAAACCTCTTATTATAAGCCCTTATAAAGTTTCTCCTTTCACCGATGTAAGACTCTTTTATCATGCACATCCACAGAGAGTGGGGTTGTGGATATATTTTGTAATTTGGAGCCACACACACACGTAATCTGATTGCCCGACCCCAGAATTTCTTTCAAATGATAGACATCTCAACCCCTCCTCCACGGTGCTTCATTTGTTATGGACAGTGCTAATTTTTGTGCTTAATATTCCACATATACGATCTGTAAGCAATCATGCAGTCTGGTACAACATTCCTCAAATAGATTAACAAGTACGTACGTATTTTATACACACACACACACTGAACGAAGTCATGAAAACATATGGAATTACTAAATGAAGGAGGTGAGGAACATTTGTAGTCTCTCTTTCTAAATTTATACATTTTCAATCAGTTTTTTGTCCAATGGGAAAGCATGAATAACTAGTAAGATTCCTAGCAAGATCGTCATGCATGCACTGCGAATTCATGGCAGTTTCCTTAAAGTAATAGCGTAGGAAAAACGGCCGACTAGCTAGCCAGCCCTGCTTATAAATATATCGCAAGGGCCCTTCTCTTGTGAAGCCATGAGGAGACACTGAAGAGAGATCAAACACTATTACAGAAGAAGAGATATATTAAAGACGTTGGAGGAGATACCTGTCGCAGGAGAGATGATAAAAGTTGCAATATATTATTTATAACTATTAGATAATTAATTGGGATATATCGAAACACAACTTATATCACTCTCCTGTAACAGATGCCCCCTCCAACCTCTTTCTGAAGCTGCATGCATGTGTATTGATCTGTCTGATAAACAAGAGGAGGGGGAAGGCCAATTAGTGAAGAAGTGGTAAACCAACTCTCTATCATTATTTGTTAATTGTTTTAAACATACATGAAACCCTTTATTTCTTTATGCATATGTACTAATTTCTTTATTCAATTAAAGAAAAATGCAGCATTTTTCAAATTCATTGAGAGGGAGAGAGGCAGAGAGGCAGAGAGGCATCTCTAGAGAACTGATGAATTAAGAAAGGTTGGGAGATTTATGCTCACAAGAGAGATGGCACTAATTGTGCTCCAACTGCATGCAATTGTTGCCATCTCTCCTCCGACCAAAAAGATCTACACAAGTGCTACAACTTTGATCTTTCTCTATGACATTTTGGGTTTTTTCGTTTTTCCGACATGATTTTTATCTTATGGTTGTAGATTATCTGAATAATATACTATCAATTAATTATGCTTGTCTTTGTCAATGTATGATTGTTTTAGTTAGGCATCTACATGTGGATGCCATACATTGTTAATTAAAATAGGCCCATCTTGATTATGATGATCTGATGTGATTGATCTATAACCACACTAAAACGTGGATTAAAAAAAAGATCATTCTATTTGGAGCTGTACATATAATAAATTCGTATTAGATGATGGAATTGGTGGTGATCTCATATATATTGCAGTACTTGGAGTAATTAAGTTTCAAAAATCATTCAGATTACATCAAAAGATTAGGGCAGTAAATATGATATATTACTGATCAACTAATAACAGTAGTTTTGCAGATCGATTTCATCTCACAACTGTTTTGCAATGACAAATTTCATGAATAATTCATCAACTCATGTATGAGTCTAGGGTTAGGTCTTGAGTATAAAATAAATATATAGTACTGTTGAGATCATATGATCACATAGTTTATGTTCGTTTCATTAAGCTGTACTAAATACGTGTTATATATTTTTCATGACCATGAAGCTTTAATAATTTTTGTGAGAGAAATTTGGAGTTTATATGTTAATTTGTACCTTATGAATTACGGTACTAGTACCACTTTACAAAAAGAAAAAAGGAAAATGAAGAAATACTATACTGGCTCTTTCATTCCTATATATAAAGCTGCATCATGAGGATTTCGGAGCCAGCAGATTGAAAAACAGTACTAAAAGCGAGATCAAAATATCAAAGCGTAGGGACTTCTGTCGAAGGTGAGATGGTGCCGAAGGCCATGTATATTGGTAGCTGCGATTACAAGCTTTATATAGCTAGCCAATTCAGGCCAGCGAGCTTCATCTCTCCTCGACTGAAGCCTCTCACGCTTTGATTCCACGGAAAAGAAACCCATCTTTAATTTCTTCGCAAGATTGGAGAAAGATCAGGTGAAGTAATATTACTTTACCCTTTTTTTCGTATTTTGACGTCTGTTTTGAGTTTTGGATTCTTGCGATATTACTGTACTGTAAGATTTTGTTTAAGAACTAAACCAATCTTCTTGGATCAAAGGATCATGGTAAGTGCTTATATACATGCTAGGGATCGAAAAGACAGGAAGTATATGTGCCGAAAATTAAAAGAAAAAGTAATAAAAAAATAGTACCTAGCAAATGTTTTTCCTCTCCTTTTTGCTAGATCCGGCCACCCTGCGACGTCCACTTCTACATAGGCAACGGAGAAACGCACGGCCCGGTCGCCGGGGGTGTTGATCATTAGCTTGCTAGCTTGAAGGACTGAAGCACATGATTTCTTCTGAGAAGGGTATATTACTTGTCCAGATGAAGGCTGAAGGATGAAGAGCTAATTGAAGATCTTCTGTTCATAAGGTTCACCGCAAGTTTTGTAATTTAACATGTGATTGCAGTACTAATTAGGACTTAAAAATCATTTAAGCCTGCAACTGGTGTTTTTCTATTATCTTTTGCTAAATATTCAAGCCAGTTATTGTTTGGAGATGGCCGCAAAGCCTTTTTCCCCTTAGTTTAATTATGGTCCAGAATAGTATTGAACTTAGGGAAAGGGATCCGGAGATGATCCCTTTCCACCAAATTCATCTAATATGGGATTCAGACCGTTGAAATTTGATCTAACGGCTACAAATAAGGAGATCCTTTAAAAGTTATAGTCGTTGGATCAAAATCTCACGGCCCGGATCCCAGACTAGGTGGATTTGGTGGAAATTGATCCAGAAATGATCCTTTTCCTGAACTTAGGCCATTTCCAATGAAGAGGGGTAAATGTTCAAAAGCCAAAAAATGACATGATTTATTCAAAAATTCATCTCCAACAGATGACTAGGCTATTATTCTATAAAGCCCACTAGGCCATTATTTGGCCAAAGGGACATCGGGTTGGCCAAATGTAGCCTCCCTCTTAGCCATTTTTTGGGGCTCAGCTTCTCAATTGTAATGATTGATTCAAATTCAACGGTTATATTTGAAAACATCCAAAGGTATTTTAACTAAAATAACCAATAAATTTAAAGTATAAACTTCAAACTAATAAATTATTAAGGGGCTAATATAGCCCTTTCGGTTGGAGTTGGTATATGAGTATGGCCTTACACTGTTTATTTTTAAATTTTTTTTTTTTTTGCAAGGCTATAATTCTAAACGGAGCTATATTTAGTCATTTTGGTTGGAGATGGCCTTATAGGAAGCCTTTAAAGAAAGTGATTCCTTTTTTTTTTTTTTTTTTTTTTTTTACAAAAATGGGGATTAGTTATGCTACTACACCGCATCAAACTTTAATGATCCAAACCATCTATTTTTTAAGTTTCACCTCATAGATCATCATTGCAAAATATTAACCATATCGGAAATATTTGACACATCTAATTAAGTTAAAAGAAATTAACGAATACTTTGTTCTCTAAGAAACATTGAAATTTCATCATGATAATTAAATAGGCAAATGATTTCGGATTGACTTGAATTTTTGTAAGGATGATTTATGAATCCAGACTTACAATAGACGATTCATATTGTTGAAATTCGATGTAAAATGAGTCCCACAACTAATCCTCATTTTTAAGAAAATAAGAATCTCTTCTCTTAAAAGTTCTGTGTACTTACATATGTACATATATGTGTACGTATATGTTGTAAAACAATATCTTTTTCTTTTCCAGTGTTGTGTTCCGTACATGTGCGCGCGTGTCTGTGCGCGCGAGCGCGTGTGAGTTATCCCTGAACGCATAGTTTATTGTATAGCATATGATTCAATTAAATGGTGATCCAATTTGATTTGGGTACCAATGATTTCATGATATATACTTTTAGGATTTTCTTTTTCCAGGGTTGGGAGCTTCTCTCTCTATCTAGCACGCTAGGTGGTGGTGGTGTCAAGTGTCAATTCAGACATTCCTTATCAGTTAAGTTTCTGTTTACTTTTTTTTTTTAACTTATAAGCATTTAGCTGATCTTCATTGCAGCCGAAAGTTTTCTCTCTTTAATTATTTCAGTGCGCGGTAATTTTTTTTTAAATAAAAATTAATAGATGGTAAAGAGGTAAATCTAAGCTGGTCACAATGAAGTTTTAACGAGACATTTACTCTGGACTAGTCATACTCTTGTATGTGTTAATAATCATCTTGAATATGTAAAACATTGATCTCCTACATTTAATTCACTTTTTTTTTCCTTTGACTACTATAATACCGCAGCAAAGGGTTTTATGATTTTCTTTTGATATGCACCCCTACTTTGAGACTCGTGACTGTTAGCAACTATTTGTACTTGTTGAGAACTGACGACAACAACTGTTATCTTCTAATAATAAAGTTCTGATACGACTACTTTTTAAGTTGTACAAACTTAAGGAGAGTGTTGTAATTAGTGTGTTTATTTAGAAATATGATTGTGTACACGTAAACTTAAATAGAATCCCAATAGGAGTTGAATATCAAATCATTATAAGTTTTATGTTACTTGTAAGACAATCAGGATTAGTATTAATAAACGTACAAGGTATGGGTTGAACATACAGTTCTCATACCCGAGCTTGTTCTCTTTCTTTGCCATCCCTCTCTCTCACCCACTCTGAAAGTTATTCTCACATGGAACTGAGTTGTTGATTTCTGATCATATGTGTTAATGTGCAGGCAGCAGGAGTTCAACTTCAAAGTGGAAATGAGTTATGTATATGTCCATGATGCACTCTTCGGCATGTTACTTTTCTGTATCCAGTTCACATGTAACGACCCAACATTTTGTTGTTGGGCTAGTCACCCCACCCTTTGAAGTTCAAGGTGAATTGCAAAATCTATAAATTTAAATTTTTTCTGTAGCTGCACTAGCCTCTTGCCACATGGCTATACATGACAATATGTACTTTTACATTTTATTTTATTATTTAAAAAACTGAATTTACATATGTTTAGAAGAATAAAATAAAAATAAAAATAGATATGTTAGTAACTCTACTCCCTCCTATACATGAGGTAGTTTTATTTTGTATTTTTACAATTTTTTTTACAAGGTGTTCATGGTTTCGCATTGGACAAAAAACTGATCGAAAATGTATAAAATTAGAAAGAGAGACTACAAATATTCCTCACCTCCTTCATTTAGTGTTTTCATGACTTCGTTCAGCTTGTATGTGCGTGTCTGTACATACTTGTTAATATCCCGTTAAAAGAAACGGAGTTTTTTTTTTTTAAGGAATGTTGACATGCCGTACCAGCTGGGTGCATGATTGCTTACAAATCGTATACGTGGAACACTGAGCACAAACATTATCACTGCCCATAAGATGAAGCACCATGAAATAGGGGTTGAGGTATCTATCATTTTCCTTTCAAAGTTTGAAGAAATCCTCCGGTCCGACAATCGGACTATGTGTTTGTGCGGCTCTACGAGTCTAAGACACACAAAAAATGACTACCCTAAATAGAATTTTACGGCCCTTTTTAATACCACTCACGTTGACACTCCCCCTCAAGTTGGAGCATAGATATCACACATGCCCAACTTGACAAGTGAGTTACCAAAAGATCTACTACACACGGCATGAGTGAGGATATCCGCAAGTTGTTCTTCCGAGTTCACAAACGGTATCGAAACAATTTTCTTCTCCAGCTTCTCCTTAATAAAATGACGATCAACCTCCACATGCTTTGTTCTATCATGTTATACCGGATTCTCTGCAATCTCCCGTGCGGATTTATTATCACAATACAAACTTGTCGCCTCCTTTGCTTTGAAACCTAGACCATCAAGTAACTTACGTAACCAAAGGACTTCACATATTCCATGTGCCATACCTCTGAATTCGGCCTCAACTGATGATCTTGACACCACGTTTTGCTTCTTGCTCCTCCAAGTAACTAGATTTCCCCCAACAAACGTAAAGTATCCAGAAGTAGAGAGTCTATCAGTTACATCACCTGCCCAATCAGCATCAGTAAATCCTTCAATCCTCAGATGATCGGAAGTTTTATACAAAATTCCTTTTCCTGGAGCAGACTTCAAATAAGCTAAAATCCACATAACAGCTGACATATGATCCACACTTGGCAAGTGCATAAACTGACTTACCACACTTACTGCATAGGCTATATCCGGACGGGTATGAGCTAAATAAATTAGTCTTCCTATTAGTCTCTGATATCTGCCTTTATCCACTGGTTCTTGATCCGGATAAATTCCCAAGTAATGTTTCTCCACAATGGGAGTATCCACGGGTTTACACCCAAGCATCCCTGTTTCCTTCAATAAATCCAAAACATATTTACGTTGAGACAAGAAAATACCTCTAGATGACCCAGCAACTTCCACGCCAAGAAAATATTTCAAATCTCCCAAATTCTTCATCTCGAACTCGGTGGCAAGGTTTTGTTCTAGCTTCATCATCTCTTCTGAATCATCACCTGTTATTATCATGTCATCCACATAAATAATTAAGGCTGTCACTTTACCACTTCCCCGTTTCACAAATAATGTATGATCCGAGTGACTTTGATAATACCCAATCTGCTTCATAACTTGGGTAAATCTACCAAACCACGCATGAGGCGATTGCTTAAGTCCATAGAGTGACTTTCGCAACCTACATACTCCGGTTTTCCCTCCGACATCGTACCCCGGAGGAAAATCCATATATACCTCTTCTTCCAAGTGCCCATGAAGAAAATCATTTTTCACATCAAACTGTTTTAGTGGCCAATTCAAATTTGCAGCTAAAGAAATCAGAACTCGTACTGTATTCATCTTCGCTACTGGAGAAAATGTCTCTTGATAATCAACACCATAAGTTTGAGTATAGCCTTTTGCTACTAACCTTGCTTTATACATGTCTACCGATCCGTCTGCCTTGTATTTGATCGTAAAGACCCATCTACACCCAACTGGTTTATTCCCTTTAGGTAGCTCAGTTACCTCCCATGTATCATTCTTATGCAGTGCCATCATTTCCTCATCCATTGCAGCAGCCCATTTAGGATCCTTCAAGGCCTCATCAACTCGGGTTGGTGCTTGGATTGCTTCCACATTGTTTACCCAGGCTTGACGTTCTGGTGCAAGGTTTGAGCATGACACATAATTAGCTATTGGATACTCCACTTTTCCTTCAGGAGAAAACCTGTCAGGAGGAACACCACGATTTTGCCTTGGCGGCAACTTATATGTACTCATAACATTATCTGGATTAGTTACATGAGCATCAGTAGTACTTACCTCAGGAATATTCAGAGAAGACATATTGGGTAGCATTATTGAGCTTGAGAGAGAGGGGGTTGCGGGTTCGGTAGCTAATGGTTGCTGGAGCGGTGAAACTGGTTCGGCAACTCCCTGCTGACACTCTGCATCACACTCGGCAGCACATTGCCGAGAAGACTCAACTGGTTCAGTGCTACTTGGCTGAATGATACTCACATTCTCGGCAGTGTCTTGCCGAGATTCACTGTCTCCATTTTCGGCAGTGTCTTGCCGAGAGCTTTCACAGCTTGTTTGTCAATAAATACTCCCCATAAGCTACATATTTCCAACCACCCAAGATCACCACTCATATTCTCCCATGGGTGATCGGAAGGTGATGGAGTCGAAGCATAAAAGAACTCGGATTCGGAAAAGGTAACATCCATATTTACATACATATGACGAGTTTCAGGGTGGTAGCACTTATACCCTTTCTGTTGAGGAGCAAATCCCAGAAAAACACATCGGTGAGCACATGGATCGAGCTTACTACGATGAATCTTGTGAATGTGAACATAGGCTACACACCCAAATACACGAGGAGAAAAAGTATTAGTTGACACTACTGGAACAAACTCTGTCAATACTTGGAGAGGTGTACGAAAATCCACAACCCGGGATGGCATACGTTTAATCACATACACGGCATAGGTGACAGCTTCAGGCCAGAACCGTTTAGGTACAGATGCACCAATGAGCAAGGCACGGGCAGTTTCCAGGATATGACGGTTCTTTCTTTCAGCAACCCCATTTTGTTGTGGGGTATGAGGACAAGTAGTCTCATGTAGAATTCCTTGATCCCGAAGAAAGCCGGACAACTCGGAACCAATATACTCACCTCCATTATCAGAGCGGAGAACCTTAATAACAAAGGAATATTGTGTTGCAACCATTTGAGAGAATGATCGAAACACCATACCCACATCACTTTTATTCTTCATCACATAAATCCAAGTCATACGAGTGCAGTCATCAACGAAGGTAACAAACCATTTAATTCCATACAAAGTACTAACAGGAGAGGGACCCCAAATATCAGAGTGCACAAGTTCAAAAGGAAACAATCTTTTATTCATACTAGGAGGAAACGAAACGCGATGACTCTTCGCGAGAATACATACCTCACAATGTAAGTCTGATTCTTTTATTTCATGAAATAAACTAGGCAACATACACCTTAAATAACCAAACGAAGCATGTCCTAACCGACGATGCAATAACCAAACTTCCTGTAAATTATTGGTACGGGATGCTCGAACTGCATTAGCTCTGCCAAGAACGACGTCATCCATATAATATAACCCCTCTCTCTTAGTGCCACGCCCAATTATCTCATTGGCCTGAATATCCTGAAGCAAACAAAACATTGGATACATAAGTACAACACAATCTAATTGCTCAGTAACTTGAGGAATAGATAACAAATTATGAGACAACGAGGGAACAAGTAGGCAGTGATGAAGGGGAAGGGCTAGTGTGAGGTTCACAGTGCCGGCCCCCAAAACTGGTGCTATTGTTCCATTAGCAGTTGCAAAACACTTCCGTGAACTAGTTGTCATACTAGTAAATAAATTCTTATCAAAAGTCATATGATCGGTTGCACCGGAATCCAAAATCTAACCTGTATTCGCCATTGTACTAACATACACGTCTACACAAGAAGAACAACACACGAGGCCTACTTTCAGGCAAATATTCTTACACAGCACTGCAATTGCTTAAGCACAGAAATTGCACTCGGTAACAAAAAAAACTTATTGTTTGACACAACAGCACGGCACGGTTCACAGCAAGGCAGAAGACAGCAGCAGTTGGCACGGCAGTCAGATTTTTCCCTGAATAAAAGGACTTTAAAAACTTTTTTGTTTCTTGTTTTGACCAACAATAGCAGCCAAGACCATGAAGACCACGACCCTTTGTTGCAGACCAAGACAAAAAAAAAATACCTTGCAATGAAAGGACAATGGCACATAAACCAATATGCTGGAACTTGCAGCAATTACACATGTCACTTGTTTCACACAATAACTTAGCAACAACACTGATTACACCGCTAGGCTTATTACAGCAGCAGCGACACACGATTCTGAATGTAGCAGTCCACACACCACAGCAAGATCACACACGGTGCAGCTTGACTTATTGCTGCAAGAAGACGCAGAAATATGTTGAGGCCACGCACAGCAGAACAACACACCCACGGGGATACTTCGACACAGCAAGACTCCTACTCACACATGACAGTATCACACACACAGGCAGCCTGACGTTCTGCAAGGGGAATTGCAGAAAAAACAGTCGGCGGTGCACAGCAGCGGAAGAAAATTATTCTGGGGTTACGACAACCTAGGCTCTGATGCCAAATAGAATTTTACGGCCTTTTTTAATACCACTCCCGTTAACACCCTATTCTCTGTGAAGAAGTGAAGGTAAAAGAGTCTCACATCGGTGAAAAGAGAAACCTTGTAACGACTTATAAGAGGTTGAGCTACTCTTTATATTGCTAATTAATTTTATGGTGGAACTTCAACTTTCTTAACCCTCATTATTTGTTATGCTATATAAGTTGCAAACCTTGATTCACTCTTTGGTCCTACCTCCCTCTCACATGCCCTAGTCCGGCTTCTCCACACGAGACCCTCTCCAAAGTTTGGGTATCATATACATGAATGGCCGGCTGATGACTAGATCCCAAGATTAATATACAGAAACTCCTGTAGAGCCAAAAAGGATGTGATTTATCTTTGACAGATATAGGAAATTAAGCAAGTGATTGGTTTATAAATTAGCGCCATTAATTTACGATTCGATATTTTTATCTTTTTTATATGGGACCTTTAATGAAAATAATTTTTTCTAACTTTTTATTAAAAAAAAAACTATCTAATAACTTTATTTAATGAAAATGACTTAAACTTTAATGAGAGGAACTTAAATTTTAATAAAAAACACAAAAGTTTAATAAAAAATAAAATAAATTAAAAAGTAATAAAAATTTGAAGTGCGGGGTCTAGCGAGACCATCGCGGGAGATTTTTCAGTGTAACCGGAACACGGGATGGTACACCATGTGTCACTATATAAATGGTGGGATATGTGTGCTAACAAGTTAATAACTTGAAAAATAAAATTTCCAACCACTTGTATAAAAACACGTGGTGTACCATCTATGTTTCGATCACAATGAAAAATTTCCCGTCCATCACACACTATCTCCTCTTCCTCACTATTTTTTAAACTGAACGCTGTCTATTTCTGAAACTGAACACTGGTACTACACTACTTAAATTGAATACTAACTATTTCTAAGAATTTAACACAAATACTATCACTATTTCTTAAACTGAATACTGGTATTATCACTTTTCTTAAACTGACTATTTCTGAAACTGAACACAGGTACTACACTATTTCATAAACTGAATATTTCTAGAAATAAACATGAGTACTATTTTTCAAACTGAACACGGGTTGGCTTGCGCTTTACATACGCTTTTGATTGGGTTTTTTTTCTTACTTTTGAAAAAAAAATTCATTAGTTTTTCTTTTCATACTTTTTAAATAAATGTTTAACAAGGAAATTGTCACGATGACTTTTATTTCCTCGCAATTTCTTAGACCAACTTATGGGTCAAAATTGTCTCACTATTCACAAGAACTTGATAATTTCTTCATTGAAAATTTCATCGCGAATCATTTGTTGTAAATATACTCTACAAGTTAAATTATGTGATTAGGTCTAATTAATATACGACCAATATTAAAAAAGAAAACAAGAGTCTAACATCTCTTTCCTTTTCTTTCGACTGACCATGAGATCTATCATGAGGTTACGAAGGTGTCGGACGAAATTGTGATTGTACTTTCTTTTTTTTTCCAATGGAAAAATGAATCCTGTAAATTTCTAGTGAGATTCTAATGTGTGGTTAGGCCAATGTTCCAAACTTTAAACAACATCTTTAATTTTGAAGAATGATCAATTCATTAGCATATATGCCAGTTTCTCGCACTTTATGTATTACTTTACGTAATCACAGGTAAACTCTTTACAAATTAAAAGCAAACTTCGCGGTAATGTATAGGTAATTTCCTTATATTGTGAAAGAAAAAAAAACCTAACATTCTCCGAGTACATGGAGAACATTGGCCTAGCTTCATGGCTATAAATATGGAGGTTATCTAAGGTCTTGAAGTCATAATTAACACATTGAATGGAGAAAAAAAGAAGATATAAAAGATGTTGAGGGATTCATGTCGCATGAGAGATGGCACGAGCTGCGCTCTAGCTAGCAGAATGTCCCATCCTCTTGCGACATGGAACCCTTTATTTCTTTGTGCAAATGTAGTAATTTCTTTATTCTATTGAAGAAAAATGCAGCATTCTCCAAATCCATTGAGAGGAAGGAAGAGAGGGAGAGAGGTATCTCTAAAGAAGTGATGAATTAAGATAGGTTGGTGGATTTATGTTTGCAGGAGAGATGGCACTAATTGTTCTACATCTATTAGCAATTGTTGTCATCTATCTTGTAACACCCGCCCCCTAATTATAAAGATATATGTATGTAAATATCCCAAAACATTTTAATTATATCAATTTTGTCCCATTTTATCTACCCAATCTGAAAATGGATTCATTTCTTTCTCACTCTGCCACGTGGCAGCATCCCCCTCACTTCTCTCTCTGTCCCCCCCCCCCGTGACTCCCTTCTTCTTCCTTCTTCTTTTCTTTTCTGTTATTTTTCTTTTCTTTCTTCTATCTCTCTCTCGGCTCTATCTCATATCTCCCTCATCTCTCTTCTCTGCACCCCAGCACAGCAAGCACGCACGCACCCATATCCCCTGCGCGAGGAAGACATCATCACCATCTCGTCCTGCTCTCTCTCTCCCTCTCGTTCCCGCGACCCCAGAAAACCTGAAAAGGAGCTCCGGTGAGATTTCTCGTCCCTTCGATTTGGGTAAGCTTTGGGACACTTGAAATCTTCTCATTTTCGTCCTTATGGCCTAAATATTACCTGAGATATGTTTGTGGATCGAGGATATAACATAGAAGTAACTCGGGAAAATGTTTTCTAGATTTTCCGGCGAGCACCGCCACTTTCGAGGCAATTTCCGGCCAAAATACGGCCAGTTGGCCGGCGTGTAAGGTATCAATCTCTTCGTCTCGCTGAGTACTGAAACTTTCCATTTTGTTTCACCCAATTTCGTTGAGTATTGAAGAAGTTATACTCATTTGAATCTTACCCAGTTTCCGGCGACCTCCGAGGTTTTCGAGGAATTTTCCGGCCAAACCACGGCGAGTTAGACGTCGTGTGAGGTACCATTATCTTCTTCTCTTCAAGGGCTACAACTTTCGTTTTTGTCTCGCTTAATTTCGTCAAGTAATGATAAAGTTATGGCCGTTTAAAGTGGAGTGGTTTTCCGGCCGATTTTCTGGCTTTCTCTCCCATTGGGTCCGGCGACCCACCAAAACCCAAGCCCTTTGGGCTTTCTCTGCCGAGCCCAACCCCTTTGGTTGTGAGGCCTTTGGGCCTTTGTGTGTGTGTGTGTGTTGTGAGGGCTTGCCTTGTGCAGCCCGTGTGTGTGTATGTATATTTAGTGTGTGTGTGTGTGTGTGAGTGTGTGTGTGTGTGTTGTGTGTGGGTTTGGGCCTAAGCCCAAACCACCCATTTTCACCCTAACCTTTTTAAACCAAAAACCTTAGGACCCTAAACCCAAAACCCAATAAATCTTAATCCTAGTTAACCTAAACCTAAACCCTAATCCGGATTTCAAGCCTAAAACCCGTTAGACCTAATTTGACCGTTGACCCCCGGTCAACGTTGACTTTAGGGTTGACTTTTCGGGTTTTCGTCTGGGACCCTTCTTAGGGTAATTCGACGTCCTGAATTCGTTTCCGACGTCCGTTTTCCCAAATTCAATTTCTATAATAGAGTTTTATTAATTGGACCATTTATGTGCTTACGGGCAATTATCTGTGGCGTTCCTTCTTCGATAGGTTGCGTGGCTCTTCGGCGGCGAAATACTGTGAGTGGACCCCTTCTAAAATGCATGTTTTATAGTAGAAATGCATACATGAAAAGCATGATTTGATGATTACGTTTTATGAAACGTTTTGTGAGATAACATGCTTACTGAGGCTACTTTGAATTATTACTATTTTTCCTATAACCCGTGTTCTTATAGAATATCTGATGGATGACGATATGATATTTAGAACATGTTTCGAACACCTCTTTATAGTATAGATGATGGATGACTTTATACTATGAAGTTGTTTTTCAATATATATATGTTCAATGGTTTTGTACTTACCTAGTGGTCCTTTCCGCTACGGGACGTATGGATAGATTCCGGTCCGTCCCGGGCGACGGTTTGGTGTTGGCATAGGGCCTGGAGTGTGTTTCCTCTGGCTATTTAGCACAGGGACGGGGAGCCGGCATGGGGCCTGAAGTGTATTTTCCTCTGACTGTCTGCTCAGAGACGGGGAGCCGGCATGGGGCCTGGGGGTTATCGGACAATTCACTAGTGATGATTATATATGAGTTATGATTTGAGACATTGCACGATATGATAGGTTTCGGAAAACCTATGTTTATCATGATATATATGTCTTTTCATAAAACCTGGGGGTTAGTATGTTGATAACTGTTTTATTATATTTATATCAAACTGGTCCACTCATGTTTGTTTTGCGCCCCCTTCAGGATTTAGAATCGAGGCGTACAATCCCGACGTTAAGGCACTTCCACTTCGGTATCTTCGAGTCCTCTCGGTGTAGGACTCATTCCTTTGTTCATCTAATTTTATATTATTTCCTTTAGTGTTCTAGATTAGATGTGTGCTCTGAACACGTTCCTTAAATGCATATTCCTTATTCTTTTACATTTATAAGTTTTAGCTATCCTTTATTTTCAGCAATTGCACTCAATAAATGGCTTTCGTCACCCTCGGGTGTCGGCCAGCACGTGACCATCCCGATGTCCCGAGGATATCGGGATCGGGGCGTGTCATATCTTGTGACCAAAAGCTCTACACGACTTCTACGACTTTGATCTTTCTCTACAACATTTGTGGTTTTTTTTTTCCCACAACATGATCTTTATCTTATGGTTGTAGATTAATTATCTGAATAATATATTATCAATTACTTAAGCTTGACTTTATCAAGATTTGATTGTTTTAGCTAGGCATCTACTGCAGACACCTTATATTGTTAATTAAAATAGGCATATCGTGATTATGATAATCTGATGATCTAACCACACTAAAACGTGGATTAAAAAAGATCGTTCTATTTGGAACCGTAAATAAAATAAATTCGTATAATTAGATGATGGAATTGCATGATGATCTCATATATATTGCAGTACTTGGACTAATTAAGTTTCGTCAATCATTCAGACTACATCAAGAGATTAGGACAGTAACTTTGATATATATATTTATAAAGGGATACTTTGGATGCGGTTCCTAATCCTTAACATTCTTTGATTAAAACCTTAATAGTATTCAAAGTTTGATCAAAGTCCCTTGACTTTGTACACCTCATTATATTACTATTAATATTTTTATTTTTATAGTTTTGACATTAATTGTTTAATATTTTATGAGATTTATAATCCTATAAATTTAAAATCCCTCATTATAATATTATTAGAAACGGTTACAATAAAAAAAAATCAAACATTTTGATTGAATAAATGGATAAAAACTATGTCAAAATAAGAAATAATAAATGGCAAAAGAATGTATCCATAGTGTTAAAAAAATTGGTACATTTTACAAAAAATTTGGTACATTTTACATATAACAAAGTGGTACATTAATAAAGGAGAATGGGTACATTATAAATAAATTAGGGTACAAATAAAAGATTAAAAAATTATGAGTACAAATGAATTTTTTTAAAATATAGGCGCTAAAATAAATTAATACATGGGTACAAAATAAAACTAAAAAGAAAATACTACAAATTAAAAAAAAATGTTGCAAATTAAAAGTGGGTACAAACTAAAAATATAAATATATGATACAAAGTTTAGGCATAAAACATAAATATACCATATGTAATTTTTCTATCATTGATTAAATATACAATATCACGTGACGGTATACACAGGGGTACAAACACAAATAGACCTTTAAAAAATATGGGCACAAAAAAAAAAACTAATATATGGGTACAAATTAAAAAATGAAAAGAAAATTGGTACAAATTAAAAAATATTTGCAAATTAAAAATAGGCACAAACTAAAAATAAAAATATATGATAAAAAATTTAGCCATAAATATAAATATACTAATTGTAACATTTTTAACACTAAAGGAATATATGGGTACATATAATTAGCATGGGTACATTTAGCAAAATAAAAAGTACAAATAAAAAAAATATATGGGTACAAATACAAATAAACTTTAAAAAATATGGGCACAAAAAGAAATTAATATATGGGTACAAATTAAAATTGAAAAGAAAATTGGTACAAATTAAAAAAAAAATTACAAATTAAAAATAGGTACAAACTAAAACTAAAAATATATGATAAAAAATTTAGTCATAAATATAAATATACTAATTGTAACATTTTTAACATTAAATGAATATATTTAGAAATAAAAAAAATATTTTATTATTAAAATAATTAATGATGTAATTAATACCCAAGGACCTTGATCAAAAATTGAAAAGGAATATGATTTTAATCAATGGAGTAGCAAAAAGAAGGATGAGAATCTAATTTCTCCATTTATAAATAAAGTTGTACTAAATATATGTGTTATATATTCTGTGTCCCTTATCCATGACCATGAGGCTTTAATATTTTTTGTGAGAGCGAAATTTGAAGTTTATATGTTTTTACCTTATGATCCCATAGCTAGCTAGCTAATATAATTTGTGAATTATAGTATTTACAGAACTAGTACCCACTTTATTAAAAGAAACATTACTGGCTCTTTCATGCCTCTATATAATGCTGCATCATAAGCATTTCGGAGAAGAGATCTAGCCAGCGGATCGAAAAACAGTACTAAAAGCGAGATCGGAATATCAAAGCGTAGGGACTTCGGTCGTAGGTGAGATGCAGCCGAATGCCTTGTACATTGGGTTGCTTCGGTTTCAAGCTGTATATATATAGCTAGCCAATTCGTGGCACTGAGCTTCATCTGTCCTCGACTGAAGCCTCTCAAGCTTTGTTTCCACAGAAAAGAAACCCATCTTTAATTTCTTTGCAAGCTTGGAGAATGATCCGGTGTAGTATTATTTTACCCTTTTTTTAGCTGTATTTTGTTGTCTGTTTTGAGTTGTGGCTTCATACGTATATTATTGTACTATAAGATTTTGTTTCAGAACTAAACCTATTTTCTTGGATCAATGGATCATGGTAAATGCTTATACACATGTGCTAGGGATCGAAAGACAGAAAGTATGTGTCTGTAAAATGTGCCGAAAAATACAAGAAAAAGGAAAAAAGAAAAAAGAAAAAAAAAAGAGAGTACCTAGCAAATGTTTTTCCAAGATCCAGAAGTAATGCACATTTGTTTTCCCTCTCCTACCTAGATCCGGCCACCTACGACGTCTACTTCTACATAGGCAACGGAGAAACGCATGGCCTGGTCGGCAGGGGTGTTGATCATTAGCTAGCTAGTGAAGGACTCGAACACATGATTTCTTCTGAGAAGGGTATATTTGTCAAGATGAAGGCTGAAGGATGAAGAGCTAATTGGAGATCTTCTGTTCACAAGGTTCACCGCAAGTTTAGTCATTTTACATGTCATTGCAATATTAATTAGAACATAGTAATCATCGTAAGCCTGCAACTGGTGTTTTTATCTTGTGCTAAATATTCAAGCCAGCTATGTTTGGAGATAGCAACAAATTAGCCTATTTTCTCTTAGTTTAATTGATTTGACTTTAATTTTACTGGCCCAGAATAATATTTAACTTATATATATGTGTGTGTATGTATATATTGTTAAACAATTATCTTTTCTTTCCAATGCTGTGCTCCATATATTCAATCAACTAATGATCCCTGAAGGCATAATTTCTTGCATAGCAAATGATTCAATTAAATAACGATCATTTAATTGATCCAATGTGGGGTATAAATGATTTCATGATATATGCTTTTAGGAGTTTCTTTTTCTAGGGTTGGGAGATTCTCCCTCTGTAGAGCACTTTAAGGCCTCATTTAGCACGTTGTATAAAATATTGGATATGACTAATAGGACAAAGCCAATTGTTTGATGCATTTTCGTATTAAATAGCCGACTGACTAATTATTCAGACTCACTTATTTTATCCGGTCTACACCTGCTAACTAATACACTCCAAAATGAAGGATAATTAGTCGGCTTCATCTCTCTCTTCGTTCCTCGTTCTTCTTCCTCCAACCAATGTGTTTCCTTCTACCCAACCAACCATGGCAGCAATCGGAGTGATTCTGGAAGTCATTCCAAAGCCAATCGTCGCAGACCCTAGTCTCCTATTCCTCTATATTTTTCATTCAGATCTTCGCGAGCCAATATTATCCAGAATGTTTGGGGAGACTTCAAAGAGATTACCTAGTGCAGAGCAATCCTTCTCTTTCCTTCCATATTCTCACCTTTTGTCTATTCTTTTTTTTTTTTCTAATTTCTACAACAGAATAAAAACCAGAAGCAAAAAAGAAGGCCATGCCTTGCCTGTGCAATTTTTTATTTATTTTAAATTTCGTTCAAATTTGTTTGAAAGTTCAAAATCCTTGTTCAATCTATTTTCAATTAGTGGCAAGAGGGTAAGATTTGTATGGGAGGATGGGATTTGATGCGTAGTGAGGAAGATGGTGAAGAAATGAAGTAGAGAAATCTGGATTCTTTTTTTTTTTTCTTTTTATTCTGTTTTTCCTAATTTTTTTTTCATTTTAACATCAATTATTAAGTTAAAATTATTATAGTCTGACATATTATCCGATGTATAAATTAATCTGACACTGCATCAAACGTTTGATTATTAGTCAGTACTATCTGATGCATAGATTAGTCAGTCTGACTAAAATAGTTAATACAGTTCGACGTACCAAATGATGCCTAAAAGGTGGTGGTGGTGGTTTCAACTGTCAATTCATACATTTCCAATCAGTTAAGTTTATCAGTTTATGTTTACTGTTTTTTAATTTATAAGCATTTAGCTGATCTTCATTGCAGCTGAAAGTATTCTCTTTCTCATTACAGTTGCACGATAGAGTTTTTCTTTAGATTAAAAGATGGCAAAGAGGTAAATCTGGCTGGTCATGATGAGGTTTTGACGAGGCATTTACTTTGGGTTGATTATACCCTTGTGTGTGTTAATGATCATCATAAAGATGTGAAGCACTAACATCTTGCATTAGGAAAAACATCGGATAATACTAATAATACGGAGTACGGTGTTTGGTGTCCAATTGTATTAAATAGCCACCGGATTAAACAATCCGGTCCCACCCACTTTATACGGTAAAAACCCACTTGTTTATCCTCTCCAAAACCACGGGACAATTTAGTCGGGTCCTTCCTCTCCAGACGCAGCCGTGTCTCTGCTCCAGCATAGCCGTCCTTCTCGACGGTGATGATGTTGCCTACCACCTGGTCCTTAGCCTCCGTGACTATGACAATCGGAATGGCGTCGCTGTGCTTGGTAGCCAGCACCTGAGCGATGCAGAGCCCACTTATTCCACCACCCACCACCACGCAGTCAACAGAGGTGAACATCTTCTTCTTCGTTTCCCCTCCCTTTGTTCTTCCCGCTCTTTCCCACAAATCCCAAAACCCAATTCCTTTGCCGGCGAACCTGCAAAGCAGAAACTAAAAAAAAAAACGATGGAATTTGAAGAAGAAGAAGAATACGGGGAAGAAAGAGATCGAAGGATTGGGAAAAAAAATAAAAAAAGATAAGGATTGGGAAAAAAGAGAAGGATTGGTGTTCTTCCCGTTTCTTCTTCCTCCTCAATTCTTCCAGCGAACCCAGTCATCCTCAGTACTTTTGCTGGGCTACTTTGTAGCTAAAAAAAAATAAAAAAGAGAAGGATTGGGAAAAAAACGATGAGAATTTGAAAGGTGGGTTTTGCTAGGTTTCTTGTTGCTGCCTTTGTGGTGGGGTTTCATTCAGGGAGCAGACGGGGAAGAAGAAGAAAGGATAGAGAGGGAGGGATTTTGGGGGGTTTGCGGCAGAGAGATCTGGGAACAAAAGAGAGGATTTCCGTTTTTTTTTTTAATTTTATTTTAAGTTTGATTCCTCCGGTATAATACCAAACACAGTATAAATAATACGGTTATTAGTCCGATACTGCACCAAACGCCCGACTAATTTAGTCAGTACTATCCGGTGGCTATTTATCCTATCCGACAGAAATAGTCAGTACAATCCGAGCTGCCAAACGAAGCCTTAGTCTACTAGATTACCTACCGTAGCAAAGGTTTTTGTGAGATTTTTCTTTTGATATGTGCCCCCTCTACTATGAGACTCATGTTAGCAACTATTTGTACATGTCGAGAACTTATGACAACAACCTCCATCTCCTAATCATGAAGACCTGATGCAACTACTTGTTATGTTGTACACGATAGAATATTGTAATTAGTGTGTTTATTTAGGAATGTGATTGTGTAAACTTAAACAAGAATCCCAATAGGATTTGGAGATCGAATCCTCATAGACCTAGTGTTACTTATTAGGCAAGAAGATATGGCCAAAAAAGGTGATAGCCCTGTAGATTCGTTCCCATGGTTCGATCCTTCCCAGTAAAACACGGCGTGTTCGAATTCTGATTGCTTTTACGCGAGAAAGGGGGACCACCCTTCTTTCCGCCCCTCTCCCTTTTTATCAACTTTTGTGGATCGCTCATAAATAAACATACAAGGTCAAGAGATAAACATACAATTCTCATACATCTCAATCATTCTCTCTCTCTCTCTCACCACTATCAACTTTTGTGGATTGCTCATAAATAAACATACAAGGTCAAGAGATAAACATACAATTCTCATACATCTCAATCATTCTTTCTCTCTCTCTCACCACTTTCAAAGTTAGCTTTACAACAACTAACTTTTTTTTTCCTTAATGAGCTTTGATCAAGAGATAAATATTTTTACACTTCTTTTATAACGTATATGGGTTCTGGAATCTAAATAGGGAAAATTTATAAGGAAAAAAAATATAAGAACCGGAAGAGAAATATCATGATAAAGATTTAAGCAATGCAATCGATATTAGCACATCCTGGAATTATAAAGTAATTTCATTATGATATAATTATTCATTTTTCTGGGCTAAGAGGATCGGCAAGAACGAAAAAATGGAGCAAATAGCTCATAATTAACTACATCATTTGCTTCCACGATTGATGATTCTGTTATTGAAGTGAATTTAACTTACAAAGTTTTTTTGGCCTTTTATGAAAGTGTTGATCGGAAAAAGTTTATATGGTTTTCTTTTATTAATTATGTGGAGGACCATAGGCAGCAAAATATGGCATACAGGAAAAAACAGAGAGGAAGAAAGTGGGTTGTGGTCTTATAATTTTAGCATAATATTATTTTGAATTTTTATCACAAATAGTCTCTGAAATTTATCTAGTTCATCAAGATGGTCCCTGAATTTGAAAATGGGTAATGCTAGAGAGACTAAATTTGGATACTAAATTTGCAAACTAAATGATGTGTCACCAATAGGAATAAGCACGTTTATCAATGTTTAAGTAATAAACCAATTATCAATTTACATATCCTTTAGTTTTCAAAACTTTGTCTTCAAATTTATTGTCCCTAACATTACCCTTTGAAAATCAATCAATGTGGTCCCTGAAAATGGACGGTGTAAATCAACGTCGTCTTTTTGTTTAAATTCCGGTAAAAATTCTGTTAGTATGCTAACATGGCACATTGTAGGCCCCATACTCCAATACATGATGCCATGTGAATTAGAAAAAGTTTATTTTTAATTAAAAAAAAAGGAATGTGTTTAAAAATAAAAAAATAAAAAAATTCTCAAAAAAAAATATAAATAAATAAATAAACAACAAAGAAAAATAAAAAAAAGAAAAAATAAACTAATTGTCGTCGTCGTCTTCGTCTTCGCACCCAGCCAAACTCATATTCTGTTTCCTTGACTTCAGCCGGCAGTTTTTGGTACCAATCAGTGATTTGCTGCTTTACTTCGTCACCTCCATAACCTTTCCAAAAACTATATTCCTTCGACTAACATAGAAGACACAACTACAAAAACAATCTTCTTCTCCAAACACTACGACCACGACTACCCTTCTCCGATCGCACCACCATCCAGAGCAAATCCATGGTCGACCGCGGAGGGGATGCGGCACCAACAATCAAATCAGCCAATAAAATCAGCGAAGTTGAGAGAAGAAGAAGAAGAAAAGCAGCGGCTCCGCCGCCCGAGAAGCCGGAGCTGCATGATTGCTGCGGCAATGGATGCCTCCGGTGTGTGTGGAATGTGTATTCTGATAGGATCATACATGGAATAAGGAGGAAATGCAGGGAATTAACATAAAGTAAAGGGACAATTGCAGGAAATTAACATAGAGAGAAAGGGGGATCGCAGGAAATTAAAGAGTAAGGGAAAGAGGCAACTATGTTCATTCATTCATCCACCCCTTTGCGACGGTGGAGAGATTGAAATTCATGTGCTCTAGCTTTTCGGCGACTCTTGACGACCCCAGCGAGAAAGGATGGAGTCGAGTTTTCTCTTTTTCGTTTTTTATTTTTTTTTGTATATAAAAACTTAGTTTTAATCCACATGTCATAAAAATATTGGATAGTGGGGGCTCACAATGTGCCACGTTAGCACACTAACATAATTTTTAACGGAATTCAAACGGAATGACGACATTGATTTGCACTACTCATTTTCAGAGACGACATTGATCGATTTTTAAATTCAGGAACCATCTTGATGGATTAGGTCAATTTCAGAGACTATTCATGATAAAAACCTTTTTATTTTCTAAGCACATATTTTATTTCAACCCAAAAGACAGAGGAGACACGTGCCCCTTGGTCCTCTATTAGCTTAGTCATTGGTAATGTATCATAATGCATCTGTCACGATGACGAGAGATATAGATACAAACTGATATATTCTTGACTACACAACACATGATACAGTTAAAAATATATATATCACCGGCTAAACATCAAATTTCTCTCGAACAAAAACAATAGAACATATGCAATTGACGTGAATTGTATGGAAAACAACTGTGGGATGTGGGGCCACTATTTGATTCAATACATGTGTGTAAATTGCCCTTCATTCATAGACCATATAAACATGTAAAGTGTTTTGGTGCAATCATTTTACATGAGTCCACAACTTTGTGTTTTACTAGTTGCAACAAATTACCCTAATGTTGATGTCAAGTCCCTTTCAACATTTACCACCATGCACTAGTGTTCTTAATTCCTTTCCATCAATGAGAGAGAACCAAATGTTAACAAGAAAAGAGAAATACAAGTGTTTTTTGGTCTAATTATTTTTTCTTTTCTTTTTAGAGTTAATATTTTTTCAGAGGCAATAAGGTTAGCCGACGGTGAGAGTGGATGTAGAGTGATGGGTAAGAGTATGCTAGATCTAGAATTCAGGACCCTGCAATATAACCAAAATTAAAATTTCTTAGAGGCAACAAACTAGTTTAAAATCTTTTGGTGGACGCCAGTAGGGATGACCAATGGGTACCTGTTTAACTAAGTGGACATTCATTTAAGTGTGAAATATGTGCTAATTGTGGTGGCGAATGGTAGTTTTTGTGCTTGTGATAATGAAATATTTAATGCATCACTGGAGGGATCACACCACACGACTTGAAGAGTTATGTTTATAAATAAGTACTTACAAAATTATAAAAGTTTAGGTAAAAATAAAAAGAAAGATTTTCTCCCCTGGGGTGGGTGTAAATTCTTAGGTGTAATCGAGCTTATCTCTCTCATGTGAGATTTTTGGGTGTAATTGGATGCAAGGCCGCCATGTGAAATGAGATCCGAAATATAGGAAAGGGAATACTCTTTAAAAAAATAAATAAAAATATACATAGAGAGAGAGAGAGAGAGAGAGAGAGAGAGAGAGAGAGAGAGAGAGAGAGAGAGAGAGAGAGAGAGAGAGAGAGAGAGAGAGAGAGAGAGAGAGAGAGAGAGAGAGAGAGGGGAATATATGTTAGAATCTCCATCTCCACGCGTGGGGAAGGTATGGATGGCTCCAAAGCCGATAGGGTCATGGGCTTCAAGGCATTGGCATAACCCAATGAAATATATCCAATAATCCAAATGATGGCAGTCAAGGAAAAAGAAACCCTAAATATAATATGAGGTGCAAAACAAGTTCGAAAATCTGCAATATTATTACATAGATGTTGATCACTCATATATTTCATGCATTTATACCATCCATTTCTAAAGTCTTTGTGATGTTTTTGTGTTAAAATTGAGGCATTTTACCTTACCTTGTGTTAATGTGCAGTTAATTTTGTTTTATGATCAATTTCAAGCAACATGGAGAAAAGGAAATAGAAAAAAATGATAGCTGAAAAGTGGAGTGGGAGACACGGCAAGGAGGGCAGTGCACTGAGACAGAAAGAAAAGAAAAAGCAGTGAAAGAATAAAGAAGATAAGAGGAAGAAGTGCGGGACTGACGGGAAAAGCAAAAAGAATATAGGAGGAACGGAGAGCAGAGAAGAGTTGGAAGACTAAGAGTGCGGGACAACAGAAAAGAAAAGAATAAAAAACTGAGCAGAAAGAAAAAAATAAACAGAAAATAAAGAAGTGGGGGGACTGACAGACTGCAAAGAGGAAGTCAGGGGCAGACGGAACGGAGGAGCAGAATAAAAGAAACAAAGGGAGAGACTGACGAAGAGATATAGAGAAGATAGGAGTGCAGCAAGGCAGAGACGAGCAGAAAAACAGAAGAGGAAATAGAGTGAGCGGAGAAGCACAGAAGCAGAGGCGCAGCAGAGAAAGGAAAATGGACGCAGAAGGAGAGGGCAGCAGGCAGAGGAAAAGAAGTCAGGAGCAGAGGAGGAACCAAAAACGGGTGTTTTCTTTCTTTGTTATTTTGTTTTATGGATAATTTCTTATGTATGAACATAATTATGTGTAACTAATTTATTTTGCTAGAGTGAGGCCATGAGCCGCAACATGAATACGTAGATTTATTTTTCAATTGCTTAAGTGTTGTTACATGCTTGCTTTGATATTTTCAATCACTGAATTAAACTATCTATGTACCTTGATGCTTGATCACCATTAGGATGCTTAGAAAAGTTATCGGATGCAATTTTGAACGAATGTCACGTTAAAATTGGTTGTGCTTCTTGTGATTGAGGATTGTACTCTCCTAAGGTAAATATCATGCTCTTAGGGATTACATGGTTTAACAAAAGGATTTTCACTAAGATTAATGAATCACTCATGTTTATATTTAATCCAAATGTCATGGATAAGTTGCATGTAGTGGTATGCGTTTTAGCTTGAATGTCACAAGTAAAACATACACAAGGAAAATCCAACCTTCAAAGCATGTGTGTTTTCAATTATTTAAGCAATTGGAATAGCTACGTAGGAGTGTTGTTGGTAAAGGTTGAACTCTAGCATATTGCCAATCTATTTTTCTTCAATCATTTATTTTATCTTGAATTTCCTTATTTACTTGTTTTGTTTAAGTTGAATCATTATTCCTATAAACCAATTCGCATTTTAGATATTTGTTTAAGTCACATCCAGTAATATTTAGTTTCGTCAAATTAGTGTAATTCTTAGAGTTAAATAAGTTAAATACACAAAAACTCGTAAATTGTTTATATCAGTCCCTGAGGAGATCGACCTTGCTTGAGCCATTCTATACTACAAACACTTGTTCTCTTGCAAGAATTTTCTATGGTTTAACCCTTTGTTTTACAAGTGGTAAAATCGCTATCAAGAAATTGGTGCCGTTGCCGGGGACTGTGCCAACAGTTCCCGAGTTTTTGTGTTTATTTCTCTTATGCTTATGTTTATGTCTTATTTTTATTAATTATTAAATTTAAAAAATAAAAAAAAAATTTAAAGAATCCTTTTTTATTAAGCTCATTGATGGTGAATTTAACTTTGGTACCGTAATATTGCTGTATATTTGCGTTAGAAATCTGTTTATGTATTCCTTTCACAAATTTCTGTTTTAAATCACGTATTATTAATTTTAAAAAAAATTATTATTTAAAATTTTTTAAAAAATTAAATATAAAATAAAAAAAAAGTAAAAAAAAAAAAACAGCAATTAATTTAGTTGAGTTTTGATCTTTGATTAAGTGTAGTGGATGTGTGGTGTGAGATTTTTGTCTTCGTCTAATTAACTAGTGGTTGCCAATTTGCATAAATTGTGTTTTTTAATTCATCTAGGTTTACTTACTTTCTTTTTCTTTTTGTTGTTTAGTTAAATTCTGTTAAGTTTTATTTTATTTTACTTTTATTTTTTGTGGCTTAATATTTCTGTTGTTTGTTCAGGTGTAGTATATGGTAATTGGAACAAGGTCCAAGAATCAAGTGTTTATTCCTTACGACCCTGAACCAGAGAGAAGTGCAAGGAAGTTAGCTCGAGAAAAATATTTAGCACAAAATTCCAACCTTGGTAATACTTTTCTTAAGGATTTGTTCCGTGATCCTGAGAGCAGCACATCTATTTTCCAACCTTTGACACCAGTTGCACACATGGCCCTAGCCTTACCTGCAGCAGGTCAACCTTTAAGGAATTCATTGGCGGCGAGAATCAATGCAATGCCGAGGTGCATTATATATCCAGATGTCGAAGATGGGACATCCTTTGAAATCAAACCTCACATCCTCAACATATTGCCATCCTTTCATGGGTTGCCAAACAGTGATCCCAACATGCATTTGGTTGATTTTATTGAGGCATGTGACAACACCATAATCAGAGGTTTCTCTTCTGAAGCTATCAAGTTACGTTTGTTCCCATTCTCTTTGAAGGACAAAGCCAAGGCGTGGCTGCATTCTCTGCCTGCCAATAGCATTACAACATGGACAGAATTGCAAGAAAGATTTCTCAATAAGTTTTTTCCTTCTTCCAAGACGCTTGCACTCAAGAAAGAGATATTGGCTTTCGCTCAAAAGCCAAACGAGTCTTTCCATGAAGCTTGGGAACGGTATAATGAGATGTACACAAAATGTCCTCATGCTGGGTTTGATTCTAACCTTCAAATGAACATATTTTATGATGGTCTCAATGCCACCACCAAGAGTCACGTGAATGCATCTGCTGGAGGGTCATTAATGTCAAAATCAGCAAGGGAAGCATTTGAGTTATTTGATATGATGGCTTCTGAATCCCAACAATGGACAGAAGAACAAACACAAAAGAGGGGAGTTTTTGAGATTTCTCAGAGTTCTCCTAATGTTTCTGCTCAAATTGCTAAAATGGAAAAGAATTTTAATGCCAAATTTGCTGCCTTAATGCAGGTCTCTTCCATGCCCAATGCCCAAGAAGCGTGCATCATTTGTAGTGAGACAACTCATGACATCACTCAATGCCCCAACAAGGATAGCTACCCTGAGCTTGTGCAAGAGCATGTGAATATGGTGAATAATTTCATTAGACCCAGAAGTGACCCTTATTCCAATACATATAATCCTGGGTGGAAGAACCATCCCAATCTCAGTTGGGGTGGCAACCAACAGCCACGTCAATACCAACAGTCTTACCAATCAACTAGTGAGACTAAGAAATCATCTCTTGAAGACCAAATGTCACAGCTAGCTCAACATATGTCTGCTCTCTCTAATAGCACCAACAGTTTTGTCCAATCCACACAAACTAGCATTCAGAATCTCACGGCATCAGTGGGGAATTTGGAGACTCAAGTTGGACAGATTGCTACCATGTTCAATGAAAGAGAGAAAGGAAGGTTCCTGAGCCAATCTGAGCAAAATCCAAGAGGGATGGAGCATTGCAAAGTAATATGGACATTGAAAAGTGGCAAGAGCTATGACAACAGAGAAGTGGTGCACCATGAAGCCGAAGTGGAAGAAGAATAGCTTACTGAAAGTGCACCATTAGCTGCAAAGTCTCGGTCAGAGGCTATTTCTGAAGCAGGTATTCTAAATCCTAGTGCAAGTGACAAAGTGTAATCTCGACCCAACTTTGATGCAAACAAGGACAAAGGCCTTGGTAGTTTATTTGCACCTTCTGACAAGCCACCATACAAGCCACTTTTGCCACTTCCACAAAGGCAGCAACAACGTTCCAAGGATCAACAATGCATTGAATTCATGAAGACGTTGGCTAAGGTTCAAATTAATTTTCCTCTATTAGATGCTATTAAACAGATCCCATCATATGCATAATTTCTGAATGAGCTATGTTCTAAAAAGAAAAAGTTCTTGGAATATGAGAAGGTGATTTTAACTGAGCAATGCAGTGTTGTCCTCTTACATAAGCTACCACCCAAGAAGAAAGATCCGGGGAGTTTCACTATCTCTTGTACTATTGGTAGTCTTGATTTTCATAAAGTATTGATTGATTTAGGAGCAAGTGTTAACCTTATGCCTTATTCTGTTTTTCAAAAATTAGGTGAAGGAGAACTCAAGCCCACATCTGTGAGTCTTCAATTGGCAGATAGGTCTGTGACATATCCTTTGGGTATTCTGGAAAATGTGATTATTAAAGTGGATAAATTCTATCTCCCAGCTGATTTCATTGTACTTGACATGGAGGAAGACAAGGAAGTGCCTCTCATTTTAGGCCGACCGTTCATGGCCAACTCCCGGACACTTATTGATGTGGAAGCAGGTACTTTAACCTTAAGAGTGCAAGGAGAATCAGTTGTATTCAAACTCTTTGAATCGGTCAAGCGTCATTTCGAACCTGAAGAGTTTTTTCGTGTTGATGTTTTGGATGGGATTGTGCATGAAAACTTTGCCTCACGATCATCTAATGATGAGCTGTTAACTTGCCTCACCAACCATGATGCTTATGAGAATGCAAAGATTTACAAGGATAAGACCAAGAAATTTCATGATGCTCACATCCTTCGTAAAGAGCTTCAACCGGGTCAGAAGGTTTTGCTTTTTAATTCGAGATTGAAACTATTCCCAGGAAAGCTAAAATCACGTTGGAATGGTCCATATCGTGTTGTACAGGTCCATCTTCATGGGGCTGTGGATATCCAAAACATGCAAACTGGTTTTGTCTTCAAAGTTAATGGGCATCGCTTGAAGTTATACAAAGAGTCTCCATATGATCTTGCTAAGGATTCCATCACTTTGAAGGAACCTGTTATTTGAATCAAACTGCCAACAGAATGTCTAGCTCTAGACAGTAACTAAAGCGCTTCTTGGGAGGCAACCCAAGCTTTCTATCTTTCATCTTTATTTTGAATAATTTTAAATGTTCTTGTTCTGTTTTTCTCTTGTTTTCTGGTTTGTGTGTTTAAGTCCTACTTTTGCTCCTTTATGCAGGTAATGCTTTTGCAATCTCTACCACAATTTCTTGCAAAGTTTCTTAATCCCACAGGGTACTCACACATTTGTTCTCCTCGCCTACACAAATTGGTGTGTTCTTTCCTTTTCTTTATGGGTATTGATTTCATTTTGTATTTCTTTCCTTCCATTTTTATGTCTTATTGTTAAAAATCCCTTTACTGCATTTATTTTGCCTTGTTTGTCATATTTATTTGTTGCTTGTTTGATTGTTTTTGGTGTGGATTTATGTTTGAAACATTGACAGGTAAACAAAGTATTTTTACATTAATTTTTGTGGAAGAGAAACATCAGGTAGAAAGGTAGAAAAATACAAGAAAGTGCAAACAAGCAGGAAAGAGCCTTCATTGGTCAGGTAGTGCCTCAGCATTCGACGGACCTCCAGAAAGACGAAGCGCCAGAGTCTGATTTTCCGGAGCCTCAACACTTGGTGAAGCGCCAGAAGACGAAGGCAGAAGTTGCCTCTGGAGTAACGCCATAAACCTCTGATGATCACTCTGAATCCGCACTTCGGACTCCTGCAGCTGATCAAGCTTCCTCTTCATGCTTGTTGAGTAATTAGTTGCGAGCATGTGCAACTCTTTGTTCTCATGCCTAAGCACTCTGACCTCTTGCCGAAGACTAGCCACTTCAACCATCAACGACTCAACCTGACGAGATCGAGCAAGAAGGCGCTGGCCCATGTTTGATACTGAGCCTGCACATCGGACGCTGTAGGCCAGAGAGTCCTAAACAGCCAGTTCGTCGGACCTCCTGGAAAGTATCCTAGTGTCTATAGGAGTGAGAAGATTTATGGCCACCACCGAAGCGGTTGTATCATTCATCATCATGGAATCCCCAACTGTAAGATGACCATTTGGGGATACGAAGGACGGCTGCCAAATGTTGGTTGGAGAAGACATATCAATATCTTCCCCAACATTCAAGTTAAGGCGACGGTCAGAAGGGCAAGACATTTTCGAATGTGTGAAGAAAAAGAAGAGGTTGGAAAAAATCAAGTTCTTAGAAGTGAAAGTAGGGAGTTTCTACAGGTGGAAAATTCAAGTGTGCTTTGGAATGTGAAGCGTGCCTCTCTTTAAAAATCAGCACTCGACGGAGCTTCAGAAATTGAAGAGGCAAGCTCAGAGATCGAAGAGACGTCTGCTTTCTCAAAAGCTGGGCTGCTCAGAAACCACGGGTCGATCTCAGATATCGAAGAGGCGCCAGTCTTTTTCAGCCTCGTCAGCACCTGTCACACGCAAACTCAGCTTTGCGGAAATCACAGGCAGTTTGTCGAAGCGCCGATTCCAACCATCTGCTTTTCCAGACGTGTCAACATCTGTCACATGCAGAGTCAGCTTTGCGGAAATCACAGGCAGTTTGTCGAAGCGCCGATTCCAGATATCGAAGAGGCGCCAGTCTTTTTCAGCCTCGTCATCACCTGTCACATGCACACTCAGCTTACGGAAATCACGGGCAATCTGTCGACGATTTCTGGTAAAGTAGAAAGCACGTGAAGTTTACTGTTCAATCATCCAACGGTTGCCGACAAGAGTGAAAGAACAGTACCGGTTATTATTTCCTATAAATGTCGACCTTCACCCTCCATGGCAAGGCAGACATACATAACCCTCTTCTTCTCAGAGAATGCCTTTCCAACACACCCTCTCGAGTCACTCAGTGTTCCTTATTCCTTGGGGTACCTCTGCAAACAACCCATCCAAAGCAAAAGTATTTCATATCATAAAGGTTGAAAGCAAGAGTATCTCATATCATGCTTTCTCCCTGTCCTTTTCCTTGTCTTTGTGACAAGGAGAAAGCGAGCAATCAGCCAGCACTCGGTGTCAATCTTCCGATCTAAGAACCGACTGCCTGGAACTCCTTCCTGATTGCTTACCTAGCATTGTTCTCGAGTGCTCATCTTCAACTGTTGATGTACTTCCGAAGAAGGTGCCACATCTGCCTGGAGAACAGATAAGGCAAGTGAAAATGATACCTTGAAGCATGTGGAGACAATGTGCTAATTCATCTTCAAGATCAAGTCTCATTTTCCTTGCTAAGAAGTTCCCCAGCCCAGTTCAAGAATAAACCTGTGGAAAGATACTTCTTCAAAAGCAAAAGTATCTCATATCATCAGAGTCAAATGCAAAGATATCTCATGGCATGTTTTTCCTTTACCCTTGCTCTTACCTGCGAGACAAGGAGAAAGAAAGCAATCGGTCGGCACTTGGACAGATTGAACAAAGAAACAGACCATCACCTCTACCTCGTGCCTACCTACCGTGCAGAAGAAACAAGCAAAGAAGAATGATGCCTGCAGACTCAATCAACCCAGCAGAAGGAGTCCGAGTTGAAACCAAGAGCTCGAGAAGCTTCAACAACATATGGACGCATCAGTCGCCAAAGAGCAAAGCCTCGCCGTACAAGGACATCAAATCACCACCACCAATCAAGTCTCTTTTTCCTTGCTAAGAAGTTCCCTAGCCAGTTCGAGATCAAAGCTGTGGAAAGTCAACATGTTCATCTCTCCAAACCAGATTTGCGTTCTTAAACTCTACTTTGTCTGGTGTTTTACTTTGCCATACTTGTCATGTTTATTCGTTGTTTGTTTGTTTGCTTGTTTTTGTGTGAGTTTATGCCTGAAACATTGAGGACAATGTTTGATTTAAGTGTGGGGGGGTAACCAAGTTGTTTTGCATGAAATTCGTGGGAGTTATCACCCATTACTTCTAGTGTTGTTCTTAGCTGTTTTAAGTGTTTTTAAGCTGTTTTGGAGTGTTTTAGTGTGTTTTGACATAAAAATCCGAAAATCTCATAAATTTTGAAAAATTGTTTTAAAATAATAATAATAATAATAATAAATTAAAAAATTAAAAATTAAAAAATTAAAAAAATAAAAAATAAAAAGTTTTTGCATTTTTATTGTTGTTTGTAGCTACTTCTCAATTCAATGATGAGATTTGATCTTAATTTCCTTCTTACTTTCAAGAAGTCTAAGTTCTTTTCGTTGTCTTTGTGTTAACTGTACTTTCCAGCAAGCATCCTTGAAAAATAAATGTGCCTAGTCTTGTCAATGTGAAACTTGAGCATGATTTAGCGTTTTATATGTGAATCATGTGAGATTATGTAAACCTTGTGAGTTTTTGAGCCTATACTTGATTGAACCATTATGCATCAATCTCATTCCTTCTTGTGCGTATGATCTCACTGTACATGTATCTCTAGAACTTGCTTTATACTACTCGATTCATTAATCAATTCATGTAATAACTTAGAAGTGATATAGGCCATCTTTGGATCGTTTGAGCCTTTCATGCCTACCTTATATGCTATGTTTATCCGTAGTAGCCCGTTGAGCCTTTAACTAAGCCATTTCTTTGTTAGCCACATCTTTTTACCTTGCTCCAATATTGGAGTTGAGCCCATACACAGAAATTGATTCCTTATTGTTTCTACAGGTGGAAAATTCAAGTGTGCTTTGGAATGTGAAGCGTGCCTCTCTTTAAAAATCAGCACTCGACGGAGCTTCAGAAATTGAAGAGGCAAGCTCAGAGATCGAAGAGACGTCTGCTTTCTCAAAAGCTGGGCTGCTCAGAAACCACGGGTCGATCTCAGATATCGAATAGGCGCCAGTCTTTTTCAGCCTCGTCAGCACCTGTCACACGCAAACTCAGCTTTGCGGAAATCACAGGCAGTTTGTCGAAGCGCCGATTCCAACCATCTGCTTTTCCAGACGTGTCAACATCTGTCACATGCAGAGTCAGCTTTGCGGAAATCACAGGCAGTTTGTCGAAGCGCCGATTCCAGATATCGAAGAGGCGCCAGTCTTTTTCAGCCTCGTCATCACCTGTCACATGCACACTCAGCTTACGGAAATCACGGGCAATCTGTCGACGATTTCTGGTAAAGTAGAAAGCACGTGAAGTTTACTGTTCAATCATCCAACGGTTGCCGACAAGAGTGAAAGAACAGTACCGGTTATTATTTCCTATAAATGTCGACCTTCACCCTCCATGGCAAGGCAGACATACATAACCCTCTTCTTCTCAGAGAATGCCTTTCCAACACACCCTCTCGAGTCACTCAGTGTTCCTTATTCCTTGGGGTACCTCTGCAAACAACCCATCCAAAGCAAAAGTATTTCATATCATAAAGGTTGAAAGCAAGAGTATCTCATATCATGCTTTCTCCCTGTCATTTTCCTTGTCTTTGTGACAAGGAGAAAGCGAGCAATCAGCCAGCACTCGGTGTCAATCTTCCGATCTAAGAACCGACTGCCTGGAACTCCTTCCTGATTGCTTACCTAGCATTGTTCTCGAGTGCTCATCTTCAACTGTTGATGTACTTCCGAAGAAGGTGCCACATCTGCCTGGAGAACAGATAAGGCAAGTGAAAATGATACCTTGAAGCATGTGGAGACAAGGTGCTAATTCATCTTCAAGATCAAGTCTCCTTTTCCTTGCTAAGAAGTTCCCCAGCCCAGTTCAAGAATAAACCTGTGGAAAGATACTTCTTCAAAAGCAAAAGTATCTCATATCATCAGAGTCAAATGCAAAGATATCTCATGGCATGTTTTTCCTTTACCCTTGCTCTTACCTGCGAGACAAGGAGAAAGAAAGCAATCGGTCGGCACTTGGACAGATTGAACAAAGAAACAGACCATCACCTCTACCTCGTGCCTACCTACCGTGCAGAAGAAACAAGCAAAGAAGAATGATGCCTGCAGACTCAATCAACCCAGCAGAAGGAGTCCGAGTTGAAACCAAGAGCTCGAGAAGCTTCAACAACATATGGACGCATCAGTCGCCAAAGAGCAAAGCCTCGCCGTACAAGGACATCAAATCACCACCACCAATCAAGTCTCTTTTTCCTTGCTAAGAAGTTCCCTAGCCAGTTCGAGATCAAAGCTGTGGAAAGTCAACATGTTCATCTCTCCAAACCAGATTTGCGTTCTTAAACTCTACTTTGTCTGGTGTTTTACTTTGCCATACTTGTCATGTTTATTCGTTGTTTGTTTGTTTGCTTGTTTTTGTGTGAGTTTATGCCTGAAACATTGAGGACAATGTTTGATTTAAGTGTGGGGGGGTAACCAAGTTGTTTTGCATGAAATTCGTGGGAGTTATCACCCATTACTTCTAGTGTTGTTCTTAGCTGTTTTAAGTGTTTTTAAGCTGTTTTAGAGTGTTTTAGTGTGTTTTGACATAAAAATCCGAAAATCTCATAAATTTTGAAAAATTGTTTTAAAATAATAATAATAATAATAATAAATAAATTTAAAATTTAAAAAATAAAAAAATAAAAAGTTTTTGCATTTTTATTGTTGTTTGTAGCTACTTCTCAATTCAATGATGAGATTTGATCTTAATTTGCTTCTTACTTTCAAGAAGTCTAAGTTCTTTTCGTTGTCTTTGTGTTAACTGTACTTTCCAGCAAGCATCCTTGAAAAATAAATGTGCCTAGTCTTGTCAATGTGAAACTTGAGCATGATTTAGCGTTTTATATGTGAATCATGTGAGATTATGTAAACCTTGTGAGTTTTTGAGCCTATACTTGATTGAACCATTATGCATCAATCTCATTCCTTCTTGTGCGTATGATCTCACTGTACATGTATCTCTAGAACTTGCTTTATACTACTCGATTCATTAATCAATTCATGTAATAACTTAGAAGTGATATAGGCCATCTTTGGATCGTTTGAGCCTTTCATGCCTACCTTATATGCTATGTTTATCCGTAGTAGCCCGTTGAGCCTTTAACTAAGCCATTTCTTTGTTAGCCACATCTTTTTACCTTGCTCCAATATTGGAGTTGAGCTCATACACAGAAATTGATTCCTTATTGTTTTGAGAAAGTATTACATGGGTTGTGCTCTTGGGGGTTTCATTTATGTAGAAAGATGGATGGAGCATGTGTATTACAATGAAATGTGAATTTGATGGGTGATGTAGCTTTTGCAGATTTATGCATAGCTTTGCAGATTTGTTTCTTTAGAAGAAAAAAAAAAAAAAAAAAAAGAAAATTGGAGAGTGTTGATTTGTTGAAAATGTGTCTGCAAAGTATAGATTCCTTTTGAAGTTAAATTTGGGGAGTAACAAATGCTCGAGGTTTTATTATTTTGCTTTCAATTTGAGGTGGTGTGATATTGAGGTGTTGGAAAACTACCAAAGTGTACTTTCTCAAAATTTTTGATTTCCATATCCTTTCTTTCATTAGCCTATCACCTTTAGCCCCATTACAACCGTAATAAAGTCCTATTGATCCAAGGTATTACTTAAATATTGATAAGCGAGTTAGGTGGACAAGCAAGCATATGGCGGCATGTACAATGAGATCACTTGAGTGAAACACATTAACCAAAACTTATGAGTGAATGAGCGTATGTCTTGTGAGAAACTCACATGTTTGCATATGATGATTTAAAGGAGATTGGAATTGCATTGACATGGCTAGCTCACACATGGCTTTTCAACGTTTTGTTTGAAGGAAATTTGGTTAATTATTGGATGATGTTTTGAGCTCTTGATTAGTTCTTGGTTGTTTGTATCATGATTAGCACTTATCTATGAAATCGAATTGAGAAGTTGGCTACTAAGTTGTTGAGTCTAGTCTTAGTTGAGTGGTTTTGTTTTGTGTTTTGTTTTGCTAGAGGACTAGCAAAAATGTAAGTTTGGGGGTATTTGATCACTCATATATTTCATGCATTTATACCATCCATTTCTAAAGTCTTTGTGATGTTTTTGTGTTAAAATTGAGGCATTTTACCTTACCTTGTGTTAATGTGCAGTTAATTTTGTTTTATGATCAATTTCAAGCAACATGGAGAAAAGGAAATAGAAAAAAATGATAGCTGAAAAGTGGAGTGGGAGACACGGCAAGGAGGGCAGTGCACTGAGACAGAAAGAAAAGAAAAAACAGTGAAAGAATAAAGAAGATAAGAGGAAGAAGTGCGGGACTGACGGGAAAAGCAAAAAGAATATAGGAGGAACGGAGAGCAGAGAAGAGTTGGAAGACTAAGAGTGCGGGACAGCAGAAAAGAAAAGAATAAAAAACTGAGCAGAAAGAAAAAAATAAACAGAAAATAAAGAAGTGGGGGGACTGACAGACTGCAAAGAGGAAGTCAGGGGCAGACGGAACGGAGGAGCAGAATAAAAGAAACAAAGGGAGAGACTGACGAAGAGATATAGAGAAGATAGGAGTGCAGCAAGGCAGAGACGAGCAGAAAAACAGAAGAGGAAATAGAGTGAGCGGAGAAGCACAGAAGCAGAGGCGCAGCAGAGAAAGGAAAAAGGGCGCAGAAGGAGAGGGCAGCAGGCAGAGGAAAAGAAGTCAGGAGCAGAGGAGGAACCAAAAACGGGTGTTTTCTTTCTTTGTTATTTTGTTTTATGGATAATTTCTTATGTATGAACATAATTATGTGTAACTAATTTATTTTGCTAGAGTGAGGCCAGGAGCCGCAACATGAATACGTAGATTTATTTTTCAATTGCTTAAGTGTTGTTACATGCTTGCTTTGATATTTTCAATCACTGAATTAAACTATCTATGTACATTGATGCTTGATCACCATTAGGATGCTTAGAAAAGTTATCGGATGCAATTTTGAACGAATGTCACGTTAAAATTGGTTGTGCTTCTTGTGATTGAGGATTGTACTCTCCTAAGGTAAATATCATGCTCTTAGGGATTACATGGTTTAACAAAAGGATTTTCACTAAGATTAATGAATCACTCATGTTTATATTTAATCCAAATGTCATGGATAAGTTGCATGTAGTGGTATGCGTTTTAGCTTGAATGTCACAAGTTAAACATACACAAGGAAAATCCAACCTTCAAAGCATGTGTGTTTTCAATTATTTAAGTAATTGGAATAGCTACGTAGGAGTGTTGTTGGTAAAGGTTGAACTCTAGCATATTGCCAATCTATTTTTCTTCAATCATTTATTTTATCTTGAATTTCCTTATTTACTTGTTTTGTTTAAGTTGAATCATTATTCCTATAAACCAATTCCCATTTTAGATATTTGTTTAAGTCACATCCAGTAATATTTAGTTTCGTCAAATTAGTGTAATTCTTAGAGTTAAATAAGTTAAATACACAAAAACTCGTAAATTGTTTATATCAGTCCTTGAGGAGATCGACATTGCTTGAGCCATTCTATACTACAAACACTTGTTATCTTGCAAGAATTTTCTATGGTTTAACCCTTTGTTTTACAAGTGGTAAAATCGCTATCAGATGTATGAAAAAAAAACAGCTATATTTAGATCCAAAAGTTGCACAGAATCAAACATGTTTTCTTTGGATTTCCTCTTTCAAAATATCCATCTTTCCAGCAGTTCTTACTCTCCCATCAGGCCATCAACATTTCAAGACACTTTTACTGAAGCATACGAAATGCCTTTGGATCAAAATTGTCTCACTTTTCACGAGAAGTTGATAATTTCTTCATTGAAAATTTCATCGCTAAGAACCATGCATTTTGTTGTAGGTATACACTACAAGTTAAATTCTGGGATTAGTTCTAATATTCGACGAATATTAGAAAAGAAAATATGAGTCTAACATCTCTTTCCTTTTCTTTTGACTGGCCAATGGAAAAATGAACCCTGTAAGTTACTAGTGAGTTTCTAACGTACGTGTGTGTGGTTAGGCCAGTGTTCCAAACTTTAAATAACATATTTAATTTTGAAGAATGATTAATTAAGTTCATTAGAATATGCCAATTTATCTCACTTTATGTAAATCACAGGCAAATTCCTTGCAAATTAAAAGCAAACTTCGTGGTAATGTATATTTAATTTCCTTATATATTGTGAAAAAACCTAACATTCTCCTAGTACATAGAGAAACATGCATGGCTATAAATATGGGGTTATCTAAGGTCTCTTGAAACCATAATTAACACAAAACAAAGAAGATATAAAAGAGGTTTGAGGGATTCATGTCGTAGGAGAGATGGCACGAGTTGTGCTCAATCTAGTAGCATGTTCCATCCTCCTGCGACATGGAACCCTTGATTTCTTTATCCAGATATAGTAATTTCTTTATTTTATTAAAGAAAAATGCAACATTCTCCAAATTCATCAAGAGGAAAGGAGAGTGGGAGAGATCTCTAGAGAAGTGATGATTTAAAATTGGTTGGAAGATTTATGTTCGCAGGAGAGATGGCACTAATTGTGCTACAACTACAAGCAATTGTTGCCATCTCTCCCGTGACCAAAAAGCTCTACACAACTTCAACGACCTTGATCTTTCTCTACGACATTTTGGGGTTTTTTTTATTCCGACATGATTTTTATCTTATGGTTGTAGATTAATGATCTGAATATATAATATAGTATCAGTTACTAATTAAGCTTGACTTTGTCAAGATATGATTGTTTTAGCTAGGCATCTACTGTAGATACCTTACACTGTTAATTAAAATAGGCATATCGTGATTATGATAATCTGATGATCTAACCACACTAAAACGTGGATTAAAAAAAGATCATTCTATCTGGAGCTGTAAATAAAATGAATTCCTATGATTAGATGATGGATTTGCATGATGATCTCATATATATTGCAGTACTTGGACTAATCAAGTTTCATCAATCATTCAGATTACATCAAGAGATCAGGACAGTAATTTTGATATATATTTATAAATAAAGCTGCAGCTGTACTAAATATATGTGTAATATATTGTGTCCCTTAATTATCCATGACCACGAGGCTTAATATTTTTTGTGAGAGAGAAATTTGGAGTTTATATGTTTGTACCTTATGATCCCATAGCTAGCTAGCTAATATAATTGATTAATTATAGTATTACTGTACTAGTACCGTTTTGTTAAAAGAAAAAAGGAAAATGAAGAAATACTATACTGGCTCTTTCATGCCTAAATATAAAGCTGCATCATGAGGCTTTTGGAGAAGAGATCTAGCCAGCGGATCGAAAAACAGTTCTAAAAGCGAGATCGGAATATCAAAGCGCAGGGACTTCGGTCGTAGGTGAGATGGCTCCGAATGCCATGTATATTGGTAGCAGCTGCGGTTGCAAGCTATATATAGCTAGCCAATTCGGGGCAGCAAGCTTCATCTCTCCTCGACTGAAGCCTCTCACGTTTTGATTACACAGAAATGAAACCCATCTTTAATTTTTTTGCATGCTTGGAGAAAGATCAGGTGAAGTAGTATTATTTTACCCTTTTTTCTGTATTTTGTTGTCTGTTTTGAGTTTTGGCGTCATGCGTATATTATTTTATAAAGATTTTGTTTAAGAACTAAACCAATCTTCTTGGATCAAACCTTATTTGGATCAATGGACCATGGTAAATGCTTATATACATGCTAGGGAACGAAAAGACAGAAAGTATGTGTCTGTAAATTGTGCCGAAAAATAGAAGAAAAAGCAAAAGTACCTAGCAAATGTTTTTCCAAGATCCAAATGCACATCGGTTTTTCCTCTCCTTTTAGCTAGATCCGGCCACCTGCGACGTCCACTTCTACACAGGCAATGGAGAAACGCATGGCCTGGTTGGCGGGGGTTTTGATCATTAGCTAGGTAGTGAAGGACTCAAGCACATGATTTCCTCTGAGAACGGTATATTTGTCCAGATGAAGAGCTAATTGGAGATCTTCTGTTCACAAGGTTCACCGCAAGTTTAGTCATTTAACATGTGATTGCAGTATTAATTAGAACTTAGTAATCATCGTAAGCCTGCAACTGGTGTTTGTATCTTTTGCTAAATACTCAAGCAAGCTATTGTTTGGAGATAGCTGCAAATTAGCCTTTTTTATCTTAGTTTAATTGATTTGACTTTAATTTTTCTAGGCCAGAATATTATTGAACAAATATATATGTGTATGTGTATGTGTATGTACATGTTGTTAAACAATGATCTTTTCTTTCCGGTGCTGTGCTCCATATAAGATTCAATCAACTAATGATCCCTGAAGGCACAATTTCTTGCATAGCATATGATTCAATTAAATAATGATCCGATTTGGGGCATCAATGATTTCATGATATATGCTTTTAGGAGTTTATTTTCCTAGGGTTGGGAGCTTCTCCCTCTATCTATCATTCTAGGTGGTGGTGGCTTCAACTGTCAATTCATACATTTCCAATCAGTTAAGTTCATGTTTACTGTTTTTTTATTTATAAGCATTTAACTGATCTTCATTGCAGCAGAAAGTTTTTTTTCTCTTTCTCATTACAGTTGCACGGTAGACTTTTCTTTAAATTAATAGATGGTAAAGAGGTAAATCTAGGTTGGTCATGATGAGGTTTTGACGAGGGATATATTTTGGGTTGATCAAACCCTTGAGTCCGTTAACGATCATTCTAAAGATGTGAGACACTGACATATTACTGCATTAACTCACTTTTTTTTCCTTAGTCTATTAGATTACCTACCGTAGCTTTGGTTTTTGTGAGATTTTTCTTTTGATATGCACCCCTAATATGAGACTCATGTTAGCAACTATTTGTACATGCCGAGAACTGACGGCAACAACTGTCCTCTCCAAATCATGAAGACTAGATGAAACTATTTCTTCTGTTGTACACAAGAGAATATTGTAATTAGTGCGTTTATTTTGGAATATGATTGTATAAACTTAATTAAAGGAGAATCTCAATAGGATTTGGATCAAATCCTCATAGATTTTGTGTTACTTGTAATGCAAGAAAATCCATCATGATTAGTATAAATAAAGGTACAAGGCCAGAGATGAACTTACAATTCTCATACATCTGAGTCATTCTCGCTCTCTCGCCACTTTCAAAGTTAGTTCTACGTACAACGAATACCTTTTTTTTCATAATGAGCTTTGATCACGAGACAAATATTTTTGTTGACGTATATGGGTTCTGGAATCTAAATAGGAAAATTTTATAAGGAAAAAATATCAAAACTGGAAGAGAAACATCATGATAAAGAGTTAAGCAATAGCAATTGATATTAGCACATCCTGGAATTATAAAGCAATTTCATTATGATCTAAATATTAATTTTCTGGACTAAGAGGATCGGCAAGAACAAAAAAATGGAGCAAAGAGCTCATGAATTAACTACATCATTTGCTTCCACCATTGATTATTCTGTTCTTGAAGTGAAATTCACTCACAAGGTTTTTTCTGGCCTTTTATGGAAGTGGAAGTGGTGATGGGAAAAAAGTTTATAAGGTTTTCTTTTATTAATTATCTGGAGGACCATAGGCAGCAAAATATGGCATACAGGGGAAAAAAAGGAAGAGCTTGTGGTCTTATATTTTAGCATAATATTATTTTATGAGCACATATTTTATTTCAACCCAAAAGACTGAGAGGAGACACGTGTTGAATATATCATTCCAGCTCAGCAATAGTTAGTTAGGTTGTTATCAAATTAGTTAGTTAAATAGCTTAGGCTGCAAGCTAGTCATGATGGCTATATAAATTGTATTCTCATAGTTGTAAAGATCAATTGAGTATCAATGTAATCCATTACTTTCTCTCTCTCTCTCTCTTATTCCCTTTTCTCTCTTCTTCTTCAATACATGCTCTGTCTGCAACTCTTTATTTCTGTTAACATGGTATCATCGCCGGAGGTCTTTCCTTGGTGATCTCTCGTTTTTCCGCTGCAACATTGTGTCGTCGGAGGTGTTCTTTACAGTTTGGGTTTTCTGCAACGTTGCTCTGTTTGTGTGGAACGATTTGCTGTTCTTGGTGCTCGAATATGGGTATTTCAACAGGGAAAAGATCTGTGCACTTCAGCTGTTTGGTGGGTTGTCTCTGGATGAAGATTTGCTACTTTGGTTGAAGTTTTCTGTTCGAGTTCATGGGTGTTTCTGGAGAAATCAACTCGGTGCACTCCAAGTGTTTGATGAATTGTGTCAGCCAATTGCCGGAGTGTTGAATCTTGAAGTCTTTCTGTTGTATCATCCTTGTTAAAGGCCAATTGCCACAGAAGGTTTGGACGATTCGAAGGGACGATTTTTTTTGCTGGTGGTTATTGGCGAGATCTTTCGCTGATGGTTCTTGGTGCTTTCGTTTCTGGGTGTTGCGTGACGATATTGTTGGGAGTTCAAAGGGACGATCTTTGGTAATTTCTTCAGTCAGGTATTTCTTGCGAGATGTTCTCTGGAGTCAAAATTGTACAATGCTATATGGGTTCTCTGGTTCAAGTTTCATGGTGTTTTCTGCGTATGGTTGAAGTTCTTGCACTCTATGTGTTTGTGTAAATGTCAGTTTCATGTGTATATGATCAATACAAGGCCGAAGCCGTTATTGATAAATTGTTAGAATTGTGAAGTTGTTTGTGATATCCACTTGTTAAAGGCCGATGCCAAAGTGTGATTGAATTGATAGTAGTTCTTGCTTGTTTGAGATTTGTGCACTCGAAAAGGCCGATTGCCAAGAGTGTGCTGAATGTAATGTGTTTCCTCCACAAGGCCAATAGCCGGAGTGAAAAGTTTTGTCTCAGATATTGTGTGTTACTCCTTAAAGGCCGATAGCCGGAGTAACGTTCTTGAAAAGTTTTGTTTGTTGTTATTGTGTGCAACTCCATTAAGGCCGATTGCTGGAGTGCAGTTCTTGTTCCCTTTCTTCATTGAAGGCCGATTGCCGAAGAGGGTTGTGGTTCTTGATTTTTGTGATTGTACAGCTTGTTGTTTGATCATTCTCGATTGTGAACCAAGAAGGATTTCATTGTTCTGCATTTCTCAAGCACTCATACAATCTCAAACTGGAAATCCCAGTTGAGATTGAGGGGGGATGTTGAATATATCATTCCAGCTCAGCAATAGTTAGTTAGGTTGTTATCAAATTAGTTAGTTAAATAGCTTAGGCTGCAAGCTAGTCATGATGGCTATATAAATTGTATTCTCATAGTTGTAAAGATCAATTGAGTATCAATGTAATCCATTACTTTCTCTCTCTCTCTCTCTCTTATTCCCTTTTCTCTCTTCTTCTTCAATACATGCTATGTCTGCAACTCTTTATTTCTGTTAACAACACGTGCCCCTTGGTCCTGGACTACAGAAAACATGATACAATTATAAAAATATATATTACCAATTACACATCAAAATTTCTCTCAAACAAGAACAATAGAACATATGCAATTGACGTGAATGGTATGGAAGATGTGGGGCCACTATTTGATTCAATAATGTGTGTAAATTGCCTTGTATTCATAGACCATTTAAACACATAAATTGTTTTGGTGCAATCATTTTACACGAGTCCACAACTTTCTGTTTCGCTAGTTGCAGCAAACCCTATTGTTGATGTCAAGTTCCTTTCTAACATTTACCACTATGCGTAGTGTTCTTAATTGCTTTCCATCAATGAGAGTGAACCAAATCTTAACAAGAAAGGAGAAATACATGTTTTTTTTTTTGTCTAGTTAATTTTGTTTCCTTTTTAGAGTACTCTTTCAGAGGTACTAAGGTTAGCCGACGGTGAGGGCGAGTGTAGAGTGATGATAGGTAAGAGTAGACTAGATTCAGGACTCAGAACCCTGCAATATAACAAAAAATAAAATTTATCAAAGGCAACAATTGAGTTTTGAAATTTTTTGGTGGACGTCAATGGGATGACCAATGGGTACCCATTTAGCCAAATAGATGTCCATTTTAAGTGTGATGTGCTAATTGTGGTGGTGAATGATGGTTTTTGTGCTTGTGCTTGTGATAATGAAAATAATACATCACTAGAGGGATCACACAACACTACTTGAAGCGTTGCACTTACAAAAGGACTTACAAATTATAAAGGTTTAGGTAAAAGTAAAAAGAAAGATTTTCCCCTGGGGTGGGCGTAAATTCTTGGGTCTAATCGAGCTTATATCTCTCATGGGAGATTTTTGGGTGTAATTTGATGTATATTCGTCATGTGAAATGAATCCGAAATATAGAGAGGGAATACTCTTTTAAAAAATATATATATAAGATAAACTGTCAATTTAGTCTCTAAATTATCACATAAGTGAAAAATAGGTCCTTAAACTATTTTTTTCAAAAAAATCAGTCATTGAATTATAAAAATATGCCAATTGCATTCTTAATATTAGAATTGAAGCTACCATATTCAAATCTCCGTCAATTTAAGTCACGTTACTTGCATGTGATACACATTGGAGGACAGATTGATAATTTTCCATAATGAAATAGTGTATGAAGTTAACTTTGGAGGGTAAATTAGACCCTAGATTCGCAACCTATATGAAAGGTTTATATGCAACAAAATGTCAGTATTACATTTTAAAGTGTATCAAGTGACTTAAGTTGACAAAAAATTTGATTAAATAGCTTTGAATATAATAGTAGTGATGAAATTAGCAATTTTTAATGAATTTAGGGACTTATTACCGAAAAATAATTCAGAAACCTAATTTTCACTAAGCTGATAGTTCAAGGACTGAATTAGCTCTTCACCCAAAAATACACACACAGGGAGGAATATATGTTAGAATCTCCATCTCCACACGCGGGGAAGGTCATGGATTATTGCTCCAAAGCCGATTGGGTCATGGGCTTCATGGCATTGGCATAACCAGTTGAAATATATCCAATAATCCAAATGATGGCAGTCAAGTAAAAAGAAACCCTAAACATAATAAGATGTGCAAAACAAGTTCGAAAATCAGCAATATATCAGATGTATGAAACAAGCAGCTATATTTAGATCCAAAAGTTGCACAGAATCAGACAAGTTTTCTTTAGATTTCATCTTTTAAAATATACATCTCTCCAGCTGTTCTTACACTCCCATCATCATTTCAAAACACATTTTACTGCAGCATACGAAATGCTTTGCGGATCAAAATTGATAATTTCTTCATTGAAAATTTCATCGCTAAGAACCACTTTGTTGTAGTAAAACTCTGCAAGTTAAATTTTGTGATTAGTTCTAATATACGACAAATATTAGAAAAAGAAAACAAGAGTCTAACGTCTCTTTCCTTTTTTTTTTGACTGGCCAATGGAAAAATGACCCTGTAATTACTAGTGGCTTTCTAATGTGTGGTTGTTAGGCCAATGTTCCAAACTTTGAAAAACATATTTGATTGATTTTATTCATTAGCATATCTCACTTTATGTATTACTTTATGCGATCACAGGCAATTCCTTGCAAATTAAAAGCAAACGTCATGGTAATCTATAGGTAATTTTCTTGTATTGTGAAAAAACCTAACATTCTCCGAGGACAAACATTGGCCTAGGCTCATGCCTATAAATATGGGGTTATCTAAGGTCTTGAAGCCATTAACACATTCAATAGAGAAACAAATAAGATATAAAAGAGGTTGAGGAATTCATGTCGCAGAAGAGATGGCACGAGCTGCGCACTAGCTAGCAGTATGTTCCATCCTCCTGTGACATGAAACCCTTTTATTTCTTTATGCATATGTCCTATTTTCTTTATTCTATTAAAGAAAAATGCAACATTCTCCAAATTCAATGAGAGGAAGGGAGATAGGGAGAGAGGTATTAAGAAAGGTTGGGGGATTTATGTTCGCAGGAGAGATGGCACTAATTGTGCCACAAATGTCAATAATTGTTGCCATCTCTTCTGTGACCAAAAAACTCTACACAACTTCTACGACTTTGATATTTCTCTACGACATTTTGGGTCTTTTTTTTTCCAACATGATTTTTATCTCGTGGTTGTAGATTAATTATCTGAATAATATCCTATCGGTTACTTAAGCTTGACTTTGTAAGATATGATTGTTTTGGCTTAGCTGGGCATCTACTGTAGATACCATACATTGTTTACCATAATAAAACTTGCGTTAAAAAAGTTGATTCTATTTGGAGCTGAAAATATAATAAATTCGTATGATTAGATGATGCAATTGATGATGATATCATATGATTACATCAGGAGATTATGACAGTAAATTTTATATAGGGAAACTTTGGATTCGGTCCATAGGCACTAACATTCTTTGACTTAAACCTTAATGGTATTCAATTTTTTATCAAAGTCCCTTGACTTTGTACACCTCATTATTGCTATTGATATGTATTTTCATATGTTTGATATTAATTACTTGACATATTATGGGATTTAAAACCCCATATTATATGGCATATAAATTAAAAACAAATACAATAAAAAATAAAATACTCAAAAATTTTGATTGAATAAATAGATAAAAACAGGTAACAATATAACTTTGAAATAATAAATGTTCAAAAAAATTAAAAAAAGGGTACATTTTATTATAGAATACATACATACATATATATATATATATACACATTATAAATAAAAGATAAATAGATTTTACATTAAAAAATGGATACATTTTACATAAAAAATGGTACATTTACCCAAAAAAAAGGGGTACATTTTACATATAACAAAAGTGGTACATTTATAAAGATAAATGGGTACATTATACATAAATTATGAGTATAAATAAAAAATTTTAAAATATGGACACAAAATGACATTAATATATGGGTACAAACTAAAACTAAAGAGAAAATTGGTACAAATTAAAAAATGGTTGCAAACTAAAAATAGAAATATATAATACTAAGTTTAACAATCAATATAAATATACCAAATGTAACATCTCTAACACTAAATGTAGGGACCTTGATCAAAAAGTAAAAAGAAATATGGTTTTAATTAATGCAATAGAAAAAATAAGGATGGGAACCTAATTTCTCCTTTTATATATTACTGACCAACTAATAATAGTAGTTTTGCAGATCGATTTCATCTCACAACTGTTTTGCGTTGACAAATTTCATGAATAATTCATCAACTAGGTCTTAACTTTGAAAATAAATACATAGTTCTGGCGAGAATTGAGATCATATGATGACATAGTTTATATTCGTTTCATAAGTTTATAATATACATTTATATATAAAGCTGTACTAAATGTGTGTTATATATTCTGTCCCTTATACATGACCATGAGGCTTTAATATTTTCTGTGAGAATTTGGAGTTTATATATTTGTACCTTAGGATCGTATAGCTAGCTCGCTAATATAACTTATGAATTATGGTGTTTACAACACTAGTACCATGAGGCGAGTTTTGATGCAACGGAAATATTGTGACCAAAAGATCACGAGTTCGAGTCGTGGAAACAACATCTTTGCAAAACAAGGATAAGGTTTGATACGATAGACATTCCCCCTCGGCCCTCACAAAGCGGAAAGTCTTGTTGACTTGGGATCGCCCTTACAAGATCACTTTATTGAAAGAAGGAAAATGAAGAAATAGTACTAGACCGTCTCTTTCATGCCTATATATGAAGCTGCATCATGAGGATTTCGGAGAAGAGATCTATCCAGCGGATTGAAAAACAGTACTAAAAGCGAGATCGGAATATCAAAGCGTAGGGACTTTGTCGTAGGTGAGATGGCGCCGAATGCCATGTATATTGGTAGCTACGTTTACAAGCTATTTATAGCTATAGCCAATTCGGGGCAGCGAGCTTCATCTCTCCTCGACTGAAGCCTCTGCGAAGGGTATATTACTTTGTTCAGATGAAGAGCTAATTGAAGGTCTTCTGTTCACAAGGTTCGCCGCAAGTTTAGTCATTTGACATGTGATTGCAGTATTAGCTAGTTAGGACTTAAAAATCATCGTAAGCCTGCAACTGGTGTTTTTCTATCATATTTTCTTTCCAGTGCTGTCACGGATCCGCCCCATATATATCTATGGGGCTATCCTTGAAGGAACTATTTCTTCCATAGTATATTATGATTCATCAAATAATGTTCTCATTTGGGGTATCAATGATTCCATGATATATGCTTTTAGGAGTTTCTTAGGGCTGGGAAAATTCAATCATTAACCTAAAATGGTATGAAAGTCCACCATTGATGGTTCTGTTCTCCAATTGAAATTAACTTGCAAGGTTTTCTTGGCCTTGTAACTCAAATCATTAACTATGAATGGTATGAGAGCCCACCATTGATCATAATGTATCTATCATTTATCACACAACGAGCGATGTAGATACAAACTGACATATTCTTGACTACACAACGAATAATATAGTTATAAAGAGATATATTAATAATTACACATCAAAATTTGTCCCGAACAAGAAAAATAAAACATATGCAATTGATGTGAATTGTATGGAAAATAATTGTGGAATGTGGGGCCACTATTTGATTCAACGCATGTGTGTAAATTACCTTGCATTGATAGACCATATAAACACAAAAGGTATTTGGGAGCAATCGTTTTACATGAGTCCATAACTTTATGTTTTGCTAGTTGCAGAAAACCCTAATGTTGATGTCAAGTCCCTTTCAACACTTAACCTCATGCACGAGTGTTCTTAATTACTTTCCATCATTTGAGAGTGAACCAAATCTTAACGAGAAAGTAGAAATGCAAGTGTATTTTGGTTTAATTAGTTTTGTTTCCTTTTTAGAGTTAATGATTTTTCAGAGGAACCGAGGTTAGCCGACGGTGAGGTTGGGTGTAGAGTGATGGGTAGGAGTTGGCTAGATTCAGAAATCAAAATTGCTGTGTAACAAAAATAAAATTTCTAAAGGCAACAGTTGAGTATGAAAATTTTTGATGGATGGTAGGGATGACCAATGGGCAGGGACGAAGCCAAAAATTTAACTAAGAGGGGGCACCTTAAAAAATTTGAGCTCCTTTTTTGAACAAATAATACAAATGTTGAAAAAATTAATTACAAAATGCCTAATTTTATTACTCTATTGTCTAATTTTGTCTTTAGTTGTTGACAATCTAATGCTCATTTGTACTAATTAACCAAATACATGCAACTCAACAAGGTTTAGACATTAGTGTGTGAGAAAAATTTACAAGACGGATGGGCATTTAAAAACTAAAAGAGGATTTTTTTTTTTTCTATTTTAATATGATTAATTGAATAATCTGCAAAGCAAAACAAAATGGGAATGATTAATTGAATAATTTGTAATATATATATATTTTATTTTATTTTATTTTAAAGGATGAGAGGGGGCATGTGCCCACACTGGGCCTTACCTCCCTCCGTCCATGCCAATAGGTACTCATTTAACTAAACACACGTCCATTTAAGCATTAAATGCGTTAATTGTGATGGTGAGTGGTGGTGTTTGTGCTTGTGATGATGGAATATAAAACATCACTTAGAGGGATCACACCATACAACTTGAAGAGTTATGCTTACAAAATTATAAGAGTTTAGGTAAAAATAAAAAGAAAGATTTTCCCCCTTGGGGTTGGCGGAGATTCTTGGGTGTAGTCGAGCTTATATCTCCTATGTGACATTCTTCAGTGTAATCGAATGTGTGTGTGTGTGTGTATAGCCTTTAAGGGAAGAGATCTTCATTTTTTTTATAAAAATAGGAATTAGTTGTTAGGCAGACATCACTTCGAATTTTAACGACCCGAACCTTCTATTTTTTAAGTTGCACCTCATAGATCATCTTTACAAAATATTAGCCAAAACAGAAATATTTGAAGTATCTAATTGAGTTTAAAGAAATTGACAAACACTTTGTTCTCTAGAGAAACATTGAAATTTCATCGTGATAATTAAATAGGCAAACGGTTTCAGATTGAATTGAATTTTTGCAATGATGATCTATGAATTAAAACTTACAAAATAAACAATTCGGATCGTTGAAGTTCGATATGAAGTAGGTTCCACAGCTGATCTCCATTTTTTTTTCCAAAAATGAGAATCCTTTTTCTCTTAAAGGGCTTGTGTGTGTGTGTGTGTGTGTGTGTGTCCACAGAGAGAGAGAGAGAGAGGAATATATGTTAGAATCTCTCCACCTCCACGCGAGGGGAGGGTCATGGATGGCCCCGTCTTCTGGCCCAGGAGGCTCCAAAGCCGATAGGGTAATGGGCTTCAAGGCATAGGCATAACCAAATGAAATAAGTCCAATCATCCAAATCATGGCAGTCAAGGGAAAAAAACCCCTAAACATAATAAAACGTGCAAAACAAGTTCGAAAATCGGCAAAATATCAGATACATGAAACAAACAGCTAATATTTAGATCCAAAAGTTGCACAGAATCAGACAAGTTCTCTTTAGATTTCCTCTTTCAAAATATACATCTTTCCAGCAGTTCTTACACTCCCATCATCATTTCAAGACGCATTTTACTGCAGCATACGAAATGCCCGGACCATAAAAAATACAGTATCCAAAAATTTCAAAACAAAAAAAAGGTAAATGGGAAATGGTGGGCTAACTAGAAACCAATGGTACGTACCATGGCAGCATAGTACGAAGCAATCTAGCTCATCGGAAGTATGTACACACCATTTCCCTGATAATGCTGTATTCTGTCGTCAATTGTAAACTAATTGAACTGACATGGGGAAGCATTTCAACAAGCTTCAACAAGCAGTTTGAGTTCTTGTCATTTGCACTGGTTTGATCGGAATTTCTCGTTGGATAATAGAGAGCTGATCAAAACTTCGAGCCTTTTTGCTCCAAGGGTAGGCATGAGGACTGTGGTATTGCCAATATCAGAGCATGGATCAGACCCATTGTCCCTTTTTCCTATGCACCAACCACCAGGAACAAGCATACCGGGACCCTTAGACAACAGCTCAGAATCAATTTTGTCAAGCACAGGATCATCTTGGTGAAACTTTCTTGCAAAGGGAGCATTGCTGTCGACCATCCTTTGCATATCTGCAAGGTTAAGGTGGTGAGGATGTTGCTTGGGAGGGTTATCCCACGTTATAAAATGTAGGTCACTATTCACAGTTGTGTTGTGGAACTCTTGAGCGTTACATATGACCGTGTGAAAGTATCCCTCTGGGGATGATAAAAAATTTGCATAGTACATGAGAACAGTTCGCGGTAGGTTGTCCCATCCCCATATGCAGTAATCAACAAAGGGCTTTGAAAGTGCCATCCAAGCAGAACCTATGAAAAGAAAGCAAACATTTGGTTAAAAGAAAACTTACGGGAACAGGACATGTTCCTCAATGTAGAATAAATGGATATTTTTCAAGAGACTCCCTAAGGGCAAGTAGCAGTTGGAGAGGATCAACAGGTGGACAATTGACAGGAAATTGGGAAAATTAACAAAACACCACATTTTGGAAAGTCCAAAACCTATAAAGGCCAAGGCCAGAGTGGTTTGTAAAGACATTAGCTCCCTAGAGGACCCTTAGAATATGTTTTAACTGTGCAGAGTATATGAAATCCGAGTGTTGTATAAGGATATTAAAGTAGTAAGTGAAATAACAAGCATATTATAGGTAAAGGACAAAATTTAACAATCAAGCAACATAAAATCAGATTATGTAGATTAATGCTTTGATGTCTATCTGCCAATAAATTGATCATGGTTACTGATCACACATGGTGAGGAGAAAAACACACTAAAACTACTTTTATGCGTAATAGAGAAGATTGGCCATAATAACTAGGGTCCAAATGCACATCCAACTATATAAGTTGTTTTTGGTTCGACTACCCAGAAACAGAAATAGGTGTTTAGAGCCGCAAAAGACAGCAATTTAACACACTTAGCAATGCATTTGCGTGAGTTGATAAAGGTCATTCCTAAAGCAAAGGGATTTTCACACACCCCTTTTAGCTTCCCACAACCCCTCTTTATTTATGACCATCGAATTAAATAAATCAAACAGAATCAACAGCCAGGATTAAACAGGGGTGTGTAAGAGGCTACAAAGGGTGTGTGAAAATCACTTCCCTTCCTACACTGCAACCGTCATCAATTGTTTAGGAATTGCTTTTCAATGAAAACAACCCAAGAGGGCTGATATATCTAGTCTCATCCACTCACTTGAGTTTGAATGTTTCCACACAATCCCATGCTGTTAGCAGTGTAGTTTGCACAATCGCGAAAGCTGAACTTAGGTAGCAAATGATTGATTCCATTGCAAAAAGAAATGTTTCAAAGCAATTTTTTATAGCTCTGAGACATCCTTTGGTATGCAGCACATATTTTTTCTCGGACATCATATTTCATTGAATATCACTAAAAAAATAGCCGTCATAAATTGACAAAATCAGTCTTCCAGCATAGCTGTTTATTTCCATACCAAATTTCAAATCTATACGCTACTACACTAGTTCATTCACTGAAAATCCAAGCAGAGAAGGAAAATGGTATCTATACCTAATGCTATAAGTATAAATGTACATACTTAAATACTTTAGTTATGTTGGGTTTCTAGGTCCCTATGTCAGTTCATTACAAAAAATAAAAGGAAATTCTGGTTATTTATGTGGCAATTATATAGTGATTTTGGTCTGATGTGCTCAACTCTATATGATCTGTTATCTAAAATTTGTACCTGTAAAAAGTTTGAAAGCTGTTGGCACACTCCTTCGCTGTGTAACCCAAAAGACATCGGCTTTCTTGGTCATATACAACCCCGGATCTACAATTATGGGTTTCGCTCTTTGATACCTATAAACAGGCAGCATTACCAAATCAATCACACAACTTTAGTCACTCAGAAAAAGAAATGAAAATAAAAACAGAAACTTTATAAATATAAACAAAATAACAAGGGGGACATTATGCATACTCTTTCCACCCAATGTTGCTTGTATGGTCGATGAAGTTAAGATCCCGCGGCAAGTATGAAAACGTATGCAGCAGATCTAAACAACCAGATTAATCAAAACCCAGTAATTAATTATTCAAATTTAGCACAAAAAACAGTCCAAAAATACGAAATTTTAAACGAAAACAGTCCCAAAAATCCCAAATTTAGACTCACCATCCTGAGTAATAAGTGGGTAATCGGAAGCGCTGAGGTTGATGAACCAATCCCAATCGCCGCCTTCCCTCAGCAAAATGGCGGCGGCGTGGAGGGTGTTGGCCACCATAGTCGGTCCCCTGTAAGTGACGAGATTAGCCTTGCTGATCATCTTCACATTCCCAAACTGGACAAAAACGGGGTGGGTAGAAACGTAATTCTGCAGATCCATCCGCTCATCGGGCGGCGACTCGAGGTCCAGGTGGACCACGTAGTAGTTGTGCGGGTGGTAAAGCGCCTGGAGGGTCCGCTTCAGCATGTTTCCGTCGCCGTTAGAGCCGGAGATGAAGTACGCAAAGCGCGGCGGCGGCGGGAGGGAGGAGACGGGAAGCGGGTGGAGCTTGGATTCGATGAAGACGGAGCTGGAGATGGAGAAGGAGCGGTAGAAGGGGAGCAGCGGCGTGCCGTCGGATGACGTCAGGGTGGTGAGGAAGAGGAGGAAGAGAGAGACAATGGAGCCAATCGCCAAGGGGAAGATCCACTTGAGCTCCACTGTTTGGTGGTGCCTCAGATGCGAGTAGTAGCTCTTGAGCTTCTTCATTTTTCAAAAAATTCAGAAAATTCAGGTCCTGAATCCCCAAAAAATCCGAAAATGCAACCGACCCAGATTCTGAAACGGGTTAATTCTGCTGGGTTTTCGAGATGGAGGGGGAAAGGTGGGAGTTTGTTAGCAGGTGTTTGTTGTTTGGTTGGAAGGAAAGTGAGGGAAAAGAAAAGAAAACGAGAGAGAAAATGATATTGGTGGGTGGGAGGATTTGATTAATCAGTGATTAGCTCCTTTAATCAGTGATTAGTGACTAAAGACTTGCTCTTTAGTTTTTCTACCGAGCTGGGTTAATGGGGGGATTACATTTAGTGAAGGACTGTGAGAGGATTGGATTGGATTTGGATTAATGAGTTTGTACCGTATAGGACAAAAGAAAGGTCTCCGGATGGAAAAAGTTTTCAGTACGCCGGAAACACAATTCGCTTTCGAAGTATTATAATTCACTTTATTAAAAATAAAATTTCTAAGTTTTCAACGTATAAAATTATATTATTACATTTGAATTATTGAATCCTTTTTACAATATACTGAAAATTTTCTCTTTCAAAAAAACAGAGACAGAGACGGACTAATTTATCCAATTGCCGTGACAATAGGTGCTAAATTCTAAAATTGTGATAGGGAGGGACTACTAAGTTGGACTAGAAGTTACAAAATTACAAATTTCAGGATCCATCTATATATGCGTTTTTTTAGATTTGAAAATGATTTAAATTAGGAAAGAAATCTGAGCTCTAACGGGATTTAGGATTTGATAATTTAAGTTGGAAAACAGTCAAAAAACGTTGTGCCTTTTTCCAACTTGAACAAAAAACATGGGATTCATAAGGTAAAAAGTGAAAAAAGAAACTTGGAACAAAATGGGGGATTGGAATTTCGGATTTTTCATGTTTTTCTGTTTTATTTTTACTTATAAGTAGGATTTTTATTTTTTTTCAAAATAATCTATAGTAAGTTACAGGATATAGGAAATTCAAACTTATATGCAAAAGAAGAATCACATTGTTCTAATCGACTGGTTAATTATGTTTGCAATTTGAATTAAGATTTGTCAAAATGAAAAATGCATTAGTTTAGGGATCAATGTCGACCCTATACATGGCCTTGTGCAATAAGTTTAGAGGGGTCAACCTAGACAAATAACTTTGAGTTCAAACATTAAATTTTGTTCAGAGGTTGTTCTTTGATCTTGTCGTGGTCTCATCAACGAGTACGATCCTTGTGGGATTCTCTGTGTGAGGATCTTGATAATTTATTAATCGTGTCCGTTTATCATACATCGTACAGTCAGAAATCATTTTAAATATTTTTATTTAAAAATAAACATAAATAGTACTTAACAAAAACTGATCGTACCATATACAATGAACAGACATGATTCAAGGATTCCCGAATCCTGTTGGCTTATCAACTAGTTTATTTATTATTTTTAATGTGAGCGATGTATTAAAAAGTAAATTGAACTAGAAATTTCAAGTGATGGGGATGAATTTGACAAGTTCATTTGTTATAAAAATGGCGCGTTCAAGATGTGTTTATATGAGTCACTTGAACTTGAAAATTCGAGTTCAATAGTGAATCTAACTAATTCGTTAATTAGAATGAAGGGTGAGCTCAAGCTGTTGTGTTTACAAAAGCTCAAAGAGGTGAACTAAATTTAAAATTGCTTTTTAGTTAAAATAGTTCATAAGATTTGTAAAATGATAGAATTAGTTTCTGAAGTTGTCTACCATCAATCATTTTATTTTTTGTATGAAAAATCTCCATTAAATAATGATAAAATGACACAAAAACCTTTAATTTTTGTCATATCATTTTGGCTCATTGTGTATTAAATTGAGGGTATTTTTATCATTTTCGTCCTTATTTAAAATAATTTTATGAATGACCAAAATGATTAATGGTAGACAAACTTAGATGCCGCTTCTATCGATTTCGAATTTCAAGTTCAAAAATGAGAAGTTATGCTAATTTTTTAGACCAATTTAACTAAAAAGCCTTTAAAATCTACGAATGACTCTGTCTTGTTTATTTATTAAAATTAAATAATCAAAATACACTTCGGGTAAGTTTCAAACATCGCGTCACTTTGAAATCCTTTTTGTACGCCAACTATGAGTATTTATCACAATGCTGACGTCAATAAATTAGCAACTAATCAAAGTATAATCAACATTACCTCCAATTTAAATAAAGTATTGGTGGATCAGGTGTATGATTTAAAAAATTATTGTTTATTTATATAATAAGCATAAGATCACATCTTATCTTGATTGTTCTTCATCATTACGGAATGTAATGTATAGAAAAATAAAATTAATACAAAAATGGTTTTTTTACATTCAAGAGAATATTTCGTGAGTTCAAACTTGAATGGCGACTCAAAAGAGCATCTTTATTTTAAAAAGGCAACAACAATGTTTTTCAGTTAAAAAACTAAATTTGATATCGCATAATAAGAATTAGCATTTCTCACCCTTGTTGCCAAAATTAACAGCAGCTTCAAAATTTTAATTAATTATTAGATACATTTATTAATTTTATTAGAGAAATGCTAAGGAGACTCTTTTAAAGTAGACTCTTCATGAACCCCTTGACAACTCATGTACACAATGTTTTATATTGTTAGCATGGAAATTAACGTTAAAATGTAAGTTATGAGGTGACAGAAAGTTCATAAAGTCTCACTTTGACTATATTCTCAACATTTCTCATTTTATTACTGTTTTTTGTTTTAAATATTTATTATAACAATTTAATACAATAAAATAATAATTTAATTTGACATATCAGGTGAAAAATATAATTTTAAAAGATGTAAAAGTGCCACATGAATTTTTGACAATCTCATTCGCAGATGCTTTAAATCACCTAGAATTTATGTGATTAAATTGGTTGATGACCTAACTCTAACAATATTTCGAACAAGGTGGTCCGGGCTGCAGAAGAAAACTCTAAAAATAGTATAACAAGTGAATTTTTTTCTAGAAAGTAAAAGTAGTGAATTTTTTGGAAAATCTTTTCTTTTAACCCAAAATAATTGACAAAGTTCATGTGAAAAATAGTCAAATTTATGTAATTATTTTTATGTTCAAGCGAACTTTCTTGTTCTTTTTTTAATAACCAGAAAGAAAAGTGAGAAGGCCCCTTCACGTATAATATTGAAATTTGCAAAGGCGCGGCTTGACTTGGTACCTAATTAGTATTCACATCTCACGCCCAAATTGGTGAGAGAAACCAAGACATTAAAGTGACAATATTGAAAGCCTATTAAATGTCGTATTGTTCTATCTGGGTAGGTTGGGATGGATGGTTTATATGTATTAACTTATTTACATGATATTGCGTGATTAGTTTGATAAACAGTCAACTAAGTTAGATTCTTGCAGCATTGTTGTTGCAGTGGTGTGAGTTTAATGATTGTGAGAGCCATATTTCGTAGGAATCAAACTGAGGAAACCCATATACTACTCTCAAAAATTGAACTCACTCATATTGAACTTGATTTTATTGATACACTATTGTGATTCTAATATAACGTCTTATTTACATGTAAGCTCTTCTCCAATCAGGACCCACTAAAGCCTCAACTACCAACTAGGCAACTACACCTACAAAATAAGATGGTGTCCAACATTCTCAAAAATCCCAAATAACTTAAAAGAGTTGTGATGAACTGGTTGCAGCATTTGTGGAAAGTAGGTTATCGTCCACCATGAATGGATAGGCATAACCTCTTTAATACCAAGACTTGTTGGTTCGTTTATTTACCTCTTATAAGACAGTGATATGTTGACAAGGAGAAATTTTTCATTTTGACAGGAACATGGGTGATACACCACGTCTTTTTATGTAAATGGTGAGAAATTTTGTTTTTGAAGTTATTAACTTTTTTTAACACACAAATTTTACTATTTGTATAGTGACACGTGGTGTACCACCTCGTGTGCTGGTCACACTGAAAAATCACTCGTTCAAGAGGGGAAAGCTCAACGTCTCTTCAGATTTCTCGTCCTGCGATATCCCTGTTGTATGTTAGAATCTCCACAACTCGAGTGTCGGAAAGAGCCTCGGTCTTATTCAGAAATGCAACGAGACATGAAATTCTAACGTAGATAAGATTCTTAGGTTTCCACAATAAAGAAAGACACGAATCAATCCACAGGATGCTTTCAAAATTGTATGAAAAAGGATAAAGGGGTCAATAGGTTTGGTACAATGCACGTTTAATCATGTATGCTACTGGAAAACCCTAAATATAGAATAAGGTATCTCTTCCAAGTTACATTGCTTGCAATAAAAGAAAAGTTCGGAAGCTTTTAACTATGTTAAATCTAGAAAAAAGGGAAAACAAAGGGGGAAAAAGTCAGTAGAAAGAAAGAATTGAGGTCATCGGTATTTTTTCGAACGATCGTCGCTTACCAACCTGGAAATACGAGTACAAATACATGGGACGGGACTGAATACGCAATCCTTTCTCTTTAAACTTAGAGTATGACTCGTTTGAAAGTGTTTTTAGAATGATTGAAAGTGTTTTTGATGAAAATGTTTTTGAAACCAGTCTCGAGTAAAAATTCAAGTGGACTAAGCTCTTGAACTGCTTCCCCTGTAAACAGGACACTTGCTTTTTCAGCACTGTTGAAAATCTGCAATCTGTGAGAACAAAAGAACTGGTTTAATGGGTCCTTCACATGGAAATTGGCAAAAACGGACTTACGATTCTGCATGTATGTACAGATAGAACATAAATTCAAGTCCAAAATCTGGATACCGGTAGTTCCATCGTGTTGGAGCCAACACACATGGCCACGCCTCACGCAGTACAATATCTACAGAATAACCAGCAGAACAACTTATTCATAGTTAAAGGGAAAAATTTAGGGAACTTTAACGAAAAGCTCCCGGTACTGTTCACTTTAACGAAAAACCACATTTTTACACTAAAAAGTCAATCATGGTACTATTCCCTTTACCCTTTATTTTGTCCTTATCGTTAAAACTCAAAGTTTTCAAGCCCTTTTCATTAGTTTTTCTAAAAATTTAAACACAAACTGTAGACTTCTAAAGAGGGTGACATCCTAATTCGTCTTTCAGTCATCTTGTTCATGATCCGGGATGCATCATTAAGTGTATTTGATCTGTCATAGATGCTGGCAACAACGAGATGTAACTCGTTGATGTTGGGATCAGAGATCAGCCTCTCAAACAGTGCCTATACCATCTTAAAATCTTTTCTTGCACCATAGAGACTATATGTCAGGAAAGTGAACTTCGTCGGCAAAAACACACCCTTCTTCCTGCATCTCTGCCTTCTCAAACTCTCGTAACTTTCCATAGGCATTGAGAACTAGATCAATCACATTGGAAGCAGGAAACTATCCTGCCACTCTCGTCTTCTCAAACACCTCAAGGCAATTCACGTACTTCCGGTTTCTTGAAAAAAGGTCAATCGTGCAACCAAGGACTGATATATCCTTCACCTCCCCGGCCTCAAAAGCTTGACGGAAAACCCATGTAGCCTCTTCTATGCGACCAGCTCTAGCAAGAATTGTAATTGCAGTCCCCCTAGGGATGTTGTCCGGGTGCTTGAGTTCATGAAGAAAACGCTTAGCATGAGCAACCAAACCTAATTTATCATAAGCCACAATCACCTGATCAATCTCAACCCCGGAGCTCCTTAGCTTTTGAAACAGCATTGCTGCCCGACCAAGTTTCCCAGCCTTAATCGTTGAGTATGTAATTGCATTTGGCTGAACCCCTCTCCTGCAGTTCTTGCAAAAGATTTGTAGCCTTTTCATGTTCAAGTGACTTTCCATAAATCTCGATCATTGTATTGTAAGTGACAACATTCTGCTCAATATCTGTTCTCTGCATCAACAGGAAAAGATGGCTTCCCGGAAAACCTCCCACCTTACAGTAGTAGAGATTTGAACTTCAGTCGATAGGATGGAGCACATCCGCTCTAGCCAATGTAGAAATTGATTAGTTCCAACAAGATTAAATTCCAAATACGTTTGTAATCTTGTAGCTTAGACATAGTTCTTGTAAGATCCATTGTATAGCATTTGGTCCATGATGTTTGCAACTTGCTCTCATCCGAACGCATTCATCAAGTTCTGTTGATTTCTTGTATGAAACTAGTTAAATTAACCCTCGCCTATGCTGTAAACTTAAGCTTGTTGTACAATAAATTCATGGAAGTTTATAGATGTCCTCAAATTGGAATAGTATGCCGAAGTTAACAACTTCTTTTCTTTAGCTTATAAAATTACAAGTGAAAACCGAAACGGAAGCAACAATGTACAGAAGATGATCAATAGCTCCAGCGTTAATGGATTGTTCAACCGCCCTGTGCTTGAAGTGGAAGGAGGAGGAGAGGGAACAGATTTTGGAGGGGAAGAGGATGTAACATTCTCTTTGGAGCAAGTGTAGTTGCAGCGGCTAGGCTTAGCAACTCGATATAAGCCGCTGCTGGCCAGCATAAAGATGTCTTTCCTGTTATCCTGACCAAATGAGAATATGAACCCTAATGCAGCGACAGAGCTTCCTGCCTCGGCACCGCACAGGATAGGAGAGTCCAGAGCGCAACTGACCGCGATTTTAGCGGTAGTGAAGTTTCCGCTACCTTTGGGAGTTTCTAATCCTGTCCATATACCACTGTCATACAAATCTGCATAAATATACCTGCAAACATAATTTACATACTGCTGTGAAGGGTCATGAACGATGTTTCTAGAGTAGGAAATCTCATCAGATGTTGTAGTAGACCCTCAAAGTGGTGCTACACCACTCGACGGGACATGATAACCGAAGAGCTGTGGTATCTGCAGATGTTCGTATTGAGCTTACCTTCCATACATGCACGGATCTGTTGTGGATCGGTAAAAGTAGCCTCCTGTGATCGATGCAGATTCTTCAGCCTTGTTGACTTCAGAGTGTGTGTATCCCATTACAGGGAAAATTGGGTTAATGGAGCTGGCAGATGTATTTCCTCCTGGAGATTTAGGGGGATTGTATCGAAAAGGCCCCTCGTAAACACGCCATCCATAGTTTCCGCCCTTGGTGACTAGATCAACCTCTTCGTATTGATCCTATACAAACAATAACTTGAGCATTGATGATACCAGAAGCTTGCAATAAATGTGCAGAAAGCATGTTTATATCGGCAAATGTACAAAAACTAATCTCAGTTACTACCTGACCAACATCTGCACAAAGGAAGTAGGAAGGTCTTTCAAGATCAAAACTACATCGCCAAGGATTTCGAAATCCTAAAGCCCAAATTTCCGGCTGCAGTTCCTCATCTTCGGTAAAAGGATTATCTCCAGGAACAGAATAATTTCCCCATAGGCCAAGGTCAGCAATTGCTTTTGCACCTGCAAACAAGTATTGCATAACTGAGGAAAACCTACGAAGAATATGGTGTCCGAAAGCCTTTTAAATTTTTATTTTTGCCATTGCTCACTTGGTATGTTATCGATGTCGAGCCTCATAATCTTTCCAAGCAAGGATTTTTTGTTCTGTGCAAAATTGTAAGGATCACCTATGCTTCCACCGTCTCCCATCATGAAGTACAAATATCCGTCTTTAGGTCCAAACAGAATTTGACCTGCATGATGGGTAGTAAATGGAAGGCCCATGGTGAATATTCTTCTGACTTCAAGTGGTTTTACACTAGTGAACTGAAATCCAGGGCAAGAACAGTATCAATTAGCAATGTTCGCATGTAAAGTACGTGAAATAACGCTTGAATCATGCAGAAATTTACCGAGGAAGGTTGTGGCGTGGTAGCATTGGCAGTGAACTCTGCTATGATACTGTGGTACTGACATGGCTGCCCACCATTATCCGGTTCCAGCTTCGAAGGATCGCATCCCACATCAGAGTTACACGAGCATCTTCCTGAACATTGTGGCCATTTAACCTTGTCACAGTTGAATGAAGCAAAGAAACGGCCGTTTTGGACATAGTTAGGATGAAATGCTAATCCCATCATTCCAAGCTCAGTGTCGGAATATACTTGATCAGTTATGTCAAGAAAGGGATTTGCTTCGTCGATCGCCAATGTTTCTCCTGATCCTTCCTCCGGAACAGTTGCCAGCCATACTTTACCTGCTTGGTCGGATAAGAAAACAAGATTTGACCCATCGGGATGGGCTACCATGTTGAGATACGATCCATTTCCAATTTTTTCAAGGCACATACCACTCGGGGGACTTGGAATTTCAGTGCTGTTGAGCGACACAGGTCCACCATCAAAACAGAACGATTCATCATTTGAAGATCCACCAAACGCGCTGCAAAAAGCAGTTTTTGACTGCCATGTATCACTCAGCTTGGAAGTAGAATTGGACGGTGTTCCACCTCCAACTTGCAACGAAAATGGAGAGTTTAACAATGCTACATTTTGGCATTCATCCCAGACCTTGGAACAAAAGTCAACTCCGCCAGGTTGGTGCTGTGTTGAGTTGCAGAGGAGAGGAACTTGTCGAGGCGCTGATTCAAATCGATATAGCTCAGCAGAAAACTGATCACATCTCTGCAAAGCATGTCGTATTCAAATACACATGAACCGGTGCCAACGGTTCCATATCACTTAACACAGTAGCTAGCAACAAGAAGTAAACAAGCAAAGAATCTCTTACCGAGCAAAGTATTGATTTCACAAGAGAAGCACAACCAAGATCAGAAACATTCATTGCCTTAAATAGATTCTGCAACCGCAAATCCTCAGCGGAATCGCAGCAAACGCTACCATTGTATCGACAGAAATTAAGCGGAGTCTTCGGCGTGATGGGTGATCCTATTCCAAATTAAACCGGCAAAGAAATTAACTCGCAGGGAAACGAAAACTAAAAAATGCAGAAGTCGGCCTTTTTTCCGAACAACGAAACAAAGCATGTAGAAATGAAAAGGGCAACCAGACAATAGATTTTAGGAGATAAACACTTACTCATATTTGTACACAAGGGAAGGGAAGAAGAATAATCAGTAAGCAGAAGCATGTTACAGAACACGAACACGAAAATAGCGAAAAAACCACTCATATTTCAGAACAGACAAGTAATCACTGACAGCAACGACGAACAAAACCCGAATTTCTATATCTTTCCAACAGAGAGTTGAGATTACGCAATGATGAACACATAAAAAATTGGAAGCTAGGTTAGGTTAGATTAGGTGGTCGTCACCACTCTATCACCTTGTCTAGTTGGCGAGCTGTGATTAATTACCACCTTTTTCCTTGATTTAGAGCTGCTGCCATTTTTAAAGAGAAGGTTGAGGTGAGTGTGCGTGTTGCCCGTTGGTTCTTGCAGCCCCTCAATCTCTCTCCGTCTCCTATATATCTTCTTGTAACTTGTAAATCTTTTTCATGGTGGAATATACAAATCTTATACCAAAATTCAACATAAAAGCACCAAATACAATCTAGTTGGTTTTCTTTTCTCCCTTTTCTCGGTACTTTCTTATCGTTTTGTTGGGCGACATTATCGTCTTTAGCACCAAACCAGAAACCGTTGACGTTTTTCTGATTTGAAAATCCATGGATTGAAGCTTCAGAAAAAAATCAATTAAAAAAAAGCAAAAATATATCTTATAATTTTGTAGGAATAAATAATAGCAATGCGGCAATTTCTTATCAGTTGACTTTACTAAACAATCTTAAACATATAAGCAAAGAACGCGGCAAGTTGACTATTTGAACGTACTCCACAGCAATAGGATAATACTGAAATTTAGATATGGTCGAAATCATTGGCTCTTTCTTTTTGCTCGGATGACTTCCTTAAGGATATTTATTACGTTTCAAATACAGTACAAAGATTGGGTTTGGTTATACAAATAATTGGGTTTAACAACCGGAGCTATCATTTTGCATGTGGTGCACTATTAAAGTGAATAGAGTGTTGGATTTGTATAAAGTGTTGAATTTTCAGCCATAAATTACTCTAGAAGAAAAATTATGCATTCCAATCCTCCCGAAAATGGGAGGGAGGATTAGAAAAGAGAAGTTTTCTTCATGTCTAATTCATCATCTCAAAATGAAAAATCATTCTCCTTTCCATTTAAAGCTTATTAATTGATTTGCCCCCTAAAATTGTAATTTAGTCTCATTTTACCCTTAAAACTTGTTTTGTCTCACTTTGCCTCATGAAACAGCCATTACTGTCTGCACGCCATTTTTGTTCATTCCGTCAAATAGTCACTAAATTAAAAAGTAGTATGAACATTTCATTTTTACGTAGGCAGAGATAAGCCCCATGCTTGGGGATGTGACACTTACATGTGAATTTTGGTTGATCACCACATATTTACCAGCCGCATGTGAATTGTGGCGAAAAAGTTGGAAAACAATTAGGGTTAAGTAAAAGAGGATAAAGGAAATTGAGCTTGCGGGTCCAGTCCCAAAGTTCAATCTCAACTAATGTCCATATTAATTGAAGGCATATTTGACCGAATTGACAAAAATTGGGTGAACTGAGATTAAATGAGATGAAAATGGCAATTTTGGTGGGCAAAATGAGACAAAACAAATTTCATGGGTAAAATGAAACTAAATGCCAGTTTCATAGAGCAAATCAATTAATAAGCTTACATTTAATAGGTTATACATTTCAACCTCCCTAAAGACATAAGCAGTTGACTACGACACCATCAAGCTCTCCTGCCCATGGCAAGGATAAAAGTCAAAGGTATTAAAGATATGATTAATTACTAAATTCTATCTTGAATACTCTCCTAATTGAAGATCAACTCAAACAAGCATGAACTCCAATCATATACAATCAAGAATATTTCCAAGATAATATTCCCAAGATATTATCTCATAATTAATATCCTTGGATTATTCTTCCTCCATCCATCCTATAGATGAATGCCAATCGAATGTTGCCATGTGTAGCAAAACCCTATATCCATAGCCAGCCCTAACTCTATAAATACCTCTTGCTACGCACTTAAGTCCTAAACTCTCTCTCCAAAGAAACTGACTTAGGCATCGGAGTTCCATTGGGCCATTGGCCAACCCCTCATCTCGTGGGCGTGTGTGACTTTGGCCTTGATCAAATATGTTATTTTGTTTTGTGTTGTAGGTACAATTTCGTTAAGATTGAAGAAATTTGCTACCACAACTTTGATTTTAACAAAAAAAATAACATTACACTGATAAAATTGCAGAGTGTTTGAGAGAACTTGGTAGGAGAAATATAGAAGGGCAATGAACATTTTAAGTGCATATCAATCTTCTCCAAAAATGGTTGAGTAAAGAGCTAGCCTACATCTCTTATTCAATGAATGCGTACGTGGAAACAAATAAACAAAATTGTTGAGCTTTGAACACCAAATTTGCAAACAAATGAAAAAAAATTAAGGAACTCGATCGTTCTGAAATTACTTGAATTACTTCAGTTGTCTTCTAGCTATAGCTACTTCACACTTGTTAGACTGAAGCATGCTGCCGCACTCTTGAGATCATTTGAGACATGTTCGATCGATTGCGTGGTACCCTTGAACGATGATTCAGCACTGCATATAAGTAAATTTAATTTGTTAGACAGTATAATTATCATTATTATTTTATGTAAGCAATATTTTTCTATGAAATCATCTAAACTATGGTGCAGAAAGGGAAGAATATTGACGTAGCTAACTAGGCCAAACAATCAGCAATTAGACAATTGGCTCATTTGGAAGTGTTTTGAAAATTACTAAAAGTGTTTTTGTTGAAAATGTTTTCAAAATCAATCCCTAGTAAAAATTCAAGTGGATCCTGAAAAAGACTTTAAGTACTTCCAAGAAGCACATAAAAACACATAGTGATTTGGAACTCAAAATCAAATTTATCAAAAGTGTTTGAAGTGGATCCTGAAAAAGACTTTAAGTGTTGCTTCTTTCGAAAAATACTTGCACTGATTCAATTTCACCAATTTAAAATCACTTCCAAATGAGCACAATTAGTAAATTAAATCTCAAATTGTAGAAGACAATTAATTAAATATTGTACATACCTAGACTCACAGGCTTCTTTAGATTCGATATAAGATTGTCGATCATCAGCAATTGTATCAAATGGAATGTCATCATAGTCATGAGGAACGTCCATTTCTTGGTGAACAGGAAAGGCTTGTGAAGAAACCAAACTGGACTGAACAGCCATAAGTTGTTCGACATTGTTATCGTTATAGTAGGGATGTTGAACCCTAAGAGGTTTAACCATATTATCATTGTCGTCAATATAAACCCCATTAAGTCCATTTGCAAGATACTCATTACCCACCCAGGACATTCCACCACTGGCACCAGAAGCGCCAGAAGCATATTGATACGGATATTGATGTTGTTGATAAAGTGTCAGAGTCGCCGCGTCGGTGTTTGTAGGTATACCTAGCTGCAACTGCGGTGAAGGAGAAGAGTAGTGCGGTGAGGAAGAAGGTAGTCGATATTGACATTGGTCCTTGCAAATTGCAAGATGTGTCCTCACATATCGAAGCTCTTCTAGGGCTTGCTGTAATTGGAAATTCAATTGGTTTATGATGCCCATACACCCGGTGACTGAAAATTTGGCACGCATATTGGACTCGTATATGATCGATGTCATAGCCTCCTCCTCTTGCTCTGGATGAACTTTCTTTAGAATCTTCATTATGTTCGAAACGCCATACAATCGGTGGGCGTTTTGAAACATCATCGGTTGATCTGCCGGGAAGTGTGGAGCAAGAGCGCAGTCCTTAGCGCACTTTCGTCTATGGTATTTGCACGCAGCACAGGCTTGGCTTGTGCCTCCTTTTATCGTCATTGCAGGGTAGAATGTAAATTCATCAACTTTTTTTATGATCATCAAAACGCAGGTTGAATAACTTGATTGGAGAGAGGGAGAGAAAGAGAAACATGGAAAGATAAAATTGATCTGAATTATAAGGCCGGAAAACTGATCGAAATGAATAAGAATATGCGATCTATGGCTTGGTTTTGATCATCAAAACGCAGATTTGATCGATCTGCGATTGATGAGAATGAGGTGGATTAGAAGACCAAGTAAAATTTGAACGTTTCTCTATTCAAAAGTAGATCTTGTTGAACTGATTTTTACGTATCTCGGGAGTCATATTTATACACAGTTGCACGGTTAGCTTGGGAGGTTTGGTAATTTTCCACTGTATGTATGTATATATATGTGTGTGTGTGTGTATGAAAATCATGCCCCTCTTCACTTTGTTGTGATAGTGACGTGAGCTAACCAAAGCTAGCTAGATGTCTTGGATGATATTTAAGTATGTGCCAAAATAAATAAAAAATTCAGGAGAAACACCATCCACAAATTACACGAAAAAAGGGCATTACATGCATATGATAGAAGAAAGTATAACCCTTAAACTCGAGTAAGGTTTGGTAAATTTTTTGTGGACACAAACTGTTTGTACCATATTTTACCTTGCCTTTGGCAAAGAGTTAATTATCTTGATTATTTCTTTTAATTTTTCTTTGGTAAAGAGTGAAAAACAAGTAGATTGTATCAGTTTCATAGTACTTAAAAGTCTGAAGTTCTAGTCTCCCTTCATTACTTTTGTCTCACATTTGAAAAACATGAGATAAGTGCATTATCAATCAAACTGTATATATGTATGATCATGATAATCGAAATCAAATATGATCATGATAATCAAAACGAATACTATTAAATATTTATGTACATATATGTGAGTCCTATTGCTTGCAAAAAGATTTAAAATTATAGTCTCTTTGGTGAAAAATATATCATTTCTTACGTATATATGACCTATAAGTCTTAATTAAATACTCAAAATGTCTTATCTTTTTTCTTCTTTGCCCATTCAAATAAGTATTTAGAATATCTTTCGTCTGCATAATCAACCTAATTATTTAAGATATATTATAGCTTAAGTAAAATTTAAATAGGGTTTGATCGTCATGTGAAGTTTGAGTAGGTATTTGGAGTGCAAAGTAAGGACTTGGCGACCAAGTTGTATAAACTCCGTAACATCCACGCAGTCTGCTTCCCGTAGACAACTGCAACGATAAAATACATACTATAAAATTGTTTAGGAAGTGGATATGTTGGGTACGGAACCAATACAAGCCAAGAGAATTACCCCACATTTATCTTCTACTATATTGAATTGAACGATTAGTACTCACCACACGTTTTTTTAATATGAGTAATATTCAACTCTAAATTCATCCAAATTATGCATACATGCGTAGAAGATTCGAACTTCTCTGTCAAATGTATTTTTAAAACGGAATCAGTTGGTGGCTTCGTTAAGATAATCCTTTTTTTTTTGTGTTTAAAAAGACTCATACAATCATTTTAGCTTTTCTTGACCACCATCATGTGATTCATTAGCATAAAAAATAAAACCCGTGCAATGTGAATTACGAGCTTGGACTTCTCTAGCCAACTTAACTAAATTTTAAATCTGCACAATCTACCACAAGGTCGTGTGTTTTCACTTTTATACGTACCTGCGTTATATAAAATTTTCATTAATTTCATAATTCAATCTCAACCATCCGTTTAATTGTATGCCTCTCCCGTATAGTTTCCTATTCCGCCTTATTTTCTGATTCTTCCATTGAACACCGGTACCGAGGGCAAGGCGTAAATTTGCTTCTTCATATCATCAATTTTCTGCCCATTTGATTCGAGGTATAAAATTACCCGACGTACTTTTGCTCGATCATGCATGCATAACCCTAATTATCTATATAATTAATACGCTGTGCTTAGTGAATTCAGATCAGTGCATGCAATTACGGTATGGATTTTCTCAAAAAAGCCAAGGTGGTACGATTTCGAAGCCACCACAACAAATACCTATTGGCCGACGACGATCAAGTGTCGGTATGGCAAAGCTGCGACGGAACAGTGCAGAACACGCGGTGGACGGTGGAGCTAATTAGCGAAAATCCAAACGCATTGCGATTGAAGAGCTGTTTTGGGAAATACTTAACGGCGTTAAGTACGCCTTTTCTTCTCGGAATCAAATGTAACAAAGTCCTGCAAACCATGCCAAAGACGTTGGATTCAATAGTGGAATGGGAGCCGGTAAGAGACGGGTACGTGTGGAAGCTGAAGGCGGCCAACGGGCAATTCTTGAGTGCAAGCGGGTGTAGCGTGCCGCCGTGGAAAGACACGATCACGCACGACAATCCGCGTACAGGTACGACGAGAAATTGGGTTCTGTGGGATGTGGATGTTGTGGAGATTCGAGAACAACAACAACAACAAGAACAAACGAATGTTGATAATGTCAATGATAGTTCTAGTCGTTATAGTACTACTGCAACACAAGATCCAACAGAACCAGAACCACGGTCTGTTTCGCGGTCGGAATCTTCACAAACACAGCCAGACTCTCCAGCCGTCGTTGATCCCTCGTCAACCAAAGATCGTACCAAGGATTCGGATAAAAAAAATACATAACATATATAACGTTGGAATTTTGGGGTTATTAATTAGTACACATGATATGTATGCAAGAAAATTAGGGTTTTACTTGTATCATTGATGATGATTGATCAGATGATCTTCTTTCTACAAAATCGACTAAATTTCCTGATTATATATTTACACACACGTACTACACCAATTAATTGGATTTTGCATTAGGTGTTACCTTTTCTGTAAATTTTTCATCACGAGGGCAACATGAAGCTAAGTTTTGTGTTCAGCTGAAAGTAATTTTCCAAAAATTGATTAGATATTAATGAAAATGACTATAGTTTTTTTTATGTATTCTATCCACACACCCATTTTTACTTCTCACACAACTCTCTCAATTTTTGGTCATCGGACCAAATGAGTTAGAAAAGATAAATGGTCACAAATTACAAGGGTGTGTGAGAGGTAAAAATGAGTGTGTGATAATATATAGCACTTTCCTTTTTTCATTAGTACAATTGTATTTTAGATAAAGAATCTCACTAATATTGATGATAGTAAACGTTTAGTTTATAAAAATAATTAATCAAACCTAGAAGCACCTCTACAATCAATTTAAAAAGGAGTAATGTTAAAGAGACTAAATTTGTAAACTAAATGACATGGAAGTTGATAATTAGATTATTACTTAAGCGTTGATAAACATGTATTTCCTATTAGTAATACATCATCTAATTTACAAATTTTGTCTACAAATTTAATCTTTCTAGCATTACCTTATGAAAATGTCACTAACATTAATTGTACAGAATAAAGTGCGTCAGCAGTAAATAACCCCTTAAATATTAATGTGCTTTTTAGCCACCTCAGTATAAACCTTTTACCCACCTCATTTTGTGCAATATCAGTATTCACAATCTGTTTTTCTTGTAATCCCACTAAGTTGCAGACTTGTCGATATGTTCCAAGAGAATATCAATACGCATTTGGTTTAATATCCTTGTAATAATGGTCTTGGGTTCGAAACCTCCTCTTAATAATAGTATAAAAAAAGAGTATCAATACAATTGCACAACTTAATGGGAGCCCTATATATATCTTCTAGCTAGTAGTTCAAGAGAAAATCATACTTGTTTGTCACTTTTTTTGTAGAATTTTTTTTTTCAACCAAGAAAAAATGTAAAAGTTTATCTTTGTAATAGAAAAGGATATATATATAGTTTCCTTAATTTCCTCAGCCTCTGTCAACCGTTGCCTCTAATTCCTTCCCCTTCACAAACACATAACGCAAGGCGCGAACTTGCTACATAACATTTCCCCTTTTAGTTCAAGGGTACAAATCACTTTGAAAATTTCAGACGAAAAATACAAGCGAAAACTCGAAATTTTGACAATTAACGTTGTACATTTTGTTCAATCGATCTCTCTGATGTTTTTATGTGCTTAATTACAGCACTTGATCGGTCTTATTGTTTCATAGAGGTACACATATGGAGTTTTTGAAAAGAGCCAGAGCAGTACGCTTCCGGAGCCACCACGACAAATATCTGTTAGCAGACGAGGATCAAGAGACTGTATTCCAAGATCGCGATGGCACGGTGAAGAATGCCAAATGGACGGTGGAGCTTGTCGAAAATGCAAACACTTTACGGTTCAAAAGCTGTTATGGCAAGTACTTAACAGCCTCTAGCTTGCCATTCCGTCTTGGATTGCGAGGCAAGAAAGTTCTGCAAACCCTGCCAAAGAGATTAGATTCGTCCCTGGAATGGGAACCTATAAAAGAAGGACACCAGGTCCGGCTCAAGACGCCCTATGGCCAGTTCTTGCGCGCAAATGGGGGCGTACCGCCTTGGAGAAACTCTGTCACCCATGATGTCCCACATAGAACTGCATCCCAGGATTGGGTTCTGTGGGATGTAGATGTTACAGATATTCGGGTTGAATCGCCAGAACGTCACCCAGTGGCGAAACCCCCTCCTCCACCACCAGATGCATTACCTTCGGAGTCTTCAGCACCTTCAGAACCGACATATCCATCTGAGATTGACCTTAGAACGCCGAAGGCTTCCAAACGGGAGGTTTGTTTTAATTAACAAATATGACTTCTATGACTATCAAGTTTAATTATATTTTGGCTTCTTATTGTTTGTTCTTAAACGCAGTCAAGCAAGTCATTTGATCATGATTCGCCGAAGAAAGATGCAGGGAGAATGATCTACTATCATGTGGCTAATGAGAAAGGAGACGTTGAGGATTCATCGGAAGAGTTTTCCTTCCCATTCAAGGGTAGTGATGTAGAGGGGTTGAAGCAAAAGTTGAAGGAAGAAACCGGGCTGGAGGAAATTGATGTGTGTTCACGCAATCCTCTGAATGGACAACTATATCCCCTTCGCTTGCATCTTCCTCCAAACAACCATGATATGCATATCGTTGTAGTTCTGTCATTGTCCGAAGGTTAGAATTGTTTCAAGGGGTTTTCATGTCTTCATCTTGATAATTCTAAAAAAGTTTGATATGTCCGATTCCAAAAAGCTTACTGAAACAAAAGTATTTTGTACCAAATTTGTTGATCACATTGTTAAACACCTCTCTCACGGATGTGCAATTTACACAGAACCAACCTATAAGTGGGTTTCACCTCTGTGAGAGACGTGATTGGTGAATGTGATAAATGTTGAATTAGTGGCCAAGTGGCCAATTTTTGGTTAAATAAAATAAACAAAAGGAGGTAGACAACATCATTATATTTGTTGAAAAAGAAAAAAAGGTTATGATGATGTTTGTAGAAAAAAGGTAAAGGCTAGCAAGTAGCCTTATTATTGGTTTTGTTTATTAGGTGTTTGAGGATGGATGAAGGTGAATATACGGAAGTGAGAAAGAGAGAGGAAGTGTGCACCATTTTTCTGTTTTAGTAGCCCATCTTTGAGAGAGCAAAGAGAGCTGCAGAGAGCAGAAAAAGAAGAAGAAGGTGCTCTTCTCTTTGGTTAGTAATCACCCACCAAGGTAGTTGTTGTTGTAATAGCTTTGAGCTTTGTATAGAGAAGAAATTAATCACTATATTTCTTTCTCTATTTGTTTCTTTGGTGTGTGAAAGCTATTGGTTGTATTGGGGTTTTGGGTTGGGAGCTTGTCAACACTCTGTAAACTCCCATTTGGTTTATAATGGATTATTGGGTGAGCTCCTACTGCTCCGAGGACGTACTCCAGTTACACTGACTGTTGAGGAACCTCGTTAAAATCGTGGTGTCTTTAATATTTTGTTCTTGCATTTTATTTGATATATTTCCTGTGGGTTATCAAGAGTTGGTTCCATAATTGGTTTTGGTGCTGTCATAGCACAACAATAAATGTGTGTTTCTTATAGTACGTGCACATATTTAACGAAAATGTATGTTTATTCCTAGTTTTTCGTTTTATATTTGTGGTTAACTATGATTGTCTTCTGCCCTTCACAAGCAGGAAGTGAACTTGACTGAATTTGCAAAACCTGTTAACATCAGATACCGTCTTGTTCATATTCTGCACATTCAGCTCCATAACTGCTCAAATTTTTAGAGTACAGATAGGAAAGGAAGTAGCACTTCATGCAAAGAAGCAAGGAAATGTCGTTCGCAGATTTTTTCAGTAAATTGGTTCTTCAATTATTTCAGGGCCTGATGGATTTACTTTATTCAATTTTCGATTTCTTGATGTATGAGAACAAAAAACAAGTCTAATTTAGCAGGGCCAATTGTATTTCAACTGTATGTTTCCTAATGTGAGGTTGAAGTTTGTAACTGAGATCAGTAAGTAGAATACATATGCAGCCAATTCATCTCTAATCTCATTTAAAATACAAGATATAATTCATGGAGTTGACACATCAGGAAATCGTGTTATGGTGCTACCAACTCTCCTAATGTTTCCATGATTAGATAGATAGAACTAAGGAAGCAGATTTATCGTCATACTAGTCTTTCTTGCTTTTTTTTTTTTTTTTTCAGGTTGACATACTAGCCTTTGTTGCAGGTGGTGATCAACGGTAACATAGTTATCCAAGATCGAATCCTGCAACGATTTTATCTCCAAATTTTAAATATTTTTTGGAACACTTTTCATCGAAATGCTTGTGGGTTAACGGGTTAATAACATGGAATAAGATATGCAGGATGTAATTGTTCATGGAAAAGAATTTTACGTACCCTCTTCTGCCTCATTCAGAGTGATGAGAATATTTCCCAATCAATCTCATCAAGTCAAACCATGCATCTTTAGTCAGACATAACTTTGAAGAGACCACTTGAGCAACAACAATTTAGGTCAAGTACCGACGGGCAATGAGAAGTCATAATCCTTGAGGATTCGCTATCCTGAAGGACCAGAACTGTCCGCATTAGGCATGCAGACCCTTCAATCCTGAGTTAAGTCAGCAGATATCAGCTCCAGATTTGCACATGTCTGTGCTCGGTGTGAATGTGATACGTCTCGTGGTTCATCTTTCTTCTTTATCCTAACTGCATCTTTACTTCTCCGTGCACCCAAATAAATGTTTGATAACTGAACATAAGCACCGGCTTCTTCTCCGCTGTCCTCATTTTCTAGATGTATAAGTTCAACAGAAAGCTCTGCAAGATCAACATTCTTATGGACTCGGCACCCACTAAGAAAAGCACCCCAGACAGATGCAAATGGCTTTATGCGCATTCTTCTAATAAGCTGAAGTGATTCTTCTAGCTGACCTGCCTTGCAGAGCAAGTCTATAACACAGCTATAATGCTCATGTTTCGGCAGCACAATGCCATAATGAGTTTTCATGTTTTCAAGCAGAGATTTGCCCTTCTCGAGGAGACCTGCATGAGTACAAGCCATTAGCACTCCAAGGACCACTCCATCGAGCCTGAGGCCATCCTCCATCTGCATTGTCTCCAAGCAACGAAAGGCTTTATTTGCATATCCGTGTGCTGCAAACCCTCCAATCATGGCTGCCCACGAGACTGCATTCCTTTTCGACATTCCCTTAAGGGCTTCCACAGCCAAATCAATATAACCACACTTGCCATACATATCAACGAGCACAGTCCGCAGTGGCGTAGCCAGGAATTTTCGGAGAGAGGGGCGGGACTTCAAATGGTTAAAGGTCCTAAAAAATTTAGACAACGAAACTCATTTATAAGCTAATTAAGAACATGAGCTTATCCAAGACCCCGTTTCATATGCATATTGTTTCTTCACTCTTTTTTATTCGTCATTTCTTTCATATATCTACATATTTCTCCTCTATTTATTCACACAAATATTAAAACACAATAATAATCAAACGGGCACCTCCACAAAAGCCTATCTAATCAAGCTAAAATGTCAAAACACCCACAATCCAAGATTTGAAGCTTGCATGTAGTCCAATATCAGGGTAGTGTCTCATGCGTACCGGATTCGAAACTCCTCCTCTAAATTATTGTAATAATATCGAATCCTCCCTCTCGCCTAAATAATAATAAAATTTGAAAGAAAAGTGAGTTTAGGCTTATTTTGCCTGAAATTTACTTGAACCGATATATATATATATATATATATATATATATTAGAATAAATTGTAAGCGTTGGATTCGGTTGAGATTAAATCTCAACCGTTGGGTATGAGTCCGCACTCTCTCTCTCTCGCACTCAGACCTCTCGAATCGTTTTTGCACTCTCTCGGTCTCTCATTTCCTCCTCCGCTCTATCAACAGACTCAACACCTCTCTAATCTCTCAAATCATCCCTACACTCTCTACTCTCCTCCTCCTCCTCCCTCTGCCGACAGACTCAACACGTTGGCCGTCAAGTCATCGACCACCACACTTCTATGACTCCTCCATATTCCAGATCCAGGCTTTCTTATTTGTTATTAGTTCATGTTAGACTGGTATTTCTAGTTTACTAAAATTATTTTGGTAAATATTTTGAAACTACATGTTAAGAGGATCAATATTAAGATTTGCATCCATTTTGGAAATTGCAGAAGGCCCTTTTTTGTTTGTACCTAAGTAAAGGTGTGTGTTACAGAATATCTGGAAACCAAATTTATTTGATGCATAACTTGGGACCTGGAAATTGCAAACAAAAAAAGAAGAATGGATGCAAAAAAAAGGGAATCACCTCAGGGGAGAGGCTGAACCTTTGCTCCAGGCGTGTTTCTCGACGAGGGGAAGGGCGGCAACCACTCCTCGTCCTCACGTGGCTTCACCACCCAGCAAACTAGGGGTGGGCACTTAGAACCGAAAACCGAAACCGAAACACAAACCAAATTGAACCGCACCGAACGGTTTGGTTTTGTGGTTTTGGAACGGTTTTGGTTTTGAAACCGAACCGCAACATAGAAAACGGTTTGGTTTCGATTTTGGCTTTTGAAAACCGCACCGAACCGCACCGCAAATATTAATAAACATTTAATTAAATGTCCATATTAAATTTCATGTTTGTTAGAATCCATGCACTTAGTATGGACACAACCACATTAGAATATCATCATTCATCACTTTCTTTCGTTCATTAACTTGAAGGACCTTTGTTATTTTATACCATCACACACACACACACATATGTACAAGAGTGGACTAATCTTGTTATCAAGAGTCGAACAATGATCTAATGAAGTCCACTCATTTGAAGCATGATATCACATATTCTAGTATGAAAGTTTCGCTCATGTTTAATGAATTCAAAGTTATTCAACTTGTTTTATGTTATACCTTGTACGGGACATCCTTTTGTTGCACAGACATATTTTAACATCACAACTGCATGCAACATGCTAATTGTTTATATAACAAATGTTTTTTTCCTATTACTAATGGGAAATGCTTATTAATATGTTAAATTGCAAATTGTACATTTTTTCTTAAAAACCAAACAAAAACCGTTTGAAACTGCACCGAACTGAACCAAACAGTTTGGTTTTGGCTTCAAAACCGCACCGAACCAAACCGCAAAAAAATTTGGTTTCGTTTTTGGTTTCACTCAAACCGCACCAAACCAAACTGTGCCCACCCCTACAGCAAACATGTCCGACTTCAACTCTTTCCTGTTTTTAACGTACTCATGAATCCACTTCCCTTGCCAAAGAGCTAAATATTTTTCAGTGTGACCGGTACACGGGGTGGTACACCACGTGTCACTAAACAAATGGTGGGATATGTATGCTAAAAAGTTAATAACTTAAAAAATAAAAAATTTCTCCATTCTTATTAAAACACGTGGTGTACTACTTGTGTTCCTGTCACAACTAAAAATTTCTCTCAGATTAGCACAAGCCCCGTAGCAACACAAAAGTCATCAGGCCCAAACCTACGTACCAACATCTCCCCGTAGCACTTAAGTACCTTTGCCACGTAGATTTTTGACAAACTTGGTAAACAATTTCTTGGTACTTAAACTGCTCATATCAGAAAATGTAGGAAACAACACACAAGAATTTCGACCAAATTTTGTAAAATATAGGACGTAGTTGTTGATAATTGAATTATTACTTAGTGTTGAATTTTATTTTATTTTTTCAAAGGATAGATTTTGTTAGATTAGATGTTAGGTTAGTCATCGACAAAGTTTGAACTCACGCTGCCATGCAAGGGCTCAACACAACAACATACAAGAATTTCGACCGAATTTGTAAAATATATGACATAGTTGTTGATGATTGAATTATTACTTATTGTTGATTAATGTGCTTATTTTCTATTAGTGACACATCACATAATTTACAAATTTAATTTAAAAAAATTAGTCTCACTAACATTATTCTTTGCTGGTGAACTGACCTAATTTAATTGGTCTGCTACTATACAAATGGTCCAGATGAAGAGGCTGTCGGTGACGCCGGTAGACCTAAATAAGACGTGAAAATTTCCCCTTGTATTTTTTTTTTTTTTTGACCTAACAATGTTGTTAGTCTGATCTGAGTCATGGATAAGCATGTCTGCGGTGAATGAGCAAACAAAACCTGTGTGCTTCCACTTTAAAAAGTGCTTTTTCTTTCTCACCTATCCCTTTTTTTTTTGGTCGAAACCTTTTTTTTTTTCTTAAAAAGTGGCTCTCGTTTGTCTGAAAGGTCAATTAGGTTGAATGGTTGATTAGTCGTGTGAATAGACAAAACAAAGTCTCAAATCAGTCGACTTTTCGTTTGGGATTAAAAGGATTATTGAGAAAGACTTTGCTAGTCAAGTCGCGGTAATTCTATTGAAGTTTTTCTCTTATATAATATTAATATTATATCGATCTTGTGTATTTTAATAATATTTTAACTTTACCCATCATGTTTAATTTAATGAAAATACTTGGCTGCTAAAAGATTCAGCAGCGCCTCTTGCTGCCAACCAATCACGGATGGACACGTGTCCAAGTTGATTAAAAAATTCACAACTTGAACACATGTCCAACCGTGATTGGTTGGTAGCAGGAGGTGCTGCTGAATCTTCAGCAGCCAAGTCTCGTTCTCAATTTAATTGGAGATTTGGGGTAGATTATTGTTAATCTATTATTGGGATGATATGTGAAAGATCAACTAAATATTATTGAAGGTACAAGATTTGAGCTTGGAGTTTGGAGCCGTCATGAACGTTTTGACCACGTTGATCCTGTGTTAATTGGAATCCAATATTCGGTGATTAAGATTTTTTATAGCGTGGACGGTATAGTCAACCTAGCGGTCAATAGAAAAACGATCTGACATCATGGTAGATTAACAAATAAAAATTTAATAAAGAACAAACGTCATGTAGAAAGATAGACACCGTTATGTTATTTGATAATATCTTAACACCTCGATTGTGTGCCTGGTTTTGAATTGTCGACATCTTACCTTGAAGTCGCAAAGATATTTTTATAAATATGCCCAAAATGATTGGCCACAAGTAACGCAATTCAAACTAGGATGCTGACGTATGATGTTAGCCTTATAAGGTTATACAATTAAAACACAAATGAAGGAGTGACAAACTTGATTTCAGTTGTAATCATGGTACTTGAGCAAGGAAGGAGAAAAGGCACGGCAACACCAATGTCTTCTATAAACTCCTAGCCGAATACAACTACTCTATGAAAAATATTATGTTGTGTGTTATAGGGCTTATGGTTTCCATCCATAAAGGAAACCTAAACTTTACTTTCTTAGCCTCCAAGTCAAGTATCGTAATCATATTCAATTAAGGATTCCATCGATCCTATTTCTAATATAAGACACCTTATATAGGATTGATATCTTTAAGAGATCAAATCACAATCAACATTATTCTCAAATATTACATTCCTATTACATGTAGTAAATCACTTGAAGGTTGATTTATATTGGATAAATCCAACATATGGTCCAAGTATTTTTCATATAATGGAAGACCATGGGAACTTAGAAATATTGAGTACTAGTCGCTCCAATTTTAAATTAAAGAGTTTTTTGGTCTTATTTACCTAATTTTTTATTTAAAAGTTAATGACACTTAGTGTCTTAGTTACATTTTTTTTATAGTTTTTTGGTATTATTTATCTAATTTTTTATTTTAAAGTTAATGATACTTAGTGGTTTAGTTACATTTATATTTGAAAATTATAAATCTTTTGGTGAAATAGCAAACAATCCCTTAATTTTCTTGAACGGTATGGTCCAATGGTTAGAGACAAATTTTAGACTCGTGTTTCACACTATACCAAATTTAATACCTAACTTTAATGAATAATATAAAAGAATAGACTATCATAACGAAACTACGAGCTAATTTTCTTTTTAAAAGAAGATTCAACTTTAATTTATCAATCTGAAACTAAAATATGTAATTTGATGGGAAAATTGAAGATATGCGGAATATGGCAGAACCCAATGGATTTTGGTCAATCTAGAAGTTAAGAGACCCAATCAAATCAAATGTAGTAGATTTTCAACAAATCCAACATGCCACTTGTCAAATTAATAAATCATAGTACTACGTGCAAAAAGCTTAATAAAGTTTAACAAAAGGACAACATCCAAAGCAACGAAACTAATGCGATAATTCACGTCAATCATGCATCGTTCATCGTTATATTTAATGTTTTTAAATAATAAAACATGATTGATTTGAAATACCGTTGTTGTTGTACATGAAATGTTAGAATTATGATATTTAATTTTTTTTACACATTACTATTAAAAAAAAATAAAACAATTACGCACTATAGCTTATTTTATCTTTCCAAACCCGAGCGCGTGATTACCTTAAAAAAACCTGTTGCCCTAACTTCACATAAAACTGTATGATTAGTTTGAAATACCGATGGTCTAAAATATCCATAATATCCGGATATTTCCATCGAAATTTCCGTGTTTTTGGACTAACGATATTTTTTTGGATTACCGATATTTCCGATATCATCGATATTTTAGACCTTGCTAAGTCACTCATGTATCTTATCATGCAATGTATAAAGTGTAAAATATTGTACTAATTCATTATATATAAATGATTATGGTGTGTTTAAATTTCTTTAATTAATTACTACATGTTTTATACACTCACAATGTTTGCCAGCTCGCTATATAATCAACTTAAATAAGTTATATCTATCATGCAATACATTTCATTCCAATTTTTTTGTGCTAAACTAATAGATAATTGACTAAATAAACATCCTGCAAAGTTTCAATAAAAATTTTCAAGTTTTTCTTACAATTTGCGTGGTTTTTATTCAATTTTTATCGATATCGATAATATCCCGATATTTCCATTAAAATTTTCATGTTTTTAGATTACCGATATTTCGGATATCATCGATATTTTATACCTCGTAGCACCGAGATAACCTTTTTTTTCTCCCACGTGGGTTTGGGAGTGGAGTTGGTCATGGACAGCTACACTTTGCACATGGAAAGAAATTAAAATCCGTGTAGACCTTTCCACGTCGTAATCCATGCTTTGAGCTGTATATTCCAGAATCCAAGAATGTTTATCTCCAAACACATCCCTTATATGATATTTCCTCTTTTTCTTCAATTTTCTTTATTTATCCGGAAAAATCTCCCTCCTTCGCTCCTCTGGCGGTTAACGCACATCACCTTTTCTGTCTGCTATTTCCCGTGACTCGCTCGCCCGCGTCGGCGCCCCGAGTTTCCCTCCGAGCTAAAACTCCGCCGTACTGCGTATGTGGTAATCTCCAACACTCGCTGGCATGCGCCTATCATACACCTATACGTACACCTATACATACACGTATACGTGTGTATATATATATCTGCTTTCTCTGATCGAACGGCGGTGAGTTGCTGAACGAGCTCTGTTGCTTCTGCTTCGGATTTGAGCTGTGGAAGTGAGAGTTAGAGAGAGAGAGAGAGATGGAGGAGGAACGGGAGAGAGAAATCGGAGAGAAGATAAAGATTGGAGTTTGTGTGATGGAAAAGAAGGTGAAATGCGGCTCCGAGGTTCATCTTTTCTAGTTTCCTTTTTGCTCACTTTTGTGTACGCTTCGAAAGCAATCATGTATTTGTATCGAGCAATGTATGTATACAATGAACTTGTTCGTTTTCTGCAGGTGTTTTCGGCGCCGATGGGGGAGATTCTCGAAAGGCTGCAAGCATTTGGCGAATTTGAGGTACTGATTTTGTTTTCTCTTCGGATTTTCTTGTTGAAATTGTTTTTGTTTGCGAGTTCGATCTAATTTTCCATTTTTACCGATGATTATTACGTATCGAAAAAGTTTTAGGAACTGTTAGTGTTGTTGATCGTTTTATAGTGCAAATATATCCGCAGTTTCGATTTTACGGTATATTCTTATGCATCTCGTGTTTGTGAATGTTCTCGTAGATCACACATTTTGGGGACAGAGTCATTCTTGAAGATCCAATCGAAAGGTATTTTTTCGTAATGATTATCGTAACAGTATCTGTTTTCGCACGTTTTATGTAAGGGCCGTGGTTTTATTTGAGCAGTGATTGAGACGGCATGAAATGTTCGCGTTCGTTTACGCTGATAGTTTCTAGTTTCATTAACTTGGTGACTGTTGCAGTACATAAAATTTAGGTGACTAATTTGTTTGCACTGTTACTGTATGTCAGCTGGCCAATTTGTGACTGCTTGATTGCCTTTCATTCCTCGGGCTATCCCTTGGAAAAGGCTGAGGCATATGCTGCTTTGAGGAAGTAAGCTCCGTTGTTGTTCATGTACAGATTCTATTTGATTCATCCGTTCGGTTATATTTGATATAAGGACGGCTGTTTATTTCTCTATCTGGTCGTTTATCCAGGCCTTTTCTAGTAAATGAGTTGGAGCCGCAACACCTTCTCCATGACCGGAGGAAGGTATATGAGGTATGGTTATGAATTTCATCTTATTAAGGTTTTCAATTATCCCCCTGCCCCTGCCCCTGCTCCCCTCCATACTCCTTAATGTTCACTGACGGCATTTTGTAGAGAATTACTTAGTCAAAAGTGGTTGAGTCGATGCATGAACTTAATGTTTCACTCTTATTATTTCTTAATAATTATGTTTATAAGAATAAAATGTCAGTAACTAATGAATTAGTTTGGTGGATTCAAGCATCTTGAAATGCATGGAGTCCCTGTTCCCAGATATGCCCTTGTGAATAGAGAAGTACCGTATCAAGAGCTGGACTATTTTATTGAGGAAGAAGATTTTGTTGAGGTTCATGGTCATCGTTTCTGGAAGCCATTTGTAGAGAAGCCTGTTGAAGGTCAACTTGTTTCCAACATTTATCAATAAGTTGTTTTATCTAATCTGATTTTTGTTCAATTACGTTTTGGCCCATAAACTTTCTGTGCCTCTATTTGAACCTTGTTTTTGCTAAATCCTTAAACCTAGTCAAGACTCACAGCTAAAATGTTAGGAGTATCCATGATTACTTCTTTTGTAAGCTTTTATTGTGCACCTGTTATTGCTTTTGGTTTTATTGAGAATAACGTTACTTACTCTCGTCTTTTGCTTTTATGAAGGTAATGATCATAGTATAATGATATATTATCCCAGTTCGGCAGGTGGAGGAATGAAGGAATTGTTTAGGAAGGTGAGGTTTCAACTGCAAATTGTATGATTTTCTCTGAAAGAGAGTTTGTGTACCATCTGTATTTTCAGATGTGTGATATGAAAATATTTGAAAGCAAGGTAATTCATCTACGAGAAAGTTTAGGGAAGTCTTATAGCTGATGGATAGTTGATTTGCTCTAGGCTTCTAGTTTATTTCTTCTTGCACACAAGCCAAACTTTTTGTCAGGTCAAATTTTACCTTGACCATAAAAAATGAAAGTGTGGTTTTGAGGTGTGGATAGTTCAGTCTTACTACTCATAAGTCGTTAGTTATAACATGACTGCCAAACAAATTATGGGCAATTATAATATCATCCCACTGATATGTAAACGTGGCTAGCAGTGTATCCAGTTTGAGACTACTCTGTTTATGAATTCGTGGAATTTCTATGTTCATTATCCATGATCATTCAATTTATGTTGTCATTGACTGATTTTAGGTTGGTAACCGGTCTAGTGAGTTCCATCCGGAGGTTAGACGAGTGAGACGTGAAGGCTCTTATATATACGAGGAATTCATGCCAACTGGAGGAACAGATGTCAAGGTTGGATGGTTTGAGTTCAAGATTTTTCAATGTTCTTAATTTTATATGATAATCAGGTTAAGTGATACCATGAGAAAGAAAAAGAAAAATAGTCTCGTTACTATTTTGCATCCTTATATTCTTTCTCATTAATCTAACATATCCTTAACATTTCAACTTGCATGTCATCATATTGACAGCATGGAATGGGTTTTTCTTGAGCTGTGTTCAAATTTTAATAGAGACTACTTACACATTCTATCTGTGCATATTCACTGTTCGAGGCCATTATTTTCTTCTAACTTGGTTGTGTACTCCAACATTTAATTGTCCTTCATAAATAATTTTTTTCTCTTCTTGTTAAATAATACAGGTGTATACAGTGGGACCTGAATACGCACATGCTGAGGCAAGGAAGTCTCCTGTTGTTGATGGTGTTGTCATGAGAAATCCTGATGGCAAGGAAGTAAGTACTGTATGTAAGATATGTCTGGTTGATCTTCTTGTTCGGCTGATTCTTCTCTCTGTTTCTCTCTTGTCTGCAATTCTGATATCCAATTTCTTGTAATCTTGTTAATTCTTTATTTCCAGTGAGGAAATTTTCCATGTTTCTTGGGAATACCAATGTTTATAGCTCTTTAGATATTTAGAATGAAAGTTATTATAATGCGGGTTCAACCAATGATGTAATGCCAATCCTTAACGTAGATGGTGTCTGGGCCAGGTTTGTTTATGGCAAAGCATATAGTATGCTGCAAGCAGGAAATACTGGGGTGAATGGATACATTGCTATTGCCGAATGAGGGTTGAAAGAGTGATGTTTGCTTGTTAATTCGTTTGACAGGTGAGGTATCCTGTTTTACTGACACCTACTGAGAAGCAAATGGCAAGGGAGGTCTGCATTGCATTTAGGCAAGCGGTATGTAATTCTAATGTGGTATCTGGATGTTACAAGGCTAATTATTAATTGCAGTAATTGGTTTGATGTTGCTTTAATAATCTCTCGTGTGCCAGTAGTTAAGTTTGTCTGCTGATACTGTGAAGGTACTGATACCTTCATTAAACTCGCATGTATTGGGATATATTTGTGTTATTTGTTGATCCTTTTTAAAATTATATTTTGAAAATTGGAAAAAAACTAAAATATATCTGCTGCCACGAGCTTTTTCCTTAATTACATGTTAACATTACCTTCCAATCTCATGCCAGCTGGTTCAATATATGCAATAGAACTCTTTTATGTTGTGTTTTTGAGTGTAATGTTACATAAGTATTCATTGGAGAAAGTTCAGCTTTGCTGAGATGGTTCAGTGCCAGACACATGCATATAATTAATTTCTATCCATATGATTTTCTTATTAACTATTTTTACTTTGGGTTCATATTAATTCTTCTAATTTTTTGCAGGTTTGTGGGTTTGACCTTTTGCGCTGTGAGGGACGCTCCTATGTTTGTGACGTAAATGGATGGAGTTTTGTAAAAAATTCTCACAAGTAATGGTTGCGAATTTCTTGATAGTTATTTGATTAATCGTGAAGGTGCTCTAAATCTGGTTTTTCCTCTGGTCACAAAATAATTGATGTTACTTTGCAATACAGGTATTATGATGATGCTGCTTGTGTGCTCAGGAAGATATTTTTAGATGCCAAGGCCCCTCATCTTTCTTCTGCAATTCCACCAACATTACCATGGAAAGTCAATGAACCAAGCCAACCTACTGAGGGACTAACTCGTCAAGGAAGTGGAATAATTGGCACATTTGGGCAATCGGAGGAGCTACGTTGTGTTATTGCTATTATTCGTCAGTATGTCTTTTTCTCTCAGTTTTTTTTACTTGTAGTTGATTTGCTTTTTTTTTTCCCTCTCATCTCTGTTTTTCTTTGGCAGTGGTGATAGAACTCCCAAACAGAAGGTAAAGCTGAAGGTTACTGAGGAAAAGCTGCTAAACTTGATGCTTAAGTACAATGGTGGACGACCTAGATCCGAGGTGATTGAGTTTGCCTTTTAGGCCTTTTAATTTATTTTTATAAAACATATTGTATTAACTGACCATTGCTATTGGCTCTCATTTTGCAGACAAAATTGAAAAGTGCTGTCCAATTGCAAGATTTATTAGATGCCACACGAATGCTAGTACCTCGTACTAGGTATCTATTTTAAGATTAAATTTTCTTCTTAATTATGGTTGATGCATGTAATTCATATGAAACTCACCTTCTACCCCTTTTCCCATTCTTTGTAATTCATGTTTAAAGTCATAACAGGAAACGCTAATTATATTTACTAGCCGGTTTTCATATGATTGCACTGGTGAGGGGTCTTAATTAATGAGGACTCTTTACATTGTCTAGACCAGGTAGAGAAAGTGACAGTGAGGCAGAAGACATTGAACATGCTGAAAAGCTTCGTCAAGTTAAAGCAGTGCTTGAGGAGGTATCTGTTTTATTTGGAATAAGCTTTTTAAGTAAATATATTCAGTTATAATTCCTCTTTTTGCTTTAGAGGTTCATGTAGTATAATTATAATATGAGTTTATTGCTTATCTGTATGTACTATGTAGCTCATTTTGTCATGCAATTCTCAACTGAAGGTGAATGGTTTCTAATCTAGCACTTTTACTATTTCCACGAACTATCAGGGGAATGCTCACTTTTTTGTACTGTAACATTCTTTTCATAGTTGCTTTTATAAGATAACTTGCACTGTATCATCTAAGTTAATTATTGACACCCAAAATTGGGCAGAAAAGATGTGCTAAATTTTGCTGGATCACTGTCATATAAAGAAATGCGCACAAATTTCTATTTTCTTTCACTTCGGAATTGTTGATACGGTGTCTTACTGCCTCATGGTTATAATCATGTGCTATTTTCTTGCTTATTGTTATCAAGGGGGGCCATTTCTCTGGCATTTATAGGAAGGTTCAACTAAAGCCACTAAAGTGGGTTAAAGTGGCAAAAAGTAATGGTGAAGGTGAGGAAGAACGCCCAGTTGAAGCTTTGATGGTTCTTAAATATGGGGGTGTCCTTACACATGCTGGAAGAAAGCAGGTATTGATTAATTTTTGTTTTGTTTATGTACTTCTGGATTGTAATTTAAGAGCCCTCTTTGTCCTAAAATCGTAGTGTTATGTTTCATTTTTCTTGTTTTTATTCTTTTCTTCTTTCACTTGTTTGCAGGCTGAGGAGCTGGGTAGATATTTTCGGAATAATATGTATCCAGGTAATGGTCACAGTTCTTTTTCATATTTTTTTAGTCTTAATACTTGTTTCCCTGTTTACTGGGAACATATATGTTGAAGATTTGGATTTTATTATTTTCTTCCAAAGATATAGTCAGCTTTGCCTCTACAAGGTTGCTCACAGTGCTACTTCGTTTCAGAATTATTTTCTTTGGGTACTTCTCATAATGAATTTGTCGACAATTGCAGGTGAAGGTACCGGCCTGCTTCGCCTCCATAGCACCTATCGTCATGATCTTAAAATCTACAGCTCTGATGAGGGCCGTGTGCAGGTATAGCGTCATTAGTGCTCATGGGTTTATATAGTTTTTATACATTGCTCCCTTTTTCTTCTTGTCTTATTTAATCTCTATTTAAATGGAGTGAATTGCCTAATTTTTATGAGCTTTAATCCCTGAATTTGTCATCATTGATGCATTATCGACAAGTTATTTGTTTACAGATGTCTGCAGCTGCTTTTGCTAAAGGCCTACTTGATCTAGAAGGGCAGCTAACACCAATACTGGTCTGTAATTTTTTTTTTTTTTTTACATAATTGTGACTGCTTTGGGAAATCGAGGTGCATGACTGAATTTATTCCCTTTCTTAAGGTTTCCCTTGTTAGCAAGGACTCCTCTATGTTGGATGGACTTGACAATGCAAGTGTTGAGATGGATGAAGCAAAGGTTTGTCTATCATTTTCACAGGTTGATTGATTAGCCCATAATTGAGAATGCTTCTTCTTCAACAATTATCTGATCATGTGATTCCCTTTTCCACATACTTCCCCTGCAGGCTAGGTTGAATGAGATTATTACTTCTGGTTTAAAGACGGGTAATAACGGTGCAACACCTCCTTGGATGGCTGATGGAAGTGGTCTGCCTTCAAATGCTTCTGAACTTCTACCTAAATTGGTAATTGGTTTCTGTTTCCTTACCTACAGTTTTATTGGTCCTCAATCGAGTCTGTTACTCGTCATTTAGTAGCATGCTAATGTAGACTTTATGAGTTATGACAATTTCAAATATGAGACTCAAATTCTTGACCAGAGGGAACACCCAAGCCCGCTCCCTTCTATCCTTGACTGGATAGAAGGGACGTTAAAATTTGGTTTTTCGCCTTGTCAAGGACTAATTTATTATTTCTTTTAATATTCTCAATGAGTTGAATAGTGAGGATTGATTGTGATCGCCTGATCAATTAACGGTTATTGTCAAGTTGCAACAGTTGCATTTTAAGGCTTTCCAAATAATCCTTTTTAACCTTAATGTTTTGTATCCGATGAATAGGTAAAATTGACGAAGAAGGTCACTGAACAAGTCAGACTGCTAGCCAAGGATGAAGATGAGGAACTTACAAAGACAAGCTCATACGATGTAATACTTCCTTATGACCAAGCAAGGGCCCTTGGTAAGACTAACATTGATGTTGATCGTATTGCTGCTGGATTACCATGCGGTAGTGAGGGATTCCTCTTGATGTATGCTCGATGGAGAAAGCTTGTAAAGGACTTGTACAGTGAACGAAAAGAGTAAGTTCTAGCACATCTTTTTTGTTTTTAATATTTATTTCAATTTGATTATTGTTGCATTTATTCAAATTCTTTGCCACACAAGGCATGGAAGATGCAACGGATGTTTTGAAGTTATGAAACATTTTTTGGGGCATCGAATTCTTAAAAAAAAATTATATTTCAGCTCGTGTTCTTTTCGAATTCATTTGACAATCACCTAATACTTTATGTAATAACATAATTGTGGCTCAAAATGATGCGATTGCTCAAAATAAGATTTTATTTCTTGAATAGAACTGTGGAATATGGATAGACTCACAGTTTTGTTGACATTGGTTTTACTGGCAGACGATTCGACTTAACACAAATTCCAGACGTTTATGACTCGTGCAAGTAAGTTGTCAGTTTTCATCTCTTTTTAGATTATGTACCAAATTTCTGCAATCATCTGCTGCTTATGTGTGATTATTTTGCTGCATCATTGTTGTCAAGGTTTTAAGTTGGATTCCAATCCAATCTAACCATACAGGAGAGTTTGGAATCTTGTTCATGGCTGCATAGAGAGAGTAGGCTCATTGTGGTTTCCTGTATTTTATCACGTGGTCTTGTCCAACATAGCTCACGTGGGACAAGACCACGTGATACAATAGTCGTTTGAATTTTTGTTTTTGTTTTTTTGTTGTTTTGGCTGAATGTGATTTATATGCTTTGTGATTACTTGACAGATACGATCTCCTGCATAATGCACATCTTAATCTAGAAGGTCTAGATGAGCTGTTCAAAGTTGCTCAGGTAAAGACATAATCATGATCCGGGAATGCTTTTATTTTATAGCAAAATGTGGCTGCCGGACTCTTCATAATTCTGCTCTCGAGCATCACGCCTTACTGCTTTAAAGAGATTATATTATCCTTTCCGTATGAGTCTGTCATCAAAATTAGACTGACCCTCTGTGGAATGGTGATTGCAGTTACTTGCAGATGGAGTCATCCCAAATGAGTATGGCATTAATCCAACACAGAAGCTCAAGATTGGTTCAAAGGTAGCATTTCCTTCAGCATGCCCCTTTCATATTACTCTTTATTTCAGAACTATCTTTTAATTAGAGCAGTAGATATTTTATATGCATTCTTCCGATTTCTCGGTTGGTCTATTGCTTCTTGTACACTGATCTTTGTATACATTTTATTTTTCCTCCACATCAAATTGTATTTTACTCCCTATCAATATGCTATATTATTGTCCTTTTCTTTCAGATTGCTCGTCGTTTGTTGGGTAAGATAATGATTGACCTGAGGAATACTCGCGAAGAAGCCATCAGTGTTGCTGCTGAACCAAAGAGTGATCAGGATGAACATTCAAAGCCAACCAATACCGAAAAGGAAGATAAGGAGCACCACGCCAAGCTTCATGTTAAGAGCGATGATAGAAAATCTGGCATGAGTGATATACCAAAGCTTTACACTAAGAATGAAGATATGAGAAGATCCAGTACAACCAGCGAGATATCAATCGATCAGGATGACGACGATGATAAAGAGACGCAATATCGTTTGGATCCAAAGTAATATGAGAGAACCTCACTTCCCCCCTCTTCTTTTCTACTATGGATTGTTCTAATTTATTTATATCAATCAATTTTCATTACCTTGTTAGGTATGCAAATGTCAGAACACCTGAACGGCATGTGCGAACGCGCCTGTACTTCACATCAGTGAGTATATACTTTTATGTATGGTTTAATGTTTGAACGTAATTCATGTAAGTTAATTAAATTTTTGGAATGACAGGAATCTCATATCCACTCCCTCATGAATGTTCTCCGTTACTGTAACTTGGACGAGTCTCTTCAAGGAGAGGAAGGCCTTCTTTGCCATAGCGCTTTGGAGCGTTTATACAATACTAAGGAGCTTGACTACATGAGTTATATAGTTCTGAGGATGTTCGAGGACACAGCGGTAAGTAACTAGGTAGTGTAATACAAGTAGTTTTAGTGTGACAGTCAATTTTCAGAGCTAGTGTTACACGACCCCATATACGTTTATGAGACCAATGTATTTTTGAAACTGAAATTGCAGGTAGCTCTTGAAGATACGAAAAGATTTCGCGTGGAATTGACCTTTAGCCGCGGTGCAGATCTATCACCATTGGAGGTAATACAATTGAAATGATAGAAAAACTGTTATTACCAAATGAATCAAAACACATTTCTTAAAAAGAGAAAATAGGAAAACCAATTATCGCGGAATATGAAATCAACTGTGTGAGTTGTGTTTGATTGTTCAACAAATTAAGCTGTGTTTCATCTTGTGCTTGGCAGAGCAATGACAGTAAGGCTTCGTTCTTGCGTCAAGAGCACACACTACCGGTCATGGGTCCAGAGAGGTTGCAAGAGGTGGGATCATATCTAACATTCGATAAAATGGAGAAAATGATACGCTCATTTGCGATGCCAGCGGAAGATTTTCCTCCACCATCAACTCCAGCAGGATTCTCGGGCTATTTCTCAAAAAGTGCGGCGGTGCTTGAGCGCCTGGTAAATCTCTGGCCTTTCAATAAGCATGCTAATTCTAATGGAAAGTAGCAAACACCCTTACCGCCCCTGCCTCTTTCTCTGCTTTTTTTACGTTCTTCGCTGTTCTTGCGCTCATCTTGAGGTACACGGAACCTTGGTTGGTTGAAGAACCGAGGTCGAATTTTGAGAACTTCCGGAGTAATTTTGGAATACTAACAGCTGAAAACCACAGATAAATGTTGTTTGAAAGTAACAACCACGTTAGACGTGTTTGAGGACTGCTGTAATATTCTCGTGACTATTTAGCGAGGATATCGTTACCTAATGTCTCCACCGGCAATATTTACCTGTCCGCCACCGGTGTCGACCGTGTCGTTTGTACCGATTCGAGCGCATTTATACCTCCCTCGTAATCTTACCTTTTTATGATTTTATCTACAAAAATATTAGCTAAAAAGAGATTTGGTTACTCTTTTTGTGGAGTAAAGCGTTGTGACAAATTAAGGTGGGGAGATTATGGAGGTCGCTATCTTATGGATTATGGTGGCAACAATCACAATAGCTTTACCTTGTGCCTACCAATAACCGTATGATTTTGCATTTCTCTGTCTAATCATATAAAAACCGCAAAAGTAACACGAAAAGGATCTCTTTCGTTGCAGATTCCTTCAGCTAAAATGGACTGAGTTTATTTAGACTCCTTATTTTACTCTCTAATAATGAAAATTGATAGAAGTAATCCATGAGTTTATTTACTGTGAATTATTTTGGTCATTTGATGAAAAATTTGTCAATATCTCCATTAAATTGTCACGTAAAGGACCATGTAATTACCTTTATAAGAGTATTTTTGTCAAACAATCCCTTCACTTAACGAGTTTTTCACGGACTGACCAAAATAGTTTATGATGGGGATGGTTGAGTGATAAAGTAAAGAGTTGTACCAATTTTAGGGACTATTTTAACTAAAAAGGCTTCATTACAGTGATAATAGGAAACCTACAATTCATATTTGGTGATGGATGAGTGTTCAACACATGACCTCGAGTGCGTCTACCGATTGGCTACAAACTTCTTGCGAACCTTCTGGCATCGGTAAATTTTGGTTTTATATTCAATACGGATGGTTATATATATGAGGGAAGAGAGGATTCTCGGAAGTTTCACATTCTAGTCGTTCATCTTACATCGTACGGTCAGTTTTCGTCACGTACTATTTGTGTTTGAGTTTAAATAAAAAAAGTCAAATGATTTTTTATATGCACGATTAATGATTAAAATGTAAGAATTCTTAAGATCTTCACGATTTGGATTTGAATGAGATCAAATCCAATCTCGGCACGTTCTTGCATTTTTTCTTTATTTTCATGTTGTGCACGTGTAAGCTTAGAAGAACAAAAAAAGAGAGGAATAGAAGATAGAATTGTGATCTCGCTAAATCTGTGACAGATATTTATTGTTGTGTCAATTTCCAATGATTGCGTGGTCTTAGGGAAATTTTGTTTTATTGTGATCGAACACGAATGATATATCACGTGTTTTTATATAAGTGATGAAATTTAAAAAAAAAAAAACTATTAACTTTTTAACACATAAATTCTATAATTTGTATAGTGACACGTGGTATATTATCTTAGGTACCAATCACATTGGAAAAAAATCTCGATCTTAGGACGTGGAGTGTAGGATTGTCATTGTATTATCTACTGTGGATTTAGTCACAACACTTACCCAAAGGCCACAACACGACCACAAAAGCACCAAAGAATATGTGATAACGATGAGCATCCACCGAAGTGTCCAAACCAAAAGATTTCGTTTTTCTTGTCGTAATTGAATTTCCTTGGTAGGTGAAACTCTTTTGAAAGAGGAAAAGTATGCGGGAGAAAGAGCGAATCTAGGAATGATAAAAATATGTGAAGTAATGTGTATGGACAGTGACGATTCATGATTTTATTTTTTGAAGTCAGAGATGTAAACACGTTTGGAAAAAAAAAATGAAAAATAACAATTAAAAGTTAAACGGTGATACATAGCACGAGGCTTTTTTCTTATCTCTACCTAGCACGAGGTTTTTTGGGAGCTCACTGGTTTCGGGTTCCATCGGAACTCCGAAGTTAAACGAGTTTGCGCGAGAGCAATCCTATGATGGGTGATCCACTGGGAAGTTATCGTGTGAGTTCCCAGAAATAAAACCGTGATGGCGTGATTGGGGCCTAAAGTAGACAATATCGTGCTACGGTGGAGTCGAGTCCGGAATGTGGTGGGGATTAAGATAAAATATCCTAAGCTACAATTATACACGTTGATATTTCGCATTCTATAAATGTTGTATTGTAGTTTTGTTGTCAATACAAGAAAAAAGTAAGTTCGTATCTAAATCACACTAATGGAAAAGGGCTTTATTGTTGTTGTATCTAAATCACACATGACAAATTCTAAATTCATCTCTCTTTGTTTACAACCGAAGTAGAATTCCTCCTCTCCCATCTCTCTCTTTATAAAAAAATCAATACAATATATTGAAATTATTTAACTGTAATCGTTCAAATAAGAGGACAATGAGAAAATTTAACGAGGAGTGAATTCTACTCCGTTTACAATCCACACGCCACAGCTTCAAACTCACAGAGCCTTGGATTCGCATTCCTTTGCCAAACAAACAACTACTACTCGTTGCTGCTCGTTTGATGCCAAATTAATCCTGCACGTCCACGTGTTGAAATCCTTGATGATTAGTTCTACAAAATTAAATAAAAAAGAAAAAATATCAGGCGGGACCGCATCCATCACCAGCGTCTCCGGAACCGGTTCTTTGTCTGGAAAATTGGACAAGTGGCAAAATGGTAATTGTACACTCCAGGTGTTAGTGAGCCAAAAGTCCAACGTCCAACTCATAAATTAAGGTGCCAAAATTCTCCAGAAGTATTTGGAGCTTTCTTTCCATCACTTCAATTGTTTCTTTATTCTTACACCAGTCCATTGAGAAATTTTTAGTTGTGACGGAAATACAAATGGTACGCCACGTGTTTTAATAAAAATTGTGAAATTTTTTATTTTTTAAGTTATTAATATTTTAGAACACATATTTCCACCATTTGTTTAGTGACAAATGATGTAACACTCCGTGTACCGGTCATACTGAAAACAGAGGAAAATAGACATCAGCATACGTTACTATCTAATTTCACCCAAAAAGGGCAAATACAATAACCCTTTACACTATTTCAAGTCGTTATCAAGTTGTAAATAATTGCACGTAATTGATTTGGGAGAGTGGTGTAGTTGAATTCAAGTGTATCCAGTCGCTCAATCTAAGCGGTTGAATCAAATTTTGCAATTAAATATGTATCAGCATCAAAGTACTCAAATAAAATTACATAGCTGTATGAAAAAATTAATGATCGTATGCGCGATTGACTTGAAATATTAGTATGGACCAACCACGAGGACCACACTTATTCCACAACACATCAAAACAAAAAGAACATAAATGGAAAGCTAGGAAAATCAGTGTGAACCTTCCAATTACCAGATAAATAATCCTTTTGTTCGTCTCCCACTAACAGTTAACCGCTTTAAACATCTTAGTGGGAGAGAGAGAGTGGAGAGAGAGTGGAGAGAGAAAGTGGAGAGAGAGAGAGAGGAGAGGGTATAAAACATAAACAGACTGCTCTGTTTTGCGTTAACTTTGATCAACTTTACTATTTTCTTATGTGTAATTGTGTAATATCTACTGCTTATTATTGTTGCTGAGGAACTAAGAATCGATAGGCAGAGATGGATGAGAAAGCTGTCGATTTGGACGCCGTGTTGAAGGAAGCTGTCGATTTGGTACCAAAACAGAGCAACCCATCACTCTGTTTTCTCAAATTTCTCTTTTTGTTTTTTATTTTCAGGATTTTTCGTTTCCTGGGTTGGTTGGTTCTACCTTTTGCAGAATGATTTGTTTTTCCTTGTGGGTTTTTTTTTTTTTTTAATTTTTCGATTTTTTGATCAATTTGCAGGAACACGTGCCACTTGAAGAAGTTTTTGTGACCTTGAGGTGCAACAAATATGGGCTCACATCTGAGGCTGTTGAGCAGAGGTTGGCCATTTTTGGGTTCAACAAGCTTGAGGAGAAGAAGGTGCTGATTTTTTATATTTTGTTTTTGGAATTTTGAATGATGGAAGACTTGGCGCAAAACGCGCACAGTAACGTTTTAAGATTCATGCACTCGACCTCCCTTGGGATAACGGTTGTTAATTTTAAATTAGTAGTTAATTTGTATTGATGGGTTGGTTATGCAGGAAAGTAAGGTTTTGAAGTTTCTGGGGTTTATGTGGAACCCTCTCGCATGGGTGATGGAAGCTGCAGCTATCATGGCCATAGCTCTTGCCAATGGAGGAGTGAGTATCTTTTTGCTCCCCATCAATATATTCTTGTGTTTTTTTTTTATTTTAATTCGAGCGATAGTCTAATCTAGCCTAATAAAAGCTAACAATGGGAAGGATTTCGCTTCGAACTTGGGTGCCGATGAAGCATAGATACTCTAGTTTACTTGAAAGTTGATGAGTATAAAGAGCTTGCACCTAATTAAAACAAGGAATATAACTATCACACTTGAATGAACTTAAATTTGGATGTTTTCATGTTAAAATATGTTTTAAATTATATATTTCTTGTCGTATCCATGACGTATCGTATCCTAACTTTTAGAGATTTTACGTATAACTGTGTCGAGTTGTATCATATCACCGCCTATCCATATATTTTATCTATGCTTCATAGATAGGTGTTGAGAGTGAGGCACATGATAGGACTTCTACCACCTATGAAAATATGATTAAAAACACCTAAAAATACTTGCGAGAGAACAAGGTAATCGTAGTATAAGTAGCTCAAGCAAGGTTGTGCTCCATAAGAATTGATATGAATAACTTGTATTTAAAACTAATTCTTAGATAGCTATTCCACAGAAGATTTTGAAAAGATATGAAATTGTGAATTAAAATAAAGATTACAAGAAATAAAAGTTAATTAAATCGGCAAGAACTTAAACTGAAAAAAAATAATTAAAACAAACAGTTTAGAGAATCCCGGGTAAAAAGGCACCAGGGTTTAGCCGTCACCATTAACAATCCTATGTAGTTCTACCAATTACTTATGAGTTAACACATACAAATTTTGAAGGTTAGGTTTTCCTTATGCATTTTCTACTTGTGGCATTCAAACTATAACGTATATCTAACATGCAATCCGTCTGTGGCATGAAGCATTACCTTGCAAGAAACAAACTAAATATGATATTCTGGCTGTGTTTCCTCATTAATCACATGCTTATTCAAATAATTTTTTACTATTTTTTTCAAATTCTTTTTCTCGATACAAGCAATATTGGGAGAGGGATAGGAAAAATCGAACTTGGGACCTTATAACCTGTTGGGTTTTGATTTTTCAGGGAAAGCCACCTGATTGGCAAGATTTTATTGGCATCATTGCTCTGCTGATAATCAACTCAACTATAAGTTTCATAGAAGAGAATAACGCGGGAAATGCCGCTGCTGCTCTCATGGCCCGTCTCGCCCCCAAAGCTAAGGTATTTAGCCGAAAATAGAAGGGAAATGATTTCCGCACACTTCTTTTTCTTTTGAACACCGCTGTTTATAGCAACTATATTAACGTTCAAGCCAGGTTTTTCGAGATGGAAGGTGGATCGAGGAGGATGCTTCCGTTCTTGTCCCCGGTGATGTAATCAGTATTAAGCTTGGGGACATTATTCCAGCTGATTCTCGTCTACTTGACGGCGATGCACTGAAAATTGATCAGGTGCTTTTACGACCTTATTGTTCGCTGTGTGCTGAGTTAAGGTTTCATTTGACTGACTGGAGGTACTTGTATTTGGTCTTTGCAGTCTGCGCTTACAGGCGAGTCACTTCCAGTGACGAAAGGCCCTGGCAGCAGCGTGTATTCAGGTTCTACTTGCAAACAGGGAGAGATTGAAGCAGTGGTAATTGCCACAGGTGTTCATACCTTTTTCGGCAAGGCAGCTCATCTTGTGGATAGCACAAATCAACAAGGCCACTTTCAAAAGGTAACTTATGCTAAGATGAAGAGTTCAATGGCGGAATGGGGTACGAAATTTATGAGGGAATCTGTTGAACTTGTTGAGATAATACTGGTTATAATGTATAAACATATTTCCGTAGAAAATTTGAGTTCGCGTTTTGTGTCTGTATTTGTTACTGTTTTTATGCTGTGTAGGTCTTGACTGCCATTGGGAATTTCTGTATATGTTCGATTGCGGTGGGAATGATTGTCGAGATCATAGTTATGTATCCAATTCAACACCGCGAATATCGCCCAGGAATCGACAATCTGCTGGTGCTACTCATCGGAGGAATTCCCATTGCTATGCCCACGGTTTTATCTGTCACAATGGCTATTGGTTCCCATCGCTTATCTCAGCAGGTCGGTTATAAATTTATAACAAGTTAGAAATGTTATTCGCTTGTCGATTTAGATGATCAACGCTTGATAGGAGCTCAAAATAAATATTGCAGGGCGCTATCACTAAAAGAATGACGGCAATTGAGGAGATGGCAGGCATGGATGTCCTTTGCAGTGACAAAACCGGAACTCTGACGTTGAATAAGCTTTCGGTTGACAAGAATCTCGTAGAGGTTGGTTGGTGTGATAGGGTTCTTAGCTTTCTTGATCGTGCTACGCTCTTCTAATTCCTGTAATGAACTTGGGTGTTTAGATCTTCGCTAAAGAGGTGGACGCAGACACAGTTGTTCTAATGGCAGCTCGAGCCTCCCGAATGGAAAATCAAGACGCAATAGATGCTGCTATTGTTGGAATGTTGGCTGATCCAAAAGAGGTATAATCATTGACACAAAATATGTGGAACCGTATTTGTTTTCTTTGTGTTATGCTCACTTGTTTCTTCTTTCGGACTGCAAAATAGGCCAGAGCCGGTATCCAAGAGGTGCACTTCCTTCCATTCAACCCGACAGATAAGCGAACAGCTCTGACATACATTGACAGTCAGGGTAAAATGCATCGTGTCAGCAAGGGTGCACCGGAGCAGGTATGTTTACGAGCTACTATTTATCTGTCTCTATGGTTTCAGCGCTGATTGTAGTAATCCATACCTGATTTGATGATTAGATTTTGAACCTTGTACGCAATAAATCAGAGATAGAACGTAGGGTTCACACCGTGATTGATAAATTCGCAGAGCGAGGTTTACGATCCTTAGCAGTAGCATACCAGGTAATATTAATCCTGCACAACTCTTGTTCTATCATATATTATAGTTCGTGTTCTTATAGCTAATTTCCCCCTCATAACATTTTTACGCGCAGGAAGTTCCAGATGGAAGGAAAGAGAGCCAGGGAGGGCCTTGGCAATTTATCGGCCTTTTGCCTTTGTTCGACCCACCTAGGCATGATAGCGCAGAGACGATTAGAAGGGCATTGAATCTTGGGGTAAATGTTAAGATGATTACAGGTGCATCTCCTTCAATACTACTTTACTTTTACTTATAATTGTCTACAGATTGTAGTTCTTAACTTTTTTCTCATCGAATTGATCCGGATATCATGTGCTTGCCATTTGAAATTGCTGCCAGGTGATCAACTGGCAATAGCGAAGGAGACAGGGCGCCGCCTGGGCATGGGAACCAACATGTATCCATCATCCAGTCTGTTAGGACAGAAGAAAGATGAGTCGATTGTCGCTCTGCCAGTTGATGAACTCATTGAAAAAGCTGATGGTTTTGCTGGTGTATTCCCTGGTACTACAACAAATACACTGTATGCTTTATGTGGCTTTTTGGAGCCTATTTCTTCCGTTTTTTCGTGCTTAGTCCCGTTGCATCTTTCCTGCAGAGCACAAGTATGAAATTGTGAAGCGATTGCAAGCCAGAAAGCATATTTGCGGAATGACTGGTGACGGCGTTAATGATGCTCCTGCTCTTAAAAAGGCTGATATCGGCATTGCTGTTGCTGATGCAACTGACGCAGCTCGTAGTGCTTCGGACATTGTCCTCACCGAACCTGGCCTTAGCGTCATCATCAGCGCCGTGCTAACTAGTCGGTCCATATTCCAGAGAATGAAAAATTACACGGTAAGTACTGAAACCGAACCAACTACATACATAGTAGAGTCTGCTCAATTCAAGCTCATATCGACCAAAATACATGAATCGGTTTCTTTCTTGTTGCAGATATATGCTGTTTCCATTACAATCCGTATCGTGGTAAGTTAATTTGTATCTCTTAATTTTTCATAGTGATCGAAACAAAAAATGCTGCAATTGTAGTCCTTGAATGGTTCTGAAATCGACTTTGAGTTGAGTCCACTGAATTTCTTCTGTTACAGCTTGGTTTCATGCTACAGGAAGCTCGCCGCTGCAGTTTACCTGCAAGTGAGTACCATCAGCCAGGCCCTTATATTCGTCACACGAGCGCGGAGTTGGTCTTTCGTCGAGCGTCCTGGTCTGCTGCTTGTAGCGGCTTTTGTCATTGCTCAGTTGGTGAGTGAAGTATTTGCTTTTTGCTTGCATCTTTTGATTACGCACGAATTCATCTAATCTTGATTTCTTTGTGGAACAGATTGCTACGCTGATCGCTGTCTACGCCAGTTGGAGTTTTGCTGCGATTGAGGGAATCGGGTGGGGGTGGGCTGGCGTGGTCTGGCTGTATAACCTCATTTTCTACTTCCCGCTCGATTTCATCAAGTTCTTCATCCGATATGCCCTGAGCGGGCGAGCTTGGGATCTCGTAATTGAGCAAAGGGTATGAATAGCAATAGCAATCTAGTGTTGCTGTCGTGCAATGGCGTTAACGGACTTGGTTTGGTGGTGTTGCCGAGTCTTTTTCGTTCTTTTCGTCATGGAATTCTGTGTTTTTGCAGACTGCCTTCACAAGGAAGAAGGATTTCGGGAAGGAAGAAAGGGAGCTTAAATGGGCGCATGCACAGAGAACCCTCCATGGACTGCACCCACCGGAGGCCACGGTGTTCGGTGATCGCACTACTTACACAGAACTCAATCAGATGGCTGAAGAGGCAAAACGACGGGCTGAAATTGCCAGGTACAACACACATTGTATTTACTCCGTGACGATTCCCGACATGCCAAGATACGAAATTACAAACTTTTGAATGTTTTCGCAGGCTGAGGGAATTGCAGACCCTTAAAGGACGTGTGGAATCGGTAGTGAGGCTGAAGAACCTGGACATAGACACAATCCAGCAAGCCTACACTGTCTGAGTCTCCGAGTATCCGAGTCTCGGAGAAATGAATATGATTCCTCTCCATAGCGTACAACTAGTAGTTTTAGCCAGCGCGTTGCCGCGGAAATGTCAAATGGATTATAAGTATTGTATATAAGTGTTAAAATAACAGACTAAAATGTGTTCGAAGCATTGTGCGTAGACATTTAGAAACTTTTTACATAAAACATCGATGTAAACAGAGAGAGCGAGAGACGCAAAGCCTGCTTCCCTGATTAGAATTCGTCCCAATCAAACTGCAAATGTAAAACACAAACTGTGAGGTTAGAGAGAGCGGTATTTCTCGATCTTCTTCTCGAGCTCGTCCTTTTTCGCGCCGATCACCCGATCCACTTCCTTCCCCTTCTTCAACAGCACGAACGTCGGCATTCCCTGCACCCCGAACTCCTGCGCCACTTCCTGCATAACAAAAGGAAAACCCAGTTCAGAAACAAAACGCAAAACGGTGCTTGCTTGTTTGTGACTGATTTCAGAAAGTGCGTTTTACTTGACAATGCTTCTCAATAAAGCACTTCTGCACGGCATTTTACTGGAAGCGCTTATACTAGAAGAACATCGAAAATTTAAGTAAAAATTCAAGTGCATCTTGAAGCACTTCCTAAAAGAAAACACTATTTAGGAGCGTGTATTCAATTGAGAATTTGAGAGACTTTAATTTTTTATAGAGTTTAATTGATTTATAGAGATTTCATATAAAATTTTCATTCAATTTCCTCGAAATCTCATGGAAGATGTGAAATTTGTAGATGCTTAAAATACACTACTAAATCTCTCAAATTCCCTTTAATTCCTCAACTTTTTCAAATTCTTTAAAATCAATTTCTAATTGAATATATCTGGAATGTTATAAACTTATTTAAAATCCTAATTGAATACATCCGGATTTATAAGGATTTTAATAAATTATCTTAAAATCTTGATTGAATACATCTTAAATCTCTAATTACTTAAAATACTGATTGAATACCTCTAAATTCATTAAAAGAATTAAAATCCCAATTGAATAGATCCCTTTAACTTGCCAAAAGTTGCTAGGTGCGTGCCTATTAGCTAATTTAAAAGCAATTTAAAAAAAAAAGGCTTTCTAGGTTATAGAAACGCTTTATAAATAAGCACTTAAAACTTAAGAGCAGAAGTACTTGCTACAAAAGCACTCGTATTAAGCCAAAGTTTGGAGGGACTTACAGAGAGCTCATCGACGTCGATCTTGGCGAACTGTACGTCGGTGAACTTGGCGGCCATGGCGTGGATGGCCGGCTCAATGAACCGGCAGGGCCCGCACCACGACGCCGAGAAATCGATCACCAGCTTCACGTTCCCCAATTAATCCAAAAAATTCCAACGATTAAGTCAATAAAACAGTCAAATCAGAATCCCTAATCTCTCGGTAATTTTTTCAAAAACCCAAAAAATAAAATAAACCTAAAAATTATTATTGGGCAAGTACCAGCTGGGAGGATTCCTTGTGAGAGTTCAAGTGAAGCTGCCACCTGGCCGACGAGTGAAACGACGTCACCCCGGGCTCCTCCCCGGCGGCGGAGTCATCCGCCGGCGCTCCTCCGATAAAGCTTGACAGAAACGATCCCATTCTCTCTCTTTCTCGATCGATCGATCGATCTTTCTTCCAACTATTACTCGATGTCAAACGACCGTCTGTTGAGTGGACGATAGTCACGATATAAATTGTCAAGGGCCCACTTATGATGGTAATTTAACCCGTCAAACCCGATTTCTGCGGAAAAACCGCTCCAAACGATCCGGGAAAATTAAATTTGGGTATTTTGGCGTTGTGGATAATCATCGGGTAAATTTCCCCAAACCCATACCCAAAAAATATAGGGGGTTTTAACGAAAAGCCCGCGGTACTGTTCACTTTAACGAAAAACCACATTTTTACACTAAAAAGTCAAACCTGGTACTATTCAATTTACCCTTTATTCTGTCCTTATCATTAAAACTCAAAGTTTTTAAGCCCTTTTCATTAGTTTTCCTAAAAATATACCCTCTGAATAACGGTTTTGGGCAGTATTGACTTTTTAAGTATGGATCGGAGCATAATATGCACAAAGATTCTTGTACATTAGATACTTGCCCGCACATTCAGTCACTCTTTCACCTAGTTCATGCTACGAGCCGATTCATTCTAAAATTTTCACAAATTTAGAGGATTGTATGAGTTCTTAGTTTGGGTTGCGGTTGAGTTGAGACCTAAAACACGCCAAGCGGAACTTCGATCTTTCACATTCTTTGCAAACTCATGTTTATTTTTGTCTACTAATTGTCTTTGGCCATAAATAGGAAAACTAATAAAAATAACTTGAAAATTTGAGTTTTAACGATAAGAACAAAATAAATGATAAAGTGAATAGTACCATATTTGACTTTTTAGTGTAAAAATGTGGTTTTTCGTTAAAATGAACAGTACCGCGGACTTTTCGTTAAAACTCCATAAATAAATACAAATGAAAAAAAAAATGTGTGCGGAAGTCACTTTATTTAGAACATCACAAAATGCAATTTAATTTGTAAACCAAAAATATGAAAGAACCTCAATCGCAATAAACCTCATCCAAATGCTACATCTTTCGTTTTTAGGTTCCACTAAAATGGAACAGGAACACCTTGTTTCTTGTTCACAATGGCCATTGCCAAATACCGGGTGCCCATTCCGATGGGCGCCTTCTCATCAGGCCCCTCCCAAAAGGGGGCCTCTCCTTCGCCGACCAGTTGCCAGTATCCGTTCCTCAGAGACTCTAATTGTTCTTCTGTACAGTTTTGTGTTAATGCTTCCGCCCGAAAATTTATCCCAAGAGAACCAAGGAACTGAGACTGAGTAATCGGGCCATGGACAGAAACCTCTCCTGCAGAAATATTAAGTTTGGACAAAATATATCCTCAACCTTTTCATGACTCCAATCCATGGAAATATAATACTTAAAGAAAGACTAATGAGACGGTGTACCTGAAATTTCCTCGGCAGAGTGCCTGATGGAAGCAAAATCAACATACGCACTGAGATCAGCAGAGCCCGGATCATCCAGAATGTTGACAAATTTATGTTTCCGAATTGCCTGCAACAAAGTAAGTGTTGCAGAAGTTAGGACAACAACCAGCAGTATACACGAACACAACTCGTGTCTTGAAAAGACGACCAAACTTAGACGTGGAAAAGCAACAGACCTGCAGACTATCGGAGACTACTCCATTGAGGCCATAATCAATTATAAGAGCTCCACCTCCGTCAGAAGCAACTCTTTCGGCAATAGATTGAGTCAACTCCATTGCTTTGGGGCAAACCTCAATATGTTGAAGCTTTGCTATTTCTTCATTTCCAGCCCATTTGCAGCGTTTTGCGAGATAAAGAGTTGCTGGAGTAGGCTGTGAAGACAGAACAAAACGAAACCTAAACAATATTTATGAGTATCAAATAACACAATTCTTTTGGAAGCACCTGCAAAAGAGACAATTCTAGTTTACATCCTTACGTTGAATCTTCTGCAACATCAATCATTTTCTCAGACCAGCCACGAGCAGCTTTCTGCAGTAAGTAAAAAAGATTAAGAATTGCCTTAAACAAAATAGAAGAATAATCATCAAATGAGCAATTGGAGATGTAGGTCAGAAATGAACCACACAAACCTGAAATTGATGAACTGGTAAAGCGTCATAAAACTCGTGGGCGATTATGATAGATGGCACTGGCATGATAATCAAGAAAGCTAGTCAGTTGTTGCACAAACAGAAGTTAGCCGTCATCCATTCATTCATTCATTTCCAATATACACACACAAAAATAAGCTCATCTTGCTTGTAACATAAATAAGAACACAACTACATACATCCTGTTGGAACGTCTTCCAATGTGGCATGCCATGATACAGGAGTTTTAGCCAACACGCTTACAGTCCTTTTGCCATCCGAAACCTCTTCGTCTACACATTCCAGCTTCTGATGCTGAAGTTTCTGCAACGTAGGACTGCACTCTACCATGTGCACGTGCAATGATTCAGTGAAGTTCTTAAATTTTGACGCACCCTACACAACATAGAAAGTAGCTACAGTTACTGTATTTCCATTTCTATAGCAATAACAATAAAGAAGTTCAATGAGCAAAACCAGTTCATACTCGAAGAAGATCGGCCATGAGAGTTCCTCTTCCCGGACCTAGCTCAACTAGGTTCACCCTATCCGGCTGTCCCATTTGCTCCCACAGAGACATTGCCCAAACACCAACCATCTAAATTCAAACAAGCAGAGAAAACAACAAAACATTTTCTCTTCACCAATCAATTCGGACAAGCAGATAAATTGATAGAGTAATCAACAATCCAACAACAATAAATTTACCTCCCCAAACATCTGGCTCACTTCTGGGGAAGTGATAAAATCACCTCCAGCTCCGAACACATCTCGATTCATGTAGAATCCGGCTTTCGGATTCGTCAGAACCTCCTCCATATACTCAGCAACCGAGATTGGGCCGCCGCGGAACTAACCAAAACCCCACATTCACAACCACATTGCCACTCAAATTGCAACATTTACAGGTAACCCATATAAAAAAAAATGGAGAAAATAGAAGAAAAAACAAACCTTGATGATTCCTTTGAGGTGCTTGACGAGCTCGGAGTCCGAAGTGGGTTCATGGGAATGCTCTGCCACAAAAATTAATTACAAATATTATGAAATTAATGAGAAAAACCAATTAGTGAATGAAAATTATGTATTGGTGGTGGTACCGGGTGGGTTGTACAAGCCGGAGCGGTCGACGGCGATGGAGGCGGTGGGTTGAGTGGTGGTTTGGTCAGGGTTGTCATCCAATTGTTCGACGAAAGGACTGTGTGGGGTTTGGGAAGAAGAAGAATAAGATGTTGAAGAAACTGAACGGTTGGGAATTAAGGGGGCCGAATACGACGGAGGAAAGTGGGAGTTGGGAAGACGGCGGCGAGCGGCGGAAGCTTGTAGCAGAAACCGTCTCAACATTTTGGAACACCGCTGGTCACTCTCTGCGGGGACTGGCGTGGAAGTGACGAAGTGAAAACAACTAGAACAAACTCGCCAGTCGCCAAATTCTCTTTAAAATTAAGATTACAGTATACAAGATCCAACTTGGGGATGTAGCTCAGATGGTAGAGCGCTCGCTTAGCATGCGAGAGGTATGGGGATCGATACCCCACTTCTCCATTCGTTTTTGTATTTTCTACTTTTTAGAATTTCTTTATTGAATTCCATTTTTTTACCAACCAATCCAAATCGTGTCTAGTACCATGATTAACGGTGGCCTTTCCGTGCCTAAAAAAGGTCGATAATCGTAGTTTACCACCAGTTGTCCCTCTTTTGAAAGGAAAAAAAATTTCTACGATTAACCATCATTTATAACCGATATTATTTTGCAATTCTCTCAATTTCTTAATTGAAGTTTTATTTGTTCAAGAGAAAGAAAAAAAACATGATTAGATATTAGCTCAAATGGTAGTCACACGAGGACTGATCATTTCAAATAATTCATTTTAATTGGACTGCAGAAGTACAAGCACTCGAGAATATGATATTAGTAGTACTTAAGCTAGTAATATATAAGCAAATTACTTATTACTCATGTATTTTGGTATTAATTAAAGAATTAAACATTGTCCAAATTGTTGTTAATCTTTTCATAACATCCGTTTTGGTTATGTTCGATGTAGTAGACAAAGAAGAGCAGCAAACTGGTAGCAATGGCAACAAAATACATGAGCACCACCGCAGCCAAGGGCATGAACGTCCTAAACTGACAAGCAAACCCAAACAAAATGCCACTGGTCAACCCGCAATAGGTGAACCTCAACGCCTCCTTCTTCACCGACTTCTCGCCACGTGGCAACCGGTTGGACACTTGTAGACACTTGTCCAAACCCCAGTAGGCCACGTAGACAAACGCGACGAAAGCGAGGGCCGGGTAGTCGCCGGCCTTGTACGCCCGGTACATTGTGGTGAGGTAGCAGGCTGTGAGGTTGAAGTAAGCAAAGCTGTCGCTGAAGTCCGGTGTTCGAGTAGTGTCTGGGACTTGTGTGGGGTTTTGGTGAGCATTCGTTGGCAACATTTTTGCGATTCTGTGCAAGTTTTTGGGTTCGAGTTTTTGGTCGAGTGAGGTTTGATTTGGTGGGTTTGTGAGTATTTAAGGGATTCTATGTGTGAAAGTGCCGAGAATTTTCCATGAAGTTGACACACAAGTGCTAAGGAGTTGGAGCTTGGAATGACTGAACTTTCTTCGAAGAGCACAAGAAGCAGCCTAGAAAGTAACGGCTTCCTTTATTTTCTTTTTCTTTTTTAAAAGCGATCAACTGATTACTTTCGCTGCAGTTCACCATGTCGCGGGTCGCGAAAACTCCTTCAGGGATCATTTGATTCATCAACGTCAGAAATCGAATTTAAAATTTGTCGTGTGAATACGAACATAAAATTCTTTCCCAAACCACTGGGGCATCTCGTGGTGGTTGAAAGTCATAAATTGCTTGTTTACATTGTCTAGCGGAATTGTACTTTATTAAAAAAAAAAAAAAACTAATGAAAATAGTTTGAAAACTTTGAGTTTTAATGATAAGGATAAAATAAAGGGTAAAGTGAATAGTACCAGGATTGATTTTTTAGTATAAAAATGTAGTTTTTCGTTAAAGTAAATAATACCATAAGCTTTTTGTTAAAGTTCCTTTAAAAAAATGATCGGGGCCACATTTTTTAGGACTCTTCATAATATATTTCATTGATTCTACCGCCTATCTTTTAAAGCTTTTTTTAAAAAAATTATTTTTATAAAATATTACCCAAATCTAGAATCATATGATTGTTGGATTAAGTGACAGTCATTTTAGTCTTTCTTTGTAGAGATGTAGTCGTTATTACAAATAAATGTCTTAATAGTATTAGATTTGTCTAATTTTTTGCAAAGATGATCTATGAATAACGAATTAAGATATAAACAGTTTAGATCATTAAAAAAGTAAGTCATAACTTACACTAGTTCATCTACTTACTGTCCCATTTAAACCCAAATAAATGTCTTAATAGTTAGAGTTAGACAACCCCTCAACCCGAATAAAATTGTGATTGGGATTGAATGCATTCATTTTAGTTTAACCAGTTCATCTTGTTGTTTTGTAATTGGTTTCAATTCGATCAAAACATATAAATGAAACTTAATTCGCACTTAATTAATAATAGCTTAATTAGAAGTTAGATTACGTATATGGTATACATTCATATTTTGTATACAAACGATATTCGAGGCTAAGGAATTGAATTTACGATCTTAAAATATAGAATAAATACTCTTAATCACTTGAGCTCCAAATCTCTTGAATGCTCACAATTTATTCAACGTTTTGGCCTATGTTTGAGGCCATACAAATTTCAGACACCCTAGAACCCATTAGGAAACCATTTCGTTTTTATGTTTCAATCCTTTGTTAAGAATGGATGGAGAAGAAAAGATCAACAAAAGTGGAGGAAGGGTGGTGGGAAGAAGAACAAATGTGAAAATTAAGGGCTACTTTAATAATTATTTTGTTTTTAATTTGAAAGCTAATTTTCACACACATTGTAAGAATAGAATCTTTGACTCCGAATTTTTCATCGTCATTGATTCTTATTGTGTATTGTAGTTGATTAATTATAATTAGCATATATTTTCTACCTTAACACAGATTGAGTTAACTCTATATATATTGTATTTTTCTACACATATCAATACAAAGATTCGTATTTGTACACATCAAATCGGTCACACCTCTTTTAAAATTTTATCATCGAATTAATTAAATCAAACGAAATAATTTAACATAAAAACGAACATAATTTTATCATCGCCTGTAAAAACCCCTCGAAATCCCAATTGAAGACAAAGCGCCAGTCCTGTAAAAACCCGCAACTGGAATACCGAGAGTGAAGCCAGCAGAAGAAGATGGCGCACGGCGGTGGAGCAAGGCAGGTGAAACTGGACCGAGAGAGCGAGCTCAGAATCGAAGTCGGCAACGACGCCCCTCTCAAGCTCCGACTGCTCAACGGCACCGCTGAGATCTTCGGCACCGAGCTCCCCCCTGATTTCTGGCTCACCTTCCCTCCCAGGCTCAAATTTGCTGTAACCTTCTTCCTCTACTGCTTTTCCCAAATTTACATTACAAAGTTGAAGTTTTTATTGAATTTGCGTTGTGGGTTTTGATTGTTGAAGGTTTTGAATTGCATTTGTGTTGTGGGTTTTGATTGCTGAAGGTTTTCACTTGGAATGGAGCAACAATTGAGATGGATGGCAGTACTGAAACCGATTACACTGCTGATGAGGTATTTCATGTGTTTGTTATCTCCTTTGCGTTTTTTACTTTTTGCTCGGGATGCATCTGTCACTAATGAGAATGTGAATGGTGACTGATTCCAATGTTTGATTTTTCAGACCCCAAATATCAGTTATGTGAATGTGCACGCCGTACTGGAAGAACGGAGACACCGTGCTAAACCCTTGCCACCGGATGACCCCAATTCTCAGGTACTACTTTTTGACTTGTATGTCGGGGAAAATTAGTGCAAAATTTTCAATGTGTTCTAATTAGTGTCATTCTTCAGTGAATAAAAGTATACTTGTTCACTTGTATGTTGGGAGCAGACAAATGCAAAACATTCGAAATGTTATAATTAGTGTCATTCTTTAGTGGACAGAAGTGTTTGATGCCCGACTCTGTAATTTTTTTATGAATGATTGAAATAAGCTTGTGCCTCAAGCGCATTGACTGCATAGTAATGCAAGTCCATTTTCAGGTGTATGTTACCTAGGATTGTTGTAATCCTTGATAAGTGAATATCTGTTTCTGGCTTATAAGCTTCTTTGTGGTTAGGGCCCAAGAGTGATTGTTGTGGGACCGACAGATTCTGGGAAAAGTACCTTGTCGAAAATGCTTCTTAGTTGGGCAGCTAAGAAGGGATGGAAACCTACTTTTGTCGACTTGGATATTGGACAGGGAGCTATAACAATTCCGGGATGCATTGCCGCTACTCCTATTGAAATGCCCATTGATCCGGTTGAAGGAATTCCTCTTGATATTCCTCTCGTTTATTTCTATGGGCACACAACTCCTAGGTAATTGATTTATGGCATTTTCTTATGGTTAATTGTAGACCTATCATTTCACATCTTGTATTGATATCTGATACTAACATATAAGAAAGATTCTTGTATTGCTAATTTAGTGAAAGTCATGAATCCTTAAAGATCCTTTTTTATCCAGTAATAATGTAGATTTATACAAAGTGCTCGTGAAGGAGCTAGCTCAAGTGGTAGAGAGACAAATTTCTGGGAATGCTGAATCTCGAGCTTCTGGAATGGTGATCAATACCATGGGATGGATAGAAGGTCAAGGCTACGAGGTAATTTTTAGGCTGCTTCACAGGGATGTCACTTTAATATTGAAATGGATGTCTTAATGTCATGTATTTAAATTCGTGTTTGATAGTTTCTATTTTTTTATCTTTCTTGCAGTTGCTTCTTCATGCAATTGATACATTCAATGCCAATGTTGTCTTAGTTCTGGGCCAGGTATATCCCTCTAGTTTGAGTTTCTTTACTAATTATGGTTATACCTTAGTGGATTTTGCAAGCTTTTCTTCTTCTCTTACCCCCCCCCCCCCCCCTTCTCTCTATTTCTCTTTTCTGTCCTTTTGTTTCTCAACTCTGTCAGGACTCAGAAAGTTCGTATTGGTTAGCGTAATGCATCGTTGTTTGAAACATTTAATGTTTTAACAAAATGGTTTCATATGTAGGCTTCAATGATTGACAGTACATATATTTCGTTTAAATTCTCAGGAAAAGCTTTGGAGCATGATCAGAAATGTTCTAAAGAACAAGCCTGGTGTGGACGTTGTAAAACTTCAAAAATCTGGGGGCGTTGTATCCAGGAATGCCAAATTCCGTCAAAAATCCAGGAGTCATAGGATAAGGGTAAGTGTCATCTTTTATGAACAAGTTCAAGCAATATGTTTCCATTTAATCCTTGTGTTATTTGTTCTTCTTGAAGAAAAGACTCATGCGCGCTGATATTTCCACCAGGAATATTTCTATGGCCTTGCAAATGATCTGAGCCCACATTCTAACATCGCAAACTTTAGTGACTTTTCTGTCTTTCGAATTGGTGGCGGGCCACAGGCCCCACGTTCAGCTTTGCCAATTGGTGCAGAGCCTGCTGCAGACCCTCTAAGATTGGCGCCTGTGAATATTAACCGGGATTTGCTGCATACCATTCTCGCCGTTTCATTTGCCAAGGAGCCTGATCAAATTATTTCTAGGTAACTTGTAAAGATTTATCTGATATAGAAATACATAATGATTCAGTAAAGTATGACATGGATCCGTTTTGTTCACTTTCATTTGAACTTCACATACAAAAGTGGATTCATAGTCTGTAGTCTTTAAGTTTTTACTTTTTCGTTTTGTTTTGCAGTAATGTTGCTGGGTTTGTGTTTGTCACAGACGTCGACATTCAGAGGTTTGAATCCTGAGCTACAGTAAACAACTTGGTAGAAGCACTTTTTGCTTCTGGTTTTGGTTGATCTAACCCAGTATGTGACATTTTACAGGAAGACAATTACATACCTTGCACCTTCGGCAGGTGAGCTTCCAAGCAAGTATTTGATCGCGGGAACCGTGACTTGGCTCGAAACGTGAAGGGGATGACCCAAAATCCAAATTGTTCGGGTTAACAATGGCTTACTGGTGAATGCACATTGCTGGTTTGTGTAAGGAGTGTAAGATGTGAGCTACCTACGCCTCGAATGTTTGGTTGTAACTCTGTATAGCTACTCTTTTTCCCAATATAAATCAGAATATTATTGTTGTCTTTTATTTTGCATCCTTTTTGCGAGTTTGTTTCCTTTTTTCGTAGTTTAGATTAGATTAGAACATCGATTGAATAATAATAATAAAAAAAAACTAATGAAAATGGTTTCAAAACTTTGAATTTTAACGATAAGAACAAAATAAAAGGTAAATTGAATAGAACCAGGATTAATTTTTTATTGTAAAAATGTGGTTTTTCGTTAAAATAAACAGTACTGAGAGCTTTTCGTTAAAGTTCTCTAAACAAATTCCGACATTTTTAGCATTTAAGTGGCCTAAAAATTATGCTATGATGAGTAATAATTGGCTACTCAAAAGATGAGTATGAGTTCATACTCAAAATTATTAGTCGTCGATTTATAGTAGTTCGTGTTTATAATCGAAATCGTTTATAAATTACTTTATAAAGACCGTTTTTGTAAAAGTAAATTAAAAATAAGATCGTTTAGTCAATTAAAACTAAAATCATTTAATTATATGACAGTTATCCATAATTATCGGATTTAACAAGTTATGTAAATCATATCATGTAATAACACAATATTTATTGCACATCTTCTTGTGTAGACTACACTTCACCACTATTAAAATTAAACAAAGAATAAAAAATTCTAAAAATCATATGACTCTATCTTGTTGCATTATTGGATAAATCTGCAGTCCGATTTTCCACATGTCCCAAAAAATGTTCATGATTCCAAAAACTAAAAAATAAAAAATAAAAAGCAGAAATAATTAGGCAAAAAAATAAAATAAAAATTCAAGTAGCATGACAAGCTTTTGATTTGACGCTGGGAATATGCCAAAGCTAGTGTCGTGGAGCAGTGTGTGAAAGCTTTCTCCTTTCTCTTCCTTTCTCTCTCATGCCCGACCTGCCCGCCTCCTCTGTTTCAAACCTCGCCCGACCTGCCCCACCATTTTTGGAAAACTTTTCCCTCTTTCTTAAGCAGCAGAGCCTCTCTTTTCACGCCTTCTGTTCCCCTCTCTCCCTTTCTCTCTCTCTCTCATCACTCTCTTTCTCTATCCTTTTTGACCAACTGGGTCGGATTCAATTTATCGAGCATGCGGCTGCTCGATCTTTTGCTTCAAGTCGCATTCTTTGTGAAAATTTCAGAGATTTTGTAGCGTTTTGGGGTTGCAGATTGGTGGCGGTGGGTTTTCTGTGTTTTTGAACCACTGTTCGATCCTCCTGCTTCACTTTACAGTTTTTTGGGAAATTTCAGAGATTTTGTAGCTATTTTGGTCGCTTTTGGTTTGCTGGTTGGTGGGTTGCAATGGACTTTCTGTGAGTTTTGAAATTTCTGGGTCTCTGAGCCATGAGAATCTGAATCTAGAGAGAGTTTGAGGAGATGGGTTTGGTGCTTAATCCTAGCAAGGTGGAGAGTTGCGATAACAGTAGCAAATCGAAGGGGAGGAAGAAGAAGGATGATGCGGTGGAGGAGACTGGGTGTTGGGTTAAGCTCAGGTTTGGGACCTGCATGCCTTCAAGATCCAAAGTTGATAGCTCCATCACTGGAACTAGTGTTTCTTATGGTAAATTCTTCACTGCCCCTTTTCCTTTTTAGGCAATTTCGTACTGAGAAACATGAAATTTTGAGGTGGGGATTGTGTTTTTTGGTTGCTTTTTTTCCTTTTCGGATGATTATTTTGTTGGGTGTGCTAAATTAAGTAAAGAGGGCATGTAACATCATATGATTTTAGAAAAGTGTCAAACTTTGTTTAGGTGATGAATGTTCAGAAGACGAATGGTTTGAAGGCGATATTGTAAACTACTCTAATTTACAGAGAGGGGAATAGACTTTATTATATACGGTGGAGTGGTTCCAATTCATTGAGTCTAATAGTTTGAAATCGAATTACGGTTTATTTTTTGTGTCTGGCATTTTTATGAAATTCCAAACAATACCAACATCTTATTTGATTCAAGTGCATACTACTATATATGTATCATACACTTAAGTGTGTTGGACCTTGTGTAACCAGCGGAAACTAAATCGTCGAATGAGAAAAGTAGAGATCGAGAACTTACTCGTGGAGGGTCGTCTACAACTACTAGTAATGCCGGAAGTACTACATCCACGCCCTATTTTAGTGAGGAACTGAAGGTTGCTTCTCAGCTCCGAAAATTCACATTTAATGAACTTAAGTTGGCGACTAGAAACTTCAGACCGGAGAGCCTTCTTGGTGAGGGTGGATTTGGTTGTGTATTTAAGGGTTGGGTTGAGGAGAATGGAACTGCTCCTGTGAAACCTGGTACAGGGCTTACGGTTGCAGTTAAGACCCTCAACCATGATGGACTTCAGGGTCACAAAGAATGGCTTGTATGGCTTCACTATCCCTCAACTTTACGATATTAACTGCTTTTTAACTTACCTCTTAGATTACATGCAAGTCTCCTTTTTCGGTTTAAATTGTATCTAAATCCTTTTTTTTCATTATATTTCAGGCTGAAATTTATTTTCTTGGTGATCTCGTCCATCCTAATTTGGTAAAATTGATTGGTTACTCGATTGAAGATGATCAGAGGTTGTTGGTCTATGAGTTTTTGCCTAGGGGAAGTTTGGAAAACCACCTTTTCAGAAGTAAGCAACCGGTCCTTTCACATTCTTTGATAATTGCATGTATATTGAAACCAGCTGTTGAATTTGTGTTGTTCTGTATTGTTAATGGTTGCCTAATGATCTTTGGTAACAACCAGGGTCCCTGCCTCTTCCGTGGTCTATTAGAATGAGAATTGCACTCGGTGCTGCAAAGGGTCTTGCCTTTCTTCATGAAGAAGTTCAAAAACCGGTCATATACCGTGACTTCAAAACATCTAATATCCTATTAGATGCAGTAAGTGACAATAACTGAGCATCAACTTCATTTCTTTCCCTACTCCTATTTTCTTCTGAAAATGGAATGTGTTATTTTAGGATTACAATGCCAAGCTTTCGGATTTCGGACTTGCGAAAGATGGTCCTGAGGGTGATAAAACTCATGTTTCCACACGAGTCATGGGAACCTATGGTTATGCAGCCCCCGAGTACGTGATGACTGGTGAGTCTGATAATAATCATCTTCGGCATTTAATAGTTTTGGTAGTTTTATAAAGATGCAACTTCATCGAATAAGCAAAGTGATAGGTTTAAACATCAGTACTTAGCATTTTATCGGGCTTTGGCTTCTGATAAATAATTGCATACTTAGGCCATCTACTTCCGTAATCTTTTTTATTTATTTTCATTTTTTATTATGTAGTATGCTTAATCGTGAGCTAGAATTAAGTTCTAACATGGAAAAATTTAGGTCATTTGACATCAAAGAGCGATGTCTATAGTTTTGGAGTAGTTCTGCTCGAAATGTTAAACGGCAGAAGATCCATGGACAAAAATAGACCAAATGGGGAGCACAATCTTGTGCAGTGGGCGAGACAACTCTTTGGCGACAAGAGGAGGTTATTCCAGTTAATTGACCCCCGTCTTGAAGGTCATTTTTCGATTAAAGGTGCACAAAAAGCAGTCCAGCTTGCTGCCCACTGCCTCAGTCGTGACCCGAAAGCTAGACCAATGATGAGTGAAGTTGTGGAAGCCCTAAAGCCTCTACCAAACCTCAAGGATATGGCCAGTTCTTCCTACCACTTCCAAACCATACAAGCAGCTCGTTCGAGGTCCCACTCAAGTTCTAAGAACGGCATCAGAACGCAGGCAGTATTCATGCCGAGAAACGGACAGCCCGTAAGGAGCTTGTCAAGCCCAAATGGTCCTCCGGCGTCTCCATATTATCCTCGAAAATCGCCTAAACCTAACTCAAAAGAATGATGCCAGTAGTTTTTGTGTATGATTATCTTAGACTTGACTCTCATTTGTACCAGCTTCAGATTGTTCTGTCAATTATAGTACAAATTAAAGAATCGTTTTACTCTCTTCCTGATGCTTACTGCAATTAGATACTTAGTTCGTGTGATAAAATCCTGTTTAATATATATATATATATATATATATATATATATATATATATATATATATATATGTGTGTGTGTGTGTATGTATGTATATGTATTCTTAAACCATAACTAAGGTTTTGGTCAAAGATTATCTACCAAAAATTACTTTAAAATTGAGATCATATGACCGTTGGTTTAAATGATAGTTATTTTAGGTTTTTTTTTTTTTAAGAACCGTATTCATTTGATTTCGTCACTACAACTGAATGTCTTAATGTTTTGCATTTACATAGGTTTTTTTGCATGGATGATATACGAATGAAGTGTTGAAACATAAAAGATTTGGATTGTTAAAAAAAATTACGGAAAAGAATATGAAATTAAACAAAAAAAAGAACTCATACAAGAAGAAATTAACCAACAAAAGTTCATCTACTGTGAATCCACCATAAGAGATTGCTGCGGGAGTTTCCATCGTCGAATTCTTCCAAGCTTCTAATCTTCTCCAAAGCGCCTTCTTTGTCGTACATCCCTTGTAATGCATACACAAATCCTTTCCATGCTTCCGTGACTCCCGTCCTGCTGAGCGCCGGCGATGCCCAGTTCACTAGCTCACTGGCAAACCCCTCATCAGAGAACAATACCTCAGTAACTGGCAAAACAGGCACCATTTGGATTCCAAGTCTGATTTCTTTTGCCTCCGCAGTCGCAAACCAAAGCCCGCTTTCTCTCTTGGTCGACCATAAAACTCCCACAACCCGATTCTCCTTCCCGAAATCTTGCTCGTAAATTTGATTCTCTCCTCCCTCTCTCACATGCCACCACATTTGAGCTGCCTGAATTTCTAATGCAGTAAGCAGCGAACCGGTGGCCTCAAGTTGCGCATCTTTATACGCTTTCCCCATCAGAGCAGCTGCATAGTACGCATTAACTGCCTCACTCGTACTCTCTTGATTCCTCCCGTCTGCGAATTCTGTCAACCCTGCCGCCCACGAGTGCAACTTATAAAGATCAAAGCATCTCAGACGCGTGTAATTTGGATTCGATTGCTTGTCCTTGTTGAGAAAATCCTCCACGAGCAAGTAAGCTTGAGGCTTGTACTTCTCTCCCCATGCAGGATCAATCTTTGCTAACACGGAAATTGCATATATAAAGTACCCCAGATGAAAATGGTGATCTGAATAAAGACCAAACCCGAAATCTGCAGCTGGATCAGTTGCGGAGGATTTGGTAACAAGTCCACCCCATGTTTTATCATGCAAGAATCCGTTGCCGCTAAAAGTACTATCCAACCACGGCTCGATTTTATTGCTCAAGAATGTCCTAATCGCAGGGATCACATCAGGACAGGCTACCTCCTCGGCGATCAGAGCCAGCCTCGCAGCTCTAGCAACTAGTTTCCCGTAAAAGTACGAAGACGTGGTAGTTGATTCTGTTGAACTAAGAGCGTCAACGTCTCGACGAAGTGCAGATATGATCTCTGAAAACGAATCCTTTTTGACACCTCCAACGGAATTCCAAGTGACTGGAATAGGCTTCGATGCTAACACCCACGAATCACCAACGACGCCAATCAAATCCCCATCGATGCTTTTGTACTTAAAATCTTGCAAAATTGTGGCGTTGGACAGAAGCTTGAGATGTAGAGGATGAGCTAGCATGAGCAAGTCTCCACCTATCTTTTCGAACTTATACGACAAAGTATTTGAGTTTTCGAGCACAGCTGCACCAGAAATCGGGTAACAAGAACTGAAGTGGTCGAGAACTTGCTCAGATTTAGGATCAGGATCCGGCATTACAGCAACACGAAAAATCCCAGAAAATTCTTTAAGAGTTAACGTGGATGAGTCGCTGTCAGTAAATTCAGTTGGTGAGGATGTATATATTAGCCATGTGTGATCATTGTCGAGCTTGACGATGAACTTGGTGCTCGAGCCACTCGCTGAGGATGCCGAGACAATCGTATGATCGGTCGATATAGAAACCGACGTGGGACGATAAACAAAGCAGGTGAGAAAGGGGCTTCCTCGAACCAGGTAGAAACGGAGGTTGGAGGAGGGAAAGTCCAATGTCACACTCAAATCATTGAAGTCGGACACTACATGGTGACCGTTGCTATTTGAAGTTGAGGCGATGGTGAGGTCGGCTTCGAACGGGGTTGTGGATACGACGGTAGAGGTGTAGGAGAAAGACGGGTAAGCAAGAGATAGAGAAGAGTTGGCTGATCTGATGGTGTAGGGGTGGATGTATTCAGGTTGATCGCCATTGCCGAGGACAAAGTTTTGGAAGAAGGAGTTGGTGGGGAGCGGGGATGAGAGGAGGTTCGAGGCGAAGAAGGTTGAAGGGTCGGGGAGGATGGTGGACTGAGCTTCCGGGAAGAGGAACGGGGCGGGGGTAGCCTGCGGAATCAATGCCGAAAAACACAGTACGCAGACGACGAGAGCAAGAGGAGAGAGCATGCTTGCCATGATGCCTTTGATTTAGTTCGTAAACTTGTTGTAAATTATCAGTATTTCAATCGGATTTGTATATTTTATAGGGATTCTATGGTTATGTACGAGATTTTACAGGGATTCCTAATTTACGTGGGAAAATTTGAAAGCCTTGTCAGATTTGGAATTACTAGTTTTGAGAACTAGGAAAAGTATTGTGATTTTTCTCCTCGAACAAATATGGTTTTTTGTGTAACTTGCTCTTTTTTTTGGGGTGAAAAATTGCTTTATTTCAACACAATAATTACACAAGAAAATGCCCAGATACATACACATAAACAAAAAGAAGGACTTCACAAGCAACTAAAGAGCCCAAAACAAAAGTTTGAGTCCAAAACAAAGAAAACACCGAAACAAACCCTAGCAGCTTCAATCCGCCGTCACCGGAAAGCCGCTTACCAACCAACAGAAATGAACGTTCCCTACACACACCTAGAAAAAAGCTGAACGGAGCCCCAAAACTAGTAGAAAAATGAGTGAAAATAGAATCCCAAAACAAATCCCCAAACACTGCCGAGCACCATACCAATGGCTACCACACATTGGAAGAAGCAATCCGTAAGCAACAGGGCCCACAAAGTGAAACCCAAAAAGAATGAAGCCAGTGGGAAAGAGCACTCCACTAACAACAGTGCCATCAAAGGCAATCCCAAGGAAGGAGGTGATGTGAACACCCAAGCAAAAACTCTACACACCTTCCGAATAAAACGCGAAAAATCGCATTACAAAGATGTAGAAGCCAAACCAGGATGTGAAGTCGAAGGAGGATGGGGCTGATTGGGTTGAAGATGGAGTGAAGTGGGGAGGAAAGTGGAGATAAAATGAGAAAAAAAATGGAAAGAAGATGCAAAGAAAGGGAAAAAGGAAGAAACGGCAGAAGGAAAAAAAGTGGAAGGAAAAAGGAAAGTGGAAGGGAGGAGAGAATGAAGAAAAAAAGGGGGGAAAGTGGAATGGAGGAAGGAAAGAAAGGAAAGCCTTGTGAGATTTGGGAGAGATTTCAAAAACCAGGAAACCTTATTTTCCTTTTTTTGGTCTCCTAATTATATAGGATTTTTTGTTTTAATTAGAGCATCTCCAACGGATTATACAAATACCTTATTTTCCTTTTGTGGCAATTTGAAGATGCAAAAGAAGCCCGAAACATCATTGCTTATAGGAGGAGAAAAAGAAGTACCGAAACAGGCACGAAAAATGGGTACAAAATTTAAACTCTATCGGGCATCATCATCCTCGGCTAACACAGCCATAAAAAAGGTAGCAAAATGTCTGAAACCATCAAATTTTTATTTTTACAAACCGATGCCAACAAAATAGAAGGATTTACCTACCATATGGACTTGTTCCGAGAAAAAAGAAACAAACATTTTAGAACCGAATAGAAGTCAGCCTGGAAAGACAACTATACTACGCTCTACCTCTGCTCTCTGCCGCAGTGAGCAATGAGCCCGCTCATGGCTTGAGAGCAAGAGCCAACCCAATCTTGGCGCTCTTCTCAATGGCCTTGGTGTCTACCTCTCCCGAAACAGTGAGGAATGACTTTGGGCGCCACTCGTGCTGGACCAGGGCACTTGCCTTGCCAAAGTTGTTCACACGTGCCTTAATGGTTGTCATTGGATCAAGGGCGTGCTGGGTGCCAAGAGTAATGGTATTCTCGTTGGTGGGAAACCTGTGAGTCACCTCGGCGCCAACAGCTGTGTTGGAGAGGGGATTGACACTGTGATAGTACGATGCACTGAGGATGTCACCTTTATCATTCCTGTATCACAAAAACTAATCTTTATCACACCATGCACCAAAAGTACAACATCACGAGGCCAATATATGTAAAACCAAACAAGCCAATCTTAGACAACCAAAAGAATACTTACAGGGTCAATGCAGCAATTAGATCAGCATTGGAGAAGCTCAATCCAGCATTGCATTTAGTCAAAATCCCGGTCTTGGTGTCAAATGACAGATCAGCACCAAGTGCAAGCTGATTGGTTCCAATAACACCGGAGAAGTTAACAATAGGGTTGGCTGTCAAACCAACACTGGAGCTTATCCCTGCATAGTCATGCAGATATTGGAGTTCCACCTGTTAACAATCACCCACATATTAGATAGCAATTCTACAACTGATCCCGATTAATGAAATGCTTTACTACACAGAGTGAACCACATCGACCCACAAGTTTTACCACATATAACAGTCCTACCTTGCCAGACCTCTGATCAGGAACTTTGAAGCAAAAGATTGCCTTCAGGCCAGGAGCAGGTTGATCAACCGTAATAGTGGTGGACAGCTGATAACAAAACAAACTGTTGGTAAACACAACTTAGCAAGAAAATATGAGTAAATTAAAATAATTACTTTATTCAGTTGTTAATGTAGTAAAGCTACTCAGTTCCATTATATCTGAATGAACATTAACACTATTTCTAATGGACATGTGTGCGTCAAACAAAAAGCAAGGAAAAATGAAAATACTTTAGGCATTTACAATAAAAACCTCAATAGGATCCAGTAAAACAAAATAGATGGAAACGAAACATAAACGGATGTGTACTTACATTGGAGTCGGTGTCAACTTTGATATCAGTTGTGACGTTCTTGTTTTTCAATTGAGTGTTCACATCACCCAGAAAAAGCTCACCTTTGTTGGTTCCTGAAGTAGTGATAGCCTGCAGATATGAAGCGGTAAGTAATTGTAGGAAATATGGTTAACTTAGAACTTGTAAACTATAGGGCGGATCATGTAGAACGAAGAGTCGGTAAGAATGGTATGTGCAAGGGAAAAGTACATGGAAAATTATATGAATCAGTTGTAATATTCCGCTGCTCATTGAGTTTGGCTAGAAAATCCACTAAATTTCTTAAACTAAACAAAATCTAATAATACAACCGAAAGAAGTTAACTCAAAACTAGCAAAGAATCGGCACCCGGCATAAAATAAAAAAGTTCTTAAATTCAACAAAATCTAATAACTAAGCCGAAAAGGATGTTAGTTCAACTCACCAATAAGCCGAAAAGGATGTTAGTTCAACTCACCAATTCAACATAATCACAGAAATAAATCAATAATTAACACTTCAAGATTAAATGCCACCAAATTCTAACCCAAAATATTAATCAACTTTGAAAAAAATTAACAGGAGAAAAAAGGTTACAAACTAAGCCACTAAGCATAATATGAAACAGAAAGTTGGAAGTTTCAATCGGAAAGCCGAATAATTTCTCCGAAAGTGGAATAAAACTGTATGTCTCATATCAAGAAACAAAAACCTAAAGATTCAACAAGTGAATATACATACACACACACAAACACAAAGATACAGATCTCAGAGAAAGAAAAAAGAGGGAAAGAACTCACCACTCCAGTGGGAGAGAAGGTAGTGATGGTGAACTTCTTGTCGCTCTGGTAATCCTTGTACAGAAGATCTGAAATTTAACAAAAACCCATTAGAAAAAATGAAATTTAAGAAAAACCCATCAGCTTTTTACAACCAAATTTATACATACACATATACACACACATATACATACATATATCAGATAATGTAAAAGGAGGGATAGCTATACCTCTGGCTTTCTTGCCGATGTCAGTGTAAAGCCCAGGTCCCACCATTTCTCAGCAAAGATTTGGGATTTGAAGGCGAAGAATGGAACCCAGAAGGGATTTGGGCGTCTCCGTAGCTCTCTGAGAAGCAGAAGTGAGAAATGGCGAAAGGCAATGAGCGATATATATTGGGGGAGGCGAAATGCCCTAAATCACTCACCCGATTTCAATTTCAGCTTTCTTTTTGGCGAGTTTTTTATTTTACTCTATTTTTCATTTTTCGATTAAATGGTGGCCGTCGGATCTCGCTTTCCTCACCGTTGATTTGTCTATTTTCTGGATTTTTTTATTTTTTGTGAATTTACACGTGAGACTTGGAGTTTCGGCCAAGCTAATTTGATCTGGTGAATTTTACCAAATTGGTCTTTTTCTTTTCCCCAAAGCAAAGGACTTTTTCTTTTTTCCTATAATTTACCAAGAAAATAAATAATAGGTTTTTTTATATAGTTTATTCATCATTTTCTTTGTGTTGAAAAATAAAATGGTTGTGATGATCCTATAATAACAAAATTGGTGGCTGTGACAGTGACATCACATGTTTAGTACTACAAGAAGATTGGAATTATTTGAGGAAATCATAGTAATGGTTCTTTAATTTTAACTCAATCAGAGTAATAGTCTATCAATTAAAAATTCGTGACTATTAGTCCCTCAATTTCTCAAAACGTGCAACTATGTTCCATTTCGTCAACTATGTTAGAACTTTTGTCAAAATGAGTCAAGTGCCATAGATGTAAGGCTGAATCAAGGGACAAATGTGGAAACCAAATGAGAAAAATTGCAGCAATGTTCCCTCAAATTTAATCCAATTAGAGAAGTGGTCCCTCAACTTTAACTCACTTGAAGCAATGTTCCCTCAACTTTAACCCAATTAGAGCAATGGTCCCTCAACTTTAGCCTAATTGTAACAATAGTCCCTCCAACATGACTCATTTTGACGGATTTGACGAAAAGAATCATAGTTGCACGTTTTGATGAGTTAAAGGATCAATAGTCACAGACCTTTGGTTAATGGAACATTGCTCCAATTGGATTAAAATTGAGACACCATTACTATAATTTTCTCAAATTATATTGATGACAATTTGCCCTTCATTGACAATTAAATAATTAAGATACCAAAGTTATGAATGAAACAACATTATCGAAATTTCCACCATATTTTGGAGTATGACATGCATCGTAAGAGGATCTCTAACAGAGATGTCAAATGTAAAAATCAAATTTAAATTTAATAGATTATGTGGCAATTTAATATCATGCAAAACTAAAGACAGATATGTCAAAATGTTTCATTATGTTTTTTTTGTTTGTTATATTTATGAGTTATTAAAGAAGTGGAAAGTAACCATCTCAAAGAAACAAAACAGGTTGTATTTATTGTGGGGAAGATCTAAATTCGAGTTGGGAGTCAAACTGGATATGCACAAAGCCTACGACCGAGTCGAATGGGATTTCCTTCTGGCTGTGATGGAGAAGATGAGGTTTGATGAGCGTTGGAGAAGTTTGATCTTGGGTTGCATATCCTCGGTGAATTTTGCTATTATCCTGAATGGACAACCTGGACCCAAATTTGCACCTTCACGGGGGCTTCGGCAGGGAGACCCTTTATCCCCGTATCTTTTCTTGCTGGTCAGTGAGGTCTTGTCACTCCTTATCCAAAAAGAATGTGAGCATGGAAATATTATTGGTGTGCAAATGAGCCCCTCGGGTCTGAGTATTTCCCATATCCTCTTTGCTGACGATACTCTAATCTTCCTAAAGGCGGAGGAGGAGAACTTCCGGCGCTTAAGTTTGGTGATTGATGACTACTGTCTGGCCTCGGGGCAACATGTGAATAAGGCAAAATCCAGTGTCTTCTTCGGGGCTAACGTGCCAGAGGCACTTTCTCAAAAGTTGACACTGATTCTTGGAATGGAGAGAGTCGGGGATCCGGGCCTTTATCTAGGTGTGCCGGCTATATGGGGTCGATCCAAAAAATGTGGGCTTGCTTATGTTTAAGGAAGGATACTAAAAAAAATCAAGGTTGGAAGAAATCATCCCTCTCACAAGCGGGCCGCGAAGTTCTCATTAAGGCAGTGGCGCAAGCTATTCCCGCTTACCCTATGAACCTATTTACGTTTCCTTCGTCACTGTGCAACGAAATGGATGCTTTGATTTCCAAATTCTGGTGGGGACAAATAAATGGCGAGCATAGAATTCACTAGGTCTCTCGTGAGAAGTTAGGTCGACCTAAGGAGGAAGGAGGCTTAGGCTTAAGGAACTTTGAGGCGTTTAATGAGGCCCTCATGGCCAAGCAATGCTGGAGATTGATTACGGAACCGAATCCTCTGTGGGCTTCGCTCCTTAAAGCTAGATATTTTCCTAACTGCTCTTTCCTTGATGCAAAGAGGGGCGGACGAGCCTCTTGGGCTTGGTCAAGCCTTCTTGTTGGACAAGATATTCTGAAGGGGGGAGCTCACTGGCAAATCATGAATGGTCAGCGTGTGCGTGTATGGATTGACATATGGCTCATGTCCATCCCTGAGGGCAAACCATCACCACTAGGCACGGTGCAGGTCTCTACATGCCTAAGGGTAAACTCGTTAATTTGCTCGGAGACCGAGGAGTGGAATATTGACTTTTTAAAACCTTTATTGGTTAAGGAGGAGTTTGATGCTATCTTGGAGACTCAAATCGGAGAGCCAACACTAAATGACAGATTGGTATGGCCCTTTGAGAAGAAGGGGATGTTTACTGTGAAATTTGGATATCACTGGGCTCATAATGGTACTCAATCAATGAGGACCCATACTTTTCAAACGGCGACTACCATTTCGAGAGCTCTTTGGAAATGTGTTTGGCACTTAAAAATCCCACCAAAGATCCGATGCTTCCTGCGGAAATCCCTGCATGCGACACTTGCAACTTTGGCAAGCCTATACCAACAACACTCTTCTTCCTCTGCGAGATGTCCTATATGCCAAGAAAGGGATGAGTCCATCGAACACCTCTTCCTTGAATACCCATGGTTGGAAATGGTTTGGTTTAGGGGAAGTTTTAATCTTAGAGTGAATCGGTCTGAGATCACATCCTGGGCTAGATGGTTGCTGCAAATGTATGAATCTGCCAATGGAGAGAAGGAGTTGAGAAACCACATGATGTCATATATTGCCATTACCTGCTGGCACATATGGAAGGCTAGATGCAACTTCCAATTCAACCAAATTCATATCTCCCATTCACAGGTGCTTGCCGCTATTTCTCACTCATCCACTACGTTCAGGGACGCTTGGTCAACCCAAACCACCCCCGAGGTGCCTAATCATATCGAAGCTAGCATTGTTGTTGGTTGGTCTCTTCCATTTGCGGGTTTCGTGAAGATTAATGTGGATGCCATGTAACACCCGCCCCCTAATTATAAAGATATATGTATGTAATTATCCCAAAACATTTTAATTATATCAATTTTATCCCATTTTATCTACCCAATCTGAAAATGGATCCATTTCTTTCTAAATCTGCCACGTGGCAGCACCCCAAACAATTTCCCCTTCTTCTCTCTCTGTCCCCCCCCCCGGTGAACCCCTTCCTCATTCTTCTTCGTTTCTGTCATGTCTCTCTCCCTTCTCTCGGACCTCTCTCATCTCTCTCTCTCTTTTCTGCACCGCGCACGCACGCACGCACCCCTCTCCCCGCGCGAGGAAGTCCATCGTCATCATCATCTCGTCCTGCTCTCTCTCTCTCTCCCTCTCGTTCCCACGACCCCAGAAACCCGGAAAGGAACTCCGGCAAATTTTTGTATTTTCCGGTTAGGTAAGCCCCTAATTCTCTCTTTTCGTCCTTGATTCTTGCGAGATTGAGGTTTAATTGGAGTTATTTCGTGATTTTTGGAAGTTTTTAGGACGAATCAAACCCGGGTGTAAACACCCCCCATTTCCGGCGAGCCGTGGGTGTCGGGGGACTCTCCGGCCATCTCCGGCCGTTCCACGACGAAAGGAAGGTATAGAAATACTCCTCTCGTCTTGCTCTTCGTTTTGGTACCTAGATCGGGGTCTAGGTTTGTGTGTGGTGGTCGGCCGGAGCTGTTGAAGCTCCGGTGGTTGTGCTCGGCGAGACCAGGCCTCCCAGGCCGGTTCCAATGTCAAGCGGGCCTAAGGCCCGTGTGGGGAGTCAAGCCCAAAAGCCTTAGCTCAAATTCCTTTTAGTTGTTTTTATTTTAATTGTTAGTTGTTAGGACCCTAAAGGCCTTCGGGCCGTTAAGTTTAAGGCTCGAGGCCCGTGACCCAACCCAAGAAACCTTTTTAAGGTTTTTATTTATTTATTTTCTGTTTTAGGAAGTAAGGCCTTAGGGCCAATTATAAAGTGGGCTTTCAGCCCTTTTCCAAACCCTTTAACCTTTAATCCAGCCCAAAACCCTTAAGGCCCATTCGGCCCAACCCAATCCAAGCCCAGTTGACTTTGACCTCTGACCAGTTGACCTTGACTGTTGACTCAGTCAACGGTCAACGGTCAACTGTCAGAGTTGACTTTGACTTTGACCAGTCAACGATCAACGTTGACTTTTTGAGTTGACTTTTTGGGGTTTCGTTCAAGACCTCTCCTAGGCTAAATTCGACGTCCTAGACCTGTTTTTGAAGTCCGTTTTCCCAAATTCAATCATTTGAATATAGTTTGACTAAAGGTACTCCTTATGTGAATATGTGCAATTATTAACGGTGATTTCGTTATACCTTTTTGGTATAGCTTTGCAGCATCGGTGTACGGTGAGTGGACCCCTTCTAAAAATGCATATTTTAATAGTAGAAATGCATACATGAAAAGCATGATTTAATGATTACGTTTTATGAAATGTTTTGAGATAACATGCTTACTGAGGCTACTTTGAATTAGTACTATTTTTCCTATAACTCGTGTTCTTATAGAATATCTGATGGATGACTTTATACTATGAAGTTGTTTTTCAATATATATATGTTCAAGGGTTTTGTACTTACCTAGTGGTCCTTTCCGCTACGGGAAGTAGGGATAGATTCTGGTCCGTCCCTGGCGACGGTTTGGTGTTGGCATAGGGCCTGGAGTGTGTTTCCTCTGGCATTTAAGACCAGGGACGGGGAGCCGACATGGGGCCTGAAGTGTATTTTCCTCTGACTGTCTGCTCAGAGACGGGGAGCCGGCATGGGGCATGGGGGTTATCGGACAATTCACTAGTGATTATTATATATGAGTTATGATTTGAGACATTGCACGGCATGCTAGGTTTCGGAAAACCTATGTTTAACATTATATATGTGTTTTCATAAAACCTGGGGGTTAGTACGTTGATAACTGTTTTATTATATATGTACCAAATTGGTCCACTCATGTTTGTTTTGCGCACCCTTCAGGATTTAGAATCGAGGCGTACAATCCCGGCACTTCCGCATCGGTATCTTCGAGTCCTCTCGGTATAGGACCCACTTCTGTGTTCATTCAATTTTTATATTAATTCTTTTAATGTTCTAGATTAGATGTGTGCTCTGAACACGTTCCTTAAATGCATATTCCTTATTCTTTTACATTTATAAGTTTTATCTATCCTTTATTTTCAGCAATTGCACTCAATAAATGACTTTCGTCACCCTCGGGTGTCGGCCAGCACGTGCCTATCCTGGTATTCGGGGAAATATCGGGATCGGGGCGTGTCATGCCAGCTGGTGTGCATTGGACGACACGAGATTCACAGGTGCAGTGGCTCGAAATGAGGAGGGCAGATTCTTGGCCGCCTGCAGGTTTAAAGAGAAAGCCACAAGCGTGGCAATGATGGAGGCGAAAGCTATCTTGCATGGATGTAATTTGGGTATAAACAGAGGGTGGAACTTGATTATGGTGGAGTCTGATTCTCTGGAGTCTATCTCTTATCTGAATGACGCAAAGAGGTTGGGCAATTGGGAAGCCTTCCCGATTATTACGAGATGTAGTATTATGGGTAGTGGCTTCCAAGATTGCCGCTGGTCTTGGGCTCCAAGATCGGCCAATGTGGCAGCGGACCTTTTGGCTTTGCGGCGTTGTAAGGAGGCATGTGATTTTACGTGGGTCGATAGACCCCCATCCTCCCTGGTTCATGTTTTGTGTAATGACGGACTTCCCTGCCCGCATTAATCGCGTTGGTAGTGCGAGGGGGAACGCTGTAGCACTAGGTGCGGCGTCTTAGTTCCTTGTTACCTCCTTGCACTACCCTTTCTCTGTATTGTTTGTTTGCCTCTATGTAGGCCTTCTTGTTTTCCTTTGGCATCTTTGCCAGGATGAAATATTATCCTGTCTTCCAAAAAAAAAAGATTATGGTTAACTATAACTAATAATCAATTATAACCCATGAAAGAGATTAATTAAGGATATGCTAATTAAGTACATGATTGTGGTTTGATTGTACTACTTCTGTTAGCTAACTGCAATCTAATAGAAATGACCTGGATGCGACGGAAAACTTCAACAAAACGATCGTAAATTTTCATCCTTTGTCTGTTTATGAAACTGTATATCTCTTTCATCACATAAAACTCTAACACGATGCAAATGTGGTGGTGTATAGGGTGTTCCATTGAGTCCTGTCCTCACATTTTGGGCAAACTGTCAACCTTTAGAGGAAGATGGTTCCCCACCTTCTGCGGTTCTAAATTTAGACAACGTTTTCTATATAAAATTCAAAATTTTCATTGAGAAAAAACAAGCAATACAATAGTATTGCAATATACCTTAGAATCTTTTTTTTTTTTAATTTCAATTAATCTTTTTCAGGCAAGGTCTAGCTGGGCTGAATCTGACCCCGGTTAAAATCTGGGCTCGATCTCATAGACCTTGCCATTTCTAGAAACTTTGTTCTTAAAAATTTATAAAAAAAATTAAAAAAAAAAAGGAAAGAAAAAAAAAAGAGCAAAAAAATATACTTGGACCAATGGCGTCGAAGCTCAATTTGGCCCTTCTTATGATATCTTTCTGCATGCTGGTTCCAAGCTTGAAGGCAGAGACACAAAATGACACCCTCAACGTTGCTGAGTTCGACTCTGTATGGCAGCAACGAGCCCTGAAAGCTCAGAAGGCAGCTCTCAAGGCCTACCAACCCAACCCGGAAAAAGTAACCGAGGACTTCAACGAAAGCGTTGAAATGTACGTAAATTCAACATTTTTATCCTTAATTCTCTTCAAATTTTGTTTATCAATCTATATTGTTGCGTTTCTTTCCCAATGTTTGTATCATTTCATCTGAATACGGTCTTTTAAAAGAAGGGCAATGCGATGGTAATCAGTGGTAGTGCTCGAAATTGATCATACATGATGATAATGTAGGGTTTTTAACGTTCATGCTGTACATATATCGTCTATTTATTAAAAACGAGACGATAATTAGTTAGATGGTACAAATAACAATATCCTTAATCGACCATGCATGATAACGCAGGACCATCATTGAGGACGACCACGACGACGATCATGCTGCGGGCAACAGCACAGGGAGGCATCTGTTAGGCAAACGTTACACGGGCCCTTGCAAGGCCACAAACCCGATCGACCGCTGCTGGCGGTGCCAGGCCAACTGGGCTGACAATCGCAAGCATCTGGCCAGCTGCGTGAAAGGCTTCGGCCGCAAGACACGCGGAGGCAAGAAAGGGGCTTACTACATCGTCACCGACCCTTCGGACGACAATATCCATGACCCTGAGCCCGGAACCCTACGTCACGCCGTGATCCAAAAGCAACCCTTGTGGATCATATTTGCACGCAGCATGGTCATCAGGCTGACCCAGGAGCTCATAGTAACAAGCCACAAGACAATTGACGCACGCGGGGCAAATGTGCATATTGCTCATGGCGCTGGGATCACACTCCAGTTCGTGCAGAACGTGATTATTCATGGCCTCCACATCCACGACACTGTACCGGGCAATGGAGGTATGATCAGGGACTCCGTGGATCACATCGGGATTCGCACACAGAGCGACGGAGATGGTATCTCCATCTACGGATCGTCTAACATTTGGCTCGACCATCTTTCTATGTGGAATTGCGCCGATGGGCTCATCGACGCCATTCAAGGGTCCACTGCTATAACCATATCCAACAGCCACTTCACCCGTCACAACGACGTACGTTTTTTTTTTTTTTTTAAATGATAATGGTCTGGAATTGTTATTGACACTACAAAATAGGATAACAAAGAGTAACTAATTGGTGACACTAATGGTGCAGGTGATGCTTTTCGGAGCTAGCGATGGGTTTTCTGGGGATGCAATCATGCAGATAACGGTTGCATTTAACCATTTCGGCAAGGGATTGATACAGAGAATGCCAAGATGCAGATGGGGATTTATCCATGTTGTGAACAATGACTACACACATTGGATCATGTATGCCATCGGAGGAAGCTCTCATCCCACAATTATCAGCCAGGGCAACCGATTCATCGCCCCACCGAACCAGGCTGCAAAAGAAGTACATACACGAACACAATATTATCAATTAATACGTACGCGAACACATGATTACTGAAGTAATGTTTTAATTTTGTGACGCTTGAATTTACAGGTGACGAAGAGAGACTATGCACCGGAGAGCGTATGGAAGAGCTGGCAATGGAGATCAGAAGGAGATCTTATGATAAACGGAGCATTCTTTGTTCAATCTGGTGTGCCTAACAAGAACCATGGATTTGGAAAGTTAGACGTGATGAAGGCAAGGCCAGGCACATACGTCACAAGGCTCACACGCTTTGCAGGTTCTCTCAAATGCAAGGTTAGCCACCCATGCTAGAACAAACATAAAAGAGCTAACTATATATCAATGGTGATCAAATGGATAGGCGGCCGGCCGGTGCCGGAAGGTGAAGTGCGATAACTGAAGAGAAACAAATGAAGAAGTGACGGTGAAGTGCAGAGAAATGTGGATATAGATTCTTTTACTTGCTTGTTTTTATTTGTGTTTTAATCTATATTATGTATTAACAAACCCCAAGGGTTATGTTGTAGTAATATTTACACCCTAAGCAATAAAAAGCAAATAAAAGCGAGACAAGTAGAGAATCCAATCCAATTTTGCGGAGTAATGAACATTGTTTGCGAGTACGAACGGTTTTTAATTCATAATTTTTAATTTTTTTGGATTTTTATTCCTTTTCTTTTGTAGCAAGAAATCTACATAGCTTGAAACGTCTCTAAACAAAAAATTTACTTCGTAAAAAGAATAAGATTGTAGATAATACAACTATATCCGACTGTCGTTCGTGGCGTCGCTACTATTTTTAGGTACAAAAGAGATGAAAGTAAGGGTGCCTTGAAAGGAAATGTAGTTTTAGATTGAGAATTACAAGGGTACTGGAAACATTTGAAAATTTAATCAGAAAACATTTAGGCAAATCATAAACGAGGGTCCATATTTCCTGTGAAGTTCAGGCGTTGGAACACCACCATAGGCAACCGCGGCCACTGCCACTGCCACCTCCGATTTCAATTAAAGAAGATTGAAATAAGGGTTGAGATAGAGTAGACTACCGGAAGTAGTTGTTCTATTAACAGTGAAAGAAGAGCACTACAAATATTTTTATGTTACAAGCATGCAAGACACCGTACTGGAAACTCGGAGTATCTGAAAATAGTCGTCTCGGCACAAAAACGGGTATTTTATGACCTAACTAATACATCAAGGACGTGTTTGTTTGACCTCGTTAAGTTTCACTGGACTAACTAGGATTACTAGTCAGTGTAATCCCATGTTTGTTTCTTGCATGGACTAATTTAATTGAGACTAGCAGGAACTCGCTCCGACTATGCGCTTCATTAGCCGGTCTTAGCTAAAGACCCCAAAATCAGGCGGACTACTAAGACCTTCGCCCCTCCCATCTCTGTCTTCTTCTTCGCTTCGCCCCTCTCCCCGCAATTTGCTCCACGTCGACATAAGACTCCACGGTTGGATCAATGTCACAGCTCTTGTGGCCTCGTCGCGCTGCAATTCGATGGGCTTGGAACAGATGGGGTCGAAGTTGCAGAGTACCTGCAATTCGAGAAGAAGAAGAGGGATATGCCCTTTTTTTATTCATATATTAATTTTGATAATAATAACTTAAATATAATAATAATTTGTAGTTAGTCCATCTTCTTAGTCCAACACTGCACCAAACGCTTCACTAAGTTAGTCCAACTTAGTCTATTTTAAGCCAGTCTAATTTAGTCGCTGAAGCTAGTCTAGTCCGAGATAGTCCGGCGCAACAAACGCACCCCAAGTATATAATGTTAACCATACATTGTACAAATAAAATACATAGATGCTAGAAAGAAACTAACACAGATCCTACCGATGAGCTAGAGCCCAAGGAAACACTACTCTTCGAACTAAAAACTGCCTCGTTCCATTTTCTATCTTAATCTACGCGGTTTCAATCAGATTCGTTCCCCGAATCTATGTTCATGGGTTGGGGGTTCTTGTAGCCACTAATTTCATCCTTGTAGCGTTCTTTATCTTGACGAGCCTTTGCTTCATATGGCTCCTTTTCATCAGCTGAAAAATGGAAAACATGGCGTTAAGTTGTAATTCGCAGAAATTCATCATGTTGTGGAAGCACACTGGATGCAATTTAAGTCGAAGCATACATACCCGACATCTTTTTCCACTTCTCTCCAAGTGCTCTCCCCACATCAGTAAACGCAATTCCAGGGTTCTCTCTCCTTACATTCTGTGGTCAACACAAATAAGGTCAGTAATTTTCTTCGAAACGTCGATAAGAACCTGAACCAAAAGTTAGAACCAATAGGCAGAAATTAAAAAACCCACCTCTCTCTCCGTATTTGAGAAGAACATGAAACCAGACATCGCTCTTTTCGGTGCATTTGGATCCTTTTTCTTCTTCTGTTTTTTCTTCTTTGAACCATCTTCACCTGCATCTTTGGTTTTTTGTTTCTTGGAAGATGGTACCTTGGAAGTTGAAGGTTCCTTACGAGACTCCTTTTTCGTAGGCTTCTGAAATTGACAATTCATGTTACATTGATAAATCTTCTCACAATTATAATTATTAGGCCAGCAAAATTAATAGAAATGACTTGCCTCTTTTTCACCTCCGCTTTCACTATCATCAGAATCATCCTCCCCGGAGTCATCTGTAGGAGAACCTCCATCATCCTTGTCAATAACAAAATCTTCATCCTGCCAAAGTTAAACACGTTCAACACATTTAGACTGGAATATCACATGACACATGTCAACACAAAAGTGTACTTGCAGAAACACACACGGATGCATGAAACTACTAGAACTAACCACAAATAAAGAGTGCCCAAGGAAAACAGTTATGGAATTACCAACTATCCAACTATCCAAAATTTTTTTTATTAAAGTCCGAACAACATAATTGATGTATGTTTTATGTGTGGATAGCGTATCTACTACAAGTGTCTTGTTCACAAACATCCGCTTTTACAAACTACAGAAGAACTTTCAGCATTTTACAGATCGACGAAGGATATACATAGCAATAGGGAAGAAAAATATAAGTAGTTTGCCAAACTGTATCCTATTAATAGTGCAGTCCATGATATATTCAATCCAAAGAGAATCAGACCAAGAAAAAAACAAAAGCAAACAAATAATATAGGATAAAAGTTCCACCTCTTCATCACTCTCATCATCACCAGCTTCATTCTTCACACGGACAAGATGCGGGTCAACAGCATCATCATCTGCGTCATCAAGAAGAGGAGCCACACCACCATTTGCTGCTTTGCCCTCTCCTAAGTTCATGATTTTGAGACCCTTTGAACTGCACATGACATGTGGCCAAAAGGTCAAATTTTAAAATCCACAGCACCAAGGACCAACTATGGAAACCAGCACTCATTACCAACCTGATGAAGTCAAAAAGATTATGATATTCATTCCTCTGAATGTTTCGGAACAGGTGTTCTTGCTCACTTTTGAGTCTGATGAGAAGATCAAAATAGTGCATATTTGAGCCTCCAGCGCCATGCCTCTCAAATTCCACATAGTCAATCTTGTAACAGAAACACCAAAAAGAAAAAGGGTGAGGTTCCACTTATCAATCAGGTATATCAGCACTACAATCTCAATCATATGCATGCATATTCTACCTGATCATGAAGAATAAGGGTGGGAGGTTTTGGTAGAAAAAAGAAGCTCTTCTCCAGAGGATATAGAACACCATCTTCAGCTTTCAATGAAGATTTGACAGCATAACCATCTTGACAGCTGCGGAATTTTCCCGGTTTCGTAACTTTGGCACCAGACAAGCCACGCAATATTGTGGTGAACACTTCATGCATTAGTCCCTGTTAATTTAAAAATAAAAGAAATAACGGCAGCACACGTCAATTAGCACACTGTTTTAAACAAATAAAACAACAGTTAGTTAGATTACAATCTTCAGGAGAGTAGAAGGAACTATCTACCTTATAAGATAGTTCTAACTTGTCCTTGTACTTTGTGTTCAAAAGTTCTTCACTCATTGCCAGGTCGGTTTGATACACGAGGTCAGTTTCAAACTTCACAAGACAGAAGATGTCAATTGAAGGAAACAATGAAAAAAGTCAAACTGGTGATCAACAAGGCAAGGAAACAAACACTACCTGCAAAACAATATGCGGGTACAATGTTTGCCCTTTACGGATAGGAGGATCAAGAGTAACAACAACATAGGTATGAGGCTGGTTAGACTGCACAAACAAAGAATCTATTATAGACATGCCAAAGCCACAGTAACTGGTTCCAAGAATGGAGTAATTAGAACACTGATAGTCCTTTCAGCCCTTGAAGAGAACTCACTAATATGCATGGAACAATGTTATAGGTAAGGTAACTAAGCTAATTATGTATAACAAAAGCTTTGGAAGAAGAACAAGTGAAAAACTAATTCTAGTGCCCAAGATAAGAATGAAACCTTCGGAAGTAGAAACAGCCGAACAACACTGCTGTACTGAATTTTGAAATCATTAGCCTGTCCTTGTAGCCGCAAGAATGAAAGATGAAGTTCCACACTGTAGCGACCCCTACATTAAACAAGTACTTCCATTAGCCTGGCATTGCATATGGAAAGAAATGCATGCACCAGCATAGTACAGACACGCATAATCTAATAAATACAGAAGGCGCATGTTCCTATGCTAGTATGGATCGAAGTAGGTGCAGTATCCCTAGCATTTTCATTAATATCTACCTTGGTGTGAGGATTGCAATGCTATCAAATGTGGTAACAGCATCTTCACCTCCAGAACCAACATCTGCCATCGACGAGATTTTGTCACGAAAAACCTACATAATATTCAATTAGAAATTATCAATATATCAATTGCAAGATCAATGAAAAAAAGGACCTACAAAACTCTTATCACATAGCAAGAACTAACTTACCTGAGCAGGAGGATGACTCTCGTCACCAACAAATTGAGTGTTGGAGTTAGGTATATGAAAGCTTATTTCCATCAACGAATCTTTCTGTTGTAAATATAACACAAATAGAAAAATACTCATAAGCAAACAACTCAGTATGAAACTATTAATTACTCGATTTTATGCCAAAGAGAGCTCATATCTAACTATGGGTAACTTTAGAACCATAAGTATAAATGTAGAAAACTCCCACCATCTTTAGGAAAAAGTATATGAAACACCAAATATAAGCAACAAACCTCATTAGCTCCTGTGGTATCATCCACATGGAACTCTAAGATGACATCATTTTTCCCCTGAAGTTGTGTTTGTGAGACATCAGCCAAAGATACCTCAAATGCTTGCTTGGAGTCAACCAAGAAAGTCAGCATATTCCCTGCAGAACAGAAGAGATGTTTAACAAACCAATGATACAACCAAGGGAATCATTATCGTCAGAGAAGGAATCATACATGGACGAATGGTAAAAAAATCATAACAGAACTGCACAAGACCATTTCTTAAGGATATTAAACATGCACAAAAAGAAATGTCCAGTTGCTCTAAGACTCCATAAAAGACAAAGCATTAAGTTGAAAAATGCGAAAACAGAAGAACCAACTTCAAGCAATTTCAGCTGCACATTATGTTTAAAGATGTAGCAAGCAGAAATCATTTTCCCAACTTTCATCCAATGAGAAATTGAGAATCTATCCACATACCAAAAAACATGGAAGAAAGCAATTTACAAGAAAAGAGTGATCATAACAAAGAATGCAAGGTAGATCAAAATAAGTAAACAACAGGCAACTTGAATATAAGAGAACATCACTGACCACTTAAATCCACTTCTCCCCAATTACGTCCGCTTACAGAAAGTTGCTTCTCCGCCGGTGTTAACCCACATGTATTTTGAAAATAATTGGTCAAACTAGTGACGTCCTACAATGCAAGCACAGCATTAAGGAGCCAAAAATCAGTATGCAGTTCACATCCCTGCAGATCATCATTGACTGAAAGCTACTTTTTAGTTTAGTCTATCATAACTCAAAATCACAATTGGCATGCCTCAGATGCATGAAAAAAAATACTCAGTTTAAACCATCACCTTGTGAATGAAAGTTCTTATGGATGCGCATTTGTTAAATAATTACAAGACTTTTTGTAATATATATTAAACAAAAACATAAGACAAGAAGTGGATCAGTGAATAATTCTATGTAAATGCTCACCAACCTGGTCACGAAATCCAATGAACTTGTAGTATAACCCGTCTTTAATCTGAACACCAAGTTGGTTAGTCTTTGGGACCTTCATCCATGTTACCCCAACAATGTCAGCTTTATCAACCTCGACTGCTTTACCACCTCCCTGTTTTTTCCATAAAATTCCTCCTGAAAATATTTTAAGCTGCCCTGGATTCTGCATTCCACATGCAACACAATGAGTAAGTTTACATTTCCTCCATAGCTCATTATCACTTCACCACTTCAGGTTTCACCATCTCAGCAAATTCAAAAATCTGAATATAAAGCAATAAACTTCTACCGAATGCAATCAAATCAGGAAGGAACAAACTTTTCTTCCTCGGATTTCCATGGCAACCAAGCAGAGCATATTCAAATTTCTCGTCACCAAAAAGTGAAAGACTTTATTGAAACTTAAACGAATGGAAATTCAACACGAACAACCGAAACAAAACCCCGACTTCCCTATCCCAAACCCTACGATTCCCGCTCTGCACAAAATTAATAATTACAAATTTCTCCACAACCAAATTGCACAAAAATCAAAGAAAAATCCAGGAAGAAACAAATTAGGGTTTCAAAGGGACCAGTAGAAAGAAAACCCAGCTACCGGGATCCCCAAAAACCCTCATTTCTACACGAAATTCGACCGACCCAAATAAACTGAAACCAACTTCATTCCCAAATCAAAGAGGACTCATTCATATCGCATTTGAAAAAGTTCAGAAGGAAAACCCCTAATCGACGAACGAAACCCCAAAAATTCCAGCTACCACGAATCGGAGCCGGGAATAGAGAGACTCACCGTGCCGCCGCGGCCGCCGAGGGAGATGTTGTTGAAGAGGTGGCCGTCCGTCATGGTTTCTCACGGTCGAGGAATCGAACCCGAGCTGCGGAGCTAAGCTTCGAGCATGAGAGAAAGAAGCGGTGAAGGTTTGAAGAGTGAGGGAGTGCGTTTGAGATGGTGGGAGTGGGAGAGGAGGGTGTTTTATCGTTGGATTGGCGGTGCGCAATGCGCACTGCCCCCAATGCGCGCCAATTGGGATGCGATGTTGGTGTTGCGCTGTCGTTTTGAAACCCAAGCAAGCCCAACTATAAACTAATTGGGCAGGGGTGGTATCTGGCCCATTCACAAGCCCGTTTATACGGACTTTTCTTTTTTGGCATTTTACTTACCGTGGTTCTTGAGATTGACATAATTCCTTAGTTCGTGAGATTGAAAAACGATAGAAGTGACCCATGAGTTTGTCCAACGCCAATCATTGTGGTCATTCTGTGAAAATTCTTCGTTCAATTAAGGGTAATTTTTGTCCAATCAACCCCTTTACTTGCTTTTCCATTTCACGGAGATTTCTCACAGAATGACCAAAATGATTGAAAGTTGACAAATTTAGGGACAGTTTCTATCGATTTTCACTGGACCAAAGTGAAGAGTTATGTCAATCTCAAAAACCATTTTAACTAAAAAGACCTTTCCTTTTTATGTTGAAAATAAATGAGAGGTCAAATGAGAATAAAACTTGAATCTCTACATAGGATCTCGAGTCTTTACATTTAAGAACCGTGCATTTACCCGCAATTTATAAAATTTAAAACATTCAAACGATCCAAATGACGCTGGAGAGAACAGGTTAGCTTGAATTTATTTTTCCTTGTTTATCTCATTCTCTAAATTGAACATATCCTGCCGTTGGTCCTCGTTTCAACTCCTCCATCTCCTCCGTTTCTTTTGCTCTGGAAGATGATGCATAAGCTTGATCTCCAATGTGGGATTGACCAATCTTCGGTTGCTAAGAATCGAAGAAGTCAAAAGAGAATAAAACTTGAAAAAAAGTTTCCTAACTAATTGTATTAATATACTTGTCGGCACACTAAAAAAATCCCCCTATGAAGAGGGAGGAGATTGGGAAACGGAAGCCTGAACGGGTGTTACCATCAATTTTCAATAAAATGACAAACTTAACCTCTTCTCCAGAGTTATTGGATCATTGTAATGCTTAAAATTTTATAAAATGCGAGTAAATGCACAACCCTAACTACATAGACTCGGAATTCCTTAAATATATATTAGTTAGTACTACAATTAGCAAGTACATTATGAGAAGTAATATAATATATAACAATATTAACAACAATTCTGTTGAATTATTATTTTCAAAGAAAAAAATTCCTAGAAAACACCGTGGTATCCGTAGGCATCAGCCTCAAAAAAGCATCAGAACCTGAATGTAATTAATTACTATATTAATTAAAAACTAACTAAACATAAAATTCCAAACTCTCCGATGAGCCCCAAGGAATTTTAGAAACCGACCAGCTGTTTTAAAAAAAAAATCATTATTTCCTGACAAACATTCCATCTTTCTACTTGTTTTCTTGCTTTTTCTACAGTGGTCTACTGTTCTTGTTATATACTTATATATGTAATAAGATAAACAAGGTTGATTCGCAGGAACTTGCAGCTGGTCGATGTCAATGGACATGGATCCTCTTTGGATCCATTGGTCCCGATCCACCAAATTCTGTAATTCGGGTTATTAAAATTTGATCAAACGGTTAAAGTTATTATAATTTTTAAAATGGACCCCGTTTGTAACCGTTTAATCAAATTTCAAAGGTCCAGATTATAAGATTTGGTGGATTAGGACCAATGGATCCGGAGGGGATCCATGTCCGATGTCAATGACCAAGATCAGCACATGCGTTCTTTTTTTAATCTTTTATTTTGTTGGGTTTTTTCGGTCACCTTCATGCCAGCTGCCTAAAACTTATTTCGGCATGAGAGTAAACATGTCGAATCACCAGTTGTATTGCACATTATCAAATGCCTATCTCTCTAATATTCGGTGATTATATAGAAATATAGTTGCATTATAATCAGTGACAACCAAAAATTTCACTCATAGATCTTAGTGAGAACAAATTTAAAGGGGGTATGAGTTTTACTTCATATCAATCTTTAGACAATGTGGATCTAGTATGTTGATTGCTATAAGTAAATGAGGTTGAAACTCAAATCTTATATGAACAAATTAACCGCAATTAAACTTTGAAAGTTACTTTTGATGCTTGAAAGTTACCCAAATTTAAATTATCTAATCATTGCAGATGTAGATTATATCAGTTCGTAAGAAAAACACATATATAGATTAAATCAGTTAGTTATGACAATGTGTCGTCAACCCTATTGCACCAAGTTAAAATCATCCTTCCCTTTTGAAATATATATATACATATGTGTGTGTGTGTGTAATTGTATATTATATACACAACCATTGAATGGCCGGGAAAACCCTTCAAGAATTTAAACTGGCATGAAACCTTACACATGTTGACTGGCATGCCGCATGCAGCAGCAGCAACGAACCAGCCATATGAGCAACTCCAAAACCACATGGAACCTTTAGAATTTTGGATATTTGTGTTTACCAAACACAGTACGGACATTCAAAATTTTCTTACATGCTTTGATTTCATCGTTCCCCTTTTCTAATCCAAAACAGTTGTGACAACACAAAACAACAACAGCATAAATCCGAAATATCCTTCCTTACCGTCTAAGTAACTACTGAAACAAAGACCACAGATTGAAGGAAGAAGAGAAATAAAAGAACCCGATCGATCGAGGGCTTGTTATAAGAGATGGAGTTGACGATGGTGAAGAACGAAGAGAACCCTGGGAGGCGCCGCCTGTGTGCAGCAGACCCTGAGGCTCAGGCAGCCCGGTGTGTCAAGAGAAGGAGAAGAGACCCGCCTCCAGTTGCGGTTAGTTGTGACAACAGCCAGACTGGGCAGAAGTTGCCGCAAAAGCTAGCTGATCAAACTCTTACTACCACCATGAAGAGAAGCTCGAGATTTCGGGGTGTCAGCAGGTTAGAAAAGAACATAAGTTTCAATGGTTTTATGGTTTCTTCTTTTGTGTGTAAAAATATTACGGTAATTTGTTTGTTTAACAGACATCGGTGGACTGGTCGATTCGAAGCTCACTTGTGGGATAAGCTCTCATGGAATGTAACACAGAAGAAGAAAGGGAAACAAGGTAGATTATACGTTCATTTTGTTTTATTTATTTATTTTACTTCACTATTTTTAATCATCTAGCCTTCTGGTACTGATATCTCCTTCCTTGTTGGAAATCTTGTGTTGTATCGTATCGCTTTCTGATGGACTATTTGGACTGAGCAGTTTACCTTGGAGCTTATGACGAAGAAGAATCTGCTGCAAGAGCATATGATTTAGCAGCGCTCAAGTACTGGGGAGCATCGACTTTCACCAACTTCCCGGTACGAAATCTCAAGACAAAGTAAGGTTGTGTGCTTTTGCATGGTTTTGGAAGTTTAACATAAAACCCTACTGTTAATTTGCAGATATCGGACTATGAGAAAGAAATCGAGATCATGCAATCTGTGACGAAAGAAGAGTTTTTGGCCTCGTTAAGAAGGTACGACCTCGAACATCTTTCTGCGGAAAGACTTCAGCAGTTGAGAATTTCCTTGATCTCTGAGTTTCCTAAAATATTAGGTGTTTCCTTTTGTTACAGAAAAAGCAGTGGATTTTCAAGAGGTGTATCTAAGTACAGAGGAGTAGCAAGGTAATATTCTTAATATTTCGATTATCTTCGAGTCAAATTCTTCGAAAAATTACTAATGAAGAAAAGTGTCTGATGATTATTTTGTGCATATGTATATTTTACAGGCACCATCATAACGGCAGATGGGAAGCAAGAATCGGAAGAGCTTTCGGAAACAAGTACCTCTACCTTGGCACTTACAGTAAGTTGTCTTCAAACCCGAAAACCAGTTTGGATACAGTGAAATAAGCTGTCACGAAAGAGAAAATTGAAAAATAATCTGTGCAACGCGTTTGTTCTTAACGATCTATCAACAATTATTGATGATATATCAACACGTTAATGATGATATATCAACAATCGGTTATTTATTGAAGAATAGACGTCCGCTCCATGGTTGGACTATTGAAATCATAACGAAGACACTGAGCGACGTGTTTCTATGTCATCTCAGGTACCCAAGAGGAAGCAGCTCACGCCTACGACATTGCAGCGATTGAGTACAGAGGGATCAATGCCGTCACCAATTTTGACCTGAGTTCTTACATAAGATGGTTGAAGCCAAAAGCTGGCGACACCGTAGCCACTCAAGAACCAGAAGCAGTCACAGATCCTCAGAACATGCCGTTCATGACCAGTGGCTACATCCCAGCAGACGAAACATCCTTCTCACACACCAACCCTTTTGCCTCTGACTATCTGAACTCTCCGCGAAAGCAAGAAGTCACCCGAAGCAGCACCAATCTTAACTCCGGCAGCAAGTCATCTTCTCCCACTGCGCTTGGTCTCCTCCTCCAATCATCAATATTCCGAGATCTGGTTCAGAAGAACTCAAATTTCTCCGAGGATGACAGCACTGACGGCGAGGAACCAAAGAACCAACCCCAGGTGGGCAGCGATGATGAGTACGGTGGAATCTTCTATGAGGGAACCGGCGACAACCCATTTGATTGCTCCTCCACCACCGAAGGCGACAATCCATGGAACAACATTGCAAGCACGATTTTGCTCAATCAATCCACAAAGGCAAATGCTTCGGAGACTCTATTCTTCTTTTCTTAGATGCATGCGAAACAGAACGAGAACATCTTCGTATGGGAAGAAAATTTTGTATTATTTGTAAGCAGGCAGAACGGGCGCATCAAATGTACAGAGTTCGAGATTGATGCTGCATATCGATGTAAATTAGACACCTTAATAACGTCGAGTTTCTGCACCAACCACTTCCCTTCAAATTTTTTTGGCCAACCGACTTCCGCAATCCGTGGAACCTAGTGTTAACTTGCAGCTGCAATGGTCTCACACTGGGTTCCACGGATCGTCTATACATGTGGTCCTATAGACGGTTTCCTGGAAGTCGGTTTAAAAGAACAACGCCACCATAAAAGTAACACATACCCTCAAATTCTATGAAATGCATACAGTTCCTGGTAATTAAGTGATGAACTTAGAAGTAATGGGGAAGGAAGTTATGAGCAAAACTGAAGACTAGACCTGACATACGAATCATGTTCCTTACAGAAATACAGTGTAGTATTGAATTCAAAAGATACAAACTTTAGCTTCCTCTAAAAGCGTTTCAAAATTGCTTACGTTTATTTCTGAAGACTTTATCTCGTTTAGAATGAAGATAAAAGGCAACAGCGATAACAACTCCCACCATGAAGATCCCATTCCACGGAACTGGTGGATCTTTGAAACATACAAGGGATGCCTCCACTTCTTGGGAGGCTTGATAGACGAGAGAGTGGATAGCGTATAGGTCGTGGTCTGAGGACCGCAAATAAAACAAAGCCATCCCAAAATCCAAAAGCGACATTGCAGAGACTGCTTTGTCCAGCTTGTACCTGAACAAGTTCCACCTCTGTATGAATTCAACATGTCGACTACGCTTAAGGAGCTTTCTTTCCCCGCCATGTGAAGCTATGGATTGGAGAACATCTACAGCACTCGATATGGTGTAATTCAGAGATGTCAAAAGAACATTTCTCCGAGCAGCATCCTTCTGTACGAATGATAAGGATGAAATCTCAGAGAACGGCCCAAATGGAGTCTGGCCAATACTCCATGTGTAATCCACCAATGTAGTATTGTGCCTAGGGCTCCACAGCATATGGGTCGGTGACACTCCCCACATGCTCTGCAAAATCGAACCAACAAGCGGTCTCTCAAGCTCTCTTGTTTGCGTAAACACATGACGCCCATTACAGTTATAATCACTCACAGTCTGCGTGTTCTTCGTCCTCACTGCAATAACCATGTCTTTAAAAGCAACTGATTGGTGATACCTATCGAGCAACAACAGCATGTTGTAGTCCAAATCAAACACATAAACAGGAAGAACCCTAGCAAAATCCTCCTCAGGGAGCCCAGCCACTCTCCTAAACTCCTCAGCCGAATCAGACAATATCTGATGCAATCGCTTCGAGTCCAAATACTCACTTGCAATCAAAGTATAGTTATCAAACAAGAACCTCGATGTATACGAGTTAATAGACCTCGAAATCGCGAATGAACAAATCGGGCAGTCTGAGTAACTCACCCTATTAGTCCTGAAACTCAAAGTCTGATCCCCTAACAACAAACCATTACCATTTGCCTCATCCATAAACGTCCTCTCAATCAATTTCCAGTCCAAACCACTCGAATCCTTACCGCCATCGGAACCATAAACATGTATGAACTGAACAATCAATGAATTCTCAAACTGAACAGGAATTCTCAAAGAGGGCACGAGAAGAACCTGGTAAGCACTCCAAACCAAGGAAGCCAAGTCAGCTAACAGCGCCTTTTGAGCCTTGGGGCGGCCGTGCAACGCCGCCAGAGGATGAAACTCGCCTCTGGGCAAAACCCCATCACCTGAAAGCGCCGGGCCGTAATCGACCGGACCGGCGCCCAAATCGATCCAGATATACCGGTCTTTCCCGGTCCAAATGCTGCCCAAACACTTGGTGAATGCAGGGGAAGAGTCCCCAGATCCGTAATTGTATGCATAGGGTTTGGATTGCTTACCCATATCGAGGAAATACAAGTAAACGCCATGAACCGGCTTCTCTTTCTCGAAGTCCTGCTTGATGATTTGGTCGATTAAGTCGTAGGGGACGGAGAGGAGCGGCGATCGGAGGCTGGAGGTGGTTTTGGCGAGCTCGGAGCTTAGGGTTTTGGTGAGGAGGGATGCGAGAGAGGGGGAGTGAGAAACGTCGAGGTGGATAGAGTGCTGGACGGCGAGGCGGTGAGAGAGGGATTCGTAGGGGGCGATAACGTGGAAGTGGTTGGAGGGTTGGGAGGCGGCGGTGAGGAAGGAGGAGAGGAGGGCGGCGGAGCTGGGGGGGAAGGAGGGGCCGACAAGGCGGACGTGGAGAGAGACGGGGAGGGAGAGGGAGAGGAGAGAGGAGATGAGGGAGTGGGGGGTGTGGGAGAGAGGGGTAGAATGGAAAAGGGAGTTTTTGAGGGTGGAGGAGAGAGAGAGGAAGGAGTCGTTGGTGGCATGGCGGTCAAGGCGGGATTGGTGGGTGAGGAAGGTGTCGAGACCTAGGATCGGGGCTGAGGTGGCGGTGGTTATGGCGGCGGTTAGGATCAGGAGAAGGAGGAGAGTGGTGGTAGTGGCCATGGTGGTCATCGAGGTCACTGTGATTTCACTGATTTGGGACTGAAATGAAGTTGCGGTTTGGTCTGAGACTCCACTCAATTTCGTTTTTCTTTTGTTTTTTGTTTTTGTTTTTTTAGTTTTTTTGTTTGTTTTTTATTTGGGAAAAAAAAAAAGGCTGTGTTTGGCGTCTTTATAATCAGAAAGCAATTTTATTAGGGGTGATATACACACACCATTTTTTACTTCTTCCACGCATTTTTGGTTTTCGGCCGTCAGATCCGATGAATTGAAGAAGATCAACGGACATAAATTAACAAGAGTTGTGTGAGAAGTAAAAAGGGGTGTGTGGATAGCACACCCCTTTTATTAACAAGTTTTTTTATTACAAGTGAGTTTTACTAGTGATGTCAAAAATTTACCTCAGAAGTGCTTACGAAAAATACAATTGTAAGTGTTTTTTGAAAAGAAAAAAAAAGCTTTTAAATGTCTTGAAAGTGCTTCTTGAAAAAATATTTAAAAGTGCTTGTTGAAAAAACACTTAAAAGTGCTTGTTGAAAAAACACTTAAAAGTGCTTGTTGAAAAAGCACTTGAAAGTGCTTAACTTGATAGGTGATTTTCTAGTTTCTATGACTTTTTTTCATTAGCGATTCTAAGAAAAACTTACGAACCTTAACTTACCCACAAGTGTGATCACATAGGGTAATACTAATAACATAGCTCACATCCCAACATCTTGATAAAATCAAACGTTGTCATTAGTATCACAATTTAGTGATATTTCTCAGCACACCGTATCCAGTTCGACTATTATAAATGACGGGTCCAATATCTAAACGACTAGCTCAATGTGGAGATTTGGATTTCATTGAACTTGTGTATTGCTGGCGACCTTGCCATAACCATTTGCTTGATTGACAAGTGTGAAGTTTTATCAATAAATACATCGGTGTTTTCAGCAATGAATTATTCTTTCTTTTACATTCTGTACTTTGATTCGTCAAATTTCCGATGTCGGATTTTAGAATTCTCCAACAGAAATTGGGAAAGTGAGTTTTTCAGATTGAAATCAAATATGAACAAATAGACATCGGCATGTCCGAAGGTATTCTTAGATGTTAGGGTTCACTTTTGGTGTTTGTTAACACTAACTCCAAAAAACCACATCGAACTTTTGGGTCTTTGGGTTTAACAAACACAGTACGGACACTAAAATGTTGTCTTAGATGCTCCGAGATCATCGTCTCCTTTGTTTTCTAACACATAACAGTTGTGGCAACAGAAAACTAATCCGATAGATCCAAAACAAGCACACAAGTTATATATACGCTCCAACATCCTTCCTTACAGCTCAAGCAACCACATCAACAAGTAACAACCACCACCGAATTTGACAACGACGAGCGGAGCAGCTTATCTCGAGAGATGGAGTTCATGATGGTGAGGAATGAAGAGAACGCGGGTACGCGCCGCCTGAGGACAGCGGATCCTGAGGCTCAGGCGGCCCGGTGTGTCAAGAGGAGGAGAAGAGACCCACCTGCAGTTGGTGGCAATAGCCAAACTGAGCAGCAGTTGGCACAAAAGCCAGCTGATCAAGCTTCTGCTGCCACCACTGTGAAGAGAAGCTCGAGATTTCGCGGTGTCAGCAAGCATCGGTGGACTGGTCGATTTGAAGCTCACTTGTGGGACAAGCTATCATGGAATTCAACACAGAAGAAGAAAGGGAAACAAGGTAGGTTATGACTTTTGATGTCACATTTTACTTCGATCTGTTGATTTATGTATTTCTTTTTTCCCTTGGATATTGATATCTGTTTGAAATCTTGCGTTCTAACGTATCGCGCTTTTGAATGGACTAATTGGACTGAGCAGTTTACCTTGGAGCTTATGATGAAGAAGAATCTGCTGCAAGAGCATATGATCTAGCCGCAGTTAAGTACTGGGGGGCATCGACTTTCACCAACTTTCCGGTACAAATTTATGTAGTTTATGGAGTTTATATTCGGAAAATCTAAAGAGATGTGCTTTGGCATGGTTTTAGAAGATTAACGTAGAATATCTGATCTTAAACCCTGATGATCTGTTTACAGATATCTGACTATGACAACGAAATCGAGATCATGCAATCTATGACAAAAGAAGAGTATTTGGCCTCGTTAAGAAGGTAACATCTTCGGAAATCTTTTTCGCAGAAATACTTCTTCACCGAGGATTTTCCTTTGATAGTTTGTTGAAAGAATTATTTGTTTCTTTGTTTCAGAAAGAGCAGTGGATTTTCAAGAGGTGTATCAAAGTACCGAGGAGTAGCAAGGTAATATTTCTGAATGTTTTTCAAAGATCGTTCGCATCAATTCATTAGAAAGTTGGAAAAACAGTATCTAAAAGAGTGTTTGATTCATGTTTTACAGGCACCATCACAACGGTAGATGGGAAGCGAGAATAGGACGAGTTTTCGGAAATAAGTACCTCTACCTTGGCACTTACGGTGAGTTCTCTCTTTATTTGTGTTCGAATCTGCATCTCTCTAAATATCGCTTGTATCAGGAATATATAATGAAAAGGGAGTTTCCAATTACTGAGCAATGTGCCTTTATCGCGTTCCAGGTACGCAAGAGGAAGCAGCTCGCGCCTACGACATTGCAGCAATTGAGTACAGAGGGATCAATGCTGTGACCAACTTCGACTTGAGTTCTTACATAAGATGGTTGAAGCCAAGAGCAGACGACACTATATCTACTCAACAAGTACCAGAGGCAGTCACAGAGCCCAAATATACACCATTCGCGGCCAGCAACTACATCACAACCGAGCAATCTCCCTTCTCACTCACAAATCCTTTTGCCTCTGATTACGTACGCCCTCCTCGAAAGCAAGAAGTCATCCGCACCAGCAAATCATCTTCTCCCACCGCACTTGGCCTACTCCTCCAATCTTCAGTATTCCGAGATCTGGTTCAGAAGAACTCAAGTTTCTCAGATGATGACAGCACTGACGGCGAAGAACCAAAGAACCAACTGCAGGCTGGTAGAGATGATGAGTTCGGTGGAATAATCTATGACGGAGTTGGTGGCAGCCCTTTTGTTTGCTCTTCCAACACTGATGAAAACTTTACATGGAATAGCTTTACAAGCTCGATTCTCGCTTAGTCAATCAACAAAACCAAGTGCCTCAGACTCTCAGTGTTTATTTTCTTAGACACAAACAAAACGAAACAGAACTTGTTCATACTTGTAAATAGCAGAAATGGAGCATCAAAAGTAAATAGCACGAGATTTGGTGCTGCATTTCGTTGTAAATTAGACCGCATAAAGCGTTGCTTACATGTAAAATTCTCCATAACATCGAATGTACAAACTCTCTTGGATTTTCCATCTCCTTCGTTTGTGGATTTCAGAACTTTTAAACATGATCATCCTTAAGAATTAAAGGCAGGACAAGATGCATCGGCGAAGTCCCTAAAGCAGAGACATCCGACATCTGCAACATCTTTGGCACTACCAGTAACAATTCGACTCCCGTTGAGAGCCAGGGCCAAGCTCGTGATATCACAGATCGAAAATTTCAATACGAGCAGAGCAATTTTAATTGTAAATGTTCCATATATAATATTACTTCAAATCAAAACAAACAAACAAAAAACTACATATTTTTGATCGCCAAAAAGAACAAAAATAAAATTTTCTGAAAGCCTATCATATGAAATTGCCTGCAACATGTAATGATGAGTTGCTGTTACTTCTGTCATCAATCCCCATCGCTCGAATGCTATAAGGCCATCATACATTCCGTAGCACTTCTTGAATAATTAGCCAGGTATTCGAAAACCTTGGAGAATCGTTCCTTTTCTTTAGCTTATGCTCCTCGACTTGTCGAATCATTAGCTCTCGGACATCATTCCCAAACTCTGTCATGGCGGCAGACGTCACATCTTTATATGGAAGTTTATTCAAACAAGCTAACAAATGATGATATAGCGAAGGCGTGTCGTTCTTAGCAGCAGCAAACTAGACATATGATGTAAAGCAAGCACACGATTTTGGAATTTCTGTTTCGAGCTTAGAGTAGGTAGTAAGCTGATGTGGCCGTGTGAGTCGCTGCAGAACACTTCGTAGGGCGCTTCTACCGTCTCCATGATTCTCTTTTCGGCCTCATGATACTCCGACACGATTCTCATATTTCTCATTAGGCAGTGAAACAAGGCAGCAAGTTGTGGCCTCGTCTCTTTATCTGTTAGCCTCTGAATTTCAGAGTACTGTACTTCTTCTCAATTCTTTCCTGGATTCACTTGCTCATGTAGTTCCCCTCAGCGTGAACGAATGAACCGCGATTGTCTTTGCCTCATTGCCATCAGAAACACCGCTATTGAAATAATATTTTGAAGAAGCTTTGGAGCTTGATCTATGGACATTTTCGAAGGAATATCTAGACAAGGTGGAGCGTTTTAGCGGCAGTGAACGAATGAGCTTGTTTGGGTGGTTTCGCGTCATCACTGAACGCTCGAGCTTGTTCAAGTTTTCTTCAATTTCCTCCAATTTTCTCCACAGAAGATTGTATTTGATCCATATTGGCATCAAGCGTCTTAGAAACCTCTCAACAAGAAGGACCTGCGGCCTGCCACGATGCTACGACACCTCCTGTGAAGAAGAACCAAAGACGACGACACTTTACATTATTCAAAATGTGGTCATCTAATTAGTCATTGTAATTTTTTATACGAAACTTTACATCATTCAACACACCCTTTCACGTGAAACCATTCTTTAGCGGACCACACGAAGTCAAAGCTCGTCGGATTTGAAGCGTGAAATTTACCTGGGGTTGATATTTTTGGACTTCTCACCACGAACCTTTGCAGGCTTTTGGAAATGAATGAAAGAAATATTTGTTATGGAAAAAAAACAGGAAAATAATCCAATAAATTAAGTCATAACATTTACAAATATTTAAGTGTCATATGGCATACAACATCTACTAGTAAAATCTGTTCAGTCATCTGAACTATCGGTATCACTGTAAGACTCTTGATTCCAAAACTTTGCAACATGATCTTTGTCGCGATTCACGACAGGGCAAGAAGCATTTGTGAAATCCCTAAAGCGTAAACATCCCACATCATCGAGGACATCGACGATTCCAGTAACTATTCGACTCCCATTTACCGCTAGGGCAGAAAACAAAGAGCTTCTGTCTGTTTCACCTGCAGGACCACAGCTCAAGGAATTTGTTAGGGCACCAGTGTCAGCCTCCCAAATGTTAACATGCATATCATTGGGGCTTCCGGTGACAATTTTGTATGGGTCCATGTGCAAATAATTCACCGGCCCTTTGTGTCCAGCTTCTAACTCCGCTATTGGTTCTGATTTCAGGGTACCACAGTTCATCCTTATATCGTAAAGCATCGCTCTGCATAATTAAGAAAACTTCATTTCTTCAATAATGTCAAGATTACGCCTAGAACAAACTTCAACCTTTTGTTAGATATGGCACACAAGACGAATGAAACCAAGGGAATTCTACTCGTCGTACCTGCCATGGCTGCCTATGCAGAATAAAGATTTGGATGGCGTTGCCTGAAAAGAATATAGCTTTGCATCCACTGCAGCAATGACAACTTTTTGCATTGTCCTCAAATCAATTGCTGTAATGGAGGAACCAGCAGCAACATAGACCAAATGTTCATGACACTTCATGTCTATAGGGGCACCAAGAGTAGAAGTCATCCCCACACAGCATGAAGAACGAGCAAAGGATGATGCATTTGTATCCCACACCCTCACCTGTTAGAAACCACAATCATCAGATATCCAATGACAGAGTAACAGAATTCACCGTTGTATGGCTGATCAGCGATTACTAGCGATGGATAAAAGAGAATACCTTAGAATCTCTTGAAACGGTTACCAAGTGAGAGGTATTGTGCCTGCCGTTAAGACCAAAACACATCGATCAATCTTATGGGAAAATTTGTCACCCAAAGCACAATAAACTTCTTTAGATGAATCACATATGAGATGTGGTAGATATCTACATGTTATCTTCGAAGTTGAATCCGCTTATCGATGAACAAGAAGTTTATTTAGTATTACTGAAATGAAACATATAATCTCCTCAAAAGGACCATCATACCCAGCAACTGACATCAATCGGATGGGCTTCTCATGCCCATAGAAAGTAGCCTTTAAAGCATGCTGGCCATGTCTCCCACCGGAGCTAAGAGACCAAAGGCGAACGGTGCCATCTTCCCCTCCACTTGCCAATACTTTTCCTGCTCCATCACCTAACAACTTATCTGACAATGCTGAAACTGGGCCACTGTGACCTCTAAAACATCTTCGGCAAGCACCCTGTGACAAAATAATGAGATTAGGACCCTTAGGAGAAAGTTGAAACCATAACCTAGCAAATGAGCAATCATTCTCCTTATGTCCCTAATATTGATCTCAACACAGAACTGAACACTACTGATGATGGTATCACAGTACAATAATAGTAATTGAATCACATAGATAAATCATAAATTACAAGAACAAATATTTAATAGACTGGTGTAGAGGAAAAGATCATGAGTGTAACTTATTAGACCACCAAACTGCCACTTACGAAGTAGAGTTTTTTACTTTGGACGGAGTTTTAGCTTTGAAAATCAATCCATGTGGATGAAAGGCCAAAAATGCACCATTAGCATTCAAAAAAGAACAATAAGATTTCAGGGAGAAATTCCTGCAGATACAAGGCACCATCTTTTATAAACCCTGGAGGGGTATACCCGAGCCTGTCCTGAACTAAGTAGGGCGCAAGCGACAACTCTACCAAATCAAAGGTATGGAAAACAAACAAATCGGAGTCTATCAAGAAAAATATTTCGAATTCATGTAATACCTTCCACCATAGCCGAATTGAATGGTCAGCGCTTGAAGTTACCAAAGCATTCTCCTCTTTCTGTGTTTCACTTCGATAAAAAGATGTTTCATTCAGCGGAAACAACCTGCATTTTATGTCAATATCTCAGGAATAAAAGAACTTCCCTTGAGCCAAACTTAAGCAAAATAAAAGAAAACCACAGAGAGCCCACCTCATGCAAGTAATTCTTGCATTGTGATCAATTAAAGTGAGAGGCGAATCCGTTCCGTTTAACCAACGATCAATCGTTAATACTCGTATCAGTGAACCCTAATCAACAAAAATTAAAAAACGGAAATTGAAGATTTTTCCCAACTATTCAGACTCAAAATTCATGAAAGAAAACGGTGTAATATGATCATATATACCTGAGAGAAGATTATATCATTCTTGTCTAATAATATGTGATCCAAACGATTTGAATTGGCAGCGGTGTAGAAATCGACGACAATCGGATCGGCAAACTTGAATTGCAGCGAATCCTTAAGCATGGATAGATAGGCCTCCCTCACTCCTGGCGTTTGCGAGGCGGAGGACGGTGGTTGCCGCGGCCACCGCTCCCTGTAGAAGCGCTGCCAGATGGAGTCGGAATATGCGACCTTTTTGAGATAGTTGCAGGTCATGGCGAAGTTGGAGAGGTCCTGGAGGCTGAGGTAGCTGGTGCACTGAGCCAGCGAATCCACGTTCAGATCGGCGATGGTTGTCGCCGGCGGAGACGGCGACCTCTGGTTCCGATTCATCCGCGGAGGTGGAGATGAGAGTGGCGCTTCCATTGAAATTGAATCAAAACCCTAACAATTGGGAATTGGGAGTGAAGAATACACCATTTGGTGGGAAATCAGAACGGAGAGAACGGTAAAGAAGTCGCGGTTTAAAATTGTCTTGTCACAAAGGAGGTGTGTTAAACGTCATGCTGTTTGAACCATATTATTTTTTATTGTGAACCTAAGCTTATTTTCTTTTTTTAGGATAGAACCGATAGATAATATCGTTGTTTCTCTATTAGGATTGTATTCATTTTATTTATTTATTTTTGAATAAACGGTATTATCTACACTAAGGGGAGAGGGTGGGATTAGCCTCACAATTGGCTAGCAATAATGTGGTTCAAATTTACCTTTGACGAGAATCGAACTAAGACCTCTCACTTACAAGTCTAGATGAATATCACTAGATCGTAGTACTAAGTGGCTTAGGATTGTATTCCTTGGAGGAGAATGATTCTTCCCTCCTTGTTACTATAAATAAAGACACTGTCTAGAGGAATAACAACAACACTACAAACATCCCTCATACACACATCTCTCTCTCATCTCTCTAACGCGCCATCTTTCCCTTGTTAGATAAAATAAGCCACAACAACGACGTAATAATACGGTCTAATGGCATTTTTTATTTATTTATAAACAATATTTAGAATATTTAAGAAATTGTCTATGTTTTTGTTGAAATAGTCGAAAAATTAAGGATCAATATGGAAAGGTGTTGAAATGCAGACTTCACCCTATATCGACGAAGATATAAATCAATGAATATTTACGATGTTTACTTATTCACTACCAAAATTTTGCCGGAACTCATTGTAGATTTTGAACTTTTGAATTTTTTTTGAGAAATTTTCTCTAATTTCGACTAAATTTGAATAAGTTGATATACCTCCTTGCAAATTTCCATAATTTCCATTGAAAATAACTGATATCGATATAAATATATATATATATATATATATTCATAAAATTGTATATTAATATTTTAAATAAATGAGGTTTTATGTTCGATTCTCACCAAAGGCTTATTCAAACCAAAATATTATGGCTAGCTCATTCGAAGGTTTAGCCTACTTTTCCAATCCTTAGACCATGTACAACTCTTGGGGATAAAGTTTAAAATTTTAAGCCAGAAAATTTTTAAGTGTGAAATCCCGTCCTTGGATTTCACTATTTAAAATTACCTATTTTGTATTTCGTATTCTTATTCGTAATTTCGACACTTTTATAGTTACGGTGTATAGTTTTTTTTTTAATAAGTAAAAGGACGAAAACGCCCTAGTAGATTAAACGGAATTTTCGAGGTCGTATTTGGTCCCTACATATTGTTCTACTTATCTATATATATTTGGATAGTACTCATCGAGACGAACGTGTGAGCGCAAATAGAATGTGATTCGGAATTATAACGAAGATTTTATGAGGTTTTGAACGTCGAGGATATTTTGGTAAATTGATAATTAATTGGACATGTGATATTTTTGTCTGAGTGCCACGTGGGCACCCTCTGGAACTCTCTCTCCACCCTTTTCTCTCTCGTTCTCTCTTTCTCTCTAGAGTTCTCTCACTCTTTCTCGACTCTCTCTTTCTTCCCGTGAAACAAACCACCACCACCCAGTGGCGGATCCAGAATTTTAACTTAGGGTGGTCCCAATATAAAAGCTTCAAAAATAAAAACAAGACGAAAATATCATTGAACAAATAAATGGCAAACTACAATTTTCATTCATAATCTTTGTGCTAAACAAGCTAGAAATACTAAATTTGTCCACGACGGGATCTCATACTTTGAAAACGTGTCATAATAGTTTCATTGTCAATACAAGAAAAAACATATTTCTCAATGTAAACAACTAAGCTATCATTTAACCATTGATCCCCCATTATGTTGCGGAGTGGACTCTTTATGATATTCATGGCAAAACAAGCTCTCTCCACTGAAGCAGTTGCAACAGGTAAAGCCAAAGTCAATTCAATAAGTAAATACACATATTGAAATACTCGATGCAACCTTTTTTCCACCATTTTCTTAGCAAGATCACTAATGCTTTGCAACTGAGAAAAGTCAATTCTCGAACGCATAGAATGAATATAAATATCGAGTTGATCTTCAAGTGCCAATAGGTCTTACTTCGTAAAATCTTGAGGGTACAATTGAGCAAGGCGAAGTAGATTTTCTTTGTCAAAAGCTACAAAAGAATCATTTAGACTCAAACTAGCCAAACAAATGAGCAATTCGGTACTTGTTTCATTGAAGCGATCATTTAACTCTGTAAGCTGGGAATCAATGACAACAAAAAAGAGCTCCACTTTGTAACGATGATGGTTGGTCTTTTTGTGGGTATTACGACGCGACCTCCCATGAGCTACATATGTCTCATCCATGTTAATAACCTCAATATGATGTTGGACACAAAATGACAATACTTTGTCAACCAAAAGGTCAAACCCCTCATCATTCCTCATGTAGAGTAGTTGTTCTTTACATGTGTTGACTAAAGCCATTGCATTCACAATCTCTTGATCATCCTTTTGTAATGCTTGTGATAAATCATTCGTGATTCCCAATATAGATTTCATCAAAAATAGGAGAAACACAAACTCAAAAGATTGTATGTCTTTCAATAACCTATTTGTTTTGGCCACACTATCATTGGTATTATCATCAACAATCATTTCAAGCACATTGACCACGGATGAGAACATAGTAATCAAACTAATCAAAGTACCATAATGTGAATTCCATCTTGTAGCTCCGACACGTTTGAGACTAGTTTCTTGATTTAAGCCTCGTCCAGTCATAAGAGAATCATTTTCAAGAGCTTTCATAAGTTCTTTTTGTTGCATCTCTCTAAGTGCATCACGACGCTTACATGAAGCTCCAATATTATTTACCACATTATTAGCCAATAGGAATGATGTGTTAACATCAACATTATCCTTTGCTACGGCAACAAGAGCTAATTGGAGTTGATAAGCAAAGCAATGAACATAGAATGCACAAGGTTGATCATTCAAAATCTTTGTCTTGAGTCTATTGAACTCACATTTCATATTACTAGCACCATCGTAACCTTGCCCTCGTAAATTGGAGAAGCTCAACTCATTAAAATGAATGAAGGCATCAATAGACTCCTTTAATGTGTTTGAAGTGGTGTCGGGAACATGTTGAACTCCTACAAACCTTTCAATGACTTTCCCATTTTCGTCTACATAACGCAAAACCACCGCCATTTGCTCCTTTATAGAAACATCACGTGCCTTATCAACCAATAGAGAAAAGAACCTAGCATTCTTCATATCACTTTTGATAGTTTTAATGGTTTCTATTGATGCACAAAATCAGTGAGAACTTTGATACAACAGAAAATGTTAAGTTTGTGACCTTCGCTAGATTGCTCCGGTCACTAGTGTGGATAAGTATGTAAATGGATAGAGACAGGGAAGCAAACACAAGATGTACGTGGTTCACCCAGATTGGCTACGTCCACGGAGTAAAGGAGTTCTCATTAATTGTGATGGGTTTACACAAGTACATAGGTTCAAGCTCTCATTTAGTGAGTAGAAGTAAATGATTTAGTACAAATGACATTAGGAAATATTGTGGGAGAATGATCTCTTTTTATAGAATAGAGTTTCTAGCTTTGTTCTGACATTGACACGTGTCGTGTTGTGATTGGCTTCTGATGTTGACACGTGCCGCGCTGTGATTGGCTTCTGATGTCGATACGTGTCGCACTGTGATTGGCATCCTGGTTTGAGGGAAACTCTTCTGGGTCTTTAACGGTATAACGTTGACCCGTGCTCAGTAGTTTCGGGATTGGTCAAGTATGGTACAAACAGTTTCAATAGAACATGAATGAACAAAATCTTTTTGAATTGAATGAGCTATTAGCTTGAGATTTCCCGGAGCTTTATCTAACACAACAGCCTTTATTTTCTCATCATGATCCGCAAGGAATTGCAAGAGCTCTAAATAGTTACCTCTATTGTTAGAAATGTCACTTTCATCATGACCACGAAATGAAAGACCTTGTCGCAACAAAAATTTAGTGCAATCAATTGACGCATTCAAGCATGTGCGATAAGTCATACGAGCTTCTTCTGACTGTTTGACCACAACTGTTTCAATATGTGTCTTTTGATTCATTAGATTACCAGCAGCTTCAACAGCTTTATTGTGAAAGCTACCAACCATTCCCACATGTTTTTCAAAACAGGCTCTTGCGTGCTTCCAATTTTGAAAGTCTACCTCAGTAAAGACGTCACTGCCTGATTGTTCAAAGTTGACTTTAAATAGATAGCAATAAAAGCAAAATGCAGCATCTTTAGATATACTATATTTCAACCAATGAAATTCCTTCAACCAATTATCAACGAACCGTTGCTTTTTATTCGAATGCAAAGTGAATGGAAAATCATGATCTTTAGCTCTAAAAGGCTCCATCAATATATATGCTATTCGGACCTCATCTCGAATATTTGGAGGATAATCCTTCATTGGAATTCTCTTTCCGGGGTCTCTCTCAAGATTATCCAAATCAACTTTTAACTCATTTTGTTGTGGAGTGGAATTACCCCCAATTGGATTAGAACTACTTGGAATTGGAGGGGAACTGTTCGGAATAGGATTGGAACTATCTAAGTTTGGAGATGAACTATTTGGAATATGATTGTCCAAACTAATCGCTCAAATGTTGTAAGGCCATCATACATTCCGTAGCACTTCTTGAATAATTAGCCAGGTATTCGAAAACCTTGGAGAATCCTTCCTTTTCTTTAGCTTATGCTCATCGACTTGTCGAGTCATTGACTCTCGGACATCATTCCCAAACTCTGTCATGGCGGCAGACATCACATCTTTATTTGGAAGTTTAGTCAAACAAGCTAACAAATGATGATATAGCGAAGGCATGTCGTTCTTAGCAGCATCAAACTTGAATAGCCCGTCATTAAGAGCTTCAACACAGGCCTTCAGTGAAGAGACATATGATGTAAAGCAAGCACACGATTTTGGAATTTCTGTTTCGAGCTTAGAGTAGGTAGTAAGCTGGTGTGGCCGTGTGAGTCGCTGCAGAACACTTCGTAGGGCACTTTTACTGTCCCCATGGTTCCCTTTTCGGCCTCATGATACTCCGACACGATTCTCATATTCATTAGGCAGTGAAACGAGGCAACAAGTTGTGGCCTCATATCTCTTTATCTGTTAGCCTCTGAATTTCACAGTACTGTACTTCTTTTCCAAAAACCTTGATTCCGGCCTCCAACTTCGCTATTCCAGCTCACGTAGTTCCCCTCAGCGTGAACAAATGACCCGTGATTGTCTTTGCCTCATTGCCCTCAGAACCATCTGTTGGAGCAATATTAGAAAATATGAAAAATAACAATATAATTCCAATGATAATAATCATAAAGAAATTCACAACATCAATTATATATGAGATTAATATAAACAACTAGAGTGAAAGTTAGAGTAACTGACAAACTTGGAGATTGAGGCTTGCATAAATGCAGAATAACTGAAAAACTTGGAAATTGAGGCTTGCATAAATGCAATGTCCTAAAGATAGAATTTCGCCCCTACTCTTGTGCTTGTAGGTCGGTAGGCGTCCATCTCCCAGGATTCAACAATCTATAAACCGAAGTCAAAGCACTTCAATCTTCGGACTCTGGCGAACTTTATATATTCCGTATTCTCAAGACACAACTCGGAATTTGACACACAAAGCATGAGAGAAACAAAGTGGGGAAACCCTATTTCTCAAGAGTAAAAATTAACTCTAATTTTCTATATTTAATACCAATGGTTTCATGGGTTTATATAGAATCAAATTTCTACTTATTAAAGAGATGTAACTTTTCATCTATAAGTATACATCACTTATCAAAGGAATACACCTAAACAACATAACCTTTCTAAGAAATTGGTTAACACTATTTTTCATTCAATTATTAAAATTATATATTACAATATTTCATATTATAATATATAATTTCCAACACCATCACTATTCGAATAATATTTTGAAGAAGCTTTGGAGCTTGATCTATGGACATTGTTGGAGGAACATCTAGACAAGGTGGAGCGTTTTAGCGGCAGTGAACGAATGAGCTTGTTTGTTCAGTGAACAGCTTGAGCTTGTTCAAGTTTTCTTCAATTTCCTCCAAATTTCTCCACAGAAGATTGTATTTGATCCGTATTGGCATCAAGCATCTTAGAAACCTCTAAACAACAAGGACCTGCGGCCTGCCTGCCTAGATGCTACGACACCTCCTGTGAAGAAGAACCAAAGCTCGTCGGATTTGAAGCATGAAATGTACCTGGGGTTGATATTTTTGACCTTCTCACCACCAACCTTTGCAAGCTGAAATGTACCTGGGGTTGATATTTTTGACCATCTTCCTCTCCACTTGCCAATACTTTTCTTGCTCCATCGCCTAACAACTTATCTGACAATGCTGAAATGGGGCCAATACCTCTAAAACATCTACAGCAAGCACCCTACGACAAAATAATGAGATTAAGACCTTTAGGAGAAAGTTGAAATCATAACCTAGAAAATAAGCAATCATTCTCCTTATGTCCCTAATATTGAACTCAACACAGAACTGAAAACTCTGATGATGGTATTACAGTACAATAATAGTAATTGAATCACATAGATAAATCATGGATTACATGAACAAATGTTTAATAGACTGGTGTAGAGGAAAAGATCATGAGTGTAACTTATTAGACCAAACTGCCACTCACGAAGTAAAGTTTTTTACTTTAGACGGAGTTTTAGCTTTGAAAATCAATCCATGTGGATGAAAGGCCAAAAATGCACCATTAGCATTCAAAACAGAAGAGTAAGATTTCAGGGAGATATTCCTGCAGATAAAGGCGCCATCTTGTATAACCCCTGGAGAGGTGTACCAAAGCACTCTCCTCTTTCTGTGTTTCGCTTCGACATAAATATGTTTCATTCAGCGGAAACAACCTGCATTTTATGTCAATATTTCAGGAATAAAAGAACTTCCCTTGAGCCAAACTTAAGCAAAATAAAAGAAAACCACAGAGATCCCACCTCATGCAAGTAATTCTTGCACTGTGACCACTTAGAGTGAGAAGCGAATCCCTTCGGTTTAACGGACGATCAATCGATATTACTCGTATCCGTGAACCCTAATCAACAAAAATTAAAAAACGTAAATTGAAGATTTTTTCCCAACTATTCAGACTCAAAATTCATGAAAGAAAATGGTGTAATATGATCATATATACCTGAGAGAAGATTATATCATTCTTGTCCAATAATATGTGATCGAAACGATTTGAATTGGCGGTGAGGATATCGACGACATTCGGATCGGAAAACTTGAATTGCAGCGAATCCTTACGCATGGATAGATAGGCCTCCCTCACTTCTGGCTTTTGCGAGGAGGAGGACGGTGGTTGCTGCAGCCACCGCTCCCAGTACAAGCGCCGCCAGATGAAGTCGGAATATGCGACCATTCTGAAATATTTGCAGGTCATGGCGACGTTGGAGAGGTCCTGGAGGCTGAAGTTGGTGGCGCACTGAGTCAGCGAATCCACGTTCAGATCGACGATGGTTGTTGCCGGCGGAGACAGCGACCTCTTGTTCCGTTTCATTGGTGGAAATGGTGATGAGACTTCCATTGAAATTGAATCAAAACCCTAACAATTGGGATTTGAGAGTGAAGAGTACACACCTTTTGGTGATGAGAGTGACCGGTGACGCTTCCATTATTGAAGCTGTGTTGCATTGCATGCTGTATTGGGGAAGGACCAATATTCTCTAGCCTGGTACCCTCCGGATCCACTACGTGTATCCTCACATCTCAGTATCGTACGATCAGAAATCATTTGACTTGTATTATTTTAAATTAAACACAAATAGTACTTAATGAAAACTGACCGCACAATAAACTATGAATGGTTGAGATGTGGGGATCCTGATCCGGAGGGGATCCTTTTCCGTAATTTTGAATCATATTATTACTAGTTTATTGACACTGCATAGGGAATAACAACAACCCTTCGCACATCTCTCTACTCTCTCTCCCGCGCCCTCTCCCTCCATTGTTAGATAAAATAAGCCATAACAGCGTCGTAATAATACGGTTTAGTGACATTTTTTATTTATTTATGAGCAGTGTTTATAATATTTAAGAAATTGACTATGTTTTTGTTGAAATATTCAAAAAATTAAGGATCAATATGAAAAAGCGTTGAAATGCAGACTTCATCCTATATCAACGAGATATAAATCAATAAATATTGATGATATTTAATGATTCACCACAAAAAATTTGTCAGAACCTATTGCAAATTTTGAACTTTTGAATTTTTTTGAGAAACTTTCTTTAATTTCGACTAAATCTAAATAAATTGATATACCCGATTACGAATTTCCATCATTTCCGTTGAAGGCAACTAATAAAAATATCAATATATATATATATATATATATATATTCATAAATTTGCATATTAATATTTTAAATAAATGAGGTTTTATGTTCGATTCTCCCTAAATGCAAATTCGAACCAAATTATTATAGCTAGCTTATTGTAAAGTTTAGCCCACTTCTCCAACCCTTGGTATATATAATATTGTTTGTATTAAAAACACTAAGGGCCTTTCGAGAAAAAACCTGAAATGACTAAAAGCGGTTTTTGAAAGCTAAAAGTGCTTATATTTTATATAAGTTTTTATCTAAGAAGCACTAGTCAAATGCTTTTCTTGGAAGCACTTCGAATTGCTTTCCGGTTGGAATTTTAGTAAAATTTCAAGATATCAATAAACACTTTTTGCATATGCCCTTACGAGCATAAGTAATTCATCAAGAATCAGAATATTTTTATTTCATCCAACATCCATTTTGGGTAAAAGAAACATGCTATACAAATTATTTGAAAATACTCGCTATAAGACTGCTACTACATAATATCTCAAATTACAATATATAAATCCAATTTATCCTCGCAACTGTAACATGTTCGACTTCAGAATATGAAATATTCCCTCTTTAAGTAAAAACAACTGGAATAATATATGCAAAAGTGCTTATTAGGGGGAACACCGGGATATTCCACACAACGCAACCGCACCCATCTCTACAATTTGTTCGGGGATGAGATGGGGAGAAGATTTACAGAAGATCATGCCAAAGAACGAATGATTATCTCTAATCCGACTAAAATATGAAGACCACGCTGTCGTGAACTCGGGACTTCTGGTTCTGAGCCACACACTCCGATATCCACATCAGATTTCTAATCTCCTGCTCCCTCAACCTCATGTATGCAAAGAAAACACCGTAATGGAACTGCAGGTCGGAGGGAGAAACATAAGTGTTCAGTGACTGAATGGAGAGACCCAAAGAAAAGTGAACCAGAATACGAAATAGACGTGGCTACAAAGTAACTGCAATACAAACCTGTTGCTCAAATGCCAGGCAAAGCCTTTTCACCTCCTCTTCATAAAATGCCTTGTCAAGCAGCTGGCTCTCGCCATAGGATAGTTTTGAAAAAATAGACTGATAAGGAGGATATTTTTCCATGCAACCACGGACCTTCAACAGACAAGTTGTCAGCTTAGGCGAAACCGATACTACTATGTGAGAACGTTAAGTAAAGAGATAAGGTAATCATCTGATATTAGCATGTAACAGAATCCAGACCAGTGAACCCAAACAACGTCATAAAATTTTAATTTACTCCACCTTGCCACAAATTAGCAGAAGGCCTTCAAGAGAAGATGGAGCAATAATTCAAGTATCATTTTGGGCAAGAAATAAAATTAATTGAAGCACACAGCATACCTGATCAATGTCCTCACAAACAGCAAGTTCCTCGTGGCCATAGGGATAGCTGGACAAAATACGCAAACAGTTGTCAGCGTCGTCAATCCAAAATATAACATAACTTACAAGTCATCAACAAATCATTATGGCTGAAGAACTTACAGTAAACCAAAGCTAGAGTACAACTTCCTGCGATCGTCTCGAGTAAGCTCAGTTCCGATACTGAAGGGTGTGAACAAACAGCATGAGGCCATTAAAAGAAGAATGGTTAAGACCTCTGAAAATACGACATAAAGAAAACTTGTTGACACCTCAACATTAACTTACCTGTTTATTGTAATATTGACAGCCCTTCTGTCAGCCTCAAAAGCAAGTAAGTCAGACATAATCTCTGCTGTGGCACCACCTAGTTTCTGTCCATAAGACCAAAAGCAAATTTATGAGAAAAAAAAAATACAAAATATGTAAATGAAATACTTGACAGATTGAAATATATAAATACTCTCGAGTTTGAAATCAAAAGTTACCTGACAAAACCTGTAAAAGTCTTCAAGATATGCCTTGTAAAGAGTGTTCCTCATTATTTCAATGTTCATGTCATCCAGGTCCTGAAAACAAGAATGATGAATAAAAAATCAGATACCTACCACAACAATTGAATACTAACCCATTGGAAAATAATAGTATAGGGTCACTAAATCATACATCGGATGTAATACATTCAGAAAAGTAGGGAGCAAGTGGTGTGTCAACAAGCACCAATCTGTAAAGCTCCCGCATATTCTGTGCAACCGCCAGGGTGGCAATGCTGATGAGAAAAACATGAACGAGATGAGATTTTATAAGAACGTCAAAGTCGTAGAAAACACTTAAGAGTGAAAAGGATAAATCAAAGAAAATGGAATACATAGCTCTATGAAAATGACAATACCTGTCAAACATGCCCAAGGGGTGGCATTTTTCCAACAGTTCCTGAACATCTCTCTCATGCAGGGTTCCAGTAACAATCAGGACAACATTGTCTATCATGTGACCATATCTGGAGGAAGATAAGAAACATTAAATAAATTCCCAGTTACAGCTAAAATTTTACTGATGAATACCTATATAATTAAGGTTGTAATTTTCACACGTCATAAAGATCCTCCTGCCTTGCCGGAACAATGGCCTATTGTGATATGCTGACTAGTGAGTACTGGGCCAGCCTAAAGCCTAAATCACGTTTAGGTTTCGACATCTTTTCTCGTATTCTAATAAATAAAATTCAAATTACCAAACCGGAAATAAGGCAGGTACATACGTAATATACTCCAAAAAGGTTGACAAGGGCTCTGTAGCTTGGCATAGCATGTGCTTATACTCATCAACCAATTTAAGAGTGCACTTCTCCACAATTGTAGTTGTATGCAACGGGGAAGGTTCTGCAAGAAAATCCTTCAGATAAGCAAAGAACAATAATAGACCAGACAAGAGAGACCAATATATAGGCTTAAAAGTTAAAATGATCATGCACGTATAAATGTAAGCTCGTATCAAAATCTCACCTGCTACCTTATGTCCCATATGCTATCCAAATTATTACTAGTACAACATTAAATTAACCAATTTTTTAACTAAACTTTAAACTATGATAACATGTATAAAGGAGGGACAACCATAAGATCTATTCGTTTCCCAGTAAGTTTAGCATATTGTTTCCTCTTCGGTTCCGCATTTACACAGTTCCTATCACGAACGTAATACTGGAATACTTTAATTGTCATGGTTAAATACAACTACAGATATACGGAGTGACATATCAACTCCACTCTAAATCACTTAAACATAAAGATCTATTTCAATCCATGACAGAAAAGTATCAAACTTTCGACGTGGTTTTAACATTTTCTTTGAACAATTAACCTAAAAATTCAAATTCAAATCCATCCTTAATGCAACCTAATATATTCACCTAGTGGCAGAATTTGCGCATTAAAAATTCACAACTTTTATAAGTCACTAAGATTTCGATCACGAAGTGTTGCTCTTACTAATGCTAAATCAATGGCACCATCTTGAAATTTAAGCCCTAATTCAACCTATATTTCAGATCGAAGGGCTGATTACTCCAGAACCCACGTCTTAATATAATCATACGATCCAAAATTCAGTTCCCAATTGTGTTCATTTCCTCAATAAACAAACAGAAAGCTCAACGAAATGAAGACATTACAATGAGATGCATACAAAACGCACCGTTTTGGAGGTAGGGGCCGTACTCAGTGGCAGAAAGGTGCATCTTGATATCGTCGAGGGTCTCGCACTGGCACAAATTGTTGTAATCGGCGGCGGTGAGGAGGCCGGAGCGGTGTCCCCGCACTATGGCCTCCAAGTACCCGCCGTGAATGTTGAAGGTCATCGCTTCGAAGCCGTACATTTTCACTAAAATTTACGCGATCTGCCACTGCCGATCCGGAAAATTGAAGGCGTTGCGGGAGAGAGAAAGGGGACGATCAGGGAACCAGAAACCCCCTTCTGCAGCGAAATCTATGGAAACCCTAGCGATTTGCAGACGGAAGCTGAAATCTGGAAATTTGCAGGTTTAAAGAGGGAGAGACGATGACTGGCGATGAGAGCTCGAATGGATTATTAGCGGTTGTCAAATTACGCGGTTGCCCTTTTTGTTTTGCGTAATTGCCTAAAACCCTTTTCGCTCTGGCGGGTAATATTTTGGGGCTTCGTGTCCCGTGGATTTATTGGGCCTAAAGTAACTCAGCCTGGTTGTGTCCGCCTTAGATGAGCACATCAGTAGGCCCAAGTAGTTTTCTTAAGAACATTGAAAGGCCCAGTTCGGCCCAAGTCCAGAAATGTAGAAGTCTAAAAGTAATTCTCAAATAACAGTTTGATGTGTGCGCATAATCTTTTTCTTTTTAAGGTAAAGTGCACGAGTTATTTCTAGGCAACTCAGAAGCGACTCAAGCACTGCTCAATATGTAATTGTGTCACGCTATGATCTCATGTGAGCTATTGACCAAGCAATGCTCGTTTCTGTATGTGTCTGACTGTGATTGGTCGTTAAATAGTCAAATATAAATTTGAAGGTATTAGATTAGGATGGGTAACGTTATTGTACTAGTAAGTTAGGCTTTTTAGCCAAATGGTGCCTGAAATTGACATAGCTCTTCACTTTGGTGCTTGAGATTTAAAATTAATATAAGTCAACCCTGAGATTGTCCACAGTCAATCATTTTGGTCATTCTATGAAAAATCTCTGTTAAATTGAGGTCAACATTCTCTCTATTAATTTATGCTTTTAATCCTCTTCAATGCCTTAGATCCGATAGTCAAAAATTGAAAAATATGAGCGAAAGATAAAAATGAGTGTGTAGATAAGAACCATAGAAAATATATTTCCGAATCGTAATACCGGTCGAACTCGAATATCGGGTTTAAAGGTTACTAATTATATTTTAATCATAACAAAGCTTGCTTAGCGTTGTCTGGCATCTTAAAACAAAGTACACATCATCCAATAGGATATCATATTAAAATTAAAAGTGGCGTTCTCTCTCTTTTGATGTCAAAACCTTTCTTTTTCTTCCCCTTTGGCTACTTGCAGGTGCCACGTAAAACCAAACGACCACGTGACCTACGGGGTTTTCCTTGTGGAACCCTTCAGCCGGATTTCATTCGCCACGTGACCAATGCGCGCCATTATTCAAAGTCGTTTGCCATATCATTGGGTAGGTGTCTACCACATCCATACCGTATGTACAGATCATATACCTTTTTTAATACCAAATAAAAGGATATATACGAAAAATGGTGCCCGAATCATATTTTTGAACCATTATTTGAAGGATGATGTGTAAATGTCATGTCAATTAATGAATTTATTCATAAAATGTTGATTATATGTATAATTTGTCACATGATTAACTACATTGAAATATTTGAGAATTGAAGAGAAAACGAAGAAGAAAAAAATGAACAGTGAAAAGGAGAGAGAGAGAGAGAGAGAGAGAGAGAGAGCATTTAGAGAGGCAAATGAGACTTATGTATTAACTGATAAAATTATGTACTAATTACATTGGTGAGTTGTAGTTCCTAATATACCGAACACAGTACCAACTTACTTGCAACTAAGTAACCAACTAAAGAATCACTTAACAGCACAACAAATATTCTAACAATTTTAGCTGACGTGACAGTGCTTATATGACAACCAATGATCAAGAGACATTTGTCTCCAATTGTGTGATACACCAATGTAATCTCTTTAAAATTACTTGACACATATTACAGATCGGAGCCTCGTTCGCAGTTTTGAGTCGTACAAGGAATTGTGTGATCCCATAAGTAAACCAAATGAAACTGCGAACATATGGAATGACCAGATGGCATCTTGTATAACGTTGGAGTCTCAAATATTGTGATAGGGATGACAGAGGAGGCGTGGAGTTACATATCGGATGCTGTGGTCATCGCTTACGACATAAACTGATATAACTGTCGTTTGAAATAAAAAACTGATATAACTGCCGCCCCTAAATACGTAGAGCTGGTGGTGCTTGTCGTTTATCATTTATTCCTTCGGTTAAGGGTCTCATTTCTTCCTAGGTCCAACAGGCATGGCACCATGCTTATGCAGCTCAGCAAAGGATTTATGTTTCGGATATCCCACTTGAAAAATTACGAATTGATTATGTATATGAGAACGGATTCGTGACATCATTTTTTTTACACAACTTTTTATACATGTCTTTGAGAGACTCAATTCGTAACGTATTTGGAAGATCCGAACCATCTATTTTTTATGTTTTCCCTCGAAGATCATATCTAACAGAAACCACCCAAATCTGAAAACATATGAACGTTGCATTAAGGGTTTAGGGTTTCTTTGTCGAATAGTATTTGTTCATTTTCTTCACTACAAATGAAAGTTTTAATGGTTTTAGATTTTTCTAATTTGTTGCAAAGATGATTTATCAATGATGTTCTAAAAGTTCGATTGATTAAACTGTTAAAATACATTACAGAATAGCTCCACAAAAACATACATAAACAATTGTGTAAAAATAATAATGCTACAAATCCACCATATATAAAATGCACAATAACATGCACGTCGTATACCTTTCATTTTTTATTCGTAGCTTAAGAATGCACAATAACATACTTCAAGAACTTTTGTTTTCCTATAATCAAGCAAACCAATACAAATAGTTTACTACTTTCTTTCTCTTATTAATTAATTACTCATCCTATACTTCATGCTTACGTTTATTGAGAAATTATAATCTGCTATTGAAAAACCCTCATGCATATGACAATTCATGTATATTTTTCTTCAAATATAAACTCGTTGTCCATTATCGTATCACTATCACGTGCACTCAGTGTGAAATTTTTTTGATACCCTCAATATTTATGTGAAAATACCAGAAAAAGATATGGAAAAATGGGTGAAGTCTAACCTTCATCCATATCGGAGAAACTCTTAAATTTTGATTAAAATCGTTCGTCGATAATTCAGACATATTGGTTAAATATCGGAAATTTTTTTATATCTCAGTTAAATCAGTGTTTGACATTCCCTAAAATTTTATTTTAAATTTCTACGTTTTCGAGCAAATTTTCATCGAAGGCAACCGATATTGATACATCTATTAATATTTTTCACAAATTTACATATCCATATTTTTACCAATACTGATATTTTACATACAATGTGCACTGAACTAAAGTCACAAGTGAATAGGAAGTCAACTGCACCAAAAGTCCTCTCACGTCAATCCCCTAATCGGTCTCTTGAATGTGATCACTTAGCTTTGCTTAACAAGCAAAGCATTTGTCCAAAAAATAAATAAATAAATAAATAAATAAAAACAAGCAAAGCATGAAATTAGTCAAGACACCATTTATTATGGTTAGAATTCGTCAATAACTAAAGGTGTACATCGTTTTTTATAAAAGGGATTTGAAGATGATGTATCGATAATTTAAGAAAGACTTTTCCTTTTGTGTCGAAATTAAGGAAGAAATAGACTTTTATCCAGGGAAATTACCCACATCCAATATATTCCAAATCCAAGCATATATAAAGAAGATGCCAACTAAAAAAGGAAAAAATAAGGCCAAATTAAAGTTAGATAAAAAGTTAATTAAGGTTTTGTGGTCCTAATCAAGAACTTCTTGTTGTGTTTCTCTATGCATGTATGTCAAATTTTTGTAGGCCTACAAGCTAAACCTACCCCCATTTCCCTTTCGCAAAACCACCTGCACACTTTTCTTTTACAAGATTATAGTAATATTTAAACTATTATAATTTTGGAGATGAGAGATTATTATTGGAATGGAACTGACAAATAAATTATTTAGATCAATTGACCTAACTCATATTTGTATACACAATTCCGTTAGTTTGTCGTCGTATGTTAGATAGTTAATATTACAAACCAAAATAGTCTATACATTGGTTTTGTCGTCTTATGTTAGATAAGAAAAAAAAACAGAAAAAAAAAAAAAGCCTTTTTGTTTTTGTCGTAAAAACTTTTCCCAACTCGGTTAACACGCATGATCCTCGGAGATTAGCACAAACTTTTTCAGAAACACAACTGATCAGACAGTCAGAGACTCAGAAGTATAATTCCACAAGACTACCAACGTTACCATGCACCTTCACCTTTGCAGGTTCACGAGGCTGGAACATGGGTTTTGATCTGTCATCTGTTTCTTCTTCTTCTTCTTCTTCTTCTTCTTCTAATTTGTTTCTACTTTCTGCAGGGTCGTGAGAAAGGTGTGGCTTTTGAAACGTACAAAATTATCTAGTCTGTATATTTTAACATTTTCTTGCAGAGCTGATTATTAATTTATTACTGTTATTTTTCGACAACAACAATTCAACCCGCCACCAAACCCTTTCTCTGCGTTTACGTTACACCACCAAACCCTAAACCATTGCTAACAACAAAGATGAATGCGAAAATATCCCGCTTTTATTAACAAAACGATTAATGCGAAAAAATTAATTTTGTAATTTTTAAATTAATTCTCTATTGTTATTTGTTATTTTTAATTAATTCTCTTTTGTTTGTTGGATATTTTTTAATTAATTCTCTTTTTTTTTTGTTTTTAAATTAATTCAGTCACCGTAAGTAATTTGATATGCATGCATGAATAATAACAAAATAGGTAAGTGAGGGGAATAAAAGCCTATTATAATATCTAATTTAATTAGCCTCATGACACAACATTATAATCTAAATCTCTACTATTTAATGAAACTCTCTTTGTCAACCAAAAGATGGTGAAAAGACAGCTTAGTATTCTATTATACAAAAAAAATGATGGGTAATAATGTAATTTCATAGGTCCAAATTTTACTATTTTTTATTAAAGTCTCATTTACAGGTGATGTTAAAATATCTCTAATATTTAAAATTAAAAAAAAAAAAAAAAAAACCAAAACCAAAAACCTCTAACTCTCCCCACATTCTCTCTCTCTCTCTCCGTCTCTCTCTCTCCCTCTCTCCTTCTCATTTTCTAAAAAAATATGTTCATACACACAAAGTATGTAGGCAAATGCTAGTTACTTATTAACAAAATTTTCTTTGTCAACTAAAAGAGGATAAAAAGACAATTTGATATTCTATTACAAAATCAAATCATGGCAATATTGTAATTTCGCACATACCAAATATTACTTTTTTAATTTCAAATCTCATCCACATATCATTATAACATCTCTAATTCCATTCTAAAAAAGACCCCAAGTTCTCTCTCTCTCACTCTCTCTCAATTCTCTCCAACTTCTCTTTTTATTTTTTAAGTACAACTATATATTTTATGTATTCAATTGAGATTTTGAGATATTTTAATTCTTTTAATGAATCTAGAAGTATTCAATCAGGATTTTAAGTGATTATCTGAAATTCAAGGTGTATTCAGTGGCGGATCCATGAATCTTACCCCAAGGGGTCGCAGTGTAAAAGTTCAAATAAAAATTTAGGATGGAAAAACATATTGAAAATGAAATCATAGTACTTTCATTCATAATTCATAATGGAAACAATATTACAAACTATAATTGTCCACGACGAGGTTTCATATTTTGAAAACGAAGCATTATAGCTTCATTTTCAATACAAGCAAAAATATCTCTCTCAATATAAACAAGCAAGCTATCACTCAACCATTGATCTCCCATTTTGTTCCTAAGTGGACCCTTAACAATATTCATGACAGAAAATGCTCTCTCCACTGAAGCAGTTGCAACTGGTAAAACTAAAGACAATGTAATGAGCAAATATACATAATTGAATACTTGATGCATCCTTGTCTCCACCATTTTTTTTGCAAGATCACCAATCCCTTCCAATTGAGAGAAATCACTATTGGAACACACATAATGAATATAAATCTCAAGTTGATCTTCAAGTGCCAAACGATCTTCATCCGAAAAGTCTTAAGGATAAAATTGAGCAAGACGAAGTAACTTTGATTTATCAAAAGCTACAAATGAATCTTTCGGACTCAAACATGCCATACAAATAAGCAACTCGGTATTTACCTCATTAAAGTGATCATCTAACTCCGTAATTTGCTCATCAATGACATAAATAAAGAGCTCCACACGATAATGATGACGATTTGTCTTTATTGGAGCATAACGCCTTGACCTCCCTGGAAGTATAAATGCCTCTTCCATGTTAGGAACATCAATATGATGTTTTTCACAAAAAGAAGATACTTCATCAACCAATGCATCGAACCCATTATTCCTCATCCAATATAGCTTTTCCTTGCATGATTTCACTAAAGCCATTGCATTCACAATTTCTTGATCTTTCCTTTGCAATGCTTGTGACAAATCATTCGTGAGTCCCAATATGACTTTCATCAAGAAAAGGTGAAACACAAACTCAAAAGTAAGTATCACTCTCATTAACTTATTTGCTTCAGCCGCACTGTCATTGGGATTATCATCAATAACCATTTGAAGCACATGAACCACGGATGAAAACATAGAAATGATGCTAATCAAGGTACCATAGTGTGAGTTCCATCGTGTGTCACCGGCACGTTTGAGACTTGTTTCTTGATTTAAGCCTCGCCCCGTTATAAAACAATCATTTTCAAAAGCTATCACAAGCTCTTCTTGAAGTTGCCCTCTAAGTGAATCACGCCGCTTACAAGATGCTCCAACATGATTAACCACACTATTAGCCGTTGCAAAAAAAGAGGCAATGTCTATATTCTTCTTTGCTACGGCAACAAGAGCCGGTTGAAGTTGATGAGCAAAGCAATGAACATAATATGCACAAGGTTGTTCTCTCAATATCTTTGTTTTAAGGCCATTCAACTCACCTCTCATATTGCTAGCACCATCATAACCTTGTCCTCGTAGCTTGGAAATGCTCAAACCGTTGCGAGAAAACAATGTGTCAATAGCATCCTTTAGTGAACTTGAAGTAGTGTCGGTAACATGTTGGATACCCACAAATCTTTCAATTACATGCCCGTTGTCATCCACATAACGCAACACCATAGCCATTTGCTCTTTCACAGACACATCACGTGCTTCATCCACCAATATTGAAAAGAATCTATCTTTTAGACCATCCATGATAGCATCAAGTGTTTCAAGGGCACATGAATTCACAATTTCTTTTTTAATGGAAGGAGCTAGTAATTTGAGATTCCCCGGAGCATTTTCCATCACAACTTCTCTAACTTTATCATTATTATCTGCAAGGAATTGCAATAACTCCAAGTAATTTCCCCTATTGCTTGAAGTGGCACTTTCATCATGGCCACGAAAAGGAAGACCTTGTCGCAATAAAAACTTAGTGCACTTGATTGAAGCAATCAAACATGTGCGATAAGCCTTACGAGCTTGGTCAGAGTGTTTGCTCACTGCCGTTTCAATATGTGTAGCTTGATTCATCAAATTTGTAGCAGCTTCTCTAGCCTTATTATGAACACTCCCAACCGGTCCAACATGCATCTTAAATCTTTCTCTCCCTTTCTTCCAATTCTTAAATCCATCTCCAGTGAAAGCTTCACTACCCACTTGTTCAAAATTGGTTTTAAAGAGATAGCAATAGAGACAAAATGTCGCATCTTTAGATACACTATACTCCAACGAATCAAACTCATCAAACCATTGGGGAATGAAGCGTCGATTAATTCCCGACATATTAGTTATTGGGAAATTATGACCTCTAGGTTGACAAGGTCCTTTTTGTAGATATAATATTCGGACCTCATCTCTCATATTAGCGTCATAATCTATTATTCGAGTTCTTAATCCAGGATCCGCTTGAAGATTACCCAAAACATCATCTAACTGACTTTGTCTTGAACTTGGAGTTCTTGAACTACCAACAGTATTTGAACTATCAACATTATTCGAACTACCCGAACCCGATGATGACTTTCTCTTAAAAAACCGTTCCATAATAATGCTTGCTACATATACAAAATATTCAAAATAAATACTCACAATATAAACAAACCATAAACATAATCAAAATAAATATGAATTGGATTTCAATTAAATTAAATATCTCATCTTGCATTCTACATATACAAAATAATGAAAATAAAAACTCACAATATAAACAAACCATCAATATAATCAAAATAAATATGAATTGAATTTCAATTAAATTAAATATATTCTACATATACAAAATATTCAAAATAAATACTCACAATATAAACAAACCATAAACATAATCAAAATAAATATGAATTGGATTTCAATTAAATTAAATATCTCATCTTGCATTCTACATATACAAAATAATGAAAATAAAATATCACAATATAAACAAACCATCAATATAAACAAACCATCAATAAAAACAAACCAATAAAAACTCACAATATAAACAAATCATCAATATAAACAAACCATCAATAAAAACTCACAAAATAAATATGAATTGAATTTCAATTAATTAAATATATTCTACATATACAAAATATTCAAAATAAATACTCACATCACAATATAAACAAAGGGAGGAGATGGAGTTGGAGCCGCCAGCAGAGGAGCAGCAAGGGAGGAGATGGAGTTGACGTTGAGGGTTTGGGGGCAGCAGCAGCAAGGGAGGAGAGGAGGTGAGGGTTTGGGGGGATTGAGTTAGGGTTGGAGGATGAAAAATTGGGGCTTTTGATTGTATAGGAGTCGGGTAGGAAGGCTGGGACGGGGGGGGGGGGGACACGGTGGGAATTTCTTTTCTTTTTTTTTGTTCGGCCTGGCCCAAAACGACGCCGTTTTGGCCAGGTCATTTAAAAAAATTTCCTGGGCCAAAACGACGCCGTTTTGCCCGTCTGTTTTGAAAAAAAAGAAGCGCGCGCGAGCGCTGCTTCTTCTTCCTCTTCATGCCGAGCTTCGTTCAGGATTTTTGTTGAACACTTGGCGTGCGAGTCCGACCCCGACGACCCCAGCTCCAAGAGGTCGCATATGGGAGCTTCAAGGTTGTTTCCATGGTTTCCAAGGGGTCGTGCGACCCCGACGACCCCACTGTGGATCCGCCCCTGGGTGTATTCAATTAGAATTTTAAGATAGTTTATTAAAATCCTTAGAAATCTGGGTGTATTCAATTAGGATTTTAAAGAAGTTTATAACATTCCATGTGTATTCAATTAGAAATTGATTTTAAAGAATTTGAGAAAGTTGAGGAATTAGAAGGAATTGGAGAGATTTCGTAGTGTATTTTAAGCATCCACAAATCTCATCTCTCCCTATGAGATTTCGAGGGAATTGAATCAAAATTTTATATGAAATCTCTACAAATCAATTCAACTCCATAAAAATCCATGAAATTATAAATTCATTAAAGTCTCTCAAATTCTTAATTGAATACACCCCCTTAAGAATAGAGAAATTACGTACAGATAATTTTTCAAGATAATACAAGAGTACAATCATTGTTGAAGAAAATAAAAGAGTACGTACAGAATATTTTTGGATGTTGAATATTGTCAAATCCAAAGAAAAAAAGGGAAAATTGTCAAAGCGGAAGTTTCTACACATATCTGCCATGTTCAAACTAATCTATCCCTTAATTTAGAAAGAGTAGAAAAATGAGGGCATTGCCAATTAATTAGATTTAATTGTGTACTTGAGTTTCCTTTTCAATCTTTATTATAATCAACAAAATAATGCAAAAGGACTTTTTTTTCTTCTTTAGATGTAGCTTTTGGAGTTAAGTAATAAATAAGGAAAACTAATGAAAAAAGTTTAAATTTTTTTAGGTTTAATCAAAATGATAAAAATGTGTTGTAAGTGAATAGTATTAGAAGTGACTTTTTAGCGTAAAAATGTCATTTCGTTAAAAATGAACAGTACCGGAAGTGTTTTGTTAAAACACTCTAATAAATATTCATATTTGTATAAGGTGCGTATCCGTGACACCATTTTTTACGTAACTTTTTTAACATGTTTTTGTGAGACCCATGTTGTATTGTATTTTAACGATCTGAATCATCTACCTTTTATAACATTATTCATTAGTCATCCTTGCAAAAAATTAGACAAATCCACAACCATTAAGATATTCATTTGTAGTAAAAAAAAAAGAACAAATACGGTTATACAAAAAAACTCTAAATCCTTAATCCAACAGTCATATGGTTTCAAATTTTGGTGAGTTTTGATAAACATAATTTTTAAGAGAAAACCTGAAATTTAGACGGTTTGAATCGTTGAAATATATATGAAATGAGCCCTGCAAAAATGTGTGTAAAAAAATTGTATACTTGAGTTGCTTTTCAATCTTATCATAATCAACAAAATATAATGGAAAAAGATAGGATTTTTTTTTCTTTAGATGTGATATATAACTTTTGGAGTAAGTAATAAATATTTATAATATGTATCAGTTACCAGATCTGATAAACATAAAATATTATTTCAGATGTTTTACTTTTTGGTAAGTAATCATTTTGATTTTGGAAAATATATAATCAATTTACTGTATAAACAGAATACCACTTTTGACAAAAACAAAATATAAATACCAGTAGTAACTTCTTTTTTTTGTCAAATATATATTAGTAACTTCCTGGCTCAAAACAAAAAAATAAAAAAAAAAAAAAAATAGTAACTTCCATACAGGTGATTCATGTGCTCAAGTGAATTTACCTCATCACCCTTGGTGTTAAAAATATTTGTTTGTTAACTCATTTTATATAAAATGGGCATAATGCATTTATTCATTTAATCTTTTTGGTAGTGGCAGGTGAAGCTTTGCCTCAATGGTGAAAAGTAATCTTGTCCATGCACCTTAGTGCGGTTTCGACTCTTATTGATCCACATCTCCACTAACAACTAACAATTTAACTCACTAATATTATCGTAAACAGAAAAAACTTTTAGGTAGTGAGTTGTTTGAATTTAAATAATGTTTCAAAATTATTTATAAAAAAAACTAGTTAAAGCAGTGTGCTCCTCTGCATTCAAGTTTGAAATCATCTTTTCCGTAATTTAGATGAATTAAGTGTAATTATCTTAATGTTTATCAAAAATAATATTTTCAAGAATTCACGTGTAAGTAGATGCATACATATACGTAATAATAAGGAGTATCTTTCATATAAAAGTTAAATAAAATTATATGTTTATTTTGATAAGCAAATTATTATGAGAACTTTAAGGAAAAACTTATGGTACCGTTCAAAAACCACATTTTTACACTAAAAACTCAATCATGGTACTATTCACTTTACCATTTATTTTGTCTTTATCGTTAAAACTCAAAGTTTTCAAGCTCTTTTCATTAGTTTTTCTAATTATATATCTACTACGCAGTTTATACTCAGAGGAATGTTAAGCTCATTCGCTTAAGAGAGTGGACAATTCAGATCCATTTTTGTGTTCCTTTAAAAGTAAAAAATAAGTAAGTATGTCCGGACAAAAAAATTAGTAAATATTATACCATATATACACAAGGAATGGATTATTGAATCTGTTACTATGGCATTTGAATTTATAATAATTATTACAATAATTTGACCCAACAAAGTGTTGTCCGCACTTAAAAAGTTTTACTAAAATTTTGTCAAATATTGTAGTGAAATACCAAAAAAATTCAATAAATCTCCAATATTGCTATTTGCCTATGAACTTATGAAAATATATTGCTTCATCCTACTTTCAAATTTCAGCAACCATATTTTACGGATATTTCAATAGTATCGAAGATATTTAAAACCTTGCTTATATATGAATTATCCATAAGACTCCATGTCATAAATTGACACTAATACAAGTTATATTCCTTTATTTACATCCGTAATTACAAGTACTTAAACTATGAAAAAATCGTATCTATATTATGCAACTTTTTAATCACTGAAGATGAGAATTGGAAAGTACGCCTGACACGTTGCGTTAATACTCTGAAAAGTTAATGAATCGGTTAATGTGTCGTAATTTTGCGCACAATAACTACAAAACCAACACAACGGGTCTGTGTTTGGCGACTTATAAAAAGTCAGCTCTCTTAAGAAGAGGTGAAAAAATACAGACAAATTTGGATTTCCCAAACCCATAGGTAGTTTTCCCCTTTCTACATTGGCAATAAGAAACCACAACCAGATTTTCAGTATCAAAATCTACGTTAGATGGTAGAAAGTAACTTGAAAACTGTGCGTATTTATTACAGAGTTTGACGCGACAGTCTGTGCATGGCGACTTATAAAAGGTCTGCTCTCTTAAAAACAGGTGTAAAATACAAGAAAATTATAGATTACCCAATTCCAGAGATATGTCTTCTCTTTCTACAATGCAAACCAGAAACCACCCAAGATCAACAACTAGGTTGGATAGTAGAAAGAAAACATGAAAATTAGAAAAACCAAAAAGAAAAGTAAAAGAAAGAAGAAAAATCCAATTGAATATTAGTGCAAAATACATATATGTAGTGTTGGAGATGTGAAAATTGGGAAAAAGAGGGGCAACATGGGAAGAACAAAGAAACATAAAGAAGAGGGAAGTGGATAAAATCCGCTGTTGGAATAGCCCACTGGAAAGCAAACCATGGCCCCTGGTTTTCACTCCTCTTTCCAAAACCGGCTTTCTCTTTCAGCCCTAAGTCCCTTTGTCCCCTTCTTTTATACCCATTCAACCCGCTCCCCCCTTCTCTTCCTTGAACAGAGCTGCCAAATTTCACATCGATGTCCTCCTTTTACCACCCATCATACTCCAGTACAATATAACTTTTATTGTCACTCCCCACTCTTCTCTCTAAACCCCTCTCTCTCCTCCCCTCCTCTGTTCCCCTGGTCTGTTTTTTTTGTGGGTTTCAATCCAATTTCTCTTTTTTTTCTTCAATTGGGTATGTACCCAGATCGAAAGTTTACATTTTTTTGAGTTTTTCTGAAATGCCCTGATTGAAAATTTCATTTCTTTCTATTGGGTTTTTGTGTTTTGATTAAAGGTAGAACTTGGGGTGTGAATGGGGATTGAAACGGTGGCGCCCAATCGCAAAAGCAGTAAGGAGTTTCTGGCATTGGCGGAGGAGACGAATTCGAAAAGCAAGACCAGGAAGGGCCGGCGACGTCAGCGGAAGATGTCGCCGGTTCAGAAGCTGTACGAGACTTGCAAGGAAGTCTTTTCGTTTTGTGGGGCCGGGGTCATTCCCCCCGCTGAAGATATCCAACGGCTATCCTCTGTTTTGGGTATAATTCTTTTATCTCTGCTTTTGCATGAATTCAAATTTATGTTCTTGCTCTAATTAATGTCTCAGAATTTCATAAGTATTTCATAAGTTGATTGAATTAAAGCTCAATTTTGGTTCTTTTTTAATGAATTTAGAAAATCGTATTGAATTAAAGATGCAAAATTTTATAAAATTGGAGTCCATTTTACCATTTCACATGTTTGTATCGGTCTTCTGTGTTGAATTTGCATTATCTTGTAGGTTGTCTGTTATCGGCCGGTGCCTTTTTGTTTTATTTTTTCCAAAAAAAAAATTTGGATAATTTAATCAATCTGTGTCCTTGCATTTGATACATGCATTTCAGTTTTGCGGCTGTATACATGCATCTATATGTATGTATGTCTTTTCGGGCATTTCAGTTTTGCGGCTGTATACATGCATCTATATGTAAGTATATCTTTTCAGGGTTGGTGATCAATTTACTGTATAAAAAAATGTTTGTGACATAACACGTGTCAATTAATGATAGCCGTTAGACGATTTGATCTCGTTTTTCATGCCAGAGGGGGTCCTCCATATCTGCATCGGTTCATTTCTTTACATCTGGATACTGTTTTGGTTACACAAATGGAATATTAGTTGCATTCAACTGTGTTCAATTCAGGATTTTGAGAGAAAATAATCCGTGATAGTGTTATTTGCAATCGTTTTTCTTTCCTTTTTCTAATTGATTCCCCAAAGTGGCTTATAGGGTTTGGTTGTTTTGATGCCAGATGCCATGGAGCCTGCTGATGTCGGCCTCACTCCTGATTTGCCGTACTTCAGGATGACGGTAGCTAGACGAACCCCGGTTATAACATACCTGCATCTTTACGAGTGCGAAAAATTTTCAGTAAGTTTCTTCCGGGTGCATTCCCGCAATTTACGAAGCGAAATCAGTCAGCTTGGCTTTTGTTCTTATAATGTGTTACCTATATGCAGATGGGGATATTTTGCTTGCCGCCTTCGGGTGTCTTACCGCTTCATAATCACCCGGGAATGACGGTTTTCAGTAAGCTTCTGTTTGGGACAATGCACATCAAGTCCTACGATTGGGTGGCTGGTGCCCCGGAGAAAACATTGGCAAGTGCGAATCCTTCACTAGGTAACTTCCTCCTTTGAAAAATTGTACTATTTCTTAGCATTTGTATAGAAAGGAGTAAGTGCACACTCAACTCCTGGTGCCGCACCCAAGACTTTCTAGTTTGGGTGGGACCAACGTGGGGTCAAATGCGACCAAAATACATGGTTGCATGCTTTAGTGAGAGCTTTCCTATGGATGATGTGGTCCGGAGCCCTTGCACAAGTTTTTTTCTATATAGCAAAGACACAGCATGACCTTTCTTGTTAAATGTTATTGCATTGTATTGCATCTTCCTTGAGATAATCTGTGGGACTTGATGAGAAATCTACCGGCCTTTTCGATGTGCTTTCGTTCATGCAGTTGCACCGCCCGGTGTTCATCTGGCTAAAGTTAAGGTTGACGCCGATTTCACTGCTCCTTGCAAAACATCCATCCTCTATCCAGCTGATGGAGGCAACATGCATTGCTTCACAGCAGTGACAGCATGTGCAGTGCTCGATGTGCTTGGCCCCCCATATTCTGATCCTGACGGCAGGCACTGCCAGTACTACCTTGATTACCCATTCTCTCGCTTCCCAGGTATCAATTTGGTTAGATCTTCCATTCCAACTAAAAACCAAGAGCGCAGCCTGTTAGAACTTTGAGAAATCTCGATGACGGTTCTGTTTTTGAATTTCAGATGGGGGAGTATCGGTGCCGGAAGATGAGAAAGAAGGCTATGCTTGGCTTGAAGATATAGAGAAACCTGAGGACTTAGCTGTAGATGGAGCCAAGTACAGAGGCCCAGAAATACAGGAGAATTGATGATCTCACCAATCCGTCTATCTATATCTCCATCCTCATTCCATTTCAGTTGTCTGCATCGCCATACCGTTTTCCCCATTCATCCATCCGCCGCCGCATCACCGTCCTGTCGCTTTCATTGATGTCATCAGTGGCTGCTGATCAATTCAGTGCCTCAATAGTAGTGCTTTTGTTTCGTTATGTTGTTTTTTTGTCTCTATGTTTTGTTCTTTTTTTTCTTCTTTCCCTGTGGGACATGAGGAGGCACATGGTGCCCTTTTTTTTCTTCTTTCTACAGTTAATGTACATACCTAAAAAAAAAAAAAAAAAAAAAAAAAAGCAACAAAAAGAAGAGAAGTGTTATTTGCACTGGAAATTAGTGGATGAAAGTGCATTAGCACTCTTTTCATACTTTGCTTTTTAAATTTTACATACCCTTCTCTCCCCCCCCCCCCCAAAAAATTTACGTTGTTCGTTTATGATGATATTATTCATCATTTTCCAATCAGAGATGATGCAATTTTCTGTTGAAGTCCAAATCTGAAGATCTGTAGTTTTCCTTGATGTCATGAAAGGAGAAATGTGGTTTGGGATTTGTTTTGTTGTCACCTGTAAGAGGAAAATGAATGCATGTCACATGAAAGTTATTTTTGTGCGCGATCAGAAGGGTAGCTTATTACCTTGGAATTTATCGTGTCACCGGGCTAGCCAGTAGCTTATAGGGAGTGTAGGTAAGCTTATAGTGGGTTTGCTTGGGAGAGACTTACATGTGCCCTGGATGCTATGTACCGGTTTGAGAAATTACCACTGAATTGGTGAAAGTAAAACTGAAACTAATTTATAAACTAGGTTTGATAATATTTTAAACTAATCATGCTCGATGTTGCAGTTCTCAACGATATTGTGTTATTAGTTTGGAATTATGTCATAATATCGTATTTAACGGATATAAGTCTCTCTCTCTCGTGTACTTGAAGAGTATCTAATGTAGGTTTATGATATGTTGTAGTATTCGGTGTAGGTAAGTCTCTCTGCGAAACTTTGGGCTAGACAACGTGACGTGTGAGTAACATATGTGGTAAACGATAGTTGAGCTGAAAAGTGAAGGCGTTGGTTTGGCGTGGGTCATATGAATATGCATGATCATATATCATCAATGGGATAAGACGACATGATGATGGAGATGATCTGTGAAGGGTCAGGTTTGGCGTACTTGCCCTTTGAAGATTGGGACATGGGGACATGTCTCTGGCTTTGGAGACAGCTTCAAGAAAAACAAGTACAAAGCAGGCAGCTGTGACGTGTTTCCGTGGGGATCAGCACCACCAGAGGGGAGAGAGCTGCATCTGCTGCATGCATGTCTTGCACATATATTTACCCCTTTATCTGTTACTAATTACCAGGAGTAGTAACGTGATTTAAACAGGTTAATTTTCATACTAAATTACTAATTAGCTAGCTAGTAATTACAAAGCTGTTTCCAGAAAGATGATATTTCTTGTTTTGTTGAGCTGCTGCAAATTAACTTTGTTTACATTCTCTCTCTCTCTCTCTCTCTCTCTCTCTCTCTCTCTCTCTCTCTCTCTCTCTCTCACATACACATACTGTTTACTTGCATGCAATGCAACCTGTGCGTGCCCTTGGGGTTGGGGTGGGTGTGCCGCCAAGATTAGGTTAGGCATGTAGATTGTAGGGTTTGTAAGTTTGCGAGTGCGTCACTTAGGCTCGTGATGATATCAAAAGTAGGTTATCTGTCTGCAATGACTCGGAAGTTTCTTTGAGAATATTACTTTATTACAATAGTACAAAGTGCCCATGGAGGGAAGCATACGAAGATTCCTGCAGTTAGAAGTATATGATATATATATATATATAGATTTCGATTGATTGAGTTTCGGGTTCAAATCTTCAGCGCCTTCCTTAGTTGTGAAAAAAGAAAAAGAAGAAGAAAAAGAAAAAAACACTGCAATTACGCTCACGAGTTTTGACTTTATAGGCATGTTGCTGCATGCATTTGGGCCCAATGGATTCACACTTCGCAGGTTCTCTACCAAGCTGGCAATACACGGGTTGAAAACTTGCTAAGGTGATATCCCCAATACAGTTCACCGTCTAACCCACAATATTAGTCCAGATACAAAATCTACTAGCTTTTCTAATTTACCCAATTATTTGCAAGAGGAAAAACTAACGCGGTTCAAATATTTATAAACTAATTTGTATTCGAAATTAAAATAAGGATTGATTTTTTTACGGGTTGCTTTAGTGTTTAATGATCAAGTGCAATTTTTCCTTAATAGTCTGGTCTACTTAGTAGTACAAAAAATAAACAATTAAAATTGAATTGAAGAAATACTATTTTTACTCACTTTCCAATCTAATAAATATAATGTCGGACTATCCAGTAGTCCATACTACTTGAAGACTTACCTGACTATGTGAAAACAAAAAACAATACCATGAATTCAACTCTTGAAGTTGGTGGAGTTGGACTCTTCCTCAATTCAATTCATACCCCCCCGCTACTAGAGAATCTCTCCCATTTGACATGTTAAAACTACATTCACATCTTATTACATTTATGGAAATGCAAATGTGAGTTTTGCTTTATTAGAGGAAATGTAAATTTAGATTTCATGAGATAGCTGCTTAGTTTACGTGATAGTTTTCTTCTCTCCTTGTTTTCACGGGTTCACATATTTTTAGCCCAAGTGAATATTTTACAACTCTTAAAATTGTCCTTTGAAGAGCTTTTCGATCAATGAAAGATGTATAATGTGTTTTGAGAAATGTTAGTAACCTTCGCACTAATTTTTGTATTTGAATTTTTTTACTTTAACAAATGACATGTGTCAAATTTTTACTAAAGTTGTTTGTTTGTACAAATTCACTTAAGATCTTTTTTTTTTTATCACTGGAGCAATGTATCCAATTGCAAATTTGTATTTGTTGGCAATATTTTTTGCTCACTACCCTATTTATGACTATTGGATGAGTTTAAATTTAGATATCTATATAGTGGATAGACATATATAAATCTCAAAATTTAAACTCATCAAATGATAATAAGTAGGGTGGTAAGCCAAAATGTGTGAGAATGTGAGGACAAAGTCCCACATTGGTTGGAGACAAAACTATGCAAGAGTTTATAAGAGGTTGGGCTACTTCTGTCATATTGCCAATTAGTTTTATGGTGAAACCTCAACATTCTTCAAAATGCACCCATATTTGTATGTGATAATGAAATATCACTCTATCATTTGACATTTTTACACACAAACCAAGATATTTAATGCTTTTAAAATATTATTTTCTATTTTCCATTTTCCTTCTTTAATTCCTAGCCAAAAATATTGTTGTTCTTATTTTTATGTGTAAAAAATAATACGTCTTTTGTTGAAAAGGTCCATATACAAAGGTTGGTTCAAAAATTGCTAGCACTTCCCATGTTTTATACATCCCTATATACACCCATAACATGAGGTGCTCTTACAGTTAATAAACATAGCTAATTTATTATTAATTAAGTTTACTACCTTCCATCACACACACACACACACACACACACATATATATATAGCATCATCAACGATCCAACATATATAACATGTTCAAATGTTCACCAAACCAGATAATGAACAAAGCTCCATTCTTAATGAAATTAATCAGTTGCTTAGGCAAGGCATATGGAATACAAAAATGCAGATTAATATTAAATCAGAACTTAATTTATTAATTCAAGATGGCTATCTTGCTAATTGAGAGCATTGACCTAGTTGATTATAATAAGTACCACATGGCCTTTAAGTCTCTTCCAATATATCTGCTCGTAAAACTTAAAAAATCTTATGTCTTGACAACGTAGTGCAAATAAATTAATAAACCAGCACCTCTCTCTCTCTCTCTCTCTCTCTCTCTCTCTCTCTCTCTCTCTCTCTCTCTCTCTCTTTTCAGTCTTCAGCCTATATTTTGCAGAGTCAACTATATATGCAAAGGGCCAGTAAACTTCATGTTTCCCTAATTAACACACACACACACACACACACATAATATTAGTATATATACATGTTGGCGTTCCATTTTTACGTCTTTCATGGCCGTACGATTGAAACGTTTTAACGAGGCAGAGCAAACTGACAAACCGATTTTTGTGTTGTTTCAAGACCCAATTAATCCACGACATACCTAAACACCTTGAAGAGTTGCCTCCATTATATTCCTTTCCCTTTCCTTCTCAAACTAAATTGTTTAAAGTTAACTAAGGGGGTGAATGGCTTCTTACGTTATCTCAAAGTTGGTGACATCGTGCCTTGTATGCTATGACGACTTGTATGCCTAGTATGTTATCAGCTTTCTTATTTGAATTTTCTCATTCTCATGATGATCTTAAATGTTCATTTTTTATGTCACAATTTAAAAATTATCTCGGCAAACAATTTGTTAACTACTCTAAAATTTATGAATATTGAACAAAGAAGAAGAAGCTCTTAGAGAGAATATGAGAGAGTATGAAGTTTTGTATATATTTCCAGATGCCATAAATGGCAGTTTACATTTGGTTTTATAGAGCTGAATTGATGAGCTCAATTACAATAATACCATCTAACAATTCTAACCAATCTTATCCTTATAACTACCTAACCACACATTCCAACTAATTATATTCTTCATTACTAAGTAACCATGTCATCACTAATGACTATGGTTAATACTCCCCCCTCATGCTAAGCTACCAGAGCTTAGATTGACCTCAATACATCTTTCAACAACACTAAATCTTTGATTGAATTGTACCAGCCTGAGGAAGAACACCAATATTGAGATTATGGCAGTGTTTACTGAAAATTGGATTGTGAAGTTCTTTGGTGAAGACATCAGCTACTTGCTCTTCAGTGGAGATGTATTGTACTGTGATATCTCCTTTATGTACTCTTTCTTGAACAAAATGATAGTCCGTGTCTAGATGTTTAATTTTGGAGTGAAACACCGGATTAGAACACAAGGCTAATGTCGACAGATTATCACATTGTAAATGTGGTGATACTGGAAAGAACTGGTGCATATCTTTCAATAAAGAACGAATCCAAAAGACATTAGCTGCACAATGAGCTAAAGCCTTATATTCTGCCTCTGTAGAACTACGAGATAATGTTGATTGTCATTTAGATTGCCACAAAAATGGATTGGAACCAATGTAAACCACATAACCAATGATAGATCTCCTTGTATTTATATATGTAGCCCAATTAGAGTTAGAATAGGCTGAAATTGTAAAGTCAGGTGACTTTGTATACCTTAAACCACAATGAATTGTTCCCTTCAAGTATCTCAGAATCCTTTTAACTAAATGCATATGTAGCTCAGAGGGTTATGTCATATATTGACATACAACATTAACAACATGAGCTATATTAGGTCTTGTGAATGTAAGGTATTGGAGTGCCCCTACTAGGCTTCTATACTGAGTTGGATCTTCAACAGGACTTCTTTCAGACATAAGGACTTGAGAATGAGGCTTTGAAGGGGTTGAGGTAGGTTTGTAGGACTCCATTCCTGCTTTCGTCAGTAACTCCTTTGTATACTTCGATTGATTAACAAATATAGATCCATCTGCTTGGTATTTAATTTGAAGTCCTAAGGAATATGTCAACTGCCCCATATCTTTTAAGTCAAAGACTTTTGCAAAATGAGAGATGACAGATTGGATCTTTGCAGTATTTGAACCTGTCAATATTATGTCATCCACATATAGGAGCATGATAATCACATCACCATCATCTTCTTTCACAAATAGACTTGTATCAGACATTGAAGTTTTAAACCCCAGAGAAGGTAGAAAGCTAGTAAATTTCGAATTCCAGGCTCGCGGAGCCTGTTTAAGACCATAAAGAGATTTTATTAGCCTACAAACATGTGTTAGGTGCTTGGCATCCACAAAACCTTGTGGTTGTTTCATATAGACGTCTTCCTCTAATTCTCCATGTAAAAAAGCATTCTCGACGTCTAACTATCTTAAGCTCTAGTTGTTTAGAACTGCCAATGCAAGGATCAACCTTACTGTGGTGTGTCGAACTACTGGACTAAATGTCTCAGAGTAGTCTAAACCTTGTTCTTAACTATAACCTTGTGCCACAAACCGTGCCTTATACCTTGCAACTATCCCACCAAGATTTCTTTTGACCTTATATACCCATTTACTCCCAATAACAGTTCTATTATCTGGGGGAAGAACTAATCTCCAAGTTCCTTGAACTGTCAATGCATCAGACTCCTCTTACATGGCATTTTGCCATTGCACCATTGTAGAAACTGCTTTAAAATTCTTAGGTTCTATAACTTCAGCTATATCAACAATGAAAGAGAATCCACCACTCATACAATCTAAGTTTGTGAACACACTAGAATCATGGAAGTGTAATGATTGTAACTCTGGTAAAGCAACAATAAATGATGAGTAGTCTTGTCTTGTAATAGCTCATGTCTTCAACCAAGTTTGAATACCATTATTTGTACTTGGAGTAGTGGTGTGAGTGTCAAATGAAGAAGTAATAGGAATAATTACTTGGAGTTGTGTAGAGTCAAGGACAAGAAGCAAAGAATGTGTATTAGTTGACAAGGAAAGAGTGTTGCCTATTGTAGATGTTGAACTTTGCATTTGACCACTGATATCTTGATTAACTGTGTATGGTGAGGCATTGGGATTGATAGAAGTACTAGTAGATCCCTCATTATGCATAGACATATTCCCAGGTTGACTTAGGGATGCGGCTGAATGAAATTGATCATTTTGACTATCTGCATTCTCATAATGAACATTTTGTGTTTGAAATGGAACTGGAATAATGACTAATCTAATCCCAGGAGATGATGTATATGAATCCATAGGATGTTGAGAAGCATTATGTTGGGAATCTTGAAAATATGGAAACACCATTTCATCAAATAGAACATGTCTTGAAACAATACATTTCCTGGTTTTAGGATTATAGCATATAACACCTTTATATCCCATTGAATACCCCAAGAAAACACATCTTTCAGACCTTGGTTGTAGTTTATTACTGTTATATGGTCTCAACCATGGATATACAGTTGTACCAAAGATCCTTAGAGATTTCAAGTCCGGTTGCTTGGTGTATAACCTTTGATAAGGAGATTCAAATGATAGAGACTTACATGCCATTCTATTAATCAAGAATATTGAGTGTGCACATGCATAATACCAGAATTCAGCAGATAAACCATATGCAATAAGCAAAGTAATAGTAGTATCCACCATATGCCTATGTTTTCTTTCTACTAATCCATTTTGTTGTGGTGTATAGGGACAAGAAATCATTTGTTCTATCCATTTTGAATCAAGAAATGATTTAAAGGGAAAACTGGTATATTCTCCTCCTCCATCAGTTTGCAAACATTTAATTGGAGTTCCAAATTGAGTGTGAACAAAGTTGTAAAATCTCATAAACACAGTAATTGTATCAGATTTATTACACAATGGAAAGATCCAAACATACTTTGTATATTCATCAACAAACAGTACATAGTATTTATGCCCTTCAATAGATTTTACAGGAGATGGTCCCCAAATATATGAGTGAACCTTTTGAAATGGCACAGAACACTTATCACTTCTAACCGAAAATGAAATTCTTGACATCTTGCCTTTTACACAGTAAGAACATAGACTATGAGTATTGTCTATATCTATATTATATTTGACTGTTTCAACATAGCAGACAATATTTCATGTGTTGGATGACCCAATCTCTGGTGCCAAAGTTTTGACTTTATCAACTATCCCAAGAAAGCTGAATTCTGCAGTGTGGATTGTACTAATCTTGCTCCTTTCACAACTGGTATTTGAAACAGCTCCCTAGGCTTACTATTTCCTCGATACAAAACCTCATTTGTCTTCTTGTCCTGCAAAAAAAAACTCACTTTCATCACAAATAAACCAACTATGGTTATCAACACATAATTGTTGCACATAGAGAAGACTTTTTGCAATTTTGGGCACATGTAACACATTATTAAGAATAAATTCATGAGAGTTATGTTTAAGTGTAGTAGAACCAATATTGTTAATGGTTAAACCTGTTACATTGCCAATAGTGATTTTCTCAGAACCTTCAAATAGAGTGACTTGATTCAGTGCATTCACGTTTGCAGTGATGTGATGAGAATCCCTAGTGTCAACGATCCAGGAGTCTTGTTAAACATATTGAGGTGTTTGCTGTGTTGCCATAACATTCAGTGTTGGCGGTGAAGGTGGACCTTGAAAAACATAATTTGCCTGTAAAAGCATTCAAGTGCAGAATGCCCTCTTTTCCCACAAATTTGGCACTCAAGTAAGAACCTCGTGGATGGTGTATTTGAATTTCGATGAAAACAATTGACAGCCGTATGACCCATTTTATTATATATTTGACATTCAATCACCATAGTGTGCCTGTTTTCAGTGTTACCAGACCACATACTATAACTATTTTGTCTTGAATTCCCAGACTGAAAACCCAAAGAACTGCCAGAGTTGAAATGTTTGCCTTTATAACCACCATTTTGCCTATGATTGTTATTTCTGTAAGTTGAACCACTGAATGACTTCTGAGCATAATTTTGTCTTGAACCACCATAATTTGCTCTATTCCCCATGAAACCAAAACCATAAGGATGTGACTCAAAGAATTGTGGCTGCTGTGGTAGTGGTAATTGCTGCTGAGGATATTGTGACAATGGAAATTGTTGTTGTTGATACAAAGGCATTGACACTTGTTGTTGCGGGAATTGTTGTTGAATTATACCACATGTTGTAGCATGAGTATGACAATGACTCAAGGGATTAGAACCCGATGCATTAGATGAATTCTGTGTTGTAGATGAACCTTGAGTGTATAAAGCAGCCATGCTTTGAGACAATATATTTAACTCCCCTTCAATCTCCTTTTCAGCACTTAACAACTGAGCTTGAAACTCTTTCAAAGTAATAGTTGATTCCCTGGCAAGAATAACTGTTCGAATTATGGCATACTCCGTTGGCAAACCAGCAAGCCCAACAATTATGACATCATTATCAGAGACAAACTCTTATGCAGTAATTAATTGATCTCTTACGTTCTTCAGCCTCAACATATACTTTTCTATGGAATCTTTTCCCTTTTGAATGGTATGCAGCTCAGTTTTCAGATGATTAATCCTGAACTAAGACACAGATTCAAACCGATCTACAAGATTTGACCAAGCCTCAAATGCAGTTTTGCAACCAAGAATATACTCAATAACTTCATCAGAAAGAGTTGATAATAATAGGCTAAGTAATGCCATATCAATTGATTCCCATTCAACATATTCTTTAGTAAACTCAGTTGTGATCCCAGTATCATTGTTTATAAAAAAATTTGGTGGATAAACATCAGTACCATCAAAATGACCAAACTTTTTATTTTAAGAGCTGACTTGAATTGAAAGGCCCATTTAGCAAAATTGTCATCCTTCAGTTTGATTGTGAGCATACCCAAAAGATTCTCAACTTTAATAGCAGGTGTATACATGATGAAATGCGCAAGAGGACACAAATTGTAATCAACAGAAGAAAATTGCACCCACTGAAATGATAATAAGATGCACTGTTATCTAATTTTCCAGGAAAGATTGATACTTCCCTTCAATTCAAGAAAGATTGACACTTACAATTCAAGAAAGATTAACACTTTCTGTATATACCCAACAATATCGTTATCTGCAACGAAGAAAGATTGACACTTCCTTACAATTCAAGAAGGATTGATACTTTCTGTAAAATCAATAAAGACTGACACTTCCTTGAACACTCAAACGCCACAGAACTACTCAAGAAATCATATGAACAATCGAGCAATCAATTCCCAATACCCATATCGCAGAATAGTTAGCAAGAAACAACTACAAAATGCGATCTAATCAAATCTTCCAATTACTAATCGAAAATACCAGGAATAACACCTGATTCAGCAAGCATCAACATCACCAGATTCACCAACCTCTCGAACCCAATCAGCAACTTCCAGGCAGAGTTGAATGTCACCGCAAACCAGAAATCTTCGATCTTGAATCAACAGAAGAGAGATCGTCACGATCAGAAATGGCAGTGAGCCTTTTCCGGCGATGATACCATGTTAACTACTCTAAAATTTATGAATACTGAACAAAGAAGAAGAAGCTCTTAGAAAGAATATGAGAGAGTATGAAGTTTTGTATATATTTTCAGATGCCATAAATGGCAGTTTACATTTGGTTTTATAGAGCTAAATTGATGAGCTCAATTACAATAATACCCTCTAACAATTCTAACCAATTTATCCTTATAACTACCTAACCACACATTCCAACTAATTATATTCTTCATTACTAAGTAACCATGTCATCACTAATGACTATGGTTAATACAATTAGCTAAGTTCGAAATCCTTTAGTCATCTAAACAGTTACCCGATTAAGCACTGAAATTTTGCCAAGATTAATTGAACGGTTAAAAAAAAAAATTACTTGGTTGATTTTTTACACCGTTGATCTTTGACTGCAAATAACACAGTTCCAATAATCAAGCAAAATTCCAAGATGAAAAGAATAGTCGAGAAAGTAAAAAAAGGTCCGAGTGAGAAGGTTATGTCTTCACTGTGAAAGTTTAGTTATACTTTAAAAATCTTAATTTTAGGAGGTAAGAAATGGCCTTCCATTCATGAGAATTTATTTCATCTATCATAGCTCTCTCTCTTGCAGAAACCCCCAAACCCCAGCCTTCGCCGCCGACTCCTTCCTCTGGTTGGGGTCGGCAGGCATCCCCTTGTTGCTACCCTTTTTCTTCCTCCTCTCTACCCTCTGATCTTCTTTCTCACCCCGTTCCCCACTCTTCCTTTCCTTCCCTCTGATCTTCTTTCTCTCCCCACACCCCCCTCATCATTTCCTTCCCTCATTTTCTTCCCTGGGATTCGCTTCCTAGTTTCTTCTTCTTCCTCTTTCTCTCCTGGGCCGAGGGACTCCTCTTCTTTCCCTCTGTTTCTTTTCCTTTTCACTGCTGCTGTTCCTTTATTTCTCTGCTTTTCTTTCCTGCGTTTCTCTAGCCTCTTTGAGCCTTGTCTCAACCTCTCTGAGCTTGTCTCAGTTTTGGGTTTTATGCCCTTTTTTACCCCCGATGTTTCTCCCGTCATCAATCCTTCCCTGCCGACCTCCGCTACTCGGCCCATGGTGCGTCTCCTTCCGGTGGTGCACCTTGGTGTTGGGTGGTTTTTAAAGTGCGTTTAGCACTATTTGGTAGGATTATGGGAGCGCTTTTTGCGCGGGTGGCTCGCTCACCCCCATTTTCCGTTCATCCAGTTTGTTCGTGGGTTCTTTCTCTTGGTGGTGGTGATGGATCGACGATGGCGGCGCAGTTGGCGTGGTGGAGTTTGTTTTCTTTCAGATCTAGGGTTTTTGTTGATGCAAGCTTGCTCTTTATGAGCTTGTCGGTTGTTTTTACTTGTAGCTTTTACTTGTATTTGGCTTGCCTCCGGGCCTTCCATTTCTTCTATTAGTTTTTAGGGTAAATTACATAGTAGCCCCTTAGGTTTGAACTATATTACAACCGCATACAACATCTTTAAAACATTTCACTTTCATACCTCACGTTCTATTTTATTTCAAAATAATACCTCCGTCACATTTTCCATCAATTGATTCGTTAAGTGCTGACGTGGCTGACACATTTGTGCCACGTGGCTGCCAAATGTGTGCCACGTGGTAATTTAAAAAAAAAAAAAAAAAAAAACCTTAATCTTCTAAAGAACGCAGAACCCACCCCCACCTCCCCCGCAACCCCTCCCCACCCCTTTAATCCCTAACCCATCACCCTTCCTCCCCGACACCTCATTCCCTTACCTAACCTCCACTCCTGCCAACAGCCGCCAACCCACACCTCTTCCTAGCCTACACACAATCCCAGATCAAACAAAAAGGAAGGGAAAGAAAGAAAGAAAATTTATCGCATGGGTCCAATCCATTTTTCTGCAACATCAAATGGGTGCAGACTGCAGAGAGAGAAGAGAAAGAGAACGAACCGGCCGGTGACGTAGATGAAGGCGAAGGTGGCGAACATGGAGACCAAGAGCGTCGGGATCCGAGACCCGAAAACGGTGCCGGAGAGACGAGCACTGGATCATCTGCTCTGCATCTTCTCTCCCATTGCTGGTTCTGAAATCCTAACCAATCCGTTCCGATAGAACCGTGGCGTGTGCAGATTGCCGAGTGAGCTCGGAGAAGACGATGGATTGTGGGGGGTGGACTATTACCAATACATTGTCCGGAAGAAACAGATCTCGAATTTGATTGGAGTCGAGATTTTAAAGTTGTGTAGGCTGTGGCAGAGGTGTAGGCTGTGGAAGAGGGGTGGGGGTTGCGGGGATGGGGTTCTGGGAAGAGGTGGGGGTGGGGTTCTGCGCTTTCAGGTTTTTTTTTTTTTTTTTTTTTTTTAAATAAAATTATGCCACGTGACACACATTTGCCAGTCACGTGGCAACCACGTCAGCACTTAACGGATCAATGGATGGAAAATGTAACGGAGGTACTATTTTGAAATAAAATAGTACGTGAGGTATGAAAGTGAAATGTTTTAAAGATGTTGTATGAGGTTGTAATAGATCTCAAACCTGATGGGCTACTATGTAATTTACCCTAGTTTTTATTAATGAAAGTTCTCAGTTTGTCCCCCAAAAAAAAAAAAAAAAAAAAAAATCATGAGAATTTTCCCTTTTGGGTAGTTCAAATTTCAAATCATTGAAATTAACCTTGAGATGAAAAGCTCACATGCACGATTGATATTTTTTCCATTCTGAAGGTGAGAAATGACTCGCACTGCTGATTACCCAGATGACCTAAAAAGTCTATTATTGTTAATTAAGAAATCCTTAAATATTTAGAATCCTCTCAGAGTCATATATATTCAGCAGATATTAGTGTAGATAGGATCTGATAACAATATAGTTAGTGTGTGCAATAAATATAAAGCCTCAGAGTCATGTGTGTACAAACACAATTTGGTTTCAGATAAGCTTCACTATTTGATTGTTTAAGATCAACCATAACGATCGGTTTAATTTTTAATACAACGGTCATCTTATAGTTTCAAAAGATCAATATAATTTTTTTGTTTTAATAAAAAGGTGACCAGTTGGTGGTTTAGCCACGATAGTCTACTCTTCCAGGTGCTGGAAAGACTCACATATGCATTTCAGCATTTCCTTGACCACCATTGTATGATTACTAGTGCTAGAAATCGAACCCAGAACGTATATGAAACATGGGTCTGAAATTAATATAATATTTTTCAGGGTTAGAGTTTCAAAAGATCACACTCATATAATATTCACTTATATGTCAATTTTCAATGGATGAGATTTGTATGCGTAGACCCAAACCGAATATAGTATTCCTGGTACTCAGATCCCCAGATAATAAGTTGAAACAGGTAGGTTTTTAAGCTTAGTTTAACATAATCATTAATTATGCAAGATTAGATGTTAGAAGCTACATGGAATTAAACGGCTTCTCACCTCACAGGAAAGTACTTATATACATTAGATATAGGATCTGCATGCGATTAATATATTAAGTTTTTATTTGATCAAATTTATGTATATATCTTAAGAACCAATGAAATAAATGTTGTGTCGTTGCAAATCTGATAGCTAGTAAATCAGGCATGGTGTATATATGCTATCAAAATTATGAATATCTCATTATATGACGTCTGTTTTTGTTAAACACAAATTTTATATCGATAATGTAGTTTGAAATGTTTACTATGGAATATAATATATAACTATTATCGATTTACCAATCTCTCCTGCTCAACAAAGAAAATGTATTGTTACCATTATTATCGATGACTTATCAACCTTAGTTTAAGTTTCCCTAACATATATACAACCCAAATAGGTCAATGCAATGGAAATTTAGATGGGTGAAGTCTCAAGTCTCACTTTCGACCAAAAAAAGAAGTCTCAGTCTCACACCGTGTATGACAAGCGTATTGACTGCTGACAACGAATATATATTAGGTTATAATATATATAGAGGCTACACTCTGCAGCATCAATACTAGAAGGTAGAAGGTCACACGACTCACACCCAAATACTTAAAATTCCTATACCTTGACTCTTTGCCATGTCCATGTGACGTCTCCCTCGTACGAAGCTTCAAAGACGAACTGTAATACAATCGGTGCCCGCAAATTCAGCTATCTCTTAGCACATTAATTTGTTCATCAACTGTGGAAAATGTTGAAACTTATATTTATTCAATCTTATTGTTAATTAATTTGTTTGTTTAATCTAGAAAAATTCATAAAAAAAAAGGGGTGTCAGAGAGTTGACATTTTATGCGTGCCTGCGTAATGGGCAAACAGATGATCACTGGATTTCAAATTTGTTTTTATACCAAGTCTGAAATTTATGGCTTAACCCCATCTGTCATTTGCCCCACATATTTATGATTAAGTCATTTCATTTGCCACAGGCCCACTGATATATAACGAAAGATATTTCGTCAATATTATTAGAGCAAACCCTGATCTGCTAATTATAAAGCAATGAGAATGCCAAACTTCAACAGCAGATCATCTGCAGAAAAGAAAGTTGTTGAATCTGTTGGATATCAGGAGGTTCACAGTCGGGTTTTAAGAAAGGTAATTAAAATTCAAGTATATAATTATACATACTTCTCTGTGTTGCAAATTAATGATGTTTTCGATTAATTTCTGTATATATGTTCTCTCATAATTAAGATCATGAGCTGACCTAGCTAGAATCATGGTTTAATTAGGTTTGTGTTGAACGTGATCATCATTTTCTACGAAATTCTACTCTTTAGAATAAAATCTGTCTTTTATTTTTAGTTTTCTTGATATTTTATATTTTATGTATCAGTTTCTGATCATCTCAGCTACTGTTCATAGTATTGTTACTAATTTCTAATTAAATTTAACTTTGTTGCAGTCTTAGTTTCTTCAAATTTAATTTGTATATATTCATTATTCTTGATTTCCATTCAACTGATTATTTCATTGTGTTTTATTTATGATCAATATAGGGGAGTGAACTGGATGATGCCAAAGCTGAAATGGGAGAGGTGCGAGAAGAAAACGCTAGGTTAAAAATGACGTTAAATCATGTACAGAAGGATTACCAGTCTCTCCAGCTGCGGTTTTTCGACATCCTCAGACAAGAGGCTTCCAAAAAAGCTGTAAATGTTGCCGGTGATCGAATAATCGAAGAACCAGAGCAGCTCTTGTCTCTTTGTCTTGGAAGAAGTCCAAGGGAGCCTACAAGTGATCGTGAAACTACTACCAGCAGCAACTTCACAAAACTAGTACAGGTTGATGATGGTGAAGATAACTTGAAGGCCAATCTTACTCTTGGATTAGGTTCTAATGAGACTTGTTTGAAGGAACCTAATAAGGATCGTGCAGAAGCTGGAAGTGGAGACGCATCGTCTCCATTGAGCAAAACGCTGAAGACGATGAGAAATGAAGACGGTGAACCTCCAACGCAGGTCAATGCAAAACGAGCTAGGGTTTCTGTGAGAACTAGATGTGATACCCCAACGGTATATAATTTCTTCGATTCTTCTTACTTAACTATATCATATTGTTACAATGATTTAGGCCTTTTACTATTACAAAAAATATTATACTGCATACATAAGTTCTACCAGTTGGCTAGAGTAGTGTGCATGCTTCCCATAGATTATATAATTTGGAACAAGTCTTATAAGAAATACAATATCTAATAGATATATTTACTTGATTTCCCATAGATGAATGATGGTTGCCAATGGAGAAAATATGGACAGAAGATTTCAAAAGGAAATCCATGCCCACGAGCGTACTATCGGTGCACAGTTGCACCAGCATGCCCTGTGAGAAAGCAGGTGCGCAGATTTAGTTATCTTTTTTTGCAAACATGAGTTGTCCAAACAGGTTCTTAATTCGTAGATTAGGTTTGCATTTTTTATTTTTTGATACAAGCGATATTGGGGAGTCTGATGCTTCAAACACGGTCTTAAGTGTAGAGGGCCAAAATGCTCTTAATTACTTGAGCTTTATACCCCTTACGTAGCCTTTAGCAGTGGTACCAAACTTTTTTTGAAATAATAGTTAATATGTTACTCCTCCTGTAAATGATGTCAGGTGCAAAGATGCTATAAGGATATGTCTATCTTAATCACCACCTATGAAGGAACTCACAACCACCCGCTTCCATTCACAGCCACTTACTTGGCTTCCACCACCTCTGCCGCGGCTTCCATGCTATTGTCCGGCTCTTCTACATCTCACCCTGGTTTCGGTACCACATCCACCCTACTCAATGGATCAGAATTTAGTGCCTTCGATAACTCAAGAACACAACTCTACATGCCCAAATCTTCCCTACCTTTGCTCCCCACAATCACTCTCGACCTCACTGCCTCTCCACCCTCTTCTAGCACATTTCCTTCAAGTCTAAGCTTTTGTTCCCCATCAGATTCCAACATATTCCCCACAAGTTGGGACAATGGATACCTCAAACATGGCTTGCAGCAGTTCGACAAAGCTCAAGTTGGATCCTTCAATCTTGGAAAGCCATCGCAAGAGTATTTCCACCAAAATTATGCAGAAATGATCCACCAAGCTTCTTCCCAGGTGTCTTTGACAGAATCATTAACCAAGGCAATCACGTCCAACCTGAATTTCAAGTCGGTAATTGCAGTAGCACTTTCATCTATGGTCGGAAGTGGAGGTGGTGCCACTCATAGGAACCAAGGCGAGAGTGGCGAAAGAATCAACACTTGAAGTGGGGTGAAGCTGCTCTTCAGTTTACTTCTCAAAAGTGAAACTTGATGCTTCTGCACCTTCCACTACCATTTCCATGAGTACATCTACCTCTGCAATCAGGGATAGAAAATTTCTAAATTTTTCCTTTTTGCTGCTGGAGAGTCCCAGATGTGTTGACAAACTATCAATCTTGACCATTGATCAAGTAAACTCTTGTTCAATTGCATGGTTCAGATTGACAGTCGAGCAACACAATACGCCTCCAAAAACATAATCCGCATTTGTTGTAATGAATATTTGAGTGCTGCAAAACATAAAGGGCAAACGACCTACGGAATAAAAGGCATCTTATGTATATGCATCGCAAGATCAGAATTGAACTCCATAAATTCAGAAATTTCCATTCCGAGAGGGTTCTTTTTCAATATAAGCTTTCAACTCCCACCAAAAAACCACAAAGTCATTGTTATTTGATCAGCATCTATACCATTAATGTATTACAACTCAATTCTGCGCGATCCGTTACGAGGACAAAACGATCGCACAAGTGATATTTTCTCTACATTGAACCTTCCGTAAATCATGAGACGTCCCCCTTGAGACGGCCATCTTCCCTAGTTATTTCTTCATTGTGGAGGTTAGCAAAACAATCGTTCTTCTGACAACCAAAACAAGAAGGGGCGGATTAGCCACTGAGCAGTCGAAGTGTCGCTGTGCAAGTGCAACAAATAAATTTGACAATATACTAATGGCAAAGGAGCATGAAAGGAGAAATGGTAATTACCAATTAGGCGGTTACAGACATACGTTATTATTTTGGATTTGTTTCTATGAACTCTTTAGTAGATCATGAAATGCCTCCTGAGGTATATCAACAGAACCGACACGCTTCATTCGTTTCTTCCCTTCCTTCTGCTTTTCTAACAGCTTCTTCTTTCGACTAACATCTCCACCATAACACTTGGCAAGAACATTTTTCCTCATAGCAGAAATCCTACAAAAACACACAGAGAAGTTTAGGTGAACGGTAAATGTTTCAAGATGTACAACATGACAAACAAAAATTTCAAGTACTTACGTCTCTCTTGCAATAATCTTCGAGCCAATTGCAGCTTGTACTGTTATCTCAAACATTTGCCTGCTCCGAATCAAGACTTTGAGTTGCTTAAGAATCGAACAAAAAATTATTCAGAAATTACCATTTAGTATAGTCTATTAGATAAACAGACCTGTCTATGTGTTTCTTCAGCTTCTCCACCAGTTCTCGACCAACACGTTGCGCCTTCAAGTTATGAACAATTGTTGCCATTGCATCAACCGGTTGTCCATTCAAAAGGATATCAAGTTTTACCATATCAGATTGTTGGTACCTATATTTTACATTCAACGAAAAATTTGCATCAGTACATATAAAACAAAATAAAAAAACAACAGTAGTCTCATCTATACACCTAATGAGTCATGAATTAAACAAAGGCAGGCAAGCATATGGCTTAAAATAAATTATAACAATATAATGCAAATTGCTCTGGTTTGTTCTTTGAGTTTAAATCATCAGGAGTAGGACTTGATCCTACCCAGCTTTTACGCTAGGAGGATCAACCAAATAGAGAAAGAGAGGCGTGGGCTGAAACTTACTCTGCATCCTCGTAATCAAATGATGCATATCCTGATGTAATACTCTTCAATTCATTGTAAAAGTCGACAACAATTTCCCTTAGAGGCAAGCGATATTTCATAAAGACTCGTAGACTGCATGCATCAAACTACACAGAATCAGCATCTCAATTAGAGATGAGTTCAGAACATCATTGCGAAAACACAAATCCACTTTAACAAAATATGAGTGGTGAAGTAAACGTGATGCTTGAAGGTGAAACCCCTCCAAAACAATAGGGCCAATTTGGCCCAATGATTATTGAAGAATTACCTGTCTATGAATGAATACTCCAACTGCTCCCCTCTCCGCTCAGAGCAAAGGGTGATGACAGGCCCCACATACCTTCAATTGGAGAACAAATTACTTATGGAGTCTGGATGAATAAATACCTCTCAGTGTTGAGAGGGGAAAAAACATGCTAAGGGTGCGTGAGAGCTTACTCACTAGGAATAATGATGGTAGCTAGAACTGTAGGTTCCCAACAAGCTGTTACTCGTTGCTTGGGGTTCGAGGGCAATGTGGCAGGATTCTGAACTTCTAGTTTGCTAGACCAGAACCAAACATTATTTGGTAAACCATATAAGAAGACAATCTTACAAGAATAACATTAAATACATACCTTCCATCAGAATACTCAAAAATATATGGAACAGTTGGAATGGTAGAAATAACATGAGCTCCATGCTCCTATTATCCATAAAAGAGACATGAATTCTTATTTTGTCAATCACTATAGGAAAATTGTGAAACAAGCAAATCACAAAGTAATGACGATTCCTTTTTTCCTGACAAAATTATTAGGATTAAAAAATTAATATATTTTCCATTCTGATGAACTAAGAAAAGTATCTTGTGGTTTTATTTTGTTTTTCCCACAAATAAAGGGAAAAAAATTTATATTGTTCTCGCACACAACTGATACCTCCATTAAGAAAAATTCTATAACATATTCCAGAAACTACAACCGTTACCTGTTCAAGACGCTGGTGAAAAACATCCATGTGGAGTAATCCTAAGAAACCACACCTGTAGATGGACACAGTAAGTATAACATGTCTACTTCATATGAAACTTATTGAATATAAAGCTGTGGTAGAAGCCAAATCCTTAATTTTGAAGTTAAAAAGAAAAGCTATTAGTAGTAAATACCATACCTAAAACCCATACCTAGTGCTGTGCTACTCTCCTTGACAACAGCCACACTGGCATCATTGCAGGTCAGTCTCTCAATTGCATGGTTGAGCGCTTCAAAATCAGATCCATCAGCAGGGTAAACACCAGAGAATACCATATGTTTTGCAGCCTTGAACCCTAAAAGTTGACCACCATCAGTGACAATAAAAGTGAGCTAGGTCTTGACATTCCTTCTGGAGCTACTATTTCTTCCGTTAAAGGAGATTCGGGAAATAAAACTACCTACTGGTGCAGCAAAAGAATGTGATGCATTTACCTGGAAGGGGCTCAACAATGGTTCGATTATGATATAGTGTGTCTCCAATTCGTGCCTCTTTGGTCGAGCGCATGCCAGTAACAACATACCCCACTTGTCCAGTATGAAGAACTCCTGTAGGAGTTAGCTCAGGATGCATGAACCCGACATCCAAAATTTCATAACCTTGGCCAGTTGCGACAGATAAAATTTTGTCCCCCTTGCGCAGCATGCCATCAACAACTGCAACATGGCATATAACTCCTTTATATTCATCGTAGTATGAATCCAGTAAAAGCATACGTAAAGGTGAACCACTCTCCCCAGGAGGCGGTGGAATGCGTTCTATGACTGCAGGAAGGACTTGCTCAAGACCCTGGCCTGTTTTGGCTGATGTTAAAAGAGCATCACTAGCGTCAAGATCAAACATTGATTTTAGTTGAGCTTTAACACGATCAGGATCAGCAGTTGGCTGGTCGATCTTGTTAATAACAGGTATTATTGCCAGGTTAGATTCATAGGCAAGATAGAAGTTTGCAACAGTTTGTGCTTGAACACCCTGTGCAGCATCAACAACCAAAAGGGCACCCTGGCAAGCGGCTAGAGATCTTGATACTTCATAGCTAAAATCCACATGACCAGGCGTGTCAATCAGATTCAACAAAAAGCTCTGTTCTTTTTGGTCTCTATTGTTGTCGTTCACACCGTTAAGACTCTGCTTGTAGTTGTAGAACATGGTAGCTGTCTGTGCTTTAACAGTAATTCCCCTTTCTCTCTCCACCTAATAAACCCCAAATCAAAATGACTGCCATATAAACTAGAAACAACGATATAAACAATTTTCCACAACAAAAATCAGCAAGCTGAGCTATAAACCAAAATTAACTGCAAATGCACCTTGTTCCTGAACTACGGAAATGACAAGAGCTTCAATGCAACCAAATAGATGAATGAACAAATAAAAACACTAACTTTATGCACAAAAATTGCAAGTAAACAAAACTAACATGCTCATAGAGGCAGAAAACGAATCCCATCTACCAAACTCTCTCTCTCTCTCCCCTGAACTATGAAAAGAGCTTCAAATGCAACCAAAAAGATGAACTTTATGCATAAAAATGGAAATTAAACCATACTATCCTCCCCATTGAGCCAAAAAAGCAATCCCATGTACCAAAAAACATTCCAAAGAAAACCCATCTCTCACTTTCTCTCTCCTCATTCTCTCTCTCTCTCTCTAAAGAGATCGGTATTCTACCTGCAATTTGTCGAGGTACTGGGGCTGGCCATGGCCTCTCTTGATAGTCCCGGTGAGCTCCAAAAGCCTGTCGGCGAGAGTAGACTTGCCGTGATCGACATGCGCGATTATCGAGAAGTTCCGAATCCTCTCCGTCGGATACTGGCTCAAATCTACGCCGTTCTCTTTGCTGTTTTGGCGAGAGTGGGAGCAGAATCCATGGTTCAGTCCGAAACGGCAGTAACCGAAGTCGTTTCGAAGTGGGTTGCTTCTGTAAATTCTGGAGAGCGAGTTGTTCTGCAGAAAAGACGAGTACTTGGAGGGTTTTAGGGTTTTGGAAGCTCTTCTGAGAAAACCCATTTGGGGGTTTAAGGAGCAGAGAGACGACGAGTGCTATCAGCTGCGGAGGTAAAATTCTGAAGTTTCCGTTGACGAGAAAATGAGAGCGCGAAACGACGACGTTGTGAGTTGGATTGAGTGGGTTGGGTCAGTTAGGTTGAATTGGGCTGATTGGGCACTATGTTTGAATGAGAAAGATAAATTTGAAATTTGAATAAAAGTTAGAATTTATAAATTGACATGCACCAATTTTCTTGTTTGGATTCATATACATAGAACTTTAGAATTTTAGCGTGGAAACAAAAACTTGGAATTTGAGACCTTCAATTCTCAAGTTTAAATTCCATGTAAATATGTGTCATTTCCTAATTTTTATGATTGAGAGTGTAAAAATAACAAATTTCGTATTTAATTCCATTATTCTTTTACACTATGTTTGGATGAAGAAATTTAAGATTACTAAGGAATTTTAAAATGATGGAAATTGAAATGAAGGGATTTTATTTTCTAGAATTTATGAATTTTGTTGTTTGGTTAACTTAAAAGAACAATGAAATTGAAAACGGAATTTGTTAATTTTAAACTCCCAATCATAGAAATTGGGAAATGACACCTATTTACATGGAATTTAAACTTGGAAATTGGAGGCCCCAAATTCAAAGTTTTGTTTCCACGCGGAAATTCTAAATTTCTATGTTATAAATCCAAACAAGGGATTAGGTTAACCAAACAAGAAAATTCACAAATTCTAAAAAATAAAATCCCGTCATTTTAAAATTTCTTAGTAATCTTAAATTTCTCAATCCAAACATAATGGTTACATGTAATTAGGTCAGTTAGTTAGAGCAATATGTTTGCTCTCTTGCTCTCAAGTTTGAATATAGGGATTGTGATTCATTTGGATCTTTGTGTCCAGATCCTGCAAGCCAAGAGATTTGGGCTACTCAATTTTAATTTTATGGTCCCTATTAGCCTGGCTTCTTTTGCATTATTGGGCATGAGTGGTTTAGTTGCTGAATTGTCAGTTTTTATTTTTTTATTTTTAAAATTTTAAATTTCATTAGCCTATCTCACTGGTTCACTTCATAAAAACTCAAAATATTGAACGATCTCGGATCTCTTTCTCTCTCTCTCTTTTAAACGGTCCAGATTTCTAGATCCACGAGCTCCAGACACAAAGATCCGGAGTGGATCTCATTCCTGAATATAGTTTTTCCGTACATAAGAATCGATTAGGTAATTGGGAATATTCGCAATTAAGCGGCTAATGCTTGTATTTCTAATGCATGCTCTGCATCTTTTGTTATTACAGAATTTCACTTAAGGGCAAAGATTCATATTACATAGTGTGGGAAACTGGTAGCTACTAAACACAGAAGGCAAAGAGCGAAGTTCCAGCGGTGTAATTCGGGTTAACGAATCCATTGAAGACCTTGTATCCATTTCCAAGGTAAATGCATCCGTCGCTCACCGAAATGCCGCCATATACAGTAGCTCCGGTATCATATGTCCACAAGATTTTCCCGGTCTTAGCATTCATCGCGTATATCGGTCCTAGTCGATGAGTAGACCCTCCAAAAACAACGCCATTAGCCACAGTGACAGCGGCTGGGGCAGTAGCATCATTAGCATTTGCCGTGGACCATAGGATATTGCCGCTGCGAGCCTCCATTGCCACCCATCCACCAGCAATTGTAGTGTTCTGGGATGGTTTGAGAGTGAAGTTCTTGTGCTGGCTGTTGGCTATGTTAGTGTAGACCCTCTTTTCGTCCGTGGCCGCACCCCACATTGCTCCTCCTCCTAGTCCTCCTGGTCCAGCTTCCTACATCACAGCATTTTGTTCAGCTAATGCTTTCTGTAAGTGCATTTAGAATAGCTAGTAGCGATTTCAGATAACCAAAATGTTTCTGACAACGTTTGACATAAGAAATTTAAAGTGATTATGAGTAAGCCAGCTAGGAAAGCAAATTAACAGAAGTGCTTTCAAGAGGAGCATTTGCAAACTGCAGCTAGCAAACTTACCGTAGACCATACTATGCTGCCAGTATCGCGATCCAAAGCCCACGCAAACCCGCTTTTCTGAACAGCAACAACAAGGTCCCTCCTAGCCCCATTGATATAAGTAGTTAACATCATTGGTGCTTCACCAAAATCTGCATCCGGACTAGGACCAGGTGGGCACCGTGGATCCAAATGTCTATGGCAGGCTCCAAACCATATATCATAGCCTCCTAGCTGCTTATACCATTTGATTTTCCCAGTGTCCAAATCAAGAGCTACCATGGATTCGGAGTGGTTTTCGGGCTCAATGCAGGCCTCTGGATGAGAAGGTACTGTCTGATTGTTTTCCTTCTCCTGGCATTCAATTATCCGCGGAGGAGCTGAGTACAGGTTCGATGTGGCAACGAAGACAAGGTTCCGAGGGACATCAATGGAAGGGCTGCTTCCCCATATTGCTGCTCCTGCATACTCATTAAAATTGCCGAAATTGTCAGGCAACATGAAGGTCTGCCACAGGATTTTGCCCGTTCGGACGTCTAATTTCGATACGCTCCCACGAAACGTACAGCATTGTTCGATGGTGAGTCCTTCTTCTAGTGACGATGTTCCAACATAGTAACCCCTACAAGAAATTGAAATGTGGTGCCATAAAATTACATTAATACAACTCTTTGCGATTTAAAGATTGATTAATTACAATGCAGATTACATTTTTTCTAGCAGAGTACATGTGATGAGAATTAAATTTACAAAAAATTAGGGACGGTGCTATCCACATACCATTTTTTACTTTCCACACGTTCTCTCAATTTTCGGTCGTCGGATCGAATAAAATGAAGAATATTAAATGACTAAAATTAACAAAAAGTGTGTGAGAAATAAAAAAAAAGTGTGGACAACACCACTGAAATTAATGTTTTCTTGATAGGATTAATGTTTTCGTTATCAATAAAATTACCCTCGTACCGTCGAGGTTTTCCAAAAAAAAAAAAAAAAAAAAAAAAGTCTTAACATATTTGTATTGTTGATTAACACATGCAGAAACTACAGGTGAATAAAAAAAGACTTGGATTATTAAAAATTGACATATTACTTATATCAAGTAGGCATAAAAAATTGTTATACTTCTATCCTAGCAGAAGAAAAATAGCCAGAAGCACATGGTGTTGCTTATCTTGTTCCTAACTTCTTGTTTCCAACACCATTGACTGACTCACAAGTTATTAATATTATAATGAGTATGAGGGAGACTTTGGAATAGGAGAGGAAATCCATGCGAGCTAGGTTTACGACTCGTATTCAGGATAAGGAAGTGCTTCTATTCATAAGTATTTTCTCGTTAGAGACGTTTTTGTTAGAAACACACACAGAGAAAAAAGAAGTAGAAGTTCAAGTTATTTTCCAATTTTAATGCGTTTATAGTTCATAAGCAGTTTACTAGAAGCGTTTTTGGTTATGTAAAAGTATTTTTAATCATTCTAAAAGTACTGACAAACGAGTAGAGAACTAATGAAAAAAAAAGTAAGGTAGATTAAGCTTGACTAACCCTTTGTAATAGGTTCCAGACATGGTGATGAAAGCTCTGGTGTGGTTGTCAAGCCTGGTAGACCAGACAAGCTTCCCGTTCGACCTTTTGACAGCAATAACAAAAGCAGGTCCATAGATTCCACAAATGAGCAGATCGCCGGCGACAGTTGGGGTCGATCTTGTTACTGTAGAGTTTACATTGAGTATGAAACCGGTGTTGTTAAAGCCAGTCAGCTTCTGCACATTCTTCTTCCAAACAAGGGATCCGTCGGAGGCCTTAACAGCGTAGAGGTATCCATTCCAGCTGGGGAAGTAGAGTGTGCCGTCGAAAATGGCTGGTGTTACAGTTATGTCACCACCTGCATAGAATTTCCACTTCAAACTGAGATTGGAAACTGTCACAGGGCTTATCTTCTTTTCCCTGTTGGCATATCTTCGGTTGTACAAGTCTCCGCCGTGATTTAGCCAATCTTGGGCATCCTTTTTTGTCTGTGCAGAACCCCACTGTAAACCAAAACCATCAAGTTGTGAAAACCACTTAGAGAGAGAGAGAGAGAGAGAGAGAGAGAGAGAGAGAGAGAGAGAGAGAGAGGAGCTTACAATGTTAAAACCTGCACTTGGTGTTACGACTAGACAAAACATACGCAGAGAAAGGAGAAAAGGACCGTTGGAGAGTTCTGCAGGCGCCATGGAAGTGAAAGCTTGAAGTGCTCTCACACAAAATGCAGAGAAGCTTTGCCTTTTTACTATTTATATGGTCAATCTTTGAATTCATGCCAATTGTAACATTTTATTAATCATTAGCCGTACAGATTACTGAATCAAATGGAAAAAAAATTATATTCATCACATGACCAATTTAGATGGTAAAATCTAAATGGATCTTGCCTGATTACCAACTCTTTGGCCAGATGGATGTCCATCCCATATCTGCAAGTGCATTGGCAAGTTCTACTTTGCTGTGTTCTCAAATGTGTGCCCATGAATTTTATAAAAATGATCAGCATTGGAGCCTCGCGGATTTGTGGATCCAGCAAATAAAACACCATTAGCCACATTCACTGGTCCAGGAGAAGTTGCATTGCTGGGATAGGCAGTTGACCATAGAATTTTGCCACCGCCAGGAGCCATTGCCACCCATCCACCACCAGTAAAACCACCGGTTGTTACGGTGTTGGTTGGCTTTAGAGTGAAGTTTTTTAAATTAGAGTTTGCAATGTTGGCGTAGACCCTACTCTTGTCAGTGGCTGCTCCCCCTGTTCCTCATCCGCGGACGCCACCAGGTCTGACTTCCTGCATATCATATCATGTAGCTCCTTATTGAGTTAATTTATCAAATATAAATTTGTTTGGAGCCGATTTTGCATGCACTCGGCGTATATACTATAAGTTGTGGGATGAAAGAACATTAAGGATAAGAATTGGTGTCTGGATAAAGGTTGAATCAATCACATAATCAATCTATTTAGAATCCTAGTTAAGTCAAAGAGGGGGCACCAGACTCGGCGGCGGTAGAGTTTCCATAATTCCGAGTATATTTAGAGAATATGCTGAGAAATTGGAATATTATCATAATTTTACAACTCAACAGACTTGACCATCACGAAATTCAAGTATGAGGTTTTGCAATGTGGAGTGAACCTTGAGCTCAACACACAAATCAACTCTATGAGAAACCCTTGCTTTACGCAAAACCTTCTCATACCCTGAGAAAAACACTAATTTATTCACTGACCTCCGTCATCACACATTCAGTTTGGTTGAACATCATTGAGTTGACAAATTGGCGCCATATTCAGTTCGGTTGAACATCACTAGAGTCGTAAAATCAGTCGGTGGCTTCAGAGTATTTTCAATTTGGTTAAACAACACCACTTCTATTTCAGTTGGTTATCTATCCAAGTCTAAGCCGGCCATGTAACATCCCACATCGCCCAGAGGAGTGATCCTTAAATATATATTCTCATCCCTACCTAGCACGAGGCCTTTTGGGAGCTCGCTGGCTTCGGGTTCCATCGGAACTCCGAAGTTAAGCGAGTAGCACGCAAGAGCACTCCCATGATGGGTGACCCACTGGGAAGTTCTCGTGTGAGTTCCCAGAAACAAAACCGTGAGGGCGTGGTCGGGCCCCAAAGCGGACAATATCGTGCTACGGTGGTGGAGCGAGCCTGGGATGTGGTAGACCCCGGGCCGGGATGTGACAATTGGTATCAGAGCCAATCCCTGGCCGGAAGTGAAGGAAAAATTTTGTCCTAGCTAAGAACATGTATGAACATTTGAATACATATGCTAACAATTAACTCTTTAAAGTAGGCATGCATCCAAAAACAATTCATGAAACCCATGACTTTCAAAGCCTAGTATATGGTGAACCAAAAGACTCTTTAAAGACATTAAAGAGAATTAAGAATTTAGAGATTCTTTACCCTTGAAGCTCATCCTTGATTACACAAGGGATTCACCCAAGTGGAGGGCCTTCAAGTCACCTCCTTGCTCCTTGGATCTTCCTTGTGATTTTCCTTGTGATTTTCTTCCTTGTGACTTTCAAAGCCTAGTATATGGTGAATGTCCGTTGTAGATCGAAATCCACCACGGACACACTGCCCGTTAGTATTAAGGATGTGGTAAAAAGGTTAGACTTTTACCACGGCCAAAGCGCGTTGTCAATTGAATAATAATCATGGACTTAGCCCGTAGTGAATTCGAATCTAACACCACACGCTAAAACCGTTGTGGACCATTAATTAACCACGGCTAATGCCCATTATAAAAAAATTTCTAAAAATTAAAAAAAAAATTAATTAAAAACAATATATAAAAACCCACAAAATTGCAAATTTACTATAATACAATAAAATTTTAAATTATTACATGTTTAAAAAGAATTACAAGTATTACACTAAACTACAACAAAATCACCCATAAAACCAATGTGATGTCCTAAGAAATATGAAACTATCTATCAATTATGAAATACACCTCCATTTACAAGGAAATTGTCACATAGAAGACTTTAGTTTTCCTTGAATACCTCCAATCAAATTCCTTTCGAATTTGCAGTTGCCCACCCATGTACACACTTCAAATTTGTAGTTTCCTGTTGATGTAATAGCTGACATTGGAGTTATGGACCCTCATGAATTAGAACCACCAACCACCTTTGAGATAAAACAAGAAAAAATATATATCTTAGAAAGGAAACTCATGTCTCAACTCAAGGACATGATATACAAAAAAATTTCATCCATAAAGTCAATTCCCGAAAGGCAAGCAGTCCATCATCTAAGTGAAAAAAAAAATGTCTTACCGATTATCCCAAGGATATGCTACTGAGACAGGTAGTGGATCAACAGGTATCAAATGCTGAACCCTGTGGATAAACTCAACCCCAGTCCAAACTTCTGATTCCTTCTAATAAAGATATTAACAGAAATAGGCATTCATTATGTAACAACCTTATGAAACCCTCTAAATAATACCTTCTAATCAAAGTCCCTATCATGGGCAGGAAAGAAGCTTAGTTATTGTTGGCTACAATCAAGCTCTTCACATTTTGTTGATCATTCATCCATTCTTATCTTTACATTTATCAAGATTTCACCCCAAAATGGATCAAGGGCAGTTTTTCTGAACATACATCAGTAGCCAATGTATTGCAAAGCCAGTCCTATTTATTTTCTAAAAGCTCTAATCCCTTTCGCTTTGGATGCCCTTTTTTCAATTCCAATTCTTATTAGCAAACGTCTACTTAGTTTATGTAACCATGAATCTCCCAAGTTTACACAATTTTGCTTTCCTTTTAATCTCTAAAATTTTAACAAATTCAAAACTTTTGGATCATCAAATTCTCAATCATTCAATAGCATATCAAAATTCAGAAAGCAAAATAACGAAAGGTTAAATATCTATTACACGATTTTGATCCAAACACAATCCAAGATCCAAACTTGAAACAAAATTGAAACCCTAACAATATCAACCCTGAGATAATTTACAAGGCATAGCGAAAACAAAGTATTTGTAGCATTGAATTACCAATTAAGCTCCAAATCCGAACCCGATCTGAACCAGGACCCAGACCTCAAGTTCCGCCACTAGATCGGTGGAGGTACAGCTTGCCGAACACATGAAGAGCCGTGATGAAGCCAATGAAGCAGAGGCTCATGACGACAACAGTTGGGGCACTAGCAGGGAGATATAGAGCAATTCTAGCAGATTGACGAAGATCGTTAAGTAAAAACTCAAAGGGCTGAGAAGCTCACCATTATTGCAGTTTTCTCAGGAAAAAAAATGAAAATCAGAAGTTAGAAAGAGAGAGAGAAAAAGGAATCTTCCCAGAACAAGTACGAAAGGGAAGAAAGAACAAGGGGTAAACGAGAAGGAAAGGGTGAATAGGAAAATCTGTAGATTGCTAAGAACCGGTGGGGAGTTTCCAAGTCGGCAATGGTAGGTGGGAGACTGCCCAGAGAATAAAGAGGAAGCCATAAGAAATAGGAATTGAGAAGGATTTCGCTTAAATTTTGAGAAGGGCGGGAATATTAGTAAGTTTCATAGATTTCAAATTTTGGGAAATTTGTAATCACGCTTTCTGATTTTTTTTTAATAATGTGTGTAATTCTACCACACTTAATGATCGTGGTAGATAAAAAGAATCCAGAGTAGTTACGAACTATATATCACGTTGAAGGCCCGTGGTGGTTTAATATTTTTACAACGTGTTGATTAAGTTCGTGATATTAGATTATTTTATCATAACGGGTCAGTATTTGTTCGTTGTAAAATGTTATTATCCACGACGTGCTCACTAAGCCCGTGCTAAATATTCACTTTTTATCACGCGCACATAAAGTCCATGGTAGAATTGTCGTGGTAGATGAGCTGTTGTGTTCTAGTGCACATTCACTGGTCCAGGAGAAGTTGCATTGCTGGGATAGGCAGTTGACCATAGAATTTTGCCACCGCCAGGAGCCATTGCCACCCATCCACCACCAGTAAAACCACCGGTTGTTACGGTGTTGGTTGGCTTTAGAGTGAAGTTTTTTAAATTAGAGTTTGCAATGTTGGCGTAGACCCTACTCTTGTCAGTGGCTGCTCCCCCTGTTCCTCATCCGCGGACGCCACCAGGTCTGACTTCCTGCATATCATATCATGTAGCTCCTTATTGAGTTAATTTATCAAATATAAATTTGTTTGGAGCCGATTTTGCATGCACTCGGCGTATATACTATAAGTTGTGGGATGAAAGAACATTAAGGATAAGAATTGGTGTCTGGATAAAGGTTGAATCAATCACATAATCAATCTATTTAGAATCCTAGTTAAGTCAAAGAGGGGGCACCAGACTCGGCGGCGGTAGAGTTTCCATAATTCCGAGTATATTTAGAGAATATGCTGAGAAATTGGAATATTATCATAATTTTACAACTCAACAGACTTGACCATCACGAAATTCAAGTATGAGGTTTTGCAATGTGGAGTGAACCTTGAGCTCAACACACAAATCAACTCTATGAGAAACCCTTGCTTTACGCAAAACCTTCTCATACCCTGAGAAAAACACTAATTTATTCACTGACCTCCGTCATCACACATTCAGTTCGGTTGAACATCATTGAGTTGACAAATTGGCGCCATATTCAGTTCGGTTGAACATCACTGGAGTCGTAAAATCAGTCGGTGGCTTCAGAGTATTTTCAATTTGGTTAAACAACACCACTTCTATTTCAATTGGTTATCTATCCAAGTCTAAGCCGGCCATGTAACATCCCATATCGCCCAGAGGAGTGATCCTTAAATGTATATTCCCATCCCTACCTAGCACGAGGCCTTTTGTGAGCTCACTGGCTTCGGGTTCCATCGGAACTCCGAAGTTAAGCGAGTAGCGCGCGAGAGCACTCCCATGATGGGTGACCCACTGGGAAGTTCTCGTGTGAGTTCCCAGAAACAAAACCGTGAGGGCATGGTCGGGGCCCAAAGCGGACAATATCGTGTTACGGTGGTGGAGCGAGCCTGGGATGTGGTAGACCCCGGGCCGGGATGTGACAATTGGTATCAGAGCCAATCCCTGGCCGGAAGTGTGCCGACGAGGACGTCGGGCCCCTAAGGGGGGTGGATTGTAACATCCCACATCGCCCAGAGGAGTGATCCTTAAATGTATATTCTCATCCCTATCTAGCACGAGGCCTTTTGGGAGCTCACTGGCTTCGGGTTCCATCGGAACTCCGAAGTTAAGCGAGTAGCGCGCGAGAGCACTCCCATGATGGGTGACCCACTGGGAAGTTCTCGTGTGAGTTCCCAGAAACAAAACCGTGAGGGCGTGGTCGGGGCCCAAATCGGACAATATCGTGCTACGGTGGTGGAGCGGGCCTGGGATGTGGTGGACCCCGGGCCGGGATGTGACAGGCCAAGAGTCTACGATTCTCTCGCTAAAAAAGGTCACTTCATGAGCTTTTTTGGTGAAGTGAGGTGTTCTATGAATGATTACTCACAAATACATTTTAGAGTTTGGCATTCAGACGACCAAATTACTTTGACCATAAAAATGCTTATTTATTTTGAGTATCTTTGTCCTACAACCTAAGACCATCTCCAACCCTTGAGTTAAAACCTAAATTTTTTTTAACCGAGAAAATTTAGGTTTTAGCCCATAAACAGTTCTTCTGCTTCAACCCTCTTGAGTTAAATTTTTTGCCCGATATTATTAAAGAATGAATTTAGGCTAATTTTTTTTCTAAAGTAACCATTTTTATATAAAAAAAAATTATGTAGAATATTTTAATTTAATTTTATGAACATTTTTACCTAAAAATATTTAGATTCCGATAAATATTTAAAAATCACTAAACCGACCATATGAAACTCATTAAACACATTGAAAGAATATGAAACAATGATACAAATGATTTTAGAAGATGGTAGAAAGAAAAATTGGAAGAATTGTAGGAGAATAATAAATTTTGTGTGGAGGTTTGAACAAATGCATAGATATTTATAGAGTTTTTTGGTGAAATTTTGAGTTAAATATTTTTTTTATAATTATTTTAGCTGTTGGATTTAATTTGGATCCTTAGTTTGTTTTTTATTTTTATTTTTTATCGTTTTATATCTAAGCCATGAGATTCAAAGAATTTATAAATATAAAACTAAAAAAAAATTAAAGTTGAACTTGGACCATTGGATTAACCAAAGAGCTTTTGGGCTCATATCTTTTGCCAACAAGTCCTTTGTGTTTTGGAGACATGCCCACATGCATGGGACCCATCATGTCTACTTTTGAAAATAAGGGGAGTGAGATTCAAACATGTGCGTGAAAAAGCTGTGGGTGGTCAGTGTTGGGCGCTTTCAGTCGAGCTAGTGGGTTTAAAACTCAAAAGATGGCCGGTATTTGGTCCAAATTTTGAGTTTTAACCCAAATCAAATTTTTGGTCAAGGGTTGGAGTGAAATTGGGTGGATTTAGAAGTCAAATTTGAGACTTATTCCAAGAGTTGAAGATGATCTAAGTGATGAAAAAATGAAGTTTATTAAAATTATAATAAGCGGGCAATGTGGGAGATGGAGTTAAAATTTGTCTCAACTTCAACATATAAATTAGTATCGTTAGATTATCAAAGCCGACCACAATGATATGTATGAGCTCATATAAAATTCTAAAAGGAACACAGATCCTCTCCGGATCTGTGCAACCAGAGCCCGGGGATAAATGGATCCGGACCATTGAAATTTGATTCAACGGTTATAATTATTATAACTTTTAGAACGGTTCCATGTTTGTAACATTTAGATCAAACTTCAATGGTCCAGATCCATTAATTACTGTGCACTTGTGTTTTGAGATTAAAAAAAAAAAATAGTTTTCTGAAGCTGGCTTCTGCTGCTTGAGTTTTTTGACTTTTTTCACCCACAATTGTGAAAAAAGCTGATCTAAGAAGTTTTCCAAACACTAAAAAGCAGCAGCTTTTTTTCATAGCCGTTTTTTTCTCAAAATTTCAGCACTACCAAACTGGTACATGGTCAAATAGTCTTGTGCAATTTTTCATGAATGAATATGCAATTTAAGACGTTTACCAAACCTTGTGCAATTTCTCATGAATGAATATGCAAAAACAAACATGAAAATCAACATGCTTTCTTCTCTTGCTCTCGTCGTCTGCGTACTCTGTTTTTTGGCGTTGATTCCGCAGGCTACCCCCGCCCCATTTCTCTTCCCAGAAGCTCAGTCTACCATCCTCCCCGACCCTTCCACCTTCTTCGCCCCGAACCTCCTCTCATCCCCGCTCCCCACCAACTCCTTCTTCCAAAACTTTGTCCTCAATAATGGCGACCAACCTGAATACATCCACCCCTACACCATCAGATCAGCCAACTCTTCCCTATCTCTCGCTTACCCGTCTTTCTCCTACAACTCTACTGCCGTATCCACAACCCCGTTCGAAGCTGACCTCACCATCTTCGCGTCCAATTCAAACAACAACGGCCACCATGTAGTCTCCGACTTCAATGATTTGAGTGTGACATTGGACTTTCCCTCCTCCAACCTCCGCTTCTACCTGGTTCGGGGAACCCCCTTTCTCACCTGCTTTGTTTATCGCCCCACGTCGGTTTCTTTATCGACCAATCATAAGATTGTCTCGGCATCCTCAGCGAGTGGCTCAAACACCAAGTTCATCGTCAAGCTCGACAATTATCAGACATGGCTAGTATACACATCCTCCCCAACTGAATTAATTGACAGCGACTCATCCACGTTATCTCTTAAAAAAATTTCTGGGATTATTCGTGTTGCTGTAGTGCCGGATCCTGGTCCTAAATCTGAGAAAGTTCTCGACCACTTCAGTTCTTGTTACCCGATTTCTGGGGCAGCTGTGCTCGAAAACTCAAATACTTTGTCGTATAAATTTGAAAAGAAAGGTGGAGATTTGCTTGTACTAGCTCATCCTCTCCATCTCAAGCTTCTGTCCAATGCTACAGTTTTGCAAAATTTTAAGTACAAAAGCATCGACGGTGATTTGGTTGGCGTTGTTGGTGATTCGTGGCTGTTAGCACCGAAGCCTATTCCAGTCACTTGGAATTCCGTTGGAGGTGTAAAAAAGGATGCGATTTCTGAGATCAAATCTGCTATTCGTCGAGATGTTGACGCCCTTAGTTCAACAGAATCAAGTACCAAATCTTCATACTTTTACGGAAAATTAGTTGCTAGAGCGGCGAGGCTGGCTCTGATCGCCGAGGAGGTAGCTTGTTCTGATGTGATCCCTGCGATTAGGACATACTTGAGCGATAAAATTGAGCCGTGGTTGGACGGTGCTTTTAGCGGCAACGGATTTTTGTACGATAAAACATGGGGTGGAATTATTACCAAATCCTCCAGAACTGATCCAACTGCTGATTTTGGGTTTGGTATTTATAACGATCACCATTTTCATCTGGGGTACTTTATATATGGAATTTCCGTGTTAGCAAAGATTGATCCTATATGGGGAGAGAAGTACAAGCCTCAAGCTTACTCGCTCGTGGAGGATTTTCTGAACAAGGGCAAGCAATCGAATCCAAATTACACTCGTCTGAGATGCTTTGATCTTTATAAAATGCACTCGTGGGCGGGAGGGTTGACAGAATTCCCAGACGGGAGGAATCAAGAGAGCACGAGTGAGGCAGTTAATGCCTACTATGCAGCTGCTCTAATGGGGAAAGTCTATAGAGATGCGCAACTTGAGGCCACCGGTTCGCTGCTTACTGCATTAGAAATTCAGGCAGCTCAAATGTGGTGGCATGTGAGAGAGGGAGGAAAGAATCAAATTTACAAGAAAGGTTTCGCGAAGAAAAATCGGGTTGTGGGAATTTTATGGGCCATCAAGAGAGACAGCAAGCTTTGGTTTGCGACTGCAAAGGCAAAAGAAGCCAGACTTGGAATCCAAATGCTGCCTATTTTGCCAGTTACTGAGGTACTGTTCTCTGATGAGGGGTTTGCTAGTGAGCTAGTGAACTGGGCATTACCGGCGTTCAGGAGGAAGGGAGTCACGGACAGATGGAAAGGATTTGGGTATGCATTACTAGGGATGTACGACAAAGAACGCGCTTTGGAGAAGATTAGAAGCTTGAAAGATTTCGACGATGGAAACTCCCTTAGTAATCTGTTATGGTGGATTCACAGTAGATCAACTTCTGTGGGTTAATTTTTTCTTGCATGTGCATGTGGTCAAATATCTTAACGGACAGAGTGTTAGGTTTCTATTCATACGTCTCGGATTCGAAACTCATACTTATCTGAATTATTGTAATAGTTTCGAACTCTTCTTTCTCCCTTTAATATTAATAAAATTGTTTTAATAAAACTCTTCTTGTATGAAAGTTCCTCTTCTTTATTTATTTATTTTTTTTTTCTAAAATTGATTGGTTTTGGTGATATTTTATTTATCTAGTTATGCATTATCGTTTGGTAGGTACCACAATTGGATTGCTACCTTTCGCAAAGCAACACAAACGGCTACATGAAAAAGGAAGGAATATCCGTATGGGAATCAACTGGTTGTCAGTTTCTTTTGGTAGCCTGCCTCTCACTCAGTTTTGAACTTTTAATATGTGCCATTCTTTTCTCTTATCAGCCCATGCTTGCAATTAGAGGGCCCAATAGTCAACATCTCCGGCTGCTTTGCTTCTTGGATGGCAATTGGCAAATACTTGTGTTCTGCCCTTCTTTTGATTTCCCTCGTCACGGTATCAGGCCACGTAACGAGTAAGATAAAAAGAATAAATGTATCGTTGTTACATGTAAGAATCTCTCAGCGTGAATGTCCCAACGATGATTTTTCTCAACTTGCTTGGTGGGTTCATGTCACATCTGGTTAGAGTACTTTCCAAATCTAAAAGCTTTAGCACCTAATGTTTTACTAATGAGGATGATGCTTATTTTATTGCATCGTACTCATGATTTGCAGACAAAAACCAAAAAATTTAGGGTGTCACGGCTGTCTTTATATGACATAAACAGTCAAGACTTGAGGATCACAGGTAATGGGAAGTCATCCTTATTCGATATTATCTTGCACATCATTGCTTAAACCCGAGCGATTAATGAATAAATTGCGTTATTAAACTCTTAATCTGTCTTATTATGAAGAATCTTCTCACATTGTTTGTAGGGTTACCAAGTCAACACAACCGGCTATACAACCATAAGAGCTTAACCATAATGTAATACTGTCGTCTTTTCTCTGAATTGTTTTGTGTTCATAACCCATATGTTACACTTCTACTCTTCCTCTGATCTTATCTGATACAAACATTTTATTCAACAAAATCTCCAACACATATGTTCTACTTGTTTCATCGTTCTAGGCGCTAATGCGATTGCGAATGTTTCTGGTTCCGTGTGTATGAGCTCAAGAAGGGTGATCTTTCAGTAAAGGTCACCAAACATTGTGATTACTCATCCTCCATGGATGCAAACCTAACTTCCACTTAGAAGTGGGATTACATATCCTCTCTTGATGCAAACCCAACTTCCATTTAGGCAAGAGAAAGAAGGAACACTCAAAATATTACAACTAATACTAGAAAATACTCAAAATATGACCTAGGGTGTTCATGGATATCCTGCTAAGGCTCCAAAAATTATTGAGGTGTTGTGGCGCCCGTCTTCTCAATCTTGGATCAAAGTAAATACTGATAGTGCTGCAAGAGGTTCCTCTGGTGTGGCTGCATTTGGTGGTATCTTTCGTGTTTTTACAAGTCATTTTCTTGGTTGTTTTGCCGGTTTAATAGGTTTGACCTCTTCTTTAAATGCCGAACCATGCGATGTTATTCATTGTATATCTTTAGCTTGGGACCAAAGTTGGCATTCATTATGGATTGAATGTGACTCCTCATTGGTTGTTCACCTTCTTTCTTCATCTTCGCCTTCGTGGAGACTTTTGGTTAGTTGGCATAACTGCCGAGTTTTATTATCCTCCATGCAGGTTCAGATTTCTCATATTTTTAGGTAGGGTAATCAAGTTGCTGATTGTTTGGTCAATTATGGTGTTGATCACCCCGGTGTTCATTGGTGGAATTCATGCCCTCCTTGTGTTGCAACTACTTATTCTCATAACCTTTCTAAGCTTCTTTGTTACAGGTTTTGCTAAAGAGGTTTTGACTTGTTTTCATAATTTCTTTAATGATTAGGGTTTGGCCTTATGTCCTTGACATATTGTATTTTTCTTGTTTATCAATAAATTCTTCTCAAAGTCACTTCCTATGATAACAATGCTAGAATGAGGTGGATTTTGCGGCCAAATTTAATTAATATATATATTATGATTAATGAAATAAAATGAAATAAATGAAAGAAAAAAAACACTGCCTACACTATTTGAAGATATTGTTGCTTCTTCTTATTTGATTTGATGTGATTAAACCTTATGGGGAGGGGGTATTTATACAAGAGGAAAATCTACTAAACACAAGACATAGTGACTGAAGGAAATTTTGTGAAAAACATGTTCATTTGAATAACATCATATAGCATGCAATTAACAATTAAAGGCGGAATCATGCTTTCATGCATTCAAAAACAAAACATCAACCATGAAATTCAAAGCCTAGTAGATTGGTGAACCTTGACTCAACTTAAAAACAACAATTTGTTAGTTGAGAAATATTTACCTTTGTAGATTCCTCTTTGCATATGCAAAGGATAATCACCCAAGAGATAGGGCCTTCATTCCTTGCTTCTTAGCTCCATGGATTTGGTTGAATGAAATAGATTCTCCAAGTTCCCAAAATAGAGAACCTCTAAAGATTCTACACCAAGGTTGGATTGGAGAGGAAATGAGTGACCTTGAGGAAGTAGAATTGCTAGACAATATCCCCCAAGGTGGTTGGCCTCTTAGAGAGAAATGGAAGCTTTGTGTTCTCACCAATTTTCTCTAAAATCAACAACTTATGAATTTTAGGTTATAAAGTTCTTTATATAGTCACTTCTTTAAATGACCTAAAGAACCAAAAACCCTAATTCAACACTAAATGGATATGGGCTTTTGGGCCTTTGTGAATCTTTATTCATTAAGTTGTCATACAACTTAAGTCAATGGGCTTTGACGTTCGAAGCCCATTGGGTCTTAAGGTCCAAAACTATCCCGATGTCTTTAACGAACTTATTCGTTTGATTAATTAACATATTAATTAATCCTTGCCATAAATAATTAAACCATTTAATTCATCTCCTTTGTTTCTTCAATCTCCACCTTATTTGGTGTACGATACATTAGGTTCCTTTTAGCGAGGCGGTGAGCGATTAAAACCATTTTACATCGATTGTGAATTGAAACTTACTTTCAATTCTCCCTTTAGTGATTACACACGTTTAGGGCTTCCACAAACCATGAGTGACCCCTAGCAGCATATCATGGCTACCCAAGCTAATCAGAAGAGGTAGAGAACCTATTCAGTTTAGGATTACAAATGCAATACGGTCTTTCTCTAATCTAATACTCTTGACCACATTGTTTGGTTTGATAGTTTATTTATTCATGTCTACTATCCAATGTGATTCATTTGCATTTTATGATTACCTTGAATGTGATTTGGAACGCATTCCCCAATCTCATTCATACTCTGGCCAGAGATTTTAATCATATCATAGAGTATTCTCCCTCAAGCCAATTGAAGGTTAGAGATCCCTTGTTGCGCATTCACTTGTCTCCATGACTAAGTGGCTTAACCCCAATGATGTCGTGGACACCCCGATGGGGTGACTTTGGCATAATCAAAGATCAAGGACTTAACCACAAGACAACAATTGTGATGCCTCAGGTCAAAGGACTAATTTGCATTATCCCAAACATGAGTTCTCATGTGACATGAGTATGAGAACTCCTTGTTGATCGTGTTCAGTGAACTCATTCTCTATTGAGCACCTACGTACTTGTCTTGATGTCACACACACCAATGACTCGAGACTAGTCACTCTCCCTGAGAGAAGACATAGCACGTACTGATCTTATCGGACTGTCAATGCCCAATTGGCAATCCTATGATCAGGAACGTTTAGGATGTGTCTACGAAAGAATGGTCTCATTAATCTAACTACATTAGATTGCATTCTTCCAATCACATATTCCTTGGACTTTATCGTTTAAGCATATAACATTTATATGAGACGCCTCAAACAATAATGTTTGCCTTTTATATGTAAACTAGATTAGTTTAACATGTGAAATATCCGTAAAGTATCATCATATGAATGGCTTTAGGGCACATTTCCAACAATCTCCCACTTGCACTAGAGCCAATCAGCTTGGTCATCTGTTATGATTCCTCTTCTGTAGTCATTTCCTAAATGGCTGAATAGTAGGCCTAGGAAATGGATATCTATATGTTATCCATAGAAGCAACCTTGAGAATATCGACGTCACCATTATACATGATTCCCAATCATGTGGTTCAGTCTCTCATATGAGTTCGAATCTTGATGAGACCTTGATTCCCAGGCTTGAGCTATCGCCCCATTAGTGTCGTAGTGTCAGTACACTAGATACACTTTCTGGTTGGAACCGAATAGAGAGTTCATAAATGAACTTTCCCATCCAAACAACATTGTTGTAAACTTCTATATGGCAATATATTTTGCATTCATAATGGAACACACTAAAGTCATTACTTTAATGTTTCCATCCAAATATCTCTTTAGTCATAATAAAGAGATATCTGTTTATCTCTTCATTCATAATGAAGAAACATCCAATGATGGATTAGATTCATAATCTAATACATTTACGCTTCCATTACGTTACTCTAATTTTTCCTCATTCTTCGAGGAACCTATCCTTTAGTATTTCTTAAATACTTAATGATTCACTTGACAGTTGCCATGGTTCTGATCCTGGGCTTGCACTGATATCGCCTTGTACCGATCTAGGTACAATTCATATCAACGTTTTCATACAATATGAAATACGTAAATCACCTTTTTGCCTATGCATAAAGGATTCTATTTATGCATTATTTCTTTGGGAGTCAAAGGGTACGTTCCCTTTGAGAAGAGCTACCTCCTAGTCTCACTAGAGTTGTTCTTCTGATTGAAGTTTATCATCATATGAGAAACTTCCTAGCATCCTTTTGTCTATTATTAGGGCATGATATAATCCAATTATATCCTAAAATCTATCATTATAGATTTCCATCCCATGTATATAGACTATGTCTCCCATATACATTCTATCGTTATAGAAAGTTTAAAGTCATAACTTTAATAATGAAGTATTCTTTTCATTTCCAAAATTAATATATCATACATATATTTAAATTTAGGAATATGATTAACTCCCACTAATCTTTTGTAAACCTAGTAAACAAAAGATTCATTTACATCTTTATGAGAAATCAAACAATTTGATCTTTCCCTCATAAGACGTTTATGGCTCCCACTAGCTTGCTTAGATCCATGATGGTTGGATCTCTACAACTTACATGTCTTGTGATTCATAGTTTTAGACATAAATTATCAAGACTATCTTAATAATGGTTTCGGAAACCTATATCATGTCCAAACATTGAATCACCATTTAGTTGTAGCTAGCAATCTTCGAATTAATTGAAACTAAGACTACGTCAAAGATGGTTCCTTCAAAGTCAACCATTCTCTTTGATTGTAGTCACCTTAAGCTACCAATTAGCTATGAAGGTTTCATTATTTCGGGTCAAATGGTACTTTACCATTTCCTTGAGTATATGTTGTATATACACTCAATGTAGTCATAAAGTTCAAACCATTCAACTGAGACGGTTTAAAATTCTTTTTGACTACCTTGGAGCTTGTGGTATAGGAACTAGGTTGTTATATTTGTTGATTATCATCTTGTCTCTCAAAGAACCCATTCTTTTGAGTTCTATTCCTAGTTCATTTGCTCTAAGGCAAATCTCATTGTAGGATTACAATGAACTACTCAACAAACAACATTTGTTGGTTGGTTTATAGAAGTGATATCCAAAGGTTAATTTAAGGATATCCACAAGATAATTTTTAAACAAATATTGCTCATTAGCACACAACCCCAAATCTTAACATGATTAAGATTTGTCTTTCTTTCCAACTACATCCTATGGAGTTATGAAAATTTGGAAGATCTCCTAATTGACAATCATATTGTTTTAGAAGTATATATCCTATATATATGGGTAATTGATAATATTCAACGAACTAAATCTTATTCAAGTTCGTTCTTCTCCTAATGGAGAAAATCATTATCTTATGATGCTAATTTCCTTGATATCTTTCAAGGAAACTCATCTAAAGTGTTACCTTTCCTTGGATCAAATCTAAGGAGGTAAGTACTTTAGACGTCTTACTCATCAACTTACATTTCTTGAATTCTTTGAAACCTTTTGCAAAGTATTCGGACTTGTGTTTATTCATAATAAACTATAGTCCAACCGAGAGTGATCTTCGGTGAATGTCATACAACATGAGTAGTATTATGTTGTGGACAATTGCCACTATCTTGCAACCTTTTGGGTTTTAAGCATCATTATATTCTAAACAGTTAACGCTACCATATCATCTCTACTATAGAGACAATCAATTAGATTACTATAATCCAATCAGTGATTAATAAAGAACAATGTTTTGTCAAACAAAACATTCATCCATCTCTACTATAGTGATGGAATTGAGTTCCTTAAAATTGGAATGTAAAGACAATCTTTGGTTTTTCCAATTTCTTTGGTAGTTCATATGAGGAAGTTAGTACCATCTGCTTTCGCAGAGATCTATATTTCATTCACGTTCCGAATGTGAAGTACTTTCTCTTCTCTCATTAATCTTCTACTTCTTATTAGTCACACTTTTACAACGATTGTAAAACATAGTTACTAATACGGAATCAAGCATTCAAGTAGAAGAACCAACTGTTTTGAACTATTCAAGAACAATTTACAACACCTTCGAAAGGTGTGTTCTTGACATTTGCAAGACATTTCTTGCAAATACCCCTTCCAATGTCCATCCTTTCATAAAGAAAGTTTGTTCCCTTGGAGTTAATTTTATCTTCTTCATTTGACTTCTCCTTTGACTACAATAGTCATGGTCCCTAAACTCCCACTATCTCTCTTGAAACCTTTTTCAATTGTGTTATACACATCAAACATTTTGGAGAGTGTGTGGTTATTGTTCACTACATAGTTTACAATAAACTTAGTGAACCATTAGGATAGGGACATAAAGGTGAAGTCCTAGCTTAGTTTCCGTCTCGTTAAGTGGTTTATCACTTCAACACTCAATGATTCAAAATCATCATAAGTCCATGTTGATGGACTATTTTTGTCAACCAACCATTATGTTCTAAACATAATTACAAACTTTCAAGAGTTGTTCAAGGCAACTCTTATTTGTTCATAAGTTCCTTTGTTCATATAACGAAGGAATAAGCATTGGTTGTTTGTGTTGTCCTCTTCATGATAGACATTTATAACATGTTCTTCCAATGATACATTATCAATAGGAAGATTGTGAGGATGAGACTTCTTAGGTACATGCACAATCCATTTAAGACAATCTTTGGGATTGTGTTACCAAGTCCGGAAACTAAAACATTCGGATTTTCTTTGTCAAGTTTTGGATAGCGTTTGCAAATATATTGGTAAACAAATACATAACGAATATAAATTGATTGATTTTAAGCCATTTGATTCGGGTCTTTAAATCAAATAGCACCACCCACTATTTTTGGCAAATTCCATATCCCTCATTGGAATTCGAGAGTTTTTGAGGAAACTCTTAGTAGGTTATAGGAGACTCACTATTACCAAGCCCACCTCACAATGATATGATATTGGCTAGCATTAATAATAATGAGAGAGTACACTTACTCATTTGCAACTAATGCAAGTACCCATCAATTTGGCCTCTAGAGAATGTTGCCTCACAATGATATGATATTGGCTCCATTGCACTTAGTTAAGTCATTCCCACCATGCTTAGTTCATGAAGGGGTTCAAGAATAGCCTCACAATGATATGATATTGGCCATCCTCGTTGCCTACACTAACCTCATCAAGTATGTATATAGACTCCTCCTGAGTATAAGCATGCACTTTGTACTCCCCCATGATAGGGTGAAGCCGGTGTACAAGTCATAAACGATTGGAGCTACCACGGTGGAAGGCCACGGAAGAGTGTTCTAAGCACTTTCACGCTTTTCAACTTAATAATGGTTTGGTTGAGGGTTTTAGGTCTCATCACATAAACATATTCATTTTAATCTTTATTAAAACAATTTTGGTCCTATTACAACTATTGGTCCATTTGATTCAATTTAGTTGTATATAATACTCCCACTATATTTATAAAACGGTTTTTTAAAGCAAGAGTATATGATACTACTAACGTAAGGTTTGTATTCATTTGATGGACTATATAGTTGCCTTAGGGCCTTAGGATGACTATGAACCTTTGTTTAGATTCAACACGAGCCTAGTGTTGAATCTCGGACTAGGGATGGAGATTGATTTTAGTTACGCGTTTAATCACATTAAGGCGTGTTGTTCCTAGGGGCGTTGGACCCTCTACTTCATTTTCATGCATATCAAATAAAGCAAGAAAGAAGTACTTCAAAGTAAAGGTGAGCTTATGCTCATTACAACATTTGCATAATTCAAATTACTTTAAAGTAAAGAAGAGCTTATGCTCTTTTACAACATTTGATCAAATCAAATTACAACCAAAATTAATCTACACATTCCCATGGTTCAAACAAATTTGAAACGGCCTATCACATAGCTCAATTATCGTAGGCTTAGGTTCATAATCACCCTTTAATTAATCAACACTTTAATTAATTAAATTGAATGCAACATTTTCATTTGGTTTTTGTATCCATAAAATTGATTTAAATGGAGCTAAATGAAATGAAAATCCAATTCTCATTTAAAGAGACAAAACAATTTGTGTTCCCTACTTAATTTGGGCCATCATGCAATAACCACAACTTTTTTGGGCTATATTGCGAAACACAAACTTTTGGGGTCACTTTGTAAAAACACAAAAGTCCACTACTTCATGTAATTACAACTAGAACCCAAAAATTTCAACAAATACAAAAAAAAAACTTCATTAAAGGAGCAAAACAATTTGTCCTTTAACGTTTTTGGGCCTTAACGTAAAAACGTAAACTTTTGGGCCAAAGTGCAAATACACAAAAGTATCAAAACTTTATGTAATTGAATAAAAGACCCAAAAATACCCTATTCTATTAGGGTGGCCGGCCATGATAGAAAAAATATGATTTTTACAAAGTTTTTGTAAGTGGGTTTTGTTAGGTGAGGTAAAGATGAAATATTTTAAATTTATGTTAAACTTTTTAAAAAGTTTGTCTACCATTATAGCCATTAATTGAATTTATGTCAAACTTTTAAAAAAGTTTGTCTACCATTAAAACCATTAATAATACTTTATAAATAATCATCACCCACTAAAATCACCCACTAAAATTAAATCAAAACTTTATGTAAAAACATAAAACATTTTGAATCAAAACTTCAAAACTTTTTGTTCTTGGCAAGAACTTCAAGAACATTGAAGAACACTCATGAAAACTCATAATAGCTCCATGAATGTTTTCACTCACCAAAACTCAAATTTTCACCACTCAAAAGAGGGCTAACATCCTAGGGTACTTAGGGGTTCCAAAAGTCACTTTAAAACCATTTTAACAAGACAAACATGAACCCAAAAAATCACCCTTTGGATTTGGCCGAATTTCCCAAAAAACATGGCACCAAATTTTAGCTCCAAAATTCATGCTCATATGAACTACATCTACAACATTTGAGATGGCAAATTTTCTAACAAAATTTACATTCAAAGAAACAAGAATAAAGCTTGTAACATATTACAACTTTTAAATCAAAAACTATGAACTACAAAACCCAAAATGATTCACCAACTACTAGACCTAGGCTCTTGATACCACTTGAAGGAAATTTTGTGAAAAACATGTTCATTTGAATAACATCATATAGCATGCAATTAACAATTAAAGGCGGAATCATGCTTTCATGCATTCAAAAACAAAACATCAACCATGAAATTCAAAGCCTAGTAGATTGGTGAACCTTGACTCAACTTAAAAACAACAATTTGTTAGTTGAGAAATATTTACCTTTGTAGATTCCTCTTTGCATATGCAAAGGATAATCACCCAAGAGATAGGGCCTTCATTCCTTGCTTCTTAGCTCCATGGATTTGGTTGAATGAAATAGATTCTCCAAGTTCCCAAAATAGAGAACCTCTAAAGATTCTACACCAAGGTTGGATTGGAGAGGAAATGAGTGACCTTGAGGAAGTAGAATTGCTAGACAATATCCCCCAAGGTGGTTGGCCTCTTAGAGAGAAATGGAAGCTTTGTGTTCTCACCAATTTTCTCTAAAATCAACAACTTATGAATTTTAGGTTATAAAGTTCTTTATATAGTCACTTCTTTAAATGACCTAAAGAACCAAAAACCCTAATTCAACACTAAATGGATATGGGCTTTTGGGCCTTTGTGAATCTTTATTCATTAAGTTGTCATACAACTTAAGTCAATGGGCTTTGACGTTCGAAGCCCATTGGGTCTTAAGGTCCAAAACTATCCCGATGTCTTTAACGAACTTATTCGTTTGATTAATTAACATATTAATTAATCCTTGCCATAAATAATTAAACCATTTAATTCATCTCCTTTGTTTCTTCAATCTCCACCTTATTTGGTGTACGATACATTAGGTTCCTTTTAGCGAGGCGGTGAGCGATTAAAACCATTTTACATCGATTGTGAATTGAAACTTACTTTCAATTCTCCCTTTAGTGATTACACACGTTTAGGGCTTCCACAAACCATGAGTGACCCCTAGCAGCATATCATGGCTACCCAAGCTAATCAGAAGAGGTAGAGAACCTATTCAGTTTAGGATTACAAATGCAATACGGTCTTTCTCTAATCTAATACTCTTGACCACATTGTTTGGTTTGATAGTTTATTTATTCATGTCTACTATCCAATGTGATTCATTTGCATTTTATGATTACCTTGAATGTGATTTGGAACGCATTCCCCAATCTCATTCATACTCTGGCCAGAGATTTTAATCATATCATAGAGTATTCTCCCTCAAGCCAATTGAAGGTTAGAGATCCCTTGTTGCGCATTCACTTGTCTCCATGACTAAGTGGCTTAACCCCAATGATGTCGTGGACACCCCGATGGGGTGACTTTGGCATAATCAAAGATCAAGGACTTAACCACAAGACAACAATTGTGATGCCTCAGGTCAAAGGACTAATTTGCATTATCCCAAACATGAGTTCTCATGTGACATGAGTATGAGAACTCCTCGTTGATCGTGTTCAGTGAACTCATTCTCTATTGAGCACCTACGTACTTGTCTTGATGTCACACACACCAATGACTCGAGACTAGTCACTCTCCCTGAGAGAAGACATAGCACGTACTGATCTTATCGGACTGTCAATGCCCAATTGGCAATCCTATGATCAGGAACGTTTAGGATGTGTCTACGAAAGAATGGTCTCATTAATCTAACTACATTAGATTGCATTCTTCCAATCACATATTCCTTGGACTTTATCGTTTAAGCATATAACATTTATATGAGACGCCTCAAACAATAATGTTTGCCTTTTATATGTAAACTAGATTAGTTTAACATGTGAAATATCCGTAAAGTATCATCATATGAATGGCTTTAGGGCACATTTCCAACAGTGACTACTCATCCTCCATGGATGCAAGCCTAACTTCCAATTAGAAGTGGGATTACTAATCCTCCATTGATGCAGTGGCCAATCTTACCTAACGATAGAAGGTTCCATAGGCTGGACCATTTATTTGTGTTTGATAACTTGGGCCCAAGACAAGTTTATAATTCAACATGATTATCATGGTATCTCCACAATTACATTCTGTGGTATGGAAGTACCTCATTTTTTATTTTGATCAGAAATTGATTGGTATGGAAGTTCTTCATCTTCTATTTTGATCAGAAATTGATTAGTATGTGTGATCATTTATTTACTTTTGATTGGAACCAAAAGTTTGCAGCCTTTTTATGTTTATACCGGCGCAGTGATATCCCGTCATATGAAAGTTTTTCTTCTTTATTTATTTATTTTTGTTAAAATTGATTGGTATTGGTAATAATTTATTTATCTAGTTATGCAATATCTTTTAGTAGGTACCTTTCCCAAAACAATACAAATGGCTGACATAAAAAAGGCAGATATCCTTATGGAAACAACTGGTTGTGTCATTGCTTTCGTAGCCTGCCTCTCACACGGTTCTAAAATTTTAATATATGCCATTCTTCTCTCTTACAGGGACCCGGTAGTCAACATCTCCTGCCGCTTCGCTTCTTGGATAGCTAATACTGTGCATACATTCCCTTCACTCCATCTTGCTCGTCACTGGATTAAATCACGTAAGGAGTGAGATAGGAAGAAGGGATATACCCTCGTTACATTGCGGAGCGAATGTCAATGATGTTTTTTCTCAATTTGATTGGTAGGTACATGCCACATGTAGTCAAAAGTAACATTTCCAATTTTGCTTCTTATTGATGACAGAGAGTTTAATCCAAATCCAAAAACTTTAGCAACTAATACTTTACGAATGAGGATGATATTACTTTATTGCATGGTAATAATGATTTGCAGACAAAAGCCAAAATCTTTGGGTGTCGTCACGGGTATCTTTTGTACGACATACAGTCAAGACTTGAGGATCATGGGTCATGGAAAATCATCTTATTCAATATTATCTTGCATATCATTGCTTAAAGCCGAGAGATTAATGAATAAATTACGTTAATAAACTCTTAGGGCTCATTTAGAAGTGTTTTTAAAATGACTGAAAGACTTTTGATGAAAATGTTTTTGAAACTAATTCTTAGTAAAAATCCAAGTGAATCTTGAAAAAGTATTTTAAGTGCTTTATGCAATAAGCACATATTTGGTACTTCTTTTAAAAAACACTTAAAGTGCTTCTAGAACAAAAAAACAATTAGGCCAAAAGCGTTTACAATCGTTTAAAAACACTTACAAGCGAACTCTTAGTCTATATTATTATGTGACCACAATTGGGCGACTGAAGAATCTTCTCACATTGTTTGTAAGGTCACCAAGTCAACACAACCGGCTATACAACCATAAGAGCTTAATCATAATGTACAAACTGCTGCCTTTTCTCTAACTCGTTTCGTGTTCATATCCCATCCGTGATACTTCTACTCTTCCTTTGATCTCATCTGATATGAACATGTTACTCAGCAAAATGTCCAACACTAGTGTTCTACTTTGTTTCATCGTTCTAGCCGCTTTCGCGATTGCGAATGCTTCTGGTTCCGAATCGAAGGAAAGGATTGGTGTGTATGCGCTCAAGAAGGGTGATCTTTCAGTCAAGTTCACCAACTGGGGTGCAACTATCATCTCCCTCGTCTTACCGGACAAAAATGGTTTGTGTTCATTTCTCGAATTCTATGAACTTTGATTTTACCTCGATGGTTTCCTGTTTCTCGAATTCTTGTGTTAACTTCTTTTCGGTTTTCCTGTTTCTTCCTTTCTGGTGTTTGCAGGAAAGCTTGCTGATGTAGTTCTCGGGTACGATTCCGTCAAAGAGTACACGGTGAGTTTTCTCTTTTCCTGTATTTTTTTTTTCTGTTTAGTGTTCTTGTTGTGGTGTTCCAAAGCTTCTATGAGGGATCCACACTGCTGTGTTTGTTTCATAGGGAGGACATGTAAGTTTGGATTTTAGGCAAGAATTAATGTGGATGTGCTAGCTATGTTTAGTTGTTTTTATTTTTACATTATTCTTTGAAATGATTTGATTAGCTGGGCAGGGGAGCTGTAGGATGTGGTAATCTCTAGTCTTATTTTTATGGGAAATTGGCCGAAAAGGTGAAAATACAAATTTAAACGATAACTTTCCGTATTTGATCGGTATGTTGTTAATATTTTATCAAAATATTTGAGAGGTGTATGATTTATAAAATTATTATTTCAGTCAGTTTGTCTATTTTTTATTAACATGATTTCTTATTCTTGAATCAACCAAATCTACATTTCTTGAATGTCATGGAAAATTTGTAAAATTGTGATTAACCCCAGCTGGAACTTTATCTGTAGTCAAGGAAAATGCAGGCAAGATTTTAAGTCAATGGTCAAGTTTTTCCTAATCTTGAAACAAAAAAAGTTGTCCATTTGAAAAGTTTTAGGGAAACACACTCCTTAAAATAATACAACTAGAGAAGTGATGAGGGGACTCTCTCAAAGTGGCTCTCATGGACTCTCTATCACCTCAAAATTTAACGTCAATTCTGTTGCCAACATTATAAAACATTGTGCAAAGTATGAGGTGACAAAGAATCCATGAAGAGTCCACTTTTTTGAGAGTCCCTTAGCATTTCTCATACAACTAACAATTGAATTTTACGGCTTAACCTCGTATATTTCATAATTCTGAATAAATAGGTACATACAATCCTAGTTGTAAAAGGAAACAAATAAAGGACATATTATCCTTCCTAAACAAGACTCTAATAATTACAGAATAATTACATTCCTTTTCTCCTAACTATTGACTTATTCCAATAATCCCCCTCACGTTGGAGCATAGATATCACTCATGCCCAACTTGACTAGTGAATCATCAAAACGCCTACGACACACGGCATGGGTAAGAATGTCTGCAAGTTGTTCTTCTGAGTTCACAAACGGTATTGACACAATCTTCTTCTCCAGCTTTTCTTTGATAAAATGCCTGTCAACCTCCACATGTTTAGTCCTATCATGCTGTACCGGATTCTCAGCTATTTCTCTGGCAGACTTATTATCACAATACAACTCCATTGCTTCTGTCTATTTAAAACCGAGACTCCAAAGCAACTTCTGTAGCCAAAGAATCTCACACACACCCTGTGCCATTCCCCTATACTCGGCTTCAGCAGAGGATCGTGATACTACATTCTGTTTCTTGCTTCGCCAAGTGACCAAATTACCTCCAACAAATGTAAAATACCCAGATGTTGATCTTCTATCAGTCACATCACCTGCCCAATCAGCATCGGTAAAACCTTCAATTCTCATATGTCCATGACACGCGTACAAGATCCCTTTACCAGGTGCAAACTTCAAATAAGCCAGGATCCTCATTACTGCCGCCATATGATCCACACTTGGTGAGTGCATGAATTGACTCACTACACTTACAGCATAGGCAATATCCGGACGAGTGTGAGACAAATAAATTAGTCTTCCCACCAATCTTTGATACCTACCCTTGTCAACCGGTTCTTGATCTGGATAAATCCCCAAATAATGTTTTTCCACGATGGGAGTGTCCACCGGTTTACATCCCAGCATTCCCGTTTCCTTTAATAAATCCAAAACATATTTACGTTGAGACAAGAAAATACCTCTAGATGATCGAGCGACCTCCACACCCAGAAAATATTTCAAATCTCCCAAATTCTTCATCTGGAATTCGGCAGCCAGGTTTCGTTCCAGCCTCATCATCTCTTCTGTATCATCACCCGTTATTATCATATCATCCACATAGATGATTAAGGCCGTCACTTTTCCACTCCTCCGTTTCACAAATAACGTATGATCTGAGTGACTCTGATAATACCCAATTCTTCTCATCACTTGAGTGAATTTTCCAAACCATGCACGAGGCGATTGTTTAAGTCCGTAAAGTGACTTTAACAATCTACATACTCCGGTTTTCCCTCCGGTATTGAACCCTGGAGGAAAATCCATATATACCTCTTCTTCCAAACTTCCGTGGAGAAACGCATTTTTTACATTAAATTGTTTCAGTGGCCAATTCAAATTTGCAGCTAAAGAGATTAGAACCCGTACCGTATTCATTTTCGCCACTGGGGAGAAAGTCTCCTGATAATCAACACCATAAGTCTGAGTATACCCCTTTGCCACTAACCTCGCTTTATACCTGTCTACTGATCCGTCTGCCTTGTATTTAACTGTAAAGACCCATCTACACCCAACTGGCTTCTTCCCTTTAGGTAGCTCGGTTATCTCCCATGTATCATTCTTATGTAATGCCATCATTTCTTCATCCATTGCAGCAGCCCATTTAGGATCCTTCAAGGCCTCCTCAACTCTAGTTGGTGCCTGGATTGCTTCTACATTATTTACCCAGGCTTTGCGTTCCGGGGAAAGGTTCGAACACGACACATAATTAGCTATTGGATACTTCACTTTTCCTTCCGGAGAAAACCTGTCAGGAGGAACACCACGATTTTGCCTTGGTGGCAACTTATATGTACTCACAATGTTATCTGAATTAGGTACATGATTATCAGTAGTACTTACCTCAGGGATATTCAGAGGAGATACATTGGATGGCACTATCGAAGAAGAGAGAGATGGGGTTGCGGATTCGGTAGGTAGTGGAGTGACTGGGTCGGCATGAAGCTGCCGAGTTTCTTCACCATCCACGGCAAGCTCTTGCCGAGAGGACTCAGGCGGCTGTATAACCCTCCAATGCTGGGCAGGCTCATGTGGAGAGCCTTCACGGCTCATTTCTGCAGTATGCCGGGAGCTTTCACAGCTCCCTTCTTCAGTACACTTTGTTCCTGAGCTACATATTTCCAACCACCCAAGATCACCGATAATAGTCTCCCCCTGGTGATCAGAAGGTGATGAACTCAAACCGTAGAAATATTCGGACTCCGAAAAAGTAACATCCATAGTTACGTACATATGACGAGTTGCAGGATGGTAGCACTTATACCCTTTATGTTGAGGAGCAAAACCAAGGAAAACACATCGGTGGGCACATGGATCCAACTTACTGCGATGAATCTTATGAATGTGAACATAAGCGACACATCCAAAGACACGAGGAGTAAGAGTATGGGTGGACACAACCGGAACAAACTCTGTTAACACTTGGAGAGGTGTACGAAAATCCAACACCCTGGATGGCATACGGTTAATGACATATACAGCATAAGTAACGGCATCATGCCAAAACTGGTGAGGTACAGATGCACCAATAAGCAAGGCACGGGCAGTCTCCAAGATATGACGATTTTTTCTCTCGGCAACTCCATTTTGTTGTGGGGTATGAGGACAAGTAGTTTCATGCAAGATTCCGTGATCCTGGAGAAAGAGAGACAACTCGGCACCAATATATTCACCTCCATTATCAGAACGAAGAACCTTAATAACAGAGGAATATTGTGTTGCAATCATTTTGGAGAATGACTGAAACACCATACTCACATCACTTTTATTTTTCATCACATAAATCCACGTCATACGTGTACAATCATCCACAAAGGTAACAAACCATCGAATGCCAGACAAAGTACTCACAGGAGAGGGACCCCAAACATCAGAGTGCACAAGATCAAAAGGTAACAATCTTTTATTCATACTGGAAGGAAACGAAGCACGATGACTCTTCGCGAGAATACATACTTCACAATGTAAGTCTGATTCTTTTATTTCATGAAATAAACTAGGCAACATACGCCTTAAATACCCAAACGAAGCATGTCCTAACCGACGATGCAATAGCCACACTTCTTGTAAATTATTGATACGGGATGCTCGAACTGCATTAGCTCTGCCAGGAACGACGTCATCCACATAGTACAACCCCTCTCTCTTAGTGCCACGCCCAATTATCTCCTTGGTCTGAATATCCTGAAGTAAACAAAATAGTGGATACATAAGTACAACACAATCTAATTGCTCAGTAACTTGAGGAATAGATAACAAATTATGAGACAACGAGGGAACAAGTAGGCAATGATGAAGAGGAAGGGCCGGCGTGAGGTGCACAGTGCCGGCCCCCAAAATCGGTGCTAATTGTCCATTGGCAGTTGCAATACATTTCCGGGAACTCGTTGTCATACTAGTAAATAAATTCTTATCAAAGGTCATATGATCGGTTGCACCTGAGTCTAGAATCCAACCTGTATGATGTTCCGTATCAGAGGCTAAAAACACATGCCCCATACTACCTGGAATGGTCGGGGTTTCACTAGGAGTGGTCCTAGTCAGCAAACTTTGACTTGGATCACCAGAGGGGGGGTACGGCATCTTTAGGAGCAGTGGCCATGGATGCACGGCCGCCACCTGCTGCACCAGCACCTCGTTCCTTTGCACGCAATTTTTTCTTCAATTCCGGAAACCATTCTGGTACTCCATGTTTCTGAAAACAGGTATCTTCTGTATGACGGGTTTGCCCACAAAAGGTACACTTCAAGTCATCTTTATTTTCCCGAGTGAAAGGCCGAGAAGTTGTTGATGATGAATGACTAAAGGTCCGGCTACCCGAAGGTGGCCGAGACACCATAGCCACGGGAGAGATTCCCCCCTAATTCCCAACGCCATGACTACCCATCATTGTTGCATGACGTTGCGCTTCCCGCCTCACAATAGAGAAAACTTCCTCCACAGATGGTAAAGGTTGTGATCTCAAGATATCACTCCGCACCTTATCAAATATATCATCAAGCCCTGCTAAGAAGGCATACACACGATCAAGTTGGATCTTCTCTCGAAGTGTCTTCAAGTCACCAGCACATTCCATCTTGATTGGTCTCCTCTGATCCAATTCTTGCCAAACAGTTTTTAGTTCGGCATAGTATACCCCGATAAGCCTCCCTTCTTGTCGAAGTCTGAATGACTTCACTTTCAACTCATAAATTTGAGAAATATCAGACCCATCATAATACGTTCGAGCAACTTCTTCCCAAACTTCTCTAGCAGTACGGAGATGGATGAAAAAACCCATGATGGTAGGATCCATGGAATTAATCAACCACCCTTTCACAATGGCATTCCCCGTCTCCCACGCTTCATACTCGGCACTGTCCTCCTTGGGTTCTTTGATGCTCCCTGTCACGAATCCTTTCTTACCACGCCCTGCGATATGCATCTCCAATACCTTGGACCAAAGAGGATAATTGGACCCATTAATTTTGACAGTACTAGGTACCACTGAAGCATCACTCTGAACAACAACTGGGTTTACGACTGAACCGTGGGTAGAACCATGTGCTCCACCCTCCAATTTCAGCCCCAAGTCGCCTCTGTCACTCGCCATAGATCACGGCACACACAAGTACACCTCACGGCACACACAAGTACACTGCACAGCAGCCACGTACACTGCACGACAAAAACTTCTCTTGCTGCAGGTATGCAGCGAGAAAAACAGTTTCGTCTTCCTCTCTCCTTCACGACACACACAGCACGGCAGCACAGTGGGATTAGGGTTACAGCTTGGCTCTTGATACCAAATTGAATTTTACGGCTTAACCTCGTATATTTCATAATTCTGAATAAATAGGTACATACAATCCTAGTTGTAAAAGGAAACAAATAAAGGACATATTATCCTTCCTAAACAAGACTCTAATAATTACAGAATAATTAGATTCCTTTTCTCCTAACTATTGACTTATTCCAATACTAACCACATGGACAGAGTTTTTGGTTCCTGCACTTCTGCTACTCACAACAATTGTTTTTAACCAATTATTCCATATAAAACCAAAAAAGGATCATGGTATGCAGAATGCAGAGCAAGTTGAAGGTGTGCAAATCTAAGTCTTGACCTGGGTTTTTTGTTTTGTTCTATATTTAAATAGTTACTATATTGTAGATACTTGATTGATGTACAGTAACACGTGAATCGAAGTGGTTGTTTGTTCTGTAACTCCAGAAAAACTTATGTGCACTAGGATGTTAAAGTGGCGGTATTTCATGCAAGGTCCGTTTTGTCTAGAAGTTTGCATTTTTCATGATCCTCTTATGTGGATTAGGATGGTGTTGATGGATGATTGTTAGGGATCTCCAAGACTCGTTTTGTTTAGGGTTTTTGACCCTCCTATTTTACCAAAAAAAAGTGACAGTATTTCAAATCTATCCTTTGCGTCCCATCTTGCGCCATACTCATGCAACTGTCTAATTGCCTTCTGTTTTCATTGTGATTTGCAATTTTGCAGAATGATACTTCTTACATCGGTTCTGTCGTTGGACGGGTTGCTAACAGAATTGGAGGAGCTCAATTTACTTTAAATGGAACTCACTACAAGCTAGTTGCTAATGAGGGAAAAAACATACTTCATGGTATACATTAATCTTGTTTTAACTTGAAACTAATCTTGTTTTAATCTGTGTTTTAACTTAAAACCTGCAACTTAATTTACCTTATTGAATTGGTTAACTGAATGTCAGGTGGCAAAAAAGGGTTCAGTGATGTTGTCTGGAAAGTGAGAAAGTACAAGAACGAAGGCCATTCTCCTTCCATTGTCTTCACCTATCATAGTGCCGATGGCGAACAAGGTATACGGAGCATCACTACGTTTGCTTTTGTGTGTGTTCTAGATGCTACTGTGACGGTTTCCTAAGCAAATCAAGCATCGTTATGCTTTTAAACTTTCCAACATTGACCATACATGACTTAATTTGGATACTGCCACAGTGACATCTCGTTGCATAAAAGTTCCATTGAATTCATTGTTACATAATCTGTGCAGGATTTCCCGGCGATGTGCTAGCTACCGTGAGCTATACCCTCACTGGAGACAACCAACTGAGCATAAAAATGAAAGCTAAGGCCCTAAACAAGCCGACACCAGTGAGTCTAGCTCAACACACCTACTGGAACCTCGGCGGTCACAACAGTGGCGATGTTCTGTCCCAAGACGTCACGATCTTTGCCTCTCATTACACTCCCGTCGACACTCACCTCATTCCCACCGGCAAAATAGCTTCTGTAAAAGGAACCCCGTACGACTTCCTCAAGCCTGATGCTGTGGGAAGCAGGATCAACAAGCTGACTAGCGGTTACGACATCAACTACTGCCTCGACAGCAGTGGCGCAGGCAACAAACTGAGGCCTGCCGCGGTGGTGCACGACAAGAAGTCCGGGAGGGTTTTAGAGCTGTCGACGAATGCGCCCGGCTTGCAGTTCTACACGAGTAACTCTCTCAAGGACGTGAAGGGGAAAGGAGGGTTTGTGTATGAACCGCATGCAGCGTTGTGTTTGGAGACTCAAGGGTTTCCGGATTCTGTCAATCACCCTAATTTCCCTTCCACAATTGTGACTCCCAAAAAGCCTTACAAGCATTTTATGCTTTTTAAGTTTTCAATTAAAGCTTAAATTAGCTTCATATGTCTCATGAGTTTCGTGGCTAAAAGAGGAATGGCACTATTCTCATCTTTTGTGATTTGAATTTCTTGTAAGAGTAGGTTCTAGGGAATGAACAAATGTAATGATTAAATACATTGATCTGGACATAATTCGAAGATTTTTCCCCAGCACGTCATGGTATGTTTACTTATTTAAAATAGGAAACTCGTGGTTAAAGCTTAAAAACAATCAACCAAGTGCGCGTGCGCAATTGTCCACCGTGGATGTGTTTACTGCTTCGAAACTTCAAGCAGTTTCATGCACATCAACGGTTGGCAATTGCTCATGCAGTTCACGTACGACACAAATAAATCAATGAGAAACACAGATTGCAGATTACCGACAAAGGCAGTTACTGATGAAGAAATAAGAAAACATGAAACCTTTTTCACTGCACATACAACAAGCATCTTTAAGATTCTTTTCTTTGGCTAGTTTAAATGTTCCTTTGGTAAATTTCTATGCTCAATATCTATGTCTAGCCATACAAGTTAAGCTTGATGACAAAACCCTATAAACTCGACTCTCCGAAGAACACACTGACATTCGACTAGATAAAACAACTGAGGTCTTTTCTTTTCTCACTCTGTCCTATCCCTTAAACGATAACTTCTGACGAAAGGAAACGAAATGGAAAACTAACGGGAGCTCAATCTTACGATTGTGCAGATTGCGCAATAGGTCTGGGTGATCGGTTAAGATGGTTTAGGTGATATGGTGAGGCATGCGGACCATTTGGCATGGATCGGGTTCTGGTTGGTTGTCCATTCCTTGAAACCCCAGCCAGCCCTCTACTGCCATTTCGAGAATTTGGATTGGACCCAGGAGCTTGTAAGGCTTGGTAGTAAGATGAGGAGCAGGCCATGTCTTTGAGATCGGGAAGAGGCTTCAGCACTTCAACAACTTCACTCATCAGAGGTCTAGCCTTGGGGTCACGGCTAAGACAACGGGCAGCCAAATGAAATGCCTTCTGAGCACCTTTGATAGAGAAGCGGCCTTCAATTCGAGGATCTACTAGACGATAGAACCTTCGCCTGTCTCTCAGATGCGGGTGTGCCCACTCAACCAAGTTATGCTCCCCTTTGGGTCGGTTTTTGTCCATAGATCTTTTACCAACCAACATTTCAAGCAGAACCACCCCGAAGCTATACACATCACTTTTTGAAGTGAGGTGTCCTGATAGAAGATGGCTTGCATTATATAAATTAGTTTACATTCCACAAAAGCAAAAGAGCATAAATAATGAGATGCAGTAAGCACTGTTGAGACTAAGGCAACAAAGATGATTCATACAGCTTATGATACCAACCTGTCATTACATACTCAGGGGCTGCATAACCGTAAGTGCCCATAACTCGGGTGGAGACGTGAGTTTTGTCTCCCTCTGGAGCATCTTTGGCGAGCCCAAAATCAGAAAGCTTGGCAGTGTAGTCCTGGAAGAATAAATCATTGATTAGAAGAATAGGTATCAGGTAAAAACAAAGACATTCGAACCTGAACTCAGTAACACACCGCATCCAGCAATATATTAGATGTTTTGAAATCTCGATAAATCACTGGCCTTTCGGCTTCCTCATGAAGAAAGGTAAGACCCTTTGCAGCGCCAAGAGCTATTTTCATCCGGATAGACCAAGGGAGTGGCCAGGACTCTGAAATGGGGGAAAAAATAGTACTGAAGCATAAAAAAAATCAAACAACCAGAACTTACACTGCAGACTCTCATTCACATTTAACTTTTGTTTATTGTTTTTTCAGGAAACATCTCATGGAAAATTTTTCAGGTGTGGCAACTTAAACTCGAGCATTCTTACCACCTCACCGCATTTAATCATGACGTGGATCCAACTTTGGTAAGTTTTAACCCCTTTCTTTATTTAGATGTAAATTAACAGTAGGAAATAAATTGTAATCCACAACCTCCAAACATGAATTTAAGATTGTATTATCACAATTTGCATATGAATAGCATCTAAAACATAGAAACTTTTCATTCCTAAGACAAGCACTTTCAAACACACTATAACAAGCTAAAAACTTCAAGGACCTGTGTTAAAACAGCATCCACACACGTCAACGCTAATACTAATAGAAAACCGGTCACCAAAAAATACAACCACCATCATCCTTATGTCCCTCTGCATCACATTAAACTCTATCCTAGGTTAAATTCAGTGGGAGTCACAGTAGTTCAAATCACTCGCAAGCATTAAAAGGTGAACATAAATCTTCAAGCCAAAAGAAAATACACGTTTAAACACTTGTCACAAGGAAGACCAAATTCAAATTTCGAGTAGATATAGTTTTGAGTACATACTTCTAAAGAGGTGATTCTCCAAGCTTCCCCGAGGCATAAACTCATATACAAGTAACCTTTGATCATCCTCAATGCAATAACCATATAGTTTGACTAAATTAGGATGAAGTAGGTCGCCAAGATAATTAACTTCAGCCTACATGGAAAAGACAAAACATCATTCCTCATCCACGAAGGAGAAACAAACACCCCATAATTCTAATTAGTGGTAACGGACAAAAAATGATAATGAGGTTCCATACCAGCCATTCTTTATGACCTTGAAGTCCATCATGGTTCAGAGTCTTTACAGCAACTGCAAGCCCACCTCCAGGTTTTACTGGAACAGTTCCATGTTCGTCAATCCAGCCTTTAAATACACAACCAAATCCACCCTCGCCCAGAAGATTCACAGGTCTAAAATTCTTTGTCACAGACTTAAGCTCATCAAAGGTGAACTTTCGTAGCTGGGAAGCAACTTTCAGTTCCTCAGCTGCCTTAGGAGTAGGCACAGTACTTCCTGTGTTACTGGTGGTTGAAGATGAAGCAACTGGAGCACCTGGCTGGTCTTTGATCGATTCATTTGTACCTTTACTTTCTGCTGGTTCACAAATGACACCACATCAAAACATTAGGTATAATTTAAGACAACCAGCTTAGCCTTATATAAAGAGTAGGCACAGATTCTAAATTTGGCATGACTAGGATATATGATATGCATTGATAGAGAAGTCTGCATATTTATCAAGCATACTCTGTGGATAGGAAAATGCTCCAGAACTCGTAATAGGAAAATGCTCTGCCAATGCGAGTATCCCTTTAAATGTTTTCCTCATCTAATTATTATTTTTTATTATCGGAAGCATACTCTGTGGATATGCTAAATTGTTTACGGATTAACATCTAGATGATCATAAAAAATTGGACACGGCTATTTGAAGGAGTAGGTGACCATGACTAGAGCCCTCCCCGCTAAAGATAAGCTTGCTAAACAGTTAACCGGACACAGGTAACAGAGTCCCACCTACGTTACTTTCATGAAAGAGTTTTGTTTCAATCAGTTGCCCATGTGCACGTGGAGAGTAATTGACACTAGCATCGCCGTTACAAAATGTGCATACAGAGACGTGTCTCATCACATTAGAGATGCATTAATTGTCAAGACAACTCTAAAATCTTCAGCTAAAACCAGAAACATAATCATTTCACATAGCGCACAGCGAACAGCCAAATTAACACGTGCACAGAATTTATACAAAACAATGAAAGGGTACACCTGTGTATCCCTCTTACCCCGCATCCAGAGACACGAGTCAAAGAATAAACTAGCCGCATTTCATAGGCACAGAGCGAATCAAACACGTGCCAGCATTTATCCAAAACCACAAAAGAATGATCTAGCCCTATATCCTTATGTTTGGGAGCATCCAGAAAACACAAGTCAAATTCGAATATAGATAACAGAACATACTTAAAAAGTCAAAATCAAACATGTTGCAAATGTTTAGGTAAGTTGGAATGTTCGGTAGAATTGGTACAACTCTAATTCAAAATGTGAAGAAAACCTCATGGTTGAACTTTCGAAGGTTCTTAGCCTTTCTTGATTAATAAACTACCAACTAAAGAAACCTTATCACTGGATAAAACCAAAACCCAGAAACAATGCACAAACAGATGCAATCACAGAATAATCGATGTATCCAACCAGAATAACAAATACAGAACCAAATGAAGATTGATGAATAACATGATCACTTCAATTCTTTCACAAACATCTATATTCATGGCGCACCGACGTGCTAAATAACATGATCACACCAGTACATTGTCAAGGAATCAATCAAAATCTAATCTGCAGGTAAAACCATAAAAATTGGGACAAATTGTATAAGGAAAACATCGTAAAACAAAACGAAATTTAAGGAATGAATTGAATTATACCATCTGGTGAGCTAGTTCCACTTGCAGAACTATTAAGTTTGGTCTTTGGAGACATGCACCTCCCCATGAACCTTAACTTCATCCAACACCCTGTCACTTCATCTTCGTCATCTTTCTTTTCCTTTCCCTTCGATTTTCCGACATTCTTAGCTTCAACAAAAGCATCAGGACCCAATTCCATGTTGTCAAAACTCAAAACTAATTCCCCCGTTTACGAAAATATATGAAATTTCACCAAAAAAACCAATCTGTCAATCCCCTTTGAAAACAACCAAATTATGAATTCAGAAAACAACTCTGAAAAAAACAACCTCAAAAGAGAAAAACTGCCCAAAGAATCATAATTCTAGGAAACGCGTTGGGTCCTTCTGAGATATGAGAATCCTGAATTCAGAAAAAAACCCCAAAAAACACTGAAACCAACTCGAAAAATCAAGCTTTTTGATTCAAATCAAGACAAGAAAAACGGCATGCAAGCGAAAATGACGACCACCTAGTAAAATTTGCAGCTAAAACAGAGGAGAATGTCGGACTCAGAACGAAGAAAAAAACCCAGGACCAAAATCTCAGAGGGCGACGAGTTCTAAGAGAAAGAACACATTTTGCACTCGAAAACCATCACTTGGTCACTCGCAGCAAAACTAAAAAAAAAAAACACACATTCACTGGCACAAGAAAGACGTAGAGACACGGAGACAGAACAGAAACAACAGCTGAATCGCGTCGAGGTTAAGCTAACCAGAAACCTAAGAACAATGTGGTTTGGTTTGGTGAGAGAGAGAGGAGCCAAACGCGCGTTAAGCATGAAAAGGAGCGAAGGACAAGCGTGAGGAATGAGGAGGATGTTTGAGAGGGTTTTAAGGGAGAGAAACAAGAGAGAGGAGGGGGAACAAGAGGCAGCGACTCAGTGAGTTTGAAGAGATTTTTTAATGGGCCGAGAACAAGATTTTTACCTTAATTGTCATAATACAAATGATCAGATACTTGAAAAAAAAATATTCAATCACTTATACACTGACACTTTAGTGTACGGACTATGTTCTGGCACACTGAAAATTTTCTCGTGAGTTACCCAAAAAAAGGGTTTGCTTGCCGTCCTCCAACTTGTGACTAAAACGTTACTATGCCAATTCTCGGTTGCCACATTTCATGTGTTTTTTGGCGAAAAAAGGAACATAAATTTTAAAATTGAAAAAGATAATTATAAATTTTGATGATGATGGGTGCTCATGCAGATGCTCAACACATTGTTTGATTGCAAAATTATGGCGTTATTAGGACTTAATTTGTCTTATTATTGCTAATTGGGATAAGGGTTTTTCTCTTTGGATTAGGCCAGTGTGTCTTGTAGTTGAGTTTGAATTCATTTTATTGTAGATTAAAGTAGATTAAAATATTCTAACTATGATGTTATTTAAACACATAAAATTAACATACTTGTTGACATACTTTATAGATGGTTTCTTCCATTATATGTCTACACTAATTTTGTGTGTCAAGTAGAAACATAAAACTGACAACATTGCTGATACATACTCTAATACTAATGATCTCACGCCGTCCTAATGCTATTTAGACACATTTGATGACACACTCTAATGCAATTGAAGCTCACATATAATGATAGGACCAACCTCATTAAATAGCGTGTTGAGCAATGTTAAATTTTTGTGCATCTAAATAGCTTTCTCAAAAAACAAGAAGACAAAAACCGAGGTTTTTTCCTTTTACTTTATCTTTTTGTGGTGTGGTTTTTATGGTGTTAACTTTCTGCTCGCTTTTTTCAATTTCTGTTGAGGACACTTTAATGCATTCTTGTCGGATCTTTTTAACTTTTGTTGTTGTTTTTGTCGTGCAAGCCCAATTGCCATTTACAATTAGGGGATGCATGATCAACCGATTGGATTGTGAATTGAGATCTGTTTAGTTTAATTTCGTCTTACACCATCATCACTATTACTAATCTCACTTCTATATTATAGTGATATCAAATTAAACAGGTCTTTATAGGTACTCATTAATAACTCAATTTGCCACCTCTACTTGCAATGGCTAATATCAGCACCACGCGCGAGTAAATGCACTTCTCTTCATAAGAAATTATGATTTGACTAGTGCTATTTACACACCGCATTTTACTTCCTATATGCTATTGTCAATTTTTGTCAATTGATCTTTTTCAAATTGGGCTTTCTTGCAGAAACGGCTATGCCGACTTCTAATAAGTCTCATATTCAACCAATTCTGAAAGCAAGGACTTTTGCTTCTATGGTTTCCACCCCAACTGAAGATGTTCATCTCAGCCAACTTCCGACTCCAGTTGTGCGTGGCGACAAAACATATGTCAAAATTAGCGAGGATCTATACTAAGAACAATTGAAGTTGTTTCAAAATAATCTCCTTGGACGTTTGCTCCTCAAAAAGGGTTCTACGCCAATGAAGACCGGTGCTCTAAAATCTTGTTTAGAAGATGCATGGCGCCCTACTGCACCATGGAACCTTGTTCCTATATGTAAAGGTTATTTTGATATCCATTTCAATAAGGAAGATGATATGCGACAGGCATGGGGTAGCGGTACGTGTACTCTTGCTACTGGTTTATTCAGGTTATCAAAATGGACGCCAGATTTTTAACTAGGTGATGTTCTCCCTCAAACTCATGCTCAGGTATGGATTAAAATTTTTGGTTTAAGTCAGGAATATTGGCATCCTAGACACTTGATGGAAATTGCGAGAGGGTTTGGCACTCCCTTGCAACTAGATGTAGCTACAAGGGAAATGCAATATGGTTATTATGCACATATATTAGTTGATGTCAATCTTTCAGATGATTTACCTACATCCCTTATGGTTGAAAGAGAAAGTCATGGCTTCCCAGTTGAGGTGGTTTATGAAAATGTACTGCCTAAATGTAGTCACTATGGTTTGATAGGGCATTTGGTTAATAGTTGCAAACAACTTAAACAGATGCTGAGAGGTCGTTCTCGTAGCCGAACGCGGAATGTTGGTAACATGGGGGACAACAAAACCGGAGATCACTTTCGGAATCAACTGCACATGGAATATCATCCCAAAAAGGATACGGCAATACCAATTAATGTTTTATGTGGGTCACATGCTTCTGAACCTCTTAAACATTGTTACCTGCCTTCAATACTGAAGGTAATGAGGCAGTGGTTGATGGTAATGACGAGCCCATTCTTCAGTACATCGCCAATTGTCTCTGGTAATGATAATAATGTCATACTAACTCCCAATAATGCCCATATTCTCATAAACCAAGTGCTTGAACAGGTGGTCGATAAGGCCTTAGGGATTATTGCCCAAGTTGTGGTTAATTCTGAAAATGAAGAACATGGTATCCAATCCCCTGGGATATCTCATATTAGCAATTCTATGACCGGATCATTGTCATCAGATGGATCACATTCTCAGAATGGTCATTCTTATGGTCAACATTTGGGCAACACCGATGTCCCAAATAATTTTGGCTCGCATGATCTTCATGACAACTCTAGCATTCCTCATGCGTTTGAACATGTTGAGACATGAGCTAAGGATGTCGTCGATATTGTTAATCACATATATGGCTGTGATAAGGATGGTTTTACTCATGTGTTATCTAACAGTAAAAAAAAAAAAAAAACACAGGTTGCCAAGCGTAACCAGCCCTCTGATAAACCCTATCCGAGTAAGGTCTGTGGAATACCAGCTCGTTATAAATGAAGATTCTCTTCTGGAATATCCGTGGCATTGGTAATGATGACTCTCAGACGGAACTCTCTAACATTTGTCGGTTGCATCACCCGGATTTGGTTTGCATTGCGGAGCCCATTGTGACTTTTAATTCTATTTCAGTTGCTTATTGAGACTCTTTAAATTTATCTGCTCTGGTAATGATGACTCTCAGACGGAACTCTCTAACATCTGTCGGTTGCATCACCCGGATTTGGTTTGCATTGCGGAGCCCATGGTGACTTTTAATTCTATTTCAGTTGCTTATGGGGATTCTTTAAATTTATCTGCTCTTACTTTTAATTCTAGAGGAACTCTTGCTCCCAATCTTTGGTTACTAACATCTTCAACTTGTGCAGACCCTTTAGTTATTTATATATCTGATCAACAGGTTACTGTTCGATGTACTTTTGATCATATCCCAAGTCAGTTCACCTTTGTTTATGCAAGCACTTCATCTATCAAAAGAAGAGATTGACTTTATTACTCTGCGCTCACAAACACAAGTTCCATGGATGGCTATTGGCGATTTCAATGTTATCCTAGGTGCCCACGAGCAGATGGGAGGAGGCAAACCGTCTTAAACTTCCTGCGCTGAGTTTAGTAACATGTCTGACTCTTGTAACTTTACTCACTTGAACATTTCTAGGGCAGCTTTTACATGGTCTAATGGTTGGAGGTTTCGTGGTCGCACAGAAAGAAGGTTAGATCGTTCTTTGTGTGATATAAGTTGGTTTGATTCTTGGCCTCACTTTAAATGCATAGCCTTGCCAAAGGTAGTATTAGATCATAACCCTCTTATCTTTTCTGGTTCAAGAGTTTTGAGTAATGGTCATCGTCCTTTCCATTTTCAATCAATGTGGGTTTAACATTCATCTTTTCGAGAAACTGTAACTTAGTGTTGGAGGAATATAGTTGCCTATGGTTATCCTATATTTATCATTCTGCAAAAATTGAAAGCTTTAAAAATATGTTTGCACCAATGGAACTTTTCAGTTTTTGGTGATGTCCATAATAGAGTGGCTGATGCTCGGCATAAACTCTTTATGATTCAACAGAGAATCTCAACTGAGGGTATCAATAATGATCTTTTCGAAGAGGAGATTGTCGCCAAGACTACAATAATGGAGTCTCTTAAAATGCAGGAGGCATTTTGGAAAGATAGAGCTCGTGTTAAGTGGTTGACTAAAGGGGATATAAATTCTTCTTTCTTTCATGCCTATGCTTGTATTAAATCCTCCAGCTCTCGTATCAGTTGTATTCTTGATGGAGATAATCTTCTTACTAATCTGCAGGCAATTGAGAACCATATTGTTAATTTCTATCAGACTTTGTTCGGTTCTTCTTTCACTCATTCAGGTATTGATAAGGTTTGTGAGGTCATTCAGCCAATGGTCACTGATTCTAAAAATGATCTTTTATCTACATTACCTACTGATGAGGAAATTAAGAAGACAATTTTCTCTTTAAGTGCTTCTAATGCGCCCAAGCCGGATGGTTTTCCAAGTTTTTTCTATCACAATTGTTGAGATATTGTTGGCTTTGATGTTATTCAATTTGTGATGCAATTCTTTCAATCGAATTGGTTATACCCTAATGCCAACTGTAATTTCTTTGGCAAATTTAGACCTACTGCTTTGGCAAATTTTCATTACCTAATTTAGACCTACTGCTTTGGCAAATTTTCTTTTCAAGGTTATTCCCAAAATTTTGGTAGTTTGTTTTTCTCATGTTGTTCAACGCATTATTTCTCCTCAACAAGCTGCTTTTATACCTGGGCGACATATCACAGATTGTATTGGCCTTGTTTCAGAATGTTTCAATGTGCTTGACAAAAAATCTCGTGGTGGTAATATGAGAGTTAAAGTTGATATAGCTAAGGCTTTTGATACTTTAGATTGGTCATTTCTACTGCGGGTGCTTACTAACTTTGGGTTTTCCACTTGTTTTATGGACTGGGTTTCTACTATCTTAATTATTGCTAAATTGTCCATCTTAATCAATGGTTCCCTGCATGGTTTTTTTCTCTTGTTCTCAAGGAGTGCGCCAAAGGGATCCTCTCTCCGTTACTTTTCTGTCTAGTTGAGGAGGCTCTATCAAGGGGTCTAAGTCGTCTCCAACTTGATGGGTTTACTAAGCCAATTTTTGCCCCCAAGTGGTTGTATCTCTCCTTCTCATGTTCTCTATGGAAATAACTTATTCATTTTCTATAGAAGTGATAAAGTCACACTGGGTAATTTGCAAGGTTTTTTCGATAGATATAGTAGGGCCTCTGGTCAATTTATCAATAAGGCAAAAAGTACTTTCTACTTGGGCTCTACTTCAAGGCACCGCAAAGTTGTGGTTGAGAGTTACTTGGGATTCAAAGAAGGCAAAATACCATTTGTCTATTTAGGAGTTCCAATCTTTTGTGGCAAGCCTAAGAGGTGTCATCTTCAAGCCTTGGCAGATAAAGCTAAAGCTAAGTTAACAGGTTGGAAGGAGAAACTTTTATCTATGGCAGGAAGAATTCAACTCATTCAATCAAATTTTCAGAATATGCTTCTGCATAGTTTTTCTATTTATCAGTGGCCTTCTTCCTTGCTAATGTCTCTTTCACGATGTGCTCGCAACTTTATATGGTATGGTGATGTGACCTCCAAGAAGATTGTTACCGTTTCTTGGCTTTAGATATGTGCTTCGAAGAATGAGGGTGTTTTGGGCAAGGTTCTAAAAAATGTTAGGCGCTAGTCAGGCGGCGGGCTGGCGCTTAGCGCCTAGGCGGCTAGGCGGGGTCTAGGCGGCCTAGGCGGATTTAGGTAATTTTCTTGTATATCTTGTAAATAAGTGCATATTGACACTTACAAAAAATTATACTTGTATGAAATCCATGGATAAGATAATAAAAAAATGATAAAATGCAAAAAGAGTATCCAACAAGTCCAAATTTTAAAAACACATTAAACATATATGCCATATAACCATAGTGAGGAGTATTGTAGGATGACAAATGTACAACAAGTTCACAATTTTAAACCACTTAGACTTAGATAGGATTTTTTATTTTATTTTTCAATTTCATTAAAAAAAAAAAAAAAAAACCGCCTAGCCCCGCCTAGCCCTGCCTAGCCCCGCCTACCCCGCCTAGCCGCCTAGCCCGCCTAACATGCCTAGGCGCCGCCTACCCCACCTAGGCGGCCGCCTAGAGCCGATCCGATTTTTCCAACCGATTTGCAAGAAAATGCATCGGCTCACCACCACCTAGCGCCTAGGCCGTTTTTTAGAACAATGGTTTTGGGATTGTATGATCTTTACTCTCTAAATACTACAACTCTCTTAAAGCTTGGATGGGTTATTATTACTTTTGATTCTCCTTGGAGTGTTTATTTTCGAGAATGATTCCAGCTACATGATCGTTTATATTCTTGTAGTTACAAGCGATCTTCTATATGGCCTAGTATTAAATCCATTCTTCATATCTTGTTTCAAAATTGTCGTTGGGTGATTGGAAATGGTTTTAGTACTTCTCTTTGGGTTGATAAATGGTTGGATACGCCTATTGTGGACGTCGTTGGTGCAACTAAGATTGCTCATTCTCTATCTCATACTAAGGTCTAAAAAATTATTCGTATGGGAAAATGGGTTATTCCTTATATTTTTTTCTTCTACTTTTCTTGACCTAGCTAAAGAGATTTTAGAAATGCCTCTTCCAATTGATTGGGAAGCTTCTACATCTAGAGTCTTTTCGTTTTCCGATGGCTATGAAATTGTTTGTCATCAATTTCTTGTTAAGAATTGGGCTTCCATTATTTGGCGTCATTTCATTCCACCTCGCTACTCTATTTTAGTTTGGAAGATTCTTTTCAAAAAGCTCCCCACAGAGGATCAACTTCAACAACGGGGCATTCCGCTGGTTCCAATATGCTAACTATGTTACAAGAATTCTGAATTTATTGACCACTTATTTTTTTAGTTGTGAATTTGCACAACATGCTTGGTGTTAGCTAGCTACCCAATTTGGCAATACTTTTCCACCTACGGGCTCCCTCTCTGATTTATGGCTTGCTTTTGTGTCAAAGCAGTTTTCTCCACAACTTCGCAACGCCTGGCTAGCTTCAGGGTTTTTCTTGCTAATGGCTATTTGGAAGATGTCTAACAAAGTGAAGTTTGAAAGTAAACCCCATTCCTTCTCACGCCTTTGCTGTTCCACCTCGGCCTGGATTAGGCAGGTTAAAGTTCTCACCCCTGGTCATGTACGAGGCATTTTGGATAGGCAACTTTTAGTCTCTCTTGGAATCTCGGCTAAGTCTTGTAAAACTCCTTTTATAGTCCCTGTTCTTTGGCATCCCTCTCTTTTTTCTTAGGTCAAAGTGAATACTTATGGCCTTGCTAAAGGTAATCCAGGTCCTGCGGCTTGTGGCAGGGTTTTCCGAGATTTTGCGGGCAATTTTCTTGGTGGTTTCTCCCTAAGCTTGAGGCATTGTACTTCTTTCTATACGGAGCTCCATGTTGTCATCCTTGCTGTGGAATTGGCTCACGCGCAGGGTTGGCAAAATCTATAGCTTGAAAGTGACTATTCTAGCGTGATATCCTGTTTTGCTTCTAGATCCTTCTCTCCTCCTTGGTCGCTCCAGACACGCTGGAACAATTGTATTCTCCGATTGCAAAACATGGTTTTCTGTTGCTCTCATACATTTTGAGAAAGGAATGTTGTTGTTGACAAATTAGCCAATTTAGGACTTTTCTCATCTTCACTTGTTTGGCATTCCGCTCATCCTATAGAGATTCTTCCTCTTCTGCACTCAGATTTCTTGGGCATGCCAGCCTACAAGTTTGTCTCCCCTTCTTGATGTGTGATTTCCTTTTTTTACCTAATCTTTTTGGATTTCCTTTTCCGTTTTGTAGCTTGTCTTGCAGGTTCTTACATTTTAAGGTTTATAGAGGGGTTTGGTTATATGTCCACCCAATCTTTTTCTTGTATTTTTTTTTTCAAGAGGTGTATGGTCTATGTTCCCCCCCCCCTTTTTCCTGTATTTTCTTTTTCAAAAGGGTTAAGGTGTATGTCCCCCCCTCTTTGTATTTCGTTTTTCTTGTTCTATGAGGGATAAGGTTTATATCCCTTCCTAAATAGGTGTAACTTCTTTTTCCTATCAATAAATTTACCTCGTCCCGCCGAGGTTTTCCCAAAATAATAAAAAAAAAAATCTTTTTCAAATGACACTTTCAAACGGGCCTTAAAATCGTTATCACATGCCTCCTCGTGAATTTGGGCTTTACACTATGTTGAGGCCACATCTCCATCTATGGATCTAGGCTACAATATTTTGAAGTTTGTAACTGTTGGGCTTTGCCACTTTACCCAAAAGAAAAAGGAAAAAAAAGAGAGAAAAATGATGGATTTTACAATAAACAATTGGAGCGTTAGAGATTTTTTTAATGTGCCAGAAACGTGACCCGATACACTATATGTTATAATATAATTAGTTGAAAACTTTAAAAAGAAATTTCAACGAATTATATTTTAATACTTGATGTACCAAGCCGTGTTCCTGACACACTGAAAAACTTCTTGTGGAGTGGATGGAGAGGGTTGCACATGATCGTTCATTAGTCCGCCATGCATCAAGAAAATACTATCCCAAACATCAAATGATAATACTATCCCAAACATCAAACTATTGCAAACTCTAGAAAAGGATAATGCTATGGGGACTAAATTTTTAAACTAAATTTGCAAATCAAATGATGTGTAATCAATAGGAAATAAGCACGTTTATCGACACTTAATTAATAATCCAAGCATCAACAACCACATCATTTAGTTTACATAATTTAGATTATTAATTAAGTTATCTTCTATTGGTGATACATCATTTGGTTTGCAAATTTGGTTTAAAATTTTGGTATCGAAAAACAACATGCAACTGCAAGCACGGTGTTCAAGGCTTGGCTTGCAGTTCCAAAATCTTCAATCATCGACTGCTATATTATATAGAGCAGATGAATATCTAAGAACCACGAAAGTGATTCTTTTATAGTGTACTTTGAAAAAAAAAAAATCCTAAAAACTAAACGGTTGAGCTCATAAAAAAACAGTGTGAACTGGACTATGGGCTGGTTTGGTATTACTGTGATTTGAAAAAAAAACTGCTTCTGTTGTGCTGTGAGAATAAGCTTATTTTTGCTGCTTCACGTTTTTAGCTTTTTTTCACCCAAAATTGTGAAAATAAGTTGTTTTTAAGTGTTTACCAAACACCTTTTTAAGCTCAGTTTTTTTAGATACCCTTTTTTAGCTCAGTTTTTTTAGATACCCACTTTTTATGAAAGCACCTTAGTACCAAACCAGTACTATGTGTCTCTCAAAAAAGCTGAAGAATCTTGCAACTGACGCTCAAAGTTTTCAAACCATTTTCATTAGTTTTCCTTATATTATAAGCTCAAACCTATGTCAACAATTAGCTCATGATTTATAAAGAACTGAGATGCATGGATCGATAGGGGATGGAAGGTGACATGAATGGATCATATTCGACTAGTCCCTTCCTCCTGCAGACTGCAGAAGAAACGTCACTGAACAGTGTGTGTGTGTGTGTGTGTGTATTAATCATAAGCATCACTCTAATTTTGTGATCATGTCAATCATATACTGGAAATTCATGCCAAATTTCATAGTTTCCTGATGAGGGCATTGATTAATAAGATATACTTTCCAGTTCCCAGCTTAAACATGTGACTAAATTGTTATGGTCTAAATTGAAGGAGACAAAAGCCTTACATTTTCACATGTACTCCACATGCTAGCTAGTACTACATGCGTATATATAACTCACATTGTAAGCGAGATGGGATTAATGTAGCCAAGCATTATATGAAGGGTGGTGCTATATACACACCCCGTTTTACCTTCAACAAATCCCTCACCATTTATGGCTGTTAGATCGAATGAATTGGGGAAGATCTAATGACAACAATTAACTAAGGGCATATATGTGCATATATATGTGTGTGCTGCCAAGCGTATATACATAACCTTGCATGTTGTACAACAGTTTCGAGGTTACAATTGACATGAGTCAAACTATTAATCTAGCCTAATTCTAACTCATTCGTCCACCAACGTTCACCGCTGCACCGCAGATTCCAAAGTTATATATATAGTTTGATTAATTAGTGGTTAACTGTTGTGTTCTTGTTTTCATTGGTTAACTTGATATGACCATTTCGGTCTCCTAAACACCAACCCAACAACACAATTTCTATCAAATCCTATTGAAAATGATACATAGATTACACAAGAAAAGAAATCTTTTGTAATAGTACCTAACTCAAGAAAACTACAAATATATAGAACTTGGATGATGTGACGACTCAAAAGATAAGTACTCGAGTATTCAAAGGCTCTGTTGATAATAGATATATGTCATGAAATGGACCCAAAAAAAAAAATATATATTTCATGAAAAGTTAACTTCTATGACCGTATCGTAAAGTAATTACGTAGATAAATTAACCTACTTTGATATATTATGAAAGTAATTGAAATTTTGTCTTAGTCAATTAGCTAGCAGGAGGATTTCAATTCTTTATAAGTTTATGCAAAGTTTTTTAGTTACTTTTACGTGAGGTTCACACTACTAACAGAAAATCTGGTTTAGGGAGGGATTCACATATGGTGTGGCAGTAGGTCACATGGATATACACAGGTAGATACTTTATCTTGTCAGATGGAAATATACAAACGTCACCTTCAAAAACCCTCACAAATATTATTTACAGTCCAATGACTCCATTTGTTTTCTTTCTCCTCCCATCTCTTTGGCTTCTTTCTACTTGGAATGTGTGCTCAGAATCTACCACTCAACCCTCTTTTTCCCACCTCTTTAATTGACCCTTCGATCTTTACCTCCCACAGAGATTTTCCTCACAGTTACCTTTAAGGCTTTAATCTTTATGAACACTTCTGTAGCTAATCTGCTATATGAAGTCAGCTTTTTTCTCATCACTGCAAGTCTGCAACTTATTTCCACAGAGCAATTCTATATATAGAAATTGTTTTATATTACAATATATCATGATCCCCAAAGCACCAACAAACATAGAAATTAAAAAAGAAAATTGAAAATTTTGCAGGTGAAGAGAATCCTTTTGATCTCATGTCCCATATGCTCCATGGCAGTGCTGGAAATCCACTCACTGGCACATGTGTGTGTATATATATAACTTAATTATTTAGCTAAATCTTTTTGTAGTGTACTGTACGTAGTCTTGTAAAATTGAGCGTAACCAAGTTGGTTATTTCTCGGCACTCAAGTTTGAATATCTTCATGTAGTTTAGATTAGACTAGAACATCGCTTGAACAAGAAAAAATTCTTAATATGATCTGAGTGCAACCCAGAAAATTAACAAGCCTAGACAATCTAGAAAAATATGGGATATAAACTAGAATTGAAGTATTATTCAGAGCCAAATCAATTCCCCCACACTGATTTTTCAGCCCAACTGATGAAATTGATGAAGCAAAAGTGGAACTCTGTACATCAAAAAAAAAAACCTTGAATATTTAATTAAAACTCATAGGAAAAAATTTCCTAATTGTTTTTTAATTACTTGTCTGATCACTGAGCCTTGGCCAAACTTGCTTGAGAATAATGTAATTAATCTTCAGGGTTTGGAATTTAATTGGATGATCAATCCAATTAATGAAAATACTGCTGCTCAGGCCATGGCCAAAACCCTTGCTGCTCTTGATCAATGCCATTGAACATGCTGCACAATCCTTCGTCCTGAATCATCTGATCAAGTTTGAGGGACTGAAGATCTGACCTCGATGATCCTTGGAGGAGTTGGGTTGTGCTTGCAGACCTGAGGGAGGAGGAGGACGGTGGAAAGAGGTTTTTTCCGTTCATATTAGGAGAATCAGAAGGTGGGCTGCTGGTGGTTGCCGTTGTTCTTGAAATTTCTAAGTTGAGATGGTGGTGGTGGTGGTGGTGGTCAAAACTGTTCTCACTTCCATTGCTCCAAGAACCCTGATCAGTTTCTTTCTTGAAATTAAACCCTCCTTCATTTGATGAATCTTTGCTTTTTAGAGCCAATAACTGCATCATATTTAATTTTAAACCAAACAATATAAATATCTAAACATGGAGTTAGGTAAACTTTTGAAGCAACTCAGATTAAAGTACTCTTGTTCATTAAGATGCACATCTGACAGACTGACACTGATTAAGATAAAATAATTAGGGAATATTACTATGACTTTTGATACTAATTATATATTTCCATGTGCATTGGATCAGGAGCTGATCCAGCATCCAGTAGAATTGAGATTAAGATGTCCTAGTAATCATAATGCACCATAATCAATGCTGATGCTATAAATAAATATTCCTCTTACAATAACAAGTTATTTAATCATTTAATTAAATGTTTAAAAGAAAAATTAGCATTTTCTAGCTACTTCAAACTCTATGTACACCTCAGGAAAACCAAGGAAGGAAGGAAGAAGAAGGTCAATCTGCAATGAAATTAGGGAGATGAAGATTCAAACTGCAAACTTGGTTTTCATCCGAGAAGAAAAAGGACGAAATTCAAACTAGAGTGCAGAGCATGGAGCACATCTGCTCTAGCCAGCTTGGTTACGCTTAAGGCTGCAACAATTTATTCTTCAAAAGTTATAAACTTGAGCTAATTAATTAACTTAATCGATTACCTCAGCTTGAAGCTTCTTATTGTGAGCCTGAAGGGCATCATTGTCAGCCTTAAGAGCATCAAATTTGTTCTTCAAAACATCGTAGTCTTTCTCCAACTGCTTTGTCTTCCACCTTGCCCTTCTGTTCTGAAACCATATAGCGATCTGTCTCGGCTGCAAACCGAGTGCCTTAGCCAGCTGCATTTTTCTCTCCCGTTCTAGCTTGTTCCCCATTTCGAAGCTCTTCTCCAGAGTCTTGACCTGCTCAAGATTCAGCCTCTTCTTCTTCTCTCCCATCTGGGATCCGTCGTCCGACAAATCATCATCCCCTCCTCCTCCTCCATGCAGCGCCGCTTCTTGGTCGTGATGGTGGCATCTATTGTTCTCAACGCCTGAAAACGACAGTGATCTCTTCATCATAAAAGGCATTCCACCACCTGCAGAGAGCCCACAAAAAACCACAAAAAGTAATCAATAATTAAACACCCCATCTATTCATAAATCAATTTAATTAATCACAAAGTACAAATTTTTTGGTCGAAAATCACAAACTATATAAATGAAAGAAAAAAAAATGAGAAAGAGAAACCATGGAAGTGCTGAGGAGGGCAAGAGGAATTAGCAAGGTGGAGGTCTGGATCTTCATGGGTTTGAAACATGAAACTGTGACAAGGAGGGAAGGCCATCATATGTGATGTGAGCTATGAAAAATAATAATAATAATAAGACTTGGATTTTTTTTTCATGCAGGAATGAAAAGCATAGCATAGAAATAAGGAAGCATCATGTACTAAAAAACCCAATGGTACTGTGAGTTTTTTGGAACAAATTTTATACGGGGGGGGGGGGAGTAGATTATGGTGGTGCTGGCTCTCACTCTCATGGCTGACAGGGCTTTCAGAAAGAGAAAGGGGATGGGTGAGATGGGTGCGCAAACTGAAAGACAGCGATTTTTAGGTGAGAGAGAGAGAGAGAGAGAGAGAGAGAGAGAGAGAGAGAGAGAGATGAGAGAGAGAGAAAAAAATGAGAGAGAGATCCATATCCTAGGATGGGTCCACGAAAGCTCTCCTCCAATATTATACACAAATACCTCACAAACAATATACTGAGAAAAGGAAAAGGATCCTTGCCGGATCATTTTTTTAGGGATCCAGAGGATTCTGTGATCATGACCGTTCATCGTACATCCTGCAGTCAGAAAAAAAAATTGACCGCATGATGTACGATAAACGATCATGATCACGGGATCTCCCGGATCCCAAGGAAAATGATCCGGCGAGGATCCTTTTTCCTGAGAAAAGCAGATGACCGTTTATGGCAGTGTCGGAAAAAAAAATTGTTGATACAATTTAGTGTGAGTTCGATTCTAATTGATTCTCCTCATTCTTAACAACTAGCTAATAATTTAATCTATTAACATTATCATTTGTAATAAGAAGGATACAGTGAAAAAAAAGTGTACTGAGAAATATTCAACTAGGGTTAAATATTTTTAAAACCCTCCTCTTAAAACAATGTCGTAAGACCAAATTATTGTAAAGTTAATTCAGTGGTGTAATTTTGTACTCTCGTTTTCTCTCCACTTAAAAATGCAAAAGAAGAAAACTATACGTTAGTACGGTTTACCTTAAGATAAGATTGTGAAACAATGTCATAAGACCAAATCATAGTAAAATCAATTTAGTGTTGTAATTTTTGTACTCTCATTTTCTCTCCATGTAAAAATGTAAAAGGAGAAACCTATACATTAGTACGATTTAACTTAAGATAATATTGCCATTAGTGGTGGACTACACAGCTTGTCTTTTTAAAATTTTAACTGAATAACTAAATATTTTTTAAATTGAATAAATAGATAATGATAAAGAGAATGAATAATTTCAATTATAATGTTACGTGGTGAAACGATGTCATGTTAAGAATGAGGGAAGTTTTGTCCCTTTAATTTATTGTAAAGGATAGAGAAAAAGTGATTAAAGGAAAGATTTGTGGAAAAATAGGGCAATATGAAAACCCACAGAAGAAGAATATCATATTGACATCAAATACTTCCCCAATGCATCGAAAGATCACATCATGTGTGAGGATGAAACTGGGCATGCAACATGAAATTCCAGAATCCAAGGGGAGAAAAATAATAGACAATGGTTATGGCTAGAACTATGTTTTTCAGTTGTTTAAAAGCATCTTCAATGGTGTAGGGAAAAAAATAGGCAAAGTTGTACTCTAATGACTAACTTGGAAAGTCGCATACTCATTTGCTTCATAAAAAAAAAGAAGGTAAATTTCCACTTTATTACCCTCAAGTTTCACCAAAATCGCACTTTACTACATTTACTTTTTTTTTGTATCACTTTCACACCTAAAATTTGATTTTTCTGATATTTTGATATTTCCTTAGCCTTGCCATTGATTTTTCTGTTAATTGATGACGTGGTAAAATCTTGGCCCACTAATTCTTATTTTACTACTCTTAAATATCGTGAAATTCGCACTTTACTACCCTTAGAGGGGGCGTTGAGGGGGAGCGAAAGGTGCAGTCGCACAGGGTCCCAAATTTGAAGGGGCCCCCAAAATTTTTGCCATCTAATGTTATATATTTAGAAAATTGTTTTTGTTAGTACTTTAAAATCTCATTATGCATTCCTTATAAGAGTAAATTTTGTTCCTTTCTAAATATAAAAGGGTAATGCTAGAGAGACTAAAGACTAAATTTGTGAACTAAATGATGAGTCACCAATAGGAAATGATCACGTTTATCAATACTTAAGTAATAATCCAATAATCAACTTACATGTCATTTAATTTACAAAATTTTGTCTACAAATTTAGTATCCCTAGCATCACTCAATATAAAAATTTCTAGTACAATGAGATATTCTGATTGTCAATAATAACACCCTAAAAAAGATAGTTTTCCAATTTTATTATATAATAAGGTTATATATTCAAGTGGACTTTAAAATTAGTTTTGAAGTTTTTTTTTTCATGTTTAGTTGTTTAAGATTGAACTGTTTTTTATTATCTAGTGAATGTTATGTTTGTAGCTTTTTTACTTATAATTAATGACATTTGTAAACTTGCAATCATTGTTGATTTAAGTGATTGTTTTATAACATCGAGAGCATTTTTGCTCACCACCATAAACTATGGTGTATGCTCACCATACACCTAATCAATTGACACGTGTCATTTCATTTAACTCTAGTTAACTTTCACATTAAATGTTAGTTTTTCAATTTTGAAAAAAAATTAACCAAGATTAAGTGAAATGACACGTGTCAATTGATTAGGTGTATGGTGAGCATACACTATAGTTTATGGTGGTGAGCAAAAATGCTCCCTATAACATCAATACATTGTTTTACTTTTTTTTTAATACTATTTTAAGGAGGGGCCATTTTATAAATTTCGCACAGGCGTCAGGACCCCCGAAATCTCAGAAACAGCCCTGACTACCCTTAGTTTTTTCATCTCACTTTTATACCTAAAGTTATGTGTTGCTCACATATTCATACTTCAGTTAGCCTTAATGTCAAGAATTCTATTAAATTATGACATGGCGCTTAACTGAACAATGATTGTACACAAACGTAGCACTGTGATTATGGTTACCCATTTGCCTACTCCATTGGAGATGTAATAAGTTAACAGTTTGATATTCGTGGACCCTGTAATTTTGCTGGAGAATTTTGGTTTATTTTGTATCAAACGTTATGTAATATTTTATATGAGCTGTTCCTGTGTCACCTTGGGATTTGAAACATAGTTACTGTAGAAGAAATAAAATCATTTACAATTCATTTTAGCATGGTATTTTTATAAAAGCCAAATATTTTAACCTATATTCTCAGATATCTTGCCTAGTATATATCGAAGAATATTTGATTGTAAATAACTATTTTTCCTTATAGAACGATTGCAGTTTGAAATACAAGCAAAAAAAAAAAATCTTTGTATTTATATAATGTTTATGCGGACTGTAATTCGTAGACAAGTAAAAAATGATTGCTTATGTTTGATGATCTAATTCAATTGTAATATAGATACTTTAGTAATAAATAAGTACATAAGCTAAAATGTTTCTGTAAGTCTTTCCGACTCTTGAAATTGTGGACTACGTGGCGAAATCACCAACTAGTCTCATTAAAAAAAAAAGAAAAAAAAAAGCCTAGCATGTTTAGGGTGGACTACCGTGGTGAAACACTAGCTTGTTTAGGTTGATTATCTTAATTAGTAGACCTAATTAATTAAATCCCAGCTATGTAACCACCCCGACACATATTGTCCAAGACATAGTTGAAGTGGGAATTGCAGAACGCATGAGATTCCGCATTGGTTGAAATTAGGGTATCTCTCTCTCCTTCCCACTCCCCTTCAGTACTTTGGTTTGGTCCTCCCATAATTTTATGGTTTGAAAGCTGAGCAGATAGGGCTTCAGGAGGAAAATGGATGGGATTGTACGTGTCATTTATCCATGAAAGGAGAAATCATTTGTCGCTTTCACTTTTCTAGTGTTAATACCTACAACTATAAGTCCGACTGTGTTTTGGTATAGGCCGAGGGATGTAAATTGTTGTGTCTAGAGTCCCACATTGACTAAGGCCACCACCACCATGCATCCCCATTTCGAGAAGAACCTTCAAGTAATGGGAATGTCATTACAGTTGTATATCAAATTAATCTTACATTGTCATTTCGAAAAATTAAAACGTATAATGTAATATGTTTGCCTTCAAGTGTAAGCCTGAGTGTGTATCAATATAGGCCAAGGGATGGAAATTTGTTGTCTAGAGACCCTCCTAGGGCTATGGCTACCACCACCACCCCACTTCTTGGAGGAGAACTTATAAGTAAGGAGTTGTCGCTACAACAACTATATTTCAAATCAATTACGCACTGCCGTATAAAAGAGTTAAATTATATAACAATACATGTTCAGCATCAAATAGGCCATAGTAATATGGGAACATATCCTCTCCAGATCCCCTGACCATTCATCAGGATCCTTACCATCCCTCACCTCCCCCTCCCCTCCCAATTCCCACTGCATACCCTCACCTTCAACCCCTTTCATTTTCTTCTTCTTCTTTCTTTCTCTGCGGTTCTTTTTCGTCAATCGCCGCCAAAGAAGGCAAGGATCGGGAAAAAAAGAGTGAGAGCTGAAAAGAAAGACTGATCTCAGCTGTACAATTTTAAGTGAACGACTGACACTATTTGGTCCGCATGATCCGAATGGAAAAAAATCCAAAGAGGATCATGTTCTCAGTAATATCTCCAAGTTATATAACAGTGGTAGGGTAAAGAAGTTGGATTTTTGGGGCAATGTGGGACCTACAAATGATTCGGCATTTGAGCTGGCCTACAACAAAGCTCCTCTTACAATCACATGCCTTTATTAGAAGATTAGAGGGTACCCCCTTGGGAGAAGGGTGGATCCATGTTGTTCCTTTGTTGCTCACTTCAAAAATAAATTAAAGAACGGGAGCTCTGAATCTTCCTCGCATGGCCTCCTGTTTCCATGTGCCCTGCTTCCAACTCCTTTCTCTTCCTTCTTTTTTCTCTGAAGGGGTTCTTCAACCATGTTATTTAGTTTAATATATATATATATATATATATTGTTATGTGCATTGTGCTTCTTCTATTCTCCAACCATGAAATATTGTTTGAGGTGAGCATTAACGTAATAGAAATATTGTTTCTTTGTAACTGAAAGGTCAGAGTGCAAGTCTTGAAAATAATCTTTTTGCAAAGCAAGTGTAAAATTGTGTATGATAGACGTTTCCCTTCTCTCTGCCTACCCTTGCAAAGCAGTGAGCTTTGTTAGCTTGGAGTCGCATCTTTAATTGTTCATTATCTATATTATATAATATTTTTTGGGTTGTTTTGATACACAAACTTATTAATCATATCATTTAATCAGATGGGACCCTTTCATCCAAAGAGATGAGCAAAAAACAAGCATTGAATTGTGGCATGCACAAGGTATCCAATTGAATTCGACCTAAACAGATGGGGTTACCCCCCAGATGGGAAAGAAGAATAGACACATTTGAAAGCTAATACTGTTTTTGCATCCACTAATTAAAACCAAAAAGAGAGAGAGAAGTTTTGTAAGTGATATGTGGTGCTTGCTTGCTATGCATGCACTGGATATAAATACAAGTAGCTAAACATAATTAAGGAAAATAAAATGATTCTCGCACACTTTTTTTTTTTCCTTCATATTTTTGTCTTTCATCAAATCAAGTTACTGATGGTTTTAATGAGTTTGCGAAATTTTAGAAAAAAGAATCATAAATATATTTCCATAGAATTTTTGTCCTTGGATAAGCTTTTCTAATTCACACATGACAAGTTCAAAAACACTTCCACTAAATGCATTTTCAGTCGTTATAAAAACTCTTCCAAATTTAGCTTTTAGTAATTTGTAAGATACATATTAGCTTCTTAAACACTTCTTTCTTCTTTTTGTTCTCCATCTAAGTTCCTTATTGTTTAAACTGAAAACTCCAAACAATTTTCTCTAGCCAGTCTTGGTACTCTGACCATCGTTGAATATGTTATGCTCCTTTTCATGTTCCCGCTCTCTCAAAAAAATTTCTTTCCAACTTGAAAGAAAAGAGTTTATAATTCACTTCTGTCCTACCTCTTGGCTTGAATACGATCATGCGATACGCCCTTAAGGAGTTTGGAAAGGATCATAATAGAGTTTGCAACATCTTTTTTTTTTTTTTTTCGAGAAACTTCGTTTACCTCAGTCTTTTGCCTTTTCTGCTATGTCTAGTCTTGTTCCCTCCCTCTTTTTTGCTTGGCATCGTAGATTAGGACATGTCTCCAACTCATGGATTATAATGTTTTTCTTATCACGCACACAAAAGATATAACGAAAAAATCAGTTTCAGTCCAAAACATAAACTTCTCTAGATAATAAGGCCCAAAAGATTTGAGTCCATTTGCAGACGGCCCAGCTCAAACATTGTAGACTTATATACTCGGTTACTCCTCAAAAAATTAGAAGCCAATCCAGCTACATCATTCTTCAGTTTCGCTACTCTGAAAGCTTAATTTGATGGGCTACCCAAACTGATCCCGAAACTCGAGAGAGCGATTCTACCTTATCAACGGAGATATATTTCTGAGTGATCAGTATTATATACTTATATGCTAGGTAACATGGTACTAAAAGTTTCGGTCACGTGATGTGTAAGTCACTGATTTGAGCATTTATCTCTTGTGACGTCCAAAATTTTCCTCCAAAAGAGGCGTTGCCGATAATTTCTTGATTAGTTCGTTAACAAGTAAAGGCTTTAGTCTCCCAAAGACGATGTTATTGAAGAACAAGATGTTCAATAAAGCTATTAGGGTAAAAATTGTACTAATAATCTTCACCATTAACATGCAACATTCTTGTAAAACATATTGTAATGAATTTTGGGGTTCAAAACACGTGTAAACTACGAGAAATCAGTGTTCTCGGAATATGAGGAGATACACCATATGCTATTATATAAGTGGAGGGAAGTTTTATTTTTAAGTGTACTTTCACTTGTAAAATAAAATGTGGTATCACCCTTTATTCCAGACACACTGAAAAATCTCTCGTAAAATAATTTGTTTGATTGTCATCTCCAAAATTATATCAAACAGAGACAATCTGAGCCGTCCGATCTAAGTCTCAAATGTCTAACCCCGATATGCAATTTCCCCGAAAACAACTAATAGATATTTTATTAGGACATGATTAGTATTTAGTTGGATAGTGGAAGCCATGAACTTAAAACAAGAAGATAGCACTACGCAGACAAACATTCCATCCAAGAAGCCACTCACCCACAAAACGTGGTCAAGTTCCACTAATTTAATGATTTCTTCATTTCAAAATGTGTTAACTAATACAATCATTTTTCTTTTGTTGCAATTTTTGGAGTTAAATATGAATTGCTTAGTCACTCCCTTTTTGTAACACAATGTTCCCTTCACGATAACAATATTTAGAATAAAGTTAGAGCTAGTCCATGAACTAAAAATATATTGATTGCGGTTTTTTTTTTTAAAGTAATCAGTTGGTTCACTACACCAGTTCACTTTTCTGAGGGTCAGAAAGACTCACAGAGGCATTTCAATATCTACTGATCACCATCGTGTGATTCGTCAGTGTCAGGAATCAAATACAGGACATGCCATGTATTATTGCTCCATACCATAAATTTAAATAAAAAAATTCAATTAGTATGATGATGTGACACTCAGGTAAAATTAATCTAAAGTCAATTCTAAATAGAGCAAGTTCATAGAGTAATTCTTTTTCTTTTTTTTATCTAATACATGTATTTCAAGTTTCATCATTTATTCAAAATCATTGTACTATTTCATTTGTGTTTTGCTCATATTTTGCATTTTAAATAGATCTTTTCATACTTTCCGTCGTGCTATTTCTAAAGAAAATTGGTCACAAAGCTCCTCCCTCAATACTATTATGTGTATGAAGTTTTGGGATCAACCCTAGATCATTTTGAAAGTACATGTATTCAAACCACTTCGTCGGTGTTTCATTCCAATTTAATGTTTCTTTATCTTCTTTTGAGTTTAATGAAAGGGGGCATGCACATCAATTGCATGTAGTTGGTAATAGAGAAGATGAAATCGAGAGATTTTTCAATATACTTGGAATACACAGTATTTTTTAATGATCCGTTATATGTCATTATACAAAGTGAGGGGAGAATTTTTTATTTTTTATTTTTTATTTTTTATCAAGTCTCTATTTGTATAATGACGTATGTGATCATATTCTGAACATACAGAAAAAATCTCTCTTGAATCCTACCATTCATTATGGTCATCTAATTATTCCCATACGTACCTAATAAATCTTCAATTATCTTTTAATCTCGAAGCATAATGAAGTGGTTCCATGTTCGGTTGAAGCCATTATGGAAGTGATTGCATTAATTTAAGATCAGATTTAGCAATTTAAGGAGTATGGTGGGGTGGGTCTTGGAAACTGCATACAAGAAGCGTCCACGTGGCCTCACGTGGAGGGTGCCAAATCACCATGCCTACGTAATAATGAGAGTTATGAGGATCCTCTTCGGATTATTTTTGTGAGATCCTGAGGATCCTCAAATCATGTCCATTCATCGTACATCGTGCGGCTATAAATTATTAAAAATATTTTGGGTAAAGTACAAAAAACTACCTCAACTATTGGTGTCACGACATTTTCATACCTCATCTTTTAAAATTGACAATGTCATACCTCATCTTACGAATTTGTGACAATGTCAGACCTCCGTCAGTTTTTCTGTTAATTTTTCTGTTAAATGCTGACGTGGCCCGACACGTGTCCCACTCACTAATCCAACTGGATTAAAAAATAATTAAATATATTTTTAATAATTAAATATTCAAAAATTAAAAATTAAAAAAAAATTAAAAAAAAAAAAAAAAAAGGCCTAAGATCCGGCCTTCTCTTCCCACACGCAGCACCAACCCTTTTCTCTCTCTCTCTCCCCTCTCTTCCTCCTTCTTTCTAGGTTGTACCCATTTTTTTTTTCTTTCTCTTCTTCCTTGGTTGCAGCGTCTAGGTTGCAGCGTTTTTTTTTTTTTTCTCTTCTTCCTCTTCTTCCTTGGTTGCAGCGTTTTTTTTTTCTCTCTTTCTTCCTCTTCTTCTTCTTCTTCTTCTTCTTCTTCTTCTTCTTCTTCTTCCTCCTTGGTTGCAGCGTTTTTTTTGTTTTTTTTTTCTCTTCTTCCTCCTCTTCTTCTTCTTCTTCTTCCTTGGTTGCAGCGTTTTTTTTTTTTTTTTTTTTCTTCTTCCTCCTCATTCTCTCTGGGTTTGCAGCATTTTTTTTTTCTTCTTCCTCTTCTCTTCTTCTTCCTCCTCCTCCTTCTTCTCTCTGGGTTGCAGCGTTTTTTTTTTTTTTTTTTTCCTTCTTCCTCTTCTTCTTCTTCTTTCTGGGTTGCAGGGGGGTGGACCCGGTCGAGCAAGGCGCTAAGGCAGAGCTCCATAGCGAGAGCTTGGAGAAGTGGGTCTATGGCGGGTAGAGGTGGTGGGTTTGGGTGTAGCAGCAGGTATTGTAGGAGCTGGTGCAGCAAATGGCAGTGGTGAGAGGGGGAGATGTTGGGGCGGGTGGGATTTGGGTTTGGGGTGGTTCTGGTTTTGGGTTGGGGGAAGACGGGAAGGGGAAGAAAGGGTGAGGGGATAAGGATGCACAAAGAGGGAGATGAGAGAGAGGCAGGAGAGAGAGGAGAGAGGGGTCCCAACATCCCTTTAGGCCAATTTTTTTTTTTTAATTTTTAATTTTTGAATATTTAATTATTAAATATATATTTAATTATTTTTTAATCCAGTTGGATTAGTGAGTGGGACACGTGTCGGGCCACGTCAGCATTTAACAGAGAAATTAACAGAAAAACTGACGGAGGTTTGACATTGTCACAAATTCGTAAGATGAGGTATGACATTGTCAATTTTAAAAGATGAGGTATGAAAGTGTCGTGACACTAATAGTTGAGGTAGTTTTTTGTACTTTACCCAAATATCTTTATTTAAAATTAAGCATGAATAATACCTGACTAAAACTGGATGCATGATGTATGATGAATGAACACGATTTGAAAATTCCCAAAATCCTCACAAAGAGGATCAGGAGAGGATCCTCATTCTAATGAGAGAACCAATCCCCATGCTCTGTCCTAGCTGTAAAATTTAGACGAGCTTATATTATAGCCTCCCAATTATGTATGGTGATACCAATTATCGACCTTTTCTAGTAACTTTAAGTTGAGTAAAGTTAGCTAGAGAATTTATTAAAAAAAAAAAGGTGGCTAGAGGATTAAACACACGAGAAATGTTAAGAGGATTTTCTCAAAAAATGAGACTTTTTATATATTCTTTGTCATATTTTAACGTTAATTATGGTGTCAACTTTATAAAACATTGTGCTAAAAACATGAGGGGACATAGAGTCTATGAAGAGTCTCACTTTTAAAAGGTAATCCCTAGCATTTCTCAAGACAAAATTACTCTCTAGAAAATGTAAGGGGGTAAAATAAAATATTATTATTTGTATTTTGGATACAATGATATATTTACACTAAATGGACAAATAATCAATTGGTTGCGTGCTCGTCAATTTTCAAGATTTGAACCTTTTTCATTTAAGGCAACCCTCTTTGTAACCAATTTTACGTTTTTTTTTTTTTTTAACAACCGATATTATCTACACTAAGAGGAGGTGGTGAGTTTAATCTCACAATGGGCTAGTAATAATGTGATTCGAATTCGCTTTTGATGATAGTTGAACCTAAGATATCTCACTTACAAGTAAAGATGAATACCACTAGACCGTAATACTAAGTGACTAGTTTTACGTTTTTTTTATATATTAAATAAGCTTACTCATAATTTTTAAATCAAAGATAATATAGAAATTAATTATACTATTTTTATTTGCTTTTATACTATTATAATTTGTCAAGTTAAGTTCCTTTTTTGTTGTCTAATATTTTGATCTCGCCCCGACATGTCACTTCCGTTATAACAATTAGTAACTAAGGGTAGGTATGAAAATATTTTTAAAATGGTTGAACGCATTTTTAATAAAAATATTTTTGAAATCAAAAAATAAAAGTGAATATTGAAAAAAGTACTTAAAATGATTTCCACAATAAGCACTTTTTTTTTTTTTGGTAAAGATGCAAGAAGCACTTTGAATGCTTTTGAAAGTACAAAAACATTTTTTTTTTTTTAAATTCAATCATTTTAAATGCACTTCCAAACGAAGTTTAAAAAATCATAGGGCAATTACAAATTGAGTCCGTGTCAACACGAATTTAAACACAATCAGAATCAACTCGAACAATACAAAATTTAAATAAATTTATCAAATTGCGGGATTTGTTGCTCGAATGGCTCCACAGGACTGAAGTCGGACGAGGCAGCACCATTCGCTGCTTGACCTGAATGATTTAAGCGAAGGTTGAGGAATTGTGGGCCCCTGTGTTGTGTTTTTGCTATAGTCGACTCGCATTTCAGGTTGATATTGACTTAATCTAAATCGATACATTTGGAGCGTGAACTAGAATTTTGAAATTGGTAAATTATTTATTTAAGTTGGTGTTATCTACGCATTTATTTTTAAATTGTACACATTTTTTTAATTTCTGATCGTTGAATTGAATAAATTAAAGAAAATTAATGAACAAAACTTAATAAAAATATGTGAAAAGTAAAAAAAATGTGTGTGAATAACACTATCTTTCAAGCAAATTATTGTATTATTTTTTAAATAATAAAGAAAGTTCAACTACTTTTTCATTAGTTTAGTCAAATAAAAGAAACAAATTGTGCTAATACTTTCCCTAACGTATTAGAAAGAGAAAATTGTAGCAATTGTCCACTACTAGTCTCTTAACTCATCAAAACGTGCAGTTATGTTCATTTTTGTCACTTCGTCATAATTCCGTCAAAATGACTCATGTTAGAAGGACTATGCCACAATTGAGTTAAAATTAAGGGATCGTTGCTCCAATTGGGTTAAACTTGAGGAATCATTTCTCCAATTGGGTTAAGGTTGAGATATCATTGCTACAATTTTTTTTATTTGGTATTCCATATTTGTCCTTTGATTTAGCCTCACGTGTGTGGTATGTGACTCATTTTGACGGAAGTTCTAACGGAGTTAACGAAAATGACTATAGATGCTCATTTTAATGAGTTAGGGGATCAATGGTCATGAATTTTAAAATAAGGGACCATTACTCCAATTAAATTAAAATTAAGTGGGTATTGCTACAATTTCCTTTATTAGAAATTTCAATAGTTTAGCATTATTATGAGGCAAAATTTCTTTTAAATTGGATTTTTTAAATGAGAAAATGTGCACAATAATGAAAAGAAAAAGCAAGTTAGTTGACAATCAATGCTCAAGTGAAAACACATGGGACGAAGATGTGAGAAAAAATCATGACTGAAAGTAAAAATTCAAATAAATTACGAGGATTCGAAGTTATTGCAATTAATTAGCGAAGGGAGAAATTTTGAACCCAAAACACATAAGTCGGTAAATTTTTTACTAAGATATTGACCACATGCAACACTTGCATTTCATTATAAGCAATAAACTATTTCATTAGCATAACGTAGGTGAAAATTCAAGTAAACTACGAGGACTTTTCTAGTAAAAATTCTAATTTGTTGCCAAGTCAAGGCACAAATATATATATATTGACACATTCTTTTGGGGAATGTTGGGTTCTTGCTTCCACTCCATTGCAGTTTTCGATTTTTTTCTTTTCGAGAGACGGCTTGTGGGGATCGGAGGTGGGAACTTAATCACAATGGTCTTCGCCCTCCTTCTCTGACTTTTCCATTCCGTTCATTCCATTTCCTCCTCCCAACTTTTTGTTCCCTTTCCCTTCTGGAATCTCATTCCGTTTGTCCTCTCCCTCACGGACTGCAAATTCCAGGACCAGAAAATCCACTTCTTCGTCGTTTTTCTCCTCCAGGTCTCTTCCGAGAAAATCTACAGTTTCGAGTCTCTCCGCCATTAATGCGAGTTTCTCACGTGTGTCTATATCTCTCGTCACGCAAATATATTCACAAAGAAGAAAGGAGAGGAATGGTTTTTGAATCCTTCTTCATAATCCCACAATTTCCCATTTTCTCCTGAGGAATTCCATTTCCGATCGTTTAGAAAAACACCCTTTTGATTTTTGATTGAATCTCGTTTGTATCGGATCGAGTTTTGGCGATTTTGGGGTCCGATGGGTTGCGCAACCTCGAAGGAAAAGCGGTGCCGGCACTGCGAAAGCGCCATTTCTCCGATTTCCCGAAGCTACTCGATGCATGTCCACCACCCGCCGCAGACCAAAGGTGACAGCTACCATGTCGTCGCCCTCACCTCCTCCACTTTAGGTTCTCTCAATCGCCCTGAAAACAGAGTAATTGCTAACGGATGCGATGATACCAACGAGAACATGATCGAGCACGAGAACAAGGAATTCTCAGTGGGACTAATCGAAGCCAAGACGTGGTCGAATATGATCGAAGCAAAAATCCCAAAAGTCGTGCCGAAAACTCCGACCAGGACGCCGCCGGGCGAGCCGGAGACGATCAATACATGGGAGTTGATGGAAGGCCTCGAGGACATGAGCCCGCTCAGGTCGCCAGCCCATCACCTTCGGAGCTTTTCTTTCGACGTTGTTCGGGACCCGTGTCCGAGGCCGATTTCCCCTTCCGACCGCCAGAAATCGAGATTCCAAGAAAATGGGAACTCTCCCCCTAAGCCGCAGCCAATGTGGATTCAAATGTCGGATGACAATGATCAGGTGAAATCCAATTCTTTGATTGCAGATTTTGATCCGGATGTGATCTCCGCGTTCCGGAAATCATTATCGGAGATCAAATCCGAGGAAGATCCCTTCGATTTAGCGCATTTGGTAGTCAGCAAGGAGCCGGCTTGGGCCTGCAATGACGTGTTGGAGGCCCAGGACAAGAAGGGCAGGGACAGAGTGGTGTTGTACTTCACGAGCCTCCGAGGGGTACGGAAGACGTACGAGGATTGTTGCCACGTGCGGGTGATACTGAAGGGCATAGGGGTCCGGGTGGACGAGCGGGACGTGTCGATGCATTCGGGGTTCAAGGAGGAGCTGAGGGAGCTCCTCAAGGACAGGTACAATGTGGCTCCGTTGCCCAGAGTGTTTGTGGGGAATAAGTACGTTGGCGGAGCTGATGAGATTCGGCAATTGCACGAAGATGGGAAGCTCGAAAAGTTGCTCGATTCTTGTGAAAAATTGGATGGCGGTTGTGGCGGCGGAGATGGTGGTGGAGTTTGTGATGCTTGTGGGGATATAAGGTTTGTGCCTTGCGAAACATGTTCAGGGAGCTGTAAAATATATTACGAAGACATTGATCGCGACGACAAAGAAGAGGAGGAGGAGGCGGAGGAGGGTGAATCGGGGTTCCAACGCTGCCCGGATTGTAACGAAAATGGCCTAATACGCTGCCCCATATGTTGCTATTAGTCCTAAATTCAGGTACTGATTAGTTTTAACCATTTTTGTGCTTGTTTTCTTCTTCTCTTTTGGGTTTTTTTGTTGGCGAGTTGTTTGTTGTACAGTAAAGAGTTTGGGTATTTCATCAATTTCCCCCTGAACTTGTGACTATTGGCCAATTTCCCCCCTCAACTTTAATTTTGGCCAATTTCCCCCCTCAACTTTCATAATTAGTCAATTTCCCCCCTCAACTTTAATTTGGCCAATTTCCCCCCTCAACTCTCATAATTAGTCAATTTGCACCCTACTGTTAATTTTTTAATTTGATCATAATTAAACAAGTGTGTGTAAGAAACTAAATAAGATGTATGTTAATCATTTTCCTATGTCCTTATCCTATTACAAATAGATTAAAATTTAGAATTTTACAATTTATAATATATAATATTATTAGTCATAATAAATCAGTATGGAGTAATTTTATTTGATTTTTTACTATACAAAATTGATAACGAAAAGGATTGATGTGTACATTTTTGTATGTGAATACAATTTTCTTTATAAAAGTGAAAGCTAAGTTCAAGTAAATTGCGGAGAATCGAGCTTTAGTGCAAAAATGGCTAGTCAATTCATAATTTTCGACTCCTTATTAAGAATAACCCATTTTATTGAAATAGGTCTGATCCATGAGTTTAGGATTATTATTTTTTCTTCTACATGCTTTAAACCCGATTCATAACTTTTTCTTATAATCAACCCATATCACATACTAATTGTATTATGTTTTTGTACATTTTTACCCTATATTATGCAGGTGAGTTTATATTAATTTTAGTACTTTGTTGGAAGTTATTAGAAAGATTGAAAGAAAAAAAAAAGAATAGATGGAAAATTAAAAAATTAACAGTAGGGTGCAAATTGACTAATTATGAGAGTTGAGGGGGGAAATTGGCCAAATTAAAGTTGAGGGGGGAAATTGACTAATTATGAGAGTTGAGGGGGGAAATTGGCCAAAATTAAAGTTGAGGGGGGAAATTGGCCAATAGTCACAAATTCAGGGGGGAAATTGATGAATACCTCAAAGAGTTTTGGTACATTTGATGAGAAAAGAAAAAAAGAAACTGCAATAGGAAACAGTGGAATAATCTTTCAAGCAGATATAGGTTCCCTCAACCTATATGAGAAAGCCTTGTATTGTAAGACTATATGAACCTTTGCAAGAATCTGAAGGCCACATTTGAAATGCATAATATTGTCAGCCATGATGAATGGACATGGTGGTATCTCCTCGTATACCTGTGTCGTGTTGTATTTATGTTTCCTTGTCCATGCATTGTAAATTGTCAGCAATTTGTTCTTGTTTCACTTCCGTAAACTTTGGTACTACACTTGATTAAGATAACTCTCACACTGAATGAAACTAGTGAAATGTCAGACGAGATTAAAATATAGAGCCTCATACTGTTGTCGGAAATTCTCAATTAAAAACATAATCGGATCCGTCCACACAAGTTTATTTCCTTCTTCATCATGATATTTTGAATTTTCTTTTTCTAATTACAAACACTTGACTTAAAATTAATGCCAAAATTATCACTAACGAGAAATCTACTTTATCACCGATTGTACAACTATCGACTCCTATATATTATACAAGAAACAAATCAATATTATTATAGTTAAGCGTAAAATCGTACCATGTTCATTTGATTGAATAAATTATTCATACACAATATTATTTTATGGTGTATTGTATTTGGATAGTAGTTGGCTTTAACCATCTCAGAGATAGAAGGGGTCATCCAACATCTTTGATGCGTCATGTTCATGCCAAGCACATTAGGTGGATGAAACCATCAAGGGTCAATGTCGGCGAAACAACAAAAGTTTAGTGCCCTAGTCAATCCACCGTCTTTCGACTTCTCACCAATTTGAAACATACTCAATTATTTTTACAGACAAAATATAATTTGACATTTGACATGCGTAAAAATTTACTCTATTTTGATTTATTTTAATAATAACTTGCAACCTACACACTTGTGTCAAATTGTAATTTTTGGTATAAAATTATAACTCATTACATATAAAATGTTAAACAATAGTTAAGACGTCATGTGAAATAATGACAGCTTTTTGAGCGAGTCTTGCTAATATTTTTCGTATATTTAAATAAAAGTTTCTGAAAAATTAGGTTCTGCAAAATAAACAAATGCCCCCTTTATCTTAGCTTTGTTGTCAAAGCAAATGTGTGACCCTCAAAGTGTATAAAAAAACTTGGAGTCACCTGAAGCGAATGAACGAAGCCGCAGACTAGTTTTTATATAGAAATTAGGTTGACTATGCAGGCAGAATACAATATCATGACATGGTGCCACAAAGGGACGCTAACACAATACAAATTAGGGGAAACTTGATATAACTCCAATTTTTTGAGCTAATAGTAGGAATAGTCCAATTTATTAGAATATGTCCAATTTTTTTAAATTTAACTATTTTATTATCAATAATGATCTCTTAAATGAAAAAAATTATTGTAAAAATCAAATTTCTTCCTAATTATCTCTTTGATTATTTCTTTTTATTTATTTATTTGTTATTTCTTGTTCTTCCTCGTGCTTTAACCCATTTATAGATTTAATTTTAATTTTTATAATCAACCTATATCACAGGTTAATTGTATTTATCTACCTATATGACAGATTCTTTTTTATAGTCAACCTGTCACATATTAATGTGTCTTGCTTGTAGGTATATTATGTTTTTTCTACCTTTTAGGTAGGTTTCATATCTCACTTATAGGTATAATATACATTCATATATTTGCTACTTGAGTTAGGGTAGAATGTTTTGCAGATAGATTTATGTTAGTATATTAATTTTTTTTTGTTATAAGATATTAATTAGATATTTTGGAGTTGAAAAATGCATAATATTAAAAGATTTTAATTGATTTTTAATATTTTTAGAAAATATAAAATGAGTATAAAAGAAATAAAAACATATAATTAGATAACTGGACTCACTCCTAAAAACTCTCTATGTTTTTGGACCTGGATCTAAAAGCCCCTACAAATTAATGAATATTGAGTGCCAAAATTTTTACCGTCTCTCCTTTCCTATTCTCATCTCTCGTTGTTTGGGCAATCAAAGTCATAGTAGGGTTTCAAGGCAAAGGCTCTTACTTACAATCGAGAATATATCATCTTAAGTTTAATACACATCACGTATTTTTATTGTTTGGGTACTTATCGGATGATGAGTGTTGTAAAACTTTGTTTGTGGCATTGGATTCTTTCCTTCATGAGATCTTAAAAATTTTGGTTATAACCATCTGACCACGTTATTCGTAAAAATTTCTATAAAAGTATGAAACTCTCTATATTTCAGTCTCATCAATTCTAAGTTGGTCTCATAGAGTGCGAGAACTGTCATAAATGGACAGTCCTATTGAAATGTCGTTGTAGCAGTTAACATGGTGGGTAAGGCGGAAAAAGCTCTAACATCGGATGTTACAATTGGCTACGTGACACTTTCCAATCAAATCGTATCAATTTGGGTTGTTAAGAAATAGAGGGCACGTTAATGTGGTGACCAAAAAGAAAGGGAAAGGGATCATTCCTGGATCCATTTCACCTAATTCTCGTCATCAAACAATTCGGATCCTTAAAATTTGATCTAACGGCTAAAGTTATTATAACTTTTAAAGTGAGCCCGTATTTTTAGCCGTTTGATCAAATTTCAAAGGCCCAAATTGTTTGATAAGGAGGATTAGGTGTCAGGATCCCTTTCCAAAAGAAAGGGATAGGAAGAAAAGAGTGTAATGAACAACTGTTTCTTGTCGAAAACATTATGTCATTTAATAAAACAGTCCCATTAATTTAAAAGGGTAACGACATTATCTAAAAGTTGCATTTGGGTTGCCACTTAGTACAACTTTGAAAAAAAAAAGAGTTAATGATCCGACTCGTTAACAAATTCTCAACAAGTAACTTGTTAACAACCTGACTCTTTAACAGATTGATCTGAGACCTGCTATTCTCATATCGTTTTGCGTCCGATTAATAGCTCGTTTAAGAAATTGCCAAGTGTCAGGGGCGTTTGCCCTATGTTCAGCTGATTCCCTGGAAAGTGAAAAGGGAAACAAGTTCCAGGCTTTCTAGTTGTATAATAATATGCTTTGAATGATGGGAGTCTTAAACAAACCATGAACCAAACAAAGCGTAGGAGGAGCAAAGTCAGTGAAGATTCATAATCTGCAATGACCATAAAGCTGAGATCTCATGATCCAAAACCAATTGATTAATCAATCTTATAAAGCATGATTCTCTTGGGTTAGGGTAACACTTAATTAGGGCAACTCTCACATTAAGTGAGACCAGCGTAAAATGAGGTGAGATTAAAATACACTTATGCTTTTGTGAAACGCGTCTTAAAATAGATATAACATGATTTTCTCAGAAGCGACACACACTGCATTTGGACCCTTCCGGCCCCACCCGTTTCTAGAACTTGCCGCACAGGGTAGCCGCAACCTACAACTGCTCCGTAGATGGTGGCTCAAAAAAAAAAAAACAACATGATTTTAAAGTTGGAAGAACGTCACGGGGTCGTTTGAAAGTAAAGACTTGAGCAGGAGTAGCTGCTGCGATGCTGAATAAGTGTATAAATAAGTGCACAATGACTGGTTGGCAGATGAAGAACATCATAAAAAAATTAGGAAGTAGTTGATGGGGAGGCAGAGGGAGTTGTGAAGCTTAAACCTTAAATGATGAAAACTAACAACCACAACTGTGATGAAATTAATGATATTTGAAATATTTAACATTAATTCTGGTTGTTACTTGGAGTGAAGTCCCAGTTGCTGATCTTCCAGGGTGCTTGCTGATTGCTTGCCTTCCAAGAATGGTAGGTTTCAAATAATCCGGTGTTGATGGAGCATATTGAATGGGTCATCGTTTGCATCAGTATTTTGACTAAATTACTTCAGACCAATTAGGCGGAGAAACACTTGCATGTCATGACTTCATAATTTCTCTCTATCTCTTTGTTTAACTGATCAGGTGAGGCAAGAGATGAAGAAAGAAAGCGGATATGAGCCCGGGATACCAAACACATGTTTACCATGGTGAGTGTTATTGGGTTCCAAAAGTACTTGAAGTGCTTCTTGCAAGAATGACCAGTTATGTGCTTCTTGCTGGAAGCTCTTCAAGTGCTTTTTCATAATTCACTTGCATTTTTACTAAGGATTGTTTCCAAAAGTACTCTAATCAAAAGCGTTTTCAGTCATTTTAAAAACACTTCCAAACTAGTCATTTGTCACTTTAAGCACCAACGCTTGAATGTGGTATACTGCGACTTTAAACACCAACACCAACAATTTCCAACCAAAGTTGGCATGTAACAAAAGATGATTTATTTGCAGAGAAATTGGTAGACACAAAACAATCTAGACAAATGTTGGACCTTATTTACCGCCATGGGTACCCAAATCGGCTGCAGCTTTGCTTGCACGAGTCAATACATCTGAAAACCAAAGAGCTCCTTTGGCAAAGTAGCTGCTGTTGACCACAGCGCTTCCTGCTGCCACAGCTGCTTGCCCAGTATACGTAGCAGCCACCACAGCTGCCGTTCCAGTAACGGTTGCAGCTGATTTGGTGATATCTGAAACATGGAACTTCTCGTCCACGGTTTTAACAACTTCCATGCCTGCGTAAATTTTTTCAGTGAGGCCGATTCTGTTGCTGAGCTCGCAAACCTTGGCTGCTGCAGTTGCTGAGAGTTGATGGGACTCGTCGAAAGCTTTGGCCTTGGTTAATGCGTCTTTTCCCAAAACATATCCCTTGGCTGCCATTGTTTTGACAACAGTTACTGCTTCTCCAGGAGTAGAGATGAACTGACTCGTGTGATAAGTCTGATAACGTCGTACAAATTTGAGAAATAATGAAGTTTGAATAGAATTTTAAACAGTCTAACAATTTTTCAGAAGCACATGAAAAATTTGTTATGCTAAGCTTGTACTGTGATAAATCTTCAACCAAAACAACAAAGCAGTTAATTTACACGTACCGTTAAGCTAGTATTGCCTTCGGGGTTGTAAGGACTGTTCCAAGCATCGGATTCATCAGTATAACTTCCCCACCTTGTTATGCATACACATTGATCTACAATCCTAGCTCCCTGAAGTTTTGAAACATGGACGGACGGACGAATCAGTGGACAACCAATATCAAATATCTGAGGCATTTTAACACTAAAATTTATCCATATGAAGTTATGAACACATAATCGTTTTTGTTAGAGTAAAACTGCACAACCAAACGTCATGCAGGTGCAAGTTCTACCCGACTTGCATATGAACACGTAAAATTTATCCATGTACTATCCTGACAAAATGTCTAATTACATCTAATCGAACGTCATGCAAGTGCAGGTTCTACCCGACTTTTTATGGACATCTAGAGCTAATGAATCTACGATAGCGATTGCATTTATCGACTGAAGTAAGCAGGGAAAAACGAACTTTTCCATTCGAGAAGCATTTGCAGGGTAGAATGACCACCAACTTACACTGAGTAGTATAGCAGTTTGCAGAGCAAAAGCATCTTTGAATGTCACATATGCGGTACTGGCATATTCACCAGATCTGTTTCCAACAACAAAAGCATTAACCAGATACACATTCATTAAGGAAATTCAGAGGACTTAATTAACTGAGGATTGTGGAAACTAGAACTCGTGCAAACATGACTTCTCAAATTCAATCTTTTGAACCTTGTTTTCTTGTCTTCTCACTTTTGAAGATTTCTCAACCAACCCTCGTTGGCTGCAGTGATGACTTCTAAACTCATGGAAATCAAAATTAAACCTTTTAAACTGCCGACTTCAATTTCTTTAACAACTAAGTACGACGTAAGGAAATTGAAGAGGCTTCACATAAGTCATTGTTCCTTTTAACCAATTTCCGAAAACAACCTGCTTCTGACTGATTCAATGAGTTTACAGTGAACAAACCCCACACATAAAACATGACTAGACAACCATTTTCCAGATTCAGTACAAAAATTCGGAATCATTCTCAATAACTAGAAGCAGGGAAAGATGAATTCTACCTGATGATTTCAACATGCTCAACTGCACCGCAGTGACTGAAAAAATCGTAAACATCCTCCTCTGTAGCTTTAGAGGACAAGCTTGTAACTTCAGCAGTGTATCCACCCGGGTACATTTTCCCGAAAAATCACTAGAAGAAAAAGCTGGACCGAGAGAACCTAGGAAAATGAGAGGATAACGAAAACCAGCTCATACAACGAACATAAATGAACATCAAAAAATCATTTCGGTCATTTAACTTGGACTCACAACAGCATTTCACAGCAAGGTTTCAGCTTTCTTTGCATAGAATTCCTCAATGGAGGAACAAACAAAAGGGATAAGAAAGTTTTCAGAAACAGATAGAAGGCATTGTCATGTTTCAATCCATATGCCATGTGATGATCATCTATACCCCCTAAGTGGTCCCCACATAACTAACATAATTTAACAGGAAGAACAAGAAAAAAATTGAATGCTTCTAACATCTAGTGAAATCCATGAGTTTTACAATGAGAACTTGATTACTCAAAAATTAAAGTTAAAAACTTAAATCCGTCAATGCCATCACCGTGTGGTGTTACTTATTCAGGAGGCAATGCAGAAGTTACTACGTAAATGCATCATGAAGTAATGCAGCAGTAATAAGCATAATTACTGATTATAATTCTGGAAGAAATAAAGAGGGTAATCCTCAGGACCATCACAGAAAGTCAATTCCTGAGGAACCAATGTCACCTTGCATTACAGAATCAAAGCAAGTCAAAGAATGATTAGTGGGAAAAGTGATAAACTTTGCTCTGATTGATTGCCGAGATGATTCTTGTAATGATAATTCGGAAAATTAATGAACTGAAAAACCAAGATAGAAAAGCTCATGAATTTGATAATTATTGCAGTTTACATACCAGTTCTTGAATCTTGATGCGAGTTGCAGTAGCACTGTGAGAGGCTCCAGCGAAGAAGAAGTGGAGCGTGGCGTTCGATTGCCGTTGGAGGAGCGTAGGCTTATCCTTTTGTGCCGCCGTCGGAGATTTTTATGATCCGATTGCCGGGGAATGATCCAGTTTTCTGTTAGGATACAACCATATAATCTGACTATAGATCCAACTTAAATCTTAGACGTGAATTGTCCTTTCTGTCCTTGTGGTATAATTACTATCAACTACACGATAAAATTAACAGTAAGACTAGAATTTATCAATAAATTCATATTCAATAATCAAACTCTTACCATCAATATATTTAACTTCCGATTTTAGCTAAAACTTTGAGACGTTGTCTATAGAGGAAAAAAAAAGTTCTTTTTGCCGGATGGATGATGATTTTGAAGTTTTGGATCCATTAAGGGATGAATCGGTTTATGACGATTTTGGATCCTCCAAATAAGATATGAATCGAGGTATGGATCTTCCAAAACCAAGGTCATTTTGCAGTACGATCACTGAACTCTTTAACATCTTCCCTTCCCACTGATGAAAACTGTTTCGAGAGGCCTAGCTATCCATTGTGCTGCATGAATTGGCTGTGTAAAAGATCATATCTATGCAAATATTTGAACCATTTCAGTCATTACACGTTGCTTTGGATGGTCTTAATTTGTGGAAATCAACTGAATTATCACTCCTTTTGCAGTTCATGACAAAATGTGCAACTACGAGTGTAAGACACTGAGAGCACACTTCTTCACACTCTGCATTCCCCTTCTGTTCTTCACTGGCTAACTCGCTTCAGTGGAAGAACCAGCAATCCTATATACAAAAACCCACTATGGAATTCAGATTGTTGCAATTTCCTTATTTGTTAGGATTCAAGGGTTCTCCATTAATCACTTCAAACACTGTTTAATTGGAAAACGATAATGTTTAGCTAACTAAGAAAATATTAATGCCTTGTTCACTCTCCCATACGTGGGCACACCTTTAACCTTCTTCTTTTTTATTTGGGCTCGAAGATCTTTAGACCACGACAAGCAAAACATCAACACACACCAGTCATATGGATTCATGACTTGTAAACAATGATCATCTTTATTATAAAGCCAAGGCCCAATGAACAGTATTTTGGGTCACAAGTTTCACAAAAAATAATTGAACAAAAATACCCCTCAAACAAAAAACTTCAAAAGCAACTCAAAATAATGTATCAAATGTGACAGGGGTATTTTCGCCATTTATACAGTATTTTTTAATAATTATTATTTTTTTTGTACAATATTTTTTTTTAATAATTAATACCTCGCAATAGGCTAGCAATAATGTGATTCAATCAGTTGTTCATTAAATATTATTTTCTCTATTTTTAAACACGCTCAAAACATCTTAAAAGGCTTGTAATGCCATTTATAAAAAAGGTATTTCACATGTGGATAATAATGTGATTAAATTAGTTGTCAAATGATTTTTTTTTAACAAACGATATTATCTACATTAAGGGGGAGGGGGTGGGCTTAACCTCACAATGGGCTAGCAATAATGTGATTCAATTAGTTGTTTATTAAATATTATTTTCTCTATTATTAATATAAATTCAATAGAGACCAATTTTATTTTGTGGATTCAGCTGCTTTAATTGATTTATGAAGGGTTTCTTCTAGCATGATCTAAGATTATTCATTTACTTTAAATATTTGACTTTTCTTTTGTCAATTTACATATATAAATACATTTAAAATGTGTAAGTCGCGCGTAGCACGCCATGATTAAAAAAATGTCTTCTGCACGCGCATGAACGCGTGTATGAAGGTTAGTATATATAAAGACAAGTGATCCAAAATACCCAAGATTCTAAAATACAATATAAAAAAAACGCTAGGTACTAGTCGAGCGGCTAGTTGGGGCCTAGCGGCTAGACAGGGCCTTGGCGGATTTAAGTAAATTTATCGTTTATTTGTAAATAAGTGCCTATTTACATTTAAAAAAAAACATAATTGTATTGTGATACATCAATTGTGAAAATCTCGTTCCTGGATTTCATGCACTGTTATAATCTACGTATTTGTATTATTGAGATTTTATATTATTTTTGGAGAATTTATATTAACTTATTTGAATTTAGATTTTTATTAAACTAGTTACGAAGTTTGAAGTTTGGAAATCAATTATCTAAAATTTGTAGACCTTTCGAGATCACAATTTATATTTTCGAATAGAGATCGATCTCACGAACGCATAGGTCACGAATGCATAGGTGAAAACCGTTCGTGAATCAAAGTTGAAACGAAGAAATTAGAGATGTTTTAGTTGTTTTTTTTTTAAGAAAAAAAAAGAAAAGAAAGAACTATAGAAGATGCCAAATGGCAGCAGGGGAGAGGAAGGAAAGGAGAGGTGGGAGAGAAATGAAAAGGGGGGAAAGGGAGATGCCCAATAGGAGGGGAGATCAATGAGAGAAATGAGGGAAGTGAGAAGCACTAAACCCAGACTTCTTCCCCTTGACCTGTTTCTTTCACCCTAACCCGGTTCAGTTGGTGTCCATTTTCGATGCCCTCGCGACGTTTTCGGAGCAAATGAAATCTCCCCGCCACTACCAAATCATTTCCCTGCCACTTTACCATCAATCTTCATCCAAACCCGACGTGTTTAGCCTTGTTTTTGAGAAAAAAACCACCATCGGGTCCGAGTGTTTCTCGGCTTTGAACCACCATTTGTGAAACAATTTCCTTAGATCTCCATCACCATTAGACTCTCATTGAACCCAAGAACAAAGCCCAAACAGTTTTGGGGGCGGCGTAGTACCAGAGGTGATGGATTGAAGCAAACCCTATTTAGGGTTTCCGGAGGGTTTGAGGTAATTCCAAGCACTTCCCGGCCAAATTAGACTTCGGCTTAGGTATGAAAATTACTCCCCTAATTGAGATCTATTTTCCTGTAAAATTTGGTAATTTTTTGAAATAGTTGAATTTTCCGATGAGTCGGGATGGCCGGCTGCCACGTGTGGCGGCGCGTGGGCCGAGACCCCACCTATCCTTCCTAGACTATTTTGGATACCCTGATTCCATATGTGACGTTCGATTGACGAAATCCCGTCGTATGACTATAGTTTTGATAGAGACCACTACTTGAACATTATATGAATCGATGATCCGACCATTGGATCCTGACCAAACTTTAGTACGTAATAATACGTAATGTTTGAGGATAATAGGAACTTACGGAACTTCCCGAATTGGATTTCTAAGTTTGTAAAACTAAACGTCGGCAACTTTACCGATTGGCGAAGATCCGACCATTGGATCGTAATGAAATTTAAGTACGTTGTTCTAGAAGCATAATGTGGACTTTGGTAAGTTATGGATCAGAAATCTGATAGGCGGATCTTCCGATTTAGATTTCGAGGGTTGTGGACCCTACTCTCGACCTTGATCGACGGTTGACTTTTTAGTCAACTAGCCTGAGTTCTTCTAGATTGTTGCTAATCTTAAAGTGTTGTTGAGATTCCATGGAGCTTATTGGTCTCAGCGAGATAATGTGTTCGTCTCGTTTGACACGTGTCTCGATTTACGTACTAGTGGCGCCATATTGTGTTATACTTGGTTATTAAATGTGATTCCTATTGAATTGTTATTTTTATTTTTAGCCATCAATTTATATGATTTGATTGTGAATTGGAAATATTTATGAAATGTGATTGACGTACATATTTGAAATGTGGTTTGTGTTGTATGATTGGCATGATGTGATGAAATGTGAGGGCTAGTAGTGGACCATTAACCTAGGGGTTTGTTGCTTTGACACTTGTTTCACATCTTGTTTCCTTATTTCACTTTTTGTTTCGTTCAGCCTTTCTAATTGAGTATTTGGTTCTTGTATTGTTTCTTCGAGTCGTTGCTATATTCCTTGAACTTCCGCTCGGTTCCGTTGAGTGATCCAGAACTAGGTATCCACTGGGGTTCTGTTGAGTGGTCCGGAATCCCTCGTGATCCGCAATTCCGTTGAGTGGTCTGGAATCGTATCTAGCTTGTATTTCATTGAGTGGTTCGATATGCATTGTACTCCGTGATTTTGTTGAGTGGTCCGAAATCGTATCCACTCGGATTCCATTTATAGGTCTGAAATCTCTTCTACTCCACGATTATGTTGAGTGGTCCGAAATCGTATCCTAGTTTGGATTTTGTTGAGTGATCCAGAATCCCCTTTGGTGTCTTGGTTTCGTTGAGTGGTCTGGAACCTGATGTTGATGGATTTCGTTGAGTGATCCAGAATCTCCTTCCAAACTGCAGCCAAAGCCTTGGAGGAGTGGATTAATTAGCATCTTGTTTATAACTCTGTTTTCTTATATTGTCTTATACATCAATTTAATTGTATGATAACTTAACGTAGTACTGTACCACTTACAGTCCAATGTTTCCTTCTCTCTCTTTTTTCCTTTGTTTGTTAGCTAGCAATCAAACAAAAGCTCATGTAAATTAAATTACGCTCGCATTTTCCTTGGTTTATAGTGCTAATGATTTGATTAAATAATGTAAATATTGCATACGTATAGTATGCAAGAGTTTTTCTAGTGTGTCTGGAACACGAGACGGTACGTACAACACATTATTTTATAATTGGAGGAATTTTTTTTTCTCGTATCTCTCCAATTATATAATGATATGTGGATGTTCCGTCCCTGATTTCAAGCACACTGAAAATCTCGAGGAAAGGCAATCTCCTCGATGGATTCATTAATGTTTCTTCCAACGTTGACAACCTCTGCAGATTCAATTAATTAGGCTCTTCATGTTTCTTAATCGAAGGAAATTTCCCATAAACCCTCTCCTAATCATGTACCTACAAGTTTATAGTTTGTAGATGACTCCTTCGATGAATGGTCAAACTCAAATGTCTCTTTTGGATATATGAATGCATTGACCTGATCACAGTGATCGGGAAGCAACGAAGTCACCCGTTTGTCCTTTTATAATTAGTCGAATCTTAATTATATATGTGATTGATTGCCCTATACCGCTTTAACTGTGTGCTATCATTTCCTTGATTTTGAGGATGACATTATATGGTTGCATGCATTCATGCATTAACGAATTTATGAATTATGAATTAGGTTTGTCAAAAATACTCATAGATGTGCAACTAGTTGATTGCCCTAGTGGTTAGCGTTGCGGGTTCAAACGCTGCTCATTTTTTTAGTATAGATTAATATAAATATCGCTTGTAATAATAAAAAATATTCATAGATGTGGGATGGGAACAAGGATGTATATATAAATAAAAATTTTGATTATATTTTCAACAATTCAAATATAAAGAAAAAATCACTACTTGGTATATATTAATCTTTGCATGATTAATGTAGGAAGGATCTATTAATTTTCGTGATCAAATTTCTTAATTAATATTGAAATTTAATAACCAAGTCTCGGGATACCATGTAGAATTATAGAACTTGACGATTGTATTGAGAGCACAAGGTGCACTTATATACAAGGTTATGACTTGATGTAAAAACAAAGCTAACTTTACGTACAAGAATACATGTGGAAAATGGAAATAGGTACATCATAAAGTCCTAAACTTAAGACTAAACGGATTCCTTGTGGAGGACTCCTCTAACAAGATATTGGTCAACCAAAACGACCGGAACCAAAATATCCCATATATTTCAAGCGCTTGCAGCAAAGGATCAGTTAGTCACATTATAATGTGACTGATAAAGTTGTTTTCGTCACACAAAACTCGGCAAACCCCATGAGCTTGAAATACCTTGATGCAATTGCAGAGTACTGAAATATAACGGAATATGATATATAAGTAATGCTAATTTACATCATGATGCCAAAGGCTACTATAATTTACATCATGATGCCAAAGGCTACTCTCTAATCCAGTCTAAATTCAACTGATTATCAATTAAGCAATATACATATAATTAGATATCCAGATAAACGTTTCACAAGTTGTATGTCAAATATCGAAGATGAGTACTCTTACCGCCTACCATTGAATTGTCAATTTTAACGTCATATTAAAATGTGAGCATTCAATTTAAAATTCAAATAACGAGTGGTAAGGGTCAAAATCATATGAGCTCTTTTGCAAGATATTAATACGTTGCGGACTCTCAAACTCTTAGGACATTCGGATAAACGTTTCACAAGTTGTATGGCAATTAACAAAGATGAGCACTCTTATAGTCTATATCATTGAGTTGTCAGCTTCGATGTCATATCCAAAGTTCCAAAAGACGCTAGGCACTAGTCAGGCGGCGGGTTGGAGCCTAGGTGGACTAGGCGGATTTAAGTAAATATATTGTATTTCGTGTAAATAAGTGTCTGTTTATACTTAAAATATATATAATTTCATCATAAACTAGAAAATAGAATGACATATATATTATGAAGTATTAGAACATAATGAAAACATGAGGAGCAAGCATATAATGTGTGTTTATTTAAGTGTTCAATAAGTCTTACAATTTATTGGAAACAATAAAATGCAAAAGGAAAGCTATCTATTTTCTATCTAAGTGAGTTGCAACCTAGGCATGTGTCTAGGCGGGTCTGTGCGGGCTAGGCGGTGCCTAAACAGGCGCCTTAGCAGGTCTAGGCACTTTTCTTAATTTTCAAACGCCTAGACATTAATCGGGGCGGTGACCAGCCACCTAGCTCATACGTGGGGCCTAAACGGCGTTAGACAATGATTTTTAGAACAGTGATCATATCAAAATGTGAGCATTTAATTTAAAATTCAAACAACGAGTACTGGAAAGGGTCGAAATCATATGAACTCTTATGCAAGATGTTAGTTTGTTGCGGACTCTCAAACTTTCATGACTATAGCTAGGACCCTAGTTTGTGGAGATGAACAAACGACAATCATGATCAAATTATTTTCACGTGAGTGTTTGGTGGCTGTTTTGCTGAACCTTGCGACATATTGGTTTGGCCGATTTGATGTTACTGTGCCACGATTATAATATTAAAACAGGCAAGTTAATTAATAATCTTTCCATGCACGATCGTCTGTTGGAATATAATGAGAAAGACAAGCGTGATAAGTGAGACTTCTACATTACTAAGTTTTAAGTCCATAACCAAAAACCACACTACCTAAAAAGGATATAAACGAAGAGCTAGCACTAATCTTGTACGTAAATGCAGTGCAGATATACAATTTTCTGGTTTCAATTTCAATGAAATGCAGAATAGCAAGGGCGAGTCTTGGCGGAACAAAAAGGTTGTTTCTTTGTGACCAAAAGCTCACAAATTCGAGTAGTGGAAATAGCCTCTTGCAAAGTAAGGGTAAGGCTACGTATAGACGTTCCCTCCCCAACCCTTGCAAAAAGAAGAGCCTTGTTGGCTTAGGATTGCCTTTTTTTTTTTAGTTTCAATGAAGCCTAGCTAGAATACAGAATGGCAAATGATTTTTTTTCAAATTTTTTCTTCTTCTGCCCGTTTTTGTTTGTTTGTCGATCCTTTAATTCTCTTTACATTTATTCAATTCAAAGGCAACAATTAAGTTGTGAGATTGTGTAGAAGAAAGAAAAAATGTGCAGAAATCATTTTTGCGTAAAGAAATTACATAGAGTAAATAGGAATTCCTTCTTTATGATAGGACTTGCTAGTAGCAGTGCAAGTCCTTCAATTTATTAAACAAACTAGAATACAGTACGCCTCTAATTAACAACACACATGACATCTTTAAATACATACAGTACTAAGTACTCTAACCTGGACAGAAAGTAAAAGGACACTTAACTATATAAATTAAAATGCTCTTAGACACACATACACACACATATACATATACATATATACATATACATATATATATATATATATAATATTAGGGTTTCTCATCATGATCTGATGATCCATCTACTGCGTAATCAAGCTCCTAATTATAGCGGCCTCCGGACTATCAGCATCAATTGTAGAGAGCAGTTGGGAGAGTCGCTCGCTTAGGTCGTCAACCTCTCTGTGTAAGTTTCTGATATAGCTGCAAGTCTCTTGCAGGACCTTCGATGCTGGCACCTGCACCGTACAACAAAGCAAAAGCCAGATCCCAGTTAGCGCCACAACTACTGGCTTTCTAATATTTCTACAAAGGAAATAATTTTTTATAACATTACTGCTGCACAACATCATCAAATTTGCTTACCCAAAACAATCTCTCCGTATAACATATTATATATGTATAACGTAATAAATTCTCCAAATTCTAAACATACCATCACATGCCACATGACACGTGACACGTGACACGTGATGAGATTTACTACTAGATGGTCCCAACTCCAACCACGACACTGTTTAGTAATATATGGGTCAATGGGAAACCGATATTAATATTATCAACCCATATATATCTAGTTACCATGGAAAAATGTATTGATCCCTTGATGTCCGGGTCAAGTTTTTAGACTACTATAACAGTCCAAATAGACTGCAATAGTACAGTTTACATCCGGTCCTAAAGTTACCTCTCTTTGCTCCATTGTTTCTACGGTTGTTGAGAACTTTTCAAATCTAGATACATATGCAGCATGAGAGAGAATTGTTATTGGCACATTCAATATTACATATCATACGCGGTTTTAACAACGTATTTGCTAATTTACCTACAATAATGAGTGCAAAATCAATGATTTTTTTTTAAGTACAAATAATGACTCCAGTATTTTGATCGATGTATTTTCATTGAGAGCAGAGAGGAAGAGTTTACCTTGTTGGAGCGCCTATCTCGAATCTCAGGAACCAGTTGACGTAATTTGGACACCAGTTCGATGATTTGGTCATCTTTGATCGCTGGAGTACCTGACTGCCTTGACCTTCTGCTAGACATGATCCTTACTTACCTAGCTAGACAAGTAGCTAATTTTATATTATCGTTTTCAAAATATATATATGTATGAATGATCAGCCTGGCAATGGAGCTTTATATATATAGGGTTTAGGAACGAGACTATTAACCTAAAAGAGACTAGCAACAGAAAAATACTGGGGAGGGGGGAAAGGAAGGAGAAGTTGATGAAAGAAGGAGGAGAAGGAAAAGGGTAGCTAGTAACAGAAGTGGCACTAGCAGTCCTATAAATAAGGTATATGATGGGCTTAGCCCCAGACAGTGATAAGAGATATAAAGAGAGGAAGGACCACTGGGGAAAATAGGAGAGAGAGAGAGAGAGAGGGAGAGTACTATAACATAGACAGCGATGTTGGATGTGAAGAAGACAACTGCGCATTGGAGAAAGCAGTAGACTAGACCTGGTATTTTAAGCCAAGTGAGAGATAGAACACCAGAGCGACGATAATTTTTTATATATTCCGAACACAAAATGTGTTTATTATTTCACGTGTTATAACACAGATAGACAATATAGGTTTAAGATATTAACAAAAAAAAAAGGTAAATCGCCAAAATTGTCCCTGAGATTTGCATAACTCATCACTTGGTCCCTGAGATTCCAAATCGATAAAAGTGGTCCCTAAGATTGTCCACCATCCATAATTTTGGTATTTCCATTAAAAACTCCGTTAAGTGTCCCGGAGCTCTTGGCCGGAAGTTTGGGCAATTTTCAAAGTTTCGTAACTCAATCGTTTCTTAACCAAATTCGACCCATAATATATCAAAATGAAGATAGGAAAGTGTAGAATAAGATTATACCTATTTCAAAGCCCAATGGTTGCCGGAGATTGCCGGAAAATAGCCTCAAAGTTGACTGGTCCGAGTTAAAACTTGAAAACTCGCCGGAAACTGGGTAAACTTTACACATTCATAACTTCTTCAATACTCAACGAAATCAAGTGATTCAAAAATAAAAATCATACTTCTAGATGAGACGAAGAGAATGGTACCTTTTTCAATGGCTAAATCGCTGTGGTTTGGCCGAAAAACGGCTCGAAAGTGGCTATCTTGGTCTCGAGTTAGCCACTTTCGAGCCGTTTTTTGGCCAAACCACGGCGAGTTAGCCATCAAAAAAGGTACCATTCTCTTCGTCTCGTCGAGAAATACGATTTTTGTTTTTGAATCACTTGATTTCGTTGAGTATTGAAGAAGTTATGAACATTTAAAATTTACCCAGTTTCCGGCGAGTTTTCAAGTTTTCACTCGGACCAGTCAATTTTGAGGCTATTTTCCGGCCATCTCCGGTAACCATTGGGCTTCGAAATAGGTATAATCTTATTCTACACTTTTCTATCTTCATTTTGATATATTATGGGTTGAATTTGGTTAACAAACGATTGAGTTACGAAGCCTTGAAAATTCCCCAAACTTCCGGCCAAAATCTCCGGGACACTTAACGGAGTTTTTAACAGAATGACCAAAATGATGGATGGTGGACAATCTCAGGGACCACTTTTATCGATTTGGAATCTCAGGGACCAAAGTTATGCGTTATGCAAATCTCAGGGACAATTTTGGTGATTTACCCAAAAAAAATGAATTTACGTGTTAAAAGTACTAACATTACGTGACTGTGTTATCTCTTCTCTACTAATTAATAAAACCTGCTTTGTCAACCAAAAGATGGTGAAAAGACAAATTAGTTTTCTATCACACAAAAAAAATAATGGGCAATAATGTAATTTCACAGGTCAAAATTTTACTATTTTTTATTGAAACCTCACATACATGTGATGTTAAAATACCTCAAATATTTATAAATAAATAAATAAACCAAAAAGAAAAACCTCTCACTCCCCCACGTTCTCTCTCTCCCTCTCTCCTTCTCATTTAAAAAAAAATATGTTCATACACACAAAGTGTGTAAGCAAATGCTAGTAATTATATATAAAAAAGCATGAGGATCCTCGCCAAATCCTCTCCGGGGATCCTCAAATCACATTTGTTCATCGTACATCGTGCGGTAAAAAATTATTGTAATTTTTTTATTAAAATTAAATATAAACAGTATTTGACAAAAAAATAACCGTACAATGTACAATGAATGGATGTAATTGAACAATTCGGGATCTTTACAAAAAGAATCTGGCAAGGATTCTCTCTAAAAAAATTGAGAGAGAGAGAGAGAGAGAGAGAGAGAGTTAGATGCTCTGTGTATGTTCCCAAGTTGGGGTTTGCTTTCAAGTGGGCTTCAAGAAAGTTGTTTGATTTTGAGCCAACAAAGTGGGGCCTTCATGTATATGTCTCCATACGCACCACCATGTGATCGTAGGATACAGATCCTCTCAACTTCCACAACTAAGGTTACTGAATTTTATTCACCAATCAGCCATTGCCAGCCCCTTGAATTTTCAGCCACGGCTCCTATGTTTCAGGGCAGTCATCTCCAGATGCAGGTATTTCTTTTCTCCAACAGGATCCTCTCCGGATCTTTTTGGTGAGGATCTTGGAAATCTATAAATCATGTTTGTTCATCATACATCGTGCGATCAGTTTTTGTCAAATATTGTTTATGTTTATTTTTAAATAAAAATATTTAAAATAATTTTTTACTGTACGATGTACGATGAACGGACACGATTCACGAATTTCCGAGATCCTCACAAAGAGGATCCGGCGAGGATCCGGACTCTTCTTTTCTACCCACTATTCTGACTTGGCATACAACAGTTGGCTTTCAACACAAGGTGGATTGATTACATACATTGGGGCTTCTACTTGACAAGGTTAAAACTTTAGTAGGATTTCCTTACTAAGCCAGTAGTTTTTACACGGAGTGAAACCAATTTAGTGTTGTATGCATGGAACGAAAACATACAGAGAAATCTCATGTTTTTTCTTAGGGACACATTGGATGCAGTCTCTAGCTATCAATATTCTTTGATTAACCTTATCTGTTTTTAGTTTTTGATCGAAGTCTCTGACATTAATGTAATAGTGTAATATTTTTTTTAATTAAAAATTTAAAATTTAAATTTGTATTTGTTTATATTAATGAGATTTTAACCCATAATTTGTGGGATTAAAAATAATAAAATATAAATTATACCCTCTATTATATTGTGTGTGTGTGTGTGTGTAAGTAAATATGGGTACATTCATCAAAATTAACACACACAAAAATTATTGTACCAAAACATGGGTACATTCTTCAAAACACAGAAAAAAAGAAGATATTAGGCTTAATAACATTAGTAAATTTCTTCGATTAAACTTGAAATAGATACATTCTCAAATCATCGGAAAAAAATGTACTCATATAAGTTTAAAAATGGATTAAAAAATTTTGAATGGATTTTATATTAAAAAATTGGGTACATTTTATATGAAAATTTTGTACATTTTATATTGAAAAAATGGTACATTTTACATATAACAAATTGGTATATTTAAGAATAGGTACATTTAAGATTAAAGAAATTAAAAATTATATGAATGGGTACATTTAAGATTAAAAAAAGTTTTTTTTATTAACACCCCACATAATGTTGAATGCACCCCACATTAAAATTTAATATTAAGTGGCTTATGTAACCTACTATGCAATGACAATTTCGACCTTATGAGATTTAAAGAAAATAAGAAATTTCTAAATATATCCCAAATTACTTTTAATGTATTATTTATCTTCTTCAACCATCAAAGCTCCTCTCACCCTCCACTCCATTATTGAATAAAATTCTAACTATTGAAACTATATCAATATTTCGGAAATTTCACATGAGGTAAAATTTCATATTTGTTATTGTTTTAATTATTCAACGACATAGGTAATTATTTAAGCTTGCTTTTGCTTTCCATACTACCCAATTTCATAGGAGGCCAACCCAGCAATGCCTTTTCCATTCTTATTCATCTTAAGGGGTTTACTTTTTCTCTGTTAGGTTCCTCCTAATTGCCATTTTTAGCAGAAATCCTCTTTTTTGTTAGCAAAAGGCTTAAGAGACAGAGAAAAGGAGAGTGGTTGTGATGACCCAATGAAATTCAAGCTCAACAGACTGGATTGTAGACTTCTCTTTTTAGAGAATGTTAGGGTTTTAATCCAAGTCAATTTAATTTATAAAAATTGAAAATGAGTATTATAAGATTTAAAGAATGTGGGGGTGTATAGAAAATGTGGGGTGTATGTGGAAAATATTAGGTGTATGAGAATGTGGGGTGTAAGGGTGTTATGAGAAAGTATGTGGGGTGTATTAAGATAAATTTTAATTGAAAAAATAAATGTGAGGTGTATTAAGTATGTGTGGTTTAATCAACAATATGTGGGGTGTTAATAGATTAATCTTTTTATAGAAAACTAATGGGTACAAACTTATTCTAATTTATTTTGGAAATGTTTGAATTGAAAATTAATTAGGAGTATAATAGAGGTGTGATTATTAAAATGCTAAATCTTTGACCAAAAAACAAATTAAAATGCTAAACTTATTTAAAAAAATATGTAATAAACATGTAAATTCATTATCACATTAATGCTATGGACTTTAATCAAAATTCTAAAACTAATAAAGTCTCAGTCAATGAACATTAGTAACTAGAGACTGGATACTAATTTTTTCTTTTCCTTATATAAGATGATGTGGAAAGTTGGGTTGGTTCTACTCAAGTTTTTCCTCTACTTGACAAATGAACTTACGGTTGGTGTTGTAGATTCGAATTTTCTTTAACCTGTTTCAAGTTTTCTTTGAATTCAATGCATTTAGTTTTCCAACTGCCTATTTGAAAGATTCCTTTCATATATCCCATGAAAATTATATCAAATCTTCTTATTTATGCATTAAGCAAATTGTAAATGAAATACTCAATTCATTTTAACCAAGCAAATCTCTACTCTCTAAGTCTCTGACTACGAGTCTATCTTTCCCATGTCGCTTTCTACTTTGTTTTCCCTTCTTATTTGGGACACAACTACGTGAGTACTACATGGCATAAGCTTCAGGGTCACATACCAATTTCCCGGCTCACACGACATGCCACGTGGCACGCCATAAACCTGACTACACACAATTAGAGGATGAGATATTTTTTCAGTGTGTTCGGAACATGAGGTGGTATACCACGTGCAAGTAGTGAGATACTTATGTTAAAAAATTAACAACTTGAAAAATAAAAAAAATTTCCCACTTATACAATGACATGTAATGTACTACATACGTTCCAGACACAATTAAAAAATTCTCCCAGCGGTGGGAGGTGTTCTCTAAAACAGGCAATGGATGTGAAATTTCCAGGCTTTTGTCAAGCACTGTCACGTGCGACTATAAAATTAAACGACCCCCTATTTGTCTGCAAGGACCACCGACCCTCTATTTGTCTGCAAGGACCCCCCCCCCCCCTCCCACACACACACTCCTTCCTCTCTCTCTCTCTCTCTCTCTCTCTCTCTCTCTCTCTCTCTCTCAGAGCCTCTCTGTGAGTTGTGTGCTTATGTGCTGCATGTGTGTGTATTTTGTTGCAAATTTTATTTAGACTAACAACCAGCAAGATCTTTAACTACGATCGTTTTGCTGGGCATCCACCAACGAAATTATATCGGGGATAAATATGTTGCGTGGGCGTATCTGTGATGTTTCTAATCTCTAATCCCCATTTGATATATGTTTAATTTATAAAGATAGGATGTTTTGCTAAAACAGTTTGACATGTTATATGTTATCAACTTAAGCTATGAATAAAATAATAAACGTAGTTGTACATACTAATGAACATAAAACTAGGGTTTACTAATGGACGCATATACCGACATTGCATTATAATCTAGAATTAGGGTTTAGTAAAAAGATAATCTTTTGTAGCAATGGCATCTCTAATCTTTTAGATGAACTTTCTGGCCTCTATGTGTTGCGTAATGCAACCAAATGGTACATGTATTATGCACCCTAAGGAGTTGCAAAGAGAAGGAAACTTTCATATTCCCTTCAAACGCACATAATCCACTGAAAATGGTAAAGGATAGCTGCACACACACACATGCAGTTTCTATATACATGCGTTATAATTCGATAGATTCACATGGCTTACTTCATGAAATTTAATCGGGAAGAAAAATTAACCACCCTATATATACAATCAAATCTTATCTCATTGATCGTAATGTATTGTCCTTATATACATGCATGCATGTGAGGTTGCTGTAAAAATAAGGGTGTAGTACCGACCCCATTTAACTTAATGGACCAATACAGGATTCATTTAAGGCAACAATCAGCTACTTATTAGCTTAATCTATCTTCTTCTTGTTTTCATTAATCATTATACACACCTTATACTCGAATTTTTTTTAAGGTATCGAAAACACAAGTCACGTGATTTATTATTACACATGTTATAAAAATGGTGGACTATATAATTGAAATGTCTCACTCATAAGATATTTAATAAAAAACAAATCAAAATACTATAATTTAAATAATGACGTATATTAGCATCACACCGTCACATAATCGGGTTCCAAATATGTTGAAAATTTGTTCTACGGTGCTCTTTGATTGTGAGCCGTATTGCTCTTACTCGATCCAGGTCCCCCTATTATTGATTCAATTAATTCAAAGAGGTGTTGCCAATTTTTGGGGTCCTCTGGGGGGCCTTTTTTGTTCCTCTATATTTTTGAAAGTTCTGTATTATTTATCGGGGTCTTGCTTTTATGTGGAAGGGACATTCCAAAAGTTATGATGGCCTACTACATTTCATGAATCTTCCTGAAAGTTATGTGTGTTGCAAGCTACAAAAATCTGTTATATATCGATCTGTGTGATGTCATACGTGAGTTGGAGAATAAATTTCACATTGATGAAAGAAGGGATCTTGTTTAATATTGTCAATTTGGTTTTATGATGGAACATCAACTTTCTTTATGATATCAGAGCAGGTTATCTCCAGTGTGCAGCTCAACGGCCACATGCTCCACGCCACCCCGTTTGTTTTGTCCACGTGTTTGACTTGAAAATTCTCTTCAAGTAGGGGCGTGTTAAGAATGAATCTCACATTGATGGGAGAAGAGACCTTGCATTGGCTTTTAAGTAAGTTGGGCTACTCCCTATAGAATGAATCTCACATGGATGGAAGGAGGGACCTTGCATGGGCTAATAAGTAAGTTTGATTACTCGCTATATTGTTAATTGGTTTTATGGTGGAACCTCAACTTTCTTCATGGTATCAGAGTCAGATTGTCGCAAGTGTAAAGCTCAACGGTTATACGTGCTCCACGTTACCCTGTTTGTCTTGTCCAAGTGTTTGACTTGAATTTCGTCACACGTGAGAGTGCGTGTTATGAATGAATATCAAATTGATGGAAGCGGGATAAATCTCATCTTTTTAATGCTAACTAGGAAGAATTATTGATTAAATATGAATGCATGGTTACATTTGTATCGGCTGTCAAATATTATACAGCCATTCTGGTTCCAACCAGTCCCATCTAAAAACACAGTTTTTTCCGAAACATTATGCTTCAGATTCCATAACACTTTCTATATCAAGAAATTTGTTTTTCTGATCTCGCTTGATTAAGTCAATTTGATAGTTGGATAGGATCATGAATCTCCGACAAATTAGTCCCTTGATTTACTCATATTTACTCGTCTCCACTAATTAATCCATGGCTTTTGCTAGGTAATTGGTATAGTTTGCAACTGTCAAATTAACTGCTTAATTGGCATATATTTCTATAGGTGCATTTTTGTTCATCATTTTCAAGTGGTGGTAATGCCCACCACCTTATTTATTACCATTAGATGAGTTTAAATTTTGAGAGATTTAAACTCATCCAATAGTAATAAATAAGATGGTAAATATCACCATCACTTCAGAATTGTCAACAAAAATATTCCCTATCTCTACAAGTCCACACCGTACTCTTTGGCTTTAGTACAAAGTTAAGTTTGAATCTGCCCCGACAAATCGTAAATGATGTCGTAGTTTATATGCACCACCACCGACTTTTTCTTCTTCATCACGCGTTAATGCAGTTTACTACTCATTGCTTGATCATCTAATGGCTAATGTATGCATGCTTGTTTAAGTAAAAGATTGGAAGGTCACTGCATGCGTTTCAATCGTTCACTTTTCACGTACAAAAAGACAATATAGATAATGCATTTTGTGCCGACTACTTTCTTGAGAGTGACTTTTATGACTAATGAATAAGGCTCTCTAGTGCGTTTGTGTTCCGAAAAGAAGTTTTCGGTGCAACTGTAGTCAGTGGCGGATCCAGAATTTCAAAATTGAGGATCTCAACATAAAAGCTCAAGAAAAATATTAGACTAATTTGGTTCCATATCACTATTTTCTACTGAATTTGGTTCATTGAATAAATCAAGATTAATCTCAAAGGTAATAAAACCAACAAATTCTCCTCAGCAACATAACGCAATTAGTAACTCTACAAAGATAAAATTGTTAATGTAACATATATCTTATTAATTGGGAGTTGGGACTAGAGTCTAGGATTAAAAAAACTTATATGAATTTGGAAGAAATAAAATTAGGTAGCTAAAGACGGTGGAACGGCAAATGGTGGTGGGGAATAGGGTAACTTGGGTTTAAAGTTGGAAGGTTGCGACAATTAGGGATGGGGTTCTTAAATATAATTTGGGGATACTGGAAAAGATCGGGGTTCTCGGGCTCTGTAGAGAAAACAAACATATTTTAGTTTTAAAATTTTTTATAATGACCTGGCTAAAAAACGCTGTCGTTTTGGCTAGGTCTTTTAAAACAAAAATTAAAAACCTCTTATTCTTCTTTGTTATAAGCACTGCTACTTGCACATCCATGGAGGCAACAAGCCTCTCCACTGCACCTGCCCAAATTATTGGAGGGTCCCGAAGGTCGATCACAAGTGTTTCTTCAGGCTTCCGAAAGGTCCCTATATGGATCCGCCAATTACTATAGCACTACAACATGACATTATCGTATCACTAATAATTCAAAAGCTACAATAGAAATGAATTATAGGTTGGCTTTTTAGCCAAAATGGTCCCTGAGATTTGCATAACATATCACTTTGGTCCCTGAGATTGAAAATTAATAGAAATGATCCATGAGATTGTCCACTATCCATTATTTTGGTCATTCCGTTAAAAACTCTGTTATGTGTCCCGAAGCTCTTGGCCGAAAGTTTGGGCAATTTTCAAAGCTTCGTAACTCAATTGTTTCTTAACCAAATTCGACCCATAATATATCAAAATGAAGATAGGAAAGTGTAGAACAAGATTATACCTATTTGGAAGTCCAATGGTTGCCAGAGATGGCCGAAAAATAGCCTGAAAGGTGACTGGTCCACAAGTTTTACTCGCCAAAAATTGGGTAAACTTTAAACATTTTTAACTTCTTCAATACTCAACAAAATCGAGTGATTCAAAAACGAAAATCATACTTCTCAACCAGACAATGGCTAAATCTCCGTGGTTTGGACGGAAAACGGCTCGAAAGTGGCTGTCTTGGTCTTGAGTTAGCCACTTTCGAGCTGTTTTCTGGCAAACAAAAAGTAAATTAGTCCTCGAGAAAGGTACCATTCTCTTCATCTCGTCGAGAAGTATGATTTTTATTTTTGAATCACTCAATTTCGTTGAGTATTGAAGAAGTTATGAACATTTAAAATTTACCCAATTTCCGACGAGTTTTCCAGTTTTTCTGCGGACCAGTCACCTTTTAGGCTATTTTTCGGCCATCTTCAGCAACCATTGGGCTTCCAAATTGATATAATATTATTCTGCACTTTCCTACCTTCATTTTGATATACTATGGGTTGAATTTGGTTAAGAAATGATTGAGTTACAAAGCTTTGAAAATTGCCCAAACTTCTAGCCAAGAGCTCCGGGACACTTAACGGAGTTTTTAACCGAAGGACCAAATAATGGATGGTGGACAATCTCAGGGACCATTTCTATTGATTTTCAATCTCAGAGACCAAAGTGATGTGTTATGCAAATCTTAGGGACCATTTTGACTAAAAAGCCTTATAGGTTTAGGTGAAGTAGTAGTGTCGTATAACAAAAGAGGACATAGTATTGTAAGGGCATTGACGGTATACATTCTAAAGTTGTAACATAAATGAATTGTGACATTATGTGATAGTATTACGGTCATCAAAGATATCATGTTTCAATTGGTTATCTTAATTTTCTACGGAAATAAGATGTATCTAAGACGCAAGATTTGTGAAATCAAATCGCGGTTAATGTTATATTGTAATGAACTTCAAAAGAATGTTATATTGTAATAAACTTGAAAAGAAGCATGGAATGCACCGGCCTCGAATGCGCATGCACTTGAGTTTAAATTACAATGATGATAGTTTCTCGAATCAATCACACACCTAACTGAATTTATGCTGAAATATATATGCAGAGACTGCTGCATTTTCAAACTAGGCCCTGGATTTATGCCACTGATTATTCATTGGCTACTCTTTCCCTTTTGTATTTTTTGGCACAATTTACTAACCTCCCTTTCTCCACCTGCACAAATCAAAGTTAATTCAATAAATAGAAACAACTGGACAAGTGCATACGAGAAAAGAGGAGTGTGGAAATCGTTACCTATGAAAATGAAGCATTGAGAGTTGCAAAAGGCACACAAGAATGACATGGAGAAATTCTAATGTCCGCCCGCTAGACCTCGTCACCTGTTCAGCGACGGACTCAAACAAGCTGACCACCTAGCATCAGGGTCGGTGAGAGCATTCCCAAGTTGGAACCCAATACAAGAGGGTTCCACTTGCCTGTGTTTGTTGTTGCACAGGCGATCATTGTTTGGTGGAAGGACCTAAGAATTTCTCCATGGCATGAGTTTTGGAAACTGGAACCAACTCGGGATTTGAATCATAAGCAATAAAGAAGGAAACCCAACAAATTACATGGTACTCGGGGCTCACAAAGTGTAGCCCAAGAAAATCAAGGTTTACCTTCTCAGGCATGTTTCATGGAGACCCAAATGCTTGAAGGGCTGATTTTAAATGTAAAAAAGACTATAAGCTTGACCAAATAGAGCCGGCCCATCCTTTCTTCCAAAACAACCAATAACTTGTGCGTTTCCCCATATTCCTTTCCTTTTTTGTTCATTAAGTAGGATTTATTGTTCAAAATGTCTTCTAAAATGTATTTATACAAGCAATATTAGGATATCAAAGATTCGAACACAAGACCTCAGATGCACTGTAAATAATGTTCATTGTCAATTTTTACGTAGTTTTGGCAACTTGACAATATAACGCGTCAATTAAGTTAAAAACTTGTATCAATTTTTCTATCGAAAGATGAAAATTTGAATTTTGGAGCATTTTCTTAATCTCTCAGATGTACTGCAATACCTTTGTAATAATTCATATGTATCATTGCAGCAATGGGGAACACATATTATCTTTGGACTGTTCACCTGAGGATCAGGACAAATCGAAGCAGTCGAAAATATTATCCATAAAAAGTCGAAATTAACCATTAATTGATAAAAACATAAGCTAGCTAGCTGTATTTTTTCTTTAAATGGAGAACGATTAAGCGAGATTAGTTCTTCGATAATGGTCATTTTCGAGGCATCTACTCTCCCCTAAAGGGAAGAGGATCAATACACCAAAAACACCCCGCCCGTCCCTCCTCCACCAAATTTATTGACAATGAAAGCCTAAAAAAATCTTTGAATGAAACCCTAAAAATATTTATGCAGAGTGCTTATCTTTATCAAACTTTGATCTAAATAGTAGAGCATGCGCAGCTTATTAGAATTATTGAAGATAATTGGTTGGCCATGGCCTTCACACAGACAGGTGACAGGTCATCAATGTCAACAATTATCTTCTTCTTCTGCAGATTCAATTAAAGTTATGGATTGCCTTGCCCTGACCTGCCCACTTGATCTCTCTTCTTCAATAATATTATCTCAATTATTGAAAGTTGTTTAAATTCAATTCCTCTTGCAAAACAAGGGATGAATCAAGTACCCTGATCAGTTAACTTCCTCTTTGATAGTCTCCTTCTTAGTTTGCTTAGCAAGATATATATCATTGGCACGAGACAATGTGTTTTTTCAACCGGCAGTAATATCTGTTTGTGTTTATTAATTTGTTTTTTGTGTCGCGTAGATAAGCATAAGAGCTGCTAAGACTTTACGTAGGAATCAAGCCTAAAATCTACTTTAAATGAGAAACTAAAATTGATAGTCTAAATCGTATTCGGATTTGGAGATTTAATTAATAAAAGAACACGAAAGAAATTTAATTAACTTCTCGAATATCGTTATTTGTTTTTTTGATCAGTTTGATAACTGAGATTGGTAAAATCCTTACTCCAACCAATTTCTCAAACATAAAATTCAAAATTTTAAGACTCCTACGTGGATCTAATTGTTGCATGAATTCATATCTACCAAGTGTTCTTCATCAAAACCACTCATAAAAACGGGTCCCAAATCATTAGGGTTGGTGAAAACCACTCATAAGTAACAAGGACATCCATTGCATCATTCATCACAAGATCCTGTGATTGAAATTCTTGCCAAAATGGTACGGCCTGAGAGATGGGGTCGACCCTGTGACCTTTGCCATGCATACATACATAGCAGTCAACACTGAAACAGTCATACCTCTCTATCTTCTCCTGCAGAAGCAGCAGCAGAAGCAGAAGCAGAAACATGAATAAAGGGACCCTCAAGAATCTAAAGCTACCTTCCAAATTCTTCCCTTTCATTATCACTTTCGTTTTCACCATCTTCACTTGTCCTTTTCTATTTCCAGTCTCAATACAGCCAAGTATATATAAGTACTTTTACTCATGAGTTGTTAGAAGGAAGTGATTTTTTTTTTTTTTTTTTTTTTGAAAAGATACGATATTTTTTTTTTCATTTCATCAAAAGATTCATTACAAGAGTTTATCCTTTTTTTGAAGAAGTTAGGTTTTCACTGTAAAACTAATTGACAATATGGTAAGTAAATTAAATTATTTATAAGTTCATGCAAGATCTCTTCTCCCGTCAATGTGGGATTGACTCCCAACATGTCCTCTTAAGTGTGGCGAATTTTTAAGTATAACACGTGGACAACACAAACGGAGTGACGTGGAGCACATGTGGTCGTTGGCTTCACACGTGAGACAACATGATCTACTACTATAAAACATTTGATGTTCTACAATTAAACTAATTGGCAATTGTCAATGTCAGATTCATTCTCAATAATTTTCACACCTCTTTTTATTTAGGATAATGTTATTTACACACTCATTTTTACCTCCCCACACCCTTATTAATTTTTTGTCATTGATCTTTTTAAATTCATTCGATCTGACGGTCGAAAATTAAGAAGGATGTTTGAAAAGTAAAAATATGAGTGTGGATAGCACCACCCTTTATTGATGACAATTGAGTTAAATAAATCAAATGGAATCAACAGTCAAGATTATGCAGGAGTTTGAAAGAGGCTAAAAAATGTGTGAAAATCACTTCTCTTGTTAGAATTACTTTTCACAAGGTGTTTTTCTGGAAAACATCAATTCTATGAATCATAAACATTTTAAAAGTTTTTTTCCACAAACAAGCGTCACAAACTTTTAGTTTGTTTTAAAATACTTTTAGTCATTCCAAAAGCAATTCAAAATAGTTTCTTCTTACACTCAATACAGTGGAGGGGAGAAAGAGAGAGAATCGAACTCAAAACTTTAAATGCATGAGTGAATTCTCTTAACCATCTAAGCTAACAACTTCTTACAACAATCCAAAACAGGTTAAAACTTGTCAAAGATTCAATAGTGTGTGTACCTAGAAGGTGTAATGAGAGACCTGAAAAAAACCCTAGTTAATTGTTATGCCACATTCAGATGTTTCACTATTTGTACATACAAGAGAGTACAGAAAAAATATAATTGAGACTGTCCACTGAGAAACACATGATGCATGTCATCTTTCTCCTTGCCATGCCTCTTTTTTACTCTCTCAAATGTCCGACTGCCAACTCAATGAAACATTCAAACTGTAAAATTATCAGAAGACCTCCTTTGAAAGCCTTTTTTTTTATGAAATTATGAATTTACTATTTTATCTAGTTTTATCTTTCAGATGTTTGAATATCAACAGGACATTTATGAAAGAATAATGTTATTCACACACTTATTTTTACATTTTACATACGAATTTTTTTACCATTAATCTTTTTCAATTCATCTAATTCGACGACTGAAATGTAAGAAGAATGTGTGAAAAATAAAAATGATAGTGTAAATAGCACACCCTTCTTCTGGAAACCCACTAATTTACTGCACATTCAGAAAAAGGGAGGGACTTGGATTGTCTGCCCTCCTCATCTCATACATTTCTCATGCCCTCCTATATTATATGGTCACGGTTAAGCCACGTCAACATTTTATATTGATTTTTTTATAAAAATAATAAGACAAAAAACAATTGGAATATAAAATGTTGACGTGGATTAACCGTGACCACATAAATAGAAGGACATGAGGAGGGTATGAGATAGGGAGGGCAGATAATCCATATCCAAAAGGGAGTCCTCAAAATATACAAGTATCGGGGCACTCAATGAATTGAAAAGAGTTGGGGCCTCACAACTTCACCAATAGAAGGGGGAAAAAGAGTAAATAATTAAAAATATGGACCCTTTTTCTGCTTTGCTTTGCACAACAAGTGGTTTCATTATTGTCATCAGTACTGCTGCACATTCTCAAGCTTCACATTCACACCATCTGCTACAAATGAATGTGTCTCCATTTTATTATTAAGAGACAGCCCTTGCATTTTTGTAGGCCTTTAATCCCTAGTAAAGACGGGCATCAACGAGTCGTGTTTAGGTTTACCAACATTCGTTTAACAACGTTAATCGTGTTAACTGCGTATACATCAGAGATCTTATAATCCCATGAGTTTTAGTATGTCTTTTGATTCTGTAAATTTTATATCGTATCTGAAATTGTCACCATTAAAAAGACATGTCCTTAATAGAAAAATATATAAAAGTTGGAAACACATGCAACGGGAAAAGAATGGCTGAGGAAAGCTTCTCAAAAAGGAGAAAGGAAAGATATGATATTTGATTAATAATATAATACTTGCTTTAGAGATTAGAGAGAAATTGTTCAGACACATTTGCCAATATCTACAAACTAAGAAAAATAGGGGACACACATAATTAACACCCAACAAGGCCATCCATGCATGCATGCTTGCTTTTGACCAAAACTCTTCTCATACGTGATGATTTTGCAGCTGCAACAGCCTTGAGTAAGCTCCGTCGGGGCGGCTCACTAGTTCCGAATGGCTGCCGTGTTCCACAATGCGCCCGTCTTGCACCACGCCAATGCTGTCCACCCCTCTAATTGTCGATAAACGGTGGGCAACTAGCACGGTGGTGCGGCCCCTCATTAGCCTCTCAAGTGCTTCTTGCAACACACATTCTGATTCAGCATCAAGTGCACTTGTGGCCTCATCTAGCAAGAGTATTCTAGGGTCCTTGAGCACCGCCCTTGCTATTGCAATTCTTTGTTTTTGTCCGCCAGAGAGCTGAACTCCTCGCTCCCCAACCGGGGTTTTGTATCCGTCAGGCAATCCGCTAACGAAACCATGCACGTTAGCAGTACGTGCAGCTTCGATTACTTCTGCTTCGGTTGCGCCTTCTTTGCCATAGGCAATGTTTTCAAAGATGCTTGCTGCAAACAGGGCTGGTTCTTGTTGCACCAGTCCAATTTTCAACCGAAGAGACTTCAAGTTCAACCGGCGGATGTCCTTGCCATCGATCATTACTTTCCCAACTAATGGATCATAAAATCGCTCGATCAATGCAATCACAGAACTCTTTCCCGAACCACTAGCTCCGACAAGCGCTTGGCTGTGGCCAGTACGGATTCTGAGACTAAAATCTTTGAACACCATGATATCAGGTCGCGATGGATATGCAAAATCAACATGCCTAAGTTCAATTTCTCCGCGAACTGATTCAACCACCTCAGCCTCAGGGTCATCCGGGTCAATCCTTGTTTGACGATCAAGGATTGAAAATACCGAACCAACTGCTTCACCGCCCCTGATAATCTCCGGGGCAAGGCTGACAGTTTCAGCAACTGAATTCGCCGTTACAACAAGGACAATGAAAACCTTAATAACTTTCGAGAAGGTGGAGACACCTTTGCTAACGAGGTGGGCACCATACCACAAAATGAGAGCTTCAGAGGCATGGAGAGCAAACTGAGAGAGGCCAAATAGGACGCCAGCAGTTTGGCTGCGGCGGAGGCTTCCCAGCAGTGGGAGACGGAGCTCGTGGCAGAACAGAGATAGGATCTTGTTTTGGGCATTGAAGGCGGCGACTGTCCGAATGTTGCTCACTCCCTCCCCAGCAATCATGCTCGTCTTTGCATGAGCCTTGGCTGTGTCTCCAGCAAAGCCCTTCAAAGAAAGTTGCTGCATAACGCACAATTGCAGGATTAAACAGTCAGAAACTGCATTACGTAAATGAGTAATAACTAATAAGGTTCTTTACTAACAGAAATTTCCATTTAGTTAAGAGTTTGTTCCGTTCTTTGTTGGCTTGATGGTTGATAGTTATTTCTTGATACAATTTGGTGAGGTCTTCAGCAGAAAAGTTAAAACACATGACAACGCCAACGACAGGCGATACTGGCACTATGTCATTCCAGGTGCTAGTAAGTTTCTCTCCTTCGACCAAGTTACCAACTCATTACTTACTCAAAACCCAAAAAAAAACAAAACTAAGTAAAAAACAAATGGCAATGCTTCAGTGTCATCTCAGGTGCAGGTAAGTTTTTCTCTTTTGACGGGCTCGTTACTTACTCAAAGCGGGCCCGCCAAAAACAACAAAACAAAGGCCAAGGACTTAAATCTATCAGAAAAAGCTCTGGAAAAAAGTAAAAGGAATCTACCATATTACACAATGAGGTCACGGGAGTATAGTATCTCTTGTAACTCTCAGCACATGGGAGTTTTCGGTGAAAAAAAAAAAAGGAAAAGTATAAATTATTGTGACAAATTTTGGGGCCTATAAATTCAGACAGATGACAGTATAAGCTGTAGCTCTGTGATGTGCAGTGCCAGCTCGTGGGTTACTATTTATTGTAGGAAACAAGAGAATGCAGCGGTGTTCCCAGTTTGTCATGCATCGTCATATAATTAAATTTGCTACGAGACATTGCATGATTATTTTAAGATAACGCGTAATTAGTTTATGATAACGCTTTGAAGTCAAATATAACTGCTAAATACACAATCATTAGAGAAAAATAAGCAACATATAGACTACTTAGTTACTAGTTAGCAGCTTGGAAGAAGGGATGCTTTCAAGGAATCTTTGGTATTTCATATTTTAACTTTCTGTGACCATTTTCCAAGAGTTAATGTGCACAAGGCTCGGAGGGAGGCACGTGCAGTGCAGTGGGTGGTGACACATGGCAGTATTCTATTGTCGTTTAATGGTAGGGTTTGGGTGAAGTTTAAGATTCCATGGGGTGTGAAGGTAGATGCAATAAAAAGATTATATAGACCATACCCATATGCTTCTGCAGGACTTTGGGTCAACCCACCAAAGTAAAAAGCTAGCATTTCTCTTTTTGGGTGCATAAAGCTTGCAATTTTCAAAGTAAATATGTTTTGGTGTTATAAATACGAAAAGAAGAGAGGGAGGAGATAAAAAAATGCTTCCACTTTCTTATCTTGGTGTGGTGCAGAAGAACTTTCATGCACATGACATGCGGAAAAGTTAAAACACATGAAGTTGCGTGATTAACTAGTGACTTAGGCACATGACTAGAAAAAGTTTAAACAAATAATAGTGAGCGATGGACTTGTAATACAGACATAGTGACATTCCGAGAGTAAATTTCTCTCAAAGTGAGTCGCTAAAACATAGTTGGCAAGCCATAGAGGCCGTATACTAAACCACTCACACATTGTCATGGTAAAAGTTAACATGCATGACAGTGCACGGTTGACTGGCGATACTGGCACCGTGACATCCAGGTTTAGGTATATTTCTTTTAAGTAAAGTGAGTTGAGAGTGTGAAGTGTACCTGAGCAAAGTTGGCTAGCACCAGAAGAGGGAAAGTTGCTAAAATGAGCAGGGAGACTCTCCATTCCACTATGAAGGCAACAATGAATGAAGTGAGGAGTGAAGTCATGTTCTGCAATATCACAGATATCCTCTCAGAAACAGCTGATTTCACATCAGCAGCATCCGTCGCCAATTTAGCTGTTAGAAGGTTAGAGTTGTGCTCCTCCTCATCAAACCATCCAACTTCATTCCTCAAGATTGCTGAAGAAAAACAAGTAAATTATGCAAATCAAAAGACGTAAACTTCAAAGCGAATTAACGAAAAATACTAGACTATATGAATGTATGGTGTACATAGCTGAATAAAATAGTTGAATGTATGCTCAAGAATTCAAGGTGATATAACGAGTCGATAAAGACTAATTGTTTATACCTGCAAGCATCATCCTTCTCACTCTAGTAGTGAGGTTCTCTCCCATGATGCTGAAGAAGTAATGCTGTATCAAATACGCAACCACAGCGTATAGTCCCACTCCAACGTACATGAAAACATATTCCTTTGTCTTCCTTTCCATTGAGGCAGGGTTTCTATAGTAGAAAACCTCAATCATGTTGCCCATTAGAATAGCAAATGTTGGACCGATAAACCCGGAGAGTAGTGATCCTATAGCGGCCATTATTGAATAGGGCCATTCGGGAGCGTTTAGCTTCAGAAGCCGGAAGAAATAGTTCTTAGGAGCTCGAGTTTTCCTGTCTGTTTCAGCATTTGAAATCATCTCTATCCGCCCATCAGCACCCGTACTGTACGAATAGCTCAGGTTCCTTAAGCTGCCAGACCGGAGGCTTAAAGACTTCGTTGACAATGAGTGGCTTAGACGTGATGAACGAGAGCAGCGAGTAGATGGGTTCCTGAAGTCTCTGTTCCCAACCATCTCTTGGAATCGAATTAGAGAAGCATATGCCCCTGCTTTAGCAATCAGTTCTTCATGTGTACCTGTCTCGACAACTTGGCCTTGTTGTATAACTGCAATGCTATCAACATTTCTAATAGTGGAAAGGCGATGTGCCACAATAACAGTTGTCCTTCCGACCATGAGACGATCCAGAGCTTCTTGAACAATGCTCTCCGAGCTTGCATCAAGGGCGCTGGTAGCTTCGTCAAGGAGGAGGATCTTTGGATTTTTCAACATAGCTCTGGCAATTGCAATCCTCTGCTTTTGACCACCAGAGAGTTGAACTCCTCGCTCTCCTACCTGAATTCACACAAGTTAAAAATGTTAAGACAGGGAAGAATGCATAGCGTTTACACAGAGCCAAGGTACTTTCAGTGAATTATCGACACCAACCTGAGTGTTATATCCCTTTGGAAGCAAGGTGATGAAACTGTGAGCATTCGCTGAGGAGGCTGCAACTTCAACGTCTTCCATTGTTGCGTCGGGCTTTCCATAGAGAATGTTCTCGAGTATCGTAGTTGCAAAGAGTGCCGGTTCCTGGTTTACCAGCCCAATCTGATCGCGCAACCATTTCAATTGCAGCGTTTTTATGTCCACGCTATCGATCAAAACCTGCCCTGCTTACCAACAAGAAATGTTAGATATTTCCTTTCATCAAGCATCATAGACTTTCAAACCAGCATCTCCAATTACGAAAAGCCTCTAACTTACCCTGGTTAGGATCGTAGAACCTTTCGATTAGAGAGACAACAGTGCTCTTCCCTGAACCACTGCCACCAACAACAGCGACAGTCTTCCCGGCTGGAAAGAAGATTGAAAAATTTCGGAAGATAATAACATCTGGCCTCGAAGGGTAGCTGAAGGTTACTTCCTTGAATTCTATATTGCCACTAACATCCGACAAGCACTTTCCTTCCAAGGGGTCTTGAACTATGGTTGGCTTTTGCTTAATTATCTCCATCAACTTGTATCCAGCTGATTTACCTTTGCTAAAGGCCCCGAGGTTCGAAAATGACTGACCCAAGCTTCTGTAACATTCAAGTGATCATATTAACATCAAGAAGCTTATTGGCCTGAAAAGGATAATATAAGAGAAATGAAAGTTCTTGGCTTAGAATCTTACATGCCACCAACAATGGCTGAGAAAATGGCAGTGAACGCTTTCCCTCCATCAGTCTGCCCATTTCGGATAAACACACCAGCGTACCAGTAAACAAGTGCCCATGACATACAAGCAATGCCGTAGGTGCACCCTAGGCCAAGACCTTTGGCCATTCCGGCCTTGTAACCAAGCTGCAAAGTGTTCTGTATGGCATCCGAATACGAATTGAGGGCCTTGCTTTCACCAACATAGGAATAAACTGTCCGAACTTGCGCAATGGCCTAGGCACACAGAAAACCTTACAAAATTAGGCCACGAAAACAAATATCATACCATAAAATTATCGTAATCACACCAAATGTTGATTGATCGAACCCTATTTTCAAAACCATATAATCACCAAGAACGAAAATTTACTTAAGAAAAACAGTTACGCATTTGTCTTAAGTTGTAAAACTTCACCTGATCAGCCACTATCCCTGCATTTGCATACGACTGGCGGCTCTTGGACGTGAGGCCGGTGAGTGTATAGGCATATAAGCCGCCGGCAAAAACTATTCCGGGAATCACGGCAATACTCAGCAGCGCCAGCCTCCATGCTGATACAAACCCTACCACCAGGCCTGCCAGAAATGTAGATAGATAGTGTATGAAGTTGCCCACCTAAATCAAAACAAACAAACAAAAATACCATAAATTAAATAAAATAATAAAACATCATAGAATTAACTTAACATCCACCTACTGGATATGACCTTTCAACATCAAACATTTAAGGACAAATCAAAATCGCCAAAAAAATGTGAGGAATAATCATAGGGGCATCACCACGCACGTTAAGCCAGTCCTTGCTAACGTGCGCAGGGATTAGGTAGTGGGCCCCGCATTGATGCATGCCCAAATATCCGTGTATCCGGAACATGGGCAAATATATCATATGTCATCATACAAGCGAAGAGACATTTGAAAAAAAATCTCTAGATAAGCCCCATTTACAAATTTAATACTCCCAATGCCCAAAGACTAGATTTTGCTCCATATGGGAGATGATTTTCTTCTACAAAACGATATTTATTTCCGTCTCTCGATTCTCTTTTGATTTAATCAAGCAAAAAAGGCCGAAAATGAACAAACGTGTACATAAAAAATAATGCGCGGAAATCACTTCTCGACGATTAGATGAGAAGGAAGAGAAGAAATGCTTAGGGAGATTCTAAAAGGGAGCAAAATGTAAATTGGCAAAGATGTAAACCTTCTCGCTGATGGCATCTTGGACCAGAAGAGTGTCCGTCGAGATACTGAAGACAATGTCCCCAGTTCTGGCGTCCGTGTCGAAGAAGCCGACGTCCTGTTTCAGCACCGCCTCCAGATACTTCTTCCTCAGCGTGCTCACCTGCCTCTCGCCGGTGTACATCCAGCATGCAATTTCTGCAAATAAAAGTCACATAAATTAATCACCTTTAACCTCATTAATCAACGGATTAACTTATTAATTAATGAAAAATTAGGGGAGGGAACAGTGCACGTGAACAAGTGTGATGCACGAGCCATGTGGGACTGGATTGGACTGGACTAAAGTCCAACAAGTGTGATCTCAAAGACCAGTAAGGACTAAAAAATGGCGACCCAAAGATAACAAAGCTACCCGCTTTACGATAATCGGGAACGTCACTACTTTTATTTTACATAGAAGTTTCTACGACTCGAACCAGTTGGTCATAAAAAAAACAACATTTCCGTTGCAGCAAGAGATAAAAATAAAAAAAAATAAAAAGGTTGGAATTTGAAGGTTTTACCTGCGTAGGATGTTACGCATACTATGAGACCCAGATACACAAAGTACAAAGCGTACTGCAATCAACAGCAGAAAATCAGATCTGGGATCTGAGAAATCGCAACGAAATCTCGAGAAGGGAAATGATTTCCGCATACTCATTTTCTACTGTGCACGTCCATATGTTTATTTATTTCTCGCATTTGAGACGGAAATAAACAGAGGTGTGCAGAAGAGAAGAGAAAGTTAGGTGTGCGGAAATCATTTTCTTTATCAAAATACGAGAAATGAACAAATGGGCTGCGAACCTTTGCTACTTCGGCGGTCATTTTCTGCAAATTCATTTGGTTTTCTCCGAACCCGTTAACCATTTCGCCGAACATGAGGAAGAACAGCGGCATGGAGGAGCCGTGCACGACGGCGCCCAAGCTTCCGACGATCATGAGCATCCAATCGTACTTGTCTGCAAAGGAGAAGAGCTGGAAAAATGGCAGGCTCTGCTCCTTCTTCTTCTCCGCCTCCGGCAATGTCTTCGCCTCCGCCGCTGTCTCCGCCATTGCAGCAGCTCACCTTGTTAGGATAAAAAAGGCAGAGGAGAACGAACCCAACAAAAAAGAAACAAGCTTTAGAGCGTGAGATCTAAGGAACCCATCTTTTACTCTTCCTCTCTCTTTCGTTCCAAGAACTGTCAATGTCGATTTGTTCTGGGTGATCAGCCCAACAGAGACAGAGAGAGAGAGAGGTTGGACCAGTAGTCAAAGGAGGAAGGTGGGAGAGATTGAGGGATGGAGAGAGAGAGGGGTGTGGGTGGTGGAGTTATATAGTATTTAGTATACAGAGGCAAAGGTGGGAGCTTTAACTGCGGTAGTGAAGTTACTGCAACCGATGGGGGGATCCAGGTTAAAGTTGAGGAATCTGGTTAACAGTGTTACACTGTGTGTCCTGCTCTGCTCTCTGCTCTCTGCTGCGCTTGGTAATTGTGGCTCTGCCTCGGTTCTCGTTCTTTGATATATTTTTCGCTTTTTTTCATATCTTTAACCTCAAAATAAAGTTTCAAAACAAAATGGGAAACATGATAAACATGAGTTGGTTCAATCCATGAACAGAACAAACCAAATGAAAGGATAGATAAACTGTCATTAGGACAGGAATTTCATGTGCAAGACGTCTGTTATTTAATCAAACGACAAATTTTAATACAGAATCTAAAGAACGGGAATGGGCGTTTTATATATGGGGTTTTGATAGTAGGGACGATATGTTCATATGTTTTATTAAAGAACGAACGGTCGGTTTCATAATTAAATTCATGGATTTTTCTTTGTTCTAATATACATTGAGAAAATTGTAGAAATGGTCCCTCAAATTTGACTAAATTTGAGCAATGGTCCCTACACTGTTAAATTCATAACCATTGGTCTTTTAACTCATCAAAACGTGCATATATGGTCATTTTCATCAACTACGTAGAACTTCCGTCAAAATGAGTCACGTGCTATATACAGAGGGTAGAATTAAGGGGCAAATATCGAAAACAAAATAAGAAAATTGTAGCAATGGTCTCTCAATTTTAACTCAATTATAGTAATGGTTCCTCGATTTTAACCTAATTGGAGAAATTGTCTCTCAACTTTAACCTAATTATAGCAACGTCCTTCCACCATGACCTATTTTGACGAAAGCTCAGACAAAATTGATGAAAATGATCATAGTTGCATGTTTTGATGAATTAAGGAATTAATTAATTTTTAGTTGAGAGATCAATGTTCCAATTAAGTCTAAAACTAAGAAACCGTTGCTACAATGTTCCCAATACACATTACCACATTACCACATTCTCATAATCTCATTTAGGCATTTCAACAAACACCTTGATATCCAATAGATTTTGATAGATTTTAGATGGAAGGAAATACTTTTTGTTTTCTCTCTCTATGTTTGTGAATTGAAAAATGAAAAATACATTGTAGGATCATAAATAAATTTATACCATATTCGTGGAAGCACCCCTTTCGACTGACATTGCATGTGTTCATTAGCCGTCCTTTTCCATGCTTTAGAAGTCCCAACAAGTTTAGTTTTTCCTTACCAAAGTGATAAGTCGGAGAACATTTTTTTCCATTTTTACAAACGATATGATAATTTAAATTAAATTATAGAAAGGAAAATTTTAATACAGGACATTGAGTGCAAAAACGAATGTTTTTAACCAACTGAGTTACAAGTTACTTGCAGTTGACACGATTTTTTGGGTTGCTATAATTTTTTTAGGAAAGACTAATTAACTTGACAAATATGATCTTTCAATCCATTGTATTGGATGAGTAACACACCCCATCAAATAAGCCAAGGACTTTACATCAAAATCTTACACGTTTAGAAGGAAATCCTCACGTCGAACATGCCCTTGAAACGCATCGCTAGGTGGATAAAGATTTTCCAATCACGTAATATATCACCTCAGTTTCTATTTTTCTCGTTAATCACGTGAAGAGATAGATAAAAACTGAACTGGATAACACTGTGACAGACACGTTTTTTCCCCTTACAACAAAGCAATATGCCCCTAATGTTGTTTTCTATGTTATAGTGCATAAAGTATCAAGATAAAAGGTTACATTTACAAAGCAATACATGGACCCATTTCCTTGTGCACTCCATTTATCATGCATTTTGTCCTTGGAAATCATGATTAAGTTGAGTGGTCTTAAAATTTGAAAAGGTTAATATCTTTTGTCTGGTGGAGTGAGGTACAAATACAAATGGATAGTTGCCATGTAAGGAGTGGGTGAGTTGGCAAATCAAAAACTCCAACAAAGTGATCAAATTGTGTGAAACTTTAGCTTCCATGAACTATCATCATCTTCTTCTTAATCATATCTCCATTGTCCATTAGCTCAATTAGAATCATATGTTATATCAAATGTCACATTTTTGTTGTTAATGTAAGCTACATTTGATATAATATTAAGGGCTAGTTTGGGGTTTTTAATTTTTTTTTTCAAAATTACTTATGCTGTGCTGCAAGAATAAACAGTGAAAAAACAAGTGTTTGGTAAACTATAGTATTAAAAGTGCTATTAGCAAAAAAATATAGAGGTAGGATTGTCAATATGAAAGTTTCATTAATTGGTACTGTTCATCTTCCTTTAATTAAAAATAAATAAATAAATAAATAACCTTTTTTTTAGAAGCAAGTGTAGGGTTGATTTTTTTTTTTTTTTTATAGCTATTTTGGATCCATGATTTTAATAAATAAAACAGCACTTTATTTATTTATTTACTAATCACAATGAAGGCTCCAACTTTTTTAAGAAGCTACTTGTAAAAAAATTTAACCAACTAACCAAAATTATGGATACAATTTGGGCTCACACAAACATTTTCTTTATGGGAGGAAGGGTTTGTATTTGGGCCAACACAATATGGGCTCAAGCAGTTGGCCAACCAAAAAAAAGGGCTCAACCAAAAAGCGCAATGTATATATATCTTCTAAAAATTCGAGAAAAACCATCAGAGTACATACTTACTTCTTCTTGAAGCGTAATGTGTGCGATAAGAAGAAATGAGGCATACACTTGACGTATGAAAGTTGTTTTCATAAATTTACAACTAATTGTAAATGCGGGTTATATCAATTGATTAGATTGTATAAATAAAAGTACGAGCCCATGTAAATTAGAACTTATAGTTTTGATTTCTTTGAAAGAAGAATAAAAAAACCACCATTAATTACTAGTTGGATTGATTTCTCAAAGTTCCAAACTGAAAACTAGGAACAAGAACTTGACAAACAAGTGATGACAAATTACAATTCAAAAATTGAAAAATATTCAACATTAATCATATTATAATTGATAAGAAATCACAAAGAAAGAATTGAAAAGTTACAACTAACCTAGCATCATCTTCTTGGAAAGATGTTAGCAAAGCTTTTGATACTAAGAAATGATGGAACACATGTTGTCGCATATCTAATATTAAACTTTCTCCATAACCTTGATGTTATTTAGGACCAAACGAATTCTTCACGTTAACAAATTCATATGGTATGTCGTCTTTCGAAAAACCTAATTCGTAAGAGAACTGACTGCTTAATTATAAGTAACCAACTAGTATTCGACTGAGTTTAAAAAGTTTGATCAAAATAGTCATTTCATTTGACAGACAAGTGGTGTAATTTGTTGACCTACTCCCAATGCGTCTGAAAAACTTTGGCCAATATGTTGGAAGAAGCTATATAAAAGTAAAAGACATAGCCCTAAGTGTTTTAAAGCCCTATAAGTTGGAGTGGCTTTAGTCGCAATGTATGTCCTTTTGGGGACACTACTACGTTTTGGTGAGCTACTCCTGTCCTAGTTGATGTTTTGCTAACACTAAAGCATGTGATATGCTTCTCAAATTAGGGTTTAATTTAGTTAGATCTCGTTTGGAAGAATACTTTTACAATGACTGAAAGCGCTTTTAGTAAAAATATTTTGAAGTCAATTCCTAGTAAAAATACAAATAAATCCTGAAAAAAAAAACACTTAAAGAAAGCACATAACTAATGTTTTTTGCATAAAACATTTCAAGTACTTCTGAAACCCAAAAACATTTTTTTTCTAAAAACGCTTTCTATCATTTTAAAAATAGTTCTAAATGAGCCCTTATGAATCTATACTCCTAATTAAACATTTAAACATTGTTAAACATTTTTTTTTAAGTTTTAATTATCAGCCAGCATGCAAAAGTTGGGAAGAGATGATCCCTTCCTCCTAATCCACCAAGTTCGAGGATACAAGCCGTTGAAATTTGATCAAACGACTACAAACAAGGAACCACTTTAAAAGTTATAATAACTTTAACCGTTAGATTAAATTTCAACGGCTTGGATTCTCAAACTTAATGGACTAGGAGAAAAGGATTCGGAGATAATCATTTTTCCAAAAGTAGAAGCCGCTTGGAACAGAGAAAGAATTAAATTAAATTAAATTAAATTAAATTAAATTAGGACCACAATCTGGAGACAAAGAGTCTATAATCTTATATGTTAGCTTTGCCTGGACCACATTTTTGGAGTCTGTGCTCATTCGGCTGCACAGAAATTACTTAAAAATAATTAAAGTACTTGATTTGATTAAAAATAACTAAAGTATTTTATTTGATTTTTCAATTAATTAAAAAATGGGTTCAATTTGTATGAGCCAGTGAATTGTTATTTGAAGACAGCTTTATGTTCAAAATTCATGATCAATGTCAAACGAATACCGGAAAATCATGGGAAAAGAGGTGAAAACTCATCTGCACCACACCACACTTCGGGGACCCCCAAATTGTCACAATCTCAGTTATTCTGTCTAATAACTTTTTATTATTCCTACTTAGAAAAATTCTTGAATCCGACAGTAGAACCACGTCATACCTTGCATCCTTTTGAGTGGTAGGGCAAGAAACTTGAGCTTGTTGGTTGGCTGGTTGGGATAGGTTGTGATCAATCAAACTAGATTTGCGTTTAGTCTGTTATTTGTTGTGTCAAAACGTGAGATGGACATGATAAGTTATGAATCCACAATATAGTGAATTATTTAACTTATCCATATGCACGGCTTGTAAGTACTGCATAACCAATCCTTACCAATCCTATTCTATTCCAAGACCGAATCTCATCCAGCCTTCCAAACGACACTCAAAGTCATGGGAGATACATAAGGGCAATAGACATACCAGAACCATGTCAGTCATCCACGCATACCTCGTCACAAAGAGATGTATATGATCACGCCCAACCCTCCATTGAATCTATCGCCCTATATAGGGATGTTGCACACAAGATTTTCTCAAATGTGTAAACCTGTTAATGCAACTATCACAAGTTTTAGCAACTCATGAGACTATAGTCCAAACGCTCTTCGTATTTGGAGTTTTTGCGCCTAATCTCCACTTCATAAAAACGTAGGTATTTAGTTTGAATCTCGCGAATTACAATTCGGTTGCAGCCTTGTTCCTTCCGATATACCTTTTTGTGTTCGGAAAGATGCAATGACACAGCTGCTAAAAGAAACACAAGCATGGGCTCTCAAAGTTGCACTTTCTGTAAAGTTTGCGAGCATGTTTTATGCCCCAGGATGTCTGTAAAGCAGATACAAAACTGTTTAGAAGTAAACATTGCATGTGTATTAAATAGGCCCCAAATGGACCCAACAGCAGAAAAATAAGATGTCACAATTGGAAATTGGAATCTAACAACTTTTTCACAAAGTGTTAATCATGATTAGTTGTGAGAACGGAGAAATTTTTCAGTATGCTCGAAACACGAAACGGTACGATACATGTCATTATACAATTGAAGGGACAGTTGGCCGCAAAGTAAGAACATGATGAGCTTTGGGAGGGATTTACATTTAGAAAATCAAATTTTCATCTTCTTAAAATGATGGTCATGATCAGTCTTGGTTAGAATGTGTGGACTTTAAACCAAATTAGCAAATGTGAAATGGGTAATTGGTATATTATTTACTAGACTTTCTAAACCAACATGGTATTGAGGATAAATCTGTTTCTCATATTCTACATTTTCGAGTAACTTTGAAGTTGGTGTGTAGTACCAAGAAAAGAAGGCAAACCCAATAACAAAAATCGACCGTGCAATTCATAGAATGACTAATTCAAGTAGTGCCTTGAGAATGTCATTTTTGGAGTCGAGTGAGAATCAAACTTGAGCGACTGTTATTTTATCATTTTCAATTTACCAATTAGAGATTCGACTTAACCCAATCATTAGTGTCATCGATCAAACAAACTTTTAGACGGCGATATTTTATTGTAAACTACTATAAATTTAGGCGCAAATAGGGGATTCGAGCTTAGATTCAAGGGACCGGGCACACGACCAGGACTAAACAGTCCAAAGCCCAAATGCCCAAAGAGGCTTGATAGGTCCATTTGTAAACTGGGCTAACTGAAACTTGTACAAAGGCGAGCCCAGTCCAATAAAACTAGAGTAAGTGGGTTCTCGCGCTTTTACAATTCAAATTTCAAATCTAACGGTCACATACAGCTGGGACCCACCAAACCTCTGCTTTTTGAAAATTTGAACCCACTCGATTTCTTGGCTTCAATACCGTTATAAATTCCCAAATCTCATCCTTCGCACAAATTCAAATCCTCAAATTTCAAATTTCGTCTCTTTCTCAGCGCATCTCGCTCTCTTTTCTCACGAAAACAAAACCCAAAAGAGAAAAATGAGAGAGTGCATCTCCATCCATATCGGCCAGGCCGGAATCCAAGTCGGAAACGCCTGCTGGGAGCTCTACTGCCTTGAACACGGCATCCAGGTCTGTTGTTTTCGATTTCATCCCCGATTTCGGTACCGGGTTTTGTTTATCTCTCTGTCGTAAATGTAATTTGGGATTTTTGTTTTTAATTTTTAATTTTTTTTTTGGCAGCCTGATGGCCAGATGCCGAGTGACAAGACCGTCGGTGGAGGAGACGACGCATTCAACACTTTCTTCAGCGAAACCGGAGCCGGAAAGCACGTCCCCCGTGCTGTGTTCCTGGACCTCGAGCCCACCGTTATCGATGAGGTTAGGACCGGCACTTACCGCCAGCTGTTCCACCCGGAGCAGCTCATCAGCGGCAAAGAAGACGCCGCCAATAACTTCGCCAGAGGCCACTACACAAGTAAGAAACTCTCTCACAACCTCAATTTCGAACTTCCGATTTCAAAATGCGAAATAATTCCGTTGATTCTCGTTTGATTTATTGTGTTCGTGTTCCAACAGTTGGGAAGGAGATTGTTGATCTCTGCCTTGATCGAATCCGAAAGCTTGCGGATAACTGTACCGGGCTTCAAGGGTTTCTGGTGTTCCACGCCGTTGGAGGTGGAACCGGCTCTGGCCTCGGATCTCTGCTCTTGGAAAGGCTCTCTGTCGATTACGGAAAGAAATCGAAACTCGGGTTCACAGTCTACCCGTCTCCTCAGGTCTCAACCTCCGTCGTTGAACCATACAACAGCGTGCTTTCCACTCACTCCCTCTTGGAGCACACCGATGTGTCGGTTCTCCTCGACAACGAAGCCATCTATGACATCTGCCGCAGGTCTCTCGACATTGAAAGACCCACTTACACCAACCTCAACAGGCTGATCTCTCAGGTAAAACTGATTGAAGCTTTCATTGTGCACCGAAGGTGTTTGATAATTTGCCCGTGTGAACTTATAGCATTTGATCATTTACTCTTGTGCAGTCGAAGTGTTTGATAGTTTGTTTCCTGTGCGTTTCTTGCTAATGTGGATGAGCAATTGTGTTTTCTGTGCAGGTTATTTCCTCACTCACTGCTTCTCTGCGTTTCGACGGCGCACTCAATGTGGACGTGACGGAGTTCCAGACCAATTTGGTCCCCTACCCAAGAATCCACTTCATGCTTTCGTCATACGCACCTGTGATCTCCGCAGAAAAGGCCTACCACGAGCAGCTCTCTGTTGCAGAGATCACAAACAGTGCGTTTGAGCCGGCGTCTATGATGGCGAAATGCGACCCAAGGCACGGAAAATACATGGCCTGCTGTTTGATGTACAGGGGAGATGTGGTTCCGAAAGATGTCAATGCGGCCGTGGCCACAATCAAGACTAAAAGGACCATTCAGTTTGTGGACTGGTGCCCGACTGGGTTCAAGTGCGGCATCAACTACCAGCCTCCTACTGTCGTTCCTGGCGGCGACCTGGCCAAGGTTCAGAGGGCAGTGTGCATGATTTCCAACTCCACAAGTGTTGCTGAGGTGTTTTCGAGGATTGATCACAAGTTTGATCTGATGTACGCGAAGCGTGCTTTCGTGCACTGGTATGTGGGTGAGGGCATGGAGGAAGGAGAGTTTTCGGAGGCTCGGGAGGACTTGGCGGCACTCGAGAAGGACTATGAGGAAGTTGGGCTTGAGTCTGCTGAAGGTGACGATGGTGAAGACGATGAGTATTAGAGTTAGGTAGTTGTTGGTTTAGCTTAAAAAAGCTGTTAATGTGTTCTAGATTAACGAAACTTGTCGACTTTTATTATGAATGGAATGCTTTCTTTTGTTACAATTTGGTCACGTGATGATGTTTTTCGGCTCAATTGGAACATGTTAACGCTTAAAATTGATGAGGTCAACAAAGACTAAAATGATCGTGTGTTTATGTGCTCGGACTTTAGCTATGTACACCGAATCTCTCAATTCTTCGGACCTCTTCTAAGCACTATTCAAAAATTGATGAGAGCCCTTCTAAGCACTATTCAAAAATTGATGAGAGCAACAAAGACTAGAATGATCATGTGTTTACGTGCTCGGACTTTAGCTATGTACACCGAATCTCTCAATTCTTCGGACCCTTTCTAAGCACTATTCATCCTCCTTTGGGCATGTGTCCCTCGGGCCGGTGTTTCACGTTAACAAAACGATTTTAAAATTACTGAAACCAATTTTAGGAAAAATATTTTTGACTTCTAGAAGTGCTTGAATTGTTTCTTACAAGAAACATCAGTTATGTGATTCAAGTGCTCTTCTGATTAGGGATTAATTCTAAAAATATTTCCACCAAAAAGTTTTCAACTATTTCAAAAATACTTTCAAGGAAACCGAATTATCAAAAAGTGCTGTTGATCATTTATCAAAAAAGTATTTTTGTTTAACTGTACAGAAAAGTTTGCAGAACAAACTGACTACAATTCTAACTCTTCGTTTATCTCCTCGGAATTTTTCATTGCTGCTCTTTTCTTCACCATAAAAGCCATCAACTTCCCTAAACGAAAAAGAAGAAAGCCCATTAAGATCCAAACAAGAATATGGGCCAAGCCCAAACAGACAAATGGAGGGAAAGTGAAATAGTCAAAAGAAAATTAAAGAATCGGATAAGTTTGAAAGGGTCGTTTGGATGCCGAGAAAATTATATGGACCACCAACGAATAAAATTGTGATTTCTTGAACCGAAAACAAGTTAAGCAATTTCTTAATCTCACAACTAGTTTTGATCTTAAGAGAAATTCAGAACTTGCTTTGATCTTATCAGAGGATTTTGAAAAATAGTCATTTACTTCTGAAAAGAAAATCCACACTTCTGAGAAAATTATGAAAACAATCCTGTATGAACTTTGATTACCATGAATTTTCCCAGCATCCAAACAGAAGCTATGGTCAAAAACTCAAGGTTCGAATAAACAATTAAAACCAAATCCTCAAATAATTTGCAGATCAAGATTTGAAACAATCAAGATCACCACCGATTTCGATTCCAGAAATCGGTCAGAATTTCCTAAGGAAATCAAAGAAACTAAAGCAACGAATTAATCAATCAATTTCAGAAAAAAAGAGAGGAAAAATTAACAAACCTGAACATGATTAGCAGAATAATTAGCGCAAACTATGCGTTGATTGTTTTTTTGAGAGGCGAGGAAGGCAAGATTGGCCGGGAGAAAAGCACAACGTCCATGCCGTGATAATCTTTGCCGGCCGCAGCAGCAGCAGCAGCAGCACCGATCGGAACCGTACTCTCGCCGAGATGCGAGTCCTCCTCTCTGATCCTCAAGACCTGGCTGTGCATCACGCACCCCTCCTTCGTCGTCCTCCTCCGCCATCGCCCCACCGACCTCGGCGACTCCATCTCCTCCGACGACCCCGCGCTGTCCTCCTCCCGCTCGTCCGTACACGCCTTCTTCTCCTTCGACGAAACGAACGGCATGCTCCGCCGGACCTCCTCCATCATCTCCCGAATCTCGTTCTGGTTCCGGTTCCGGTTCTCTTCCTCCTGCTTGTGAAGTGTCATCATGTTGGTCGAAACGGTGCGTATTGCGCAGTGGCGAGAGCTCTGGCTTTGGACGAACGAGGGCTCTGGCATGCAATCGGAGGTTTTATAACCTTTATTGCCGGTGGAAACTTATGGGAGGTCGACACGTGGAAATAATGAGAGAAACGAGGGTGGCCACGTGGTAGACTGACGGGACATGAGGTTGTTATAAACTCCACGACTTGGAGACTGCTCTAACGGCCTTTTTCGTCGTAGTCGTCTCGATGAGGAGGACGAGGCCGTTTCCCGTTTTGTATGGAACTCAATTAGCAACTTGGTTTAACCGTATCCAAATAAGATTATCACGGGTATTTCAAATTAATAACGTATTGCTATTTGTTTTTTTACTATTATTGTATGAGAGTTCTTTATAAGCGATTGCCTTTTCACCAAGATTACGATTATATTGTCTCTCTCTCTTAGAGTTGGAAGAACTCGAGCATAACAGCTAACCAAACATTATCACGTCTTTTATCTCTTAGAACGGGAAAAACTTGGCTAGGGCAGCTGGCCAATTGAGTATCATCTTATTCTCATGTTCGTAAGTAAATTCTTGAGTAGTTTGATTGTTTCAGTTTGACATTAATCTACCATGAATTGTTAAAATTTCTTAATTGATAGTCCTTCAAACCAAGAACGAACTTACATATACATCATCGCGGAACTAGATCCTCCTGAGCTCAGGATGGGGATCCTTATGAGCAGCCCATCCTGGCCGTTCAAACTTGATTCAACGGCTGCAATTATTATAACTTTTAGAGAAGTTCCATGTTTGAAGCATTTGGATCAAATTTCAACGCCCCGGATGGGCTGCTCAGGAGGATCTCCATCCTGAGCTCAAAAGAGGATCTAGTCCCATCATCGCAACAACATGACACGTGTTTGATTTATAGCAATGCCACACAACACCGAGACAGAAGATTCACTTATGCAAAAAGTGGGAACAACATTTTTTTCTAGAATAATTAGTCACACTAAACTAATCCCTGATAGAATCAACATTAGGGATTTGATTAAGTGGTGTCGACGTGGAATTGGATTAATAATAGCCAAGTATTTGACTAGGTTGGGGAAGAGAATCCACATCTTCGTCAGATCTTCTTTGTGAAGATTATAGAGATCGTAAATCGTGTTCGTTTATCATATATTAAACACAAACATCAAATGATAAAAATTGATCGTATGATGTACGATAAACGAATACGATTTACGAATCTCTAAGATCTTACCAGATCCAATGAGAATCCTGTTGGGGACTAATGGGACAAGTGGCATGCACGAGATTTGAAGGGGGTTTTTGAGTCAAATTCAAAACCTTGTCAGCATGGCCACTCGGAGTATAAAAACAGAAAACGTGGTGGAGTGGAATTGCAATGAGATAAATATCTAGGACCGGAGTTAACATGGAACACGTGGGAGGGACCCCACCTAATTCGATTTTTCAAATGCAAAACGTGATACCGTATGATTTTGTTTACGTGCACGAGAGATGGAGACCCAATTCCTTAACTACAAAAGAAATTTGGACACCTCTCACTATATTGATAGACATCAATAATTGAAACGCAAATTAAGCAAATTCGATCGAGGCAAGTACTTTACGAGCGTGTTGTGCATTTGTGCGACCAAATTTGGACACCTCTCACTATATCGATTGATGCACGAGAAATTACAGGATAAAGTACTAGGATATTCGCGAAAAAAAAAGAATGACCGCAATTAAAGATAAAATGAGAAAAATCAATTAAGGTAGTTTGGACATGAAAACCTACATATGTTACGGTTAGAAAATGAAATTCCGAGAAAAATGCTCAGGACAAAAGAAGTTGAGAAAGATATTGCGAAATTTGGAAAAAATACTTCAAGAAAAGTGAGAGAAAACTTAGTGAGATAAGGAGACATGTATCTATCAATTTTGTATGTGTTAGTGTTGACCCTAAAAACTATCAAACCTACGTGGTGCACAAGCCAAGTAATTAATAAGCTAACTACGTCATTTGGTTGTGTGCGGGGCGTGCCAACTCGTCGGTTGAGTTCAACAGGGAGTAAAATATATTGATGTGGCATTGGACGCGCTATTGACTTCTTGATCTTGCGACTGCGGCTGAGGAAGGAACACGTCTCGGCCTTTAGGTTATAGAGCTTGAAGACAAGGCTGCTAGTTCTGCAAAGTTCAATATCAAATTCGGCTTTCAATGTGCCGAATGTAGTAACCTGTAACACCTTACTTCGTCGAGAAGGCTGATGAGATGACATCTACCAACAAGGACTGGAAAATCCTTGTCGACCGAGACTTGGATAAATAACCAGTCGGTCTCGATGCAGTGTTGTTTATTCAAACTGAATGTGCTCATGGATCGGCTGATTCTACGGCTCCAAGGCTGTTTATCCAAACTGAAGATGTCACCGATTGCCTTCACAATGCTGTTTATCCAAACTGAAGATGTGTTGATGCTAAGAAAGGGGAGAAGGATAAAATTCTCAGGATTGTTGAGAAGTTTTGCACAAGGTAATTTTTGTGCTGATTTGGAGGGAGCTCCTGAATGTTGCATGCGGCTCTGTATTTACAGTGGCTGTATTTTTATTACGCCACGCTGTTCCTCCCATGCTAACTATTTTTCAAATGTAAACCCATTGGATGGTGATGCTTTTTCCAATCAAAACTCTGTTTCCCGAGTTGTACGCGCAGATGCATCCATGCAATTTTGTAAAGAAATGCAATTACCCATCATCTGGTAGCCAAATAATATCATGTGCATGCACAAAGCCAAATAATATTTCTTGATTAGGCCACGCGCTTGATGAGATGTATTTCGAATCAGGATTCTCTCCTGAGCATTTCCCTAGGGATCCCGCAATCTTGTCCGTTCATTGTGTATCGTGCGGTCAATTTTCGTTAGGTACTATTCATATTTGAATTTTAAAATTTAAATTTTAAATGATTTCTGACCGCACGATACACGATGAACGGACAAGATTGCGAGATCCTTAGGATCCCTAGGAAATGCTCAGGAGAGAATCCTGATTATTCATGTATTTCTATCTCAAATGGGGCTCTATGTCGATAACAAGGAGCCACGTGGGCTCGTCTCTGCCTCAGATGTTGCATGCATGCCTATCTCCATGCAATCTTCATTAATTCAAAGGAAAACTAATTAAAATAAAATGTAAAATGAATAGTATCAAGATTAACTTTTTAATATAAAAATATGATTTTTCATTAAAATGAACAGTACCGAAAGTTTTTCGTTAAAATTCCCTTAATTCAATTGAAAAATCACAAACCAACTAAATTTGATTGTTTCTCAAATCAGTTATGATTACTTCAATCCCTTATCCAGCGAAAAGGGAATGACTTTGTAGACTTTCACAACTCTCGCACCATGTTATTCCCATTTAATCCATCCCGATCTCGTCAGACTCGAAATATCTCTCTAAGGATAATTACCATGATTAAAATTAATAGTGATATCGAGAAATATCTGTTTAATTTTGGTGCCATCCAATGGTTTCAATGCAATAAGCCGATAGTGTAAAATCAGGTCCAAACAGTTAGTAAACATAATACTGGATCTAATTCATACGCATGTATTAACAGTGCAGGAGAACAAAAAAATATGTTTAAATCAAAGAAAACACAGGACGATTCATCAAATCAAAGCAAAAAGTGCAACGGAATTAGAGACATAGATCCAAAGTTTTAATAAGCTAACACAAAATTCATTACTTAGGGTATTTAAAGCAAAACATTTGAGCTCTAGTCGCAACAAAACACGAGCAAGAAACGCTTATAACATCCGCTAAAATAAACTGTAAAGGTCGGTAAAAGAAACTAACGATAAAATCAAGGCTCATGATATCGAAATGCTTCTAAATTGAGAGGCCTCCACTTCATTCTTCTTCCTCTTCGTCGCCATCACCACCAGCAGCCTTCTTGGCAGCCGCCTTCTGGTTCCTTCTCTTCACCCTTCCAGGGCGCCCACCTCCGAGGGGACTGGTGAGAGAGAAGTCAATGTGCTTCTGGGAGTCCACCCTCACCATGAAAGATGGGATGTTGACCACCTGCCTTCCGACCCTGGCAATGAAAGAAGGATATTGAAAAATAAACACCACAAGCTTTGACATCAAACTTAAGTCCAGCAGATAAAATAGAAAAACCCAAGTCCCGCCCTCCAACTCTTCACCCAAAAACGTAGATAGATATAGAATGTTCATGTCACTATGCTTAATCTGAAGATAATAATAATAATAATACCAAAGAACACAAGCTTAGTATGAACAATGTGTGTTCACAAATAACATCATAAAAATAGTAGACACACGCAAGTAACTCACTTAGTCACGGCAATTAACCACATAAACTCACACAAATAACCAGACAACAAGTAATAACCAAGAGAGAACAGTTAGAAAATGTGAAGCTTGATTTACAGAACACGTGAAAATTGTTAGCCGTCCAAAACAATTTGAAGCTTAATTAACAAATAAGAAGATCAACCATGTTGGTAGAAAAATTGCCATCTTATTAACCCACACCTCCCAACTGTAGATATGTAACAAACAGATAACACAAACGACATTTTGAGTAACAAGGTTTATACCTGATGTGCCTTTGCCTGATGAGAACTCTGGCGTGGTGAATGGACTTGGCCATACCAGTTTTGAACACAAGGGTTTGAAGACGACGCTCCAAAAAGTTCTCCACAGTCAAAGCCAACACATAATCGAGCTTGTTCTGGCTCTCATCCAAAAGCCCATACCTGTTCATCCTGCGAAGAAGAGCCTCACCCTCAAAGATACGGCGAGGATTTTTCTCATCCAGGGTAAGAAGTTCCCTGGCAGCATTACGGATACGGCTCAGAGAATACTGAACCCTCCACAGTTCCCTCTTTGCGCGGAGTCCATATTCTCCAACTAGCTTCAGCTCAGCATCCAAACGTTCCTTCTCATAAGGACGACGCGGCTTCTTGAAAGTCTTCCCATCTGACATCAAACATCATAATGCATAAACATTTCAATACAAAATTTCTTTGAAAAATATCAAAAATTGACAAGAACAAAATCATAATTCAAAACTTTCATTTCAATACTGAAGCGTACACCGCTTTTCAATTCTTATATAACATCGCAAACTGATAATAAAGAAACGGATCAATAACGGGTAACAAAAATCATTCTATCCAGCAAACTTTATACTAAAACGTAACTTATTTCGGGTTTTTTTTTTCTTTCTTTTAATCGATAAACAACTTCAATGTAAACAATTTAGAACAAGATTTTTCAACATAAAAAGTAGAAACCAAACGTGATTTAGCTAGATCCAGCATAAACAAAGCCAACATGATTAATCCAAGAAAATCCAGTCAAATCAAAGGAAAAAAAATTGTACAAATACATATTAAACACTCATTTGGCTGCAAATGCTGCATTAAGAGGAGGACAATCAACGAAATCAAAGTTAAATGACGATTCACACAAATGGCGATAAACTTCAACCGATTAGAATAATAAAACCAACAAATCAACTAAAATCATTCGACAAGAAAGCAATCAAAATCTACGAACACAGATAAACAGCTCAATCGAAACCCTAATTGCTCCATATATATAAGATAGAGAGGGAGATGAGAGGCTTACAGTTGCGGTACTGAACGACGTGCACCATGGCTGGCTAGCCCTAGGTCAGATCCAGAAAGGAGAGTGAGAGAGTGAGAGGGGGAGGGGGAGGTTCGCGCTGCCGAGTTCTGAGAGAAGAGGACGACGCAAATGGGGCTGTGTTTCGCTTTATATGCAAACCCTAAACTGGCTAAACCCTAGTGGAGCGAGCGTAATGACAAATTTGCCCGTGTTGTGCTGGGCTTGTGCGGAAAAAGCCCTTTACCTTTGGATTGGACTTTTCCCATTTCGGACGTAAGAATCTAATTTTGGGCTGCCTACCTCTCTATGTGTACACCGGGTCCAACTGAATCGACTAAAGACATTTATACAATAGTTTGATGGGCGCAGTCTGGTTTGGATCGGTTTTACTTCAAATCGTAGCTTCATCAACCATTAAAAGGTGCGTTTTGATTCGGTTACATAAAATGGAGGCGAAGCCAATCAAAACTAAACTACTGTTGAACAATTTGGCGATTCAGGACCAGTTTGGAATTGTTGCACTTAAAAAAAAAAACTGCTTTGATAGCTTTAAGAATAATTAGCTGTAAAATAAAGTAATTAAGCGTTTGACAAACTGTATTTTTAAAAGTATTGTTAGTGAAATCAGTTTAAAAGCGTTAGTAAAACCCCATAACCCACCCACAGTTTAGTTGAAAACCGATTAGATCGAGTAGAGAACAATCTCTCTTATGTATGAGATGAAACATAATAATAATGGTGGTAACCCATGCAAAAATGTCACATGGCAAAACCAATGAAATTTATAGGCGGTTTGATAAGGTTTAGCCGGTTTCCCATAATCAAACCATACCAACCTAATTACAACTTGGTTCTTTTTATTAAATATTAAACATCGTGTGTTAAAACGAACCAAATTGGTCGAATTTGCTCTACCAACGTTACCTTAATATATAAATATCGAGTTACGAGCTTTTGAAATGAAATTGTTATTGACACTCTAAAATTATTATTTTACACTTCAAACTTTCTATATTTAAAAAGAAAAATATATTTGTAAGGAATGCCAAATGAGAATTTTGGAGTAGTAATAACAGTTTCCCTTTTGAAAATTGTGCTAATAGTGTCAAGGGACTAATTTTTAGCTCTAATAAAATGACAAGCATTTTACGGGCCATACATACTTTACTAATGTTGCTCACCTAAAGTCCTCATTTCGAGGACCGTACCTCTTTTATATAAACTTTTATATCAATCTAACGGTAATTAGGCTTACTTACTCAAATCCCATGTATTACATTCAAACAAAATTCTAATTGGTTGGAAAAAAAAAAAAAAAAAGGAGAGAGAAGAAGATTTGACGTCGAATCCTCCTTAAGGGGGTAGCTCGGGTTTCTCATTGCTGAACGGTTGACGTATAAGGAAATTGAGCAGGCCACAGAGATACCAGCCATTGACTTGAAGAGATACCAGTTCATTGGCTTAAAAAAAAAAAAAAAACTATGGGTTGGTTCCTTTCTTCTTCATTTGTAGCTTTCGGCACAAGCCTGTATAATTTATCCTGCATTTGGTCAGTCGGAATATTGTTCACCGATCATTACAGGCTGTGGGTGGGTTCCGATGAAGTTTCATTAAGGCATCTTTGTTGCTTAATCTTTCCTCATGTTTATTCAACTTTTCCGAATGGGATGATGGAACTTTGTTGGAAATAATCATTCTCCTCCTGTCTCAAATTTTGAGCACCAGTATTTACCCTCATCCAATGCAGGGTTTGTAAGAGCTCGTTAAACTTCGAAATTTATACTTTTGCTTCTGTTAGTACATGGTGATGGTCATTGCTAGCTTGTGAAATGGTTGCTACACTCCTCGACGAAGAAAACCATTTCGCAGGAAGCTGGTAAAACTGAGCTCACAGTCACAGGAGGATACCATTCATCGCCCACTTTTTGTGGGATAATCAGCTGGAAATGCTGCAATATTGTTATGTTATATGAAATCCAGATTCGAGGATCCAAGCAAGGCAAAGATTTGACAAATATGTCAATGAAAGGTTAGATTTGCACTTTTGCGCAAAAATGATTTCTTTTGATCAATGTATAGTTTGCTCTGATCTTGTGAGGTCGATGCGTGTTCTAATTTGTTGTTTTTCTCTGCCTGGGGATATCAATTACAATGAATAGCATCAAACCAAATAAGAAAGTATCTCAACATGCCCCCTCAAGTTTGATAATGGATATCGTACACTCCCAACTTGTCAAGTAGTTTGTGAAAAATAACCTTTCGCAAGGGCTTTGTAAACAAGTCTGCCAATTGTGAACTTGTTGGCGTATAAGCAGCGGAAACCAATCCAATATTAAGATGTTGCCGTACAAGATGACAATCCAACTCTATGTGCTTTGTCCGTTCGTGAAAAACAGGATTCTTGGCGATGTGTAATGCTAATTGGTTGTCACAATATAATTTAGCCGATTCTGGATGCTCAACACCTAAATCTTTGAGGACATATCGAAGCCATTTGAGTTCACAACAAGTATCTGCCATGGCCCGATATTTTGCTTCGGCAGACGAACGTGCCACAGTGTTCTACTTCTTTGCTTTCCATGAAATTAATGAGTTTCCAAGGAATGTACAATAACTAGTTACTGAGCGTCTAGTGGTGGGACAAGTAGCCCAATCTGCGTCGCAGAAGGCTTTGAGTTGGAGGCTGTTCTGAGAAGGAAAAAACAAACCTTGTCCGGGGGATGATTTGATATATCGTAGTAGGGTTGGGTTCGGTTCGAAACGGTTCCGTTTTTTGCCAAAACCAAAATCGAACCGAATTTCGGTTTGGTTTAATTTTTTTTCGGTTTTGGTTTTTTTGGGTTCGGTTTTGGTTTTTTTTCCATGATTTTTTTTTTAAATCTGGAATAAATATGCAACGATTGAGCAGTGAAGATGAAGAAACTTCTGCATCAAATGAATACGAACTGGGTACGTATATGTGGTAGAAAAATGGGTACGTCCATAATAACTTTTGGTATATCAATGAATATTTTTACTGTGGATATTTATTACATACAAAAGTTGCAGACAACAATTCACATTACATTGAACTGTGGCTAAAAAGTATATCGTCTTTGCACGTTTTATAGGTGAAGTCATAGCTAAGCAGTTTTTATTGTGGAGCAAAACTTCGGGAATTGATCTAACCTAGATGTGTAATTGAGTTTATGCATTTTAATGATTAAACTGATAAATATTTCGACCATATATGGATTTAATATCGTAGTATCTTTTAGCCTTTATATGCCATAAAAGTTGAGGATAAAAATTCACAATACATAGAACTGTGGTTAAAAAGTATATCGAGGTGAACTCATAGGTATGCAGTTTTATTGTTGACCAAAACTTTGGGAATTGATCTAACTTGAATGTATAATTGAACTTATGCATTTTAATGATTAAATTCATAAATATCTCATGAATTTAGCCTCTATATTGATATCTGTGGCAAAAAATGGGTACCTCCATGAGAAAATTTTGTACATAGATGAATATTTTCAATCTGGATATTTATTAGATACCATAAATTATAAGTTTATTCGCAAAAGTCTAAGTCAATGTCACGTAAAATATTTGTTAGGACATATTTAGGGAACTGATATTAGCACTCCAAAAATCTCATTCTACACTCCGCACAAGTGTATTTTTCTTTCTAATTATAGAAAGTTTGGAGTGCCAAATGAGATTTTTGGAGTGCTAATAACAATTTTCTATATTTATATACATTTTATTTTAGTTTGGAATTCGACTTCCCTTTTTTTTCTTTTCTTTATCAACTTGGGAGTATCACTGACTGTGACCCTGTGCAACTAGTTATTGATTCGTTTTGAATAATCAACATTATTTCTTACAATGTCTTGGACGTAAGAATAACAGAAATAAAACGGTCATGATACAAGCTGAATAGTAGTAATACTAATTAGTAAACAACTTGTGCATGATGTTTGCTTATAACCAAATAGCATGAAGGGACAAATGTGTAGGTTTCATGCATGACTTGAAATAGTATTAGTAAATGCATGATGTTTTCTTATAACCAAATGGCATGAAGGGACATGTATGTTTCATGCATGACTTGGAATAGTATTAGTTGTCGGGAGATTTTGCATCCATTTGTTTTTGTTTTTAATATGTATATATTAAGTTCTATTTTAATGTGATTGCTCACCACCCCTAAGTTGTGATAATGTCTTTATTTATTGTTGTTATGTGAGTTTAATTAAATTTTGAGATTGTGTTTATCCACTACATATGTAACGACCCGTCCTTGAAAATTATGATTTTTATAATTCTAATAAGTGATTTTACAAAAAATGCCCTTAGAGGTGAGGGTATTGACTTCCATTGACCAACGTATAGTGAGACGTACATATTATTCCTTTAGTGTATTCCTGAAGTACTCGAGAATACGGGTGCGTAGGCGCAAGTAGAAGCGAATTTGGAGTAATGGTATTACCATTTATTATTTTATATTTTCTTAAGTGATATTATATTATTTAAAAGATTATCTTTGGGAAGAAAGAAGAGGAAGAACCGGGGGGAAAAGGAAAAGAAAGAAGAAAGGGAATGGCTGCTGCCTAATCAGGAAGATGAGAAAAGTGAGGGGCCAATCAGAGAAGAGAGTAAGGAGGGGAACGGAGGGAGAGGAGATGCGCCGGATCTCTTTGACCTGTTTCTCCCCATCGGACTCGCGCTACCCGGCATTTTTTCCACCCTTTTTTCGTCGATTTTCTGGCAAGTCATGTTGGAATATCACTTGGAAAATGTTTCACGACCTTCCCTTACCCATTACAACCCAAAATTTGTAGAATTTAGCTAGGAAATTATCAAAATCGCACCGGTGGGTACGGGACTATTTTGTGTCGATTCTCCCATCTGTGAAGTAATTTCTTCCAATTACCACCACCTTTAGTACCCCCCTTGAGGTATGGAATAAAGCCTAATCAGTGGATGGGGCGTCGGAGTTGATTTGAAGACGAATCAAGAACCACCCACATCTAGGGTTCCGGTGGGTTTTTACAAAATTGGGGTTTTTCCCAGCCAAATTGGACTTGGTCACATGTATAAAACTTACTCTACTCATTGAGATCTTCAATTCTGTAATTTTTGAGAATTTTAAAAAATAGTTGAATTTTCCAGCGAGTCGGGGCGACCGACCGCCACCCGTGGCGGCGCGTGGCCTATGGGCCGATGATGTCTTTTAAACACTAGGGGATGCCCTAAGTTCATGTTTGATATCCGCATGACGTAAATTGATTGTCTAGACTTGGTTTCATTTTGATACGTTAATAGGTCATTATATGAGTTGATGATCTGACCGTTGGATCGTTATGAAACTTTAATATGTTATAATGCATAATATTTGAGGATCATAGGAACTTATGGATCGGAAATCTGACTAGCGGATCTTTCCGAATTGGATTTGCAAGTTTATAAAATAAATGTTAACCGCCACTTGGTTTTGGGCAATTGGCGGAGATCCGACCGTTGGATCGCAATAAAAATTTAGTATGTTATTCTAGAAGTATAATGTGGATCTTTGGAAGTTACGGATTGGAAATCTGATGTGTGGATCTTCCATATCGGGTTATACAGGATTGTGGATCCAACCTTCGATCTTCGATCGACGGTTGACTCTTGGACAATAGGTCTCAAATTATTCTTGAAAGTCCTTGAGGATATGTTTTATGTAAATTATATATTTTATCGGTTAGAACTCTGAGATGTGATTCGATAATTGGTTATAGGCGACGATGGTTCGTGATGTCTCGATATGCATGTTAGGGAATCGTAGCGCGGATCTCAGGTAAGTGGGTCTTTTCCTTTCTACTGTATATTATATATATATATATACATATATGTATATATACATATATGTATATATATATATATATGATTGATGATTACATAAATGTTTATAAATTGATTATTGCTTATGATTACTATGAATGCTTTGAAATAATTATTGTGAACTACGAATGGCTTGATCCCTGCTTAGGGTACGTAGGCAGTCTAACAAGACGTTAGATGCAGCCATATAATAAATGAGAACGAATAATCGAGACAATAGTCTAGTTTGGGAAATTGAGTAGTTGAGGGACATTAGTGGAAAGAGTATAAGATTTGACCCTATGTTTTAGTGGTGAAATGTCGATCATAAATCATTGCGTGAATAATCAAGAAATTGAAGTAAGGAAAGAGAATTAATTGATAGTTAATTTAGCTAGTGTCTAATTAGGCTTATCATCGATAATTACTCTCAAAAGTAAATAGTTTGGGAATGGGGCATTACAGTTTATGCATTCTAGACCATTTGTTTATATGTTTATATATCTAGAAATATTATGATATGGTTAAAGTTCAGACTTACATCCTGTATATCCATATGTATGTTCCTTGCACATAATTATTGTGAACGCTTTGAAGTGCAAAGGTAAACGCAGGACGCACAGGTAAATTCAGGTAAGTATACGATATTAGTTGAATTGTTGGGGTTATGGTATGACTACATTTATGTATTAAGCAACCGGCACTGTCGTACAGGTTGCAATAGTAGGCAACTCCGGCATTGTTGTACATGTTGCTTATGAGTCGTACATGTTATATTAAATACATTTAAAACTCATAAACCTACACCCCGGTGTTAGTGCTCCCTCCTGTGGCCAGGGCACAATCCTTCACGTAATGTTCACCTCCCGCACTATATGCTCACCTTGAATTCAATGTAGGTGCACAAGCCTGTCGTACGTACCACTATAGGTGGTTCCGACTCGTAGGTGACTCTTCACGTGATCGTAGCACTTGAGCGTATTCATTTACACCCAGTCCTGTCGTACAAACCACTACGGTGGTTCCGACTCGTGTGCAGGCGTGGTGCCATATAGGTCACTAAAGGTGACTCCGGCCAGATTGAGATATGAATATGTCGTACAGGTCACTACAAGTGACTCCGACTTATAGGCTAGCATATATTTACAATGAGATATGTGATGAGATGCTAGCATATATTTATGATGAGATATGTGATGAGATGCTAGCATATATGTGATGATATATGATAAGATGCTAGCATATATTTATGATGAGATATGTGATGAGATGCTAGCATATATTTACGATGAGATATGCGATGAGATGCTAGCTTATATTTATGATGAGATGCTAGCTTATATTTATGATGAGATGCTAGCTTATATTTGTGATGAGATGCTAGCATATATTTATGATAAGATATGTGATGAGATGCTAGCTTATATTTATGATGAGATGCTAGCATATATGTGATAATATATGATGAGATGTTAGTATATATTTATGATGAGATATGTGATGAGGTGCTAGCATATATGGGATGAGATATTGATCCAACCGTACATGATGGGTGGATCCGGCTAGCATGCCATTTCCTATTGGTTTATTTCACCTGGGTTACTCATTCTTGTTAGGATGTTTGACGTAGCATAGCCACAAGACTATCATTTTGGTTATGGTTTTCATTTATAGTCATGCCTGTTATTTTCTGGGAAATTAAACAGGTATTACGGTGAGGGGCTACTATCTTTGGTAGTAATTGGTTTGAAAAATTTTGTTCCACTCACTCACATTTTCTGTTTGTGTACCCCTCTAGGTTCCTGCAGCAGAGTTTCGTATCGACGAAGATTCGTGGCACTTTTCAGCACATATGTCTTTTATGATGGTACAATCATTATCTCACCTTACTGTACTATACCTATGATCTGTATCACGAGTGAAGTGGGTTCTTTCCTGCTCACCAGTGCACTCTGGTATTTAGGCACTCTTAGGTTTTAAATTTATTCACATTTTTCCATATCATCACACTTTATGGCTTCGTCACCTTCCAGGTGTCGACCAACGCAGCTCGATTCGGAGTTCTAGTGGATATTCCGGGTCGGGGTGTGTCAACATACATTTTGATTTTTTTTTTTTTAGTCAAGCAATAACATTAGTTAGTTAGATGTCAGATTAGTCACCGACAGAATTCGAACCCACGCCGTCATGCAAGAGCACAACACTTTTTCACCATTGTTGTAAAGGGCCACTTGCCAACAAGTTGATTGGCATGTGTGACTTTACTAATATTATTCCAAGTCATGCATGAAACATACACATTTGTCCCTTCATGCCACTTGGTTATAAGCAAACATCATTATCATGATTGTTTTCTTTCTGTTATTCATACGCCTAAGACATTGTAAGAAATAATGTTGATTATTTAAAACGAATCAACAACTAGTTGTATAGGGTCACAGTCAGTGATACTCCCAACTTGATAAATAAAGAAAAAAAAAAGGAAGTCGACTTCCAAACTAAAATAAAATGTATATAAATATAGAAAATTGTTATTAGCACTCCAAAAATCTCATTTTGCACTCCAAACTTTTTATAATTAGAAACAAAAATACACTTGTGTAAGGTGTAGAATGAGATTTTTGGAGTGCTAATAACAGTTCCCTAAATATATCTTAACAAATATTGTACGTGGCATTGACTTAGACTTTTGCTAATAGACTTATAATTTATGGTATCTAATAAATATTCAGATTGAAAATATTCATCAATCTACAAAATTTTCTCATGGAGGTACCCATTTTTTTGCCACAGATACCAATACAGAGGCTAAAAGACACTACGATATTAAATTCATATGTGGTCGAGATATTTAAAAATTTAATCATTAAAATGCATAAGTTCAATTATACATTTAAGTTACATTAATTCCCGAAGTTTTGGTCAACAACAAAAACTGCTTATCTATGAATTCACCTATAAAACGTGCAAATGCGATATACTTTTTACCACAATTCTATGTATTGTGAATTTTTGTCTGCAACTTTTGTATCTAATAAGTATCCACGGTTTCGACCAAAAAAAAAATCCAAGGTTAAAAATATTCATTGAGCTACCAAAAGTTATCATGGGCGTACCCATTTTTCTACCACAGACACAGATAGGAATATACAGTCTAGAAGATTCTCATTTAATTGAAACATACCAAACTCATTAAACACTCTAACCAGAAGCTCATTTAATTGAAAAGAAAAATGATTCGATATGTAAAAATTGAACCAATCGATTGAAGACATACCAATTATTAAGCTAATTAGTGCCTTAGAAATTTATAGATGTCAAATGATGAAGAAAAGGAAGAGGTTTGGATGACTACGGAGGAGTAGATGGGGGTGCAGAATGCCAACCATGGGAGATGGAAGGATTTTTTTAAAGAGAGAGAGAATGGGCTTTGCTTCAAGAGATTTTTCAGTGTGAACGGTACACGGGATGGTACACCACGTGTCACTATACAAATTGTGGGATATGTGTGCTAAAAAGTTAAGAACTTAAAAAATAAAATTTCCCACCACTCCTATTAAAACACGTGGTGTACCACTTGTGTTCCCGTCACAACTAAAAATTTCTCCTTTGCTCCATGGAGATGATGGATTGGTTAGGGTTTTATTTTTTATTTTTAAGTAGATTGAGTTGGGTGTAAAAAGAAGTTTGATTGAGTTGAGTTTTGATAAGTAAGAGCGGTTTCGGAAATAACGTTGGGTGTAAAGAGATAATGATAGATAAATCAAATACAATGTGGGTATAAAAAGTAAGCTGAATGTTGAGATACAAAATATGAGTTCAGATAAAAAAATTTCTCCCAAAAATCCCTCGTACACGCACTCACAAAATTATATGCCTCGACTACCATCAAATGCACAAAATTCTGAACCAATAACGAAATGAGAAATAAAGTGCAGTGGAAGTAAAATATGTGGGAGACTAGCATCAAATGCACTATAAGGGGATAGAAGAGGCAAGACTAACACTCTCCAACATAAATAAGCACAAATTAACACAAAAATCAACATGTAAACTGTGAAAATGGATCACAAAAATCAAAGGCAAAAAAGCAATCATACACCCTAAACTTTAACTAATAGTGTTTAGAAATGAAGTCTATCCAACTAACCCAGAACAAATTATCACCTCCTAACAAGCATCAATATTTCCATTACCCAAAAACTAGATCATAATTCAGACAATTTACATATCCTTTTGCGTCAATCGAAAGAGCTAGTAGCAAACCTGTACATCTCCTCAAAGTTGAAGGAGCTCAAATTGTGATTGTAAATTTCATGAATCGCATGCTCCAGGATCTTCCACGTCTTCTCAGCACACTCCTTAACAAAAACGACCCGATGTTTGAAGGCTTCATTTAGGAAGCTCATCTTCTTCTGACCACTCATCTTCTCGAACTCAGCCCAGCTCAAAGCCTAACACATCGGATTCCAGGCCCTAGAAACCCGATTGAGATCGGGCGGTTCGGGTACTGCAAGAAAACCATGGCCGTTGACCCAAACTGGGATGAAGATCCAACGAAGCAGATGTTGTGATTGGCTCACAACAATTTAACCTAGCAACGATTGAACCGTGTGTTTGCTTTCGGTGGAGAGAACAGGAGAAATTTCGATTGAACCTAGTAGCAATTGAAACGTGTGTTTGCTTTCGGTGGAGAGAACAGGAGAAATTTCGATTGAACCTAGTAGCAATTGAAACATGTGTTTGCTTTCGGAGAGAAGAACATGTGTTTGCTTTCGGATATAACAGGAAGTGTGTTTGCTTTCAGAGAGAACATGAGAAATTTCGATTGAACCTAGTAGCAATTGAAACATGTGTTTGCTTTCGGAGGGGAGAACAAGGCGGCATTTAAAGATGAGCATTGGATACCCAGGCCACGTGGAGTGCGACGGAGGAAAAGCAAGAATATACTTGCTTTTTTACTTAGGAAAACTAATGAAAATGGCTTGAAAATCTTGAGTTTTAACGATAAGGACAAAATAAAGGGTATAGCAAATAGTACCAGGTTTGACTTTTTAGTGTAAAATGTGGGTTTTCGTTAAAATGATCAGTACCTCGGGCTTTTCGTTAAAACTTCATTTTTACTTTGGAAGCATCTGATTGCCGAGCGAGACCATTTGGCATAATTTTTTGACTAGAGTGAGAAATCAAGATAGCTACAGTGCAATGTCCAAATGTTGTTGCACTCTATGTGGCCTTGGTATCCAATGCTCATCTTTAAATGCCGCCTTGTTCTCCCATCCGAAAGTAAACATATGTTTCAATTGCTACTAGGTTCAATCAAAATTTCTCATGTTCTCTTCGAAAGCAAACACACTTCCTGTTATCTCCAAAAGCAAACACACTTCCTGTTATCTCTTAAAGCAAACACATGTTGTTCTCTCCGAAAGCAAACACATGTTTCAATTGCTACTAGGTTCAATCAAAATATCTCATGTTCTCTCCGAAAGCAAACACACGTTTCAATTGCTACTAGGTTCAATCTAAATTTCTCCTGTTCTTTCCATCGAAAGCAAACACATGGTTCAATCGGGTTTCTAGGGCCCGGAATCCGATGTGTCAGAAGAAGAAGAGCTTCCTAAATGAAGCCTTCAAACATCGGGTCGTTTTTGTTCAGGAGTGCGTTGAGAAGACGTGGAAGATCCTGAAGCATGCGATTCATGAAATTTACAGTCATAATTTGAGCTTCTTCAGCTTCGATGAGATGTACAAGTTTGCTACTAGCTCTTTCAATTGACGCAAAAGGATATGTAAATTGTCTTAATTATGATCTAGTTTTTGGGTAATGGAAATATTGATGCTTGTTAGGAGGTGATAGTTTGTTCTGGGTTTGTTGGATAGACTTCATTTCTGAACACTATTAGTTAAAGTTTAGGAGTGTATGATTTCTTTTTCGCCTTTTATTTTTGTGATCCATTTTCTCAGTTTACATGTTGATTTTTGTGTTGATTTGTGCTTATTTATGCTGGAGAGTGTTAGTCTTGACTCTTCTATCCCCTTGTAGTGCATTTGATGCTAGTCTCCCATATATTTTACTTCCACTGCACTTTATTTCTCATTCCGTTATTGGTTCAGAATTTTGTGCATTTGATGGTAGTCGAGGCATATAATTTTGTGCCTTGACTTGATTTGGCTATATTGATAAGCTTTGCTTAGTAACACTGTAATTTACGAAAAACAGAGGATTCTTTCTGTGTGTAGCTTTCCAATTTGTTATGTCTCATTTTGCAAAGATAACTAGCAAATGGAATTAATAATGTGGCATAAATTCAGGCATGCTTACAATATGGTTGTGCACAATTTTGGAGAGAAACTCTACTCTGGTCTGGTGACAACCATGACTTATCATGTAAAAGAAATGTTCAAATTGATTGAAGCTGCTCAGGGAGAGTTGTTTCTAGAAGAGCTGAACCGGAACTGGGCAGAGCATAACAAAGTGGTGCAGATGATCCGAGACATATTGGTGTACATGGATATGACCTTCATACCAAGCACCCACAAAACCCCTGTTCGTGAGTTTGGGTTGAACCTGTGGAGGGATGTTGTTATCGATGCTAGCAAAACCCGATCTAGGCTTTTGGATACACTTCTTGAGCTTGTGCACAGAGAAATGAGTGGTGAAGTAATTAACAGAGGCTTGATGAGGAATATTATAAAAATGTTAATGGATTTAGGTTTTACTGTTTACCAAGATGACTTTGAGAAGCATTTTCTTGATGTTTCAGCTGATTTTTTCCGCTGTGAGTCTCAAGAGTTCATGGAGTCATGCAATTGTGGGAACTATTTAAAAAAGGCTGAGAGACGCTTAACGGAATAGATGGAGAGAGTGTCCCATTATTTGGATGCTAGAAGTGAAGCTAAGATAACTAATGTGATGGAGAAGGAGATGATTGAAAGTCACATGAACAGACTAGTTCATATGGAGAGCTCATGTTTAGTTAATATGCTTGTGGATGACAAATACAACGACTTGGGAAGAATGTATCGCTTGTATTGCAGGTTGCAGAATGGACTTGTAACAGTGCAAGATGTCATGACTGCTTACATCCGAGATACTGGTATACAGCTAGTTACCGACCCAGAAATTTTAAGGGATCCTGTAGATTTTGTGCAGCGCCTCCTGGATTTGAAGGATAAATATGACAAGGTTATCAGCCTGGCGTTTAACAATGACAAAACATTCCAAAATGCCTTAAATTCCTCTTTTGAATACTTCATCAATTTGAATGCCCGGTGCCCTGAATTCATTTGTCTGTTTGTGGACGACAAGCTTCAGAAAGGACTAAGAGGGGTTAGTGAGGATGATCTAGGGGTTATACTGAACAAGGTCATGATGTTTGTCTGTTATCTTCAAGAGAATGATAAGGAGATGATCGAAGGTCACATGAACAGACTAGTCCATATGGAGAGCTCCGGTTTAGTTAATAGGCTTGTGGATGACAAATATGACGACTTGGGAAGAATGTATAGCTCGTTCCGCAGGGTGCATAATGGACTTGTAATAGTACAAGATGTCATGACTGCTTACATCCGAGATGCCGGTATGAAGCTAGTTAAAAAAGGCTGAAGATGATTGAAGGTGTCATGTCTGTTTGTGGATGACAAGCTTCGGAAAAGACTAAGAGGGGTTAGTGAGGAAGATGTAGAGGTTATACTGGACAAGGTCATGATGCTTGTCTGTTATCTTCAAGAGAATGATAACGAGTTGATCGAAGGTCACATGAATAGACTAATCTATATGGAGAGCTCAGGTTTAGGTAATATGATTGTGGATGACAAATATGACGACTTGGGAAAAATGTATAGCTTGTTCCGCAGGGTGCAGAATGGACTTGTAATAGTACGAGATGTCATGGCTGCTTACATCCGAGATACTGGTAAGCAGCTAGTTACCGACCCAGAAAGGTTAAGGGATCATGTAGATTTTGTGCAACATCTCCTCGATTTGAAGGATAAATACGACAAATTTATCAACTTGGCTTTTAACAATGACAAAACATTCCAGAATGCTTTAAATTCATCTTCTGAATACTTCATTAATTTGAATTCCTAGTCCCTTGAATTCATTTCTCTGTTTGTTGATGACAAGCTTCGGAAATGACTGAGAGAGGTTAGTGAGGAGGATGTAGAGGTTGTACTTGACAAGGTCATGATGATTTTCCGTTATCTTCAAGAGAAAAATGTCTTTGAAAAGTATTACAAGCAACACTTGGCAAAGAGGCTTCTTTCTAAGAAGACTGTTTCTGATGATGCAGAAAGAAGTCTGATTGTTAAGCTCAAAACAGAGTGCAGATATCAGTTTACTTGTAAACTGGAGGGTATGTTCACTGATATGAAGATCTCTTAGGATACAATGCATGGATTCTACTCAACTGTGGGACATTAATTAGGCGATAGCCCAACGCTAACTGTCCAAGTCCTCACGACAGGTTTATGGCCTACTCAACCAAGTGCCGCCTGCAACCTTCCTGCAGAAATTTTGTGGGTATGTGAGGAGTTCAAGAATTACTATCTTGGGACCCATAATGGCTGGAGATTGTTGTGGCAAACTAATATGGGCACAGCTGATTTAAAATCAACTTTTGGAAAGGGCCAGAAGCATGAGCTGAATGTTTCCACATATCAGATGTGTGTACTGATGATATTTAACAACGATGACCGGTTGACGTATAAGGAAATTGAGCAGGCTACACAGATACCAGCCATTGACTTGAAGAGGTGCCTGCAATCTCTGGCATGTGTTAAGGGGAAGAACATTCTTCGGAATGAGCCAATGAGCAAGGACATAGCTGAGGATGATGCCTTCTTCTTTAATGACAAGTTCATAAGCAAGTTCTTCAATATAAAGATCGGTACTGTGGTTGCCCAAAGGGAGACTGAACCAGAAAATGTAGAAACCCGACAGAGAGTAGAGGAAGACAGGAAGCCCCAGATTGAGGCATCAATTGTGAGGATCATGAAGTCAAGGCGGGTCCTGGATCACAATAACATTGTTGTCGAGTTGACGAAACAGCTGCAGGGGCGATTCTTGCCCAACCCTGTTGTAATAAAGAGACGAATTGAGTATCTCATTGAGCGGGAGTTTTTGGAGAGGGATAAAACATATGGAAAATTGTACAGGTACCTTGCTTGAAGGGAAAAGAAAACCATGGTTGGTTTCTTTTCTTCTTTATTTGTGGCCTTCGGCACAATCCTGTATGATACATTTGGTCAGCCGGAATGTTTGTTCTCGGACCATTACGGGCTACGGGTGGGTTCCGATGAAGTACGTTAATGTGTGTTTGTTGCTTAATCTTTCCTTATGTTTATTCAACTTCTCCGAATGAAATCTTATTACATAGAATGTTGATACCAATACCTAGATTAACTATAGTGTCCGAGGATCGAATCCCGTCAACCGTACGACCACATACCCAGAAGACCGCCGCTACTCGACCACCCGTTCATTTAGGCCCACCCACCTTCAATCTTTGGTCCGACCTCCCTCTTTTTGTTGAAGGCCGATTAGAACGAGTAAAGAACAATAACACTATCCTTTTAAGTATGAGATGAAACATAATCTTTACTAATTAATAAAATCTTCTTTGTCAACCAAAAGAGGATGAAAAGACAAATTAATCTTCTATCACACAAAAAAATTTGATGGGCAATAATGTAATTTCATAGGTCTAAATTTTACTATTTTTTATTGAAGTCTCACCTACAGGTGATGTTAAAATACCTCTAATATTAAAAAAAAAAAAAAAAAAATCTTCCACTCCCCCCACGTTCTCTCTATCTCCTTCTCTCTCCTTCTCATTTTCTTAAAAAAAAAAAAAGATGTGATATTCACACACCTTCTTTTTACTTCTCTCACACCCTTTTAATTTTCGGTCATCGCATCAGATGAATTGAAGAAGATCAAATGACAGAAATTAACAAGGGATGTGGGAGAAGTAAAAAGGGATGTGTAGATAGCACACCCAAAAAAAAAATGTGTTCATACACACATAATGTATAGGCAAATGATACAGTAAATGATGGTAACCCATATAAATGTCACATGCCAAAACCAATGAAATTGATTAGGCGGTTTAATTCGGTTTAGCCGGTTTCCTGTATAGGCAACATCAAACCATTCCAATCTAATTACAACTTGGTTCATTTTAATTAAATATTAATACATTTTTAGTGTTAAAACGGACCAAATCGGTCGAATCGGCTCTACTAACGTTATACCTTACCATATAAACATTTGAGTTACAAACTTTTAAAATTGCACTAACAGTGTCAAGAGAGAGATTTTTGCTTTTGGAATAGATAAGAACCTTTACTCATGCACTGTGTGCATATGTGGCGTCCTGTTTGTACTGTCCCCATTTTTTGGGCTGTTTTTTTATTTCTAGCTTTTACTTGCAAAGTCTTTGTAATTTTTCCCTCTGGACTTTGTTATAAAAATTCCCTTTGACCAAAAAAAAAAAAGTGATCAGGATTTTACCTACATATACGTAATGCTGCTCACTTAAAGTCTTCATTTTGAGTATCTATACATCTTTTATATAAACCTTACTAACTCAAATCCCCTTTATTACACTCAAATAAAATTGTAATTGGTAAAAGAGAAATAAAAAAATAGAGAAGAAGATTTGATGTCGAATCCTTCTTGAAGGTGAACTGGGGTTTAATGGTCTTTTTCCTGTCAGTGTTTACAAATAAAAAGGGCTAACGAAGGAGAAAAGAGTTGTTGTCTCGAATTATCCAAAGAGAAAAGCTACCAAAACTCTCTTAAAATAAGATTTTTTTATGAATTCTCTGACACCTCATATATTTAGCATAATATTTTATAATATTACTATGAAAATTAACGTATAGAAAGTCCCACCTTAAAAGAGTTTAGTTAGCATTTCTCTTGTTCACATAATAATGTAAGAAGTTACTTAGTACTATAGTCTGTTGATATTCCTCTTCACGTGTAAATAAGAGATTTTAGGTTCGAATCTCTTGGATGTCAAATTCGATATCAAAGTAAGTTGCCTATTGTGAAACTTAACCAAACTCTTCATCCCTTTGGTATAAAATATATTTTTTATTAAAAATAATAATAATAATGCAAGAACACCAAATTTATTTAAAAAATAAATAAATCATAAAATAAAGGGAACTTTAACGAAAAGCTCTCGGTACTGTTCACTTTAACGAAAAACCACATTTTTACACTAAAAAGTCAATCCTGGTACTATTCACTTTACCCTTTATTTTGTCCTTATCATTAAAACTCAAAGTTTTCAAGTCATTTTCATTAGTTTTCCTTAAAATAAAACCGTTGACTGTCTCCGTTATCATTATCCCCAGGTTGTCCCATTTCCAATTGGAAACCCCTGATTTCTTCGTCCCAAACTCCTGCATCTCCAAAATCCCTTTCTCACGTGCTCTGATCGTTTGATCTTCTTCCCAATTCGGGTCAATGGCCAGGGTTTTCTCGCAGTACCCGAACCGCCCGATCTCAATCGGGTTTCTAGGGTCCGGAATCGGGACCGCGGATTAGTTAATCGGAGTTGTTAGGTACCTTAAAACAGATGGAAAATTGTATAGGTACCTTGCTTGAAAGGGGAAAAAAAAACAAACCATGGTCGGTTTCTTTTCTTCTTTATTTGTGGCTTTCGGCACATGCCTGTATGATTTATCCTGCATTTGGTCAGCCGGAATATTGTTCTTGTACACTACAGACTGTTGGGTGGTTCCGATGAAGTTACGTTAATGTATATTTGTTGCTTAATCTTTCCTCATGTTTATTCAACTTCTCTAAATGGGATGATGGAACTATCAATCTTATTACATAGAATATTGACACCAATACGTGGATTAAATATAGTGTTCGACAATCTGAATCCCGTCAACCGTACAACCACAAACCCAAAAAACCCTTTCAACCTAAAACACCCTTACTCGACCACAGGCAGATTCTCTGCCCTCCCACTTCCCGTGCCCTCCTGTTTTGTGTGGTCACGGTTAAGCCACGTCAACATTTTATATATTTTTTTATAGAGATAATAAGACAAAAATGAATAGTAATATAAAATGTTGACGTGACTTAACCGTGACCATACAAACATAAGGGCACGAGAAGTGGGAGGGCAGAGAATCTGCCTCCTACTCGACCACCCATTCATTTAGGCCGACCCACCTTCAATCTCTGGTCCAACCTCCCTCTTTTTGTTGGAGGCCGATTAGAGCGAGTAGAGAACAATCTCTCTTATGTAATACGTCTGAGATGAAACATAATAGTAATGGTGGTAACCTATACCAAAATGTCACATGCAAAAACCAATTAAATTTATAGTCGGTTTGACTATGTTTAGCCTGTTTTCCATATTGGCAACATCAAACCATTCCAACCTAATTACAACTTGGTTCATTTTAATTAGGCTTTTTAGCCAAAATGGTCTATGAGATTTGCATAACTTCTCACTTTGGTACCTGAGATTTCAAATCAATAGAAGTGGTCCCTGAGATTGTCCACCATCCATTATTTTGGTCATTCCGTTAAAAACTCCGTTAAGTGTCCCAGAGTTCTTGGCCGGAAGTTTGGGCAATTTTCAAAGCTTTGTAACTGAATCGTTTCTTAACCAAATTAGACCCATAATATATCAAAATGAAGATAGGAAAGTATAGAATAAGATTATACCTATTTGAAAGCCCAATGGTTGCCGACGATGGTCGGAAAATAGCCTCAAAGTTGACTGGTCCGAGGGAAAACTAGAAAACTCGCTGGAAACTGGGTAAACTTTAAACGTTCATAACTTCTTCAATAGTCAACGAAATCAAGTGATTAAAAAACAAAAATCATACTGCTCAATGAGATGAAGAGAATGGTACCTTTTTTTATGGCTAACTTTCTTTGGTTTAGCCGAAAAACAGTTCGAAAGTGGCTAACTTAAGACCAAGACAGCCACTTTCGAGCCATTTTTCGGCCAAAACACAGTGAGTTAGCTGCTGAAAAAGGTACAATTCTCTTAGCCTCGTCGAGAAGTATAATTTTTGTTTTTGAATCACTGGATTTCGTTGAGTATTGAAGAAGTTATGAACGTTTAAAGTTTACCCAGTTTTCGGCGAGTTTTCCAGTTTTCCAGTTTTCCATCGGACCAGTCAATTTTGAGGCTATTTTCCAACCATCTCCGACAACCATTGGGATTCCAAATACGTATAATCTTATTCTACACTTTCCTATCTTCATTTTGATATATTATGGGTCGAATTTGATTAAGAAATGATTGAGTTATGAAGCTTTGAAAATTGCCCAAACTTCCGGCCAAGAGCTCTGGGACACTTAACGGAGTTTTTAACGGAATGACCAAAATGATGGATGGTGGACAATCTCAGGGACTACTTCTATTGATTTGAAATCTCATGGACCAAAGTGAAGAGTTATGCAAATCTCAGTGACCATTTTGACTAAAAAGTCTTTTAATTAAATATTAATACATTTTAGTGTTAAAACGAACCAAATTGGTCGAACCGATTCTACCAACCTTATACCTTACCATATAAACATTTAAGTTACGAGCTTTTAAAATTGCACCATTAGTGTCAAGAGACAAATTTTTAGCACTAATTAAGTGTCAGCATTTTACCTACATACACGTAATGCTGCTCACTTAAAGTCCTCATTTTGGGGACATATACCTCTTTTATATAAACCTTTAAATCAAAGAAAAACTAATGAAAAGAGCTTGAAAACTTTAAATTTTAATGATAAAGACAAAATAAAGAGCAAAGTGAATAGTACCATGATTGACTTTTTAGTGTAAAAATATGGTTTTTCGTTGGAGTGAACAGTACCAGAAGTTTTTCCTTAAAGTTCCCTTAAATCAATCTAACGGTCGTTAGGCTTACTAACTCAAATCCCCTTTATTACACTCAAATAAAATTCTTATTGGTAAAAAAGAGAAAACAAAACGTGGGAAGAAGATTTGACGTCAAATCCTTCTTGAAGGTGAGCTTAATGGTCTTTTTCCTCTCAGGGCCTACGAATAAAAAAGGGCTAACGAAGAAGTAAAGAGTTGTTGTCTCGCATTGTCCAAAGAGAAATTCTATAATAACTCTCTTAAAAGCGAGGTTTTCCATGATTTCTCTAGCACCTTATATATTTAATACAATATTTTATAATATTACCATAAAAATTAACTTAGAGAAAATCTCATCTTAAGAGAGTCTTTTTAGCATTTATCTTGTTCACATAATAATGTAAGAAGTCATTTAGTACGACGATCTAATGGTATTCCTCTTCCTTGTAAGTGACATCTTAGGTTCGAATTTCGTGTATGGCGAATTCGATACCAAATTAGGGATCTTAAGTTCGAATCTCGTGGATGGCGAATTCGATATCAAATTTGATTGCCTATTGTGTGGTTTAGCCGAACTCTTTCTACTCTTAATTTAAAATATATTTTTTGTAAAAATAATAATAATAATGCAAGAACACCAATTTATTAAAAAAAAAAAAAAAGGGAGTTTTAACAAAAAGGGTCTGACACTATTCATTCTTAATAAAAATGACATTTTGGGTATGAAAAGTCCATAGTGGATCAAGCTATTTTCCTTATTTACTCTTATGCCATTATTTTATTATTGCAGTAGGGTCCACAATGATGTTGACATTTATGTCTGGAAATACATTATTTTACATGATGTTATTCAACTTATACTACTTTGCTACCAGCTCTTCATGCTTCCATCATGTTGTCGATATTATGCAGCCCTTCTTTTGTCAAATTATTCCAGTATTGTTCATTGCCTTCTACCAGCTCTGCAACTCTTTCTCTATCTTCTTTCACCTTGTAGTACATTTCTGCTGTTTCTTCTTTGAAATTTTGAGGCTTCCAATATGGCTGATGACTGATCATTGTCTTGCTGTAAATATACATTTCTTCTTCTTCTGCTACTAGTACCATATCATACCTAAAATCTTCAAACTCATCTAATGCAAACATTTGGATCCCTCAAAATTTTAAAATATCTTTGTATGAAGGAGTCCACCTATGTGAAGAGATAGAGGATCGTCTAAAGGACTCTTCATCAATCATGGTTATATGCCTAACTTTCTCATTATGCATATGTACATACCAATCTGGAGAACTACTAATAAAACTTATGCAAATTTCTTTCCACTTTTCTAGATAATCTTATACTACTTTTATAAATTTGTCAGGAAATGATTTTAGTTGGGAAATACAGTTAATGAATATTTTACCAAGATAGCCAAATTCTAATAGTAAGACCGGTGAAACTTCTATCACATTATACTTTTTCTGATGCTCATAACTAAAATGTCATGATCTAAAATCTCTCATGTTAATCCTGGCCACAGCTACGCTAACCTTTGGTTTACAAATACAAATCTCTGTACTATCACAAAGACATGGTGGATACATCTTTGTAATAATATCCATCCCCGATTTTGGATCAAAGATAGACCGATACAAAGCATATTGTAATTGTAATTGTAACTCTTTCATGGACTGTGATGCTTTGCTCAAGATCTCATTTTGCATATCTGGTGGCATTATCCTTAATTTTGCTTTTGAAATTTCTTCTAATAAAATATCATCTAATATTAAATATAAAGATATGTTCCGAAGAAAACTTTCACATCTTTCTTGTTTTTCTGTGTCACTCAGGTGCTGATGCTACTCATTATTTTGATGCTGCTCCATTTCAATGTCTTCTTCTAAGAGCTCAATCTTAATTTCTTCTATGGGCTCATTAGCCTCTTGTTCTATGGGTTCAATAACCTCTTTTTCTTTATTCTTATGTTGATCAGTTTCCAAACCTATTTTCAATTCTCTTTTCAAGATGTCACTTGCCTTCTGCTGCATTCTAAGAGATTGAAGTTCTTAATTCATTTTGGTAAACTTACTAAGTAATGACTCATGGTCTCTAGAAATAACTTGAAGTTTATGCTCAAGAGAATGAATATGATGCTGACTTTGATGGAAATTAAAATTAAAACTATCAAACTCTTGTTCCAAGGCTCTAATTATTTTTTCATGACCTAACCTCATGCTTGGCTGTTTGATTTGGATATTCCAAAAATTATCTAAGAGAACCTGTTGCCTATAAAAAAACCCTGATACTTTTGACCTATATCTCAGAGTTGGATTTTTTATTCCTTCAACAATATTACCATTAAAGTTGAAAGTAGGTACTGGTGGTGATGCTAGTCTACTTATGCTATTTTGGAATCCACTAAATGGTGGAGGTTGATGGTGCATCATTATGCTACTGAAATGTGCTCTTCTGCCTTGTGGTCTTGTGCTATTTGAGGATTATGGTCCACGATATTCCATATATGTTCAACAAATTAATCTTAATAAGATATCAGCTAATGTATTGTCATTACCTTTTATATGTTCAAAAATTGGTTTAAATCCATTTCTTGTAATTAAATCAACAAAATTAACCCATCTTCGGACTGCCTGTTTATTATCATGTATCTTATTATAATGAGAAACTATATTTTGACAATCTCGTAAATACTTCATTATGTAAAAATAAAGAAAATGCTGCAAGTGAGTTAATTATTCATAAAATTTCTAAATATGTTGATAGTAATCTCGACTGTACATCACTAAATTTTCCTGATGAATATCTACAAACTTGTTCGTCAGACTTTGGAGACTCTTTATGCTTTTTCTGGTATAGTATACATGCACATCCTAATGATGAAGCATCTGTTTCAACTATTTTATAACTATCATCTAATGATAATGTTAATGACTTAAGTTTAGTAATTTCTTCTTTTATATCTTGAACTAATTTAATATCTTCACTATTAAAATATTTTTGTCCTATTTTGCTAGTTTTACTATGTAATACTGCTATTTTTCTTCCTAAATAAGGGATAAAATTCCTTGCATAATTTAACAATCCTAAAAATGCTTGTACGTAGTTGTTTTTTATCTTCTAATTTATCTAGAAATTCTAAAACCTTTTTAGCTATATGATCTTGTAATTGTATTGTACCTGACTTGATATACATTCCTAAAAATTCTATGTCTTGCTTTTCTAATGCTATTTTATTTTTGCTAATAACAATTCCATTATTGATAAATTCTTGTAAAACTATCTCTAAATGTTTTTTATGTTCATTTCTATTTTTACTATATACTAAAATATCATCTACATAAACACTACAAAATTTATCATATTTCTTGAAAATTTGATCCATCTTTCTTTAAAAGATCGATGGAGCATTTTAAAGTCAAAATGGCATAACAAGCCACTCAAAATGTTATTCTGGACAAGTAAAAGATGTCCACTCAATTGATTCTTCTGCTAATTGTATTTGCCAAAATCCTGATTTACAATCAAATTTGCTAAAATATTTACTCTCTTAAATTTTATTTATAAGCCCATCCTTATTTGGTAACTTAGAACTATCTTCATATGTATTATCATTTAATCTCTTGTAATTATAAACTATTCTAGTCTTACATCTCTTTAGTTCTGAATGTTTTCTCACAATAAATGTTGCTGATCTATATCTAGACTTAGAATGTCTAATTACTTTTAAATTTAATAGCTCTTTTATTTGCTGCTCAAACTCTTGTTTATCTATTAAACTACAAGGCATATCAGTCGTCTTAATGATTAAATCTGGGTTAATTATATCTCATTTTGCTAGTATTTTATTTTTACTCCAATGTAATTGTGGGTCTTCTCCTATAATTCTAGTTTGTTCTGCTAATTGTAACAATTCTTCTAAACTCCTTGGTTTACTTAACTATAATATTTATATACGATTTCCTTCTTCTATAATTGGATATTCATGTTCAAATATTTTTTCATCAAATTCTTCTACGTTATTATGTTCATCATTTTCTTTTGAGTTTGCTAAATGATAACTATCTTGGCCACTAGACTCTTCTATACTTATGCTTTTGTATACTTCTACAGTATTACTTTGGTCAGTTATTGTAATTCCTCTTTTGAAAAATGTTATGTTAGGGTTTCATAAATAAAAAACCTTGTAAACTCTTCAAAAAGTTTAAACCTAAAATGAATGGATATGATCCTACTGGTGAAACAAATATTAATGGTAAATTAAATTGTTGTTTTTCTACTTTAATAAACTCATTATTTATACAATGTGTTAAGTAAACTGGTCTTTCATCAAATTGTGTTATTCTCACTGGTTTTGCTAATTTTTGTCTATATTTTTCTGGTACTATCTTTTTTTTATGACACTCTTTGTACTCCCTGTATCTATCATAGCTATTGTTTGTATCTTACGTTTTTTTACTAATTCTATTTCACAATTTATGGTAATTAAAGAACTATTTTTTGGTTTTTCTATACTATGAACAATATTTCCTAATATTTCAGTACTTTCTTGTGATTCTGCTGAATTAACTTCTAATAACCTATTACTATAACAGTTTTCACATAATATTGAATATGTATTATAATACTTATTTGCAACTAATTTACTACACTTATGACATTTTTCTGGCCAACCTAAATTAATGTATTTATATTCTTTTTCATGTTGTTCTTCTATGAATGTACACATATACTCTTCTAAATCACTATTTGTGCTACTTAAATATTTTGAGTCTGAATCTATCATATTTATACTCTCTATACTATAAATACTCTCATTATCACTTAAATCATCTAAACTGTATATTGACTGTATATCCTTATCTTCTTCCAACTTAAACAACTCCATCAAATGTACTTTTTCTTTCGACTATTTACCTATTTTTGGACCTATAGGTCTAATATGTCCAGCTTCTCCACATGAATAACATTTACAACTACTCTTATCTTTTGGCTCTTTATATTTTCTAATCCAAGGTTTACCACTTCTTTTTCTAAATTGTTTTGGAATATATTTTCTTTTCTTATATGTTCTTGAAGGTCTTATACTGAAATTCTTATGTTGTTTGTAGGGTTTATATGACTTATATTTCTTTTTGTATATTTTATTATGCTTATTTTTCTTATGACAATGATACTGTTGTGGTAAATCTATATTTTTACAACTTATGTAAAATTGTTTCCTAATTTGTCTCTTAACTTTTATTTGACTACACTTTTGTCTAAGTATATCATATGCATGTTGAATTCTAGTTCCTATTGCAATATCATTTTTCTTTGGATGCTTTTGCCATTCATTCTAAATCTTTTCACCTATTGGTCCTTTTATTTTTGTCATATAAGTATCTAATAAATTAATATCACTAATTCTACATGTTCTTCCTAAATATTTAAAGAAATCTATGGTATACTCAGCTATATAATGTAAATCACAAATTTGTAATTATTCTAAATTTCTAATTGCTCTTATTTGTTCTTGTTCGCTTCTGCTATCTAACCTATTATGATCTAAAAACTCTTGTTTAATCAAAGTAACAAAACCATCAATATTAAAATGTGTTTTAGCTGCCTGATGTTATTCTGGATTTTGGACTTTCCATGACTGGAAGTAATAAAAAACTAAACCATCCAAAATATGTTTAAAGTAATCTAACATATTTTGTGAATTACGAAAATTTAACATTAATGTTGCATGTACGCAGCTTTCTCCCGTCTCTCAATAGTTCTCACCCAATCTTGGGGATCTACATTATCTAAATTTAATATGTTACCTGCTATGTTTATTTGTTCTAACCCTCTCAAATATGGAATCCTATTTTTTCTAGGTGGTTTTATCATACTTTCTTCTATGTAATCTACTTTTTCTTTTTCATTTTATTGTTCATTTGTCGGTCTCAAAAATTGTTGATCAGTTCTACTTGCGTGTCCTGGATTTTCTACTCCTAATGTACTACTTTCTTCTGCTGGATTACATTCTTCTTTTAATTATAATAAATTGTTATATTCTTTTGATCCTAAAATATGTTCTACTCCTATTTCTAAGATTAATTTTTTCATCTATTCGTCTGAAATTCTATGTAATCCTAAATCATATGCCCTATATTTTTCTAAGTACTTTTCTTCATCTAAATGGTCAATATCTTCTATAAGCTTATCTACAATATGATCAAAACTTTTCTCAACTAAATTAATATCTAGATTATCAAAAGCCATATGTATACTCTCATTTTCGATTTTACTTTCATCCTCTTCTATTTTTTCTAGTTGCTTGTAGTTACTAAACCTAATTGTTGCTTGACCTGTACTAGTTTCATATATTTGTACTTTATATGGTTGTCTATTTGTTGCTACTTGTAAATTAGGCAATGTCCATTGATTTCATTCTAAAAAGATATTATCTATAGGTTTTGTTTCTATCATATTTACATGTTTACTATCAAATGTTTGAACTAAATTTTGAAATTCTAAATTAAACTTATGATTATATCTATCGGACACTTTACCAATATACATTAAGCTAATACACAAATTTTTATACTCTCCTTTCATATTATAATTTTTTGTTCTTATGCTTACTTTAATATATTTACTAAATTCATTAATTGTCATAACATAATTTGGAATACAACCTATGACTGCTAAGTTTGAACTTAAATCTACTTCAGTTGTTGCTATTGCTGCTTGTTGGTGATTATCACATCTATCATCATATATGTATACTAATACTTTTGTGCCTACTTGTGCTCTGGTTAATCCTCCTATTCCAATTAATATTGTTCCTATGTGAATCTGACTAAAATGTGATTTTCTCAAATGAGTAACTGCTTCTTTAATAATTAGACTAAGTGTGACTTCTTTATCAATGCAACTAACTTCATGTTGATTGATGCTACTTACAATTCTACTTTTGTTTTCAAATAAACCTAATTGATATAAGTTATATTTATTTTTCTGTGTTCTCTCAAAACCTCTTCGAATAAATTCTTGTGCTTCTTCTTCATTTGAATAAATATCTTCAGCTCTAACTACTTCTTTTCCTTTTTTTCCTAAAGAGTTCCATTCTCTATTATCAAAAGGATTTAGCTTAGATCTTCTAATATTATTATTTGCACTTAAAGTTAAATTTTCTAATTTATCTAGCAAAGATAGTGGAAGTGATGAAGATATGTTATGTAAAACTTGGTTTATTTATGCTATTTGTTCTTCAACTTGATTTAATTTTTCAGCCAAACTTTAAAACTAATTGAATAATTAAATTATTTTGCCTAATGAGAATATTACTACTGGATACTTGTGTTGAAAAATCTGTTAAACCTACTGGTTCTTTGTCCAACTTAATAATTTATGTCACATCCCGGCCCGGGGCGGACCACTTCCCGGGCCCGCTCCACCACCGTAGCACGATATTGTCCGCTTTGAGCCCCGACCACGCCCTCACGGTTTTATTTATGGGAACTCACGAGCAATTTCTCAGTGGGTCACCCATCCTGGGAGTGCTCTGGAGCTCCCAAAAGGCCTCGTGCTAGGTAGGGATGTGAATATACATTTAAGGATCACTCCCCTGGGCGATGTGGGATGTTACAATTTCTTTCAAAGCTTGGATATATTTTCTGCTAGTTATAGAATCGGTCATTAAACTAATAATTTATCTATTTTATTATGCAACTTATCTACTTGTTCACTCAACTCCTTTTGTACAAATTGAATTTTTTGAACTTCTAATTTTAACTGCTCAACTATTTCTAGTGATCTAAGTTCTACTTGCTTCAGCTTACTATCTACAAGGTCAACAAACTCTTTTATCTCTCTTTTGTTAGGAAACTTTTGAATATTTTTATTATTATCTTCTAACTGAGATGTAATATAGTCTAAATTTTGTCTAATTGTTTTTATGGAATTTTTCTGAAAATGCTTTAAGAACTGGTTTAACAAATGATTATGCTTATTATTTTCTAATTTTATATTTTCTACTTGACTAATAATAAGATCTACAATACTATTGGCTTGTGGATTTTCTTCACTATGCAAAATATGATTATGCTTTCTCAATGGAAAATAACAAACTAAACTATTTTGGTCTAAAGTTATTTTTCTTTTTTGAGGTTCACTAATTTCTAAATTAAGATAATCTATCATAAACTACAATCTACCTTTCTCTAAAGTTATGGCTAACTGATTTCTCTCTTTCTTCTCTCAAGGTCTCTAAAACTTGATATGTTGCTCTTTTTGCTTCTAAAACTTTATGCTGGACTTTTGTGTTATTATATTTACGAATAAATGAAGTATGTTCAAGATAACTAAGATAAAACTTTTGCTAATTCTTTTGGATATATATGCTAATCTTCTCTTTATGCTACTTATAGTTGGATGCCTGAGACAATAAATACCTGATGGTTGTAGTTGACAAGGTCTACAAGGACAATAATATCTGCTGTTCATACAAAATAAACAAGTGTGATATCAGTTGTATCAATGACTTCCGTCCTCAAGGTACTTTACTATTATAATTATACTATTAAAATGCTAAACTTGGCTCTGATACCACATTAGCACAACATGCCCAGTTAAATAGTCGGATGACCATTATAACAACTAGACATAAAACTTTGCACATGGAACTCGACATGTTTCAGCATGACGGTCACTCACAGTACAAGTATAAGGCCTTAAAGGCTGAACTCAGAGGTACGAAGAACTCAGAGGTACCCTGGTTAATGTCCAGTTATTTATATGGCAAGCATTCAACTATAACAAAGTGCTAGAACAAAGTATGATCGTCAGTTTACCAGATTAATAATATAACTACAATAGTGTTTCCCTGTTTTGGACTAGAAGTCTAATTAAACAAATACACTAAAGAAAGAAAAGAAAACTTACTTAAGACTTGGAGATTGCTTGAAATGTACACTTGAACTTTTATTGATATATAGAATGTTTACAAATGGAAGTGTTTACAAATAAATGTTTACAAAGGATGCTAGGAAGGTTTTGGATGCTTGAGTGTATGAGGATTGAAGGATAGTGTGTGTATGGTGTGTCTCTGCTGTGTTGAGATATTGAGGTGTGATGTGTGTTCTGTATTGGAGAAAAAGCTCTCTTATATACAAAACCAAAGTCCTAAACGACAAACAACTTTTTTGAATAGTGCACTGTTTCTAAAATTGTTCATACTGTTTCTACATCTGCCACACTGTTTCTGAAATTGTTGATATTGTTTCTGCATCTGCCAAACTTGTCTTTTCGTTTTGCTTTTTAATGAAGGCTATGTGAATTTATGTGAATTTTTTTTGCATACTGTCCTGGCTGGTGCATGTTTTGTCTCCTTATTCAATTATGTCCAGAGGCTTTCAAGGGTAACCTTGTATTTTCAAAATTGAAAGTCCTTATGGTTAAACAAACCTTTTTAGGGTGTTTTGGATAGTTTGCGTAAAATAAAGCCCATTTCTCACTCTCTCGCGTCCCCGTTCTCATTATCTCCATATGTCCCCTTGATTTCTGCCGATTCATCTCCCCTTTCCAATTGGAAACCCCTAATTTCTTCGTCCCAAACCCCTGCATCTCCAAAACCCCTCTCTCACGTGCTCTGATCGTTTGATCTTCTTCCCAATTCGGGTCAACAGCCAGGGTTTTCTCGCAGTACCCGAACCGCCCGATCTCAATCGGGTTTCTCGGGTCCGGAATCGGGACCGCGGATCGGTTAACCGGAGGTGTTAGGCTTTGAGCTGGGTTGAGTTCGAGAAGATGAGTGGTCAGAAGAAGAGGAACTTTCAAATTGAAGCCTTCAAACATCGGGTCGTGGTTGATCCGAAGTACGCTGAGAAGACGTGGAAGATCCTGGAGCATGCGATTCATGAAATTTACAATCACAACGCTAGTGGGCTCAGCTTCGAGGAGCTCTACAGGTTTGCTACCTAGCTCTTTTGATTAACGCAAAGGGATATGCAATTATGCATGAATTATGATCTAGTTTTTGGGTAATGAAAATGTTGATGCTTGTTAGGTGATAATTTCTTCTGGGTTTGTTGGATAACTTCATTTCTGAACACTATTAGTTACATTTTGGTTAATTTGTGAGATAAGTATGATGATCGTACTCTTAAGTTGCTTTCGGGGTGTATGATTGCTTTTTCGCCTTTGATTTTTTTTTCGTGATCCAGTTTCTCAGTTTACATGTTGATTTAGGTGTAATTGATGGTCTTATGGTCTACTTGTCTAAGGAGTGGGTTGATGACTCGCTGCGGAAGGCATTGTATCTAATAAATTGAATAATTGCCGATTGTTATATCTCAATTTTTTGCATGTTGCCCTTTGGTAGGGTGAGAGCTTACTGTGTGTAGTTATGATAGGAAATTGAGTGATTATAGGCTATTTAAAGGTTTGGAATATTTATTTGTATCCAAAGTTACGTGTCACGGTGGTTCCAGGATATCTTTGCAGTTGATCGTGAGGTTCTACGATATCATTGTATTATCTCTTATCTATGTTGCTTATATCTGTTCAACATTACCATTTGTGCTTAATTATGCTAGAGAGTGTTAGTCTTGTCTCTCCTAACCCCTTGTAGTGCATTCGATGGGAGTCTCCCACATATTTTACTTTCAGTGCATTTTAATTCTCAGAATTATGGAATGATCCTGAACTGTGTATGGGTTAGGACAAATTTGGACCTTATTTTCCACCCCACTTGTGAGGCATATGATTTTGTGCCTTGACTTGATTTGGCTATATTGATAAGCTTTGCTTAGTAAGAGTGTAATTTGTGGGAAGCGGAGGATTCTCTCCCTGTTTAGCATTTCCAATTTGTTACTCTCATTTTGCAAAGATAACTTGCAAGTGGATTTGATTCTTATGTATAATTACTGTTTGTTTCACATCTTGATACTTTATGCTTCTGATGTTTAATAATATGGCGTAAATTCAGGAATGCTTACAATATGGTTCTGCACAAATTTGGAGAGAAACTCTACTCCGGTTTGGTGACAACCATGACTCATCATCTAAAAGAAATATCTAAGTCAATTGAAGCTGCTCAGGGAGAGTTGTTTCTGGAAGAGCTGAACCGGAAATGGGCAGAGCATAACAAAGCTTTGCAGATGATCCGAGACATATTGATGTACATGGATAGGACCTTCATCCCAAGCACCCACAAAACCCCTGTTCATGAGCTTGGGTTGAACCTGTGGAGGGATGTTGTTATCCATGCTAGCAAAACCCGGTCTAGGCTTTTGGATACACTTCTTGAGCTTGTGCACAGAGAAAGGAGTGGGGAAGTAATTAACAGAGGCTTGATGAGGAATATTATAAAAATGTTAATGGATTTAGGTTCTACTGTTTACCAAGATGACTTTGAGAAGCATTTTCTTGATGTTTCAGCTGATTTTTACCGCTGTGAGTCTCAAGAGTTCATAGAGTCATGCGATTGTGGGAACTATTTAAAGAAGGCTGAGAGACGCTTAACGGAAGAGATGGAGAGAGTGTCCCATTATTTGGATGCTAGAAGTGAAGCGAAGATAACTAATGTGGTGGAGAAGGAGATGATTGAAAGTCACATGAACAGACTAGTTCATATGGAGAGCTCAGGTTTAGTTAATATGTTTGTGGATGACAAATATGACGACTTGGGAAGAATGTATAGCTTGTTCCGCAGGGTGCAGAATGGACTTGTAATAGTACGAGATGTCATGACTGCTTACATCCGAGATACTGGTAAGCAGCTAATTACTGACCCAGAAAGGTTAAGGGATCCTGTAGATTTTGTGCAGCGTCTCCTGGATTTGAAGGATAAATATGACAAAGTTATCAGCTTGGCATTTAACAATGACAAAACATTCCAAAATGCTCTAAATTCCTCTTTTGAATACTTCATTAATTTGAATGCCCGGTCCCCTGAATTCATTTCTCTGTTTGTGGATGACAAGCTTCGGAAAGGACTTAGAGGGGTTAGTGAGGAGGATGTAGAGGTTGTACTGGACAAGGTCATGATGCTTTTCCGTTATCTTCAAGAGAAAGATGTCTTTGAAAAGTATTACAAGCAACACTTGGCAAAGAGGCTTCTTTCTGGGAAGACTGTTTCTGACGATGCGGAAAGAAGTCTGATTGTTAAGCTCAAAACAGAGTGCGGATATCAGTTTACTTCTAAATTGGAGGGTATGTTTACTGATATGAAGACCTCTCAGGATACGATGCATGGATTCTACTCAACTGTGGGACCTCTGTTAGGCGATAGCCCAATGCTAACTGTCCAGGTCCTCACCACAGGTTCATGGCCTACTCAACCAAGTGCCACCTGCAACCTTCCAGCAGAAATTTTGTGGGTATGTGAGAAGTTCAAGAGTTACTATCTTGGGACCCATACTGGCCGGAGATTGTCGTGGCAAACTAATATGGGCACAGCTGATTTGAAAGCGACTTTTGGAAAGGGCCAGAAGCATGAGCTGAATGTTTCCACATATCAGATGTGTGTACTGATGCTATTTAACAACACTGACCGGTTGACGTATAAGGAAATTGAGCAGGCCACAGAGATACCAGCCATTGACTTGAAGAGGTGCCTGCAATCTCTGGCCTGTGTTAAGGGGAAGAATGTTCTTCGGAAGGAGCCAATGAGCAAGGACATAGCTGAGGAGGATGCCTTCTTCTTTAATGATAAGTTCACAAGCAAGTTCATCAAGGTAAAGATCGGTACTGTGGTTGCGCAAAGGGAGTCTGAACCAGAAAATCTAGAAACCCGACAGAGAGTAGAGGAAGACAGGAAGCCCCAGATTGAGGCAGCAATTGTGAGGATCATGAAGTCAAGGCGGGTCCTGGATCACAATAACATTGTTGCCGAGGTGACGAAACAGCTGCAGGGGCGATTCTTGCCCAACCCTGTTGTAATAAAGAAACGAATCGAGTCCCTCATTGAGCGGGAGTTTTTGGAGAGGGATAAAACAGATAGAAAATTGTACAGGTACCTTGCTTGAAAAAAAAAAAAAAAACTATGGGTTGGTTCCTTTCTTCTTCATTTGTAGCTTTTGGCACAAGCCTGTATGATTTATCCTGCATTTGGTGAGTTGGAATATTGATCATTACAGGCTGTGGGTGGGTTCCGATGAAGTTACATTAATGCATCTTTGTTGCTTAATCTTTCCTCATGTTTATTCAACTTTTCCGAATGGGATGATGGAACTTTGTTGGAAAGAATCATTCTCCTCCTGTTATCAGATTTTGAGCACCAGTATTTACCCTCATCCATTGCAGGGTTTGTAAGAGCTCGTTAAACTTCAAAATTTATACTATTGCTTCTGTTAGTACATGGTGATGGTCATTAATAGCTTGTGAAATGATTGCTATACTCCTCGACGAAGAAAACCATTTTGCAGGAAGCTGGGTAAAACTGAGCTCACAGGAGGATACCATTCATCGCCCACTGTTTGTGGGATAATCAGCTGGAAATGCTGCAATATTGTTATTTTATATGAAATCCAGATTGGATGATCCAAGCAAGGCAAAGATTTGACAAATATGTCGATGAAAGGTTAGATTTCCACTTTTGCGCAGAAATGATTTCTTTTTATCTCTGTCCGGTTCTAGGAGACTTAGCATTGTGTATAGTTTGCTCTGATCTCGTGAGTCGATGTGTGTTCTAATTTGTTGTTTTTCTCTCCCTGGGGTTCAGCTTTTGTCTCAGGCTTTAGGTGTTTCTTCAATTTGTTCAGGGTTTTGTAATTATCATTAGCTGAATCAGTTTCCGATTAATTTCAGAAAACCCTCAATAAACTGAAAAAAGCATTGGAAACCTGAGACATCAGTTGAACACCAAAGAGAGAAACAACAGAGTTGAAGACTTTATGTAACTACTAGTCTCTTGCCACATGCTAACGGCGTGTCAGTATGCTCCGTTTTTAGTTTATTCTTTGTTAGTTTTTTTGTTATCATAATATGCTCTTGTTTTAGTTTTATTTTTTTGTTTTCTTTTGATTATTTTGCTGATTTTTCCTTATTTAATTAAATTGTTCTTTTAAAAGTTGTAAGAATGGAGGGCCACTTTTGGTGTATGTTTCACCAAATCTGTGTTCTCCCTTCATACAGAGAGACAAAAGCTTTTTTTTGGGTCTGGGAGTGAACTTTGTAAGTTGGAGATGAGATCATGAGATGATGAATGGAACCAAACAAATTATGGCAACTAATATTCTTATTTGTTTGGCACCCTCCAACTCTCACATCCAACTTTTAAATGGAGAAATGATGGGTAATTTCCATTTACTTTAGATGTCGGAGACGAGATACTGGAGAAAACTAAACAAAGTAGAAGTTTATTACTAGGTTAATTTGTTTAGTTCCCTCTAGTTCTCACATACGACTTTTAAAAGATGACTGGAATGTTGAGAAGTTTTTATGTGTAGGCACCGGAGATGAGATATTGGAGAAAACTAAACAAACTAGGAAGCTTCCGTCGGGAGATTAATTTGTTTAGCCCTCTCCTATTCTCAAATACGGCTTTTAAAGCCGGAAATGAGATATTGGAGGAAACCAAACAAAGCAAGAATTCCCTTTATTTTGTTTAGTCCCCTCCAATTCTCACATACGGCTTTTAAAACAACAATGAAATGTTGAATTGATTTGGAGAGTCAGTGGTAGATGAGATGTTGGAGGAAACCGAACCATGTTTCGGAATTAGGTTCAGTTTCCTTCAGCTCTCATTTACAACCTCTTTCTTTCCGAGTCAATTGAAAGACTGAAGAGCAAGCAACCATGTATTTATAGGCATTCTCATTACTCAGATCTCAATGAGAGATGTAAGACTATCTTTCCTTCATGCATTTGGTAATTCATGGTAGCAAAATTAGCATGCTACTACAGTACTACTGACCGTCAAGGTCTAGCATTCTGACAAAAATGGATTATGGGCCCCCAAACAAAGTTTTAAGTAAAACCTGGTGGGGTAGTTTTGGGCTCGACCGTACATGCGGGCCCAAATTCACACTTTGATGTTGCAAATGGACGCTAAAGGAAGCCCATAAACAAACCCAATACGATGACTGATTGATGTAGTTGAGGTTACTTACCTTGGGGTGTCACGTAGTGTTATTTTAAATTAATTATGCACTATGATTCGATTTAATTTTTATATGTAATTTTGTGCGTGATTGAGTTGAAATACTTTCGCAATTGCATTCTGTTGCAAGGAGATATTCTTCTGATTGTCTCATTCTAGAATCTAGACTATGCTCCCAACATAATTGGTGGCAATGGGTAGTGATATGGGGGCGGGCATTGGCACGGTGGCACCACTTTTCTACGTAACTTTCGAACATGTTTTTGTGAGATGGACTTGGTATAAATTTTAACGATCTGAACCATTTGTCTTATAGAATCTTTTGATAGATTATCATTGCTAAAAAAAAAAAAAAAGATGAATCCATCACCTCTAAGACATTCATTGTAGTGAAAATGGACGAATACGGTTCTATAAACAAACCCTAAACCCTTAATCCAACAGTCATATGGTTTTAGATTTGAGTGGTTTTTGGTAGACATTGATCTTTGGAGGGAGTTTCAAAAGATAGACTGTTTGGATTATTGAAATACATAACAAAATGAGCCTCACAAAAACGTGTGTAAAAAATTATGTAAAAAAATGGTGCCATAAATCCGTCATAATAATAATACAATAACTCAAACTATTCATAAAAAAAAAAAAAAAAACAAAAAACAAAAAGATTGTACTAAATAGTACACAAGTTCAACATCAACATCCCCAATTGCTTATTCAATGATTGGACTAAATAGTCCTGTCCGGTCTGACGTATGCCCTACATACTGGTTCTAAGTTTCAAACTACTAAACAGTAACCAGCAATTTCGTCCAAAAAAAGAAAACCAGTAACCAGCAACGCTGCCGGCTCCAAGCAGAGCTCACAAATCCCAACCATGTCCTCCAAATGGCGCGCAATCCAGCACCGCCACCGGTACACCTACAACACCGTCGTATTCCCCGCCACCTACACCGATTCCCTGAACTCCCTCCCGCCGCAAATCGCCACCTCAAAGTTCTTCGCCCTCCTCAAAGAGCTAGTCTCTCTGAACTCCACCTACTCCCAGCTCAACCACACCAAGGGCCTCGCCGCCGCTTTCGGCGACGTACTCGCCTGTGGGGACGAAGCTCTGGTCTCCGAAGCGGCGCCGTTTTACTTGGAGCTTCTGTTTCTGGAAAATTCATTGCCTCTGCATAAAACTCTCGTCTCTGTTTTGGCAAAGGCGCGAACTTTCCAGGCTCTGATCCGGCGGTGCTATCGGAAGCTATGCGAAGACTACGGCGGCGGCAGGGGGAAGCGGTTCTGCGTGTCCCGGTCGGCCTTATCGGTAATGGGTATGCCAAAGTTGGGGTTTTTGGTTGAAATTGTGGACGAATGCGCCGTTTTGATTGCATCCGATACAGTTTCGAGCTTGGATGCTCTGATTTCGGAGACGAAAGCGTACTCTCGGCCTTCTCCGATCGTTATGGAGCAATGCCAGGAGGCTCTGTCTTGTTTGTATTATCTGCTTCAGCGCTTCCCTTCGAAATTCGAGGAGTTTAATGGTGGTTCTGATAATGCTGGTCGATTGAATGTGTTGGAGATGAGTGTGACTGTCGTTTTGAGCGTTCTGAAGTCGGTGGCGTTTTCGAGAGATTGTTATGTGGCTGCTGGAGTGAGCTTCTGTGCAGCTCTGCAAGTGTGTCTCGGCCCCGAAGAGCTCGGCTTGTTTATAATTGAAGGTATTTTTCACCCAACTGATTGTATTAGTAGTTTAGATGCTAATGCTGATAGTGAAAGGAGGAATGCCATTGCCAAACTTCCTTATAAAGAGGATATGTACACCGAAATTCGTAGATTATCTGACATGAGTAGACTTTGCTTGATACGGGGGATTCTTACTGCGGTTTCGAGAGCAGTGCTTAATACCCATTTTGATGTGTCAAAGGGTAGTTCGAATGGCTACGAGAGTCATACGAGTGGTGGCAACTGTGTTAAGACTATACTGTATGATGGAATTTTGCCTGAGTTATGTAACTACTGCGAGAACCCTACCGATAGCCATTTTAACTTTCATGCGTTGACTGTGTTGCAGATGTGTTTGCAACAAATAAAAACTTCAATGAATGCTAGTCTTACCATCACATCCAAGGATTATGATCCGATCCCAGTGGAGATGGGAACCCGGATATTGAGGATCATATGGAATAATTTGGAAGATCCTTTGAGTCAAACAGTCAAACAAGTTCATCTCATTTTTGATCTCTTCCTAGACATTCGATCCACTCTTCGCTGGTCAGAAGGTAGTGAGAGAATAAGGTCATTCTTGCAAAGCATTGCTTCAGATCTTCTTCGTCTGGGTCCTCGCTGCAAGGGAAGATATGTTCCTTTGGGTTCACTGACAAAGAGATTGGGTGCAAAAACTATGTTGGATATGAGTCCTGGCTTGCTGTTTCAGACTGCACATGCGTACATTGATGATGATGTGTGCTGTGCTCTCACGTCGTTTTTGAAGATTTTACTTGAGGACTTGCGTAACGAGTGTTGGAGAAGTGATGGTATTGAAGGTGGTTATGCGCTTTATAGGGGGCATTGTCTGCCTCCAATTTTGTCTGGACTTGCTTCTGGGGTTTCAAAGCTCCGCTCTAATTTGAACACTTATGCTCTGCCAATTTTACTTGAAGTGGACGAGGACGGTATATTTGCTATGCTTGCTTTTATTTCAGTTGGTCCGAGCAAGGGTGAAAGTCAACTGTTATGTCCTGAGCTCTATCATGGAAACATGGAACTGAGAGTTGAACAGAAAGTGGCCATCTTAGTTTCACTGCTGAAGGTATCTCGTTTACTTGCATTGCTTGAAGGGGACATTGATTACGCAGCACATGAAAATTTTGGTGGACTGGAAACAAATTTCCCCGACCGACATGCTCTTGTTTCTATTAAGGGGATAAAGGTTGAAGTTTGTGTTGAGTGGCTAGTGCTGGCATTGACCCATGTTGATGATTCATTACGCGTGGATGCTGCAGAGACACTTTTCTTGAATCCCAAGACAGCTAGTTTACCTTCCCATTTAGAGCTCATGTTATTAAAGGAAGCAGTGCCATTGAACATGAGGTGTTGCTCTACAGCTTTCCAAATGAAGTGGAATAGCTTGTTCAGAAAGTTTTTTGCTCGGGTCCGAACAGCCTTGGAGAGACAATTTAAGCAGGGACGCTGGGAACCCCTGGAGCATGGTAACAGCAATGGAATGCATCTTTCAAATGGAAGTGAACATACTGAAGCTAACAGAGCAAGCGATCTTTTTCGTTTCATGAGGTGGTTAAGTTCATTTCTATTTTTCTCTTGCTATCCGTCTGCACCTTATAAGAGAAAAATAATGGCAATGGAGCTCATTCTAATAATGCTCAATGTTTGGTCTATTGTGCCTGCTACTCAAGAAAAAAATGGCTCTTTATGTGTGGAAGACTGTCTCTATCCGTATAATAAAGGAATGACCTCACCTGATTCAACTTTGTTGTTAGTGGGATCCATAATTGATAGCTGGGACAAGCTGAGAGAGAATTCTTTTCGCATCTTGTTACATTTTCCAACCCCACTTCCTGGAATTTCAGATGAAGGTATGGTCCAGGACGTGATTTTATGGGCTAAGAAATTAGTTTGCAGTCCACGAGTGAGAGAAACTGATGCTGGAGCTCTGACTTTAAGGCTGATTTTCAGGAAGTATGTCTTACAACTAGGATGGACTGTCCAAGCATCAGTTAATGTAGCTTGTCTTCGTACACAGTCTGGCATGGAAAATGGCGATAATCAAACTTATAATTCTGGATATCCCGTGATGGAATATATACAGTCACTGATTGATTGGTTAGATGTTTCCATAGAGGAAGGGGAGAAGGATCTTTCTGAAGCATGTCAGAACAGCTTTGTTCACGGGGTATTACTCACTCTACGATATGCTTTTGAGGAATTGGACTTCAACTCTGACATAGCACAGTCTAGTATCTCAGGGATGAGACATTCACTAGAGAAGCTCTTGGAGCTTGTAATGCGAATAACTTCTTTGGCACTTTGGGTTGTTTCTGCAGATGCTTGGCATCTCCCTGAGGACATGGATGAAGTGGTTGATGATGATGATTCTTTCTTATCAGAGGTTCCAGATGAGGTGGAGGTTAAAACATCTCAGTTGGAGGATGAAGACAAAAACTACAAACTTGTCCAGAGTAACAGGCGATCAGAACAAAGTGTAATGGTTGGCTGTTGGCTTGCGATGAAAGAGGTAATTAAATTGGCGTTACTTATGGGTTTGCGTTGGAATGCAGTTAATAAGTCATTGATGTGATCAATGCCTAGGATATATGATGTTGTAGTACGTATTATGTACTGTCGAGACCAAGGTTTTGTAAATTTACGTCAATGTGACCATGTTATTTTTGCCTTAATTTTCAGGTGAGTCTTCTTTTGGGAACTATCACAAGAAAGATTCCTTTACCAAGTAGTCCTTCCTCAGAATTATTAGATTCAGAAGCCACCTCTTCTTGTGCTTCTGATGCTTCAGTTTTGATGGCTTCCGATGCAATGCTTGATTTGAAACAACTTGAACGAATTGGGAATCACTTCTTGGAGGTCCTTTTGAAGATGAAGCACAACGGTGCAATTGATAAAACAAGGGCCGGATTTACAGCTCTTTGCAACCGTTTACTTTGTTCAAATGATCCTCGGTATGTTTCTCTTTTTTTTTTTTTTTTTTTAATTATTTTTCAAGTTTGTACATTGTAATATTATATACTATTATGTATAAGGTTTCCGTGCATCTCATGACTTTTATTTGTTGGATTATGCCGTCCCCATTCAGACTTTGCAAGTTAACAGAATCCTGGATGGAGCAGCTTATGGACAGAACCGTGGCCAAGGGTCAAACAGTGGATGACTTGTTGAGGAGAAGTGCAGGTATTCCTGCTGCGTTTATAGCACTGTTCCTCTCAGAGCCAGAAGGTTCACCTAAGAAACTTCTCCCGCGGGCTCTACGGTGGCTCATAGATGTTGCTAATGCATCTATTGTGGGTCTGGTTGAAACCAACAGCTCTAATGGCGACATGGGTAAATTGCTCTCAATAAAGTCAGGCAAAGTTTTTGAGTCTGTGGTGCCGTCAGATATAGATATTAGCGACAAGGTTTCAAAGATCCGTGATGAGGGTGTCATTCCTACTGTACATGCATTCAATGTCCTCAGAGCTGCCTTCAATGATACCAACCTGGCTGCTGACACCTCAGGTTTTTCTGCTGAGGCTATGATTGTTTCAATTCGCTCCTTTTCTTCTCCCCACTGGGAGGTTCGGAACAGTGCTTGTCAGGCATACACTGCTTTGGTACGTCGGATGATTGGATTCCTTAATGTCCAAAAACGAGAGTCGTCAAGGCGTGCACTAACTGGGGTTGAATTTTTTCATCGGTATGGATGCCTTGACTAATTATTTCTTACTGTCATGGGTTCTTGCTGAATGCTTTGACATTTTATTAGGTTTTCTGAGTAAACTTTTACATTAATCAAAATATCCTTTTTCCTTGAAGGTATCCCTTATTGCATCCATTTCTATTCAAGGAACTGAAAGTTGCGACAGTGTTGCTTGCGGACGGGATATCTGGACAATCTGAATCCAACCTAGAAAATGCTGTGCACCCAAGCTTGTGCCCCGTCTTGATTCTGTTATCCAGGCTGAAGCCCTCAACAATCGCAAGTGAGACTGGAGATGACATGGATCCTTTTTTGTTGATGCCCTTCATTAGAAAGTGCTCTACCCAAAGCAATCTAAGAGTCCGTGTTCTTGCATCTAGAGCTTTAACAGGCCTTGTATCTAATGAGAAGCTGCCAAGTGTTCTCCTCAATATAGTATCCGAGTTGCCCAGAATAGATGACCAAGCTGCACTGACTCCCGAATCGTCCCTATTGCTTCACAAAACTGAAAGAAGACACCAGAGTTCATATAATTGGATCCATGGAATTCTATTACAGTTGAGTTCTCTCCTGGATACAAACTGTAGAAATCTGGCTGATTCCTCAAAGAAAGATCAGATTCTTGGTGATTTGTTTCAAGCTCTTTTAGCGCATTCATGGATTGGAAAGCCCAGATTGTGCCCTTGTCCAATCCTCAATGCCTCTTTCCTAAAGTTGCTGGATCACATGCTCAGTATTGCAAGGACGTGCCATACTAGCAAAAAAATTTATGCTCTTCGCAACCTAATTTTGGAGCTATCTACAGAATGCTTAGATGTAAAGGTTTCTAACGGGCGTTCATATTATGATCCAACCATGGCAGAACTCCGACAACAAGCAGCAGTCTCCTATTTCAGTTGCGTGTTTCAAGCATCAGAGAAAATGGCTGAAGATGTTTTTCAGACGCCTCAGAGGTATTCTCAGAATAATTCAAGATATGCAGAGATACCTGAAATGGAAAACTCTTTTGCGGGACTCCAGGAAAGGCTGGTCCGCTCTTTGTCAGATTCAGATTATGAAGTTCGACTTGCAACATTGAAGTGGCTGCTGAAATTCATAACATCAACAGAATCTGGTAACGAGTCCCATGACATCAGCAGTGAGATTAGGGTTATTCAGCACTGGGTCAGAACTAACCTCCAAACGACATTGGTTAATATATTGGATGTGGAGAAGTACCACAGATGCTCATATTACATTCTGAGGATTCTATTCACTTGGAACACGCTGCAGTTCCAGAAGCTTGGGGATGCAAAATGCACGGAAACAATTTACGTTGGTAGTATGGAATGTGATTCTGTGTTTCTGCTTTGGGATAAGTTGATTTCCTTGTACAAGGTCACAAGACATGCAAAAGCTCAACAAACACTCATCTGCTGCTTCGGAGTCTGCGTAAGGCGGTTTGCAGGTTTATTTACAACTTCTATTCTTGTTGACAACAGTGACTCTGATTGGTTAGAACAGTTGACCCGACTTTATAGCATAATTTCCTTTTTCACCAACGTAATTATGAAACATAGTGATTCGTCGGAGCCAATAAACATGCGCATGGCAGCGGCAGAGTCTGTCATAGCATCTGGTTTGCTAGAGCAAGCTGCGCTTATCGGTTCCACTGTATTCAATAGCCGAATCCCTTCTGAAAATTCATGCTCTACTTTTGAACCAAAAGAAGCGGTTAATTTCTACGGGCATCAAATACTAGATATATGGTTCACATGTATCCAGCTGCTGGAGGATGAAGATGATGAGATTAGAGAAAGGCTTGCCATTGGCATTCAAGGGAGTTTTACGAGCAAAAGATCTGGAAGCTCTCGTAGTGGAGTAGTTCCGACTCAAGTGGAGAAAGTGATCGGGTCTTGTTTTGAGCATCTATCTTCCATCTTTGGTCACTGGATTGGGTATTTCGATTATCTTTTACTCTGGGTGCTGAATGCATCAAATCATGAGGTGCCAAAAGGAGATCTTGTGAGACAGGTATTTGATAAGGAAATCGATAATCATCATGAGGAAAAGCTGTTCATCTGCCAAATATGCTGTTCGCAACTGGAGAAGCTTCCGATTTCAAAATCTTGGGCGGCTGACTTTCTGAACAAGCAACAGTTTAGTGATTATCTACGCGATTGGAGACTCAGATTTTCTTGCCAGTTGACTGCATTTGCCAAGGACCGCATCGCGAAACTAGGTGGAGTGCATTGGGTTGGAGGAGCAGGCAACCACAAGGATGCATTTCTGCCACTCTATGCCAATTTGCTCGCGTTTTATGCCCTCTCGAATTGCATATTCAACGGGAAAACTGGTGATAACAAGCATCTACTGTCTGACGTTGCCCAACTCGGTAAAGCTATCAATCCGTTTCTCCGGAACCCTTTGATCTCTAACCTGTATTTGTTAGTCGTTAAATCGCACGAGGACGCTGCTGGCTCGAACAGTGACAACGTGATCCCGAAATTGGGAGAGGATGCAATATGGGATGGATTCAATCCCCATTTTCTTCTTAGTTAAGATGTAAAGTACAATACAATAGCCATGGAGGATTCATATCGTTCACTATTTGGGAGATTTTGGAGAATTTCAAGGAAATGTTGGCATACACTTCAGCTGGGAATACAGTTGCTATGCATTCCAACTTTCTTATTGCATATTTTTTTTTTTTTTTATACAAGCAATATTAGGAGGGGAAGAATTTGAACTCTGAGAGTCTGGTGCAGAAGTTGAATGCTTTTTAGAGAACCGATTTTTCGGTCGGATATGTGAGGAATCTCGGTGATGTGGATTGTCGACGGAGCCTCGACAGTGGTCAACACAAGTAGTCTTCTTTATTTTATGGTTTTTTAGCCAAAGTGGTTCCTGAGATTTGTATAACTCCTCACGTTGATTCCTGAGATTTGAAATCAATAGAAATGGTCTCTAAGATTGTCCACCATCAATCATATTGGTCATTTCGTAAAAAATTATGTTAAATAAGAATCAAACGACAAAAATACTTTCAATTTAACAAACAATAGGCCAAAAGGATTTGACAAAAAATTGGAAGGCATTTTTGTCATTTTATTCTTATTTAATAAAGATTTTTCATAGAATTAACAAAATGATTGATGATGAACAACCTTAGAAACCACTTCTATTGATTTCAAATCTCAATGACCAAAGTGAGAAGTTGTGCAAATCTCATAGACCAAAAAGCCTTGTTTACGGTTTAAGCCCTTCAGGTTAGCTCAGGCGATGAGGAAGGGAGGGTTGTTTGGTCGGGATTAGGGCCCTACAAAGCCCCGGGAATCGATTCTCCCCAATGTAACGAAAAAACCCAAGATCTTTTAAGCATTAAAACCTCATCGGCTATAAGATTGAATTGTATAGGCACGCCTACAACAACCACCAAGCCGTATCCCGTTAAGCAAGGTGGGCTGTATAAATCCTAAAACGACTATGCGCACCAAAACAAAACCCAAAAGGCCTAAACGATAAACTGAGACTAATTTATATGCGACAAGTCTGCTGTGGGAGATTAATAAGCTACAAGTCCTCTTCTCTTCCCATGTATCCTACTACAACGGTACATATCGCTGATCGACCAAGACATAATCCATGAAAGAGAAGTCGGCCCGAGAAGAATCTAGCTATCTTCCTCGTCATCGTCGTCTTCATCATCTTCTTCGTCACCATTCTCCTGCACATATGCATTCCGAAGTTGTCAGTCATCAATTCAACACTAATATCCAAGGTGATCAACTCTGACTAGAATGAATATATACTCATAAGACTCGAGGGGATGGGATCCTGTTTTGTGGGGCATGAGTGGGCTGATCAACCAGCCTCTCGTAACCCGCCCATGAATATGAAAAGTAAAACCATGCTCCGAAAGCAGAACTGAATTTGCTGTTATGGTTTTGTAACATGTCGGCGTGCCACTGCGTTATGCAAGACCAATAACTCTATTCGGTACAGACAACATGTAGTGACTCAGATTATTTCACAATGCAACCATTTGCCACAGTAAAAGGAGGCAAAACAAAGAAACACACAGAACCTATCGAATCGTCAACTAACTATGGATATATCACTCGCATGACATGCCTATACACACTACAGAAGATGTAATTCATGTAAGCATCACATTTTTTCAACATCGGGTCTAACCACAACCCGCATTAGTAAAAAAAAAAAAAATTTCTGTATGAGTTAGAAAAGAAGAATAATGATGCACACAATATATAGGCAATGAAATTTCATCTTTGTTACCATTTCATCATCTTCAGAACCCTCTTCATTGACCTCCTCCTCATCAGCCTCCTGAAACAACAAATATAAAAAGTTACCCTGCCTGCCAGGTTTAGTCTTGGTAGATAGACTAGCACTCCCAACAAGTCTTGGAGATAGATTAGCACTCCCAAGAAGTCTAGGAGACGAGAATCCATCCCGTTTGTTCCAAGGGCCTTAAAAAAGGGATCTATAGATGTTACCCAAGTACTTTTAAATAAATAAAACCGAAGTGATCAGTTGATGTATTAAAAATAACAAATATACACTCATGAAGAGAGAATATTACATTATTAAAATACTTTAGAGGATTGGGCCATAAGTCGTTCTTAATTATCTCTACCACCTGCAATGTCACAGTAAATGAAAGATCAGTAAAGATTAAAAGGAAAATAAAAACAGATTTTTTTAACTTCAATTTAAACCGTGCAGGAATTGGCTACAGTTAAACCTTAAAAGGATGAAACTATAACTAAAAACTACACATTGGCAAACAAATACCATTAATTTTGATGGTTATGAGTGATAACCATCGGGTGATTTTCCTTTTAAAAGAAGCATTTTACATATGAAAAATTAGCATGCACAGATACATACAAGCGTTACTCAGTGAATATAGATAAACAAAAACAGACGTTACCTCATCATGAATCGCATCTATATCTTTATGTTCAGTTTCGTTAAACAAACTGAAGAAGCTGCAATAATTAAAATGCCAATAGGTGAGTCAAAGAGCAAGAACTACAAAATATATATGGGAACAGGAAAAAATAAGAAATAAGATCCTCAACGTAATAAATTCCTATGTTAAAAAAAATTGAAGCATTTAATTCTTATTAAAGTAGTACTCAATTGTACCTTTATAAGGGCATACAACATGGAATACATAGCAATACAAAAGATGTTTTGCTTCTTGGTTCAGATGTACAAAAAACAGGGGACTCACTTTATGCCAAGCAAAAAAAGAGGTCCTAATAGAACCCTTGAACCCCAGCCTAATAGAACAGATTAGCTATAAACGAACACATAGAACCATAAGAACATAACCTCTCATCAACATGTGGTCGTTTCTTTCCATTTTTCACGTCAGTAACTCCATTTGCAAGACCCTACACAATTTACAACTCCAGTAAATTCTATGAAGGGAGAAAAGAATAGAGAAAAAAGAAGACAAGGGCCAAAGTGGCAAATGCGGTGAATACCATGCCCTCCTTCCATTTGACGGGAGTACCAGTAATTTTTGTTGTCTGACCATCAATATATGTAAAAGTTTTTGTCAGCTTTGTATCTTCAAAATAAGGGTTGTCATTAAAGTTCTGAAACAGAGGCATTAGAAAGAAGCATTAGTAAAGAGTAATTCAAACACTATCAGAGAAAAATGGGCATTATATAATTGGAGCAAAATCCAAAAAGAACAAAGAAAAGCAGCATGCAAAAAGAACAGACAATAGAATGTGCGTGTCCCCAAGGTAAAGTCAACACGAAAACAAGGAGCTTACGAATGTGACAGAGTATCCTAACGTCTTATCATCTTTGAAGTCCACCACATCAATAGACTTTAAATACTTGAAAATCTATGTGAAGAAGAAAAGAAGAGAATTAGTAAATACGCAGACTTCATCAATTCCAGTCAGCTGAAAGAATTAAAACGGTAGGAGGAAACACGAAAATTTACTCAAAGTAAAAATCTTTAACAAACTATTTGTCTGACCTTCTGGTCTTCTGCACTCAAAATATCACAAAGTACAGGATGGCTCATGAACTGCGTGCAACAATAATGCACAAGTTATATACATGCCCAAATTATGTATCAGCCATTAAACGTTCTAAAAAAAAGATGAATATGAAATATATCGGATCACTAACAGAAGTTAGCCAAAAGTCAGGAATGGTTTTTATTATCTCATTCCGCTTCACATAGACGGGCCTGCGTATCTCGTTATACTTTTGCTCAATTTCCAAAACCTTGTCATTCTCTTCGTCATCAACCTGTGGGGTGCCAATGCAATTTCAAGCTTCATCAGCATTATATACCAAAATGAAATCTTAAGCTTATCCAATGAACCAAACCATTCTGATATAAACATTGATAGGTGAGGCATGAAGATAACATATACAGGCAACCAAACCACAAAAATAAATGACAGATGTAATTAAAAATATGTAAAGCTCTACACGGTGATTGAAATCCAATACAAATAACAAAAATTAAAATAAAATCGAAATTGAAATTGAAATTGAGAGCTACACTTATGAGCTATGATATGCAGACGCTTTATACATACAAATTGCCAATGCATATATTTGTACACATATATACGCAGCATAGAGAGAGAGAGAGAGAGAGAGAGAGCAGAGAGAACAGAGAGGTTGCAGAACCTTGTCGAGTTCGTCTTGAACCTCCTGCAACTTCTCGACGGAGAGCACGAGCTCCTTGTCAAGGTGATCGGCGTCGTCCTCCGGAGTTCGCTCAGTGAGCTTGGGCTGCTTCGCCGCGTCCGCCACCATCGTGAGAAAGCAAAACCCTAGCTCTGGAGGCAAAGCAAAACCCTAATTTTACTCTGGAAAGCGAGGGAAAATCAGCGAGAGGGTTTTGTAATGATTGTTGTGCGTGTGTTGTATACGGGAGTGAGGTCTCGAGGGCTTTACAGTCTTTTCACATCCTCACTGTAGTGTTGTGTGACGTGTCACTTCATAAACAACTCCTTTGATGTCCAATCTGTTATTGTCACAGGTTGGAGCATTGTGGCATGCCAGAACATCGTTGTTGACCACAACATAACAACCGTCGCTGATGTCCAATTTGTTATTCTCTTTATAAACCCTAACGCTTCGTTTGGTTTCTAGAAAAATTTAGGAAATTGAAACTAAGAATTTGAAGAGGAGGGAGAGGCTTACGTACGTGATCGGAGTGTGACAGAGCCGGTTTATCTGAGAGAATTTGGGGGAGAATTTCAAAAGCCAACGATGTCGTTAAGGTAAAGCTGAGGAAGGTGAACTGTCGTGCAATTTTTTTTCCCTTCTGTGTAACGCCTACCAACAGCGATAGTTTGGCATGCCACGATGCGAGTGTTAGTATATCAAAGTGTTAGAAAATTACATGTCATGGCTTGTCTTGACACGGTAACTCTTGCATCGTGGCACGCCAGAATATCGATGTTGGCCATGACATGACAAGCGTTGTGAATTGTCGGCATAATGCACCATGCATTTTGTCGACAATTCGCAAGCTTGTTATGACGTGCCATGATGCAAGAGTTAGCGTGTCAAGATGAGTCATTATCCGCCATGCATTTTTCTAACACTTTGCCTACTATTTCGGAATAATTTTATAAAAAAAATCTAGGAAATATATGACGCATTCTTACCGGTAATAACCTTTGTAAATATTCAACTCAGATAATGCACATGTTCTTACCGTTAAGAAAATGCATAATATTCAGGTCAAATATTGAACGTTTTCTTACCGATAAGAACAAGTGCAAATAAAAGTTGTGTAAATATTCAGCTCATATATTGTATTTCCACAGAGTTAATTGCTTAGAGTTAATTGCCTATATAAATTCTGATTGATTTATTGTTTCAGAATTTTATGGCTTCTCATTAAGCATGGTGCACGAGTGAGCCAGAGGAACACATAGTGAAATTCCCAATATGCGGTAAGAAGCACTTGAACCTTCTCATCCAGTTCAATGATAGTATTTATTCTCTATTTGCCTCTTGGAAGCTGGCTCTCAGAATTCAAACTTCGACTGCTAACGTTTATCTCCGTGTCTGCAAAACTGTTAACATCACCAGCAGACAAAGACCTATCGACCTAACAAACTCGCAAGATTAGCGTTTCATATTGCTGAACCCAACCAGTACTGTTAGTCTCAGTAAGTTGATTTTCGAAATGTGTACACAACTGTACATTTGATTCACATTCCTAACTATTGGTTTTCAATTTTGCAGGTACCAATCAACATAAATGCCATGCTTGTTCAAGAGGCGACGAGGCTTTCTCAAGTACCTGCGAAGCACTTCTAACCATGCAAGATGAAGACACCGCTACTGAAAGTGCTTGTGCTTGTGCATGTGTATGTCCTTAATCTATTAGTACGTTCTCAAGTTTCCATACTGTATGTGCGTGCTAGAATTATTCATTCCAGCAACAAGGCAGAGATTTGTAAATGCTTCGATTCTCCTCGTGGATGTGTTAGAGGATCCAAGTGCTTTAAGTTGTATGGATTACAAATACTCAAGCATTCTTCATTGATTTGTATAACAAATGTATTTCTTAAACTTCAGGTAGACGGGTCATAGACCCACTCCAACAACACCGATATTGTCCCCACTTGGCCACTTGGCCACTTGCTCAATCCATCAGGTGAGGAGTTTTAATACAAAAGGCCTCGATGTTAGTTAGAGTAGGGTAATTCTATATAAAGGGCTTGTTCTCAAGCATTCTGACCGATGTGGAACAAAGGGATTCTAACACTCCCCGCACGTGTGACCCCATTTTATGGGTCACACGTGAAGTTCCACACATCGGCCGATGTGGAACAGAGGAATTCTAACACTTCCCCGCACGTGAGACCCCATTTTATGGGTCACACGTGAAGTTCCACACATCGGCAACCACGTGGAGTCAAGTCGGGGCTCACCCGTTCACACAGGGCCAATGGGGACCCACCCATTCACATGGCATCTCTTGGCCTACGTGGAGCCAAGTTGGGGCTCACCCGTTCGCACAGGATCAAAGGGGACCCACCCGTTCACGTGGCAGTACGGGCCTGTCCCCTGACTCTGGCTCTGATACCATCTTAAATTTCAGGTAGACGGGTCATGGGCCCACTCCATTCACATGGCATCTCTTGGCCTACATGGAGCCAAGTTGGGGCTCACCCGTTCGCACGGGGTCAAAGGGGACCCACCCGTTCACGTGGCAGTACGGGCCTGTCCCCTAGCTCTGATACCATCTTAAATTTCAGGTAGACGGGCCATGGGCCCACTCCGACAACACCGATACTGTCCTCACTTGGCCACCTGCAATCCGTCAGGTGTGAAGTTTTAATACAAAAGGCCTCAGTGTTAGTTAGAGTGAGATAATTCTATATAAAGAATTTGTTCTCAAGCCTTCTGGCCGATGTGGGACAGAGGAATTCTAACAGTATTCAACTTTATTTCTCTGGATAACGTAATGTTCATCATATGTTACTTTGTGAAGCAGATTCGTTGGGTAAGTTTTTTGAAAAAGAATTTGGGCCGGTGGAAGATGCCATAGTGATTTTAGCTCAAATGGAAAACAAAATGCAATCTCGAGGCTTTGGATTTGTCAGATTTAAAGAGGAGAAGTCTGTTTGTGCAGCTGTTTAAGCACACTATGTCACCATGGCAGGCAAGCCGGTCGAAATAAAGAGGAGAAGTCTGTTTCTGCAGCTGTTCAAGCACAAGAGAAGAATGACAATCGCCAATCTCCACCACTTCCAGTTGCAGCAAAGGTGTCGTCCAGCGAGATGGTTACGGAAGCAAATAAACGCGAACAAGGTTCTTGGCTTGATAAGGTAGTCCAAGGCCAACCAAACACATCAACTCAAGCACATAATATCAGCAGCCCCAAGGACAGTAAAAGCATGCCTGTATGGCTAAAGGCTTGCAAGAAGTGGTTTCCTCGATCGCTTCTTACAACGTCTTCCAAAGCATCCGAGTGGAGAATACGCTCTCTCCTCTCTGAAAAGTGATTTAAGGGATTATGTTGGCTTAGAATTGGATCATTTGCGCGTTGGCTTCTCTAAGCTCAGTGACTTCATCAAATCTTTCTCCTACTTATGTGCCAAATCCCAGGCTTCACCACAACCTTTGTCATACACTCAAAGCGCCTTGCAGTTCCCCTTTTATTTGCACATGTTTTTACCGGTAAGAACACATTCAATATCTGAGCTACATATCTACACAACTTCTTACCGACTAGAAAAGGGGCAACAACTCGAGTGAAAAGCAGTATCGAAGTAGCCCTTAAGAACATGTGCATTATCTGAGCTCAATATTTACGAAGGTTATTATTGGTAAGAACGATTCGTATATTTCCTAGATTTTTTTTATTGAAGATGATGACTTGGAGGATGAGGCCTTGGAGCAATCCACAATGGCATTTGGTTTTAGAGGCCCTTGCAAGAAAAAGGAACAAATCATCGGGATTCGTCCTTGGTGAATTCGATTTCTACAAGGTGAGATCAGCAGCCGGTGAACTAAAAATTACGATTTTATATTGTTAGAGATTTGATATATATTGTTCATATTGGACGCAGGACTACAAGGAAAGCATCTTGGAGGGAAAGTGTTTTGCCTGCAACCAGAACCAGATTTTATGGGCCAACTTCCCCCGCCAACACTTGCTCTGGTGCAGCGCCTGCAGAGTGCAGGCCATACTGGCTGCCGGTGATTTCGTTCACAACTGCGTGGTGTGTGATGCGCAAGTACACAAACTCATTTAACTTCCGTGGAATGATGAATTCCGGCGTATATCACCTGGTCTTTTCCGAACGTAAGTTCAAAAGACGATTCTACACATTTGCTTGTTTTCATCTTCTTTTCCCACTGTAGTCCATTCGCGCAGAAGACATCTCCATTAACCGGTAACAGATGAAATCGTTTGCAGTCGAGGTCCCCGTGCAGGAAAGGGATAAATGCTGCAAAGGGAGGATAGATAACAGCTAAAAACACATAGCATGTGGTGCAGGTAAACTGTAGATATGCACCCGGAAAAAAGTAAAAAGAAAAGGCGGTAATCTTACAATGCAAAGAATTTACAAAATCAGTTAGCCATAATAAGTTATCCCGAAAATGATTAAACAACTCTCTTTCTTGACCTTTAATCCTTTAATTTTGAACAGTATAGTTGCATCTTACTCGTACTCAGTTGAGATATTTGAACATGTTTCCTATTCTAAAAGCGAACGACCACCATACTCGGAAATAGGGTGAGCTCATGAGAGTAGCAAGCCTGCTGTGTCTTCGTAACACGGTAACTGTTGCAAACACTGTCCACATGACGCTCCCAGATGATGGTAAAGTACACAGTTGTAGTCTAACATATCTCACATCTGCCCTCGTGGTTGTCTATCTCTGACTACTGGTTTGCACACACCGAGTGCCTGCAGAATATCTTTCTGTTGTCAACTCAAACATATTCGGAAGAATACAGAAAGGTTTATGTCAACATATGATATAAGAACCAACACATATGTACGTGCGACAAGAAGTTCAGTTCAATTATTTAAAAAAAAGACACAAGGAACTCAGCCAATGAACGTAGTATGTAGTTAAGGAACAACTCTACTTCTACTCAGTAATTCGGGAATAGAAATTTCCCTTGCATACAATTGCAGCAGCTATTGAATGTGGTTAGTAGAAAAAAACTACCTGCAAGAACGCTAAGCAGTTACTTTCTCTCCGAGCTCATGTTGTACAGACCGGTCATGCTTTTTCCTACAAATCAGAAGAAATTGTTAGCAATGTGAAACGGTAAGGCAAACAATTAAGAAAACATATCGCAAGATCCCAATGTATACATTTAACAGATGCCTCTGAAATTGATAATATTTGGGAAACATTTAAAAAAATAATCAAAACATATCCAAACTTACTTCTCATACAGCTTGATGAGTGACCTTGGCCTCTCATAACTATTTTGCTTCTGTTCAAGAAACTTTTGGTTCTCTGCCTGCCTCGACTCTGGTTTCCAATTAGCATTGGCTAGAGACTTGCCCAACAACTCAGCAATATCCGAGGCCATTGCCTCAGCCTTCTTCCAGTATGGAAACGTTTCCTTCTTGAAGTGGTGTGACAACCACATATACATAGAACAAACTTGGTGCTTGGTCTCCAGATCCAAGAGCTCCTTATTGTTACGGGCAGATCCCGTTGGTACACCCATAGCAATGTTGACAGGGAGTTTCTGACCATATGATGAAGCAAACCTTAGAAGATGATACATAGCTCTTGGGTCTTTGATATTAACTGGGGCAAAACAGAAGTTAAAACGATCCTCCAGAGATAGTTCCGGAACCTTCTGTAACATATTTGCAACCTTCTTTATATGATCATGTCGACACAGGAAGTATGAACCATCCAGACGACAATTTTCACTAAATTTTTCAAGTAGCTGGCAGAACGTGACATCAGGAATTTTCCCTGCGAATAGCTCAACCTGCTCAAAGAAAGGGAAAAGGCCCACTTTCTTAACTTCGTCAAAAGGTTGCTTTAGACTTTCAATTAAGTAATCCAGATCATCTAAATTCAATGTGGTTGTGAGTCCGTCTGGATAGATGCTTCCTCTCCGACCAGCTCTTCCAGCAATCTGCTTCACCTGAGACGCTGGAACCGCGACAGTTTTGTCACCATTGTACTTAGCAAGGGTAAAGAACACAACCCTCCTGATATTGAGATTCAGACCCATTCCCACTGCATCAGTAGCAACAAGCACATCGTATTCATTATTTTGATCATTAAACAAATTTGCTTGCTGTCGACGAGTCTCTGGTGGCAAGGCACCATAAATAACACAACAACGATGATGAGTGTGTTTTTCAATTGCAATTTTAACCTCAAATACCTCTCTCCTAGAAAAAGCAACCACACAGTCTCCAGACCGAACATTTTTAAGATCTCCCAAGAGTGTTTTGGCTTCAACCACCAATGGCTTAAACCTCTCATAATGCTGCTCGTGCAACTCATCACCAGTTTCTGAACAGATTTGTCGAACAATGTTCAGAACACTTGGATCTCCACACAAATGTATCTCGTCAGCCTTCAGCCCAAGCAATGCTCTTGTCCATGCAAAACCTCTATATGGATCTGCCATCATCTGAATTTCATCGATCACGGCAACATCATACATTTCATCAGTTGACACCATTTCAACTGTGCAAGCAACATGGTTTGAGAATGGGACAAATTTCTTTTCTTGTCCTGTGTGAAGACTACAATAAACTCCATGCCCGTTGACTTTATCAAAGACTTCCATAGCCAATAATCTCAGAGGACTGCAGTAAATACCCTTCTTTGCTTCCATAAACCGTTGCAAAGCATTGTATGTTTTACCACTATTGGTTGGACCACAGTGATAAATTATCTTACGCTTCATAGCCCGTGCAAATGGAAACCATGTATGAGGCTTAGTGAGATCTGCTGATTCAATCATACTACGAAAACGCTTGATCTCATCTGGAAATTCTTCTAAACAATATTCAACAAATATAGGAAACAAAAACTTCACAGCATCATTAGATGGACCAAGGGATACCACATATTTGGCAACATCAGCCGAACACTTCTTGAAGAAAAAATTCCGAAACTTGTGCACGGCAGTAGGGAAAAATGAACGTCCAACGTATATTGCAAGAGCCTGATCGCATGCCCAACCCGAATTGCCAAAATTCCGGAATATCTCTTGAAGAGTCTCCCAATCAGCCCGTCTCTGCTTTGCACCCTTTTCAGCATCGCGAAGCTCATGATACAATTCAACAGGCTCACGTGACGCAACCTGCTGAAAGTTCATAGGTTTCACTGAACTCACATTCTCATCACCATTTTCTGACTCAACAACCATCGAATCACAAACCAGACCCTCATTACCCTCATCTCCATCTCCACAATTCGACAAATTGCGAGCACTACCCTCATTTACAAAGTCCAAAATTTTCCCAGCATCTGCATCAAAATCACATTCAGAATCCACCATTCTACTACTACAAATCCCATTATCCTCCTCATCCTCCCCAACTTCCACAGTAGTCGAAAATGGTTTCGCATCAAAGGTACTGCAGCCTGTGAAATTCGGGCCTTTGGGGGGCAATCTAACCCGAATTAGGTCCCTGAATCCCGTCGAAAACGAACGGTGATTCGGAACATCAAAAGCAGGACAAAATCGGAAATTTGAGGATACAGAGCGGTCATATGACGCAGAAGAACTAACATACTGATTCCATATCAAAACCCTAAACCTAGATATGTTCTTCTTGGAAGCATAAATTCGAAACAGAGAACTTGCCGGGCCTCTAGCCATTGTTAAACACTCGCATAAAATTAAAAAAGCTCCAAGAAATGATAAACAAATTTTAAAAAAGCTCAGAAATTTGGGAAAAATTCAAAGAAATAACAAGTGAGTTTGAAATGATTGGATTATAGCGAGCAAACCTGAGAGAATTTGAGAGCCAGAGAAAATTGAGAGGAAGTGGGTGGTGAGGGTTTTCCCCGGCGAAACCCTAAAACCCAGAAGCTGCTTTTGGGTTTTGACTTTTTGAGGCTGATTTTTCACTCTCTTTTACTTGGGTCGGTTTAAGATTACGGGCTTGGGTTTCATCTGGGCCTAATAATACTAAGCCCGCATCCTCTTTTTATTACAGGCTTTCTCTCAACTTCTAAAATTTTACAAACGTGCGGATTACGGGAAGGAGAATTTGACTTGAACTCACTGCTCTAACTAACTTGGTTAAGTTCAGGTATGTCTAAAATTATATTATTTGAGTTGTCCTCTTTTTAAAAAGACAATATTGTACTTTAGTCTAATCTGAACTGTAGAGAAGATAATTCAAACTTGAGTACATAAAAAAAACATATATGTTCTCGCCAGTCTGACTATGCCCACATCTGCTATTCGAGTCATATTCTTGTAAATTCATCTCAAATTGCTTTGTAAGGCACAATTTATAGTTATCGGTATTGGAGGTAGGCATTTGGGAGTATCTAAGGTTGGAAAGTGCTTTTAAAATGCCCAAGTGCTACATAAATTAAACAACATGTTGCCTAAACTCGTATGATTGGAATGTAGGAAACTGTACAACGACACTACAAGGACTAGGAGTATGATTTGGATACTAGCTACATGATTACAAGGGGTCAACCACCAGAGGATAAAATTTCGGGTAGGATGTCTGACCACATCATCTGTAAACGCCCCTCATAAAAGTATGAGATCTCTTGATATTTTGGTCTCGCCCAATGTAAGAATTGCTCTAATCAGGCAGTCCTACCAAATATATTCTCTTCCGCAAAATGATTTGAATCAAGTGTAGCATTTGTTAGTAGAATAGCTACTAGGACAAGGTGGTGAATAAGAAGGCAGAGTTGGCTTCCAAGCCTCATCATCTGAAGCCAAACTGAAGGGAAAACCAATTGATCTGATGCTGCTGCTTCCCCACTGGCTTTTACTATTACTACTACTCATGTTCTTCCTGAATCCCCCTTCGTCTTCTGATGTCCCTGTGTTTCCTTGCATCTGATCCTGTTGCTGCAAACTGATCAAAAAGCCGGTGAACTGCTGCTGTGAACCATCGAAGTCTATGCTCCCCACGGTGTTGCTTAAATCACCGATTAATGCAGGGTTCATAGTTCCTGACAGTTCAGCCGGCGAGAACATGAAGCTGTTGGGAAACTCTCCATCAAACATGGAGGGTTTCAACACGGTAGGGTTGATTTGTTTGTAAGGAAGAGTGTCAAAGGAAGAGTAGTTTGTGTTAGATGCTTGTTGCAAGTCATTGTTATTCCAAAACTGCATGGTTGATCCCATGTCAGTTGTGCAAGACATGTTCTCTGAGCTGAACTGTTGAGTGAATAAACCAGCTGCTGTAGGCTCTGGAACCTGAGAGTCCCAAGAGCGAGAAAGTGCTCTCTGTGCCATGGAGTTTGTTTTCTTGAAAATCCTGCAAATTGCCCATGAATCCTGCACACCATGAAGTATTTTAATCAGCAGAGCGATAACATGTTGGCACGAAAGATACAACCATTAATAATGACATGTCGACAGTCAGTTCTTTAATAAAAAGTGAACAATAGTTTCGTAGCCCGATTATTTTATTTCGGTGTCCAAAATTTTAACTAGTACTTACATTTGCAGGGAGGCTTTTATCTAAGAGCTTTTTTGGTGGAACTGAATTTGAGAGAGAAGGCAACCGAAACTCGTGCATCATCCAGTCAGTTTTGATCCCTTTTGCAGCTCTGCCTCTGTAGAACACAAGGGACTTCTTTAAACCTATGCACTTGGAGCCTTCCGAAGAATAGATAGGCCGGTCTGTTCCGGTTGCTTTCCAAAACCCGGCTCCTGTGACGCGATTAGGCCTAGTGCTGTTCTTGTATTTTCGGTCCCTCGGGCAGTAGAAGTACCACTCTTTCTCCCCAGTACTTGCCAGCTCTGCTTGCACAGATGAAACACAACTTATAAGTTCAGTGACAGTTGCTATACGCTCATTTGAAAAGTTGAGCAAAAAGCAAGAAGAATATATGAAATATGTTGAAATTTATTTTAAAAATCCAAGTGCTTCCTCAAGAAGCACCTACTAGGTTGACAGAGAATGCTTCATAAATTTTGAGTTTTTCTGTCTAGTCAAACGCAGGTAGAAGCGTTTTTTGCTGCAGAAAACACTTTTAACCTTTCTAAATTGGCCATAAACATCATAAACTTGAGACAGATCCAAAACATGAAAAGGGCGAACAGTTTAAAAATCTAAACTAAAAAAGCACTTTATAAGAATGAATCAGAGACAAGTTAGCTTACTTGGAAGATCCCAGGGATCATATTTATAAATGTCAACTTGCTTAATCAGCTCAATGGGAAGAACCCTCTGCTGGATTTTTCTCTTCAGGTAAAACCCTACAAGCTCCTCATCGGTCGGGTGAAACCGAAAACCCGGCAACATCACATCATCAACCTTTTCCATCTCATCATCAACCTTTTCCATCTCATTCTTCTGCTCCATACTTCTCTTCCTTCTCTAAATCGTAAGAAATAATATATCTCTAATCAAATAGTGGAACAGCTTAAGCTTTTTGTATAAGCACTTTTAACTAGTTCTTGAACCTGAGCTCAAAGAGAAGCACTTGTGAGTTAAAAGCTAACTTTATCCAAAGCTATATATCATGTGCCACCCGGGAGGAGTCTGAATCCGGAGCCTCAGCCGCCCTTTTAGGGTGACTAAAATGGAGAGAAGTAGATTTGCACGAAAATCACTGTTTTGTTAAGCAGAAGCTGAGGGTTTCAACTCTTATAACAACAGCTACCAAGAAAAACCTGAGTAGTCAAGTGAATGAGATTATTATTGAATTAAGTGCTTTTTATTCAAGCTGGTGTGTGCTTCTTGGACTGCATAAGGGGGAGAGGGTTATTTAAATCCAAATTAAGGATCTCAAAGAGTAGAAAAATAAAGCAATTTTTTTTTTCTGGAATTTTAAATTCCAAGTTGCTTTCACATTTTCTCATAGCTTGGTTATAGAAACCAATTCCATTTTTATCTTCAAACCACCTTTAGACAAAATGACAAACAGACGTTCCTTGTCATAATATTATAATTTATTTATTTGAGTAATCTTTATTTTTGGCTTATACCACCTTTTAAATAATCATTTCTTAAATTGTTTTTTTTTTTGCTGACCATGTAATTTATGGACCAACTTCTCAAACACAACACTTACAGACCCTCTGGTTAGAAGATGAAACTATGAGATGGAGGCTCAGGGCATAAGGGATAAGGGAAGACCTAGGAAGACTTAGAAAGAGATTTTAAGAAAATATATGGAGTACTTGAGCTAATAGAAAACGTAATGACGTTCTAGAATTCATACGGCCAACCTTACTTAGTGGGATAAGGCTTGATTGTTATTGTTGTTTCTGTAGAATTTTTCAGGTCGACGGGTCGAGGGCCCACTCCAACAACACTTATATTGTCCCCACTTTACCACCTACCAAATCCGTCAGGTGTGAGGTTTTATCACAAAAGCCTCGGAATGAATTAGAGTGGAGTAATTCTATTTAAATTTTTTTCCTCCTTTCCCTCTAGCCCACGTGGGATAATGTGATTCCAACAAAAACCATCATGCAAAATAAAACACCGGACTAATCTTTAATTACACACTGAGACGATGCATGGTAAATTGGAAATAATAGAAAAACGATATATTTTTACTGAATTACCAGTAAATCCAGAAATTACAAGAATATAGTGCTGCAGTGTTGACAAGGTTAGGCAAACAGCGATTGTTTGGGCTAAAATTGTTTTGGACAGCTCTCCATTTAGGGTAAATTCAGAGTACTGTTCACCAAACTGCTCCACAAGGGGCAGTTCAACTACTAGGGTTAGGGTTTGACCAGTGATGCATGTCATCTGACCTTTAAAGTTACATTTATGCAACAGGGAACACAATACGAACAAAACAAAAGCAAACGGGGTGAAGAAATTGACACATCCCAACCCAGAAGGTTTATTTGGACTCTGAATCGAGTCGTCGGAGACCTTTTGGGTTGGGGTGTCACAAATCATGTCTTGTATGTGCTCAAGATTGGAATCATATATATTCAGAGAGTTTATCTGCTCTTATGTTGATTATTCACGGATTTTTTCCTCTTCCTAAATTAATGAAGTATGGTAAATATTATACTTAACAAATCCCTTTTATTATGTTTTGAGTGTTGAACATAAAGGATATAAAAGTATCAACAACATATTGTTTAATACAGAAAGCTTTTCTGTTTGGTTTGAAATCCATACATACTGAAACAATGAATCCGCCTTAATTAGTTTTCTCACAGCATCACTTACTTAAGAAATGAGAAGGCATGGGTCAATCCCCTTTATTTCACGAACATGGGAATCCAGACTTCCTAACATCCAAATTTTTTTGGTAACCTCACTGGCCAAAAAGAACAATCTTTTTGGTACTTTCCAGACACCCGTTTTGAGAAGCTGCATTTCTTCCAACGAATTGAGATCACTTAGCTTTGTTACGCTTTCTATTTTAGTGGTATCACCAATCTATGTACGCTTATGTCATTCATCAATATTATGACGCATGAATTAATAACGACATATGACAGTGTGATCTTCTTACTAAAAAAAGTTTCCATATCAACCAACCACTATACTATTCAAAAAGAGCCACTAGTATTAAGCTAACAATGAGATGCTAATTTAAATCATCAGCATGTCCAATTTAAACTAATTGTCGGTATAAGTGTATATATATATATATGTGGCGGAGACTCAAATTTAGTGAAATTCCCCAGATATAGATCCTCATTTGCAACCCTTGTTGTCTGTTGCTTGAAATTTGGATCAAACTCTTCCAAACCAAGTTTTCTAACCTCTCTTTCTTTGCAAACATCAACCTTCTAATTCCTTGCGTCGCGGGGTTTTCAAGAGATGGGTTCTCGGGTTTGGGTTGACAGGCCCCCATCTTCTTTGGTTATTGTTTTGAATAAGGATGGTATTCATTGCCCTCCTTAATTTTGTTTTGGTAGTGTTGGGGGTGACGCTCTTTGCTGGAGCGTCTGTGTGTTGGATCCCCTCTCATCGCTTTCTGTGTTGTTTGCCTCTGTGGTGTTAGCCTCCTGGTAGGCTTTTCTGTTCTGGTTGTTTGTCTTTCCTTTCAAAAAAAAAAAAAAAAAAAAAAAAAACATCAACCTTCTAATTAACACAACCATGCATGTTCCTATAAGACAAAACTTTGATCAATGTGAATGACTTTCTGTAGCTAATTATAAAATAGTTTTCCTTAACCACATCAAATTCCATGCATCGTCCATTATATATTATATGTTTATGCTTTACATTCTTGGTAAAATATGCTAAAATTGTTAAGCAACACTTCAACCCATGCATTTTCATTTTTCAAGCAAACCTATATTGACCAAATGCACCAGATATGTCCTTGTTTGGTTCACAAATAGTTGTTTTCATTTACCTGAAGAAAGCCTCAAATTTGACTCATATGACTATAAGGACGATGCTAGGGGTGCAACTTGAGTTGGGTCAACCCAAATCCGTCCATGCTCAACCCGAATTTAAACCCGATTGAGGGGGTTAGAATGAAGTAAAAATCCACCCAAACCCAACCCGACCTTAACCCAATTTTTTATTGGGTTTGGTTGGATTGGTGCTTTGCCCATCCATGTCAACCTAAACCCAACTTGATTTCTAGCCCGAATTACACATGTACATATTACATGTCCCATTTCATATTATATAAGCTAGATATACAAGTTTGGGAGGTCTATACTTGAAGTTTGTTGTTTGGTTTTCATTTGAACAATGAATGATTGTGTTGATTTTACGTTTCTTTTGGTTAAAACGTTGATATTGTCTGTGTAAATTTGAATTTAAATATTTTTGACATTATTTGGTTCAAAATTAGAAATTTATCTTATAAAACAATGTGTTATTTAAATCAATAAAGTTGGGCAAAACCTAACCCAACCCGAGTAAGCCCGAATCCAATTTAAACTCGAACCAGAATAAACCAGCATGAAACCGAACCAAACCCATACCCAATGTAGAAATGTTGGGTAAGGAATGAGTTGACCATCAAACCCGCCCAAGTTGCACACCTAGACGATACATGCTTGATCCCCTGTAAAAGTCGCTTTGTAAATATCCAATGTTAAAAAAAATTAAAAACTGAGGTAGAAAATAATATTATCAGTAGTTAAGTTGTAATGTAAGTTCCAGACATGCGTGCTTGTCCAAATTACTCATCAATCACATATAGGCCTTATGTTATAATATTTATGTTTTAGGATAATCAATTAAGATAAATTTCTTTGAAAGCAACATTCCTCCAATATTTATGACATAAAATAACCTAAGATTAATACTGTCTTGTTGGTTACCTCCTAAAGTCATTCCTTGGATTGGAGATTTTGAACTGAATTTCTATGTGCATGACGTTTTTATCTTTTTTAAATATAATCACTCTCGCACTTCTACTCATTTTCTTGGTGTTGATCTCATTTATTAACATATTTGATTATTTAATAAATAAAATGCCTTCTAGAGCCATGTCACAGGAAAGGGTGATGTAGCTGCACATCATTTTTTACTTTCCATACATATTTTGTTAATTTTTGTTCATTGATAAACTTCACTTCATTCGATCCGCAGTTGAAAATTAAGTGAGATGTGTAAAAGATAAATAGGGGTGTGTAGATAGCACCACCCTATTAAAAAATGGTGATGTCAATTTGATTGGGATAAACCTAGTCTTAATACAAGGACAAACCTAGTCTTAATACTAAATTTGATACATGGGATAAAAATAATGTTTGGGATTTCTCTTGATATCAACAAAATTAAATAATTTGTCTCAAATCAATTAAATTAAAATTGCGTTCGGGAATAAGTTGATAGATCACAACCTAGTCTGGTAATTAATAATATTGAGAACAACAACATAGCACGAAAGTATACCGTCATAGTGACGTCTCATGTCAATAATACAACGTCAAGTGATAAAAAACTTACACATGTCATTCTATCACTAATATAGGACGCCACAATAACGATGTACTCCTACAGCGCAAGCCCTCGTATTGGTGGGGTTTTGGAAACTGATTATATCAAGTTATTAACATTATATAAATAAATATAGTTTGTTGGATGAACGAAAATTGCGTTTTCACATCTATTCATACTCAAATGGACTCGTGGAATAGAGCAAAAAAAAAATGTAGCAATGGTCCTTCAACTTTCACCAATTGAAGCAATGGTTTCGCAACTAAAAATTTATGAACATTGGTCCCTTAGCTCCTCAAAATGTGCAACTATGGTCTTTTTCATCAATTTCGTCAGAACTTCCATCAAAACATGAGTCAAATTGGGTTAAACATGGTCTTTTTCCTCAAAATGTGCTACAATTAGGTTAAAATTGAAGAACCATTACTTCAATTGAGTTATAATTGAGGAACCATTTCTCAAATTGGGTTAAAGTTGAGAACTATTTCTACAATTTTCTCATTTAGTTTTCAATAGTTGCCCCTTGACTCATTTTAACAAAAAATTTAACGAAATTGACGAAAATGACCATAGCTACATATTTATTGAGTTGAGAAACTAATGATCATTGATTTTTAATTGATAGATTATTGTTACAATTTTATTTCAAAACAACCCAAAAAGCGACTCGTGGGTTTCTTTGCTCAACCAAGACAGAACATTTAGGCCGTGGTAAAGGCCCATTTACCCTGGTATGGGTAAGCTTACTAATTACTCTGGTTACATTGATTATCCACAGTAATTCATTTTACATGAAAAATAATCAAGCAGAATTAATATTTTACTATGACACAATTGAAGAAAATGATTTCCTGACTGAAAAAGGCCGACCCAAGCCAACAAAGCACTCCTTTTGGCTCGGAACAGAGGCGAAATGTTTATCATATGCAATTTTATCCTTAATTAGCTGACTAGCATGTAAAAACTATCATCATACCAAATCATGAACTCTTTTCCTCTTACGTTATAGGAATCTCCAAATTTTCACTACTTCTCTGGATCTTTAAAATTACTTGATCCCCCAAAATTATATTCATCAAATACTCTGCTTAACTCTGCTATGCTTTCAACCTAATATAACACAACATTACAACAACAACCTGCTAGGTGGAACGACTGTATGAATCTTAAAACGGCATTGCACTTAATAGATCTTGCAAATTTAGAGCTCGTTTGAAAATGCTTTTAAAATGGATAGAAACGTTTTTGGTAAAAATATTTTGAAACTATTTCTTAATAAAAATGTAAGTGAATCTTTAGAAAACACTAAAGTGCTTCTTGTAACAAGCACCTAACTTGTGCTAATCAAATTGGAAAATATAAAACAATTGAAAAGCCAAAAATGAAAAATTAGACACTAGATAGCAAAATGGTAGTCATTAACCAAAAATTAAACATCTCCCGTAAATTAAAGTAGTTTACAATATCATCGTCATCATCCACGAGAATTTTAGAATAGCATAAAATTTGCACTGAAAAACAAACTGAAGCATTGCCATTTGCCAGTAAAAAGATAAAGATAAACGAACAAGATTATCACAAAGGAAGAAACAGGGAATTAGTTATCATTGAAACGAAATTAACCGAGTAGACGAGCAGCACATAACAATAAAAGCATCCCAAATCTCAGATCCAAATTCATCAATCAACAAAACCTAACGACAAAATCTCACTCAACCATTTCTTATAATTCATTCAAACGACCATCAATGTTTGGCTCCTTTCTCCGCCTGCCTTTCCTTAGCCTTCTGAATCTTCAAAACCTTCTTCACGATCTTTTGCTCTTCGACCAAGAAAGCTCGAATGATCCTGCATACAAAATGAACAATAAAAACTCGATGCAATGCCTTAATTACTACCATACAAAAATTATAATACAAGCGCATCCAACAATCAGAATGTTCGCTCTAATTTACCTCTCCCTAACTGCACCTCCAGACAATACACCACCATAGGCCCGGTTCACAGTCCTGCGGTTCCTAGATAATCTAGACCTCTTGTACTCAGCAGGTCTCAAGTGAGGAATCTGCAAGGAAACCAAAATTACTATTAGCCACAGTTACCATCCAATATTCACTCCAACGTTCAATCTTTCAAATATCATATAAAGCTGGATGAAACGAACAAATATACAATCAATTTGTCAAAACTCCAGTCATTCTCATTTTTAAGGGTTGAATTTTTTAAGAAAACTAATGGAAAAACACCAGAGTTAATGCAGAGCATATCACCCAACGGAAGAACAAACCCAAACAAAATTTTTGAAAAGATTATACAAATATAATTTATATGCATGTAGGAGAGTCCCTACCAACAAAATGCATTTGAGAGTGCTGCGTACGTTAAAGTTCAAAACTAAGAAAATGCTTAAACAAAAATTGAAAAAACAAAATGTCAGTGCATGGCTATCTTCCGAAGTGGTAATGGCAGTGACACTGCTCCACGGGAAGATAGGATATGACACCACCATCAACGGAGGAGCTTCCAACAAGAGCTGGGAGGACCATCAACGTCAACAAGTCTATATGCGACTTTATTAACACTTGGAATTTACAAGCATAAGTTGCCTGCTCCAAGTTAGGGAATGATCAACTCCCTCGTCACAAACCTAATAGTACGATTGGATTAAAAAGAACGAGTTTTTTTATGTACCCGGTATCAGTCCTAATCTGAAAACATTCATTTGGACTTTTGAGTTCATGTTCGAAATTCGAATACTTCTGGCTAGTCTCCCACAAATTCATACACCCCAACAAATCATTCATCAAACAAATACAATCACACACATTCTTGCGTTCACATCATAAACCTAACCAAATTGCTCAGTCAAACAAATATATACAAACACCTACACATTCATATACAATCGCATATACAGATATTGAACAATCAAACGAAAGCAAAGACATACCCCTTGGATTCTCTTGCCGGTAACAGGGCATTTGGGACCGCTGGCTCTCTTCTTGGTGGTCTGATAGATCAATTTCCCCCCTAACATTCAACACGCACAAAACCAACTCAACCAAACCAATCAAACGACACCATGAACAAAACCAGCAAAACCCTAATTGAACATTCGATCATATTTCCAGAAGCAAATTGGGAATGCAAACGGTGCAAATTATGTTACCGGGAGTTTTGACGATGCGGTGCTGGTTGGACTTGGTGGCGTAGCTGTGACGCTTCCGGTACGTGAGCCGCTGCACCATTTTTGGATTGCTCGTTTAGCTCGGCTGCCTCTCTCTCTCTCTGTCAGTGCGATCGACTGCAACAAAAGGGTTGGGTTTGGTAGATGAGAGCGGTTAAATAGGGTTTTCGAAGGCTGAGAAACCCTAGATCTGATGGCTGTGGAGAGATTTTAAGTATTGGACGGTGAGGATTTATAAGGGGTTAAGTTAATGGGCCGGGTCTTAAAAGAAAAGAGACGGGCCCGAACTTAGAGTCCAACTCTGATCCGTAATAAAGGGGTAATCCAATCACACAGCCCATTGGGCTTTATAGATTGGCAGATCCACCGAAAATTCTACAAAACCGAACTAAACCGGCCTATCTGGTTTGGTGTGGCTTTTCTTGTTAATTTTCCTTTTCAGTACTAAATCGAACCAGATTAGTCGGTCTAGTTTAAAATTTGGGTTGTATTGTTTCTGGATCACTATTTAATTTCACTAAAAACTGCTTAACTTAAAGTTAAGTAGTAAAAAAATGTTTGGTAAAAGTAAAATATCTTACCTATTTTAAAAGTAATGGGTTCCAGATAGCAGCTTTTAAAAACAACATGTAAGTTGCTTTTAAAAGCTACTTTAATAAAAAAACAAAGTTGAGTCTTTAATAATTATTTTCAACCGTTATAACTTCATTAATTTTTTTAAAATGACATTATTTAGCCTTCCACACACATTCTATCCCTTCGAGAATAAAGTAAACGTTACCACCTACCATTACAAATAGTAACCTTACACCATCACCGCCATTACAACCACCATTTTTATCACCACCACCGCCATAACCACAACCTCCACCACTATCATCACTACCATCATTGTCACCACCATCACTACCGCCATTGCCATAACCACAACCTCCACCACTATCATCAGTGTCAGCACCATCACTACCGCCACCGCCACCACCACCATTGCCACCACCACTACTACCACCATTACCACCATTGCTACCACCATCGATGTCGCCATTGCCACCACCACCACCACCATTATTGCAACTGCCACTATTGCACCACAACTACAACTACCATCACCACCATCATTGCAGCCACCGTCGACACAACCCCCATAACTGCAATCGCCACCACTGCCACTGCCCTACCACCATTGTTACCTTTCCACCCCAGCCAACACATCCCACTATTAGCACCACCACCTCCACCTCCACCGCAACCACCGCCACCATTACCACCACTGTTGTCGTCGCCCCCACTCCTACTATTATGTCCATTTGTCATTGTATACAATTATATCACTTTTACATTAAATTTTACCAAACGATTTTGCACTGCTTTTCATACTCACAATACTTTTAAAATTCAGTTAACCAAACGCTCATCTGTTTTATTTTACAGCTGATTATTCTTAAAGCACAACAAAAACAATTTTTAAAAAAATGCATAGCAATCCCAAACTGGTCCTTAGTGTGACTAATGGTCCAATATAATTTATTCTACATATGACGGGTTGAATCCTATCAATTTCTCTCCCGTCTCTCTTTAACAACCATCTAACTCATTAACCATATCGGTTTGCTAATTAAAAGACCAAACACTCTCTCACATAGTTGGAAAAAAAAAATCTTAATGTGATATAAAAATAGAATGAAACAAAAAATCTTGCAACCTAATTAAAATCATTACTTAGGGTTCGTTTGTAAATGCTTTTAAAATGACTGAAATCGTTTTTAGAGAAAAAAATTTGGGTTCCAAAATCACTTAAATGTTTCTTGCAAAAAGACACCAGTTATGTACTTCTTATAAAAAATACTTCAAATACTTTTGAAAAACAGTTCCAAACTAGTACTTAATTGGTTATCGAAACACCACATTAAGTTTGTTGTTAACTACCTAGCCACCAACCATTACAAAAAGTTAATAGGTAAGTTAATTTACTTGAGGAAAGGTATAGCATCATGAAATTTGAAATTTTGACCAAGTAAATGTTCATTACGATGACATTACAACTTGCGAACCCAAAGGCGTGGGCACCTCATCTTTGCCGCCAGATTTATGTTTCGTCTGCTGCCTAGCGGCTTCATATTGGAGGAAGATTCTCTACCCTCCTAATCCCTATACACTTCCATGTCCTTCTATTTGAACAGTCATGATTAAGCCACGTTAACATTTTATATTGATTTTTTTGTAGAGATAATAAGACAAAAAGAAATGTGTGAGAGGAGGGGATGGAAGGGGATGAGAATAGGAGGGTAGATAATCCTCCTCCCTTCACGTTACCACCGCCCTACATATTTTTCAACCTATCAAAATATGAACAATAAGCATGTATACGTTGACTCGTTAGGGCTGGTTTGGTGTTACGAAATTTTTTATAAAATAATTTTTTTTTTAAAAGTTCAAGTTTTAATTGTGTTTGGTAAATAAATAAAATAATACTTTTTTTTATAATCATGAGTCCAAAATAGCAGGAAATAGAAGCAGCTCTACATATGCTTCTCAAAAAAGCGTTTTTGTCATTGGAGGCAAGTGAACTGTACCAACTACTATAAGTTTTATCTTGACAATTCTACCCCTACCCATCTTTTCGCTAAAAAGTCCTATAGTTTACCAAACATTTGGCTGTATTTTTTTTTCTCACTTTATTCGCACAAAAGCAGAATAAAAAAATAGCACAACAGCCCTTAGTCAAGTCAGTGTGTTCGCAATTTTATTTGCAAATTTGAAATCTTTTCCTCGTATATTAATGTAAATTAAAATATCGCTTTGATGAGAAAATATGAACAATAATAAGTAGTTGGGAAGCTAATATTACTTCTTTGGTTAGACAAAAGTTTGGCTACTATTGCTAGCATGGAAATAGCAAGATGGAAGGATCTACGCGGAGCTTTCGGTTCACAAAATTTATCTTGCTCAACTTATTGCGGCACCACACTAGTTGCTCTGTTGTAATATTCGACATGTTCAAAACCCTAGCTACTAATTTCATGTCAACTTGGGAGAAGAAGTAGAGGTGATCTGTGCCTACATCCCCATGCTTTTTCAATCTCTTTAGTATGCAGTTCCCACTCCTCAATATTTCTCTTAGCTTCATCTTTTTCTGCATTCCAAAGTACAAGTTAACTTCATCGTTAGGTCAAATCGAAACATGAAAAGTCGTGATACAGAATGACATGTTAGACTGTCTGATATGAAACGTACATTGTGAAGATCTGTTTGGATCTTTGTGTAAAGCTTCAAATCCGATTCTTCAAGCTCTTCTTCTGGTCTTCTCTTTCGACATGCAAGCGTACAATTAGCATGTTTATCAGCTCGAATGAATCTCCAGATCGTCCTTATTGATTCTTCGAGTATCTCTACTAGAATGTCGCTTGTAATTGCACCATCATCTTTGCCTTTTCTTCTTGCTTTCTTTCTCTCCTTTAGATTGTCCCCTGCAATGCCATATATTTCTATTAGTTTAAATAAATCAAACCTTCAACATCCCTAAGTAAACACAACACTTAATCTAAACTTTTTAATCACCTCTAATCACCGGAACTTGAAGAAGATTGCGCGTGATGCATCGATTCTTGACGTAATTTTCAACCCTAGGCCCTTGATAACATTCATTCTCTACAAATCTATGCAAGTGCACTTGGAACTGTTGGAATTCGCCCGCGACTGCATTGTACGAACCAAATTCAGACGGAGCCGATTCCCAAAGCTTGACGGCCTTCTCATACTGCCATTGAAGGATCTCCCAAGAAAGGCACAACTGCCCCACATAAACCACTTCTAATTCACTATGCAATTCTCTAATAAACTTCACCATTGGGTCGGAATCCGAATCCTTTTTCGGTTTGCATCCCCAAAAAATCTGTGAGAGAAAGGATGGGATTGCCGGAGCTGAGGACTTGGAGCTCGGAAACGACTGAAGTGGATCCTTGGACTGCAAGAAACCTACACATTTGGATTTTCATAAAACACATGAGAAATTAAGATCATGTGAACTAAATATAGTTAGCATAAAAACAACATAGAGCATCTAGCAATTAGCATAACCCAAAAGTCAATTTAATTTAATAATTACAGATTAACTTTTCATACGCATGAATTTCTGCAGATTGTCTGCATAGAGGAAACCAGCAAACAAAATGGTGGAGCACAAAAGCACTTCCATAATTAGACTGGGGGAGCTTAAAGATTAGCATGCTCAGATGGTGCTAATTAAACATAAATTTAGGGTAATGGGGTGGCTCTATGTGCACATCCACTATGTAATGTGCTTTTAGACAATATTTAAACAGGTACACATGCAAAAGTGCTTTTTTTTCGAAAAGTGCTTACACAATTGAGAACTAACAAAAGGTGTTTTCTAACTTCTAACTAGGTCATGCAAATTTACTTTTATGTAAGCAGGCTCATGCTTCTTTCATGATCAACTAACCTGATTTAGGAGGTCCTAATTAGGTTGAATTAAACATACCGATGAATCGAATGGATTACAACAGTTTGAAAATAAGAAGAAGAAAATTTGGGAAGAAGACACGAACAAAATGATTTGAAACTATGAAGATGTTGATCGAAATTGAAGAAAACACTGACCTATTGCATATAACTTCTGGTAATTCAAAATGTCGAATTTTCGCATGTGTTCTCTGTAACTTCTGTGGAACTTCTGAAGTTCTCCCATTCTATCACCTTGATGGACTTTTTCATCGATCTTCCATGGCTTCAAATCATCCATATTCGGGGACTCGGATTCTTCAAGAATGGTAGGCAGGCCAGTAGCCCTGACTTTCTTGAGCTCCATTTTTAACTGTTCTATCAAATCCTGGTGTTCCCACAATGTTTCCAATGTGTTTGAATCCTCGGAAGCATTTGGTATCAAACAACGAACATCGGGGTTTTCAGCATTTTTGAAACCCTGAATTGGTTTTTCGTCTTTGGTACTAAACCCTTTTGGATTCGAGCTGCTGGACAACTCTTCCAATTCTTGAATTTGTTCGTGTATATCTTCATCTTCATCATCGAAACAATCAGACTCGTACCCCATATCGAAATTCTCAAGCTGGTCATTTCTTTCCCCAGAATCTGCTACAGACAAAAACCCCAGATTAGGAGAGCCAGTAGATGCACAATCATAATCTGAAGCAACAAAGTCCTTTTCTGACAAGAACTTAACTTCATGCGAATCAACTTTCTCACAATCTGAATCGCTTTCAAGACTCCCCCCTCGCTCTTCATCCAAATGAGGATCTTCCGTCAGCGATATCTTATCAGACTCTTCATCTTCATCCCATTCCTCACCTGCAAATTCCTGAGTAATTTGTTCATGATCACCTCCTTCTTCGAAAGTAAAGGTTGCAACTTTAGCTTCTTCCACGAAGCAACTCACAATCTCTTCGGCTTTGAATTCGTATTTTCTGCTGCTGCTGCTTGTGAATTCTGGTTCTGCTTTGAATAGGCTAAACTTGTCAGCCATAAACTCAAACTCTCTATTGCTTCTGCTTAATATTTCTTTAGTCTGGTACTCGAATTTAAACACGAAACTCGGCTTCGACGCCTCTCCATCATCAGCTTCACCAAACTCTGAATCTCCATGGCTTTTCGAAATCTCGGAATTAGCTTTCTCAGGCAGAGCTTCTGGCTCAGCCGGATTATTCGATACCATTTGATTGGTTTCTTCAGAAGCAGAGCTAGGACAACAAGAATCCGATTTTCCAGGCAGATCTTCTGTCTCAACAAGATTATTATTCGATACCATTTGATCAGTTTCTTCATAAACAGGGCCAGAACAACAATAATTGTTCATCCAAGAACTCTCACCATTAACAAAACTGCAACAAAAACAAACACAAAAATAAGTTTCTGAATCGAATAAAAAAGTATATTAACTACAAAACCCAGCTGGGAATTCATCTAAAAACATCAGAACTACAAAACCCAACTGGGAATTTGAGTACCTGACTCTGAGGAAGAACTTGCTGAAAAATATGAACAGAGCAAGCAAGAGGGAAGAGACAGAGAGGGTGAAAAACCTAGGAGAAGGAGGCGTATATGAGTAAAAACCCCCACCAGAAAAACCCATATTCCCGAAATCAAAGTGGGTATGTAGCAAAGAATTAATTAAGGCACCCATCAGTGAAGAAATCCATCAATCAATCGCTTTATCTCAGTTTTAAGAAAAAATACAGAGGAGTTTCATGCAGGCTCTGATTTACACGTTGAATTTTTAGGGAGGAATGGACTTCCCACCTGTAAAAGCAGGAAAATTCATGCTAGTGCACGAAAGGTTTGCATGGAATGGGATTCCGAGAGGTGGAAATCTGACCTAATTAGTGAGATTTAAGGGGGATTTGGAAGCAAATGTTTTGGGGGGAGAAAAGAACGTGTCAGCGACTTGGGGTTGAAGTTGAACTAATCGTCTTACGGTTTAGAAAAAGGAGAGAATTGGGTGAGATTGAAAGCTTACGTTTTTATGGATTTTGTTTGTTTGTTTCTCTTCTTAATTTCGAGTGTAAATTTCATTTGGCAGTGGGAAAAGGAAGTATTTTTAATTTTATTTTGACAAACCCTAAATAAGATGGGGGTATCTTTTAGATTTGTTGAAAAAGAGAGTTTTTGAATACAAAATAATTTTCGCACTCTCGTTTTTGTGCTCTATATATGTAATTTCGGTTCATTTTAATATGTGTAAAATAGTCACTTAGTAGTACGGTAGTCTTAGGTTCGATATCGTCAAAAACGATTTCAAATTAAATTATTATTGCTAACCTACTATAAAGTTTAACTCTCCCCCACTCATTTGGATAGATAATAGCAAATATGTTAAAACAACAGAGAATTTTATATTGACCCAATTCACAAGTATCTTTTAGGAGAAACCGTTATATTTTAATATAAACCCATTGAACAAATTTATGCAAAGACAAAACATAATTTTGTGATCAAGGATGACAGAGAGAATTCTTTTGTATGTATAAACTATGAATTTAAATCATTAACATACGTTTCTTAAACAAAAATCATTAACATACGTATTGGTTAAGCTAATATTTTTTATTTTTTGCAAAAAAAAGAGACCTATTGGTGTTTCGCCACACTGTCTAACATTTTGGGGGTCGAAAAAGACTCACAGTGGCATTTTAATCTTCTTCTGGCCACCATCATGTGATTCACTAGCATCAAGAATTGAACCCATGGACGTGCCGTGCAGAATACAGATATAGAATTCGTCATCGATTACTGGACCACCCCGTGATAGTTAGCTAATATTTTTTATTTGGTCGTATAATTATGTTGATATGTGGTACAACCGTAGAAGCAACTAATGGCAATGGGAAATGGCCAATGTTCGTCATCTATTCCATCGACATCAAAACAAAAATATAAGACAACCCTAGCTCAATTAATTGGTTTCTTAAGACTATTGTTTTGGCATATTTCAATGGTGGATGTACTCCAAATTTGTGCTACACTACAGCTATTAGTTATTGTCCCTAAAATTATTATCGTTCTACTTGACTACATGATCTATACTTGTATGCTAACAACGGTTGCCTCGGTTGGTAAGGTCTTTACTTGGTGTGTCGCCCCATCAAAGTTCGAATCTTGCTGCTAGCAGTCCTCATTGATATGCGAAATGTAAATTCCTATGTAAATTCATACTGGTGACAGCTAGCAGGTTTCATGCGTAAGTCATTCCAGCTCGAGGTTATGAGTTTGTCCTGGTACAGGCAATAAGAGTAACAATCTCTCCCTAAACTTTTTGTTACAAAAAAAAAAAATCTATACTTTTATAGATTTTTATTATTACAAAACCAGTGCTTCATATATCTTGAAAAATAACTTCTCTTTGATAATAGTGCCAGCACTCTAACCTTGTGCCTGCAAGTCACAGATTATGAATGTAAACCACTACACCCGGTGTTTGATTTTTGTGTTTCCCAACATTACTTGTACCGAGAACCGATTCTCTTTTCTTTAAGAACAGTATGCATAATCAAGTATGTGACAAATTCAGATATGTTTCCACTGGTGATCGAAGTTGAAATTAGAATGTTTTGTTTATCTGCCGTCCTAGATTGGCACGATCTGAAGGCAATATCTTCCTAATCACGTGTGGGGCTATCGATAATCTATGCATGCCTAATGGAATTGGTGCCACACGCTTTACAGTATTTGAGTCTTCACAGAGAATGAAAGTTATTATATATATGCATGACATACACAAGTCAAAACGAACTTAACCTATATATATGAAGCCCGATTCGTGACATCATTTTTTTTACACAACTTTTGAAGCACGTTTTGATGAGACTCACTTCGTAATGTATTTAACGATCCGAACCGTCAAAGATCATGTATACCAAAAATTACCTAAATCTGAAATCATATGACCGTTAGATTAAGAGTTTAGGGTTTCTATATATATATATATATAATATTAGGGTTTAGAGTTTTATTAAGGTTCATATTTTCTTACCTTCCAAATGCAAAAAATTCTTTTTAATTCCTCATCTTCGTCATTCGTCATCAGCATGAGATTTATAGATGGAGACACATAATACGATGTTGAGGTTCGTTTTCTAGTAGGAGAAGAGGACGATGACCTAATCCCTTGGTAAGAGAAAACAATGAAGCCACCCCCTAGTCAAAATAATCCTTCTTCTAGATCGATTTATAACGAAACAATGTACGGCACAACGCGGCCAGCTCCAATGTCGTATGTGTAGTCGTGGACGGTTGCTCGGACATAAATTTATTGTAACGAGGGGCATGAATGAAAAAGTCTACGAGACAATTCATCAAACACTTTACCTTTGAGTTAGTGCAATACTCAAATGTGAGTGAGAGAGAGTACATATGAGAAACGTCTCAAAAAGTGTTCATGTTAATGATATTAAAAGATCTGCAATCAAACTATGTATGTATAGAAAATGATCATTTTTTTGTATTATCTGTATTTTTTCAACCCCACATTAACAAATTCGAAACAAAAAAAAGGGTAATGATGTAATATTCTTTGAAAAATCAACTAGAAACTAACCAAATACAAAATTTAACGTAATGTTATACTTATTACCGAATACGATGTCACTATACATGCATATGGGAAAAAAAATTTCGGACTTATTTTTTCCCTCTAAGCTTTTTGTGCATGCGAGAAAAAGAAAACTCAAAAATCATTTCTCATGACTTAAATATCCCCATCTTGGATTCAGTATGAATCAATCTTTGCTTCGTGAAAAAATAAGATGGGAAACAAACCCTAACTCCACATAATGCTTATGCATTCTGATGTGGATTCGATCTCCATGTTCTCCATTCTCCTAACATTTAACTATTTAACCTACCAACGTTATTGTTTGTCAAAAAAAAAAAAAAACTAACCCTTATATCAACCCAACCGCACTCTCTCTTCTTTGTTATATTTGAAGCCCATTGACGGGGGTTTTAAGCCCACAATCAGGCCATATCCTTTTCATTTCACCTTGGGCTCAAAATGGTCCATTCAATTGGGATTTGAATTGGGCTTACATAGGCTGCTTGGAGCAAGTCATGGGACAACCCTACACATATTGAATGAGATGGGAACTGGACTTGGGTATATATATGAATATATGCATATATATATATATATAAAATGAAAACTGTTATTAGCATTCTAAAAATTTCATTCTACACTTCTCATAAACTCTTTATAAGTGTATTTTTTTGAAATGTCATATAAACTTGTAAGCATTTTTTAATTTGTCATATAAACTAAAATTTAAGCAATTTGTCATACCAACTTTTGAAACCATCAATTTGTCATCTCTCCCTAATTTCATTAAGTTTTCCATTCAATATAAGTCATGTGCCTCGCACATGACTTGTATTTAGGGTTATTTTGGTCATTCTAATACCTTACTTCCCTTCGACAAAAAAACGGTAGGGTTTCTCAGGCAATGGAACAATATTTTTGATATGATAACAATGGAATGATCATGCAATGCACTGCCTTCTGGTTATTCCAAATATGTAATGATACATAAGTGGGATTTTGCATTTTAGCATGTCACGAAGACATAATTTCATACGGGCTCTATAAATGAGAAACAAGTTGATGTTTTGTGCCATAAATGGAGTTGTAAATGCATATGTGCTAAAGAAAAGTAAAAAATTTAATTGCTTGTATTAAAGAAAAGTAAGAAACTTATGAAAAGATATTAAAATGACCTAAATAACCCTAAACACAAGTCATGTGCCCACATGACTTATATTGGATGGAAACTTAAAGAGTTAGGGTGAGATGACAAATTAATGATTTTGTAAAGTTGATATTTCAAAAAATTTCTCTTTTTTTAATTATAGAAAATTTGGAGTATAAAATGAGATTTTTGAAGTGTCAATGACAATTTCTTGTATAATCAATATATATTTGTACCAGCAATATTAAAAGAAGGGAATTGGATTCGAGACTAGAATGTGAATTGTCTCAAAACAGCTTGAGATTGCATTGGTTTAGCTCATGTGGCTCGTCGAAGCTTTTCCTTGTGAAAGAAACAAGGCAACCTTATGTTTGGGTCGATAAGAAACAAACTAAACTTGAAAGATGTCTTATGTTCGAATTCTTTTGTCTTCATTGCTAAAAACAGGTAATGGTTTTTCTTGTTTATATAGAACTAAGTTGTTATGATCGAAACACTACTACTCCTATTGAAATTTAATTATTCATTTGCCAACTACTGCTCCCGTACCTATGAGTGGTACCTCATTCTATTGACTTGACATGCGGCATACCATTTTGGAATGGAAGAGAGTTCAGTCCACGGAATTATCTACTCGATCTGATCATATCATTATGTGATATGTCCAATGAAACCAAAGAAATAAGTTCATGAGGCCACAATATAACAAGTTCAATGCATATCTTGAAGGTTGGAGTTATATCTCTCACACATATCCACACATATATAAAGATATTAAAGATCATATTTGCTCATCTTTATCTTTAAATACCTACGTGCGAGAATACTTTTTTTTTTCTTTTTCAAAAGGACCCTTTCGAGCACCGGAAGACTCATAAAGGAATTTCAGGCTCTCCCTGACAACCATCGTGTGATTCACCAGGGTTAAGAATCGAACTCAGGATGTGCCGTGTGAGATACGATCCTGAAATTTGTCCCCAACCATTGGGCCACCCTGTGATGGTTGTACGTGTGAGAATACTTGAATACATATTGATTTTTCATTTCATATGCACCACTAAAGCGTCTTGTAAATTGTGGGAAATAATAATGCACATGAATTTTCTCAGTACTCACTACTTGGACACTTCAAATCTGTATGGACAGTATGGGCATTTTAATAAAGAAAATAGAAAGTATGGACATGTATATGTTTCAGTCAACTATACTACTAGAAACCAACACCTTCGTATAAAAAGGTCATGTGTTTGTTTCAGTATGGAGTCTATGGACATGTAGTCCGCCAGAAGAAAAATAAATATAAAAGGTCAAAACAAGAGAAAAATGAGGAAGATCAATTCAGAAAACCACCACTCATGGGCATGCACGACTATGGGCCTATAAAATCAATTTGTTTTATTCGAGCAATAGTTTAATATGATTTAAATTACGAAAATAGAAAATCGAATCTGATTGTAGAAGGAAAAAACACTAGAGTTATACACGAGTTGAATCGAACTATATGCTCAAGTTTGGCTTGTATAAAATTTTGAGCTTGAGCGAAGAGTATCTTGTTTTTTATACGAGTCAAGCTCAAGCAAGCTTAAAGAAATAGAATTTGGTACCAAATTCAAGTTTCGATCTATTTTCTAATGTTAAGGTTGTCCAATCTTGTAACAGAAGTTCGCAAGTTGGAGACACATCTTAATAATGGAGTAATGAAACATATAAAAGCATACAAAAATTTTAAACATATAGTACTGAAAAAAAAGTAACTCAATTCTTCAAAAGCAAAATCTCAAACTGACCTTTCGTTCCAAAGGAAACAACCATGCATTTGTTTAATTCACTTTAATCTTCATATACAGTTAACATTTTTTAAAAGTAGATTCAAATTGCAATTAAGTAATTTAACCATTAAAAATTGGACATAAATTCTCAACTACAATGATCTTCGAGATCCTAGTATTTGTATGATTGTATCATATATAAACAAATTACAAACATTCATGCTCCCAAATTTCATCACCCGTATATATATAATCCGCATCAATTATTCACGTACATTGGCAGCAGAAAATATATGGCCAACTGATCATGCATGAGATACTGTCATACAATTGGATCATTTTGTGAATTGTGCAGGCTGCATGACTTAAAAAAAAAAAAAAAAAAAGGAAAACTAATGAAAATGGCTTGAAAACTTTGAGTTTTAACAAAAATGACAAAATAAAGGATAAAGTGAATAGTACCATGATTGACTTTTTAGTGTAAAAATGTAGTTTTTCGTTAAAATGAACAGTACCGTGAGCTTTTCGTTAAATTTCTCTTAAAAAAATGCATATATATACAAAGATATCATATATGGAGATTGCAGACTAATTGGAACCACGAGCATCTATAAATTTCCAATCAGAAATAGCTAGCATAGAGCCAAATCAGAAGAGGGAGAAAGAAGAAGGAATTTTGATTCTGCATATATATTAAAGGGACAAGATTGTCTGTCCTCCCACTTCCGGTGCCCTTCCGTGCCCTCCTGTTTTGTGTGGTCACGGTTGCCACGTCAACATTTTATATTATTTTTTTTATAGAGATAATAAGACAAAAATGAATAGTAATATAAAATGTTGACATGGCTTAACCGTGACCACACAAACAGAAAGGCACGGAAGGACACCGTAAGTGGGAGGGTAGACAATTCTTATCCATATTAAAGGGCACATGGAAATTGCAGTATGACAGAATCGGTGACGCAATTTAGAATTGGCACATGCATATATAATTTTCTTCTTACACAAACAATTAAACATATGCACAACACAGACATGCATCTGCCATTCTTCTTCCGCTAGGGTTTCGCCTCCTGGTTCCAAATCAGCCCCTTCATTTCCAGATTGACTATACTCGAGAAACCTTTTTATTACATAAAGCTCTATATATTTACAATTAACCGGGCACACAAGAACGTCCTTGCATACAATGCGTGTATACAATTTCGGTGGTAAAAAACAGTAAATGCTACAAACAGAAAATGTGACGATTATGAGTAATAATATTCATACCATGTTTTTGTATCACATTTTCATAAAATCTTAGGCAGTGGCGGAGCCAGGAATCTTACCACAATGGGTCGTAGTGTAAAAGTCCAAAAAAAAATTTAGGATGGAAATGTTAAAGTTAATGCTTTACTTAAACTAATTCTGTGTAAAATGACTTATTGTTGCCTTTATCAGTCGACCCATTCTACTAAGCCACGTAACGAATGATAACCACCAAAAACTAAACAGAAAAAAAAAAATCAGCATACCCTGTGACATAAAGAGACTGAAGTATACTCTATATTAAGTAACAAACTAACTTTTCCCAGCTAAGCCACGTAACGAATGATAACCACCAAAAACTAAACAGAAAAAAAAAAAATCAGCATACCCTGTGACATAAAGAGACTAAAGTATACTCTATATTATGTAACAAACTAACTTTTCCCAGCTCAGAATCAAAAGTAACAGAGACAATGCAATCAAGCAGGCTAACGAAAAAATTTAACATGCGCCAAACTATGAAAAAGGGGATTAATTTTGAGCTGCAAGAACCATGTTCTAACATATATTCGCTCGAAATAAGGCTTCTCATAGATTAATTAAATCAGCCCTTAAAGCAAGCTCATCGCGATTTCAAGGCCTCGAAACCATGATTGATTCTAACATTGAAACTTATCACATACATATTCTGGCAGCAATTTAACTTAATTAGCCCTTGTGGTATACAAATAAATGTGAGACAATGGTTTTATCATTTTCTTTAAGACTAAAGGAAAATCAAGATTACCCAAAGGAACATACTTTAACCTAAAGAAATTCATTGCATCAAACATATCCAGAAACCCTAATTCCAATGCATGAAAAATTGTAAATCTGAAACTTACAGCCGAAATAATACCACAATTTCGGCCCATCCCAAAAAGATCTTACCAGAAATGAAAACCTAAAACCCTAAAATTGAAAGCGAGAATAACCAAAACAAAACTCAAATCAAGACAAAGGGCAAACCTTTTTGCAGGTGAGAGGGGAGGCGAGAAAGTAGACAAATTTGGGGGTTTTGGAATGGGGGAGTCGGGTCTGTGAGCAGAGGAAGGAGACGCTGCATTTTTTTTTTCTTTTCAGACCTGGCCCAAAACGACGTCGTTTTGCCCAGGTTGTTTTTAAAAAAAAAGGCGCGCGGCTCCTCCTTCTTCCTCAACCTGCAAGGCTGCTTCTTCTTTCAGACGTTTCGTCGAGCACGTGGTGTGCAGCTCCAAGAGGTCGCACCAGCAGCTCTAAGGGGTCGCACCAGCAGCTCCAAGGGACCTCTAAGGTTATTTCCATGGCGTCCAAGAGGTCGTGCGACCCCATTGACCCCACTGTGGCTCCGCCTCTGATCTTAGGTGACATTTGATGTGGATAGCCACATCATTTGAATTAATATGATTTTTAAATTTAGTTCATCATTTAATAAACTAATAATTAAGAAAAACTAGTTAATTAAATGATGATTGTGGTATACGAGGAGTCTTTCTCCTTCATTTTTTTGGATTTTGCAAATTTTTCAAATGATGTGGCTATCCACATCAGATGTCACCTAAGATGATATATAAATGTGGTATAAAAACATTGTATGAATAACATTACTCGACGATTATAGGTTGCTATCAATTAACTACATACATAAGAATAATTACATTTTTCACTTTTCAGTATATATTGTAACGGTTTAAAATCCATTTTGAATTTTTACTACTTCAACTACTTGGAAGAAGATTTAGAAACATGTAATTATAGAAGATAATTTTATTATCGACCAAGCTTAAATATTTATGGGGACAGTAGGACCATTAATTAGACGGTTGAATTAAGTGCAAAGCGCAAAGCCAGGCTTTTCACTCTCTAAACTCTCTATCATTTTCGTTGTTTGATGGATGATATAAATGATGGGTCCAAGCTCAAGAAAATTACAATCAGGACTAATTAAAATTCCACAAGACCATGCCTCCCAAGGTCCCACCATCCCCTAGTCAAGTCACTTCCCAATGGTAAGAATAACACATGAATCGAAATTGCACGGAGGATCCTCTCCGGATATTTTTTTGTGGGGTCCTAGGAATTTTTACATTCTAATCATTCATCATACATCATACATCATACATCGTGCGATCAATTTTTGCTAGATACTATTTGTATTTAATTTTAAATAAAAAAAATTCAATGATTTCTGACTGTACGATGTACGATGAATGACTATGATGTGAGGATCTTTAGGATCCGGATGGATCCAAATCCAAATTGCACATTGTAGGGTTCTTCTTTTTTTAGAATTATTTAGCGGCAAGAAAAAATATACGAAGCCCAAAAAGTGAATAGCTAAGTAATTTTGGAGACGAAAAATCAAATACATAGTTTCAAGTGCGTGGATAAATGTTGCCTTGCTTAGAAGAATGGAAAAGGTATTCAAGATATGCATATCAGTTTGATAAATGACATATCATGTTTTTACTAGCATATCAAATAAAAAACTAAGCGACTCATTCGATGTTAAAATAAGTATCTTGTACATGAGCAACTATATATCTAATTACCTAAGGAATAGTTATCTCACACAAACATTTTGATATCATTCTGATTCATGACATAAGTACATAACATAGTCTTAGATGATCTAATTATTTATTTATTTATTTATGGGAATCATTCCAAGGATAAGATCATAAGATGATAAGCAATGTAATAGACATATGGCAAGTGATTTCCATGAGTAGCTAACATGGTTGACTTTGATCACTACCTCGCCATCCATGTAGGTTAGCCGACATGTATGATGCACGAGAAAACAAGATCAATCACCATGTATGTCCCCGTCTTGCATTTTGGCTACTCAACAAATTGATCATACTTTATCTTTCTTAATTTTCTATGATGTCAAGTGAAATCAAAGTCTTTATATGAGACAAATCCAACACCCATTACACCCCCATATACATATTAGTTATGGTTCAAGATAAGTCCAACATACTCCTTTCATCACGAGAATTGTTTTAGTATATATAATCGTAGCACAATCACATAACGTTATCAAACTATTCATATTAATTATAATATGTTATGTGACCAAATCATTCTTACAGCAATTTTTTTTTATCATATCAATAAGGTAATGTAAACATGCAAAAGGATATAAAGGACATGTTTGAAACTACTTTTTGACAATAAAAAAAGATCATAAAGGCAACAAAAGTTAAAATTACTTTGAGTTATAAAAAAAGCTTTCTGGAGAAGCACTTTCTTCACGAAGCACTTCCAAAGGAGAGTGTAGAGGCAAAATTTTGATAAGAAAGCATTAAGGACTTCGGTTCCAAGTAATTACTAGTGGGGCTTGTAAGGTTTTTGACTGTTTACTTTTCACTAGGAGCAGTGCCGAGGCTGCTGAAAGCGAATCACATAATTCATGAGTGATGACATGTTGGGTTTAAGAGCACATTAAAGGACGGGGTTTTCCCCAGTTGAGCCACATTGAATGCCACGCGGTTTTGCGAGGCAGTAGAAGGAGGGGGAGGAGAGAGGAGAAGGGGGGGGGGGGGGGTCGGGGGAGAAGTGAGATTGAGGTGCCACTACATCTGACTTTAGCTTTGCCTTGCTGCCATTGAATAAATGCTCTTGCTGTCACCTTTTGACTCTTTTGCTACCCTTGCCCTTCTGTTGTTGATATCTTTTGGGTCAGCGTCTTCCCCTCTCTCCCTCTCTCCCTCTCTCTCTTGGCTTCATTTGTCTATTTATGCAGACCAAAACCTCCATTCTTTAGTATTGAGTCTCTTGTCTTAGCATTTTCCAAGAAAGAAAGCATTTTCCAAGAAAAAAAAAACATAGTTCCAAGTGGGTGAGTGAGAGGATAGCAAGACATTTGGGAGACTTTTGTGGTGGTGATTTGATTAAAGAAAGGAGAAACGAAAGGGAAAATATTATGGGGAGGCCTCCTTGTTGTGACAAAGAAGGGGTCAAGAAAGGACCTTGGACTCCTGAAGAAGACATCAGTTTAGTCTCTTACATTCAAGAACATGGTCCTGGAAATTGGAGGGCTGTTCCTACCAACACAGGTAGATTTTCTTTCTTTTCTAATTTCCGTTTTTTTTTTCTTTCCATTTTTTGGGAGTAAAATGTTGGTTTTTGCTTGGAATGAGATTGGTTTTGTTTAACTTTGAGATTAGTGGAAGGATCTTAAAATTTGTGATATTTTACCTTTAAACTGTCACATTTTGGTTTTCTTTTTCTTTGGGAATCAAAACTAATATGTATCGTTGTTCTATTTTGGTAAATCCAGGGCTGCATAGATGCAGTAAAAGTTGCAGGCTTAGATGGACTAATTACCTCAGGCCAGGGATCAAGCGTGGTAACTTTACTGACCATGAGGAGAAGATGATCATCCACCTTCAAGCTCTTTTGGGCAATAGGTAATTTTATCAATAAAACGCACCATATTGTTTAATTTTTAGAATTTCTATTTACATTACATCTAATAGTACAAAAGATCCTATCTTTTTTTTTTAAATCTGAAAAAGATCCAATATATCTTCAATTAATTTGGGTAGTTTTGGTTTCTGCAAATCTAATAATAGCACCATTGAATGTGTGATTGCAGATGGGCTGCAATAGCTTCATACCTCCCTCAGAGAACTGACAATGACATTAAAAACTATTGGAACACACACTTGAGGAAGAAGCTGATCAAGCTCCAAGCTGCAGGAGGAGGCACTGAAGGCCTTCACTCTAAACATCAAGGAAACAGTAATTCTTCCTCACAGGCAATATCCAGAGGACAATGGGAGAGGAGGCTTCAAACAGACATCCACATGGCCAGGCAAGCTCTCAGAGATGCCCTTTCCCCAGAAAAGCCACTGGCTTTGAGTTCTGATTTGAATCCCGCAGATGGGTTTTCGATTTCGAACCTGAAAAACCCAACCCTAGATCAATCAAGCAATTCTACTTATGCTTCAAGCACTGAGAACATTTCAAGATTGTTGAAAGGTTGGATGAAAAACCCACCAAAGAAATCAGCTAGATTAACCAACTTGGCTAATAATCAGACAGATTATCAGCATTATTCATCTAGTGAGGGAACCACATCTGTGGCAAATACTGCCAATAGTGGCAATGTTGAGTTATCTGATACATTTGAGTCTCTGTTCGGTTTTGAGTCCTCGAATTCCGATTTGTCTCCATCCATGTCGCCGGAGGCCAGCCTATTCCAGGGCGAAAGCAAGCCGGATCTTATCAGCGACCAGTTGCCGCTGTCGTTTCTTGAGAAGTGGCTGTTTGATGAAGGTGCTGCTGCCGCTGCTCTAGGGAAAGACCACTTCTTTAGTGATATGGTGATACCAGATCATGGAAATGCTAACTTTTTCTGAGGATTTGCTTGTTTTTTTGGGCAGATTGGAATATCTTAATTAATTGTTAGTCTTTTCCAGTGCCTTGATTAGCAAAGGGAAATTGTTAGAAAAGGAAGTGTAAAAATGTTACTTTATAATTATGTCGATTGTCAAATGTCTTAGAAGTTGGAAGATAATAATTATTTCCCATTTTATGCTTAAGATTTTGTTCTATAAGATCTTGGAATGTTGTGATGAATTGAATTATCTTCCACCATTTTGTTGCCTAGCTTCTTTTCATGATCACTACATATATTTATATATATTATTTTCTTGTTATTTTTGTGTTATAAAGAGTTCTTTCATGTTAGCTAGCTCTTGTTCTTGTTTCTTCAAACTTTAAAGTACTTGTATAAATTCAATCAAAATATAGATCCATTGTTTTCTAGCAAATATTTGCATTTGCTTCACTTAATATATGACCGAATCAACGTTTCAATAAACGATGAGTGATAAAATCACTAGCGCGTGAGCTGATTTTAGCCGTTTCTGCTTTTATGAACATTTCATTCAATAGATTAGCGTCAATGGTACTCTTTGTGCACAATGGCTTTCACTTCTTCGTTGTGATGAAAGCGATATGACAGGGATTTATGTATGCCAATTGAAACCAAGTCAACCATGCAGATAGCATAATTGAATGTTAAAAACTTAAAACACTAGTAAAGTCAACAGTCCTGCAGCTTGCTTGATTAAAAGAGAAATGACAAAGATACTCTTTCAAAGTATGACTCTTATGGACTCTCTGCCACTTTATGTTTTTGGCATAATGTTTTACAATATTGACATGGAAATTGACGTTAAACTGTAAGGTAAAAAAGAGTCTATAAAGAGTCTAACTTTTGAGAAAGTTGTTTAGCATTTATCTAATTAAAAAATTAATTGAAGTAGGTGGAATCATCAATGAGGGTTTTCATGTCTAGCTACACCCTGTCCAAATTTGAATGCTTTACATAAAATTTCTCCTACTATTACTAGTCTACTTAAACATTGCCGTCAAAAGCAACCATTGGTAAGAAAATTTAATCATGAATTTTAAGCTAAAGCTATTTCAATTCATAACAAAATGATTAGGCTAATTTGAAGAAAGAAATATAAAAAATGTCGTTCATTTTTATTATATAATAGGTGAACTATTAACATTTGCGATTGTGTCACTGAGCATGGGTAAACGAAATTGCATTGCAAATGTGCAAATTGGACTTAAAACGAACATGTGAAGCGTTTGATGGCTGGCCAAGAAAACTAAATGAAACACGTGAATGGTTTTGATGTTCATCACTGCTACTTGTCATTACAAGTTGTGTTTTAACCCTGGCCAAGCAAATAATCCAGACTGTAAAGGCAAAACAACCTCATAACAAAAAGGCATGCATGGCAAATGGGAATTATGGGTAAGAATCACAGGTAATTGGTCCCCAATGAATACCATTCAAAATACGAACACAATATGAGTGTCACGCCCCGACCCGCGAATAAAGACTATCCACGAATTAGGGTGTGAGCTATATCTTAGTTATAGAAATAAATTCTACAACCAAGATATGGTGGAAAATAAAATGAAATAATTAAAATTTATTAAATACGCAGCGGAATAACAATAATGCACAAATTAATTCACAACAAAAACTACTAACAAAATAATAATTAAATTGTAACAAATATTAGTATACAAAATTAATTCATAACAAAAATACCAACTAAAATAATAATTGAAATGAGTAGCTCTTGAAAATACATAAAATGTATGCAATGAGATGTATGAATGTACTCACTCCCTTCTAATCCTGTCAACACATACCTAAGGCACCCAAGCCTGCACGTCCCATACCATGCTTATACCACTTGGCTCCGAGTACGTTAGAATATGAGTTAACTCCCGTTCATCCCTTAACCCAATTTTTATAATTAAACTCTCAGTTTCCACTTTATTAAACATGCACTTCCCCGGACGCCCAAATGTACACTTAAGCCCTGCACCCTACGCCTAACATATACAAGATTTCATTATTTTATAATCAACCAATTGTATACTCAAGCCCTGCACCCTACGCCTGACATATATACGGTTCATTATTTTATATTCAAGGCAAACTTTAGCCCTTGAATATCCTCACAACTTAAACACTTTACACAAGTGAGCACTTGACACAACACAACTCTTTTTCTTGCTTTGTAATGCATATGTATATGTCATGTTCACATAGATATCAATACTCACACTTTATCTAACAAGTGTGCTACTTCAACATAAATCAAATTGATTAGTAACAAGAGTAATATAATCATAATATTAACAAAATAATAATCTATAATCCATCATATAAAATGTTGCTCGTTGACCACTCCATATATATTTGTTCATCGTCTCATCCATTTTGGTCGGGCAACCTGTTTTTATTAGAAAAGAATAGACTTCCATGTTAGAGAAAATAATCGTTAGAGTGAAATGTGTCACATCCCGGCCCGGGCCCCCACCACATCCCGGGCTTGACTCCGCCGTAGAACGATATTGTACGCTTTGGGTCCCGACCACGCCCTCACGGTTTTATTTCTGGGAACTCACACGAGAACTTCCCAGTGGGTCACCCATCCTGGGATTGCTCTCGCGCGAACTCGCTTAACTTCGAAGTTCCGATGGAACCCGAAGCTAGTGAGCTCCCAAAAGGCCTCGTGCTAGGTAGAGATTGGAATATACATATAAGGCTTACATGATCCACTCCCCTGGGCGATGTGAGATGTAACAATCCACCCCCCTTAGGGGCCCAACGTCCTCGTTGGCACACTTCCAGCCATGTATTGGCTCTGATACCAAATTGTCACATCCCGGCCCGGGCTCGACTCCAACGTAGCACGATATTGTCGTCTTTGGGCCCTGACCATGCCCTCACGGTTTTGTTTCTGGGAACTTACACGAGAACTTCTCAGTGAGTCACCCATCATGGGATTGCTCTCGCGTGAACTCGCTTAACTTTGGAGTTCCGATGGAACCCGAAGCTAGTGAGTTCTCAAAAAACCTGGTGCTAGGTAGAGATGATAATATACATATAAGGCTTAGAGGATCCACTCTCCTGGACGATGTGTGATGCTACAATCCACCCCCCTTAGGGGCCCGATGTCCTCGACGGCACACATCCGGCCAAGGATTGGCTTTGATACCAAATAGTCACATCCCAGCCCGGGCCCCCACCACATCCCGGGCTCGACTCCACGGTAGCACGATATTGTCCTCCTTGGGCCCTGACCACGCCCTCACGGTTTTGTTTTTGGGAACTCACACAAGAACTTCCCAGTGGGTCACCTATCCTGGGATTGCTCTCGCGCGAACTCGCTTAACTTCGAAGTTCCGATGGAACCCGAAGCTATTGAGCTCCCAAAAGGCCTCGTGCTAGGTAGAGATTGGAATATACATATAAGGCTTATAGGATCCACTCTCCTGGGCAATGTGGGATGTAACAAAATATATGTCTCAAATGCCACAAGGCATGAAATTATGTATCTAGCTTTTCCCGTTCCAAACATCATCTTTTATTTTTGTTTTAGTCCACCACTTCTACTTCTTTAATATAGCTGAAACTATCAGCTGTTCGAACTGGGATATAAGTCAGCACATATATTCGATTGTCATGGTTTTTAGAGATGTTATAGAGGAGATAATAAAGAACAACTTTTGTGAAGGAAGTGTTTCAATTCGAGTTACGAAAAATGGGGTTTTGGTGCTCATAACATGGCTGTCCAGTTTTCTGCGGGATTAGAGACATGAGTTGGTATTTCAGACATAATGGATGATCACACCGTTGGATGTTTCTGAAATTTTGATATATCATGGTGTTTTGATCTGTTAAATAGGTTGGACGAATTTCTAGTCTTGGATATCTTTCTTTTGATAGATGAAAATGATAGTAGTTTGATGGAGATATTTGTTGGGTGAGGCTCATGTATTTTTCTGGGATTTGTCTCACACTCTTTGTACATCATCCTCAAGAGAGATAAATAGAGATTGCCGATAGTTTGGTGGAAGTGCTTCTCATGGAAAAGATATCAAAATGTAAATGCATAAACACACAAGATTTAAGTGGTTCGCCAAATTGACTACATCCACTGGGGTTTGCTTTCATTGCATTTCACTATATATGAGGGACTTACAAATACAATGAAAGATGACTTAAAGCCTTAACAATATGTAAAAGAAAGGTAATTGGATAATATGAAAGGGAGGATGGCTTTTTATTGGAGTTGTTCTTTTTTTTTTTTTTTCTTCTTCTTCCTCTCTCTTTTCTTCTTCCTCTTTCCTCTATGTCCTTCCGTTGTTTCTTTTCTCCTTCCTTTATGTAGATTGCATGACATCTTCTTCTCCAAAGAATCTCCACAAGTGTGCCAATGGAAAGAAAGCAAGTGTTGTGCTAATCATTAAACATGAAATGTATTCCAATAGAAACACACCAAATGTTAACCTAATCATCACCATGAAATGTGTTCCAATCACAAGGCAACAAATGTTATTCTCATCATTAACAATGAAATGCGGTCCAATAGACAAACAACAAATGTTAAGCAAAACCTTAGCTCTAATATGTGTTCAAATGGCAAAGAGACATGTGTGAAGTTAATCAATATTCTGCAAGGTGGATACAAGCATCCAAGGCCACGTTCACCTCTTCAAACTTTGGAGGGATGAATCATCACCAAACATTTAGCTCTTAGATTCCTAATGAATACAAACTTGCCAACTCACCCTTAAGTAGACTTCCACCTTCACATTTAGAGTGGTGAGTAATCACCAAATCATTAACTCCTAATGCTACAAACTCTCCACCTCAACCTATTTAGAGTAGTGACTAACCCCTCCCCTTTATTCTCTAATGGTTGCCAAAACGCCATTTAGCCTTTGTGAGAAAAATCTAGCCAAACTCATCATAATCCCCTTATCCAATTCAAACTAAAAATATCCCTAATTACATATGAACATGAAATAGCTAGTTTTTGAAATAATTTGTAGGAAAAAAGGATTTTATATTGAAACTATTTTACATACCGAGAATAGGTGCTTGCATAAAAATAAATCAAATAAAATCATTACGTAAAAATAATTACCCAACATACACCCATATATATATATATATAACAAATTTTTTTAAATACGGGGTATTACAATCTACCCTTCTTAAAATAAATCTCGTCCTCGAGATTCCTTAATCCTTGTATAAGTAAGATAAACAAATCTCCAAAACATAGTTAAATATATAACAACAATTATAGTAATAGTTGAAAAACATTGATGATGTATTTAGTTAGAGTGGTTGCATGGAGACTACCCTTCCATTTCAAGTGGATTGCAATTCTCCAATTTAGACCTTCCAACTCTAGCATAATACCTCTAAGTGAACCTGAGAGGAAAATGAAATTAGTCCTTTAACTGAAAATCACTCAATAATGAAATCAGTGTAGGAAAATTGATGGTTATACAAATCGGAAATGTAACTCACCAATCCCCTTACTAATTGGATTCCTATATTCTCATCACACGTCATTTAAAATTTTATAACTCATCACATAGTCTAAAACTATGTAGGAATGAGATTTAACATTACCAACTTGTGTAGGAATGAGAATTTCATTTCGCAATGGCCTTTTTTTCTTTCTTTCTTTTTCCTTTGTGAGTAGGAATGAATTACATCCGAATTCGCTTCAACATCAAATTTACAAACATTTACTCAAGAAAATATATTCCTGCGAACCAATTTCAAGTGTTAAACAACAATAAATAGTTAAATTACTATTTTTTATAAAACCATTACACAAATAAGTATAGTGAAATAAAGAAACATCATTAAAATACTTCCAATGTTACATCCCACATCGCCCAGGGGAGTGGATCCTGTAAGCCTTATATGTATATTCTCATCTCTGCCTAACATGAGGCCTTTTGGGAGCTCACTGGCTTTGGATTCCATTAGAACTCCAAAGTTAAGCGAGTTCGCGCGAGAGCAATTCCATGATGGGTGACTCATTGGGAAGTTCTTGTGTGAGTTCCAAGAAACAAAACTGTGAGGGCGTGGTCGGGGCCCAAAGCAGACAATATCGTGCTACGGTGGAGTCGAGCTTGGGATGTAGTGGGGGTCCGAGCCGGGATGTGACATCCAACGGTTTCCAAAAACAAAACTCACTTTCCAAAAGATATGGATCATTATACGTACATAAATTTGCAGACACACCCACACATATATAACTTTACTCTCTACGATTTGTAGTTCTTCCAGTGACATGGAATTCTTATAATTTATAGTACAAGTCTACACACGCATTCTAGTTCACCAAGAAATTACCAACAATCAAGATAATCAAATCTCAATATTATATAAGAACGTAACATCTGAAATTCAATAGAATTCTAATTTCAAGTCTATCCAACAAATCGGGTAACCACCACAGGTAATATCCTAGGGTATCTAATCCCTAAGCTCTGATACCATTTTGTCACGCCCCGACCAGCGAATAAAAACTATCCACGAGCTAGGGTATGAGCCATATCTTAGCTATAGAAATAAATTCTACAACCAAGATATGGTGGAAAATAAAATGAAATAATTAAAATTTATTGAATACGCAACGGAATAACAATAATGCACAAATTAATTCACAACAAAAACTACTAACAAAATAATAATTAAATTGTAACAAATATTAGTATACAAAATTAATTCATAACAAAAATACCAACTAAAATAATAATTGAAATGAGTAGCTCTTGAAAATACATAAAATGTATGCAATGAGATGTATGAATGTACTCACTCCCTTCTAATATTGTCAACACATACCTAAGGCACCCAAGCCTGCACGTCCCATACTATGCTTATACCACTTGGCTCCGAGTACATTAGAATATGAGTTAACTCCCGTTCATCCCTTAACCCAATTTTTATAATTAAACTTAGTTTCCACTTTATTAAACAGACACTTCCCCCGACGCCCAAATGTATACTCAAGCCCTGCACCCTACGCCTGACATATACAAGATTTCATTATTTTTATAATCAACCAATTGTATACTCAAGCCCTGCACCCTACGCCTGACATATACACGGTTCATTATTTTATATTCCAGGCAAACTTTAGCCCTTGAATATCCTCACAACTTAAACACTTTACACAAGTGAGCACTTGACACAATACAACTCTTTTTCTTGCTTTGCAATGCATATGTATATGTCATGTTCACATAGATATCAATACTCACACTTTATCTAACAAGCCTGCAACTTCAACATAAATCAAATTGATTAGTAACAAGAGTAATATAATCATAATATTAACAAAATAATAATCTATAATCCATCATATAAAATGTTGCTCGTTGACCACTCCATATATATTTGTTCATCGTCTCGTCCATCTTGGTCGGGCAACCTGTTTTTATTAGAAAAGAATAGACATCCATGTTAGAGAAAATAATTGTTAGAGTGAAATATGTCACATCCCGACCCGGGCCCCCACCACATCTTGGGCTCGACTCCGCCGTAGCATGATATTGTCAGCTTTGGGCCCCGACCATGCCCTCATGGTTTTGTTTCTGGGAACTCACACGAGAACTTCCCAGTGGGAAGTTAATCAATATTATGCAAGGTGGATACAAGCATCCAAGGCCACGTTCATCTCTAAGGAATATGAATCTCACCTCTTCAAACTTTGGAGGGATGAATCATCACCAAACATTTAGCTCTTAGATTCCTAATGAATACAAACTTGCCAACTCACCCTTAAGTAGACTTCCACCTTCACATTTAGAGTGGTGAGTAATCACCAAATCATTAACTCCTAATGCTACAAACTCTCCACCTCAACCTATTTAGAGTAGTGACTAACCCCTCCCCTTTATTCTCTAATGGTTGCCAAAACGCCACTTAGCCTTTGTGAGAAAAATCTAGCCAAACTCATCATAATCCCCTTCTCCAATTCAAACTAAAAATATCCCTAATTACATATGAACATGAAATAGCTAGTTTTTGAAATAATTTGTAGGAAAAAAGGATTTTATATTGAAACTATTTTACATACCGAGAATAGGTTCTTGCATAAAAATAAATCAAATAAAATCATTACGTAAAAATAATTATCCAACATACACCCATATATATATAATCATTTTTTTTTAAATACGGGGTATTACAACGAGCCATGCTGTCCAAGTTGGATAGTGAGTTACTAACTACTTGCCCCCTCTCTAGCTTCTTAATTTGATTTATCAGATATGCTAGTGGAATGAGCTGATTTAACTAACATTATAGCCTACTAAAGACATATGTGAAAGTCAAAGTTGATAACGCCCCCTGATTAGACATGATCATTAATTTGGTGCAATAGCATAATGTGATGAAGTGATGGATGTGTAGGATTTAGGTGGAGAATTTTGTTATTCTGATTGATATTTATCCGTCCGGCTAAACTCACAAAGTAGGGACTCTCATAAATTTCAATGTAAGTATATGTAAGACGTCATCATTTTTGTGGATGTGGCCGGATGGTAAGATAGTCCAACCATGCCTAGAAATATTTGGAGAAAGAGACCAAAATTTTCAAGACAGAATCATAGAGATGTACTAGTTAAGCTAGCAAGTATATATTCCCAATTTTTAGTTTGATGTTCAAATCACATTAAATTATGACATTAGGCCCCGCAGGGTTACCCCACGGCTAAAATATTTTAAGGGTTTTGCATGTGGCAATGGTCTCTTGCTATAGCTAGCTCTTAGCTAGCAGTTTTAATTTGATCATAATACTATTTCCTTGTGTATGTATATAACATAATGGACCCTCCATTTCTAGCTAACTGATTGCTTTGCAAGTTTTGCCACCCTTGTCAACTTCCTGTTCCATGAAAGAAACATGTGCTCCTCTCAGACATGATTTTCCAAAACCCCCTTTTTGCTGTATTAACTGTTGCATGTGTTTGTGTATGTGTTCTGAGTATATGTATTCATATGTATACATTAGATTGTGCTAGCTTTAGGAAGGTGTTAGTGTATGTTACGTACGCACGCGAGAGATCTAAACCGGCACTTAAAGTCAATGGCTAGATACATCCATGCGCGTACGTGACTAATTCTAGCGAAACCCTAAACAATATGTGTGTCTGCAACCAAAAATCTCAGCAATTTAATGGTTTGCATGAAAAGTCGTCCAAACGCAGTTCCTTGTTATGTGCATGTGAAGTACTACGTGGAAAAGGATCACCGGCTAATGAGGTGAAGTCCCATTGAGGTTGTATTGACTTGGTCTATTTGCCATGAAATTGAAATACTACGCATCACATCAGTAGTACTTATGTGTGCAGTTTGTGTCCGACAATCTTCATTGAAACTTTTGGCACCAAGAGAAAAATGCAACCAATGCCGCAGAGATTTTTAGAAGAGTGATTGATGAAATCTGGAAAAAGATATAAATATAAAGAAAGAAAATTCAAAGACTGACGAATTAAGAAGTTGCAGACAGTCACAGCCATGAGGCACTACCAAGAGTCAGATGGGAGGAAGCTATTTTTGCTGTCTCTTTTAATGCTACCACATGAGAGTGTCATAGGGTTTTGGTACTCAAACGAGACATTCACAATTTCACATGCATGCTCAAGAATATATATTGCACATGTAGTTTTTTCTTATGTACGTACTTCGAAAATGCTGGCTCGAAGGAATGGAAATTCAAGGCTCTCAAAGACATCGTTTTCACTAAGACATAATTGATGACTAACATATAGTTTTTGTTACAAGAGAAAATGTGCTTTGGCATTGAAGCTTTCAATATAGAATGGCAAATGTATATATGTAATCCAATATTCTTCTGGTACGACGAGAGAGACAGTACCAAAAGCATAATTTATCAATTGTTGCAAAGTGAGATGAGACCTAATTGTTTATTTGTGACTGCAGATGTTTGTGAGCCTTCACAAACACCTAGGTACCGTCCAAAACAACCTATGCGCGTAATTAAATTAGGAGATTGTGTTTTTCTTTCTAAATAGCCTTTAGAGGTAGTAAGTTTTAAGTTTTGCTTATTATTTTGGATTCAGGTTTGCTTATTCGACCAGGATTGCTTGATAAATGGGTACCCTAAATTGGCCTAAATTTTATTTTGTGACAACCAAACAAACTCAAGAAAGATTATGAACAAAACCCTGGTCAATATGCACAACAGAAACTTAATCAAACACCTAACTACTACACCAACTAAATCTGTGATCACATCAATTGATACAAAGTAATGGTGAAACCTAAATGTTTATTTGTGACAATGAATTGATGTAGGCCTTGTTAGCGGGACTCACATGCATCTATGTAAGATAGAAAACCATCCAACGTGTGGGTGATCGATTGTAGGCTCATGGGTCTCTAGTTTGAGAAGTCACAAAAAATGGAATAGATTGTCTATATATAGCACACATCGAAAGGCAAAATATGGAGTACTTATTTTTCCCTAGAAAACAGGTCTTTCCTCAATACTCCCTACTCCCAACGTACTAAGAATAAACTTCCTTTTTGTTTTTATGTAGTTTTCTCCTAAAGTCCTTAATAACCACTTACTTTCAGCGTTTCTTCTCAAATTTTCCTGGAAAATTTTTATTTGAACCCATATAACCTTACTCTACACCCAACTTAAATTTTAAATGTTAATTGTACGTTTTATCCTATTGCATAATTACCATTAAGTATAAGATGAAATTAATAATAAAACTAAAAGTTATCAATAAACCCATATTCAATAATCAAACTCTACCGTCATTCAATTTTTATCCTACGTTCATTCTGACCAATGATGATTTGAAGTTTCGAATCTTCCAACTAAGATATAATTAAATCGAGTTATGCAAGTTTTTTTCGTTTGATTTTATTTTTTTAGAGTTTAAAAGTATATTGCTTACAAAGGTCTTTGTTAGCCAGTGATTAAATTTCTCTATAGGACTCATAACTCTTCCAAAAGGCATTGGGAATTCAATACTGCCACCAACTGAAACATAAAAATAATGAAGCTAAAACACTAGTAAATAGCTTGGCATATAAATAACAAAATAGACAAGGTAAAAAACAATTGAAATGAAGACATGTACTTTTTGAAGTTCTTGAAAGCAGCAGTGTCATCCATCAACCAATGCGAAAGGGTTCATCTCCAAAAGTGAAGTCCAAATCCGGAACATAGTGATAATTAGCAAAATTGTTCTTACTTTTAACAACTTGAAATCCAGAAAACACAGCTTTGATAAAGTCATTGAGTTCTGCTTTGATATATATTCAAGAATAATAATTGTCAATAATTTCCAATTTAAACTGATGAACATGAACTCGACAGATAGCGGATGATTGATGCATTAAGCAAATATGGTTGCGTGGCACTAAAACAGAAGAACATTGGGACATTGATGATAATGATTATCATCCATCCTATACAGATGAGAACAATGTATATCATTGTGACTATATTTTCGACTCTAGCGAGAAAAAAGAGAAGAGGATTACCATCCTGCATGGACACTTTGGGCCCGTTTGGTAAGTGGGACGGGACGGGACAAGCCGTTCCGTCCCACGTTTGGTGCGCTTAAAAACTGTGGAATGGGTTGTCCCATGGGATGAAATTTGGCTGATTTTTCGTTCCACCTCTTCCCCTGGAACGACCCGTTCCACATCTCTGGAACACAAATTTATAACATTTTATAACAAAATTTCTCCTTATCTTTTTCAATATTTACATCATCCGTTCCATCCTGTTCCGTTCCGTTCCGTCCCATCCTGTTCTGTCCCGTCCCGTCTCGTACCGTCCCGTCTGCGTACCAAACGGTACCTTTCTTCATGAGAAATATTGGAGTACCAGGTTCGCACACTAAAGAATCAGATATGAAAATAGTTTCAAAAGCAGAGTTGTCTCCAACTGATTTTGGGTTTATTTTCTAAATGTGTGTAAAGATAAATTTATATATTGAATTGGGTTCGTGATGGTAGTTTAGGTAGATAATTGGGTTAAAAGAGATAGTGATAGTTTAATTGAAATTAATATGAGTGTAGAGAATAAATTAGGTGTATAAAGATGTTATATGGGTTTAAATAAAATTTCTCATTTTCCTGTCTACACAATTACAAAAATTACTTTATGCAACATTCTTCTACATAGTTACGTATTTTATTCGAGCGTTTATTAACAATTGAGTGCCCAAATCTCAAATCAGGGACCACAGAATAAATGTTAAATATTAGTGAATGAATGATAATATTCGTACATGGATTAATAACAAAATAATACTTGTGTTTCTCCCACTTGCAAATAACATTTTCACCGTAAAAATTGTATAATCCATCTAGTTTCTTAATTTTCATTTTAAGATCATTCCTAAAAAAATTATTCGAAAAAAGGATCATTTAGTCATCCAAATGTATCAAATAATGGACGGTTTATCATTAACTTATTATTTAGTACTTACACCGTTGATTTATTTGATGCATTTGAATGACTTAATGATCTCTAATTTGAACGAGTCTCTATAAAGATGATCTCCAAATGAAGATTAAAAAATTGAATGATTCTAATTATGAAATTTCTAGTGTGAAGATACGGACGTTATTTGTAATTGAGAGAATGAGCTCATCCAAAGAAATTGAATGAAAGTATTATTTTATAACAATTTCCGATATATGCGGGAGTTCATAATTTACAACTGCAAGAAAATTGGGAGATTATTTTGGTAAATAACATTTAGACCGATTTTTCTCTTCCACGAACAAAAGAACAAAATATTCACCCGGAATCATCAACTTAATCCCCACTTAATCCATCATGACAATTGACAAGAAAGTTACAGGATCCATAATTCAATGTCTTTTCAGTGGCCATGTTTTCGATTTTGACATGCCCCCTAGCCATTGAGTTCTGTTCCTAATTATCATTTTTTCTGACCAAATATATCTTTCAACGACACTGTCTCAGATAATCAAACCACCCAAATCTTACTTGAATCGATTAAACCACCCAAATCTTACTCGAATTATTAAGGCCATCAGCACATTGCATGCACACTGCATATTGAATATTACCATACTAATTTTGATTAGCTCACTAGAGTACGATGTAAGACATGAACTAAGCAACAACAAAATAATATAATATTTGACTAACTTTTCATGTTAAAAAACTTACCAAAGTGATATGATGGAAGTTAATTAATAGCTAGAACTCTCATTTCTCATTTCTTTTCATGCCTATTTTACTCTCTACAATTTTTTTGTCAACCATTATTTTTCTAATTTAATGTTGTTTCACACAAATTAACTTTTAGCTTAAAAATAATTATATTTGAGACTTAGTAATGTGGATATATGTGTTTGATACCAAATGTAGGTAATCTCAATGACCTTGATATCAAATGTAAAGGTAATGTGGATATATAGGTTTTGATACCTATTATGAAGGTGATGTAGATAGGATTTGCTTACCTATTGATAAGGTTTATATTGACTATGCCCTAAGTGTTCATATGTTTTTTTGAGAAAATGTATGATATTCATTCAAGAAGGGAATACGTACAATTAATGAGGATATGGTGCATACAATTGGCTTCGATAAAAATTTTGCCGGAGATTTCAACATGGTCTAAGGGAAAAAAAAGTGTTCCGCACCAAACAAATTAAGAAATACTATCCTCAAAGAGAAGGTCCATAATTACCCAACATGATCCTCTCCGGATCCTTTTGGTGAGGATCCTGGGGATCCATGAATCGTGTCCGTTCATCGTAAATCGTGCGGTCAGTTTTTGTCAGGTACTGTTTGTGTTTAATTTTGAATAAAAATATTTAAAATGATTTATGACTGCACGATGTACGATGAACGGACACGATTCACGAATCCTGGGGATCCTCACAAAAAGGATCTTCATCCTCATTTGTGCTAATCTGTGCACCACTTTATTCGTCTCCATCTACTAAAACCAATCTTCCACTGGGGCAATGAATGAATCATCGATTGAGTATCATTTAAAATATTTCCAAACGGCGAATAATCCTCCTAACCATCATGTTGTAGGCCTGCCATAACAAGCAGCGCATCACCTTCAAACACCGTGGCCTGTAGTTGCTTCTCTTTTTGACCAAAAAAGCCGCAACCCTAGCTGCCATACTCTCGGCCAGCAGAGGGGAGGAAATAGCAGCATGCCTAGTTGTCATGGCTGCCACAAAATCACCCCTATTGTTCCGAATCACCACCCCAACACCACCAACACCCCTCTGTTCGTCCCATGCCACATCAAAATTACATTTAGACCACCCTGCATCCAGCTTCGTCCATTTTTGAGAAACTTTGCAGCTGTGTTTTTCATTTTTCCCATGCCAATGTTGGAATTCCTTCAACCAACCAATTTCCCTACAATTTAGTTCCATCAGTTCAAGCGCCTTTCCTTTCCACAAAATGAGTTCCTTTCCTTCCACATAACCCAAATAAGAACAAGGAACTAGTTGAAACTCTCTTTTGACAACTCACTTGCAAGTTTAGCCACACAATCAATCATATTCTCTGGTGTGTCCGTCCGACTCCATAGCCCCAATGGACAAGACATCCAGATCGACACCGCTCTTGGACAATTTCGCATCAAATGCACCAAAGTTTCAATTTCGCATCATATCCTCAGGAGTGTCCATCTTTAATTTGATGGTATTTGAGTTTTGTTTTTTTTTTTCTTTCTGTTTTTTAAAGAAACATTTTATTCTACCTCGACAATAGGTTTTATGGCTAAAAAAATGTTTCTTATGACGGCAATGCAAGCTTTTAAAATTCAAAGTGTATAATTTGATCAAATAATGCATTTAATCAGAAATTTTAAAATATATTTCCTTATTTATCTAATTAAAATGGCAAATTTGTCACTAAAAATACATTCAACCCTCAAAATAAAATTCAATAGACATTATATATATTAAAACAATTAATTTGGATTTTTTTTCTAAAATATGGTTAGTTGACTGGATCTAAATCAAAATGCCCCAAAAATAAAATTGTAAAGGATTCAAATAAATCACATTGGTTGTTATAGACCAAAACTCTGGATCTACGTATTCTGTGGTCCAGCAGCTGTGAACCATAACTTAGTTGCTGAGGGAAAATACTTAGGTCAAGTTGCATCAATCAAAATCAACTTTCGTTTAAAAATTTCCATTTTAGTTTGCATTATTGATCAACTTGATTTGTGAGTTGTTGTCACCATTTACGTGAGTACGATACAATGTGATAAAAAGGAAATACGTGATTAGGAGCCTAAGATGCTTTTACCCTAAGGACCCAAAAGACACGATCAAACTAGGGCTTTTACTGTGGGCATAAAAATATTGGGTTGGGTTGGTAAGAGGCAAAAGGCTTCTTCTTCCATTATCTTCTCAAAGCACAATCATATATATTTTTAAAAAGACCCCATCTATCTACAAAATATTTATCCTTATTATAAGCATCTCTCTATCTCTCTAGATTTCCCTTCCTTATACATCATGATTTCTTGTACCTAGCTAGATCAAGTCAAGAACCAAAGAAACAGTATGATGCAGAACACAAAGTCCATTAAATGACAGCCAATTGTATGGGAAGTATAAGGCTTAATTAAATTTGAAATTTGAAATGTTGTCACTTAGTACTACAGTCTAGTGATATTCCTCTTCACTTGTAAGTGAGAGGTTTTAGGTTTGATTTTCGCCAAAGGCGAATTTGAACCGCACTATTGCTAGTCCATTGTGAGGCTAAACCCTGTTGAGAGTTGTCCCACATCGGTGAGGAATAAGGTTTGCTATGTGCTTATATGATCTTGGGCTACTCCCCATATTGCCAATTGGATTTATGATGGAACCCCAATTTCATCATGGTATCAGAGCAAGGTTGTCCACGTGTGAAGCCCAACGGCCACACGCTATCCACGTCACCCAATTGTTGTCCACGTGTAGGCTTGAAAATCAGCCACACGTGCGGGGGCGTGTTGAGAGTTGTCCCACATCGGTGAGGAACAAGGTTTGCTATGTGCTTATATGGTATTGGGCTACTCCCCATATTGCCAATTGAATTTATGATGGAACTCCAATTTCATCAAACCCATCCCCTCCCTATAGTGTAAATAATTTCATTTTTTCAACAAAAAAAAAAAAAAATTGAAATGTTGTCACTTAGGAGTTTGTTAAATCTTCTTTGGAGGTTGTAAGAGTCCCATAGAAATTAGAGGTCTATTCAATATTGTAAGCCTTTTAAATAGTGTATTAGAATGCCTAGAACAGATTAATGAAAAAAACATATATTTGCCTTGTGCAAGTGAAATGAGTGATTTCTCCTTCTCAAATCAAGCGTTTGACTTGGTCATGTCAAGCGAATCCACGATTAACAACGTCAAGTGAATCTGTTGAACTTGGTTCAAAGAATCCCAGGTCACCTATCCTTCGTCCTCGATCGAAATTCCTCGGTCCACCCTGCGTCAAGTATTATCTAGGCGGGTTTTATGATTTTTATCTGAAATCCTGGTGGAGGTGTTGCACACATCATATGTGTGTGTTCGTCATCAAAACTAACTCAGTTCCCGTGACTTTCATTTGGAGAGCTATATATCATCGGAAAGCTCTAAGAGTCTAATTTTCAACGCAACAAGCCGTGCATCAAACGGAATTTTGTGCGTGCAGATACCGGTAAAACACCAGAGGGCATCAGTGATGTCGCAAAAACCGAATCAGTTCTCTTGCGGGTCAGGTTTTGATTTTATTAAGCACTTCTTGACCTTTATGCCACATATCATTTGAAATCCCTTCCAATATAGTTTCCAAACTTTCAAGCGGTTCCTCAATCCGCTATTTCTACAAAACGATATCCTCAATTTACTAAAGCATGTTGTTGCTGTCAATAAATGAGGTTGGCTGGGTTCTAGAAACGGTTGCCTCTAATTTTTCAGGTGACAATTTTCTAAATCTTAATCTTCCTCTAGTTTTTATTGTAGTTCATGTGAGATTTGTTGTGTTGCATGTATAGAGGTTGAAAAACGTTCCAACATGGAGTTTGGCACGAAAGGGGAACATATAGAATGCGTCGACGAAGTCGATAACTTTGCCGAATGGGATTTTGCCCCGATTTATGATTATTACGAAGGCGATGAAGATGTGGTTGAAGAATTCCATGAACAATTATATAACGGAGTACAAGTTCTTAATATCCGTAGCATTCATTATCCTTTTTGGGACAATTTTGTTGTTTGAGATATGAGAGGAGCTCTTTGATAAAAGAACTTTTCAACATGATTTGAATTATCTCTACTCCTTAACAAGTCATGAATATGAATTTGGAATCATTATTCCAGGTGATTATTTTCAAGAAGAAAAGAAGTGATTTGAAATTTTTTGGTGCTAAATTGGGTACTGTGGAACATCTTGGTTGGACATCCAAAAGATCGAGGAAAAAAAGAAGAAAAAAAAAAGTCAATTGGAACTCTGAGGATGAGTTTTATCGGAGAAGAGGAGAATGATGCAGTACACAAAGTCCATTAAATGATAACCAATTGTATGGGAAGTATTAGGTGTTTGTTAAGTCTTCTTTGGAGAGGTTGGTAAGAGTTCCATATAAAAAAGGGGTCTATTAAATATTGTATTAGAATGCCTATAAGTGGAGACTTGATTAATGAAAAAAAAAACGTATATTTGCCTTGTGTAATTGAAATGAGTGATTTCTCCTTTTCAAATTAAGCATTGGGTTTGATTGTGTCGAACTAATCCACGATTAACGACATTGAGCGTATCTATCTTCCGTCTCTTCCAAACCCTTGGGTCGCCGGCGTCAGAGTATTACAAGACATTATATATATTCTCTTCCAATTTGATCATGAATAATCAAACTGATCTCAGTTGCAAAATCTTTGTGACGACGGTTAGGGGCAATGGAGTACTTTATGTAATATTTTCTTAAAAGTTAAAATATGTATTTGTATTAAAGAATTATTATTGGCACTCCAAAAATTTCATTTTGCACTCCAAACTTTCTATTAATTAGAAAGAAATGACTGTAGAATGAGATTTTTGAAGAACTAATAACAATTCCCTTCGTATTATCGCATACTCATATAACCAATAGCCCAAATAACAATTTACACATAAGATACATTTTATTGACTACTCATCCTTAACCCTTTTGATGTCATTATTGGCGCCATACGACACAAAATCTTGGCCTTTCCCATTTCAAAAATACGATAGCATAAGTTTACGCAAGAATTAATTACCATTAAATTTAAGTTAATTAATAACCATAGGAATGTAAAATGTCAATTTGTCAAGGTATTACGAACTGGTTGGCTAGGCTTGGCTAGTCTTAAGATGTAATCAGTGTTGAAGAATGCAACTCTACATTAAAAAATTATGTTCAATGATTTCACTTCTAACAGCACAACAACCTTTTGCAATAATGATGCTCTCGAGTTTTGAGAATTAGGTCACTCAAAATCAAACACAACAGAAAATCCAAAACCATCCAAACGCCTTGAACGCATGCCATCCAATTTTTTTCTTAACACAATTTTTTCCACTATAGCTAGCATTGTGAATTCAGTCACAACATACATATGTACGTACCACATCACTTATAGCAGCACATATATAAACTAATATATGAAGGTTTCAACGGTTAAATTTCCCCTCACGGACATTGTCATCCTTGGCCTCCTTATGTCGTCAAGGACATGGGAGATTGAGATGTTCGGCGGACTTAATATTTAGTTGAATTTTGGCAAAAACGCAAAGCTGCATGCATGCATGTGGATCAAACTATAAGCCACGTAATGACCAAAAATGGCAAACAGTTGGCATAGTCCTCCATTGATATCAGATACCAGCATATTACCTAACCACGAGTCCGTTAACACATTTTCATGTTAGGGAGTTTCTTTTCTAACTTTTTAACCAAAAAATCCGTCTGACGCTTGTGCATTCATGTGCAAATTAGCTCTATAGAGCACATGAATTCATTTTGTTTAGGTGTAAAATTGTCGGGTACAATTGGCACAAAATAAAATAAAACCACGTATAAAAAGCATATGAAGTCTGTAGGTTATGTAATGTTTGCTCGTGTTAGTTTATAATTACACAGACAAAATTATATCATATCGGTTTAAATATGGTTGGAATCATCATCTGTTTTTGTAATTAATCAAAGGAAAAATTGTGCACTTTGTCTATATGTGCGCTTGTGATTGGATGAATCTGTGACATAATTTCTAGGAAGCATAATGCTAGGAAGACCAAAATTTTAAATTAAATTTGCAAATCAGATGATGTGTTACCAATAGAAAATAATTATGTTAATAATGTTAGGGAGACCAAATTTTTAAACCAAATTTGCAAATCAGGTGATGTGTTACTAATAGGAAATAAGCATGCTTAATCAACACTTAAGTAATAATCCAATCATGAACAACTACATTTGGTTTTCAAAATTTAGTTCAAAAATTTAATCTCCCTAGCATTATCCTTTTGCAAAAATCATTATTGATATATTGCATGGCACCAACTATTGCCTTCTCTGTTTCTATAAACTTAACCATCAAACTTTTATTTTTATTTATTAATTCTGCATAAACCATGAAATTGAATTATTACCTTATGCCATGCAAGCAAGATAACAAGAAGAGAATTAGAATTGTAGCATTTGCATTTCCATACAGGGTTGGCAAGATATCATTTTCCATCGAGTTTTAGGGTGATGAAATTAAACTATTTTTTGGTCGTTGATGAAGCTAAGCTAGACAATTTCCCTTGGCATCGTATCATTGCACCCCACAAAACCATCCCTTTAGTAGCACTTTAGGGTCCACACAGTACATGCATATTATGTTTTATGAGGTCTTAATATTTCTGCTTAGCTGGTCATTCTATATTAAACTAATCGGAGTTACGATTGATATAGAAAAAGCTTTCTCAACATATTTAGCATCTAGGCTTTTTCCTTATTTACACAGATCAGATTTCATAATTTTTTTTTCCTTTCAATTTTATGCTAATGAGTTGTGAGGTTGTTGGACCATCAGTTCACCAAGAACATTTTGGGTTTACCAGTAGCTAGCAAGTAAACAATGAGATTAAACATTAATAGTTATATAGTAAAAAGTTGGTCATGGATCATGCCCCCACTTCCTGTCAATAGAAAAATAAAACAATATAATTACCGACTAATTTTTCGTCTAGTGATATCTGGTATGAGATAAAACAATTTGTAATTAAACAAAAACAGCTGGATTACTGTGCCTACCAATAGTTAAGACTACTAAAGCAAGAAGAGAGAGAGAATATTACGTGCTAATATGCTATAAACATATATCTAGGGTTAGGGCTTGGTCATACCACCACAAAACCATAAGTACTTGTTTCCCCTCTCTTTCCCTCTCTCAATCACCAACTCACCGCCCCGAACTTCTAATTTGCCATCTTTGATTCTGAGTCAAAAAATCAGTCAGTAAATTCAGCATAGTGTCAAGGGGGTTCGGGGAAATCAAGAAACGCAATTAATAAACAAGATCTTAAACAGGTGTCTAATTTATCAGAAACTTAAATGAGGAAGCGGCTAGTAGTTTTGAGAAGGACAGAAGAAGCTTCAGCAGCTTCATCTTTCACCGTCGTGAGATATGGAGAGTGCCAGAAGAACCATGCCGCCGCGGTAGGAGGCTACGCTGTTGACGGGTGCAGAGAGTTCATGGCAAGTAATGGGGAGGAGGGAACAACTGCTGCGCTCACCTGTGCCGCCTGTGGCTGCCACAGGAATTTCCACAGAAGAGAAGTAGAGACCGTCTCCGAGTGCTTTTCGCCTTCTTCAAATGGTGCTTAATTAAAATAATTAAGCAGCTATATATAATAATTATTATTATTAAGTGTGTGGTTTGAGAGATATTGTTGTTTTAGTTTTTTCCGGGTTGAGAGATTACGGAAATATATGCATAGACAGTCTATTATATATGTATGGATGGAAGGTTAAAAGGTATCGTATTTTCCTAGTTGATTTAAGTGTGTGCAGATACTCTTCATTTAGCCGTCCAGAGCAAAAATTAAAGAAAAATTCTCTGCCGCAGGCTCCTACTTTGGTTTTGGGGTCGAGGGCTATCTTCTTCAAAATCATTCTTAGCATTTTCCCTCTCCTTTTCCTTTTATTTTGTTTGGTGTAGAATCGATGTGAAACGCTGCAATTGCCGTTATAGTCGTCATTTGCCCACACGTAGAGTAAACGCAAGGTTTGGATCCAGTTATCACCCTTGATATAGTGTTGAAGCAGGAAGTCGTGAAATATGTCAGTTTATGTCGGAAGATGTTAGTTTAGTCAGATCGAGACTATGAATTTAGCTGGTGCAGTGATATGGCTTTCAGATGTCCAGAGAATGTGGAGTGACAACCTGATTTTATCTTTTTATCTGTTTATGTATAATAATTTCCACGAATTGTCTCGAAGTTTGGTTTGATTTCTCTATCTAGGAGAGTTTGCTTGTTTGATTGCTCTCTATAAGAGAGTTGCTAGATTTTGATTTTCGTTTTGGTGTGCTACCTCTGTTGGATCTATGTGTGAAGGATAGAGTTGTTTAATTTGCTGGATCTACTTCACTTGGTGTTCTAGGAACGTGGTGGTGATAGGTGATGTGGTCGACCCTTGGGCATTGTACTATTGTCCCAATATGATTTGAAATTTTGTTCTCACATGATCTTGTGTAACACAAGGTTTAACTGCTTTATTGATATGTGTAATCCAGTGGTTTTCTATGAGGTGGGACGAGTGCTTGAAGTCCATCTAATGAGGTTTAACTGTTTTATTGATATGTGTAATCTTACGGTTTTCGATGAGGTTGGACGAGTGCTTAAAGTCTACTCATTGCTTTGCAATTAGTGATGCTTTATTTAATATTTTTAGGTTTTGTATGCAAAGATCCTTTAGAAACCAAGTTATTCATGATATGTATTTGTAATGCCCATATGAAAATATCGTACTTTTCTTTGAAAATAAGTCTGTGCAGATCAAAAGAAAACAACAGCTAGCAGCTATGGTGTATGTGCATTACATGGTGATGGAGCAGTGAAAAAAAATGATACCAGTTTAGCTAACTCTTTAGTTTTTTTTATTATAAAAAGGGTATATAGACAAACTATATTAGCTAAATCTTTAACTAATTTAACTCAAGCAACCTAGCTAGCTAGTAGTTTCTGAATTTCTCGTGTATTAGTAAAAAGAAACTTCTTCTCATGTATTTAATTCTTCTGAATAATTATGTACGTACCTAGATATCACGTTTGATCCTCCATTGATAAGTGCATATATTTGACATGTATAAAGCATCAATTTATGAGTGGTACTGACTGATCTTAAAAGTTCGTTCCGGAATTATTCCTCCGTCTGTGTCTAATATATATAGTTCATATATTGCTAGAAATTGGATTAATCCAATTCAATTAGTACATAAATGTTTAGATTACTTTGTATTTACTTTGAAGGCCCACATATCTAATCGTGTTGGTTGTTATAATGGAGGGTTTCTTTAGCAACGTACTTGAAAGGTGATTAAATTGTTGATTATCCGTAATATAATCTCTTTTGGTAGGTCAAGTTGTTGATTATCCCAAGAACGAAAAGCCAAGAAAGAACGGTATAGAACGCTCCACGATGTTCATATGCAATTTCAACTGCCAATATTCAAAAGAACATAATGAAGAAAGTTGAATAAATTAGAATGATTAAAACATGTTCAAAATATATAATTATGCAGTAGTAGTACTCTTAGAAAACGTTTCCCTTTTGGCGTTTGGTGATCAAAGGATCTGAAAATGGCAATTGCCGAACCAAATATGTACAAGGTTTTCTTTTCCTTTCTCTTTTCCTTTTCGTTGTTCGTAGGGTTTTGACGTTTTTTCATGATCGTGCATGTGAGTTGTTGTAATCAAGTTCGGCCTTGAGTATGGAGAGGGAACAAACATTCAGGTATACATATATTACATTATATGTGAGTCGATCGGGTAGATTTCAATTCTAAGAAACCTTCAAAGCAGTATGTACGTATGCATGTTTAGCTTATTGGAGGCAAGCACTAAGTAAGTAAGCTATCACGCCTTTCTTCTATTCTTAGAGATCTCAAATGTGACCTTAGTAGTCCGTAGTCCATAAACCAAAGATGGTTATTGCTCCTTGCTCTTGTATTAATCTATTTTCTTTCCGATTTCTAGTCACCTGTATCTTCTTGTTATTTATTTATTTTTCATTTTAGTTGTACGGCTCAAAATATATATTTTATGCTTAAGTATCATTTTAGCCAAATATCTCTTTTACCTAAACTACTATTAGAAATTCCCAAATACATATTTGCTTGTAAACGGTCTCACAATTAATCAAGCACATTCCAAATTCTACCGGTATATCCAAAATATTCATTCTATTTTCACTGGTACTAGGTAAAAAAATGGTACGCAGGGTTTGAGGAGGGCTTCTTTAGGGCTCAAAATACACAATCTATATAATGGACCAAACTCATTTTGGCCTATGGGCCAAATATTTTGCTGTCCGAATAAAAGTTTTAAGTCTAAGAAATCCGTCAATACATAGCCAATAAGAATTTGGTAATTGGGTCTTAGAATTCCGTCAATACAAAGCCAATAAGAATTTGGTAATTGGATTTTTTTTTTTAACTGGACTTGGCTGCTGAAAGATCAGCAGCAGCAGCTTACAACCAATCACGGCTGGACACATGTTCATGTTTTAAATAATCAAAACTTGGATACGTGTCCAGCCGTGATTGGTCGTAAGCAGCAGTTGCTGCTGATCTATTCAGCAGCGAAGTTCAATCTTTTTTTTTATATTATTTATCCTATCTAAGATTCCACCTGCTATCAACTCAAGAGAAACGAACTTCTGCATAAAAAGAAGGTAATGAGAAGTCTTGCACTGTGGTCCAAGAAAAACCATCTTAATCAATTTTAGAGATACTTGCATTCTTTTAGCCAAAAAAGGTAATGGGATTTACTAGTGCTGTCATGTTGAGGAAAAGCTTTAAAATTGAATGCCAACGCCTCTTTCTTGGTCATTTTTTCATCTTGGCACTATACAGAAAGCTTACAGCATATTATAATTGAAAACGTTGCAGACCAATCATGAACTCAAATGGTTGCTGAAGCTTTTTCTTAAATTCCATATCCTTTGGCCTGCCAAGTCCACAATTTGCGTTACACGTACTTCTGCAACAACATTATACATTTCTAAAGTACTTTGAAAATACAAACCCTTATACCTTTGGTAAATCTGTAAAGTACTTTGAGAATATCTTTGTATATGACGTTTTGCTGGGAAGAACACAGAAATATATGTAGTTACTTTTGAATTTCCACTAAATATACTATGCCAATGGTTGTGAAGCCTTGTGACCCCAATATGGGGTTCTAGTTTTCTAATAGTAAAAATAGTATAATAAACAATTAGAAGGTTTAATTCATTCTTTCTAGAGAATTAGACGGCCTAATCAACAATTACAATAGCAAACTTCTTGAAATTAATTTGTTTAAAATTTTTAGGTAAATCTGTATAACCATTGATGTAAATGTGCTTTTGACAACATTTTTAAGTGAGTCACACGCAACTCTTTGCTCCCATTATCTCCAAAAACAACCCTAATCGAACTTTGAAAGACCCAAATATTGAATGCTTTACCAAACTCGTAGAAAAACAAGTTCAGTTATTAGAATCTTTAGTAAAGATTGAGCTTGACCTAATTCAACAGAGCTAGGGCAGCATTTGCATTGACCAAAGGCAATGTTGAAGTTGGCAGCTCGTGAATTAGACTGATAATGGGGCCATATGGTTCCTTAATTAGGTTAGACAAATGACCTCTTTCTTCTTTGTTTTCACATGGGTTCAAATTCCATACTATACGATCCAATATTACAAATGAAGTAGCTATAGTTTTACGTGAACTTTCGTTTGATTTAGGGAATTGATTAATCTGTAAATAAAATTACACACTGTAATAGAACTTATGCTTGATAGAAATATTAGTATCATATAGAGTCTAGCGAATGACGGGATAGAGGTAGGATTCTGGGTATTTAGTAGAAGAATATGTGAATGTCTGACTTGACACTATAAAAAGGATATTTGAAGAAAGAGAATCAAGCTTTTTAACGCAAAAGAAGCAGCCACAACATTATATGGTTTTCAAATAATAGTCTAAAAAATAGTCTCCATGGCATTTTCCTAGTAGATATCATGCATGTATCAATATTTCAGTACACGACAATTCTATTTCCTTGCAACCAACTTATTAGGTTAATTAGGAAAATAACTTACATAACATGGGTATACTATCACGTCACGTCTCGTATCAATAAAATAATGACGTGAACAAAACTTTACACGTTTTTTTTTTCATTAGCAGAAATCACTATAACGGTGTACACATGCTATATACATTCTTTCCGTTACTTAGAGGCACAGTTTTATTGTGAAGATAATCAATGTCATGGTTTGTGAAATTAGTAACTAGTAAAGTTAAAGGGAAATGATAAACACACTCAAGTTAGCCTCTTACACACCCTTTTTTAATTCTTGCCATTGATTCTATTTGACTTATTCAATTCGATGGCTAGAAAGAACGAGAAATGTGTGAGAAATTAAAAAAGGTGTGTGAAAACAATTTTTCAAGTTAAATGCTATAGATGGTTGATGGTACCACATGTTGTGAGAACACACCCACATATAACTTATTCACCGCAAATTAGAAAATCAAGAGATGGCAAAAAATTTCATAAATCGGTGAATTCCCATACTTCGTTCGTATTGGGATTAAAGATTTCACAACGAACCAAATCTGCTCATATTTGCATACGTCCTTGTCTTATTAATATTATCATTATTTTAATTTGTACATGTATCAGAAAAGTATGGTAAATATAAATGCAACCTTTTCATTTCTACATATAAATATATATGTCATAAGAAAATGTGTAACTGAATAAAGATGAGGTTCCACCGTAAAACTAATTGGCAATATGGAAAGTAACTCATTCTTTTATAAGCACAAGCAAGGTCTCTCCTTTCCTTGATGTGAGATTCATTCACACCCTCACATGTGACGAAGTTTCAAGCCTAATACATGGACAACACAAATTGAGTGATGTGGAACACATGTGGCAGTTGGGCTTCATACTCAAGACAATCTGCTCGATACCATGAAGAATGTTGAGGTTCCACTACAAAACTAATTGGCAATATGGGGAGTAGCTCCATTTACTTATAAGTACATACAATACAAGGTCTCTCATTTTTTTAATGTGGGATTTACTCTCAACAGCAACCTTTATTCTCTCATAAAGCTTGTGTATATACCTATCATCATCCTTTTTTATGAGTTGTTTTTATGCAGAAACAAGACTTCAGGAAAAACTTGTTCGAATATGATAAGTATTCGATTGGGGTCGATTTTTGTTTTTAAGACACTGTCACAAGTACGTAAAGGAGTATATATAAACACAATTAGGATGAGATTAAGGTGAATTACCTGGGTTTATGCAAGTTATAACAGTGTTTATAATTACTAATTAATTAGTATAAATAAAGAATATATATAAAGGATGGAGATTGTTAGGGGACTACTAGATCACATAGTAGCTAGGACCACTAAGTCACTAATATATATATTAATCTTTATGCTGCAAATAATTGTGTGGTCCTTCATTGACTTGAAGTATTAATTAATTGTGTTTTATCTCCAAATAAATATGTGTTTGTAATTGCATTCCTTTAATATGTAGCATGTTAATTAACGTCAAGAAAAAAGCATTCGAAGGTAGCCTGGTAATAAAGATGTTTCTATGAATCTTCTCGGTTCATGAAAAGGTGATTGTCGTGACGAAGTTGCCAGCTGGTCTCTTTTTTCTTTTCTTTTTTTTTGAAAAAAGAACTTTGGGTTGAGTGCTTAATAACAAAAATACAAAATGAAAGAGGAAAATAACTCCTTTGTTGTTTTGAGGCCGGGTTTTGTTCCATACTGAGCATTATTTTACTTTAAACTACTCTAAAATGTATAGAAATGAATGAGAATTAGGGTGCACACCAGAACCACTTATGCAGTAATTAATATGATTACACTTGCATTTGCTTGTTGATTTGCGTTTTAAAGAAAGATGAATACTTTTGCTCACCACCATCAAGTGAATAGACACAAATTTAAAAATTTAAACTCATTCAATGATAATAAGTAGGGTGTTGAACATTATCACCACTTGAAGGTGATGAAAAAAAAAACACTCTAAAACAAAATTTAGAAATGAAAATCACATCATCGGAGAATCTACAGCTAGCTAGTTGCTTGTGTTAATATCAAGCAAGTTGAGGTGCCCTTGTTTTGTTGTATTATAAATGATGAAAGGTTTGATAATTAGACGTTGCAGCTTTCCACGCTCGTCTTTTTTATTCTTTATCTCATGATCGGTCTCTAATCTTTATACCGTCCATCAATCATCTCTATAGCGAGGTAGGTTAAAATCGATGTGAAGGATGTTAACCCCCAATCACCATCTATCCAATGCAAAGAGATGGAAAGAACGCCGTAAGGTAACAACTACAGCTACCACAACTTCAAAATATTCCCCAGGTACCACAACTTTTAAAATATTCCTTAGTAATTTAGTTTAGGGGTTTGATATCCACACACTCATTTTTACTTCCCACACATCCTTTTAATTTTCGACCGTCAGATCAAATGAATTGATGATAATCAAAGGATATAAATTACTAAGGGGTTTGTGAGAAGTAAGTTAGGGTGTATGGATAGCACCCCTTTAGTTTATTTGGATGTTAGGGTATTTTCGGTATTTAAATATTAGGGTTTTCTAGTTGAATAAAGATTTTGAAATGTTATATGAGTTTTCAATTTGTCATATGAACTAAAACTTAAGCGGTTTATCATATTAACTGTTCAAAATCCTTAATTTTTCATCTCACCCCTAACACTGTTAAGTTTTCTATCGAAAATAAGTCATGTGCCTCACATATGATTTGTGTTTGGTTATTTCAGACGTTTAACCTACTTTTCATAAGTTCTATGCTTCTCTTTAGTACAAATCATTAAATTTTGGTTAGTTGAAAAACAGGTCGTGTTCGTTTGAAAAAATATGGTCAACTACTAAAAAGATACATTAGACTCGCTAATATGGAGTTGTGGCTAATTGCAAGCTTTGAGAATTCAACATGGTCAATCATGTCTATATAAAAAAAATAAAAAAAAAGGTGGTCAGTCATGGCCATCTCTTCCATTTCATCGCTACCATATCAAAAATATTAGTCCACTGCCTGATCATGTTGAAAATCAAAGGCTAATTGGAAGATGAGTAATAAAGTGAAGTTTGAAAGTAAGTCCCCTTCCTTTTCACGCCTTTGTCGTTCCACCTTAGTCTGGATTAGGTTGGAGTTTTCACTCCTGGCCATGTATGGGGTATTTCTAGATAAGCAACTTTTAGTCTCTCTTGCAATCTTGACTGAGTCCTGTAAAGCTCCTTCTATAGTCCATGTTCTTTGGCAACCCCCTCCATTTTCTTGGGTCACAGTGAATTCTGATGGCCTTGCTAAAAGTAACCCGGGTCTTGTGGCATGTGGTGGGCTTTTCTGAGATTTTGCGGGTTATTTTCTTGGTGGTTTTTCCTTGAGCTTGGGGCATCATACCTCTTTTCATCCGGAGCTTCATGCTATTGAGTTGGCTTACGCACGGGGTTGGCAAAATTTATGGCTTGAAAGTGATTCTTCTAGCGTGATATCTTGTTTTGCTTTTGATTCTTTTTCTCCTCCTTGGTCGCTCCAGACACGTTAGAAAATTTGTATTTTCCGATTGGAAAACATGGTATTCCATTGCTCTCATACATTTCAAGAAGGAAATGCATTTGCTAACAAATTAACTAATTAGGGCTTCTACTGTCTTTACTTGTTTGGCATGCTGCTCCTCTTACATATATTCTTCCTTTTCTGCACTCAGATTTCTTGGGCATGCCAACCTACAGGTTTGTCTCCCTTCTTGATGTGTGATTTTCATTTTTACCTAATCTTTTTGGATTTTCCTTTTGTTTTGCAGCTTGTTTTGTTGGTGCTTACCTTTTAGATTTTATAGAGGGGTTTGGTCCTATGTCCACCCCATCTTTTTTCTTGTATTTTCTTTTTTATGAGAGGTAAGGTCTATGCCCCTCTCTTTTTCTTGTATTTTCCTTTTCAAGAGAAGTAAGGTGTATACCCCCCTCTTTTCTTGTATTTTGTTTTCTTGTCTATGAGGGGTAAGGTTTATGTCTCCCCTTACTAGGTGCAACTTCTTGTTTTTTCATATCAATAAATTTCCCTCATACCGCCGAAGTTTTGCAAAAACAAAAAATGTTGGACATATAATGAGAAAATATTGGTTAAAGTTCACAACATTTTCAACTGATTTTCTTAAAATTCTATGATTTCCAAGGAGAACTTATTGGAGTTAGGGTGATATAACAAATTAGCCATGAACTTAATAGGACATAAGTTGTAACTTATTTTGGATGGAAAACTAACAGGAATTTAAGTGAAATGACAAACTAATGATTTCGGATAGTTTATATAACAAATTGCTTAAAATTTTAATTCATATGACAAATTAAAAAAAGGTGTATAAGTTCATATAACATTTATAAAAAAAATTCCTTACTTTCTTTGTTGTTAAGGTTCATTCTCTTTGTTTCAATATTAGGTCTCTTTATAAATACACATATCTTGTATATAACTTAGAAGGCGTCTTGGCAATTTTATAGTTTTCTTCTCTCTTTTTTATGTCACTATAAATAAATAATCATATAATTTGCAATCCGTTATTTACTTTTCTCATGCATACTTTGATTTGTTAACATAATTTCCATTGAACTTGCTTCCTTAGTAACTCGATATGCTCTTTTTTGTTTTGGATCCATAGTCCGATAATCGACATAATATGTTATCAAATTATCAAATTACTGTATTTAATATGTGATTTTTAACGAAAAATCTAGTTCAAATCGATAGTCTAGCAACAACCACATGAGATAAGAAAGCCTAAGTTTGGGGTAAATTTTGATTTACCAAAAAGGACTTGGTAGGCCTTCCCTCGTTGTTGGAGCTTTCTTCAAAAGTAGCTTGGTGCTAATTTACCCACTTTATTTCTCATGTTTGGGTTGTGCTCAATTCAAGAGAATCCACTAGTCTAGAGAGTGTTAATGGTCAAATCCTATAGTGACACAAAATAGCCTATAAGATTTGAAAGGTCCTCTATGAGAATCCATAGAAATTAAATAGGCTTGAATAATTAAAATACCAAAAAAAACGTAGCCTATCGTGGCTCTTGGAATCACTTATCGAATTTGCCTTGTGAAAAAGTTAGAGAATAAAACCACTCAATATAACATAAATGGTGATTCACTACCAAAAATTACCATTTGCCCAATCAAGTTTTATCCCACGAAGAAAAGATAATTCTTTAGGCAAATAGTCTTTACTCGACGGAATACAAATGTTCGTTGGGCAAAAACAATCAACATTTTGGTTTCTTAAGAGGCTTTTGCTCGACGATTAGAGTTCGAAGGGCAAAACTTCTGGTATCGGGTAAAGTTTTCGCGCATGATGAAATATAAACCCTAATTAAACCCTTAATCGAAGCCATACAATATATTATTTATTACTTAAGACTAAGACCGAATAGTGTTCCTCTAAGTTAGAGATTTTAGATTTAAATCTCATGAATGACAAGTCCGAAATAACAATGTATTCCTCCAATCTCTTTATGTAAATATATCATTATATTTTTTTTTTCTCGAAACCATACAATATAACATGTGTGTCAAACTAACCTGTGGTTCTGTGTTATCCACTAACCCTAGCTAGTTCCCTGTACCGGGTTCTCTCTTCACATGCAGCTGCCATGCACATTGAAATCGTGTTTTTATTATTACAACACATGGAGCATCATCTATTGACACAAATTTGGGCAAACCAGTAGAACAGTGTCCTATTCACTTTTTATTGGACTGGCAATTGAGGGAAACCCTAAATTTAAAAGGGATGAAACATTGCATGATGACTCTGATCCAAAGTAATAAAAAAAAATGCTTCTTTGACTAGGAATAATCCATATGATCCCCACCACTCCATTTGATAGTAACACTTTTATTTCACAAGTCACAGCTCAATCCAGTAGTGATGGAGGAATCTTATCGTACAAACATTGACACAACGTTTAAGAGTGCATGAGTAAAGAGTTTACCGTAAATCGACATAAGTTACTGTATAAGTATCATCCATTTACATTGCAAATGTACAAGTACATGCAGTAACCTTGGAGCTAGAGGTGACGGGTCAAAAGAGAGGAAACAATACCTGAAAATTTGATACGGGAGAAGGAAAGGGACAAATCAAAAGAGAGGAAACAATACCTGAAAATTTGATGCGGGAGAAATCGAAAGAGAGGAAGGAGAGGGGGGGGGGGGGGGGGGGGGGTTGGGGTGGTTGGCGAGTGGGGGTCGGATTGGGTGTTGGGAGTGCGTTTGGAATGTTGTAGTTGAGTTTATTTTTTCTTTGGTTAAATATACAGTTTTAAATTAAGAATATAAAATTTTGAAAATGTTAGATTTGGAGTTGAGTTGAGTGAGGTGTAAAAAATTAGAAAGGAGACATAAATTTGGGACAGCAAACGGCCAGCGGCCGAAACGTTCCTATTAATAAGCAATTCAATTAAAAACTTCAGCGGTACAAAGTGAAATTTTATTAAATAAAAAAATTACATCTAGAGAGGCATAAATCTTATTTCACATAATAAAGAAAAAGAAAAACAAAATGCAAAAATACAAGTAAAAAGAGGGCATAAACTTGACCCTCTTGAATGAAAATAAAATTATAAGAAAGGGGGACATATAAAACCTAACCCCTCAAAAACAATATTTAGAAATACAATGCATCTTTTATTAAGTATATGCTTGATGCTTCTCCACAAAGCATTACGAACTAACTTTTTAACCCATAAGTACTTTTACTATGTACAATGTCAAAATCACTTTTGGTTAGGAGAGGCAATGGATCGTGTTCAATATTAATCAGTCATATGCATGTCGTGTTAGTATAAACTTTTAGCTACGTTCTTTGGAACTCAATTTTGATCTCACATTCACATTGTTCTCTTTAACTCAAAAGTCAAAAGCATTACTTTACTCCTTAAAACTCAAAGTTTGCTCTACTTTGGTCCCTAGAACTCTATTTTGATCCCATTTTGCCCCCTAAAACTTGAAAGTTGTCTATATAAAACTCAAAATTCGCTTCATATTGTCTTAAATCTGTTAATTTCTTATGTGGGTTTGATTTGGATGCAGCAGGCTAATCAATTTCTTTTTTACTTTTTCATCTCTTCAATTTTTTTTTTAAACTTAATATTCTCTTATTGTTGAATGTTAGCACATAATGGAGATTTATAATCAAATTTATTACACATGTGGCATAGTCTTATTGAGTGTTTGGATCCCACATATGTTTCAGGAGGCGACCTATAAGTTTCAGGGAGAGAAAGAGTCCACAAGTCAAAGTGGAACTAATTTTGAGCCTTATGGAGTAAAGTGGTAACTTTTGAGTTACAAGAGGCAAAGTAAGATTAAAATGAATTCACATGGGGCGTAGCTAAAAATAAGTCATAATACTATAACTCATGTTATTCATTAGAAAATCGAGAAAACTTATCATTTTAATCATGTAATAATAATTATGCATGTGGTCCAATATCTTAGTGAATAGAGTGTTGAGTTTTTACCCATAAGTTTCGATTTCGAAACTCCCACCTCTCTTGAATTATTATAATAGTTTTGAATCCTCCCCATCTCCTCAATAATACTAATAATTTAAAAAAAAATCATATAATATTAGTTGAAAAGTGCTAGTGCACTCCTTAGTCCTCTATAATTCTCCATGTGAGGAGTTGGAGAAGTGGGTTTTCAGGGGAAGGTTCAACTCTCTCTCTTCAGGGTTCAACACAAATCAAACACTAGCATTTAATCTTGTGTTAAATAGGGTTATAAAACAGCTTCAATATCTAACAAGCAAACCCCAATTTGTTAAGCTAAACTGCTTACTAATTATTGGTTAATTAACACTGTTTATAGCATTAAAGAATATGGGAATACACAAGTCACACCATAACTGAGCATCGAGAAATTTTATAGTATGCTGGAAATGCGGTTAAAATAAAAATTCAACCAATTGAACTATAACACTTGATGTACCGGACCATATTTCCAACACACTAAAAAATTTCTCATGAGCATCATAAATGAATTTAAGGTCGAGGCTTTGCATTCAATATTGTGCCCATATTTCAGAAACTGCTCTTATATCATAAGAAAGTACATCAAATCTAAGCATCTGTCCGGTGTTCAAGTTCGAACTGTACATCTTGTTGGAATTTAGATTGAATTTAGATTGTTATTAGTTATCTTGCGGGCCAAGGATTAGTTACTTGCCCATTAAGTATTTGAGTTTGTCTCAGATTAGTATTAGGGTTTTAGTCTAGGGTTTGCTTTGGTCTTTCTCTATATAAAGACCTCTTTGTTTTGTTTCTGATTATCCATCAATAAAGCTATGTTTTTCCGGTATACTTTTCTACTTGGTATCAAGAGCAAGGTTGCTATCTCGGGAACCACCGTGCCGTCCGCCTGATTAGCCACCATCGCACCAGATCACTCCACACCGCTGCACATATATGGACTCCTCCGACTGGAACCTACCTGCACCGGTTTGAGTTGTACCTACTCGGATCAGTCTGCATCAGTTTGCATCAATCGCACCTTGATTTTGCATCAATTTGCTCGGATCAGTCTGGATTTGTTTGCATCAATCTGCATCTGCACCGTTGCCGGACCGCCATCTGCTTGCTGCATCTGCGTCTGCACTGCACCTTTGATCTGCATCTGCACCAGGTATCGTGTTCCTTGTTCCTCAGTATTGTCATGGCATCTGCAAAGGACGATTCCTTACAAGCTATTGGTGTGAAATTGAATGGAAATAATTATGTGTATTGGGCATATGTGATGAAGAGTTTTCTAATTGGAAAAGGTTTGTGGGGCTATGTTTCGGGAATGATTTCTATTCCAAATAACCCTAAAGATGAGAAACATGTTGAATTGGTTGCTGCATGGGAGATGCATAATTCAAAGATTATTACTTGGATTAATAATTCTGTTGATTTGGCTATTGGAATGCAACTGGCTAAGTTCTCAACGTCTAAGGAAGTTTGGGATCACTTGGCAAAGTTGTATACCAAGGCCAATTTTGCTAAGAGGTATCAATTGGAAATGGAGATTCGTACAATCCAGCAAGGTGATAAGAGTATTCAAGTGTTTTACAATGAATTGACCAATCTTTAGGATCAACTTGCATTAACTGAGCCTGAAGAACTCGGCATTGTCAAGCTCTATTGTAAATATAGAGAAGAACAAAGTCTTGTTCAGTTTCTAATGCCTCTTCGGGATGAGTTCGAGACACTCCGGAGCTCCATCCTTCATCGAACTCCTCTTCCATCTGTTGATTCTGTTCTTAATGAGTTACAAGCAGAAGAAGTTCGTGTGCAGTGGCATAGGCTCTCTTCATCGTCGTCGAATACTTCAGCATTTGCTGCGGCAAGGTCTCGTAGGGTTGTTATGGATGAGTGTTCTTATTGTAAAGGGAAAGGGCATTGGAAATCCCAATGCCCTAAGTTGTCTCAGCAACATGAACTTCCACAGAAATAAGGAACAACTGCTGTTTTGCATATTGAAACTGATTCAAAATCTGAATCTAGGAAGGATGATTGGACGTGGTAGTTTGAAGTTGGCATCTGCATTGGCATGGTAGTTTGAAGTTGGCATCTGCATTGGCATGGTAGTTTGAAGTTGGCATCGGCATCGACATGGTAGTGGCATTCGCATTAGCATTAGCACTGGAATTTGGAGTCTTGCATCCACATCTTTTTGGCAAACTCATGTATGTGTTCCGCCATGAGTTTGACGGGGGGTGTTGGAATTTAGATTGAATTTAGATTGTTATTAGTTATCTTGCGGGCCAAGGATTAGTTACTTGCCCATTAAGTATTTGAGTTTGTCTCGGATTAGTATTAGGGTTTTAGTCTAGGGTTTGCTTTGGTCTTTCTCTATATAAAGACCTCTTTGTTTTGTTTCTGATTATCCATCAATAAAGCTATGTTTTTCCGGTATACTTTTCTACTCATCTGAGAATTTGCTAGCATAGATTCGTTTAGACTGAGAATTAAAGAGAACCTTCTTGGATTGTAATTATGGTGAAGTTTTAGTTAGACCTTGCCTTACTATCGGTCCATCCACCCTAAATTTGAAGGAAGATGTCCATCTTTCCATTGAAATATTGAGTTTGAACTTAAACTTTTTCACAAACCGACTTTCGAAAAACAGAAATGCTAAGGAGAATTTTCAAAATGGGACTCTTCATGAACTCTTGTCATCTCATATTTTAGGCACAATATTTTATAATGTTGGCAGGGAAATTGTAGCAAAAAATGTTTTCGACACAATGTTTTATAACATCTATGGAGAGTCTCACTTTTGATAGAGTCTTCTTAGCATTTCCCTCCAAAAAATATTATATTTTAACTAGCGATAAATAGATAAGCAAGTCTAGAACCTAAATACCAGTTTACGATTAATTGCGTATACACGTGTGAGAGCTGATTATGACTATTCACACTTATGAGACCTACAAAGCAAGAACGGTTACTAATCCTTTATAGTATTTCATTTAACAAAAATTATAGATCCACATGTTCCACTAAATTTTTTGAAAACCAACATTTACATTTTTAACTAGGGATAAATAGTCAACCAGCATGTGTGACTAGAGTTAGCATTTCCCTTAGACAAATAGTAAGTTCGACCAGCATGCTGGACTTGTGTTAGCATTTTTCTTATATAAAAGGTTAAAGTAGCCCCATCCCATTTCCCCACTAAAACGCTTTAGAGGGTAATTGACCGAGCATGAGCTACCCATACTTGGCAGTTGGAGCCCGGAAGGTCATATGCTGTCAAAGGACCCGCCCCCACGAAAACAAGATTTCCGACTTCATGAAATGACAAAACAAAACAAACTTACGTTTCGAAAAAAAAATTCAGTGTGTTAGAAATACAATTTGATACGTTAAGTGTCATAATACAAGTGGTTAGAATTTTTTTTTTCAAATATCGAACCACTTGTATTATGACACTTAATACACTATGCCATGTTCCGGACACACTAGAAAATCTCTTCACATTTTTCGGTTGGAAAAGACACTTGATTGTTTTAAGTACCATTTTCCACTTAGCGTCATCATCATATCATTCTTATCCATCTAATCGGATAATTTATTCCAACCTAATTAGGGTTATCACTAATATATCTGCTTCCCTTAAAAGGCAAGGGACAAAACAATTAGCACACCTTCAAGCTTACCAACTTAGATTAAACTAATTGATTAATGAACACTTTTGGAATTGATTAAGGTTAAAAATCATAAAGTAATCCCCAACTGAAGCCTACCATCCAAACCCCACCACCAAAAAGGTCACAATTTGCAGCAATTGTACGGATTTGTATCCTCTCCAGACCTTAATGTATGGAGCCTAAAGAACAGAAAAATTAAGCTCTTAGTTTGTGTGAAAAAATAAATAAATACAAATCAGAGCACTTATTGTGTGAGGTGAGCCAACGAAATGAATTGATTATTGTGTGAGGTGAGCCAACGAAATGAATTGATGAGAACCGTCGAATCCAATTTAAGTGAACTGAATTGTCTGATCCTAAACTTCGGGCAGTGAGATCCGAAGTGGATCTCTGTCCATTGTTCTATGTATTGCCTTGTTTTTCTTCTGCTTGCACACATTTAGAAGGAATAAATAATTAAAGCCATGAAAGCTAGCTAGCGATTTCTTAATTTAGAGGCATATGAATATATGATCCAGCAGCAAGATGGTCCATACCACAATTATTAATTAATTAATATAAAAATCTAAGCCAATAATAGGGATGTGGGTATTAATATAAAATTTTGATTTCTTGAGATCTCTCTCGGATCATTCTCTACTCTAATTTATATAATTTTTTAGATGTTGCTACATTTCTTTTTACCTATAATATATTTTCTTTCAATTTCTATCATTCGATCATCTTCAATTCATTTGGTCTAACAGCCGAATTAAAAAATTGAAAAATGTGCATGAAAGATAAAAAGAAGTGTGTGGATAACATTGCCCTAAATTTTTTTTCCCAAATTATTATATGCTAAGGAGACTCTCTTGGAAACTCTTTATGGTCTTTTTCTACCTTTTTGACATATAAATTAACGTTAAATTGTAAGATAACAGAGAACCCATAAAGAGTCTCACTTTGAGAGTCTCCCTAACATCTTTTTTTTTTACCACTCTAACCTTTTCGCCAAAATTAAACGAGCAACTTAGTAATTATACGCAGCATAAATTTTGATGTTTTCTACGCCACTCTCGCAGACATGTAACAGGTCTTATTTAAAATTTAAAAAATAAATAAAAACAAGTAAATTTATTCTAGGGAGTTTTAACGAAAAGCCCACAGTACTGTTCACTTTAACGAAAAATCACATTTTTACACTAAAAAGTCAAACCTGTTACTATTTACTTTACCTTTTATTTTATCTTTATCATTAAAATTCAAAGTTTTCAAACATTTTTCATTAGTTTCCCTTTTATTCCAACTTCTCTCAAGCAAACTTGTAGTTGTAGGAGTGGGTGCAATTTGCTAATATAATTAAAAGTAAAGAAATTGCTTAAAGCTAACGGGATGATCTAGAATAAATTGTTTTTTTGCAACCGCCCCCCAATGAAATGATCTTTTGTTTTGGCCAACACTTTCTGCTTCTTTGTATCAGACACAGGATAAGAAAATCTCTCCCTGATGAGACATTAGATTCACAAATTACAATGCCCCTCTCTATCTCTCTTTCGGAGTAGGATTCTCTTCCCTATTTTTTCTCCTTTCCTTTCCTCTCTTTCTATTTGAACGGTCACGGTTAAATTATATATATAAAAAAGATAAAATAGAAAATGTGAGAAAAATGAAGAAAATAAGATAGAAAGAGAAGGGGAGAGAATCATCGTCCAAGAAAATCTCTTCCTGATGAGACGTTAGATTCACAAATTACAATGCCTCTCTCTCTCTCTCCCCACCCCTTATGAAAAAGAGAAAAGAGCACCCTGCATTTCTGCAGCTTATTCTCAAAACAGAACATTAATAAAATCCAGTTTCTGATATTTTAATATGCTTCTTTGTTTTAGTAACAAATAATTGAACACATTTCAAGCTTCACTAGCTTCCACAACAACAACAAATAATAATAATTTTCTCACTCTCATTTTTTCTACCCACTACGATTTATTTCTATTTCTTTCTTGACGTTTGCTTGTAAACTTATTCATTATAAATGCAATAAATTTATTTAATACAAATGCAATAAATAAACAGATACTTTAAGCAAAAAATAAAAAATGTCTTTTAATACCAAAAATTGGGAAAATGGAAACAAATTAAAAAAAATAATTAGAGAAGATATGGGCAGCAAATTAATTCCCTTTTTTGGACCAATCAATCTGTTCCCAGGTAATCCTCGGCAAACTGAAGTATTGATAGTCTCATTAATTAAACTAAACACGATGAGAAAGAAAAATTAAGAAAGAAAGAAAATTAAGAGCAACTAATTAATAGCACTGGCCTTACTCTAATGCTAATTAAGCTCCTCTTATTATTCATCAAAAGGATCAAGAAGACGACGACGATCCATTGTTGGCACCACCGTCAGCACCCTGGTAATGATGATTCGGATTCGGAACTCCGTTTTTGTTGTCGTCTTGATCATCATCGTCGTCCTCGTCGTCATCATCGTTGTTGTTTCCGTTTCCATTTCCGTTTCCGTTGCCGTTGGTGCCATTGTGGGGGTGGGTCTGCTGCAGTAGAAAGTTGGGTCTACCTAGACCACCACCAGCACCGCCGCCATTTAGTACGTCTCGCTTGGTGAAGGTGTTCTTGTTGTTGTGCATCCAGACTTTGAGAACACCTTTTTCGACTCCGGCCTCGTTGCAGAACTCCTGTACGATTTCCTCGTCTCTCTTCTGCATCTTCCACCCGACCCTCTCTGCAAATTGGTGCATCTTATCTTTCTGGTCCTGGGTGAACTTGGTCCTGAACCGCTTCCTTGCATTCGGGCTCGGCGACACGATCGGGGGCATGACGGCGGCGTGGTTATTCAAACCCACTAAGGCGTTTTCGTGAGCGGCGGACAGAGCCAGGAGCATGTGGGGGGCGGAGGGGTAGTAGGAGGACGAGATCGGCGGCGGAGAAGCTGAGTTGGGGCTGCGGTTGCCTGGGTGAGTCGGCGGCGGAGGGTGGTGGCGGTGGTGTGGCTGGTACTCGATCACATGCGTTGTAGCGGCGGGGGTATTTTGCTGCACGGGGTCCTCGGGGTCCCGGCGGTGAAAATTACGGTGGCAGCCACATGCAGCGCATTTTAGAGAGGTGGGGTCGGCGAAGTTGGCGGTGGGAGACGGCATAAACTCGCCGCAGCCGTCAAGGGCGTGGCCGCCCAGCGTGGCGGCGTGGTTCTTGAGGCATTCTTTGTAGGTGACTACAACAGGGGTGATGGGGATGTTGTGGTGGTGGAGGTAGTGGGTGGGGTTGTGACGCTTGAGGACGCCGTTGCTGAAGGACAGAGGCTTTATGGGTTGCTGGATCCGTGTCGGAGTTTCGCTGTCTGCTTCCGGGGATTTGGTGCTGGCGGTGTTGGTGGTGGTCGTGATGGGAGGGGTTATATCCATCTCTCAAACATCTAGGGGTCTCCAAAATCAGAGAACGAAAATCAAAAGCAAAAACAGAGAAAGTTAAAGGGTAGCTGCTTTAAGTCGTTAGGGTTAGATTTCTGTGCAGATTACAGCTCTGAGCTGCCATGGAAGCTCTGAGGATATTGAGAAGGTGAGGGGAGATATGGAGGAGTGAGAAAGATGGTTAGTTTTTTGGGGGGATAGAGAGAGAGAGAGAGAGTTTAGCTAGCTGAGAGAGGGTTGATGATGATGATGATGATGAGCAGTGATGACTGTCCATAATAAAAATCTGGGTTTTGTGGTTGTCCTTCTTAACCACTTGTATTTTTAACCCTAGTTCTAATCCATGGTTAAGTTGCTTACCCCACTTGGGGTTAGATGTTGTGTGCTATAAATTGGGTAGTGTTCAATTTACTCTTTTACCTCTCACACACTCTTCTCAATTTTCAGTCACCAGAATAAGATTAAATTGATGTAAATTAAAAAGGGGTGTGTGAGATACTACACTTACCACATATTTGTACCGTCATTTATATCATCTCTCTAATAGAGATATTGTCCACCAACACATGTAAGTCTCATCTCTATTAGAGATGGTACAAATATGTAGTAAGAGTAACATTTGTAATAAATATAGGAAGCATTTTTGCTCGAGTAATGTTACACGTACCACGTATTTTTACAATCTCTCTAATAGATGTAGGGTCCACCGATGCATGTGAGTTCCATCTCTATTGGAGAGATAGTACAAATTATGGTATAAATATAAGGTAAAAGTAGCATTGTTTTTGCTCACTAACCTAACTATAGTGTATAATCACCATACACCTAATAATTTGTCATATGTCCTTTTAACTAACTCTAGTTAACTTTCACATTAAATGTTACTTTTTCAATTTTTGAAAAAAGTAAACATAATTAAGTGAAATGACACGTGGCAGATGATTTTGTGTAGTGAGCATACACGGAGGTTTAGGGTAGTAAGCAAAAATGCTCCCATAAATATACCTTAGCAGCTTATGCTATAGTTGCTACTAAGTTGAGTCCGAAATAATTATCATAAACCCAAATTTTCTTTCTATGCTTTTACTTTGGTCTCTTTAATTCTTCACTAATTTATTCAATCTAATGACGAAAAATTAATAGTGTGTGTAAAAAAACAAAGGGATGTACAAAAATCACTTCAAATAGAGATTAACCTTTTCACATTTTCGCATTTATTGATTTTAACTGATTCTGACTTAATAGCTTATCCTTCACGCATGGTTCATACGTGTCGCTGATTATATATGCATATTTAAGTCACTGTTAGCTGGACTGCATCGTTGCTCCACATCTTGACATCTTAATTTTTTCAGAGCCAAGTGGTTGTCATGCCGAGTTTTGCAGTTCATTTGTCTGCATTTCTTTCTAAGTGCAATATGGAGTTGGACCGTTGGTGGTAGTGGCTTGATATACATCGTTGTGTCAATTCTCTTTTTGCACACTCTATTTATTTTTGTTTGTTAATTCTCCTTTAGTAGCTATAAACAAACAAGGTGCATAGTAAAAAAAAAAAAAAAAAAAAAAAAAAGGAGTGCGAAAATTATTTCCCATAAGAATTAGCCCTTCTAAACTTTTTCCGTTTTGGACTTTAATTAATTCTTTGACTTAATAGCATAGACTTCATCCATGGATCGTATGTGCAACTGATTATACATGTAAGAGAAATGCTAAGGGGGCTATCTCAAAATTGAAACTCTCCATAGACTTTCTGTCACCTCACAGTTTAACGTGGTTCCCATGCCAACATTATAAAACATTGTGCCAAAAACATGAGGTGGCAGAGAGTCCATGAAGAGTCCCACTTTTAAGAGAGTCCCTTTACCATTTCTCTACATGTAATAATGTGCGTATTTATGTCATAGTTAGCTGGATTGCTTCATTGTTCCATATTTCGACAACTTAACTCTAAGTGCGTATTTAAGTCATAGTGTTGTGTAGTTTGTCTGTCTACATTACGCTCTAAGTGCAAGATGAAGTTGCATGGTGGTGTTGGCTTTATATACATGGTTGTTTTGTGCAACTCTGTTTTTGTACACCCTTTTTTTTTGTCCGATGATTCTTCTCTAATAACTAATGACAAATAGGATGTGCAAAGAGAAAATAGGTGTGTGAAGATCACTTTCCTATCGAGACTTCACCTTTCCAAGTTTTATCAATATAGATTTAATTAATTCTTTGACTCAATAGATTATACTTTGCTTATTGATCATACACATTACCGGTTATACATGTAATAATGTGCGTATATAAGTCGATGTTCCATATCATGACAGCTAAACTTTTTTAGGACCAAGTGGTTGTCATGCCTAGCTTTGTCATTTGTTGTTTCTATATCTCTTTATGTGCAAGATGTAGTTACCCGAGGGTATTGGCTTGAAGTAAACAAGAGTGTGCATGTGAGAAAAAATGTCGAAAATCACTTCTCTTTTGAGAAATGACCTTCCCACAAAACTTTCCTTTATCAATTTTAATCAATCTTGTACTTTGTAGCTTATATTTCACGTATTATTATTTAAGTATCCTCAACTGTTTATGTAACAGTGTGTGTATTTAAGTCTCTGTTAGCTCGCTGCTCCATATTCTAACAGTTTAACTTTTCGAATCTTGTGGTATGTCATGCTTAGCGTTACCGTTTATTTCTCTGGATTTCTCTCCATGTACAAGATGGAGTTGCACAGTGGGTGTTTGTCTCTTGAAGTGCAAGCTGGAATCCCATGTTAGTGTTAGTTTGAAATACATTGTAATTCCGTGTTCATTTCCTTGTTTGTCTTTACAATGTAACCTATGAAAGAAAGTACATAAGCATTGTGACCAATAATGGTTATGACTCGGTTGTGGAATAGGCCGAGTTAACTCGGTGGTGTTAATTCCCAGTGTAATTTTGGAGTGAACGAGTTAACAAAATCTTGATGTGGGGTGATGAGGAGGGCCTGCAAATCTCGGACGTTGACTGTAACCTTTCTTCATTTTTTTTTAGGTCAAGTGGGCACGGTGAAGGTGTGGACCGCTTTCACAGTACGTTAAGCTTTGCGATTTGCTTCTTGGACCGTCAAAAGACAGTATTGCCCTTGTTCACGAGCTCTGTGTGTTGCAATGTACGTGATGATATGCAGTGGCAATGTTCGAGTTTTTGAATGATAGGGGGCGGATTTATCAAATCAAGGTGTTTAGGCAACCACGTCCCTATAAATCAAAGGTATCTTTGTCGGCTTTGAGAGAATTGACGGTGAATGGTGGTTTGTCCAAAGAACATTTTTTGATTTTCTCACACTCTAACGACGTCGTTTGCGGTACCTCATTCCCCATGCTCAAAATTCGACCATACATCAGATGCATAGTTTAATTTGATGGCTGAACTTGCGTTCTTAAATTTAAATTTAAGAGAGTTTTAACAAAACACTTATGGTACTGTTTATTTTTAATGAAAAATCACATTTTTACTTTTAACTAGCACGATTCACTATACCTTTAAAAAGGGCTTTTCGTTAAAAAAGAAGTTTTTTTTTTATTTTTCGTTAGTTTTCCTTAAACGCAACTACAAGGACAACCCAACTGTAGTTTTCACATGTGTGAGTACATGAAAAGAAAATCATTACAAGACCAGAACACCATCAAAGTAGCATTCTCATTTTAGCACTCTTCCCTTTCTCAGTGGTTGTAGACCAATTCCAGGATCGTATTCCACATGACACATTCTGAGATCGATTATCGCCTGGTGATTAGGGAGAGGTTGACTCTGAGTCTTTCCGGCCTCGAATTATGGATTGTCGTGGCAAAGCCACGAGCTGATCTTCTTTTTAAGACATTATTATGACCAGCCTAGTTTGAGGGTTAGCTCGCTCTCATACCCTCTGGACCAGGAGTGTCTCCTGGGCATTTCCCTAGGGATCCTAGGGATCCCGCAATCTTGTCCGTTCATCGTATATCGTGCGGTCAGAAATCATTTAAAATTTAAATTTTAAAATTCAAATATGAATAGTACCTAACGAAAAATGACCGCACGATATAAAATGAACGGACAAGATTGCGGGATCCCTAGGGAAAGATCCGGAGACACTCCTAGTCCATACCCTCTTAATGAAGATAATACCGTTTGTTAAAAAACATCTTATAAAAAAATGGGGTCGTAGGCAGGTGTAAATGATAATTCTTTAGATTTAGAATTCGTGCATTTACCAGTATTTAGATCTAAACAGTTGAAATGGTCTGATAGATCAAAAGTAAGCCAGTTCTGAAAAAAAAAATGACAATTAAAAACTCAAAATACTGTGATTTTGATGGGGCTCACTTTAAACCATCAGATCATTCTGAATAGCATATAGATATGCACGAATTTTAAATGCATAAACTTCAAATCCGCGCAGACATATTAGACTCTCGTTTGGAGCTTAGTGCATGGCCCTAATCCTACTTAGCACGTAATAAAGCACCTTTATTCCCCGACACGTGTAAAAGAGCTTCTTACTGTCGACACGTGTGTGCTAACTTGGTCCCTTACGCTTGCCACGTGGCTTGGTAATCCGAGTTTATCCAGCAATTAAAGTCAGATTATGATGTATTTAGACGCGGTGAGGGGGGAATGTTACGGTACGCGCGCGATTACTGAAGTGCAGCGTGGTCCGAAAACCGTTGGGCTGCACTGATTCCGTTGTTCTTAATTAACGGCTGATTGGCTGACTAATGCTGTGATTAAAGGTGGGATTAGCGAAAAGGAATGGTGAAGCTGACGTCAGCAGGGCAATCATGGAGCAGCAAAGGTTTACATCGAAGGGCGTGCAGATTAATCAACAGCCGTTGCATCCATTGCATCGAAACTCACAATTCGTTGCTAATTTTTTTTTATATGATTTAAAAGGATAGAAAGAAAAAAAAGCGCTCTGCATAAGCAACTTTGAAGTTTTTCTATGCGGCTAGGAAATTAAGAAAAAATTTGAGCCCCAAACAAAGGAAAATGGATCATATTTTATGATATGCTAAGAAGATTAAATTTGTAAAAATTAAATTAAAAAACGAAATAACAAGAAAATTGATGATTGATTTATTACTTAAATATCGATAAATGTATTATTTCCTAGTAGTGACATATCACATTTAGTTTCTCTATCATTATTTATATTTTATAATTTAGATTTTGTTTCAAATATCAAAATTTAGTATTTTTTTAGACATGTTATAGAAAAGTCAACTTGAATCCACCGGAATCATAATAGAGTTATCCAAACTAACCAAATTCATAAAAATTAATATTCTTTTTATAAAAAATTCGAGCACATAAGCAGTTGAGGATTTTTAGCTTCAAAATGAGGTTGATCAATTGTCTGACAACTTAAACTCGTTTGAAAGTGTTTTTCAATAACTGAAAGTATTTTTTATGCAAATATTCTTTGAATTAATCGTTCGTAAAATGACAAATGAATCATGAAAAAACACTTTATTGTTCATGCAATAAGCACATAACTAGTGCTTTGCAGAAAGCACTTTAAGTATTTTTAGAATTCAAAAACATTTTCTTCAAAAATAAGGTTTTAATCATTTTAAAAGCAGTTCCAAACAAGCTTTTTAAATTTTTAGAGATTAATGATTGTCCAACATAGTATCATAACTTTGTCGGATGTGTAATCTTATAGTACAACTGTACAAGTACGCCTAAAGTTTCAAGTTCATACCTCAACTCACGAATTAACATTTAACTCTTATTTTAATCTTGTTCTTCTATCCCTTTCAACTATAAACCTTTTAATTTAACTAATGATTAAGGATCAATATATTGGAGATGAAAATCTTGAATCACAATCAAAGTAAGGGCCATTTATGTAACAAGGCACATGGGAATTTCAATCTATGAGGATACATTGCCTTAATTAGAGATTTAGACCAATAATAATCTGCCATCAATCCCACTGGCTAAATTGCTAATGGGAAACAGAGTTGTATGACTTTGTTGCTGGATTTCATTGGTGGAACCCATGATCTTTAATGGGATAAGAAATTTTCATTATGTCGGGAAAACGTCTCAGTACACTAAATGTCTTATATACTTAGTTGGAAATTGCTTTTTTTAAGTGTCCAACCAATTGTGTTTTCACATTTTGTCTACTGAATTGTATTCACGGCAAACTAAAAAGTCACTCCGATGGGACTTAAACTTTCAACTTGTGAGCTAGCCCAAGTTCCTCAGTCCTATGTCCCGACCATGACCGCGGGTTGGATATAGGGACAGACCACCTCCCTCACACCTACAAACTTCCCATCCTTTAGGGGACACCGTCACATTTTGTGGAGTGGTATCACTGCCATGACAATTACTTGCTCTCTTCTCCTCTTAATTTCTTTTTGTTTCTTAAACTTTTTACATTTGTCTATGTCAATTTGTTCGTAGCCTGTCTTGGACTACGATGGTTATATTTTTTGGATAAGTTTCTTGTGTACGACTGTCGCATGTGTTAATAACCTCTCATACATGAAGGGTCGAATAAGACTAGGTTATAATTTCATACTCTTGGTGCAATGAAAAGGACACTTAATCGATTTGGCACGTAGCAAAAAGATTTGCTGATCGATCCAAGTTTATCAAATTCACAACTCCATAACGATACTATTGCAGGTCAATATGCTTATTTGCTGTGAGTCACATCTTCAATCTTATCATATAGGCTTCCCATACATGGATGGACTAGGTTGGACATATAGGAAAATGACTCCTACGACGTCCTATCTATCCTGCCTTTCTTGATGTAACTATTTTCGGGTTTTGTTAAGAATTATATTTCGGTTTCTTAGATTCAATGCATATATGTTTTATATCCCCGTTGTTTAAGTATTTATTTTGGCATTCACAATAAAAGTTTGACTCTTCTTTGTCAATGTGCTTCAATAAAACTTTGATTTCTTATGACATACTTAGATGAAAATTTGATTATTTTAGCACTCACGATGAAAGTTTGATTCTTGTCTGCTTGGTTTTATATCTTTGATGTTTAAGTATTTATGTCACGCCCCGATCCCGATCTACGTCCAGGATCGACGCGTGACATCATCAAGTAACCATATATCCAATAGATCCCGCCTCTGGGATATGTAAGAAGCATAACTAAAGAATCAAATCGCATGATAATTTTTCGTATACTTTATGGCTGCATCTAACCTCCTCGTTAGACTGCCTACGTACCCTCAATAGGAATCAAGCCATTCATAGTTCACCCAAACATTATCCTCAACTTTTATCATAGTACTTTTAAGTGGAAAATCATAGCACTCATCAATCAATTAATAGAACTTGACATGCTAGAAATTTCTAGGTTCAGGGTTACATAACAATCCCACATGACCATTACTATTTCCGCTTCATCCATCGCATAAATTATCATGTTTCTCCACATAAAATCACAATACTTAGCATGTAACATATTAAGGAATCAACAAAGCACAATTTTATTTTCTAGCCACATCGATCAACTAAACAATCATACTAATAACAATCATATCCAGCGTCATTCCACAATCCTGTCAATTAATCAATTCATGAATCAAAGATGCACGATCTTAGCATTTAATTACGTTAATCAATCAATGCAATAACATATCATTTCACGAATTTAACCAAGGAACTCTATATAATTTCATACTTAGATTATGAGTAATAAACATGGTAATTCTAATTTATATTCACAACGTCTATTAGGGGTAATTCTCATTCACTCGAATCTAGAGTTCTAGACTAACCTTATGGAAATGAGCAAGAGCAAGGATTCCAGACCACTCAACGAAACTAAAATACCAAGTTGTTTCCCGTAATCTACCCAGACATGTCATATGTACAATCATGCTTACATTAAGGAGATAGCACATTGGGCAAATCAGACACTCAAATAAGCTGTGAAGCTCGGGTGAGTGACAATAATACAAGTATGTGATATTCAATTAAAACAGACCATTGATCACAATCTATAAACATCAAGTATAGAATCATGCTTTATGGAATCATAATCAAGTCGCTGAAAAGTCCGTAGAAGTCACCCAGACATCCAACGATTTTTCTAATTCAAAATCACAAGATTCTTAAAAACCATTGTTCATATGTACATTAAAAACTAGGGCTAGAGGGATGCAGTTCGGCCGAAGCCCACATAAATAACCAAACAAGAAGTGGCCCCCCAAAGTGGATTAACCAAGCAGAGCCACCCCTGAAAAAGTAACCAAGTAGGCAGTGACTCCCCAACGCGAATTAACCAAGCAGAGTCACTCCTACAACTGTTAGGAAGTGATCACCCAATGCGGATTAACCAAGCAGGACCACTAGTGACCCCCCAATGCGGATTAACCAAGCATGGTCAAGATAATCAGGTAGGTAGTGACCCCCCTAACGCGGATTAACCAAGCAGAGTCACACCTACAAAACTGTTAGGCAATGATCACCCAACGCGGATTAACCAAGCATGATCACCCTTAAGTATAAATGGTCATAAGGATTGCCCAACGCGGATTAACCAAGCGCGATCCATATATAGTATGGTCCCCCAATAGGGATTAACCAAACAGGACCACTAGTGACCCCCTAACATGGATTAACCAACCAGGGTCATAGTCCCCTACTAGCCCTCAATTTACAAAACATTTCAATATGCAATTCGAATCACCTTTTCCCAAATATTACCAATTCATGAATCAAATCACATTTAATAAAAATAGATCGATGGCCAATTATAAAACAATCACATCTAAACAGAAAACACATTTATAAAACCGAATCATATCCACAAAGGATATTAATACAAGGAATCGGGTAATCACCATATCACATATATTAAAGTCACTCACCGAGACAAGTCCGCAAAGCTTCACTGAGTCTCTAGTAATACTAATTTTAGTAATTCAAATGGTTCACGACATGTTGTCCAAAAGTCAACGGTGGGGTCCACACCCTAGCAATTTAATCCGGAAGATCCGTACATCACAATCTAGATCCGTAACTTCCTAAGGTCCACATTATGCTCAAATAACAACATACTAAAATCTCATCACGATCCGACGTTCGGATCTCCCCCAATTGCTAGAATTAAGGGCAGTTAACAATTAATTTTACTAACTTAGAAATCTTATTTTCTATAATGCATTAAGTTTGGTGACGATCTAACGGTCGGATTGTCGATTCATATTTTGATCAAGTAATGTTTCATAATGAAACTAATTTCAAACAATCAAATTACGTTATACGGACATCCATTATGGAATTAGGGCATCTAATTGAACTTAGGAAGACATCATCGGCCCACTGGCCATGCGCCACCGCATGAGTCGCCGTGTGTGGAGGTCGGTCGCCCCAACTCGCCGAAAAATTCAACTATTTCTAAAAATTACCAAATTTTATAAGCATGTAGATCTCAGTGAGGGGATGTGGTGGAGGCCAAGGGAGTGGATCTTGTAAGCTTTATATGTATATTCCCGTCTCTACCTAGCAAGAGTCCTTTTGGGAGCTCACTGGCTTCGGGTTCAATTGGAACTCCGAAGTTAAGCGAGTTCACGCGAGAGCAATCCCATGATGGGTGACCCACTAGGAAGTTCTCGTGTGAGCTCCCAGAAACAAAACCGTGAGGGCGTGGTCGGGGCCAAAAGCGGACAATATCGTGCTATGGTGGAGTCGAGCTTGGGATGTGGTGGGGCCCGGGCCAAGATGTGACAATTTCGTATCAGAGCCAATCCCTGGCCGGATGTGTGCCGACGAGGACGTCGGGCGTCTAAGGGGGGGTGTATTGTGACAATTGTTACATCCCACATCCAGGGGAGTGGATCATGTAAGCCTTATATGTATATTCTCGTCTCGACCTAACACGAGGCCTTTTGGGAGCTCACTGGCTTCGGGTTCCATCGGAACTCCGAAGTTAAGCGAGTTTGCGCGAGAGCAATCCCATGATAGGTGACCCACTGGGAAGTTCTCGTGTGAGTTCCCATAAACAAAATCGTGAGGGCGTGGTTAGGGCCCAAAGCGGACAATATCGTGCTACGGTGGAGTCGAGCCCGGTATGTGGTGGGGGCCTAGGCCGGGATGTGACAAGGGAACAATTTTCATACCTGTGACCAAGTCCAATTTGGTCGGGAAGTGACCGGAAAACCCTAAAAGGGTGAACATCAATTCGGCCATTTTGTCGCTCTGCTGCCCCAAATGTTGATTGGGCTTTGTTCATGGCCTCAAGGGGAGTGGTTTGATGGTGGTGGTGCTCGACATAACCTTCACGATCGTCAGATTCCGCCATGACACCCCCGGAACCCACGGGTTTCGTTCTTCTCGAATCCGTGTTCAAACCCAATACAATTTGGTTGAAAATGGAAGAGGGAAGGCTAATGAGTTGTTTCCAGGTGGCAATTTGCATCAATTCGTCGTGGAACGCCGTGAATGGCGTCGAGTTTGCAAGCCGTCGGGTCGGGTCGGCTGCTACCCGATTCCCCCTATTTTCTTCTTCTCTCATTTCCCCTCATTTTCCTCTTTCTGATTGGTCATCCCTTGACTAACATAAATTTTGATTGGCCTCTTTCCCACAAGGTGGGAGTTTAAAATAAATTTAAAATCTATAGTTTAGTAACACAACTTCAAATGTCCGTATCTATACCATTATAATCCGGACTCGTAAACAGCTTTCGCCTATGCGCTCGTAGTTTCAAGATCTATTCGAAAACGTAGTGACCTCGAAAGGTCAACAAATTTTAGATAATTAATTTCCAAACTTCAAACTTCGTAACTAATTTAATTAAAATCTAAATTCAAATTAATTAATATAATATCTCGAAAAATAATATAAAATCTCAATAATACAAATATGTAGATTATAACAGTGAAATTCAGGAACGGGATTTCACAATTGATCTCTCCCTAAATTTTCATTTGCAAACAATTCAAAGAATTAATGAAAATGCAAAAATCGTAAACAAAAATTCATCGGATGACTTAAAATTTGCTAAACAAATGGAAGTACAAAATTCAAATTCCCCAACAAATATTAATAATGCCTCATGTTACCTTTGCACAGGTGCCAGAAGATAGTGCCACAAAGCGAAAGCTCAGCTACCAAAATAAATCAACTCGGAATTGGAAGAAAAACAACACACCTTCTTCAATCATACAACAAAGCCAGTAGTGATGCATTTGGACCATCAGACAGTTCCCTACCATCCAATAATAATATCACACAATCATTGAAATATAAATGCGATATTGATGTTATAAGGGCATTTCGTAGCTTCAATTTTTTTTTTTCAAGTTCTCTTTCTTTTCTCGGCGGTTTTAAATTGTGTGGTGTCGGTATATAATATTGTGTCAATATTATATCGTGGTATGAAAAATATTTGCAAATTACTTGGCTCATTTCTTATATAAAAAAAAACAATTATCCTTATATACAAATCATAGATTAATAAATATGCATAATATTCACTAAATGCATGTAAACGGAAGATTATGTACATGTATAAACGACTCAAACCGTGTTTTTGTTTCTAAAGAGAGTCCTAATTACGGAGAAGAGCCAAGTATTTATCATGGATTATCTCTTTCGTAGCAACTAGCAAGCATTTGCTTGTAATTGGTTTTTTGGTCAAACTTAAAAACAATGCTAATAATTTACGCATGCATTGATAACTAATTAGACTCACAGTCAATGACTGAGTTAGAGGAGCTAAGTGTCTCTTGTATTTTGGTAGAGAAATGTTAAGGATATATATATATATATATATATATATTTTGCAGGCTAAAGAGATTCTTTCAAAAGTGAAACTTTTTATAGACTCTCTATCATCTCATATTTTTAATACAATAATTTTATAATGTAGGTACGGGACTGTAAGGTGACATTGTGACAAAAAATCCATAAAAAAATCCTAATTTAAGAGACCCTTGTTAACATTTATCCTTTTGGTATCCAATAGACCCAATAATGCTGGTCTTTTTCTATTAATGTTGTCTGATTTGCTCATTTACCTAACCAACCAATCAGTGCCAAACTATTTAATTAATTTCTAACCAATTTCCCTTATGGAGGAAAAAGTCAAAAAAGAATTAAAGTATTAGACACTAAAGGTGTGTTTGTTGCACCGGACTATCTCGGACTAGACTAGCTTCAGAGACTAAGCTAGACTGTTTTAGACTAGATTAAGCTGGACTAGCTTAGTGAAGCGTTTGGTGCAATGTCGGACTAAGAAGCTGGATAATTATCTAACTCAAATATTATATTATATTATTTTATCTATATTTATTAATTTATCATTTTATTTGTTTGTAGAATCATATATCCTTCCGTAAAGGCCAAAATCTTTTTTTATTTTTTCCTAAAATTATCTCTCTGTAGCCTATTCATCTTTTCCTCCGCCATTCTCCCTCTCATCTCCCTCTTTTTATTCTGTTTCACCATTTTTCCAGAATATTCTTCCTCTCTCTCCATACTTCTCCCTATTTTCTTCCGGCTACTGTCTCCCCCCCTCTCCCTTTTTTCCTCCGTCCACTTATCCCTAACCTCTCCCTTTTTTCCTTATGCAGAAGATTCACGCGGAGGATTCATCGGAGCTCTCCACCCAGCGCCTCCTCTGAATTTCTCGAAAAATCTCAGGGTTCTGTAGTGATTTTGCCTTTTTGTTTTGAATTTGTGTGGGGATTCGCAGGTGCTTAAGCATTTGGTACGCTTTCGGTCCCGACTTGCGTCTAGGTCGCGCGTGAACACGGAGATCGACGATGAGCTTCTGGTGATGGTCGTCTGGTGGTTGCAACCATGGCGATTTTGCTGAGAGAGAATGAGAGAATGAATTGAACAAAGAAGAAAGGAAGGGAATCAGTGGATTGTTTTTCAGTTTTTGTTTGAGGTCTGGGTTTAGGCTTTTGGGTGGGATAGTAAAGGCCCAAGGGAGTGGACGAAGGTGCGAAGGAGAAGGGAGAGGGTGAAGCGGCGAAGGAGAAGGGAGAGGGCGAAGCAGCGAAGGAGAAGGGAGACGTCGAGGGATCAGCGGCGGGGAAGAGAACGGGACTAGCAGTCCGCTTGAAATTGAGGGGTCTCACTAAGAACGTTTAGTGAAGCATTCAGTCGAGACAAGACCCCGTTAGTCCCATTAAAACTAGTCCAGTGTGGACAACAAACATAAGACCGGACAAACAATTAATCTAGTCTAGTCCAATGACCCCTAAGAAGGTCAAACAAACACGGCCTAATGATCCAATCTTAGTACTTAGTAAGACTTCTCATTTCTCCACATCTAGTTAGAACTTAATTAATTAAGTCCTAATCATTGGAACTGGTGCATCAACTTTTAGGGGGTGTTTGTTTGCCCTCACTAAGTAGGACTGGACTAGCTGTTAGTCCAATACTGTGTTTGTTCCATGCTGGGACTAACATTAATGAGACTAAAGGGGACTAGCATGGACAAAACCCTTCACTAAGAGGTCTTAGCGAGACCCCCCAATAACCATGGGACTAGCTAAGACTATCCTCTCTCGTCCTCGTAATGCTCAACAACCACTCCCGATAGACTCCTCGTCATCTCCGGTCACCGAGATCATAATAAAATATTAATAATTTATATATTAAATAATATAATATTAGAATTTGTTATTATTTAGCTTCTTAGTCCAACACTACACCAAACACTTCACTAAGTTAGTCCAGCTTAGTCTAGTCTAAGCCATTCCAGTTTAGTCATTGAAGCTAGTCCAGTCCGAGATAGTCCGGCGCAACAAACACCCCCTTAGGGTTAAGGCCAAGTTACTCAGTAGGGCAGTACTAATCCTTTTTTGGATATTAAATCTAGTTGTTGTACTTTGACAAACCTAAGAGAAATCAATGTGCCAAAAACACGGATCAATATACAAATATCATAATACAAGTGGTTGAAATTTTATTTTATTTTGAAGTGTCATGATCCAACTACTTTTAATATGACCTTAATGTTCCGTGTTCTCGACAAATTATAAAATATCTCTGCACCTCGGGTCCAAAACAAAATCATACATTGTTGCGGTAAAACTAAAAGCTACCAGAGATCGGTAAAACATTGAAAACTACAATATTGACCATTGACATCCTGCACTTTTTTGTTTTGTTTCCCATTAAATGGGTTAAGGCAACAACCAGCATCACTTTAAAAGAGCACTTGCGTGTTTCTCCAATGGTCATGGTGGTAAAGTATACGACCTACATGAACATGGGTTATTAGGGATAACCAAATAGGCCAAATGTGTATATGATTAAGATTATTGGGTACGTTAAAGTACTTTTTTAATCCCTGTGTTTTACTAGCTCGAATTTTCAATATGGTTTCATCATTTTCCATTTGGCTGATTTGGTTAACTGATCAGTCATTTTCGTCAAATTTATGCGTTATTGTGCATACATTACTCACAGAGAGATTCACATATCGTAGTTGATTAGTGCAAAGTTATGCAAAATTAATTAAGATTGTCAATGTGACGAGACAAAAAAATCAAGTTAAGGATCGTTTTATAACCATTTCGTTTTCATATTTATATATTTGTTTCCACATTTTTTTTAAACTAAAAAGTGAAAGCTATTTTGTAAATTCATTGATATATATATATATTTGAGTTCCGACTTGAAAGCTCTTAGAAATTCAAAACCAAAAGGCATGCATAAAGTGAGACTAGTGGCAGCGAGTGAGTAGTACTCCAACGGGTATGTGAACCAAAAATTATTGCAGAGTTTAACCCCCAAAGAGTATGCAGGAGTCTAAAATGATGGCCTATGTGTCAAGAAAAGTTCCAGCTGGGTTGATTGGGCAAACACTAACACATGAGGTTTGCCAAATCATCGACACCAAACTCGATTGCTCGTGGTTCTTACACATGGCAATAATTATTGATGATGGCTCTGCTGCCACAAATTTCACTCCTAAATTATTGAAACAAAGATATAATTAAAACAATATTTCTTTATAGAGACTTATGAATATTTATCTTTTACACAAACAATATTTTACCGTAAACTAATTTAAACTGTGAGATAGAGAAGATTTCAACTCGGCTATCGAAGGTAACAGATCTCACAGAGAAACCAGATATATTCTTGGAGATATGGAGCAGTAATGATTCCAGGAAAACCCAGATATAATTAAAACAATATTGAAACTTGTATTATTGAAACGAAGATATAATTAAAACTGATGGGGGAATGTTAAAGGGAGAGAATCAACTAGACGAACACTAGCACAACTAGAGAGAAGGAGACTAAGATAAAGAGTCAAGCTCTGTTCATAAATTCATTCAAATACATCCTCCTCAACCTCCAGAATTCTAGCATTTTAAAAGGCCTAGCCAACTGCTTAATTAAACGCTAACACAACTTCCTAGTCCACTAAAACTTCATAAATAATAATCAAGTCACAACCCAAATACATAATTAAAACACAACTTACAAAAATACAAATTACTAAAATATAAATTAGCCACTTAATTATGAGAGCTCAATGAATTTCTCTTTCATGCACTGCATCAGACTCTCCAGGTGAGAAAGAACTCGCCCATGAGTTCATTGATTCAAAATCGATCCATAACCTAAAGTGTTGTAACCATCTTTTCTTCGCATGCTTAGTTTCCTTTTTCAAGCTAACAAACAACTTTTTTGCATAATAGAAAAAAATGGCGATTATTTCCAGAAGCCATAATAGTTTATAAAGATTTCTTGAGGATGTATCAACTTCCAAATATTGCAATAACTCTTTTCGCTCTCCCATTTTTTTGGTTACGTCAGTGTGCATGAAGTCATACCAAACTGGATCATGAAACTCAAATGTAGGAGTAACTTCCTCAACTTTAGGTTGCTCATGTGTGGCAATGTTGTGTGGCGTGCATCCATTTTTGAATTCTAACACCACATCTCTATTACCATAAACCATCAATATGTTGCTGCTTGTTTGATCACTCCACATCTAAAGCACAAGTAGAGGCCAAAATATCCCTTGTAGAATCTGATTTGCAAACCCCTTCTTGACATATACTTGTTGAGTTCTTCAGTGATGCAAATTCAATTGTTTTGTCCTGAAAAGTGTTGAGATTGACATCCTTCAAGTTCACTTCTTCATTGTCAACATATTCATAAAAAATAGGTGGTACAATCCAATCAAAAGCACTAACCATTTGATCAAACTTGGGTTCTTTATCGCAATCAAATTTCATTTCACCGTATTGAGTTTCTTCTTCAAGAGAAATGCCAAGTTTATCTTCCTTACACCTAATTTCAAAATAAGAAGGCAAAGAAAATTGACTTACGTCCAGGTTTGAAACCTTGTTGACTTCAATTGGTGCTTCAACCTTAAACGCTAATCCTTCAGCGTCATCTGGTTTGTAATCTTCCGCACAATCCCTCGCAACATTAAGCCAATTATGAAATTTTGGCATCCCAAGCGTCCATAATTGATTTTTATTCCCTTGAGACAAACGGTGTCGTGAATTGTAAAACCACCTCAATTCTACCTCATGATCATAATTACTGCGTCTTGACCCACCAAGCTTCTTGGCGTTCAATTCACCTACTAAGTTGCTCAACTTGCCTTCGAAGTACTTGAAGTTCTTTGTCTCTTTCATCCCTAGATTCCACGATGCTCATATGGTGCTCATGCTTTCCTCTACCTCTTTGTCCCACCATTTTACATAAACGGTGCGGAAACGACCCAAAGAACTTAGCAAAGCTCTGATACCAATTGATGGGGGAATGCTAAAGGGTAGAGAATCAACTAGACGAACACTAGCACAACCAGAGAAGGAGACTAAGATAAAGAGCCAAGCTCTGTTCATAAATTCATTCAAATACATCCCCCTCAACCTCCAGAATTCTAGCATTTTAAAGGCCTAACCAACTGCTTAATTAAATGCTAACACAACTTCTTAGTCCACTAAAACTTCATAATGATAATCAAGCCCCAACCCAAATACATAATTAAGACACAACTTACAAAAATACAAATTACAAAAATATAAATTAGCCACTTAATTATGAGATCTCAATGAATTTCTCTTTCATGCACTGCATCAAAAACAATATTTTTTTTTATAGAAACTTATAAATTGTTTAATACAAACAATATTCTACTGTAAACTAATTTAAACTGTGAGATATAAAATTTTCAACTCCGCTATCGAAGGTTACAGATCTCACAAAGAAACCAGAAATATTATTGGAGAAATGGAGCAGTGATGATGCCAGGAAAACCTAGGGTTTCAGAGAGTGAAGAACGATCAAGAACTCAACTAGTCTCATACAATTCAATGGATGTTTCTTCGTTAACATTACAAGAGAAAGCCATCTGAGCCTTATACAACTGCAGACATAATTAGTGCTACCTAATCAGAAATTAATCATTAACAAAAAAACGCCATGATTAATCGTCACAACATGCAGTAGAAAGTGGGAAGCATATGGACTAATCAACTCGCAGAGCTGTAATTAAAACTGACTAACAGTAGAAAGTGGGAACCTAGATATAACTAAAACTAATCATTAACAAAAAAACACCATGATTAATCGATTCACTAAACTAATCAACATGCAGACCGTCGAAACTAATTTAAATATTGCACTGATGCGGAATATATATGGACTAGCTACTATTCAGGAGAAAGTGAGCATATCCGCTCCAACCAATGAAGCTCCGCCCACGTATGCAATAAGTATCTATTTTTAGTTACAAACTCGTAGTGGAAAGGATCACCTGGGCACAAGCTTATCACATTAATGGCGTCTGACAAGTCTACCTAACAGACCTTCACATTGTTGTACACAGTTTGTATAATTTCTCTGGGTGGTGGTGGTGAATCAGCACAGCTCATATGAGGCATGTGAGAAGCCCGTTGTTTGACTAATACCCAGTGGTCCTACGTGCATGCTGCTCCGATCGGGCCCCGGGTCCCCCGTTCAGGTCCGTTTCGAAACGTAGGACTCAATTTGCATTGTTAGTCCAAGATTCTTAATGAGATTGGTAGTATTGTCCAGCTAACTAGCATGAGTTGTTGGTGTAATTACGAGCTATCCATTCGCTTCATCTGTCCTTAGGAACATGGATTTGAATTACCCTGTAGTACATCCTTTCTACTGCTACAAGTTCGCAACTCAATTCATTTGCTTTCCACTTTCAGTACAACAACCTGGATTGATTCACTAAACAACAAAAGAAAACAAGTTTTTCAAGTTGAATCTATCTATGATATCATGAAGGAATATTACTATTCGACTCACCATGGCTATCACAACGATTCTTCGGTCCCTCAATTCACTCCACCACCACCAGCCTAAAAGAGCCCTTAATGAAGGAAAAAAAAACAAAAATGACAAGATAGGATGCCCAAACAAAGCCATTTTAAAGCAAAAACTGCTCTATAGGGGGTCAATTCACTGCGAACAAGAAGGAAAAAGCTCAACTACTCACATTTTTCTCTTTTACCTGGTCGAATGGTTTCGGCAGCTCAAGTCTTCGATAGTCAAGAAAGCTTGACAACATCTATTCTCAAAATACCTAATCTCTGAGACATATCTACCCCTAGTCCATGCCTTCGGCTCGTCTAGTGCATAAATAACTATTCGTTTCCTCTCCCGATGGTCGTGAGTAATGTGTCATATATATTTTAATATAAAAAATAATAATTTAACGATTAAAGTTTCAGGCAACCTAATCACCAAGGGTGGAGCTAGAATTTTTGAAAAGGATACGAAGAAAAGGAATTACAAAATAAAAACCAAGAATCACCAATTAGGGTTTGAAAATGGGAGGTTTTAGTAGAAAATGGGGTGATAGTCAATTGTCCACAAATGTCTAACCCTTGTTTTTATCATTTTATGTGCTAAAATGGCAAAAGCCCAAAATCTTACAGGATAGCCCCAAAGCTAATTAGGCATGAAGCTGCCCTGGCCTACAACCCAATAAGCATAGCTCCTTGGGCTACAACCCAATGAGCATAGTGAGACATTATTATGAGAGTATCTCACCATTTAGATCGCCAGACTATCTTATTCAAGTATTTCTCTAATCTAACCTTTGCATCCTTTTAATCCCGACAAAAAATAATCAAAAGCTTGGGCTTAGGGATATGAAACCCTTATACAAAAAGACCAAACGCCAAAAGGCAGAATTGTGACAACCTTGTGGAAGAGGGAAAAAAACCCCAACTTCTTAAGGAAATGTAACTATATGCAGGCCCATTTCTATCTGGCGTGGCATACCTCTCTTTGTAGTCCTGTCCATGAGTACTTTCTTTTGGGTAGATAGCCCATGTTTAATACTTTCTTTTGGACGAGCACTATATTGCAAATCTGTTAATGTTATTTGCTCATCTTATCTTTACAATGTGGGCTCCTTAAAGAGTGGTACCACGTGAGATGGCGCATTGGAAAATGTTAACTTCCATATCGAAGGGTTCTATTATGACTGCATCAAGGTTTTTTGGGACAAAATTCCAGATACGTTAAGCTTTGCAAGTGTTTAAGTATCAAATTAGTGTTAATTAGTGGTGGATCGTTTCCCTGCTTCCCTCAAATAAAATACATTGGTTTTATTAAACCTTTCCTCTAACAGGAAAAAAGGAGAGAATTTTGAGAAAGTGCTAGTTGTGATCATGCATGTGGCTTTTAAACAAAATTGACCCCCTCCCCATGTGGAAGTTGGATCATGTTCACATGAAAGAACAAGAGTACTTGAATAAGGCATACCTTCGGTCCTTCTTTCCGTGATGTACCTTGCAATGCATGACACTTTTTATATTCTTGCAAGTTTAGGCATCATCCATTTCATTTATGTATGATTGTGAAATCTTGTTGTAAAAGTTTCTCAAGTTGGTGCAATTTCTTCCCAATTGCCAATGCCAATCTAAGAAATTGAGGATACCCTACAGGTTTGTTTGCCCATCCGATTTGGTAATTTAGAGGATGTCACACATCATAGTCGAGAATATATGACAACATATGCTTTTCGGTTTAGAGAGTTATCAAAAAATTTAAAGTTATTTTGCGTACAATCGTGTGCAAAATCTACTTCTTTTGATTTATAATACAGTAGTATATGATAAACTAACAAGCATTACATTATTTATTTATTATAAACCTATGCACTTCTCATATCATATAGGATGGTCAAACCTTAGTTATTATTAATCTTGATTAGCAATGTTTTATAGATTTAGATAAAACATGACACGAGGTCTTAATTCTCATTTTCTTTGTTGGTTTTGTTAATTGATAGATATTGTTGTTCCATAACATGAGGTCTTCTTATATTCACAACACGCTTCACATGAGCCTAATACGTCAAATTTTGTTGAGTGATGTGAGAGCATGAATCGTTGTTGTTATGCCTCCATCTGTATGCATAAACTACTCTAACATCAACCCAAAACAAATATACAAAGGAGAAAAAATAAGCACTAAATGTAACACACACATCTAACATTCAAGAGAAATTTACCTACAACGTAAAAGGATGTTACGATAACAATATTTCAAGCTGATCATGCATCATCATGCGCTTAACTATCTTATATAGCAATACATTATTGATTTATCGTTCCATAATTATGACATTCTCGTTGTCTAAAAGTTCATTGCCTCATCTAGATACATAAAACAAGTACTGAAAAACACAAAATTTTGGACTGTGGATGTAAACCCTAAGAGCATCTCCAATGGAGATGTCAAAAGATAAATGTCAAATGTTAATTTGATGGTTAACGTGGCAATATCATATTTTCTTTTTTTCCAACCGATATGTTTTTTTTGTTATAAATGATATTTGTTGGACCCATTTAAAAAAAATTAATTAAAATAAATTTTCAAGATCTATAATTAGTACATTAATTAATGAAACCTACACAATAAAATAATTAAAAATGATTTGACATCACATTTTCTCATATGTCAAATTTGACATATGAAAACTCATATATCAATCCACATAGATTGATGTATCGATTAGAGCTTGCTCCTGTCTTCAAATTTGATTACATGATTTTCCACTTGTAATTTGACGGTCTCTTACAGTTGCCATAGGGATGAAACGGAAACATAAATGTCGGTGAATCCGTTGAATGTAGAGCGTTGAAACATAATTCACCCAGCCATTTTTGATTGGCACAGGGAGACTGAGAGATGAGATTTGGACCAGACACCGAAAAGGGATGGGAAGCACTGTATGCGCACTTTTGTCAAAACCACAAACGCATGCAGATCTGCTTTCGCTCATGTGCTCTCGTCAGTTGAAGCACATGCAGGTGCAGTAGAGATACAAAACCCTTAAGACTTTTCTTTTAGCTTTTCTTCTATTTCTTTTTGTTTCTGTATTTCAATTTTGTTGTTCTTTATATGGAGCAGGTTTACTGTCACTATAGCTGTTTTATCGAACAACACATTGTCATGTAAGAAAATTTTAAACACAAAAAATATACTATTAATCTAAACATTATACGGTGATGAACCGTTCATATAAGTTTTCATTTTTCAGTATTGAGTGAGAATTAAAAACATATATATTCATCTAAGAGAATTGTTATTCACATTCTAAAATGAGAATTTTCTGTTTTCTTGAAATCTCTGTCCATTATGACATTGGAGGACCCTCAACTCCCTTAACTACCTCTGCCCTCCCTTCTTCAATGCACCGTTTGCCTCCATTTACTTGTTTAAAGAAAAATAAAATATTAGGGCACATTATTTCACGAAGGTCGGGTTTGATATTGAATTATTGCTATATTATATGATCTAGTCAAATTCTCAACTTTGTTATTGTATCAAAGAGAAAAAAATTAGGAAGGTAATAATTCCACTTTTTGCTTAATAATTTATTTGATCACAAAGTTAAAACAATATACCTAAAGAGAAAATAAAAGTGCGGAAATTAAAAACTCTACATAAACCTCATTGAACTAGTGGGCAACTTTGCCCTCCTTTTTTAAGGCTGAGCATGAGCATGAGCTATACCCTTGGATCCATAGCGACCTGCCAAGTTACCCAACTAGTTCACCTATACAATGTACCTTACTTTCCCTTCCATTAAGGCTCACCATTTTTGGACCAAAATAATAAATTGCATCCATCCATGGACAGGAGAAGGAATTAGGTAGAACGTAGGGATTTAGTATTTTGTTTCTAAGTTTCCAATTTAGTTATATCCTAAATTAATTGGTTGATGCAATGCTATCTGAATTTATGAATTGCTTGGCGCCCGGAGTTATGCCTCGTTTTTGTAATTGTAATCAAAATATGAGGAATTATATTAATGAAGAATTGAATTGAGATGAAGTAAGAATAAAACTGCGCTCATACAAGTAGTTTACTAACTCATCTGAATCTGAATAAAAATGAATATGATTACTAAAATACCCTTTTTCTAGATAATATATTTGTATGTTAATTAATTGCATAATTTGTATTCAAATTAATTGTATCATTACTGATGGAGAAAGAAGCATTCCCACAAGTCACACTATTCTATTTTCATATTTTCATCCGTCAAAACTTAGTTAAGTTGGTTAGAATTCTATATTGTTTTTAACATAAGTTATTGTTTATACATATATATATATATATATAATAAAATAAAAAATATTTCATCCATACATCCTGTTGCCCATGTGATGATGTTTTTACATTAACAGTAGATTCAGAAGGATATTTTGAAGCAATGATGAATCAAGAAGACGAAAGTTTGGATAATGTTATGAACCTCTTCCCCCTTTTTAATAGTAGGTTAAGCCATACTCAACCTTTGCTTCATCCTAGCCGCTCAATCAATGCACCTGCACACGTGTCAGTTGATGCCAAAGCTGGCACACCTAGTAGTCTGTGTGAGTGTTTTTTACCCCACAATTGCGTGCTTATTGATTTCCTGCTATTTATAGCCCCACACCACCAAGTACCCACCACACTTGAATCTAAATAACTCCCCCTTCCTTCTCTTCTTGTTCACATCTCCCTTCTCTTGCTCCTGAGGTTATTTTTGCCATTTCAGGAGGGGATTGTCCGTAACAATGGCCATGGCTAAGTTCTTTGCTGCCTTGTTCTTGGCTCTCCTTGCCATCTCCATGCTTCAAACCATGGTATGAACTCAAATATTTATCTTTACACCCCCCAGAAGTTAAAAAGGAAAAGAAAACTTTTTTTTCCAATGACAATATAAAGCCCACCTACAATTACAAACTAACATATTTTGTTCATCAATTTTGTTGCAGGTTTTGGCAAATCATGGGCATGGAGGTCATCACAAGGGCAATGTAAGCTCTCTCTCACTACACCTCTCTCACACACAGACCCACTATTTATACCCAGAAATAATGTGTATTGTTCTATAAAGATTGAATCTTTATCTTTTTTATTTTTTATTTTTTATGAATTATGATGATAAAATGTTTGCATTTTGCTTAAATGTTGTTTATTTTTTTTCTGATTTCAGAATGCCTATGGACCTGGGAGTCTCAAGAGCAGCCGTAAGTAGATAATCTCGCAACCTAATTTTATTTTCTCTTCTTTTTTAACATGGCGATATTTCATACTATTTTAATATACCAAAAAAAAAAAGAAAAAGGATTTTAAACTTGGATGCAACTGGAAGGCGAAAAAACTAAAAATATTGTATTGATCAACTGACTTAACATACTTACCTATTAACATTTCTTTATTGATACCAAAGTAAATATTTTTCTTTAGCCAAAAGAAGAAGAAAAAAGCTTGAATTTCTCTTCCCAGTCAAGTTCTTGATGATCTTTGACATTTTTACTCTAAAAAGTCACTCTAAAAAGTCACTGTTGATACTATTCTCTTACAGCATATTTTTGTCATTTTGATTAAAACTTAAAATTTTCAATCTATTTTCGTTAGTTTTTCTTAAGTTTATTTGTTGGGTTGAAAAAGCAGGGTGACTGTTACAATTTCGGTTTTGTGACTTTTGACTGTCTCTGTGTGTGTGATAAAATGACCAGAATGCCCGTCCGAATGCACGAGGAGGTGCAGCCAGACGCAGTACCACAAGCCCTGCATGTTCTTCTGTCAGAAATGCTGCAAAAAGTGCCTGTGTGTGCCCCCTGGGTTTTACGGGAACAAGGCCGTGTGCCCTTGCTACAACAACTGGAAGACCCAGCAAGGAGGACCCAAGTGCCCCTGATTAATTTACCCTTAATTATCCCATAATCATCTTAGTATTACTAATTAACTATATATAATAATAATAGTAATATATAATATAAGTTACATATATACATAAAATGTATGAGTTCTCTTTGGAACTGGGTTTGTTCTGTTGGTTTGAGAAAGACTTGAATTTGTCATTGTCTTGCTAATTTCCAGTCACTGAGAATTTGGTTTGAATTAGAGAAACCCTAATATGTATTGTCATCAATGCAATTTCTGGTTTTATAAATGGAATAATTTTTTATATATTAAAATTTGCACTATCTTTTGTATTGTGGATGGTGGAATCCTACTTGAGTCTTGTGCCCCCATAGTGGTCGGCCTAATGTGAGGGTGGTTGTCCACAGGAAGCAAGGGGGGTACTCATGACTCATATCTATTGTGTGCCTTTTAAACAAGAGAGTTTCTATTGTTTTAGTGGCATTACCGATCTAATAAATGTTAGACATATATTTTAGTGTGAAATTTCTGAAAGATAGCGTGCCAATGTTTAGTTGCATGAGAATATCTCACATTTTGAAAATTATGGGGTAGCACAAGACTCAATTTTGTGCAGTTTGATATGAACAAGTATAATTAGTTACAAAATTTCAATTGAAAGTAGAAAACTACAAGAAATGTGATATAACGGGACAACTTATTATTTGTTTTGTGTCCCCAATTTTTTGTGTGTATATTTCCTTTTTTTCAATTGGATTGGTATCGGACGCTATTTAGAACTTTAAATTAAAAGGGTAAACAAATTACAAATACAAAGTATAGTAGGATGGAATTGAAACATCTTCTTAACTGATTTGGGAAAGAGGAAAAATTAACATTTTCGCCCTTTCCTTCATATAAGTCATTCTCTCAAATATGAGGTGTCTACTTTCGTGATAAGACTTCCCTTGTTTTGCAAGTGAAAGCCTTATTTTTCCTCTTTCCCAAATCAGTTAAGAAGACGTTATTGACATTTTAAGTAAGTCATCTTGTCGCTTTCCAAATAGCGTCTCCTTGTGTGATTTGGGAAAGAAGGAACAATGCATAATTACTTTATCAGTGTTGATAACAGTCATTACAATTAAAATGGGCCACAAGCCCCAAAAGCTTTTGCTTGAACAAAAGTCCTAAAGAATGATTGGGCCTATCCTATTTGCGAGCAGTAATTAGATACCCGGTACCATATAAAGATTTTCTCACCTCCAAACCCCCTTCCCTCCCTTCCCTTCCTCTCGTACCCTCATTTTCTTTCGTTCTCTATGAAGAAGTCAATACCAGATGTTGACATGCATAATCGTAACTGTTCAAATAGGAGGGAACTGGAAAGAAGGGGAATTTGGAGGAGAGAGAATTCTACTTCGTACCATATATATGCCATCATATGAGGCAGCAAGTATAATATATTAGTGGTTTTCCTCTGATGAAATGAACGGCTGTTTATATAGTTCATCCCTACTAACTAGTTTGCTCCTGTAGATATTAATAAAAAAAGTAGTACAGAAAAGTAAAATTACAAAACCACATGAATAAAACCCATAGGTACATTACATACTTTTCTTAGTGGAGAAGAGAGTTTACTTGTTTATACAACCATCGTTATTCACCATACAATACACAATTGTTTTAAATAAAAATAACACAGACACATACTATATGCCAACATTACAAACACATAACTTCAGCTTTCCATTCAAGGTGATTCGAAACACCGAACTCCGAAGAAGAGTCTTTATATCAATATCGATGAGAAGTCATGTTAATACTGCGACGCTGCAACTGAGACCTCCCCCGCTGCCAAATCGCCTTCACTTCGGTTCTGTGCACAACACTAGTTATTAATGAGAAATGTGTAATTAGATAATTTATCATGGAAGAGTTCAAGGTAACAGGAACTAATTATCTGAGTCTGAGTCATTGCTTGCTTACACGTGTACTTGCCCACCATGCTATGAGATAGGATGGTAAAAGAAAACCCAACAAAGCCTGTGTGTATCAATCGTCATGGTGCTGAGTTAATCTTAACCTTAACAAAAAAGAAACATTTTCTAAGAAGAAAATATATAGATTTAGTGTTGATTAATATCCCACTTACACAAAAGACAGTAAGCAAATCGCTATCCTCTCCATTTTCGTGGATGTAGTAGATATCTTTCATCACAAGAAATGTGAGGCACTGCAAGGCAATTAATTGGACATGTCAGGAGCGCATTCGGTTCTATACTTGTGTGTGTGTGTGTGTGTGTGTGTGTGTGTACATTTGTATATGTAGTTCATGAATTTGATTGATATATAACTGAAACTATTATGACTTAACAAAGATATATGATTAGCTTCTTGGCCTTACAATAACAGCTGCAATGCGACATAGTACACCTGCATTGAAAGATTTACCACCATTAGCCTGCATAGCATGCTGTTGGCGGAGGAACTCTGCCGCTGCCTCTATCTGCGCAGTCCTTTGCGCAGCTTGCAGCCCCGCCTGATCAGTATCCACCGTAAAATAAGTTCCATCTCTGCTACACATGCATCCATACGCATGTATATCATATTAGGTACATGATCAACGTTAATTTATATGGTTATAACTATAGCTTTGGGGCATTGGACTTGCCTGATGCCAACAGTGACATTTTCGGTTTGAGCACCAGGCGGTGGTGGGGGTATCACCATCGTATATCCGGCCTCATAGGGCTGTGTATTCAGTGGCACAAGAGAAACAGAAAAGAAAAAAAAAGAAAAAAAATTCATTTTTCATAAACCCTAAAACCAATATTTATATAGAAAAAAATGCAGAAATGAATTAAGAAGCATGCTATATAATATATACCTGGTTGCAGATTTCACAAGTCATACTTAGCCTCTCGTTGATCCACTTTTGAATGCAATCCCTGTGAGCAAACTATACAGCGGAAAAGAAAGCCAGCCATATTAATTATTGATGCCAAATTGAAAAATATTTATTTGAGCTATTTGCATGGTTTTTTTTTTATTATTTTCAACCGATAAAAAGATAAATAATCATCACATTTGGACATACGAAACTGACATTATTGCTGATACATCTCTAATAAATAGGTCCTACAAACCTACCAAACCTAAAGTTGACTAGCTGACATTGCTGACACGTCTTTTTGAGGATAAAAAGCGTTACATGCATGTTCATATGCAAGTAATTAACAGCACATGTATGCTATGGTGTACCTTAAGTGTGCCGTTGCAGCGGCAAGGAGCTTCGAGTTTGTGAAGGTAATCCTCCTCCTGGCAAATTCTGCATTCATTTTGTTCTCCAATACCAGATCCCTGCCCTTCTTCTATGTTCTCATTCGAGGATCCATGACCTGCTTTTATGTCTTCACCCAACGCCTCTACTTTCTCCATTGCTTCAGTGCTACTACTTTCGCCGGAGGCCGCCGATTTCTCTGCCATCTTGCTCCCGGTCTCCATCGAAGATTAAGTACCGTTACCTTAAAAAAAACTATACAGATCAGTACTTTTTAACACACAAAAAAGCCTAATTTTTCAGCAGATCAGGCATGCATAATAAGATGCCACCAGACCAGATGATCAGATCTTGAAACATGCAAAAAAAAAAAAAAAAAAAGAATATATAATCACAATAACCAATTAAATGTAAGCATTTTAATTTGCACGAATATGTAGAAAAATCATCAAATGTTTCCATGGGGAAAACTATTAAACAGAAGCAAATCCTTGAAAAATATGAGGAAAAATTGGGAAAGGTGGTCTCCTTAAACCCTAGATAAATATTTATATATGCTATATTATATGTACATAACCGACCAAAAGAACTATATATACACACATAAAAATAGCTCGAAATCAGTATATATACATATACAGCAAAATTAGACAGAATGCTCAAGGGTAATGAGCTGAAGGACAGAAAGAGATCAGAGAAAAAATGCACCGCCGACTGGTGTTCTTCTCTAAGCTTCTCTCTTCTCAGACTCTCTCTCTCTCTCTCTCTCTCTCTCAGAGCAGTGCGTGTTTTTCGCTTTGCATCGAGGGCTTAGAATAGCTCACATTTATAACGCAGCGGGTGGACTAGGCTCGGAAGGAAACAAAGTTCATGAAATCCATTTGGCGCCCGGCATGCATGGCTGGGGATGGACGCGTAATCCAGTTTTTGTGCCACATAACCATGCTTTTGTGTTGCAATTTGCTTTTCCATTCAATTTCTTCTGGTTTTTTCTCCTCTTGTTTTTATCTACGACGGTTACCCAAGGTTGGATTTTTCCTACTCAATTACTACCATGCCATTCATTTTATCAGAAAAGCCCTTCTTATATTTTACAGATATGTGTTCACGAATCCACAAGAGAAGTTAACATGTATAATTAGCCATGAAATTAATACATATTGAATTTCATGATTAACAACTGCACAATACTTGTGCCTTAATCAGAATGTCATTCATATTTTAATCACAATTTAAATATTGATTCTACAAATGTCAAAATCAGAGTACCACTTATATATAAGTATTAAACAAATTGATGGTTCATAATGAGAATGCCAGTTTTTATCAGATCATTGATTTGTTATATACATAAGGATAATTACATTAATGAACTCCAATTTGTTATTGTTTTTGGTTTTTTTTTTTTTTTTTTTTTTGTTTTGTTTTGTTTGTTTTTTTTTTTTTTTTGTTTTGTAGTGGTATTCACACATTTCTTTTTACCTATCACATACCCTTGTTATGATCTTCTTCAATTTAATTAATTCAACGGCCAAAATTTGAAAAGAGTGCGTGAGAGATAAAAACGAGTGTGTGGATAACACCATCCTTTTTTTTTTTTTTTTTGCAAAAAAATTATTTATATTGATGGTTAACAAAAAAAAAAAAGGCAATTACATTATGTGTATGGTTAAATTTCATATTCGAATATGGGTGACACCAAGAAGGTGCCCTAATAAAGTGTATGTGAGTATTGCCACTAATTAATAAATATGCATTCCTCACCTCTTAGTATAAAATATACTATTGTATTAAAACAAACAAATATACGTGTATTTTAAATTTTAAATACTCAATGTTGATGCACAAAACCGGAGGTCTTGATACAACGTAAATCCGACCGTGAATCTGCATGAAATGTAAATAACACAAGATGTATCGTGGTTCACCCCAAGGTTTGGGCTACGTCCACACTGATTATGTATTTATCTGAGGGAGAGAGAGCTCTGAGAGTGAGAGCTTGGAGAGGGGTGAGGAGCCTTAGGAATTGGCCTAAAAAATGGCCTCCCCTAATTGTGAGGGTGAGGGGTCCTTTTATAGAAAAATGACTCCTCACTTATTACATATTTGCCCATTCCTTTATCACATAATTACATTTAAGTCCCTCGAGTATTTGTACGAGATCTAAATACAAGGCCCTATATATGGTATAAACAGTAGTCCCCAAAGTCTTCAGTCAATAGCGTCTTTTGGCTGGAGACTTGAAATTTAGTCCATCTGTGGGCCGAAGTAACTAGATGCTGTCTTGAACTGATGCTCGATATGAGGCAGTGCTCAATCTGAAATAACGCTCAACTAGAAGTAGCACACGCTGCGAGGCTCGTGGCTTATGTTGCCTTGGTTGGCTCGGCTTGCGGCGTTTGAAGGTGAGGGAGTCCCTTTTATAGAATAAGGGCTCGTTCCTCAATACATGAATGATGGGCTAGAGTTAATACTCTCTAATGATGGTGAGGGAGTCCCTTTTATAAAATAAGGGCTCGCTCCTCAGTACATGAATAATGGGTGCTCTCTAATGAAAGTGAGGGAGTCCCTTTTATAGAATAAGGGCTCGTTCCTCAATACATAAGTAATGGGCTAAGTCCCCCAAGTATTTTTCATGAGGCCCAATATATGGTACATAATGTAGTCTCCCAAGTTTTCGGTCAATAGAGTATGTTGGCTGGAGACTTCAAATTGAATCCATGTATGGGCCGAAGTGGTGGTTGTTCGGAGGCGATATTTGTATACCCTGCACTGGAGCTTTGTAGGTGAAGCTTTGCAAGTGAAACTTTGGAGCTAGAGCTCTGTAAATGAAGCTTTCGAAGCTGGAGCTTTTGTAAATGAAGCTTTTGAAGCTAGAGCTCTGTAAATGAAGCTTTTGAAACTGATTGACATAAGTGATGCTCATGAATGTTTATGTTGATTCACATGAGTGATGCTCATGGATGTTGTCATGAGTGATACTCATGAATGTTAACATGAGTGATGCTCATGAATGTTGACATGAGTGATGCTCATGAATGTTGACATGAATGATGGTCATGAATGTTTATGTATGATTGTCATGAGTGATGCTCATGAATGTTTATGTATGAATGACATGAGTAATGCTCATGTATAATTTGGAGTATTGTGCGTACTTTTGATCACCTGGTTGGTGGCATGAAGGAGAATACGGGTTGTACATTTCATCCCCTGGTTGGTGGCATGAATGGCTAGTTGCCAAATGATATTAGAGTACGGGTTGTACATTTGATCACCTGGTTGGCGATTATAGCGGCGGGTTGCCGAATAATTGTGGAGTACTGGGCGTACTTTTGATCACCTGGTTAGTGGTAATAGCGGCGGGTTGCCGAATAATTGTGGAGTACTGGACGTATTTTTGATGACCTGGTTGGTGCTATTTCGGGCTTATGGGATTTCGCCCTCCACAACATGCCAGCCCATTTGTTTTGGGCTTTGCCTTTTTTTTTTTTTTTTTTTTTATTACCCTCTGATGGGGTTTATACAGATATCTCCGAAAGATAAGAAAAATAAATCACATCATACATCTGCCAAGAAAAGTAAATCACATCATTCTGGTGGGGTGTTTATTCCTTGCTTTTGCTTTCTCTTTTACTTTCTGCCTTTGCTTTCTCTTTTCCCTTTTGGCAAATGGCAGACAATGCTTCCGTATTGGTTGAGGAAGTGCGCATGCAATTATCAGCTATTACAGGTGGGTTTCTTGGGTCATCCTCGGGAATATTTCTTTCAGCCTTGCCGACAAGATTTGCACCGACATAAGCAGCTTTGGTATACATGCCCTCTCCTTTTTCTTTTTCTGCTATTTGAACACAATATGGTGTACTCCAGCTGTAAAAACCCCATCAGAGTGCTTTTCTTTCTTTCCATTTTACCCCTCCCATCTTCTTCAATTCACATCCAAATGCCATCCCACCTCCACCACGAGATCTGAACACCGGAAGTGTGACTAATAATTAAACAACGGTGCCGTTTCACTCACGCGCACCCTCAACAGCCGGTCATAAATGATTTCGTGGCACGACCTTTACAACGTGTTGACGGTTGTGGTGCCGCTGTCTGTGGCAATGGTTTTAGAGCTGCCATTGAGCATGTAATTGTATACCAAATGGTCTCGAGCTTCCATTCTTCTTTATCAACATTAACATAGAACTGCTTGATACCCTCAAAGGTGAGCTTATCACGCTTTACCAAGATCCTCACAGGTTTGTTCATAAACTTCCTTGTGATTTCCAGGGCTTCAGGTGGCATGGTAGCAAAAAAACACCCAAACCTGAACCTTTGATGGCAGGAGTTGGAAAATGTCATAGATCTGATCCTTAAAACCACGAGAAAGTGTCAGCGACGATTTCCCAATCACTTAGCGGCATCTTCTATGAGTTGGGTTTCGCGGGTGGGACTCGCTGTCACTGTCTCCGCCATCGTGGACCACAGCTGAATCCAGAGAAGAATGCATGGCCCTTTTCGAAGTCGAAAATGGAGGGGATGACGACTCGGGCGAGTCACTGAGTTGGTGATGCTGCTAATGCGAAGCAGGATGATGGTGGATGAATGAGTGATTGATCACAAGCACCCAGAAGAAACAAGCAGCAGAAGTAATAGCATCAAGATTCGGATTGGGTGATTTCCATTCACCAATCATGACAACGTCGACTTGTCAAACAAATTGAGGCAAGAAGAAAAGTAAGAACCTTGACTATCGAGAGAGAGAGCGAGAGATCTGCGAAGGTTTGTCTCTGGAACAGCCCAATGAGGGAGGTTCTTGAAGCTTCGTGTAGGTGGTGGAAGTTTTTGATTGTGGGAGTGGAATGGGCAGTGTTGTCTTGTCCAAGGACGATGAAATCGTCCATGAGGTCATAAAAAGCTTCTGTTGCAGCTGCAGGGTTATCGGTGGGTCTCTGACTGAAACTGCAACTAATCCCCCATTTTCTCGTCTGATGAAGATAGAGACACTTGCAGCTGTGGGTTCCGCCCTCCATAATTCTGGTTCAAGGCGTTTTGGCCTCAAGAGGTGGTGGTGGTGGTTGACTGCCCCCGGAGCAAGAACTTTGGCCAGCATTTCTACTGCTTCTGGTTCGAACTTCACAAGTATTTGTGTGTGAAATTGTGATACAAAATGGAAGTGCAAGTTGTTGGAGTTGGAGTTGGATGGTGGAGGTGACAAGTATCAAAGGTTATCTCTTTTCTATCTTTCTCGTTCTTTTTTGTTTTGGTTTTCGTGTGTGATTGGCTGAGAGAGCAGAGAGAGGTGGTTGGAGGTCGGCGAAAGTTTTTCTGGAAAAGCCCAAGGGAGGTTCTGGGTTCCTGGGTTGTGCGGATTCATGGTGGTGAGATGAAAAAAATGAAAGAGAACCGACATAGCTTTTTGTGTGATTCCCACAGACGGAGCCAAATGTTGATGCACAAAACCGGAGGTCTTGGTACAACGTAAATCCGACCATGAATCTGCATGAAATGTAAATAACACAAGATGTATCGTGGTTCACCCCAAGGTTTGGGCTACGTCCACATTGATTATGTATTTATCTGAGGGAGAGAGAGCTCTGAGAGTGAGAGCTTGGAGAGGGGTGAGGAGCCTTAGGAATTGGCCAAAAAAATGGCCTCCCCTAATTGTGAGGGTGAGGGGTCCTTTTATAGAATAAGGACTCCTCACTTATTACATATTTACCCCTTCCTTTATCACATAATTACATTTAAGTCCCTCGAGTATTTGTACGAGATCTAAATATGAGGCCCTAAATATGGTATAAACACTCAATAATTAGATATTTACATAGGGCGCTGATAAAACTTCACACGTAAAGAAACTGTATTTCATAGTAATATTACAAAAAGTACAAATAAAATGAAAAAAAAAATTTAACGCATACATAACATAATGACTAGAGAGATCTCAGTAATTTCCTTCGGATGAAAAGAAATGTAGCCATTTGCAGTGACAAAATTGTAATTCAACACGATGATTTTTTCGGACAACAACTAATCAAATTCCAACAAAATTTTACTTTTAGGTTCGTTAGTGTTCTTTTATAACCTAGATTTGTTTGTTTGTTTTTTTTTCGATAACCTAGATTCGTTAGTTATGAACTTATGATACGTTACGTAGACAATTATAAATTAATACGACAAAATTGTAATACGACATGATCGTTTATTCGGCATAACGTTGTGACAAAAATATACTTTCGGCTAGATTTGATAATTATGATGTGTGCTATACGTAGACAAATGTAAAGGAATTGCACTTTTAAGACATGATCAATTAACTAAACCTAGTTGTGTTATGCCTAAATGTAATGCTTAACTAGATTGCACTTTATTACAAATTTGCTTGGGTGTAAAGTTGAATAAATTATGTGGAGAGCTTATAATTCTAATGCAGACAGTCCATACCAAAAGTCTTTAAGATAAATAATATATGTATCCCTTATTTTATTTATTTTTTATTCTTGGTCATCCAAACATAGAAAAAGATGGAATAGTTACTCACAATTTTACGTCATAATTTTGATTTGGCTAAATAGCCAAAATGGTCCCTAAGATTTGCATAACTCATCACTTTGGTCCCTAACATTTCAAATAAATAAAAGTGGTCACTGAGATTGTCCAACATCTATCATTTTGGTCATCCCGTTAAAAACTCCGTTAAGTGTCCCGGAGCTCTTATCCGGAAGTTTGGGCAATTTTCAAAGTTTCGTAACTCAATCGTTTCTTAACCAAATTCGACCCATAATATATCAAAATGAAGATAGGAAAGTGTAGAATAAGATTATACATATTTGAAGTCCAATGGTTTCCGGAGATGGCCGGAAAATAGCCTCAAAGTTGACTGGTCCGATGGAAAACTTGAAAACTCGTCAGAAACTGGGTAAACTTTAAACGTTCATAACTTCTTCAATACTCAACGAAATCAAGTGATTCAAAAGAGAAAAGCATACTTCTCAACGGGACAAAGAGAATGATACCTTTTTCGACGGCTAAATCTCCATGGTTTGGCTGGAAAACGGCTCGAAAGTGGTTGTCTTGGTTTCGAGTTAGCCACTTTCGAGCCGTTTTTCGGCCAAACCACTGCGATTTAGCAGTCTAAAGGTACCATTCTTTTTATATCGTCAAGAATTATGATTTTTGTTTTTGAATCACTTGATTTCGTTGAGTATTGAAGAAGTTATGAACGTTTAAAGTTTACCCAGTTTTCCTTCGGACCAGTCAACTTTAAGGCTATTTTCTGGCCATCTCCGGCAGCCATTGGGCTTCCAAATAGGTATAATCTTATTCTACACTTTCCTATCTTCATTTTGATATATTATGGGTCGAATTTGGTTAAGAAACGATTGAGTTACAAAGCTTTGAAAATTGCTCAAACTTCCGGCCAAGAGCTCCAGGACACTTAACGGAGTTTTTAACGGAATGACCAAAATGATGGATGGTGGACAATCTCAGGGACCACTTTTATTGATTTGAAATGTTAGGGACCAAAGTGATGAGTTATACAAATCTCAGAGATCATTTTGGCTATTTAGCCTTTTGATTCTCACTTTCTATTTACTAAGAAAAGAGCGAAGCCCAAAGTAAGAAAAAGGTTGGCCCACTAAAGGAATAGTATGATGAATGGAGAAAGAAGAGGCCATTAACGTCAGGTCAACCTGTGTGGGGTTAGTTGACTATGTAATTAGGTTTTCTTATAATTTTATAGTTTTTCTATTCTTTTGTAATTAGCTTGTATAGATATTGCCTCCATACAAAGAAGAATATTATTCAGAACTTCCCCAATATTTTACCATGGTACCGAGAGCATGACGATTCTAGAATCATTCTCTCAACTACATATGTGATCCCCAAACTTTAAATTTCAACACACAAATCAAATCTAAAACACAACTTCAAATTAAATTCCTCAATTTTTTTTAATCCTACCTTTAAATCAAATTCCTCAAAAGCCCAAAATCTAAAAATCATTCATACAATTAATTCCGCTGCAATTCAAGAAGACGTTCATACAAAAATTCAGGCTACATCACATCAGGCGGTGCCTCTGCATCATGACAGACTAGTACTTAGATTATTGATTCTGAAGTGACGGATCACGGATCACGGATCATATGACATATGACCCGAGATTAATCAAATATTTTCTTCCATGTTGGCAGTCGTTGTCTACGTCTGATGCTACTCCCGCAACTGTGATTGGGGAGAGCTCAATCTTTCATAGAAACTCTTTGCATATGTACTCCATCTTGGTGGTTCCCTTCTTAAATTACAACTTGTTGTCTATGCTCAAATCACAGATGCTTTGTTTTGTGCTATTTCAAAGTAAGATTCAAGTTCTTCGTTCTAATAATGTCGGTGAGTTTGTGAGTCATGAACTATCATAGTATTTGCAGGATCATGGAATAGTTCATTAGAAGTTCACTACGTACACTCCTCAACATAATGAGGTAGCGGAGTAGAAAAATCGTCATATAATGGAAATTGTTCGGTCTTCTCTATTCGAAGCCAATATGCCACAATGTTTCTGGGGAGAAATCGTGATATATGCAGCTTGCCTGACTAATCGTGTTCCTTCCAGTGCCTTAAAATTTTAAACTCCAATTCAGACTCTTTATCAACATGTAGAAGTTTCACCTCAGCAAAATCTTGAGCCTTGGGTGTTTGGGTGTGTAGCCTTCGTTTATGTTCACAAGCACCAGAAAGTAAATTGGATCCATGTTCGGTGAAGTGTGCCTTCATGGGTTTTGGTCTTGATCAAAAGGGGTAGCGGTGCTATGATTTGACTATATAGAAGATGCATGTCACTATGGATGTGTTTTTCAGTGAATACGAAATGTATTACTTAGGAGGTTCTTAAAGAAAAAGTTGCACTATAAACATACTTGTCCCAAGAGTTTGAGATGAAAGGCCTTGGTCCTTTCAAGTATTTCTTGGGGACTAAAGTGTCTAGATCGCTGAAAGGCATTTTCCAATTTCAACGAAAATACGTGACAGAATTGCTAACGGAGACTGGAATGCTTGCTTGCAAACCTGTTGATACACCTATAAAGATGAATCACAGGTTTTGTGAGTAAGAATATCAAACACCAACCAACAAGGAACACTACAAACACCTTGTTAGGAGGTTAATATATTTGGCACACACCAGACCAAATTTTGCATATGCAATAAGTGTGGTTGGTTAGTTTATACATGCTTCTAGTATTTAGCATCATAATGTGGTTGATCGCATTTTGAGATCTAAAGGCTACCCCAGGGATAGGACTTACGTTTTCAAAACATGGTCACATGATGTTTCTGGGTATACAAATGCAGAGTTGGTAGGTTCTATTACATTCATTTCACATTTGTTGGAGGCAGTCTGTTACCTAGCGAAGCAAGAAACAAAATGTTGTTGCTAGATCAAATGTTGAGGCAGAGTTTTGAGGTGTGTCTTATAGCATTTGTGAGTTGTTGTGGATTTGAAATTTACTTTCAGACTTGAGCTTTAGAACACAGAAACAATGAAGTTTCATTGTGGTAACAAGGCTGCAATCAACATTGCTCACAATCCAATTCAAAATGATCAAATTAAACATGTTGAAGTGGATCGACATTTCATCAAAGAGAAATTGGAAGTTAGACTAATTTTTGTACCGCTTTGTTAAGTCTAAAGATTAACCGACAGATGTTCTTACAAAAGTTGTGTCTAGCAAAGTATATCATAGCTCGCTCGACAAGTTGGGCATTGGTGAAATCTATGCACAAATTTGAGGAGTGTTAACGTGAGCTCAGCCTGTGTGGGCTTATTTGTCTTTGTAATTATGGTTTCCTATAATCTTATAGTCTTCCTATTCTCTTGTAATTAGCTTGTATATAAATTGGCCTCCATGCGGAGAAGAATACTATACAGAATCCCCAAATATTTTAGCAGAGGCATGCCAAAGTTGTAATTTTAATTCATCTGAAATTTTGTGATTGTAGGTTAGATGAATTCATGACAGGATTCAATGCAATCTCGTTGAAGTTAAAGGAAATGTATCAGATTGGTCAACTGATTTCTCTTTCTCTCCAATTTGTGATGGACTTTATATTTCTTTCTCTGCATAAGGTTGGTTGATTGCTGTTAATGGATTATAACTGGAACTGCTGATATCAAATTCACTTTGAGCTGTCGTTTCACATAACATTTTATATTGCTTGCATCCTAAGGAACAATATGTTTGAGTTGGGGGATAGATTGGTTGGGATATATATACAAAACGGATAATTGCACGAAGAGCATTATCTTCAATCCAGAGAGTTTTCTGGTATGCGTACAAGTTGCTTTACGCGATTTGCTGACTTTTGGAAGTTCATATAATTATATTGATCTGTACACAGAAATTTCAAGCTGAATCCAGAGGGTCTCTGAAGGTAAGTTGTCCGTTGCTGTCAGTCTTGATTCGACGAAGCTTGAATGCGAATGAGGGTGGTGATACTGCCTGGATGGGGTTATCGCTGACCCGAATGAAGCTGTAGGACCATGAGCCAAGTAGGGCTCCTATCACTGGTCCAACGACGTAGACCCATATTCCTTTGTAGTATGCACTAGCGATTGCTGGCCCTATTGTTCTTGCTGGGTTCATTGATCCACCTGATATTGGTCTGTGTATTCACAAAAACCATGCATGTTAGCTGTTTCACTTGCTTAAATATATGCACGACATGTTTGTCTAGTCTCTCGTTTTTTGTTTTTTATTGCATGTTTGTAACCAGTCCTGTTTGTGTGCATCTCCATAATCTTTTACTTACCCGGCAAAAATTGAAGTTATGCAAACCGCGGAGCCAACTGCGATCCCTGCTAGTTCTCCTACCTGTTGTGAACAGTCCCCATTGAAATGTCAAATAAAGAGTTTAAATTTCATTGTTTTTTTTTTTTTTTTGGTCGAAGAAAAGAGATAGAAATTCATGTCAATATAAAAGAGTTATATCTGTGGAAACGGTACAGCTTTGGTATCATTTGCGACGGCGGAGGCGATGAACACCATGGAAAATGTCATGATTATCTCTGCGATCAAAGCTTGGGTCTCTGATCCAGAAGGTGATGTGGTGCCTAGTTGTTTAATTGGGTGCAACAGTACATACAGGGTAAACGAGGCAGATATTGATCCTGCTAGTTGAGCTACTGCATAAATTGGGACCTGAAAAGAAAGGTCCATAAGTATTTGTGGTACAAAAGTATATGGTATACATTCCTAAACCACTACACCAACTGACTAACTTGTTGAAAAGAGGACCATGAATGTATATGGTATACAATTCCTAAAAATCACAATAAAGATTTGGCAGTCCAAATTCTTTTTTATTACTCCAGGGCTCCAAAAGCCTTTTGGGAACTTTTATATGCTTTTAATTTTTTTTATTCATACAATGGTATCTCTTGAAAATGAGAGAGAATTGGATTAAGCCACAAAAAGAGTTAAGAATAAGGATAGTGCTGTTCACTCATTCATTTTGACTTTCTATACACTCTTGTTAACTTTTAGCCATTAACTTTTTTTAATTCATTCGATCCAACGGTCGAAAATTGAGAAGAGTGTGTGATAAGTAAAAATGGGGTATGGATAGCACTACCCAAGAATAATAACTAAGTATTGAACTCGTCATAAAAGCAAGTCGAACTTCATAGACCTTTCACATATAAGTATAGAGGAATACAACTAAATTACCTTGTTTGTAGCTTCAGGAGACTAAATTTCAAAATATTCAAATTACTGGTAAAAGAATTTGAACTTGTAAGGGGATGGGCACACGTCTACTTAATTGGACTAACTCACATTTGACTTAGATAAGAAACCACACACAAGTATTTTATGAACTTTTTGGGTTTTTTTTCTCGAAGGGTGGGGGAATTGAATTTAGAATCATGTGTATAAAAGTAAATGCTCTCTATTACTTGAGCTAGAAAAGCCTTATAAAATCTTCGGGTGAGGGACTTACAAGTATTAAAGAGATTGAGATCAAGTTAAATAATGTGTCATCAATAGAAAATAAGCACGTTAATCAATACTTAAGTAATAATCCAATCATCTACCACAACATCATTGGTTTACAAATTTGGTCTCCCTAACGTTACATGTAGATCAGAGGGATTAAAAATACATTACATGTGCAGTACAAAGACATGTGAAAAGAATTTGCAAATCACTCATTGGAAGGTGTTATTTGTAAATTCCTCTCACATATTCTTAGAGAAGAGCTCCGGATCTCTTCCACCAAGGCCACTGAATCAAGTGGTTCGGGCCTTTCAAATTTCATCCAACGACCCACATGTTTTGACCCTCTTAAAAGCTGTAATAATTTTTTGCCATTGGATGAAATTTGAAAGGCCCAAATTACTTGATCCGATGACTTTGGTGAAAGAGATCCGGAGAGGATCTCTTGATTATCTTCTCCATTTTTAATCCCTCTTATCTGAATTTTGTAATAATTTTTTATATACTTGGCCATGGGCCCAAATGGGCCTTAGTTTGGACCATACACAAGCATCTATCATGTGAGTTTCATGGGGCTTTCTATGGCATTATATTGTCCATAAGTCACGTTGCACACATAGTTCCGAAACGAGGAAATAAAATAAAAAATTTGCAATTCTATTAACTTTCTAAGTGCTCCATAACAAAACAGAAACATGGGGACCTCAGAAGGCTCGCTGTAGGTGTACCTGTTTCCATGGAATGTGCCTAACGGCGGCGAAAGCAAGAGTGACGGCCGGGTTCATGTGTGCACCGGAGATGTGGCCGACCGCATAGATCATCACGGTTATGATGAGCCCTCCTGCAATCGAAGCTCCAAGCTTTGAGACTTGGTGTTCGTCGCTGGCAGCAAGAGCAGCCGAGCCAGCCGTGACAAACACCAACATATACGTTGCTATCATCTCTGCAACCACCTGCAAATATATATATATACACACACACACACACATATGAAGTTGGATATTTTTTCTACTGAGTTACATTAATTCATTCAAAGAGAAGTACACTATTCTATCTGCGAAGTTGGATAATTGAAGAACATGATGAAAGTGTATTGGCGGATCCAGGAATCGTACCCCAAGGGGTCACAGTGTGCCATGCCTACCATTCATCCATTGAAGTTGCTGAAATTTTCAGAGTTCTTTCTATCTTTCTTTTAAGTTTCAATGTTTATTTTAGATTGTTTTTCAGTTATGATGAACATGTGTAACTAAGTTTCTTTTTAGCTAGAGGTGAATTTGAAGCCATGATCATATGTTTAATATAAATTGATTACATCCAGTTATTGTTTCATAAGACTTGAATGCAATTTACTTATCTGCTTTATAAAGAACTTATTCTTGTATGTTTATTAAGGATGCATACTTAGTTTGCATTCAGGGATTAAATGCTAGAATATAAGGGAATTTCACCTAATCGTTATAAACTTATATTTGTAAGTAGTAAAAGTCACTAGTCATGATTGAGTTAAGTAAATTCTTGGCAGAAGTATCATGTTTTTCATAGTTACGAAAGCTTTGTCAATGCTTATGATTTTCACATAACTTAATGATCTTTGAGATGTATCTCTATCATGCTTTTCATAGTTAGGGAACTTGAGAAGAATAATTTGGTTGCGTCGCTGAGTCCAATTCAATGAATATAGGAAAATCTGAGAGTTAATTAGTGCTGTTCACAGTTAATTTGGGACATTGTCATTCATGGTTTGTAGGAAGAATAACTGGAAATTGATTTGTATGCATATATTTCATGTGTGGAGAAGAATCCTTTAGCTATCCTTTAATCCATATTTCATTCACAACTTAATTTACTTGCTGCACTTTACTTTTGTTTTAATTAAATTCGTCCAAAATCCCCCTAGTCTTGTTTTGTTGTTAGTTTAACTTAGTTTTCAGTTTTATAAGTTTAATTTGTGTTGATTAGCATCCCTTCTAATCCCTGGAATAAAACGATCCCTACTTACTCATAGTATGATTGCATAATTTATAGGGTTTAATTTGTGTGTTAGTTTCTACCACATCAAACAGCCGCAAGACACTCTCCATATCGGAACGATAGCAGCCGCCGTCAATCACAAAACCCTAACCCTAACTGTCGCACCCTTTCACACCGAGAGACTTTTTCAAATAGTAACTACGTTCGGGACTCAAGTCTTAAGACTGAAACACATAATACATATATAGAAGGACATAATATGATGAATTACAATTTCAAACAACTGAAACAAAGGCAAGAAGTAATTTGTAAAAAAGAGTCACATAAGCCATCAAAATGGTGGCATTTCATCAAGTTTGATTACAAGGCCTTTAATTTCCCTTCGGGAAGAAGCTCGAGTCTTAAGAGAGTAATTAACAAAGGAGAAATGAACTACATAAGTAACAACTCAAAATTATATTCAAGTGAAAAACAAAAATAAATGTTTAGTCATGATCCGTATATAAGAGCTAGCTTAACCTTGCCACGGTTTTTGGTAGTCCCGGGAAGCAGTAGTAGCAGCAGCATTAGCACTATTGACGCAGTTTCCAAGACCAGCAATATTTAGAATGTCACTGTGAGACAGCGATCTCAGTCCCAATAAATCTCGGGTCAAACCTGCACCGTTTTCACCGCCGTTTGCACCGCCTTCGTCACTGCCGTTAACGTTGAAATAGGTCAAATTGTTCGAGTCTTTTTTCGCATTGTTGTTCAACATGTTGGGGATGGACCCGAAAGGCTCCAGCTCAAAAGCAGCCCATTCGAACCCAGTTCCGGATGATAAGGAGTTCATCATATCATGGAGCAGAGAAGCTTGTTGATGTTGATTTTGATGGTGATGATGAACACTTGAGACTGCAGGACCAGTTGTGCCAGTAGTAGCATTGGCCCCTGCTGCAGCAAAAGCAGACTGGCGTGCGACTCCGACGCCAACGACCCCGACGACCCCAGCTCCAAGAGGTCGCGTATGGGAGCTTGTGGGTTGTTTCCATGGTTTCCAAGGGGTCGTCCGACCCCGACGACCCCACTGTGGATCCGCCCCTGTGTATGGTTGCAACCAAAGCAGAAGTATATATACAATGTTTATACCTTTTTGAAAAAGTCATGTGGGTAATATTGTTGTTCGACAATCGGTGACTGCGGATTGTGATCATATGTGTTTGGATTTTGGGAGGTTGCCGGGTGGTTTTCCGGAGAGGCTAACTGATCAATTGGAGCCATTTCTCGATTCACAATAAAAAACCTGGAATACTTGAAAAAAAATTATAAACTAGTGATGGAAGAAACTAAGTAGTGCAATGGATGCAGCAGCTCTTGACGGATAACTATGTCATCCTCCAGGCTGGTTTGGTTCCTAGTAAGAGCTTAGTTGATCACCATATATAGAGTCCAACAATTCATTGCCCTATGTGGGGAGACTTTGATTGATGGAAAAGAAGAGAATAAAATAAGGTTGTGAAAAGGACTATATTATTTAGAGAGATATATTTATCTTGCGGCTAACTTTATTTAAAAAAAAAAAAAAGACATGCAGTTGACATGTCATTAAAAAATTATCGATATTATTGTTAAGTCGACATTATGAAGTTACACTTTATCAAATATTATTGTTATGGTCATTGATATGGGGTTAATTATACTAACACCCCTTGAGGTTTATCGTTTTTTCACAAAACCCCCTCAAGTTTGAAACATTACACTCACACTCCTTGACGTTTTAATTCACTTTCACATCCACCCCTGAAGGACAAAATTTGTCACATCCCAGCTCGGGCCCCGACCACATCCCAGGCTCGACTCCGCCATAGCACGATATTGTCCGGTTTGGGCCCCGACCACACCCTCACGGTTTTGTTTCTGGGAACTCACACGAGAACTTCCTAGGGGGTCACCCATCATGGGATTACTCTCGCGCAAACTCGCTTAACTTCGGAGTTCCGATGAAACCCGAAGCCAGTGAGCTCCCAAAATGACTTGTGCTAGGTAGAGATGGGAATATACATATAAGGCTTAGAGGATTCACTCCCCTGGACGATGTAGGATGTTACAAAATTACCCTTGTAGTTAATTAGTTAAAAATAATTTTTTTAATAAATAAATGGAAAAACAAAATCAAAATAAACAAATTATATTAAAACATTAAAAAATTAAAAAATAAAATGAAACCCTAGATGCATGTCTTATATCATTGGATCCTTCATCCCTGCCAATTTCTTAGCCGGCTCCCTAAATGCATATATATCGTATCTCTTCTTCCCTTGCAATTGCTTAGCAAGCACACCCGGTGGGATGCAGTGAACATCCTAAGTTAGAGAAATATTTTCCTTTGTTGATCTCATGTTGTTCACAGGCTCCACCCAAAGACAAAGGGGCATATTTTACAAGGTCTTTTTTTACTGAAGGATTGGATTCAATAACATGCATAGCCATTGATTCTCTTGCTGTAAGGATTTTCTACTGATCATAACGAAAAAGCTTATGTAGAAAATCAATAGCCTCTGGAGAAGCTAGATGCCGATTTCCCACATTGATAAATCTTACAAGAGGATTTCTTTGGGTTTTTTCTTCTTCTAATGTTTAAATGTAATTTTTGATTTATTTATCTATAAATTTTATTTTTAATAATTAACTACAAGGGTAATATCGTCCTTAAGGGATTCTTAAGGGGTGGATGTGAAAGTGAATTAAAACGTGAAAGAGTGTTGGTGTAATGTTTCAAACCTGAGGGGATTTTGTGCAAAAAGGATAAACCTCAAGGGGTGAGTGTGTAATTAACCCCATTGATATGTTGTGGTTATTATGTCTACAAGTTCAATTAACCGCAATTTTGCTGTTTGGTGTTTCTAGTTAGCAAGTGATAGAGCATGGTCAAAGAGAGGACCGTCTAGAAAATCTTTGGTGTCATTAGGTATAATCTCATATGTTATTTTACAGAATTTTGGTCTCACTAGTAGGCACAGTTGTGTGTGGCTTAGTTAGTGTCAGTAGGTATAGTCTCCACTAGTACGCATTCTTTTGGTCTCAATCCCAAAAAATTAAAGAAAAACTAACGAAAAGTTCAAAAAAAACTTCTCTTTTAACGAAAAACCATTTTTAAAGGTATAGTAAACAGTGACAGTTAAAGGTAAAAATATGGTTTTTCGTTAAAAGTGAACAGTACTAGAAGTATTTTGTTAAAACTCCTGAAAATTAAACCTAACTTGACGGATCAATTCATTTAAAAAAGAAAAGGATTAATACAAGCATAACGCAATTTACAAGCACCAAATAAATCAGTCATAAGAGCTGACCCAACCTTGGTAGGAGGATCACTGAATTCAAAGTTGTTCCATGTTAAAACTCTAATTCACCATTTGGTCAGCAACACAATTCTCTTCGAAGTAAGATTCTCTCTCATTCTAATCTCTCTCATCTTCCCTTCTCTCCTATTTAAACAATTACGAATAAACCACGTTAACATTTGTTTTGAAATTTTTATATAGAGAAAAGCAAAAATGAAAAATTAGAGGAGGAGAATGAAGGAAATGGTAATATAAAGGAAAATAATCATAATCCCCTTAAAAATATGTTTCAACTCGTATCTTACTAAGTGTCTTATCACTAATCTACAACTGCTCAAATTCATACGATTCATACGAAAAGAATGAAAGTTGTTAATCAGATTTTCACGTGAACTCTTTATAATTCTAATGTAGAAAGTCCATACCAAAAGTCTTTAAGATAAATAATATATGTACCTTTTTTTTTTTTTTTTATTCTTGGTCATCCAAACATAGAAAACGATGGAATAATTACTCACAATTTTATGTCATAATTTTGATTCTCACCTTCTATTCACTAAAAAAAGAGCTAAGCCCAAAGTAAGAAAATGGTTGGCCCACTAAAGGAGCAATATGATGAATGGAGAAAGAAGAGGCCGTTAACATGAGGTCAATCTGTGTGGGGTTAGTTGACTATGTAATTAGGATTTCTTATAATTTTATAGTTTTTCTATTCTCTTGTAATTAGCTTGTATAGATATTGCCTACATACAAAGAAGAATATTATTCAGAACTTCCCCAATATTTTAGCGTGGTACTGAGAGCATGGCGATTCTAGAATCATTCTCCTACATATGTGATCCCCAAATTTTAAATTTCAACACACAAATCAAATCTCAAACACAATTTCAAATTAAATTCCTCAAATTTTTTTTTATCCTACCTTTAAATCAAATTCCTCAAAAGCCTAAAATCTAAAAATCATTCATACAAAAATACAGGCTACATCACATCAGGCGGTGCCTCTGCATCATGACTGACTAGTACTTAGATTATTGATTTTGGAGTGACAGATCACGGATCATATGACATGTGACCCGAGATTATAATCAAATCTTTTCATCCATGTTGGCAGTCGTTGTCTACGTCTGATGCTACTCCCGCAACTGTGATTGGGGAGAGCTCAATCTATCATAGAAACTCTTTGCATATGTACTCCATCTTGGTGGTTCCCTTCTTAAATTACAACTTGTTGTCTATGCTCAAATCACAGATGCCTTGTTTCGCGCTATTTCAGAGTATGATTCAAGTTCTTCGTTCTAATAATGTCGGTGAGTTTGTGAGTCATGAACTATCACAGTATTTGCATGATCATGGAATAGTTCATCAGAAGTTCACTACGTACACTCCTCAACATAATGAGGTAGCGGAGGGGAAAAATCGTCATATAATGGAAATTGTTCGGGCTTCTTTATTCGAAGCCAATATGCCGCAATGTTTCTGGGGAAAAACCGTGATATCTGCAGCTTACCTGACTAATCGTGTTCCTTCCAGTGCCTTAAATTTTAAAACTCCAATTCAGACTCTTTATCAACATCTAGAAGTATCACCTCAGCAAAATCTTGAGCCTCGGGTCTTTGGGTGTGTAGCGTTCGTTTAAGTTCACAAGCATCAGAGAAGTAAATTGGATCCATGTTCGGTGAAGTGTGCCTTCATGGGTTATGGTCTTGATCAAAAGGGGTACCGGTGCTATGATCTGACTATATAGAAAATGCATGTCACTATGGATGTGTGTTTTTAGTGAATACGAAATGTATTACTCAGGAGGTTCTTAAAGAAAGAGCTGCACTATAAACATACTTGTCCCAAGAGTTTGAGATGAAGGACATTGGTCCTTTCAAGTATTTCTTGGGGATTGAAGTGTCCAAATTGCTGAAAGGTATTTTCCAATTGCAACAGAAATACGTGACATAATTGCTAACAGAGACTGGAATGCTTGCTTGCAAACTTGTTGATACACCTATAAAGATGAATCACAGGTTTTGTGAGTAAGAATATCAAACACCAACAAACAAGGAACACTACCAACACCTTGTTAGGAGGTTAATATATTGGGCACACACCAGACTAGATTTTACATATGCAGTAAGTGTGGTTAGTTAGTTCATACATGCTTTTAGTATTTAGCATCATAGTGTGGTTGATCGCATTTTGAGATCTAAAGGCTACCCCGGGGATAGGACTTACGTTTTCAAAACATGGTCACTGGATGTTTCTAGGTATACAAATGCAGAGTTGGCAGGTTATTTTACGTTCATTTCACATTGTTGGAGGCAGTCTCATTACCTGGCGAAGCAAGAAATAAATGTTGTTGCTAGATCAAACGCTGAGGCAGAGTTTTGAGGTGTATCTCATAGCATTTGTGGGTTGTTGTGGATTTGAAATTTACTTTCAAACTTGAGCTTTAGAACATGGAAACCAATGAAGTTTCATTGTGATAACAAGGCTGCGATCAACATTGCTCACAATCCAATTCAACATGATCAAAATAAACATGTTGAAGTGGATCGACATTTCATCAAAGAGAAATTGGAAGTTAGACTAATTTCTGTACCATTTTGTCAAGTCTGAAGATCAACTGACAGTTGTTCTTACAAAAGTTGTGTCTAGCAAAGTATATCATAGCTCGCTCAACAAGTTGGGCATTGGTGAAATCTATGCACAAATTTGAGGACTGTTAACGTGAGCTCAGCCTGTGTGGGCTTATTTGTCATTGTAATTAGGGTTTCCTACAATCTTATAGTTTTCCTATTCTCTTGTAATTAGCTTGTATATATATTGGCCTCCGTACGGAGAAGAATACTATACAGAATCCCCAAATATTTTAGCAGAGGCAAGCCAAAGTTGTAATTTTAATTCATCTGAAATTTTGTGATTGTAGGTTAGATGAATTCATGACAGGATTCAATGCAATCTCGTTGAAGTTAAAGGAAATGTATCAGATTGGTAAACTGATTTCTCTTTCTCTCTCTCTCTCTCTCTCTCTCTCTCTCTCTCTCCAATTTGTGATGGACTTTATATTTCTTTCTCTGCCTCTCTCTATCTCTGATACTGTTTATGTTTATTTCCTTTGTTCAGTAGGGTTTTTTTCTCGAATCTTTTCTTCATAGTTGCGCCCTAGGTACTTTTTTCAATGAATGGTAGAGCTAAATTCTAATTTTATATCATATCAGTTTACGCATCTTTTGTATTCCTTTGACCATCATCCTTTTATGCTTGATGTCATTGTAGACTTAAAGAACGTTTCAGCCGTGGGACATTACGTGAACAGAAGGACCTCGAAAGATGCCCAGTTCGTAAGCATAAGGTTGGTTGATTGCTGTTAATGGATTATAACTGGAACTACTGATATCAAATTCACTTTGAGCTGTCGTTTCACATAACATTTTATATTGCTTGCATCCTAAGGAACAAAATGTTTGAGTTGGGCGATAGATTGGTTGGGATATATATATATATATATATATATAAACAGATAATTGAACGAAGAGCATTATCTTCAATCCAGAGAGTTTTCTGGTATGCGTAAGTTTCTTTACACTATTTGCTGACTTTTGGAAGTTCATATAATTATATTGATCTGTACTCAGAAATTTCAAGCTGAATCCAGAGGGTCTCTGAAGAAGGTAAGTTGTCCGTTGCTGTCGCTCTTGATTCGACGAAGGTTGAATGCGAATGGGGGTGGTGAAACTGCCTGGATGGGGTTATCGCTGACCCGAATGAAGCTGTAGGACCATGAACCAAGTAGGGCTCCTATCACTGGTCCAACGACATAGACCCATATTCCTTTGTAGTATGCACTAGCGATTGCTGGCCCTATTGTTCTTGCTGGGTTCATTGATCCACCTGATATTGGTCTGTGTATTCACAAAAACCATGCATGTTAGCTGTTTCACTTGCTTAAATATATGCACGACATGTTTGTCTAGTCTCTCGTTTTTTGTTTTTTATTGCATGTTTGTAACCAGTCCTGTTTGTGTGCATCTCCATAATCTTTTACTTACCCGGCAAAAATTGAAGTTATGCAAACCGCGGAGCCAACTGCGATCCCTGCTAGTTCTCCTACCTGTTGTGAACAGTCCCCATTGAAATGTCAAATAAAGAGTTTAAATTTCATTGTTTTTTTTTTTTTTTTGGTCGAAGAAAAGAGATAGAAATTCATGTCAATATAAAAGAGTTATATCTGTGGAAACGGTACAGCTTTGGTATCAGTTGCGACGGCGGAGGCGATGAACACCATGGAAAATGTCATGATTATCTCTGCGATCAAAGCTTGGGTCTCTGATCCAGAAGGTGATGTGGTGCCTAGTTGTTTAATTGGGTGCAACAGTACATACAGGGTAAACGAGGCAGATATTGATCCTGCTAGTTGAGCTACTGCATAAATTGGGACCTGAAAAGAAAGGTCCATAAGTATTTGTGGTACAAAAGTATATGGTATACATTCCTAAACCACTGCACCAACTGACTAACTTGTTGAAAAGAGGACCATGAATGTATATGGTATACAATTCCTAAAAATCACAATAAAGATTTGGCAGTCCAAATTCTTTTTTATTACTCCAGGGCTCCAAAAGCCTTTTGGGAACTTTTATATGCTTTTAATTTTTTTTATTCATACAATGGTATCTCTTGAAAATGAGAGAGAATTGGATTAAGCCACAAAAAGAGTTAAGAATAAGGATAGTGTTGTTCACTCATTCATTTTGACTTTCTATACACTCTTGTTAACTTTTAGCCATTAACTTTTTTTAATTCATTCGATCCAACAGTCGAAAATTAAGAAGAGTGTGTGATAAGTAAAAATGGGGGTATGTATAGCACTACCCAAGAATAATAACTAAGTATTGAACTCGTCATAAAAGTAAGTCGAACTTCATAGGCCTTTCACATATAACATAAGTATAGAGGAATACAACTAAATTACCTTGTTTGTAGCTTCAGGAGACGATATTTCAAAATATTCAAATTATAGTAAAAGAATTTGAACTTGTAAGGGGATGGGCACACGTCTACTTAATTGGACCAACTCACATTTGTACTTAGATAAGAAACCACACACAAGTATTTTATAAACTTTTTGGGGTTTTTTTTTCGAAGGGTGGGGGAATTGAATTTAGAATCATGTGTATAAAAGTAAATGCTCTTTATTACTTGAGCTAGAAAAGCCTTATAAAATCTTCGGGTGAGGGACTTACAAGTATTAAAGAGATTGAGATCAAGTTATTATTGTAAAGGATATGATAGGGAGACTAAAATTTTAAATTAAATAATGTGTCATCAATAGAAAATAAGCATGTTAATTAACACTTAAGTAATAATCTAATCATCTACCACAACATCATTGGTTTACAAATTTGGTCTCCCTAACGTTACATGTAGATCAGAGGGATTAAAAATACATTACATATTCTTAAACGATCTTGTAGTGCATTTTTAAGAGAAGAGCTCCAGATCTCTTCCACCAAGGCCACTGAATCAAGTGATTTGGGCCTTTCAAATTTCATCCAACGACCTACATGTTTTGACCTCCTTAAAAGCTGTAATAATTTTTTGCCATTGGATGAAATTTGAAAGGCCCGGATTACTTGATCCGATGATTTTGGTGAAAGAGATCCGAAGAGGATCTCTTGATTATCTTCTCCATTTTTAATCCCTCTTATCTGAATTTTGTAATAATTTTTTATATACTTGGCCATGGGCCCAAATGGGCCTTAGTTTGGACCATACACAAGCATCTATCATGTGAGTTTCATGGGGCTTTCTATGGCATTATATTGTCCATAAGTCACGTTGCACACATAGTTCCGAAACGAGGAAATAAAATAAAAAATTTGCAATTCCATTAACTTTCTAAGTGCTCCATAACAAAACAGAAACATGGGGACCTCAGAAGGCTCGCTGTAGGTGTACCTGTTTCCATGGAAAGTGCCTAACGGCGGCGAAAGCAAGAGTGACGGCCGGGTTCATGTGTGCACCGGAGATGTGGCCGACCGCATAGATCATCACGGTTATGATGAGCCCTCCTGCAATAGAAGCTCCAAGCTTTGAGACTTGGTGTTCGTCGCTGGCAGCAAGAGCAGCCGAGCCAGCCGTGGCAAACACCAACATATACGTTGCTATCATCTCTGCAACCACCTGCAAACATATATATATATATACACACACATATGAAGTTGGATAATTTTTCTACTGAGTTACATTAATTCATTTAAACTGTGGGAAAGAAGATTCGAACTTGAGTTCAAGGAGAAGTACACTATTCTATCTGCGAAGTTGGATAATTGAAGAACATGATGAAAGTGTATGGTTGCAACAAAAGCAGAAGTATATATACAATGTTTGTACCTTTTTGAAAAAGCCATGTTGGTAATATTGTTGTTCAACAATCGGTGACTGCGGATTGTGATCATATGTGTTTGGATTTTGGGAGGTTGCCGGGTGGTTTTCCGGAGAGGCTAACTGATCAATTGGAGCCATTTCTCGATTCACAATAAAAAACCTGGAATACTTGAAAAAAAATTATAAACTAGTGATGGAAGAAACTAAGTAGTGCAATGGTTGCAGCAGCTCTTGACGGATAACTATGTCATCCTCCAGGCTGGTTTGGTTCCTAGTACGAGCTTAGTTGATCACTACATATAGAGTCCAACAATTCATTGCCCTATGTGGGGAGACTTTGATTGATGGAAAAGAAGCGAATAAAATAAGGTTGCGAAAAGGACTATATTATTTAGAGAGAGATATTTATGTTGCGGCTAACTTTATTTATAAAAAATGACATGCAGTTGACATGTCATTTAGAAACTATCGATATTATTGTTAAGTCGACATTATGAAGTTACACTTTTGTCAAATATTATTGTTATGATCATTGATATGTCGTGGTTATTATGTCTACAAGTGCAATTAACTGCAATTTTGCTGTTTGGTGTTTCTAGTTAGCAAGTGATGAGCATGGTCAAAGAGAGGACCGTCTGGAAAATCTTTGGTGTCATTAGGTATAATCTCATATGTTATTTTACAGTATTTTGGTCTCACTAGTAGGCACAGTCGTGTGTGGCTTAGTTAGTGTCAGTAGGTATAGTCTCCACTAGTACATATTCTTTTGGTCTCAACACCAAAAAATTAAACCTAACTTGACGGATCAGTTCAATTAAAAAAAAAAAAGCATTAATGCAAGCATAACGCAATTTACAAGCACCAAATAAATCAGTCATAAGAGCTGACCCAACCTTGGTAGGAGGATCACTGAACTCAAAGTTGTTCCATGTTAAAACTCTAATTCGCCATTTGGTCAATAACACAGTTCACTTCGGAGTAGGATTTTTTCTCCTTCTATCTCTCTCATCTTCCCTTCTCATATTTAAACAATTACGAATAAACCACGTCAACATTTTATTTTGAAATTTTTATATAGAGAAAAAAGAAAAAAAGAAAAGTGAGAGGAGGAGAAGGAAGAAAATGATAATATAAAGGGAGAGAATCCTACTCCCCTTAAAAATATGTTTCAACTCGTATTGTACTAAGTGTCTTATCATTGATCTACAACTGCTCAAATGCATACCAAGAGAATGAAAGTTGTCAATTAGGTTTTCTCATGAACCCTCCCGATCAATCAACATATGAACCTCATTAACCACCTTCCAGTTCCACCCTCATGTATTGTATACGAGCGTACAGACACAAGAATTATTGTCTATAGGTCTTTCAATATCCTCTTAAGCCATCTCCAACCGAAGGCTGGCCAGATGGCTTGTTTTAGCCATCTGGCCCTCCAAGATATTAAGGTTATCTCTAACCGAAGAGTCCAGAGGATCAGAGGGTCGAAAATAGCCCGAAAATGTCCAATCGAGGGCTAGGCTAGAGGGCTCGTGGGCCCCACATAATATGAAATGGCCAAAGGACTGGCCCAATGCAGCCAGCCAGCCCAGGAATGGCCAGAAATTTAAGAATTGATGTCAGATATAACCGACATCATTGTTATTAATCATGTCGGTTATATCTAATAGGAATTCTTAAACAAATTTTTTAATCCAACGGCTAGCTGACGTCAGCTAGCCGTTATTTTTGAATTTTTTTTATTTACAGTTTTATTTATTTATTTTTATTTACAAATTTTTTTTTCCTATAACGTCTATTTTTAAATTCTTTTTTTTTTTTCTATAACTTCCTATAACTTCTATATTACAAAATTTGTTTCATATTTTTTTTTAATTCTATTTTTTTCCTATAACTTCCTAAGCCATTATACAACATTAAATTAAATTAAGTAACATGAAACAACATTAAACAACATGAAAAAACATTAAATAATATTAACCAACATAAAAATTATATAACATGAAAAAAATATTTAACAGCATGAAACTTAAACAACATTTTTAAGAACATTTAACAACATAAAACTTAAACGCCTACTTGTGACGACCCATCCCTACTTTTCACTAAAATTTCTTTTCCATTGGTGTGAACTGATGATTTTACCACTTTTTGGACAAAAGTGGAATCTGACGTGGAAGTGGTTTTCAGCTTTCAATTTCATTTTCTTAGTTTTGTATTAAATTAGTACTCATCGCCACGAACGCGTGAGCGCGTGTTAGACTTGAATCAGATCTGTAATGAGAAAGTTACGCTCCGTTAAAGTACGTTAACTACAGGTATTTTTGTACACGCATGTGCAAATTTACAGTGTCGAAACACTGTCAAAAGGATAGATTTTGTATAATTAAAATTGTACAAATCCATCTAATCCCTAAAAGGGATCCAGTCCCCTTCTTTCACACCCATCAACCATCAAACTTTTGTTTTTTCCTTCTTTTCCTCTCCATCACTCACATCTTTTCCTTCCTTGTGGCACCCAATCACTTTTGTTCCCTCAATTTGGCATCCAATCAATGACCTTCACACTCACAATAGCCACCAATAAAAAACTCAACCTTCTCTTTCTCTCTCTCCTCCGAATGTCTCTCTTTCACTCTCTCGCTCTCTGCAACAAAGCAAAACCACCCTCAAAGGTCACAAGCGAGACCTGCAACCTACACCATTGAATCCCCCTCGACCCCACGAACACAACCATGCAACCAGATTCGAGAACGGACCAGTTTTGACTACCAACTCGGAAGGTCCGACTCGGTGAGTTTTGGTTCAACGATTTTCAGGCCGTTCACGGCTTAGGTAACCCTCGGGAAATCCTAAGAACCTTCATTTCATTCCTATGGGTTGATATTGACCTCGTGTTCATGTTTTAAACGAACGTTTTAGCACAGAAAGCTCGAGGGGGAGAGACTACTCAGTTTTCCAGCAAAGGAACTGTGACCATTTGGTCACTTTCAACTCATTTTTTTCGACCAACCTCGACTACGACTGGATTCCTAATAGGTATAGACTTATTCTCTATATTCCTAACTTCAAAATGGCTTTTGAATCATTAAGTTTAATTAATTATCGAGTTAGGAATCAACTCTGAAAGTTGGGAAAAAATTCTCAAATTTATGAAAAAGTTTGATCGTGGCCATTTGGCCACTTTCAGGCCAAATTCCTAGACAGCACGGACCACATTTAAACTTTATGTGATCATAGATCGATTTTCCTAGCTGCAAATTGGTCTTTGTATAATTAAATTTGATTGACAATCGAGCTCGTTAGGAGCTCTGAAAGTTGGACTTTCAACTTACAAAACGCATGAGCTCGTGAGGAAGGCGAGTACAGCCGTACTCGCAGACGCGTGGGCTCGTGAGCGCGCGTGGAAAACCCAACATGGTCAGCGTGTGCAGCGCGTGGCTGCCAATGCAGCCACTTGTGGAGGCGCGTGGCGGCACGTCCGGCCTCTGATTGACCTTCTGTCTATTTGTGTAGGTCCGTGATGTCGAGTAGATCGATTTCATGTATTCAAATCCTATGTTTGAGCAATCTACAGAGGTTTTATTTAAGTTTCCGTGTATGTGTTATTAAACTAAGTTAATAAGTAATTTCACATATAGGGGAAACGTATCCTGAGGACGTACGAGGTCAAGCAAGGCTAGGAGGCTTCGTTTCGACTGCGTATCTGTGAATGGGCAGTTTATTTTATACATATACATATTGATAGTTTCCCTAAATGCGTAGTTACTTCACTTTTACGCTTATATTGCCAAGTATCCGTTATTATGATATTAAATGTGATAAATGCTGCTATATGGTTGAGATATTATTGTCATGACATTCATACACATTTGTACATGTTCATCTTCCTGCACCGATGTTAGTACTCGCCCCAAGACCAAGGCCAGTCATTCACGTGTATGTTCACATCGCACCATTCGCTCTCTTTGGATCCAAGTTAGATGCCATTCTTGTCTGGTAGATTGCATTAGGCAATCCGACTTGTATGTGACCGTGCTCCTGCACCAGCCTTCACGTGATCGCAGTACTAGAGCATATTGATTACACCCAATCATGTTCGTGTCAGAAATTATCTGTTCGAACTCGTGTGTCAGCTTAGATGGATAAGCACTTAGCTATACTTGATTATCACATGATTTCATTACTGTGGCATTTATTTATCATGACTTGGCATATTTCTGGTTATAATGTTGTTGTATTATTGTTTACATACTTACATAGTATGTTTTAAGGAAACTATACTTGTTTTACGGTGATGGGTTAGTATATTCGAAAATAAAAGTTTTTACAAAACGTTGTTTTGCTGACCCACTCAACTTTGTTTTTCACCCTTCCAGGTTTAGTAGCTGTGCTTACGTATTTACAAGGATTCTGGAAAATCTCAGGAGATGGTTACCTTCAGTGGTATAACCCTCATCCTATTCATTATACTGTCTTATACTCTAACATCACGTGTGAAAATGGTTCAATCCCGCTCACCCGCGTACTCCTTTGTTTAGGCACTTTTAGGTTTAAATTTATTCACATTCTTTTTCCACTACACTACACTTTATGGCTTCGTCACCCTCCAGGTGTCAGCCAACATAACTCGATTCGGAGTCCAATGGAACTTTTCAGGTCGGGGTGTGTCACTACTCCATGCTTCATTTGGCCCAAAGATGTGCAACAAGATCATGTTGTAGGTACTTGTTTATGGCCCGGGAACATATCATTATATAGCGCATCATGTATTCATTTATAGAGATACTACCGAGTTGGGGTTGAAGTAGTTGTTCATCAGATTGGCATGCATCATCGCTCTGTTTCGTCATCGCTCTGCTGCTCTTTTTTGTTTGTTGCGCCTTACTTGAACTTATTTATCAGACTCCTTATCTTCTCGTCTCATTTGCGCCCATTTTACATCCAATTTGGAATTGGATGAAGACCCCAAGTTGGAATCCAAAGTTGGAATTCATTGCAAACTTGAATTGAAATAGATTGAATTCAAAGTTGTGTGAATTATAACCTAATATCCACCCTATTTATAGAAAAAAAAAATCAAATCTAACGGCTAGCTGACGTCATGCTAACGTCACTTAGCCACTGGATTTGAATTTAAGTTGTAGTTTGTAAATAATAAATTATGTTTAGCCCTATGGCCTTTGACCCTCGGTTGGAGACGATTTTTTGTGACAGGGCTAAAACGAGTTATATGGCCCTCGGTTGAAGATGGAGGCAAATATGACCGTGTACGGTTCATTAAAATATTAATTTCTTGGAGGGCCAGAGGGCTAAAACGAGCCCTCTGGCCAGCCTTCAGTTGGAGATGGCCTAAGACCATCACCAACTGAAGGGTCCAGAAGGCCAGAAGGCCGAAAAACTCCCGAAAACCGTCTCTAACCGAGGGCTAGTGGGCCCCACTGGACAAAAAGGGCCAAATGGCCAACCAACTGGCCCAAATGAGCCAGCCAGCCAGCCCCGGGCTAGGCCAGAAAATTGAGCATTCCTATCGGATATAACCAACAGGAATTCTAGGCCAAATTTTCAAATACAACGGCTAGTTGACGTCAGTTAGCCGTTATGTTTGAATTTTTTTTTACTGTTTTATTATTATTATTATTATTTTACAATTTTTTTTTTCTTATAACTTCAGTTTTTTTTTTCTGTAACTTCTATTTTACGAAATTTGTTTCATATTTTTTTTTCCCTATAACTTCTATTTTACAAAATTTGTTTCATAGTTTTTTTAAATTCTATTTTTTTCCTATAACTTCCTAAGCCATTATAGAACATTAAATTAAATTAAGTAACATGAAATAATAAATTATAGAACATTAAGTTATAGTTTTTAAACATAAGTTGTAGTTTTTTAAATTTAAGTTATTGTAGTTTTTAAATTTAAATAATAATTTATGTTTGGTCCTATGGCCATTTAACCTTCGGTTGGAGACCGTTTTTTGTGACAAGGCTAAAACAAGCCATATGGCCCTCGGTTGGAGATGGAGGCAAATATGGCCATGTACTATTCATTAAAATATTAATATCTTGGAGGGCCAAATGACTAAAACGAGTCATCTGGCCAGCCTTCAGTTGGAGATGGCCTAATATTTTAATGAACAGTACATTGTCATATTTGCGTCCATCTCCAACTGAGGGCCAAATGGTCATAAGGCTCGTTTTAGCCCTGTCACAAAAAACCGTCACCAACCAAGGGCCAAAGGGTCATAAGGCCAAACATAATTTATTATTTAAATTTAAAAATTACAACAACTTAAATTTAAAAAACTACAACTTATGTTTAAAAACTACAACTTAATGTTCTATAATTTATTATTTCATGTTACTTAATTTAATGTTCTATAATGGCTTAGGAAGTTATAGGGAAAAAATAGAATTTAAAAAAACTATGAAACAAATTTTGTAAAATAGAAGTTATAGGAAAAAATAGAATTTAAAAAAAATATGAAACAAATTTTGTAAAATAGAAGTTATAGGAAGTTATAGAAAAAAAAAATAGAAGTTATAGGAAAAAAAATTGTAAAAATAAAAAAATAAAAAAAATAAAACTGTAAATAAAAAATAATGGCTAGCTAACGTCAGCTAGCCGTTGCATTTGAAAATTTGGCCTAGAATTCCTGTTGCTTATATTCGACAGGAATGCTCAATTTTCTGGTCCAGCCCGGGGTTGGCTGGCTGGCTGGATCATTTGGCCCAGCCGGTTGGCCCTTTGACCTTTTTTTGTTCAATGGGCCCCACCCCACGTTCCCTTTGGCCTAACCCTCGGTTGTAGACGATTTTCGGGTGTTTTTCGGCCCTCTAGCCCTCTAGACCCTTCAGTTGGAGATGGTCTTAGATATCAGTTCCTTTATGACTCACCTGGACCTGTTTGTAAATGTTTAGAGTAGGACCTCCTTAGAACATTTCCGGTTGTTTTGGTAGATCAATACGGAATTGTTAGAGCCGATGTTCCTTAAGAAAGGGCAGAACTTAAATATAGTGTTGAACAAGTAGGTGTAACTGTTGAGTTCTATGGCGGTGAACTCAACGGAGTTAGTTATAATGATCCCGCCACTGTGAAAAAATATGTTAGACGTGCTCAATTGGGTGAGATTTTTTAATTAGGTCATGCTATGTTGAAATCCGATGGTGTTTTTCTTAGCAGTCCAAGGGATTGGTTTACTTTTGGACATGCTTCATTTGCTTTGCTCTTCTTTTTCAGACGCATTTGGCATGATGCTAGAACTTTGTTTGAAAATGTTTTTGTTCGATCCAGATTTAGATGCTCAAGTTAAATTGGAGCATTCCAAAAACTTGGAGATCCAACTATAAGAAGACAAGCAGTCTGCTACAATATGCTTGTGGCCCATCCTATATTGTTTTCCCTTGGGCTTAGCTACAATTATACCAGAAAGAGCAAAACATACATGTATGTTCCATCAACGTGTGTACAACCATTCTTCTATCTATTCCCAACTTTTTTAGTCTCAAAACGACAAAAAAGGAAAAAAAGAAAAAAGCAAATAGAAATTGCTAAATATTGCTAATGATTGAACTAGTGGGATTAATTGAACATATATGTAGCAACTGGCAACTAGTACTCTCCCACATACGAGTTTTCAATGAAAATCCAACCCTATCAGCTAGATTTTCTTTTCCAGATCAACACGATATGATACCTATCCTTATCCTTTCAGCATATAACAAATTATATAGTCCAGGCTTTAACTTTTTCTCTACAGTATTTTAGTACCGTACAATAATTTTATTTTATGATAAATGATGTTAAATATGATTCAGGCAGGTTGAGTGATGTTATTAAATTTAAACTTAATTGAACATGACTGACACACTTCACTATTAATCAACTATTTACATATGAACTATATCATTTACTCCTATTATAATTCGTGAATTAATAATATCATATGATGATACGACTGTCACACTCAAAATTTGTTTCTCGATATCATTCAAAATCCATGATTGTCATACCACATCATTGTTTTGATGATGTGGTGCAGCAGTGATTGGGGGCCTTGAGCCTTGTTTGTGGGGTGTTTTCCAGCGGAATTGGATCATCTCTTGAGCACAAAGAGCGAATCCTCATGACCAACACACATGGGCCGTTAGATTTTTATTCAACGGCTACAAACAGGGGGTCCCTTTAAAATTATAATAATTATAATCGTTGGATGAAAATTCAATGGCCCACTTGTGTTTGATCAGTAGGATCCGCTCCTTGTGCTCAAGAGAGGATCCAATTCCTTTTCCAGCCTCCTCCCAAAATGGGGAAGTGGGGTGAGACTGATTCACCAGAGCCATGATTGTAGTTGATTAAGTTAAAAATACACTACCCTTTATACATTAATGTGTATGAAGTGTGCAGTGTCCAGGTTTTTCTTCTTCCTTTAGAGCCGCCCATCAAAGCAAACAACTTACAGTCTTTTCTTTGTCTCTTTCTGTGTCTATTTGTGTCCCTCTGAATCTGGGTCATGGAAGCAGGAAAGCGTGATGGATTTCTCCTGCATGAAAACCACGACAAATTACATGACGATGACGTGCGCACCTCATTTTACACGGCTTGCTTTAATGGACTAAATGCCTTTTCAGGTACGTTCTTCGTCTTGATCCCCTTTCTGTTCGGAAGTGAGCATCAAATTCAAAATCAGTCAGCAATAATAAGAGAGACCGAGTTGATCTAAATTTATGTTTTCGTTCAAACCCTAGCTGGTAAGGGTTTTTCTTTTGGGACCTTATTTCATCACAATTATTTTCTTTTGGGAACTTTAACGAAAAGTTTCTGGTATTGTTCATTTTAACGAAAAATCACATTTTTACACTAAAAAGTTAATTCTGGTACTATTCATTTATTCTTTATTTTGTTCTTATCGTTAAAACTTAAAATTTTAAATCATTTTCATTAGTTTTCATTTTTCTTTTTCTGCTTATCATGTAGAAGAAATGTTTTTTTTTTTTTGCTCTCTTTGTTTGTAGATAAATGCTAAAGATATTCTTTCAAAAGTGAAATTTTCCATAGATTATCTGCTAAATAACATTTTCTTTGCATTGGGACTCCTGATCCCTTTGGAATCTTTGATTTGCAGATCCACAGACTGGACGAAATTTTATAAAGCCATTCTTTGATTTAATTTTTCTTCCATGACTAGTTTAAAGTAGTGCATGCAGCACGCCTAATGAGGCTTCTGACCTAATTGTTTTTATTAATCTAAACACAGATATGGAAAAAAAAAAAAAAAAAAAAAAAAAAAAAAAAAGAGAGAGAGAGAGAAAGATATCATGTGTTTGAAAAAGAAGCAAAGTAGGTAGCTTCACCAACCCACTATTGTCCTTTTATATCCAATGAAAAGGGTTTTGTATCCAAATCTCAGGCTGCATTTTATGAATAACTACTTTCCTTTTTCTTTTTGGAGTCAAGAACTGCATATAGCTGCACTGCAAGAGCAACTTGAATTATATGAGTAGAATACAATGTTAGACCATCTCTAACCGAACGAGGGTCAGAGGCAAGGGTCAGAGGCTCGTTTTAGCCGTCTGACCTTTAAAGATATTAATATTTTAATGAACATTACATGGTCATATTTGCCTCCATATCCAACCGAGGGCCAAAAGGTCATAGGGCTTGTTTTAACCCTGTCACAAAAAACCGTCTCCAACCGAGGGCCAAACATAATTTATTATTTAAATTTAATGTTGTTTCATGTTACTTAATTTAATTTAATGTTGTATAATGGCTTAGAAAGTTATAGGAAAAAAATAGAATTGTTAAAAAAAAAAAAATTAATTTGTAAAAAAAAAAAAAACCTACCATTCCTGTCAAATATAACTAACAGGAATAAATACAATTATGTCAGATATAACCGACAGGAATAATGAAAATTCTAGCCAGCCCGGGGCTGGCTGGCTGAGTTGGGCCAACCGGTTGGCCCTTTGGCCATCTGTTTTTCAACTTTCCATCTGTTTTTCTATGACTGTTTACAAATTATGTTGCACATGCTGTTTTGTTGTTTTCATATAAAAATTATCAGTGGCAAAGATAAGTCTCTTTCAATGATAACGTAAGTGGTGGTCTTCCTCAGTCTGCACGTCAGTTTTGATTGAGGAGAAAGATTTACACGAAATGGATTTATAGTTACATGGTGTTTTTTTTTCAGTAATGCATTATTATGTGCAAATTTTTCTCTACATGCCAATGTATTACTAAATTGGAAAATCATATGACTATGAATTCGTTCCATGTAAGTTGCTCTCTCGATCGAAGCCCAAAATCTTGTAATTAAGCCTTCTGTTATATATTATTATAACTTCCACCGAATTAACTTAATGAATTTTAATGAGGAGAAAACAAAAACAGTACACAATTTGAAAACTATTTCTAAAACTCCATATATATACACATATCACTACCCCTGCTTACACATATTGCACGTGTCTGGATTCATTGTTGCTCTTCCTTCTGTTATATATTATTATAACTTCCACCGAATTAACTTAATGAATTTTAATGAGGAGAAAACAAAAACATTACACAATTAGAAAACTATTTCTAAAACTCCATATATATACACATATCACTACCCCTGCTTACACATATTGCATGTGTCTGGATTCATTGTTGCTCTTCACTCCTAGTTCTTTTGACAACTCTCTCTCTCTCTCTCTCTCTCTCTCTCCATGGATGCTGATCCTTTAGAAAAATCATCATCCTTGAGCTTGCCTCTTATTCTTGGTGAGGGGCAGCATGAGCAAGCTGGAAGCAAGGTAGTAGAAGAAGTAGAGTCAAGCTTTCATCACCAAACTACAGCCACAACCTCCTTCCTCAAAACCTGTTTCAATGGACTCAATGCACTCTCAGGTAATTATCTACTTCTTAATTAATTATGTCAAATTCTTCTTCTCAAATTAGTATTATTTTTTAAAATAAGCTTAATTAAGGCATAAACTTATCATCTTTAACAACTTTTTGGTGTTCCTTGCTAGAATATATTGCCTCTTCATTTTGCACTCAGCAAGTTTAGTTATGAACAAATTTATTTTATTTTTCATACTGTTAGTCTGATGATAGCTAACCTCATCTGAGACTATAGATGGTGATTTTCACACTCTTGTTTTCTCCTTTTGCACCTCTCCTTTTTCTTTGGTCCCTTGATTCTCCTTTGATTTATTCAATCTAAAGGCTAGAAAAACGAAGAGTGGATTTGGAGAAAAGTGGGGTGTGAAAATCACAACCCAGGTTCATGTGGAACCATGACTTCTGATCTGTGTATGATTTCATATCGTTACATTTGCATTTAAAATGTTCTTCACTTCTAGCTCAAGAAAAGTGAGGTTTTAATGCCCAAAATTGTGCTCTTTTCGGTTTTCAGGAGTAGGAATACTGTCAGTTCCTTATGCACTAGCATCAGGAGGATGGCTAAGCTTGATCTTCCTTTTCTTAATTGCGGCTTCAGCCTTCTACTCGGGTTTGTTAATCCAGAGATGCATGGATGTGGATTCTGATATAAGAACTTATCCGGACATAGGTGAACGCGCATTCGGGAAGAAGGGAAGAATACTGCTGTCGATTGTCATGAATGTAGAACTGTACTTGGTTGCAACGGGGTTCCTAATTTTGGAAGGAGATAACTTAAACAATTTATTTCCTGGCGTAGAATTAGACGTGGCCGGATTAAGAATTGGCGGAGAACAGTGCTTTATAATTGTTGTTGCCCTCATTATTCTGCCAACAGTTTGGTTAGATAACCTGAGCCTTCTTTCTTACGTATCTGCAAGTGGAGTTTTAGCCTCTGCCATCATCCTCGGTTCGATTTTGTGGACTGGTGCTTTTGAAGGAATTGGATTTCATGAAGAGGGCACACCACTGAAGTGGAATGGAATCCCTACGGCTATTAGCTTGTACGCGTTTTGTTACTGCGCGCATCCGGTGTTCCCGACCCTCTACACTTCAATGAAAAACAAACGCCAGTTCTCCAATGTAAGTAGAAACTTGTTACCAAGTGACATTCGTTCTATTTTGTTTCAGGATTTTTATCAATCTGTCGTTTCCTTGTTGCAGGTTCTTCTCCTGTGCTTCATCTTGTGCACCATCTGTTACGCATCAATGGCAGTTTTCGGGTACCTAATGTTTGGATCTACGGTTCAATCACAAATAACTTTAAATCTCCCAACACACAAAATCAGCTCAAAAGTCGCGATATACACCACGCTGATCAATCCCATATCCAAATATGCTTTGATGGTTACACCAATTGTGAATGCTGCAAAGAAGAGGTTCCCGAGTCACTACAACAAGAGACTCATCAGCATGCTAGCCAGCACCACCTTGGTGACGAGCACCGTTATAGTAGCTTTGGCTATACCATTTTTCGCTTATCTCATGTCACTTGTCGGAGCATTTTTTAGTGTAACAGCTTCGATTATATTGCCGTGCTTGTGCTACCTTAAAATTTCTGGTATTTATCGACGCCTCGGATGTGAGATGTTGATGATAGGGCTTATATTACCACTGAGTGCTGCAGTTGTTGTAATCGGCACTTACACATCTCTAGTAGATATAATAGGGCACTTGTAAACGGATTCTCTTTGTGGCCAATATATTTGTTTCGGTGGCAGTTTTCAAATTCGTTCCTCCTTTCTTTCGGGATAGTGTATCTGCAAGCTGCTGCAGTTTGTACCAATCTGCATAGAATGATAAAACAGACTCAGAGTTGGAGAGGTCTAGGATTTGTAAACAAGAGTGTTTTTAGTTATTGAAACTACAGATGCTTCCTTTATTTTGTTTCTTTGGGATCGAAAGGGCTTCTTTATCGAAGAAATTCATTTGACTAACGATCAAATAACTCGGAGAAGACCCTTTCCCGAATGTAATGCATTACATCTAATATGATTGAAAATTCATCGTTTCTTCGATTCTACAAATCACAATTCGAGATACACAGGAAAATTATCTATGACGGACAACACTTTCGAAAAATCGGCAATGTGCTATTCCATTAATGAATTTTGAAATAAAAGAGGTTACATGATTACTGATTTTGATTACATGCTAACCAACTTCATGTGCAAGCTCAATACATCTAGTATCTGGTAGACATCCTCATAATCAGCTTGGGAATCAAAGCCAGAAAAGAACTTATGGACAGACCCGCCTAACTCAACGCAACTCTCCCCCGCCATCTTCTTCATTTGTCTTTCTTTCATAACCATCCTCAAATTTGCGGCTTTGTCCCACATCCCAACTTCGGCAAACATGTTCGCGGCCATCACAAGATTCCCACCCCTCTTTGGCTCCAGTTCAAGCAACTTCTCTCTTACTTTGTTTCCTACCCCTTCGTTATCCTTGGCACTATGAGTAGTGCATGCACTAAGCAATGTTCTCCATATAACGGGATCAGGGTCAAGGGGCATGCTCATCATGAAGCTATAAGCCTCGTTGAGACGGCCAGCACGACCTAAGATATCCACCATGGCACCATAGTGCACCATCATGGGTGTAATCCCATGTACGTGTTCCATATCATTAAAGAATCGGTACCCATCCTCCACCAGTCCAGCATGGCTACAAGCACAGAGAACCCCAAGAAAGGTGACGTAATTCGGGTTTATTGGTGAGCTCAGCATCTTCGGGAAAAGTTCAAGGGCTTCCTTGGCAAACCCATGCTGTGCTAACCCTACAATCATGGCACTCCACGTCCACACATTCCGCGTCTCCATCTTATCGAAAACTATCCTAGCATAACCCAAAGCCCCAGACTTTGCATACATGTCCACAAGTGCAGTACCCAACTGACAATTCAAAGCCAACCCTCTTACAATTACTTGGGAATGAACACATCTCCCAATGCTCAAGTTCCCAAGCTCCGAGGACGCGTTCAACACAACCACCATCGTAGTCTCATCCGGCTCAAACCCACAATCCCTCATCTTCACAAAGTATTCAATCCCCTCGTCGAACCAGAAATTCTCAATGCAAGCAGTTATAACCGCATTCCACGAAACAACACTTCTCTCAAACATTTCATCAAACACTTTCCGCGCATCCTTAATTTTCTTACACTCACCATAAAAATGAACCAGATTGTTCTGAACATACACATCACAGTCCAACCCACACTTCACAACTCCCACACGCAGTGGCGGATCCAGGAAATAATGTTTGGGGGGTCAATAAGGATAGCGCGCGCAGCGCGAAATTTTTTTTTAACAGAAACGGCATGCATATCGTCATTTCATCGGGTCTTGGTAGGATAGCGCGACCAGCTACTCCAAAATCCTTGTTCAAAGGTCCTGAACGTTCAACATGGAGGAAGAGATTGCTTCAACTTGTCGGCCTTCTAGGAATCAAACACACAAATATGAAGCACAAATGTATCTGAGCATGCACGTGAGACAATGCAATCAAGCAGGCTAACGAAAAAATTTAACATGCGCCAAACTATGAAAAAGGGGATTAATTTTGAGCTGCAAGAACCATGTTCTAACATATATTCGCTCGAAATAAGGCTTCTCATAGATTAATTAAATCAACCCTTAAAGCAAGCTCATCGAGATTTCAAGGCCTCGAAACCATGATTGATTCTAACATTGAAACTTATCACATACATATTCTGGCAGCAATTTAACATAATTAGCCCCTGTGCTATACAAATAAATGTGAGACAATGGTTTTATCATTTTCTTTAAGACTAAAGGAAAATCAAGATTACCCAAACCCAAAGGAACATACTTTAATCTAAAGAAATTCATTGCATCAAACATATCCAGAAAAATTCCAATGCATGAAAAATTGTAAATCTGAAACTTACAGCCAAAAATTGTATTCTTCCTCTTCCTGCCAAGTCTTCGTTCAGGCTTTTTGTCGAACAGTTGGCGTGCGAGTCCGACCCCGACGACCCCAGCTCCAAGAGGTCGCATATGGGAGCTTCAAGGTTGTTTCCATGGTTTCCAAGGGGTCGTGCGACCCCGACGACCCCACTGTGGATCCGCCACTGCCCACACGCACTTGCTTCCCTTCTTTCAGCGCAGCGGCCGAAGCGCAACACTTGATCAGGAAAGGGAAGGTCAGCAGGTTGGGTCGAACACCGCTGCGGAGCATCGCGCGAAAGACCCAGATGGCCTCTCGGGGGGAGTCGCTGGAGGCATAGCCGCGGATGAGGAAGTTCCATGACGACGGCGGTGAGGACTCAGAGTGGCGGAGGAGGGTTCGGGCGTAGGCGAAGTTTTTGGCGGGAGAGAGGGCGCAGAAGCGGACGAGCTGGGTGAGGAGAAAGTGGTCTTTTTGAAAGCCGGAGACTTGGATTTGGGCGTGGATCTGAGAGAGGTGTTTGAAGGTTGAGCAGAGGCTGAGGAGGTGGAGACATTGCTGCTTTTTGGAGCCAAAGTTTGAATTGCAGTTATTGGCGGTTGGGATTGGAAGCCGAACCATGCATTTGGATTTGGGGATTGGGATTTAGGGAGAAGTCTCGGCATATAACAAAGTAAAAAGCAGTAGTGTAGGTTAAAGTTTAACAGAATTTTAACGAAACACTTACAGTACTATTTATTTTAACGAAAAAAAGACATTTTACTTTAAAAATTCACTCTTGATATTATTCACTTACAACACCTTTTTGTCATTTTGATTAAAACGCAAAGTTTTTTTTAGCCATTTTCATTAGTTTTCCTTAAAGTTTAAGAGAATTGTTATTGACACTCCAAAAATCTCATTTGACACTCCAAACTTTTTAAAACTAGAAAGAAAAATACACTTTTGAAGAGTGTATAATGAGATTTTTGGAATGCTAATAACAGTTCCCAAAGCTTAATTTCAAAAAAAATTATTGAGATATTACATTTTTGTACCATTTGATGGGACGTGATGTGTACATATCACATCAATTATCAAATGTATCTTATTGGATAATAGTTATATGCATCACTTGCCACATGAGATAGTACACTAATATGGTCTAAAATTGTGGAGAGATTTTTCAGTGTGCTGAGAACATCATACGTTACGCCAAGTGTTATAATACAACTGGTTGGATATTTGAAAAAAAAAAATTACAACTACTTGTATTTTAACACTTGGTGTATCGAGCCGTGTTTTCGGCATACTGAAAAATTTCTCAAATTGTGGTCACCCTTGAGAAAAAGTTTCCACCAATTGTATTGTTATACTTGGTTTACCAGACCGTTTTCCCAATATGCTGAAAAATCTCTCCTCCTTAGCATTACTTTTTTGATAATTCCAAAATCATGCATTGAGCTGTGTATTTTTTTTGTATTATTAATAAACAATATTATCTACACTAAGGAGTAGGGTAGTGAGCTAAGTCTCACGCTGGGCTAATAATAATGTGGTTCAAATTCGCCTTTAGCGAGAATTGAACCTAAAATCTTTACTTACAAGTGAAAAAACATATCACTAACTAAACCGTAATACTAAGTAGTTGTATTGAGATGTGTATTAACTTGTCTACATGACAATGCTTTAGAATACTCTTATGAGTCATGACGTTCCAAGAGCATGAAATTTCTTTTTATTAGTCATAGGGGAAATGATCTAATCGTTGTTGTATGCTAACATGGAGAATCAAATTTAGAGACCTCGAATTAACTAGAAAAAAATATGTTTGTAAATTATTTGAATTATTTTCAGAAAAACAAAACAGATAATTATATAAACCAGTTAACAGTTCTCCAAATAACCGTTAGATGACTACCTAAATTTTGAATTTAAACTACTGACAAAACCTTTATATATATAATTCAGAAACCGTTCCAAAGTTAAAATCCATATCCACAAAACCAATCGATCGAACTTTCCCAGAAAGAGAACAACTGCAAAAATGGACCAAAAGACTGACGGCGTCGGAATCAAAATCTACAATAATGCAGTCTACGGGGATCCACACGACGATGAGGCCACCAAATCTCCACCAAAGCCACCGCCACCTTCTTCTTCATCTCAGCCTCTGCCCCTGCTCCGACTGAACCCGGACCACTTGCACGGCCGCAAACGGCGTGCCGTTGCGAAAGGGGTCCAGAAAACCCTATCCAAGACTTCAATGCTGGCCAACTTTCTTCCCACGGGCACTCTCCTAACCTTTGAAATGGTTCTCCCCGCTATCTACAGAACCGGGGAGTGCACGCGTGTCACCAGTGGCGGATCCACAGTGGGGTCGTCGGGGTCGCACGACCCCTTGGAAACCATGGAAACAACCTTGAAGCTCCCATATGCGACCTCTTGGAGCTGGGGTCGTCGGGGTCGGACTCGCACGCCAACTGTTCGACAAAAAGCCTGAACGAAGACTTGGCAGGAAGAGGAAGAATACAATTTTTGGCTGTAAGTTTCAGATTTACAATTTTTCATGCATTGGAATTTTTCTGGATATGTTTGATGCAATGAATTTCTTTAGATTAAAGTATGTTCCTTTGGGTTTGGGTAATCTTGATTTTCCTTTAGTCTTAAAGAAAATGATAAAACCATTGTCTCACATTTATTTGTATAGCACAGGGGCTAATTATGTTAAATTGCTGCCAGAATATGTATGTGATAAGTTTCAATGTTAGAATCAATCATGGTTTCGAGGCCTTGAAATCTCGATGAGCTTGCTTTAAGGGTTGATTTAATTAATCTATGAGAAGCCTTATTTCGAGCGAATATATGTTAGAACATGGTTCTTGCAGCTCAAAATTAATCCCCTTTTTCATAGTTTGGCGCATGTTAAATTTTTTCGTTAGCCTGCTTGATTGCATTGTCTCACGTGCATGCTCAGATACATTTGTGCTTCATATTTGTGTGTTTGATTCCTAGAAGGCCGACAAGTTGAAGCAATCTCTTCCTCCATGTTGAACGTTCAGGACCTTTGAACAAGGATTTTGGAGTAGCTGGTCGCGCTATCCTACCAAGACCCGATGAAATGACGATATGCATGCCGTTTCTGTTAAAAAAAAATTTCGCGCTGCGCGCGCTATCCTTATTGACCCCCCAAACATTATTTCCTGGATCCGCCACTGGTCACCACCATGATGACGTACGGGCTCTTGGGCATGTGCGCCCTCTCATGCTTTTTCTTCCACTTCACGGACAGTTTCCGTGGTCCGGACGGGAAGTTGTACTACGGGTTCGTGACGCAGAAAGGGCTAGCGGTGTTTAAACCGGGCCTGATGGTGGAGGTGCCAAAGGAGGAGAGGTACAAGTTGGGGCTGTCGGACTTCGTTCATGCCATTATGTCCGTCATGGTGTTTGTGGCGATCGCATTTTCGGACCGCCGCGTGACGGACTGTTTGTTTCCGGGGCACGAGAAGGACATGGATGAAGTGATGGAGAGTTTCCCGTTGATGGTGGGAATCGTGTGCAGCGGCTTGTTTCTTGTGTTTCCGAGTACTCGCTACGGGATTGGCTGCATGGCTGCGTGAATGAAGCAGATGCGTAATTCAAGATACAGTTTTATTAGTTAATGATGTTTGTGTTTCTGTAAGTTGTATTAATATGTTATGTTGTTTGTGTTTATATATATAATATATGTTATATTGGAGAGAAGTGTTTCGGAAACCTGGTTCGGTACATCAACCAATTATATTATTATACTTAGTTTATCCGTCCATATATCTGGCATAATAAAAAATTTCTAGTTATATTGATATGTTGTATTACGATTCACTTTGACAATGATTTTGCTGAGTATAATAGTATATTAAGTTGCAAATTTTATGCTTTATATATTTGATCGATAGATCATTAGTTGACCTATGGCATGTGCTTGACTTGATTTCCTCTCCTAATATCGCTTGAATCTTCTTTTATATTTGCAAAAGAAAATCAAAATAATTATCAAATATACCTTATGTTGTAATCATTAATTTGCCTAATCAGTAAATATATGACATATGTTGTAACCATTACCTTGCCTAATTCCCATATTCATTTGAAATAATCATTCATTTACCTTCCAATATTGGTCTAAAAAGTAGTGTATATATCTGGACAATCGAGCATATATAGTTTCTCATCCAAATTAATTAAGGTGGATGAGTTTTAGATATTGATCAACCCACCCATCAATTATATTCTTGTTAAGTTGTTAATATTTCTGAGAAATGGCTAGCGTCAACAAAATTGTATTTTGCATGGCGGTCGTACTGTTTATAACTGTGACTACGACCATGAAGGCTCAAGCAACTACGCGGCTCCCAGACCTCTCATATCCATACAGTGGCGGATCCACAGTGGGGTCGTCGGGGTCGCACGACCCCTTGGAAACCATGGAAACAACCTTGAAGCTCCCATATGCGACCTCTTGGAGCTGGGGTCGTCGGGGTCGGACTCGCACGCCAACTGTTCGACAAAAAGCCTGAACGAAGACTTGGCAGGAAGAGGAAGAATACAATTTTTGGCTGTAAGTTTCAGATTTACAATTTTTCATGCATTGGAATTTTTCTGGATATGTTTGATGCAATGAATTTCTTTAGATTAAAGTATGTTCCTTTGGGTTTGGGTAATCTTGATTTTCCTTTAGTCTTAAAGAAAATGATAAAACCATTGTCTCACATTTATTTGTATAGCACAGGGGCTAATTATGTTAAATTGCTGCCAGAATATGTATGTGATAAGTTTCAATGTTAGAATCAATCATGGTTTCGAGGCCTTGAAATCTCGATGAGCTTGCTTTAAGGGTTGATTTAATTAATCTATGAGAAGCCTTATTTCGAGCGAATATATGTTAGAACATGGTTCTTGCAGCTCAAAATTAATCCCCTTTTTCATAGTTTGGCGCATGTTAAATTTTTTCGTTAGCCTGCTTGATTGCATTGTCTCACGTGCATGCTCAGATACATTTGTGCTTCATATTTGTGTGTTTGATTCCTAGAAGGCCGACAAGTTGAAGCAATCTCTTCCTCCATGTTGAACGTTCAGGACCTTTGAACAAGGATTTTGGAGTAGCTGGTCGCGCTATCCTACCAAGACCCGATGAAATGACGATATGCATGCCGTTTCTGTTAAAAAAAAATTTCGCGCTGCGCGCGCTATCCTTATTGACCCCCCAAACATTATTTCCTGGATCCGCCACTGTATCCATATGCAGTTTATCTCAACGACACCAGGCTGTCTTCCTCCGCCAAGGCCGCCGTCGCCAGTATGTAATTAAAAAGTTTAATGAATCCCTAATGGTACTCTAATTATTAATTAATTATATACTATACACATTTAATCGACTTAATTTTGTTTGTTGAATAATATGTTGTAGAATGTGACGGGAGATGTGCATGCTGATTGTGCGTGCATAATCCAAAGCCCTACATTGCTTTGAGTGTTGCGATCCGACAGGCACTGCCCCGACCCCGACCCCGACCCCAACGACCTCTGCTTTGCAATATGATGCATAATTCAACTGCTCTTAGGACTCTGAAGAGTGAAGGATGCCTTTAACTTAACTTTTTGATTAATTAGTCAATAAATGGTGTTACTTCCGTCAAATAATCATCTGGATGAACTATATATATGTACTAATTTTTAAATGGAAGTTTTCACTTAAGGACGAATTTTTACTTCTTTGGTTTGCATTTGTTGCAAAATTATGCAAAGTGTGTAAATGGGATTTTGCAATTGGTAGTAGCTAGGACCCTTGGAGAAGATAGGTCTAGCCGATCCATTGCATATAAGGTTGGTCACGGTTCAGCTTGGTTCGGTGTTAATCGATTATCTAACAGTAGATTACGACCGGTTCGATTCCAATTTGAACAAAACTGAGCAGATCAATGAACAGAACTGGATTTAACCAAGAATGCTTCGGCACAATTGGTTATGTTTGGTTTCTGCCATTTGATTTTTAGTTTAGAGATTTTAAGAATCTCAATACAGCTTTCAGTGGGAAAGGGTCTTTTGTACGGAACAGAGACTGCAGACGCAGAGGGACAAGGATAGTCTGCCCTCCACTTCCGGTGCTCTTTCCGTGCCCTCCTGTTTTGTATGGTCACGGTTAAGCCACGTCAACATTTTATATTGTTTTTTTATAGATATAATAAGACAAAAATGAATAGTAATATAAAATGTTGACGTGGCTTAACCGTGACCACACAAACAGAAGGGCACGAGAAGGGCACCGGAAATAGAGGGCAGACAATCCTTGTCCGCGACGCAGAGAGGGGGGGGTGGGGTGGGGTTGATACCAGAGAGTAGACCATGATGGGCTTGACAACCAAAAGAGGCTAGGGCAGTGTGTTTTTTTGTATGTCTGCAACTTAAAAGTTAGTTGATCCGGCTGTGAGACTAAGAATTTCTCTTTTTTTCAGAAACATGTACATTACATTATGGCATGCTTAAAAACTCTTACCAATTGAACCAATTCATTTCAACTTTCAAATTTGTTCATTATTCGAAAACAAAATGATTGACTAAAGCACTTTCAAGTTTAAAAAGCAAAAAGATAAAGAAAGTGATTACAAAACAACTTGATTGATCAAGATTGGAAAGTAAGTAGAAGACAGTTGTCTTTTAAATTTAAACAAATAGATAGAAGAAGTTGAGAGAGGATCATCTTTGTGAGGATCTTGGGAATCCTTTAATTACATTCATTCATCGTATATCATGCAGTCAGTTTTTGTCAAGTACTGTTTATATTCAATTTTAAATTAAAAAATTTATAATAATTTTTAACCGTACGATGTACGATAAACGGATGTGATTGGAGGATCCACCTACTTTTGAGAAGAAGTTATCATTTCATGATTCAAAATACTAAAAAATTCCTTTGATGAAAACTTAATCCTGACATGTTAATCTTGTAAAATATTCCACAATTTCAATCATCAACCTCTTAATTCTCGAGAAAGCTCTACCTCCTAGGTCATATCTACCAAAACCAAAAGACACTACAACTTTTCACGGTGTCACGGTCAATGAGAAACATGTGGCAGCAGATTAGAAATAAAAGGAAAAACGTGAAATTCGTTTGTGTTCTTTCTTATTTCTTACAGATATAATTCAATCACCTAATGAGATTGTGAATTTCTATATCTGGAGTTCGCAGATCGAGAAATGTAAACAGTTCAAGAGAAAAAAATCCGAACCATTCAAGTTTTCGAATTTTGTAAAATGAAGTAATGGAATAGACCGTAGAAGTCGTATGATTAAAATTAAGCGATCCAAACTTTTTGGTCCGTAAATTTCGAACACAAATCTAATTTGAATCTCAAATTTTCAATCACTACCACTGAGTCTGAGCTGGCGGTGAATGTGACTCATTAAGGTATATGCCTACATACACGTTTTCAATGATTTTGTGGAAAATATATACAATAGTTTTGGACTGCTTGGATAGATTCAGTTGATTTTGCATCGAGTTCGAGTCTTTCCTGCAGACAAACAGACAAACAGAAGGGGTGGGCTGGGGAGTGAGACCAGAGAGTAGACCGTGATGGGTTTGAAAATCAAAGAGGGTAGAATAGGGTGTTCTTTTATGCGTCGCAAACGTCGGAATTGGTTAGTGGAAATTCTACGAACACTACTTGGTTACTAGAAGTTCAGCGGCCACTCTTGTAAACGTAATGCTAAGAAGATTAAATTTATAAATTAAATGATGTGTTGTCAATAGAAATGTGCACGTTTATCAACACTTAAGGAATAAATCAATCATCAACTTTCATGTCTTTTAGTTATCAAAATTTTGTCTACAAATTTAGTTTCCTTAGCATTACCCATCTTGTAATTACATTTAGACAAGTGTCAAAATAATTAAAATGATAAACGCAAATTAGAAACTTGTTCAAATATGATTAGGTATCAATACGAGTGGCTGGTGATCTTTCAGTAACCAATTAGTGTCCAAATTCTACCAATTGGACCAATTCATTTCAACTTTCAAGTTTGTTATCATTATTCTTAAACAAAGTGATTGACTAAAGCACTTTCAAGTTTAAGCAAAAGGTTTAAAGAAAGTGATTACCAAACAACTTGACAGAAGAAAGTTTCCTAGTTGTAATCATTTCATGATTCAAAAAACTAGCAAATTCCGTTGATTAAAACTTTATCCTAACATATTAATTTTGTAAGAGAAATGCTAAAGAGACTCTCAAAAGTGGAATTCTCTATGAACTCATTTTTTATACAATATTTCACAACATTAAAACGAAAATTAACGTTAAAATATAAAATGATAAAAATTTTACAAAGAGTTTCACTTTGAAAGAATATTCTATAACGTTTCTTATTTTGTAAACTATTCCACAATTTCAATCATCAACCTTTCAATTCTCGAGAATTCTAAAGAAATGCTTGTGAGATGGCAAATAGTATACAAAGATTACCAACACCACCCTTTTAATTTCAAGAATTCTCAAGAAAACTCTACCTCAATTCTATCAAAACCAAGATGCTTCCACATAATTCTCGAGAAAGCTCTACCTCAATTCTATCATTCTATCAAAACCAAGATGCTTCCACATAATTCTCAAGAAAGCTTTACCTCAATTCTATCAAAACCAAGATGCTTCCACATAATTCTCGAGAAAGCTCTACCTCAATTCTCGAGATGGTAAATAGTGTACATTCTTATTTCTCGGACTTCAATCACGTATGAGGATCATTTTCGGATTCTTTTTGTGAGGATTTCAAGAATTCTTAAATTATGTTCGTTTATCGTACATCTTACAGTTAGAAATAATTTTATTTAAAATTAAATATGAATAATATCTAACAAAAATTAACCAAATAATATACGATGAACGGACACGATTTGAGAATTCGATCCTCCGAATAGGATCCTCATTCTTCAATCACGATCTCTGAGTCTGAGCTGGTGGTGACTATAGCTCATTAAGCCATATGCCTACTTACACGTTTTTAATAATGTTGTTGAAAAATATGACCTATAGTTTTGGACTGATGCATTTGGATGGATCAATTAATTTTAAGCACTGCTTTCGATAAGTTCGAATCTTTCCTTCGGATGATGGTTGCATTTAAAAACATATATTCACATTCACATAATTATATTTAACAAGAGGTGGTTGTATTCAATGTGTGACTATTATAGCTAATTCTATTCATGTCAATTTCTTTGTATTTTTTTTTATTTCTCCTCCTTTCTAAACTAATATAATTTTAAGAAGAATATCGCTTTGTTGAACAATATAATAAGTGAGGCAATTTTTATTTTTTTAATTTTATATCAAAGAAAATATAGAACAACAATAAACAGAAATGTGCAAATACAAATTCATTTTAGTGCCGTGCAATTTATATAAGGAGTGTGATATCCACACACCTCTTTTTATATCTCATACATCTTTTTAATTTTCAGCCGTCGGATCATATAAATTGAAGAAAATCAAAGGACAAAAATTAACAAAAAGTATGTTAAAAGTAAAAATGAACGTGTGAAAAGTAAAAATGATGTGTGATTAGCACATCCCTTTACATAAAACAACGAGTTATGACTAAACGACAATCTTTTTTTTTTTTTATCAAAACTGAACGACAATTTAATTTAATAATATAATGTTATGTGTGATTTTATTTTATTTATTTTATTTTTTTTGACATTGTCACCAAATCTATAAACGTCGTTAAATACTCCTTTTTCACTTCATGAGGGTGCCAAGGAAGCCCAGGCCCACCACAGAAGCCGAGTTTCTGGCAGAAGAATCACAGTTGAGCAAGGACTCTGTTTGTGGTCAGTAGACACTATCATCCTCATTTCTTCCCCAATTTCCATCAGCAAATTTGAGCCTCATCAACCCTTCCATGATTCCCCCTTCTTCAGTGGGACCCATCTCAACGACCCTCCTCCCCGATTGTTCTGTTGCTTTTTCTATCCCCGTCCATGGTTTCTCTTTCTCCCGTTTCAGTTTCGCCTCCGATTCGTCATCATTGTTCAATCCGGCTTCGTTTTCCCACAATTTCCTCGATCGGGTTTGTTTCTGATTGAATTTCCTCAACTGGGTTTGCTTTATTTTCAGCGGCATCGCCTCAGTGTGTTGTATCCGGTCTATGACCTCCTGCTAGCTCTCTGAGGCATTTCGTCGAACACCTTGTCTAATGGCTTCCATTGGGTCTCTGCCTTGTATAATAGAGACCAAGACTGACAGCTCTGTGCTTGTTCACAGCATTATTAATCGCCGGCTCAGATTCCCATTCTTGACGAATCGTCCAAGAAGCTCCATTGAAGTTAGTGGGATCAATGCTTCTGCAGGTGGGTCTTCAGAAGCTGTGGGAATGTGCAGAGGACAGAATGATTGGTGCTCAAGAGGGAATCTTTGGAGGATTAAGCCGCTTCATGCGATTGGAAAGAGCTCCGCGCAAGGTGAGGACGGCGGCGAGCCGGAGGATCCCCTTCAGGCCACCATTGAAAAGAGCAAGAAGGTTCTTGCTACGCAAAGAGAACTGCTTCAACAGGTAATTTCAGAAATTACTCTCTTTTGTAATGAAAGTAAATAATTTTAGGCCAAAAGATTGCATCTTTTGTGCTTTTTTTAGTAGTTTGGGATAGTTCAAAATTTGGAATAAGCAAATTTGGGTTTGCAGATTGCTGAAAGAAGGAAATTGTTATCTTCTATACAAAGTGGTGATATAAGCCAAGAAGAAGAGGAAGCTTCTTTTGAACAGGGGAACGAATCGTTTTCGAATGCAAAAAGTTCTTCAAGTAGTGGTGATGATACGGTTGAAGACCAAATTGGCAGCATTGCTTCGAGCGGCTATGAGCATTCAACTGAAGAAAAGGAGTTCGAAACTGTGCCTTCTGCTCTTAGTAAAGGGCTTGATGAAATAGAAAAGGATCATGGAGATGCTTTACCTTTTAATAAGTCTCCCATTGAGCTAGAGTCCAGTAAGCATGTGAGTACGGATAGTTCCAAGACAGAGTGGTCTGATGGTTTGCCATCTTTTCTTACAAACCTTGAGTCGTCAACGCTAAAAGATGAGGAGCTTGTTGATCTGAAAGAACCAAGTGTAGAGGAGGTCCATGCTGGGGCAGCTGGTTTTACCAGTGAAGACGTAAAGCCGCCTCCTTTGGCGGGGCCTAATGTCATGAATGTCATATTAGTAGCTGTAGAATGCGCTCCATGGTCGAAAACAGGTAATGTTACGTAAGACCAGATTGTGAGATGGCAATGTCCTTTATAGAGACTGAAAATGACGAATTCTTTTAGGTGGGCTTGGAGATGTTGCTGGGGCTTTGCCAAAGGCTTTGGCTCGGCGTGGACACAGGGTCATGGTAATGCATCTCTCTTTTGTAATATGTAACTTATTTCCCAAATTTCCCTGTTCTGTAGTTTCATGGAAAATGAGCTGGGAATATAATGAGTTAGGCATGGGGATGAAGTAAACTGACATTTCCAGCACCTTGCATTTGATTTATTATTGTATGGCTGTTAAACTCTGAGTCTCTCTCTCTCTCTCTCTCTCTCACACAGGTTGTGGCACCTCTCTATGGTGATTATGCGGAACCCCAACATTCAGGAGTTCGGAAAGTATATAAAGTTGCTGGCCAGGTGGGCAGCATCTGCAGCATTTGACTGTAAATTAGATACATTTTAACTACTCTTCGTCTAACAAATAACTTACTTTGCAGGATATGGAGGTGGCATATTTCCAAGCCTATATTGATGGTGTAGATTTTGTCTTCATTGAATCTGCTGTGTTCCGTCACATGGAGAATAATATATATGGAGGAAAGCGTGAGGTAAGATATTTGTTCTCATTTTAGCTTCAATTACTTCTCAAGAAGGATAAACAATTATCGTCTTATTTAGATTAATATTAGATTACTTTTGCCATGCTAATGCGGCAGAATTATCATTAGAGACTTGTATTGAAGAACCACTACCACTTAAAAGAATGACTCTGACTTAGTGACACCTCTTTCTTCTAAAAACTCTTAACATCTATGTCACTCCTCGTTAAAGAAGATTGGTTGGCTGATTGTTTACTACTGTATCAGGATATAAATGTGTAAGGTTTGTGCAGATGGTTCTCGGATGGGCTTAGTTTCTTAAGCAAAAAACAAAGTTTAGGCGGGGTTTGGGATTTTAAATTAGACCTCATGTAGCCTTGTGCAGCTCAAGATTTATTCCTTAAAGTATATTTTTTCATGAATCGGTTAGAATTGATTAGGACTTGCTCAGACATACTCTAATCTTAACCTTTTGTGATTAGAAATGAGAAGGTAAACTAAAAGTAGATAACTCTGTGCGTGAACATTTACAAGATAGGCTGCAGCGGCTGCACAGATAACCAAATAAATAAATTAAGTCTATATAATCAAATAAATAAATTGAGCCTAAGCTTGGCTGGCTTCTCAACCTTGATGGTGATCCTGTTTCGATTCTTTCTGATTACAGTGTTGATTTGGGGTATCGTCAGTTTAAATAAGATTATAAATTCCTTTTTGCAATATGGACCGCTGTTATTTGCCTGCCATTTTAATGCAAATTGAGTTACTTTTCTTTGGATTTATGGTGCAGGATATTTTAAAACGCATGGTGTTATTTTGCAAGGCAGCAGTTGACGTACACCAGCTCACCCCTTTGTGTAGACTCTGTAGAGTCAAATTAGCAAATGCTATTTTCCATTTTATCTGTTAAGACATAACAAAACAAAAAAACTGGTTGCAGGTCCCTTGGCTTGTCCCCTGTGGTGGTGCTTGTTATGGTGATGGAAACTTGGCTTTCATTGCAAATGATTGGCATACTGCATTGTTGCCGGTGTATTTGAAGGCATATTATCGAGACAATGGCTTAATGATATATACGAGGTCCATCCTTGTAATCCATAACATAGCTCACCAGGTTAGTTCCTTTGATAAAAGTTCATTTAACTGAAACTTATATTCAAGTCATTTTATTGTCTAATGGAAACACAAGCTAAATTTGCATCGTAGGTCGTTAGACAGTAAGCTATGAACTAAGCTCCTAATGTATTTTATCCAGGGTCGGGGGCCAGTAGCTGATTTCCCCTTCATTGATCTTCCTGGACACTACCTGGACCTTTTCAAATTGTATGACCCTATTGGAGGTGAGCACTTAAATATCTTTGCAGCTGGTCTAAAGACAGCAGACCGTGTGGTTACTGTAAGTCATGGATATTCGCGGGAGCTTAAAACTGTTGAAGGTGGTTGGGGATTACACGGGATCATAAATGAGAATGACTGGAAATTCAGAGGCATTGTTAATGGAATTGACACGAAAGACTGGAACCCGCAGCATGATGCTTTCTTGAAATCAGATGGTTACACGAACTACTCCCTGGAGACACTGAAGACTGGCAAGGCTCAGTGTAAGGCGGCATTACAGAAGGAGCTGGGTTTACCAATCAATGAGGATGTCCCTGTAATTGGTTTCATTGGGAGGCTGGATCACCAGAAGGGTGTCGATCTCATAGCAGAGGCAATTCCGTGGATGATGGGTCAGGATGTGCAACTAGTCATGTTAGGCTCTGGGAGACCTGACCTGGAAGAGATGCTCAGGGCATTCGAACACCAACACCGAGACAAGGTCAGGGGATGGGTTGGGTTTTCTGTACAAACAGCTCACAGGATAACTGCTGGTGCAGACATTTTGCTCATGCCGTCAAGATTTGAGCCGTGTGGACTGAACCAACTATACGCTATGAACTATGGGACAGTTCCAGTTGTTCATGCAGTTGGTGGACTGAGAGATACCGTGCATCCTTTCAATCCGTACGAGGAGTCGGGACTTGGATGGACATTTGACAGCGCTGAGGTCGGTGAGCTAATCCATGCATTAGGGAACTGCTTATATACTTTTCGAGAGTACAAGCAGAGCTGGGAAGGAATCCAGAGACGAGGGATGATGCAAGACCTGAGTTGGGACCATGCTGCTCAGAATTATGAGGAGGTTCTTGTGGCTGCAAAGTACCAATGGTGAGCTATTGCTGCTTGGTGGCTACAATTCTGACCTTTTGCAAGCTCCGTCCAACCACATCGATCCGCCGAAGTTCTGTTAAGGAAAATAACTACGGTCGTTGTTACCATGTAAATTTTGTTCAGACTCTTCTTTTTTCCGATCAATCACACGGTTGCTCTTTGTACTAAGTCCGGCATGCAAAAGTGAAAGAATGATGGTTGTTTCTCACTCTTGTTTTTAATCAGTATTGCTTCTTATTGCTATTGGAAGCTATATTCTAATCTGATTTAAATTACGAGAAAACGTTTCGAACTTGGAGGTAGATGGGAGCACATTGTTTTAGTCAACTTGGTTACGCTTAGGTCTCCAGAACCGTCACCTTATGTCGCAACTTGCAACTTTGAAGAGGAGGAGAAAAACAAAAATCGCCATTTCCATTAAGACTCGGACACACCAGGAATACAAATTAAATTTATTAGTTTTATCAATCCGAATACAAGACTATTATTAACACTAAGCGAACAAATTGACAAGATAGATTAACTCTAATTTGTGTTCCAAAGCATCCAAATATATCAAACCGCATCTCCTCGTAAAAGACACATTCGATGTTTGCTACTCTACGAAAATGAAACTCCCCTCTCCCGATCAAACTGAAGACAGGAACGTGTAGAAAGCAGTCCTGCAAAGCCCTTCAACAGGCAACCTTCAACCGTGCATGGAGATTTTGAAGAATTCAGTGGACTGCTATGTCTTACGGTTTCCATGGAATCATCCACAGTATTTCCTGATGTAGTATCGTCCCAGTTTGCTGGTATGTATGACATCGCACGACTTTTTTTAGTGCTTAATGCAGGATTCCAGTCTGTACAGTGTGGGAACAGGGTGGGTGAGGATACCATTTCATCGATCTGCATGTCCCCAGGTAACTTTCTCTTCAAACCGGGTACAATCTTCAATCCTGCATCACAATATTATTAGGACGAAGGCTTGGGATGTTCCACCAAATACAAGTCTGGCATTAGCTAAGGTAGTGAAAAATGGGTCTGAGCTTGGAAGTATAGTGACGTACCAGGAAGAGGGTCATCATATGTACATGACCAGGATTCTGAATCACCGCAGTTACAGTTGAAGCTAGAGTTATCGTTAGATCCCAAAACCCTGCAAGACAAAAAGTCTGTTCAAGCATACATTTACGTAGACCTATCATTATGAGTATTTAGACTCACATTATGAGCTATTATTACAAGGGTAAAGAGATCAAACCTGTACATATGTTCAACGAAGTCATCTATTAAAACAGGCCAAGCTCCTGTAAAAATGATTAAAGCAATGATCATTCAGATAGGGGTCTCATATCTGATGGACTCAAAGGGCAATTTGAATTTATTTATAGTTATTCATGTAATTTGTTGACAATCTAACGTGCTTAGATAGAAGGGAGTACGCATCAGTGTAAGACTGATGATATATACCTTCCGGATCATACCCTTCCAGATTTTCATGCACACAGCGGCTAAAAGCTAAAACTTGCCGCCATGTATCTTCAGAGATGTTATGCCGCTGATTTTTCTAAGAGGAATACCAAAGATTAGTTGCCTTGTAATACAGAAACACTTTATGCACATGAACCCAAAAAACATTATGTTCTTATATTTCAAATAATTTTGCATTTAACATGCAGAATTCTTGGTTCTAGCCACTACACTGTTGACAATTTGGCTTCGGTCTGTATATAACTTTATATCTCAACCAACTACATGACATAGATAGAACCATGAATTCTTGGTTCTAGAACTTCTAACCATGGTCACCATTAGCAAGACAATCATTACTATATCTACAAAACGTAGTAGCAAGCATTGAGTTACAGAAACCTTAGAATGTTTGTACCTCAACAAAATCACACCATTGATTCAGCAACCGAAACCTCCCAGCTAGGACGAATCTCCATGCAGTCACTGCCTTATTTACAGCTGCAAATAATTCAAGAAAACAAGAAAGGCAAAGTAGGGTGTTCATATTGCAGGGAATGAACAAAAACGTTTAAGAACTATCGAGGGTTGAAGAAAATAAGATAACTTACTGATATTCTTCTGACCATTTTCACGGCACATGAAGAAAACAAAGTCGTAGAAACGTGAGTATTCAGAAAAGTCTGCCTGCAGAGGGAGGCTTTTCTTTTGTCAGGAACTCATTGAGTCATGTAAACTAACCTCACACATCAATTAACAAGAATCTACTTTAAAGACTTCGATAAATAAATTTTACCATCAAATCCAGACGCAACATTAGCTTTAGAACTTCATCAAAAATTGATATCCTGTCAAAGCAAACAGTTTACTATTCAATCAACTGATAAAGAAAAGGGGAAACAAAATGCTCGAAGGCTAAAATAAAAGCATGATGCAGGATGACCTTGTCCTAAGGGTTCTCCAAATTATGTTTTGTCTCTTAACTCTAGCTTCTATATAAAGATATATACCTAGCGTGTAGTTTTGATTCCACCAGATTTAAGAGCTGAGTTAACGCCTCCCTTGAATATTTAGCCATCTGTGAATCATCATTTTCTCTATAAAATTCCGCATGACCATATCCATTTCCTGTCCTGATATCTGCAATTTAACAGTCAGCATTCCTACTCAAGACTCATCAATAATCTAAACTGAAATTTAGATAATGACTGGTTATACTTATACACAGAATTGGAGACTAAAACAACTCGTATCTAATCAAATTGAAAACGGAAATTTCCGAAAATACCTAACGAAAAGAAAGCTATTCTTCCGGCATACAGGTAGAGTTTTTGAGTAAGTATAGCCAAGTAAAAACCAAATGAAACAAGAAATGCATTTGCTTTATTTCCTAAGACAGTTAATAATATTAATAACCGAAAACATTTTTAATAATTCATAGCCAAATGCAGTTAGCTAGCACAAAAGGGTAACCTTTCGAGCAATGAAACTGATAGTCGATCAAAGACCCGAAGACAAAGGCAGCAAGAAATATACAGCCTTTGCACCATATCTATCACAAAGCTACAGTATTTCACACAATTGAACCTCAAACAAGTAAATTCACGTGTTAAATCAGCTCAATGCATGTGTTCTCCACACTTTCTCGGCAACCAAACAGAAAATAATTAACAACCCAACTTCAGTAAGGAAAACACCACAAAGGTAACGTATTTATTTTCAAATTTCTCGCACCAAGTTGAAAACTTTCAGAAACCCATTAGAAAGAGGTTAAAGGTTCAATAAATGAACAACCATGATGGAAAGAATTAAAGCTAAATACGAATTGGGAGAATTTAATCAGTGAAACAACAATCAAATAAATTAGAAAAAAAAAAAAAAGGGTGGAGCACAATAATTACCGCAGAATCGGCGATAAATCTCAAAGATGTCGAAACGAGTGGACCCGGACGGATCCATACAGCTCCGGGGAGATTAGAGTTTCCAGGAAGAAGGAGGTGGTTGGCCTCTGGTCTCCACCACGACGCCAATTATCAGCTACCGACGGCCTTTCTCTTTCTCTCTCTCTGGTTTTTCTCTCCTATTTGAGTTGGGTATGTTGATGTGTAAGTTTGAGCGAGAGAGAGAGAGAGACTGAGAGGAGAGAGAGAGGATGTTGTGAACCGGATCTGCCAGTCTCAGCCCAGTCTGTTGGGCGGGCTTTATATTGGTGGGCATCGGAAATTCGGTTGGCTCAATCCGAAAGCTAGAAAAAAAATAAGCAAATACAAGAGTGCAGAGTCGAAACAGGAGTGCGAAAATTCGGTTGGCGTATCCAAGTTGGTTATAACAGCGTATTTTTCTTTTTGCATTTAAGTTTAAACTCTCTTTTTCTAAAATTTAGATTTTGCATTTAAGTTTAAATTTTCTTTTCTAAAATTTAGATTAAAGTAATTAGAATATGACTTGAATTAAAAGTGCTTAAAGAGTGATTTCTTCTGCACCCTAATCAGAAAACATTTTTATCTTTAATTGTAAACAATCCGACAAGTATTTTTTAAACAAAGTATTGAATAATTAAACTAACTTCATCTTACGAGAAGAGGAATTCGAATCTAGGTGTAAAGTGGACACCACAGCTGTAGAAGATTTGGTCTAACAATGCGAGTTTTAATTGCTAATTATTAGCTTATTAACGCCTTTATTTTTCAGATATTTTTAGTTATCTTGAATTTCAATTCAAGTATAATTTTTGGAATGTTAGGGTATGTCGGTAACATTTTACAAAACGATTTTTTAAACTGTTTTGTAAAACGAATGACAAATAGGATTTGAGAATGCGTATGGTATTTTAGTTCGAAAATGATTTCGTAAAACAAAAACATTGAAAACGCATCTGGTACCAAATGTCAATATATATTATAGAGAAATTTATGTTTGGTAGTAATAGTTGCCGTGGTGGTAAGAATGGTGTTGTTGAGACGAGAGTGGTGTTGATACAAATGATGGTTGGAATAAGGTAGTAGCAGTGAGAATAAAGGTATTAGTAGTGGTGGAATAAAAGTGGTGGCAATAGCAAGGTAGAGGGCAATGGGGAAGTGAATGATGGTGGTTGCGACGGTGGTAGATGATGGTTGTGTTAACAATGGTGATGAACGATGGTTGTGAAATGGTGGTTGGGAGGTAGGGATGATAGCGGCGGAGATGGTGGAGGTGGTGGTGGCTATAGTGAGGGTAATGGGTTGGAGAATGTAGTGACACTGTGATGATGGTGGTGGTGGTGGTGATGGTGGTGCGAGATGGTAATGGTGGCAGTGGTGGTGGCCACAACAGTGAGATGGTGGAGGTAGTAATGACCATGGTGGTGATGTTATGGCGATGCATAACAAGGTGGTGGTGGTGGTGATGGTGGCGTGAAGGTACAAGTTTTGGTGGTCATGTTAAGATGTACAGTGGCGGTAATGTAGGTTGTGGCGACATTGAGACAATGGAGGTGGTGGTGGCCATGGTGGCGATGTTGATGATGGTTGAAGATATCATAGTGGCAACAATGGTGGTGGGAGGTGGTAGTATAAAAAATTATGGCCGTGGTGAAGGTGATGGTGAGATGGTGGAGAATGTGGTCGTAGTGATAATAATGACCATAGTGGTGGCATACATGATTTTATTTTATATTAACTTTGTTTTCTAATGTATCTTTTATTTTTTATTATTTTGAAAACTGCTTTTGAAAAACAAAGGAAACAGCAATTTGACGTTCTACAGAACTTAGACTAAATATTTTTTTTCTGCGTTTTTCGTTTTTTACCATATTTTCACAAAATAGTCTACCAAACGTCTTTTTTACCCGTTTTGATATCTGAAAAATGAAAAATAGTTTTGCAAAACATTAGCTAACAGACCCTTAGCTTCTTTCCTTATATATTTTGAAAAATGGATTTTGATGTAGGGAAATTGTAACCTTATAATTAACATGACCAAACTAAGCAATTTTCTCTAGGTGGGAAGCTTGCCTTATTCCTTCAAAGAATTAACTTTAATTCGTACCGCACCCTTTATATTGGCCTAAATCTAACTCCCTACTCGGTCTTTTCGCTCTCTTTAATTCTCAAAGCTTCAAAGACGACAAAAGCAATGTCTTCCCAATCGCAACCCACCGGCCCTTCCACCGACCCACCACCGAACACTGCTACTCAACCGACAACGTCCTCCACACTACACGCACACGACGTCGACTCCGACAATACGTCCGTTGTACTAGCCCTACCAGCTACCCCAGCGATGGCAGAAGAAGGAGGACCACCCCAACCCAACAGTTTCCTCGACTCTTATTTTTATCCAAATCGCCCGCCCGCCGCTGCCTTGGCGGCTGTGGCGAGCCTGTCTTTGGTGACGGCCTTGGCTGGGGCGACCCAGGCGTCGATAGAGGCCTTGCCGAAGGTGACTGTGACGGAGGAAACGTCGGCGGAGTGCTGTATCTGCCTGAAGAAGTTGGAGGTCGCGGAGGAAGCCAAGGAGATGCCATGTAACCATAGGTTTCATCCGGTTTGCATTGATAGCTGGCTCGAGAGGCGTCCTTCCTGCCCGCTTTGCCGGTTTTCGATGCCTACGAGGGCGGAGGCGGCCGCACAAGGGCGAGGACATCAGACCAACAGGTGGGATTCGATTGAAATGGTCGATTAGGGTTCAGTGAGTGCTAGAGACTCATGGAATAATAATAGTATACATATTGTCGTGTTACCTTTTTTTTTTAATGTTGTGTTACTTAATTACTTTAAATTAGGTATTAGATAATGTTTGTCTTATATATATATATATGAGTAATACTATATGACACTAGTATTTTTTTTCCTTCTTCTGGTATGAATACATATTCATAATAATTTTTTTAAATGATTTGATCGTTTATATTTTCATTCATCATTCGTACACTATCATTAAAAAAGTTAAAAAAATTCAAAACCAATATTACTACTATTTAATCCAGTGATTAAATAATTACGAATTGTTCAATGGTTGGAACATAATGAACATTATATCATTCTCATCCTTGTGTTGTGGTGGCCCGTGCCAACTAACTACGAAAACACCAGAAGCATGAATATTATCATTTTCTCATACTTTTTTTTTTTTCACTTTACACCTTACTCTTTTAGAAGGCTGTACCTAAATGACAACATGAATGACTTTCTGTCATTACAAAGCACTGTATTACATAAATCTTTCGTGAGACGATTGGGACATTATGATACATAATCTTTCAAAGTAAAGACATAAGTGTGGGAGGCCCCAACCTTCTCCGAAATTGCATCTCCAATTCATGGTATTTTCTAAGTCACAGGCCTTTTTTTCAGCCAAAATAGTATCTCATGTTAGCATAACTCATCATTTTAGTCTTTCGAGATTTAAAATCAATAAAAGTAGTTTTTAAGATTGTCCACAGTCAATCATTTTGACATTATGTGGAAAGTCTTTATTAAATTGAAGAAACCACCAGTTCAAGTGGAGGATTTGATTTGACAAAAGTACCCTCAATTTTAACGGAGAATTTTCAAGAATGATTATATGATTGATAGTGGACAATTTCAAGAATCACTTCTATCGATTTCAAATTTCATGAACCAAACTGAGGAATACCAATCTTGGAAACCAGTTTAGCTAAAAAGCCGGGCAGCAAAAAAACCAAACCTTAAGTTTTAGCATAAACCAAGATGACGATTTAAATAGCAGGTTTATGCTAATTCAGGGCGTTACTTCGGATGCCGTATTCTCTGCGGATGATAATGCAATAATCGCTTGTACCACATTGGCTTTCACTTTCGCAGTCTGGCAATGTGCGTCCAACCCTGCGCTCAGGTTTGTTCCTCGAATGCATTGGCTTGATAAGGAGGTTAGACCTTTTGCTTTTATGGGTGCCTCATATTCTAGCTGAGCTTAGAAAACTCTAAGTTTGGGGGGATGGTGCTCAGTTTTGCGGGGTTCAATTGCTTATGTGCTACTTTCTTAGGTTTTCGGTTTTCTGAGCTCGTGCAGAAACTGTGAAGATATCGCTATGTCATTGCTTGTTGCTAACGCCACAGGTGAAAGTTTTTGCATTTCGATATGTCTGCATATTGCATTGTCGACGAACTTTGCATTCACCAGTAGCTTAGTTAGTTATTGATGGAGGCTCTTGTTGAAACTTTTGTCACCTTTTCCTTGTTTGGAAACATATTCACAAACAAAAAATTTAAGCACCTTTGCCTGTGAAGAAAATCAAAGAGAAATTAATTAATTTTTTCTCGATTCAACGAACAGGAGCTGCTATCCACCCCACCTTAACAAATACTACCGAAAACTGACAACTCAAGCTGTTAAAATTTCCCAATCTTTGGACATGTTTTGTTGTGATTGCCGTCCTTAAAGGGTTTTCCCACTCTTCCTACACCACATACAGGCCACAGATGAAGAAAGAATGAGTGAAAAAGGAAAAGAAAAAAACAAACTAAATAGAAGAGCCCTGAAAATATAGAGACCAGCTTGAAACTCGAAAGAGTCACAAACAAAACACCATTTCCTCCCAAGTCCGCAGTCTGAATACCTTCATTCACCTCAATCTTCATGTAGTTTGAGTGATCTTGCAGAGTCAAGCTATGGGGAAGAAGAGTGAAGGCAGCAATATTTGGAGCACCTTGACATATATTTGAATATTTAGAAAAAAAAATTATCACAATAAGTTGGAAACATAAATTTGAAACAATTCAGGTCGAAAGTTCAGAATTCCTATATGCATTCCCATATCCATATGGATTCAGAAATGTTTGGATTCAAATTTCCATATCGATGCATCCAAGTTTCAAAAGTATTTGGATTCAAAACGGAAATCCAATGGCGGAATCATAAATTTCAATCAAACTTTGCACCCCTGGTGGGCTAACTAATTAGTCATGAGTTATGACAGTTAATCACATTTGAGTTAGGACAGTTAGTTGTATGAATGTGCTTGTTTTTGAGGTAATTAATGTGCTTGTTTAATTACATTTAAGTTTGAATTTTTCTCCCCTTTTGTAATTTACAATATATGCCATCAAGTAAAAGAAAAGTTACTCTTTTAATAATTTTTTATCCTTGGTAGGTGATAGGATTTTTACCACCGTAGGAATAAAAACACATAAAATACTTGCGAGAGAACAAGATAGTTGTAATATAAACGGCTTAAGTGAGATCGTTTCCACAGTGATTATTTAAAACAATTTATGCAAAATCAAAATCTTAGTTAATTATTTGAAAACAAAGATTAGAAAAGGTTGATTTAATGACCTAAATTAAGAAAAGCGAAATTAATTAAAAAGGTTAACCAAAATCTGCAATTTTAAAGAAGGAAGAAAAAACAATTTTTAGAATTCAAAGTGAGAAAGTACTAGGATTCCGCCGTCGCCTTAACAATCCTATGTAGTTTTATCAATTACTTATGAATAACACATGCAACTTTGAAGGTTAGGTTTTCCTAAAGTATATCATACTTGTGCCATTCAAGCTAGAACGTATATCAAACATGCAATTCGTCTGTGACATTCAGATCAAATATAAACATGCATGACTCATTACGCTTTGTGAAAACCCCTTGAAAAACCATGTAACCTCTAAGACGTGGCATTTGCCCTAGGTGAAATTACAACTATCAATCACAAGAAGCAATACCCAATCCTCCGGTGGCATTCCGACTGAATTGCATCCGATTATAAACATCTTAATGGTCGCGAATCATTAAGACACAAAGACAGTTTAAACACAGTGATTAATAATTCAAAGCATGCATGCATAATATCATAAGCAATTAAATAAAAACTACATATTCATGCTAAGGCTCATGGCCTCGCCCTAGCAAAGAGGATTAATTACTCATATTCATAATAAAAAAACACAAAGTCTTTATTGAAATAGAAAAAGAATGAAAACACCTTGAAAGTATAAGTCTTGAAATCTCTAAACTTTGCTCAAAATCTTCTCCCCAAAAATTGCATGAAGAAGAAATCAAGGGCTGGCCAGAAGGCTTATTTAGACTACTCTAAATAAAATCCTCCTAGTAAAGGTCTTAGAATAAAACTAGGAGACCAAATAATTGAAATAAATTAGGAAACATAATCATAAATTGACTTGGTAAATTCGCCCAAAATTCTGCACAGAACGTCACTTTCCAGCAACCCTCATTTCTTATTTATTTAATCACTAGAAAATAACTGCTTGGTAGAAATTACTGAAATTTTAACACGAACAAGCTAAGGAACACACGAACGTCCTCCAATTTGAATCACTCCAAAATTCATTCGTTTGGTTACGTTTTGCTCCGGAATAAGTCCAATGTCCCATGTTGAAAATATAAAGCACATTATCAAAATTCTACCAAAATAATTACCAAATTATACTAAAAATAGGGTAAAATATATAATATGAAATCGACTCATCAGTAGGATTACATCTTCTGCTCTCCTCCAAAAACAAACCAAAGAAAGGTTTCCTACAGAGTTTGGGAGATGGACTCGTCCTTCACGATGCAGGAAATAGCATGCCTTTTATATAGGCCAAGCACTCCTCAATAAGCAAGCAAATAATCAAGGTGTTTAGTAATTCGGAGGAATTTTACTCGAAGACAACAACGATGTCCCAAGAATCCAGCTAGCAACGCGTCTGTATTTGCGGCGGCATCCATAGGATCACTCATGGAGGAAGCATGGACGACGAAGTCTTTGCTGTCGGATAATTGCAGTATTTGCTTAGAAGGGTTGAATGGTGAAGAAGCCAATAAGGAGATAACAATGGCTTGTATTCGAACATCAATAAGTAAGCATATTAATCAAACCGTGTCTGATAATTCGGAAGACGCAAAGATAAAGACGAGGATGATGTCCCAAGAATCCAACAATGCTTCTGTAACGACAGTGGCATCCATAGGATCACTTAGGGAGGAAGCGTGGATGATGAAGCCATTGTTGTCGGATGAGTGGCAGTGCTGCAGTATTTGCACGGAAGGCTTGAATTGTGAAGAAGTCGATAAGGAGATAACATTGCCTTGTAAGCATAAGTTTCACACAGCTTGTGTTCGAACCTGGATCGCCAAGCGCTCTTCCTGCTCGCTCTGCAGGATCAATGTTAAACCTGCCATGACACTCTGCAGGATCAATGTTGAGCCTGACGTGCCAGCAATGATGGAAGAAGACGATGAGATCAACATGTGGGTGAATATCATCACCAATATGGCTCAAATATGGCACTTTCATAGTCTTTGAAGATGTTCTTGTTTTATGTCAACCTTTTCTTATTCATCATATGTAGTTTCCTATTGATATTTTACTTTAATTAGTTTGTATTTTATATGTTTGTTAATAAGTTTATTTATATCATAACATACATTTTTTTTTAATTTTGAAGAAAAAATAATTGGCTCAATAGACTCATAAGAATTCAATGTGAAAACGGAGTGTCAGTTGTCGACTATCTGACGCCCTCCAGTCTCCTTTATCCGGGCTTGGTACCGGCTGTGTAAGATAAACTTACATAGGACAACAATTTTTGCAAGCAATATGAAGAAGAAGAATAAAAAGATCTTGATTCTATTCATTGGTCTTTATTCTTTGTTTACAACATATAGTATTTAACCCTAAGGCTGAGAGAACTCGTACAACAGTTTGCGGAAGTGATTTTCACATTCTCTTTTTTTCGTTACACTCCACTTTCTATTTTGTAAATGTACGATTAAATAAATCAAAGAGGAATCAAAACAGGAGTACATAATAACTCTGCCATCACCAGTAATTTCCACAAGAGCAACTCCCATCCTTGAAATGGTGGAATCTGCTGGCGTCCCTCACTACGATTTCCCTTCCCGTAACCCTAGCAATTAACATAACCGCAGAATGGCAGTCTCCGCAAATACGGTGACTCTGCACAATTTGCAGTGGCGTCCCATCCGAAGTACTGATCAGACCATAAGCTATGGCTAGTTTCTCGCTGTGGTAAAACGACGTCTGCTCATGTTCATCGACATCAGGAAGTGGACACTTCTCCTCAGGGATGTAACCGTGTTTTGAAATCTTGATCATCAAGTCATCCACTTTCTGATAAATCTCTCTTGTTTCAGCATGGCTTTTGTCTCCAGAACGAAAAATATTTACCTGTTTTTTAATTTCAATCCAAGTGCATGCCGGAAGCATTCTCAAACCCTTTCTTCTTAAAGTCTGAACAACACCGGCAGCCTCCTTCAACTTCCCAGAACTGTTGTATATATTTAAGAGCACAATATAATTACTTAGCTTATCAGGTTCCATCCCATAAAGTTTCTCTGCAGCGAATTTTCCGAGCTCTAAATTCTCATGGACTCGACAAGCTGTTAGCAGGGCAGCCCACGTATTTGCCGTGGGATCAAAGGGAGCGTCTCTTATTAGTTCATAAGCTTCGTCTAAAAGCCCTTCTCGACCTAGCAATTCAATCATACAAGCATAATGCATTGCCCGGGGCTTGATCTTGTGATCCCTGCTCATTGCTTCAAAAATCTCCCATCCACATTCTGATAAACCAGAATGACTGCAAGCAGACAATACAGCAAGAAATGTAACATGGTTAGGTACCATTCCTACCTGAAGCATCTTCTCAAACATCTCAACAGCCTCGTCACCCCGACCATGATTACCATATCCAGCGATCAAGGCATTCCAAGATATAACATTCTTGAGAGGCATCTGGTCAAAAACATGACGGGCGTCTTCTATTCTTCCCCATTTGCAATAGAAGTCTACAAGTGATGTGTTCGCCACTATATCTAACCCAAAACCGTGACGAACTAGACCTGCATGAGCTTGCTTAGCATGTTCCGGTGAAGCCAACCTTGCACAGATTCTTATGATCATAGAAAATGTGAAATGGTCCATCTTAACACCAGAATCACGCATGTCATAGTACATACTCAGAGCTTCCTCGCTGTAACCATGAAGTGCGTAACCTGCAATGATAGTATTCCATCCTACTGTTGTCTTCCGCGGCATCTCATCGAAAACACATTGAGCATCTTCGATACTCCCACACTTGCTGTACATATCGATCAACGCACAAGGCACAAAAATATCAGAACCTAGCCCCATCTTCAAACAACAGGAATGAAACTGTTTTCCAGCAAAAATGAGTGCCAAACCAGCTGATGCCCGAATCATGGCGGCAAAAGTCCGCGATCCAGCGTCAGAAAATTCGTGCCACATAATTTGAAACAAATGGAAGGCCTCCATGAAATTCCCCGAATCCACAAGGCCCCCGATTATCGTGTTCCAAGAAACCTGGTTTCTCTCAGGCATTTCCTCGAACAATCTACGTGCATCAATCATCATCCCGCATTTCACATGCATAAGAAGCACCCTGTTCCTCATATACTGATCCAATTCAAACCCATTACTAATCATGTAACTAGAAACCCTCTTAACCCCCCTAATCGATTTCAAACTAATGCAAGCACTCACCAAAGCGTCGTACGTATGACCCGCCAACTCATACCCACCTTCAAACTCCAAAATCTCGAACAATTCAAGCGCTTCCCGGTACCGACTACACAAAACCAGCTTCTCAATCTGACTACAAAGCCCAGAATTGCGTTTCACGATCTGGGTATCTTCCAAAGGCGCCGCCTTCGGCTCATCGACCTCGATTTTCGACGGCACGGGCTTCGGACGCGGCTTCAGCTCCTGCTCCACGGAAGAACACTTGATATGCGGCAATGGGTTCCTCCATTTTCGTCGATTGAATTGGAAACAGTACCCAGAAAACAGAGATAACGATCTCCGCCTGAAGAACTTAGGATCCGAGAACGAAAAATGTAAGCTGGATCCGCTCTGGAACTGATCCAACGCTATATTTTCGTAGCGCAAAAGTGGGATCTCCATGATTTGAAAAATGGAACTAGATCAGCGAATCAGAAATGGAGCTGGTGAGGAAAGTTGGTACCCTTGAAACGGAACACCGGAGTCTCTCCGTTCAGTGAAACGACGAGGTTGCGGTTGGGAGGAGAGGAGAGGAACGGTGCGGTCTCAGGGTGGAAAGGAGGAGAGTGAGGGGGACGAAGGGGTCGGCGGTGTAGGAGAGAGGATCAGCATTGGGAATTCCGCCGGGAAAATTCGGATGCGCGTAGTTCGAAGTTGCTCACCTTCCAACTGAAAAGCTTCTATATTTCTGTGCAGGCTCTGGAGGTAGAAACTAGAGAGTAAACCAAAACGGTGCGTTTTTTGTATTTTATTTTTAATTTAATTTTTAATTTTTCTTTAATTTATTTAATTGATGATTTTGGAAAAGAAGGGTGCGGATTTGGTTTCTCAATTAATGAATATGGTTTTGTATCTCACATGGAGTAACGATTTTTTTAAGTGCCAACCGTCCTTGATCACTTAATTTAAATCGTTAGATCAAATACAACGGTTAAATATATGTCAAGACTTACTACAAGTAAGTCCTAAAAAAATGATGAAAAAGTAAGCACTCGAGATCTTGTGTTCAAAGTTTATCTCCTTTAGTATTGCTCTTATAGAAAAAATGACATATATGGAAAATACAAACAAATTCAATTAGAGACATACGTAGACGTATCGACCATATAAATATTTATTATATTTGTGATTAGAATGGGAAACGTGTTTTATACTTTCCAAGTCGACCACACAATGCTACGAGCCTAAACTTTCCAGCTCGATTGTAATCAATTTGAAATACCGTTATCGTGAACAGTAATTTGAAATACCATTAAAATGGATTGTGATTTAAAATACTACTATCATGGGCTTAACGATTAATTTAAAATACTGTTACTATGTCACCTCAAATGCAGAAGTGTTCATTGCTGTGCCATACATTGAAACCAAAAAGAGTGATAGGAAGCTTTTTCCTCACCCTTTTATTCTTGGAAAATAAAACACAAAAGTGAATTTCACCAAAAAAATGAAATAACACCACCATTTCATGATTGCATCAAAGCATAGGAAACTTCCTTATGCCCAACATGTCCCTTCATCTTTCTCACTCCCAAGGATTTTTTTTAGTCAAACGAAAGATTTTGTTAAATTAGTCGCAAACGGAGTTCGAACCTACATCATCATGCAAGAACTCAACTCATTTCCACCACTGTGGTAAATGACCAATTGCTCACTCCCAAGGATTAAAGGTGGACTAAGTTCATCGTCTTGTGCTCATTCCATCAAAGCAAACAACAAAGTTCACTAGTAATCTAACTACAAAGCACTCTGAACATTCATCGTCTTGTGCTCATTCCATCAAAGCAAACAACAAAGTTCACTAGTAATCTAACTACAAAGCACTCTGAACCTTACATGTCAAACATCGTCGAATGCATACGCGCAGTCCACCGTGAATTTGTACGAGAACTTGTGTCTAGAAACCAGGTACCGCCAGCCACCCACGCGTGCAGGTGAACCGGTAGAGCAGCAATTGCACCATCACAACCAAATGATCTTCACCCGTATGTCTTTCCAACCTAAACCATGACATCCGAGGATTTTCAAACCCGAAACTCTCTACTACTCTAAGCAGAATGAGAACGCCTCAATCTTCTTCTGATAAGGATCTTGAAACATAATTGATCGACGAGGGAGCATACAATACAGTGCAATCGCAAATGAATGAAGAATGGATCTAATATTTCACTAGGAACCTTCATGTGTGCATGCACTAGCTATCCTATCAGACCGATTTCTTTATGATAAAGCTTAAAGCTAACCTAAAGCAGAAAAAAATTACTAAGCTAAAGCAAAGCAGCCAAGCAAATTATGCAGTGTGGTGCAAACATGAGTAGACAGACAAAGCATATCACAACCACAATACAGTCACAATCAAATGCTAGTTCCTTCGGGGAATCGCATTTGAGTTTACCTCATCAGTTTCCACTCATCGAACCAGAACCGCTGCTTTCTAAGCCAGGTTTTCCAGAATACTGTCACCTGGCATGATATGCATGAAAAGTTCCCTGCTTTTAGAAGTTTACACAGCCAAGTAAGCTGCAAACTTCAACAAAAACTTGAAACTGCGGAATCAGAGACCGCTTTTCTGCAACGGAAGTATAATTACGCTACCCCTGAGCACAATATATCAAAATTTATGAACACATTACTATTGTGCAAATGCAGAGAAACCATTTCAAGACAATCTTACCTCACAGAAGAATCATATCCTATAAACGAAAAGAAAAAGAACGGAAGAACTGAATCAATGGAGAACCAAATTTAAATTTCAAATTCAAGAACTTTAGACAAAACATACAACCAAAAGGAAATGAAATTAAATACGGGATTGTTATATATTCCCCGCTATAACCAAGGGTATATAATCCTTACAACTTATTCCATGAGCTAAGCTTATTTAAAAACAACACTGTGTTCCGAGAAGACGGCTTACAGAACGGCACTCTTCTTCTCTGCATTATGACTACTCATGTACTCATCATAATCCTACTTCTTGATCTTTTTAAGCTTCTTCGGTCCCGGAACTTCCAATCTACCAACAGAACACCCGCACCTAGCCCGAAACAAAAGTACTGCTCTCCCATTAGGTGGCGCCATCTTCTTAAGCTCGGCCTCCAATTCGCGGTGGTGATCGCGGGGCAATTCAAAAAGGCCCTTCTTCACTCCGTCCTTAGCCACCGAAGCCGAATTCTTCACACAGTCCTCCGTCTCCAGCTGAATGTCGAATTCAGCAGCCTTTCGGAGGCCCTTGCAATTGGGATTCCCACATTTCCTGCTGGTGCAGGCCAGCAGAGCCCAAGCGGCCAATACCGCACAGCAGAGGCTAAGTCCCATGCATCCGTACACCAACGGAGCATTCGAAACCTCCTCCCTCAGCACATACATGATTATTCGCACAATTTCAATTGTCTTAACAGATACAAACTTCACATACGGCAATAGCAAATATCCAAAAGCGCAAACCACCGCAATGAATAATACGACATCGATCAAAGCCGATCGAGATCGATCACAAGAAGGAGTCTTTGAGCAATTGGGGGAATTGGGTATCTTTCTTCTTCCTTGAACATGGTTGGTTTGCTTAGATTTGGCACTTGGGTCGGTTAAACTCATTGAATCCGCCATGGGAGCGTTTGGTTGGTCAACGGAGTTGCAGACCGAGATTGAACTATGGAAATATACCATTTCAAATCGAACCCAGAATTTTGATTTCCAATCCAATCCACAAAATCGGATCAAAAGTCTAAACCCACCAACATATACCGAAAAATAAGATCGACCCAAATCCGATTTGCACCTGACGATCCGATTAAACCACTCGTCGGTGCCCCGAATCCAAATCAAAACCAATCAATCCTGTTTCGACCTCTCAAACCCCTCAATCCAATTCACAGCTAAGAACTTGAGAGATCAATACAGAAAAAACAAAAAACAAATCGAGAGAATTGGAAAAGTAAGAATTGGGTTGGGATGCGATTGGCCGGCTCGAAAAGCAGAGGAAGCAGAGCGGACAAGAAAGAAGCATTTACTGGGAGCTTTTTTTATCACATTTTTCTTCTTCTTCTTCTTCCGCAATGAACTAGTAAAACCATCTATCCCTCTCTCTCTCTGTGTGGTGCGTTTATACACGCAATGGAAAATCCCGAGCGACACGTTGTGAGGATTACGTGGGCTGCGTCGGAGATGGGCTTTTCCATCTTTTGCAGCTGCCGCACAATGATGTGTGCATGATTTGTGGGGTAGTTCATTGGGCTTGGCCTACTTTTGCATAATTTGGAATATTTAAGAATTAAAAGTGATTTTATTTTTATTTCTTTTTAACTTTTTTTGGGTCAAGATGGTGACCAGGTCACCCCAATGAGGAATTGATGGAAAAGAAACCAACTCTGGTGATAAGTTCTTTTGTGGAATTAGTCATCTTAATCGATAGTGGAGTCGGAAATTTATGTTTGAGAGGCCAAACGTATAAAGTTTAATTATGTAATCGTCATGATTATGACATGTTGTTTTTTTTTTTTAAACAAAAATAGATCTGTTGGTGTTTTGCCACGGCATTTCACATTTTTAAAAGTCGGGAAGATTGGTCAAATGTAACATAAAGTTTAATTATATAAATTGTTGTCATGACTCATGGTTATGACATGTTTTTTTTTTCTTTTAAAAATGGATCAGTTGGTGGTTGCACCACGACAGTCCACCTTTCTTAGGGCTAAGGGGATTGGCGACATAAAGTTCAATTGTATAAAGGGGTGTGTTATCCACACACCTCATTTTACTTCTCACACACCCCTTGATAATTTCTGTCCGTTGATCTTCTTCAATTCATCCGATCTGACGGCCGAAATTTAAAAAGGTGTGTGAGAAGTAAAATGGGGTATGTGGATATCACACCCCTTGTATAAATTGTTGTCATGATTATGACATTTTTTTTCCTTAAAAATGATTAGTTGGTGGCTTTACCACGGTAGTCCAACCATTTGAGGGTCACTCACAAAGGCATTTTACTATTTGGCCATCATCGTATGATTCACTAGCGCCATATATGAAATCCCAGACGTCCCGTGTGGAATACGAGTTTAAAATTCATCCACAACTACTAAATCACCTCGTGGTAGTTCATGATTATGACATGCATATATTATCTGAAATGTGTATTAAAATGTTTCTTATATTCTTAACTTTCACGGTTTATTAAAACATGATATTTGATTGTGCCAATTCTCGATTTTTTTTTTATTAAGACATGAAATAAATAAATAAAGTTTGAGTTTATCATTAGAACTTATAATTCAATACCTGAAAAACTATGAATCAAATCCATCTTCCCCTATTCATAACTTCTCATGTCAAAAAATGAAATATTGTCGGTTTGACAATATAACATGTAAGATTGCTTTATATTTTTGCATTTTTGAGACATCCTAATGTTCATGAATGAAATTAAATAGGTTTCCATGGATGAATAAATGCCTTTCTTTGTTAGAGAAATAGACCAAACAAGTGAGAACAAAAGGAAGCAATAACGAAATGAGGAATTTAAGTAAAATGGAAAGAACCAAACACTTTTGGGTTGCATGAGCACTAAGGAAGGGTGGAAGACTAAGTGGTACGTAGTGCCATATTTTCAACCAAATGGACGCATCATATCCTTCAGTAGCCGTGTTGCCCTTAAGCTTCTTGACTTTCTTGAGTGCTTTACCTTGACGAAATGCCATGTTACCAAGTCAACTACAATATTCTGAATTAAGGGGTGGTTTTTTTGTGGCTAAAATGATCTATGATATTATCATAACTCTTGACTTTGGTTATTGAGATTTAAAATCGATAAAAGTGGTTCATGAGATTGTCTACCGTCAATCGTTTTGGTTCTTCTATGAAAAATACACGTTAATTGAATAAACCACCAGTTCAAGGAGAAATGTTGATTTGACAAAAATACCCTCAATTTAACTTTTCATGAAATGACCAAAATGATTGATAGTAGACAATCTTAGAGGCTATTTATATCGATTTTAAATCTCAAGAACCAAAATGAGGAGTTATGCCAATTTCAAGAACCTAATGTTAGAAATAACTTCAACCAGGTGAAATTTTTTCTCTAACCTATACTATTTCATGGGTATTTAATTCCTTTTGCATCGCCCAAATTAGTGGACCAAACTACAAATTGACACTGCAGATGCCCTTTACCATAGTGGTGGAAAGGAGTTGAGCTCTTCCATGATAGTATGAGTTCAAACCTCAATATATATATACACACACACAGTGACATTGAGCCCAAAGCCCAAAACTTACAACAAAAAGCCCAAATAACAAATTTTACAACGTAAAAGCCCAATGCACACTTTCATTATCCCAAATTTATTCCTCTTCTCAAATTGAGTTGGAACCAGATAACAGTATCCGTACTGGATTTGAACTTCAATCCATTGTCCCGTATTCCTAGCTTTTTTTTTTTTTTTTTTTTTTTCAGTTTTCATCAAAGTTTTCGATAATGTTTGGAAGTGTTTTTAATATGATTAGAAACACTTTTGAAGAAAGTGATTTAGAAAATAAAATAAAAATACAAGTGAATAATGAAAAAAAAAAAAACACTTAAATACTTCATGCAACAAAGCACATAAACGGTGTTTCTTTCAAATGCACTTCAAATACATATATTGCTACGATCATCGGCTTCTTTAAGAGTAAATTGTCATAACAAAGCCATGCGTTGGTCCAATTCCCAAAAAAACGAAAAAAAGATAAGGTTCAAAACCAAACTTATGCCTTTTAGTAAAAAAAAGATACAAATAAAGGCATAAAATAAATAAATAAACAACCTTAAATACTATTTCCGGCCAGAAGAATCATTCATAAAAATAAAAATTAAATTAACATGTGGTTAGCAATAAAACAAAGTACATAGAAAATAAATATAAAAAAGTTTATATTCCATCTAATCAGCCGGCTACGAGTCACACGTGGAAAGGCCAAGATATGCTCCTGGTTTTGGTACACGTGTCAGCACAAGAGGAGATTTCTGTGTTTGAAAGGCAAAATCACAGCCGTTAGCAGGATTCTTTTTGGTGTTTCGCCCCAAGAACCAGGAGATGCTTCACACGTATACCTCACTTGACACGTGTGATGAAATGAGTGGACCTGAATCATGGGGTTCGCGTTTGGTGACTTTTCACTTTACTTTTCAGGCGGGGCCCACTAAAAGGTCGGTCTGACTTGGCACTCTTTATCAACTTCTTTTTTCTGTCTAAAATTGCTTTTATTAATAAACTAGCGAACATGTGTTACAATTTGCTTTTTATTTTATTTTATAATTTTTTTTTGGGAGTTTTAACGAAAATGTCACGATACTGTTCACTTTAACGAAAAAACACATTTTTACACTAAAAAGTCAAACATGTTACTATTCACTTTACCCTTTATTTTGTCCTTATTGTTAAAACTCAAAGTTTTCAAGCCATTTTCATTAGTTTTCATTTTTTTTTTCTTGAAACGATAGTGTTAGTGTCTAAGCTCATATTCAAATAAGATATCAAATCCTAAATGGAATACCTTGTAATTAAATTTGAAGGTAGGAGTAAGCTCATATCGATATGTCAATCACATGTGGATTGACATATGAGTTTTCATATGTCAAATTTGAGATGAGAAAAGGTAATGTCAAATAATTTTTAAATATTTTATTGTGTGGATCCCATTAATGCACCAATTATAGGAAAAAGATCATCGCCGGATCATTTTCCTGGGGATTCGGGGGATCCCGTGATCATGACAGTTGATCGTACATTATGCGGTCAGAAATCATTTAAAATTTAAAATTAAATATAAATAGCACATAACGAAAACTGATCGCACGATGTACGATGTACGATAAACGATCATGATCACGAGATCTCCCGGATCCCCAGGAAAAGGATTCGGCAAGGATCCTTTTTGAAATTTTAATTGATTTCTTTTTAAAATGAGTCATACAAATACCATTTATAACAAAAAAACATATCGGTTGGAAAAATAGAAAATTTGACATTGTCACGTCAGCCATCAAATTAACATTTGACATTTATTGTTTGACATCTCTATTAGAGATGCTCTGAGTTGTTAGTTGTTCAAGGGTATGGGGTTCGGTATGGATCAGACCCACACCTAGGTGAATAGCCATGATTACTTTTTATCATTGCAGTAAAGAGATATCTGCTTAATTTATTTTTTTATTTTATCTTTTTTGTTTTTATTTTATTATTTTACTAATTTTTCTTTATTTAATGCATCATTATATTTTTTTTGTCAAACAATATATTTTATTAGATTAAATGTTAGATTAACCATCAATGGAGTTTGAACCCACGCCGTCATGCAAGGGTCCAACACCTTTCTACCACTGTGGCAAAAGTTCACTTGCAATGTAGCATTATTTTTAAAAGTTGCAAGAATAGATGAGCTTTTGGTATTATGATGTTTCACCAAAGGACAAGGATTGTCTGCCCTCCACTTCCGGTGCTCTCCCGTGCCCTCCTGTTTGTGTGGTCACGGTTAAGCCACGTCAACATTTTATATTACTATTCATTTTTATCTTATTATATCTATACAAAAATAATATAAAATGTTGACGTGGCTTAACCGTGACCAAACAAAATAAGAGGGCACCGAAAGTGGAGGGCAGACAATCCTTGTCCTTCACCAAATGGGGCTCTCACTTTATATATATAATTCAATTAATTTATAGACTTGGTTTTCTACGCCAATTTATGCAACTACAAGGCAAAGACTCGGCAAAATTTGTTTTTTTTTCTTATAAAAGAAAAAAAAAAGTGCTTTACGCTATCATTTGACCTTAAAGACCTTAAAACTGAGTAAAATTTCATTTAGAATTTGGAGTATAATTTATCATGTGGAAAAATATGGAATATAGGTCTTCTAATCATACTCATATTTAATTTCATTTCAAACTATATTTAATTAAAATACTATTTCAGGTACAATTTGGTGCCACATTTGATTCCCTTTAATATTTTTTATTTATTTAAAAGAAATGTATATCCTTTTTTTAATTGAACAATTCCCTCTTACTCAGAAAAGTCAAAAGATGTTGCATTTAACAAAATTTTATTTAATATAACTGCAGAACAAAAACTTGTTAACTTGTTTTTATTTCAATATATTTGCAATACATTTATAAATGCAGTAATTAGGATCAAATAATTAAAAATAAAATTGGTATCAAATGCTGATGAGCTATCTTGAAAAGGTATAAGAAATATTTACACACTCCGTGTAACATCCCACATCGTCCAGGGGAGTGGATCCTCTAAGTCTTATATGTATATTCTCATCTCTACCTAGCATAAGGCCTTTTGGGAGTTCACTGGCTTCGGGTTCCATTGGAACTTCGAAGTTAAACGAGTTCGCGCGAGAGCAATTCCATGATAGGTGACACACTAGGAAGTTCTCGTGTGAGTTCCCAGAAACAAAACCGTGAGGGCGTAGTCGGGGCCCAAAGCGGACAATATCGTGCTACGGCGAAGTCGAGCCCGGGATGTGGTGGGGGCCTGGGCCGGGATGTGACAATTTGGTATCAGAGCCAATCCCTGGCCGGATGTGTGCCGACTAGGATTATAACATCTCACATCTCCCATGGGAGTGGGTTGTAACATCCCACATCTCATAGGGGAGTGGATCTTCTAAGCTTTATATGTATATTCCCATCTTTACCTAGCACAAGACCTTTTGGGAGCTCACTGACTTCGGGTTCCATCAGAACTTCGAAGTTAAGCGAGTTCGTGCGAGAGCAATCCCATGATGGGTGACCCACTTGGAAGTTCTCGTGTGAGTTCCCAGAAACAAAACTGTGAGGGCGTGATCGGGGCCCAAAGCGGACAATATCGTGCTACGGCGGAGTCGAGCCCGGGATGTGGTGGGGGCCCGGGCGGGGATGTGACACCCCGACCTGAAATATTCACTTGAGCACTTGAATTGAGCTGTATTGGTTTCGTCACCTAGAACCCTAACCCACAATGTCCACTCAGACACCTGAATCGAGTTGTGATTTTCAACATTTGGAAGGTGACGAAGTCAACATAGCTCCATCCGAGTGTCCAGGTGGACATTTTGATCCTGGACATTTTGGATCAAAGTGTATCATATATACTCAATTTCATTTGATGGAATAGTAGACTCAACTACTTTAAAAATGATCACAAATCATTATATTTTATGGTCTACGTGAATAACCAGACATAATTGAGAAAAGCTCGTCCGAAACTAGAGTTAAAAATGTCTTTTTCGTTTTGAGACTTTTCAATAAATACCACGTTGTTGACAAGGATTTGAAGACTTAATGGGGAAATTGGATCCAACTTTTGAAGACTATTCAACCAAAACCCAAAAAATGCGTTTAGTAAGATGGAGATGTGGGCAAAAGGTAAAGACAGAAAGAAAAAAACAGAAAATTACGAGCTAATGGTCTAGTAGTAAATGACGGATTACGAGGTTTTGTTAAAATTAAAAATTGGAGGACAGATTACGAGGTTTTGTTAAAATTAAAAATTGGAGGTCTAGGGTTCGGAACTCGCTGCTAGTGTGGAAGCCAAACTTATGACCAGGGGAAGCTGAAATGTCTTTGTGAGTCTTCTCGACCCCGAGAATGAGTAGATAACCGTGACTTGCCGTCAATTGTCCCAATTAAAAAAAAAAAGAAAAACAGAAGAAAAATTCTTTTTCAAAAACCACTACTGAACTTGTGGCTCAGAATTCCCCTCCCCGATGACGTGGCACACCACTCCATAGATAGCTGAGAAGATAGACGACAAACGTACACACTTTCTCTCTCTCTCTTAAGTTTTTTTTCCGAATCGAATTTTTTATGAGAAAAAGATAAAGGAAAAGGACGGAAAAGCGTAGCAAACATGTCGGAGGCAGCAAAGGACCCAGCGATCAATCTTTTCGGGAAGACGATTTCGGTGCTGAGCTCCGGCGGCGAGTCGGTCAGAGTTACCGGAGCTCCGGAACCCGATCCGTCGTCCGGGACTGTGGCGGAAGAGACTGTCGATCAGGACCGCGCCGCCTCCTCCTCCTCCAACTCTTCGCCCGAAGTCAATGCCCACAGAGACCGGGAAGAGAAAGAGGTCAATGACAACAAGGTAATGGAATTTGGGGATTTGGGTGTCCTAAATTTTCTATTTTTAGTGTTGAGCATTGTTTGGAAGCTCGAATGGATTCATGGGTTGCTTTCTGTGGAGGATTTTTGTTGACTTTTTGATATGCTGCTCTGGCTTTTGCTTTTGAGGGTTTTTTTTTTTTGTGATTCATTTCAATTGATTTTTGAACATATTTTTTGCTTGTTTTTGCTTCTTTGGGGTTCGAAGGTGGGGTTTAAATCTTATCAGGTACAAAGTTCTAATCTTGTTTGCTTTGAGGCATGCTTATCAGATTATTGCTTTTTAATTGTTTTGGAGATTGCTGGTTATTTTTCAAAGAATTTGTTTTACTTTGTGTTGTCATTGTACTTTTTCTGCTAGTGATTAATCAAGCAAGCAAGCAACTTTCTTATGTTAGCGCTCAACCTCATTTGGAATTTTGCTATTTCAAATGGGTTTAGTTTGCACTTTCTGGGTTTTTCATTTGTGTCTTCTTTTGAAATTTCAGCTGAACTTTGCTTAAATGGATTCCATTTATGATTTGTGGCAGTTTGGGGTTAGGTTGTGTTTCGAAACTTTGCTTATTTTACATTTGAGGGTTGAAAAGATTTGGAAAAATGCTCTACAAACAAGCTAATCATTTGCTGCTTCTACCATGATGCATTCGGAGGCCGAAACTTCTGTTAGCTAGTACTGATCTCTACTTTTAGCCTGCCTGCTTATAAATTATAATACTTTCGTGTGGCCAATGCGCTACTCGGATGACATATGATCTGATGCTATTTTACTCATTACATAGTGGCTTAGTACTACGAATCTGAATGTTTCTCTAAAGATGCCATTAACCCCTCATATCCAAATTGATTAAAACTCCTTCGTAATGAAGGCGAAGGAGGCTATTGTGTCAAAAAGAAAGAGGGTTTTCATATCTTATGTAGAGGCAAGTCCTCAGGAACCTTCATGTCGTGTTTACTTTTAAGCATTGGAGTTCGATTTTCAACACAGCCATGTAATATGGAGTCTAATTGTTTCAGTTGATTCAGCATGCCAGCAGTAGATTGTTAAGTTTCAGACCTTTTTTGTATCCTGTAGTAACGTAGTAGACATAAAGGATAAATGATAATGTTTTGTTTATATTTCAACGATACTCAGTTTTGAAACTCATCTTCTCAATTAATTTTTTTATCAATTCAGGACACATTGGGGGAAAAACCAATTCAAACGAAACGGGAAAATGGAATCCCAATATTATCTTCGGAAGAGTTAACAAATCCAGATGAGGCATCCAGAATAGGTGTAAACCGTGAATCACCTGTTGAGAAGGAGAATGCCACACTAAAGACTGAGAAGACTGAAGAGGAACAGAGTGAGACAAGTAATTCGCAGGATAAGACCCTGAAGAAACCAGATAAAATACTTCCATGCCCCCGCTGTAATAGTATGGACACCAAGTTTTGTTACTACAACAATTACAATGTCAACCAACCCCGGCACTTCTGCAAGAACTGCCAGAGATACTGGACAGCTGGTGGGACAATGAGGAATGTGCCTGTGGGTGCCGGTCGTCGGAAGAATAAGAATTCTGCTTCTCACTATCGTCACATAACTGTCTCTGATGCTATGCCGAATGCTCAAGCTGATGTTCTCAATGGAGTTCACCACCCTTCAGTACAACCAAATGGTACTGTCCTAACATTTTGCAGGGATACGCCCCTCTGCGAATCAATGGCTTCTGTCCTTCATCTGGCCGATAAAAATATACAGAACTGTACGCGTAATGGATTTCAGAAACCTGAAGGATGGAGGACTCCAGCTTCTTATGGAGGTGGAGTAATTGGAGATGATCATTTGACTGGATCAACAGTGACAGATTCAAATTCAAAGGACGAGGCGTGCAAATTTGGATCACAAGAGCAAGTAATGCATAATTTTCAGGGCTTCCCACCTCAAATACCATGCTTTCCCGGGGCTCCTTGGCCTTACCCTTGGAACTCTCCCATTGCACCACCTGCTTTCTGCCCTCCAGGTTATCCTATGTCCTTCTACCCTGCTGCAGCTTATTGGGGTTGTGCTGTGCAAGGTGCTTGGAATATCCCTTGGCTTCCTCCTCCATTGTCTTCAAACAACAGTGCTTCAAGTTCTGGTCCCAACTCTCCCACCTTGGGGAAACATTCGAGAGAAGAGAACACTGTGAAACAAAATAGCTCTGAGGAAGAAGTGCCACCAAGAGAAAAGAGTGCTGGGAGAAATCTTTGGATTCCAAAAACTTTGAGGATTGATGACCCGGGTGAAGCTGCAAAAAGCTCTATATGGGCAACATTGGGGATTAAGAATGATAAGGCTGATTCAGTTAGCAGCGGGGGACTCTTCAAGGCCTTCCAGTCAAAGGGTGATCAAAAGAATCACCTCTCTGATGCCTCTCAGGTCTTACAAGCCAATCCAGCGGCATTGTCTAGATCACTCAATTTCCAGGAGACCTCATAAAATCGGTAGCTTATTATACACTTCTTGTTTGCTCCACACAATATGACACCGCCTTTCTACACCCAGCAGTCTTGTTGATTAACCATCGTCGGCCACAAAACCAAACATCAAAGCCGTCAATGGAGGAAACGACAGGAGGTTTCTGCGGCCTTTTCTCTTAATTAGGAGCTGGGAGCCATCTTACCTTAGCTGAAATAGCCACTAATTTTCCCCCTGTGAGTGCTACTATGAATATTTGCAACGTACGTATTTTGAGTTAGATGGTTTGCTGAGTTCTTGAATATATAATTACATGTAAAATTGAGAACTAGAAGAGTTCAGGTTTGTGTAGCATAATCCCAATATGTAATGAAATAACATGGGGATTTAAATGAAAAAACTTTCTTTTCATTTGTGGTTTTAATTGAAGATGTAGTATTTTTCTTCTTATACCCACTTAAATACCATAATTTCCTCCTGCAGGAAACTCTCAGATTTGGATTTCTCGATTCGCTTTTTACTGTCAATTGTTCATTTTTGTTAAGTAAACATGAGAGTTCATTTCTCGACCCCACGTAATGGGAAAAAGCTTTGTTGTTATTGTAAACATGACGAGTAACACATTTGTTAGCCATTTCCAGTATAACTACATGAAAGTTTAGAATTTTGTAAGCCAGTTACATAGAGCCACACGGAGGCTGGGGACCATGGCAGCCTCCAGTCTACCTGCAACTACTGCCTCCGCCTCGGCCCCTATGGAAAGTTTAGTTACTGGAGACCGACAATATGATAGAGGATGCGAGATGCGGTTGGAGAGAAATTTACATGAATTGCGACACCTTAGTAGTAATATCTTAGCATGTGCCAGCTTATGATGTGAGTTACCACTATTGTAGTGCAAGGTTCTAAAAGACGTTAGGTGCTAGTCGGGCGGCGAGTTGGAGCATAGTGCCTAGGCGGACGAGGCGAATTTAAGTAAATTTATTATATTTCGTGTAAATAAGTGTCTTTCTACATAAAATATATGTAATTACATCATAAACTACAAAATAGAATGTTATATATATTATGAAGTATTGGAATATAATGAAAACATGGGGAACAAGCATATAATGTGTGTTCATTTAAGTATTCAACAAGTCTCTTACAATTTACTAAAAAACTAAAATGCAAAATGAAAGTTATCTATTTTCTGTCTAAGTAAGTCGCAACCTAGGCGGGTGCCTAGGCAGTCTAGGCGGGCGTCTCAGCAGATCTAGGCGCCCTTTCTTAATTTTCAAACGTCTAGGCATTAATCGGGACGATGGTCAACCGCTTAGCACCTAGACAGTGCTAAGCGGAAATTTTTACAACAGTATTGTAGCGTTATAGTTGCATATAAGTTTTATTCATGAACTGTGGGATTGAGCTATTACACTTCACTTTTCATTCAATTCAAACCAAAGGGCACCAAAATGCTGGAAAGTGGACATAAAGTTTGCCTTTTCCATGTTCCATTTGTTAGTGTTGTTTTCGCTTTCTCTTTTCTTTTTGGGTAGTGTTATTCAGTATTCATACATCTTTTTTTATCTTTCACATACTCCTATGACTTTTTTTTCCATTGATCTTTTTCAATTCATTTGATCTGAAAATCGAAAATTGAGAAGGGCGTGGACAAGTAAAAATGTGTGTGTAGACAAGTTATTCATGTCACGTTTTGAGACGTACGAAAATCATGAAAGAAAATGTGTGACTGCAAACAAAGAACATTGAGATACTTTAGGTGTAGGGTACTTTAGGAGAAAGGTTGACCACCAGTTTTTGGATGGCTCGAATTTGCTGGTCTTGGACTTGGGACCCCATGCATGTGAGCTTTCTTGGTTCCCCTCTTTCCTGGATTTTGTCTCGCCAATTTATCAGTTTGCAGTTAATTGCATAAAGGGAAATTTGTTTGAAGTTGAGGAGAAAAAACTTCAATACGAGCATCCAAATCACATGGTTTGTCTGTCCATAAATACATACAGAAAAAGTTGAGTAAGACAATCTGATTTGACAACCGGTAATGGTCCTCCCACAAGGAACTGGATCCTCTCCGAGGCAAACCCTCGGAATCCTGCTGAGCGACAAACACGGATCGTTGGATTTCGATCCAATGACTACAAACAGGGAGACCCCTCTTAAAGTTATAATAATTGTAGCCGTTGGATTGAAATCCAACGGCCCGTGTTTGTCGCTCAGCAGGATCCCGAGGGTTTGCCTCGGAGAGGATCCAGTTCCCTCCCACAATAGAGCGCTGTATAGTATACCTACGTGAAGTCGAATAGTAATCACATGGTACATTCTTATGTGAGAGTGTCTGAGGCCATCTCCAACCGAGGGCTGGCCAGATGGCTCGTTCTAGCCCTGGCCCTCCAAGATATTAATATTTTAATGAATAGTACATGACCATATTTGCCTCCGTCTCCAACTGATGGTCAAAGGGCCATATGACTCGTTTTAGCCCTGTCACAAAAAACCGTCTCCAACCGAGGGCCAGAGGGCCATAGGGCCAAACATAATTTATTATTTAAATTTAAACACTACAACAACTTAAATTCAAATCCAACAACAACTTATATTTAAAAACTACAACGGTAACTGGCCCAAAAAACCAAATATATATATATATCAGCTAGCCGTTATATTCAAAATTTTCCATATTTGTGTCGGTTATAACCGACACTATTTCTGTCAAATAGCCGTTAGATTCAAAATTTTCCATGCTATCTGTGTTGGTTATAACTGACACTATTTCTTTTATTTCTGTCGGTTATAACATACATCAAAACCGATAGCAAGCAAAAAATTCCAACTAGCCCTTTGGCCCTTTCAGATTCCGTGGGACCCACGAGCCATCTGGCCTAACCTTCGTTTGAAGACGATTTTCGGGTTATTTTCGACCCTCTAACCCTCTGAACCCTTTGATTGGAGATGACCTGACTAGCTATGTGTGGCCATACTGCTATACTTAAGTTTTTATCTTGTCCCAGCTCGTGATTCCTATGCTTTATATATGTTGACGTAGTAAGACAACCTTACCGAATACTTTCGTAGCGCAAGTTGATGGTAAATGTCAGCTCACACAACCTTACCTAGATAGTCGGTGGAATTCATTAAAGGCATGAATGCATGGTTAAATTATAGCCTCTCGATAGAAGTCTCCCATACGTATGAATATTGCATGGTTTAAATTATAGCCTCTCGATAGAAGTCTCCAATGTTGTGGTTCTCCTTCACTGTTTCCTAATCTTCAGCTACACCAGTCCTAAACCCCACCCCTATTGGGGTTTCTTGTTCTTAATTTGAAACTTTTGTGATCAGTCCACAAAAGGGTAGTTGATTTCATTGTTACCAGTCGATGATGAGTGCTAGAATCAGTAACTAACGCATGCAGACACATCTTGATTTTCTGATTTTGTAAATCTCGCAAACATGAATTTTCATCAAATCACATTTGCACGAGCGACCGATCTTAATATTTTCTTTATGTGATAATATTTACATAAGTAGTAATATATTAGGTAGCTTTATGGTGTAGGTTAGAGATCATCGAGATTTGTGACTTGTAAAGTCAACTCATTTGGGAGTACTATGTTTTGTCTGGTTCTTTCCAAGTCATTAAGCTGTAAACAGTAAGCTAATCCATTATAAAAATTAATAAAAAATTATAAAAAGATGAATTTCAAGCATGTATTCCACACGTCACGTCCTATGTTCGATTCCTGAAGCTGGTGAATCACATTATGGTGGTTAGGGAGAGCTTGAAATGCCTTTATGAGTTTTTTTCGGCTTCTAAAAATGTGAACTACCATAGTAAAATCATCAGTTGATAATTAAAAAAAATTAACTGGCAAATATTGATAACATACATGAGGTCTTAGGTTCGAGACTCCAAGCCGGTGAGTCTGTTTCACTGTGGTCAGAGAGATGCTGAAATAACTTTGTGAGTCTTCCCGACTCTCAAAAAAGGTGGATATTTGTGGTTTACCACTAGTTGTCTCCCTTTTAAGAAAAAATAAATAAATAAATAAAAACTAATGAAAAAGGCTTTAAAACTTTGAGTTTTAACAAAAAATCATCCACTAACTTTATTTAATGATAAGGACAAGAGAAAGAAAACAAAATATAAAAAAATACCTAACAAAAGCGCGTGCAAGCCCTACACCTTTGTCATTACGTGATCCACCACTTACAGAGAAGAATAATATGAGGAAGGATTTTTTTCAAACCGTCAGTCGGTAGTCTTTTTCCAATCAAATGTCAATCTCTCTTCAAATCTCTTAGAATTCAACTCTATTTCAATATCCAATTGTTGAACATCCAAATGGACCTCAAAGTCCTATTGATTCAAGCAAATAAAGTTGAAGATCAACAAAGCCTGCGATTTCCATACACCTGTGTCAATACGTGATCCGCCACCATGACAACGACGATGATGATCTTCTTGCTTATCAGACTGATCTGAAGGGATGGACCCCAACATTCGCATCCCCATGTTGTAGTTAGACATTATCATATGGTGTTGGTGGGGGTATTGGGATAGTGCTAGTAAACTCTTGTGATGTCCTCCTCCTCTTCCATGATTTAATAAGAATTTCCTGCTCCCAACTCCAACAGCTCTTTTGATGGTATGATGGAAATTATGATCCCAAGAGAAAAGTTACTGCTGCTACTCACCTTCAACTTCTTTTATGTGGAAGTTTTTGTGGCAGTTGAGGCCGTTGAGGGCTTCGATGGTGCCCTATTCTCCATTGGGCATGAATTCGCAACAACCATTCATAGTAGTCCCTCATATGGCTAATGCATGGTTCTTGAGGCACTCCTTGTACTTCACCCCATTGCGCCCAACTTTTTTATTATTAAAACTGTTGTGTTTGTAGGGCACAACATTTGCATTTGGCGGAGGAGAAGAGGAAGCTGTAAATGGGCGGACAATAGAAGAAAATTAAGTAATCGATGTATAAAGTTAAGAATTGAAGAGATATAGAGAAAATTTGATGAGTATCGAAGAAAATTAGAAGAAGAAAATGTGTTTGGAAGGTGAAAATGTGCCAAGAAAATTCAAGAAGAGGAGAGAGAAGAATGTAGTACCGTTAAGTTTCATAAACAATGTTGTAAGTTTTTATAAACAGTGTAGTAAGTTTCATAAACAGTGTCGTAAGATTCATAAACAGTGTAGTAAGTTTCATAACAAGTTTTGTGAGGATGCATGGGTCAGCGCGTCAAATTTTGTTTTTTAATATTAAAATTATGTCTTTTTCATTAAAATTTAAATTTTTTTGTCCTTTTTATTAAAATATAAGGGTTTTTCATTAAAATTTAAATCTTTTTAATTAAATAAAGTTATAGCATAATTTTTTATTAGAACAAATTTAGCTTAAGCTCTTTTCATGAAAGTTTCCATAAAAAAATGATATTGATAACATACATACAATTGACTGAAAGCGTGACAACTTTTCAACTAGTTGGCTGCCCACTGGTTACGAGCTACAAAATAAAATTATATTGTGCAATAAAAAATATTAAAATTTGAGAGAGAGGGTTTTGCTCTTAAAAAAAAAAAAAAAAACCATGTGACAGATTGAGAGGGGGGTCGAAGCTTCACTTTGCCTGGAAAGCAAGAAATATATAGAGTTTATTAGTGGGAACACTAATGGCTTCCCACTTTTAATTATGAGAAGTTTTTTTTTGAGAAAAAAATTATGAAAAGTTAAGTTTGATTATCATCATAAAATAGCAAAATCTTAAAAGTTTAAAATATTGATCACTTGACGTACATTTGGATGATCACTTAATTTTACCTCAATCATGGTATTGCATGATTAACTTGATACAATTACATTAACATGTTCCCGTAACATGGAAGTCGTTCTCCATCATTCTCCACCATATTTTAGGCAGATATAAGAAAGTGAAAGGCTTAAAGAACAAAGAAGAACCTTGGCAACTGTGGAGAAGATTAAAAATGGAAGGGACAAAGCATGGGGTATTAATGTGGGTTAACACCTGTGGAACTGATTAGAACCCATAATCCCACATGCAATGCAATCACTAATATTTTAAGTTTAATGATCATCATATGAAAATTTATCTCCTTTTCCTTTCACTAACTCCGAAGCTTACTTATAATAAGCAAAATTATCCATGTTAATCCTGAAAATTTTATTATTATTATTTTTAAATAAACTAGCGGATGGCTTTGCCACTGTTGTTCATCTTTCTGGGAATCGGAACGAGAAATAGGCATTTCAATCTCCTTCTGACCACCATCGTGTGATTTATCAATGTCGACAATTGAACTCAAGACGTGCCGTGTAAAATATGAACATAAAATTAAAAACAGAAAAAGAAGTCAACTTTCTTAGTGTCTTTGGTTGTATGAAACTAATTAATTTGATTAATTATTCAACTGACCGACTTAATCCCATCCGAAAATAAAAGGACATAAGTAAGTACAAAAAATTGTGTATAATCCCAATGTCCTAATTGCTAGAAATTGAGTACTCTCACAGCAGCTGTTTTGGGATTTTTATTTTCCCTGTAGCTAGCTAGGTGCCTAGGACTCGTTGCTACTAATGTCTTTTGATTATCATCCTAAAATTATTTCATAACATATTGTCAGGACGTAAAGATCACATTGTTGTATTACATTGTTTATTATATTTTAACAAAAATAAAGCGTATTAGAAACGTGATATAATAAGGAAACTAATGAAAATGGCTTGAAAACTTTGAGTTTTAACGATAAAAACAAAATAAAGGGTAACGTGAATAGTTCAAGATTGACTTTTTAGTGTAAAAATGTGTTTTTTCGTTAAAGTGAACAGTACCAGTAGCTTTTCATTAAAGTTCCCGATATAATATGGTATGAATAATAAGTTCTTTCTATCATATTTTATAAAGCCTAGATAGACGAAAGTGAATAACTCTAATAGGATTTTTTTTTTAAATAACCAAATCATGCTAAATTTTGGACCATGTGGACTCGAACACGGGTTTCAGTAGATTTTAGTGTTGTAATTTTTTTAGATGTTTGTGTGAATTTTGTAATTTGAAAATATTTCTTTTACAGTTATATTAAAATTCTTATGTTACGATGTCTTTGATATGGTGTTAAAGTTTAATTAATTAATAAATATCATAAAAAAAAAAACCAATCATACCAAATGGAAACTTAACCACATTCTCAATAAAAGAACCTTAACCAAGTAACTGAAGCATTATGCAGACTTTATGAACAACTTTTACAAACTCTACATTAATATTAAAATGAATTTTTATTGACATTAAAAAATTGAGTTACACTGAATTATTATTTTTTTACAAATAGGATGGTGCTATCCATACCACACACCTCCTTTTACCTTCTACACCCTCCTTGTTAATTTTTATTCTTTAATATCATTCAATTCATTCCGTGTGATGATTGAAAATTAAGATAAATGTATAGGAAATGAAAAGAGATGGGTAAATAGCACCGTCCGAAATACTACAAAAAAACAGTCCCAAAAGATTGTGTTACAGTTGGGATATTCAATTCTCTCTTATCTGGATCATCGAACATATCTTCTCTACATTACTCTTTTAATTTCGGGTATTATTACATAATTTCTGATCTCCTCAGTCCTCAGGTGGTTGAGTATAAATAGGGTTCTTGAAAGAATCGACCTCTTCACACCTTTATCCCCAGCCAATAATCTCCCTATACATATATTTTCCAACATATAATTTACACCCCAAATTTAACTCTCTTTTTTATCAGATCTGAAAGCTCATAAGTCGGTTTCCTGGAAACTTTAAAGCTCCAGGCTTTTCCCATTTCTTCCTCGAATCTCATCAAATCCCAAATCGTATTCAGAAATCCGAGAGCTACCCAATTCCCAGAATTCTGCAGGAAAAAATGGGTCGTCATTGGTTTCTGAGATTTCTCATTGTTTCTTGCCTTCTCGCTCTCTGTTTCTCTCACGGTACGTAACACACACTGTAACGTTTCTACTGTTTCATTGGAGAACTTCATATTTTGGAAAGTGACTTTCGCACAATCATTTTCTAATACCGAGGCATGCAGAAGTAGAAGAAAGTGTGCGGAAATCATTTCCTAGTATTTTTTTCGATTCCCGAAAGACCAATTGTGAATTTGGTTTTGTTTTTCTATAGGATTCGGGAGAAAGCTGGTGGAGACTGCTGAGCACGGTGAAGATTCTTCAGTTCTAGTCTCAAGGGTAAGAGTCTTTGTCCCTTCACTTTTGTTGGGTACTTTTTGCTTTATTTTGGAGGATGAGTGGTTAATAAATTTTCTGTTTGTTTCTCAGAAAAATCATGGAAAATCGAGGAAGATGATCACAATGATGGATTATGCAGATCCAGAACCGAATGTGAACCCGAGAACAGGGTATATCTTTACCCCTCCTCCTCATCTCAACTAAGATGATCAAACTTTTGTGGCAAGAAAAATAAAGTCATGTCAGTTGGTTTTCACTTTTTCTAGTTTAACTCATGGTGAAATATGAATCATTTCATTAGTTCAGGTTTTTTGTCAACCAACGTGTAATTCTCTCTCTAAATTTTAGTTCTTGTTACCTTTTGTTTTCTTTGAACATCATAACAATGCTTTTTGTTTGCTATTTGTCTATCTTTCTTTTTTTGGTTAAAAATGTAGGCTTAATAGCTTCCGTGGTGATAGCGTATGTCTTAAAAAAAATTAGGATTTAAATCTCGGTAGGAAAATTTGTTAAGATTTAGACCTAAAATTGAAGGTCTCGTCACTACGTTAATGAGGTATCACTACGTTATGAATAATACACTGAATACAGCAATTTTACCTACAAACTCACTAATAAGTCATAACGGAGTGATGTCTCATTACTGTTGATGCACAAATATATAAAAAAATGTCATGTAGTTTGCAAAATAAAGTCTTAAAAAAAAGTCTTCATAACATTTTTCTCTATGCACAATATATAAAAAAAAAGTCATGTAGTTTACAAAATATAATTAAAAAAAAAAAAAAAAGTTCTTCGTAACATTTTTCTATAAGTATAGTTGACCTTTTGCTGAAATAGGGCAAAAAACGAGGAAATTTGACATTGGCATTTACTTCGACTCTGATAAAAAATATATAAGTTAAAGTGTGCACGGCCCTGTCTCAACGTTAGATTTGGCTTTTACTTGTTTATATATAAATATGGATTATAATATAATCTTGCTCCCTTTGATCTATAAAGTTTTCACGATTTTAATACCTAGAAACACCACTACTATTGATAATATTTATGAGATTTTTTTTTCTTCAATATTACTTAATATTGAATTATACGAAAAGTGAATGGTTAAGATTGAAACTAAAAGATTTGAACAATTGTTAAAATCAAATTCCACAGCTAAAACGCTCATAGCATAATTGTAGCATTGAGCTCACATAGTTGCAAGCTACCAACTCTTATCATGCATCAAATTAGAATGAAGCTAAGTTAATCAAAGTAGTGTGTCCGTCAGTGGCAGAGTTAGGATTTTATCTATGGGAGCCTCTCACATACATAGGTAATTTGAGCTTAAAATATGAGAGATTGAAGTAATTTGCATAAAAATTGAAAACCCCTAAGTTCAATAGAGAGAACTAAAAACAATGTATAAACTCAGAAACCCAAATATGAGGTAAAGAGTAAGCAAGAAAATTTGTAAAATATAAGTTAAAGCTAAAAAAAAGTTGATAGCAGTGAAGTCTACACTGCAATAAGAGGCGTGAAGAGAAAAATGAGGCCTAGCCTAGAACGAAAAAGAGTTTGGATTGAGAACATACTTGAAATTTTAAGAGTATCAAATTGATATGCAACAACAAAATTTGTTAGAGTAGCAAGAAAAAAAAGGCAGGATGGACTAGGGACCATTCTGATCTCTTAGTAGCTCCGCCCATAGTATCCGCTTTATAATTCCAAATTCAAACCTCTCCCCTACTTTATACCATTAGAATATCGCTTGAATAAAACTCGTTGTGCCAATCAAACTAGGGCTGGGCAAACAGATCCTGGACCCGCTGGTCGGGGCGGGTAATTGCAATTCAGGGTGGGTATCGGGCAGGTACATATATTGTAAATTCAAAACGGGGTGGGGCGCGCCTCTCTCAGTTCACAGCTCCATTGTTAGCTTCCTCGATGTCGAAATTCACATCATTGTCCGTCAAATCCAAATCTTTACCACCAATATTCAAATCCACGGAATTGGCTTTCGGCAATTCGACATCTTTAGCCTCCAAAACCTTAGACCCACTAACTGGAGCGGCATCTCTAGCGGAATTGGTTGGAACAGATGCGGCGGGAGCTAGGGTTTGGGAATTGGGCGGGTGAGAAACAGAAGGATTAGAGTGCGGAGCTACAAAATGGATCTTGTCCTCTTCGTCGAGGACCTTGGGATCGATCGGACAGTGGAAAGATTGGGGCGCGGCGGAGGATTGGTGAGGCTGCGGCGCAGATGATGACAATGGTTCGGACGATTCGAAGTGTCGAAGAACGTCGGTGTAGAGATCTCCGAATTCGTTGTCGTCTTCCATCGGAAATGAGGGAGCTTTAGAGAGAGAAAGTGTGTTCTAGAGGGAGAGAGGGGGAGGAGAAGGTTTTCATGTCTGTACCTTGCTACCGTAGGACCCGTGGGAACCGGCCCGTTTCAAAAGGGTCGGGTTAGGTTCAGATCTCGTTTTGAAAAATCCAAAACCCATGCCGCTCCGTCCCGTGTTATTTACAAACGGATTCGGTCCGGTTCCTTCAATTCTGGGCCCAGCCCGGCCCGTACCCACCCCAAAATCAAATAATTATTTGACTTATAGTGGTGGACGTCTATGAGCTTTGAGAAATTGGCAGTAGGATCCAATCAAAAGAAGAGGCCTGAACCTGACTGAACGTAAAAGCTACTGGACCCTTCTCGCACGTCAGAAAATCAAACGTGTGTGGAATGTGCAACGACCAAATATCAACGTGGAAAAGCCTTAGAAACTTCAAAATTCCAAGGCCACACTCTACGACTCAAATCGCAATTTCCACAACTTTTACCAACAAATAAAGTTAACTTGGAATTTCCTGAGGAGTCTATGTTTGAACTCTCAAGTATATAATATTTGCTTTTGCAGGTAGCGAGAGTGAGATTGATGGGAAATGTAAGGGGAATTTTTACGTAAAGTATTTTGGTACTGTTTATTTTAAAGAAAAATTATATTTTTATAATAAAAAATCAATCATGGTACTATTCACTTTACTCTTTATTTTGTCTTTATCGTTAAAACTCAAAGTTTTTAAACCCTTTTCATTAGTCTTCCTAAATGTAGAGAACTTTGACGAAAAACTCCTGGTACCATTCACTTTAAAGAACAATAATACGAAAAAGGAGAATCAATTTTGACTAAATAAATAAGGCGAAAAAAGAGGCGTGCGGGTTTTTTTTTTTTTTTTTTTGGTGCAAATTGCAGGCAGTAAAAAAAATAACACTACATACTTCTTTAAAATTGCAGTAGAGAAAAGTGGTGTACGGTATTATTTTCTTTACCTAAAATGGTCCCTGAGATTGTCATAACTTCTCTCTTTGATTCTTGTAATTTAAAATCGATAAAAGTGGTCTCTAAGATTGTCCACCGTCAATCATTTTGGTCATAATGAGAAAAATCTCCATTAAATTGAAGAAGAAAAAACACCAGTTCAAGGAGAGGTGTTGAATTGACAAAAATACCCCCAAATTTATAGATTATAATTAGTAGGTAAGTATGCTCATTCTATCAAATCACAGGCCGAAAAATATGCAGAAATAACTCATTTTCAGAAACGTTTTCACACTGTAATTAGCAGGTAAGTATAGATGGTTGCTTTCAAGGAAATGAACAAGTAATTTTCTTAAAAAAATCAGTGCATGGAAATTGAATTGCAAAAAGTAAGAACCAAGAGCCGCCCAAAATCAAACCCTACTTTCCACATTTAGAGATTTTTTTTCTTTCCATTTTCTAATTCCTAGGCATTTACTAGTCAACCAGCCGTCTGATTCCCCAACACAAAATCTCCACGTACACCCCCAAAATGGACAAAAGCCAAAACAAGTGCAGTCCAGCCGGACCCGCTTCAACTCCCTCCAACAGAAAACAAACAAACTTTCTACCAAATGTCTAATTTCTTTGGTGACCATTTCTCCTTCAACTTCTTCAACTTTCCACCATTTCTTCCCAAAGACCTGCATCAGCAACTCACAAGCAACTTCCCTTGTATTTCCGGGCTTGACTACTTTGATTTGGTGGCTTCAAACACAAGGACTCAATCCTTGGTCTCTATAAAACACCTCCCTCCTCCAAAAACTTAATGTAAAACAATACCCTACTCTTCTCTCTCTCTCTCTCTCTCTCTCTCTCTATATATATATATATATATATATTAGCTTTCTCACACTTAGAGATTTCTAACTTGGTTTTTCCTTCTGTTGATATCCACATCCAAGCTTTTCAGCCTATACCACTCTATCACAATGGAGAAGACATCGTCGTTGACTAATCCTAACACATTCCCGTTCTTTGTTTTGATCGATGAAATCTTATTGCACACGATTTCTAACTGGTCAAGTAGAGTTCAGAATGGTTTTTCAAGGTTGCAGTCTGCTTTCCTCCAATCCCAAGAGAATTGTTGTAACTCAAAGCTTTTGGAAGAGAAGAACTTGGATTCTGAGTCAAGGCGCCCGCAGCTGGTCTGCGAGAAGAGAGATGATGGGAGTTTGAGAAGAGAAGATGTGCAGAAGGTGATGGGAGACTTGGGAATTTTTTGCGGTCCAGAAGGTGAGCAACTGCCGGAGACGTTCAGTTCCGATGAGCTTACAGGGCTGTTTGATGAGAAGGAGCCGAGTTTGGGGGAAGTGAAAGAAGCTTTTAACGTGTTTGATGAGAACAAAGATGGGTTTATCGATGCAAGGGAGTTGCAGCGAGTTCTCTGCATATTGGGGTTAAAGGAAGGATCAAAGCTAGAAGACTGCCAGAAAATGATCAGAAGCTTTGACAAAAACGGAGATGGAAGAATAGAGTTCAATGAGTTTGTAAAAGTCATGGAGGCCAGCTTTTGCTGAATCAATTTTTTCTTCTTTCTTTGGCTAATAAGTTACAGTCAAGTTAAGATTTCATGCATTTCTATTCTGTCTCTTCCGACGTCTTAGTAAAATTATTACTAATGACAAATTAAACGAACTTCATGCACAGACTGTATTACAAGATGAGAAACGTTAATGTAGATCATATCGTATTAAGAATCAAAGAGAAATTTATATGACTTGTAACAGATACTATACAAGAAACTTTGATCTTTTGTGAATAGACGAAAGTCTGCAACGGAATTTGACAGACGATTAAATAAAACGAAGAACCTGAGCTCCAATTCTGATACACAGCTGTAGAGTGAAGAAAAATTAGCCCCAATCCATATATTCTTAATCTGCCTTTACACTTTACTTGACTTTGCCTTGGGCTCCAGGAGCATAATCATGTGACTCAGCAAAGCCTTCTGCCGGATGTCTTCACCTGAAAGGTAGAAACTCTTTTGCACGACGACCTCTGCTACTTGCGTTCCCAAACCATAATTCTTATGTACATTACAAGCGTTGAGCGAAGTTCTCCAAGCAACAGTCACTGACTGGCATGGTCCTCGTATAATTCTCAGCATGATCAAGTTGGCCAGCCCTGCTGAGGAGTCCCACGATACAAGTATGGTGCTCTAGTCCAGGTGCAATGCCAATTTGTTTCATTAACTGGATCAAATAGTAGAATCCTTCCTGCACAAACCCAAATGAGCACAAGCAGAGAGATCGTACCCCGACAAAAGTAATTTTGTTGGGACAGTCTCCAGCTTGCAACATGTCTTGAAAGTTTGAAACACATTTAGCGCTTCCTTGCCAAGCACGCGATGGGAATGTCCAGATATCATTGCATTCCAAGTAACAGAGTCTCGATATGTCACATCCAAGAACAATTCATTTGCTGCGTGAATGTTGCCACACTTGGAATACTTATTGATCAAAGCATTCCCAACATTGACAAGTCTTTGAAACCTGACTTCTCAACACAGGCAGCAAAGTATATTCATTTGGAAGAATGTCTTCAGCTCCCATTTTCGACACTACACCTAATGCAGCTTCAAAGTACCCATTTTGGAAACAAGCAGCCATGATTGGGTTGGGCTATGGATTTGTAAATGTACAACACCATTTTATGGGCTTTAAGCCCCTACATGTGTACTTGTGTTCATCAAGAAGACCACATCAACTGTAAGTTATTTTATGGCCCATGGAATACTGCAATACGAGGGGTCTCCTTCGTTTGTGTATGGGTGTAAGGATGATGGGGTTCTCTGAGTGAACGCGACAACTTCTCCTACATTGCAGCAATTCTAACTTGTAATAATCATATATCATCTTATTAATATTTCTTTCATCACGTGTTAGGTGACATAAAAGAGGTACCAATATGGAAATATACCTCTAGTTGTACTTGAGAATACCCCTACACTTGAGCCAAAGATCAAGCCCGAACCAGCAAGTATTTTCAGTAATTAGTCCACTCTACTTTAAACAAGGGCCATTAGGTATGTTGAATGGGAGAGTGTTAGATCAGCTGCGCATCTTATTTTATGAGTCTAATAAACATGAAAAGTCAGAATCAGCTCACAACGTATAAATTAATTCTAGCATTTCGGGGAGTTGCATTTTGCTGGCAGTGATGAACAGTTGGACTGTATCAGATTTGTGATCTTGATGGCCATACATGTCATGCAACCAACCAGCTGGTGACATCGTTTGATGAAACATTAGGTTCCTTTTACTGTCACGCACCATAAGTCCCAAAAGACCTACAAATTAATCATCATCAATTCACTCAAATATCAAATCAAGTAGCCGCCGCGGATCTAAGTCTAAATTCATCGCATTTAATGTTGTGTGAGAATCTGCCGCGTAACAAGTTTTATATCCCATAAATCAGGGATAAGAGTTTATCCTTGGATTTTATAATTTGAAATCACCAAGCTGTATGTCAAATGTGGTTGTCCTGACTTGATAATTTGATCGCATTTGGCATCTGCATTCTGCGTACAGCTTGCCTAGATGTCAATGTGGTTGTGATTTTGATGTGACATAACTTTCCAGTGCAATTATGAGAATAATTAAGGTGCTCAAATTGAAGCATCAAATCGTATATTCAGGGAATTTCTATTAGGAATCGGATCCCTTCCTGAGCTTAGGAGGCCGAACCTCCTGAGCAAATAATTTAGATCGTTGAAATTTGATCAAACGGCTGCAATTATTATAACTTTTAAAGGGATCCCCTGTTTATAGTCATTGGATCAAATTTCAACGGTCCATATCATTTGTTCAGGAGGCTCAACCTCCTATGCTTAGGAGGGAATCTGGTTCCTTTCTATTAGCATACAATCAAAGATATATTACTTAAAATTAACATCAAACAGCGTGTTTAGGAGATTAACATACAACAAGGATATATTTCTCTCAAGATATAGACGTCAGGTGAGGATAAATATAGAGAGGACATCGAAGAATCTCTTTTTGTATTAGATTAGATATGAACCCTACTAGCTTAGGACTAAAAAACAAAATTGTAATCAGAAGTCCCATAGAGATTAGTTGCAGCAATCATTGGAAACCCTAACCCTATCTCTTATTTGAGCACTGGCTCCATTAATTTTATAGTGTCGGTGCCTCTGCTTTCCATATTTGTTACACCAAAAACATTCCTCACTTGTACCTGTTGAGAGTAAATTTTACATCGGATAAATGAGAAATTTTGCATGTATTTATAAGTAGTTGGGCTATTCCCCATATTGTCAATTGTTTTTATGGTGGAATCTCAACTTTTTCATGGTTTCAGAGCATGTTATCCCATAGGTGAAGCCTAACTGCCACACGTGCTACACATCACTCAATTTGTGCTGTTTACATGTTAGGTTTGAAAATTCGCCACATGTGAGGGGTCGTGTTGAGAGTGAATTTCACATCAGTGAAATAAAGGACCTTGCATGTGCTTATAAGTAGTTGAGTTACTTCTCAAATTGTCAATTAATTTTATGGTGGAAACCTTAACTTCTCAACTACGTACCTAACTGGGTTAAAAATCCTCTATCTCATAAGAGTAATGTTAGGGAGACTAAATTTACAAAATAAATGATGTGTCACCAATAGAAATAAGCACGTTTATCGACGTTTAAATAATAAATCAATCATCAACTTCTATGTCCTTTAGTTTTCAAAACTTTGTCTCCAAATTTAGTCTTTCTAACATTACTCATCCCATAAAGAGCTTTTCAACTACTAAATGGATGAATGGAGATTGGAGACACCATGTTCTATTCCATTCGTACTTTCTGCTGTTTATATAATATAGTTGAACATTTGGCTTCATTCTGATGATTAAAAGAGCAAACAGCTCCAAAATATTTCACTATCTGCATTAAAATGGATGATATATACATGACAATATATAAATATATATATATATATATGTATGTACGTACGTACTCTCTTTTGGGGTTTTCCTTCTTTTTCACCAGACATAAGTTAAGATTTTTCTTCCAGCACAGTGGACTAGACAAAGTATGCTTCATCTTTTACACTCAATTATAATCTCGAACGTAATTGTAGGGCTAGGTTAGTTTGTCAAAACAGTATGTGCATGCTCCCTTACACTTGAGTTCAAGTTTCATCCCATAAATTAGAGTAGTTTAGATTAATATCGGCTTAGAATTTAATTAAAGGCGCAGAATAAGCAGCCCGAGTTTATTACAATGACATTACACAAAGCTGATTGTAAGACCTCTTCTGCTACAGCATTTGCTAATCGTAGTAAAAGAAACACCTCTTCTATTCAATATTCATAACTTCATGAACTAACAGCGGGTGGTAAATCTCCACTACCTAACTGCCTTACAAACTGATTCTCTCTCTCTCTAGCAGATATGGCCATGAGGCTTCAGAATAATCCAAGCCATGACCTGAAAAAACTAACAAATCTATAATCAAATGAAAGAGGTCACTCAACCCTTTCCATTTTTTTACCCTTATAAGCAAACCCTTTTCATCTTTTACCCTTAATTTTTTACCACATATGCAGCTAAACAAACAGCTAAACAAACTGGAGTAGTAAAATAAGCTTTTTTAACCATACATAGAGAGATAATTAACTAATAGAGAAACTGTCTCCCAGTGTATGTCTGACCAAATGACCAATTAGGAGGGGCAACATTGTAAGAAACCAATCTGCGGCCATCACTGGTGGTCACAATAAAAGAGAGGCTTTGTCCATTGAGGTAAGAATTGCTCTGCCAGTTTTGGCCCCAGTTTCTTGACATTGCTTGCCACCGAGTCCTGGAGCCCTTGATGGCCACAGATTGCACATCTCCAGCACCACCGACGTTTGTCACAAGGACTAAGTTGAAGTAAGAGTGTCCATTCACAGTGAACCTTATGCCTCCTCTTCTCCTGCATCTAACCCTACAAAGCACATTGGAAACACGTCGGAAACTTGACAAAATAAAATATAGTATATAATATATAGTGGTTCCACTACTAATATAATGACCTCTTTGTGATAAAACCCTTGACCTGAGTTACGTAGGTAGTTAAGTTGAGGAAAATTAATAGCAGTGTTAGACCAAGTCTCTGAAATCTTAACATAATTAGGTCTCACTGGCACTCAGCACCTTATAAGAGAACCCATTAGGGACAAATGATTTAATTTACCTTCTGTAGGACACTGGGACAACCCCAGCTTTGTATTGGGCAATGCGGAGGAAGACAGGCTGAGAGAGATCAAAGTGTTGCTGGGGAGGGTCGCACCAGCCACCTGGTGGGCAAAAGTTTGTGGCAGTAACTATGATGGAGCCAGGGAGGCACCACTGTGGGTCATTCACACACCTGATCTGATAGCATGCTCCACAGGTCAAGCCATTGTTGAACAATGCAGTGCTTAGAGCTGCTGTGTTAGTCCCATAGCCCTGGCTGTAGAGGTTCCCATACCCACAAGCCCCACCTATAAACAAATTGCATGCCCAAATCTCATAAGGACAAATAGAATAAAGTATAAGTCTAGTTTGCAACAAATGTATCACTTTTAACATAAATGATTATCCAGAGCTGTTATTGGCACTTCGAAATTGTTATCATGTACTTTTGTAAAAAAAAGTAAGGAATGAAGGAGTACATGATGAATATTTTGCACTGCTAATAACCATTCCGTTCATTAAATCAAAATCATAGAGCGAGGCATACCCATTGTGCCGGAAGCATCACCACCTCCATAAAAGGTTGCATGAGCATTGGACCAACCTCCATAGTAGCCATTAACAGAAGAGACAAGTGAGAGAAACCCAATTACAAGAATACCGAAAAAAGCCATTTTCCTGCACAACAAGGAGAGTATGAAGTTATGAACTCTTTAGCATTAATAAATTTATAGAAGAAAACTAGATAGCTAGTAGTAAATGGTACACAGTAGTGTACTATTTATGAGAAAAGGAGAAAGAGGAAAGAGAGAATTATTACAGTGAGGAAATGCTGATATGATGAAGAAGTGGTGAGGAAATGAGTAGGCAGGGAGGGAGGGTTTGATTGTTTTTGAAGAAGAATAAATAGAAGTCAGTCAACATCACACCTGAAATGACAACAGCTGACAATTTTTGAGCTGTTGGGACCATGCATGCTGCTAAGTGGTTTTGGGGACTCTCATTGTAGTAGAATCAATGCAGTTTTTGGGGACTGAGAGTGGTTTTTAGGTTCAAACCGCGTGGTTTTCAAGCTTCCACCATTTGGCAATTGCCGTAGTGAACCTTAGGTGAGGCAGAGAGAGTAAACTTGGCTCAACTTCTCTACTAACAAGATGCCCCTCACATGCGAGAAATTTTGGTAGGGCTACGTATATAGGGCAATTCTTATACTGGTGGGGACTGCTGTGGAGTCCGACATAGAACTAAATGTATGAGATATTGTCTTTGTGAGAGATGTCCAACAGATTATATTCAAAATTTTCTCCTGTCATGCATAGAAAAAATAAAATAATCTGTTTGTGAAAGCAGAGATACTGAAGATGGTAAATTTTAGGAGCTACTCATATTTACTCTTAATTTATTGGCATGATGGAGTTTACATGTCCAAACTCCAATTTTATTGAAAACAGATCATGTAGTTGTTGGTAACTTACTCTTTTTGTACTACTGCCCACAAAGACTGCAAATAGCTAGGGCTTGAAAGTTTTCATTTGCAACAAGTGTGCCTTGCTGTTGTTAGATTTGCTAATAAAATTCCGTTCATTCGGACCAACCATTGATGGGATAACCGCACATTTATAATGTTTCATGTTTATTATTTTCTTCTTTTAATCGGTCATATAGTTCATCGGATTCATTTCTCGACATGTAACTAAGTTACGTAATAAGAAAGTTAAACACAATAAAATATAGAACCCGAATAGGCTATAGCTAAGAATCTCTCAAGGTGTATGAGAAAGATATCATTTATTACAAGCCAAACGGTAGATAGAGAGGGAGTGACTTTAAATCTATGGGGGTAGCCTTGTGGTCATATGGTGGTGTGCAGTAGGGACAACCATTTTGCAAAGTGGTCATGTGGGTTTTTACCTTTACGTCCGGAAACTTTATTCTGCATCTGCACCTTGATTTGATGTCAAGTTCATAAATAATAGAAACCTTGTCTAGTAGTCGATGTGAAAACAGGGTATCTTTGGACGAAATTTTGTGGGCCTTAATGCTTTCAATTTTCTCGTCTCCGTGATCTACACCAACGACCTTATCAGCATTAGATAATACTGATTGTTGCAAAACCAAAAATTTGGGTTTGCTCAACATTGTAAAGAAAAGAGAAATTACATGTGTTTATAGAAGATCTGAGACCGTATAAAGATAAATATGCACAAATAGAGTTAGTTATTAACTTTCATTATATACAAGTCTGCAATATATACGCTAAACAAACGATAAACCGAAGTTTGCCACTAAAAAAAAAAAAAAAAAAAAAACAAACAAATAATAAACCGAATGTATATTTCACGACTTAGCGCTCTTTTATTCTTCGGTTAGTGCAGCTTTAGTCCTATTTGTGTTCATTCCCTAGTAAAAATCAACTGCAGCTGTTCTTTTATTAGTGAAGTGAACTCTGTGATTGGAAGAAGTTGTTCAGATTGGTCATCATGGTCAACAAGGCAGAGGCCAAGGTTTTCACCAACTGCACTGTCGGAAGACAGATGTTAGCGTATGTCTGCACCACTCACTCACTCAGCACATATATATATATATATATATTGAGGACCTTGCTTTTCTGGATATTTGGACACTTGGTTTCTGAGCCATGTTGAACAGTTTTGCAAATACAGCTAAGCCTAACAGACAGTGTCTAATTAATCAATCACCCAACCCCAAGTGTTAGTAGCATAAAAATGGTCTGCCCTCCCGTTTTCGGTGCATTTTCGTACCTTTCTGTTTATGTAGTCATGGTTAATTACGTCAATATTTTATATTACTATTCATTTTTGTCTTATTATTTCTATAAAAAAAAACAATATAAAATGTTGACGTGACTTAACCGTGACCATACAAAACAGCAGGGCACCGGAAAGGAGATGGCAGACAATCCTTGTCCGTGTTAGTATGCATCATTTTCAACATAACTGAACTCACAAAACCTTTGAAAACAACGGCCAATATTTGTGACTGATGATATGGACATTAAAATATTGTAACTAGGGTTTGATACAGATGATGCATGCTTTCGTAATCCGTATATACATCTCGATCACATGCACTTGCCTTCCGAACGCCATTTGATGGCAATTCTGCGTTATTAATTTGATGAGTCTATTGACTGTGACGTAAAGTGTAATATGCATGCGTAGACGTAGAGTGACTGGAGAAAAATCCTATTACTTCCAGAGTCTCTTCTCATGTAATAATTAACACATTAAAGACATGATGTATTATGTAGAGAGAGAGGGAGACAAACCATGATTTGCATGTTACTAGGTGTATATGATTATGCGTGTATCTTTCTAGATGAATGACACATAAAAAACATAATTACGCTTCTCCGTTAAAAACGTAAGCATGCTACATTAGGCCTTAGATTACACTCCTAACTAAGCCATCAAGTTAGACCATATTAGACCATATCATAGTTAGTTATTTGCGTCAAATGCACAGCTAAATACACCCAGAAAATTCATTGCTGCAGTTAATTAATGTTGTGTCTGGCTCTGACGGGGCATATGACGTATGGTTAGCCGGGTGAAATCGAATAATATATAAACTCAAAACGTGTATGTTCAATCTCCTTCATTGTGTTTCATTTTCATCACCACAAAGGTAAATTACCACATTCTTTGGAGCTACCGATTTCTAACTGATTTCTAAGTTCTGTTAATTATTAGAATTGGATCCTAGTATGAGGTAATTGATCCGATTGTCATTCCTTCCTATTTTTATTAAGTTTTAAGTTTGTTACTCTGTCATTCTTGATAAGTAAACATGTCATTAGTCAATTTCTTATTTACTTTCTTACTTACATGCTCAAGCTTATTGTACCCATAACAAGTGCCCGAATTTTGGCCAACTCATTCTTGGCCTAATTTCTCTTTCTAATGTTCAAAGCTTTCTAAGTTCGGACTCCTCCTCTCAATCGATAATATATACATATATATATATATATAAGAGTTTTTATCACAAATAGTCATTGAAATTGACAATCTCATCAAGATGCTCCCTGAAATTGAAAATCGATCAATGTAGTTCCTGAAATTGAATGCCGCAAATCAATGTAATTCTTCCGTCACAATTTCGTCAAAAATTCTGTTAATTGCTGATGTGTCAAGTAATTGGATCCTATAAATCTAATTAAATATTATTATATATATTAAAAATATTTAAATAATAAAAAATAACTTTTTATTTCTATATAATTATAAACTTAAAAAAAAAAAAAAAAAATTACTGTTTATCTTCTCCCTACCCCATCCGAGCAACACCCAGCCCCCAACCCACCCGCACCCCATCTGCAGTATTCAACTAAATTAAAACAGCAGTCTACTTCTTCCTCCCCTACTCTGCTTTGCGAAGTGATATTTCTCCTCTCGACTTGGCTTCCATAGCCAGAAAGCTCACTTCTGCAGCAGGAAGCAGTCCCCGTCTGCCCCTCAGTCTCCTGCGGTTTATTCTTCAAGCACGAGCTGCCAGTTTTGCCCAAGCCCTATGTGGAGCTCTTCGTCGTCGCCGGGGAGGAGTCCAAGGAGGCATTAGCGGATCCATTAAGGGGCAGACCTCCGAACTTCGATGAACGTGAATAGATACCTGACCCTCCGAACTTCGGTGAATGTTCATGGATACTTTGAGAGTTGCCTTTTTGAAGATTAGAGTTGGCTTCATACTTGCCCTCCAACTGACTTCAGGCCTATCCAAACCTGATGAATGTCCATGAACACCTTAGGTGCTTCCCCTTGCATACATTAATATATCTGTAGTATGCATTTTCAAATGACTTTAGACTTACCAAGACTCGATGAAATGACGATATGCATGCTATTTCTGGTATAAAAAATTTTGTGCGTTGCGCTTGCTATTCTTAATGACCATTTAATATTATTTCCTGGATCCGCTACTGCAGGGAGGAGTCAGTGGAGGTTTGTGGAGTAGGAGAATTTGGGTATGATGGTGGATTATGGCTATCAGAGATCGTCGCGTCGTTCGTGGAAGCCGCTGTTGGATACGATAACGGAGATATAGGGTGGGGGTGGGGGAGAAGATAAACTGTAATCTTCTTTTGTTTTTTATATTTTAAAGTTTATAATTATATAGAAATAAAAATTATTTTTTATTATTTAAATATTTTTTATTTATATAATAATATTTAATAAGACTTGTAGGACCTAATTATTTGACACATCAGCACTTAACTGAATTTTTCACGGAATTGTGATGGAATGACCACATTGATTTGCAGCATTCAATTTCAGGGACTACATTGATCGATTTTTAATTTCAGGGACCATCTTGATGAGATAGGTCAATTTCAATGACTATTTGTGATAAAAACCCTATATTTAATTAACTTTTGATAACAGATTTCTAGTAAACTTTTAATTTGGCATGTGGTACCACATCACCAGCCAACATGGAGGAACCGTATTTTTAGACAATGCTGCATTGTAAATGAGAAGGGCCTGAATGTAACATATGTTATAAGTGAGATAACTTTTCTCAATTATTTGGAGTTATTTTGGTGGACCATATTTGAGGTTGCAAAGGACAACCACCACCTAATTGACAGCATATGAATGCTTAACAGATTAATGAAATGTGGTACTTAGAACTGAAAGCTGTTTGATGTATGACGGGATTGGATCTTCTCTGGATTCACTTTGTAGGAATTATAAGGATTCCCACATCTTAATCATTTATCATATATAATGCGACTAATTTTTGTCAGATATTATTTATGTTTAATTTTAAATAAAAAAATTCAAATAATTTCTGACCACACGATACACAATAAATGACTAAGATGTGAAGATCCTAACGATCCCCACAAAGTGGATCGAAATGGGATCCAATTCCATGTATGTCTTATTCTTAAAACTTTTCACTATTGATTAATTAAACATTTATAATAGGCTTTTTAGTCAAAATGATTTCTGAGATTAGCATAACTTATCACTTTGTTTACTGAGATTTAAAATAAATAGAAGTGGTCTTTAAGATTGTCCATCGTCAATCATTTTGGTTCTTTTGTGAAAAAACTTCAGTTAAATTGAAGAAACCACCAGCTCAAGGAAAGAGGTTGATTTGACGAAAATACCCTCAATTTAACAAAGATTTTTTACAGAATGACTAAAATGATTAACAATAGATAATTTCAAAGACCACTTCTATCGAATATAAATCTCAAGGACCAAAATGAGTAAGTACTCATATTTCAATGACTATTTTAACTAAAAGCCTAAAAATGGGTAGTGATTTATGCGCTTCATTTTCACTTTCTACACCTTCATCTGTTGTTTTTTACTATTGAATTGAATAATAAAAAAGATATTTAATAAACAAAATGATAAGAAAAAGTGCAGAATATTATAATATAATTGGATCTCCAATTTAATCACTCCCCTAATAATATGGTTGTCTTTCAAATAAAAAGATTCACATATTATAATACTAAAACAAATTGGATCTCCAACTGTGTCTAGCTACTGATTATATTAGTATGATCATCATCAATGGGGATTGACGGTCTGCAGTATACTAATTACTTGCAACTCTGCAGAAGTACTAAGGGCTGGTTTGGTATTGTTGTGCTTTGAAAAAAAACTGCTGTGAGAATAAACGGTTGTGCTGTGAGAATAAGCGGCTGTGAAATAAATCAGCAGAGTGTTTGGTAAACTTTTTTGTAAAAGTGCTTTTGAAAAAAAAAACAGTTTGATAGTGGGTCTTTTTATTAAATGGGTACTGTAGCTTCGTGTGTTTTGAAAAAAAGCCAGTTTTTCAAAGCTGCAAATAGCAGCTTCAGCTTTTTCCTTTGATTTCAGCTTATTCTCACAGCAGCTTCCAAAATAAGCTTTTTTTTTCAGTTTACCAAACACCTAAAACCCTCATAGTTTTTTTTCATGGGTGTTTTTTTTTTAAGCACCTCACTCCCAAACCACCCTAAGTCAAAGATTTGCCATGTTCCTGAGATGACAAGCATCTGCTGCCGACATAGACAAAGGCACATGTTTTCTCTTTCTCCCACTTCTCCATGAAAATGCAATGAAAGAAAATGACATCCATGTATATATGAAGATGAAAACACGATTTTTAGTTAAAGGCAAAGACTGACAAAGATTATAACTAATGAAAAAACAACTGTATGAATCTCATAGATGTTCTTCACACTAATTGTGCCGAGGGTTATAGCCACAAAGCAATATACAATCGATTACAAAGCGGATTTCTTGAACAGTGTCGTATTGTATAGCAAGTGTAATCATGTGGTGATACATGATTACATACTTAATGCTAATATCTGGCTTTCTGACCCGATTAATGCTGGCTGTGTTTGATTAATCTTGGCATATCTCGAGGTATCCAGGAAAGAAAAATAGAGGAAATATCTTTGGACAATGGGATGTTTAAGATCCGAGAGCTCTCCAATCACCATCGAGGCAAAATCTTAGGCACGATCAGCGTATGTCACATTTTGTGCTCGTCGCTCGGAGAGATAGGCACAAGGCATATAACACCCAGTTGCATTTAAATTTTTCTCCTCCATCGGGTTTGATTATGTTTGGATGCGGACACTTGGCAGCTCTCATACTCCCACTGTCTGAATCACATGGTAACTCACATGCCCTACTGGTACTGTGAGAAGGTTGTCTTGTTTTAAACAAAGTAGGCCAACCCTGAAATTGACCTTTCATTACAGTCTTTGCACGAGTGGTGCTGTCCACATCTCTTTTTTCTTCCCACACTCCACTTAATTTTCGGTCGTCGGATTGAATGAATTGAAAAAAAAATCAAACAACATAAATTAACAGAAGGTGTGAGAAATAAAAGAAATGTGTGGATAACAACTCTTTACAGTATACTATTACTTTGGCCGAACTTTCCATATGGTTCGTGAAAATGATTTCCCTGCTCAAAAGCACTGGATGTCACCGTTGCAGTCCAAACTAATCGTGCACTAGAGATTAAAAAATACGACAGACAGTGTATGATTGATTTGGAAAACCGTCACAATAGAATCCCAAGAATAAGCAAGTTTGAGGAACCATCAAATTGTTGTTGAGCATATTAAAAACCGTACCAGGACTTCCGAGGGTGCGGATACACAAAAATGTATTGGAAAACAATACATATGGCCTATTCAAACTAAAACCACAAGAACGGGGTTCCAATCAAAGCAGGGGCAGTGCTGAGTTTCCGACACTGCAAATTGAATTCGGGGTTTTACGTTTAACGTCTAGACACATTCCCGACCAAAAAACACAAAAGATGAGACCGGCAAGACCCAGCATTCTTTTAAATACTACATCCTATTGGCCGTAGTAGGATGGTGAGGCACCAGGAGGCCGAACCCCGGGAGATGAAGCACCACCACCAGGTCGCACATTGGGTGGAACGCCTGGCTGAGACATTCCCCTAGAACCCATACCCGAAGAAGTTGGGCCTGATTGGAGAGGCGAAGAACCCGCTGGCATTGCTGCAGAGGCATATACAGGACCAGACGATGCTTGGTATGGTTGACCAGGAAAGGTACTAGGAGCCGAACCAAAGGTGGATATGCCTGCCTGCATGGCTGGATCCCATGATGGGGATTGTCCTGGAGGACCTGGAGGAGCTTGGGCCTGCACAGAAGCTGCACCACTGTACTCATTGCCATGGTACATCGGAGCAGCCTGAGGATTCTGCCAAGCTCCTGGGGGAGGAGGGTAACCAGAAACTTGTTGTGCCGCAAGCAAACTAGCATCTGGGATAGTATAGTCCCTACTTTTGTCGCTATACGCCTGCACGTAAAAATAAATACAAGCAATCAAATTCTCAGGAAAGATATTTTGGGAATGCATTGGGAACCAGATGGAAAAGTAAGTGTCAAGAAGCATACATTTAAGGACCAAATCGTTTTTTGACCAAGAACAGATCCACTTTTTCCTCGAAAGATGTCTTTACATTTTCCTTCTTATTTTTATTCTCATGAACAGTTTTAACTCAAAAACACATATTTATACCTTTACATTGAGATCAGTATGACGAGAGTATGATAGATGAAGCTTACAATAGCCACCATCATATATGCAGTGTCCCTCTAGAGCTTCTCTGGCAACTGCTGCGGTATTGAGATCTGAAAATAACAACTCAACTCACAAGTCAGCCACAGTCGAATTCTCAAAGATCAGTGACAAATCAAAAAGTCGTATTGAAAGAGGAAATACCAGGGTATTGAACTAATGCTTGTGTTTGGCCATTCTTCTCAAATATAGCAATTTTTTGGACAGTGCCAAACGCAGAGAACACCTGTAGCATATAAGAAAGGATCATGATATCTATAAATCCTCTTAGTAAACTGAGCACTAAAAATGCATGAAAGGTATAAATCCTAACCGTGTGAATAACATCCACAGTGACAGCATACTGCATATTTTCAATTGAAGCAAGAAGCACGTTACTCTCCAGCTCTTTCCTCTTTCCATCAGGACCTACAGTAGGCTGGAGATAGAAATAAAGTCAGGGCAACGCTGGGGCTTATCGCTTAGGTAGTAATACCCAATACTGCATAATACATATTAAAAAGAACGTTCTAAAAGCAAGAAGAAACCTGCATAATTCCCTCTATTGCAGTAGGATTTACAGGAAGGAGCGGATTTGTATAGTCCCTGCAGGATCAATGCAACCAAAATCATACTTATTAAGCCACAATTACATGCACAAACTGATGTGAGAGTCTAAAAAACTGCCTGAGAGCAGAAACACATCCATAAAAAGCCAATTTGAAACCCAAATAAAAAAGGTACATAGTGTTTTACCAATAAAAAAGGGAAGATATCGAATAGAAGAACACTTATTAAGAATGAACTTTGATAAGCTCTGTGGAAGTATTATTTAATCACCTTATTGTCCTTAACAGTTAATATATTACTCAATTCGTTAAATACTGGAAGGATTAAGTCGCCATTTAACATGCTTTAGTAGAAAAAGAGGGTTCTCTAAAATACAATATAGATAGTTCCAAATTATAGATGTTACGTGCAATGAATAAGAATATTTATGACATGTAAGTTTTTACATTTCTCTTTTGGCTGTGCATTAGCCTCTAAACACTTTGTGTAAGAAGCATACTATCAATAAATTTATGTCAAATTTAAACAAAGGTGATTATTTCTAGTAATCATGAGAAGAATGTAAACACATTTTCACTATGCCTTAACAGTGTCAGTAATATATGTTGTCTAGCAGTATCTTATTCCAAATCTAATAATTTAGTATAAAGTAAGTATGTTGCAAATATATGACACTGACGATATGCCGGACAAGAAGCCATCCCACCAAGAAAAATGTGATGACAAAGAAAATAGAAGGTATTGTATAGTGTGTGATAGTGTAAGATGAAGACTGAATACAATGCTAATTTGGTACATTTCCGCAATAATAAATACATAAAGGGTACTATATAAGATCAAGGAATTACTAAATGGCCATGACAACACATCTGTGTTCTGGCTACCAAGCTTCACTAACCCCTAGATGACAAAAAGCACACACACCAATTAGCATTTGATTTAACATGCAATAAAATCAGCGAAGGAGTGTAGCAATCATCACAATCTGACACAGAAGAGTGAAGCCAGTATAAAAACCAGAAATAGATTATTGACCTGTTGGGTCTGTTTCTTACCTGCTTCGGTGAGACTGGAACTTGATGTTCAGATCAGTGTGTGCGGAATATGAAATACGTAAGTTGCATGAACCGACGTTCTCTGGAAGCAAGTACCTGAATGCAAAGCATTACATGTCAAAATTAGCAACAATATACACTTTCCCAGATGTACTGATATCAATGAGAAAATGATGGTGGGAGGAGGGAACATATGTAGTGTGCTTGCCTGGGTATACTTCTTCCATCCAACGCATTCCTTGCCATAGATGCGGTGACAGCATCACTGAACTGAATCAATGCCTGCAAAATTAAAATGAGAGAATAAGCATGAAGCATCTGGAGTACAAATCATATGCAATACTAAGAAAGATCATCCAATACACACCTGGAAGCCTGCTGCTTTTTCAAAAGTAGCAATCTTGTGCACAAAGCCGAAAGCAGAGAACACCTGAAAAATGATTCAGTTCATCATAAACATATTACATTGATATAACAGGAAACAAGACAACATCAGAAACCCTCCCAGATGAAAATACTAAGGGCAGCAAAAAATTCTGAACAGATGAGTTATAAGTGCAGAATGACACCTGTGCATATATGCGTGACCATAGAAAGGAGTATGACGTACATGATAATAATTCCAAACTGCTTCCAACAAAGGAATTTAAATAAGAGACAAAACCATCTGTGATTCAACTGATTTCAGTAAAAAAGAGAAAACGTAAATATGTGTTATACACAAAAAAAAATTTGAACGTTTATCCAGAACCCCATGACGTAGAAAACACCTCGGCATATCATGATCTCTAGACATGGATCAGGCAGGTTGAAACAAAGTTTTGCAATTTATTACAAGATATGTCCAAATGTGGGCCAAAAAGCACTTACCAAGTGAATAACATCAATGCTCACATCGCCAGCTTCAACACCCTCAATGGTTACCAACAAGACATTTCCGGGCACATCTCCCGGACTTTTGTTGTTGACAATTTCGTGTCGATTTGAATACTGAATGTACACGGTTTTACCACGGACCTGCGCAGGCTCCGAGGATGAAGCATAATACGAAACCATATTGATGGCCTGGTTTAGGTCTGACTGCAAAATAAAAAACCATATTCATCAACATATAAACATTGCGAGATGCGAAAGATATAAAAACTAAAATCCTTAGAAGAAATAAGCATATTCATACATATTAGGCAGCTAACTGGATAACCCTGAAGCTAGATTTCATTAAAATTCTGATTTTTTTTAGTAAATCTATTAGAATTCACACAAATTAGGCAGCTAACAATAAAACCCTCAAGCTAAATATCATCAATCCTGGAAAATTCAATAAATTTATTAACATCCGAAATACAACACTGAAATTAGAAATGAGAAAAGTGAGAGGGGCGTACGAATTCGACGAAGGCCTGATTGCGATTGGCGCCGACATTACACTTGGTGTTGACGATCTTGCCGAAAGGTTTGCAGAGCTCGATCAGCTCCTCCTCGGCGCACTCCCACGGGAGGTTACGGAGGTGGAGCACCTTCGACGGCGTCTGCGTGTACCGGAACTGCGGCGTCCCCGATGTCGACATAGGGCAGAGATTGGGTCGGCCAAGTTGGGGATTGGGAGTTAGGGTTTGGGGAAGAGAGAGATTAAAGAGGGATTGGGGTGTTTGGCCGTCGAGAAAGTGTGGGAGATTTTACCGTGAAAATTGCGAGTTTGGGTCGATTGGATTGGGTGGGAACTGGGGACGTCAGGTGGGACCGTGGGAGGATTTGTATTGATAAGAGACAACTCACACAAGGGTAAATCTGTTTGTGAACTGCGTGACGTCCTAATGAAAGGACAAATTTTTCAACGTAACGGAAACACGATTCGGTATATAAAATTTATTATTACAATTAATGTACTGCACCGTTTTTTTTGACATGGTAAAAAATTTCTATTGGTGAACTCGATTTTAGTAGGCAGAGGGGTTTATATTAAATAAAAAGAAAAAATTCTATTATTTGGGAGATAATTGCTATTTATCTTTTTAATTTGTAAGAGCTGGTAGCTCAGTTGAATACAATTATTTAAGAAAAACTAATGAAAAAAAAATTTGGAAACTTTGAGTTTTAACGATAAGGAAAAAATAAAAGGTAAAGTGAATAGTACCAAGATTGACTTTTTAGTGTAAAAATGTGATTTTTCGTTAAAGTGAACAATACCGGAAGCTTTTCGTTAAAGTTCTTAAGTATTTATCCTAAACTCTCGTCTTGAATTAATTTTTTTTATCACAAAGTTCAAAGAATACAAATTGCTTAAATGAAACAAAAGTGATGAAACAAAGGTAGTTTACATTTTGTACTGTCTAGCAATATATTTTTTTATGTGCAAATGATACGTAGCACTGAAACCAACGCCACATCAAAAACAAAAGAAAACTAATGAAAATGATTTGAAATATTTGAATTTTAACAATAAGGACAAAATAAAAGGTAAAGTGAATAGTATCAGAATTGACTTTTTAGTGTAAAAATGTGGGTTTTCGTTAAAGTGAACAGTACTGGAAGTTTTTCGTTAAAGTTCCCTAAAAACAAATAATACAAAATTGCATGATCGAGATTAAAGGGGTGTATTCAATTGGGAATTTGAGATATTTTAATGGATTTATAAATCTATGAATTTTTATGGAGTTTAACTGATTTGTAGAGATTCTATGTAAAATTTTGATTCCGAAATCATATGGGGAGATGTGAGATTTATGGAAATACATTACAAAATCTCTCAAATTTCCTCTAATTCCTCAACTTTTCCAATTTTTTTAAATTCAAATTATAATTGAATACACCTGGAATGTTATAATTTTTTTTTAAAATTCTAATTGAATACATCTAGATTTCTAAGGATTTTAATAAACTATCTTAAAATCTTGATTGAATACATATTGAATTTCAGAAAATCACTTAAAATCATGATTGAATACCTCAAATCTCTCAAAATCTCAATTGAATAAACCCCTGAGAATATAAAAAAACTACAAAATTTAATTTGACGGTTAAATTATTAATAACATTAAATGATATGTAATATTGAAGACACATATCTGCAAGGGGCCATTTACTACAGTAATGAAAAATAGTTGAGCCATTAACGACATAAATTCAAATCATATCAATAAGTAATTTAACATCTAATCTAATAAAATTTATAATTCGTCAAAAGAAAAAAAAACAGAAGACACATAACTTAAAATTAGTTGTTTTATTTTACTCACAAGAGAAAGGGCGGTCAAAAGTGTGAAAAGCTGAGTGTATAACAAAAGAAAAAGGAAAGGGCGGTCAAAACCCTAGAAATCTAAATCTAAGATTCCAAAACGCAGAGACAGCATAATCTGGCAGTTCGATCGACATCTCTCTCCGTTCAAAAGGTACTCGATTTTCTTCTCCAATTTAGGGTTTCTGTATACCCAATTTTGCTAAATTAGAGTTGAATCAGATTTCGCACTGATGTTGTTTGTTGATTGAATGATTGGGAAACAGATAGCGATGGCAGGTCAGAGGAATAGTCACGGAAAGCGTTCTCATTCGCAGTCGGAGTACGCCGACAACGGTGGCGGAGGAGGAAACAAAAGGAGAAATCCCGGCGAGGAAAGGGAGCAATTCATCATCGATGCGGAGGACACGGTGTACCGGTACTTGTGCCCAGTGAAGAAGATTGGGAGCATAATTGGGAGAGGAGGAGAGATTGTGAAGCAGCTGAGGGGGGACACCAAGTCCAAGATTCGAATTGGGGAGACGGTGCCGGGCAGCGAGGAGCGGGTTGTTACTATTTACAGTGCGAGCGATGAGACGAATGGGTTCGAAGATGGCGGGACGTATGTGGCTCCGGCTCAGGACGCTCTGTTCCGGGTCCACGATAGGGTGATTGCTGAGGACACGCATAATAATAACGACGACGAGGCGGACGGTGGCAGTAGTGGTGGCGGGGGGCACCATGTGATTGTGCGGCTTCTTGTGCCGTCTGATCAGATTGGTTGCATTATTGGGAAAGGAGGGCAGATTGTTCAGAACATTCGGAGTGAAACCGGTGCACAGATTCGGATTCTCAAGGATGATCATCTACCTGCTTGTGCCTTGAACTCTGATGAGCTTGTGCAGGTATATTGAATAAGTTTTTGAACTTTTAAATGAATTTTTGAACTTTTCCTGTTTCTTGCATACGGATATGTCTTAAATTTATGATTCGATTCGGGTTCTTGGTGCTTTTGATCTTTAATGGGTAAATTTCTAGGTAGCATTTCGACATCTTACCTGAAGAGAGTAATACTCTGCATGTTCTTATTGGTCTATATAGTACTTTCTGTTATGTTAATTTGCACGATTCCACTCATTGGACCCTTAACATTATATGCTTGTAAAATGTGTGTGATGTTTATTCTTTTTTCCTTAATAAGTGATCAGGGTTTGATGGAGCATGCTATACTAGAATGTGAGACGTGGAATTGTTGAGAAATCTTTGGAGTCACTTTGTGCAAGTTGTTTGTTTTCTAGGTACTGGAAATTCGTTTCATATGTATGCTTATTAAGTTCTTGATCATGGATTCAGATATCTGGGGAAGCTCCACTTGTCAAGAAGGCTCTTTTTCAAATTGCATCTCGCCTTCATGATAACCCATCACGATCTCAGCATTTACTTACTTCTTCGGTGCCTATGTATTCTGGTGGTTCACTCATGGGTCCATCTGGTGGTCCCCCACTAATGGGAATTGCTCCAATGATGGGTCCTTATGGAGGGGGGTACAAAGGTGATGTTGGAGACTGGTCACGCTCCTTGTACTCAGCTTCAAGAGATGAAGCATCCTCGAAAGAATTTTCTATTCGCTTGGTTTGTCCAACTGCAAATATTGGAGGTGTGATTGGAAAGGGTGGTACCATAATTAACCAAATCAGACAGGATTCGGGGGCTGTTATTAAGGTTGATAGTTCAGCTACTGAAGGAGATGATTGCTTAATTAATGTATCAGCAAAAGAGGTGAATTACTGCTCCATTTGTTTTTTGAGTGGAGTTGTATCGTTGGAGGATTTACATCATCGTTTTTTTTAACATGTACCATTACAGTTCTTTGAAGACTCATTCTCAGCAACTATTGAAGCAGCAGTGCGTTTGCAACCCAGATGCAGTGAAAAAGTAGAAAGAGATTCAGGAATTATCTCATTCACAACCCGCCTACTTGTTCCAACCTCACGAATTGGCTGCCTAATTGGGAAAGGTGGGGCTATTGTAACTGAGATGAGGAGACTTACCAAAGCTAATATTCGCATACTTTCTAAGGAAAATCTTCCCAAAATTGCATCTGAAGATGATGAAATGGTGCAGGTAAAGTCTTTTTCACCGTGCCTTTGGATTTTCCTGACTGTTGTATTTTCTTGTGTCATTTTGAAATTTTTCTTTTTGATATTGTGTTTAGAGTTTCCTTGATTTGGCTCGTATCATTCAGATATTGACAATTTTGTGTTTCATTTTACAGATTTCTGGAGAACTTGATATTGTTAAGGATGCTCTTATACAAGTAGTTACCAGATTAAGAGCAAACCTTTTCGACAGGGAAGGTGGAATGCCTGGATTCCTGCCAGTTCTGCCTTATCTTCCTGTGTCAGCAGATGGTCCAGATGGTCCAAATTATGATGGTAGGGATGGTAAAAGACATGGTCGTGGGCATTCTTATTCTGCTGGCTATGGTGGCTCAAGTGATTTTGCTGCTAATGACAGTTATGGAAGTTATGGTGGTTCACAGGTATATTTTTACTGCTATTTTTAGACTTTTCTTCGAAGAATAAGGTGACTTATTTTCACTTTACAAAGGTTTTCTTCTTTTCCACTTGACAACACTTTTTCTTCAAATCATATGTAGATTGGTGGTAGCGGCAGCGCTTACGGAGCCTACGGGGGTTATTCTTCCGGGCGGAGTGGTAGTTCTGGGTAAAACTTTCTTCCATTGTCTTTTCATTCTTGAATTGCCTCTTCTTAGTTTCATATCCTCCCCTCCTTTTTTTTCAAATTTTTTTTGTGTTCTGTTGCTCTTTTTGTGCACATATATATCGAGTAGCTAGCTGTATCCCCAATTTTAGGTGACAACTTCACAGTTAGTGTAGAACCTCAAGTTGGATATTCATAAAATTTGAAATTTGGGACTTTGTGGTAACACTTAACGAATTTTAGACACAAATATCTCTGAATAGAGTTATCTGGGTTTGTTCATGAGCGCAGTAGGCTTCTAATCTTGGGTTTATTAATTAAGTACCCTGTTTCTTTTTTCCACAAATGCTGTTCTTGAAACGCATTAATCCTGATTTGAAGCTTATGATATCAGGTTATCTAGCCAGAACCCTGTTTCTCGGAGGAGAAACTATGTTTAATGATGGTACCAGCAGGTAGACTATGGCTGTCCTTTGAGATTTTCATGTCTGTTGTTATAACTGGCATTACCCCTTGGCCAGTCATTTGATAATCATAACCTATCCAATCTCCCTGTATATAAAATTCTGATGCTCATGTTTTCCCTTTTTTGCCTTTCCCATCCCATCGAAACAGCTGAGTTCTATGAAGCCTGAAGCTAGCCTACTGTGCCTAAACCGGAAGATGAACCAGCATATGACATAGTCATGGCCCACTTTGACGAATCTACTTATAAGTCCAAGAAACCAAAATTACCAAGCTTCCCTAGAACCTATATACCAGCATGCCCGCCCATGTTGCTGTTTTTCCTGTTACACTTTTATGTTGTGAAGCCATGTTACTTCAATGTTACCTTTGTATTTGTGCTTCTCAGCTATGTAGTTTGATTACTTTGTTGTTTTAATTTTTATGTTGTTGATCTTGAAAACTTAACCACTTACTTTGTGATGTGGCAGATTGTTGTATCATCTGACTGCCGGCATTTATGATCCATCTGTATCATTTTTATTATGATTTTGGTTTACAGCGACTGTTTCTGAAATCCATCTGCATTAAAATAACTTTTTTTGAGGTCTACCAATCCGAAACTAGTTCTGATTTAAAAGTGTGAATTGTTCATATACCACACAAACACACGCACACACACACACACAATTTTTCTTTTTGATGTCTACCAATCTGAAATTAGTTACGGGTTTTAAAGTAAGAATTTGTGTATTTTGCATATACCAAACACATATATTAATGCTAATAGAGCAGGATGTGTAAATTGAAGCTCAATCTCAACACGACTTCAGTAGCTGTGTGCCTGGTGGTGTTTGTGTTGAGCTTTAGTTAGACAGATGGCTGTATTTTTACAAATTGAATGCCATGCATCAAACACTCTGCTTTCCCAGGAAATTTTTGGTTGAACACCAAATTTAAGTGCTAGTTTTCTGTTAAGTTCTGCTGCTGTCAGTTTTGTTCATGTTCAGGTAAGTTTGGAGTTTCCTTCAATGTTATGTTAATTACAAATTTGATGGATGCTGGAGCTTCAGATCTTACTTTTGAAGGCCATGACGGAAATTTGTGGGGTTGAAACTCAATGATTCAAGTGGTAGGTTGATTTACTATGTTATGCATGCAGCATGCTCGTTGTGCCACTCTGTAGCTATGGTTAAAAGTGATCTAAGTCTCTTGTACGGCGCATTTGGCAGGTTCTATTTCTGCCCTTTGGCATGATCATGATACAAGAATTGATTGTTGGAAACACGATTTAAGCAAGCATATATCCTCTGTTGGTTGAGTACATAGTATGATTGGCAGCTTTTCGCATATTAGTTGTACTTAGTGGCACTGGTTGGATTTAACTTTTGCGTTTGTTTTTCTCTTTGGAGGAAAGGGGATGTGTGCTGGTTGTGTACATGTTTGGGCGACGCCCGTCTGCTTTTAAACTGAATGGATTAAGTTTATTGGAAATGCAGCTTTGATATATTTCCTTTGTTCACACTTTGCTGCTCATGTAGTTCAGTTTATGGGTTGGTGTGATGTGTTTTGAAGCCCATTGTTTGCTTTCTGCCCTTTGGGTTTTTATCACTAGTGTCTGAAAGGCAATCAGGAAATTGCCTTTTCAGTGTTTATTATTACAACCTTTGGATGTCTCAATATTTAGAAGGTAAGTACCATCAGACCGAAAAATAAGTACCACTAGATCGAGAGCTAGATGGTGACTTTACTTGCACAAAAAAAAAAAAAAAATTGCAGGAATGCGGATGAGTACATGAAGTGATGACCCTCTTGCAGAACATGATGGTGACGCTGAGATAAAAGTCGTTCAACTTGAAGGCTTCAAATTGGTGGAAAGTTTGGACTAAAATGTTATATTTGGGTCTAAAGATTGTTGAATAAAGCAAAAAGTTGTACATCGAGCATCTCACTAAACATATATCAATTGGTTCAACTTTTCATTGAACCGAGTTCTTTAGAATAAAACTCCACACCTCTTTGGGTTACATGTGGTTAGCTCATCTTTTTGAAACTTTAACATGGTATCAGAGCGGTATTTAGATTAGGGCTGAATTATTGGGTTCACTTACAACCATGATTGATGTAGCTCCACGCATGGCTACTCCAAGGTGGTCGAACATGAGGGGCATGTTGAACAAAGCAAAGAGTTCCACATCGGTCATCTAAGTCACAACTTATATCAAATGGTTCAACTTTAATTCCACTGAGGTCTTTTAGGATAAAATCTCACACCTTTTAGAAGACAAAACTTATATCAAATAGTGAGTCTTGGAATTCTATAACGCCCTTTAATTCCAGCATTTCATATTGAATACACAAAATCTAATTTTTGCTTGTTGATATTAATCAAACAAATCCAAAAAACTCAATTTCTAAACACCCCCCCCCCCCACACACAAACAAAAAGTCGCTATTGACCAGGAAACTTGTAGAGTTTGACGGAGTGGGAGTCGTGATGTCGTCGCGGTGGTGGCGGAGGAGCTTGGGAGAGGAGATAGGTGGAGGCGTGGAGCATCTGGTGTTGGCCTAGGGATCGGTTGGGTGGGGTTAGCCAATTAGCCAATTTGGGAATTGGAATTGTAAAAGTGAATGAAATGGGATTTGGTAAAGTGAAGTCTCTGGTCTGCGGGAGTGGAAACAGTCATTCCAACCTCTCTTTCTTTTTTTGAATTAAAAAGGTGAGGGTCTCGCATGGCTTATTAAGAAGGATGAGCTTTATATTATTTTTTTTCAAATAATTTGGCTCAAAATAACGTCGTTTTGGTGAAGTCATTTAAAAAGAAAGTATTCTTCTCTTTACCCTGCAATGCAGTTGTCGCTGCTTTTCTTCTCTTTAAACTGCAATGTAGTTGTCGCTTCTTCATTTTAAAATGCAATGGAGGTCTTCACAGCCATTTATTTGTGCTTCTGAGTGGTCCTAAAACCATCCAAGCCTCTTAATAGATTCGCTCCTGGTTATGGGTAGATAAGGCCATCTCCAACCGACCCGGCCAAAGGGTCATAGGGCTACAAATAGCTTGGAAGGACATGAAAACCGTCTCCAACCGAGGGCTAAGCCAAAGGGCTTGTGGGCCTCACCGGGCCAAAACCTCTAAATCAGGCCAGCGGGCTGGCCATTTCCAACTAGCCAGCCAGCCCTCCAGGGCCAGAATGTCAAGCTTGACATTTTGCCAAACCTCCAGCGCCAGAATGTCAAGCTTGACATTTTGCCAGCCTTCCAGCTCAACCCATTTGAATGCTAACGATTACTTGGCATCAGCATGACGCCAACTAGTCGGCGTCAGGTTACGGTTGGAATTTGATTTTTTTTTTTTTGGAAGAATTTAAAAAAAAAATTCTAATTTTTTTTCCTATAAATACCTAAGTCATTTATACACCATTTCTCACATACTTTTCACTTTAGCGTTACTCACTTTACCGATACGTGTCACTCGAAATCCTGTAACGACTCGTCCCGCAATTTACGGAATGGAAATGCATTTTCATAATTTTCACTTTGAGTTGAAAGATATTTTTGAATTGGTTACTTTTGGTCTTAATTGGTGAGCCAAGTGGGGCCCACCCTTACAACTTTATCCCCTGGCCCACTTTTCCCTATCCCTCTCTTTCCTTCTCTCTTTCTTCACTTCTCTCGTGAAGCTCTCAAACTCTCAGACCTCTCTTTCACAGCTCACTCTCATCATCTCCCTCCCTATCTGACACGCCCCGACCCTGATATTCCCCGAATACCAGGACCGACACGTGCTGGCCGACACCCGAGGGTGACGAAAGCCATTAATTGATACAAAATGCTAAGAATAAGAAATAAATAAGGGTTAGAATTTAAATACAATGAATTAACAATTTTAGGAACATGCTCAGAGCATACAACTAAACCTAATCACGAAAAAGAACATCCGATAAAATTGGATGAATAAGGAAGTGGGTCCTACATCAAGAGGATCCGAAGATGCTGCTGCGGAAGTGCCTTCACGCTGGGATTAGGTGCCTTGATTCTAAGTCCTGAATGGGGGCGCAAAACAAAGGTGAGTGGACCAAGTTCATATATACGATAATAATAAAATAGTTATCAACATATTAACCCCCAAAGTTTAATAGTGAAAACTACTAGCATAGTAAGTGATGGATTTAATAAAAATCCTAGCATGCCAAAAATATCTCAAAAGCCATATTGCGGAATATCATCGCAGAAATCAAAACAGTAAACGTCTCATAAATCGTCTCGTAAATGCGGTGTGCTGCTAGAAAGATCACTGAATAAATATATCTCCCGGCCCAATGCCTGCACCTCAGTCTCTGTGCCCGTAGCCAGAGATAACTCCCTCCCGGCCCAATGCCTGTCTCCGTGTCCCTCAGCCTTTCGCTAGGGATTATTTCTCCCGGCCTACATGCCAACACCAGATCCTCGCCCCAGGCGGCATAGTGTCCACTAGGTACGCACAAATAGTTACGTCTCTCTTAAATAACCACTTCATAGCATAGGTTACCGATCATCGTTTACACTATAAAGAGGGGTTCAAAAACATGTTCTAGCATTCTATCGTCATCTATCAGATAGTCTACCAGTTCATGGTTTTTATAGAAAATACCGTGTATATCAAAATATAGCTCAATATAGGCCACAATTAATTCCTCACAAAAAACACGAGACGAAAATCAATATATTTAATCAACAGGCTTCACATAAATCAAATTATAAATCCGTAGGCATGCTAATCATTTATGCAATTAAATTATCAAATCATGTAATTTTAGAAGGGGTCCACTCACAGCAATTAGTTGCCAAAAGCTGCGCCACTAGCGAATACGGAAACGTCATAATAATTGCCCCTAAGCACATAAATAGCACATTTAGTCAAACTCTACTTAAACGATTGAATTTGGGAAAACGGACTTCAAAAACGGGTCCAGGACGTCGAAATTAGCCTAGGAGAGGTCCTGGACGAAACCCCGAAAAGTCAACTCAAGAAGTCAACGTTGACCCTTGACCGGTCAAAGTTAAAGTCAACATCAAAGTCAACTCTGACCGTTGACTAGGTCAATAGTCAGAGTCAACTGGTCAAGGTCACAGTCAACTGGGCTTTGAATTGGGTTGGGCTGAAAAGGGCCTTAAGGGTTTGGAAAAGGGCTGAAAGCCCATTTTATAATTGGCCCAATGCCTTATTTCCTAAAACAGAAAATAAAATTAAATAAAAACCTTAAAAAGGTTTTTGGGTTGGGCTAGAGGGCTACGGGCCCTAAGCATAAACGGCCCGAGGGCCTTAAGGTCCTAAACAACTAACAATCAAAAATAAAAACAATTAAAAGAAATTGGGCTAGGGCTTTTGGGTTTGACCCTTCCCCCACACGGGCCTAAGGCCCGCTTGACATTGAAACCGGCCTGGGAGGCCTGGTCTCGCCGAGCACCACCACCGGAGCTTCACAGCTCCGGCCGACTACCACACACCACCCTAGACCCCGATCTAGGTACCAAAACGAAGAGCAAGACGAGGGGAGTGTTTTTATACCTTCCTTTCGTCGTGGAACGGCCGGAGATGGCCGGAATCTCCCCCGACGTCCTTGGTTCGCCGGAAATGGGTGTTCCTACACCCGAGCTCGATTTGCCTAAAACCTCCAAATTTATGAAGTAAAACACAATTAAACCACAACCCACAAGATTCAAGGATGAAAAATGGGAGATTTGAGGCTTACCTCACCGGGAAATTAGAAAAATCTCGCCGGAGTTCCTTTCCGTTTTCTGGGTTCGCAGCACGAGAGGGAGAGAGAGCAGGACGATAATGATGATGGTGATGGGTTCTTCCTCGCGCACTCATGTGCCTTTGTGCGAGTGTGTGCTTGCGGTGCAGAGAAGAGAATGAGAGAGATGAGAGGGGTCCGAGAGAAGAGGGGGACGGGAACGACAGAAAGAGGAAGAAGAAGAAAGGGGTTCACGGGGGGAAACAGAGAGAGAAGAGAGAAGAGGGAAGAGGTTTAGATGACTGCCACGTGGCAGTTGGGGGTTGGAAATAACAAATAATATAATTATTTGGGGGTGGTTGTAACACTATCCGTGAGCAAACCTACACCCACACCTACAACGAACACCATCACCCACCACCAGTGGTAGGCCTTCTCCCCTTCATTCTCTGTGAAGCACAAAGACTACCCAACAACCTTCTCTGGTAAATCTCCACCACCTCCGACATGGGTAAGCTTCAGAAACACTCCAAATGTTTCTATTTTCATCCCCGTAGTTCATTTCTAACCATGTTGGTGTGTTTGGACGTCAAACTATGAAGAAACACCTCGGATGAGCTAAACCCAGATTCCTGGCTTGAACCGTGGGTTTTCAGATGACTTTTCCGGCTAACTCTGGCCACTACTTGGGAAACCAAAGGTATAATCCTAGTATACTCTTGTTCGTCTTCAATTTGGTGGGTAGATCATAGGTTATGGTGGAGGTTCGAGGTTGACCAAAGCTTGGAAAGCTCCGACTTTCTTCTCCGTTGAAATCGGCTAACTCGGCTTGAAAACGGGTTAAACCCGATCCGTAAAACCTAAGCCGGCCCAACTCGTTGGGCCATGAAACCCGGCACAATTGTCCAGCCTAACCCAATAACCTAGAAATCCAAGCCCAAACCCAGTTGCTTAGGCCCAACCTTGCGGTCGAAAACCCTCGGCCCAACCCAGCTGAGCCGGCCCATCCCAGAACCCTAGCCAGAGTGTAGACCACATGCGCCTCCACCGGAGGTACTGTGCCGGCGACTTTTCCAACCAACTTTCCGGTGACCCAAATTTGCGGGTGGCCGTCCCGGCTGCCTCCTCGTGGCTGCGCGTGAGTGTGCATGCGGCTGTGCGTAGGGGTAGCCAAGGTCCCTTTTATGTTTTTCGTCTTGAATCTGTTTATGACGTCCATTTCCCGAAATTCAACTGTTTTAATATAGTTTTATTAATTGATACCTTTATGTACTTAGGTGTAATTGTTTATGGCGTTTCCATCTTCTCTAGTTTGCACGGCTCTTAGACGACGAAGTATCTGTGAGTGAACCCCTTCTAAAATGCATGATTTTACTATTAGAAATACATACATGAAAAACATGATTTAATGGCTACGTTTTATGAAACGTTTATGAGTAAATTGGTTTCACGCTTTATGAATTATCATGCTTTATCGACTTTAAGTTCTTTGTGGTATATATGATTGATGACTACATACCTACTTATGAACGTGGTTTTACGACATGACGTTTTAGTTATTGAGCTTCGTTTTGAGATATATATATATTAGAAATATTATGTTAATGTTTTTATGTGCTTACTTAGTGATTATTCATACGATACTGCCTACGGGTGAATGATACTTATATATGGCTTCGGCCGAAAGATACTTATATTGGCTTCGGCCGGGCGTAGGTTGGTGGCTTCAGCTGGAAGATACTTATATATGGCTTCGGCAGGAAGATACTTACATTGGCTTTGGCAGGAAGATACTTATATATTGGCTGCAGCCGGGAGATGTAGTGCCTACAGGCGATTGTGATACCACTACTAAGCACACTATATATGATATATGTTTTATGAAGTTTTATGGCATGCTAGGGTTTTGGAAAACCTATTACATATTATGCTATTGAGTTTTCATAAACTTTTGGGGGTTAGTACGTTGTTGAATAACTGTTTTAGTATTACTATATATCAACTTGGACCACTCATGTTTTGTTTTGTGCCTCCTCAAGACTTAGAATCGAGGTGTACAATCTCGGCGTCAAGGCACTCCAGCATTGGCATCTTCGAGTCCTCTCGGTGTAGGACCCATCTCCTTATTCATTCAAATTTTATATTATTCCCTTTTAGTGTCTTGGATTAGTTGTATGTTTTGAACACGTTCCATAATTGCATATTCATTATAGTTAAATTTACAAGTTTTATTTATGTTAGTTATTTTTTTCTAATTCTCATGCATTCTAATATGGCTTCGTCATCTTCAGGTGCGGCCAGCACGTGCCTACCTGGTGTTTGGAGAATATCAGGGTCGGGCATGTCAAATCATATCCGAAAAATTATTGAGATTACATAAAGAGAAGAAATCTAGAGAGTTACTCACGTTAGCGACACGTGTCACTCGAAATCCTATCCAAAAAATTATTGAGATTATATAAAGATAAGAAATCCGGAGGCTTATTCATTTGGCGACAAAGGTATAAAATATCGATGATATCGGAAATATCGGTAGTCCAAAAACACGGAAATTTTGATGGAAATATCGGGATATTATCGATATCGATAAAAATTGAATAAAAACCACGGAAATTGTAAGAAAAACTTGGAAATTTTTATTGAAACTTTGCATGATGTTTATTTAGTCAATTATCTATTAGTTTATCACAAAAAATTGGAAGGAAATGCATTGCATGATAGATATAACTAATTTAAGTTGATTATATAGCGAGCTGGCAAACATTGTGAGTGTAGAAAATATGTAGTAATTAATGAAAGAAGTTTAAACACACCATAATCATTTATATATAATGAATTAGTACAATATTTTACACTTTATACATTGCATGATAAGATACATGAGTGACTTACCAAGGTCTAAAATATCGATGATATCGGAAATATCGGTAGTCCAAAAAAATATCGGTAATCCAAAAACACGGAAATTTTGATGGAAATATCGGGATATTATGGATATTTTAGACCACAAGTGGCAATCAAAATATGTTCGAAAACCTTATTTTAATATGGTAGTTTAATTTAATTAACCATATTAATTCAATTAAAATAATAAATTATGTTTGCTCTATGACCCTTTGGCCTCCTCGGTTACCCCTTTTTCGGTTAGAGATGACCTAAGTATTTCTCGACTTGGTCAAAATGGAACCCTAACCCTAAAACTTTTGTTGGGATGCGGCCTTACCCAAATCCAGTAAATTAACCCACCTCACCTAACCCATTCCTACCCGATAGTACCAGTTCTAAAGAGAGCCATACCAATTAACCTAAAAGCAAATAAAATCCCTAGAAGTAATGCATCGCCTTAAATGGTGTTGTGAGAAAAAGCAGTCAGAGATAGCAAACTTCAAGGGTGATGGAGATGGATCTATAGGCTTCAATATCTCTTTGGTTTATGCACCCATGCAAAGTCACATCCAAAGTCTTAAGATCTTGATTACTCATTTTCTTGTTCAGATCCTATTGGACAAGGAACGCGGATCGGACAGTTCTAGGGTTGCTCTACTTGTGCAACAGCTGACACCATTAATACTTGGACTGTTTGGGTTTGGATACAGAGAAAAGCAGTTTTCCAATTTCTTATACGTGCAACTAGCCAACTACTAGACAGTAGATTCTATGGTTTGCTCTATATTTATGCTTGCCTCATAGCTTATTCGTCCAAACACTGCCTATCGGACTTTGGAGTCCAATCGGCTTCTTCTTCTCTACCTGTTTCTAACAGCTTCCTTGTTTGGGAAATTTGCTTGTTTTCTTGTTGAAATAAGTAGAGGGTTTTGTTTCCGTTTTCTGCTCGGGAATGTTGTCTTTCTCCTTTGGAAAAAAAAAAACCCCTAAATTCCTGCCTCTGTTTTTTGAGTTTCTTGCAGTTAAGTCTACTCTGATTGGTTGACTTGTGGGAAAGTCTGCCCCTCTTTCGCTTTGCTGCCAAACATATACTCTTCATTTGTATTGTAAAAGTTCATATTATTCTAGTTATATGGTATTTTTCATCGTAAGTCTTGCATGTGGGAATGAGGTATGCAGTGCAGCCAAGGATGACTTGCCGGCAGCAATATATATTCAGTTACAATATTATATATCAACCCTTATCTTCTATATATATGTATATGTACATTGTATATATATGGGATGTATCATGTATATATGTTGATGTCATCTCATGCATATATGATACAGAAAGATACACGATCTTGTGACAATGAGATGGTCGGCAAGTCGTCTCTGGCTACATTTTTGCCTCCTTTTCTCATGCTAGATTGGTATGATGACTATAACAATCCCGATCTGGACAACCATATATGCATAAAGTGATGGTAGTTGTAGTCATCAGAGCATGTTCTCATGCAATCGACATCAAATTTGAAGGGTTAGTTTATCTATTTTTATGGAAATCTCGTTTATTTCTTTGTGTATTTAACATTATTTTTTGACTTGGATATTTGGGCAGTCACATTAGCTAGAGCAGGTACGCTTTCCTTATGCACTCAAGTTCGCATATCTCCACTGTAAATTAGATTAGCCTCCTTGTAAATTAGATTAGTTTTTGGTATAATATCACTTGTATAGTTAAAGGAAAACATTCCTCTTTCATCTAATCTTTTCCTATCTTTGCAGATGGAAGTCGCCAGCTTGCATATATCCGATTTCATGTGAGTCTACTTGAAATGACTCACATGAAACTTTCTGCTTCTTTTGTTCGATGTTTTAAAACTTTCTACATGATACAGAAGTTGGATTGTATATGGAGCTTTACTGTCCAACTACTCTCTTTCTGCGTTCACTAGGTATGATCACAGATTAACACAGTACTAACTGCAACTTGAAGGAAATGTCCTTGTCTGCTAAGTTGATGGTTTATTTATATTAGGGCAATTTCGTGTATATATATAAACAGGTCGTGTGTAACTTATGATAAATGGTGAATGTGAGGTAGTTGGGATTGGATTAACTTTTCTCATAACATGAACGTGTTACCATATTTTTGCATAATCTATGAAAAAATGTCACTTTTGGAGAAATATTGGAGAAATTTGATTCAAAGTATTTAATCAGCCGATGATTTGGAGAAATACTGGGGATTCATAATTAGGAGATTATTACGTTGGGTGTCGTCGACCAAATCTTGGTATGGCAATTTTTGGGAGAAAACTACTGTATCCGTCCTCACAAAAATGGTGCTAAGGTCCACTCACACCCACCTGTTGCATAATTTGGTCAAAGCGGTACGAAAACAAGGTAGGTTAGGCAAATTAACCATGTACTAATTAAGTAGGCTTAATTACCACCTTTGTAAATGTAGGCCAGTTGGTTATTTTAATGTGTCGTTCTTGTTATATTCAAGTTCAAATCTCTCATTGTATTAACGTTCAAATCGTTCTTTTGTAAATAGAATTAACCATGTACTATTTAAGTAGGCTTAATTACCACCTTTGTAATTGTAGGCCAGTTAGTTATCTTAATGTGTCGTTATTGTTATATTCAAGTTCAAATCTCTCATTGTATTAAAGTTCAAATTGCTATTTTGTAAATAGTTTAGAATATCGTCTTGTTTAAGGGAAAAAAATCTCTTTTAAAAGAACATATATTATTTTTGCCATGATCTCATGCCACACAAAAGTTATGTAATTTATGTTGGCCTCTAAATATGAAGATCTATGGGTCCTTTTTGCACTCATTTTCTCTTACATCTGTCTTTCTATGGTTTTGAGCAAAATAAATCAAAAGGAAAATTATTTCCTTTAAATAAATTGGAAGCAAGTTATTCTCTCAGAAAAGTATTCCCATTTGCACCTATGCAGCTTTGATTTGCATCATAATTAACATATAGAAAAAAGGAAACATACATATTACATATAACAAAAGCCCAATCCAAAAAACTACTATGAAACAAACTCTAGATCATACAAATCTCCAAGAAAAATTTGTATGAACCATATCAATTACAAAACCGTAATGGAAACAAAGGAAGATATTAAGACTGATAGATGGAGTTAGCTAAAGAGATATGAGACCTTCCCTGACCAGCAATCCAAACATGAGAACAAAGAGGCCGACTCCGATGCACTGAGTTGGAGAGACGAGAGTCTGAGAATAAGCAGACAAGGTCACTGCTGCCCCAACTATTCCAATCACAAAAGCACTCGACTTCGGATCCATTTTTTTACCTTTTCTGTTAATAACTTAAGAGGAATGAGAGAAGACACTTTTCGATGAACTTCAACGCTGATATAGTTCAAGATTTTGGTGCATGATCGCCAATTTAGGCCGAGTGTAGAATCATTCTCGGCCTGGGAGGCCTTGCGACAAGAAGACCATGGATCGTTCAGTTCGTGGGCCTCCAAACCTGGGTCGGCTAGGTCATAACGCAAAACAAGTCGAGTCCTAGTGCAATGAGGAGTCTCGGCAGGATTAATAACCTGGAAGCGAATCCGGCTCGGTTAAGGACTAGGTTCACAATCCTAGTGAAAATAGGACTGGTCGAGTTGGTGTTGATCCGGAGGGAATAACCTAGTCCGAGTAGGATTTCAATTCGGATTCAAGGAGATCCGGTGCTATAAATAGGGGAGGCTGTGCACATTCAAAAAGGCCCCCACAAAATCAATACAAAATTGCCCTGCGCAAATCCTCAAACAACTTGAGAACTTTTTCCTTTTCTTTTTCGCTGACACATCTTCCGTTGGCATCAACAGCACTGTGAAAGCAACCGGTGATATCTTAAGTCGGCATAGATAGCTCTATCACCGTAGAATTGGCCGAACTCGCAGTACCTTCCGTTGGCATCAACAGCACTGCGGCGGGCACGGTCAATTGTCTATCCAAGTCTCGGTCGAGAAGGTTTCTAAATCCTTTTTTGGTCGAGGTCATCTCATTAGTCTTCTCGACGAAGTGAGGTGTTACAGTTATTACATTCGGCACATTGAAAGCCGAATTCGATTTGTGAGCTTCGTAATAATAGTAACCTTGTCTTCAGGTTTGAGAATCCAGGAGGCCGAGACGTGTTCCTTTCTCGGCCGCAATCGCAAGACGCAGAAGTCAGTAGCGCGACCCAACGCAACATCAACAAATTTACTCCTCCGCCGAGCTCGGCCGACGAGTTGGCACGCCCGCATTCACCGAAGGACGTAGTTAGCTTTTAAATTACTCGGCCTGCGCGCCACGTAGGCTTTGTAGTTTTTAGGGTCAACATTTTGGCACGCCCAGTGGGACCCAGTGCTAAACTACGAAGTTCATATGATATATCAAGATGTCAATCCGGCTCCATGTAGCCGATTGTACGAGCTCCTAGAGGAATTGAAAAAACACAATGAAGAATGTAGAAGATCTTGGGAAATGGAACAAGTTCTTCGTGGCCATAGAGAGATGCAACAGTCATTTGCTTACATGTTGAGAATAAAAGCTCATGTTACCCTGCAAGAGCAATGGGTAAACGAAGATATGGCTCGATTTAATGCCTGGCTAGATGAAGAACGTTTTCCTTACGTTTCTGACTACAACTCAATTCCATTTGAAAAATGGTTACGTCCAAAGGCCGGGGGGCAATTTTTCGCTTCGGCTGTAATCAGACATCGGCCTAAGAAAATTGTTAATTTGGCCGAAGAACAAATGCCACCTATTTTTTCGGTCGAGACTGAAAATATGGTCGGCCAAGAAGAAAAACTTAGGCCACCTATTTTCTCGGTCGAGACTGAAAGTGTGGTAGGCCTAGAAGGAAAAATTCAAGTTTCTGAGCCACAAATCGACTTAGAAAATGATTCGATAGAAAAGTGCTCCAATGACGAACAAGGCCGAGACATAGGCCTAATCGAAAAAATCACGCCAATCGACATGATTATTAGTGATAAGGCCGATATGGAGAAGTCCCGTTCGGCTAAGTTGTTTGAATTAAAAGCCGAAATTATGCCTGGGGGGCATAACAATTGTTCAACACATTCGGCGGTCGATGATAAAAAAAATTTCGCCAAGTCAAAAATATTTGGAGGAAAATCTTTATTCGGCCTAGAGCGAAATCAATGTCAAGATTTTGTTATTACAAGATCTCGACTTGGACTAAAGCATCGTTGGCCTCCTCCTAACTATGATTCGGCCACTTTTCTTTTCGTTTGTTAAATATATATATATATATATATATATATATTATTTTCTTAAACATACGGCTATGCAAGCCGATGCATAAGAAAATAAGGGGGCAACAACATTCTGGCCGAAACATTCTAGCCAAATAAAAAATTTGGTCGAATACACTTGTTTGACTATTTTGGCCGAATGCATTTCTTTGTGAACTTTGCTTACAAAAGCCTTGGCCTCGGCCCCATTACGAAACAAAGCCTCGGTCAAAATATATATATATATATACATATATATGTGAAAAAAAAAAATAAAAATAAAAATAAAAAAAATATTTTCGTAATCATCTGGCTACTTAAGCCGATGCATAAGAAAATAGGGGGGGGCAACAACAGTGCGGCAATCCAAGTATGTGTCTATCAATTGGCCGAGGAATATGAAAATTAGTTGGCCGAGGAGTGCCTACTTTAAAAGAAAGGGTCGGCCGAGTCTTGGCTTCGGTCTCGGCCTCGGCCATTTGAAAAAGTTGCGTGTATATATATATATATATATATAAATATAGGCAGGTCGAGCTCCAGGAGCATCTTTTATCGACCTCGACCCCAATTCTTCTCGGTCTCGGCCCCATTTACTCTCAACCCCAATATTTTTTACCGACATTGGCAGATGGAGGTCATGACATTGGCAGAACATAGGTGATTTTAATGCCGAGGAACAAAATTTGTTTCGGCAATACGACGAAATGTTGTTGGCTACGAGCAATAAATTTCCTTAACCATTCGGCTTACGAGCCGAAGCTCAAGGAAACTGGGGGGCAATGTTTGGGCCCAAAATGACAATTTAGGCCGAGTGTAGAATCATTCTCGGCCTGGGAGGCCTTGCGACAAGAAGACCATGGATCGTTCAGTTCGTGGGCCTCCAAACCTGGGTCGGCTAGGTCATAACGCAAAACAAGTCGAGTCCTAGTGCAATGAGGAGTCTCGGCAGGATTAATAACCTGGAAGCGAATCCGGCTCGGTTAAGGACTAGGTTCACAATCCTAGTGAAAATAGGACTGGTCGAGTTGGTGTTGATCCGGAGGGAATAACCTAGTCCGAGTAGGATTTCAATTCGGATTCAAGGAGATCCGGTGCTATAAATAGGGGAGGCTGTGCACATTCAAAAAGGCCCCCACAAAATCAATACAAAATTGCCCTGCGCAAATCCTCAAACAACTTGAGAACTTTTTCCTTTTCTTTTTCGCTGACACATCTTCCGTTGGCATCAACAGCACTGTGAAAGCAACCGGTGATATCTTAAGTCGGCATAGATAGCTCTATCACCGTAGAATTGGCCGAACTCGCAGTACCTTCCGTTGGCATCAACAGCACTGCGGCGGGCACGGTCAATTGTCTATCCAAGTCTCGGTCGAGAAGGTTTCTAAATCCTTTTTTGGTCGAGGTCATCTCATTAGTCTTCTCGACGAAGTGAGGTGTTACAGTTATTACATTCGGCACATTGAAAGCCGAATTCGATTTGTGAGCTTCGTAATAATAGTAACCTTGTCTTCAGGTTTGAGAATCCAGGAGGCCGAGACGTGTTCCTTTCTCGGCCGCAATCGCAAGACGCAGAAGTCAGTAGCGCGACCCAACGCAACATCAACAAATTTACTCCTCGGCCGAGCTCGGCCGACGAGTTGGCACGCCCGCATTCACCGAAGGACGTAGTTAGCTTTTAAATTACTCGGCCTGCGCGCCACGTAGGCTTTGTAGTTTTTAGGGTCAACACATATCAATTACAAAACCGTAATGGAAACAAAGGAAGATATTAAGACTGATAGATGGAGTTAGCTAAAGAGATATGAGACCTTCCCTGACCAGCAATCCAAACATGAGAACAAAGAGGCCGACTCCGATGCACTGAGTTGGAGAGACGAGAGTCTGAGAATAAGCAGACAAGGTCACTGCTGCCCCAACTATTCCAATCACAAAAGCACTCGACTTCGGATCCATTTTTTTACCTTTTCTGTTAATAACTTAAGAGGAATGAGAGAAGACACTTTTCGATGAACTTCAACGCTGATATAGTTCAAGATTTTGGTGCATGATTAGAGTTTAAGAGCAACTGATGTCAACTCTTACGGTTTTTGCATCTCAAGGGCAATGCTTGCCCCTTGATGCTCGCTAAGAGTGCCACAAGTCAACCCCTTAGGTGGATCATCGATAATTAATCACACAGGTGGCTAATTTTTAGGATTTGGATCCTCTCCGGAGTCCAAGGAGAGGATCCTCCTGATCAAGCAGTGTGGACCGTTAGATTTTTATCCAACGACTACAAACAGAGGGTCTTTTTAAAGTTATATTAATTATAACCAACGGTCCACATTGTTTGGTCAGGAGGATCTTCTTCTTGGGCTCAGGAGAGGATCCAAATCCAATTTTTAAACATGATATAAAATTTGGCTCATTTTTCAATATTTTTTTAGAATTGAGTCCATTTTTTAATGTTACATTCGGTTTAGATATTGATTTTCACACTTTTGTTTTTTTTTCTTTTGCATTTCTATTGAGTCGTCTATAATTTATTCAAATAAAAGATTAATTAAAAAGAGAACCGTGGCAGAGTTACACGAAGAACACGTCGGTACAGTTGCCCTACTAAAGTTGGGTTTGAAGCTAGTAAGGTTGAGTCTTTGTTGGGAATTTTCAAGTGGGTTAGTGGGTTGCTTAGAGAAGTTGAATTCTTGCTTTCCACAATGGAAAACAAAGAAATTGTGTTGAGTATTCATGTTCTTAGTGATTTGATTGAAGGGTTTGTTACTGGTGAATCAGAAGGGGCCGTTTAGATGTATGATTGAGTGAGGCGGCAATTAGTCCCTTCATTATCTTGTTATGATGCATTTCTTGATCATTTAATTAAGGAAATGAAGAAACCCCAACTTGCTTTTTCAAGTTTGTTGGGTTATGGTGGAATTGGGTGTCGGTTTGGGAGGTTTGAAGGAGGGTACAGTTGAGAAAATCATTGGATTGCTTTGCAAGGATGGAAAGATACAGGAAGCAAGAAATCTTGTGAAGAAGGCTATGGCTTTTGAGCTCAGGCCTAGCAACTCAGTTCTTTATGACATTACTTGTGGTTATTGTGAGAAGGATTTTGATGATCTGGTTGAGTTTTTATGCCGAAATCAAGTGTGCACCTGATGTTCAGGCTGGGAATAAGATTATGCGTTCTCTATGTAGCAGTTTCGACAAGAAGGGCGGAACTATATATGCGAGAATGAGAACATTTAAGCTTCAGTCCTGTTGGTTTAACCTTCAGGTGCTTCTCATGATTATGAATGGAAAATTGCAGGTATACAGCACATCAAGAGATAGCCCGAATTCTGAATGAAACTCAAAAGCTGTTGATTCTGCGTATATAGTTAGTAGGGCAAGATGCAGTTGTACGTACAACATAGCAAGCACTAGTGTGTGGGTGGAGTAGAAAGATAAGCGAGTGCTGGCTTGTTTTTCCATCATGCAGGCACAGCTTTTGGTGGTCAAGGATATTATAAACTAGAAAAGCTTACCAACTCTTGAGTAAAAAAACCGACCCAGATATATAACATTGTTGTGGTACATGGTGGGGAATTTGGAAAAATTGTTAAATGGAAAAGAGTCAAAGGTTTAGATCCAACATCCAAGATTGTATAATTAGGTTTAATGGAGTAGGGAAACTTTGATGATAAATCTTATCATGGTTGTAAAGATGGAGTAAAGTATTTATTATTATTGCCTTTATTTTTTATATAAAAAGTCATGCTCTTCTAAGGTCCTCTTTTGAGGACATTTGAGGACCAAATGAATATTATCACAAGATTATATAAATATTTAGATCTAAAAGCTAAAATATTTGACAACTTCATAATGCAAAACAAGAAAATGTGTTTTTTTAATGATTTATGGATTTCAAGTTGGTTTTACTTTATTAAGTTGTCAAATAGTTTAAGCTTTTAGATCTAAACTAATATAATTTTGTGGTTAATATGTATGAGGTCCTCACAAGTCCTCAAAATGAAGCCTTAGCAGAGCAGGACTGTTTTTATACAAGCGATAGTAGGAAGAGAGAATTGAAATTAGCACTTTGAACACAGAGGTAAATACTCTTAATTCCTAAAAAATGATTAAATTTAATTTATGACGGGTATATGGAGAGTTTTTTTTTTCTATGTGTTAGGAACACGACTTGGTACACCAAGTATCATAATACAAGTGGCTGGAAAAAAAATTTCAAGAATCCAATCAATTGTGATATAACATTGAGTATACTAAACTGTGTTCTTGGCACACTGAAAAATCTCTAGTATATATCAAAAATAAATTGTCAAAGTTAAACACATTAAGTGATTAGTTTCAAGTGATAGTAGAAGACACATGTCACACAATAAATGAGAAAGGTAGCTATTAATGGCATTCCTCAAGTCAAGTCTCAAAATCTCATATCATGTGCATGTTTCCAATTTGGTCGTGATTCACTTTGCCAAATTGGGGTCAAAGTTGGTGCAGTTGGAAGTGTGTGGTTGCTCTAAAATATTTGGTATATCAGAGCAAGTACGAGAGCAGGTAATACACTTCACAATTCATGGATCCGTCCGCACAAAGAACAATTTTTTGGGAACTTTAACGAAAAACTTTCGGTGCTGTTCATTTTAACGAAAAACTATATTTTTACACTAAAAAGTCAATCCTAGTACTATTCACTTTATCCTTTATTTTGTCCTTATCGTTAAAACTCAAAGTTTTCAAGTCATTTTCATTAGTTTTTCTGAATTTTTTTATTTTTTATGAATCTTTTCAGGTCTTGATGCAAACGTAGAGAGAGACTATATGTGTTTACTGCATGCATATATAAACACCCCTTCGACTCCTGTTCCAAGCACAACAATTAGCTTCCACAACCCGTGTTTCCAAAACCGATTAAAAACCGCGAATTTAATCCAGCACGAAAAACATTTGGAGAAACATGAAGGCAGGAGCAGCTATTGAGCTTGGTCATGGTGAGTCCAACTCCAAAGGGATAGCTTCAACCACTGCAAGCGCAGGGGTGAATCGAGGAGCTTCCATCCTCGACTTCATTCTGCGTATAGTTGCGTTTCTTGGGACCTTGGTGAGCGCAATCGCCATGGGAACCACCCGGGAAAGGCTTCCTTTCTTCACTCGGTTCCTTCAGTTCAGGGCTGAGTACGATGATCTTCCCACATTCACGTATGTTTCCTCACCATCAACTTTTCTGTGTTCATAAAATAGTAGACCTTCTAATGCATAAACTAATGAAGTTTAATCTTCTTATAATAACAGGTTTTTCGTGGTTGCGAATTCCATTGTGTGCGCCTATCTGGTGTTTTCTCTAGCCCTTTCCGTCTTCCACATCGAAGCAATGCTAAGAAGAGCAGGATTATCTTGATCTTCTTCGACACGGTAATACCTCATTAAGATTTTGCAAGTTTACATCGTACTATCCATTACGCTTAAAGTTCGCTTAACGAAGGTGAGTTTTATACCGTTGTGCAGGCAATGCTTGCTCTTCTGACGGCAGGTGCTTCTGCAGCAGCAGCTATTGTGTACTTAGCACACAAGGGAAATGCCAAGGCGAATTGGTTTGCCATTTGCCAACAATTCAACTCGTTCTGTGAGCGTATCTCTGGCTCTTTGATCGGATCTTTTGTTGGAGTTGTTGTGTTCATCCTCTTAATCTTGCTGTCAGCTGCGGCCCTCTCTAGGCGCTGAGCGTTTAACACATGCTTCGTGCATCAGTTTGTTGATTCACGTGACAGAGTGAATTTGCGTGACTCGTGTGTCATCTAAGATGTTTGTTTTTCCATTTGATACAAAATGTATGTTGTGTTAATGTATTCCATTTTCTTTCCTTGCCAAATTTGACTGTGAATTCGGGTTTGTGTAACTATTTCAATGTGCTATATTGCATGCAGTCTATCATTTTATTTGGACACAAAATGTTGCTCTTAGAACGAACTAAAATGAAGGCAAACGAAGATCGGTAGCCAAGAAGGGTTCAAACTCATTTACAAATCATATCAGAACTTTAAGAAGCAAAACTTTCTATTAGAACAACTATATTGGTCACACTTGTTTAACAATTTCGTAGACACATTATAATGACATCAGAGCACTGGGTCAACAATCTGAGGCTTAAAGTCACGGTGTTTTTAACAGGACTTAGGTTTGCAATCGAACAAAAAATGCAAGAGAGCATTGTTATCTGCTTCAATTAGGCTATAGCCAGGCTCCTTCTTCACCTCTACATCCCCTTGCCTCTCACCTCGCGAAGCATATATGTTAGATAATAGCACGAAATCCCACTATCGTCTCTTCTCATTTCAAGTAGTTGCTTATTTGCACGCCTTCCCAGGTCAAGGTTTCCATAAATGCCACAAGCCCCAAGTAGATGTTAAAGTCCCACATCCGTGGGGTGAAAAAAAAACCAAGGGGTTTAAATAGTATTACTCCACTCTAACTAATATCGAGGCTTTTTGTGGTAAAACCCCATATCTAACGGATTGGGCAAGTGGTGAAGTTGGGGATAGTATTGGTGTCGTTGGAGTGGGGCGGGCCCGACGATCTAAAAATCCAACATGGTATCAGAGATGACCGCTGAGTTCCATTGAAAACAAGTGGGCCCAACATGAGCTGACCCCTGAGTTTCGATCTAAAAATCCAGCATGGTATCAGAGCCCACGGTTTCGGGCCTGTGCAAGCCAATGAGCTTGTGTGCAAGCCAACAAGCTTGTCACCCATAAGGAAACAAGTCTGAACTCTTAATATAGAGACGACCGCTTAGTTCCATTGAAAACAAGTGGGCTCAACGTGAGCCGATCTCTGAGTTTCAATTATCGATGTGGATCTCCACGTGTGAACCATTAAAATGGGGTTACACGTGAGAGGGGGAGTTAAAAAGGGGTTAATGATGTGGATCTCCACGTGTGAACCACTAAAATGGGGTTACACGTGAATGGGAGTGTTAAAGTGGGGTTACACGTGAGGGGGAGTGTTAAAGTCCCACATCGGTGAGAGTGAAAAAGAAACCAAGGGGTTTAAGTAGTATTACCCCACTCTAACTAATACCGAGGCCTTTTGTGGTAAAACCCCACACCTGACGGATTGGGTAGGTGGTGAAGTTGGGGACAATATTGGTGTTGTTAGAGTGGTGCAAGCCCCGCAATCTAAAAATCCAACAGCAGATTCCTCTAAAACAATGGCATTGGGAGCAATCTCCATTTTCTCTATGAACTCAAATGCTTCATTTAATAAGCCGGCACGCCCTAACAAATCCACCATACACCTGCAATGCTTTATGTTCGGCACAATTCTGTAAACATTCTTTATTAGATTGAAATATCTGCGCCCCTCTTCTACTTTCCCGGCATGACTGCAAGCAACCAAAACTCCAACAACATGATCTCGTTAGGCCTGAATTTCAACCTTCGCATCTCTTTAAACAGATTAACCAATTCTTTAGTATGGCCATGAAATGCCAACCCTCCCATCACCGAATTCCATGAAGACACAACCTTGTCCCTCATCCGCCAGAATACATATCTATAAGCGCATTTCCAAGTATGATGCTCATATCTCCTGAACCCATCTCCAGAAGAACGGAATGTATTGCCTTACGTCCAAATCTCTGATATCTTTCACGCAGACAAAAGTGTTGGTTAAACTTTTTGAAACTGTAAACTTAAGCTGCTAAAGAGATGGCTAAGAAGCTCTGAATTTCATTAATTCAACTTGAATGAGAAATTACAACTTAAATAAGAAAAATAAGTCTACTGCTGCAACCAACATAACGTCCACTTTGCAGATTTTGTGGAACTACATACCACGACTCCAGCATGAAAAATACACCTATGCCTTTCTATTGAAGTCATCAATAAAAGAAAAATATTTCTTCTTACCATTTGATATTGGATTGATTGGACCACATATGTCTTAATGCACCAGCTCCAGTAGGTTTTGAGCTCTCCAAGCCTTTCCTTTGGGAAATTGATCATGATGTTGTTTGCTAATAACACACTCTTTGCAGACTTCAGATGGAGGTGTGATCATGTGAAGGCCATTCACCATTTGCTTCTGATGTAGTGTCCTCAAGCCATTGAAATTCAAATGGCTATATCGGAAGTGCCACAGCCACGATGAATCGTCTTTCTTAGCCATCAAACAAGTTTGGACAGTCTTGATCTTCAATGGAAAAAATCTGTTTTGGCTCATTTGAACCATAGTAATGGCACCCCTTACAGGATCATATATCTCATATGCATCTTCATCTTTCTGAAGAGTTATTATAATAACCCTTTTCTTGTAACTGTCCAGCGCTCAACAAATTTGTTTTCAAATTAGGCACATAAAACGCATTTGAAATTGTTTCAACAAAATCATTCTTAGTCCTATTCTTAGTCCCTATATGTCACAATAATTCGAAAGTTTTCATTCAGAAATGAAAATGATGACTTACAGCCACTCATATGATTGTTGCAACCTGTGTCTACATACCACACTTCCGAATCGATCTCCTCCTTGACGTGGAAAGCCATCAAAAGTGTCTCATCATCCTTCTTTTCGGCAAAGTTGGACTCCTCTCCATTTTCTTTGTCTTTTGGCAACTTCCTGTAGCATTCATTGCGATAATGCCCATAGTTTCCACACATGTAGCACTCAATGTTAGACTTGTTAACTTGTCATTTTCCTCTATTTTAAGAGTGATCATCATGTCTCTTAGAACTTTGGTGTTATCTGTTTCCATCTTGGTTGCCTCGACCACCTCTTCCTTTACCTCTACCTCGGCTTCTTCCTTTTGAGCTTGAGGATTCAGAAAAGGTAGAAGCTTTCAGAGCTTGTTCTTCTGAGTTGACACGTTTTGTGGTGCCACGGTTCAGCTACTGCTCATGACCAACAAGGAGCTTCGGAGCTCATCAATCGACATTTCCACAGTGTCGTTTGACTCTTCAATATAGCAAACGATGTAGTTGAACTTTGGAGCCATAGGTCTCAGGATCTTCTCTACAATGGAGCCATCATCAAGCTTGTCACCATGGATTCACATTTTGGTTGCAATCTCCATGGTCCTTGCAAAATACTCGGTGATAGACTCTCCATTCTTCATTTGAAGAGTCTCAGTCTCGTTTTAGGGTCTGAAGCTATGCACGCTTCACTCTTGCTGACCCTTGGTACTTTTTCTTCATAGAGTCCCAAATGTGCTTCGAAGTATCCTTTTGGAGAATAGTCTCCAAAATCGCACGATCAATTGATTGGAATAGGTAATTCTTTATCTTCAAATCCTTCAACTTCAGTTCTTCAAGATTCCGTTGCTGCACAGCCGTAATCGTGTTTTCTTCAGGTATAATATACCACATTTCCACAAGATCCCAGTACTCTTTGGAGCTTAGGAAATTCTTCATCAACATGCTCCAATGATCGTAGTGACCGTCAAAGCGTGGAATCGCTGGTTGAACGAAATTCTCCGCTGGCTTGTCAGACGCCATGGATGCTTGCTATTGCAAGGACAAAAGTTGCTGCTTCTATGTGAGATTCTCAACACAGGCCCAGTGGGGGCTCTGATGTCAAATGTTGGTTAAACTTTTTGAAACTGTAAACTTAAGCTTGCTGATAAAGAGATGGCTAAGAAGATCTGAATTTCATTAATTCAACTTTGAATGAGAAATTACAACTTAAATAAGAAAAACAAGTCTACTGCTACAACAAACATAACGTCCACTTTGCAGATTTTGTGGAACTACATACCACGACTCCAGCATAAAAATAAACATGATTAACAACCTAACCATAACTCATACAACTTAGGGATTCTCCTATAGACTAGGTAAAAAAGTCCCCTAACTACGTGCAACCACTTTATTGAGAAATAAATAATCTAAAGATAATTCTTAACAAAAAGACTCGAAAACATTGTCACTTCATCAGGCTTTTCTCCCAGATATCTCATCTCGTCAAACATTTGCAATGCCTGCTCATTTGAGGCGCAGAGTACATAACCAGCAATCATTGCATTCCAAGTCACGTCTCTTTTCGGAACCTCATCAAGGAGCTTCCTTGCACTCTCCATCTTCTTGCATATCCTGCTGTCAAACCTGACCACGGCACAACCCCCTCTTCGCCGAGTCATCAAAAAGCGCGCTTGCAATCCTCAAATCTCCACAATTAGCGTGAAAATAAGTAAGGGTATTCCTCACAAACGTGTTCGACTCGAACCAGAACCTCGCAACCTTCCCATGAATCCCCATTCCCATGTTAACCCAAGAATGCTTAGTGCAGGATTTTCCATCTGGGTATACAGTAAAACCGCATTTAAAGGGTTTTGGCTCTGAGCTGAGCCTCTGACCAAGGTGTCCCACATGAAGGTGTCTGGTTCCGACACATGATCGAATGGCATACTTTATGGTGCTTGAAATCTCCATGGCGCTGCAGAATATGAGTTCTCGTATGGCGGAATAGTTCGAATTGAAGCCGTTGACCACCATGGAACCGTGGACTTGCTTGAGAGCTCGGAGGTTGGTGCATTTTCGCCATAGGCTTGACCTTTAGTGGCGGTTGGTGCTCCTGTCGTTTGGTCTCTTTCGGATCATTACACGTTGCTCCGCCGCTAGGACTCTTGGGAGGAAGCCCAAACTCAAATTAAAAGGAAAATGGGCTGAAAATGGGCTTTAAGCTCAGATTTTCGGCCCATCTAATTTAGAATGGACCACCAAGCTACAATTTTAAGCTCAAATTATTGAAACGGAACAACGCACAATGAGAAAGAGTGAGAGTTTAAATAGTTGGAATAGTTGTGGTAGAAATTTTATGTGCAGAATTACTATATTGTGTTAAAGCATAAATTTTGTATTAGTAGTGTTGATATTTGAAACTGCAGAAGATCAATAACTCGTCAATACGTTTTGCTACTAATATATTATCAATACTTTATGGGCACCATATCAACCGTCTACATAATAACTGGTTTGTGTGTCTTAGCTAAATGTTTCATCATCGTAGTTGTCAGCATCACCATGGCAAGACCTAGTTATTTGTATCATTTGTGAGTGTTGTATAATACAGGGTAGAAGTGGAAATGGATCGTCTTAAAGTATACCAATTTATATTTTTGTGTTATGTTCATATCAATCAACGAGTTGATTAACACACAAAATGATACAAAAGTAATTTTTTTTTTTTGTTGGTCCAAATACAAAAGTAATTATCTAATAATAAGATAATAGTTGGACAATGTTAGCTACGTTCTTAACGTGTTCACATCGAATTTTTCATACGAGTTTTGAACCATATATTATGTCGTGTCTAGAATTATCACTCTTAATATAGATGGTAACGTGCACTTTGTTCATGGTCATTGTGTGTTTCAAACAATAATTAAATCAAGCACAAATAATTGTGAAAAAAAAATCAACTTAGGTGGTGACAAATCTATGAAATAATAACCATACAACTGCCTCCTACATAAGAAATTGTTTCAAATCTGTCCCCAAGAATCTAACATGATAATTTCGTCAACGATACAGTCATGATCATCCTGATTTCTCAACAGAAACATGTTCTTGATAAATAATTGTTCAAACACTTTGAAAATTTTAAAAGAAGAAATAATGTTGCATTTTTTAAGAGCAAATAAGAAGAAAAGAAAGAAAAAGAAGATCTGCGGCCTCCCCCAGATACCATATATAATTTGTTCAAATAAAATTTAAGGTACTTCTGATAGCTATCACATCTTAAAGAATAGAATAAATATATTTAATTAGCTATGTTTATGTCACATAAGACTAGTCACTGGGATATAGTTATAAATATTATCTTTCAACAATATTATACAGGAATATATCCCTCGTTTGAATATAATTTTAAAATGATTTAAAGTTTTTTTTTGTTAAAATTGTTTTTGGATTCTAAAAGCACTTCAAGTGTTTTTTTTTTCCAGAATTTACTTGTATTTTTGTTAATGATTAGTTCCAAAAGCACTTCAAGTGTTATCAGTCATTTTAAAAACACTTCCAAACGAGCCTATAGATGCTATAATTCTTAAATATATAGTTGGAGACAACAATTTTTTTTTTCCTTTCCTTCTGAACTAATAGTATGTTTTCTTCTCTTGATTCTACAACGTAGATGGCAAAATTATTAGGATCTAATAAGTGTTGGAAATTTTGAGTAGAAATTTCATTGTCCCACGTTAGTCACTACCAAAAAGATCCCCTCACTTTATAAGGCTTTGTCCCTTATAGAAAGTGATTGGAGTGATGAACCATGGAGCATAAAATTGGGCTCTACCTTGAGATTGGACTTTGGGGTGTACTAATTACTTGATAATTATTTTTATATCAACATACTCATCTTTTCAAATGAAGTCTGAAGTGATGAAAGAATGCCAGAGAGCAAAGCATCCCTATGAGAAGATGGCTCTCATACCTGTTGCGAACATGCATGCACCTATTATATATACATCCATCTGCAGTCATTTAGTACAAAGAAATATAAAATTCTTCTTCTACAATCCCAAACATTCATGCTGAGAGAACCACAAGGAAATTCATCAGAAGTCAAGTTTTCCGGTGCTGGAATTCTGTCATTGAATCTTGGTGAAGCAGACGTCCGTAGAACTACAAGTACTGAGTAAGGATGAAATTTTTGTTTCAAGGACATTGCGGTACGCAAGCCTCGATCTTCAATTTGTTTGTTTAATATTATTTCGTTTTTGTTCAAACTATGTTAAGATATTTATTCGTATTTATTATTTATTAGCATATATAAATTTATCATTGGTGGTTGATATTTACCTAACAACAAGTAAGTGGTAAATTTCACTGTAGCATTTGTGTCTCGTCAATGTCGTCACACCATTAGTAGAGTATGAAACAGTACATCTAATAAAGGTATTTGATAATGTTATAACTTCTAACTGGTTTATTGTCTAAACCACTATGGCTAGTATAGTGGTTAGAAACGAATTTCATATTTGTATACTATACGGCACGTTTAGGGTTCGATTAATTTCTGCCTCTGGTGAATTATGCGGTAATTGTCAGAAAGATGTTGAAATGTCTTTGTGAGTTTTTCCAGCCTTGAAAAAGGTAGACTGCATTGACGAAACCACTAGCTGGTCCCCTTTTTCAAAATAAAGAAAGCCGGTTTATTGTCTGATGGTTGTGGAACCGTGGTCCTAACCCTTCTTTTTGTATCCTGCATTTCCACAACTCTCTCAAAGATAAGTTTTGGTTTTGGTTTTTGATGTGCCACATCCACTCAAAGATAAGTGAGAATTAAGTGGAACAACTTGCTTCCACTTTCGATTCAGCAACTCAAAAGCATCCGATAAGCTTTTCCCGATTTGTTTGTGAATTGCTAAAATTTTGGTCTGATTAATGAGAGGGACTTTGAATCATGTTCCCAAAAGTTCTAATTAGTCTCTATAAATATCCCAAATCGTTTGATTTAGGTGCACTAATTCCATCATTAGCCCAAGTTTGATCACCACTAAGCCTATAGTTAGATACCTAAATTAATTAGAGTGCCCTTAATCTAGACAAGATCAATTATCAACAACTAATTAAATCTGATATTTTAGGTCTAGCTAGATGCCATGCCAATTATTCCTCTTGGAAAAGAAAAAAGAAGCGAATGTATATGGTAACTAGAAGTATGTGATGAAAAGAAGATATTAGTCATATCGCAAAGAAGTTTTCGGCGTCAATACATACATATTAATCGTGTCGCTCATTCATATTTTAATACATAAATTAGAAACGTTACGTGACAGTATGATTATCGTACTAAAAATTGTATGTTAAGGGTACAAAGTTGTATTTATGTCATTTTAGTCAATGTAGAAAGTAGTATCATTTCACTTAGGGTAAATTACATAAAACTACCTCAACTATTGGATCAGTCACAGTTTCATATCTCATCTTTAAAAAATGTCAATGTCATACCTCATCTTATGAATTTGTTACAATTTTATATTCCGTCAATTTGTCTGTCAATTCTTCCTTTAAATAGTGACGTGACTTAAAAAATAATTAAATATTAAAAATTTAAAAAATAAAATCATTTAATATATTTTTTTTTGCATGAGGGACCTACCCCCTAACCCACCTCCCTAATCCACCCGTAGTCTCTTTCCTCCCCCACTTCTCTCTCTCTCACCGTGCCCAGAACCCCCTAACCCACCTGGGTTTTTTCATCCGCCATCCCCTTTCTTCCTGTATTCTCTTTCCCTTTCTCCCTTTCACGCTGCAACAACAGGCTCGTGGCCCCGACCTTGACCTTGGATCCCTTCCACCTAATCTCCGCCGTCCACTTGTCATTTTTTCTTTGTCATGTGGACCGGCCCCGTCTGTACCCTCCCTCACCAGATCCCAGCCCTCCAGCCTCCGCACCACCAGCCTCACCTCGTACTTCTTCATCATCAGAGGCGGCCATGGTCGCCACCTCATCATCTTCACTACCATTCTTTTGAATCAGACCCTACCCACTGACCCACCAACGACAGAAAAGAAAATTTGAGGAAAGCAACCCTTAATCTGAATCAAAAAATTTCTCTGGGCGCTATTTGGTTCCCAGGAAAATAAATGTTTCTGATGGGTTCTTGTGTTTGCAATGAAGGATTTTCCGAGAAAATTTGGGATTTGATTTGTTTGAGTAAATTAAAAATTGGGGACTGAAATTGGGAAGAAGGGTGAGGGTGATAAGTTTGGGGGAGACATGTGGGGAAGAAGGTTGAGGGTGATGAGTTTGGGGGGTAGGTTGGGGAAGAGGGGAGCGGGGAAGAAGGGTGGGGGGATAAGGGGTGGGTCCCCCATGCAAAATTTTTTTTAATGATTTTATTTTAGTTTTTAATATTTAATTATTTTTTAAGCCACGTCACTATCTAACAGAAGAATTAACAAACAAACTAAAGGAAGGTATGAAATTGTAACAAATTCGTAAGATGAGGTATGATATTAACATTTTTTAAAGATGAGGTATGAAACTGTGACTGGCCCAATAGTTACCTCATCTTTAAAAAATGTCAATATCATACCTCATCTTACGAATTTGTTACAATTTCACACCTTCCGTTAGTTGAGGTAGTTTTATGTAATTTACCCTTTCATTTAACATATCATTAATATTTCATCTTACCTTTAGTAGACTAATCTTATTGGTGGTGAGGACTACTTAGAATAAATTGGACTATGTTTTATAATTTTTTTAATGAACAACTCCCAAATTATATAGCTCGTTTGAAAGTGCTTTTAAAATAACTAAAAGTATTATAGAGAAAATATTTTTGAGTTTTAAAAGCACATGAAGTGATACTTCCAGGAAGCACTTCATGTGCTTTTGAAACATTTTCATTTTTGCTAATAATTAGTTTCAAAAATATTTTTTTTAACAAAAGTGTTTTCAATTACTTTAGTCAATGTAGAAAGTAGTATCATTTCATTTAACATATCATTAATATTTCATCTCACCTTTAGTAGACTAATCTTATTGGTGGTGAGGACTACTTAGAATAAATTGAACTATGTTTTATAATTTTTTTTAATGAAAAACTCTCAGATTATATACCTCATTTGAAAATGTTTTTAAAATAACTGAAAGCGTTATAGAGAAATTATTTTTGAATTTCAAAAGCACATTTTTGAAATATTTTCATTTTTGCTAATTATTGGTTTCAAAAATGTTTTCAATCATTTTAAAAGAATTTCCAAACGAGCACGAAGGTTATGATTAACGCCAAAAAGAAAACCATTTTAAGGTAATGATTTGGCACACAAATATTACCCCAATGATTGAAACCCTAATTTCTATGCCTCCATCCAAAGTATTGGTCAATAGAAGAATAAAATGAATTAATAAACAATAAGAGAGCAGTTAGGCAGCTGTAGCCTACTCTTATTTATTATTTTTTTATTGCCTAACCTACTTTTTTTAATTTAATAAAAAATAATTAATAATATAATCACATTATCAAAAACCATACCTTCACTTGGTCAACATTTTCTGCGAACCCCATTAACCCACGTGTCAATCTCTATCGTGCCCTCTTGTCGGAGTGGAGGAAGCAGGACCCACAAATGCCAACACAGCACTTATGGTCAATATAGGTTTGGCACGAACTTTTCCTCTCAGCCAATCAGAACTTGCCAATTTTACGAGTTTGGTTGCTTTTCAGTGGGCAACGGCGGCACAGTCAATTTTTTTCTGGACGGCGGATGGGTAGATATTAACATTGACCGGGCGATCAAATATGAGCCGTCCGATCATGAAGGTTGCCAGGATGATTGGAAACCCTAAGTTATACTCCTATTTCCCGGACCAGGATCCTCTCCTGAGCAGTTCCCTAGGGATTCTAGGGATCCCGCAATCTTGTCCGTTCATTTTATATTGTGCGGTCAGTTTTCGTTAGGTACTATTCATATTTGAATTTTAAAATTTAAATTTTGAATAATTTCTGACCGCACGATATACGATGAACGGACATGATTGCGGAATTCCTAGGATCCCTAGGGAACTGCTCAGGAGAGGATCCTGGTTCCTATTTCCCGATCATTTTGTTAATTTTTTACAATTTATTCGATTTTATAAGCAAAAATTGAGAAGAGTGTTTGAGAGAAGTGTAGTGATATTGACACACTTCTTTTTACCTCTCACACACCCTTATTAATTTTTGTCTATTGATCTTCTTCGATTCATTCGATCTGACGATCAAAAATTAATAAGGATGTATGAGAGGTAAAATGGGTGCGTGAATAACATCATTATAGAAGAAAACATTAGAAAAAAAATCATGGGCAATAAGTAATTTCGCATAAACAATTTTGCTCTTTTGTTTTCTTGCACAAACATGTCATCAAAACACGCCTCTAAATTTTAAAAATAAAAATAAAATTATCTCACCTTCACGTTCTCTTTCTCTTCCCGTCTCTCTTTTACATTTCTTTTCAACTTCTTTCTCTTTCATATATATATATATTTTTTTTCTTTTTAAATCTTTAATAGATGAAGTCCCTACCCCTACGCTTTCAACTACATTATTAAAATATTTCCTGAAAAGGAAAGGGTTTAATTCTTATCAAGATTAATCAAGAAAGTAAAAGGTTGCTTAATTATATAGTATTGAAAACCAGGCACTGGATGGAAATCAGCTGCTAATGATGCCAAATTGTGCTGCTTTGTTTGTTGGCATTGAGGATGTAACAAAATGCACGTGCATGTTTAATTTCCATATGATAATAATTTTTAATACATTTTAACCTGACTAAATCAAACACTCTATTAATTAAAAGGGTAATTTGGATTAGGTATTTGCAAGTTAGATGAGGAATCCTTTTTTTTCTAAGCCTAAGTACTAAACAATACCTAATATAGAAAAGTTTGACGAAAAACACACGAGCTAGTACCAAAATGCATTATTACGTGTGAACGTGGGTTTCTGTCTTCTCATACGTTTGTAGTCTAGATATTGAAAGTAGATTTGTTTATTATGAGTGACCTATGTGTTTTCAACCTTTATTAATTGTATGACCTTGGTGTTTACACCTTCACCATAAAAACGGTTACAGGCTATTACCAATTTCGAGTTATGTTAGCATTAGTCTCGGACGCTCCATTCATATTAGTAAAATGTTGAGACCATGTAAGTATATGCCCCATCCATGTGCCTTAGGTGAACCCAGAAATAATTGATAACTATGGAGCCCACACTTAAATTTCTGTGAAACCAGCTAGCTAGCTAGTTGGGACCCTATATACTACATAGAGTTTCTCAAGGCAAAGCCATAGGTCCCCCTTTTTTTTCTTACTTATTTGTTGGAGGCTTTTTAACCAAAATGATCATTCAAATTGGCATAATTCCTTATTCTGATGTCTAACAATGAAAATCGCTAAAAGTGATCCTGAATTTGTCCAATGTAAATCATTTTGGTCATTCGATGAAAAATCTGTTAGTATCCACGTTAAATGGAGGTGTTGGTTTGACAATAATACCCTTAAAAAGTAGTCATATAATCGTTCACGTGATAATTTAATGAGAATCATGAACCATTTTGACTTAAAAGCCTTTGCTCAATGACAATAGACCTTGTTGGCAGAAGTTAATCCTTGGATGGGTATATTTGAGGTAACAGCATAATTACTAAAACTAGTTTGAAAAGTTCAGTGGAGATTTTTGATGCACCAACCACTTTTTCTTTTTTCTTTTTTTCCCCTAAATTGACTGCCTATTTCACGAATTGAATGTGACTTTGCCGGTTTGAGTATAACTAGGGATTCTATTTCTTTTTGGTTGATGGAATTGGACCGTAAATTGCAACATTTGTTATGGAATTGTTCTTGTCCTCAATGTGAGTAATTTGGTTTTAGTTGTAGTTACGTGTGATATTACACGAGTAATTTGACTGTGAAAGGAATTCGTGCGCTTCATATTTAAGTTAATTCTAAATTATGTCGGCATTAAACAGTTGACAAGATGTAAAAATTGACAGAATAGATAAATTAGCATAATTATGAATGCAATATGAGAAACTTTGCGTGTTCTCATTTTGGAAAATGACTCCCAACCCTAAGTTGTAAAATGAGGTTAGTCCTAATGTATTTGGTAATTCATCTTTACATGCGATTCATTACTTACCTGTTTGGGGCGATATTCCTTATATTTTCATGTAATTTTTTTTAATCAACGAATACTTTTAGTTTGGAGGCAACAGAAGTGCACGCAAGGGCTATAACTTCATGATGTTTGGCTAATTCAAGTTGGAGCAAGTTCCTCGATGCATCATCGTTATATATACAACCAAACACATGAGTCGACTATATACCTACCTGAAATATGCATTACCACACAGAGAGATGGTCACTGTTCACACCTAGCTCGCACATATTGGTAAAGAAGTTTTGTCTACTTGTACAACAGAACAAGTCTCCTCCCATAACAATAAAATAGAGCTTCTTTATTGCCAAAAACAAAAATGTTGCAAATAGAAAATAATTCTTTTGTATTTTAGTACTTTAACGTTAGTTTTGATAATTGTTTTGTTTTTCGTTTTTATTTTTATTGTGTTAGAGTTATAAGAGGAATATGTGGGAGAAATTAGAGATGAAAAAAAGTAGATTAAAGAATAAAGATTGGGACACAAAATTTCATAAAATGCGTTATAATTTTTTTTCTCATGTAAAAAGTTGTTGGAGGTGTAGTCGACTATTTTGTTTCTAAAAATGACCTAATTTTCACTAAATTAGGTAGCGCTGGAGTGCGGAGGTTGTCCTACATTACTCGGTAGGAGTCTCTTGGGTGAAATAGTGAAAGGAAAAGGTTAGTGTACGTTTTTGCTGACCAACGAGTCTGCAAACCAACCAATCAAGTTTCACTTTAATAGGTCGTGACTCGGATTGATTTTTGACATATTAAACTTTTGAGACTGCGAACAGAGTTTTAAATGACTTATTTTGAAAATTACCATTAAATACCGAACTTTCTAAGCATTTGCACTGTGTTGCAGCCCCCAAGTTTAATGGGTTGTTCTGCCTATGGCGAGGGTGGTGAGAGTCCATGCAAAAGAAAAAATGAAAAATAAACTGAATTGGTTCTCAAATGATCTTTAATTAATTACTTTTTTTGTTAATGATAAAATTCTAATCCATCGGCCGGACAACATGCTCAAGTGAGGGCTATTTGGTCAATTTGACAAAAAAAAAAAAAGAGTTCATGAAACGTTTCACCTTCTCAAGTGAATCCTTGTGCTGAGATCTTAATGTGTCATTTACATGCCAAAGAGAAATCGAACTCTTGCACCATTTAGATGACTTTAGTTAAACAAAAATAATTAACACAGTGACTTTGGTCTCTGAATCTTTCCCCACCTAAAGTCAATTAATTACACGTTCAAAAGTCAATTAATTACGGATTACAGATTAGAGTTGAAATTAAGGAAATAATTCTTAATCCTATTTTTGACATGCTAACCATCTCCAAAGTCAAGAAGCAGGGAAGGATTACAGAAGAGTTAAAAAGGGAGAGCCTGAAAGTTTGAAACTGTCCACCAAGTTGCTGTACAACCCACGCTTCCTCTCCCTTTCCCTCTCCCTCTCTCTCTCTCTCTCTCTCTCTCTCTCTCTCTCCCCACCAGTATTTAAGGAGGTTCGGAACCTTTCCACACATTTTTTTTTCAAACATCTTTCAATCTCTCCCAGTTAATTAGAAGCTTTTCAGTTTCATATCTTTTTCCTCCCTTCTTTTTTTCTCATATAATATCTAGTGTTCAAGCTTTTGGTAGCTATAAATTCGTTTGTGATTCGTAGTTCCAGAGGATTTTCGTGTCGATTTCTCGAATTTAGAGCTTGTTGGTGAAAACCCAATTGAGATTCAGAAAGGGGTTTTCAGGTTATTAGTTGATTTCAGTGTCAAAAATAGGGTTTTAGTGGAAATTTGAAGAAATGGAAAATACTTCTGGGTTTATTATGGAAGATGAGCAGATGGAACTTCCTCCGGGATTCCGATTTCATCCGACGGATGAAGAGCTCATAAGTCACTACCTCTCCCCCAAAGTTCTTGACAACTTGTTCTGTGCTAGAGCAGTTGGCGAGGTGGATTTGAACAAGTGTGAGCCTTGGGATTTGCCTTGTAAGTCCTTTGATTACACCAAACCATATGGTCCTCTGTTTTTCTCTGTTTATTTTTCAATCCTAATCTAAATTTTTCTTCTTCTTGTGTTGTGTTCTTTTTTTGTTTTATAAAGGGAAGGCAAAAATGGGAGAAAGGGAATGGTACTTCTTCTGTGTGAAAGACAGAAAATACCCAACTGGTCTGAGAACAAACCGGGCAACGGAGGCCGGGTACTGGAAAGCCACAGGCAAAGATAAGGAGATTTACAAGGCCAAAACCCTGGTTGGAATGAAGAAAACTCTGGTTTTCTACGAAGGAAGAGCCCCAAAAGGTGCGAAGACCAATTGGGTCATGCATGAATACAGATTGGAGGGCGAAAGCTCTGCCCATAATCTCCCCAAAACTGCGAAGGTATCAATTAAAATCTTGCACTGCTTTCCTCTGTTTATCAATCGATTTTTTCTCGGATTATTTGCTAATGATATCTGTTTGTGTTTGTTTTTCAGAATGAGTGGGTGATTTGCAGAATTTTCCAAAAGAGTAGTGGTGGGAAGAAGACTCATATTTCAGGGTTGCTGAGGCCGAGCCCCTTCGGGAACGAATTGCGCTCTTCTTTACTCCCGCCATTAATGGATTCTCCAGCCTACAACAGCGACGCTAGAACAACAGCCACCGCCTGCGAAACCTCTCACGTGTCCTGCTTTTCTGATCCAGCAGAGGATCTGAAGACTGAGGACGACATTATGGACAGCTTCAACAACAGCAACAACCACCACCACCACAACAACATTCATTTCGCTTCTTCATCGCGTTCGAATCCCTCTGCTCATTTGAACACTTTTTATTCCAACCAAATCACACCAAACATTGGACTATTGCAGCACCAAAACTCAGTTTTGATGCTGGACCAGTCCTTATCGCGGATGTTAGTTGAAAACCAAGCACCAAACTTGATGCGTAGTGCGAAAATAGAGTTCTCACCGGACACAGGGCTGAGCATTGATGCTTCCTCAGTGGTTTCAAACAGAGAAATGGTACAGGACGATCCATCGTACTCGTCCGCTCCGATAGAACTCGATGGCCTCTGGTATTATTGAACTCGAAGGTCGAATATAATGATGAATTAAGAGAAGATTTTTCAGGGATGCATAATTAATTGGTACTTAATTATTGTGTACTTTGTATAGGAACTCTCCATTGAATTGTTGAAGAACCAAGGACGTGCAACTCGTTGTAATTTGCAGGGATTGTTAAGATGTTCATAAGGAATTTTACCTAAGAACAAACATTGACGGGCTTGGAAATTGATATTCCGATTGAATTGTTCATGTGGATTACTTTATTAATTTTGATTTTTTTTTTCTGGATGATAACAAATAAAAACAATTCATGGAGTGAATATGACGGATTTGTGATAGTGGCGATATCTTAAGTTGATTTGTCATCCCCGACTGTGGCATTCCAGTCACATATCGTCACCAATGGCCTATGTTTGGTGTGATATATTTCTCTGTTTGTGCTAGATATGATATTTGGTAGATTAGTTACATAGTAGCAAGTTGGCAAATGTGACATGCATTGTGTTCTCTATTTTCAAGTTCATTGGTTAGGCTTAGGCCACCAACCAAGAGTTTTACTTGGTGAAATAACAAATGAAAACTTATAGGATAATGCTAGGAAGGTAAAAAATTTAAACTAAATTTGCAAACTAATTGATGTGGCACCAATTAAAAATAAGCACGGATCCAAAACTGTCATATAAAACATCAAAAGCAATAACATCTTTATGAGCTTTTCAACAAAAAAATCTGCATGTGGTACAATATCCTAGTAGATAGTGTGTAGGGTTCCTGCCATACGCCTCGGGTTCGAAACTCTGTCATCTTCTTAATTATTGAAATAATTTTGAACAACCCCTCCTCTTAATAATAATAAAATTGAACAAAAAGCATAAAGAAATTCAGTTAAGCTTATTTTTCTTTTACTCTATTTTCATTTGTGGATGTATACTGTATAGATTCATTTTTTCAACATTTAAAAAACATGTAATAAAAATAAGGATTACATAAACTACCTCAACTATAGGTCGAACCACAATCTCATACCTCATATTTTAAACATTGCAATGTCATACCTCAACTTATGAATTCATTGCAATGTCAGACCTCTGTTAAATTTTCTGTCAATTTGGATGTTGACTGCTGACGTGGCAGGCAACGTGCCCACTCACTCATCCAACTGGAATAAAATTTTAATAATTTATTAAATTAAAATTAATTTAAAAAAATAAAATAAAATAAACTCTATCTCCTTCGTGTTCGTCCCCGTCATTTCCTCATCTTCATCCTCCTATTTCCTAACCCTAACCCTAGTTGTAGAACCCATTTCTTCTTCCGAGCCCAAACCCCTAAGCAACAGTAGCAACCCGAATACGATTTCGAAAATTTCTTCCTCGACGACGCTGCGCTAGCAGGCGGTGGATCCTATGTCAACCTTACGCGGCCGTTTGTTTCAAGCTCCGATCTTTTCCTCTTTAGAAAACCCTTTAAATTTGTTGACGGGAATCTTAGCAAGTCGCCATCGTTTTCCACCGAATTCGCAATCTCGATGACGCTTGGCAGCGGCGACGACCTCTTGGTCGTCTTCGCTCCCGAAGATTTTGGGTCTAGATTATCGGGTAATGGCCCATTTGGGATTAACAGTGAGAATCGGTTTGTGGTATTGAATTTGATACTGAGATTGAATGAATATAGGAAGAGAAGATGAGAATGAAGGGACGAACAAGAAGGAGAAAGAGTTTTTTATTTAACTTAATTAATTATTTTTCAAAGGAAAGTGTTATTGACATTCTAAAAATTTCATTCTACACTCCTCACAAATGTATTTTTCTTTATAAATATAGAAAGTTTGGAATGTAGAATGAGAAATTTGGAGTGCCAATAACAATTCCCTTTTCAAATACAAAATTAATAATTTATTATTCCAGTTGACGAATGAGTGGGCCTCGTTCTTGCTACGTTATCATTTAACAGCCAAATTGACAGAAAATTTAACGGAGGTCTGGCATTGCAACGAATGCATAAGTTAAGGTATGACATTGTAATGTTTAAAACATGAGGTATGTGATTGTAGTTCGACCTAAAGTTGAGGTAATTGTGTAATTTATCCTAAAAATAATTAAGGGCCTTAATGATATGGTGTCCCATCAAATTACTTGAATCCAATTACAAAAGCCAAAATTTGATATAAATGATCTGTAGACTAAATACATGTGACCCACCTTTTATTATTATTATTTATTTATCTTTTGACCAGAGGATTTTGGGATATATGATTTGCAGAGTATTACATGTACGACCCACCTTCTACTATTATTATTTTTGTTTATCTTTTGAGGAGGGAATTTGAATTTGGGATTAATCTCTTCCAACATTGTAAATACGAAAAACCAAGAGATTATCAGTGAGACTCATGTACTTGAATAGATTATGATCGGCAACTCTGGCGGCAAATCCACATAGGAGTCAGCGTATGCAATCGCATCCACTCTTCGTAATTGCAATTGATGACATTGTTCAAGATTCTTTTAGTATTCTTTTTAAAATAACTTGATTTAAATCATATTATGAGGACAAGATGATTTACAAAACGTCTAAAAGAGGTTGTAATGATTAGAGACGTTGTTGGTAGCCGCGGGCAACTAACAACAGTGACACGCGAACCTCATCTTGTATTTGAGAAGATAAATTCACGAATATGTCATTGATCAATTATGTGATTAATAAATATATCATGCACAAAACGTTTACATATTATATTGGAAAGTAGTATATGAAATTTAAATATTTTGTTCATGCGTTGTTGCATACGTATAGAGAGCTACAAGCTTAGCATTATAATCCTTTAGATTATATATTAAAGTATGAATATATATTTATAATATGTGTATTTTATAGCAGTTATACATTGAAGTCTTGAAATATGCATGTTGGCAATTTATATTGCTCGACCTCCACATCATAACGTGTATGACCTTAATATTTCCCAGTTGATCAAGTTGATATGAACACTTTTTGTCATATTTGAGACTCATTTTTTTTGAGGAGTGACATAAGACATAACTGTTTCTTTATACCATGACACGAGGAGGACGGCATCACCACGTCAGCGTGTGATACTTTCATTTAAAATTTGACACATGAACAATTTTCACAGTTGGATTTAAAATTTCTTTTACTCTTTGAAAAGAAAATAAAATAAAATAAACAATGCCGAGCATACACTTCCTTCCACGGCAAAGCTCCACCCCTCACTCCCACTGCCTGTCGTGGCTGCTGCCCCTCCCTAATTCTGTAAGAGGCCCAAAAATTTTCTGCTTATTTTCTTATCTGATCGCAGCAATTTATTGGTTGTTCACCATTTTACTTTTTGGGAATGAGAGAGATTGTTTATGGTATTCAAAAAGAAAGAAAGTGATCTGGAGTTTAAACCAGATGAACCTTACAATTTTTCTAGTTAAACCAGATGGCACATGGTAAATTTTGAATGGAAGTATCACGGCTAATGTGGTGCTACCGTATTACCAAATAGTTGTCACCCCTAAAACATACACATACGAATTTAGATATATATCATAATTTTGTATCCAACAGTAATTATGTATATAGAAATAGGTCTCTTTCTTTATTCTGATAATCTGCTATATCTTTATCGAAAGTTCATTCCCCTTCAGTTTTTTTTTCCTTTAATTAACTTGTTTTAGATTTCATAGGCTGCATAAAGGAATTATAATAATATGATAGGAAATGAGTTAGAAATATGTAAATTGTGTTAAGGGTTTGAATTCCTTGAAGATATTATGTTATAATAAAGAGCATATGTGCTTTACCAGTTGTACAACTGCTTGATGATAGGATAGGAAAATGAGTTAGGAATTACGTAAATTGTGTTTAAGGGTTTGAATTCCTTCAAGATAATGTGTTATAATAGAGAAATTCAAACCCTTAATTTCTAAAGTATGTATTTCTAAATGATTAATTTACCATTATCTCATAATGTCTGAGCGTAGCTAACAAATGCATGCCCAAACTCTTAACGGGTAACTTAGCTTACGTATTTCTAACTCATGCATGTCCAAAACTCATAACATTTGAACGACGCTAGTTAGCAAATTAGGAGAGTTGTACAAGTTTTTAAGGTTCATACACCTTGTAATTTAGTTATTAGCTCCCACATGATTATGGTCCTAATCTTGCAACCCTTGCACGTACGAAATGGTCCATATACTATATTTTGAGCATGTGAAATAATATATTTGATGCTATCTAACTAAGTCCTTTTCTCATACAAGTTTTTCAGGTATTTAAAAAGAGAGAAAAGTTTTAAGTATAAAAGTTTGGAAGTATATGTATTATGTAGAGCTCTCGACCTCACGAAGGGTATGAATTTGGTGTGTTTATAATTAGTGCTATTTCGTCGGTTACTGTTGATCATAATTAGCTGTTGAATTACGCCAAACAGAAAGATCCAAATACTTTTGCATCCTCCCCTCGGCCTTATTTGCAAGAATATATATACTCATTCTTCTCTGGCAAGCTAGCTGCATGCCTTATCGAACTTTAGAGATTTTGTGTGGGATAATATTCAACTAATAAAAAAATAGTAATAACTGGGTATTTGGCAAAAGGAATAAACCCTATTTAGTTTGCAACCATTGTGGTCTAAAACATCACGTTAAGATGAAGATTTTTGCCAAATACGAATTTGAACTATATTATTGCTAGTGTATTGTAAGGCTTAGCCTACTATTCTACTTTTTTAGTGGATAATATCATTTTTTTCAAAAAAAAAAAAAAAAAAAAAAAAAAAAGCCAGCCTCAGAACCAGTGTGGACAAAGAGGGAGTTAGGCCGAAGCCGCCATGCAAAAAAGGAGGTTTGGAGGCCCGTCTTTATTCCCAACGGTGCAGATCACATCGCCTACCACCTAGGTCCCACATACCACGGCTACTACTCGACACGTTGTTCAGGAGCTTACGTCATCCTTCTTTGCCCTAATCCATCCACCATTCACGTGGCACATCGTCATTCTGGTATCTTCAGTCACAGCAAGCCATCACTTTTGCTATGCGTTGTTAACTGCTCTTCAAGTATGAACATGTGCAAAATTAATTACGTAAATCACTTAATTGGTATTTATTTTGACGATATGGTCCTGCATGAGATCACTCACCGATGGAACGATAAAGGATGAGAGTTTCAGTATTGCGGTAAACAATATCTACGTGTTAATATAAAAAGAATCGTCGATAAAACGCCAACAACATTAGATAATATGTCAATAAACAAACGTATTCATGTGTTGTGGAGCCAACTATTAACATTACAAATCCGTCTTTGTATACGAACGTCTTGCACAGACATATATCTCAAATAATGACAATAATGAATAAGCTGGTGATTAATCAACTTACCCAAATAGAAAACAAGCAATATAACATAAGGCCGTTACTCAAGATGATAAATTTGTTAAAATTGTAGTAATGTAATAATATGATATGAGTGGATAAAAATTGCGTGGAAAATATATAATTACTTTGGGATAAGGGTTATACCTAATAGTACGTACACAACTCAAGCTTATCAACTCGTTTCTTCTTTTATGTGCATGGAGGAAGCCATTTCGTGAATTTTCGACAAGGACTGAAAGTTTTACCAATTTGGGAAAGGCTCCTTGCTAGTTTTATGTATGGCAAATGCACTGAACTGTCTCCCTATGCGTCCTTTCTAGTTAAGTAATAGATTGGGTTGCAGTCTGACATGAAGGACGATAAGGCCTTCCCGCGTGCATTGTGATGTGAAAGACAATCTACGCTTTGACTCTATCCAACCAGGAGGATCACTTTATAAGGATTTCGGGAATCTTCAAATTATGTCTGTTCATCGTATATTGTACGATCAGTTTTTTATTAAGTACTATTTATATTTAATTTAAAATAATTTCTGATCTTATAATATACGATGAACGGATATAATTTAAAAATCCATAAAATCCTCACAAAGATGATCCGGAGATGATCCTCATTCTCTATCCATACACATTAGCTAGTGAATAATCAGAACATGTAGTATCAAATTTGAACGGGGGAAAGTCATTGTAGTTAGTGGACCCACATGGTGAAGGGAACGATGTAGGGTAATCTGATGAGAATAACTTTCTACTACAAGGATATCATTGTAAAAGTATTTTAAGTCAATTATGCATTTTAATATAGAAAAGTAAAGGTGCATAACAAGAAGTAATTAACATGAGATATAGACACATCAGCATCTAATGTATAAGATAATCTCTAAAATAGTTAGCAAAAATTTCTTTAAAAGTGTTATTTGTTAACCTATTTGGCACTTTTATACTACTTTGAAAAGATATAATACATGCATCCCACCATTAGGGGGATGAGCTCATTCCTCTAATTGCAAATAATGTTCTTCATCGTAAAATTTGCATAATCAGAACTGTATAATTTCTTAATCTTCATTTGAAGATCATCCCTACAAAAAATCATTTGAATCCGAGATTGTTTAGTCATCCAAATGTATCGAATGAATCAATGATATAAGTTGTATCGAATGAATCAATGATATAAGTTGTATCGAATGAATCAATGATATAGGTACCAAGTAACTATTAATAATAAGCCATTCATTTATTTGATACGTTTGAATGACTAATTAAACGATCTCAGACTCAAATGATTTTTTGTAAGGGCGATATTAAAGTGAAGCTTTATGAGTTGAACAATTCCGATTATGAAATTTTTACAGTAAAATTACGTTATTTGCAAGTGGAGGTATTACCCCGAGAGGGAGGAGGAGGGGGGAGGGAGGGGGGATGCATGTATTATCCTATTAAAAATTTGTCACTAGAACTCACCCTTCATCCATCTCTTCAAATTTTATCTTTTACTATAAAATATTAATATCTTAACTTTATTATATCCTGTGAGGCCCAAATCGTATTTTCAACCAGTTTACTACAAAATACTTTTGAATAAAATATTTTGCGGTACCAAATTTGCTTACTTGAATAAAATATTAGAACATCTCCAAGTGAATTGCTAAATTCTCTTTTTAACTATTATGTAGAGCCATATAGGATTTCCTGGCTCCAAGAGAGTTGCTATAAACTCATTCTTCATATTTACGACTTGTACTACTCTCTGGATTTAGAGATATCCTAACCAAGTCTTCAAACATTACTTTTATTATCATTAAAAAACATATGTATTACTATAAAATGTGTTTCTTCTTACCATCTCCATTAATTATTTCAATAACAGCAAAAAAACATAGGGCGTGTGAGAATGTGAGGACAAAGTCCCACATCAGTGAGAGATTAAACTATGAAAGAGCTTATAAGAACGTATGTTGCTTCTAATACTGCCAATTAGTTTTATGATAGAACCTCAACTTTCTTCATATTCAACTTGTTTTATATTACATAGTAAATAATATATATTAAAATTTATAGATCTGTTGGAGAACAAAATTGACAAGTGTCAAGCTTTACTCTTCAAATTACCACATACGTAGGTCAACAAACTTGTATTTGAAGAGTTACATTTGTGGAGGCTGTTGAAGATGCTCTTACAAGGTCACTTGCAAATTGAAGTTGTTTTTGAAGAGTTATATTTGTGGAGGCTATTGGAGATGCTCTTACAAGGTCAGTTGCTAATTTTTCAATTTGCTAATTGGAATATTGCTACCTCCATTCGAGATGCTCTAAGATCAAGGGTCTATTTGAAAGTGCTTTCAAAATAACTAAAAGCATTTTCAGATCGCCAAAAACCTTATGATAATGTTTGAAAAAAGAAATTTGAAGTATTTCTGGGTTACAAAAAAGCACTTCATTTGAAAGAAGCACCTGTTTGTGTACTTCTTTTAAGAAACACTTTAAATACTTTTCACACTTGCATTTCTGTTGAAAATTATTGATGCCCTTCCAATTGAAATGTTTTTATTGTAAACTTTCTTTAAGCATAAGTGCTTTTTAGAGAAGCATTTGCAATGCAACCCTAATTTTTTTTTTTTTACTAAAAAAAGATATGCCAGAAATGATTTCGATTCCGAAAAATGAGAAAAATTGATTAGAAAACTAATTAAGGAGTGATCAAGGGAAACACTCATGGAATAATAATGAATCCATGGGTTTTAGCTTTTATGAAAAATGAAGAGGCTGTAGTCCGTGATGACTACGTGCTCCTTCTCTTCTAGATGAAGAAAAGAACATTGACAAACTAACCACAAACTTCATGTGTCTGACTACGACCCTATAAATTTGGTGCAAAAGATTATTGTTACATATGAAAGCCCTTGCTCTAAAGGTTGACATATGCATCATTTGCTACAAGAAAAGCTAAAGAACAAGCAGCATACATAAAAAATAGAGTCTACTTTTATACTAGTAGGGTTAGAAATATGTTCGTAGACTATAAGATCATGGACCAGATTATGACATCTGAGTCCTAATGAAGCTTAAGAGCCATACCACAAAGAGAAAAGAGGCCTGGACAAAGCACAAAACAAATTAGCCTGTAAGCCCGTTAAAGAAAAATAAAAATTCGGTTAACTGATGGGCATGCTTGAATACACACTTCTCAAAGAGTTAAAAGTTAAAATCTTTTTTAGACAATCAAAAGTGTTTTTCTCAAAGTGCTTATGAATTTTCTTTTTATTCGAGTAATATTCTTAACTAATCTAAACTAAGGGAGATAAAATTTAAGGTAAAATACACAAAACTACTTTAATTATTGGGTCAATAACAATTTCATACTCCATCTTTAAAACATTTCAATGTCATACCTTATTTTCGAATTTGTTGCAATGTCATACTTTCCATCAGTTTGTTTGTCAATTCCTCTGTTAATTGCTAACATGGCTTGAAGCGGGACCCACTCTCTATTAAAAAATTAATTAAATATTAAAAACTAAAATAAAATTATTTCTTTTTTTTTTTAAATGGGGGACCTACCCTTACAAACTTATCACCCTTTCTTCCCCATCCACCCGTGTCCCCCCTCCCAACCTTCCTTCCCACCGCCACCCTCTCTTCCTCCATCTCCACCTCCCTCCCAAGGCGCTCATCCTCTTCCCCCTCATCCTCCTTCTCCACCACATTCCGCTTTAATCCATACTGCTGCACCCTCACTGTCCTCAAGGACGAGATTGCCCACGTCAAAATCCCAGAAATTTCACAATTTGATCCACCATGAACGGCGGCCAAATAGCATAAACTATGGGTGGGTCATGTTCGTGGCACCGAGAGCAGTGGAACGGTGGTGGCAGTGACGACGGTGCTTGTCGCCGAAGTTTGCTGTAAACTCACTTGGAAGAAGAAGACCAACAATGCCAAGCCTCTCCATCTTAGTCACCGTCCTCACACTCCTCCTCTTCCTCTGCCTCTTATTCTCTTCGGAATCCCCAACCCACCGCCACCTCTTGGTGCTCCTCGATGACCACTATTTCCAGTCCTTTCACTTCATCTTCTTCCACTCCTTATTAGAAGAAATATTCTCATTAAATCACTTCATAACTTTTACACTTTGAGTATTTATACACAACTATCACAACCATCACAGTTGTCATTACAACTAACAGAAAGTGTAACTAAACTTACAAACTAAACATTCCTTAGCCTCTAAGTATTATCCCTTGAAGGTGTAATTACATTTTTATCCTTAATATCCCCCCGCAAACGAGACTGGGGTAATCTCAGTTGGAGTTTGTCACGAAGAAGGATGAACCGAGGTTGAGACAGAGGTTTGGTGCAAATATCGGCCACCTGATCCTGTGTACTGATAAACTGCACAGAAATTTGATTGGCTAGAACCTTTTCACGAATATAATGGTAATCAAGCTCGACATGCTTTGTTCGAGCATGAAAAACAGGATTTTTCGCTAAGGAAATGGCAGAGAGATTGTCACACCAGATCGTGGGAGAATGAGGCAGAGAATAAGATAGGTCAGCAAGCAGTTTACATATCCATGTGAGTTCTGCAGCCGTATTTGCAAGAGAGCGATATTCCGCTTCTGTGGAGGAACGAGCAACAGTAGGTTGTTTCTTGGCACTCCAACTAATGAGAGATTTGCCAAAATAGACACAGTATCCACCTGTGGATCTTCTGTCCAAGGAACATCCCGCTCAATCGGCATCTGAAAAGGCTTGAATAGATGGAACTTGAGAGGACTTGGAGAACCATAATCCAATATCAAGAGAACCTTTAAGATAGCGGAGAATACGTTTTACTGCTTGCAGATGGGAAAGGCGGGGACTATGCATAAACTGACATACCAAATTCACAGCAAAACTAAGATCAGGGCGAGTCCAAGTCAAGTACTGAAGAGCGCCAACAAGAGATCGATATTCAGAAGCATTATCGAGCAGAGGAGACAAGTGATCCAGCTTTGTGGTACTGAGAGGGGTGCTGCAGGGCTTGGCACCATCCATTTTTGCTTTGGCCAATAGATCCAAAATATACTTGGTTTGAGAGATGAAAAGACCAGAAAATGATCGTTTAACTTCAATACCAAGAAAGTAATGAAGAACACCAAGATCCTTGATGGGAAATAGAGCGCTGAGTTGAGTGATGACTTGTTGACAGGCTGCAGAAGAGGGTCCGGTGACTAAGATGTCATCGACATAGACGAGTATGAATACCGGAGTAGGAGAATTCTTGATAAACAGAGAATGATCACTTTTGGAGCCATGAAAACCAAGAGAGTGCAGAACATTATGAAGTTTGTCATACCAAGCTCGAGGAGCCTGTTTCAAACCATAAAGGGATCTGTGAAGATGACAAACATGATGCGGGTTGGTTGGATCTTCAAAGCCAGGGGGCTGTTGCATAAACACTGATTCAGTAAGGGTGCCATGGAGAAAGGCGTTACTGACATCTAATTGATTGAGGAACCAATCAAACTGAGCAGCAAGAGTGAGCAGGAGACGAATAGTCACTGGTTTTGCCACGGGACTGAATGTTTCAGTGTAGTCAAGACCCTCTTGTTGGTGAAACCCCTTAGCAACCAAACGGGCTTTGTACCTGTCAATGGAACCATCGGGTTTCCGTTTGATCCGAAACACCCACTTACATCCCACAAGGTTATGAGAGGAAAAATGGGGTACAAGTGACCATGTACCAGTGGAGGCAAGGGCATTGAACTCCTCTTGCATTGCCTTGCGCCAATGAGAGTGTTTAGAAGCTTGTAGGTAGGTGGAAGGAACATAGTCAACTACAAGATGGGAAGGAATATGGTGTTTGGTTGCAGCTAGGGCTTTGGGTTTGAATATGCCAGATTTTGATCGAGTTTGCATTTGGTGGGTGTTGATAGGTACTGTAGGCTGGGATCAGGGAATGAGGGAAGCTGCAGATGGTGGGAGCAGATTTGAAGATGCTGCAAAGGTGGGAATCGGGCTTGGAGAAGGGACAGAGGGTGTAGATGGGGTAGAGATAGAATGAAATGTGAGCGATGAGGGAATAGAGGATGAGTATAAGGGAGAGGAGGAGACAGGTTGGGATGGAGAAGATTGTAAGGTATGAAAGGGAAAAGTAGACTCATCAAAGAGGACATGCCTTGAGATATACAACCGGTTAGTAGATGGATGTAGACATAGATAACCCTTGTGATTTAAGCTATAACCCAAGAAGACACAAGGTGTGCTTTTAGGATCAAGTTTGGAGGATGTATATGGTTTCAACCAAGGGAAACAACGACAACCAAAAACCTTGAGAGATTTATAGTCAGGTTCTTTCTGGAAAAGAGACTGCCAAGGAGAGTATCGAGATATTGTGGGTAGCCGGTTGATGAGATAAACAGAGGTTGCAAAAGCCTCAACCCAATAAGCATGAGGCACTTTAGATGCTGCCAAGAGAGTTCGAGAGGTCTCAACAATATGCCGATGCTTACGTTCGGCACACCCATTTTGCTCGGGAGTATGAGGACAAGTGAGCTGATGATGAATGCCATGGCGAGCTAAGAACTGAGAGAATGCAGTGCTAACATATTCACCACCAGAATCTGAACGTAATGTAATAACTTTGGAACACAGAGAATTCTCAACAAGTAATTTCCATTGCATAAAGGTGGAGAGGACATCAGATTTACACCGTAAAGGATAGAACCAACAATATCTGGTATAGTCATTTATGAAAATGACATAATACCGAAAACCATGGTGAGACAGGATGGGTGAGGGTCCCCAAACATCTTCCTAGTGCACAATCGGAGCAAAAAACTTTATTTGAAGCATTAAGAACAGAAATACAGGATTGAGAAACCAACTTATTCATGATCATTACAGAAGGATGGCCCAGTCTTTGATGCCAAAGATGATGTGGAGCTTTGACAGAGGCAGTTAAAGCTTGACGCGAATTAGCAGGAGAGAAGGATGAGTGAAAAGGATAGAAGCCATGTTGAACCGGTCCTTTAAAAAGCATTCTCCCCGAAGAAAGATCCTTCACAGTGAAGTGAAAAGGATAAAGATGCATAGAACAAGAATTGTCAAGAAGAAATTGATTTGCAGAGAGAAGATTGTGCTTTAAAGCAGGAACATGTAAGACATGCTTTAAAGCAAAAGAATTAGTAGAAGTATGTAAAGAGGATGAGCCAGAATGGAGAATAGGCAAACCTTTGCCATCTCCAATATACACTTGCTCATGACCAGTGTAGGCTTCTGGATTCTGAAGGTTGGCATACGAGTTTGTCATATGGGAACTAGCACCAGAGTCAACAATCCAGGTAGGAGTAGAAGAAGAGGTACCAGCAACCATTGCAGAATGAGAAGATTTGCCATTGTAGTTTTGATCCATGCGATGAGGACAATCACAAGCCTCATGGTCTGGTTGTCGACAAATCTGACAGAAAAGCTTTCGAGTGAAAGAGAAGTTATTGCGAGCTCCATGATTGAATCGCTGATTATTACGAGAGGAGGTATTCCTGCCATTGTTGAATCTGGAATTTCCACGATTCTGAAAATTGCCCCGATTTGGGCCCGGATAATTGCGATCCACATTGCGACCTTGATTGGAGAACTGAGAAAGATGCTGGGCAGTAAATGCTTGAGGGATAGAGGGAGCAGGCAAGGGAAGAATACCAGCCGAAGAATTATATGCCTGAAATGGTGCAGTTGAGACAGATTTCTTCCGATTATTGAGTTGAATCTCCTTACTGAGAAGTAAACCGTGTAATTCATCAATAGTCGTGGAACCAAGACGAAACTAGATAGCATCCACAAAAGAATCAAATTCAGGAGGTAAGCCATGAAGTGTGACTGAGATGAGATCGGAATCTTCAACAGGAGCACCAGCACTTGCTAGGGCATCGGCAATTTCTTCAATTTGCTGGAGATATTGAGCAGCAGTCAAGTCACCTTTAACAAGACTGCGAAGACGAGAACGAAGCTCATGGATGTGAGACTGAGATGCAGTGGCGAGACGCGATTGCAATTTCGCCCAAAGTTCGCGAGCAGAAGTGACGCCAACTGTGTAAGGAATCAAAGATTCAGACAGAGTGGAATTGATCCAGATGAGAATGTTCTGATCATTCTCAAACCAAGTAACATAAGCAGGATTGAGAGTCGCGGTGCGATTGCCAGAAGAATCAAGAAGATATTTGGGCGGCGCCGCCATGGATCCATCAATAAGACCAGTAAGATTGTAGCGACGAAGAATTGGAGCAAATAAGGCACTCCAGGTCAGGTAATTTGTGGTAAGCTTGATCGGAACCATAGATCCAATATTTTGGATGGTAATGGAGGAAGAAATCGTAGAATTAGGGTTAGGATGTGGATCGGTGGACTCGAAGGAAGAAGATGTAGCAGTCACCATAGCTGGATTGAGAGAGAAATCACGATCGAGAAGAACAAGATACGATCGAGAACAACTAGACACGATCAATGATCAAGAACAAGATCAATGGATCGGAGAAGATGAAGCGGTGCAGAGAGAAGCAGGAAAAGAGGATCGAAAAGGAGACGTCGTGAGACTGAGGGCGAGTGATACCATATTAGAAGAAATATTCTCATTAAATCACTTCATAACTTTTACACTTTGAGTATTTATACACAACTATCACAACCATCACAGTTGTCATTACAACTAACAGAAAGTGTAACTAAACTTACAAACTAAACATTCCTTAGCCTCTAAGTATTATCCCTTGAAGGTGTAATTACATTTTTATCCTTAATACTCCCACATCTCCCGCAGCTTCCATCTCGACTTTAAGCTCACCGAAGACCCCAAGCTATTGCTCCAGTGCCATGGACAGTACTTGTACGACGACCTCGTTCTCTTCTCCCCCTCCGCCTACCGTAAGTTCATCGATCAGAAATTCAGAAATCATAATCACTACATTTTGCTTAATTTCTTGATTTGCGTTGAAATGTGATTTGATTTGGTTGGGATTTAAGGTTTTGGAGGAGCTTTGGATGTGCAGTTTGTGCTCGATTTTGTTGACGTTGGGCACGACTTGATCTTGGCAGCTGATGCCTCTGCATCTGATTTGGTTTTGCAGAGATGGATGAGGAGGATGAGGGGGAGGGGGAGGAGCGCCATGGGAGGGAGGTGGAGATGGAGGAAGAGAGGGCGGCGGTGGGGTTTTGGTTTTGATGGTGAAGGAAGGTTGTGGGGTGGACACGAGTGGATGGGAAAGAAGGGGTGATGGGTTTGTAGGGATGGGTCCCACATTTAAAAAAATTATTAAATAATTTTATTTTTTTAGTTTTTAATATTTAATTAATTTTTTAATAGGGAGTGGGCTCCGTCTCAAGCCACATCAGCATTTAAAAGAGGAATTGACAAACAAACTTACGGAAGGTATGATATTGCAACAAATTCGAAGATAAGGTATGACTTTGAAATGTTTTAAAGATGGGGTATGAAACTGTGATTAACCTAATAATTGAGGTAGTTTTGTGTAATTTACCCTAAAATTTGTATAATTGGATGCAAAGGAAGAGTATATTTGCTTGCCAACTCGGCTGCACCAAGTTCTTATGAATTAAAAAACACGTTTAGTGTTTTCTAGAGAAGCTTTGCTACGAGCTTCCTTATGAAGTGGTTCCAAGTGCTTTTTAACGAGTGTTTAAATTTTAAATAAGTTCTTGAATGTGCTTCTAACGAAAAAGCTTATTATGAACACAACAAGTCCATGAAAGGCAATTGCTTTTCTAGTTTTTAAAGGTATTTTTGGACACTAAATTTCAGTTGAAATCCACGTCCAGACTCTGTAACATGGATTGAGATTAGGGCTATAGCAGTATCTGAACTCTGAATTTACCGGATACTACCTCTTCTGGAGAAATTAATCTCACAACCCTGCACCTATACTGAATATTGATCTGGAAAATCTGTTCTATTTTCTGACCCTCTTTCTTATCGTTGTAGTAGGCAAGATCACACATGAATCCCTCTTGTAATGGACCTATCTCATTGTGACATCGTGTGGTGGGAGGAAGGGCAACCAATTCTCGGGTGCAGCATAAAACTATGTCATAATACGCCGCCGCCGCCACAACTGGCACTTGTTTCAATTTATGGAAACTCGTGAGTCTTTGGAACAAAGGAGCCGGCGGCTTGGATGACGACGATGACATTCTGCCTAGAAATTTATCATAGTACGTGTCATCGGGGTTTGCTTATGATACAAAATTTGGACAGATTGAAACCGGGCAGCAAATAAGAACTGGAAATGAGAGTGCACCAGCACTTGGACATGTACAGAATTGTATTGAAAAGTCGACAAAGAATGGGAGATCGTCGTTATTATTGGCAAGATCCTAGGCTAGCGGCCCAGCACTGCTCCAAGGGACGATTGAGTTTAATAAGGGTTATGATTGCTGATTAACCGAATTACTCGGGACAAGATACTTATAGCTAGAATCCCAATACAATTAGATCACAAAGTAAACAATTATTACTAAGATACTTGTGATGCAAGCCTTTGTTTTTCTAAATATACTATTATTTATTGACCTAGTTTACTTGATACGGTATATAGATCGATTTCTGTTCTCTTATGCAAGCTTTATTCTGTGAGCCGCCATAAGAGGTCCTACCAAAGGATGTATTGTAGGTCATCTCCTCATTCACAACGATCATCATCAAAAAGAGTAAAACCATCGCAAAGGGTGATGAATATTATTAATACCATTGACGATCTCACGGATGTTGTATTGGTTGAAATTCTTTGACGACTTCCTTCTTCTAATTTCGTTTTTCAATGCAAGTGCGTGTCTAAGCGCTGGTGCACTCTCATCTCCGATTCTTATTTTGTTGACCGCTTTACAAGTCTGCAAATTGAATATCATGCGCAAACACCAATCACTCTAATAAACAGCAGAGGGGAGGAATTCCTTGATAGAATGTCCAAACCCCTAAATCTTTTTCTCAAAAAACTCAAGAATTTTCATGGTTTGGATAAACAGCCAGTTGTAGTAGGTGCGTATAACGATTTACTTTTGTGTTGTGTAGGCAAGTATTATCAACGCCGTTACTACATCTGCAATCCATACATCCAACAATGGATTGCTCTCCCTGCCCCACCTCCATGTAACAAAAAAATTAAAACGTTACCGGAGGGATTCATGTGTGATCTTCCCTACTACAAGTATGCGAAAGGACATACTGTCCAGCTTAATCCGCAGTATAGGTGCAGGGTTGTGAGATTGATCTCTGACCGCTCTGACCGTTCTAAGCGATCATCCAACGAGTTCAAAGTGCAAATATTCTCTTCTGAGACTGGTGAATGGAAGGAATCTATTGTAACATCCCCACGAGATGTTAGTCTCGATTATATTGGTTACCATACTCGCTATGTTCATGCTTCCAACAGAATGCTGTATTGGATGGGTTATCGCAATTTTGTTCTCAGTTTTGATCCCTTCCTGATCAACAACTCTTTTAGAACTAGTAGCAGGGATGGTGATGAAGATATTATTGATCAGAGTTATAAATGTCATCTCGTTGATATTAACTTTAATTCAGACAGCTTGTCGGTCGAGGGCCTAGGTGTGCACGGAAGGTGTCTCAAGATTTACGCGTACGACGAAGATACCATTACTTTATTAGTTTTGGACTTGAATGGCAACGAAGAATTCATCCATGGAGGATTTGAAAAATTCTTTCTGGAAAACAGTAAACGCATGGAGATGGAGATGGCGATGATAAATCCGGAAGAAGACGTGATGGGAAGTGTAATTTTGGATCCAAATAATGATGAAATTTGTTATCTAACTATAAATGGAGAGCCTTTCATGTTCAACCTTGGCACAAAAATTTCGTCAAGAATGGATGACAAGATTATTAAGGAGGAATTATACTCGTACCGCTTCCCATATGTGCTGACTTGCTGGCCGACGCCAGTTCCTAGATTACCACAACACATATAGAGGAGGAGGAAGGTAATTTGCACGCAGCAAAATGTGAGAAGATTTATCTAATAGTGGCAGCAACAAGTTAAATTTAATCTTGTGTTTAATCCGTTTATTAATCAAATCTTTTTTTTTTTGAAGGGTTTATAAAAGATAATCGGATGAGCAGTACTATTTGGTGGCTTCATGTTTTGCTTGATACAAATTCAATTGCTTTTCTTGATTATGTCTGAAAGTTGAAACTGGTATTTAGTTTCAAGGTTTTTTATCGTTTGCATTACAAGGCAAATATTTTAGTTTCATGGTATACTCTGTGTTTTAATTGTATTTGGATTAATTCTAGCTGGAATATCTCGGTTTTGGTCTCCTTATGTAGAGCTCCAAGACAACTACATTTTTATTTATTTTTGCTTGTGATGCGAGTATCCCAATACAACCAGTCACAAAGGTAGCGTTTGGTATGCAGACGGGACGGGATGGAACGGGATGGGACGGGACGAAGGTTCCGTGTATGTTTGGTACACGCAGGACGGAACATGTTGGTTGTTCCGTTTTGCGTTTTATACGCATTGGATGGAACGCAAATGACTGCGGATCGCAGCCTCAATTCAAATTGGATCTTCCTGCATCTGATTCATGAATCTAAAGTGTCTGCATGTAAATTCAAGAACCCAGTTCATAAATCCTCAAACATTTTCATCAAAAACGAAAACCCTCTAAAACCCACGAATCCACAGGCCATTTCAACAAAAACCAACAGATCTTATCGCAAATATTGATCAATAAATTGGCGACTTCGACTTCTCATCCCTCCGATCGCCGACTTCAACAAAACCCAGATCGCCGACTTCAACAAAAACCCACGAATCCACAGGCCATTTCAACAAAACCCAGATCGCCGACTTCGACTTCTCATCCCTCCAATCGTAGCCCTTGATTGGCCAAGTGGGTACCTGTCGATTTCGAAATTTTTTCAGTAAATTGGCGAAGTCGTAGGTGCAGAAGTAGTTGGCGAAGTCGATCGGAGAGCTTCTCCTTCCGGTGGTAGAGGAAGGTGTAGGTGCAGAAGTAGTTGGCAAAGTCGACGCCTTTGTCCACCGGGGCGCCGCCAGCGTCGCCATTGCTGGTGCCGCTTTGGTCCCCGCCACGGCCGCAGTTTCTGCTAGCTCCCATGCCCTCGGATGGAAGTGACGAGGAAGAAGAAGGACATAAAGGTTATAATTTTGTGTTCCACAGATGTGGAACGAGTTCGTTCCAGGGGGAGGTGGAACGAAAAATCATCCAAAACTTGTCCCGTGGAACAGCGCGTTCCACTCGTTTTAGGCGCACCAAACGTAGGACGGAACGCCTCGTCCCGTCCCGTCCCGCGTACCAAACGCACCAAAGTGAACAATTATATTCTCTTTAAAAACAATTAATATGATTCTTTTTTCTTGTGATGCAAGCTTTTTATTTTGTATACTTACTAATATTATTGTTTATAATTTACACGACAGCAATTGTTAGAGCAAGTCCACTGTTGGACCTTGCTTGGGGGACATGAGAGAGGAAAGGGCCCGAGGGCCGGTGGGTTCGGCTCCAGCGTTGGGCAGCCCGAGGGGTGTGACGTCAGGCTGACACCATGCTTGGCGTCGGTCCTTTTTTTTATTTTTTTTGTGTCAGGTGCGTGCCCCTCACGCGCGCGTGGGGGCGCGTCAGCCGACACGTTTTCAGAGTGAATGACCCGCGCGCAGTGACCGTTGGGAAGCCACGTGGCTTCCCACGGTCCGTTCGATCCCAACGGCTATTTAATACGAGCCGTCCGATTTCCAACGGTAATAAAAAAAAGCTGATTTAATATCAACCGTTCGATCTGAGATCAACGATTGATGTTAATCTGCTTTATAATTTAAAAAAAAAAGAAAAAATAGTTTTAAAATTAAGAAAAGTTACCATTGTGACACGTGGCACAATTTGGAGTGTTGGAATTCAATTTTTTTAAAATCCAATAGCAGAGATTAATTATTTGAAAAAAAAAAATTAAAAATTGTAAAAAATCCGAAAAAAATATCTGAAAATTAAAAAAAAAAATGTTTCTACTTTTCTATAAATACCTTCTCATTATCATCTACCTTACACCTCAATTTCATATGTTCTCAACTACTTTCAATCACATTCCTATCTTTCTCTCAAAGTTTCAATCCAATTTTTTTCAACATAATGACTACTGATGCAGGTACGAATTGGACGTCTCTTGAACGATTTAAAATCTGATCGAAATCTATCCTCAAAGATTCCGAAAAGATAACGACATGTGGCATGATGACATTGGATAAAAATCTTATCGAAATCTATGACCAATAATAGTTGTTTTGGGTAAATGACACGTGGCGCAACGAGAACGATTTAAAATATCTTATCCGAAATTACAAATAAATTTATTTAGTATTATTTTGTAAAAAAAAAAGTTAATAATATTTTATTGCCTATTGCCAGGGCTATTCAAGTGCAACGGTGGAGATGCAAAAGGCAGTTACTGTTCATTAAGGCAGTTATTGTTCACATGATAGATTGAATAGTGGATTGCCTGGGGGGAGGGCTCCAAGGGTGGAGTTGCTCTTAGGAGAGGGTTCTAATGACAGGTGTTGACATTCAATTGGTGTGCTGACTGATCAGCACCCAAGTATTGTTAGTGTGGTGACGAGTATTGTCGTTTTTACTACGACATTTGTTTCTTTTTTTCTTTTGTTTTTAATTTTTAATCACACTTTTTGATTCATTTGAAATTCACATCTTCAATGTAACCCAAGAAACAGATATATCTTTTACCTACAAAATGACACAAATCAAATAAGTGGTGTCAAAACTCGCCTAGTTACAAAGACGGAGCATTTTGGTACATATTAACACTCTACATTGATTTGGAATCGGCCTAAAACATTTACAAGTGAGCAAATAAACAAGATTTCAGGCTTGTTTGAGATTTTTTGTTTAGGAAATATTTTTGCTCATAATAAAAGTTTTTGCTAGAAGTGTTTTTATTAAAAACACGTTGAAACTTTTATTGAAAACTTAGGTTTTTAAAAAAAAAATAAAAAGACTTGAAAGTGATTCATAAAGAAGCACATGTCAAATTGTTAGCCAGAAAGCATTTCTATGACCTAGAAGAAACGCTCATAAGTTTTATGTCAAATACATACAGAAGTGCTTTTAGTATTTTTAACTCTTTCAAGAATTGGTTAGGATCGTGAAATACCCATTTTTTGACATACATTTTATAGGGCCCACTATATAATTTTTTTCAACGGTCCAAACTTTTTATCTTTTAAGTCTTCCATAAAAAATCATATCTACCAAAAATCTAAATCATATGACCGTTAGATTAAATAGTAGTCATTTTAGTGTTTCTTTGTGAAATTGTGATTAAATGGTAGTCATTTTAGTGTTTCTTTGTGAAACTGTATTCATCTATTTTCTTCACTATAAATGAATGTCTCAATAGTTTTTTGTTTTGTCTAATTTTTTGTAAGTATGATTTATAAATGACGGCTTGAAATATAGACAGTTCATATCGTTGAAAAAAGTTATGAAATGATCCCTAAAAAGTGTGTAAAAAAGAGTGTGTCGTGCGATCCAAACCCTTCAAAAATAGTCTCAAACACGCGGCTACATGTTATAAGTCCTATCCATGGTGTGAATGGACCATATGCTCGTAACCTTTGTTTTCGTATATCTCTGTATAATTTTACTACATATACATAAGTTTTTGAACTGTTATTAACACTTTAAAATAATCAGGGTAAACTCGCACTGAGTGTATAACGAACTGATATTGCAATGCTGAATAATATTTTTGAGACAAACTTCTTTTCATCTTTTGTTTTGATGTGCCATTATATATGCACGTTGAGGTATGATACTTTGACAAGTGTAAAATGGGACTGAATTTAAGGAGAAATTATTCAGTGTGCCAGGAACAACTCTAGTACACAAAGTGTCATAATACAAATGCTTGAATTTTTTTTTTTTTCAAATATCCAATCACTTGTATTATAACATTTGATGTATCAAATCGTAATCCTGGCATTCTCAAATTTAAGAGGGTCATAAAGAACTTGTTGGACCATATACAATGGCTAGAGCTGGCACTCATCAAGTAGAATTTAAGATGGTGTCCCCAATTGTCCTCTTTTCCTTCCCCACCCCAGCCAGTATCATATTTTCCTTCACATTTTTCTGCTTCTGCAGTTTTGCACTTCCACGCCACACACAAACAAGTATTTTAATTATAAGGGCTTCTCTATTTTAGCCCCTCCATGGGACCCCTTTTTTGTCTTTTCATGCTTTACATATCATTCAAGATATTAACCCCACGGAGCCGTAGAGCCCATCTCAATAAATTAGTTTAGTCCTGCTTTGTTCTCGAATTACCAAGCTGCCCTCTGAGATTCCTTTGCTTTCAAATTTGTATTTGTTAATTAATTTACAGCAGGAGCAGCCTCTACAGGTCTCCATCACCGTTCACCACCTTCGAGTGTCTACCTCTTTCGGCAGGGCAACTTTTGGACCTGGTTCAGTAATGGCTTCAGACCCACTGACCCACACCACTGTTTATCTTTGAAAATTTTACTTTCTTATATGCAATACCAAATTTTAAATATAAGCAATGTTATTTAAATTCTCGTAACGATGTTGTAGTTGTTCATTTTTTTGTCAATCACAGTTTCACGTATATTGTTTAGTGTGATCAAATTATGTGTGTATAAGAAGAAGAAGAAGAAGAAAATTAGGTACAAGAGTACTTTACAATAATTAAGCGATTGATCTATGCATTGCTAATTAAGGTGCTAGATCCATATGTAGGAGAGGGACTACAGATTCATGAAGTCGAATGTGACACTTATGAAAGCATTATAAAGACACTTTATCCCCCGTTTTAATAGCAACAAGGACTTGGCTTAACTAGGTAACCCTAACTAGCTAGGGCAAGAGATATATGCATGTTGCTAGTGTTATTCCAAGATCAGCTATAAGCTGACCCAATTGTGCAAACTTCCATGCTAGGCTAGTTCGAGCATGGTGTGACTTGAATGAGTTGAGGGGTTCCATGTGGATACCCTAACCAATTAAGTTAACTTCACTGAGGATGGCTAGTTAGTTTGCATCATTACATATGAGTTAATTTATTTATCTTAGCAGCAACAACAACAACAAAGTATTATTCAACTAAGTGGGGTCATCTGTATAAATCTTAGAACACCAATGCGCTAGGTTTTGACCCAAGTCTTTCGTTCACTTCAAGTGCTCCATGTCTTTTCTTAAAGTTGCTTAGCAACTAGAGAGAAATTTCAGTAGGCTTATCTAACCAGGATAACTTTCACACTAAATGAGACTAGCTAGCATGAGGATGAGTGTGATTGAGTTACAAAAGATCTCATGTATGAGAAATTGCTTATAAATGACGTGATCGGATAACCCACTCAAGTTTTTCTCTTGTAGTAGAGGAAAAAAGTAAGATTGAAAGTTGTGAATTGATTTTTATTTTTTTTTTGTTACTAATATTATGCACTTACCAAGCAATACTAATGGTGACTAGGTCACACTTAAATAAGACGTGGACCACTGGTCTGTGCTTATGCTTACATTAAATCTTTACCTCTTTTAGTGTTGAAACCCACAGCAGATTTGAGCAGATTCTGAAATTCTAGGAGTAGCATTTTGTGTAGAATAATTACTTGCTAGAGGCGGCCAATGATCTTGTTCTAGGACTTATATCCAGTTGCCCCTCTCTGGTGAATGGCTTCAATTAATATTTGATGGACTGCATAGCATAAATCAATAGGATTTGTATTGATACATTCAGCTAGCTAGCTAGATCAAATTACCCACCAAAAACAAGGCATTATCTTTGTGGAAAGTGGGTTGATCATCCTATCCAAGACCTAACGTTTGAAATCTAGACTGTGTCTTCAATTTATCGAAAAAATATTTCCAATCCTAGGTCTGCATGGAAGAGAAAGTCTGAGGTGTTATTTGTATTAGAAATGGATATGTTAATTAGTTATGCATGTAGAACTTGGAAGTTTGAGAAATGGAGCATCAATTTAAAATAATTTTAAAATTATTGGAACTCATCTTAAAGAAAACAAAATTATTAATATTTAAGAATAAAATAATCAACTTTAAACAAATCAACCAATGACATTTAATATTTAAAAAAAAATGAAAATACTTGTGTCTGCTTCGCGGTTGCGCATGCTTCTACATCCCTTTGTGTATAACAATTTAAATATTTCTCTTTACTTATAAGTGAGACTTTTTTAAGTTCGAATCTCATAAATCTCTTGTCATGTCATTTAAAATCAGAATTGTTCAGTGGACACTACAACAAAATGTAAATTCTTATTGAAATTATTGATTTATGAGATAGAATTGGTGACCAATCAAGAAAAAAAAGGGTCACCCTAAGTCACTAATGCTTCACATTTTGCGAGGATCGGGGGGAAAATGAGCGTCTTTTGTACACAGCCTTATTCTTACTTTACAAAAATGTTGTTTCCATGACTCGAACCTGTAATCAATATCTATTTAAATTAATTTTATAGAATGGATCTTTACATTGGTGACTAATGAAAAATAAATAATCAAATTGAAGATTTAATTATCCATATGTATGAGATAAGTGGACACTACATCAAAATTTAAATTCTTGTCGAAGTCATTGATTTATGAGATCGATTAATTAATTAATTTTTTTTATAGAATAATCTTTATATGATCATTAAAAAAATATTTATTTAAGAAAATATTTGCTAAGGAGTTACTCTCACTTTTTCAAAAGTAAAAGTCAAGAAGAATAAGAAAATAAGTGAAGAACATTGAGCATCAATATTTTGAAATTTAAGTAACTTAGTATTACGATTTAATGATATTCATTTTCATTTGTAGGTGAGAGATTTTATGTTCGATTCTCGTTAAAGGTAAATTTGAACCACATTATTATTTGCTCATTGTGAGGCTTAGCGAACTCTCCATCCCTCTTAGTGGAGATAATATCATTTGTTAATATATATATATATATATATATATATATATATATATATTGTCAAACGATAGATTTTGTTAAATTAAATGTTATATTAGTCACCGACGAGATTTATCCACGCCGTCATGCAAAAACTCAACTCTTATCCACGCCACTGTGAAGGGTCCCTTGTAAAAAAAAAAAATACATATTTTGGAATTTAATAGGTTTGTTGATTAATGGAGGAGAACTATTCTCGTCATAAATGGGTCTACAGCAAAATCTGCAGGAAATGGGGAATGCATATTGCAAGACTGTGACATACATGTCAAAGTTATATATAAATAAGTGGACCATAAAATTTCATGGAAAAGAAAGAAGGTGTAAAGAAAAACAAATCATCTTGAAAACGAGGACTGATCCTATATGCAATTATTCTTGATAATATCTGCTAAAGAGATCCTGCCCTTAAATTTTTTAAGTTGAAAGACGATATGATAAAGATAAACCATTAATAAACTTTCCTGATAGAGCAAACAATTCTCTTAGCCATTAATATAAAGCAAATTAAAGAACTTGGCATATTATATACTAGATTTTGAAGTCCGAAGCTAATGTATTGAGAAATCTGCCATTAATATAAAGCAAATTAAAGAACTTGGCATATTATATACTAGATTTTGAAGTCCGAAGCTAATGTATTGAGAAATCTGGACCATTCAAGATAGAGAGATTTAAACTTTTGGTTTGTGTGAAGTAGGTCAGTGGAATGTACTAATAAATACATGTTTAGTATTTAAGTACAGATGTCAATGGCAAACTCATAGTTTTCTGATTTCACATGTGGTAATACACGTAGTGAAAACTTAAGAAGCGAAATGATTCTCGGACTCAAACTTTAGTTAACATGATTTGAATTTATATTTCTTGTAACTAAATAAACATGTCCAACTCGGATATACTATAAGAGCACATCCGCTCTAATAAATGTTTATGTGAATATTTACAAAGTGATAGAAGGTTAAGAGGGTAGTTTTGTCATGAGAAATGTACCACACTATTACTCTCTGATCAAAATTTATTTCTTTATCCCATTTATGTCGCTGACCTTTCTCATCCTCAATGCATATATACGCCCATTTCTTCCCTTTCTCTATTTAATTTCCTCCATCCATATATAATATATCATCTTCTTTTTCTCTTGCCGAAGGTAAGTCTAGCTGTATAAACAAGAGCAGAACCTACTACTTTGCTTTGCGGGTTCAGAATATTCTGATGGGTCGATCACCGTGCTGTGACAAGGTGGGTTTGAAGAAAGGACCTTGGACTCCAGAAGAAGACCAGAAACTCTTGGCTTACATTGAAGAACACGGCCATGGAAGTTGGCGTGCCCTCCCAACAAAAGCTGGTGAGACTTCCACTTGCATTTCCCCACATATTATACTATAAGAATGTATGTAATTACATAACATGTGTAATTTAAGTACTTAATTATTTGTTAATTTCACGGTTTAATTAACTAAATGTGTGTAGGTCTTCAGAGATGTGGAAAAAGCTGTAGGCTTAGATGGACTAACTATCTTCGACCTGATATTAAGAGGGGAAAGTTCAGTTTGCAAGAAGAACAAACCATAATTCAACTCCATGCCCTATTAGGGAACAGGTAGAGTACAATTGTTTATATTGTCGCTTAATTTGTTGTTTTTTTAAATCAACAATTGTCGTCCCTTCGATTTGAACACTGTAACTCCCCTATCAGTGTAGCTAGACCAAATGGTCATATGCAATTTTGTTGTTATCAACTGTCTTAGTCTTATTAGTTCTGGACCTCTGGTAGACATTGTTTCCAAATGTTAATTAGTAGTCTTATTTTTCATGGTTATTAATCCTTTCTCTCAAATATGTTCTTATTTTTCTTTACCTTGACAATGTAGAAGCTAGAATTTGTTAAGAAGTCTCAAGTTCCATCATTGTTCTATATTTGCTTAAATTTTTCGACTTTTTGAATGTGAAAGCCTTGATCTCGCAATTAGTTTTAACCACTCAACTCCGACCTGTCACTTATTCACAATTTTGACTTGTGCGACCATTTTCCATAACCTGATAATTCACTGCTGTTCTGAATTCTGAGTCATGAATCTCCTGACTGCGAGTTCATTATTTATGGGTCACAATCTTTAAATGAAAATGATCCTCTTCAAATTTTCTTATTGTGCACACTCCTAATCGTTTCTGGTTTTTTTTTAAATTCAACTGATCAAAGAAGAATCAACGAATAAAGTAAATAGAATTTTAAATTGCCCATTAAATCAAATTTTTATATTATAATGCTTACAACAGATAAATGAAATAAAAATACTTATGAGATCGATGTAGTTTATGTTGTTTTTATAGTATTTTGGTGCTAATATTTGTCTTTGATGATCAGGTGGTCGGCCATAGCAACTCACTTGCCAAAGAGAACAGACAATGAGATAAAAAACTACTGGAATACGCATCTTAAGAAGAGGCTAGCCAAAATGGGCATCGACCCCGTCACGCACAAGCCAAAGAACGACGCCCTACTCTCTAGCGCCGACGGTCACTCCAAGAACGTCTCCAACCTCAGCCACATGGCTCAGTGGGAGAGCGCTCGGCTCGAAGCCGAGGCTCGCCTCGTCAGAGAATCAAAGCTCCGCTCCCACAGCTCCTCATTACTCCATCAGCTCACCACCACAAACCCCAATACCTATGTTCTGGTGAATTCTTCGTCTTTGGGTTCGACTTCAGCTCAACTTCAGATTAAGTGGCCGTCATCAAACCCTTCTAATAATAATATTGATCTCGAGTCTTCGACATCTACGCTCAATTACAATTCCGATCAGACTAACGTTAATAACGCATCGTCCTCCGCAGTGGGGTTCGCTATTATGCAGCCGGCGATGATCGAGTTTGTTGGGTGTTCAGGTTCTTCTGAGACCAAGGAAGAATGTGGGGATAAAGAAGAAGATTGGAAGTCCCATTTGTCTTTCACTTCATTAGGGTTAGTTCATGATCATCAGACCATCACAATGTCCATGGACGCTGGGGGTGCATGGCCTACTGCTACTGATCATCAAGTTGGCAATGTGGCCGCTGACATGGCAGCTGCTGATCAAGAAGGGTTCACTAATCTCTTGCTTAACAACTCTGATGAGGTGCAGAGTTTGTCAGACGGGGATCACGGCGGGGATTCTGATAACGGTGGTGGAAGTGGCAGCGGTAGTGGTAGTGACTACTACGAAGATAATAAGCATTACTGGAATAGTATTCTCAATTTGGTGAACTCTTCCCCCTCAGAATCTCCACTGTTTTGATGATGAACTCTGTAGCCACTGCCATGTCCTCTATGTGATCATTTCGGATTAATTGGAGTTCTGATTGGGAATTAAATCAAAGTGTGCAACAAATTTAGCTCCTCTCATGATCAAATAACCAAAAGCAAATCATTTGCTTAATTTCCGTTCATGAATTCATGCTATTGCCGAAGCAGTTTTTGGTTGCTTATGCAATTTTCATAGGTTAGGTACCAGAAAAATGTAATAAAATATGCTTGGCATGCATGCTTGGTGTATTCTCGTGAAAGCAAAATAATTACAGTTTTGGCTGGCTGTAGCTCTCACATCAAATGTTAATACGTCTCCCCCTTTCAACTTGTTAGAGAGTCGTTCATCTAGCTGCACTATGTATCAGTCTCGTATAGTTTTCTTCAATATATTCACCATTGTTCATCTGTACTTTGATTTTTTTTATGGTTATGAGTGAATGTATCCGTTAACCCGGAATTTCTTTGGATTTTTTCCCTTCGAGCGATATTATTGTCTAATATAAACTAGAAAATAGAAGATTCATTTGGACGTGAATGCAAATAGCCGAAGAAATTACACTCTGCTCTAGTAAACTTGATTATGCCAAAGTCTTGTTTATTTGAAATTGGATTTTCTGTTTGGTTAGTTTTATGCTATTTAAAACTACACAGGACATTTATATGGACATGTCCAATACAAGATATTTTTATGACCGACTTTACTGATGTTTGGTGCTATGTCAATTTGTTCTTTTGAGGTAGAATTAAGAGGTTTTAATTTCTGAGTCCTTTTTTTCCACTTTCCTGTTTCTCTATGCTTTAGTTGTATTGCAAATAACAGGAAACACAAATTATAAACGAAATGAAAGCTAATGCCACGTTGAGTAAATTATAGAGATAAAAGAAGTTGACCAAGAAGAAAAAATCCTACATTCTTGTCAATTTCCCAAGTCTAGTACTCTTCCTCTTCCCATCTAACATGGCGGTGGCATTAAAAACTTAATGCTTTTGTGACGGCCACTATTCATTAATATTGTTCTACATGAGAGAGAGGGGGAAGAAAACTAAATGGATTTTGGTAGAAAAATGGAATCACGTACGTATATGTTTGCCCTTTTGCATTGTTTATGGACTCATTTGAAAGTGTTTTCAAAATAAATGAAAGCGCTTTTAATGAAAGTGTTTTTAGAACCAATCCTTAGTAAAATGTAAATAAATCTTGGAAAGACACTTGAAGTGTTTCCTATAAGAATCATACCCAATTAAATTTCACCAAATACACATTCAGACATTTTAAAAACACTTCCAAATGAGCCCTATTATGCATGCATATGGTTGTTTAATTTGGTTTAATTTACTAGTAGTCCCTCACGTTCATGCTTTGTGTAACTTGTTTAAGGTCCACATAACTTCTGTTTGCAGTTGCTTATTCTCATAACCTTTTTCGGCTTCTTAGTTTAGGTTTTCTTAAACATAATTTTGGTTTCTTAAGTTGTATATTGTTTTGTTTGTTAAAAGGGTTTTGGTTTTATGTCAGGCATGACTAGTTGTAAGTTTTTTATTTTTTATTTTTATTTTTATTTTATATTTTATTTTAATTATAATCAGGGACGGTGGCCCTCAAAGAGTATAGTACTCTCTGCCTTCGGGACACTCTGCATCTCACATCATTTCACTCAGAAGAACTAATATTGCCTAATTCTCTATTTTATTTGAAAGAAAGATTCTACTCATTTTCATTTTAGTTACTTTCTTTTTCTAATCTCTGTTTGTTTTGGTCGACCCTTTTTCTATTCTCTATATATGAAACCATTTGGTGTGTTCAACTTGGTAGCTTTCTTAATATCTATAGTGATAATTTCCTTTTCAGTAGTACAGTACTTTGCTGAAGGCTGTATCGAAAAATAGTCTGGCGTAGTATAGTAATTAAGCTGTAGATATGATATCATATAAGCTGTAGATATGAAATTGAGGTTCCACCATAAAACCAATTGACAATATAGGAAGTAGCCCAAGACCATATAAGCACATAGCAAACATTGTCCCTCACCGATGCTCAACACGCCCCCGCACGTGTGGCGGATTTTCAAGCCTACACGTGGACAACAACTGGGTAACGTGGAGCGTGTGTGGCCGTTGGGCTTCACACGTGGACAACCTTGCTCTGATACCATGATGAAATTGAAGTTCCCAAAAACAAAACCGTGAGGGAATGGTAAGCCCAAAGCGGACAATATCGTGCTACGGTGGTGGAACGGGCCCAGGATGTGGTGGACCCAGGCCGAGATGTGACAAATGGTATCAGAGCAAGGTTGTCCACGTGTGAAGCCCAACGGCCACACGCACTCCACGTCACCCAGTTGTTGTCTACGTGTAGGCTTGAAAATCCGCCACAAGTGCGGGGGCGTGTTGAGAGTTGTCCCACATCGGTGAGGGACAAGGTTTGCTATGTACTTATATGGTCTTGGGCTACTTCCTATATTGTCAATTGGTTTTATGGTGGAACCTCAATTTCAACATGGTATCAGAGCCAGGGGGCGGGCCCGTACTGCCACGTGATTGGGTGGGTCCCCATTGGCCCCGCGCGATTGTCCACGTAGGCCAAAGATGCCACGTGTTTGGGTGGGTCCCCAAAGACCCCGCACGATTGGGTGAGTCCCGACATGGCTCCACGTGGTTGTCGATGTGTGGAATTTCACTTGTGACCCATAAATGGGGTCTCACGTGCAGGGGAGTGTTGGAACCCATTGTCCCACATCGGCCAAGAGGGAAGAGAGAAAGCACTTTAAATAGAATTACCCCACTCTAACTAACATCGAGGCCTTTTGTGATAAAACCCCACACCTGAGGATTGTGCAGGTGGTTAAGTGGAGACAGTATCGGTGTTGTTGGAGTGGACCCTCGGCCCGTCGACTTGAAAATTTCAACATCAACTATGACCTAGATCGATTGATGTAGAACGTGATGTAAGTTGGTGGTATTTGATTTTGATATTCTTATATAAGCTTAAATGAAAAATATCTTCCATTAATTTTCATGCATAATTATATAATTACAATATTTAGGCATTGTTGTAAATATCTTTTCAAAGGTTAATTTATCTTCCACTTTAACATAAACCTCTATATTACTCATCAAATGACAGCTTTTGATCCTAAACAAAATATGAAATTCGTTGGCACTTCGAAAAGTCATTTTAATCAACTAACTTAACGATCAAAGCTGTGTAATATATTACTCATCAAATGACAGCTTTTGATCCTAAACAAAATATGAAATTCGTTGGCACTTCGAAAAGTCATTTTAATCAACTAACTTAACGATCAAAGCTGTGTAATAGATATATATAGCTATATTATGAACTTAAAATGAACAATGTAGGACTAGACTAACTAATGTTTGTCACTTTAATAAGTATTGAGAAATTGGTTAAAATAATAATGTAATCTTAATTATTGAGCTGATCAAAATCAAATATGTGGATGCAAATTTTCTCCTCCTCGATCTTGGACGATTTTGCACCTACAAAACAACTAGCACCTTAGGTTAAGGCCAAAAGCCTCACGCGCCCACGATGAATGGGGGGACTTTGGCCGAAGAACCTCCGATGCCAAAGTTAGAATTTTAGAGAGAAATAGTGTTTAGAGTATTTGAGATTTTTTGTAAGAGAATTGGAATGATCTTTTGGTGAAAATGGGAATCTATTTATAGGGATAGGGGTGGCCGGCCTAGCTAGGGTTTTTGTGTTTGATTTAGGTTTAATTAGCCAATTTATTTGGCTATTAAACATAAAATGAATGTTTTGGTGGTTTTTGGAATTAATTGGCTAGTTAATTAGGGTAATTAAAAAGGGAAAATAGTGGAAAAGGTGGAGAATAAGATGGTTTACTTTTCTTGATGGGATTGGCCGGCCACTTTAGTAGTTTTAGGTTTGGATGGGTGTTTCAATTGATAATTAAGGGATTGGTTAGGTAATTAATCCCTTAATTAGTCAATTATTATGATTTTAGGAAATAAGAAAGGAATAAGTATATTATTTAGCTAATTGATTAGCTAAATAATGAAATGGGAAATATATGAATAAATTAGGTTTTAAGTTGATACCTATTTTGGACACTTTTGACTGGTTGAGGGATAATTGTCTGCTGCTTGCGCGTAGGAATCCCGGTATGCCTCAAGGGTAGTTTTGTCTTCTTTTGTCAAAAATCCACGTGTCGCTTTGTGATTATTTTTGGCTCCACAAAATATATATCGAAAAATATTGAAGACATAAAGATTAATAGATGAATATGTAACGATAAGATATCGACAACAATATATTAAAACAGACCATTTTAACAATTTGAAAAATGATTACTGTATATAGTTCCAAACAAAAATTGAAACTTTTAGTTTTACAGGCCACAAGATCGAGGCACTAGTATCTATCTGATAAATAAATCGAAATATGGTCCATATTTTGGGTTGGGTTTAATATTTGGTCTGCAAGCTTAAAAATCTGAGAAAATAAATTGGACATATTGGCTAATCAAATGGATGATTGATTGATACAACTTCAACGTGTCCAGTTCTGAACACAGAAATTTTATGCTATAGTTGGTCACACAAATACTCATTGCTAGCAATAACAATGTATATTGCCAACTGCGTTCAAAGTGATCCAGTGAGTAAAGACCAGACATAAACAGAATTTATATGGAGAAAAAGCTAGGGTTTGCTTCATTTAACAGCAAATTTATTTTTCAAGTACATTTTCACCAACATAGGAGTGAACTCAGACCATGCATTTAACATTGGACATGACAGACAATATATGCAAAATCCTTTTCCTTTACACCCCGTAATTTAACCCCCCCAAAATAGTTCTCTTTTCTCTGTGTTGTCGGTGGAATTTCACAGATGCGCCACCCCACACCGCCCCCCCCGGCCCCCAAAACCACCCAGTTGTGCCAACGACCTCTCTAAAGTTGTGGAATACATGCTAACAGTCTTGGTGGTGTGAGAAAACTAATCCAATTGCCAATTATACCACCTTCAAGCCTCCACCACCCAGTCGTGCCAACGACCTCTCTAAAGTTGTGGAATACATGCTAACAGTCTTGGTTTTGTGAGAAAAAGAAGAAATGAGTACGTATATATGTTGTATTTATTGATCACATTATAAATGACCAGGACGAGTTCGGTTATATGTCAGAGACGACGTATGGAGGGTGGAGCAATGGTGAATTTTAGCCACAATTTATATGTCAGAGACGACGTATCCTCCAACGTTCAATATATATATATATATATATATATATATATTTCAGCATCCTTCTTATCTTTTTTTTTTTCAGATTTTTTGGACATGAACATTTATTTCAGTGTATAATAATAATAATGCAACTTCATCCTCCCAATTTAATCGCCTCGACTGCGACCAACCTTGCGTATTCAATGAGCTCCTATCGCATTTTTTCAGCATGTGGTTTGCATCAACTCGTATAAAGTGGAAAATGAATTATTTAGTTTCACTTAGTTATGCAACACTTCACCACTGCAGCTCTACCACTTTGTACTGCTCCTTCTGCTTCCAAACTTCACACCAGTTCAATGTAATAAATGAAAAGGATCTTTACAATGAATGCCTTACTTCATCTGTTTAAGATCAAATTCAAGTTAACTGAAATCGACTTCTATTTTCCACCCGTGCTTATATCGTTGAGGTATGTGGATATCATAATGCATCGGCTACACGAGTATGTAGCTTTCATATTGTCGATGCATGTGACGTATCAACATCTCATGGTCATAGGCGTCATGCTACTATAATGCTAGCATAATTGATAATTCTCTTTGAAACCTAGCTCTACAATTAAATGTGTGTCGCAATGCTCTAGCATACATATAGGGTTTCTATTGGGGTCTAGTATTGAACTGAATTGCATAATTCACTAGATTTATTATATGTTAATTTCCAAATTTTGTCCAAATTGAAATCGATATCTGATTTTGAGCGGGGGATAGTTGTGAACACATTCTAGATCGAGGCATGTGTGTATTAGATTACATTAATGGTGCACAATTAGTTTAGTGTGTTTACGAACGACATTGCAAGCTTTTGTGCTATTGATGCATGTGAGATTCTAACAGTCCACTGTCACACACTCATATATAGACGACTGATGCTAGCATATACAATTATGTGTGAGACTTATCTTTACACTAAAATGTGTGTCATAATGCCCTAAACCCTACACGTAGTGTGAATTTGAATTATCATCTTCCCTTGCATCAAATTTGAGTGGGAACTTTGATAAATGATGAAGGGTCCACAGTGTAAGGTACTGAAAAGTGACTGCACTTGAATATAAAGTGGGTTGCAGAAAAAAATAACTATGTTACAAAAATGGGGTGACACCAATTATTATTCTACTCATCAAAAGCATTGAGATCATCATCATACATACATACTATAGAATACATCTTGCAAATCATTTCTCAAGCATATTTGGGGTCTCACAAGGAGAAGTCACAGATTTCTGTGGCCATGATCAAATTTTCGGTTTTGAAGTTTGGTAAAATGATAAGGGGGTCCATCATCTTTAAATGAGTTCCCCAATCAAGAAGGATGCAATGACCTTCTTACAGATGTCCAAACTTCAAAGACTTACTTAACCAACTATTCAACTTTGCAGTCAGACTTTCTCGACTCTTTTTAACTAGGGATGTATGAGAAGTAAAAAGAAATGGGTGGATAGCACACCCCATCATTTTCTAAATACTCTTCTTATGTCAAGACTCATCTCAGTTTTCTAAATACTCTTCTTCTGTCAATACCCATCGGTAAGATGGGAGACAAAAGTTGCAGGAATGCAGCGATGAAGTGAAGTGATGAAACAATACAGGGGTTTAAGGTAATGCCGCGAAGGGTTGCCCAACAGCCCAAACTTTCCAACCACTGCCAGTATTGCATTCCTTGCAAAATTAAAACTAACAAAGAGAAAGAAAATACAAAGCTAGAGAGGGAGAGACGATATTGACAAGTTTAAGATAAACCAATTCCGTTTCTTATTCATCACAAACAATCGAGTCCAACAACGTAGCTGCAAGTAATAGCTTAATTCTAAATACACAGGGTAAGAACTGTAATAATTGACACTGCAGCTATCCACAACTCAAGCACACTTCTCGTCAACGATTTGGTTTCTTCACAATGAGAATGAGGTGCTCAGATTCCTGAATTCAGCGCCCTACAATCTTCGTAAGAAACCTGCGTAGACAAACCGATATTAATACCAAGAAAAAAGTTCAGATGCATGCACCGCAACCTTATAAACAAAAGCTTCTTGGGAACAAAATCTAGGTCAGAGTTGAAAACTCAGTTTTGTAGATTAACTTATTTAACTTTCGGGGAGGATTCATTGGTTTCATGCCAAAATATAAGTTCCACATTCAAACAACAAAATGGGACTATGATCGTCCCTTTTCCTTCATCTTAACCTGTTCTCAACGTGATTGCAGAGGCTAACTAAGCACAAATATTACTTAAGCATGTGAGGGCATTACTGGCAACAGAAACATTAAACGTTTAAGCAGCAAAGCGGATCCCAAACGTCTATCTTTGCTCATTCAAATTAGGCAACCAATAATTCTGATGGTCATGGTGCCTAGGTAATAGAGCAACAATCAAACATAATGCAAGTTGGCACCATTGAGGAACTACTACAAAATACCAGCTACCGAGTACTAATTTAGATTGCGAGTGGCAACTAAATCGAAACATGAACATTTCTAGTGTTCTAGTGAGCTTAACGGATTTCATAAATAAGAATTATCAATGTGTGGGCATTTATGGCAGCAGAAACATTACAAGCTTAAGCTGCAAAGTGAATCCCAAAGTCTATTTTTGCACACTGAGACTAGGCAACCAATAATTTGATGGTCACGGAGCCTTGCTCCGGTGCAATATCAAAACTAATGCTGGTTCACAAGACTGACATGACGAACTACAAACCGCTGACTTAGATTGCTAGTGGCAACTACATCTAGGCCATTGCTCTATGACTGAGCTCCGAGCGCGTGATCTTCTTCTCTAGCAAAGGGATCGAATATTCATTCATAAACAAGATTTATTGAACAATGTATGGGTTTTTACTGGCAGCAGAACACTCGAAATTTAAGCTGCAAAGCGGCTCCCAACGTCGATTTTTGCACATTGAAATTAGGCACCCAACAATTCCATATGGTCATGGAGCCTAGGTAATAGTGCAACAATCAAACCTAATAACAATTTACCATCGAGTTAAACTGGATTGGGGAACCAACAGAAACAACAGTCCAGTAGCAAAATTAAAATTCCCCAAAAACCAACCAAATCAACTTTCAATATTCTGATCCATAAATTGAAAATCTTCTTTAAAAATTAAAACTACAGCAGCATTCATTCATTTGATTGACATTTGAACCACAAATTAGGGCTAGAAATGCAATATGATTAAGAATTTTGGAATTTTTGCTTCACATTAGAATTTCGGGGCCACAAACAAATTAAAACCAAACAATAATTCTGTAAATTCAACAAAGATTGAAACTTTATAGATTGATAATACGATACCTTTGCAATCTGAATTTGGGAAGTGGTCCCAAACCCTAATTTGAGCCGCCAACGGATCAGAGGACTGAGAGGGGAGAGGACCGTTGGGTTATTTATACAGGTTTCTGAAATTAGGGCGTTGGCTGGAGAAGCTGCTTTATCCAACGGCTGGAGGGAGAAGCCGCGTAATCGTATGGTTAGTATTGAATTTCGTCGTAGGGAAAATATCGCGGGCCAACAGCTAGGAAATGGGCCTTTTACTAAGTGTGTAACTCATAATTTTGGGCTAGGAAATGGGCTTCAATTTGAATTGGGAATGTAGCCCATTTTGAAATGGGCCTTTTCCTAAGTGGGTAACTTACGGTTGTGCCTCTCTCGACTCTTCTTTATATCTCTCTGTGACTTTACATTTCTTGTTCATGTTATTTGGGAGGAAATAACTTCTATGTTGCGAGCGCAATGCACTATCTTGAGTTTCTTGGTCTCTATCTTCAGTCTCCAAAAATATTTTTCTTCTCACCTGATCGATTATTTGAGGGCTTCATCAGTCTTAAGAGTCGTTAGCTCAAGCAGCATGATATTTGAGGGTTAAGGATGGCGATTTTCTATGTTACCTACAAGCCCCGAGTGTCGTTGCACAATGATCTTTGGATTCGATCGATTCAACGTGTTCAAATTGGTGATCGATAACCAGTGGATTTGATCCAACAACTTAAAAAAATGTCGACACTCAATGCTTGTAGATACCAGAGAAAAATAGTAAGAATAGTAGAGATTTTAATCTACGAAGATAAAGATTCAAGCTTAAGTACAAAAGAGTAAATACATTGCTTAAACAACTAATCTTATCCGCATCTGCTCCACCATTATGGAACTAGATCCCCTATGGACCCAAAGGAATTGAGGCCAATGATTAAATGATCCGGACCATTGAAATTTGATCAAATGACTACAATTATTATAACTTTTAAAGTGGCTCCCTGTTTGTAGATATTTGATCAAATTTCAATGGCTCAGCTCATTTGATCCTTGAGCTCAATTCCTTTAGGTCTAGAGGGAATCCGATTCCCACCATTATAATACTTGATTTGCTTAATTAATTTTATATATTAAATGAGCATGTAGACGATAATGCATGCAGCATGCAGCATAAAGCATGCAGACATATATTATTGTGTGAATTTTAAGGCATCATTTTGGTCATATTTCATTTCTTTAAATGTTCATATCTAAGAATTGATCTCTTCTACTAATTTACTATTCGTGTGCCTTGGATACTATGAGACCTTCCAACAAAAATAATAAGCTCTATATGGTCTATCTAGGTAAGAGACAAACCGAATCACCGCGGGATAATATTTGTTGGAGATGAATTCTAAACTTGTATTTCACACGATACATTCTGAGTTCGATTCTTAGCGCTGTGTGAATTGCATAATAGTAGTTATAGAATGCCAAATATTTTTATGAGTCTTCACAACCACTGAAAAAAGCAGATTATTGTCCAACAAAATCACCAACTTATCCTTTTTTTAGAAGAGAAAAAAATTGAGAGACAAACCGACCATCTAGCGTTGGCTACAAGATAAGATTCCTTTGTCTACCCATATGAGTGTACTTAAGTTGCCAAAATGGTTTACAAGAAGCGAGGTTTTAGGCTCATAGCTTCAGAGATTAAGAATGTTTATCTTTACACTCTAGTTTAATGTTGAATTTTTTTTCCTTTCTATTAAGCGCTGGTGTAAAAATGGAAAAATTAAAATGATAAACTATGTTCGGTACTATTTCTTTGACGATCAGATATATTCTTTACAAAAATACAATAGAGTAGATACAAATATATTTTGACAATAATTTGTTGTCACAATCGTACCTTGTTGATTTCATTTTCTTTAGGAGTTTAAATTAGGTCCCAAGTTCTTTTTGGCAATAGCACAAATAATAGAGGGGATAATATAGAGTACAACAACAACGAAGCCTTATCCTATTAATTAAGGTCAGTTATATGAATCCTAAAACGTTACTACGCTTGGTTTTACGTCAAATCTTCTGTTAACTTCAAGTACTATATATCTTTTCTTAAAGTTTCTTTACAAGTCTTTATCTGCCCCTTTTGCGGTGAATCTTTGTCTCATAGTCGTATCTTCTAACCAAAATATCTATAGAATATATGTGACAAACAAAAGGCCAAAAAATCTAGTCACACACAGAATAGGTGTTTGTGTGGCTCTTACTGTTACTTTCCACCACCTTTTCTTGTTTGGATTCTTTCTAGCCCCATTTGCTACCCAGCATGTTAGGGTGTCCAGTGTTAAAGTTGAACGAATACCAGCTAGGATTTGATGACATCTTTCTATTTAGGATTGACAGATACCCATGTGCCCAGGCGGCTCTCAAGTTTCACCATTGATAAAGAAGAGTTCGTATGTACATGAACGACTGAGAGTTGCACACAAGTATGTGAATGATTTCGCCGCTGATAAAATTAATTACTTTTTTTCTTTCTTTGATCAGTAGCAGAATCAATGAATAAGAACCACATACATGTACCGCTAGCAAAAACCATGACCAAAAGTCACACATGCACACGTATTTAAACAATTATACCGCCATTGAACATACAATGAAGAAGAGAATTGTTATAAACAAAGACTCGAGAGGTTCAGTTGGGACAGTTGATTTGAACAGCTATCCAAAAATTTTAATTAAAAGATCAAATGGGATCTTAAGTCATAGCCTCCGGCGTCCGATGGAGAGACGTTGCCAATTTTCTACTTGTAAATTATATCTCCCATGAAAATAGGTAGCAGAATGCATGGGATGGTTGAATAGGAGCAGACATATTTGACAATTTCAACCCTCGATTGATTTTCTTGTTGGTTTTGTTACTCGTTACTTGCAATATGGAAATTTTTAATGCGACATATTTGCACCTAATATCTAATATTATCTTCACTTATCTACGACCTCTCTGTAGATTCTCTGCCACTTTATATTTTGACACAATATTTTATAATATTGACACAAAAATTAACGTTAAAATGTGAGTGACATAGAGTCTATGAAAAGTCCGACTTTAAGAAAGTCTCCTTAGTATTTCTCATGCAGAGTGTTGCTAAAGGATAGTGCTATTTACACTTTTTTTTAAAACCTCTCACACATATTTGTTAATTTTTGGCTATAGATATTCTTCAGTCCATTCGATCCGACGATCGAGAATTGTGAAGGGTGCTTGAAAAGTAAACATGAGTTTGTGAAGAGCACTAGTCGTTACTAAATTGTGTGGCTAATAATATTTTAGTGGTTGTGGGGGACATTATAATCAAACTTAGAATCTCATATGCAAAAGTAAATGCTCTTAATAACTTCAACTATAATGTAAAATTATCACAAATTTTCTTCCATATATTATAGTAGAACCTCAACAATCAATATCCAATAAAATTAACAATTCTCTTTTTTTCTAAAATAATACATTATAAAAAATTCATATATGTCTCACGTAATATATAAATTTGTAATTCCCTAACACTGAGTGCTTTTGCTTGGTTAAATATTCATAAAGATGAATAATGTAGTACATCGAACAATGTAAAATATATCTTGCAAAAAAATAAGTAGATTATAATTCACGTGATTAAGAACGTTTATTTATACTAAAATAGTTGGTAAAAATACATGTTGCTAGTCGGATTCCACGTCGGCATCAACCCAACTGGACCAAGTCGGTAAATAAACCAAAAAATTCTTGTACGGAAAAGAAAGGCGCGTATTAAAGCGGTCAACACATTACTCACTCTCCTCCATTTCTTCCCAACCTCGTCGTTTCCTGGCAAATCCCAAATCCCAGAAGCTCGATCCATCACTCACTCATGGCCGTCTGCACGTATCCTCCTAGGGTTTTCGCTTCCTCCCAACCCGGCGCCCGCCCCAGGCTTTCGGGTCGGGTCGACCCCACAGCGTCGGTTTACCGACTCTCCTCTCCCATCCTCAGATTCCCCCCCAACTTCGTCCGCCAGCTCAGCACCAAGGCCCGGAGGAACTGCAGCAACATCGGCGTCGCGCAGATCGTCGCCGCCTCTTGGTCGAACAACACCCCCAACTCTGGCGTGCCGGCGGCGCCGTCGGCTACTGCCGTCGATGCCGCCGCCACTTCCGCCATTCCCGTCGATCCGGCCCAGATTTCGGGCGGTGACGAGGTGGCGGTTTTTGGAAATGGTGTACAGTTGGGGGAGGCCTTGCCTGATTTGAAGGAGGCCTCGTTCTTGAGCTCCGATGGGAGCCTCGCGATTCATGCTGGTAACTTAATTACAATTTGTGGGGTTTTTTTTTAATTATAATTTGCTTGGACTATTGGCTTATTGTTCCAATTAAGAAGCTCATATCTTGATAATTATGCGGTGATTAGCGTGTGAGTAAAAATTTGGGTTTTTTTTTGTTTGGTTTTGTGAAGGTGAAAGATTGGGACGCGGCATAGTAACTGATGCAATTACAACCCCAGTGGTTAATACTTCTGCCTACTTCTTTAAGAAAACGGCTGACCTCATTGATTTCAAGGTATGCAATCATGCATTTCATATATATACATGTATATATACATATATTGTATTAAACTTTCTTACGATTCACTGCATATTTTGGGTGTTAACTTTTTCTGTAATAGCTGCAAAAGTTTGAAACTTGAAGAGAGAAGACCAAAAAGAATTGTGTTTTATGTATTGGGTAGCTGGTGTTTGATGTTCTGTGATGGTTTTGGCTTATTGTTCTTTTACCCTGTTGCAGGAGAAACGCGCAACAAGCTTTGAATACGGGCGGTATGGAAATCCAACGACAGTGGTTGTCGAGGAGAAGATCAGGTTTGCATTTTCTTTCATTATCTTTTGTATTTAAAGCCTGCCTTTTGTGTTTGGAATCTATACGTTGAATGCTTATTGAGGCCATGTTGTGGTGATGATACAGTGCACTTGAGGGAGCGGAATCTACAATGATATTGGCGTCTGGAATGTGTGCTAGCACTGTCATGTTGATGGCATTGGTTCCAGCTGGTGGGCATATTGTGACCACCACGGACTGCTATAGGAAGACTAGAATTTTCATTGAGACCATTCTTCCAAAAATGGGGATCACGGTAAAATATCCTGTTCTCATTTTTTTGGAATGATTAGTAATCTATTGTAACAGGATATAGGTGTTACTTTTCAAATTTCAGGTGAGGCTTTGATAGTGTTAATACTTATATTTATCACTCTCTATGCAGGCCACAATCATTGACCCTGCTGATATGGGAGCCCTGGAAACTGCATTGGAAGAGCACAAAGTCAGTAAGAAAAAAGTCTTTAGCTTGCTTTTTTGAAGTTCACTATAACTCAAACAAATAATGTGACCCTGATTGTTTGTGAATTTACTTTGGTGCAGGTGTCTCTTTTCTTCACAGAGTCTCCTACTAATCCATTCCTCAGGTGTGTTGACATTAAGCTGGTTTCAGAGCTTTGTCACAAAAAAGGGGCGTTGGTCTGTATAGATGGCACTTTTGCCACACCTCTCAACCAGAAAGCCCTTGCCCTTGGGGCAGATCTTGTTGTGCATTCTGCAACGAAATATATTGGTGGCCACAATGATGTAAGTCAGCACATGTCGAACCTAATCATTTGGGTCGAACCTAATCATTTGGAGTGTGAATACTCAGGTTGTCAATTATTGTAAATACTAAGCAAGTATCAATATCTTATTTCAGGTCCTTGCTGGTTGCATTAGCGGTTCTATGAAATTGGTTTCAGAAATTCGTATTTTGCATCACATTTTGGGTGGTGCTCTCAACCCGGTGAGTCATGTTTGTGGGTTATATATGTTTCTCACCTCTTATTATTGTCGACTGTCATTTTGAGTAGATTGGTGATGTTAAGTTGTACGCCCATGAAGAATGTAGAACAAATGATTCCAAGCCCACTTATTACTTTTAATGATTTAAGTCTGACATGAATTTTAAGCTTACATGATAATAATATTTGTTTTTTTTTCTTCATCAACAGAATGCTGCATACCTGATCATTCGAGGCATGAAGACCTTGCATCTTCGTGTACAGCAACAGAATTCAACAGCATTGAGGATGGCCAAAATTTTAGAGGCGCATCCTAAGGTATGTGTTTTGTAAGCTTAAGTAGCATTAAATAATGGGAGGCTAACTAATTAGGCCACTGGTGTGTGATTATTGTTGGAAAGATTATAGTACAAAATTTTATGTTGGCATTCACCGCTTTGTATTTGAAAACTGATGTTATTGAAAATGTTATTGGCAGGTGGCGCATGTCTATTATCCTGGCTTGCCTAGTCATCCTGAACATCAGCTTGCCAAGAGGCAGATGACTGGTTTCGGTGGTGTTGTCAGTTTTGAGGTGAACATTCTCGGCGCTGTCCCTTGTTGGTTTGCTGTTCTTATGTACGTTTGGTTAATAATATTCCTTGATTATGCAGATTGATGGAGACTTGACGAGAACCATTAATTTCGTGGATGCACTGAAAATCCCATATATTGCCCCATCCTTTGGTGGCTGTGAGAGCATTGTGGATCAGCCAGCCATAATGTCTTACTGGTATTCCCTCTAATCCTTTATCTTCTAAGTCCTTATCATATGGTGGCTGAATAAATTTGACGCTGTTATGCTATGTGGTTGAGTCTGATAAATTGGGTAGATCTGTGATCTTGACATATCACCATATCGAGTCACTTCAGGTAATGTGTGTAGATCCCTATTTTCAGGGTTTTAGTCGAAAGTTAATTTCGTAACCAAATATCAGGTGCTACATGGAAGTGCATTAATTGGTTAAAAATATGTTTCTGGTAAAAGAAAAATTGTTATCACCAAAAAAAATTGTTACTATGGAAACATGATGTAGCCTGGATAGATGTCTACATGTTGTATTCGTGTAGCAACATTTAAAGCATGTTATGCAAAGCTTAACCAACTAACGTAGCCGAAATTATTTAAGTTGAACTGTTGAAGTTTACGGTAATGGATGTTTAGTTGAGCAACTGTTTGGTCCTTTATACATTGATATTGCTTGATTTATATAGGCGGGCTGTAGCCACGGTTAAAGGCCAATGATTTCTTCTGATTGCGATGTTTTGATGCTCTTGAAACAGGGATCTCAGCCAGCCAGATAGGATCAAGTACGGGATCAAGGATAACTTGGTCCGTTTCAGCTTCGGAGTCGAAGACTTTGAAGATCTCAAGGCTGACATACTGCAGGCCCTGGAGACCATATAGAGCGTGGCCCGCCTAATATGCGGTTTTCTGTTTTATTTCTCTTTTCCATTGTCGTTGGTGCTTAATTGATTTTGATCACCAAGTGCTCTGTTCGGGTCCAGTCGTTGGGTCGTTGTCAACTCCATCCGGACCCTAAACTTTGTCTGGTTTTCTTTTGCAACTGCCTTTTCCAATACCTTATCATTCCAATATGACTAATGCTGGCTTTGTTTTTTCGTGTTTGGATGATTTGAAGTTGAATGAGAATTTTAGAATTGTTCGAAATGTTTTTCGACGAATGTGAAGTTATAAACCATGGTTGATTTTCTATTGCGACCCTCACGACACGAGTAAACAAGATATAAGCAAGAGTCAAGGATGACACTTTCAAATGCTAATAGCAATTTCCGATCGAAATGAGGTATACATTGGTCTGAAATTCCTCTTTTTGGATTAGAAGAGATTTTTTAGTATACTCTAGTGTGTTCTATACGCTAGATTTTTAGTATACTTTATAGGACGGTGAAGGGCCAGCAATATTTTAGGGCACAGAATGTTGGGCGGTCACACCACGTGTAAAAATTGAGTGCAATGAAGATAAGAATGTTTCGCTGGATGTGTAGGCACACGTGAAGTGAAAAGATTAAGAGTGAGGATATATGAGGTCAAGTAGAAGTGTCAGCAATTGAAGATAAGATGAGAGAAAATGAGTTAAGATGGTTTGGAGACGGACACTCGTGGCAAAAGAGGTAGAAGAAGACCTATGAAGACTTGGAAATAGACTTGAAGAAAAGATATAGAGTACTTGGAGCTAATAGAAGACACGACACAAAATTTAACGGCTGCAAATTCGGATACCCAGGGTACACTGTAGCACCAGAGCATGCTAGAATTTTTGAGATACGATTTGGAAGCTCCCAAAATTGTCATAAGTTAGAAAATTGTGTCAAATTATCAGAGAGACGGACCAAAGATCCACTTTTATAAACATCGATATTGTCTTGTCAATTACCATTGCACAGTACGACACATGTGTGATTTTATAACAAAGGACCTTGTGTTGGTTGGAGCCTTCATTCAAGGTTGTCATGGTGACGGATTTATCAAATCGAATGTTGAAACATTCTTTGCAGACTGGAGGATAAGAATATGCGGCAGAGGAGTATCCAAAATTATCAGTGCAAACAAATAGTTTGATTGGATTTTCCAAACAAAATCTAACATAAAAAACAATCAGATTAAAACACATGGAGAGTATTCTGACACGAAGAAAACGCCAACCCAAATACTTAGGAAAAAGAAGAACAATCCAAATCCATAGCAACAAGAAATGCACTTAGAAAACCTCCGGCCACCTTTCCTTCTCACTTTCCAAATATTCCTACCACTCGGAGAAATATTCTCAGATTATCTAAATTAAAAATTGCGCTCTCTTAATATAAATTAAGTCAAATTTTGAATCATTTGATTCAGAAACAGCAAAATCCTGTGAGAATTTAATCCACTAGTGCTTGTTGAAAAGCGATGAAATTCGGGAAGGAGTTCAGGACCCACCTGGAAGAGACACTCCCGGAGTGGAGGGACAAGTTCCTTTGCTACAAGCTCTTGAAGAAGCTCCTCAAGGGCTTGCCCACCACCGCGGCAGCTATCGCCGCGGTGGATTCCCTCCCTCGCCACCTTGAGTTTCAGCCGGCATATGCGCATCCCGCTGCTGCTCATGGAGGTGGCGGGTTCCCTCCTTCAGCGGGACTCCAATATTGGTTCGTTGCGATTTTGAATGAGGAGCTGTATAAGTTAAACGATTTCTATATGGATAAGGAGGAGGATTTCGTTATACGATTCCAGGTTCTTATGGTTGACCATTTTCTTCTTATTTTCTTGAATTTGCATGTGTATATATACATATATATATATGCGCCTTAATTTTGATGGGTAGTCCATGGATTTGGCTTTCATGTTATGGATGCTACAAAAATTCAATCTTTCGCTTTTTGTTAACGGATTGGATTGGATAACTCACTATATTTTACATATTTAGTATGTCTAATAAAGAAATGGAAATTTTGTCCGAGTTGAGGGAAGGATTCAGAGGGAGAAGTTTCCTTTATGACGGGAATTCGGAATATGCATCCATTTCTTATTTCTAGAGACTTTATATCTAGTGAGTTATCCAATTTAATCTTAGACACCAAACGAGAGCTTAGGATCTTAAGATGACTGATAGGTACAAGTAGGAGGAGAAGGATGGCATCTGTGAACAAGTGCATTTTAGCTAAAACGAAAATGAGATATTCATGTCCGAGGGACACCGGAAAGTGAAACTATTGAAGTTAGGAGGTGAACTGTTAGTTAATTCGGGCGGTCTTGTGAATGTGAAGATGGTTATGAGTGAAATTACAGCGATACGAGACATGCCATTGTTATCTGTATTCGTTTTTAGGCCAAGAATTTTTGAATATTTTGTGAAAAGGTATAGATAATGCAGGAAAACAAAGGAAGTTTTAACTATTTCATCATGATCAGGTCGAGTTTCGAGTCTCAACTAGTTGAATTTTTCTTTTGATCATTAAAGTCGAGTACTAAGATATCTCTCATGGATCAACGAACAATGTGTAAATCGAAGTCTGTATTTTGTGGTGGTTGTTTCACTTTCTTTTTCCTGGTTCTCTGCTTATGTTGGTTGAAAATTGTAGAGTTTTTTGGTGCACTAGTTAAGTGTCTGGTAGGAAAATCATAATGTTGGGAGCAATTTTCTGGTCGGTGCAGAGTCATCTGCACAGCATGAATGTTGCAATGTGATATTTTGAATGCGAAGGCTACAAGTACCAACTATCGTTTCTCTTTTCTCATCTGCAAACGGCAATAATGACAGGAGCTGAAAGGAAGAATCGAGATCGTCAGGGAAAGGAGCAGCAGGGGTGGAGTTTTTACATCAGAGCCCGAGTTCAGCAAAGAAGTGATGGACATCCGTAAGGACTTTGTCACCATTCACGGGGAGATGGTGCTTCTCAAAAGTTATAGCTCGTTGAATTTTGCAGGTACAGCAGCTACTTTTCACCTTCCATATTTAACCTGTATTGTACAACTGTTAGCATCAGTGAATTTCTTCATTCTATACCAGCGTTATCTATTGCTAAAATCAGCTGTGTCTTATGTCTCAACAGGGCTTGTCAAAATTCTAAAGAAGTACGATAAACGAACTGGAGGAGTATTGCGTTTATGTTTCACGCAACTAGCTCACCAGCCTTTCTTTACAACAGAACTTCTGACGAGGCTAGTCTGTGAATGCGAGGCAAATCTCGAGCTTCTCTTCCCACTGGAAGCAGAAGTCATTGAAGGTACACCAACCACACAAGATGAAACCACCCCAGACAGAAGTCATTCAAACCCACAATCGAATTATTCGGCAAATATTGCATCTGAGACACCTTCAAACATGGAGGCAAACATGGATATATATCGTGGAACCGTTGCTGCAATGAAGGCCATTCAAGGCCTTCAAAAACCAAGCTCCACTTCCGGTCCATGGTCTCTTTCAAATCACTTTAGAAGCCAGGACGAGGAGAGCACTGGTGCTGTCACTGAAAACTCTACTTCAAACTCTGTAGCGAGCTGGCAAAGCGAAGAGGAGGATGACCAGTTATAGCAGCGCTTATCCTGTCGGTTTCTGCAGTACGTCCTCCGTGCGTAGTTTTCTAAATAGTATTTGCTTGAAATTTATAATGTTGTACCAAATTCTGCTCTTCCTTGTTATCTTCCTTTTTGGTCTATGAGAAGCGATTTTGGCACACCTTATTATACATAAAAAGAAAAGAAGTGCGTAAATTATTTTTATGTTATAAATAGGCAAAATTTAGAGAGATAACCTTTACTCGGGACAGGAACGAAGCAGTTGCAGAGTATTATACCAACACAAGCTATTGCAGAATAAGTAATGTATATTATAGCTATTAGATATTTTTCTCTTCTTTTTCTCATTCATCATCTTTGCACAATTGAAGTGCTCTATTTATAGAGCTACTTCAATGGAAAATTACAAAACATTACTATTTAGCTTGTGAGTATATAGTATACACATGTGATACTTTACTATACACATTACTATACACATGTCGGCAAACATACCCATTATTTACAACACTCCCCCTTGGATGCCCACATATCAACATCAGTTGCCTCATTAAAACCTTGCTTGGAAAAACCCTGTGGGAAAAAACCATAGCGAAGGAAAAAGAGTACAACTTTACCCGGATGGTGTTGAGCATGCTTATGTTGCCTCGTTAAAACCTTGATAGGAAAAACCCAGTGGGAAAAATCCTAAGCGAAGGAAAAAGAGTACAACATGCATGTATCATGGATGCTCCCCCTGAATTGTATCTCCCCCTGATTCCGCATTCTTCAAATTTGTAAGCCGACGTAATCCGATTCCCTGCACCAACTTCTGAAATGTGCACTTTGGTAGAGATTTGGTGAACAAGTCTGCTAAATTTTCATTGGAACGGATTTGTCTGACTTCAATAACTTTAGCCTTCTGAAGCTCATGTGCGCTGAAAAATCTTGGAGATATGTGTTTAGTCCTATCACCTTTGATAAATCCTTCCTTCATCTGGGCGACACAAGCTGCATTATCTTCATGGATGACAGTTGGAGTGCCTGTCTTTGAAGGTAGACCACATGAATTCCGGATGTGATGGATCATTGATCTTAACCAAGAACATTCACGACTTGCTTCATGTAAAGCAATTATTTCCGAGTGATTGGAAGATGTAGCAACTAGCGTTTGCTTCGTTGATCGCCATGAAATTGCAGTATCTCCATTAGTGAACACATATCCATTTTGTGAGCGGGCTTTATGCGGATCGGAGAGAAAACCAGCATCTGCGTATCCAACAAGGATATGTTCATTTGTAGGCTTGTCTGAGTAGAAGAGACCCATATCTGTTGTCCCACGAAGGTATCGTAGAACATCTTTGACTCCCTTCCAATGACGAATTGTTGGAGCAGAGCTGTACCTGGCTAGCAAGTTAACTGAAAAAGCTATATCTGGTCTAGTACATTGTGCTAAATACAATAAAGCACCTATTGCGCTCAAATATGGTACTTCTGGACCAAGGACCAGATCATCATCTTCTTTTGGACGAAATGGATCTTTCTTAATGTCCAAAGAACGAACGACCATTGGGGTGCTAAGTGGATAAGCCTTGTCCATGCCAAATCGCTTCAGTATTTTTTCAATGTAAGCTGATTGATGGACCAAAATTCCATTAACACAATGCTCGATCTGCAGGCCGAGACAATATTTGGTTTTCCCAAGGTCTTTCATTTCAAATTCGCTTTTCAGATATTCAGCAGTTTTGTTGAGCTCTTCATGGGTTCCAACTAGGTTCATATCATCGACATATACTGCCACTATAGGAAATCCAGTATTTGATTTCTTAATGAACACACAAGGGCAGATGACATTGTTGGCATATCCTTCTTTAATCAAATACTCACTAAGACGATTATACCACATTCGCCCAGATTGTTTCAGCCCATATAGTGATCGCCTTAATTTGATTGAGAACATACCCCGTGGTTTGTTATTTGCTTCAGGCAACTTAAGTCCTTCTGGGACTTTCATATATATGTCAGTATCTAATTCTCCATATAGGTACGCGGTGATGACATCCATAAGTCGCATGTCAAGTTTTTCTGAAATCACCAAACTTATTAAGTAACGAAACATAATTGCGTCCATTACAGGAGAGTATGTCTCTTCATAATCAACTCCAGGTCTTTGTGAAAAACCTTGTGCAACGAGTCGTGCTTTATATCTTGCAATCTCGTTTTTCTCGTTGCGTTTCCTTGTGAATACCCATTTGTAACCTACGAGGTTCACACCAGGCGGGGTTTGGACTACTGCTCCAAAAACACTTCGTCTTTCCAAGGAATTTAATTCTGCCTGGATTGCATCTTTCCACTTAGGCCAATCTTGTCTCTGTCTGCATTCATCAACAGAGCGGGGCTCAATATCATCACTTAATATAATTTCAGTGGCTATTGCAAATGCAAACATGTCGTCGATGATTATTTCATTTCGATCCCACAATTCATTAGTACATGCATAATTTATGGATATTTCTTTGCTTTCATGTACTTCTGTTTCTTCAGGGACATGTGTCTCATCAAGAACATTTTCTTTTTCTGGAAGTACAGAATCAAGAATTGTGGATTTATCATTCAATTCATTTTCTTGAATGATATCATTTGGGTTCAACTGTGCCCTCATCTTTCTCTTTCGAGGGGCTGAATCTTTTGAACCTGGAGGTCTACCACGCTTCAGGCGTGCATTGGATGAATCATTCGCTGCCACTTTATTTTGTCCAACAGGGACATCAATTCTTGCAAGTGCGTTTGCAGCTGGTATATATGACTGTGTCACTTTCGAAGCATCATTAAATGCATCTGGCATTTGATTAGCAATACCTTGAAGATGAACGATCATTTTCACTTCATTTTCGCATTGAGTGCTTCGTGGATCAAAATGAGATAAGGTGGAAACAACCCATGTTAGCTCTTGCCGTTCTTCTGGAACGGTCTTTTCTCCCCCTAACGACGGGAAAACTGTCTCATCAAAATGACAATCAGCAAAACGAGCTGTAAACATATCACCAGTCAAAGGTTCCAAATATCTAATGATAGATGGTGAATCAAAACCCACATAAATTCCCAGTCTGCGTTGAGGTCCCATTTTAGTTCGTTGTGGCGATGCAATAGGCACATAAACAGCACAACCAAAAACTCGTAAATGTGAAATATTTGGCTGATGTCCAAACACGAGTTGTATTGATGAGTATTGGTGGTTGGCTATGGGTCTTAGTCGAACCAATGATGCTGCATGTAAAATGGCATGTCCCCATACAGAGACTGGCAATTTCGTTTTCATGAGCAGAGTGCGGGCTATTAATTGAAGCCGCTTGATAAATGCCTCCGCTAAACCATTTTGGGTATGGACATGAGGAACAGGATGTTCAACATCAATGCCCAGTGCCATGCAGTAATCATCAAAGGTTTGAGACGTAAATTCACCAGCGTTATCAAGTCGAATGGACTTAATGGGATGATCTGGAAACTGTGCTCGCAACTTAATTATCTGAGCAAGAAGTCTCGCAAAAGCTACATTTCGAGTAGACAATAGGCAAACATGTGACCATCGGGTAGATGCATCAACCAAAACCATAAAATATCGAAATGGTCCACAAGGTGGTTGAATAGGTCCACAAATATCCCCTTGAATTCTTTGCAAAAATGATGGGGATTCATCATCAACCTTTAGTTGTGATGGTCTAATTACCAACTTCCCTTGGGAACAAGCCTTGCAAGGGTTATCATTTGAGACATCAATGTGTTTGCTCAATAATGGATGTCCATTAGAGTTGGTAATGATTCTTCGCATCATGGTAGATCCTGGATGACCTAGACGGTCATGCCAAAGCATGTAAACCTTTGAATCAATGAACTTCTGGTTCATGACAGTATATGCCTCAACTGTCTTTATGTATGTATAATATAATCCACTCGATAAACCATGCAACTTCTCCAATATACGCTTCTGGGTATCATTGGAGGTAATGCATAAATATTCCACATTTTCTACACTTTTCGTTTCAATGTGGTATCCATTTAGACGTATGTCTTTAAAACTCAACAAATTTCGAATGGATTGAGTAGCATACAATGCATTCTTTATAGACAATATTGTTCCATTTGGTAACATAATTTGGGCCTTTCCTGAGCCTTCAATTACATCTGATGGCCCTGATATTGTTGTTACCTTTACTTTTGCAAGTACCAAATTCGAGAAATATTTTCGATCGCGAAGTATTGAATGTGTGGTTGCGCAGTCTGCAAGACAAAAGTCTCCGCCATTGCTCTTGTTTTGATAATAACCATAATTTTTATCCATGATCTCTGAGTAAAGAAAAAGCAGTTTATTCATACTGGAATACTACTTTTATTGAATTAAAAATGCGAGCATTAAACCACAAGTACAAATAACAAGAGTACATTAAACATAGATAATTCAATCGGACCCATAAACTTCATTCCCTCTTTCATTAACAAAGTCTGTAACATCCAGGTGAGTTGTGTTTAACTGTCCCGATAAATTTGTTACCGGATCAGGTGTTTCCATTGGTTGAGCCTGGTCAAGTAAATTGATCTCGACACCCTTATCCTTGAAGGAGGCTTGATACAAATCCACCAGATGCTTTGGGGTGCGACAAGTACGCGCCCAATGTCCGTTGCCACCACACCTATGACAACCTCTTTCAGGATTTCTAGGATTGTTCGTATGAGCTTTTCCTTTCTGGCGATTTGCATTTTTAAAGCTCGGGCCTGGATTATACCTTGGAACCTGGTTGTGAAACTGGACACCATGGTTCTTGCCTTTCCCGTTCCACCTGCCTCGCTTGTGGCCACGTCCTCGTTTGTAATTATTGCCACGAGAGGATATGGAATTCCTTTCAAGGGAAGCAGCATTCACTTCTGGGAATGGTGCTGATCCAGTAGGTCGGGAATTATGGTTTTTCATCAGGAGCTCATTGTTCTGTTCAGCTACTAGGAGCACATATATCAGCTGGTTGTATTCAGTGAAGCCTCGCGCTCTATACTGCTGCTGCAGTACCATGTTAGATGCGTGGAATGTGCTGAAAGTCTTTTCCAATAACATCTCCTCAGTGATAGTATCCCCACAGAGCTTCATCTGAGAGGTAATTCTGAATAACGCCGAATTGTACTCAGCCACTGACTTGAAATCCTGGATCCTTAGGTGAGTCCAGTCATAGCGAGCTCTTGGAAGAATCACCGTTGTTTGGTGATTGTATCTGCTTCTCAAGGCATTCCAGAAGGCTAACGGATCTTCAACCGTTAAGTACTCGCTCTTTAGTGCCTCATCAAGATGACGACGAATAAAAATCATTGCCTTTGCCCGATCTTGAGAGGATGAGCTGCTCTCTTCCTTGATGGTATCTCCAAGATTCGCTGCTTCCAGATGAATCTTGGTATCCAGTACCCAGGTAAGGTAATTCTTTCCAGTAATGTCCAGGGCATCGAAATCAAGCTTTGCCAAGTTTGCCATTTTCTTTTCTGAAAGAAAATTGAGGTGTGTAAGAACTTGCAATAATATGTGTACTGGAGAAATATATTGTTAGAACTTCTGGTTCTTACACATTTTGATCTTCAAGCCAAAATGATAAGTACTCGAAACTTCAGGCTCGAGATTTACATAATTAATGAGAAGGGCAATTGTACCGCACCATTCTCATCAAAACAAGTATAGGATGAGCGATTATTCCGCACTACTTTAAACAGCAGGAAAATTTAAATATGTAGAGCAAGGTGGACGATTATACCGCACCACCTAAAATTGCAATAAAATTTAAATTGCGATAAAATTTAAATATGTAAAGCAGGGTGGGTGATTATTTCACACCACCTAAAATTGCGATAAAATTTAAATTGCGATAAAATTTAAATATGTAAAGCAGGGTGGGTGATTATTTCACACCACCTAAAATTGCGATAAAATTAAATATGTAAAGCAGGGTGGGTGATTATTTCACACCACCTAAAATTGCGATAAAATTAAATAACGGGAAAATTTAAATATGCAGGATAGCGGGCGATTATACCGCTCCACTTAAAATTTGCAGTAAAATTAGATCTGCAGTCCAAGATAGGCGATAGAACCGCACAATCTTGGATTGCATAAATAATCAGTGGGTTAGTAGTCAATATCTACACCAAACAAGAAATCAAAGATATAAGTGACTGTTAGTTGGAGAACTAGAAGTAAACATGGTGCAAACAGTTCTTCGCAAGGGTATACCCAGCAATTGAGACAGAGGAAGAAGAAGAACAGTAAAACATACCCATTATTTACAACATTTTATTTATTATTGCCGTTTTGTAGCATAGCACAGTAAAAATGACAACTTTTTTTAATACCCTACTAGAAGATGAGCACACAATCTATCTGTGTGAACAATTTCATTTTATTTTTTGTTTTTTTATTAAGGAGTGTGATTTTGTCAAAAGGGATAAAATTAAAGCCTCTTCAACCGCTCACCTCATTTTACGTTCTCCTCAAGCGCAACCGCTTCATTTCATTCAAACTATCCAAAAAACATCATCATTTCACTTACCTGTATGAAAAAATGATGTAGGACAATTTCTCTTAATAAGTGCATATTTGTTTATCTTATGTAAATATTGTGTATCAGAAGTGAGGGTAACATAGGGAAAATAGGGATATGATTGTCATTTTCTCAAAAGATACAAAATTACTATTTTGCCCTCCTTATGTAAATATTGTGTATCAAAAGTGAGGGCAAAATAGGAAAAAAAGTTCAAAAGATACAAAATTATTATTTTGCCATCCTTATGTCAATATTGTGTATAAAAAATGAGAGGCAAAATAGAAAAAAAAAAGTAGAAAAAAGTTGACAATGAGGGTTCTCTTAATAATAGTATGGATATAGATAACTCCAACCACAATTAGACGAGAAAATTTTCAATGTCACACGATCCGTATACCAAATGTTATAATACTGGTTGAAATTTTTTTTTTTTCAAGTATCCAAACACTTATATTATAGGGAGTTTTAACGAAACATTCTCGGTACTGTTCACTTTTAACGAAAAACCACATTTTAACATTTCTCTGGTACCATTCACTACACATTCATTTGTTATTTTTCATTAAAACTAAAGTTTTCTTTTACTTTTCGTTAGTTTTCCTTATAATATAATACTTGGCGTACCAGGCCGTGTTTCTGACATATTAAAAAATCTCTCCTATTAGAGGAATCTCGTCCCTTATAGTTATCAAGTGACAAAAGAATCTCTTCATAGTTATCAGGTGACTAAGGTACCGTTTGGTACGCAGACGGGACGGAACGGGATGGGATGAGACGGGACGGAACAGAACGAAATGGAGGTTCGTGTTATGTTTGGTATGCATAGGACGACGGTTCGGATTTCGTGTTAAATGACTAACTTAGCCTTGTTTGTTCAATTTTTTCAGCGTTGTCGTTTTCCTTCGTTTTCTCGGCAACCAATTAGACCCCCAAACAATTACAAGAAGAAGAAAAAATGACGAATCAGACCCCCAAACAATTTCTTTCTCTTCAAATCAAACACAGAAAAATTCGAAAATTCATTTCAATCAATTTCTGCAGCTTCGTCATCGTCCTCCATACAGCGTCGTCATCGTCTTCCCTGCAGAGTCATCATCATCCTCCGTGTAGCATCCACCTTCTTCCCTCCGACCCACCAAACTGTTTCACTCTTTCTCTCCCCCAACCTCCCTCTCCAAATCGGGTGACTCCGTCCTAATCCAATGGTCTGGCATCGACTCGCCCTCCCGAACCCCTTCCTCCCACCACGACAACTTTATAGGATACAAGTTCCTCTCCTCCGCCCCCACATGGAAATCTGGGTCGGGCACCATTTCCCTCCCTCTGGTCAATCTCCGATTCAACTACTCCTTCCGGATTTTCCGCTGGAACGAGTCCGAGGTCGACCCCAACCACCTCGACCAGGACCACAACCCCCTCCCCGGCACCGCCCACCTGCTCGCCACCTCAGATGACGAGCTTAGCTTCGAATCTGGTCGTGTTCCAGATCAGATCCACCTCGCTTACACGGACGAAGATGACAAGATGCAGGTCATGTTCGTGACGCTAGACAGCGCCGAAGAAGAAGATGGTTTGCTATGGTGACGTCGTCGTCGTCGGATGGGTTTGCTGGGATTGGGATAGCAGTTGGGTTACTGGGTTTGTGGTGGAGGAAGAGGAGGGCTACGGGAGAGACAAGGGTATAAGAGAGGGAGGTTACGGGAGAGAAAGAGAGGTAGACAATGTAATTAATGAAAAATAAAAGGGGTATTGTTGTCCAAAAAAATATAATTTTGTGTCCCACGGGATGGAAAAACCCGTTCCAGGGGGAGGGGGAACCAAAATCTAACCCATTTTCGTTCCGTGGGACGCGCGTTCCACATAATTTTAGCGCACCAAACGTGGGACGGAACGCGTCCGTCCCACTCTGTTCCGTCCTATCCCACGTACCAAACGCACCCTGCCTGATCACCTATCATTAAGTTTGATCAAAATTTGCGACGCATCCCTTAATATCAAATTCAATTGTTTGATTAAAATTTGGTTATCTGGTGAACAAGAAAATATTTATGCCACTAGAGAGCAGAGAGTAAACCCAACTACCAAGGAGACAAATTTGAAAGGGTAAATCATCAAAATGGTCCCTGAGATTTGCATAACTCATCACTTTGGTTCCTGAGATTCCAAATCGATAAAAGTGGTCCCTGAGATTGTCCACCATCCATCATTTTGGTCATTCCGTTAAAAACTCTGTTAAGTGTCCCGGAGCTCTTGGCAAAAAGTTTGGGCAATTTTCAAAGTTTCGTAACTCAATCGTTTCTTAACCAAATTCGACCCATAATATATTAAAATGAAGATAGGAAAGTGTAGAATAAGATTATACCTATTTCGAAGCCCAATGGTTGCCGGAGATGGCCGAAAAATAGCCTCAAAGTTGACTGGTCCAAGTGAAAACTGGAAAACTCGCCGGAAACTGGGTAAACTTTAAACGTTCATAACTTCTTCAATACTCAATGAAATCAAGTGATTCAAAAGCAAAAATCATACTTCTCGACGAGACAAAGAGAATGGTACCTTTTTCGACTGCCAAATTGTGAGTATCACTAAATTTTGATGTATTTATGAGTGATTTAATCTGATTGGCATCTGAATTTTGATGGAATCAACCTATCACTATTTTGGTTTAAACTGATCCAAAACCCCTTAGTTTTCTTGTTATCAAGTTATCAATTGCTCAAAAATTGTATGTGTGTGAGTAACTGAAGGGAAAAATAGAAATACTTGATATCGGTTTGCAGTGCATGTAATTGATTCATCTACGGGAGTAAGAATCATACATGTTATTTCTATATGTGATTGATGCTTGACATAACCCTTACATGGGTAAGTCTGTTGCCTTTGATTTCCATTTGAATGGGTAAAGTAAATTCATGTAAATCAAGCTCTCAGCCTGATGTGCTCTATGATAATGTATAGTAAATATATATTAACTGAATTGAATAGCCATATTATTGGTTGCTGTGGGAAATAATCAATATGGATTAAAAATCTCGAGTTCTGCAAACATGAAGCAAAATTGACATATTGCGTGTTTAAATAAGGAATGAGTTGTCCTACATTGCTTAAGCTTGAGATGAACCAATGCAAAGGCACAAATATATGTATAAAAAGTATAACCTTGTAATATCAACTTGTGTACATATGTTTTTCACCAAAGTGAAGAGACTTCAGGAACTGGATTTTGTAAATTATGAATTTAAAACTCAACACATGTCAATATTCTTTTCCAAAGAGAGGAATGTATGAATGGTTTGCGATCTTTTAGGGTATAACATTTTTACGGCTATTGAAATGTGGGAGTGCATGATAAGGATGCCCACGTAGCAAACATGGGTTTGCATGATGGTTTTGAATCAACTGAAATGTGGGAGTAAAGAAAGCGATGCTGTGTAATTTTGATAGCATCTGGACCTGATGCTTGGCTTATCTTATTTTCCCTGTGGTTATTGTAAATAATGCCATGTTGATTCAGTTTATAATATATATTAGTACAACTGACTGATGTTCCAAAGAGCATGTTGGTTTCGTATGATTATACAGGAAGCTTGAAAAGCTAGTATCCAGTGATTAAGGTTGAAGGCAACATAAAGTTAGCTTTTATAAAGGTACACTGGGTAATTGCATGTATGAATGTGTATTTATATGTATTTGCATGATTGTCAGTATGCCATTACAATTACGAAGTGATGGTTTAAGACTGAGTTGCAGTAATAAATATGCATGTGCTGAATCTTTATGATTATTCTGAGTTATATAGCTTATATAACACAAAGTGGTATATGATTTTCAATTCAGTAAAGGAACATCCAAAGATGATCCATAAAGTTGATTGAATTGATTCATAGAAAAATGAATGTTAAGTTCATTGAAAGTTTGACTTCATACAGATTAGATTCAAATGACAGTGATTTTAGAGTGCATGTGCCAATGAGCTGCACATGGTTTTCTAGAGTTCGACATTTGAACTAATACTGGTAGATGTGGGGAAGGAAGTTACGTGTAACTGGATGTGATCACTAAGGAGTCAATATTGTAATTGTGATAACATTTCGATGATATGATTAGTTTACGTCCAAGTGGGAGAATGTTAGAAACTTAATTGGACTAAACTGTCATTTAGTGAAGGACGAAATGTATTTGGTAACAATACAGTTTGACGTAAGTTGCAAACGTGGAAAAAACTGCTTCCTATTATTAAGGAAATATGGATATCAATTGTGGAGATAACTAACATCCCACTTATTTAATGAAACTGTTGTTAACTGACAAAAACCAACTCTCCATGATAGAGGTAAGTTGGTGAATGTTAATCTATATAAGGACTCCCTGCTTGTAAAGAAAAGTTCTGCGTTATTGGGTTCTATCACCTTAAGAACATTAAGTCTTTCAACGAGTAGAAGATATCCTTTTCTTGTTCTGCAATGGCTGCCTCAGGTATCATGTTGACATCTGTTAGTAATCTAGGAAACCTGTTAATATTATGTACTCCTAGTTTTCCAAGATGGAACACTTGGTGGCCTCCTCCATTCTTGTATATTTTTGGATACCAGTCCACAGGTTTTTTGGCCCCCAAATTAACTGCAGCGATTGAATGGGGGTTCAAGTTGGGTGCTGAGCTTTCAAAAACTCTGCTTCAGGACATGGACGTAGCCACGTTGGTTAGAACGGGATGTGTTATTGTTATGTACCTTAATCCTTTCTCACAGATTAGATTAGTGTAAAATAGAATATCGCTGGTATGGGAAAAAAGGTGGAAACAAAAACGAAGCAAGATAAGGTATGTTCACTTTCCTTTTTGTTCACTCTTCTAAACAAAAATGAAGAGAACAATCACAACTTTGAAACTAATATGTGATGAGACATGTTCAGCTGCTCCTGGTGTAATCACGATCACAGTTGAAGGGTAGGGGTGAAGACTTGAACGCGCGATACGTTCCGACATTGTTCATTGAATGGTTAGCAGTCGATACCAGTTCAAGTTGTTCGATTTTGGAGAATTAAGTTCTGAGGCTCTAAGAAGGCAACTATCGCAATCAAGGCTGTTCTATGGACGAAAAGCCAGCAATATCCGAGGTAAGATGTGTGGACACACATGAAAGGATAAGATTAAGAATGAGATATCCAAGGTAAAGTAGAAGTGGCAACAATTGAAGATGAGAGAAAATCGGTTAAGGTGGTTTGGAGATGGAGACTTATGGTAAAAGGGGTAGAAGAAGACCTAGGAAGACTTGGAAAGAAACTTGAAGAAAATATATAAGGTACTTGGAACTGATGGAAGACATGACACAAAATTTAACGCCTGCAAATTCTGATACCTAGGGTGCACCGGAGCATGCTAGAATTTCGAGATATGAGTTGGAAACTTCCAAAGTTATCATAAGTTAGAGAATTGTGTCAAATTGTGACAAATACGGGATGGTCCACTTCCCTTATGGTATTGTTTTGTCAATTACAACCTGTGGTCAATTATCACCTGTGCAGTACGTGTGAGGTTTTATAACAAAAGCCTAAGTGTTAATTGGAGTGAGACTAAGAACTTATGATATTTAAACTACATTTTCTCATGGAAACAGCCGACGTGGGATAACACATACCATTTTTGAGCCTTCATTCAAAGTTGCCAATGGTGACGGATTTATCAATTCGAATGTTGAAACATTCTATGCAGATTCTGGAGGACGAGAATATACGTCGGACGATTTCCTAAAAAAATAACTGCAAACAAATGATTTGATTGGAATCTCCAAACAAAATCTAACAACACAACAATCAAGCAGATAAATCTTAAAAATTTGGAGAATATTCTGACAGAAGAAAATGCCAATCCAACACTTACCAGGAAAAAGATGCGAAGTCCGAATCCACAGCAACAAGAAATGCACTTGAGAAAACACACCCACCCCCTTTCCTTCCTCAAATATTCCCACCACTTGAGAATTATTTCTCTAAATTAAAAATTCCTATCTCGTAATATAAATGAAGTCAAACTATGAATCATTTGATTCACAAACAGCAAAATCCTGTGAGAGTTTTGTCTCCCACAGTCTGTTGAAAAGCGATGAAACTCGCGAAGTTCAGGAGGACCCACCTGGAGGAGACACTCCCGGAGTGGAGGGACAAGTTCCTCTCCTACAAGCTCTTGAGGAAGCTCCTCAAGTGCTTGCCCGCCACCACGGCCGCCATCGCTGCGGTGGATTCCCTCCCTCGCCACCTCGAGTTTCAGCCGGCAAATGCGCATCTGGCCATTGCCGTTGGAAGTGGCGAGTTCCATCCCTTGGGGGGACTGTTCGTTCCGATTCTGAATGAGGAGCTGAAGAAGTTAAACGATTTTTATGTTGATAAGGAGGAGGAGTTCGTTATACGATTCCAGGTTCTTATGGTTGACTTTTTTTTCTTCTTATTTTCTTGAATTTGCATGTGTGTGTGTGTATATATATATATATGCGCTTTAATTTGGATGGGTAGTGGTGGATTTGGCATGCCTGTTATGGATGCTACAAAAATTCAATCTCTTTCTTTTTGTTAACGGATTGGATTGGATAACTCACCATATTTAGCTTATATATGTTGAGTAAAGAAATGGAAATTTTGTCCGAGTTGATGGTAGGATTCGGAGGGAGAAGTTTCCAAGATAACTGATAGGCACGAGCAGTAGGAGGAGGATGGCATCTATAAATTTTAGCTAAAACAAAAATGAGAATATTCATGTCCGAGGGACACCTAAATTAAAGCTAGGAGGTGAACTGTTAGTTAATTCGGGCGGTCCTGTGAATGTGAAGGTACGAGACATGCCGCTGTTATCTGTATGCGTTTTTAGGCAATTGAGAAACAATATGACTGTAAGGATTATGTGTGGCTGGACGATTTGTTGAGATAGAAGGATTATGTGTGGCTGGACGATTTGTTGAGATAGAGTGGTGGCATCGATAATGAAGGAAAACTAGGGCAGTTTTAACTATTTCGTCATGAACAGGTCGAGTCTCGAGTCTCAGCTATTTGAATTTCTCTTTTGATCATTAAAGTCGAGTACTTTTTCTCTGAACTAAGATATCTATTGTGTATCAACGAACAGTGTGTAAATCGAAGACTGTATTTGTGTTTTGCTTGTTGCGCTTAATACTACGCCTTTTTCTTTTTCCTGGTTATCTGCTTATGTTTGGTTAAAAATTGTAGCGTTTATTGGTGTATTAGTCAAGTGTCTGGGAAAATCTTTATGATGGGAGCAATTTTCTGGTCAGTGCAGAGTCATTTGCACAGCATGAATGTTGCAATGCGATATTTTGAATGCAAAGGCAACTATCGTTTCTCTTCTCTCTTTTCTCATCTGCAAACTGGAATAATGACAGGAGCTGAAAGGAAGAATCGAGATCGTCGGGGAAAGGAGCAGCAGTGGTGGAGTTTTTACATCAGAGACCTTCAGGAAAGAAGTGATGGACATCCGTAATGACTTTGTCACCATTCATGGGGAGATGGTGCTTCTCAAAAAACATAGCTGGTGGAATTTTAGAGGTACAGCAGCTATTTCTTTTCACCTTCCATATCTAACCTGTAATGTACAACCGTTAGCATCAGTGAATTTCTTCATTCTATATCTGCGTTATGTATTGCTAAAATCAGCTGTGTCTTCTGGCTCAATAGCGCTTGTCAAAATTCTAAAGAAGTACGATAAACGAACTGGAGGAGTGTTGCGTTTACGTTTCACGCAACTAGATCACCAGCCTCTCTTTACAACAGAAACTCTCACGATGCTAGTCCGTGAATGCGAGGCAACTCTCGAGCTTCTCTTCCCATTGGAAGCAGAAGTCATTGATGGTACACCAACCACACAAGTGAAACCACTGTTGAATAGTAAGTTGTGAGCTGATTAGGATTAGAGAAATAAAGCCTTGTGTTTTTAATTGTGTATTCACTAGTGTTATTAAAGAATGACTAGTGTACGGCTCTCAATGTAAGGCTATGATTGTTATGTGTTAGAATCCTAGACTATAGGAAGATGAATAGCTGAGATCACTCTGATGAATGTGTGAGCTCCAGCTGCACAACCAACCGTTGTAGTGCTTAAGTTGTGTGCAAGAGAGAAAAAAATATATGAAATTCTCCTCTATGACTTGCAAAGGCTGAAGCATTCCAAAATCTTGTGTGAAATTCCTTTTGTTCTTCTTCCTTTTTCATAGTGAATTCCTCAATCAAAACTTACAAATATCAAATACACTAACGTGGCCTTAGAGCCAGGTTTGATCAATCTAAGCTAAGTGTGAACCGTGAATTTAATCATTACCGACGTTAGGTTTTTTGAGCTACATCTGGGCTGGCTGAAGGTCAGGTGAAGTTTGCCGAAAGTTCAGTTGTGGTCTGAAACTACTTGTTTTTGATACATCTGAGCTCACAATGGCTAGATATGGAAGTTTATAAGTTAGAACTCCGATCTTCTCCGATGAGAACTACGAGTTCTGGAGAATCAAAATGGTAACCATATTCAAGTCACATGGGCTATGGAAATTGGTGAAGAAAGGGATTATGTTCGTTGACTCGGAGAAGAAAAGAAGGTAGAAGGAGCCGAAGAAGAGGTTGATGATGAGCTAACCACTATGATGTTTATGAATGATGCGAAAGCTTTGGGCATCATTCAAAATGCAGTTTCTAATCAGATTTTCCCTAGAATCGCCAACACAGATTCAATTAAAATGACTTGGTATTTGTTGTATGGAGAATACCATGACGATGATCAGGTCCGATTGATGAAGCTTCAAAATCTCATACCTGAATTTGAATATACTAGAATGCATGATGATGAGTCTTTATATGGGTATCTTACTCAATTAAATGAACTGTTTAATCAAATGAAGACATTTAGGAAGATTCTTTCAAATGAGAGATTAGTGCATAAGGTCTTAATTAGTTTCACTAAGGTGTGATTCTATATGCCTAGTGATAGAAAACACAAAGGCCTTGTTTGGCAGATCGTATAACACACCGGATAGGATAAATAGTATGAATCAAGGTGTTTGGTGTAGCTTTGTACTGAATAATACCCGGATTAATTAAACTGGCCCCACACGTTTTATACGGTGTACGCCCGCTACCTTATCCGCCCAAAATCCTATGTATTATTAGTCGGGTTGTCTTTCGCTTCCTCCGTCCGCCTCTTCGCTCTCGTTCCTTCCCTTCTCGCATCGCGCGCTGCATCGTCTGAGGTTCTTCTCCTCCTCCTCCTCCTCCTCCTCCTCGTCTCCTCCCTGCTCTGCCCAAAACCAATCCCTCTTCGTTATCCCCAATTTCTCTATCCACCTGAAAATTTATTCTTCTCTCTCTGTTCCGCCCAAACCCAACCGCTTTCGTTTTTCCAATTTTGCTATCCAGTCTCACCTGCAAATTTCTTCTTCTTTTCTATCTGTTCCGCCCAAACCAACCCCTTTTCGTTTTCCCCAATTTTGTACCTGCAAATTTCTTCTCCTTCTCTATCTGTTTCGCCCAAACCCAACCCTTTTCGTTTTCCCCTATTTTGCCATCCAACCGCACCTGCAAATTTCTTTCTTCTCTATCTGTTCCGCCCAAACCCAACCCTTTTTTGTTTTCCCCAGTTTTGTTTTTGGCTAGAGGACGAAAATTATGCACAATTTCGTTGAGTAATATTAAAATTTTACTTCTTTATTCCTATCTATTTGTCCAATCCAATTCCCCCTGCAACATTTGGAGAACTGTAATCGAGTGGGGGTGCTGCTGAACTTCTGGAATTACGCTCCATGTATGCTGCTTGGCTTGGTGTACTTCCTCAGCAATTCTCTTGCAATTGAGTTTCGTTGGGTTGGATTGAAATTTGGGTTTTGATAATTGAGAGAAAAAACCAAATTAACAGTTTTAATTTTGTTGATTTTGTAATCTGTGATGTTTTGTTACAGTTCTTGCTGAGGGAGGTATTTTGGGGGGTTTGCGGCGGAGAGATCTGGGAACAAAAGAGAGGATTTCCGTTTTTTTTTTTTAATTTTATTTTAAATTTGATTCCTCCTATCCGGTATAATATCAAACACAGTATAAATAATACGGTTATTAGTCCGATACTGCACCAAACGTCCGACCGACTAATTTAGTCAGTACTGTCAGGTGGCTATTTATCCTATCCAACAGAAATAGTCAGTACAGTCCGAGCTGCCAAACGAGGCCTGAGTCTAGAATATGTTGAACTACAAGAAGTTGTAGCCATTTTGAAAAGTCAAGAACAAAGGTTTGATATGAATTCCACTGATGCAACTGAGAAGGCATTTGCCTCATCCTCTATTAATTAGTCCAAAAAGGCAGAATGGAGGTAATGCTAAATCTAGTACTTTCAAGCCACAAAAAATTTGGAACCAAAAAGTTGAGAAATAGGACTTAAAACCTAGCTTTTAGCATAAGTTATTTGCTAGTCCTATACAAAATATGAACCCTTCTCAGACTATGGATCAAGAGAGTGTAAAACCTCAATGTAAAGTATGTTCAAAGTTTCACTTTGGTGAATGTAGGTAAATCCAAATGTCACAATTGTGATAAGTTTGGACTTTGAGCTAGAGATTGCACTGCATGTAAAATTGTTCAGCAAGAAAATTGTGCAAATCAAAAGGAGGTGACTGGAAATCTCTTTTATGCAAACCGTGTTGTTACTGAACCAAAGGTTGATGGGGACTGGTATATAGATAGGTTGCAGCAATCACATGACAGAGAATGTAATGTTCTTGTGGATGTGAAAACAAATGTTGCAGAAAAGTTCAAATGTCAACTGGTGTGCTAGTGAATGTAGTAGAAATGGGATCATTGGTAATTGAGACCAATAGAGGCAGAAAATACATTAGAGGAGTCATGTATTTACCTGGTTTAAAAAAGAACTTGCTGAGTGTTGGGCAAAATGGATAAACATGGGTACTATCTTATGTTTGGAGGAAGGATGTGCAGTGTCTTTAACAGCCCTTCACTTGACAGTCTCATTATCAGTGTAAAAATGAAAGGGAACATGTGTTATCCCTTATCTCTAATGTTTGAATTGTACTGAAAGCAAGCATTACTCATTGCACTTGGACTTGACTTAGAAGATTAGGTTACTTGTACTTTGGAGGACTCAAACAACTGAAAGATAAAGACATGGTTCAAGATCGACCACATTTGGAAGAGTATGATGAAGTATGTGAAGGTTGTCAGTTTGGTAAACAACATAGAGAAAGTTTTCCAAGTGGTCAAGCTTGGAGAGCTAATGCTCCACTTGAATTGATTGATGTTGACTTGTGTGGTCTTATGAGGAATGAGTCCATTACATGCTTCTCATTGATGACTCTACTAGAATGACATGGGTATACTTCTTCAAGTATAAATATGATGTTTTCAATTGTTTAAAAAAATTCAAAGCTATGATTGAGTTACAAAGTGGGTTCAAAGTGAAATGTTTGAAAAGTGACAGAGGAGGGGAATTCCCTGTCCACTGAGTTTAAGCAGTTTTGTGATACTGAGGGCATCCAGAGACAACTTTCTTTAACCTACACTCTTCAACAAAATGGAGTGGCAAAGATGAAGAGTAGAACAGTGGTTGAAATGGCCAAATCAATGCTACTCGATAAAGGAATGCCATATTATTTATGGGCAGAAGTTGAACATATAGTAGTATACATCTTGAATCGATGCCCTACCAAGTCTCTAGATAACATAACTTCTTTTGAAGACTACAATGGAAGAAAACTAGGTATTGCTCACTTAAAGGTCTTTGGCTCCCTATGTTATGTTCATATATCATCTGAGTTAAGACATAAGCTTAAAGCAAAGAGTACTAAATGTGTGTTTGTTGGGTATGAAACATGTGAGAAAGGATATAAAATCTTTGATCCAATCTCTTAGAAGTTAATTCTATCAAGAGATATTGTAGTAGATGAAAATGCAGCCTAGAACTAGCAAGAAAGCACAGAGAAGTATGCATCATTGCCTCATTGTGAGTGGAAAATTGTTGATGCACCAAAAACCGAAACTGTGGAAGATGAGTTTAATACTTCAAGTAGCTTGTCACCAATTATACAAAGGGAAATCCCTTGTAGTCATGATGTTGTTCATACTTCTTCACAACCACTTTCATGTGAATCATCCAGCAACACAAGTGGGAATGTGAGGGACAATCAAGCTTTTGATCACACTCCTTTAAAATGGAAAAATTGAATGATGTGCTTACTCAATGCAATCAGTGCATTATGGAACAAAAAAAAATGAAGATGCTACTCAAGATGAATCTTGGACGAAAGCCATGAAAGATGAGCTATCAATGATTGAAAACAATGCAACATGGGAGTTAGTGGACAGACCAACAGACAAGCCTATTATTGGAGTTAAATGGGTTTTCAAGACCAAACTTAATCTTGATGTATCTGTGTAAAAGAACAAAGCAAGGCTTGTTGCAAAGGGATATGATAAAAAACCAAGAGTAGACTATAATTAAACATTTGCACCTGTGACCAGATTGGACACAATCAGAACTCTTGTTGCTTTGGCTACCAAAAAGATTTGGAAACTCTAGCAACTTGATGTTAAATCTGCTTTCCTAAATGGTCTCTTTGAGGAGGTTTATGTGGATCAACTTGATGGTTTTGTGATCAAGGAAAGAAAGGACAATGTGTATAAACTTCACAAAGCACACTATGGATTGAAATGGGCACCTAGAGCCTGGTATGGAGAAATTGACACCTACTTTGCACAGTGTGGATTTGAGAAAAGTCAAAGTGAAGCAACTCTCTATATCAAGACAAAGGGAGAAGAAGAAATATTGATTGTATCCATCTATGTGGATGACATAGAATATACTGGTAACAGTAATGAGATGTTGGAAGAGTTCAAATGAGATATGATGATTAAGTATGGAACAACATATTTGGGCCTTTTGCACCATTTTCTTGGTATGTGAAGCATTTAAACTCACTCAAGTATCCTTATTCACCAAAGAAAGTATGTTGCTTCTTTGCTGAGTAAATTTGGTTTAAATGAGTGCAAATTTGTCTCCACTCCTCTTGTTTCATCTGTAAAACTTTGCAAGGATGATGGAAGTAGGCATGCCAGTGAAGAACAATACAGAAGAATTATGAGAAGTCTATTATATTTCACTGCTACCAGACCAAATATAATGTATACAACTAGTCTTCTTGCTAGGTTATTAGATACATCAAGGGAACTCTGGATTATGGTTTGGATTATGTGAAAGGAAATAATGTTGTGTTAATAGGATTTTGTGACCGTGATTGGGTTGGATCTCTTGATGACAACAAGAGTACCTCTGGTTATGCATTTTCCTTTGGGAGTGGGGTATTTTTTTGGGCTCCTATAAAACAAAATTGTGTGGCACTCTCCACTGCAGAGGCGGAATTCATCAAAGGCATAAGCCAATGCACATGCAATATGGCTTAGGTTTGTGCTTGAAGATTTTGGAGAGTTTTAAATTGAAGCAACTCCATTGCATGACAACACAACTGCAATTGCAATTACTAAAAATCATGTGTTTCATGAGAAGACAAAACATATTGATAGAAGATATCACTCCATCAAGAATGCTTTACAGGAAGGGATAATTAACTTGGTGTATTGTCCTACAAATGAACAAATGATAGATATATTCACTAAGGCTTTAGCCAAGGATTGGTTCAACTACCTTAAGGACATGCTTGGAGTGGAATCAGCTCAAAACTTAAAAAGGAGTGTTGAATTGTAAGTTGTGAGCTTATTAGTATTGATGAAATAAGCCTTGTGTTTTAATTGTGTATTCACTTATGTCAAAGAATGGCAAGTGTAAGGCTCTCAATGTAAGGCTATGAATGCCATGTGTTAGAATCCTAAACTATAAGAAGATGAAGGGCTGAGATCACTTTGATGAATGTGTGAGCTCCAGTTGCATGACTAACCGTTGTAATGCTCGAGTTGTTTGCAAGAGAGAAAACATATCAACTAAACTAACAACCACCCCAGACATAAGTCATTCAAACCCCACAATCGAATGATTCGGCAAATATTGCATCTGAGACACCTTCAAACATGGAGACAAACATGGATATATATATCGTGGAACCGTTGCTGCAATGAAGGCCATTCAAGGCCTTCAAAAACCAATCTCCACTTCCGGTCCATTGTCACTTTCAAATCACTTTAGAAGCCAGGACGAGGAGAGCACTGGCGCTGTCACAGCCGAAAACTCTACTTCAAACTCTGTAGCGAGCTGGCAAAGCGAAGAGGAGGATGACCAGTTATAGTATTATCCTATCGGTTTCTGTAGTACATCCTCCGTTTCTGATCAAGAGAACGACAGTGTACGTAACAGCGTTCATCTTATTAGTTTCAGCGTTGTCTCGTATGTTCTTGTTTTCGATTCTTGTAGCAACTGGAATCGTAAAAAGGCTCTGAATTGTAAACTTAGCACATCAAATAAGCTGTGAGCCGATGGAGAAATTTATCATAGCATAATGTTGTGCAGTTTTCTAAATAGCATCTGCTTGAAATTTATAATGTTGTACTAGATTCTGCTCTCTGTTACCTTTCTTTACAGTCCATTTATTATGTGTAGCGATTTTGGCACACGTTATTATGCATATAAAGAAACGGGTGCGGAAATTATTTTCCTTTGTTGTTGCATTTTTGTAGCATAGCACAGTATGAATGACAATTATTTTTAACACCCTATAACTCCAACCACAATTAGAGGAGAAATTTTTTAGTGTGCCGATTACAAGGTCCGTATACCAAGTGTCATAATACTGGTTGAATTTTTTTTTTCAAGTATCCAAACACTTGTATTATAACACTTGATGTACTGGACTGTATTCCCGACACACTAAAAAATCTCCTATTAGAGGAGTCTCGTCCCTCATAGTTATCAAGTGACTAAAGAATGTTGTCGTAGTTATTAGGTGACTAAAGAATGCGTGATCACTACCATTAAATTTGATTAAAATTTGCAATTAAAACACTAAGAACGCATCCCTTAATATCAAATTCAACTGTGAATGTCCATTTTTTGGTTATCTTGAGCCAAGAAAATATTTATGCTACTAGAGAGTGGAGAGTAAACCCAACTAAATAAATTTCCACTTCTTTGTTGGGTCCTTTTCAAATTTGTTGGTCTTCTTTTTGGAAGACAAAGGAAAGGGTTGGGACCAATTGGTGGCCTCCTCCATTCTTGTCTATTATTGGATACCGATCTCTGGCTGCTCTACTGTTTAAGAGTATATGTCAAAGTTTTATTTGATGACTGATATGACAAATTGAATACAAATGCTAAATTCTCTTCTTTTCCAATGGACATGTCAAATATTTATTTTATTATTTTATTGGGCTTAGAGTTATATTAACTATTAAAAAATAATCAAAATTAATTGTTGTTTTTATTCTATTGGTTGTTAATGGGATCCATGTATTAAAAAATCAATTAAATATATTTGACTCCTTTGTTTACTGTCAAAAAAGACAGCTAGAAAGTAAGTGTCAAATGACTCACATGCCACATCATATATGACATATCCATTGGAGAACACCTAAATGTCTTTTAATCCTATTTGACATATTTAACATTTTCTTTGAAGATGGTCTAAGTGGCATCAACTTCAATTATATCCACAGGTTTTTTGGCCCCCAAATTAACTGCAGCTACTGAATGGGGGCATCAAGTTGGGTGCTGATCTTTCAAGCCTCTGCTTCAACACGAGGACATAGCCACGTTGGTTGGAGCGGGATGTGTTATCGTTATGCACTTGAATTCTCTCCCGCAGTTTAGATTAGTTTAAAATAGAATATTGGTGGTATGAGAAAAAAGTCGGAAAAGTTTTAACACTTGATAACAAATCAAGATACGGTATGTTCACTTTCCTTTTTGTTCTCTCTTGTAAACAAAATTGAGGAGAACAATCACAACTTTGAAACTACTATGTGATGAGACATGTTCAGCTGCTCCTGGTGTAATCACGTTCATAGTTGAAGGGTAGGGGTACAGACTTGAACGCGCGGTACTTTCCGACATTGTTCAAGTGCTCATTCTCCAACCTGCTCAGAAAAAAACATTGAATGGTTAGTAGTCGATACCAGTTCAAGTTGTTCGGTTTTAGAGGATTAAGTACCGAGAGGAGTAGAACATACCGAAAGAAGTTCCATATGCCACGACGAATGATCTCTAAGCAGGCAACCATCGCAGTCAAGGCTGTTCTATGGACAAAAGGCGCTTCTCTAATTCCCAGTACTGACTGCATCCAAGCGAGTCTCAGTACAACATTCAACACCTGCATGTCACATTATTCAAAATTAAAACGAGAAGGAACGAATGGCACTCCATAAGGGCTGAAGAAGTCAGTTTGTAAGTTGTAATCCTACCATGGCTATGAAATAAACACTGTGGTTTGATACGACAAGTTTGTCTCTCAGCCAAGGATTTTTAGAATTTCGTTGCAGAAGACCCCAATCGATGACAATGTCCCAATATGTACCGACAACAGTTGCCACAACTGAACTAACTATAGCAAGGATTTTCGATGTCATCCCTTCTTTCAGACCATAACTTGTTCTCATGGCTACTGCAACGATTGTTGAGAAGTATTTCAGCGCATTTAACCCTTGCATTCCATCTTTCTCCTCTATCAAGCGTCGCACACACTGCAAACAAAGAACAGTTAAAACCATACTTTCATGAAGGAGGAATTAAAGAGTTTCGAGCGCAGAATACCTGAAGCGAACGGATCCAATAAGGAATAATTGCTACAACAAAGTAGAAGGATTTAAAAACGTGGCTGTCGAGGCAGTTGTGTGATCTTTTTTTGAAGTCCCCCCAACCGTAATAGCAAACATAGAATTCCAAACTCCTGAAAGCTTGAACCTGAATGAAAATGTACAACGTTACTCGATCATAAGCAACACAAGTATCAATACACTAAACGAATCACAGGTAGTTTCAATACCTGGCTAGTAAGCTGATCTGCCAAGAAAAAATCCGGCAGGGTGACCTACAGAAAAAACAAACAAAATTTTAATGTCTTTTACATAAGTGTATTCGAATAGTATGTCCACAGGAAGAAGTTCAGCTCTGGTTACCTTATAAAGAGGAGCAAGAAGACAATGGGATATGCATAGAAGGAGGAAATATCGACTGGAACGATATATAACGTTGAAAGGACAAAACATTATAAGAAGCACAACCTGCAAATGCAATATTTCCATGAAAAAGATTCATGAGCAAACTGTTTAACAAAGGAAATCCGTCTTATTGAAGAATCTAACTCTTACAATGACTAGGCCCAGGGGGACTAATTCTTTCAAGGCTATGAAGCTTTTTGTTCTTGGATCCAACTCCATATCCAAAGTTGAGATGACACCAGCCAATGCGAGAATTGCAATACCTGAACTGAGAAGGCAAAGCTGTCTGTAACCAATCTCTGACCCTTGCTTGAAGCCAAAGATAAATGGATAATTTACACGATAGCGCCTCCAAAAGAATATGTTCGCTGAGAACATGATCAGATGTAGGACAATGAATCCAAACAGGCTGCAACAGTGGGGAAATGAATGATCGTCATGAAACAAATAGCTATGCAGGTTTAAATTTCTCCACAGATGTAGATATGATGAGATAACTATTACGCAAACACTTGCCTGTACAGGGGAAATATGTTTTCCATGTACAGAACACGCCCGTCACTCTCAAGGATATTTCTTGCATGCATAAGCACAATGATGGCTACTACAAGTGCAATGGAGCCCCCGGAGAGCAACCCTGTGGGTACACAACAAATGATCATCGATATCTTGCATAAGTTCCACTCGATATGGAAACCAAGAGAGAACAAATAACTTTTCATTCAGACAGCACAAATCTTACCCAAGAAAAATGTACTTCTATGCTTTTCCCTTATAGCTTTAGGCCTTAATGTCTTCATTCCTTTTCTTCGATTTCCATTTGCGAAGTGCTTTATGAAGGTAGTCTCCACCCTTTCCATAAGCCTAGTAACCTGAGAAGCCAAAAGATGTATCATAAATAAAAAAAAGCTTTAGACGGGCAATGGTTTGGATTCATAGTAATCGTTTGGATCATAAGAAAAAGATTTACTCACTTCATCGCTGCTACTGAGATAAGAATTATCCACCATATTCAAGTAAACCTTCGATGCATTCCTCGAAGAGAACTGCACTAACACACGGTTAGTATGATTGAAACATTAAATATATACCTTCAATTTGGAATGGATGAATCGGAAACAAAGCGATCAAACCTTGTCATATTTCTTCATGATCTTTGAGAAAGCCAATTGATTAAGGAAACTGCACCGTCCATTAGCAATATAATCAATCACACACAACACTAATTTTAGTTCTATTAATGTAATCAGGAACTGCAATGTTACCAGTAGCTTTTTAAAAGCCGGAGCTTTTGATAGAACTCACTAAAAGCCTGTCTCATTTGCTCTTCTACTTTCCTCAGCTCTTTCTTGCTGAATGATAAGTAATTCTGCTGGAATATGCTTTTAATTGTTGACACTGGAGTTTCAGGTATCACGTTGATCTTTATATGATCTAGAATCTCTAGTGGTTTAAACCCCTGAATATCCACCGTCCCTCTGTTGGCTTTCCGGTCATCGGTTTCCAAATCTTTGCTTCCCCTCTCTTCATCATCTTCCATTTCTTCTTCATCGCTCATCTCAACTTCGTTAATCACATCCATATCTTCCCCTCCTTCAATCATAACTTCAAAATATTAGGCAAAAAAAGAAAACATATCTTATATTTTACTAATTAAAAATCTTATGCGCCTCTTTTCACCTTCTGCACTCCTCTTAATTATGTTATTGATTCTCCTTGTTCAGTTACAGCTCCGTAAAAAGATGGAAGTGCAGAAGGTGAAAAGGGGAATTCGGAATATCACTTTCCTCCCCAAGTGAACTAAAAAAACTACACACAAAATTTCAAACTCTCAATCACGGAATCTACTAAGAAAACAAGAGAATCAGAAAACCTACCTGTTTTTCTACCACTTGTGGGATGAACTGCTGAGACTGAAGAAATCCCATTGCTTGCCAAATCACTCCCTCCAATATCCACCTTTGGATTATCAACCTTTAACCTAAGAGCAATCAAAGCATCCATCTGCCTACTCAACTCCTCAGCCTCCTCCACGACTTCCCCAACTTTCTTCTTGTAAAAGCAATTCACCTTGTTAAACTCATCGTCCAGGCTCCTAAAAAACACAACCTCAAACTCTCCTCCCTCGTCGGACGGCATCAAAAACCTTGTCTGCCACTGCCCTTCCTCACCTTCTTCACCCACAAGTATCTCCTCGTCCTCCTTCTTCCTCAGGGAGCCGCGTTGCCGGCTTGTCAGCCCGCTGAATGCTCTGTAGAGTGACACCCTCCTCTTTAGTGTCGACCCTGCCGAAGTCGCCGCCATTGGCGTCGATGATGCATTTTTCCTCCGGAAACGCAGGATGTCTTTTAAGATAAGCTTGAGAGAGTTGTAGTCCATGTATGCCTCTTGCCATTCCGGCACCATTTGCGAAACAAACTCTTTTCCGAACTTCATCTTCTTCCTCCTCTAATGAAGCCCTCGATGAGTATGTAGCTCACTTGATTACAAAAATTCACTCCTGCACCCGAGTTCTCGAGTTCGCTTAAAAAAAAAGAAGCTCAGAGATGGTGATGTTGGAGCTTTGTTTTATTTAGGAAAGCGCGTTGCATTCTTGCTTTTTTGTACATTGCTTCTGGTCAAATGTCAGATTGGAGGAAGAAGACGTGCCATACATGTAAGGAAGGTTGTCTCGTATCATTTAACATAATTATTTTTTTATATTTGGTAAATCCAAATCAAAATCACATGTAGAATTCTTTATTTTTGGAAGCTTCTCTACTAGAGTTTTTATTTTTTTTAATCTACAGTAACGAACGAGAAAAGACTCAATGCAAATGAGCAAGCAAACTACCTTAAGTTGTCTAACCTAACCCACGTCCGTCGATATTAAATATCGGTCACTACCTTGCTCCTTTGTTGTTTACATGTTGCAACTACACCTCACACCTGTGGCCCTGCTTTTTGTTGTCTTCAATGGATGGATTTTTGCAACAGAAAAAGGTTCAATAAAGTGAAATTAGTGTTTGGTTGGCAAGAAAATGATGCATATGATATGAATGCAACTTTACCTGTAGTCACGGATTTATGTTGTTAGCAAATGCTAGCTATTTCAGTGGATGACAAATGACAAATTTGCACGCATTATGCCTTTAATTGTGCGTAAGACGAATGTTGTCAACGACGTAACATGAGTAAGTCTACTTGATTAAGACTGGATTATATTTAATTAGCTGTCTTTTCAACGTTTCCTTCTAAGATTTGATCTTTAATTTGATTCGTTCTTTACGAGTCGTTTTCTCTTGTGAACACTTGAGTTACACAAAAATGAACGCAAATGGTCCAACTCTCGAACAGGGATAATTATTGTTAGTCATTTGAGTTAAAAAAAAAAAGTTAACGAACGTAACATAATCAGATAATATATATACAGGATATGATGAACATTTGTTGTATTAATTTGGTTAGGTAATATACACACATATTGATGACACCGCCAAATCTTTCTGTAGATTGCTTCTTTCACCTGACACAAATTCACTATCAATTTTACGTCAAGCAATACGTGGAGTAACTCCTTTTTTTTTTCTTTAGATTTGGCGAGCATCTAAAATAAACTAATTTTTCTCAATCTTTCGTCCTTGATTCCAATAATATATTTACAATAAATGGTGAAGATATCAAACTGCAATCTGAAAAATTCGAACTTCAAACTTTTCACTTAAAATTTCTACTCTTATTCAGTAGATATTGTCTTCGTTTTAAAAAGAAAATTGTTAATTTAGTTGCCTAACCAATAATTAAGTATGGCAGTTGGACGGTGTTTTGACGGAGGGCACGACTATAAACAGTCAGATATGCATTAGGATTTAAATAGTGTGATTTGGTAATTAGGTTTAATTAATGTAATTTGGTAAGACAAGTTGTACACTTTTGCACCAAATGTGATTGTATATAATTATAGGTGGGACATGCACATTCACATTGCCAACTGTAAATGCAATCTTATCCGTCCATCTAATAATCATAATCAAAATCAAAATCAACCTTCCAAAATTAATATGCCAATTTGAAAATTCTATGGTAGGCCAAAGCAAACAAGCATAATGTCGCCACAAAAAGCAACTTTGAGGGGTTTTTTGTTTTTTTGTTTTTACCCGATATTTTAATTAAGGGTTGTGATTTTCACATACCCTTAACTACTTTTCTCACACCCTCCATATTTTTTAGTAGTTAATTGGTATCCTACTATTTATTCTTCCATATATACCCTTCCTACTTTTTATGGTAATTAATGAAAGATTAAATAGGGAGGGGTATATATGGAAGATTAAATAGTAGGATACCAATTAAGTACTAAAAAATAGGAAGAGGTGTGAGAAAAGTAGTTAAGGGTGTGTGAAAATCACAACCCTTTAATTAATATATTATGGAAAGTCCCAAGAAGGCAGAGATGTGTACATATCATATTAATTAATTAATTTATTTTATTACAAGTTAATTGTATGATCACTTGCCGTATGTAATGATATACAAATGTGATATAAATATGTTATTTCCTTAACATTACTCTTCTAATTTGCAGAGATGAGAATTTGAGTATGAATGTTAGACATTCACATGATGTATTTCTTGTTTTTTTTTTTAAATAAATATCTAGGATCGATGAACAAGGCCATCCAACATTAATGATTTGGTTAAGTTAGCTAGATGAGTGTGCTCTTCTTTTATGCACCAAGTTCGATTGGCTCACCATCATTTAGATGTAAATTATGATATCATTTGCCAGAGAAGTGAGCTGACATTTGTGATCTGATTTTAACAAATGACCTTTTGTTGGGGGACGATAAAGCAAAATTAGGATGTATGGAAATCAAACATAAAATTCATTGGTAAACCTATATGTATTAATCAATTTAAATTACAAACTTCTACAAGTTTAATCAGATTCTAAATTTCGACTTCATATGTGTTACACTAGTACAAAAATATCAAGTGGATTTACGTAGCTTTTCTACATGGTGAGGTTGACATAGTGTGAATAAGAAGTTTCATTAATATATTTTGTTCTTGCCCAAAAAAGACATTAGCAATACATCAAGGGTTTTATACACACACCAATTTTATGAAGACACCCTACATCCAAAAAATCCTAACTTTGTCCCTCATTCTTCTAAAGACACCCCCACATCTCCTCCCCAAAAACAAAAGAGCATTCCAAACGGCCCCAATTCCACGACCAAGCATCTCTGGTTACCTCCGTCATCGACATTGGTATGGCCGATAACTCCCATTTCTAGTACAGTAACACTTCAACTCACCTACCCGGATACGCCTTCACCTCTATCACCTTTGTCGCTGAAGTCGTCATCCTACACTTGCCACCACATCTCAAACCCTCTCTGTTTTCACCTCTATCAACAAACACGTCATATAATTTAAGTAGATAGTATCTCTAATACTATGTTTGGATGAAGAAATTTAAGATTACTAAGGAATTTCAAAATGATGGAAATTAAAATGACATGATTTTATTTTCTAGAATTTGTGAATTGTCTTGTTTGGTTAACCTAAAAGAACAATAGAATTGAATACATAATTTGTTATTTTTAAACTCTCAATCATAGAAATTGAGAAATGATACATATTTACATAGAATTTAAACTTGGGAATTGGAGGTCCCAAATTCCAAGTTTTTTTCCATGCGGAAATTCTAAATTTCTATGGTTATGAATCCAAACAAGGGAATTGGTGCATATCAATTTATAAATTCTGACTTTAACACAAATTCCAAGTTTATTTCCCTCATCGAAACATAGTGTAACATTATATTTTATAAATTGTAGGGTGTTAATAGAATAACTAAAAGGGAACCAAAATGAGCTGACATGTCGGCACCTGATTGGTTCCGTAATACCAAAAGAGCGTTTTACAGTTTACTCTCAGAAACCCAGACGTTAACAAACAAAACGGATCTCCACCACCGTTTGGAGAGAAGCTAAAAAATTCCGACCAAAAATCTTCCAAATTCCTCCATCGGAGCCACCACCCACGGCCGGGGTTTCTCTTTCTCGCTCAAAATGTCGCGAATCAATTTTAGTATAATTCTGATTCTGGGGTTAATGTCGACGGTGGTGCATTCCATGCGGTTCGACCTCCAATCGGGCGCCACCAAGTGCATCTCCGACGACATAAAGAGCAGCTCCATGACCGTCGGCAAGTACGCCATCGTCAATCCCAAGGAGGGATTTCCTATACCTGATTCGCATAAGCTCACTATCAGGGTAATCTCCAAACCATTTCTGTATCCGGGTCTGTTTCCATATCTGAAAATATGATCTGGGTTTTCTTTATTTACCAATTTTACAATTGGGTTTTGTGTTTAATCTTGTTTCGAATCTGTTTCGGAGTCGAATGTGGCGAAAAGATTGAATTTTTCAGATTGAAGTTTAATGTTTAGGCAAAGCATTGATTCAGAATTTGGATTTCTGTAAATTGGGTTTGATGATTTGCATTGTAAAGTTGGATTTTTTGGAAACAGTTTGGAGATTTGACCTGGTGGTGTTATTGGTTTGTAACAGGTGACCTCACCTTATGGAAGTAACTATCACTATGGGGATCATGTGGAGTCGGGTAATTTTGCGTTTACTGCTGCAGAGACTGGTGATTATTCTGCTTGCTTTTGGGTGTCAGATCATAAGCCCTCGACGACGGTGACGATTGATTTTGACTGGAAAACTGGTGTTGCTGCTAAGGACTGGTCCAAGGTTGCCAAGAAGGGGCAAATTGAAGTAAGCACTATTTTGATTGCACATTGATGCATTTTTTGTGTGTTTATGCCCCTTTTGTGAATTCCGGCATGAGCGTAAACTTGACTCTTTCATGATTGATACTTATATGAGGAAATGTGATGTTAGAGAACCTAAAATAGGAATACAAATGCTTGTTGATTACGAATGTATAATACGAAGAACGTAGGACTTCTAAAACTTGTTAGATTCACAAGAAGTACCAAGGAATTAAGAATAAACTTTAGAACTCTTCTTTTAATGTAAAAACAATCAGCCTGTCTCTTGTGGGCTTCAAAGGCTCGTATTTATGGAGTTGGCATCCTCAAAGCATTATGAATGGATATCGAAATATGAAAATCACGCAACATCCAAAACTTACCGTACATACTAAGTTCTGTTATTGGACAAAAGATAAGTAGCAGCCTAATCATATTTGAACAATGATATGTCATATATCCTTGTTCTTATGATTCTCATTAATTGGTATTTTAATTTTTTTGTAGATTACAGTATATTGATCAAAAGATATGGTTTTATGTCTTGTGCTGATATTATTTTTGTTCCTTGTGCTAGACGATGGAACTTGAGCTGAAAAAATTGTACAGTACTGTGTCATCCATTCATGATGAGATGTTTTATCTTCGTGAAAGGTACCAAATCAATATACCTTGTGCTTAAATAGTTTCTGTACATGCGGCTCAGTTTCACAATTCAATATGGTGCCACGTTATAATCCATGTGCATGCTTGAATTAAAATTTTCTTCATCTGGAAAAGCATGAAATGTGCCGCCTTACTCTACGTGTGTAAATTTACAAAGTGCTGGGGATGTTCAGTTTAGTATTCCTTTTTGTTGAATGAATACTAATTACTTTTCTTAATTTGTTTACCCCTTTTGACTTTTACCAGATCTTTATGTATGAGATGATTCTTATTCTGGTTCCAATACGAGTACGATATTTGAGGTTTTAGTATTATTTTTTCGTACAACAGACTTTAGTTGTAGGGATCTTTGTGTTTTGTTCATTATCTTTTCTTCGTATTCCTCTTTCTTTTGTTGAATCATCTTCCTTTGCCTTTAAAGTGATACCGTTTGAAATCTGAGCAGGACATATTAAGTTGGAGGCATATTAAAATGTAAACTCGTATGCAGCTTTCTGCCGAAATATTGAACCTTATTTGTTCCCTCCCTCATCTCTTATATTCTACTTTTGACCGTTCCCGTACTTCAGGGAGGAAGGAATGCAACAACTTAATCGATCAACTAACTCCAAGATGGCGGTTTTTAGCGGGCTTTCGCTTTTTGTATGCCTGTCAGTGGCTGGTTTGCAACTATGGCATCTCAAGATGTTCTTTGAGAGGAAGAAGCTCCTCTAGTTCCACTTTGTATTTATTTTTTCAAATTCATTTCTGCAGTTACATACGCACACTATTTTTTGTTCCCTGTATTTTGATGCCAAATTGTAATTTGGGCATTGATTTGTTCTGCCGAGAGGTTAGCTTCTAGGAAGGAATCCTATCAAATTTTTTGTTTGTTTTGTTGAAACTGGTTTCTGTACTTTTTCCAGAGCCAGAAAACTGACTGACTTCATCAACATCATTGGGAAATTTAATATATCGTTGTATAAAAAACATTAGTTTATGTCACTTCGATTCTCGTACATAGGAAGTATGTTGTCGAGTTTGATTTCTATAACATTGTTTATGACTTTATGTATGAACGTGAGCTCTATAGTTGTGAGAGTCATATGACACGAGAATCATCAACTCATGAGATTCATATGTTAAACTCAATAAATGCACTCACCTCTTTACATCTTAGATATTCTGGCTCACTGCATAAGTTTGATTCCAATTTACAAAAATCGAAGTTGTTTTATCAGGAGTTGCTATTGACACTTTAAAAATGTTATCGTGCACTTATTAAGTAAATTTCTCGATTATGGTTTTACAAGTGCATGATAAAAACATCAATCTTTAAGCTATACGGTACAAATTGAAAATACCGTTGATAAAACTGAACCAATGTGTCAGTGACCAACGAACCCATGCCGCTGCCAGGACAGCAACAATGGCAAGCAAGACTGAGCTTCAGCCTGGCCTACGTGGCCCAGAGCTGCCTCTCCATGACACACCTCAAGCAAATCCACGGCCGCGCGGTCGTCACAAACCTCCAGCACCACGCCATCGTCCTCGCCAAGATGTTCCGCTTCGCCGCCCTCTGGTGACTTAAGCTACGCCCACCGCCTGTTCGATCAAATGCCCCAACCAAACACTTTCTTCTACAACACCCTCATCCGGGGCTACTCTAGAAGCTCGTCTCCGTCGCAATCGGTGGTTCTTTTCAACCAGATGAGGCTGAACTGCGTCGATCCAGATGAGTTTACCTTCACGTTTTTGCTGAAATCGCGGTCAAGAATGAAAATTGATGCGGCTCCGATTGTGTGGTACGATGAGATTCATGATATTGCGTTGAAGTTTGGGTTTTGCGCGCATTTGTTTGTACAGAACGCATTGATTCATATATATGGGGCGAGAGGTTGCGGCGTGGTCGAGTTTTCGATGAGGCAGTGGCTCCTGACGTCGTTTCCTTGTCTTCAAGATCTCAGGTACCGCCGAAACCTCCACACTCTCCGATGCCGGCGGTAGGGATGGCCTTCGCTCCATTCCTCAATCGAGGTGGCGGGCGTTCGCTAAGGTTTTGGGAACCACCGGGGTGGTGCTCGGCGTCAACCGGCTCCATCGTCGTTTTAAAAATTAAAAAAAAATATATTTCTGCATCTGGCACCGCGACCGCTGAACTTCTTGGGCTCGCAGAGAGTCAGCACTCGTCGTCCGAGCAGCAGGATGACAAATGCAGAAGAGAGAAGCGACGCCAGTGCCTAGATCTGGGAGGTGTGGCCTCCGCCTTTGACTCGGATCCTCATGTCGACGCCGGCGAAGCGCTGTCGTCCGAGCAGCAAGATGAGAAATGCAGAAGAGAGAAGCAACGCCTTTGACTCGGGGCCGCCATGGTTGGTGCTATGGGGTTTGGGTGTAGAGGAGATGGAAGGGTGGAGCCGTGGAGGGGTGTCAGGTGGGGAAGACGAAGGCGTTTTGGGATTGTTGTCACTGTCCACATGAGCGTCACGTCATCATTTAACGGGAGATTTATTAACAGATGTATGAGACTGTCCTAAAATTAACACTTTAGGTATGACTCTAACACGAAAAAAATTTCATGTACTAAATGTTGAAAATCACAAAACATGAAGGTAGTAAACTGATATTTACCTTTTTTTTTATTTAACAACAAACTAAACCACTAGCAACAACACACTTATAATGAATAATTTTGAAACCTCAAGAGGTGTTCGTGTAATTTTTGAAACTAGAGGCATTTTGTGAAACCTTATAAACTCATGAGGTGTTTGGGAATATTGATTTAAAATACCAAGTTATTAAATGAACATTTGGGTACTTTTATTTTAGTTCTTAGGTAGACAAATTTAATATACATGTAAGATGATGTCATGCAATAGAAACTATACAAATAAAACCCGAGGATTGGCATTCGATAGCTGTCATTTTATATGTATATGGTTACAATTAAACCTCATGAGGTGTTTGTGAATATTGGATTAAAATACCAAAATTGTCCCTGAGATTTGCATAACTCCTCATTTTGGTCCCTGAGATTTGCATAACTCTTCATTTTGGTCCCTGAGATTTGAAATCAATACAAGTGGTTCCTGAGATGTCCACCATCAATCATTTTGATCCTTCTATGAATAGTTATGTTAAATAAAAATTAAAATGACAAAACCATCCTCAATTTAATAAACAATAGGCCAAAATGATTTGACAATAATTGAGTATACTTTTGTCATTTTATCTTTATTAATGGAGATTTTTCATGAAATGATCAAAATGATTGATAATGGACAAATTCAGAGACCAATTAGATAAAAAGTCATTATTAAATGAGACTTTTTATACTAGTTCTTAGGTTGACAAATTCTAATATACATGTAAGTTGATGTCATGGAAGATGATGTCATGGGCTTTCGTTTAAGTGACCAAATTGGCGCGGCATTGAGGGTTGACAAGCATGAGCTTTCGTTTCGGTTTTGTTCCGTCTCCTACGATTTCGTTCCATGTGGAGCTCCGCATCTTATCCCAAACCACTTTCTCTCGATCTTTATGGCTCCCTTTCATTTTTCTCAAGTCCCTCTCTCCCTCAAAGTTCAATGCTTTTCACTGCATTCTCTGTTGATTCAAAAAATCAGAGCTTGGCAGCGTTCGGTTTTCAAAAGGGTGTTGGATTTTGAAGAATATTTGGGGTACCAAATGGGGGATTCAGATCTCTCTGGAATTTTCAATCAGTGGTGATGAAACATTGTTTTGGGATTCAATGTGAATTCAGTTAGGGATTTTTTTTTGGGGGGGGGGGGGGGGGGGGGGGGGGGTGGGTGCCGTGTTGGGAGGTTTTGGAATTGAAGAATATGAAAGTGAAGAGGAGGAGGAGGAAGAAGATGCCGGTGTTGGTGTTGCAGAAGAGAGGTAAAGGTGAGAGCTTGCATTGCTGTCAGGTTGCACAAGGCTCCACCTCTCCGAACAGGAGAAAAACTTGTATAGAGCTCGACTTACCACTAGACTATATTGAGTGACACTACCACTCACTAAAAACTTGTCACTAGTTAAACCATATTAATAAAAGACTCCTTATTAAGTTTAATTAAAAACAAAAAAAATAAATTTCTACATAATTAATTAGTTAATTAAAACTGGGTAACAAAAATAAAAGGCCTAAATCAATCCATGCCTAGAAATATACTTGAATCAATCCATGCCCAGAAATATACTTGAATCAATACATGCCCAGAAATATATTTTTCAAGTCCGCCTCCAACTTACACGTTTTAATTTAAAATCTCTTTCTACTCCAACTTACCAAATGATATCATAAAAATGAATCCAATCAAGGTCTGAGCAAGTGATTTAAATCAATCCATGCCTAGAAATATATTTGAATCAATCCATGCCCATAAATATATTTTTCAAGTCCGCCTCCAACTAACACGTTTTAACTTAAAATCTCTTTCTACTCCAACTTCCCAAAAGTCAAGTTCCTTATGTTATCATAAAAATGAATCCAATCAAGGTCTGAGCAAGTGATTTCTATTTTTTTCTTAATGGGGATCCATTTACTTTAAGAACGTATAGATATATATCAAAACAAGATGATTTATCAAATCCTATCTTATTTATAGAAATTGATTTGTCCTCATGAAAAAAAAAAAGACAAAAAAAAAAAAAGATAAAGTTGATAGTTAGAGAGCATATGCTCCTCAACATTAAAATTAGGGTTAATCTAAGTTTACTACTTTTAAGTTTATTGGTTTCTAATATTTGGTACATAAAGTTTTTTTCATCCCAGAGTGGTACATGAAGTCATAATTTTTGGACACTTTCATAAATCCGTTAATGTTGCTGTTAAATTAGCCGTTAACTGGTGACGAGGCGCCCACATGGACAATTATTGGGCGTCACGTGTCAATATGGGCCCACATGAATATTAAAAATAAAATAAAATTTTAAAATTAAAACATTAAAAGAAAATTATCGGGATGAAAAAAAAACTTCATATACCAAATGTTGAAAACCAAGAAATTTTAAGGTAGTAAAATGAGATTAACCCTTAAATTAAAGGGAACTTTAACGAAAAGCTCCCGGTACTACTCATTTTAACGCAAAACCACATTTTTACACTAAAAAGTCAATCCTGGTAGTATTCACTTTACCCTTTATTTTATCTTTGTCGTTAAAACTCAAAGTTTTCAAGTCATTTTCATTAGTTTTCCTTAATTAAAACAATGACCAAAGCTCTTGTTTATTCCAAATGATGAAGATCATAATCTAAGTTCCATTATCCATCTCACATAACAATAGAGAAATTAAAATACTCAGTAATTTAGGAGCAAATGCTCTCGGAACATCCTAGTTCCAGAGAAAGCAAATGTTATACGCCCTGTATTCTGGATTGAACCTGCATGGACCCGTTAGTACTATTCTATAAAAGCAATCATCACACTCATTAGAATCTCTAGATTGCATGTATATGTCGAAGTAGGGAAATACAGCCAGCCAGTCGAACTTGTAGAGGAATTGTGTACCACCCCAAATACTGGTCCCAAAGGAAAATTCGTAGTCACCTTTGAATGGAATCACATGAGTGCCAAGATCGTCATCTTTGGATTTGCAGTGGACGGTCAATGGTATATCTGGGCCAATATCGTTAGTCATTTTCACATGAATTGCATCACGCATAGTTACAAACAACAGCACTACAATCATGAGCAGAAACACATTTTTGATCAACAAAGCCGAATAATACTTGACTACTCAAAGATGAGTAGAACTCATACTCAAAATTTCTTAAAATTGTTCGTTGTCAATTTATAGAACTTCGTGTTTATAATCAGAACCGTTGATATTATAAATCACCCTATAGAGATCGCGTATTGGTAAATGCATTATTGACCGTCTATGTATTTGCTACTATAAATTGACTAAACGACCTTAGTTTTAATTTATTTTTTGCAGATATGATCTTTACAATGTGATTCATAGTATAAACAGTTTTGATCATAAGCACAAAGCTCTGTGATTAAAACACTAAGAATTTTGAGTAGGAGTTCCTACTCATCTTTGATAAGCCAAGTATTGTTCAACAAAGCCATACTGGTTTTATTTGTTGGAAGAATACTTGGATATATCATCATTTTTATAGTAGCAATTGGATATAAATTCTCAGGTAATACAAGGAAACTTAACAAATTAAAGAATTAGTCTCATACATATCTAGAGGATATAAATAATATTTAATTTGAATTTCAACCATGGATAATAGTTAATGTGTTTTTTCAATTCCAAAATGCCATAAATGTTTTACTTAAATGGGAAAACATACCAAAACATGAATCAATATAATCTTTGCAAGGCACCATAGAAAGAAATCAATATAGACACCAAAAATATAGATTTTATAGCAAATATATCTTATAATGCAATGTACCTAAATATATTATAATCTGATGTACCAAAGTTATTTTAAATAACCTAAAAATACTAAAACAAATTACTATAAATGAATTATGTACTCAAATATATATTCATTTGGATGCAATATGTCAAAGTACAAAGAATCTAGGGCGGAGCCACCTTTGCGCTTGGGTGGCTCTAGTACAGTCCAGATCATTCCATCTGCGTCTTAGATCTAAATCCTTCCCCTCCCTTAATGGGGTTTATATATTTTATGTGTATACTTACGAGGGTCAAAGTATGATGAGTTAGGCTTTACTAACTTGTTACGTGGAAATCTAACGGGTGAAATCTACTCTTAAGAACCACAGCAAGTGGCATAGTGGTAATGGCGCAGATTGCGGCTCTCCAATAAACAAAAAATGTGAGAGGTCCTAGGTCCTGGGTTCTGTGCTCTGAGCTGGTGAGTTTGCTGGACTCTGGCTACGGGTAGGGTGAAATTTCCCATAGCCTCTGAAATCCGGAATTGTGGATACCATAGCTTGCCACCATTTGTCCCCTTTAAAAAAAAAAAAAAAATCTACTCTTTGAGAAAAGATAAAATTTGATAGATAGAGAATATGCTCCTCAACATTAAAATAAAACAATAAATTTAAAAAGAAAAAAAAAAGACCAAAGCTCTTGTTTATTCCAATGAAAATGATTAATCAAATCCCATCTTATTTTCTTTGATTCGAGAAATTTAGATTGGTGCTGATAAGAATGGGAAAAAAAAAAAAGAAATAAAGAAGACAAAATTTGATAGATAGAGAGCGTTTATATGCTCTCAAAATTACAATTAAAAATAACCAAAGCTCTTATTTATTTCCAGATGCAGAAGAGCAGATTTCACATACTAAAATCAAATAATTAAGGAGCAACTAATTTCGGATGATCCTCGTTCCACTTAAAAGGTTCCCATGTCTTCTGATAAGGATTCCACCTGAACGGACCCTCTGGTCTTATACTCCATTTACATTTAACGCACCATTGCAAATCTCTGTCTTGTATGTAGATGTCGAAGTAGTGAGAATTTCCCGACCACTGGAAGTTGCAGAAGAATAGTGTACGCCCAAACACATGGGTACCAAATGAAAATTCATAGGTGCCTTGAACAGGTACCACATGCGAACCAAGATCATCGTCTCCAGATTTACAGTGAACGGTCAACTCTGCACCCAAATCATTAGTCATTGTGACAGTGGAGTTGACTCCAGCGTCGCACATAGTTAAGAACAACACAGGAATCACAAGCGGAAAAACATTTTTGATAAAGGAAGCCATGGTGATATTGTTTGGTTGAAGTTTAGTATAACACTAAATTTCTTTGTGGAGGAACACTTGGATGCATCCTTCTTTTATAGTGACAATTTGATATCAATTCTGAAATAATAATTTAATGTGGCTGTTTTGTCCCCAAAAATGCTCAAAATTTTTTGCCACATGAGAATACATATATGGAAAAAAAAAAAAAAAAAAAAAAAGAGGCACATACACATTTAGAAAGGGAACAGTTTTGCTTACCACCATAAACTATGATGATGCTTACCATCATATTTATCACTGTTAGCCACATACACATTTAGAGAAAGAGAATGCCAGCTACCTTTTCTTCTTACATTTCCCTACTTCTCCTTCCCATTCATTGCTTGTCCTGTTTATTCCATTATCACTTAAAATTATGTAATTAATGTGTTGAAAACAAATTTATTCCATTTCCACATATACGCCTCATTAATTGAACAAGCTCTTTTACCATCATATTGTAATAAGGAAACACGCATCCACATAGTTATAATGGTCAATGCTTACAAAATATACAAAAAAATTACTTTGCGCCCTTAGAAAATACAACTTTTATTAATGATAAATAAGTAAATAAATAATATTTCAGTTATGTATTAGAGTAAACTTTATATTGTGATAAGTTATGATTTCTCTTAGTCTCATCTTAAGAAAACACGTCTTTACATAGTTATAATTGCTAATGAGTACATAAATATGCTAGAAATAAAATACTTGACGCCCAAAGAATTCTATTTAGGGAATACAACATGTATTAAGGATAAATAAGTCAATAAATAATTTTTTTTAACTACACTTCTATTAAGTAATTGTTGAACAGTATGAATTCACATCAGGAAAATGAGAGACTTTGCATGTGTTATAAGTAATTAGTCTACTCCGCATATTGCCAATTGGTTTTATGGTGGAACCTTAACTTTCTTCATAGTATCAGAGCATGTTGTCCTGTGTGTGAAGCACAACGGGCACACATGCTACATGTAACCCATTTGCATTGTCCACATGCTAGGCTTGAAAATTCACCACACGTGAGATAGTGTGTTGAGAGTATGAATCCCACATCGAGAAACTGAAGGACTGTGCATGTGCTTATAACTTATATGTAATTGGGCTACCCCATATTTGACCCTTGATCCTAAACCCTATATATATAACACGTGAGGTAGTGTGTTGAGAGTATGAATCCCACATCGAGAAACTGAATGACTGTGCATGTGCTTATAACTTATATGTGATTGGGCTACCCCATATTTGACCCTATATTTGACCCTTGATCCTAAACCCTATATATATAACACGTGAGGTAGTGTGTTGAGAGTATGAATCCCACATCGAGAAACTGAATGACTGTGCATGTGCTTATAACTTATATGTAATTGGGCTACCCCATATTTGACCCTTGATCCTAAACCCTATATATATAACATTTTTTGCATCCTTTTAAGCCGTTAGATTACATAACATCTAAGGGTCCTCAATAACATGGATGCTTATGTGGATTATAATTAACATTGAAAAAGAAAAAAAAACTGATAAAGAATAAAAACTAGAAAAAAATAATTAAAAATTAAAAAGAGGAAGAAAACCTTGCGCACAAAGGCCTCCATTGATTTGTGCAAAATACCTTCAAAGTCTTTTGAGTCTTCATTCTCATCTTTCGGTAAAAACCCCAAAAACCTCTTTGATTCTATTTCAATTCCACACTCAGATTTAATTGTATAAAAAATTTGAGGGTGGTAGTGAGAGTTGTTGATTTAGGTTTTAGTTTTGTCAATTTAATGAAAGAGCGAGGAACGAAGATTTGAAGCAGACTGATACTTGATTTGCTTTAATATCAAAATTTTGTATCCATCAATTGAATGAACGACACTAAGTTTGACAACGTGAATGATAGGAATTCGACGTGTTGCGGTTGGACGAAGCAATTCGGATGGTCGTGCTTCTGCATTTGCATCCAAGACGAACGCCATTTTCGTTTCTTCCTTGTGTTTGCAGAACTTTTTATTTTTATTATTTCCTCAGTTTTTATTCTTTTCTTAGATTTAATTTTTATTTATTTCTTAATTATAAATTTATACCTCATTTAATGTTTAAAATCCTCTAGATAACTCTTAATCAAGACCGTTGAATATTACGAGATCTAAAGATTATAAAAGAGTGTAAAAATGTTTGTCAAAATGTTTGTCAAAATGTTTGTCCCTTGATCCTATATACAAAAACCAGTTCAGCGCAAACGATTTATTAAATCCCATCTTACTTCAAGAAGTTGAATTTGTCGTCATAATAAAAAAAAGATAAAATTTGATAGTTAGAGAGCATAGCTCGCCAACATTAAAATTAAAAAAAAAAAAAGACCAAAGTTCTTGTTATTCCAAATGATGAAGTTCATAATCCAAGTTCCATTATCCATCTCTCATAAGAACAAAGAAATTAAAATTAAGTAATTAAGGAGCAAATGCCGTCGGAACATCCTTGTTCCAGTAATAGCAAATGTTATACGAATTGTATTCTGGATTCAACCTGCATGGACCCGTCGGTACTATTCTCCAAGTGCACTCATCACAACCTCCCTCATCTCTATCTTGTATGTATATGTCGAAGTAGCGAAATACAGCCAGCCATTCGAACCTGCACCAGAATTGTGTACGCCCCAAAAGGTGTAACCCAAACGAAAAGTCATAGCTACCTTTAAAGGGAACCACATGAGTACCAAGATCATCGTTTTTGGATTTGCAGTGGACGGTCAACAGTATATCTGGACCAATATCGTTATACATTCTTACACGAACTGCATCACACATAGTTAGAAACAACGACACTAGAATTATTAGCAGAAACACATTTCTGATGAACCAAGAGATAGTGGTATTGTTTGTTGGAATATAACGCTGAATTTCTTTGTGGAAGAAGATTCAGATATATCATATTTTTGTAATCGCAATTGGATAAAAATTCTCAGGTAATATAGGAAGCATATCAAAATAATCAGTCTCATACAGATTTAGAGAATCCGAACAAAAAATTCTTAGGTAATACATAAATCCAATTTCATCTTGTGAGGAAACGACGGTTTTAACCTCATCTATTTCCGTCTAATTTTTAAATAATAATATGTTTAAGTTATCATGATTTATTTCTATAAACAGTTTAATTAAAAAATTATGTACAATTCTCGAAATTTAAATATTTATGTTGAATAAGGTTTCAGTTTCAGATAGAGAGTATTTGGATGCGGTCCTTAGCCGCTAATAAACTTTAACTGAAACCTTATTGATGATTTTCAAATTTTTATCAAAGTTCTTTGTTATCTTCACAACCAAAAACAAAGAAATTTCAAAAAGGACAAACTGGTTTTAGTTTTTATTAGGCACTTATATGGTTATGCATGTGTTCTTTGCAGATTTATGAAGGATTGCAAAAACTCACTTGATGCTCTGGAAATTGCTTGGTGATTCTATTCGGTAGGCTTTTAAAAGTCTCATCTTTTTGTTCTTGGTTATTTTTCCCTTAATGTGTATTTGTCCTATTTGTACGTTTGGTGCAAGTATGTCTCCTTATTGTTTTGTTTGTTGTCATCTGTGAGAATGGTTTTTTATTATTTGCCTAATGTTTTGCAGGATAAATAAATAATAGATTAAGCATGAGTCGCCATGTGTGTAACTATGTAAGATAACTTTCTTCATTTCCATTTAAAATGGTTTACAACGACATCAATTATTTATGTTGATTGTTAACGTAGAGATTGGATTCAAAGTAATTGATTGAATTGTTTGTCTCATTATTTATTGTTTACAAATGAAATTTTCCCCTGGGTGTTGTGCGCTATGAAAACTCAATTTTTAAGCAATTCAGACTCTCTTAAATAATTGCTATTTTTTGTACATTTTGTACAACTTTGTCTCCTCATATTAATGATGTTTGTTTTCTGCTTGGATGAGTTTGTGTATTGCTATTGCCCCAAATATGTAGCTTATGTAGTCGCATGTCGATTTCATTCAACCTATGTGAAAAGCATAAAAAAAAATGTCAAGAGTGCAAAATGAAAAACAGTTTGACAATTTTTTTTTGGTTTTTTTTTATTTGTTACTCCAATGTTCTGGTTTTGGCTCTTCTACTCTTCTGCATTTTCTTTTCCTTACTCCACTTTTCTGTTTTCGCCTTTTTGGAAATGTAATATGAATTACATGCTATGTGGACAAACTTCTCTCTAAGCATAAAAGGTTTTTGGCTTATGAGAGACTGCATAAAGATTGCTCTACATCAAGACGTTTTCGGTTCTCTTTAGATTATTGTCATAAATTAATTGTTTAATTTTTTTTTTCTTAACACTATATGGTTCCTTGCTGTATTTCTTCCTTTATTTTTCGGTTCTCTTTAGATTATTGTCATAGATTAATTGTTTAATATTTTTTTTTCATACCACTATTTGGTTCCTTGCTGTATTTCTTCCTTTATTCTTTGTAACCTCTCAGAACGTGCTTTCATGCGTGCAAAGAGCCTTTCTTAAGGAGCACGTAGCGCCCGTAATTAAAAAAGACGTTAGTAGTTAATTAAACAAAATAGTTTTTGAAATGAATTTCGTTGATTGTAATAAAATAAAATTCGAGGATAATATCGAAACACAAATGGGATGTCATCATCATTCAACAACTCCCAACATAAAAGGCATATAACAATCCAATCCGGTTTTAAGGATGTTTATATAGAAGCAACGATGCTCACACAACCACACACTTGAATTCGGATAGCCTCAGTTTAGAACTTTAAATGTTTAGAATACACTCACTCAAACATGTATAGCACAATACCACTCAGAGGAAAACATGCCTAAACCCTTTTATTTAGTGGCTAATTAAGTACGGCATGCATCTCCGTTAAAAGGGCGACGAGTACTATGATCACTCATCGTCATAGCTCTTGCGATGGTGGTGCTTGTGGCGGCGCTGCTTTTTCTCCTCATCGTCATCTGAGTCGTCATTTCCCTGTCATAGTCAGATAATAAGAGAATCAGATACAAATAACGCAAGCCAGCCAACAGTGATGGGCAAATACGAAAGACTACAGAAGGGTAAGGTTGATAGGAAACAGAAACATCAAAGACCTATATGCATTGCATAGATTCGAGCTTTTCGAAACAAAATTGAGGAAACGTTCGGGCCTTTGGGACTGCTTGGAAACATCATGGGATTTAAATTGTCTAAAACTAGAACAACAACAAACAGATGACAAGTTCATATGATTCGTACGTGAGCACAGATTAAATGTATGTTTACGAACTAATGAAGCTGTATGCTTACGAACTAACACTAATACATCTAAATCACTAATGATAGTGTCATATAGAAGACAACTTGATCGTTTGGTGTCTAATTTTCGATATGATAGAATTTTCAAGGTATGGTGAGGGGATTAGACATGCCGAAAACTTAAGCTCTTGTAATCCTACCATTTCGGGGGATTGGAAGGGATAAGTCTTAACGAATCCATCCTGGTACCTTCGAGTTGGACAAGAGTTTTTCATTTTCTTATTAAACATACGTTGAATATAATGAGTCGTCCAATCCAATCCTAAACATCAACGAATCCTAAAATGTTCATCACCCAACATTATAAGCCTTGAATTAACTCAAATGAAGCAATCCGCTCATCATTAATAATTAATATAATGACCATGAATATAAACATATAAATGACATTTAAAAGAGCGAGGTTCTCACATATTTCTTGCGACCATAGCCTTCTTCACCGTACTTTGGACGCTCGGAATCAGAATCATCGTCGCCGCGCCTCTCATAACCACCAGGGCGGCGGTACTCCTGCTCCTCGCTCCTCCCATAACTGGGCTTCTCATACTCCCCACTTTCCTGGCCCTCGTAGCCGGGCCTCCCATAGCTTGGCCTCGGGGTGGCGGCTCATCTCCATAGCCGGTCCTCCTCGGCGGCTCTTCGCCGTAACCTGGCTTCTCAAACTCAGTCCTCCCATAGCTCGGCCTCTCCTCGCTTTCTGGAGTCTCATAACTGGGCCGCCCATAGGTTGGCCTTCTCGGTGGCTCTTCTCCATAACCACCTTCCTCACCATAGCTTGGCTTTCTCGGCGGCTCATCGCCATAACCAGATTCCTCACCGTAGTTCGGCTTCCGACCATACCCAGATCCGAATTCGGCTGGCGGTGCTTCAAACTCGGGCTTTCTCCCGTACCCAGATCCATATTCGGACTCGGGTGCCTCGTACTCGGGTTTTCTCCCGTACCCAGATCCATACTCGGGTTCCGGTGCCTTATACTCGGGCTTTCGACCGCACCCAGATCCATATTCGGACTCCGGTGCCTCGTACTCGGGTGCCTCGTACTCGGGTTTTCTCCCGTACCCAGATCCATACTCGGGTTCCGGTGCCTTATACTCGGGCTTTCGACCGTACCCAGATCCATATTCGGACTCCGGTGCCTCGTACTCGGGCTTTCGACCGTATCCAGATCCATACTCTGGTTCCGGTGCCTTATACTCGGGCTTTCGACCGTATCCAGATCCATACTCCGATTCGGGCGCCTCGTACTCCGGCTTCCGACCATACCCAGATCCATATTCGGAGCCGGGCTCATGGGATTCGGGCCTGCGTTGATACCCAGACCCGTATTCCGAACCGGATTGTCCATACTCCGGCTTCCGACCATAACCTGACTCGGGCCTAACCTCCCCGCCAGGCTGGAACCCATAGGCCGGCTGGGGCCTTCCTTCGTACTCTCCTTCTGGATGTCCCCCGCCCGGATTGAACCCGACAGCTGGTCCAGGTCGGTGCGTGGGTCGGGCGTAGTGAGTGTACTCGTCTTCGAGAGCCTCGTCAGCGTAGGCGGCGGGCTCGGAGTAGGATGAGAACTGGGGGCGATCGTAATCGAAATCATCGGACGGCGATGAGTTAGGGTGGCAGGACTCATCGGACGGGTCGAGAGGGCGGCCGTAGGTCAGGTATATGTCGTATCCGCCACCGTACGGCGTCGGATCGTACTCGTCGAAGTCGGTGACTTCATCCTCGGCGTGCGTGTAGTACGGCATCGTTTTGGAGGGATTTTGGTCTCGGAAGTGCGACTGTCAAAAGTGGTGAGGGGATGCGATCTTGGTGATGTGGTATTTATAGCTGTCGACGGTTTTTTGGCAGTTGGAAAACCGCGTCAGGTCGTTGCCTTCTTGTTAATGACATGCGGACGGTTTTTATTGGGCTGTCATTTTGTAAACCAATTGACATAACTTGGGCTTAACTAATCATTGATCCTTATCCGAAATTTTTAGTGGGGCCTTGTAGACAATTCTGTGGGCCCAATGAAATGGTTCGGATTTCCCTCCCTTTGGGCTTATACCGTATTTGACCGACATGCTTAGTACAGTACTAATTGAAATAATTAGTACAATCCGAGTTGTTAAGCGAGGCTTGAATATGTGGTTTTGCCACCATTACATGGTTTACTTTTTGAATTAGTATTTATTCGATGAGTAATATTGCTGAAACTATGTCTTAAATGTATGGATGACATGTTTTTGATAAAATTTTGAGAAATAAAAAACTTAATTTACTTTCAAAATTTTGAGCGGGAGGACGCTTTATGTGCCTCCGCCTCTGTCCGACGTACCGAAGAATCTCTCCTCAAATTGAATACTAGTTCAATTATACGATTAATCAAACTAGGAAAACTTGTACATGTGTGTAAATATTTTTCAAGGCAATAAAACAACAAAAACTTGATTCATAGCGTGTAGAGACAATACATCATTTGTAACAAATGAGGATCTTTTTCGGATTCTCTTTGTTATGATCCCAGGGATCCTCCAATCACGTACGTTCATCGTATATCGTGCAGTCAGAAGTTATTGTAAATTTGTTTATTTAAAATTGAATATAAACCGTACCTGACGAAAACTATCCGCACGATGTACGATGAACGGATGTGATTGAATGATCCCTTGGATCCTCACAAAGAGGATGCGGAGAGGATCCTCATTCATTTGTAACGACCATAAATTGAGATAAATTTAAATCAAATTAAGAAGGATGGAACAGGATATGAGTACCCGACGGATGTTAGCTATTGAATTGCTTGGTCGCTAGTACAACATCCCGGCCACCACGACGAAGACTTCATGCATGCAACAGTTAACAACACAACATTTAGATACAAACACGTAAACAAACACTTTGTATAATTGTATGCATGTCATTTGATGTGCATGTATAGTTGTTTCTCTCATTCCGCTTAAGTAATGCAATACGATAATAAACACAAACATACGTGCTTGTCATTCGACAAACCTAATCCCAAATTTTAAAACGTTTGATGTTTATATTTTTTAATGTGTTTATCTCTTTAATCACGTGCAAGACGGACAAGTAAACACATAAAACTTACGTGCATGTTTACTAAACAGATAAAGTAAGATTCCAAATAAAGAAAAAAGAGAGTAGTGTCTCACCAATTTTTTGCGACCATAGCCACCTTCGCCTGCAGGAGTACGCTCCTCGTCGTCAAAAGACTCGCTTTTCCTCCCTCCTCTCTGTTTCTGGAACTGGTCGCCCTCGTGCGACGGTCTGGCGTAGCTGCTGTACTCCTCTTCCAAAGCCTCGTCGTCGTACGCAGACGGCTCATTGTACGACGGGAACTCCGGCTCATCGTAATCATCGGAGGCCGAGCCCGACGAGTGACGGTAGCACGTCTCCTCCGAAGGTTGTAAAGGCCGGCCATACGTCAATCCCATGTCGTATCCCCCCTCGTACGGCGTCGGGTCGTACTCGTCGAATATGTCGGTGTCGTCGTCGGTATCCTTCTCCGAGTAGTACGAGCGGTAATGCGCCATTATTATTTAATCAAGGAGATTAACTTTTCCTAGTGGTGATCAACTCCAAATGTTATTAACGAATGACAACGAGAATAATATTATGTCTTAAATATTTGTAAATGCTCCATATATGGTGGTTGACAATTTCTCCTGCGAAAATACCGTGTCAGGAATTTACACTATTTCATTCCCATTGTTTGCCGGAGACTTTTACTGTGGTCTGCATTATTTTGAGGGTTTTGGTTAAATTTTGTCCATGTCATTATTGGGTATTACTAATTATTTGCACCTTATCAAAATAATGAGGCTTTTAATCACGTGGTCGTGGGTTGAACTCTTACCGACAACCCTAAATATTAATGTACAAAATTAGTAAGACTTTGGAACAATATAAAGTGTTAAGGTTGTGACCTTCGCAAGGTTGCTCCGGTCACTAATTGTAGGTAAATATGTAGAAATGTAAAGATAGGGAAACAAACACAAGATATACATAGTTCACCCCAGTTGGGCTACGTCCACAAGGGTAGATGAGTTCTCATTAATAGTAAAGAGTTTACGCAGTATATAGGTTCAAACATAATCATCAATACTGAGTTCTATAACGAGTTCAAATACAATAATGACATTAGGGATTAATTGTAGGAGAATAGTCTCCTTTTGTAGTTGAGGAGAATCTCCGAATTTTGTTCGCGGTCGATGTGGGACTCTAGGGGCTTTCTTCTAGTGTTGGCATGTGTTGTGTTGTGATTGGCCTCCTCGTTGGAGAGAAACTCTTGTGCTTCGGTAGGGATGCCTCAACATGAATTCTTCAGTAGGTCCCTAAAAGTATGAAGTTGATCGATACTTGGTGGTTTCAGAATTGGTGAAGTATGGTACAAACAGAACTAATTGGAATTGAATATCGGCAACATATAAATTAAATGTCAACGATGGAGTAAAAAAGTATAGGGGAGATTGGTTATTTTCACTACTAACGATTAACGTTATGACATACCCACAACCGCGAGCCATAAAAACTTACGTGTGACACCAAACTGATAGCTACCACCGGTATAATTTACGTAAAGATTTACAGATCGGACCAAACACATAACAATCATATATCAAACGCATACTGATCATTTCAGCAATTAAAACTTAAAAATATCATTTCGGCCAATTTTCACACTGCATGGCCTCAAGTTTGGGCTTCATGACAAAGCCCATTTAAGAGGATTTTCTGCGTCTTATCTCCGCCACTGTCACTGTCGGTCGGCCTGGGCCGATTCTCTGCGTCTTATCTCCGCCACCATCGATTCAACCGCCACTGCATGCAAGTAAAAGACACAAACATTAACGAAATTCCCACTTCAGAGACCTCCCAGATCATCAGAAATGGCGGCCCTCGTCCTTAGGGTCGCGCAGGACGGCTCCGGCGACTTCCGGACGGTGCAGGAGGCCATAGACGCCGTCCCACTCTGCAATACCCGTCGCACCGTGATTCGCGTCGCTCCCGGCATCTACAGGCAGCCGGTGTACGTGCCCAAGACGAAGAACCTCATCACGCTCGCGGGTCTGGCTCCGGAGCTCACTGTGCTCACCTGGAACAACACCGCTACCAAAATCGAGCACCACCAGGTGAGGTACTACACTTTGTTAATGCTACCCAGTTGGGTTTTTGACACGTGGATGAAGGGTATTGTTTTGCTGACGCTGTGGGTTTTTGGTAGGCTTCTCGGGTGATTGGGACTGGGACTTTCGGGTGTGGGAGTGCGATTGTGGAAGGAGAGGATTTTATTGCAGAGAACTTTACTTTTGAGAACTCTGCTCCTGAGGTTAGCTTTGTTTATGTTTTCATCACTTAGTTTTTACTCGAAGTTTGCATCTTTTGATTGCTTTTTTGTATATTGAGCATGGTGAAACTTGTAGTTTGAAGTTGAAATTTTGAACTTGTTGGTTTGTGTTGGTTTGGTTTGGTTTGGTTTTTTTCTATGGAGTGTTATGAATGTTGGAGTTACTAGTTTCGTTAGATGACGCAGGTTTTCGAAATCTTGTTTGGGAGTGAAGGAAAGTGAAATGATGTGATCGGAAGACAAGAAGATTTTTCATTTTTGATTTGATTAGGGAAAACCGGGTTTGGAATGTTCAGCCAACACAAAAATCTCATTTTCTGTACTAATGTCTGTACTTTTGGAAATGGATAGAAAAAGCGAGAAATGAAGCTCTAAAAGTCCGTCCTTCTATTTTTTTTCGGTTTTACTGATAGCCAACTTCCTTGTCATTAGAGAAGTTGGGGAATGTTTAAACTTTGTTGTTAGAGGTTGGAAATGTACAAAGTTATGTCTTTTATGGTAAATACAAAAGTCCCTTGAATTTGCCTTCACTTTCACTCTTCCTTTCACTCTTTGAACTTCATTCACTCTCAACATTTGTGTTTAACTTTTTCTTCCCTTTGTTTTGTTCGGTAGGGTTCAGGTCAAGCTGTGGCAATTAGAGTAACAGCTGATCGATGTGCCTTCTATAACTGCAGGTTCCTTGGATGGCAGGTATACCCATTGCCCCAATTAGTCTGTTCATTTTCTTAAATTTCCTGGTGGGTACAAACTTTTACTGTTTTTACTGGGTAATCACGAGCTATTTGAGGATAAATGAGAGCAGTTATCAGTCTAATTGGTGGGTTCTTTCGAATTTTAATGCAGGATACCCTGTACTTGCATTATGGAAAACAGTATCTGAAAGATTGTTATGTTGAAGGAAGTGTGGACTTCATTTTTGGCAATAGCACGGCGCTTCTGGAGCATTGTCATATCCACTGCAAGTCAGCAGGTTTCATAACTGCCCAAAGCAGGAAATCTTCCCAGGAGACAACAGGATATGTATTCTTAAGGTATGTTAGTTCGCTAACCTTTCGCCCATCTTGGTTGAAGTTGCTTGTGGCTTACACAAGCAATTGATTCATAACTATGTTTTGTTATATCTTTGCTTGGAGAAGTAACTATCTCGTAAAACGAAAACAGCGAATGGAAAAGAAAGAATAATGATACTTATGCTATAATATTTGAATGAACTCTTGCGGTGATACTCTCTTGACTCTTTAGACTTTCCAGTTTCCCTGTGTCTTTCTGATATTAGTTAGAGTTCCATACTTTCTAAGACTAAATTTTATCACCTATCTGATTGACTCAGGATAGGATGATTGTGAATGATTAGAGGAGTTTGTCTAGGTTTTACTTTTCCATTGATTAATTTTCTAGAAGTCACTTGGTTGTGTTTTCGTGTACTTCATTGATGAACAATTGGTGAATTGTTTTCTTTTAATTAAAAAACCAATCCTGTTTTCTTGAATTGTTGCAGATGTGTAATCACTGGAAATGGAGGGACTTCATATGCATATCTGGGACGACCGTGGGGACCTTTTGGAAGAGTCGTTTTTGCGTATACATTTATGGATGGATGCATCAGACATGTAGGATGGAATAATTGGGGTAAAACAGAGAATGAACGAACTGCTTGCTTTTATGAATACAGGTATACATATTTAGTCCATCTGCATTGTACTTCTATTCTACAGTGCCTCCGTTTGGTAAATTTGTTATTGTTGTTGAATACCCAAATATGCGATAGAAAATTTAGCTAACTGAAGAAATTTTCACATTACAATACTATGGACATGGACTAGAATAACTTCGGAGGAACGTTGTGTCTTGTCAAAACAAACTAGTTTATCTTTTAGATGGTTCATGTGGGGGTACCTAAAAGTAAATTAAACATAACTGACATGGGAAAGATGTTTGAATTACTTTAATCGGGTTCATCAGGCTTTTCTTCTTCTGAAGATTATATCCTCTCAGGTTGTGACTTAGTTTATCTGCTCTTGTGCATAGCAACTTCTTGAAATACTGATTATTGTTGTAAGTTTAATGTTTCTTTCGAGTGCGTGAATAGAGGCAGAGTTTGATAAGCTTGTATCATCGAATGCAAATTTCAGGTGTTTTGGACCGGGTAGTTGCCCATCCAAACGGGTGACATGGGCTAGAGAACTGGTAGACGAGGAAGCAGACCAGTTCCTCCAGCATCGTTTCATTGATCCTGATCCAGGAAGGCCTTGGCTTGCTCAGAGAATGGCCCTAAGAATACCGTATTCTGCCTAGGAGTTAAAAACATGGGAATGATTCCCAACAAAGATAGTCGAGTATATTGAAAACATTTTACGACGAAAGAATAAGATATGCACCATAGCTATTTCAAATCCTGTTTTCTCAAGATGCGAGAGGCGTTACACGGTCACTTTTAGCGTTTAAGCTTCGTATCAGATGTAATTACTTGTGCTGAAGAATTCGTTTGATTTGGCTTTTAGGTTTGTCCAGGATAATATAGATCAACTTGTTCTGTTATGTGTATTCATCTTTGGCCTGCAATATGGATGGTTAATGTGTGTACTTTTCTTGTGATGAAAAAACCCCTTTCCCTTTGGACCTTCAACCGATTTAACCCCAACTTGAAAGACGATACTTGACCTTTATCTTGCAGAGCTGTTACAACAGACGAATGTTGGATAACTGTTTTGGAGTGTCAATGACAGTATCATTGTTTTAAACGATACCATTTAACAGTCAGTTTTGGTGTCCATAGATACTTACGCGCAAGGTGATGCATGCTATGGCTAGGGAACATGAAGTCTTGTCCAAGCCCCCACCATCACCAATCACCAATCAATAATAGTATCATCGTCTTAAACAACATCATTTAACAGTCAATTTTTGTCCAGAAATACTTATGCACAAGGGGATGCATGCTATGGCTAGGAATCATGAAGTCTTGTCCAAGCCCCTCACAATCACCAATCAATAACAGTATCATCGTCTTAAACGACATCATTTAATAGTCAATTTTGGTCCATAGATACTTACGCACAAGGTGATGCATGCTATGGCTTGGGAACATGAAGTCTTGTCCAAAGTCCCTCACCATCACCAATCACCAATCACCAATCAATAACAGTATCATCGTCTTAAACGACATCATTTAATAGTCAATTTGGTCATAGATACTTAGTCACAAGGTGATGCATGCTATGACTAAGGACACATAGAAGTCTTGTCCAAGCCCTTCACCATCACCAATCACACCGCCACATACATCCAATTGGAGTAATATATTTTTGTACTTTGTTTTGGGCTGCCCTTTCTTGTTTTGGTGAAAGTGAACCACCTCCCAATCCATATCCATCAAATGCAACCACCTTCCCATCCACCCTCATCAAATGCACTTCCCCTATTGTACTCGAGACTTAATATTCTCTTTTTTGGTTTTGGTATAAACAGTCACACACTTGACATTTCAAATCTTTCAAGTCAGCTTCATGCGTAATGATTTTCGCATGATCTTTTTCTCTTTCTGTATACGTTTAATTATATTTATAGATTTTCTTTTGATTTATTCATCTCAAAAACTATAAATAAACAAAAGTATTAAAAGAAAGAAAACACACATGCGGAAATCACTTCCCTACTTCATGTGCAAAAGATTAATCAAGTATACTTGATTCTCATCTTCCTAATCAATCGAAATGGAAATGCTCGAAAATTCTTTGTGCAGTGTGCTTGTTTTCTCATTTAGAATGAACATATAGTCATATTGTCACAAATGCATCAATAACATGTCGATACGCTTTGTTGGCAACAACGATATGAAAAAACATTCTTCATTAGAAAACAGGCATCCGTCCCATCGCCTGGACTAGGGTTCTAGTATCCCATTACTAGGCACAACAAAACGTACTTAAAACTATGTTTGCAGAAGCAGTTGCATTTAGTAGAGCACCCAATGCAGAAGCAGTTGCATGTAGTAATAACGTGTGGAGCTGAAATTTGCTGATTTAGAACAAATTAACAGTAGCACATGGTAATTAAGGAAGTGTGATTGAAGATGCTGTAACTTTTTTTTCCTTGCTCCATAAACAACTAGGTCCACCTGCCAACCTTGAAAAATGTGATATAAAAATTAAGCTCAAGCGTAATATGGTGAAGGAAAATGGGTGAGTTTGCTGCCGCTGCTGGTCTTTTTTCTGTAGGGCATTACCAACTCTTGTTCTTTCCTGGTAGAGGATTGAGGAATGCGTTTCAGGCTGGAGAATTTGAAAGGTAAGCCGATCAGGAAGCAGGAGAGGATTTGCCACACCGAGGCGGTGTTAAAATCAAAGAAGACGAAGCACAGGGAGCCTTTAACCTTCTACTTTAGATATACAATTGATGCTCCTTTCAATGAATCTCCTGCGGTACTCTCTCTCTCTCTCTCTCTCTCTCTCTCTCTCTCTCTCTCTCTCTCTCTCTCTCTCTCTCTCTCTCTCTCTCTGTGACACACGCACACAAGCACAATCAAACTCACAGAAACAAGCTCTTGCATAACTTGCAGGCTTCATCTTGGAGGATGAACACCGAGTTTTTAAAGCGGTTTTTCCGGACATAGCGAAAACCCAAATAAATGAGGTGCCTACTGTTCTATTTTCGTGTGTTAATGTTACTCTAACATCCTAAACTTCTATGCAAATTTGAACTTCTGCTCAGTTCGTTGTCATCCTTTTATCAGTTGGGTGAAATTTAATTATTGACAAATCACGAGAAGAAAAAAATTTGCCTTGTAACCGGTTGTGTTTCCCCTTATGTCTATCTCCCCCATAATTAACGTGATATGATCACATAGAGAGAGAGAGAGAGAGAGAGAGAGAGAGAGTACTTGAAAGATACACGAGAAAATATCCTACCGGGATAGCTAGATTAGTGTAAAAATGAATGTGTTTGCAGGAAGAGTGGAGAATTCACATGCCGGCCATGCAAGTCCTGTTCCTGTCTGTCTACCTTGCATTATACGTCAAGTTCCATGAGGGAAGACCACCCTCCTCATGTTCCTCACCACATCTCCAAGATTCTTGAGCTTGACATTGTAGCACACGATAATCCATAATGCACAAACACACACAAGCCTCTCCGTAACCGGGATCCCGCTCAACTATAGGTGGAATGGATACAAATCAACGATGATATCAACAGTTATCCACCGTTGGTGCATAGTTCATGTTATATTGACAATAGTACAATTATTGATATGCTGTCGATAAAGATCCCTTTCATCTGCAGTTGAGCGAGATCCCGCTTTAAAAAGGGCTACATATTATATAACCAAAAAAAGTATGTCTGTTTTTCTTTTTGTAGACAAGATGGGAAATCCTAGGCCCAGCTGAGTACGAGCCGAGTGACTTCAACCTCAGTATCAAAGGAACCTTATTTTCAGATAGACACACAAAGCTGACTCCAAAACACATTCGATATAAACTTGAGCTTCATCGTCTTGCCTCTCCTCTCTTGGGTTCCTGACAATGTCATGCGAAGCATTACAGAATCCGTGAGTTCTTCAAAACCTTGCTGTTATACACGTTTGATGGAATTGTGGGCAAGCATGTTCCGTAACCGAATCAATGTTTTCGATTGAAGCAGCTGGTGGCGACGGTGATGGACGACGTGAAGTTGGATGCGGTGTTGCTAGCAGATTATGACAAGTTCAAAACAGAGAAGCTCAATATTGAAGTCTAAAAAGCACTACAAAGATAGAGAGGTTGTCTTTTATTCGTTGTATTATTAAATGTGTTAATGTGTCAAAGTTTCTTAAGATATATTAAAATTTGAAATTGTTCGTGAGAATATGTCATCAGGAACTAGTTAAGAAGCGATATTAGTAGAGCGGGAATTGAACTTAAGACCTCGGTTTCATTGATTCATATACAAAATTATCCCAGATAAAAATGCAAAAAAGGAGACAAAGATGGAGATGCAGGGGATCGAACCCTGTACCTCCCGCATGCAAAGCGGGCGCTCTACCATTTGAGCTACATCCCCAACTTGATATTCTTTGCTAGATAATATAGGTTTAGATCCATAAATATCACGTATGAAAATCCGCAAAGTACTTATATAAGATGATATTCTAAACTACTTTAATTTATGAGATATATATTCAAAAGTTGATGCAAGATAGGACAATATTCTAGTCAACGGACCTAACTTATATACATGTGACAACTTTTAAATGAATAGAGTAGACACTTTTTTTTTTTGTTTCTCCTGCAATCTTCTCTTGTCTTTGTCCATTAGTTCTCCTCTAATTCATTCAATTTACCAGCTAGTAAAAATTATAAAATTGCGAATGAAAGTGAAAAAAATCAGCCTAAAGAGAGCTGAGTCGTCATTACCACTATATAATCTTCTTCTTCTTCTATAGATAAAGGGAGAAGACAAAAACGGTGAAGTTTTCATAATACCCAAATTACCCTTCTCTCGTTAGAATTAAAAAATCCACTCATAATGAGACTCTGGGTGGTTACGTTCATTATTTTTCATAACCAACAAAAGGGTTTCCTTCAAAATTCACAAATAGGCCAAAAGAAATCTAATCGACCACCAATTGCATTGTTTACATATCACCAGTAATCAGAGCAAGAACAAGAACCTTGCTTGAAGCAATGAAATCGATTCCGATCTCTGATCACAATCTCTCGGTTATACACATGGGAAACTATTTTCATAGCCGAATGACAGTCTACACATATACGCAGATTCTTGAAAATGTAAAGAGGCGAGCCAGATTTCGTGCTTGTAAGCCCAAAACAGACTGCCAGCTTTTCGCTGTGGCGGAACAATGCCTGCTCTATCTCCTCCTGCTTATCTGCATCATCGTCTCCAATGTCAAAGCCGGAGAAAACTTGAGAATCGGTATTTGGGATGTAGCCTGCCAATCTCAATCTTTGTATCATCTCATCCAATTTCATGTAAATCTCCGTTGTTTTCGGGTGTGACTTATCTCCTGCGCTGAACTGATGAACTTGGCCACCAATATAAATTGAACTTATTCCGGGAAGCTTTCTTAAACCCCTATTCTTAAGATCCTGCCTCAGTAAGTTTGCCTTGTCCTGCTTTCCTCCTAAAGCATACATGTTTGAAAGCAGGACGTGATAATCTGTGCTGTGGGGATCCAATTGAACCAGTTCTTGCAGCACGAGTTCACCAAGCTCTAGTTTTCCGTGGATTCTGCATGAACCGAGAAGGGAACCCAAAACAACCTCGTTCGGAGGCATTGGCATTTGCTTGATCAAGACTTCAGCCTCTTCAAAATGACCAGCCCTTCCTAGAAGATCAACCATACAGGCATAGTGTTCTATCTTTGGAGTTATGCCGTAAGATTCAAGATTTTGAAAGTAATGCCGGCCCTGATCAACAAGGCCCGAGTGGCTGCAAGCACTCAACAAAGCAACAAAGGTCAATTCGTCTGGCTTGGCTTCTTCGAGCATTTGAGGAAACATATTCAAAACAAGTTTACCCTTTCCATGCATTGCTAAACCACTGAGCAAAGCGTTCCATGTCACCTCGTTCCTTTGGTGCATTTGCTCAAAAACTTTTAACGCGGTGTCTACTCTACCACATTTTGCATACATATCAACCAATGATGTGCCAACCATGATGTCAATCTCATTCACCATAGTCTTTAAAGCATAAGCATGAAGCCAACTGCCCGTCACCCTATCTCCCGATTGTGCACATGCCGATAAAAACGAACAGAGGGTGACATAATTTAATCTCAAACCACAACCGAAAAGCATTTCTTCAAGAAGCGAAAAGGCTTCGCCGATAAGCCCAATACTCATATATCCAACAATCATAATCGTCCAAGCAACCTCATTTCTCTCGGGCATTTGGTCAAACACCACTCTCCCATTTCCCACGCCTTCGAATTTAACCACACCGTCCAAAATCACAGTCCACGACACTACACTCCGCTCCCCCGTTGCTTCGAACAGCCGTCTCGCCATACCCAATTGGCCACACTTGACATACATATCCATGGCCGCATTGCAGACCTTGACACTAGAATCCCAACCCACCTTCACCACGAACCCATGCCCTTGCTCCCCAACCTCAGCATTGCCCAGCCGAGCACACGCATTGAACAAGCAACCCATGGCCACGTCGTCCACCTTCACGTCTTGTCTTCTCATTTCGACGAACAAACGAAGCCCAGATTGGAGCATTCCGTGGCGGGCAAAGCAGCCCATGAGGACGGTCCAGTCCACAGCGTCTTTGTGCGAGTGAGGAACTTCATCGAACAGCTTGCGGGCAGAGAATGGACTGCCAAGTGCTGCGTGGAAATGGAGGAGGGCATTGTGAAGGAATGAATCTGGTGAGGCGGCGAGGCCGCTGGTGACAATGGCGGCGTGGAGCTTCTTTCCGACGTCGACGGAGGATTGACGCGTGCATTCTCGTATAAGAGAACGGAGTTGGCGGGTGGGGAGCGATGTCAAGACAGTGTCGGTTGGCCATCTCATATGAGAGAGGCTGAGACTCGCAAATCTTATGTTCGGAATTTTGGACAAACAGGACACATAAGTTCACAACCAACTTATTCACGTTTCGTTTATACGGTAAAAAGAATGAACAGTTTCAATTATCACGTTTGTATGAAAAAATGATGGCACGTTTACAAGAAGATGACTTTCCTTCTTACTCATTTCCTTAAAAAAGAGGGGTAAGTAGTGACGGACCACCATTTTCCACTCTCTTGGTGCACGGATGAGGCAGATTAGAAATTGCATTTCATCCGTAGTTTTCATCAAGAAGATTCTCGAAGTATCAAACTAGGACCTCCCATTTTTTCCTTTACACTATGTTTGGATGAAAAAATTTAAGATTACTAAAGAAATTTAAAATGACGGTAATTGAAATAACGAGATTTTATTTTCTAGAATTTGTGAATTTTCTTGTTTGGTTAACCTAAAAAAACAATAGAATTGAATATGAGATTTGTTATTTTTAAACTCTCAATCATAGAAATTGAGAAATGACCCCTATTTACATGACATTTAAACTTGGGAATTGGAGGTTCCAAATTCCAAGTTTTTTTCAATGCAGAAATTCTAAATTTCTATGTTTATGAAGCCAAACAAAGAAATTGGCGCATGTCAATTTGTAAATTATGACGAACTTTTCCACCAGAAAGGTGGGAAGTATTGTCTAGCTCAAATGCCAAAATTCCGATTTACGATTAATTAGCTGTATGCAACATGCCCTAATCCAAATCATGCACGTCCGTTAATGGTAAAGCACAAGTTACACAACCAATAAAGAATGTTTGGAACGTATGAATATGTTTTCCATTACTACACAATCCAGGATCTCCATCTTGACAAGCTCAATTTGCACACTCGAAAAACAAGGAGAATCAGGAAAAATGAAAATCTGTTTCGTTCGAAACACCCACAAGCTTGGCAAGAGAAAATGTCTTGGCTTATTTAAGTTTGAAGTACAAGACCAAAGCGATCACAATGACAAGAACGGTGATAACTGCAATAATAAGCCACTTGTTCCTGTTCATCCTCCTCGCCATGGAAGTCAGGACTCTCTTGCTTTTCCCTATGTTGTCATCCACTCCATGAATCTGCAATCGAAGGAAAAAAAACAGTTAGATAAATGCACTGCCATTAAAGGAAATCGTGTCTGAAAGGTGTTGAGTAAATCATGTTCGAAAGGTGGTATGTTCAGAATCCAGACGGAAATCAGTATATTTTTAAACATTACTCAAGGAAGAGAAGGTGTGCATACTGCCCCCTAAAGGTAAGAGAGGGGAAGATGGAAAAGTAACTTGCTCGCGGAAAGATTTGTTAAAAAAAAAACCCTAAATTAATACAAAGCCTGAAACGGTAATTACCGTGGTATGAGCATGTAACAGAGATTGTCTCTGTGAATGCAGATCTTGGAGGATTGAAACACCAAGCTCTTCTGTTTCCAGCATGGTTCTTCTGCTGTCCTTAACTCTGCCACTGGACTTGTTTAATCTCTCGGTTGACATCATTAGCCTTGATCTTTGATCAGCTGATGCCTATTTAAGTTTCATACGTCAGTAAGTATTGTAAAATCATTTATCCAGAATATCAAGAAAGGATGAGCACTTAGAGTAGATTCAGCAGAAGGCATGAGATACTCATTTTATGTCATGGAAAGCACACACTAGTATCATCATTTATCACAAACAGAGGAAAAGCTAATCATTATGACAAAAAAGAAAGTGCTCAGCGATGAACAATTTTCAAAGTAACTCAACTTTTCATTGTTTATGTGCTTCTCAATAAAAAGCAGAGATACATTAATGCTAAAGGACGCTTCTTTCAAGAATCTTTGTTTCAAATTAGCAAGTGAAGTGACCATCATGTCAAACCAGAACTGATCATGTTCACTGATTCTATTGCTCGACCCAGCGAATTAGATTGAGATAACTAAAGTAGCACACCGAAGTGAAATCTTCCTCAAAAAAGTAGAACTCCAAGTTTCATGCCAAATACATATCAAGATCCATCACAAACTCGCTACCAAATAATGAATCAAATTTAAAATCTTAAAATAACTATTCGAAACATAAAGGGAAGTTATGAGGATTTAGACATACTGTCAGAGAATCAGCCATGCCTGATTCCAGCAACTCATCTCGGGCAGTTGCATACGCGTTTCCAGACACAAGTCTTTTAACTTCGCTTTTCAGATTATTCAGATCTGACTTATATTCCCTCAACTTAGCAAGAAGCACAGCCTTAATATTTGGTGGCAAACTTCTTGCCTCAAGGTCCATTTTCCGGATCTGAAATTTTTTAAGAAACATCACATCAGTACCAAGTACAATGAAATAACAGAAAACAATCCTCCCAAAGAGAATAGTTCAATCAATTACCAAAGATTCTGCATCATCGATTCCAGCCTTTATTTCAGAAATCTTTTGCTTCTTTTGTTCTGCAGATTAGAATAGAGGCAATAGTTAACAAAAATGTCAGTATCACTTAGCTTGATAAGCGAGAATAAGCATGTTAAAACCCCCCAACAAGCACAATTTGGGATATTAATCTTAAGTCCATCATTTTCGTATATATAGAAATTTGAAGGTTACGTGTTTTCAGTAAATGTATACTGCATGAATGACTTAAAAACCATTTCCTCTGTATACTCAACTCACAAACTTCCAGCGGGTGTTGCTACAATATTCAACAACAACAACAAAGCCTTATCCCACTAAGTGGGGTTGGCTGTATGAATCCTAGAACGCCATTGCGCTCGGTTCTGTGCTACAATATTCAACAACCAAAAAAAATTCAGAATAAACTCCTCTTCCATCCATTTCAATGCCATTCAAATGTTGAAGAAATTTAGAGTCTAAATTGAGCACAATCTCAAATTAGACATCCTGCACAATTCAAGATCTGATCCAATTGCCTCAAGTAATTTCAATCCTTTTCTTTCCTGTTTTCTCCTCTAAATTGCAAAAGTCCACTTTTAAAACAACCACTATTAACACATTATGCATAATTCAAGCTGGTGGAAGCTTTACCAGCCTAATGACTTTCACCATCTTTTGAGACCACTAAGCCTATAGCTACTAATAACTTTTCAACATCAAACAAAGAATCATAACTTTGCGGCAAAGCGGTAACAGTTAGAAACTTAGCAGTCCGGTGATCCAATATACACATATCCCCATTGAAAAGTTATTAGTATTGTAATGTATTCCCCAACCAATCATAACGGGAACTTGGTTCTCGCGTGATTAAGGCAAATTGAATACATACATTACAATACTCCATCAGGTTTATGCCACCCTCATGCTTAAATCGACAAAAAGACTCAAACTTTATCCTTAAAATCCATTACACCAGCAAAATTATAAACAAAATAAATCATCTAAATACAGTGAACTACACACACATATATTAAATTCCCCAAAAAAGGAAAAAAAGAAAAAGAAAAGTGAGAAAAATTTACCTCCATCGAGAGCACCAGCTGCCGTACACTTTTTGGTGAGGTTGGCGGAGAGCTCACTGTAGTTGCGCTCGTACCCTTCAAATACGTTGCTCATCTCTCCCTAAATTTCTCTCTGCATTCAATCCATCACACAATTTCAGCAATAATTCAGATATAAAACCCTAAATTGATCGAATTTGGAGATTATGATAACAATTTGAACGATCTGAGATCAATCGAATCGGAGGTAAAGACCTGATGAGATCGGAGATTCAAATGGATCGCCAGAGACGACGGCTGAGGGCGGTGGCGGGTGTTGAATGATTCTTCTAGGTGGTGGTGTTGCTTTGCTTTCGAAGCGATCGAAACGGCAATGTGCGCGAAAAAGGAAGCCAACTAGTGTATTAATTTTGTGCGCACCTTCGGATAAAATCACCGGCCATTGGATGCTCGGTCGCTACACTTGGCCCTTCTTGCTTACAACTGTGACGCTGTGGTTAGAGTTCGTTGGTGTATTAATATTGTGTGCACCCTCTTGTTAAATTTGGATGTTAATGAATTTCTTATGGAAAAAAGGGGGGTTTGCATGTGTCTGTAACTAATTGAGATACTTGTGATATTACTAATTGGTTTTGTAGTAGACGTTGAATTTTTTTCATCGTATCAGAGTAAGTTGTTATATATGAAAAGTTTAACAGTCACACGTGTTTCACGTCATTCAATTTATGTTGTCTGTGTGATAGGCTTGAAAATTCGTCATACGTAAGGGAGCATGTTAAGAGTATGAATCTCACATCTAAAACTTTGCATGTACTTATAACTAATTGGACTCCTCTCTATATTGTCTTTAGGTTTATGATGAAACTTAAACTTTTTTCAACTAATCCCTTATGATTTGATTCGTAATTTTTAAGTACTTGATAATGGATTTCAAGGTGAAACCTACTTTTTTGGTACATACATAGAAGTGAAGTATCAAAATTTTCAATTCTTATTTTCAGTAAGTAAACATAGTGTGAAAATGACTTTAAACTCAAACTCGACTCTCTAATATACCGTGTCTAAATATATATATATATATATATATAACCCAAAATTCATTCACAATTAACATGTCGTTTTCTATTTTGCCCACTTCACGTTTCATATCTTTCTAGTTAATTACACAACAAGGTATTATCATTAGCAGACAAGTAGTATGACCTAGTGATATTCTCATACTTATTTTTACATTCTAAGTAAAATGTTTTAAATTCGAATTTCATAAATAACTGGTTCAATATCAAATAATCGCAACCTGATGTAACTTCCTGAAGTATTTCCCATACAACCGACTTTTTTTTCCGAATTTTACTCTTAGCAACTCTTATATTCGAAGCAAAGTGTTGTCTAATTAAACCACAAATTACAAATGTCTAGAAAAACTCTATTGCTATTTCGCGAGGCAATTCACATCGATGTAATGAAAGTGAGGGACCTACGACAATCACAGAACGTCCTGAATAATCAACCCGTTTGCCAAGCAAAGTCTCACGAAATCTTCCCTCCTTTCCTTCAATTACATCTGAAAACGACTTTTAACTGTTCCTCGTTGGTTGTTTAAAAAAAAAAAAAAAAAGTCGGTAATGAAGAACAGCAAACAACTCTCAGGCGCAAAATCCCCATCCTACCCTCCCCTGGCCCTCGCTCTGACCCACAGCTGCTCGAAGTTCATCACTATCCTAATCTACTAATGCTTTCCTCCATCAAAGTTCGAAAATTGAAATCTGCCCATTTGAAGTCGATCGATTTCCTCCGAAGAAATGCTCCTTTCGGCGCTTTTAACGTCTGTGGGAATCAATCTCGCCCTCTGTCTCTTGTTCCTCACTCTGTATTCAGTATTCAAGAAGCAGCCCAGCAACCTCGGCGTCTATTCGCCGCGCTTGTTGGCGGCCAAGGGGGCGTCGGAGGAGAGCAACGGGTTCAATTTCGAGCGGCTCTTGCCGACGGTGGGCTGGGTGAGGAGTGCGTGGCAGCCCTCTGAGGACGAGTTTCTGTCTCTCACCAGCTTGGATGCTGTCGTCTTCATGCGCATTTTTATCTTCAGGTTAGTGGGGGTAGAAAATTTGTGATATGCTGCTTGCTGGGTGTATTGAGAGTATTTTTGGGTGTATATTTGAGTTGGGTTTTGTTTGTTTTGAGCTTTTGATGCAGTTCGAGAGTATTTGGGTTTTCTGGGTGTGTTTAGATTAATTTTGGGTGCTTTGTTTGTTTGTTTTGGTGCAGTTTGAGAGTGTTTGGGTTTGCTGGGATTGTTGGGGTTTTGGTTCTGCTTCCGATAAATTTTCTGGGGGACCAGCTGAACCGGGATTTGGATATTTCGGATTTGCCCAGTACGTCATTGGACTCCTTCAGTATTTCGAATGTGAATGCCGGCTCGAAATGGTAATTATTAGTTCATTGTGGGAAATTTTGATAACCAAAGTTATTAACTTGACTTGAAATTGAAGTATTTGAACACTGTCTGTTATACCTTTTTGGTTGTTGCCTTATCTAAACTGGGTTTAAGTGTCATATTTCTACACATTGTTCCCCGAATGCAGTGATTTCCCTTTCTTTGGAATTCAATTCTATCGAATTTATGGCATTTTAAGTTAGTGAGGCACTCAAAGTGAAAAACCTAGGACATACCGGATTCCCCTTGCCAATGGTTGTAACCAAGTTGTATGCTTTTCTTCTATGTGCTTGAACATTTAAAGCTAAAGGAGTAAAAAAAGTGTGCACATAGGTTGACATTTGGATATAGGTCTCTGATGTGTCTTCTAATTTCTCTGGGAGAATTTTTGTCCAGACTCTGCAAATGTAATATTACTTGGTATATGTTGTCATAGGGATCTGCAACTGTATTGGAGTTTTCTCTTACTTCTTGTGCTTTCACAATCATAGACTAGGAGGTGAGACCGAAGTTGTTCAAGCACATGACGATATTTGGACTTTTGTCGGTTAAATAACTTTCTCACTTGTTCAAAATAACTTCGTCAAGTACATCTATGTGAAGTTTTCTGTTTTCCTCATTGTTGTTGCTAGATCATTTTCAAGTACATTTTATTATATTTATATTAGGCACAGTAAAATTATTCTGAAGATACCCTGATAATTATTTTTGGTTTCCCAAGGTTATGGGTTCACTTTTGTGCAGCATACATTGTCACTGGAGTTGTCTGCTATCTTCTTTATTATGTAAGTTTGGTTTTGTTTCTCTTTCATGGCTTATTCCATCACTATTTTCTGTTTCATCGAAAAGAAAGAATCAATTGTGATTTTAACTTCATGACTATAACTGCAGGAGTATAGCTATATCTCATCGAAAAGGATTGCTCATTTCTATTCATCCAAACCTCAGCCTCATCAGTTTACAGTAGTAGTTCGTTCTGTTCCTGTATCATCTGGGAGCAGCTGCAGTGAGACTGTTGAGAGTTTTTTTACAGAAAATTATCCTTCTACTTATCTTTCACATTCAGTGGTTCATCGAACTAACAAACTCCAAGGACTCACTGTAAGTATCTGTTATAGATTTAATCTTTTGTCCTCACACCGACAGGGGTCAGAATTGATTGTGGAGTTTATTTTTGATATTTTGGAAAATAAGTGTGAGACCTCATTTGCTTTTCACTTATAATCCTGACGTGTGCCTATACTCGATTGCATTCTTTATTGGATGATCCATGTGGCAGATAATCAAAGACATGATAGAACTGTTTATGTACCCTTAATACCTCATTATTCTTTGCTGAAAAACGAAATCTTTATGACTTAATTTGTTCTCGAGTTCTGTCATCTTCATTGGGTTGACTTTTTAGTTTTTACGAGGCTAAGCTTTTGGAACATTTAATTACTTAATTAAATAGTTTTCAATGAGTATCAGACTAAGCCCAAACAAGTTAATTTTTTGGTTGTTTTCTTAGTCCCTGCTTGGTGCTTCTGTAATTATTATGTGTATTCTATTTAGATTATTACACGTCACACTTCAGAGTCCCTTTCTACTTGCTTCATCCCACACTGCTTGGGTATCCGTCGTACTTGTATTTTTTGGGTTTCTGAAACATCACACCAGACAGCAGTTGAACAAAACTGTAACAGTTAACATTTCTCTATCGATGAGATATGTGAACAATTCATTTTCTTTTCTTTGTAGAGTGAGGCAGGGAAACTATACAGAAAGCTTATGCGCCTGAGATCAGAAACTAATACTCAGCAAAGATTAAGGCGTGATGGCTGTTGGGGGCTGTGTGGACGCAAAGTTGATGCTTTAGACTACTATGGAAAGAAATTGGATGATTTAGAAGATAATGTGAGAATGGAGCAAACATCAGTGGCAGGAAAGGTATTCGCACTATTATTTTTTCAAGAGAGTGATAGTAATTGTTTGCTAATGGTATTAAAGACGTTCTCCTCTGCTTAAGACTTCATTTAGCAAATTTTTAACGCAAGAGGTGAAACAAAAGTATCTGGGAAATATAATAGAAATGAGTAACGCACAATCTTCCTCTTATTATTTTTGTTACCACATGTTGACTTGTAAAAGACATGTCGGAATTTTAGAGGAAAAAAAAAATCATAGTTCCAATAGATTTTTCTGAAATTGTTTGATTTATATGAACATGAAATTTGATGCATTCGTTCCATGATGCCCAAAAAATATTAATTATAGGACGTTGCAGCTGCCTTTGTGTCGTTCAAGTCCCGGCTTGCTGCTGCAGTAGCTTTTCACATTCAGCAAGGAGAAAATCCCATAGAATGGGTTACCGAGAGGGCTCCGGAGCCCCAGGATGTTCACTGGCCCTTCTTTTCTGCATCTTTTATAAAAAGATGGATCTCCAAGCTGGTGGTGGTGGTTGCATATACTGCTCTTACAGTTCTATTCCTCATTCCAGTTGTAGTAGTGCAAGGCCTTACCAATCTTAATCAGTTGGAAACCTGGTTCCCGTTTCTGACAAGCATACTGGACCTGTAAGTAGAAATTTATCAGCTTTACTAATTGATTCTTTTATTTACGACGTCTGCTGAATCGTACGATTTCTTGACTTGCAGAACAGTTGTCAGTGCAGTCATAACAGGATATCTTCCAAGTCTTATTCTTCAAATGTTCATGTCGTTTGTGCCACCCGTCATGATAATGTTGTCTTCCTTGGAAGGATACATCTCTTTCAGTCAGATACAAAAAAGTGCATGCAGCAAGATGTTGGGGTTCACAATATGGAATGTTTTCTTGGCAAATACACTATCAGGAACACTTCTCTATGGGTTCGAAATCTTTCTTGAGCCCAAAAAGATTCCGGGGATACTTGCTGATGCTGTTCCAGCACAGGTAAAAATACATACGTCATGTTTGCATGTATCATTCTCTCGCTAGAATAATCATATTAATTTTTAGTTGCTTTTTGCAACTTCATTACGTTGTGTAACTGTTTAAAGTACGAAGTTAAGACCAGAAATTTGAACTTGGCTTCCTGATCTGTAACTTTTGAAAAACTTATCCTCAATCATCATCAAATTATAATATTGGTGATAATGTGAAGAATTGTTATCAATCAAAAACCAGTGGTACTTCTATGATCGTATATTTGTCTGGTGAACTTGAGAATCAGTTGAAGTGCTATATTTTTTACTTTTGAAACCAATTGTTTGCATCACGAATGCATGATGAAGGGTATTATATAGATTCGTTATCTTGGATGTAGGCATCATTCTTCATTGCATATGTTGTGACATCTGGATGGACCAGTCTTCTATCTTCAGAACTCTTCCGCTTGACTCGCCTGGTTTTGAGCATCATAAAAAGACCATTTTCAGGAAAAGATGATGAATTTGAAGCTCCTTCATTTCCATACCACAGTGCAATTCCTAAAGTTCTCTTTTTTGGACTCCTCGGATTAACATACTTCTTCCTCGCTCCACTAATTCTCCCGTTCCTCGTGGTTTACAGTTGTCTGGGATACATAATCTTCCGTAACCAGGTTAGTTCGATGCTCTCTCATTGTTTAAAAATTAATTTCTAACTATAATAAACCAACTATAATTTATTTTAGAGAGAAGATGGACATGGGTGGGAAGTTGGTATTAAGGACACAATACAACTTCATGTTTTGAAAACTCCCAATGCAACTTATTGGGTCCTTCTTAGTAACTATTAGCGTTTCAAATGGATCAGACTGAAACTCCAAAATGTAGGTTGTGTCATGACTAAATATTGGTGCAAGGGTAATGAGAAATAAATTAAAAAATTGGTGCAACCCCAAACTCCTCTTGCACTGTCAAACCTCAGACAAGGAAAGCTTTCTGCAAGGTCAATTTTTCGCTTTGTTGTTATGTCTTGAATTTTTGGCAATTCGTTTTAGTGATCTTAGAAGCTCATATAGGATCCTATTCAGTTGAGTTACTAACTTATACTCAAAAAGTAGGCTGACACTTTGACATTACTTCATATTTTGTACAATCTCAGTATATATTTGGTCATTGATCGAAGTTTTATTGTAAATTTTGTTGTATTTAACAAGTTTTGGTTCTTTATATTCTGATGTTATATATTGACAATTTTGAACAGTTTCTGAATGTATATGAACCCAAGTACGAAACGGGTGGAAGATTTTGGCCAACAGTGCACAATTCAACAATTTTTTCCTTGGTGCTGATGCACATTATTGCAATTGGAATGTTTGGGCTCAAAGAGCTCCCCTTAGCGGCCACTTTGACTATTCCTCTTCCGATTCTCACGCTTCTTTTCAATGAGTACTGCCGCAAACGATTCCTTCCAATATTCCAAGACTATCCAGCTGAGGTATGTCAGTACTAATGCTATCAACTTATCGTTTTATTTCATTTGCAACGGAGTTATAGTAAGTCAATGTTCCAAATCTGGTTCTTACCCTGCATATACCCTATCTCATCTGACCATCGATATCTGACAGTGACATCGAACTGTTTATAATCTTCTTAATTTGGTCCCTTGTATTAAAAACTAAAGGAATATAATCTCAGCCGACGATTTGGCATGTATATAAGAACCTCATTACTGCGTTTTGATGCAGTGTTTGATAAAGAAAGATAGAGAAGACGAGAAGGATCCCACAATCTTTGCATTTTATGAAAAGTTAACCACTGCTTATAGGGATCCAGCTCTGATGCCAATGCAGCATCCGCGGAGCACTGATGGACACAGCTCTCCCCTTCTTCAATCTGTCGTCTGAAGTAAGCGGTTTGTCTCGTTACATAAAAACGAACTTACCTGTCTCTACGAAAATAAAATACGAAGAACGAAACAGCTTGTGCCGCGAATACGGGGACACAAGTTTTGGCTAAAAATGTGTGTGGTGAGTCTGTTTTTTCATGTAAAATGTTATGAGTATGATCTTTCAGTTAGGCTTGTGAACCATGTGAATTTTTTGGAGAAGCACCTCTCGTCTAGAAGTGATCCTGGCTTTCCAAAATCACTTCCAAACAAACCCTTGATTTCGAGAAGTACGGTTGTATGGTAAACATTTATTATTATCGTAATGATTGTCGTTGTAATATCAGTAATCTTTCACATCTTTATTGATGTATGCGGTTTGAACTTTGAATAACGTGTATTTTCATGCAAAAATATTTGTGTTGAATGATATTCCAATTCTTAGATGTGAAATATCGCACGACATTGTGTGATTAGCTTTAGATATTGGTTACAGTTGTGTCCCAACACAAAAAATTTCTTTTTAAACTCTCTCAACTAACTTAACTAACTTTTGGCAACCAATTCCCAAAACATGCTGAATCTGATGTTCCATTTGTCAACTCAAAACCCAACTTCTACAACATTCTTGAAGATTGGAACAGTTCCATTTTTCCAGATTATTAACGTAAAAGACTTTGACATTTGTCAACCTTACCTATAATTTATGTGATTTATGTCACACTTTCATTTTTCCTTTGTGTCTCCTCTGCCAGAAACAGCCTGCATTTTAGAAATTGGAGGCTTAAGGATGTTGACATTTGGCTTGTTTTCTGGCCTCCACGTGGAGCAACAACAAAGGGCTATTGACATGTTCCTTGGAAAACATTCTTTGGTCAAAACGTACCCCTATTTTTTAGGTCAAATGTCAAAATGTCCCTTAGAAAACGTTAGGATGATAAAAAGTTTAGGTTTAACTTGACGCAATGTTATTAACTACCCTTTCCATGCTAACTTTAAATAATGTTCTTTGTAATTTAAATTAATTAGGGTGACGAACACATTGACATGCAGACATGGCAGCACCACAAACCTTAAGTGCAGTCCAATCTATATTTTTCTTCTTCATAAGGGGAAACAAGGAATAGTGATGTAACTCGTGCAGAAGCAAGGACGGTTGTAACTTTCAATAAAAACTAGAACTGGATGGATGCTAAACTGATAGGAAAGATGTACTAAAGAAAGAAAACAGAAAGGAATAGTGTCCGTAAATTGTGCAAAAATAGAGTTGGTTATAATTTCTAATAATAAATAGAACTCAATGGACTACAGTCTGATGGTATTCCTATTCACTTAGAAGTGAGAGGTCTTAAGTTTGAATCTCATGGATGACAAATTCGATATCAAATCAGGCTGCTAATTGTGTGGCTTTGCCGAACTCCCTCTCTCCTTAGTGTAAAAATATCGATATACTCAAAAAAAAAAAAAAACACAATGGTCATTAAACAGACAATAAAAATAAGGTTGTGCTATTCACACTGTTTTTACCTCTTACATATCCTCATTAATTTTTTTGTCTATTGATCTTCATAAATTCATTCGATTCGACGACTATAAATGAAGAGAGGTGTATGAGAAGAAAAATGTACGTGTGGATAACACCACCCTAAAAATACACAATGTAACTTTTAATAAAAAATAAAATTGCATGGACAACAGACAAAAAGAGATTCAATAAGCCAAGATATAAATACAATTTATTGTATATATAGTGTATCCCTTCAGATTTAATTTTATTGGAAACTTGTAACCAATTCTATTGGAAACTTGTAACCAATTTATTGTAAATACTTTCCTAGATTTTAAAGAATCTAGGTAATTACTTTTGAAAAATGCTAAAGAGACTCTCTATAAAATTGGACTCTTCATAGACTCTATACGACCTCATATTTTTTGCACAGTATTTTATAATGTTGGCATGAGAATTAACTTTAAACTGTGAAATGACACATTATATGTCATTCTATAAGTGAGGGAAGTTTTATTTTTAAGTTGTTAATATTTTAAACAAGTATCTGATCATTTGTATAGTAACACGTGATGTACCGTCTCATGTCTGAACACATTGAAATTCTCTCCATAGAGAGCCTCACTTTCAGAGATTCTCCTTAGTGTTTCTTTTTATTTTTCATTTTTTAATGGTTTCATGGTTAACTTCAAAATGTGAACAATCGAAAAGATTCGGCAGCCCCGGACTTGTTCATCTCTTCCTTTGTCCATGGCCGCCATACAATCCGTTAGATTTGCTACCTGATATTTTTTACCCTTTTTTGTTTATTCTATTGTGTTTACATCGTTTTTTTTGTCTTAAATCTTCTTTCACTGGTGTGTTCTTGCTAATTTGTGCTTTCTCAGATGTCAAATCAGCCGTTAACCCAACAAAGTTGCTAACTTCTTAATACCAACTAACCCAACAAAGTTGATAACTGCTTAATGTTAATTATTAATCTTGATGTTTTCGGAAAATTTGAACGTAGGATCGTAAACGGTTTATTCGGCGCCCATAACATCTCTGAAATGTCTTACATGGCTTTTAAGAAGCTTATGGTGTAGAAAAAGGCAGTTTAGTCAAAATGGTTATAAGATTGACATAATTTATCATTTTGGTCCTTAAAATTTAAAATCGATAGAAGTTGTCTCAGAATTTATTTAACATCAATTATTTTAGTTATTCTGTGAAAAATCTTTGTTAAATAACCAAAATGATAAAAATACCCTCAGCTTAATAAACAATGAGTCAAAATGATTTGATAAAAACTGAGGGTATTTTTGTCATTTTTCCTTATTTGATGAAGATTTTTCACGGAAAGACCAAAATGATTTAAGGTGGACAAACTTAAGGACTAGTTCTATCTATTTTAAATCTCAGAGATCAAAGTAAAGAGTTATGTCAATCTCATAGACTATTTTAGCTAAAAAATGCCACAAAAATATAGTTTCTTTATACAGAACTTTAAAAAACTGATTAAAATTGAGACTTAGTTCACAACTTTTGTTTAAAAACACATGATTATATAATAAGATGACATTAAAAAATCAAATTACACTTATCTTGTAATTAAATATGTGCTAGAGTGGGCTGGACATGCTTCCTTGTAGGGGTGGCTTTGTAAAAATCGACCTTCTTAACTTTTTTTCACGAATGATTAGCCTAGTAGGGTTAATTTATTGTGAGGTTATTTACCCAAGGCAATGTAAATTTTGACCTTATATGGCCATGAAAGTGACATAAAACGCGTTGTTCTACAAGTCACATCCAAGATAAAAAAAAAAATTAAGAATGTTTGCCCCTTAATTTTTGTCCCATCATAAGAAAGCTAGTGGCTTTAGCTTTAGGAGAAAATCTAGATCCATTGTGTTAGTTTTGATTGGGATAGGAAGAGCAAATTGGAACTATCACGAAATTATTATTTAGAAATTAATCGTCTTTTAAAAATACTTTTAAAATAACTGAAAGTACTTTGAAAAAAATGATTTTAGATTCTAAAAATACTTAAAGTGCTTCCAATAAAAACTGGTGCTTCTTGTAGGAAGCACTACAAATACTTTTCTAAGATTCACTTGTATTTTTACTAAGGATTGATTCCAAAAATATTTTACCAAAAACATTTTTAGTTATTTTAAAGACACTTCCAAATAAGTCTTTAGTGTCGGTATTTCATGAAAAATGTCTGGTAAGAAGACCATCAATTTAAACCATATTTTGTAAATCATATGACGTGGTTGTTGAAGATTGAATTATTATTTAAGTGTTAATTAATGTGCTTATTTTTTATTTGTGACACATCACATCGTTTATGGTCTAAAAAGTGGTTTACCTAACATTACTCTTCATGAAAATGTCATTGTCACTTACATTATTAGTGTTAGTATTATTATTTTTATACGAGTGAAATTGTGGGATAGAGAACTCAAAATGAGAACTGGATAAGCGATCTTGCGTGCAAGGATGAATTCTTTCAATCACTTGTGCTGCAATCCCCTTGTATTAAGGTAATCTTATTGTATATAAATTCAAATGTGACTATATGTTGTTTGATAATCATTTCATTTTTAGTTTCTATTTTTCACTCTTTTTTTTTGTTAGAAATAAAAGGAAATGCAACGAGGGAATGAAGGGTGAACAAGGATAGCAGAACGGTGGTGACAAGATGTAGAAAAATGTACATAGAATGGTACAAAACATAAAAACTAAAAACAATTTTAAGTAGATTTTCATTTCTAGTTTTATATTTTCATTTCGTATGTCATTTTGTGCATTTCTCCGTCTTCTCTCCTACCAGACTCCCTCTATATCCTTGATGAATCCATCATTTCATGATTTCATCTAGGAAAGTGTGGAGTTTTAAATCTGGAACGGATGGGTAAAAACTCAACACCTTATCCGTCAGGATATTGGATCACATGCTTCCGGTATTCATTCCTCTGGTAGATGAACTTAAATAAACCCCTAGTTGCCTTAGATGACTTTCAATAAGGGTGGTGATCAATTTGGTGGTAATTTTTTCTAAGCTGGTTTAATTAATATAATTATCCTGTACTGATAAGGATATTCTGCCCCTAATTGTAATTAGCTCACTAAACATATGCTGAACTAATTAGGCTCCATTTGTTGTCCATCTTCGGCATCATTTGATTAATTGCTTTGCTCAATGCTGATGCACATGCACATGCACTTGTAATTGTTTTCATCAGATATTCAATACAAGGGTACAATTAGTCCCTTTCTTTACTTCTATGTTTTTATCTCCTTGGTGCTAAAACGTAACCCACTAATTTTATAAAATATAGTTTATTAAACATATAAAATACATGTAAAAGAAGATACGACTAGTTCAAGCTCACAATTCCATATAATTAATTTTGTGATATATATTTTTTAAATAACAACAGTCTTCTCGTCCTTCTCGAAGGAGAAAAGTTTTATTTTTAACTAATGTGACATCGTTTCACCAGGTCATAAGATAATCGGGATAATTCATTCTTTTGATCATCATCGAAGAATTATTTCTAAAAAAATTCATTTCACTTGGAGTCAATTTAGTCAATTATATGTGTCGAACAAATCAACAGTTATAATAACAAGTAACGTCCTTATGATAAATCAGTAACTTGTTTGATACACACAAACAACTAAGCAATCTCTCAATTAAATGAGTTTTTTTAGAGATGATCATTGTACGATGATGATAGCCTAGAAGAGAGATCATATTGGCATCTTTGGCTCGGTCAAAATTAACAGTTGCAGGTCTCTTTCAATTAGGTTAGTGTTTATAGCCCGAGATTAATAAGAACAAAGAAATAAAAACAAACGCTATAAGACCATTTCATATTCAATCCTATGAAAAAATCTTCCTATTCCCCACATATAAATAGGCACATTAGCATCAAAGCCTCCAACTTCAACTAAATCAATCACTTGCAAGTACAAAACATAAACTCAAAAGAACTTAATAGCTAGTAGCTAGAAATGGCAAGGAAGAGAAAAGTTAGTGAGGGAGTGGAAGACAACAACGCTACTTCAAGTGAGGGAACCATGGGTTGGGATGAGATGGTGAAGGAAGCTTCCGCTGTCGCCGAGCTAGGCGGAGCACGTAGGGCGCGAAAGCGCTTTGTTGGTGTCCGGCAAAGACCCTCTGGAAGATGGGTGGCCGAGATCAAGGATACCATTCAAAAAATTAGGGTTTGGCTAGGCACCTTTGACACTGCTGAGGAAGCAGCTAGGGCTTACGATGAGGCTGCCTGCTTGCTTCGCGGTGCCAACACCCGAACCAACTTCTGGCCTTGCTCCCATTCGCCGTCTTCAACCCCGGCGCTCCCCTCGAAGATCACAAACCTCCTCCTCCAGAGGCTGAAAGCAAGAAACAATGCCAACTTTTGCTCTCCTCCTTCTTCTGCTCCTCTCCCTATCATCAACCACCAACACGATCACAATCTTCACGAACAAGCAGCAAAAACCGAATTCTCTGAAACATACACGGATTTCCTCAACGATCCCGAAGATTACTACATCACAAGCAGCAGCAATCATGACATCATCACTGATCATATCAGTGCAAGCAGCATTGACTACATGACATCGAGCTTAGAGTCATGCTTAACTAACAAGGAAACTGATCACATAGAGTACGGTAACTTGAGTGAATTGGTGCAACAGACTTACAGCTGCGGAGATGCAAATTTCGCAGCAGAAGGATCGGAGGAAGATGTTGATCCAGAACAAGAACAAGAAGAGGAAATGAACGGAGATCAAGTTGGAGTTATAGACTTCCAGTTTGTCGATGATATCGGAGCATCCAACTCAAACTGCTACTCTCCATCGCCTTTCGAGATTGCTGAGGAGATAGAGGAGCCGGTTCTGGAGGCTGAGAGCTACACCGACGAGCCTTCGATGCTGAGAGCCGCCATGAAGAGAATGAAGTACGAGAGGAAGTTTTCAGCTTCTCTCTACGCCTTCAATGGGATTCCCGAGTGCTTGAAGTTAAGAATCGGATCGGTGAATGGGAATGGGAAAGGTAGAGGGGTGTCTGAGTGTTTGAGCAACCTTCAGAGAGCGTGCAGTAACAAGAAAGAAGAGGAGGTTGTTACTGTGGCGGCGGCGGGGGAACACCAACGAAATGATTCGAAACAGGAGGAGCAGGGTTCATCAATGGATGTTTCTCCGAGTAGTGATGGTGAATTGTCACTCTGGAGCTCACTTGATCTGCCGCCAATCTGCTTTTTGTCAACTAATTAGTTCTTCTTCTTTCTTGTTTTTTACCAAATTCATGCTCTAATTTGATTCCACACATCAATCTGGAATTCCATTCTTTGCAATATTTTCTGATATTCTAATATATTTCAAAGAAATAGTGAATTTTATGTAATTCCAACTTTGGGTTCAAACTTCGACCCGATGAAGTAATAATAAAGGAATATGTTTTCCTCAAATCATTTTTTTTCCTTCTGTCTTCATTACCTTTGTCTTGTTTTTGCCCCTTAATTCCTTTTTTATTTATTTTAATTCCAACGTGTAGGAGTACAGAAATCATTTCCTGTGATTCTTTAAAAAAATATAACAAATAAATAAATTAGTAGGTTTTATTGTATATTTGATTCAATAATTTGGAAATTTTGAGGTTTTGTTTCGTGCGTATTGGACATAAGCCAAGGGAAACACATGTTAGACAAACACAGCCCAAAACTAATAATTTGCAAGGTCCTTTTAAAATTATAGCAATTCAGAGAGTTGATGAAATATCCACTTGTCGAAGCTGACAGTAGATTAACACAAACGCGGTGCAAAGTGATTGTGCTTTTGCACACCACAAGAGATAATAACAAGCAGGCAAAAGTTGAAGTAGACGTTTCAACTGATTTGATATTGATGATGGTAAATCATTTACAACTACAACAACAGACACTTATCCTCGGTTTGATGTCAAGTTTTCCGCTAGCTCCAAGTACTCTATATCTCTACTTTAAGTTTCTTTTCAAGTCCTCTCAAGACTTCCCAAGTCTTCATCTACCCTTTTTGACTTGAGTCTCTGTCTCATATCGCATTTTCTAACCGGAGCATCTACATGTATTCGTTTCATAAATAAATTGCAGAACTTTGAAATAAACTTGAATTGTAAGGAGGAATTGGATCCTCTCATGAGCACAAGCTCAGGATCCTGCTGACCAGCCCACGTGATCCGTTAAAGTTTGATCCATCGGCTACAATTATTATAACTTTTAGAGGGACACCTTGTTTATAACCGTTGGATCAAAATCCAACGGCTCACGTGGGTTGGTCAGCAGGATCTTGAGCTTGTGCTCAGGAGAGGATCCAATTCCTTGTAAGGATATGTCAAATCATTTCTCCAAAGGAGGTTAGTTCTTTCTTTCATACTAATTTGTGTTCGTAAAGAGGAAAATTCAGGACAGACCCACTTCATATACCAAACTAGAAATGACTCGGCCAAGGCCAGTGTTGAATACTGGCTCAATAACAACACGATTACCCATATAAAACTGGGGAATGCGACGGAAATAAGTACAGCAGCACAAACTGAAGGACAGATTATATATACACGTTGCGAGGTTGTTTCACGAGCATCACGATAGATTCACAAAGGACTTGTTGAAGGCCTAGCTCTCTACCACTAAAGGACACGAAGTTGGGCAAGGAAAGCAGCACAAAGATCCAAGAAGAGAAACTGCGGACCCTGAACCCTCTGAAGATCAAGCAGGTACTTCTCCTCCCGAGTTTTGAAAAGCTGTTAATACCCAAAACAGCGGCAAAATATGTCAGGATTATGTTCTGGACAGATGCTTGAGCAGTGAACTCCTTTGATACCAAAGACAATAGTAGATTGATGACTGAATGGAACTAGAAAAAGTATGGGATTAAGGAGCGATCTAACAAAAACTCTTACCTGCACTTCAAACTTGACCACATTTGGCATCTTCATAGCACCATCATTTTCGATGATGCTGGACTCATCTCCAAAATAATGGTTACCGTGCACAGGGTTGTCGATCATGCCTTCGTTTTGACCTGGATTGTCATGAACCCACATACACTTCATGTTGTAGTGTCCTATCTTCTTCCAACAAACCCGCAATTCTTGTAAAGCTTTAAGGACTTCTGTCATTATTTCACGAGGATGTGCTCGAGACTGGCAATAAAAGGCAGCAATAGATCAACAATAATCATATCAAAGTTTGAAGTTCACTCCATTGAACGTCTAGAAGAGATTGCTCCCAAATAATAATACTTGGCCAAAAGCCAAAGAAATTTAACCTGAAGTCCAAGAGCCCATTTCCTTTCAACAGGGAACTGTGGTTTAAAACCCATTCCTTGATACTCCATATATCCAGGAAGGCGGTGCCCAACAGGTGAAGCAGCAGTCTCACTTTGCTGCATACGATTGAAACCACAATCCTGGACCACATCAATAAAAATGAAACACGAATTGTGCCAAATCTTGACAGAAACTGAACAGCAGAGAAGAATATATGATGAGCTTGATAAAAACAATTCAAGCTTTTGAATAAATTTGCCCCAATCATGTTACGTTAATCTTGCCCTAAATTATGTTCGTTCACAAATGTATCATATTCTTGTATCAAATGCTGTAAAAGTTCCCCCTAACTTCTTTCTTCTTTCACGTTGTTAGATTATGGCCAACAGGCTTAGTCTTGGGCCTTAAAAGAGGAAATTTTAGTTTCTAACCAAGCTGTTGGTATAATATCGAAAACGGAGGACACATACCACAGTCTCCTGAAACTCAGCTCCAAGATAGCCACTGGATACACGGAAACGGTTGTCCAATAACAAATAGTATGCAACTGTTCCCTGAAACATGATGCAGATAGTAAGTCTCAGTTGGAAATTCAAGAAGATGAGTTCCAAAGGTACAAACCTCATTCTGTACTCTACTACGTAGAGACTCAACCAGATGGTTCCTGTCAAATCCCATCTTAACTACCTCCTGAAGAATTTCCTCATCAATCTGCATAAAGAAAGGTGACACTTAAGAACGTAAACTATGGAATACAGTGAGCAAGGATCAGCTATGTGTTAACTACTTGTTACATTAAACTATGGACCAAAAAACCGAAATATTTCACAATTCCATTTAAACAATGTGGCAAATATCACTTGGCACATCTTGAAGAACAAACCAGAGCATTTATTATAACTGCAATTTACAAAAGTAAACAGAAGATATAAAGAAACCTTTTTTGCTTGTTGCATGGTGTCTGGTGGAGGAACAGCTAAATAACGAGGAAGATGAGCCTGGAACCATGCATGATGTCGAATCTCAGGAATGGTCATTCGCTTCATTGGATCAACTACGAGCATTCTTGGAATCAAGTCTCTTGCACCAGGTGACAAATGACTAGGAAGAGTGTATATCCCACCCTGAAGACAAAATGACGTAGGCTTAGGTCAGATAACCAATAATCTGCAAGCATATAACTATTTGATTCATGCTATGCTATAGCTTGTTTAATATAGATAGTGAATGGAAAAATTGACTGTCAGTGGACACAAAAACCACAACAGAATAAGATCTTAATATAATTCGAAAACAAAAGGAAAATATATCTGATGAAAACTGAAAAATCAATTTGATAGCAAACAAAAGAACCAGATCTGCAATACCTTTATTTTCTTAAACAAGTTTGGAATATTTTCATCATCAAATGGAAGGGTGCCACAAAGAAGAGCATATAGTATAACACCACAACTCCACACATCCACTTCAGGCCCAGCGTACAGCTTGCCAGATATAACCTACGAAAGATGAAACAGATGTATCATTGGAAAGAGAAATCAAGCCAAGATACAAAAATAATGTATGCAAACTACTTCAAAATAATTTAAAAGACACCTAACTGCAATCTTTTTACCTCTGGAGCAGCATAATTCGGGCTGCCGCAACTTGTCTTGAGAAAATGGCCATCACGCATTATGTTGCTCAGACCAAAATCAGCAATTTTCACATTGCATTTGGAATCCAGAAGCAAATTTTCGGGCTTTAAATCTCTATGAACAACCATATTCCTGTGACAATACTCTACGCCAGATATTATCTGCCAAAAAAAAAATTAACTCATATAAGAAGCAAAACAATAGTAGAATAAATACGACAAGACAATTGACAAATCACCTGTTGAAAAAAGTTACGAGCTTCATCTTCCTGCAGCCTACCCTTCTCTACTATATAATCAAAGAGCTCCCCAGACTTCACATACTCCATCACGACATAAATGTCGGATGGTGTTTCAATGACCTCATAGAGTCGTATAATGTGAGGATGCATAAACAACCTCAATATTTTGATTTCTCTTCTCACTGCATCAAATTTAAGGGGAAAAGGGAAAGATAAGACAACCAAAACCAAAAGTTTAATATTCTGAATTCAGGACATAACTCTTTATTAGAAAGGACAAGTAATCAAATTCATCCATTGATTTACAAAGATAGAGGGCTGACCTTTCTCTTCCATTTCCATGTTCTTTATTTTGCGGCGGTTAAGGATCTTGATAGCAACTTTATGTCCAGTTAATGCATGCTCTGCAATTTTAACCTTTCCAAAAGAACCAATACCAAGAGTCTTTCCGAGCTTGTAATTTGGTAAATAAGTATCTGCACTGCTACCACCACGGCCAACAGGTCCATCCATTTCCTAATCTAAACACACAATCGAATATTCAGATAAATGTACAAGAGATAACACAAGGTTTTACATTCTCATTAGGAGTGTTAATATATAGTCTATACAAACAAAATATCATGCCAAGAAGATATCTCTCAGCCATAGACATCCTCATGGTCATGGTTAGTGGGAGAGACAATAGCGAATTTATGTAATAACAGATGCACCACCATATAATGACAGTTACGGCCACATAGTAATGTCCATATTTTGAAAGATACCTCTTAGTCATTGATCAAATAAAAAATATCGAATATACCCGCATGGAATTTAAAAAAGTAAGAATAAATTCAAGACCCGAGAATTGTATGATACATATCCTCACTTTCAACTGGTTCCTATTTTATTCTTAGTTTAATTGTCCCAACTAATCGCCACTGGTTCCATATTTCACACCCTTCTCTCTTTCTACTCCGGCTCTCTACTCTAGTTAACAGTTTGTGATTCTTCAAGTGTACATATAGAATTACTCAAACCCCACCAGGATTGGAAAAGCAAGGCACCACACTTGATTTCACATACTTCATAACAAACATTTAATCTATAAGTTTGTAAGTGCAGATGAAATTCACACTCCAGCGTTCTCGTATAGTCAAAGAAACGATAAAAGTAAGCAACTTTGATTGGAGCTGTAATTTCAGAGAGACAAACAACATAAAAAGTTTGAATTTTTCCGTTACTCCAACACACCACAAGAGCAAAAAGCTATCTATCTTAGAATTGCCCTCCCATCCCCGATTTCGATACATCAGTCATGTAAAAATCCAGAAACACAGTAACTTCGAGGAATATAAGCAACAACAGGGGAAAAAAAGGAAATTGAAAAACCCCCACTTTCAAATTAGAAACAGAAACCCATTTTCGGCACAAATCAATCAGTAAAACATTCAATCAGAATAAATAATAATAATTCCCAATTTTAACAAATTTTGTAACATTTTCCCCCAATTTTTCCAATGGTTGCCTAATTCCAAAGAAACCCAACAAATCCAGCAGCAACAGATCTCAGAAACCACCAATCAAAACACAGAATTGGAAAATTATACAAACAATCAAAGATTCATGCAATTCAACACAAACACATAATACAGAAAACAAGAGAGAGAGAGAGTTACAGAAAATTAAACCCGAAATTGAAGTCGCAAATACGCAAGGCGAAATGGGTCTCTTCGAATTGGATTGAGGAAATTGCAGCCTCAAAGACCCAGAAACTCGAAAAAGGGATTACCTGTTCGTCTTTATTCTATCTCGCTTCGCTTCCCGACTTTCACTCACTACGCCACCATCAACATCAACTCGTATTAATCTAATTTACTAATCTTAATTAGTTCCTCCTCAAATGACTGATTCGCCCATCGAAGTTCGGTGAAACGACGGTGACTTTCCGAGGGGGCAAACTGGGGATTTCATATGATTGTTCTTGGAGTTTCATATTTTTGGTCTTCATTGGATTTTCAACTGTTTTTACAAATTTTTCTGCCAACTATCTTGACATGAATCGAAGTTTTAAGTTTGACCGAAATAACAATTTTTTGTTAATTCTTAAAAATTTAGTAAGTTATTAATTAATAGAAGATAGCCGAAATGTTTACTTAAGACAAGAAAAGTTGTGAATCGAATCAATCTAATTTATAAATTGTCAAGTATTAAACTTAATTAATTAGATATTTAGTTGATCTCATATGCATTTATTCTCTTAATAAGAAGAAAAAAGTAGATAAATTTTTATATCAAAATTTCAAAGTAACTTTTTTTCGGCATTAACAATAGTTAAAATGTTTTTAAAAAATATAATTTAACCAAATGTCTATTTTTTTTTTAAGGGGCGAGTTGATGATTTCGCCACAACAGTCTACTCTACAGTAGGTGAAAAGACTTACAGAGACATTTCAATCTTCCATAATATGATTCATTAGTGCCAAAAATAGAACCCAGAACGTGCCTCCCTTAGCCACAATCGTTTAATTTGACCAAATTGATGAATTGATGAGGACTTAAAATTTTAGGGAGCTGGGACCTATGCAAAAGTTTTAAATAAAATAATATGTCACACTTATCACACGTTTTATTGCAGAAAGAAAAAGTAAATTTTAACTTAGTGAGGATTCCTATGAACTCTTTAAACTATGGAAAGGGATCCTCTCTGGATCCCTTCCATCAAATCCTACCAATCAATAAATTTGGATCCTTGAAATTTGATCCAACGGTTAAAAACAGGAGGCCCTTTAAAATTTATAATAACTTTAGCCGTTTGATCAAATTTCAAGAATCCGAATTTGTTAATTGGTAGGATTTGATGGAAGGGATCCGGTTCCATAAACTATAACGTCGATGATTTCTATAAAACATCATTGATTAGGATAGCAGTGATGACATCATTGATTCTGATCTACTAAACAGACCCTCCATTTTCCAGTTCATTTACCCCTCCATAGCTCCAGGTTTCCCGCCGTAGGCCGGCCGCACATTTCATTCACCACAACCAGGGTGTTTCATTCTCACAGTTTCAATCAAAACATTGAAAAAATCGACATAATTTGGCTACAATAATATGAACTACAAACTTCTGCTGGATAAACAGTTTTACAGCCTACAAGCCAGAAGAGCAAATCCCAGTACAATGAACTACGTGCGTGCGCCACTGCTTCATAGCAACAAGTCATTTAAAAAGAAGTAAATGGAAAAGAAGCTACATATGGTTCGTTCATTTGTTCTATACAATATGGATTTTACATGACCGTGCCTCTCACCGCAAGCATTATTTGGAAATTTGAAGGCAAAAGCACCCTAGTAGTCCGGAATGGAGGCAAAACGGTATCCTTTAGCACCTCTCCATGCATAATATGCAATTCGTGTCTCATAAAAGCCTGCAGGTCACAATATTTTTAAAGAAATCGGTCAGTGAATCGATGACCTGAAACATGTATGAAGCATTTGCGTAAGTTAATACTTAGAATCAAATGAAACCAGTCAGCATATCAAAGTTCACAAAAGAATTTCAGAAAACGTCTCCAGATAGCCAATTGCCAGACTCGTAAACAGTTTACACTTTACTCCTAAGCTCAAATAGTTACATCAAAAGAAATTCAACATTCTACCAAAGAGAGTAGAGGAAATTCAACATAAGAATTAGGGAATTGATATGAGGCTATCGATTTGAGAATCAAATGCCGTCTCCTCTAACCAAATGATTTAGTTTTCCTTATCTCTAATCGTATGATGAGGTAATCGATAAGACAAATTTTCCGATGCTTTGAAATGATTCATTCATTCATATTAAACTCTAAAATTATTGAATTATATATATACAGCATTCAGTATATAGTCGGATCAGTCATATAACTCTAAGTTGTCACAAAAGGTACGTAAAATTAAAGTACGGAATGGAGATATCTTTAGACATACCTGGGAGGAAGGTGAGAACCCCAAGAGCCAAAAGGCCATAGGCTTGAGCCAGCTCCCCTCCCATGTGACCGGTGCAAATGAAGTATGAAAGAAACAGAAGCAATGATCCAAGAGAAAGCAGGAAAAGAGCAAGAACAATGGATTTCCACGGGATTTTATCAAAAGACTTTGGCGTATAGTCAAACCGAGGGTCATTGGGGCTTCCATAAACATCATCATCATCCGTAGCAAGAGGACTGTAACGAACATTGCGCCTAGATGCCATCACCAAGGATGTTCAACAAGACCTGAGGATCAGAACGGAGCAGATAACTAAAACCGTCTCACAACATCCTTAAGGATAAAACGAACGGCCCACCTCCTCGGACCAGGCATATGGGAAAATGAAAAACAACCTCAAACAGCATTTTCAAGTTACAACACTGCAATTAAGGTGGCATAAAAAACGTCGAAAACCCATAAACCATATGACAGGAACTTGACAATGCAAGATTCTATTTTTTTTCTAAGAATTAAGAAATGCAACCAATCAAAGACTATCATATCGAAATCTAAACGACGGTATACGATAATGTATACTCCTTCGAACAAGGAAACAAAACTCTGCATACAACAAGCGCAGGCAAACATAGAGAAACAGTTTGAAGCACAGATTCATTGGCTGAAACAAAAAATAAACAATTTGCAGAACAGAAGACAATTATGTTCAATTAGTCATATGAAGATCAAAGTCAATTAAGGTTAATTATAATACAAAATTCAAGCACAAACACAAAAATAAATGAACCAACAAAAGTACTCATCTGAAAAAACAGGACGGAAATAGTAAAACGAAGCATTGGAGGGCCCAAATGGATCCTAAAAAGCAAACCCAGATGCTGAAATTACAAGAATTTAACGAATCTACTAACCTGAGACTTACCCTTTCAACCGGCGATTGAAAATTTGAAACTTTTCTGCAAATTCTACAACGAAAGATTGAAACTTTCCTCTCAGTCGGCGAGAAAAAAAAAACCCCAAAAACTTGACAGAACGGATGGAGATCAATTAGGTTATGGTGAATCAGTAAACGGTGGGGAAGAAAATTCGAAGAAGAGGGCAGAAGGGACCCGGGATGGAGGGAAGATTTGGGTAACTGGGTTAACGGGCTCGGGTGAGTGGTAACTGGGTTAACGGGCTCGGGTGAGTGAGTTAGTAAATGGGCTATTGTTAGAGTCCAAGACCACACAATTGAGTGTTCTTGTTTTGTTTTTGTTTTTTCAAAAAATTAAAACACACCTTTTAAATTCCGTTTGATAAAACCATATATACATGGAAGAAATGATGGATACAAGATTGGAAGTAGGAAATAAAGAGGAAAGTGACTAAAATAATCATTTTACAGTGTGATTCAAATATCGACATATTAATCAAATATTGACATATAATTTAAGGATATTGCTAGACAGATCAAATTTGCAAATCAAATAACATGGTTATTAGTGATTGAATTATTACTTAAGTGTTGATTAACGTGTTTATTTCCTATTGGTGACACATTATTTGGTTTGTAAATTTGGTTTAAAATTTTGGTCTCCTAGCATTACCCATAAATCAAAAGGCAACTAGCAATTAGTGAAATAAGTTGTAGACATCTCTTATGACATCTCTAGAGATTATCAATTTTGTAAGAGTGACCAGTTTAGTAGAGATCGATGCCAACTTATGTTAGGTAAAATTAGGTTGGTCATCTTGTTACCATTGATTTTCCTAAACCTAAACCCTAAATCCTAAACCATTTAGAACACACAGAATGCAAGTAGCTAGTTTAGGGCAGCTTAACCAAAAAATAAAAAATGCAACTAGGTATATAGCTTTCGTATGAGTTGACTCGATCAAAATGTATATGAAACGTAAAGACTGAATCATATATAATTGGCTATGCATGTCCATATTTGAACCCTGGAAAAGGAGGGAAATTAAATTAGTAGCCATGAGAGGTACAATGGAGAATTATTATAGAGAAAGAAACGGCAAAAGAAAGAACTGGGAAGATCATCTTTAACACACATGAAGTTTCCCAGCAATGTCTTGAACAAACTGGAAGATATATATTTTCAATAGAGTCATTCCAATTAGAATGAAAGGGGCATGTTTAATATATTAAAAGCTTCATCGTTTTAGGGTGCTGGCTTTATATTTATATACATACATATTATATAATGCAGTATAATGCAGGAGACATGCATGTGCAGGTGATGATCTTAGATTAATAAACCCACATTATTGCATTATTAAAAAAAGAGGCTAATTAATTGTGCATGTATATATCCAACTTCTTTTTCTCTGCAATATGCTCGTGCATTTGCGTGCAGGGCACGTGCTTTCTGCACTTTCTTGTGAACGTGCATGCATGTCATCGCTACTTCCTTCGTCTGTTATTTACTTTATTGCTTAGAGAGCCACTTCTTTAAATTATATTATTGATTGATAGGAGAGGTTTAAGGTTCATGTCGTTTTGCCTGTAATGTTGTTTCTCGTCCTAAACCCTAATCTGTTTCAAGTTTCAAGACCACAACCTGGGAGGATTTTGCAGCACTTATATATGGACTAAATTTTATCGTAAACTGTACTGTTTTTCGTTAAGCTTTAACTTATATATGATCAAATATTAAACTGCAAATATCTCTAAATATCTTCAAATTAGATCTTGTCTGATACAAAATAGTTGTGTTTTCAACTTATCAAGTAAATTTAGGAGTGTACTATCCACACATCATCTTATACTTTTACGCACAATTCTCAATTTTGACGGTCGGATCGAATAAATTGAAGATGATCAAAGAACATAAATTAACAAAACGAGTGTGTAAAATAAAAATAAATGTGTAGAGAGCACCACCCTTGATTTAACCACCGCACTTTTGTCACTGGAGCAAGCAATGCATGCATGCACTTACAAACTCCACTACCTCAAGTCATCATCATGCTTCAAAACTTTATAAGCTGCTTTCTTATTCCAAAAGTTGAGTGATAAAATACATCATAATGTTCGACTTTAGAGAGACCAATAAAGAGGGTAAATGAGCTATTGGAGCAGTTCTGCTTTATTTCAAATAATGAATCATTTCTAACAACAAATTATTCTAATTAGTTGCAACAATTATTCATTATATGAGAAGTGCGAAAATGTACAATATGATAAGAAGCAAATCATGGTAGTTAACATGATTTGAATTTTGTTTCTTGTTGAATCATAGCTAAAATAATTTTGTGGTTCGACCCATAATTGACGTACGTTGTGGTTCAAACCACATTAATTGACAAAAAGACTATTCTTACATACGAGAAGCATGGATAGATCATCGTTATAGAAAGTAAAAGAAAATCGAACTTTTCAAGTATGTTCTGAAACCAATATGTGGTGCGGCACGTTGAAATGAGATAGCTATTATATGAGGTGAGTTCTTACTAAGCTATACAAGGATCATAATCATAGGTGGAGATTTCTTTTATTGATGGAATTGATTAGCACTCAAAATAATTAACTTTTGCTTTTCCTAAGTACAGTTCTGCGGCTGAGATGAATCATCGTATAGCTTTTAGATTGTCTTTTTCGTGTTTGGTGTTGAATCTCATAAAAAAAAAAAAGTGACACAAACATCCCCGTCTCAATCTCCATCGACTTCCATTCAAGTTAGGTTCATGGCACTCAGTTTACAATTTAACAAAAATGGCACTTACCCTAATAGTAAAACAGCTTTTAGAAAAAGCCTATCTAGCTATTTAGCACTTCCACTGCTTATAGAAGTGCATAAAAAATTAATATTATTGTGACTTTGTGAGGAGTAAAGTATATATTGCCTAACAAAAGGGATTCAAAGACCATATAATTTACCCCCGCACCCCAAAACAAATAATAATTCTTACTATGAGTGGTGATCTCTCTCTCTCTCTCTTAGTTTTTCTTTTATTATTTTTAATTTCCATTTCGACAATCTTGCATGATTGGGAAAAAGTGAAAAGTTTTGTTGATGTATTATTGGCTTACTATCGGAGAGAATAATATAGCAAAGTTTAAGGAAAATGTTCTTTCACAGACTTTTATTAACAAAATGATATTCTAAATTATTATAAGTTACGAAAGAAGGATTCAAAATTGTATGCACGTTGCCCTATCTAACACTTCTTTAATTAGCATGATTGTGATGTGCATGGCATCCATTATTTGAGCTTAAACAAAAATTTTGGTACCCATTTTTATCTCTCACACACTCTTTGTTAATTTATGTCTTTTGATCTTCTTTGATTAATTTGATTCGATGGCCGGAAATTGAAAGGGCTATTTGGGTTAAAAGGGGTGTATGAATAGTCCCACCATATGGTTTGTAAAAAAGTTTTAGCCATAAAAAGGTTAAATATATAGGGAATTAAAATTGATGAAAAGTATGGTAAAATTTGCTTGGATGCTGATTTGTAACTTGTAAGCATTGGTAGCAGTTGGTATTTTCATAAGGCATGCATCCTAATAGGTATCATTTTGTGGACTTGTGAGTCTGTGAGGGCAGAAAAGAGCAAAGAAGAAAAACAAGTAGGGAAGCAAAAGCAGCTGGATGAAGCTCTAAACCATATAATTATGCAAAACAGCAGGCAGACAATTTCTTTGGTTTGGGTCACATCCAATTGTCATATTAATATAGCACGAGTTTGCATGTGTGACCATGTGGCCCATGTGGCCCATGTGGCCCATGCCAATTCATGAATTACATATACGATGAATCAATTGTTGAATAACAATCTTATACACCGTATTACTGGTACATTTATTCTATTAAGAGAAGAGGGCTTGTCAACTTTTTGCCTCATTTTCTTCAAATTTTGCCCTCATTTTTTAATACAAAATGTTGACATGATGAGGGTAAAATAGTAATTTTGTATTTTTTGAACTTTTTCCCCTTTTTTCCCTTTTTTTCCCTTTTTTCCCCTCACTTTTGATACACAATATTTACATAAAGAGGGCAAAATAGTGATTTTATATCGAAATATTTACATAAGATTCAAAATATGCACTTATTAAGAGAAATTGTTCCACCATCATTTTTTCATACACGTAAGTGAAATCATGACGTTTTTTGGATAGTTTGAATAAACTTAAGCGATTGCGCAAGAGAAGAACGTGGGAGGAGGTGGGCAGTTGTTCACACACACAGAGTGCGTGCTCATCTGCTAGTTCTCTAATTAAGATTAGTCTTGATATTATACGTGAAACTTACTTGCATTAGAAAGTACGTTAGAATTCTCGTCGTTAAATTACATGTTAATAAAAAAAAATCATTAACTACATGTTAACGAGAGATTTTTTAGTGTGACCGGTACACGGGGTGGTACACCACGTGTTACTATACAAATGATGAGATATGTGTGTTAAAAAGTTAATAACTTAAAAAACAAAATTTTTCATCACTTACATAAAAACACGTGGCGTACCATCGGTTTTCCCATCAAATGAAAAAAAATTCCATGTTAACACACGTGATTTTGTGGTTTCCCATAAGCTTAGACCAAGATGAAGGGCTGAGATCATCAAATTTCATTTGACTTAGAAACACATGTAAGGTAATATCGTTAAACTAACACTCCACTAACAATTAGAAAATTATGAAAAGGAATTAACTTAGAGATATAAAATGATGATTATAGTAAAACGGATTGTATTACAGGTGTGAGTGGCTTAAAGATTGCCACACTGTCGTTTTCTGTCTAAATAAGTTTCTCTTGTGTGGGAATCTAACAATACACATTCTTAGAAATAAGCGTAAACATTTTAACAACCAAGGAAATAAAAACAATTCATATTTCATAGGACGGATAGCAACAAGATATCTAGAAAATTTAGGGTAACGTTTTACAAAATGATTTTCAAAAACTGTTTTGTAAAACGAATATGACGATGGTGGTAAGCGGGATGTGTGTAAAAATGGGGGTTGGAGTAATGGTGTTAGTGGTGGTGGGATATATGTGGTGGCAATAGCTGAGCAAAGGGCGATGGTGGAGGGCTTCGTGGTGGTGGTAGTGGTGGCTACGATGATGGTAGTTGTGTTAATGATGGTTATGAGGGATGGTTGTGAAAATAGTAGTTGAGAGGTGAGGATGATTTGGCGGAGATGGTGGAGGTGGTGGTGATTGTGGTGCGAGATGGTGGTGTTACTGGTGGGCATGATGGCAACGGAGGTACAAGTTATGGTGGTCATGCTAAGATGGTGACAGTATCAGTTATAGCCGTTTGTGAGTTGGTAAAGGTGGCGGCAGCTATGGTGGCAAAAGTGATGATGATTGAGGATATGATAACGGCGATGATGGTGGTGGGAGATGGTGGTGACAACGACATTAATGACGATAGTAGTGGCATACCTAATTTTATTTTATTTATTAAACCTCTAACTTTTTTTATAATGTATTTTTTATAACTTTTATTTATTTATTAAAACTCTAATATTGTTTTGAAAACCGTTTTTGAAAAACGGAAGAAATAATAATTTGAAGTTTTACAAAACTTAAGCTAAACATTGGTGCATGTGTTTTTCGTTTTTTACTATATTTTCACGAAACAGTTTGTCAAACGCATTTTTCATCTATTTTTATATTTAAAACAAAAAAAAACAAAAAAACGAGTGGGAAAAAATCTGCTAAATCCGGGTTTTGTTGAAGGTGATGACAAGTATTGACAACCTCAACTCTCTCCCTCTGTCCCTCTCTCTCTCTCTCTGCTTTTCTCCCACCGAAATCTCGGACACAGTTTGCTAAACTCAAGGCCAACAATATACACGCGAACGTTACAACAGCCACCAACCCCCTCTCTGCAAAAAAAATAAAACCCTTCTCATCGTATCTCCTGTTCTTCTTGTTCTTCCATTAATATTTAAAGTGTTTATTTATTTTATTTATTTTTGTAATTTAACTAATCCAAGCTTCAAGAAAGACAAGCAGCTAGCTCCGATACCGGACCCAGATCCGACACTGTCGCAGTCGGACCCATCCTCCCGTCTGAATCTCTCTCTCTTGTGTTTTTGTTGCTTCGGAGAGAGGGAGTCTGCAGCATTCCGGCAACAAGGTAAGGCTTGATGTTTTTAACGATCTCTGTCTATTTTTTGGCCATTGATTGGTTTCTCACTTTCCATATCCTGCACTGGATTTTGTTTTTCCTCAAATTTGATTGCGTTTGATTTTCTGGGTTTTTGTTGGAAGATTTAAATCTTGAGTTTCAGCCATAAAGGCTCTCACTTTCCATATGTTGCACTTGCTTTAGTTTTTTCTTAATTTTTTTGGAACTGCATTTTCTGCATTGTTTGTGATTTATTTCATATTTGTTTGTTGGGGTTTTCTGGAAATATCACATTTTTACACTTTTATTGTCCTTTTGATGGGGACGAATTATCGGTCTTTTCCTTTTTCATTAAAAAATATTAACTTTTGTATAATGCTTGCGTCCTTTCATCAGAACCCACTTGTCCTTCTTCATCTACGATTAAAGGATCATATATGCAAAAAAATAAGTTTTTGCATATATTACAAATTTAGACGATAATAAAGAGAGAATGAACAATTTCAATTATGATATTTGGACATTAAAAATTCATTAACTGTAACTGAAAGGACAAGTTGGTTTGCTCATAGAATAGGACAAGGATTGTCTGGCCTCTTTTTTTCCATGCCCTGAAAGGACACGTCAACATTTTATATTATTTTTTTTATAAAGATAATAAGACAAAAATAAATAGTAATATAAAATGTTAACGTGGCTTAACCGTAACCACACAAACAGGAGGGCATGGAAAAAGGGAGGGCAAACAATCCTTGTCCCATGTAATAACACAGATCAAGATCCTCTCTATAGGGATTCGGATGATCAATCAATCATGTCTGTTTATAGTATATGTGCGGTTATTTTTTGTTAAATACTATTTATATTCAATTTTAAATAAAAAAATTAAAATAAATTCTAACCGTACAATGTAATGTATGATAAATAGAAAGTATTGATTGATTATTCGGATCCCACGTAGAGGATCCTATTCCGGATAACACAAGCGTCACCTTAACATTTTATTTATGATTGCTTGCAAACCTATTCATTTGTCTTCTTTAACATCGGTGGAAGTGGCCCAAGTGGGGTCTCCTGCCGTTTCTTCTACCTTTTCATTTTTAATATCTTCTTTGGAAGTTAAAACTGGAGCTTCCTTGAAACTCAAAGGGCTCTCCCTCTCTCTCTCCCTCTCTCTCTCTCTCTCTCTCTCTCTCCCCTTAAATGTATGCATCTGTCAGTTTGAAATTCATAAAAAAGATGCAGAATTGTTTTCCGGGTAGGTAATGCTGCAACTTTTGAGAATTTGTGCTTTGAAATTTGCATACTTTTTGGTTGATATTAGCAGTGGTTCCTTTTGCAGAGATATTCTCTTGCTTCTTTCTGTTTCTTTTCATTTTTCATATATTTTTTGAAGTTTTTTATGCCATTATTAGTACTGCAATTCTGAGATTAGATCAGTTGTTTCAAGTGAAATGTGAGCCTAAAACATGTAAGATACCTTAGCAGGATCCTAATTGCTTGACCAAATACCATATTAGCATCTGTAAGGCATGCTTAATTTGATATCTTGTTATCTAAGGTAATTTAATCGTACTTTAATAGAACATTAAAGTGGTAAATAAGAAGTTAAGAGCAAAAAATATGCTGATCAAGCCTCATCAGATTCTGGAGTTTTTCCTCCTCCCCCTTAAAGAGTGAAGAAGTTCTGCAAATCTCATACTTCTGTGATGCGTTTTGTTTCAGTTGTTCTACGTAGGAACACAAATTGGACGACTTTGTGAAGACATCGTTGTAGTTGGACTTGTATGATCTGAAAGAGCTGCGATGGGTGGTTGCGTGTCAACCCCGTCCAGAACAATTAAATCGCGAAAGAAACACCGTCAGAGGGTCAGCAAACGCCATGGAAAGATAACCTGCTCTGCTTCTGATGGTACCAAGAAACGAAATAGCGGTGCCAAGAAGAGAAACAGCGATGCAGGAGCTCGCGTAACTGATTATTCTGTGAGTGAGTTTGTTCATATGGACTTCGAGAATGGTGCAACAACTACTCGCAGAAGATCTAAGGTTTCTAGTTCGACGTTCCAACTCACCCAAATGCAGTGGCACCACCACTATGATTCCAATGGTTTGTGCTCTATTTTCTTCAGATTTCAACATCTTTCAACCGAAATTGCTGACTAGAGATCTTTTTGGCTCTTGAATCTCATATTTTGAAAGTTATCACTTGCAGTAATATCCCAAGAGGATGCTTGGTTCGACTCGGTGAGTGTTCTGGAGTCTGACTCGGATGATGAATTTATCAGTATACACGGAGGTATTGGCCATCAGCCTACAACCACTTATACACCTTCACACACACACACACACGCAGAGAGTATAGACATTGGTCTCGTCATGTTTTATTGGAAAGCGGTTTTGTTTTGTTTTGGTTTTGGTTTTAATTTTCTTCCCTTGTTCAACAGATGGTTTTCCATTAGGAGGCAACCCAATTGGGAATATCTCAGGTGGCCAAGTAGTTCAGTACGAAAGATCTTCACACTTTGTGGATAACGGGTGTAAGTACGAAGAATACCAAAGCTATACGAAAATAGATGGAGGTGTATCAGATAAGTTCATGGGGAAGGCTGACGAACTGCGTAGCAAGAGGAAGAATATTTTGGACCATTCTTATGGAAGCTTTAAAGGACTTAGAGAGGATCGACGTGATTCTAATGAAAAAATTCAAGACAGTATGCTTAAATCTGGCTTACCTCGATTGGTACCTTCTGTAAGTTTCAACGATAAGATTTTAAGTGCACAGAGTTTGGGTCCACAGGCGCAAAGAAAGCCATCCGCAGTTTTCAGGCTTTCTTTTAAGAGGAGATCGTGTGATGCAGACGAAGCCATTGAACAATGTAAGTAATCAAATACTTTTAACTGTCTTTGAATAGGAAGAAAATTTAGAATTTTGAGATTGTAATTGAACATATCATCTGAGACACAGAACCGAGTGCAATGGCGTTCTAGGACTCATATAGCCGACCCCACTTAGTGGGAAAAGGCTTTGTTGTTGTTGTTGTTGTAATTGAACATATCATCGATCGCAGGTCAATCAAGAAGGTTTCTGTATCGTCCTAGACCAGGATATATCATTCCATGTTGCAGAGTAGAAAAGCCGACTCCAGGATCTTGGTCTGAGATTCCACCCTCAACTTTTAAACTCCGTGGCGAGAACTATTTCAAGTATGATTCTGGTTTTTCTTTCTCAAAACCAACCTCGACTGAATTTGAAACTAGTTACTCTTTTTTCGGGTTTTCTTTGCTCTAATGAGAATAATATTTTCTGTTGATCAGGGATAAACGAAAGTCACCTGCTCCAAATTACAGTCCATATACTCCAATAGGTGTTGATCTATTTGTATGCCCCAAGAAGATACATCACATTGCCCAGCATCTTGAGCTTCCCAAAGTAAAAGCCGATGGAAAAGTGCCTCCGCTCCTCATCGTAAATATACAGGTACTCTCAGAGAACAAATTTATGTTGGCATGTTTTATTATTTACATTGTTCTCAACAGTTTCTTATGATATTGCTTTCTCCATTATTGCAGTTGCCTACTTATCCCGCTGCAATGTTCCTTGGTGATAGTGATGGAGAAGGAATCAGTCTCGTAATGTATTTCAAAGTTTCTGAGAATTTTGAGAAAGACATCTCTCCTCAATTCCAGGACAGCATCAAGGTAACTTTATTTCGAATTACCTCGTTGTGAAATTGTCTTCGACTTAACGTTTGGATTCTCTGTTGGTATACTCAGTCCATTGATCTATGTGATGTTTCAGAAATTGGTTGACGATGAAACGGAAAAGGTTAAAGGATTTGCGAAGGACTCCATTGTACCCTTTAGAGAAAGGCTAAAGATCATGGCAGGGTTGGTTAATCCTGAGGATCTCGGTCTGAGTTCTGCTGAAAGGAAGCTTGTAAATGCATATAACGAAAAACCAGTTCTTTCCCGTCCTCAGCACAATTTTTATAAGGTAAACGCTGAACGTTTGACATTGCTAAGTTTTACAGTACTGAAAAATACCATGTTTGTTTGACTTCATCAAGCACTCTCACATGCAGGGTCCTAATTACTTTGAGATCGATCTGGACATTCATCGCTTCAGCTACATATCGAGGAAGGGTCTCGAATCTTTTAGAGAACGTCTAAAAAACGGAATTCTGGACATGGGTTTAACCATCCAGGTAACCAGAAACCCTGTCACATTCACTAATGCTGGCATATTCATCGGTTTGTCTCCAAATTGTGTCCGTGTTACTAACTTGCTTTTTTCGCGCTTTTTGTAGGCACAAAAACAGGAAGAACTGCCGGAGGAACTGCTCTGTTGTATGAGGCTGAACAAGATTGATTTTGTTGATCACGGCCAAATACCGAGTCTAGTGACCATTGACGATGAATGACATAGAGGATGAGCTGTAGACTTACGGATACACACACATTACTGGCGAAATTGATGATCGAGATGTTCGTTTGTAGCCGCGTTTCAATAATCGCGATTAATTAGCGTTAAAATACATGTATACTGGTGAGTCTTGTATAACTCTGTGGCTTGTATGTATTAGCATTAGCTTGATAAAACTAGTTTAGGAGTTAGGATTTATTAGGACTAAGGTTTAATATTCGGATTACTTTGGATACCAGAGCAACAATGTGTTTGCAATTACTTCTTCTCCTTCAAGTCCCCTTTATATCACAAGTTCACACAACTTACATGGAATTGATGATACAATGTTCATGCCCAACCAATTTGGGTGGACAGATCCAACTTGGATCAGTTTGATGTCCAAATTACAATCATACTATAGAACGGTTTGGTTTGGTTTGGTTATAATTGTAGCTATTGGTTAAAACCGAACAAAACTTGGTTGAAACCGAACAAAACCGAACCATGGTTGGGTTATGGATTTGATGTAAGAAATGGGTGCATCCAGTAGGAATTGAACCTACGAATTCGCCAATTATGAGTTGGGTGCTTTAACCATTCAGCCATGGATGCTTAGCGGGGATCCTCGTCTCTTATTGGCGTGGAAATAAAAAAAAATCCAATGCAAGTATGACTTTCAAGCTTGTCTCCATGTTGCCTTAAGCCTGAAGACCGGGGGCGCTTAGGACCAGAGGTGCTTGCAGACCGGAGGTCACGGCTGCTTGCTTTCTAAGGTAAGGTACGAACTAGTGCTGGTAAGTGAACGAACCTGTGAATTCTCGCGGCAGGCGTTCTCGAGGTCTTCCTATCTAACGGAACGCTATTGGATCAAATGACAAAGACATTGTTGAGAAAAAGATGGCTTTTCCCGGATTAAATGAAAATTGGATTCATGTAACAAGAGAAAGGTTTCCTATTCCTTAGCCGGAAAGATATGTGGCCATGAAACAGGGATCTTCACTTACACTGGTATTTTCAAAAGGACCAAGAATGTCCATTGATTTACTTAGCCTACACCTGTATTCTAACTCCCCGATTAACAACATCGAATCGAACCGCTATTTTTCCATCGAATCGAACCTAAGACATCTCACTTGCCAGTGAAAAGTAATTCAATTAGATCGTAATACTAAATTTAAAAAATAAATAAATAAAGGGCAAATAAAAAAGTAACTAGAATCTCTCAAAAAAAAATGTAAAACAGAAAAAGCATTTACCTGACAGTGAGTTGAAAAAGCGAGGGCATATTAGGAAATGTGATTAGGGTTTGAGTATAAAATGGTGGAGGAGGAGGAGAGAAGAGAAAATGACGCCCGAGGCCGGGCGCTTCCCTCTTAAGGAAGAGGCGGCGTGGTATTCCACGGGAGAGGTTTATTCGTGGCGCACGTTAGTGCGTTGGGCGCACATTAACAACCCAGCCTTCTTTCTTAACGGGGGAGGTTGCGGTTGGGGGCTCCATGGCCGTTCTGCTGCTCCAGTTTTTGCAGCAAAAGCGATCTGTTTGCCCTACATCTTCCTTTTTCTCTAAACCCCCAATTTTCTTGCTTCTAAAATCTATAAACCTAATTTATTGCTTTTAAAATCTCTAAAAAAAAAAACCATTTGTTTCTTTCAACTTGTTTTTTTTTTTTTTTTTTCATGTTCCCAAATTTTTAGTTTCCACAGGGAAATTACAAATTTGTCCACTCTTGATTTGTAATTTTCGAAAGGCAATCAAGCTTTGATTTTGAATTTTTGATAATATGAAAAGCACTGTAGCATAGTACTCAAAGAAGCGATATATAACAATTTGATTAGACAAAAGAGCCGTTCACGTGAGTTAGGTTAATTAGTTACGATATTATCACCGTTTTTTTTGCAAGTTAGATCAGTTGGTTAGGATATTGTAAACGTGTTTTTTGCACCGGAGCTTTAATATTCAATGCTCGAATCAAGAGTAATCTAGAGACATCACATCGTCGATCAAACAAATAAAACAGAATAGTTGTTTGTAGACTTTAACATAATACTATATTTGCATTTAAATAAATGAAATTTCATGATGCCCATCAAATAATTCAAGAAAAAAAAAATCTGCAGCACTTGAAAAATGGAAAGGGCAAACTGTTCAAGGCTCAGAGTTCTCGCTTTGTGAAAAATTTGATTGGGGTTGCCAAGATGTTCACTAAAAAAGCCCGATGGTGGTGTTGCACAAATTTGTATAAAGAACTTCGATTTTCTTTGGTTTAGGGCAGAGAGTGTATGTGACTCATGAAATAATGTGGCAAGAGAAAAATGTCTTCTGAGCTCCAAAACTTGATGGCTTGATTCAACAAGCATTGCCTGCTCTTGCATCGTTTCTCTTGAGGAAATAAAGTTCGATTCATCACACGTAATCGCCTTTGCCATTGTCGTGTATAATACAAATATTTGTACCAAGTTTACGAATCACTGTCTCATATGGCCACCTGTAAAGGCTGGGGTTCTACTTCTGTAACATAAGCGATGAGCGATGTAACGAGTAGTTAATATGGTATATGTATAATAACACGATAATTTATGCTCCATTTGGATTAAGATTCGCGCGCATACCTCTTTCGAACCTTGATCTTCGAGATACATGGCGTATATGGCTTTCGTTCCTTCGCAAGTGTTCGTCGATTCCACACTGTTGGGAAAGTAGGGGTCCGGAAAACTCAATGGCACGGTTCTCTTCCACAACGGAATCCTATAACATTGTTGAAGGATAAGTCGTAGTGATTAAGTGTAAAGCATTTGGATCAACTGTGTCAAAGACGATGGTTGCGTTCTTTGTCCTTACCATGTCGTTTCCTGGATCGTCTGGCTCTCCTGTACTAGTAAGTTCAGACGTGTCGAAAGTTCTAAGCTTTCGTATCGCAGTCTTGCCAGTTCTATATCCTTGTTTTAGGTCAAATGTACTCTTTGCGAAGTTCGCATCGAGTGCACTGAACTGGCTTTTCGAGCCATCTGAAACTGCAGATTTAGTACCATCCTCTGTTCCCCTTTTTGCCCATGCAAAGCCGCTTGCTGCTGAGGTTTGTACGGAAGACAATGTACTGTATCCTTGTGCTGCATTCAACTCGCAATTCTCCGAAACTGTATCAAATTGCGGTTTTAGATTAGACTCTCGGCGCAGAAGCCCTCCTTTCGCCTTTGGGATAAACGGGTTACCACCATTGATTCGACGAGCAGATTGAGTATGATCGTCTTGCCCATCCTGCACAGTCAAAGGATAAATCACTCAGTTAGAACTAGCCTGCTTCTTGCTTCTAGCTTCCATTGCACAAAAACACACGCACGCACAGGCAAGCAATAAGGGATAGAGAAAGACCTCTTTTGGTGCCACTTTAGCGGAACCATTTGACTCGTGCAAGGCCTTACGGACTCTCCTTGGTTTCCTTGTTGTCTCTCGTGCTCGAATACCAGGTCTTTTCCTGAAAAATGTAATACAGCCGTCTAATTATGCCTACCTAAACATTAAAGCGTGGTCTTAATCTACAAGTATTACATTTGAAATCACTTCTACGTAAACATCGCAATTAGAAATGGGAAAACACCTGCAGAGTTCCACAGACATCTGAATTACAACCTTAGTTTAAACGAAGAATTTTACCTTTGTGATTCCTCCCGATTTTTAGCATCCATTTCTTTGGTAGGAGGATACTTTGGCAAATGTGACGGATCGCAGGCATAAGGCTTTGTTTTGAAGTACTGGAACAGAGGCCACGATAAACAAGTAAATCAGCAAAGGCAGAAGTTTTATACTCTTAAGAACGTCTCTTCAAACACTGCTGAAAGTATTTTGCCATCACAAGTTTCGAGAGTATTTTCATGGAATTTTACCTCGGACATTAAGGCAGAGGAGGCAGTCCCGCGCTTGTAAGGTTCTACGGAAAGGAGATTCTCTAACATGTCTAGTGCAGTAGTTGGAAACTCTTTACACCTCTCCTTAAGAGAACTTTCGTAGTTGTACTGCGGTTTAAACATAGTTGCGTGAGGAAGCTTTGACGTTTTCCAGTATTCTTCAGGCGGCGAACCACAAAGCTTGAAAATTTTGTGCAATTGTTCGACCTGTAAAACGAGAGGGAAACTATTAACTTCATTACGAATTCTAAATCCCACATTGCTAATGAGGATTGTATTAAACATCCACAATTAGAGAAACTTTTAGCGTTGGACATTAACAATGTAATCACCTCAGTTCTTCCTTTAAGGAGAGTCTTTCCTAGAAACAGTTCTGCAAATACGCAGCCCACGCTCCAGAGATCCACCGAAACTCCATACTCAGTTGCCCCCATCAAAAGTTCAGGAGGACGGTACCACAAGGTCACCACCCGACTGGTCAGTGGTCGCTTGCTCTTTGAGTTAATGACATTCGCTAATCCAAAATCTCCCAACTTTAGAATCCCTTCGTTGTTTACCAAAATATTTGAGGCTTTGATGTCTCGATGCATAATACCTCTTAAGTGACAGTGCTCAACTGCGGAAAATAGCTGCCTCATATAACATTTAATCTACACAGAAGAAAGACCAACCAAACTTATTGACTTGTATCACAATGTTCATACGGTTCAGCAAAACTTGTTAGGCAAGAAGCTAACCTGCATATCAGTGAATTTGATCTCGGAACTAGCTACAAGTCCTGCAAGATCGTGCTCCATGTACTCGAATACAAGGTATATGCTATTTGATGATCGAGATGTTATTATTCCGTCCAGTTTCATGATGTTTGGATGATCAAGCCTGCGAAGAATCATGATCTCTCTAGCCATAAACCTAATACTCTCCGGTTGAAAATTGTCAAAACGTACTTTCTTGAGTGCAACAATCCTCCCAGTTTCGACTTCCTTTGCTCGGAACACACTGCTGTACGTACCTTGTCCAATCTGCACGCATTCGAAATGAACTAATGTAAAAAATCAATGAACTGTAAGCAAATTCAAAATCTTGAAGGCTTGCACATTTAAACAAACTAAAGATGTGCACTTTCAACTAGAAAAAACACATTTTTCGATAGGAGGATACATTTTCCACTCGTACTTCGCACTCTCGAGAAACTTGAAGTTGGGGCACAACAAAGAAGAAAGTAAGCAAATATGTTTTGCTTAAAAGAATCAAAACCAAAAGTGTGGACGTGGGCGTAGTCATAATGACAAGAGCGCATACGTGATCCTCTTATTCACTCCGAATTCAATTTCTCACCTCACGATTTAGATTAGTTTAAAATAGTATATCGCTCAACATGGATGAAGGAAAACATCTGCGTGATGGAATCTAAAATGTGATTATTATTATACGTATTAAACATCGCATTAGCATTTATTAGTGATTAATTAATAATGTCATTAAAACTACTGCAAAATGGGAAGGTGATCAATCAAAATGTACCTTTTCCAACTTCTCATAAGCATCAGCTTTGAGGGGGATCCACCCGTATATGGCCTCGCCGGCGGCGGCGCTGAGCCAAGAGGGCCAGCCGGCGGAGACTTGCTCAGCCTCCAAAGAAGAACGACTTGAAAAACCCAATCTGAAGCTAAAGGCACTACCTTTCCCGCCATTGTGACTATTATGGCTGTGATAAGACCCCTCCTTCTCCTTCCTGCTCTTCTTCGACTCTCTGCCGCCGACGACGCTCCGATCCTCCGACATGTCGCCCGGACGATGATTCTGATTCTGTGGTTCCCTCTTGCTACCACTCTTCTTAAATTCCGAAGAGTTCGATTTGGACTTTGGTTTGGATTTGGATCGGCTAACGTTGTTGTTGTTGCTGGCAGCGGAGGCGGAGTTGTTCTTTTTTAAGGAGGACGAAGAGGGCTCGAGGAGGACCGAGCCATTGCCAGCGACGGCGGCCGAGTACTCGTAACAAGGAGACGCCGAGGCAGCCGCCCGCTTGGAGCTGATGCAACCCATTTATCGCCACCACCAAATCCCGCCAGCATCGATCGATCGGAGAATGTGGGGGGAGATCGCCGAGGGATCGAACGGCGGAGATCGGGAGATGGGTCGATAAGGGGGAAGGGAAGGGCACCCCTACAGCATTAGGGAAGTCATTTTCTTGAAGCCAAAAAAAATTGGGAAAACAGAGGCGGCCATATTTGGGTGGCTGTCCCAATGAGCCGGTCGTCCTCCCTCCTCGGTTTTTGCGAGATGTGCGGAGGGATTATGAGGATGTCGTGACTAACGGTCCGGAAACAGAGGAAGCAACAACAACATCGTTTTTACAATGTTTTTTTTATCGACAGTGATTTGCGTACGTGGGTCCCTGTTTTTCTTCATAATTTTTCTCTGGTTTTTGTGTTTTGCTTTTATTTTTGGGGTTTGTGATTTGGGAAAAGAGGAAAAGGTGGGAAATTTAAGAATGTAACCGCCGTTTGTTTGTTGGTTTCATGCTTTCACGGTGTTTGGTGTCTCTGGTTGGAAAATGGACTGTCGGTCGCACAGTGACAGGGAAGAGAGAAGGAAAGTTCAGAGAGAGAAACTAGTAGGAGTACTTTCGCACACAAGTGCTTACTTGGAAGTGTTTTTCAAAAAAGCACTTGAGAGTATTTTCGAGGTGCCTTTTCAGAGAATATTTCCTTAGTACGTAAATGCTTTAGAATTTTTTTAACAAATATAGTAAGAAGCGTTTTGAATTGTCAAAAAACACGTTTAGTTGTTCCAATAGCATGTCGCCTAAGAAACTTTACAGAGAGAAAGTGAGTTGTGGGATGAGTGATGTTGTATGAAATGAGGAGGTGAGGGTGGTGATGGAGATTGCAGGCAAACTGCCCAACAGCCCCAATGCTACGTATGATTATACCGAGAAGCAGGGTGTATATTATTAGTTGTGCTGGATTTTATGAGTTGGGAAATTAAGCAAATTTCTGATCAAATAACTAATTGATTCAAATTATTGTGCGTTTCAGTTTTTTATTATTTTGGACGGGCTACCAAACAATTGAAACCAACCCACAAGTTATCGCAAAATTGGGAGTAAGTATTAAGTATCAATATTCATGTGGATAGTATTGGTAGCTCGTTAGACAAGTGTATATGGAGATCAACTAGTGATGGTAACTTTAGTGCGAAATCTGCCTATGAGTTGGACCTTGGCGCTAATATAAACACCAAGTGGCAATAGAGCTTTATCTCGAAGTTTCATCTTCCTCCTTAAGTGTTCTCTTTTCTTTGGCTTGTTGATAGTCAAATTATTGACCAATGCACAACGAGTTAGATGGGTGTTGGCTATGGATTCTTCATGTGGCATATGTGGTGGTGCTTTTGAATCAATTATTCATGGCTTTAGAGATTGTTCCTTTACTGCTAAGGTTTGAAAAAGTCTCTGTTCCTGATCAAATTTTTATTGATGCATGTACTAATATATTTCCAAAAGAATCTCTTTCAAAATATTAGTCGTGGACAATTTGGAATGGAGACTTATTTTGTGTATCACTTCCTAGTTCTTGTGGCACTAGCGAAACAAAAGTATTTTTGAACAAGATTTTGCTCTCCCTAAAAAATTGGTTTAGGCGAATATGGTTTCTCTATAAATCCCCTTCTAACACATGCTTTTCTTCATTGAGAATCTCCTCCTTAGGGATGGGTAAAGCTTAATGTTGATGGATGTCACAAGGGGGTGGTCCATTTCATTAGTGTTGGTGTCCTCATAATCTCGTTGGGGGCATGGGTTTCCAGTTTTTGTGCTAATCTTAGTCGAGGTAGATTCTATGCGGTGAAGTTTGGAGTGTTTTTATTAGGTTGCAACTTGTGTGGAATAAATGATTTAAGAAGATTATAGTGGAATCGAATCGTGCACTTGCAGTACAATTGATGCTAAATGCAAAAGTGGATAATCACCCTGAAAAGTTTAGCATTGAATTGTCGTGCTTTTATGAGCCAAAGTTGATTTTGTGAAATTCGTCATATTTACCATGAAAAGAATTTTGTTGCTGATGATTTGATTGTTTGGGTTCATGCCTTATTTTAGCTAGCTCCTCCTTGTTGTCAGTTGCTAGTTGCAGATATAAATGGTTTCTTGTGACCTCGTGATATTCTTATGTAATCTTCTTCTTCTTTTTTTCTTTCGGGCTTACCCCCTATTGTCAACCAAAAAAAAAGTTATCAGAAATATCTTGGATGTATTTTCGCAGTCAAAATACCAACAATCTCCCAAACGGCAGTTCAGTTGTCCTAAGAAACTTTAGTGATGGTAACTCCTTCTAACACATGCTTTTCTTCATTGAGAACCTCCTCCCAAGGGATGGGTAAAGCTTAATGTTGATGTGTAAGATCTCACATCGCCCAGAGGAGTGATCCTTATATGTATATTCTCATCCCTACCTAGCACGAGGCCTTTTGGGAGCTCACTGGCTTCGAGTTCCGTAGGAACTCCGAAGTTAAGCGAGAAGGTGGCCAGAGCACTCTCATGATGGGTGACCCACTGGGAAGTTGCTCGTGAGTTCCCAAAAACAAAATCGTGAGGGCGTGGTCGGGGCCCAAAGCGGACAATATCGTGCTACGGTGGTGGAGCGGGCCCGGGAAGTGGTCCGCCCCAGGCGGGGATGTGACAAATTGGTATCAGAGCCTAATCCTGGGCGTGGTGTGCCGACGAGGTCGTCGGGTCCCTTAAGGGGGGTGGATTGTAAGATCCCACATCGCCCAGGGGAGTGATTCTTATATGTATATTCTCATCCCTACCTAGCACGAGGCTTTTTGGGAGCTCACTGGCTTCGGGTTCCGTAGGAACTCCGAACCCGAAGTTAAGCGAGAAGGTGGCCAGAGCACTCCCATGATGGGTGACCTACTGGGAAGTTGCTCGTGAGTTCCTAGAAACAAAACCGTGAGGGCGTGGTCGAGGCCCAAAACGAACAATATCGTGCTATGGTGGTGGAGCGGGCCCGGGAAGTGGTCCGCCCCGGGCCGGGATGTGACATGATGGATGTCACAAGGGGGTGGGTCAATTTCATTAGTGTTGGCGGTGTCCTCAGAATCTCGTCGGGGGCATGGGCCTCCGGTTTTTTGTGCTAATCTTAGTCGAGGTAGATTCTATGCGGTGAAGTTTGGAGTGTTTTTATTAGGTTGCAACTTGCGTGGAATAAACGATTTAAGAAGATTATAGTAGAATCGAATCCTGCACTTGCATTACAATTGATTCTAAATGCAAAAGTGGATAATCACCCTCAAAAGTTTAGCATTAAATTGTCGTGCTTTTATGAGCCAAAGTTGATTTTGTGAAATTCGTCATATTTACCATGAAAAGAATTTTGTTGCTGATGGTTTGATTGTTTGGGTTCAGGCCTTTTTTTAGCTAGCTCCTCTTTGTTATCAGTTGCTAGTTGCAGATATAGAAGGTTTCTTGTGACCTTGTGATGTTCTTACGTAATCTTCTTCTTTTTTCTTTCGGGCTTGCCCCCTATTGTCAACCAAAAAAAAACAAAAGTTATCAGAAATATCTTGGATGTATTTTCGCAGTCAAAATACAAACAATCTCCCAAACGGCAGATCAGTTGTCCTGCTTCAACTTGTTTTGGTTGCTTTTGTGCCACTCACAAAACAACCCGCAAAAGCACGCACCAAAAAGTATGAACGTGTAAAAAGCCAGGTAGCTACGCTTTGTGCCGGTCAAAAAACAGCCTAAGAACTTACCTTTACTTGTCTCATGAAACGGATCTCTCACATTTGCTATCGGCACACGAGCTTACATGTGAGAAATATAACGAAAAAGAAAAAAAAACGTAGACGGAAATAATTGAAAAAAGCGGGGTAGACTTAAAGCACATTTATACATCAGTTGTATACTTGTATATTCGCATTTCAGCGTGACGTAATTCTACACAAATACGACCCTATTTCTGCATTCGAATTTACAAATAATGTCGGGCCTATGACGCCAAACCTATAAACCATCTACATGTGCAGCAATGCATATCAACAAAGATCACACACCAGTGACATTCACCACGCTAAAAACCTTTCCTTTCTTTATTCTCCGTATTCGTTCATTTTGCATCGTGTTAGTTGTTGGACTTGACTATTGACCTTTACTTACATAACGGATTTCACTGAAGCACCTTAAACAACGATTTGTTCTTCTTTTAGCTGAAGAAGTACCGGTCTCTGATCATTGTTTCCATATTCTCTGCCCTTCTGTAGGGTATGCTGAGGAGCCCTGGACGCGGGTGGTTTTAACAGTGATGCACTATTATTGGCCGTGCTGTGGCTGCTGTTTCTTGCTGCTGGAACATCATGGTTGTGTTTGCCTTCATATGTAGTGATGACAGCTTCAGCGTCAGTGGAAGCTCTCTCAACATGCTTACGGACATTGCACCCCGCAAACGTGCATTTGTAATAGCTCCTGTTAACAAGTTTGTATCAGATAACATGCTCACAAAAGGAAAATCATTTCTCCAGTGGAAACAAAAACATTAGAATTAAATTGTTCACATATTGCTTAAATGTACGCTAAGGATGTGATGCTCTAAGATCAGAAAGTAGTTGTTTCTCAATCAATCAGAGTATAAGTAATCCTGAATTCATCCCAATCCCTAAAGATTTTCCCCAATCCAACTCTATATATCATCTAATAGTTCTTGATTTCACCTCCATCAATCAAATAATGTGAAAAGAATTCTCGGAATAATTTATTACCCATTTTAACTCGGCTGAGAAAGATGCAAGCCTATTACTTCATTAATAGTGAGTATTAACATGTAAGAAACAATGTAGAGAGAACAACCCGCTTGTCTTTGCATATAATGCGATCCGTAAAACTGAAAATAAGAAATATTTATATGGAGGAAGTTACCACCTTGGATGAGGATTCCCCTTGACCACCTTTTGCCCGTACTTGCGCCACCTATAGCCATCATCGAGAAGATCAACTTCACTCCTTGTCTGCACAATGATTTTTGGTTCTGTGACCATCTTGTGTGCCAAAGCTACCTCAGATGCACCAACGTCTATGTTCCTGCGCTCATTTACAAGGATACTTTAATATTAAGAAGAAAGAAAGGTAAACAACTATGATTTTATGCAAAATGATAGTCTTGAAAAATACCTTCTCTTTGCATTTGGTTCATCAGCATCTCCCTCTTCCCTAGTTTCCCCATCGCCCAACTCTTCATTGTCACTTCCCCCCGGTAACTGTCCAGAAGCGGCTTCAGTAGATTCCTGATCCCTTTCAGGTTGTGAGTGAGAAGCTACATTTTCACTCAACCTATTTGAATCTCCTACCCTTCTTTGTAATCCGTTTTCAGGCTTAGGCCCATTCAGATCACCATCTTTTGGGCGTTTACTCGGTTTAGGGACTTCATGGTTATGCTGACCTTTGTAGATAATCTCAGTTATTTCGCCACTAGGAATACGCTCGACTTTCTTTTTGACAGGGCAATTCATATGTGTGCACTTGTAGTAGCTTCGAGGAAATTCACTGCCCTTAACCAGCTTCTGCCCATATTTCCGCCAGTTGTAGCTATCGTCCGCAGGCCTACCAGTGGATGAAGGTTGGTATTTCCCATCAGAATGAGATGCCTCTGAGGATTGCCTCACAGAACTTTTAGTATCAGATGTTGAGGGCAATGTAAGCTGCCGAGAAGCTTCCTCGGGCATTAAAGATGGTTGACATGCCTGTGGCTCTGTCGGGGCTGCTACTGAAGAAGGTTGGTAATCAGGTTGCATGTACACACGAGATTGGGCTAATGCAGCTTGAGCAGTAACCTGTGCCAAGGCCTGCTGGTGTGACATTCCAAATGGACTCTGCAACGATATGAAGAAAACATACATGAAAACCGGATGCTAATTCAAGTCACCCACCTTCGGAAATCATATTGTATCATGTAGAAAGACAATACAGAATAACACCAACACAAGTCTAGTTCCATATGGTCTGTCACAATAACGCATCAATATATTGATATGTTTAACCAGATTTGAGAAGCTTTTAACAAAAGTACAATCACAAGAAGCATTAATCAGGAATTATAACCACATTACAAGAATGAACATGATTAGCAATCGAAAAATCAAAACTATATGGGCTCGTTTGGAAGTGCTTTTAAAAAGGCTGAAACTGCTTTTGGTGAAAATCTTTTTGGGATCAATCCTTACTAAAAATGCAAATGAAACCTGGAAAAACACATGAAACCTAGAAAAGCACTTGAAGTGCTTCCTACAAGGAAGCACTTTATGTGCTTCCTACAAGGAAGCACTTTATGTGCTTTTAGAACCCAAAAACATCTTCCCAAAAGTGCTTTCATCATTTTGAAAGCGCTTATAAACAAGCCATATATTTTCACCACTCACAAGCACAGGAAGCACTAATATAGTTGCGCCTAAAAAAGCAACATCTTTACACAACTTTGGTGAATAGCATAGGCAACAAAATTTATGTTTTTTGAAGAAATCAAACTTCCGTTACATACAATTTTGTGAAGAAATTCATCATTTCTTAATACTTAACACAAAAGAAAGCAGCTTTCAGCTTTTACCAACCCAACAGTGACAGTAAATTTCGTAGAGATTAAACAAAATTTACCTGAGGTGAATAGAAGCCAGGCGAGTTAAGCAACCCAGAGGGGCTGAGTCCCGGCGGGACAGTAAACAATGGCGGCCGAGCCACCGCCAAACTCATCGGCCTACTCTGCTTAAACCCAGAACTGCCCTCCCCGCCATATTCGGAACCTCCGCCTGATTTTCCCAAACCATCAGCTGGGTTATCACTAAAAAAGCTCATCCCCCTTGTGGACCCCACCGGCGAGCCCATGGCTCCGGCGAGGAGCTGAGAGAAGGACCTGAAATCCGACTCAGGGTAGTTCTCGAAGAAGCTCGAGACAAGAGTCATGGGACCCGGGCTCGCCCCAGATCCGCCGCTGAAAAGGGCCTCCGCGGACGGCCGCGGCGGGAGTGTTATCACTGGTCTTTGTGGGTGCTTCTGTGGCGGCGGAGCTGAAACTGCGACCCTGTTCGAGTCTTGGGTTTTGGCGGTCATTGATAGTAATATCGAGCAATCAAGCAAGCAGCTTTTTCCTCTGTTTCTCTCTCTCTCTAGAATCCTCTGTTTTTCTCTCTCTAAAACTCTCTGTTTTTCTGTGTTGTTTCCTGCTGCAGGTGGAGTTGTTTGCTTGGTTTTGTGCTCTGCTCTCAGAAACTGATTGGGTTTTTTTTCTTGGTGGTTTCGTGCGGTGCTATCCTCAACTTCAAGCGGAAAGTCCACGGAGCATATTTTATTTTCTAGATATTATTTGGTTTAGTTATGTCCAAATTGCAAATTTGTTCCAAAGTGAAATTTGAGACAGATGAATGTTTGGGATCTTTTCGTTGCCCTTTAACACGAGATCAAATCTTCTTCGGCACACAAAATAGACTAGTCCTTATGTGGTTTCAATCGCTGACGGACACCTGTTTATAAAATTCTGTATTTTTTTTATAATTATGCTGTCATAAAATTAATTATGTTAGTCAGTAATCACGGCAAATCACACTTATTTTGGATGCACGAAATTTGATCTCCTTGGCCGGCATCTAGGATCAAGAACACCCCCCAACGCAACAAAAACATTAGTCTCCATAGACACAAGAGTCTATGTAATGGTAAGCTACCACGTTGCTTAAACACTTCTAAATCTTCATTTAATCGTAAAATATTTGTAACTCAAGTAATTAAACAGTTTAATCGTAAAATATTTGTAATTCAAGTAATTAAGCGTATTTATTTTTGTATTTGAGTTATGGGTTTAGATCTTCGATCCCCAATATTGCTTCTATCTAAAGAGAAAAGGGCATTTTGTCGTTGCTAACCATAATGAAGAGAAAATTTACATGTATCATAAAAATAAAAATAAAACACAACAAATGACCTCGAAGTAGCTAGGTTTTGATCATATGACAAACTTGTATATACAATACAGTAGGATTCTCACGCCTCTTATTTTCCTTCGCTTCCTCCTCCTCCCTCTCCTCTCACTTTGCATTTTGTTTTTTTTTTTCTATTAAAAATTCAATATAAGATGATGACATGATTTAATCGTAACCATTTAAGTAGGAGAAGAAAAAATGAGAGAGAGATGAGGATGGGAGAGAAGAATCATCTTCCTTTTTTTTTTTGAACAAATGATATTATTTACACTAAGGGAAGGGGGTGGACTTAGCCTTACAATAAGCTAGCAATAATGTGGTTCAAATTCACCTTTGACGAGAATCGAACTTAAAACCTCTCACTTACAAGTGAAAAAGAATACTGCTAGACCGCAGTACTAGTGTCTCCTCTTTCTAAAAATACATGGCATGTAACACTCAACTTTATGACGTGCAGCAACAGGGGAACCTTGATAGACAAAGCCCACTCTGGTTTGGTTATCATCATCAATTGTGTAGCAGACAACGTTTTAACGCAACGACGAAAAATAATTGTATTAATGCATTTCATGCGAATTCGATTTTAGAAGTCTTCCTCCATTCTAAAAACTAACAATTCGATTGTTAAAAAAAAAGGAGATATTTCTCCAAATTTAATTTTTTTTAGATGTGTCTTTTTCAGTTTAATTATTCTTCTAAACAAAAAATTCTCCAAAACCATATTTTAATTTTGTATTTATCATTTATCACCACCCTTCTTTTTCTTTTGTTTTCTTGAGTTATTTTCCATGTGCAGCCACCACAATCATTTTATTTTGGCAGCCTATGCAAGCAAGCAACCGGCAATGTGCTCTGACTTTTCGACATTTTAAATTAAAAAAATTAAAAAAGAAATTAGTAAAAGTAATACACGCTACGCTTCCATTTTTTAATTATTTATATTTTTACACGTATAATTTAATAATTATCAAAACATTTTTTGGTTTTCTCAACCGACAAGTAAATGAAGTGCTGCCGCAAAGAACATTCTAGTAGTCATATACATTGAAGACAATTCGAAAATTGACATTAATATTTTAATAATTTGATAAAAAAAATATTTTGTTAATAAAAACATCTACGTGTGGAATGTGGATGCTTAAATTAACTTGTTGACGTACGCAAGCTATGAACATGGATTAAAATTTGAAAAAAAATGTCAATTTAAGAACAGCTGGAGTTGCAAGTGGTCCTTTATCACAGTAGTAGAAAGGTATAAGAGGTGAAAAAGATAAGTGTAAGAGGTGAAAATGAGAAAACAAAAATCCCATTTAAAAAATTTAAACTACATGATAGTGTATAATCGAGTTTGCAATTCTAATTATGAAAAGAAGAACTTGAACTTAGGTGCAGAGGAACCCACTACTCACATTAGCATGACAATGCATAATTGAGTTTGCAGTTCTATATATGTCACATATGAAAAATACTTGGCTACTTAAGAATGAGTAAAAATTTATACTCAAAACTCTTTGAGCTCGAATCACAGAGTTTTGTGTTTATAATCATAACCGTTTATATTATGAATCACTCTGTAAACATCATCTTTGCCAAAAAAAAAAAACTAAAATCGTTTAGTCAATTTATTGTAGCAAATTCATAGATAGTTCGTAATGCTTTTGTCAATTTCGTGTATCTATTTTTATCCAGTTCGATAACTAAACGACTTTAGTTTAAATTGATTTTTTTTGCATAAGCGATCTTTATAAAATAACCCAGAAGTATAAAGTAGGGCAACTGTACACACTCCCATACCAGTAATAGAAGCAGAAAGGTAGGACTTGGAGTGGTTGCATTAATCTTTGGTGGGGATCTTGGATTTTCATACTTTTGGTAGTTGGGGGCAACAACGGCAACAACGGCAAGGGGACATTATCTCAAGATTTTCAACAAAGTTGTGCTTCATCATATCAGTGAGTGAATTACAACATGAAGTCCCCAACACATGCTGCATATTGTCAACTTGTACTAATTTTTGTGAAGAAATATTTATTTCTGGTTCCACAAAATCAAAGTTGTTTATCCACAAATTTCACTTTTCCTTTTCCTTTTTCTTAAAAAAAAAAAATATTTAACGACGAGGATAATACTTGATTCCTTCTAAAAATAGGAGCTCCTACTTTCCATCTAATAATAGTTTGACATGCGAATAGAGATTTTCCTTTCTGTGATTTTTATGGGATGTTTACGTATATATGTTAAGCTTTGATTTATAGGAAGGAGGAACGACTCTTTGCAGGGAATGAGCCAAGCAATGTCCCAATAATATAAAGTTCGTTTGAAAGTGTTTTTGAAACCAATTCTTTGTCAAAATACAAGTAAATCCTAAAAAAAAAAAAAAAACACTTGAAGTACTTTTGGAACAAAAAATATTTTCTTTAAAAACGTTTTCAGTCATTTTAAAAACACTTCCAAACGAGCTCATAAACTAATGTAAATTTCCATTAGGAATTGACATTTTGGGAAAGATTCATAGACAATGTCACCTTTCTTCTAAAAATTTTACCCTTTAATGGCAAAATAACGTACAAAAATTGTCTCAAGACTTTCGACTCTTCAACTACTTCAAGGCTTCAGGCAAATACAAATTAGCTCATCAAATGGGGGTTCTAAAGAACGGTGCAAAACCATCGATGGAAGAATCCATTGCCCTTTCAAAAGGTACGTCTCTACGGTGGAGATGGAGAGATCACATTTTAGTCTCGTAGAAGTAAGTTGTGGAGACGGCCTGACCTTCAACATCGTAAGTGCGAACCAGTCTCTGTCTCTTGCCAGGACCCTCAAGCCAACAGAACTCCAAATGGAACGACAACGATTCTGCAACATTGTTTCCTACATCGCACGGGCATCCCATGTACATGCCTCCGGGCAATAGAGTCATCTGGTAACCTCCGATGAAAGTAATCAAGTTGTCCGACTTGATCCCCGTCCAAGGCACATTAGTTGTAACATCACCCGCAGCGGAGGTGGAAGTGATGCCCTGACATAATTTACGAATGATGAGAAATGAAACGACGAAGAAAAGACTCAATGAGGCATTTTGATTTTACGTTCCATGTTCTCTCAAGAGGGATTTTCTTCGAGTGGAAGATACCTGAATAACGTGGCCGTTATCATCCATCTCAAGTGTTGCTACTATATCAGCTTCAGCCATTGTTGATCCATAAACACCACTTCGTTTTGTTACGGAGTGACCTTTCCACGTACCAAGAAATGGCACAATCCTGTCAGTGTTTTCCTGAGACCATTCAAGGAAACTCATCACACCGAAAAACAAATATGTAACTACAAAAGCCAAAATTTTGTTGATACAAGCCTTCTTTGTGAAACTTACCACGTTATTGTCGAGGGCAGGAGGAAGAACTGCGCCATCTGCTCTTTCCTCCAGGAAGATGAGAATCATTTCGATAATGCCTTTAGGGTCCATGATGTGGAAAGCTCTTACTCGCATATCCTTCTCTAGTGAATGCAGACAACTTTCACATACAATAGCAGGTCGACGGGAAGGGAGCTTTAGATTTCTACACGATGAACAAAAATTGAAGAGGACAGAGATCAACATATAATTATGAAAGTAAAGAAACAAGAAGCTCAATAACAAAAAACATATTGACGAAATGCACCTTAATTCATCACACCAATGGACAAGAAACATGTTTTTACACTAAGTACTATAGTCTCATTGTGTATAGTTACATCGGTGAATCATAAAGAGCGTCATCTGACGGAGGAAGCACTCACTTTGGTGATTCTTCACCGGTGTCATCTTCCCCAAGAACGCCCTGTCTCAGCACTGTTTCTAACATGCCAGCCGTCTGGTACCTTAGCGAAAATGCTTTCTCATTGGGGAAGAAGCCAATCTGCAGACTAATCACAACGGATGTTCAACGGAAAACAATTCATCACAAAACTTGTTTCTAAGCTATATCTTAACGGGCAGAAACCGATCAGTGATCCAATCCCCAAACACTCTGAAAACCTCACCTGCTGATACTTGTCCACCGTGAACATGTTCGTTTCTTTAATTTTGTACTCCGCCCACTCCACCTCCTCATCTAATTCAGAAAATGAAGTGCTTGATGGAGCTTGTTTAATATATAATCTGCAAAGCACGATATCATTAAACCATCAGAACAAACTAAACATGCTCACTAATATTCAATAAACAAATTTAATTTCGACCAATCATAAACTTTTCGCTTATCCGAAGCTTACATTTGAATGAGACTGATGAGTTCATCTTCCCCATAAGAGCTAACTGCAAGCTTTGTACTCACTTTATGCAACAGATTCCCAACAGTATCAAATTGCTAAAATATCACTCGAACTAATTAATAATCTGAACTAATCAATCACCAGAATTCATATGATTCCTGTTATCTGAACACACATTATCTGTTTGGCTACCCAGAAAATGCAGGAATAAAAATTCAATCTTTCATAAACTAATCCCAGAAAACCAAATTAAACACCAACCCAACAAGATTTACATGCCTTTTTCTCAGAAAGTTGAAAAAATTTCAGTCTTGCCAAACAAAACATAAAACAAAATCCCATGTAAATTTTTCATTTTTTTCCTGCGTTTTCTCAATCAAACACATCCCAAATTTTAGAGACCAAACCAGTTACTTACAAAGAAGGAACCTTGCCAATTTCCCACGTTGAGATTAACGAAGCCGCAAAGATTGTCGATGCTCATTGCTTCCTCGCTGGGCTTTCGAGCTTCATCTTGGACTGCGGTGGAAGACGACGAGTTGGAAGCTCGGACTCCGGGGCTCCGGATTGTAGCAATGGAGCGAGAAAATGGGTTCGTGGTGTAAAGGTTGGTGGGTAGGAGTTGGATTTTGTTGAGGTTTGGTGGGTTGGGGATGGGAGGGAGTGAAAGTGAGTAGCAGTAAGTGGAAGCCATGAAAGCAAACTGTGAAGAGCTCAGAGCAGAACAGAGGAGAAGAAGCTGCTCTGTTTTATCATCTTATCTCAAAAATGGGCTTTAAAGGCCCATGCTTTTTTCCCCTATAACTATTTGGGTAAAGCCCTCTTCAAATCAAAGCAATAACACGTTAGTTAAACGATGAGGTCAACTTTCATTTGCGAACGCAATGATGATACGTTTATCTTGTGAAATATTTCCTAGGAGAAACAAGTAAATGGGTAAAACACGACATAAATTTGGAAGAGAGATTTTAAATGAGCTTATAAATCTATAAGTATTCAATGGAAGTCTACATGTATAGATTTCTAAAAAGTTTATAAAATTCTATGAAAATCAGAGTATATTCACGTTTGAAGTAGTTCATAAAACTCCAAATGTATTCAATTATGATTGGGTTTTAAAGTATGTTTCCAAGGAGAAACAAATAAATGGGTAACACACGACATAAATTTGGAAGAGAGATTTTAAATGAGCTTATAAATCTATATGTATGCAATGGAAGTCTATGGGTATAGATTTTTAAAAAGTTTATAAAATTCTATGGAAATCAGAGTGTATTCACATTTGAAGTAGTTCAAAAAACTTCAAATGTATTCAATTATAATTGGGTTTTAAAGTATTTTAATAATAATAAATTTTGAAGGATTTAGAGGAATTTTATAATGTTTTTGAGGCTTGATAGAATCAGGCCTCAGCCCCTAATTTTTTTAATGATTTCACCAAAAATTCACGTATATGTTAAACTCCATGAATTTATAACTAGTTTAAAATATTTCAAAATCTCAATTGAATACAAATCATTATCCATTACAACTCATTAAATGGTTCACAATCTACAGAGATTTTTCTCAGTATGCCGAACCGTACGGTACACAAGTATAATAATATAATTGTTTGAAAACTAAAACAAATTCTAATCAAATTAAATTAACACATGATGTATCGGCCTTTGTTCCCTACACACTGAAATAATTCTCTTACCCAACATGTTTAATGAGTCGTTTGTTAATGTTTTTTCCGTTTCAAAATCCCCAAATAATCTCTCTCGCCACCCACTCTCTGCTGCTGCTGCTGCTGCTCTCTCTCTCTCCCTCTCCCTCTCTCTCTCTCTCTCTCTCTCCCCCTCCCTCTCCCTTAAACAAAGTAGAACAAAATAATACTACATGATACATCGCTTTCTCTCTCAGACATAAATTTTCAACGCTCAAAGATCTCAGCGAAGTCTTGTTAATCAGGAGAACCTATTACAAATGGTTCTTGCTAGAAAAAGGAAATAAAAAATAAAAAATAAAAAAAAAACATGCCAAGCATTGGGCAAGCTTAGAAATTCGCAAGGGATAAAGAACACCAAAAAATTGCAAATTGGAGTTGAATCTGAGTATGAAAGTTCAAGAATTTCATTCAATTCACGGCTACAATTAAATGCCTTGCATAGCCTTGCACCCAAAAGAACATACAGAAGATCCTGATCACCACCACATATAATTCGCTTTTATATATAACTAACTAGCTAGAGCGTCCACATTAAAGCTAAGCAAAGCGCAATGGATAGAAACAACATCTCAGCGGCGGAGGAGGTTAGTGAATTTGGAGGACAAGCCACACTTGTAGCCGGAGCAAGTGCTGGAGCGAGTTCTGGAGCAGGTGGGAGCCCATCGTGGACAGTCAGATAAAGCTTCATGCCATGCCAGCAGTAACCTCCGCCGGAGATGAAGTAATACGGCCTTGCCTCTGTGAGTTGATACACATCTCGCCCTCCCCGGGTTATGTTCTTTATGAAGGCTTGATCATTGCAGTTCTCATAGCTCGTCTTGTTCACCTCCAGAACATTGTAGTACCTCTTGTCAAAGTTGAATACTTGAAAACAAAGCAATGTATGCTCAAAGTCAGTAACTTCTAATGCACAACTAAAGAAAAAAAAAGGACGACCTCAAACCAACAAAATTGTTTCTAATTATGCAATTTTATCTTTGTTTTACAACGAACAACATTTTGGTTGCGCCAAGGCTCTTATTTCTCAGTATAATTTATCAAAATTTTGAATTGAGAATTGTTTTAGAAGATGTTAAATACACATATATTTTGTGAGAGAGAGATGATGATAAACGTACTGAGCCATTCGCCGACGTAAACCTGTTCATTTGCCGCCCACTCAGTGTAATTGACGTTCTGATCCCAACCCTGTTTGCCTCCCACCTTATGCAGAATAGCGGTTGCAGACGCCATTAGCCACCCCACCGTTATTACCACCGCCGCCATCACTCCCGAACTCGTCATCCGCATCGCTCAACTTCACACACTAATGTCTGCTTTCTCTGTAAACCCTAATTTATAACTGTTTGGCAAATAATGGTGATGGTAATGGTGGTATTTATTCGGAAGGTGAAGGGACGAATGGTAATCTGCCTCGAGAGGAACGTGGGGGTTTTCTTTTCGAGCTCAAAGTACGAGGGTGTGAGTCAAGATTACGTAATGGTTACTTACACACTTGCATGAGAGACACGAAGGCTTTTTGGTTTATTTGGGTACGTGGCATGAGGTGATTGGTGGTTACAAATAAGTTGGTGACATTGGTGGGGTCCAAGTCATCTCAACTCCCATCCTACAAAGAATGTTTCAGAGCAGTTACAATCGTTACACTTGCTCGACTGAGACTGACTGACTGATTGAATTTGAGGAGATTTTTATTATGCTGCATAAAATATGTATGAGAAATGCTAAAAAGATTCTTTCAAATGTGTAATTATTTATATAATTTCTCTGTCATTTTATATTTTTTATACAATATTTTATTATGTTGGCATAAAAATTAACGTTGAACTGTGAGGTCGTAGAAAATCTATAAAGAATCATACTTGGAGTGTAAAATCATAATTTTTGGTTTCAAACATCCAAATAAGTTACCATATCAAAATTAATAGCAGGCCTAAAAACCTTTAGACTTATGCTCAAATTTGAAGAATAATAATTGATTAAAATAAAATCAAAAGTTTTGGTTTCCAAAAATCCAAATGAATTATCGTATCAAAATTAATAGCTGGCCTAAAGGCCCTAGACTTATGCTCACATTCGAAAAATAATATGATTTTGAAATGAAAGGACATTACAATTATTTTATATATTGTTTAGAAGTTTTTAATTGTATTTCACAGTTTTTTAAGAGTTAGGTTCTTCGTCAAGTATAAAGGTCGTACACAGTGCACAAGGCTCCCGCTTTACGCAGGGTCTGGGAGAGGTGAATGTCGGCTAGCCTTACCCCCATTTATGGAGAGGCTGCTCCCAAGTCTCGAACCCGAGACCTACCGCTCATGGACGAAGGCACTTGCCATCGCACCAAGTGAGATACCACGGAGTGTAAGAGAAGGAGAATTTCTGAAGTTTGGGAGTGTTTTGATGTTGGTATTTTAACTGGTTCAGTGCAGAACAAGGCTTGTAAGGGGGAAAAAAAAAGCAAGCCACCTGCTGCAAAGCAAACAAACAGATTCTTAAAATTTGATTTTGGTTTGATTTTGAATTGATTTGAAGAGAAAAACTAAAGAAAAGTAAAAAAAATTAAAGCCTGCCTAAATATTTTTTTTTTAAAAAAAAGCATTAACATAAAGCATAAGAGATAGAGAGAGGATGAACTTGTAGGGTATCAAATAAAGGAAAAGAAGGAAGAATAAAAGCAAATTTGATCCTACAAAGAAACAAAGATAGCAAGAAAAAAAATTAAAAATCTAACACAAAAACACAAAAGAAAGTAAACAGAAATTCTGTTTAAAAAAAAAATTGAAATCACTATTGTTAAGAAGACGGAGAGGGTGAAAAACTATTGATTTAAGGGAGAAAGAGTTTCGAACCTGAGACTCATGAATAAAAACTCAACATCCTATCTACTAGAATATTGAACCACACGATGGGTAAACAAAAATTCTTTCTTAACAACACTATACTTTGAACCACTCTAATGTATAAAAAAAAACTTAGGTAAGTCTTCAATATTCCGGACTACTAGGTAGTCCAGCTTTATATTCATTAGATTAACAAGTAACCAAAAATAATTTTCTACAATTCAATCATAACCATCAATTTTCTGTACTACTAAGCAGTCCAAACTATTGAAGAGAAATTATAAAAAAACTGAGGTCAGACTTGTAGAAAAAGGACGGACACACTGCCCTTACATGTTACAACTTCCACAGAGCAAAATGAAATCATGCAAAAGGGATAATGCCCCATGTGCACCTAATTCACCTATTAGATATGACATGGGAGTGCAATGAGAACAAATGAGCCCAAAGAACCCATGCCTTCTTTTTCATCTTTGGTCCATAGGTCCATATGCTCGTGTGATGTGGATTTAATGCAAGTTTTCTTCTTGTGGGAAGCTCGAAACGACGAAAAATTCTACAACCGGTTGTATTATTACACTTGATGTACAAAGCCATGTTCCCGGTAAACTGAAAAGTATCTCCAAAACAACACGCTTAAAGGCTGGATCCAGCTCCATGATTGAAGGACCGCGACATAAGTTACAATTAATTTCAACAAACTGCCGTAATCAACGCATATGAAGATCCAATAAATAAAAAGTATTAAAAATCATCCAGAAAAGAAAAGAACACTTGAAAATTTCCTCAATCATAACCACTGTCCTCTTTCTAGTCCATCAAGGTGAAACTAAAACAACACCAACAAATCACAAAACCCCCAAAAACCAAAAGAAAAATTAAATCCAAGTAAAGTGGAAGACAATCTCAAGTTGCTTCCCAAATCAATGGCTCAGCTTACTTAGCTAGAAGAATTGTCTAATTTTGATTTTGATAATCCTCACTGTTTAGCGAATAAGTATACGGATCATATGCCTTCACAGCCGAACCAAAGCGTCCCACATTGCGCCAATGGCGAAAACCGCAGGCAAAACAAACTGGGATCTGAAGGCAGGTGCTAGGGCACTGCTCTTGCTCTTCACCGGGGCAGCTTTGGGAGCTGGAGGCATGTTTTCGACCTTAACAGCGATCTTCATGCCACCGTAGCAGGACCCCTTGCTACTAATGAAGTAGTAGTGCCTTGTCACTTTCAGTGGAACCACGTCTCTTCCGGCTCCCGTGGTCCAGTTGTGAACGGGATGCTCGGCATTGCACGAGACATAGTTGGTCTGGTTCACCTCTAGAACATCCATTTGGTTCCTATCATAAACAAAAACTGGAGGAAAAAGAAAAAAAAATTACCAACTGGATAAAAATATAAGGTTTTCTTCGTAGCAAACTAATCTTTGGTACTTATTCTAAGTTTTCGTGTCGTGCAGGGTGACATTTTAATAAGGAAATGATTTCCGCACACTCTTGTTTATTTCCGGATTTCCATATCTTCTACCACCCTTTAGAACTAACCAAAAGATACACAAAAATATGAAATTAAATTGAACTGACATTGGCTTTTCTTCACAGCAAAAGCAAAGAGGAAAACAATTAGAAAAAGTTGCAGATCTGAGATTTTACATAAGCTTTACACATCAAGAGGCAAAATTCAGAAAAGCTCCTTAATTGGTAATCTGATTGTATTCAAACTGTATATAACAAACTTAAGTAAAGCAACCCCATATATAATTTGAATAACCAAACTTGTAATCTTTACTTCTTTTTCTTGCAATTTTCAGCAGGAAAAACTGAATTTTAACATGAGCTTTACACATCAAGAAACAAACTTATGGAAAAAATGCTTTTCTTTAGTCAAACAAAAATGGAAAAGCAGATTTTAAGCTCAACCCATTAAGCAATTTTCAGATCTAACACAATAAAAAGCAACATCAACAAAAAAAAAAGGAGCTAAAACAAGAACATTTGAGCTGAGAATTAACTAACAGAGAACCATAAGCATTGACAGAAAAAAAAAAACAAAAGGGCAGAAACTTAATGGATCTGAGAGAAGAGAAAGAAAGATGAACTTACAGAGCCAGTCTCCATTGTAAAAGTGCTTATCCTGAGCCCAAATTGTATAGTTGACATTGCTGTTCCAACCCATTTTCCCTCCCACCATAAATCTCGTAGCTGATGCTTCTGGAAGTTCCACCACCACCACCAAGCACAAAAGCACCACCACCGCCATTGCTCTCTCTTTCTCCATTGTTCTCTTACTCTCTCACTCTCTCACTCTCTCACTCTCTCACAAGCAGTAGCAGTTGCTCTAGAGAGCTCCGTCTAAAAAAGCAGCTTGCTTTTGAGCTTTTTGGGCCTTTAGTTTAGTTGGGGTAGTTTGTTTATATGAGGTTTCGGTTTCCAGATCTACAAGTACCGTGGGCTATTTATCCAGATAATTTGAGTTCCTGTATGGCTGTATGCAAATATTATATTTCTTAATTTGAACTTTTATGTGTGCCTGTTCATAAAATGCAAGAACCTAATTGTTATAAATTAATAAAAGATTGAGTGTTTAGTGATTAAAAATAATTAATTTAAGATTCAGTGTTGGTTGATGACAGTGTTCAAACCAGGTCAATGGGACAAGCTTCTCCTGTCTGAATGTGCTGTGTTTGCTGCTGTTGAAGTTAATTAGGCAATCTTTGTAAGTTAAATCTTGAGCAAAATAGTGAAATCCAGCTCAGAGTTACTTGTGGGTTATATATTTCTTAAGAAACCAAACAATGAGAAGCAAAACTTGATGAGGAATTCAGTGTGATTTTGAACCACACAGTTGTGTTGTGATTATATTTACTTATTTTATAATACGTGTGTTTCTTACCTTAAGTTCATGACATATTATGTAATACAACTCTATTAAAACACATAAATTAATGACACACGTGATCACATTGATCCAGATTCCTAGCTAACATGACATGGCTAAGACGCTGGAAGTTATTACAAGTGATTTGTAGCTCAAATGATTGAGAGCATTCAACCTTGCACTCGACGTTGCATATTTAAACCCCTACGATCCCTTTCCGGCCAATACCACTTGCATAAAAATAAAATAAAAAGATTGTTTCTACTAATGACCAATGTATAAGGTTTGGTTAGGTTCATAAAGCGTACGCATTTAAATTTTGTTGGGTGGGGAAAAAAAGACCTCAATCAATAGTGTCTTTCCATGTTTGACTAAGATGATTGCAATTGTGACATTTTCATAATAACAAGTAAACCTAAAAGCACACAAGTTTTCCCAAAAGTAAACAATATTACAGGTAAATACGGTTAGAGAGATAGATCATTGGTCCACTCCTAACTACCCCGATATTGTATTAACTTATTAATCTATTGTTAAGTATTAATTTTTATCATAAAAGTAACTTATACATTATATTTTTTCAGTTTCCTAATATGAAAATTATATTCAACAAATGCTATCTGCCAGAAGGATTTGCCGGCCAATTTTTAGATTTATTAAAGTTTGTGGACTAAAGCAAGATCAAGTTATGCAAGGCAACCATCACAAAAATCAAATATGGTTATGATAGTTGTCGTTGGCACGTTGTAAAGCATGTGCCTTTTCAGCTGCTTTCGCTGTCCAGGGTGTTTTATTTATATATTTTACCAACAAGGACATTATTAAAGAGAGGTTATCATCAGTGACGGATCCGGGAAATAATATTAGTGGGGTCAGTAAGAATAGCGCGCGCAAATTTTTTTATCAGAAATAGCATACATATTGTCATTTCATCAAATCTTGGTAGACCTGAAGTCATTTGGAAAAGCATACTGCACACCTGTTAATGTATGCAGGGGCAACACCCTAGATATCCATGGGTATTCACCGAGTCTTGGTAGGCCTAAAGTTAGTTGGAGGGCATGTATGAAGCCAACTCTAATCTTCAAAATGGCAACACCCAAAGTATCCATAGACATTCACCGAAGTTCGGGGGGTCAGCACCCAAGGTATCCATGGATGTTCACTGAAGTTTGGGGGGTCAGCTGACGTCCTCTGCCCCTCAGTGCATCCGCCCCTAGTTATCATAATCTGAAAATGTTGACCATTCGAGAATAAGAACATGCGAGCACTTCTATTTATAAGCGTTTTTATTGCTGAGTGTTTTTAAGAGAAACACAAAACACTTGGAAGCATTTGCCTAAGAAGCGTTTTCTATACATGAAAGTGTTTTTTAAGTTTTTTGCCACATATATCATTTGCGAATTTGATTGTTAAACCTTCCAGAAACAGTTACAAACATAACCTCACTAGCCCTAGCCCTCTTCACTTACAAACTATTTGGAAAATATTTACACCTTGAGAAGTGAATTATGACTAATTTTGAGCACCAATACCAGTCTTCAATTGGGGAGAAAATTTTCAGTATGTCGGGGACACGACCCGGCACTAAGTGTAGTAGTACAATTGGTTGAAAACTTGAAAAAAAAACATTTAACCAATACTGAGTCATATACCTGTCATATTGAAAAATTTCTCCTCACTAGGTGTTTAGAACAACCCAACCTTTTTTAGCTGGGTGGCACTGACATTCAAAACTTCAGTAAGCTAGAGTGGGCTGCAAAACTAATACATATAGGCTGCAGAACGGGCCTGTACTTATTTTAATCATACAACAATAACATGTCTTTGCCTCCCATCTTAGCATCCACATCAACCAGCAAATTACAGATAAAAGCATAAGCAGCTCCCCATGCTTTTGAAAATAAGCACAATTTATAAAGGCACAAATTTATGTACGCGGATAGTAATAGATATTCAAGACTAGTTTAGCTGCCTCTCAGTCCAACCTTCTTAACAAGTATTCAACTTGAACTTCCTTTGTCATTGGCATGATCCATTCCCCATATAAATCTGCAACCAAGGTCGGTTTTATCTTGTACACGAGGTTGGGACTTTTCTTTTCCCCTTCGTACAATGTCACTTCTTGCCCGTAAGTTTTAGCCTTCATTTCTACCCTCTTTATGATTGCCTCCTCAACCGTCGGAAATGTCAACAAAGCCATCACCTTGTCCCTGTTCTGAAAAATGAAGAAAACTGACTAAGCACGCGGAACATCCAAAACTACTTATGACAGAAGGACAGAGAAATCCAATCAAGATCATGTACCTGTTCGATAATGGCAGCTTCGTAGGACTTTGGATTGGACTGAAACTTGCACTCCGCAACAAATTTACCATAGTGGATTCGCTTGGACAGAGCCTGCCGTCATAGGACACCCCGCGTCAGCATTTAGAAATGCTACTTAAAAAACTACTTACATATAATTGCTGAATCTATTAACCTATATAAGAACGACATTGCTTATTCGCCTTCCAAATTGAACAAGAAATGGAAGTTGAGAACGATAAGATCAGGTAGGATTTGAATACCTGCAAGCACATTGTGTCACAAACAGCAGTTGAACCGTAATTACCATCATCTCCGTCTTTAACCAGTCTTGGAATAATGTCTCTGAAGTACATTTCCCAAACTTTGCTGTTTATATTAATTGAGTTGGCAATGGGATGCAGTACCTGTTTGCAAGTCGGACATATTCAGAACGAAAGTGCTTGTCACTCAGAAAACTAGAATAACGATTGCCTCTGCCACAACAATGGTGGTACAAATAGGACAGATGCAGAAATCGGGGAGATAAAGAAAGCTCTCCTATTGGGAGGGCTAGCTCATTGTAGTGAAATTTCAGTTAAACTATGACCGACAAGACATTATTTCTTTAACTGTTTCCCATCAGTGTAAGATTTTTAAATGTCAAGTTTTTCGGTAGAATCAAATTTTCTGAATAAATATTTTGTTGCAGATGGATACACATAATTGACTACCATTTTAAATTTATCTAGGAATGTTACAGATCGAGTTATCTCTTAAATAGTTTCAGATATAATTTTCTTTTGAGCAAGTAATACCATGAAAAGACTCCGTTTTCTGTGCTTTAGACCATGTTGAGCTTCACACATCGGCCAAAAAAGAAAACAAAACCTCCATGTTCAACACAACTTTCTCGATCACAATCAGCCCCGTTCAAGTAAGTTATTTACGAGACCTTTTCAAATGTTTCTCATAGTTTGTCCATTGCAGCCTTGCAGGAGAGGGATAATAAACGCATGTTTTCAGAATTTTCTAAACTATTAAATATATTCTTAAAATTTTGTAAAAAGTGAAAACAGCCACATGGAGGATGTGGGAGGCCATTGCCATGACAGGCCTGCATGTGGCCCTGCCGTAAAGATAAGCACAAGCTTGGGCATAATCAATTTCATCGTTCCTAATGTGTGTTATATTTACCTGAGGGTAGTGCAGAGGTGGCAACACTGGTTCAGGTACGTCATCCGGAAAGAAAGGATGCTCATCAGGACTGCTGAATCTGCCCACCTAATCACAATGCAAAGTCAATAAGAAACCCCAGAACAATCCTTTCTTCGAGTTTCCTTATTGTCCACATTACGGTTTAACATACCTGGCCATGAAGCTTTTCTGTTTCTTTAAGAATGTGTTCTACCAAGGAGCCGTGGAAACACTCAACAGGGAAAGCATTGGGGTCGTATGTAGGCAAATTATGACAGTATTGAGCTCTCTCTAAAAGGCTAAAAATTATGCTATCCTCCTGCCGGATCAAAGAATGTCTTATACCTTCTAGTGTCAAACTATCGGTTTCATCCACCCTTTTCTTCGTAGCCAATGATCTACACAATAGCCAGCCTAGTATCAGAATCTAGCCATAGTAAATTGAAAGCAAGACTCCTAATCCATCCAGTAATCAATAATATGCATTTTTATGATGAACGATGGATTTGAGTGGCAACGAACATACTTTTCTATGCAAAAACATCAAAAAATATATACAGCAAAGACATGACAGATATCACAACAATCTAAGCTACAAATACTATTTGAAGCAATATATAACACTTCCTGAGAATTTTTATGGTTACATCCAGTGGCGGATCCAGCATTCTTACCCCCAAGGGGTCATAGAAAAAGTTAAATCATAGTACTTTCAAAAACATCTTTTTCAATGTAAACAATTAAGCTATCACTCAACTAACCGGATTACTTGTACTTGAACCAACTTGAAAACTTGAGCTAACGATATTCACTTGAACTTGAATTAATCGGAATACTTGAAGTAGCCTGACTAATTAATCAATTTATCAAGCAAAAGCTCCCTAACAATAACAAAAATAATCAAGTACTTAAATTCTAAAGGGCGATCTCAAGCTAACAAAGCTCTCCGCTTTGTGAGGGTCGGGGAAACGTCTATTGTACGCAGCCTTACGATCTCAAGCTAACAAAGCTCTCCGCTTTGTGAGGGTCGGGGAAACGTCTATTGTACGCAGCCTTACGCCTTTACAAAGAAGCTGTTTTCACAACTCACCGTGACCTTTCAGTCACAAAGGAGCAGCCTTTCCCAAATTCTGTTTCAAAATAATATTTTTGAACAATTATTTACTCCTAGATTTGAGGAAAAAAAAAAAAAATTACGCATCTTATTTGGTGCATATTAAATAATTAGAGACTTCAATCAATCAATGCAGTTATGTGCACAGAAAAATAAAAGCATGCCAATTTCCAGAATAACAATACAAAAGCAGAATATATATCTCATAAAACCAGAATAATCAGCAGATCCATAAAAGGGCAAGGAAAGAAAATCATAGAACCCAACAAGTTTAGGCAAAAGGGTTGCTGGATTTGTACCCAATGGAAGTCGAAGCAGCCTGGACAGACAAATTTGGTTTCTTTGGTAAGGAAGAATTGAGGCATGCGAAGCTGTTGGATTGCATTGCCTTCAAGGGAAACAAATAATTGGGTCTTGAATTGGAAACATGGGGAGCTGAAAGAGCTGCCGGAGAGGAGGTCATCAGCAGCTTGGCCTCCATTGATGTGAGAGAGAGAGAGAGAGAGAGAGAGAGAGAGAGAGAGAGGAGAGAGAGATGGGTTCTTTGAGAAATCAGGAGAAAGAATGGAGGTATGGAATTGGGAGAAATACTACGGTGATGGTTGGAAGGGGGAGGGAGGAGGGGGTAGGTGTAGAGGTTGAGTTGGTGGTGGGTGGGTAGGCTGAAGACACAAACGAAAGCAAGACCCCTGCACATTATTTTCTGAGACTTTTTGTCGTGATTGGTTTGTTTGGATGTGAGCATGTGCGACACTTGAGTTCCAGTCTTTCCGTTCACGTTGCGGTGCCGTTTTAGTTCAATACAGTTTTTCTTCAAATAGAAGTGCATTATTAAATGAAACGTTACGTGGCTGTGAATTTATTTTATGTCATTTTTTTTATTGTAATAGAACTTATGTGATGTGTCACAGTTATGATATTTTATGTCATTTACACGCAGTTACATACTAAATATGTGCAACTACACAAAAAACTAACATCAAATACCTTTACTCTGACATCGTGAGTGGAAGTTATATCACTAATTAAGGGCTCGTTTAGATTTTTTTTTAAATGACTAAAAGTACTTCAAAAGCACCTAAAGTGATTCATGTAAAAATCACCATTTATGTGCTACTTGGAAGCACTTCAAGTGTTTTTCTAAGATTCACTTGCATTTTTAACTAAAACTTGGTTCTAAAAATACTTTCATAAAAACCGTTTTCAATAATTTTAAAAATAATTCCAAACGAATCCTAAATAATTATCAACGGTGTCTTAGGTGGATAGAACAAATAATGGTTCTCACATACCCAGTGACTCGCTAAGTTTGGTCTTCATTTTAAATGTGTTTCAGGAACAATATGAGAATGAGAACGATTTTTCTCACATGGGTTTATTTAAGAAAAAAAGAACAAGACAAAAACGACCATGAAATTTCCACTTTCATTCCAAAACTCTTATCACATGACATTTCGATTTTTATTTGAATTAATGTTTGATTTGTTTAAGCATTTAGTGGTGAAAGAATATAATTGAGTGGAATAGTTGGTAGGGAAGGCAACTAGGACATATACTCTTCATTGAGTCTTTTCTAGAAGGAAACGTGTTAGATTGAACTATCCTATATTTTGGACATCACTACAAGGGAATTTGGCAACCAAAATTAGTTCATAGTGACGATTTTCACACTCTCATTTTTGTCTGTTTGCACTCGTATATCTTATTTTTTATGTTTTTGTTAACTAAAGAAACAAAGAGAAGTAAGGAGCGCAAACGAGAACAATAAAAATAGTGAAAATCACTACCCTATACTTTAGGACACTAAGACATATCCTAAACTTTGTATTATAAAAAATACGAGCTTGAGAACGATAAATTTTTCCAAGTTTTAGGCTCATAGGCTGACCTGGAATTCCGTGCTTGTAGGTCAGCTTATGAGCTCAAAACCTTAAAAAAATTCTCCTAAAGGACGGAGTCGAGCCTATTATTCTGATCAATTGACCAAACTTACGTTAATCAAAATCAATTTGTTTGGATCAAAGCAAATTTGAGTGGACCTAGATATTGGGCTGCAAAAGCCCACTTATTTAGCTCTTACAATTTGGGTCAGTCCACTCAGCAACCTCTTCAAATCTCTCTCTCTCTCTCTCTGAGATAAAAAATCAAATCCTAGCCTCTGCTTCTCACAAACCATAATAACCGCCATGCCTTCTTCACACTGAACCCAAAAAAATCCAAACTTTCTGCTCCAATCTCTCTCTCTCCCGCCATGCAAATGTGTGTACCAGTTCGATCCCCGTCGTGGGTTTCCCGGCGACGGATCTTAGACCAGAAGCTCTCCGACCTCCACAGATGTACAAACCTCAGCCACATCAAGCAAGTCCACGCCCAAATCCTCAAAGCCGACCTCCACCAGGACATCCACACGGCGCCCAAGCTCATCGCTGCCTTCTCCCTCTGCCGGAAGATGGCGCTGGCCGTAAACGTTTTCAATCAGATTGATTATCCAAATGTCCACTTGTACAACACTCTTATCAGAGCTCACATTCAGAACTCGCAGACTTCTCAGGCCTTCGCGGTCTTCTTCGATATGCAGATTAATGGGGTTTATCCCGATAATTTTACTTACCCATTTCTGCTGAAAGCTTGTTTGGGCCGGCCATGGCTGCCGGTAGTTCAAATGATTCATGCCCACATTGAAAAATTTGGATTTGGGTTGGATATCTTCGTGCCCAATTCGCTCATTGATACTTATTCAAAGTGTGGATTGATTGGTGTTAGCGAGGCGAAGAAGCTGTTTGTCGTGATGGAAGAGAGAGATACCGTGTCTTGGAATTCAATGATTGGTGGGTTGGCAAAAGCTGGGGAGCTGAGTGATGCACGCCGCTTGTTCGAAGAAATGCCTGAGAGAGATTCGGTTAGTTGGAATACGATATTGGATGGGTATGTGAAGGCTGGGGAGATGAATGAAGCCTTTGAATTGTTTGAGAAAATGCCTCAGAGGAATGTTGTCTCGTGGTCGACTCTGGTTTCGGGTTATAGCAAAGCTGGGGATATGAGTATGGCAAGAATGATGTTTGATAGGATGCCCTTCAGGAACTTGGTTCCATGGACTATTATTATATCTGGTTATGCCGAGAAGGGGCTTGCGAAGGAGGCGATTATGCTATATGATCAAATGGAGGAAGCTGGATTGAAGCCTGATATTGGTGCTGTTATTAGTATATTGGCTGCTTGTGCAGAGTCTGGTTTGATTGGATTGGGTAGGAAAGTTCATGCCTCAATTGAGAGGACTCAGTTCAAGTGTAGTACTCCTGTGTCGAATGCTTTGCTTGACATGTATGCCAAGTGTGGTGTGTTGGATGAAGCATTTAGAGTCTTTGATGGGATAGCAAAAAAAGATTTGGTGTCTTGGAATGCCATGCTCCAAGGGTTAGCCATGCACGGGCATGGCGAGAAGGCTCTTGAGCTTTTTTCTCGAATGGTGAAAGATGGGTTTTTTCCGGATAAAGTTACCTTCATTGGGGTCTTATGTGCTTGTACACATATAGGATTTGTGGAGGAAGGTCTTCACGCCTTCAACACGATGGAGAGGGAGTATGGGATTGTACCTGAAGTTGAGCATTATGGTTGCATGATTGACCTCTTGGGTCGTGGTGGGCGTCTCCAGGAGGCTTTTAGGCTTGTGCATAGCATGCCAATGGAACCGAATGCTGTTATATGGGGTACCCTTTTGGGGGCATGTCGGATGCATAATGATCGGGAACTAGCAGAGGAGGTGCTTAATCACCTAGTTAAGTTAGACCCGTCTGAACCAGGAAACTTTTCCATGTTGTCAAATATCTATGCTGCAGCTGGTGACTGGGCCAATGTTGCCAATGTAAGGATGCAAATGAGGAGCACCGGAGTCCAAAAACCTTCTGGGGCTAGTTCCATCGAGGTGGACGACGAGGTCCATGAATTTACAGTTTTTGATAAATTACACCCTAAATCCGACGAAGTGTATGGGATGATTGACAGACTTCGTGTCGACTTCAAGCATTTGAATCTGTCATCGTGGAGTATTAGCAATGGAATAAGTGGATAAACTGTGAAAGACGGCATTCATGCGGTGAGCATCAGCTGACTTAAACTTGGCCAGAAACACTTCTGCAAGTCCCTATTCCAAGGAGAAACTTCTCTCCAATGTTCTTAGATTATAAACTTGTATACTTGTTGATAAATAGAAGGGGATCAGTCGTTTGATTTGTTGCTTATGTGTATCAGTAGATTGGAATTAACCTCTAACAATGATCAATGCCATTTTTTTTTATCAGTGAGATAATAAGTTTGTTACTGCCATACTGTGTCACACTAGTACAATTCTTGCATAGAGCTGGGGAAGTGTCTACCGGTATAGCACCGTATCCATATCACTGCTTGCCATCGCTCTGCCATCAATTCCAAATTTAGGAAATAATATCGCGATCAAACAGCCGGAAAAGGGGATGAGAAAGGATCGCTCTTGCTGATATGCTGTAAGTTGTAACTCAACCTTGAATTTCTTAACGAAATTATGTTATCTTAAAAACCATCGTACATCGAACTACTGTGTTGTAAGCTATTTCATTCACAAAAGAAAAACTTATCTTAAAAACAATTGCCATGTGTTTTAACTTTTTAACATAATAGTGTGATATTAACTTAGAATACCGACACAGTAACATCCGTCGAATAACTCCTCCGTTACATCTAACAAGTTATTGTGCTTCAAAGTTTGGTGAGCAAGTGCCCAACAAACATATGGGTACAAGTATGACACGTCACCCAGATTGGTTTGATTGATGGGAAAAGCCCCTTACCCACAAAGGAGGAAGAGGTCCCTGTCCTTTTGTGCCATGTGTAAAGTCATATCCACTGGCCCATACTTTGAAAGCTTGCAAATTAGTAAGTAACATCCAACATGGATTGGGATTGGATTAAATACCACCATGTGGTGCACATTTATTCTCACTCATTCAGTCTTTCCATATATTATCAGCTTATATATCAGTGTATGATCTGCTCTTTTTTTCTTGCCATCTGTGAAGCTTTGATCAACCGTCAAAAGTTCATCAATGGAAGCTTGTTTCCTTGCTTCAAATTCCTTCACCAAAACTGTTACTTCTCCCAACAGAAATTTCACTCAATTTCAATCCAAAAGAGTTGGGATTCCATCTTCAATAACATGTAAGTTGTTCTATTGCCTTTTTGTTTCAAGCAGGGAAAAATTCCATGCTCTTCTTGCATATTCTAACGGGGTTTCTGTCGAATGATAGGTAGCCGCGGGGAGTCATCAACGCCGTCCAACGATGATCACAAACCTTCCATTGATGCAGATTGGCGATCATTCAGAGCAAGACTGGTAGCTGCAGAGAAATCAAGGCCAAAAGAGCCCACTTCAACTTCCTCACTTGATCTTGACACTGTGGTGGATCAGCCTAAGCCATTCACCGTCGGTGACAAATGGGCTCACGCAATCCACGAGCCTGAAAAGGGCTGCCTACTCCTTGCAACCGAAAAGCTCGACGGGGTCCACATATTCGAACGGACGGTCATTCTGGTGTTGTCCACTGGGCCATTGGGACCGTGGGGCATCATACTCAACCGGCCCTCCCTCATGTCGATCAAGGAAACGCGATCAACCGCTCTGGACGTGGCGGGCACGTTCTCGGACCGGCCGTTGTTCTTCGGCGGGCCGTTGGAGGAGGGGTTGTTCTTGGTGAGGCCCAAAGGGGGTGATGGTGTAGTTGGGAGGAGTGGAGTTTTTGATGAGGTGATGAAGGGGTTGTACTATGGGACAAAGGAAAGTGTGGGGTGTGCAGCTGAGATGGTGAAGAGGAATATGGTTGGGCTTGGGGAGTTTAGGTTCTTTGATGGGTATTGTGGGTGGGAGAAAGAGCAGTTGAAGGATGAAATAAGATCTGGTTATTGGACTGTGGCAGCTTGTAGCCCAAGTGTGATTGATTTGAGGAGTGTGGGAAGTGTTGGGCTTTGGGAGAAGGTCCTTGGGCTTATGGGCCGTCGGAAGGTCCGGTGAAATCCGTTTCCGGTCGTCGGATACTAGAGTTTGTGTGTATCTTCGATTTGTAGTTCGTGTTCAAGAATGCTAGTATCAGTCGCTCAAGTATGTAACAGTCATGTAAATAATTGACAAGTGTTGATTAATAAGAAGTATGAATCTTGTTATAGATAGATGTCACCCTATTTACTTAATGAACAATGCAAATTGTCATGCCAAGCATGGTCCTGTGTATTCAATTATATTTATTGAAAAATTAAAAAAACAATCTAAAAATAATAAAGTACGATTTTTTTTTCAAATGAGAACTTTATTAGAGCCTAATTGTAACGTTTACATATGCGAGAATATTAAAAATAAACTCAAGACCATAATAATTCAAATTATTTCATTCTCCTAATTTATAAATTAAAAATAATAATATCAATTCCTCTTTAAAAATGAACGACTGGACAAATGGTTAAACTGAGTTCTACGTCTCCACAAGTTCTATGGATAAGAACTCACGATGATGAGATGGAATCTTCTACACTCATTTTGTATGTGGTCACTATATGACTTCTATCATTCATTGACACATGTGAATAAACTTAACTGTCTTAACTTTGTTGTCATAAATTTAACACGTGTCAATCAATAATAGAGACCACAGAAAAACCACACACAAAATGAGTACATAAAATTTGATCGCCACGAGGATGGTAATTTGAATTAATGACTAATTTAGTAGATGTAACATTGTGATTTGTTGATTAGCATGGTATTGAACATGTCAATTTGTAGTAATATTGTGCACACGCGTGGATAACACACTAGCCACTTTCGGAAACTGTTAGGTTTGTTCTTCAGTAAACCCAGTTGTCTCCATCTTTTTAAGTACTTTCTGAATATAAATATATTTGCACCCAAAAAGCATGGAAGGTGGAGAGAATCTAGAAAATGTTGAAAAAACAAAATTAATATAATTAAAAAAATGATTCTATCTTTGATGAGTCTCGTTCTCTCAGTAACTTGGTCTACCTTAAGAATCAGGATTCTCTCCTGAGCATTCCCTAGGGATCCTAAGGATCCCGCAATCTTGTCCGTTTATCGTGTATCGTGCGGTCAGAAATCATTTAAAATTTAAATTTTAAAATTCAAATATGAATAGTATCTAACGAAAACTGACCGCACGATACACGATGAACGGACAAGATTGAGGGATCCCTAGGGAAATGCTCAAGAGAGAATCCTGATTCCTACCTTAAGATGTATGATCATTTGATGAAGAATTTAATATTAAAAATCAAGATTAAAAAATTAAAAATATACTATTTTGTTGTAAACATTCCTAGAATAAGTATGATTGTGTAAATCCTAGATTAGATTTGATTCTAGTTATCATTTCCTATTACAACTTGTATTACTTGGAGGAGAAGGAATATCTTCTCTCCCTTTACTACTATAAATAAAGGCACAATGTAGGAGGGATAACAACACACACATCTCTCTCCTCTTTCTCTGCCGTCGGCCCTAGTCTCTCTGTCAGATAAAATAGACCACAACACGTTATCAGCACGCTCCTACCGCTGCGCTTAGGAATCTGACGTTGGAGATTTTTTTCTGCATCAAACCAGTTCATCCATATCATCACGCAATCAGGTTCTTTCCAAACAACGGTTTTTAACTCGATATTTTGCAAGCCCTGATAGCATGAACATTCACCATGATGCATGACCCAACTTTACGTTTAATGTATTTTAGATTCTACATAAATTGTGTATGCTTCATCACCAAAATTGCTACAATTATGTGAATTTGATATTTGCCATGAACTGAATCTTACATATGTACATGCATTGAAACTATTATTTGCATATGTATCAACGTAAATATGTGATTCATTAGAATTATACATGCATATAATATAATTGAATTGAAAAAAAAAATTGTTTATTTCCTGGGCTCGCCTGCAGCGGCCCAGACCGAAAAAAAAAAGAACAAAAAGAAATTTTTTTGGGGCGTCTGCCTGCAGCAGCCCATTCCCTTCTCACCCCGTGGGCCTGCAGCCTACACCCGAGGGTTCTCGGCCTACATTTTTAGGCCCCGAGATTTTAATATTTTTAAATAATATGAGTTTTTATATTTTCACCCACACTTTAATTTGGCCCCGAAGACCAAAATAACATTCATTCAATTATCATTATACAATATTTTTGCATATATTTGTTGCATATTTGTTTGCATATATATTTGTGTTTGCCTGCAGGTATATATGAACCTGAAGTTCATAATTACTTTGAAACCCGAAGTTTCTTATAAACATGCCTTGTTTGAAAACCTGAAGTTTTCACTTAAACATATCACCCATGAAACCCGAAGTTTTTCATGCAAAATTAAACCAATACATGTTTATTAGAACCTGTATGTTCTACTCCTATGTGAATGGATTGATTTTTCTCCATTACAGTAACCATATCTTGTCCATCTATTTTGTGATAGGAACATGTCGAATTTGAACAAACTCGACTTCACCGCTTTGGAGGTCTCTGGAAGGAACTACCTCAAGTGGGTTCAAGATGTGAAGCTCTACCTCACTGCAAAGAACTTGCGTCCTGCTATTGAAGAAGCAACAGATAAACCTGTTGGCGAAGCTGAAAAAGCCACTGCTATGATCTTCATCCGAAGACATATTCATGACGCTCTGCAAACTGAGTACCTTGCTGAGGAAGATCCACGTGCATTATGGGTCGCTTTGGCTGATCGTTTCAATCACCAAAAGGACATATTCTTGCCTGAAGCAAGACACGACTGGCAGCACTTGCGCTTCCAAGACTTTAAGTCTGTGAATGAATATAATTCTGAAGTTTGTCGAATCCGATCACTTCTCAAGTTTTGCAATGAAACTTTGACTGAAGAGGATCTCCTGGAGAAGACCTACTCGACCTTCTCTGCTTCTAATATTGTCATGCAGCAACAATATAGAGCTCAGAAGTTCACTAAGTTCTCGGATTTGATCTCTCTTTTACTTCTTGCTGAAAAGCAAAACCAGCTGTTGATGAAGAATCATCAAGCTCGACCTACTGGGGCTACTGCTGTGCCTGAAGCACATTATAGCACTCATCAGCACCCAAAACGCCAAAAAAGGCGTGGTAAAGGCGGCCAGAAGCCATCCCACCAAGGTCAACAGAGCCAAGGCCCATCCAAGGGAGGAAACAAAGCCCAGAAGCGCCCAAACCTCGCTCCCAAGGCCCCGAACTTCAAGAATAAGGGCAAAGCACCTGCCACAATGAATGACGATATGTGCTATCGTTGTGGTTCAAAGGACCATTGGTCCCGTATTTGCCGTGCTCCCAAGAAGGTTGTAGATGAATATCATTCTCGTCGTAAGAAGTTTGAATCAAACTTCATGCAAGTGGACGAACCGGATACTACAAAGATGGAGGTTTCTGACTTTCAGGAGGATACCACTCCTATAGAAGATTAGAATCTTAGACATAGACTTATTTTTCAGTTAAAATAAGACAATTGGGGCCGAATTCCACCTAGTGGCCGAACCCCACCTTGTTTTTTGGTTGATTTTGAACAATTTTCCTTTATGTTTTGGATTATTAGTTGGCGATTTATTTTGGATATTAAGTTTTTAATCCTTGAATAAATGAAATTATTTTGAATTGATACTTGTTTTTATAAACTTTTATGCATGTGACCGATTCAAATTAATTTTTCATTCTAGGTATGACTAGTGGGAAAGTTAGTTGTCTGGCAGATAGTGCAACCACGCATACTATTTTGCGTGAACGCATCTATTTCACTAACTTCGTACCTAAGAATGCACCTCTGACAACCCTCTCAGGCCCATCCAACCTGATCGTAGGATACTGTAAGGCACGTATAATGTTGTCCAAGGGTACAATCTTGACCATTGCTGAGGCACTCTATTCTCCACGTTCCGGAAGAACGTTACTAAGTTTCAAGGACATTAGAGATAACAATTACCACGCTGAAACCCACGTAGAAAACAGAGTTGAATTTCTGTGCGTAACTTCCTACGAATATGGCCAGAAGCGTATTCTAGAGAAGATAGAGCGTAACCCGAGTGGTCTGTATACTACGACCATACGCCCCATAGAATGCCACTATGTGGCCGGCCCTACCACAGGGATCGCGCACGAAATTACACTTTGGCATGATCATGTGGGACATCCTGGACGAATAGCGATGCGCCGTATCCTCAAAACTTCACACGGGCATCCACTAACCCGAAGCTTAGGTTCGATCCATGAAATTGCATGTCAAACATGTTCTATGGGAAAGCTTATTACTAAGCCTTCTTATGACAAGATTCGTTCGAACCCTTCCATTTTTCTACAACGGATTCAGGGGGACATTTGTGGACCGATTCAACCTCCCTGCGGACCATTTAGATATTTTATGGTTTTGGTTGACGTTTCTACACGTTGGTCACACGTGTGCTTGTTGTCCACAAGGAACGCTGCATTCTCCAAACTGTTGGCTCAGCTTATCAAGCTCAGGGCTCACCACTCTGATTATCCGATCAAATCTATTCGATTGGATAATGCTGGAGAATTCACATCTAAAACTTTTGATGACTATTGCATGTCGGTTGGGGTTGAAGTTGAACATCCTGTACCCCATGTTCACACCCAGAACTGCCTGGCAGAGGCTTTCATTAAGCGTTTACAAATGATTGCTCAATCGTTGGTCATACGTACCAAGCTCCCGATCGCTGCTTGGGGCCATGCAATATTGCACGCAGCGAAGTTGGTCCGCCTGAGGCCTGTTGCGACACAACCATTTAGTGCCCTTCAGTTGGTCACCGGATGCGAACCCGACATATCACATCTGCGCGTCTTTGGTTGTGCGGTCTATGTGCCGATCTCGCCGCCCTTACGTACAAAAATGAGGCCTCAGCGAAGGATGGGAATCTATGTCGGATATGATTCTCCTTCGATTATTCGTTACTTAGAACCTTTGACAGGCGATCTGTTTACCGCTCGGTTCGCGGATTGTCACTTCAATGAGACAGTCTTCCCGTCGTTAGGGGGAGATAAGAACGTCAACGTTCCTAATGAACGACACGAATTATCGTGGACGACTCCCACTTTGTCTCATTTAGATCCCCGCACCGCTCAGTCTGAAGCTAAAGTGCAGCGCATATTAGATCTCCAGAGCATGCCAGATGCTTTCACCGATCTAGCGCGCGTGACAAGATCACATATTCCAGCTGCGAATACGCCTGCAAAGATAGATGTACCAAATGTACGACGGACTACCTTCCTGGAAGCCCGGGACGCCAATTCCGGTGATCCACGTACATTAGCGGCTAGACAATCATCTGCCCCTACACAAAAGCGTGGCAGACCCCTTGGTTCAAAGGATTCACACCCCCGGAAGAGGAAAACCACGGCACAAGGTCCTGAAGAGCCTACCGTGAATCCGACTATCGCTTACTCATTTTACCCAACTCATGAGGAAATTCTAGATTATGGAAGCGTCCTTGAAGAGACGAATCCTCCTCCCGAGAATCGTGAGATTTCGGTCTATTATGCTAGCTTAGATGATGTGTGGCGTAGAAATGAGATGATTATCGACGATGCATTAGCATTTGCAGTAGCTACTGAGATCATGTTGAGCGATGACATTGAACCGCGTTCCGTTGATGAATGTCGACGTAGAGCTGATTGGTCAAACTGGAAACAAGCAATCCAAGTCGAACTTGATTCACTTGCGAAACGTAAGGTGTTTGGACCTGTAGTTCATACTCCTCCACATGTGAAGCCCGTTGGCTACAAGTGGGTTTTCGTTCGGAAGCGTAATGAGAAGAACGAAATTATGCGTTACAAAGCTCGTCTTGTAGCACAAGGTTTCTCACAACGCCCCGGGATTGACTATGACAAAACTTACTCACCCGTTATGGATGTGATTACTTTTCGATACCTTATCAGTTTGGTAGTTTCTGAAAAACTGGATATGCAGCTGATGGACGTAGTAATCGCGTATCTCTATGGGGATCTTGATACGGAAATTTATATGAAAGTTCCCGAAGGACTTACATTGAATGGTTCAAATATTTCCAAACCCCGAAACACGCTCTCAATTCGGCTGAGGCGTTCACTATACGGTTTGAAACAATCCGGAAGAATGTGGTATAACCGTCTGAGTGAGTATTTGACTAGTCAGGGATATGTGAACAACGAACTATGCCCTTGTGTGTTCATTAAGAAGTCACATTCCGGATTTGCGATTGTTGCAGTATATGTCGATGACATGAATCTCATCGGAACTCCTGAAGAGCTCGCGAGAACTGCTTCGCACCTGAAGTCGGAATTTGAGATGAAAGATCTAGGTAAGACTCGATACTGTCTCGGTCTCGAGATAGAGCATTGTTCGGATGGAATCTTAGTACATCAATCGAACTACACCCAGAAGGTGTTGCGCCGTTTTAATGAGGATAAAACGAAGTCTTCGAGTACTCCTACGGTCGTTCGTACGCTAGATGCAAAGCGAGATCCCTTCCGTCCGAAGGAGGATGATGAAGAGATTTTGGAGCCTGAAGTTCCTTATCTAAGTGCGATAGGCGCTTTATTGTACTTAGCTCAATGCACTAGACCCGACATCTCCTTCGCTGTTAATCTTTTGGCAAGATACAACAATGCACCAACACGCAGACATTGGACTGGCGTGAAAGACATCTTCCGGTACCTTAAGGGTACTACGGATTTGGGCTTATTCTATCCCTACGAATCCTCGAGTGATGCCGCACCCTATGCTCATCGGGTTGATTCTCGCCTTGTTGGTTATGCCGACGCTGGATACTTATCTGATCCGCACAAGGCGCGTTCTCAAACAGGTTATGTCTTTACCGTTGGAGGCACCGCAATATCTTGGAGGTCAACTAAACAGACCTTAGTTGCCACTTCGTCTAACCATGCTGAAATTCTCGCCTTACATGAAGCAACTCGGGAATGCTTTTGGTTGAGAGCAGTAATGAGCCATATTCGAAGCTCCTGTGATCTTCATCCCGCCGTTAATGCCCCGACGATGATTTTTGAAGACAACGCAGCTTGCATCGAACAACTCAAGAAGGGTTACATCAAAGGAGACAACACTAAACATATTGCGCCGAAGTTCTTCTTTACACATCAACAACAAGAGCATCAGAAGATTGAAGTCACGCAAATCCGATCACAAGACAATCTGGCCGACCTCTTCACCAAATCACTACCGAAGGCGACGTTTCAGAAGCTTGTTCATGGAATTGGTATGCGTAAACTTTCTGAGTTGTAACTTTGCTATTTCTCTTTGGAATTATGTCAAACTCAGGGGGAGTATCCTCTGGATACTTGCTTGATCTTAATGTACTCTTTTTCCCTACGATTAGGAGCATTTTTCCCACTGGGTTTTTGCTACCTAACTAGGTTTTAACGAGGCACCCACCTTGGGCTGGTCATATCCCTGATGACGTTCTGTAGACGTTTCTTTTGACTTTGCATTTCTCACGCATTTTTCCTTAGACTATGGATTTTGTCCCTACTCGGGTTTTTGCCATAGCCTTAGGGTTTTTTAGTGAGACTTACTACTTATGCAAGTTCCTACCTTATTAAGAATAAGCGTTGTTCCTTGGGATCAGTGCCGACGAGTCGACTTCCTCAACTTCTGCATGATGCTGAATCTACCTTAAGTATTTGCACACTCAAGGGGGAGTGTTGTAAACATTCCTAGAATAAGTATGATTGTGTAAATCCTAGATTAGATTTGATTCTCGTTATCCTTTCCTATTACAACTTGTATTACTTGGAGGAGAAAGAATATCTTCTCTCCCTTTACTACTATAAATAAAGGCACAATGTACGAGGGATAACAACACACACATTCCCCTACAATTCTACAAACACACATCTCTCTCCTCTCTCTCTCTGCCATCGGCCCTAGTCTCTTTGTCAGATAAAATAGACCACAACCTATTTAAGTTTTTTTCTACTAAAATAGTCTTTAAAATGATTAGAATTCCTTATTTTAGTCCGTAAAATTTAAAATCGATAGAAATAATCTATTAGGTTGTTCATCGTCAATCATTTTGATCATTTCGTGAAAAATCTTGCTTAAATTGAAATACCAAATAATTGACAGTGGACAATCTCAGACTACTCTTATTAATTTTAAATCTATGCTAATCTCAAAAACCAATTTAGATAAAAAGCTTAAATGAATATTTCTGCCCTTTATATCAAATACAAAAATGAATAAATCATGTATTCATTGGTCATCGGGTGACCGAGAGAATATATTTCTTTATCTCACATTTCCTCAAAAACCCATAAAAAAAAGTAATATTAAATGTGGGAAAAAATCATTGGAGCAAAAGCCAAAGAAGAAGAATTGGGGCGCGGGGGGTATAATATTAGAATAAATAGAAAACTTCATTTTAATCCTTAAAAAAGATGAGTTTTAGATTATAACCATATGTAAGATTAAAATCCAATTTTAGTCCCTAGTACATTTAATCATATCATTTATTAGTTGTATTTTGATGTTTTATTTTATCTTTTTATTTTTATTTTAATGTATTAATTACATTTAAATTTAATTTTTATTTCATTCATCATAATATATTTTAATGTCTACATTTAGGCAACTAAATTTTTTATAATATATATTCCGATAACAATTTTGTATGTTATTCATTTAGGTACATTATTACATTTGAATATTTTGGTACATCCATCGGTACAAACATGTAGTTACATTGATTCAATATAATACATTTCGTTACGTACACTTTGGTACATACATTTAAGTATTGACTTTTAGTTACATTAATTCAATTATTATATTTTGGTAAATACATTTAGGTACATACATTTTGGTATTGATATTTAGGTACATACATTTTCGGTATTGACATTTAGGTACGTACATTTTGGTACATACATTTCAGTACATACATTTTGGTATTGACATTTAGGTACATTAATTCAATATAATACATTTCGGTACATACATTTAGGTTTATAATATATTTCAGTACAATCATGTAGGTACAAATATTTTGGTACAAAAAAGTCAATTTTATATATTTTAGCACAATCATTTCTGTACACTTATGTATTTATATATTTTTGTATCACAAATTTCTTTTAATATTTTCTCATTTACGTTCATTTTTGATTAAAAAAACTAAATATGTGCATATTAATAAAATTAAAATTTAATATGGAGGGATTAAATAAAAATACACATTAAATAACAAAAATTGAATGTAAATTTTGATAAAAGTACACTCAAGGGATTAAATTGAATATTTAATCTAGCACCAAGTTTTTTTTTAATTTTAATATTTTGCAAGGACTAATGTTAAAAAACCCTTAGAATAAATATGCAGACCACAAGTTGACAAATTATGGTCATTTGTTGTTGTTGGTTCCCGGGTTCTCTGAGTGTGGAGGAATTAAAAAGGAAAGATCTTTCTGTGTTTGGGATATGGGAAATTGAAAAGGAAACCACTTTCTTTGATTTTCTCATCAGATTCTGATTTACTCTCTGACAGTTGTCTGATTGTTTAATGTTATTTCAGAACAGAAGTACCTACTTTTGTTGCTGCTGTGAAGTTTGATGGAGTTGGATTGGTTTGTGGGTCGTTGGAAATTTTGGTGAATTTGTAGGGCAATCCTGAGAAAGCCTTGTGGAAGATTATTAACCATATGAGGTAATTTTCAATTTTCTGTTTTAATTTCAATTTTTTAATTTTTTAATTTAGTCCGCAGATTAATTTATAATTTAGTTATCTGTAATCTGTTTCTTTTATAAATTTCTTTGTATATTTGACTCTATATATAATTATATATGTATATAAAATTTTATATCTTTGGTTCTGCTGTTTTTCAATCTAGGCTTAGATTTTGGACTCGGTTTATTTCTTAATCCGTATGATGAACAGTCATAACTCAAATTTCGAATGGTAACTTGGAGTTGCTTGTATCTTAAGATAGTAAATTCTTTCCTTTCGAGAAAATTCGGCATCGTTTTTTGACGAGAATCTTGGATGGATATCATGGACAGGAAAGGAACATTGGGTTGAAATGTGCTAACGTGGAGCTAGGATTAATGATAGGGGTTTTTGAACATTAATCCTTACAAAAGATTAAAATTAAAAAAAAACCTGGTGCTAGATTAAATATTCAATTTAATCCCTTGAGTGTACTTTTATCAAAATTTACATTCAATTTTTGTTATTTAATATGTATTTTTATTTAATCTCTCCATATTAAATTTTAATTTTATTAATATGCACATATTTAGTTTTTTTTAATTAGAAATTAATGTAAATGAGAAAATATTAAAAAAATTTGTGATACAAAAATATATAAATACATAAGTGTTCAGAAATGATTGTGCCAAAATATATAAAATTGACTTTTTTGTACCGAAATATTTGTACCTACATGATTGTACCGAAATATATTATAATGAACCTAAATGTATGTACCGAAATGTATTATATTGAATTAATGTACCTAAATGTCAATACCAAAATGTATGTACCTAAATGTCAATACCGAAAATGTATGTACCTAAATATCAATACCAAAATGTATGTACCTAAATGTATTTACCGAAATATAATAATTGAATTAATGTACCTAAAAGTCAATACTCAAATGTGTGTACCAAAGTGTACGTAACGAAATACATTATATTGACCGAAATGCATTATATTGAATCAATGTAACTACATGTTTGTACCGATGGATATACCAAAATATTCAAATGTATTAATGTACCAAAATAAAGAACATACAAAATTGTTATCGGAATATATATTATAAAAAAATTAGTTGCCTAAATGTAGACATTAAAATATATTATGATGAATGAAATAAAAATTAAATTTAAATGTAATTAATACATTAAAATAAAAATAAAAGGATAAAATAAAACATCAAAATACAACTAATAAATGATATGATTAAATATGCTAGGGGACTAAAATTGGATTTTAATCTTACATATGGTTTTAATCTAAAACTCATCTTTTTTAAGGATTAAAATGAAGTTTTCTATTAATGATAATCACTAGAAAATGAAATGCAACTTTGAAATTATGTGTTAAAAGCTCTTGCTGGTTTACTCTATCTGCTGAGTAAAGATTTCTGCTTTCTTAGTTAATTAGTTTTCTGGTGTGAAATACGACTGAAAATTTTCGGAACTAGTGAGCTGTGTCGAGTTTCGAGTTTCAGTTTGCAATCTGATGATGTGGTTCTGCTGATTGTGTTGACAGTACTGAGGCTAAGTTGAATTCTCACTATATCTAAGTTGAATTTTGCTAATGCTTCTCGGGTTAATTGCAGGAATGGGAACTGAAGTGCAGTCGAAGATGTATTTCCCGGGATATTGTTCCATACAGAATCTAAGCAGCGATGTCGGCCATGGGAGCTGCAGGGACCTGAGGAGGGAAATTTAACCTGTTGGGGTAAAAGGACAAGGCGTCCACCACGGCAAAGATAGCCGATTGATAATTCTCTTGTTCCTCAAAAATAAACATGGAGAGGTCCTTTCCATAGAGACACTGAAGTGCATCCGAGTAGAGCTAACATGCATGGATCTTCCCTCTGAGTTTTTAAGCCGTGGAGTTGTAATTGTACACAATCCTTAATTTGGTTTCCCGGATTCTGAGTGAACTTGTAAGATTAATCAAAATAAGTTTACAGAAGAATTTGTTGAACTGAGAGTGTAACATAAACTGCAGGATCCTTCGAACCCAGGACCATGAGGTATCCATGCTGCTGCACTTAACCGCAACGCTAGGAAGAAGGCCGATACTCAACGTTGAATTTTGCATCCGTTCTTCTCTGAAACTCTTTCATTCACGTGCACTACCGGCGTCTCAATTCGGTGATAGTCTAAACTCATACAGAAAACGTTGCATCTTACTTGCCTCTCTATTTTGTCACAAGAGTAAGTAAAAGAGAAATGATACACAATAACTTTCTTTTTGGTTTTCAAATTCCAGATCCAAGTTATGGATCAAATAAATTTTGTTTCCAGCCATATTATTTGCTGCGATTCTGTAACACACACCTTCTCGTCAATTCTTTCACTTTATATTACTTGTAGTACAAGAAACAAACGCCTCGTCCCATTTGCATAATGGATGCAAACGTTAATATTGGCCCTCTATTCTAACATGTAGAACCATAATTACAAAGTAATTGTTTGGGTTTTCATTTTAGAAAACTAGAAAAAAAACATGCTAACATTAACTAATAAGAAATAATAAAGCAAGGCGAGGATTGTTTGACGGTTAGGATATTCCTCTTAAATTCATTGCATCTTGGAACCATTATTTTTCTCTTTAGTCTAATATACAATAATAATATCGTTTGTAATAAAAAATAAACAAGAAATTAAAAAAAAAAATTAGATCAGGACCACCATGTCATAAAATTGAAAAATAGTGCCAATTCACGTTAGCAATATACACTATTCACTTTAGGCAATTTGACTCTTAATTTAAAAAATAATCTATTAGTAATATACAAAATGAAATGCAACTTTGAAATGCGCTAACGTGGAGCTAGGATTAATGATAATCACTAGAAAATGACTCTTAGCAATGTACACTATTCACTTTAGGCAATATTTAGATCAGGACCACCATGTCATAAAATTGAAAAATAGTGCCAATTCACATTAGCAATATACACTATTCACTTTGGGCAATATTGCCGAGCAAACTTCCAAATTCAAAAGTAATTTTTGCAATTTATGAAACTACCATGGATACAATTTTATCAAACGATGCTTTGTTCACATTTCTTAAATTGCCTTCCACTTCTCTCTCTCCCTCTCTAAAAAATCTTACTTTTTTCTTCAGTTGTAATTTTTTATAGTGATAATATATGCAATTTTTATTGTCTAATCAAAATTACAGAAGTAATTTTATTTTATTAGGGAGTTAATGATGATTGTTAGATAGAGGTCCAAAGTCTTAGATAAATAAAAAAAGACAGAGGTCCAAAATTGTAAGGCTACTTTTTAAGTGAGTCCAATTACCTTTTGTTGTCCAATCACAACTTTTTATGCCTATTTCACCCTAATGAATAGAGATAATCGAATACCTAAATGCATCAGTTACATAATTTTAAATTTTAAATATTTAAACAGATTCAAACTTACAGTTATCTATGAAATTTATTTTTTTCTAAATAAAATAAAATATTTCAAAAAAAAAAATGGTGTATATACCTATAAAACAACATTACATGTAACAGAAAACGATGAAAGCATGTATGTTACCTCCATTTTGGGGTTAAAATACATGTATAATATACCTACGTTATAGGGCAAACACAAAAGGTGAGGGATCTATATAATTCTTCCATTAAACAATAGGAAGATGAATGAGGAGGAGATTAGATTCGAGACATGGTAATGACTAATGAATGATTTGTCTGCGGACCATAATCCACTTTTAGTCTCTTTTCAATAGTACGTTGCTCAATTTCCCACACCTTTTCGGTTTCAGTGTGTTTAGTTGGACCATCCAGATTTTTTCAACTTCTTTCCAAACTATGGGGTTTTCTAATTTTAATCTTTTAAGGAGATTGAAATTTAAAATAAAATTGATGTTAGATTACATATTGATTATAGTCCCTTGACAAAATTTTGATTAAAGTTGAGGCATTATTACTACAATTTACTCAAAATGAAATAATAGAAATAGATACTTCACCAACCATAACTTGACACCAACACACCATTTATAAAATAAATAAAATAAAACGTATTAGGTTTTGGCCCCTCCTAGAGGTCCAAATCCAAAAACAGAAATTTGAGGAAAGAAAAGTCTGATGAGATAATTAATACAGGGAAAGTATTTTGTCTTCCATGTTTCACGACCACATCCTATTTTTTATTTATTTTTTATTTTTACTAAGGAGTGGGTCCCTACATGGGAGATTTTCGAATGTAGCTCCTAGACTCGTGCGGATGTTATTTCATCATCTCCTGCACTCGCACTTGCACCATTCGGCTGATCGGATCCCATAACCAACTCTTTCAATTTGTCCAACATTCCGGATGCAATAACTTTTGCACTTGCACCAATATTCATGAAGAACTCTTTCAGTTTGTCAAACATTCCGGATGCAACAACTCCTGCACTTGCACCAATATTCATGAACAACTCTTTCAGTTTGTCAAACACCTGAAGAAGCTGTTCAAGTGCTCTCTGATACAAACTTTTCACAACATCTGCAATTTCATGGTAGGACTTTGTTACTGCAATCACAAGGCAAATGCTCCATGCTGCGATGGCGAACCACCCCAAAGCTGGAACGATGATCAACAATTCTAAGGTTATGGCAAGTGTTCCAGACGAGAGGCTAATCTTATCCATGAACTCAGACAAATCTGGATTTTCACGAGCTGGGAATATAATGACTGCCAGTGCCCATGAAATGATGTAAACCACAATAGCAACAATCAAGGCCACTAACTTGTCGTATTCCGTGGACAACATATATACTGCAGCTCCAGCTCCGTACCTAAGCTGGATAAACTCGGCTAGCGTGGGGATGGCAAAGATAATACGCTTGTGCAATGCCTTTGAAGAACTTTGACGATAATATTCCCCAGCCTCGCTTGTGCTATATTATAAATATATGGTTAGAAAATTATATTGGGTTATAAGCATTTTCCTTCTACGTATAGGTGATAAACATTTTAGGCGCAACATAGTTCACCACTAACGTCATCTCATCGACATGATTCTAACTTAAGCACATATTACTAAGTATTATGTTTTATCATAATAGGCATTAGTGATATTAGAAATGAAATCTTTTCCAATTTGAGACTTTGACAAATAATTTAAATAATAGAAACAACTAATAATTAAAGCATGCCTGCAGCTTTAGATATAGTGATGGCCTTCTTGTACAAAAATAGAGGTAAAGTCATACTATTATTATACGTGGGAACGTACTTAAGTTGTGCGTTAACATTGTATGTTAAAATAACATTGACTGAAGAAAGCAAAGGGCTCAAAGTTTGGAACTTTCCACTTGTTTTCGAGAAAGAAAAAAAGTTGTACTTATTCTTTATAATTAAACATTTTCTTTTGTTGAAAATACTTTGTAATTCCACTTTTCAAGTCCTTCTCAGACAAAAATCTAAGCTTGATGCGGTGATATAGTGTGAGTGAAAGCTTGGTTACGCCTATCTATGTACTCTGCCACACATCTAATGTATGGGGTTTACAAAGTATGAGTGATGCATCATTGTATCTATCTTTTGAGATTAACATATTTTTACCATGAATTTTATAATTAAAATCGTTTATTTTATAATTATCATTTAAGGATCATCTATATCAAAAAAATAAATAAATAAACTGGAGATTGTTTTATCATTTATATGCATCATTTCAAGATTTCCAATTTGATTGATTTTTTGTAAAAATGATCATTATATGATGATTAAAAAAAATGAATTGTCTGATTTTGAAACTTATACAGTAATAAATATGTTAAAGTGTTTTTCTAATGGACAAGTATTTTTGTAATAAAAATAATCGCAGATCCAATTAATGTTATTGAAAAGTTCATGGCCACCAAGGCTATTTCTGCAACAACAACAACTACAAGATCTTGGGAAAAATACTTGTTCATGAACAAAAGTAATAGTAGTTTCAAGTATATAAGAGCATCTAAGAAGCTAGATAGATTTGTTGCTACGTTCTTCGACAACAACTACTGCATGGGTGGTCTTGGGCAAAAATACTTGTTCATGAGCAAAAGTAGGAGTAATTTAAAGTACATAAGAGCAGTTAAGAAGCTAGCTAGATAGGAAGTACTTACGGATGATGAGATGGAGATGAAGGGATACTACTCCTCCCTGTCACAGGAAGGTTGCCAGCTCCAGCTGCTTGATGAATCATATTCATAGTGTTGTTCAAGCCAAAACCCTTTCTTCCGACAAATAGATTCACTCATCAGTATGGTCCAAATTTAAGCACCTATTACTAGGCTTTGAATTTTATCATAAAAGGTTTCGGTGATTTAGAATTGAAATCTCTCATATTTTCAATGTGAGACTCTAACATATAATTTTAGAGTAAATGTTATACTTATCATCTATTTATACCATTATTTATATTATCTCTCTAATAAAAGTAGGATTTGACAACGCATGTGAGTCCTATCTCTACCAAATAGATGATACAAATAGGTACAAATAAATGATAGAATAACATTTTTGTTTAAAGAATAGGAACAACCAATAATTAAAGAGAACTTTAACGAAAAGCTCCCGGTACTGTTCACTTTAACGAAAAACCACATTTTTACACTAAAAAGTCAATAATGGTACTATTCACTTTACCCTTTATTTTGTCATTTTCGTTAAAACTCAAAGTTTTCAAGTCATTTTTATTAGTTTTCCTATAATTAAAAGTATGCATGCAGCGTGGATTAATGATGACCTCACTTGTACAAAAAATAGAGGTAAGTCATACTATTCGATCGAAAGGCTATTTACAATGTGTTAATATTTTACGTCTAAATAACGTTGATTCAACAAATCAAATACTCAAAGTTTGGAACTTTCTACAAAAAAATTTCGAAAGAAAAAAAATTGTAATTATTCTTTATAGTTCTACATTTTCTTTTGTTGGAAATATTATGTAATCCCATTTCAAAGCCCTCTTAGACAAAATTCTAAGCTCGACGCGGTGACAAAATGAAAGCTCTGGTTGCACCTACGTACTCTACCGCACATCTAATATGTGGAGTTTAATCTAAAGGACAATACTTTCATCAACTCCATAAGGTGCATCATCTTAATCTATCTCATGAGATTAACCTATTTTTACCATGAATTTTATAATTAAAATTGTTCATTTTATAATTATTATTTAAAGACCATCTCTAAAAAAAATAAAAAATAAAAACGGGGGATTGTTTTTGGGGAATCTTAATGAAACACTCTCGGTACAGTTCATTTTTAATATTAAAGATATTTTTACCTTGAAAAGTCACTCCTAGTACTATTTACTTACACCTTTATTTTGTCATTTTGATTAAAAACTAAAGTTTTTGATAACTTTGCGTTAGTTTTTCTTTGTTTTTAATCATTTATATGCATCATTTTAAGATTTTCGATTTAATTAATATTTTTATAAAAATAATTATTATATAATGATTAAAAAATGAGTTATTCTAATCTTAAAATTTATACGTGACAAATATGTTAATTGCAAGAATTAAGTGGATATAAGTAATTTTGAAATCTAAATGGTCGCAGATCCAATGTCATTGGAAAGTTCATGGCCACAAAGGCTACTTTCTAAAACAACATGAAGAGGTGTGATTGCAAAAATACTTGTTCATGTGACAAGATGCAGTATTAGTTTAGAGTATATTAGAGCAGCTAAGAAGCTAGATACAGAGGATGTACTTACGTATGGCGAGATGATAAAGATGAAGGGATGCTACTGCTCGCAGTCACTGCAGGTCGGTTGCCAGCTGCTTGAATCATGATACTCTCGGTGTTGTACAAAAGCCATTTCTCCACAGAAATAAACTCTGATAAGCGTGTATATATAATTTCTGACAGGGTTACGATGATTACCTTATGACAGGAACCAACCATATTGCTTCGGGCCGCCAATGATATTTGAGGATACATTTTCCATTATATTTGGAAGATTCACAGCCGATTGGGTACGTGTAACTCTGTAAGTGGAAGTTGTAGTGAGTGGGGCCCACTGTGTAAGCGATCACTGTCCCATTTGTAGGTTTACTAAGGAACCGATGTCCAATGGTTGGAATCAGGATTCTCTCCTGAGCATTCCCCTAGGGATCCCGCAATCTTGTCCGTTCATCGTGTATCGTGCGGTCAGTTTTCGTTAGGTACTATTCATATTTGAATTTTAAAATTTAAATTTTAAATGATTTTTGACCGCACGATACACGATGAACGGACAAGATTGCGGGATCCTTAGGATCCCTAGGGAATGCTCAGGAGAGAATCCTGATTCCAATGGTTGGAATTCCGCGTGATAACCAAAAAGTTGACCCAAATTTCAAAGTTGGAACAAATCACAATATCTAATTATCTATGCACCCGGAGCTAAAATTCAATGTTAAGAGGGGGGCTTAATGCAATATGAAGAAATTACACAAAATATGGAGATAATTGAAGGATCTTCTTTCGTATTGGAATGTAACATTTTAATAGAAAAAAGATTAATTGAGTCACAAAAAAATGACATTGAGATCATAAGCACCGAATTTGCTTGTAATTTATTTTTAAACAAGCAATGTTATCTACACTAAGAGAATAGGAGAGTGGACAACCTCACATTTGACTGACCATAGCAATATTATTTGAATATACATTTGACGAGAATCAAACCTAAAATTACTACATTAATCATGAAACCGAGCATGATAACCATAGAGTTGGCCCAAATTTCAAAGTTCAAGCAAACCACATTACCTTTGCATCCGGAGCTAAAATTCAAGGTTAAGAGGGGGCTTAATGCAATATGATGAAATTACACAAAAGCATACCACAATTACTGTGAGGATAATTTGAGTCATTCAGTGGGGCCCACTGTGAAAGCGATCACTTCGGAGGCGTCAAATCGATACCCCTCATCATTACTCCAAAAAAAAAAAAACCACCCTCGTCATTGAGAAATTTCTCCTCATCATCACTGGAATCCGATCGTTGAAATTATGCATGAAAACCATAAAGTTGATCCAAATTTCAAAGTTCAAAGAAACCACAACGGAATTCCCCCTTGTACCACCTTTACAAGTTTACAACTAGGAAAAGCCTTTTTATCACTGAGAGTGCCCTTGGACTGAATTCCCCCTTGGACCACCTTTATAACTGATAAATTGGACGGAATTCCCTTTTTTATCACTGAGAATCTCAGGCCTTCTTTATAACTGAGAAAAGGAAAATCAGGAAAGGGAGTTAAATTAAATATACACTGACCTATTTTTTTTTACTTCTTAGTGTCAAGTTGGTATTATTACTTACGTATAAATGCGAGTGTATTTCACATCTATCCAATGCCTTTAATTTTAATTTCCGCATTTTAAGTGTTCACTAATGCCTTCAATTGTCCTCTGTTTTACACCTCAATGATGACACAAACGCTCCATAGAAAATGTATCAGATTTTGACTCAAATTTCAACGGTGCCCCTATCGTCTCTCTGAAAACCAAAGCAATCCCAAGCAATTCCGAAATCATTTTCACGTGTCCCAAAATACGGTATGTATATCTTCATCTCAAATTTATTCGAATCAAGTTCATAGTTTTTCGTTGTTCGAAGTTCCACACTACTCAATGTTTACTAAGACTTTTATTTTCCTCTTTTACATTTATACAAGTGATGTTGCAGCAAAGGAAATATCAGACACAACTCTTACTCCAAAGGCTCCAACTAGATCAATTATTTTTGTATGTAAAATAGTAAGCATTCATCCACAAACTGGAAATTATAAACCGGGGACATATTATAACGAAGCAAGAATCCTATCTAGAGCTTCATACTAAGCTCTAACTACAACGAGGAGACCTACATCACCACAGGTAAATGATCCATGAGGAAAAAACTGAAGAAAACACACACAAAAAACAAAAAAAACCAGATGATGCGTGAAGTATAAAAAGTAGGTATATTAGTCAGCGGTGTTGTAGATTGTAGGCCCCCAGTCTGTGGACTATTGGTGATGTACGTTAGTCGGGACGACGCAAGTAATTTAGGGTTTAGCATTTTCAAGACTACGCAAGTAATTTTCATTTCAAGATAACGTACAGTCGACAGAGCTCCTTCTATTCTTCTACCTTTGCGTGCTCGACAGAGCTCCTTCCATTGTATCTTTAAAGAACATGAACTGAAGAAAGCAAATGCTCAAAATTTGGAACTTTCTACTTAATTTTATGAAAGAATAAAAGTTGTACATATTCTTTGTAGTTAAACGTTTTCTTTTGTTTGAAATATATTGTAATCTCACTTTTCAAACCCTTCTCAGACAAAATCCTAAGCTCGATGCAGTGACAAAGAATGAATGAAGTACTCTGCCACACATCTAACATGTTACATGTGGAGCTTACAAAGTATCACGCATCAGTTTATCTGTCTTTGGAGATTACGTTTACATAGCAAGGCAACAAAATAAGTTCAGTCACACATAGCAAGGAAACAAAAAAAAGAAAAAAAGAAAGAAACATGACTATTAGTGTTGATCCAATTTGGCAGAAAGCTACCCCAATGTGTAGTCAGTGGCGAAGCCAGAAATTGTCAAGGGGAGGGGCGAAATTTATAAGGGTAAAAGATTTCATAAAATTTTAGACAATCAAATCCTTTTAGTTAGTAGACAATATTAATGTTGTTCATAATTTATCAAGCCAATCGTATTATACACTACACGTAATTGCCTACAAATCCGTTGACAAACTAAATCCACTAAAATCCATAGCCAAACTGTAGAAGTGAAACTACTGGCCCTCTTTTGTAAGTAGCATTTCATTGTACAGTTTTCATTAACTGATCAAATTGTAGAGTAATCTTATATTTATCCACCTCCAAGAATTGACTCAGATAATAACTTCCCTAGACATATGTAACATAAACAAAGGATTTTAATCAATATGACATCCCTAATGTTAAATCCTAATGGCGCACAAGATGAAGCATAGGAGAAGAACCAACAAGGAAGCAACAGATGGATAAAAATCCTAAAACAAAATAGAATGAATGTCACTTGATAATTCAAACTAGAATACCGAATTAGCTCTTTGTTTCAAAAAAAAAAATACCGAATTAGCTCCGATTCCATCCAAACTTACTCAAAACAACAGAATGCCCCATTCAAACTAGAGAGAACAAATTCAACCTGGAAACCACAATTAGCACTAAACCCAGATAAATTCACACTAAATCATACAAAACCCATCTCACAGAGATCTCAAATCATCAATTAATTTAAATTATGCAAATGACAATAAGGGATGGCGCATGGTGTTCAAATGGGTGGACGACGGTGGCGCGGGAGAGACTCTTGCAGCCTTTGTTGTTGATTGTGGCCCTCTCCAATGGCAGAACAAAGATTTTGCAGCCTGCAGCTGCAAGTGAATTGTATAATGCCTGAACGCTGTGAAGGCAGAGGTAACGGGGAACTAGTGGTCACCCCTTTAATTATTATTTTTAACAACCAACTAAATGGACGGCGTCGTTTACTTGAGGATTGTTTAAAATTTTTTTTTTAATCACTAAAAGAACCGGCGTCGTTTCATTTAGGGATTTTTCAGAAAAGAAAAAAAGTTAGAACACCGCTGCACAGCAGCTGCAGAAACCCAGAACACCATACAGCTCCATGAGCAGCCATTACTTCCGGCGGGATCAGAGGGGCGGAACCACCACTTTTGGGTTTGATTTCAGGCGAGTGGAGGGGCGGCCGCCCCTCCTTGCCCCTCTGTAGCTTCGCCACTGTGTGTAGTTAGTGATTCTGGCGCAATGTTAGTACGATCACAGAAGTTGGACAAGGAGCATGAATGTGATCCAGTTGATATGTATTTATAGATATGAATGCTATGTGATTTTTGAATGATACGTGGTCACTTGATATGAAAGGAAGTGAGCTTCCAAGTAGTTGCCTTTTCCAGGTATGCTTGCAATTGTCTTCTTTTTGCAAGTGGTAACAAATCTATCATTGACAATAAATAAATAAATCAATCAATTTATTCTAATTATAAATAGATCATTATGAGCTGAACTCACTCATTTTCCCTTTAGACCATCTCCACCCCTTTGAATTAAAATCTAAAATTTTTAACCCATAAATAGTTTTTCTCCTCCAACCCTTCTAGGTTAAATTTTTAGTCTAAAAATATTAAAGAATGAATTTAGGATATATATTTTTTTAAAGTAACCTTTTTAAAAAAAAATAATGTAGACTATCCTAATTTAATTTTATGAATATTTTAACCTAAAAATATTTAGATTCCGATAAATATTGAAAAATCACTAAACCGACACCATAAAACTCATGGAACACTATGAAAAAAATATGAAAGACATAAAATAATTTTTTAATTACTTTAGCCTTTGGATTTAAATTTGGACCGTTATATATATTTTTTTACCGTTGGATTTGATCAAATTAGATCTTAATTGTTGGGTTCAATGAATTAAAGAAATACACATGTATGGTGGGCCAGTCCCACTAACCCAGGGAGTATCCTGGGCTAAATTTGCCTCATAAATGAGTTTTAGGTTTTAACTCATATTTGCCCCAAGGGTTGGTGCAAGTTGGTGTAAGTTTAGAACCTAAAATTTGAGTTTTACTCTAAGGGTTGGAGTAGGTCTTAGTGTAGATACAATTGTTTGTTCAAAAAAAAAAAAGATAGATCAATGAGACTCTGAGGTACACTATAACACCTCAATCAAACAAAATTTACTAATTCATGCCACTACAACTGCCAGCGTGCAAATTCTTTTATTTCAAATCAGGTCAATCACACACCTCGTACGCTTCACACCTCGCGCGACTTTTTTTTTTTTTTTTTTTCATTTGGATCTGGCAACTGATGTACACGTGCAACCACTCCTTCCAAAACCTCGCCGCCACCATCCGATTCATGATCTCGTGGAGGCCGTTGATGGTTCTAGAAGGAATCATGTCAATCACAATGTCGTAGCTAGTTGTTGATCGACTGAGCCATTGGGATTTGGTGCTCCTTGTCATCACCAATGACCTATTCTTCTTAATAGAGAGAGAGACGGAGAGAAGGGTGGAGAGAAGGACATGAGAGAGTGAAGAGAAAGAAAGGAGAGAAAGTCACGAGAGAAGAGAGTTGATAAAGACGAGAGAGAGAGGAGGAGATAAGGAAATAAATAAAATAAGTAGAGAAGAATATAATAATAATTTTTTAACTAGTTTAAACTCACTTGTCAGTAACATATGTCCATTGACCTTGCATAATTATTTAAAAGTACTAACTTCTACCTCGTATACTTAAATTAATAAATAACCTATTAATGCCTATTGATGGAATTGTTCTTATATATAGTAGTACTCTATTTATATTTGAATTTTAAAATTTTAATTTTAAATAATTTCTGACCGCACGATATACGATGAACGTACAAGATTGCGGGATCCCTAGAGAAGTGCTCAGGAGAGGCTCCTGGTTCCTCTATAAATAGATACTCTGAAGTGAAGTTGAGTGATCACCAAACAGAGCATTGTTTAGATATTGAATGAATTTTACCTTTCAATTTCCAGGGGTAGGGCCCGTTTAAAGATGGAAGAGGAGCCACCGCAGAATAATTTTGCAGATCCCCTTTTTCCTCTTTCAGACCATAGAGAAGAAGATAGAATCCAAAAGTTATTGACGGCAGCGAAAGCAAATGTTTGACGGAGTCTTTTTGTTTCACTCTGGGACCATTCTTTCAGAATATTTTGGAAGCAATTAAATTTCAAAACAGAGCACCTACGTGTTTTGTTTTCGGTACACATACGAGGTGGAGTGACGGGAATCTGAAAAAACTTCTAGTCTGGGAGCGCCCTGTTGCATTTTTTCACTCAGAAGATCATATTTCTGGTTCAGTAAATTGCATTTCAAGACGACGTACGCTCTACTGAGCTCCTTCCATGGTTCTACCCTTGTCTGCTCACGAAAGTAAGTGCCCTGTTTTTTTTGTGCTTCATTTTGTGAGTGTAGCTCAAAAGTAACCGCGTTTTCTTGCTCGCATTCACCGCCGCACCGGTTACGGTACCATTTGAATATCTGATCGCCATCTTAAGTTGACGGCCGCAAGTGGCCATATCCTTCGTCGCCAAGTTCTCTTTTGCTGGAAATATAGAAAAGAGAAAAAAAACAGAAAACAGAGCTCTTGTTTTTCGAAAACAGAAAACAGGGCTCTTGCGTCTGTGTGGTTGTGAAGGTGTGACGAGTCTTCGATCTGAAGTTTATTTTTGTATTCCTCTATACATCAGATGGATCGTGTCCCAGTCATTGTTGTTAGCGTCCCTCTACGTCCGAAACAGGAAGGGTAACTGTATACTCTGCTTGCTTTTTTTTTTTTTTTTTTTTTTTTTTTTGCCTTTTTATTTGGAAAATATGTTAGAAGACTACATTTTTGTACCACATTAGTGCATAATCTGATGTTTAATGAATTTATCTCTTCAGCTAATGATTGTACAAATCATTTGCCACATCATAAGTACATCAAGTCACGAAAATACAACTCAATGTGGAAGAGGCCATGGGACGAGTAGGCATCCAAAACAACACTGACCTTGTATATAAACTTATAAATGAATTTGTGTTGAAATTAAAACTGATTAATTAGAAATTAATCTATAAAGAACTCAGCTCTTCAAAAGTCTAGGCATTGAAGAAAATAGCAGCTATCTAGGTATTCTGTTACTGCTAACTTGAGAGTCCTTAAGAATAGATAGTAGGAGTCCTTTATTAGGAAGAAATATTTTGTGTTTATAGTTTTTCTTGTAAGGTTTCTATGTGTATATATTGTAAATTTTTGGTGAATAATAAACAAGAAAGTATTTAGGTGTACAATTCTACTAACTTACCTATTTGATTGGTTGATTTCAAATGATATATTGGCTTGATTAATCTATAGATATATCATATGTTCACAATTAGTTGATTTTGAATGATATATTGACTTGATTAATGTATAGATACATCATAGTTCTCAATTAGTTCATTTCAAAGGATATATTGGCTTGATTGATTTCTAGATATATCATACGTTCTCATTCTTGTTATTAGGTAGAATAATACTAAGGAAATCACATATTCATATCAGTAGCATGTGGTGCTTACAATCAACATCCAATGAGATAAATTCATTAATTGATGTAACATGTACACATCACTTAGAAGTAGAACGTCAGATGGTACATAAATGTAGTCTCCTTAACATTTTCTTATTAGTTAAGATTAAATTAGATAGGGTAAATCGCCAAAATGATCCCTGAGATTTGCATAACTTATCACTTTGGTCCCTGAGATTCCAAATCGATAAAAGTGGTCCCTGAGATTGTCCACCATCCATCATTTTGGTCATTCCGTTAAAAATCGTTAAGTGTCCCGGAGCTCTTGCCCGCAAGTTTGGGCAATTTTCAAAGCTTCGTAACTCAATCGTTTCTTAACCAAATTTGACCCATAATATATCAAAATGAAGATAGAAAAGTGTAGAATAAGATTATACTTATTTCAAAGCCCAATAGTTTTCGGAGATGGCCGGAAAATAGCCTCAAAGTTGACTGGTCCGAGTGAAAACTTGAAAACTCGTTGGAAACTGGGTGAACTTTAAACATTCATAACTTCTTCAATACTCAACGAAATCAAGTGATTTAAAAATGAAAATCATACTTCTCGACGAGACGAAGAGAATGGTATCTTTTTTGATGGATAAATCGCCGTGGTTTGGCCGGGAAACGGCTCGAAAGTGGCCGGCGATTTAGCCATAAAAAAGTTACCATTCTCTTCGTCTCGTCGAGAAGTATGATTTTCGTTTTTGAATCACTTGATTTCGTTGAGTATTGAAGAAGTTATGAACGTTTAAAGTTTACCCAGTTTCCAGCGAGTTTTAAAGTTTTCACTCGGACCAGTCAACTTTGAGACTATTTTCAGGCCATCTCGTGAAACCATTGGGCTTTGAAATAGGTATAATCTTATTCTACACTTTTCTATCTTCATTTTGATATATTATGGGTCAAATTTGGTTAAGAAACGATTGAGTTACGAAGCTTTGAAAATTGCCCAAACTTTCGGCCAAGAGCTCCGACACTTAACGGAGTTTTTAACGGAATGACTAAAATGATGGATGGTGGACAATCTCAGGGACCACTTTTATCGATTTGGAATCTTAGGGACCAAAGTGATGAGTTATGCAAATCTCAATGACCATTTTGACGATTTACCCAATTAGATATTATGGACAATTCTTTTTTGTTTGCAAAATAGACTCTTGAAAATATTCGGCAATGATACTATATAATTTTTAATTTTTCGTTTTTGTGAGGATTTATGAGAGAGAAAGATGGAGAGAAGGGATGAAAGAAAGACGGAAGAGAGTGAAGAGAGAGAATGGAGAGAAAACTATCATAGAAGAGAGTAGACAAGGACTAGAGATAGGAGGAGATAAGGAAATAAATAAAGTGGAGAGAAGTGGGTGCACATTTATTCTCACTCATTCAGTCTTTGCATATATTATTAGCTTATATACCAGTGTATGATCTGCTCTTTTTTTCTTGCCATCTGTGAAGCTTTGATCGACCGTCAAAAGTTCATCAATGGAAGTTTGTTTTCTTGCCTCAAATTCCTTCACCAAAACTGTTACTTCTCCCAACAGAAATTTCACTCAATTTCAATCCAAAAGAGTTGGGATTCCATCTTCAATAACATGTAAGTTGTTCTATTGATATTTTATTTCAAGCAGGGAAAAAATCCATGCTCTTCTTGCATATTCTAACGGGGTTTCTGTCGAATGATAGGTAGCCGTGGGGAGTCATCAACGCTGTCCAACGATGATCACAAACCTTCTATTGATGCAGATTGCGCGATCATTTAGAGCAAGACTGGTAGCCACAGAGAAATCAAGGCCAAAAGAGCCCACCTCAACTTCCTCACTTGATCTTGACACTGTGGTGGATCAACCTAAGCCCATCACCGTTGGTGACAAATGGGCTCACGCAATCCACGAGCCTGAAAAGGGATGCCTACTCCTTGCAACCGAAAAGCTCGACGGAGTCCACATATTCGAACGGACAGTCATTCTGGTGTTGTCCACTGGGCCATTGGGACCGTGGGGCATCATACTCAACCAGCCTTAACTCATGTCGATCAAGGAAACACGATCGACCACTCTGGACGTGGCGGGCACGTTCTTGGACCGACCGTTGTTCTTCGGCGGGCCGTTGGATGAGGGGTTGTTCTTGGTGAGGCCCAAAGGGGGTGATGATGTAGTTGGGAGGAGTGGAGTTTTTGATGAGGTGATGAATGGGTTGTACTATGGGACAAAGGAAAGTGTGGGGTGTGCAGCTGAGATGGTGAAGAGGAACATGGTTGGGCTTGGGGAGTTTAGGTTTTTTGATGGGTATTGTGGGTGGGAGAAAGAGCAGTTGAAGGATGAAATAACATCTGGTTATTGGACTGTGGCAGCTTGTAGCCCAAGTGTGATTGATTTGAGGAGTGTGGGAAGTGTTGGCCTTTGGGAGAAGGTCCTTGGGCTTATGGGCTGTCGGAAGGTCCGGTGAAATCCATTTGCGGTTGTTGGATTCAATATTGCTAGTATTAGTCGTTCACGTATGTAACAATTATGTACATAATTGACAAGTGTTGATTAATAAGAAGTATGAATCTTATTATAGATCTCACCCTATTTACTTAATGAACAATTGAAATTGTCATGCCAAGCATGATCCTGCGTATTCAATTATATTTATTGAAAAATTTAGAAACAATCTAAAAATAATAAAGTACAATTTTGTTTGTTTTCAAAGGAGAACTTTATTAGAGACTAATTGTAACGTTTACATCTGCGAGAATATGAAAAAGAAACTCAGGACCATAATCATTCATTCAAATTATTTCGTTCTCCTAATTTATAAATTAAAGTAATAACATCAACTCCTCTTTAAAAATGAACGACTGGATAAGTGGATAAACTAAGTTCTACATTTCCACAAGTTATATGGATAAGAACACACAATGATGAGATAGAATCTTCTGCACTCTTTTTGTATGTGGTCACTATGTGACTTATCATTCATTGACACGTGTGAATAAACTTAACTCTCTTAACTTTATTGTCATAAATTTAACACGTGTCAATAAATAATAGAGGTCATAATAAGACCACACACAAAATGAGTACATAAAATTTGAATTAATGACTTATTTAGTAGATGTAACATTGTGATTTGTTGATTAGCATGGTATTTAACATATCAATTTGTAGTAATATTGTGCACAGAAAAAAATAAAAAAACCAAAATGCAAATATATTTGAATATTAAGGATGAAATTAAAATTAAGTTTCCAAAAGAATTTGAGTCTTGAGTCTTTGAGTTGACCAATCAGATTTGGACCAAAACAAAAAAAACAAAAGCAAAATCCAAAAAAGCAATCAAAATTTTAAATTGTGTGCAAATAAAAATTTAATACAAAAATGTTTGCACTTTTCAAATTTCTCTCTCATATTTGTTTAGTCTGAAGCAGAAGACCTGGAGCCACGCTCTTTTCAACGCAGGTGGAAAAGACACACGGCCACCTCAGACATCAAAAGTCACGGTTGGGTTACGTGGCGGAACACGATCACTCGCGTGGATAACACGCTCGGAGGCAGATCGAATGATTGTATGGAATCGGCCACTTTCCGAAACTGTTAGGTTGTTGCTTCAGTGAACCCAGTTGTCTCCATCTTTTTAAGTACTTTCTGAATATAAATATATTTGCACCCAAAAAGCACGGAACGTGGAGAGAATCTAGAAAATGTTGAAAACACAGAATTAAGATAATTAAAATATGATTATGTCTTTGACGAGTCTCATTCTCTCGGTAACTTGGTCTAATCGTAGATGTATAATTATTTGACGAAGAATTTAACATTAAGATTGTTAGAACTCTTTACTTTAGTCCTTGAAATTTAAAATTGATAGAAGTAGTCTATTAGATTGTTTACCGTCAATCATTTTGATCATTCCGTAAAAATCTCGCTTAAATTGAAAGATCAAAATAATTAATGGTGGATAATCTCAAACTACTCTTATTAATTTTAAATATATGCCAATCTCAAAAATCAATTTAGATAAAAAGCTTAAATGAATATTTCTACCCTTCATATCAAATGGAAAAATGAATAATCATGTATTCGTTGGTCATCGGGTGACCAAGAGAATATATTTCTTTATCTCGCATTTCCTCAAAAAACCCATAAAAAAAAGTAATATTAAATGTGGGAAAAAATCATTGGAGCAAAAGCCAAAGAAGAAGAAAGAGAATTGGGTGGGGGGCATAATATTAGAATAAATGTGCAGACCACAAGTTGACAAATTCCAGTCACTGTTGTTCTTGAACAAGTCATTTGTTGTTGTTGGTTCCTGGGTTCTCTGAGTGTGGGGGAATTAAAAAGGAAAGATCTTTCTGTGTTTGGGATATGGGAAATTGAAAAGGAAACCTCTTTCTCTGATTTTCTCATCAGATTCTGCTCCAGCAGCAGATCTGATTTGCTCCGTGACAGTAATCTCAGTTTTCTTTTATATATATATATATATATATATATTTTTTTCTGATTGTTTAATGTTAGTTCAGAACAGAAGTACCTACTTTTGTTGCTGCTGTTTTGTATTGCGGCTGTGAAGTTTGATGGAGTTGGATTGGTTTGTGGGTCATCGGAAATTTTGGTGAATTTGTAGGGCAATCCTGAGAAAGCCTTGTGGAAGATTATTAACCATATGAGGTAATTTTCAATTTTCTGTTTTAATTTTCAATTTTTTAATTTTTTAATTTAGTCTGCAGATTAATTTGTAATTTAGTTATCTGTCATCTGTTTCTTTATAAATTTCTTTGTATATTTGACTCTCTATATAATTATATATGTATGTATGTATATATAATTTTATATCTTTGGATCTGCTGTTTTTCAATCTAGGCTTAGATTTTGGACTCTGTTTATTTCTTAATCCGTAAGATTAACAGTCAAAACTCAAATTTTGAATGGTAACTTGGAGTTGCTTGTATCTTAAGATAGTAAATTCTTTCCTTTCGAGAAAATTCAGCCGCGTTTTTTGATCAGAATCTTGGATGGATCATGGACAGGAAAGGAACATTGGGTTGAAATGTGCTAATGTGGAGCTAGGAGTAATGATAATCACTAGAAAAAGAAATGCAACTTTGAAATTATGTGTTAAAAGCTAGGCATTTCACTGGTTCTTGCTGATTTACTCTATCTGGTAACTAAAGATTTCGGAACTAGTGAGTTGCGTCGAGTTTCAGTGTGCAATCTGATGATGTGGTTCTGCTGATTGTGTTGACAGTACTGAGGCTAAGTTGAATTCTCACTATATCTAAGTTGAATTTTGCTAATGCTTATCGGGTTAATTGCTTGCAGGAATGGGAACTGAAGTGCAGTTGAAGATGTATTTCCCGGAATATTGTTCCATACAGAATCTAAGCAGCAATGTCGGCCATGGGAGCTGGTCCCTACTCCACGAGAACACAAACTTGAAGAATGGGCAACAATACGAAGTGTTCTTGACAAGGCCAGTTATTGATGGATTTCACGGACACGATAAGGAGCAACTGAGGCAAACTATTCTGAAGCATGAGACAATTTTCAGGCATCAGGTGTATATTCTAGAACCTATATATGTTGAGTTCTAAAGTGTAGTAATGGTCATAGATCTTATCGTAGTATTTAGAAAGATTGAATAACGGTTTTATATTGGTAAGAAAGTGTCGAACTTTGAGTGCTCAAATTCGTTAGCCAGTAGTATAATGCCTTTGCCTTTGTCTGTGATTTCTTATTCAGCTCAATGAACTCCATCGTCTTTACGAAAGGCAAAAGGACCTGATGAAAGAGAGCAAAAGCAAAGAGCTTCTTAAACATCAAAAAGTAGCAGGGATATCACAATCAACTTTCTCATCATCCGGCTTTCCAACTGGAGACGACAGAAAGAGTTGGCATATTTCTAATTTAGCCTTGTTGGATTCCAGTTATGGTAGGCAATCTACATCGAGTACCTGTATCAGCCAACCTCCTCGCGATTCTATTGGAAAAACCCTGCAAAACAGCTGTGTCCCCAGCCAAAGTAGAGTAGGGATGAAGGACCACGAATCTTCGGATTCCAGAGTGAAGAAGCCTCGAAGAAGATTGTTCAATCTTGAACTTCCAGCCGATGAATACCTCAGTGATGAAGAAGAACCAGAAGGAGGTTTGGGGTCGGGAACAAACAAATCTGGCTATAACAATAGTGTGTCGAGCTCTGGTTTGCATTTAGTAAGAAGCAATGGTTTGGCTGATCTGAATGAACCTATTCAGATAGACAAAGTGTCTGCTTCAACTTCTGTCGTTATGTCTGGCAACCAACCGAGCTCCAAAGAGGAGATAGAAAGGCAGGTTTTATCTGCAAATGCGTACAAAGGTGTGTGGCCTTTTGCAAAGAAATTCCCTGAAAACCCACAAACAGGGAAGGATGGAAGAGTTGGTGATCTGCATTTAAAGAATGAAATCCAAAAAGAGTGGTCAACAAATGCTCTCAGAGATGGTAAGGGTCTAGTTATCTTATTTCGTGCTTACTTCCGTTGTGATTCAGATTTTGTACTTAAGCTCTAAATTCCATAATTGTTCAATCTTGCTGCATTACAAGTTTCATTACTTTCAAATTCTTGCCTGCACATACGACTCTTATCAGATGCACGTTAGTCATTATATCTACAAAAGGGAAGGGGGCGGTCGGGCAGGGAGTCTGTCTCTAGAATTCATTTGTAGAGAAGAAACTCTTTAGCTATTTCATGGCGTTTAGTTTACCGCTAATAAGGCTCAAGATTGGAAAATCTTACAAAGGGTTGCAGTTCTCTTCATTTTGGACTAACGGATTGATATGCTTTTTTTCAGAGCAAATAAGAAGTTCTTCTGGCGGAAAGTTTGGTCTTCAAGATTTTAATAAGCCATGTGAATTGTCAGAAAACGAAGCTACGGTAACCTGTGCTCCTTCTGCTAAGCTTTTCACTTCTGATCAGAATAAAACGGAGAAACAAATAAAGAGGACACTTTTTGGTATAGAAATCTCTGAAAGCGATATAAGTTCATCTGCTATGACTTCGCAATCTGGTGCAGCCATTTCCGAGTCATCTCCTAATTGGACAATACCTCCAAGTAGCTTGAGCCAGAACTTAACATCAATTCAAGTAAGCACTTCCGTTAATACCTCCACACAATCTAATAGGGCTTCAATCATGATGCCACAAAGCAGTGAAGTTACCCGGGACAGATTGCTTCTTGACTGTAATTCAATACCGTCAACTCCCAGTCTGAAAGACGAAGTGTCACACCAAAGCAGTTTTTTCTTCCGCACGAAGTTGGAGGCCAATCAATTACAGGCTTGGCACCCCTCAATGAGCCTTGCCTGCCAAGGGAACCATTCAACGTCAGGTCACCGGGTGGATGTCAAACCTGCTATTGGTGCGAATGATGTTCCTCCTAATAAATATCTGCATGGAGGAGCTTGTGAACAAAATATAATTTCTCTCAATGGGCTGAGGAACCAAGAAAGCCAACAAGGAAGATTACCTTGGCTTGAAGCAGTGCCACTTTGCGATGGCAAATCTTCCAAAGAAATTGAAAGCAGGCGCACGTGTAGAGAGCAACTGAAAGCAGACAGTCTGGTTGTATACAAGGGATTTTCAAATGAGAATTCTGGTCCAAGACACCAAATAGATTTAAATAGATGTTTAACTGAAGAAGAAACTGAAATGACTGCTGCTTCCCCAGTTATGAGGACAGAAATTGTGACAGATTTGGAGGCACCTGTGATAGTTGAAACAAATATATATGGGGAAGATTCTACTGAAAGAAGACGTAAGGAACCTCTTGACTCACCTCATGAGGGCCTTATCAGAGTTGCAGCCGAGGCTCTAGTTGCCATCTCATCATCCCAAGCTCCCGATATGCAGGAAAAAGCCACTTGTCGCAATCTGGAGGCTTCAGAAAACAACTCCCTTCTTTGGTTTGCAGAAGTAATTTCTTCACATGATGGAAATCTTGACAATGGAAATGCAGCGGAGGTTAAGCAAACTTCCTGTGATGAAGATGCTTTTCCCGTTGACATGGATTTTTTTGAGCACATGACATTAAATTTGGTGGAAACCAAAGAAGAGCAGCAATGCTATGTGCCTCCAAATTCAGACAGCCTCACAGAAGAAGCGACATTGTCGAAACGGCCACGAAGAGGCCAATCGAGGAGGGGGAGGCAACGGAAGGAATTCCAGAGAGATGTACTTCCCGGTCTTGCTTCTTTGTCAAAAAATGAGGTGATCGATGATCTTCAAATAATTGAAGGGTTGATTAGGGAATCTGGTGGGAGTTGGCAATCAAGTTTGTCAGAAAGAAATTCTGGTAAGGGTGGTAGGGGACGGGGGAGGAAACGTAAGGACACTCGCACACCGTCTACTAATGTGGCTGAAGTTTGCCAGCCCCAGATTGAGCAACCAAAATGCGAGGAGCTGCAGGGACCTGAGGAGAGAAATTTAACCTGTTGGGGTAAGAGGACAAGGCGTCCACCACGGCGAAGATAGCCGATTGATAATTCTCCTGTTCCTCAAAAATAAACATGGAGAGGTCCTTTCCATAGAGATACTGAAGTGCATCGGAGTAGAGTTAACATGCATGGATCTTCCCTCGGAGTTTTTAAGCCGTGGAGTTGTAATTGTACACAATCCTTAATTTGGTTTCCGGTATTCTGAGTGAACTTGTAAGATTAGTCAAAATAAGTTTACAGAAGAATTTGTTGAACTGAGAGAGTGTAACATAAACTGCAGGATCCTTCGAACCGAGAACCATGAGCAATTCTGTTTAGCAATATACGCTTCACTTTAGGCAATTCAGTTTAGCAACATAGAATATTCAGTTTAGCAATATTATTGACTGTGGCAAAATGCTGTTTCGAAGAAGTGTCCGACATTGACAAGAAAAATACAAAAAACAGAGCTCTTGTTTTTCGTATAGATTATTGATTGTGTGAAGGTGTGACGAGTCTTCGATCTTAATTTGTATTTGTATTTCTGCGTATGGAAGTGTCATATTTTTTTGCCTTCTACTTGTGGAAAATGATAGGGAGACCAGAAGAACTGATTAATGATGCTTTCCTCATATTGTTTGTAGATTCACAATGAAAACTTGAAGCATCACGTGAAAACAAATGGGTGGCAACCATGGCATGGCGCTCATGTTGCAAGAAAATTTAACTCATGGATGGATTTATTTTATTTTATTTTAAATGTTGGTAACTACACATGTGTCTTCGAAACATATTATAAGGTTTTCTTTAATTTTCATGGATGTATTATAAATAATTTCCTCTTTGTTAGGTTTTCGTTCCTTTTTATTTTTTTTGGTTCCCTGCATGTTTGTGAGATGCACTGCCTATGGAGAAGAAATACTAAAAAGAAGGAAAAAAAAAAATAGAAAGAAAAATAGTTAAGCAATTTACGCACGTTAAATAATTTAATCATGCATTTCACACACGACTTAAATATGTTTTACTGAAAATATGATTTTAGCCCTTGAAACTATAGTTTCTTTGCATAAAACCCGACATAGTCTTTTTACTTGAATAAAACCCAATGACTAGGCTCCACATAAGCAAATTCTTAATTCTGTTTGACTTTACACATTTTGCATTTTTCAGATGCCTAAAATACCCCTAATTACAATTTTAATGTATACATTTAATTCTATGCAGATTTGAAGGGAGGGATTAATGAACAAAAATGTATTTATGTTTAAATTCATTGTATATTAATATATCATAACAAATTGTATGTTAATGCTTCTGGACAATAAATAAATAAATAAATAAACATTAATGTTATACTTTCCTTTAGATTTCGTAATTGTTTTTTAAATTTGCATAAAATTAGACAATTTTAATTTAATATTGTCATTTTCTTACCAAATGGAAACTGAAAGAGAACTATGGAGTAATTTACATAAAAACATAGGTAAATTATTTGGACATATGTGTTAGTAATAAAATATTCCTAGTATATGTAATAATACATGCAAAATAATTTATCTACAAAATTAAAAAAAAAATGTTATTTGATTCAATATTAATTTATCTACATTTGATATAATAAAGTATAATTGCACATATATATTACTCAAATGTGCCCAATATATGTAATAATGCATGTAAAATTATTTACCTACAAAATAAAGGTATGTAAGTTGATTAAAAAAATAATATATCTACTACTTTTTTTTATGAATTTTAATATACCTATTGTTTTTTTTTTGTACAAACGTAATGTACCTACAATATATAATTCCTACTAAAACTAATATATCTTTACACATATATATATTAGTAGTAAAACGTGCCCGGTATATGTAATAATGCTTTAAAAAAATTATCTACAAAATAAGGGAGTGTAATTTGATTGAAAATATAGTATATCTACTACTTTTTGTTTATAAATTTCAATTTTTCTTTTTAAAAAAAAAACATAACGTACCTACAATGTAATTTACCTATTATTTAATTCTTATAAAAAATTAATTTACTTATACTTTACATATAAATATAGATAAATTATTTTTGACATGCATATATAATAACAAATCAAAATGGCTAATGTATGTAATAATCTGTGTAAAATAATTTACCTACAAAATAAAAGAATATTAATTGATTCTTTTTTTTTTTATCAAATAATATTATTTGATGCAAAATAACTGATTATACAAAGGATCCTTTTTTTTTATACGAAAACTATGCCTATAATTGTTTATATATATATATATATGTTAATAATATTTATGAAACAAAAAAGGCAAAATTTCCATATGGGGTTAATTGCTAATCATAATTAGGGTGAGTAATAATATTTATTAACATAATTAGGGTTTTGTGGCATAAGTTGTAAATATGTTGTAATAATTGGTTATATATTTATCTACATGGTAGTCTATTTGAAATTTGGGTTTTATTTGAATGTTTAATATTAATTGGGTTTTTGTTTGAAAAATAGGCATTTCAAGGGCCTTTCTCTAAAGAACCCTTTACAACGTTAAGTTCTATTTTAATTTTTATGACACAACATGAGAAATAAAATAATTAACACGATACATATTAAGGGGCGAAGAGCGCCCGTGATTATAAAAAGGCCTCTTGCATGCACAATACATTGAAAATATATCTTGACAATTACATTGAAAAATAACTAACTCGAGACATCTTTGGAAATGATATCCTAGTTATTTTCAGTTATCAATTAAGAAATATAAGAATATTGAAAACAACATATCTTTGAGGTACGTAGCACCTGTGATGAAAAAATGCATCTCTCATGCGCGTGAGCGCGTGCGGACAGTGGCGAAGCTACAGAGGGACTGGGAGGGGCGGCCGCCCCTCCCCTTGCCGGAAATTAAGCCTATGAACGTGGTTCCGCCCCTCTGGTCTCGTCGGAATGAATGGCTGCACTGTAATCTGCAGATCGGTTTCTGGATTTCTGCTGCTGCACAGCAGCAACTTATGTAATATTTTTTTAAAATCCTTTAAATGAAACGGCATGCCGTTTCATTTAGTATTGAAAAAAAAAAAATCCTTAAACAAACGAAGCCGTTTCGTTAATTGCTTAAAAAACATAGAAAATTTTAAAGGGGACCACTGTCCCCGTGCCTTCCATTTTTCAAAGTAGACATTTTTGAAAACCACCCCACTTTTTGAAAACCTCCAGCACAGCAGCCAACCTGTTGGGTTGGTTTACCACTTCTCTCTCAATTTTAGGTAAATTTTTTAACTTTCTAATTTATATTATCCCTACCCCTAATTATTAATTAATACAAAATTTTAATTAATTAATATAGAATCATAGAGTAATACACTAATATAGTTATTGATTATTGATTTTTGTATATAAATATGAATGATTATTGATGAATGAAATTATTGTCTAGAGTAAAAATTGAATTCTTGATTATTGATATTAATTTATTAATTGAATTTTTGTGTATTAAATAATTTATATGAATATTGGTATTGATTAATTGAATTGTTGGTTTAATTATTTAGTACTCATATTGACTATAGTATAGCTTACTCTAGAATTAAGAGTCTAAGACTTCTTTTTTTTCTTTTTCATATACAGTTAAACAATGGAACGATACTATAAGAAACAATGCTTAAATCCTCCTTCAAATATTCCGGCTAGTCCTTCTTCGAATATTTTGAGTAGTCCTCCTTCGAATATTCCAAATATTCCTTCTTCGAGTATTCAGGGTAGTTCCCAACAAAGTGAGGTCACTGAGTTGGATGAAATAATGGCTAATCTTCATGTAGACCCTGGACATAGACGTCGAATGCTTGATTATCCACCTAATTATCGTGAAGCAATTCGCCGACATTATCTCCAAAACAATCCTTGTCAACCTAAAGATCACATCATGCCCAGAAAAGTTAGCAATAATCGATGTTTTGTCACCCGTTGGTTTGATAATTTTAAGTGGTTGGAGTATAGTATAGTAAAAAATGCCGCATTTTGCCGTTATTGCTATCTATTCAAGTGTGATTTTGATAAAGAGGGAAATGCCGGAAGTGATGTCTTCACTGAGATTGGGTTTACAAATTGCCGGAAGTTCGCCCCTCCCCCCGAGAAATCCTGGCTTCGCCACTGCGTGCGGAGAGGCTAGTATAACAAATTAAGGAAGCCCCTTCTGCTGTGACCAAATGGTTCTTCAACATTCCTGATCAACATAACTCATTTTGACAAAATTCTGAAGAAGTTGACGAAAATTACCATAACTACACATTTTGATAAGTTGAGGGACCAATGGTAATAAATTTTTAGTTAAGAGACCATTGCTCCAATTTGATTAAAGTTGATGGATTATTGCTACAATTTACTGAAAAGAAAACAATAGAAATGAATCCGTCCACCTTTAGGAGAAAAATTCCACCAACCATGACTTGACACCAACACACCGTTTATTAAAAAAAAAAAACAGAAAAAAAAAAACCACATTTTGGTTTGGCCCCCACTAGTGTTCCCTTCCTCTGTACCTTGTTTGGAAAACTGAAAAGCATTTTTATTAGTAATGAGTGTTAGATAGAGGTCCTAAATCGTGGCTACGTGAGTCCAATTATGTTTTGTTGTCCAGTTACAACTTTTTATGCCTATTTCACCCTAAAGAATTATTTAGAAGATAATCGAATTCCCAAAAATTGTCTCTCTATATATTACTTGTAGTACAAGAAAAAAGCGCCTCTTTCCCTTTGCCTAGTGGATTCAAACGTTAATATGGACCCTCTATTATAACATGTAGAAACGTAATTACAAAATAATTGTTTGAGTTTTCATTTTAGTAAAAAAAAATACCAAAACATTTATTAAAGTAAACTTGATATAAGTTCCATTTTGTGAGTCACTATTGGGTTTAGACCTATTTGTTGGACTAGGTCCATTATCCACATCAGCTTTTATATTATATTTGTATCTTTTACTCAATTTTAGAATTAAATATTACTTTTTTTTTTTTCTGCTCGTAATTTGTATCTCAATTTTTTCTTTTCCTGTCATCACAGATTAACTATGTTAACTAATCGATGTTGTAGATACTACATATACATATATTACAAAAGTAGATGAGGGCCTCGATTGGTAAAGAAAACTGAAATTTGACATGAAATGAGAAAGAAAAGTCTGATGAGATAATACAGGGAAAGTATTTTGTCTTCCATGTTGGTTTCACGAACATTTCCTATTTATTATTTTTATTTTTATTAAGAAGTGGGTCCCTACGTGGACAATTTTCGAAGGTAGTTTACTACTTATCTTCTCCTAGACTGCTGCGGATGTTATTCCAACACCTCCTGCACTTGCACTTGCACCATTCGGCTGATCGGATCCCATAACCAACTCTTTCAATTTGTCAAACATTCCGGACGCAATAACTTCTGCACCCGCACCAATATTCATGAAGAACTCTTTCAGTTTGTCAAACATTCCGGATGCAACAACTCCTGCACTTGCACCAATATTCATGAACAACTCTTTCAGTTTGTCAAACACCTGAAGAAGCTGTTTACGTGCTCTCTGATACAAACTTTTCAAAACATCTGCAATTTCATGGTAGGACTTTGTTACTGCAATCACAAGGCAAATGCTCCATGCTGCGATGGCGAACCACCCCAAAGCTGGAACGATGATCAACAATTCTAAGGTTATGGCGAGTGTTCCAGACCAGAGGCTAATCTTATCCATGAAGTCAGACAAATCTGGATTTTCACGAGCTGGGAATATCTTGACTGACAGTGCCCATGAACTGATGTAAACCACAATAGCAACAATCAAAGCCACTAACATGTCGTATTCCGTGGACAACAGATATTCTGCAGCCCCAGCTCCGTACCTAAGCTGGATAAACCCGGCTAGCGTTGGGATGGCAAAGATAATACGCTTGTGCAATGCCTTTAAGAACTTTGACGATCATGTTCCCCGGCCTCGCTTGTGCTATTTTATAAATATATGGTTAGAAAATTATATTGGGTTATAAGCATTTTCCATCTAGGTATATAGTGATAAACATTTTAGGCGTATCATGGATCACGACAAGCATCATCAATATGGTCCAAATTTAAGCACCTATTAATAGGTTTTGAATTTTATCATAAAATGCTTCGGTGATTTAGAATTGAAATCTCCCATATTTTCAATGTGAGATTCTAACATATAATTTTTCTCACCGCATGATGTACGATGAACGGACATGATTGCTTGATCTCCGGGATCCTCACAAAGAGGATCCGGCAGCGATCCTTTTCCATTTACAATGTGTTAATTAATATTGTACATCTAAATAACATTGATTGAACAAATCAAATACTCAGTTGGGAACTTTCTACTTATTTTTTGCGAAAAAAAAAAATTGTACTTAATCTTTATAGTTCAACATTTTCTTTTGTTGGAAATATTATGTAATCCCATTTCAAGCCCTCTTAGACAAAATTCTAAGCTCGACGTGGTGATAAATGAAAGCTCTGGTTGCACCTATGTACTTTGCCACACATTTAATATGTGGAGTTTAATCGAAAGGAAAATACTTTCATCAACTCCATAAGGTGCATCATCTTAAACTATCTCATGAGATTAACCTATTTTTACCACGAATTTTATAATTAAAAATTTTCATTTTCTTGATTATTATTTAAAAACCATCTCTAAAAAAAATAAGGCTAAATTTTTTTCTTGATCCCTATGGTGAGACACTACTTTAAAATCGACCCCTGTGGTGAAAAAAGTGTTAATCTTAACTCTATGGTGAAGTTCATTATCAATCGTAGTCCAAATAGAAATTTCTGTCAAAATCTCATCCAGGTATATAGTGATAAACATTTTAGGCGTATTATGGTTCACCACAAGCATCATCAATATGGTCCAAATTTAAACACCTATTAATAGGTTTTGAATTTTATCATAAAATGCTTCGGTGATTTAGAATTGAATTCTCCTATATTTTCAATGTGAGATTCTAACATATAATTTTTCTCACCGCATGATGTACGATGAACGGACATGATTGCTTGATCTCCGGGATCCTCACAAAGAGGATATGGCAACGATCCTTTTCCATTTACAATGTGTTAATTAATATTGTACATCTAAATAACATTGATGAACAAATCAAATACTCAGTTGGGAACTTTCTACTTATTTTTTGCGAAAGAAAAAAAAAATTGTACTTAATCTTTATAGTTCAACATTTTCTTTGTTGGAAATATTATGTAATCCCATTTCAAGCCCTCTTAGACAAAATTCTAAGCTCAACGCGGTGATAAATGAAAGCTCTGGTTGCACCTACGTACTCTGCCACACATTTAATATGTGAAGTTTAATCTAAAGGACAATACTTTCATCAACTCCATAAGGTGCATCATCTTATCCCATGAGATTAACCTATTTTTACCACGAATTTTATAATTAAAATTGTTCATTTTCTTGATTATTATTTAAAAACCGTCTCTAAAAAAAATAAGGCTAAATTTTTTTCTTGATCCCTGTGAAACACCCCAATCCTGAGAATCAAGGCGTGCTGGCCGTCACGTGAGCGTGACGTAGCCAAAAGTGCGACACGGAAGCAAGATATAACAGAAATATGAAGGAATTTAAACCAACCACTAGCAGAATAACCTATTAGCATACAAGAGTGAGTTATAAGGTAAAACACACGAATTCAGAGCTTAGGTATAAGTGCAGTCAAGTAGGACTATAATTAAAAGTACAACACCCGCAGGTGAGTCCTACATGCAGAGCGTCTGTCAGAATGCCGAAAAATACCTCGTGAGCCACCAACTGCTAACTAGAATCTGGAGGGGCGCAAAACAAAGATGAGTGTGTCAGTAAAACCAAAGATTTTCCAAAACATTTCCTTTAAAACATTTCTAACCCCTCACCGTAAAACCTGTATACTTTCCCAGAAAAGTAGTATATAAACATATATATACATAAATCATCAAAACTCAGCTCACCATCTATCAACATAACATCTCAGAAAGAATATGCCATGCCATGCCAAAATATAATAAGAATGCATCAATATAAATCAGGTGAAATAATAAATCAACCGGAGACCCTACAATGGTCCTGTACGGCTGATTCTATAGCTCAACATCCCACTCAGCCGGAGTCACCACAGTGACCTATACGGCCCAACTCTGCACGTCACTCGGAACTACGTATGGTAGTCTGTACGATGAAAGGTGTATAAATACGCTCTAGTGCTTCTCTCATCAATCATCGGCGCGCATAACTAATGTCACCCACTAGTCGGAATCACATCTAGTGATCTATACGACTAGCATGTCGGAACCCTCACATGGTCTGTACGACATCCACCTACTTGGATCCAAGGCGAGCGTGTGGTGTGGTGAATAATAATATAAGCACTAACACCTAGGGTGCAGGTTATGAGCTTCCAATGCAATTCACGTAAAATAAATCGTATGAATAATGTAAAAACTCACATGTGCGTCCATAACGTCAATTCACATATATATGCCTCAATTATCAATTCAAATATCTCAACAATTGCATGCATGGCATTTAAAAACATATATTCATATAATTGCATTTTCTGGGAAAAACAGTAGTATATATAGCTAATGCGAAAACAAAACTGCCCACTCACTGGTAAGTCGATGGGTCGTAACCCCCGTGACGTCCCTGGATGCGCTCATCCTCGGGATAGGTGTCACCTATATGCGAAACAACTATAAAAACGTTAATTTAAACACATAACCAACAATTTGAAATAACTTCTCATACGGTGCTCAATTTGGGTATATGAATATACCACATCGACCTACTCGACGTCACGGACGTCGAGAAATTTTTAGAAAAATTTTTAGGCTTGCCACGCGCCGTGGGTGGCACGGGTCTACGCGCCCCCACGCGTACCATCTTCCTCAGCCAGTCGCCGGACTGGTTTTTCCGGTGGTCGGATTCCTGCGAGTTTTAAAATCACTTGTTCTCCTTCGTTTCTTAACCGTTTTCTTCGAATTTTATATCAATTTGAAGCCCTCAACATGTAGAATCACGATGGACAAGTTTCAAGGTCTAAAATTCACTAGATTTTACCTGGGGAAGCACATAGTTCGGGAAATTTGAGAACCTCCATTCTCGGTCCTCCGACGTCCAAATATCACTAACGAAGCACCCCGAAGCTCGTGAGGATGTCCTTAAGCTCACTGTGAGCTTGAAATTCCCTGAAATGCAAGATTTCACGTGTGCATGAACAGTGCACATTTTCGGGGTTAGGGTTTCACGACAATTCCGAGGGTTTCACTTCCTAAAACTAGTACCAATCGACTCAGAACATCACAAGGGTGAAGAATCATACCTTATTTGCTTCGATCCACAATGTTTTGGAGGGTTTTGGTGATGTCCGTACGTTCGAGGGTGAGAGAGAGTGAGAGAGTGTCGTGAGGGAGGAGAGAGAGAGAGAGGTACGGGGAAGAGGGAGAGAGCAGGGAGTGCGTGAGTGTGTGTTGTGTGGTCCAACACCAAACCACATCATCAATTTTCATCTTAATTCCCTAACCACACAACAATCCCACATAAGCAAATTCCAAAATTTATAAAGTTTAAGTCTCAATAATGTCACATACACACATACCTTAACACCCATCAAGGGTAATTCTGTCATTTCACGTTCCCGATATAAAAATCCCGGGACGAGTTGTGACACCCTGTGGTGAGACACTACTTTTAAATCGACCCATGTGGTGAAAAAAGTGTTAATCTTAACTCTATGGTAAAGTTCGTTATCAATCGTAGTCCAAATTGAAATTTCTGTCAAAATCTCATCCACATGCAGGGGTAAAAAGGTCATTCCATTCTTTTTCTTATCTTTTCTTTTTGGTAATTCCACTTTCTTATAATCAACAAAAAAAGAAAGAAAAAAGAAGAAGAAATCCCTTCCCAATCCCTACCCTTTGTTAGCCATAGCCACAACGACCACCCACCACCTTCCCCCCTCTCTCTCACATAACCCTAGCTATCCCGTCCACCAATATTCTTCTTAAAATGAAATTAAATTCAATGTTTGCATAATAGCTTATATTCTAACCTAATATTTTTTAAATCTTGAATTTGGACTATTGGCTCTCTTGGTATGAGAAAGTATGTTAATATGAACCTTGTAATTTTATTGTTTACTTTTTTTTATTGTAGCTCTAAAAGTTAAAAAAAAAATTATGTCCATATAGCGCTTTATGATTGGTTGATGGAATCAATAAAAACGAAAATAACAATTTTGCCCCTACAAATAACATAAGAATGAGGAAAAATCCAATTTGGACTATGATTGATAACAAATTTCACCACAAGATTACAATTAATAGCTTTTTTCATCACATAGATCTATTTAAAAGTAGGGTATCACCACAAGGATCACGAAAAACAATTGGTCAAAAAATAAAAAATAAAAACTGGGGATTGTTTTTTATCATTTATATGCATCATTTTAAGATTTCGATTTAATTATTATTTTTTTTTTGTAAAGATAATTATTATATAATGATTAAAAAATGAATTATTATAATCTTAAAAATTATATAGTGACAAATATGTTAATTGCAAGTATATTTCTCGGATATAAGTAATTTTGAAATCTAAATAGTCGCAGATCCAATGGTATTGAAAAGTTCATGGCCACAAAGGCTAGTTTCTAAAACAAGAAGAAGAAGTGTGATTGCAAAAATACTTGTTCATGTGACAAGAAGTAGTAGTAGTTTAAGGTTTATTAGAGCAGCTAAGAAGCTAGATATAGAGGATGTACTTACGCACGGCGAGATGATAAAGACGGACCTGGATTGTCTGCTCTCCCTCATTCCATACCGTTCTATTCCCTCATATTTTTGTGGTCACGGTTAAACCATGTCAACATTTTATATTTTCATTGCTTTTTGTCTTATTATTTTTATTAAAAATCAATATAAAATGTTGACGTGGTTTAATCGTGATCACAAAAATAGAAAAGAATGGAAATAGTATGAGATGAGGAGGACAGACAATCTAGATCCGATAAAGACGAAGGGGTGCTACTGCTCACAGTCACTGCAGTTCGGTTGCCAGCTGCTTGAATCAAGGCCATTTCTCTATATATAATTTCTGACAGGTTTACGATGTTTACCGTGGGACAGGAATGGAGGAGTTGGGTGATTATGTTGGAAAATTTGGAGGATTTGGAGGGCGTAAGTGGGATGGTGACATCCCGTGAATTTGCGGATTTATCCCAAGATTGGGAGTATATAAAGTAAGCTGCTGAAAAGACATCCCGTTTGGGAGTATGTAAGTAAGTTGTTGAAAGACATCCCCTGAATTTACGGATTTATCCCAAGATTGGGAGTATGTAAAGTACGCTGCTGATAAGTAAGTTGTTGAAAGACATCCCGTGAATTTATGGATTTATCGCAAGACGATATGTAAGTAAGTTGTTGATAAGACTGTTAGACCGAGTCGTTAGTTTGTTTGAAGTCTTGTATTTGGTTTCAAAGACTGTTTGTTTGAAGTCTTGTATTTGGTTTCAAAGACTTCTCTCTTCGGAGTTGGATAGGCTTAGGACTTTATGTAAATAGGGTTTTCAAACCCTGAATGTAATCTGTATATTGGCTATAAATATACGCAACCCAAGTCTTTCTGGGTATGCAAAGTTGATGTGAAACAACCCTCTTGTCAAATATACAAAACCTGCAGTTCTTAAGTTTGTATATGGTACACATAGCGTTTTGAGTCCAACGACAACGATCCAATTTTTTTTTTCTTCTTCCAATTGTCCACTACCTTCTACCATGTCGTCAGAAGTTAACACCAATGCCACCAACTCCAGCAACACCACCACCAATCCCAACAACCTTAACCCTACCCCACCACCTACAATCAATCCCTTTTCCTCCGCAATGACCACCATCGTTAACATTAAACTGGACTGAACCAACTATCCTTTGTGGTTGGCACAGATTCTTCCTATCCTGAAGAGTCGAGATTTGATGGGATACGTGGATGGCTCCTGTGTTTGTCCTCCAAAGCATCTCGCTGGAGACACCGCAGTCAATCCCGCGAACACTAGCTGGGTGCAACAGGACCAAATGATCCTTAATTGGATCAATGGTTCCCTCACCGCCTCTGTACTGTCCACCGTGGCAAGCAAACGCACTTCGCGTGCAACTTGGGAGGCTCTGGAGCAACGCTATGCATCATCTTCACAAAACCGAATCTTGTTCTTACGAAACGAGCTGCTACAAACCAAAAAAGGTGACCTCTCTGTTGCTGATTTCCTTGACAAAATGAATTCTATTTCTGATAACCTTGCCCTAGCTGGCAAGCCTGTTGATGATGATGAGTTAGTTCAGATTATTCTTAATAATCTGGGACCGGCTTTTGAAATGACTGTGAATGCTGCGCAAACACGTGATACTCCTATCACGTACCCTACTTTGGAGGCTCTTCTTCTCACTATTGAGAGGAGAATGGTGGAGCAGACTGTTCCCTTGGTTGAAACTGCTCCAGTGAATGCATATGTCGTTGCAAGAGGACGTGGTGGACATTCTCGAGGCGCGGGACGTGGTGGTGGTCCGTCCAATCGTGGTTCTTCTCTGTCTCAGCGAGGGGGTGCCCCTCGCAACGGAAACAACAGTAACAACAATCAACGTGTGCAGTCTGTAGACAGGTTTGGCTGTGGCAGTGGCCGCATAACGTGCCAGATTTATGGAAGAGAAGGGCATCCAACCCTTGACTGCTACCAACAGATGAATGCTGCATACGAGGGGCGTATTGAAGGAAATTTTGTGAAAAACATGTTCATTTGAATAACATCATATAGCATGCAATTAACAATTAAAGGCGGAATCATGCTTTCATGCATTCAAAAACAAAACATCTACCATGAAATTCAAAGCCTAGTAGATTGGTGAACCTTGACTCAACTTAAAAACAACAATTTGTTAGTTGAGAAATATTTACCTTTGTAGATTCCTCTTTGCATATGCAAAGGATAATCACCCAAGAGATAGGGCCTTCATTCCTTGCTTCTTAGCTCCATGGATTTGGTTAGAAGAATAGGTTCTCCAAGTTCCCAAAATTGAGAACATCTAAAGATTCTACACCAAGGTTGGATTGGAGAGGAAATGAGTGACCTTGAGGAAATAGAATTGCTAGACAATATCCCCCAAGGTGGTTGGCCTCTTAGAGAGAAATGGAAGCTTTGTGTTCTCACCAATTTTCTCTAAAATCAACAACTTATGAATTTTAGGTTATAAAGTTCTTTATATAGTCACTTCTTTAAATGACCTAAAGAACCAAAAACCCTAATTCAACACTAAATGGATATGGGCTTTTGGGCCTTTGTGAATCTTTATTCATTAAGTTGTCATACAACTTAAGTCAATGGGCTTTGACGTTCGAAGCCCATTGGGCCTTAAGGTCCAAAACTATCCCGAGGTCTTTAACGAACTTATTCGTTTGATTAATTAACATATTAATTAATCCTTGCCATAAATAATTAAACCATTTAATTCATCTCCTTTGTTTCTTCAATCTCCACCTTATTTGGTGTACGATACATTAGGTTCCTTTTAGCGAGGCAGTGGGCGATTAAAACCATTTTACATCGATTGTGAATTGAAACTTACTTTCAATTCTCCCTTTAGTGATTACACACGTTTAGGGCTTCCACAAACCATGAGTGACCCCTAGCAGCATATCATGGCTACCCAAGCTAATCAGAAGAGGTAGAGAACCTATTCAGTTTAGGATTACAAATGCAATACGGTCTTTCTCTAATCTAATACTCTTGACCACATTGTTTGGTTTGATAGTTTATTTATTCATGTCTACTATCCAATGTGATTCATTTGCATTTTATGATTACCTTGAATGTGATTTGGAACGCATTCCCCAATCTCATTCATACTCTGGCCAGAGATTTTAATCATATCATAGAGTATTCTCCCTCAAGCCAATTGAAGGTTAGAGATCCCTTGTTGCGCATTCACTTGTCTCCATGACTAAGTGGCTTAACCCCAATGATGTCGTGGACACCCCGATGGGGTGACTTTGACATAATCAAAGATCAAGGACTTAACCACAAGACAACAACTGTGATGCCTCATGTCAAAGGACTAATTTGCATTATCCCAAACATGAGTTCTCATGTGACATGAGTATGAGAACTCCTCGTTGATCGTGTTCAGTGAACTCATTCTCTATTGAGCACCTACGTACTTGTCTTGATGTCACACACACCAATGACTCGAGACTAGTCACTCTCCCTGAGAGAAGACATAGCACGTACTGATCTTATCGGACTGTCAATGCCCAATTGGCAATCCTATGATCAGGAACGTTTAGGATGTGTCTACGAAAGAATGGTCTCATTAATCTAACTTCATTAGATTGCATTCTTCCAATCACATATTCCTTGGACTTTATCGTTTAAGCATATAACATTTATATGAGACGTCTCAAACAATAATGTTTGCCCTTTATATGTAAACTAGATTAGTTTAACATGTGAAATATCCGTAAAGTATCATCATATGAATGGCTTTAGGGCACATTTCCAACAATCTCCCACTTGCACTAGAGCCAATCAGCTTGGTCATCTGTTATGATTCCTCTTCTGTAGTCATTTCCTAAATGGCTGAGTAGTAGGCCTAGGAAATGGATATCTATATGTTATCCATAGAAGCAACCTTGAGAATATCGACGTCACCATTATACATGATTCCCAATCATGTGGTTCAGTCTCTCATATGAGTTCGGATCTTGATGAGACCTAGATTCCCAGGCTTGAGCTATCGCCCCATTAGTGTCGTACACTTTCTGGTTGGAACCGAATAGAGAGTTCATAAATGAACTTTCCCATCCAAACAACATTGTTGTAAACTTCTATATGGCAATATATTTTGCATTCATAATGGAACACACTAAAGTCATTACTTTAATGTTTCCATCCAAATATCTCTTTAGTCATAATAAAGGGATACCTGTTTATCTCTTCATTCATAATGAAGAAACATCCAATGATGGATTAGATTCATAATCTAATACATTTACGCTTCCATTACGTTACTCTAATTCTTCCTCATTCTTCGAGGAACCTATCCTTTAGTATTTCTTAAATACTTAAGGATTCACTTGACAGTTGCCATGGTTCTGATCCTGGGCTTGCATTGATATCGCCTTGTACCTTTCTAGGTACAACTCATATCAATGTTTTTCATACAATATGAAATACATAAATCACCTTTCTGCGTATGCATAAAGGATTCGATTTACGCATTATTTCTTTGAGAGTCAAAGGGTACGTTCCCTTTGAGAAGAGCTACCTCCTAGTCTCACTAGAGTTGTTCTTCTTATTGAAGTTTATCATCATATGAGAAACTTCCTAGCATCCTTTTGTCTATTATTAGGGCATGATATAATCCAATTATATCCTAAAATCTATCATTATAGATTTCCATCCCATGTATATAGACTATGTCTCCCATAAACATTCTATCTTTATAGAATGTTTAAAGTCATAACTTTAACAATGAAGTATTCTTTTCATTTCCAAAATTAATATATCATATATATATTTAAATTTTAGGAACATGATTAACTCCCACTAATCTTTTGTAAACCTAGTAAACAAAAGATTCATTTACATCTTTATGAGAAATCAAACGATTTGACCTTTTCTCTCATAAAACGCTTATGGCTCCCACTAGCTTGCTAAGATCCATGATGGTTGGATCTCTACAACTTACATGTTTTGTGATTCATAGTTTTAGACATATATTATTAGGACTATCTTAATAATGGTTTCGGAAACCTATATTATGTCCAAACATTGAATCAACATTTAGTTGTAGCTAGCTATCTTCGAATTAATTGAAACTAAGACTACGTCAAAAATGGTTCCTTCAAAGTCAACCATTCTCTTTGATTGTAGTCACCTTAAGCTACCAATTAGCTATGAAGGTTTCATTATTTCGGGTCAAATGGTACTTTACCATTTCCTTGAGTATATTTTGTATATACACTCAATGTAGTCATAAAGTTCAAACCATTCAACTGAGACGGTTTAAAATTCTTTTTGACTACCTTGGAGCTTGTGGTATAGGAACTAGGTTGTTATATTTGTTGATTATCATCTTGTCTCTCAAAGAACCCATTCTTTTGAGTTCTATTCCTAGTTCATTTGCTTTAAGGCAAATCACATTGTAGGATTACAATGAACTACTCAACAAACAACATTTGTTGGTTGGTTTATAGAAGTGATATCCAAAGGTTAATTTAAGGATATCCACAAGATAATTTTTAAACAAATATTGCTTATTAGCACACAACCTCAAATCTTAGCACAATTAAGATTTGTCTTTCTTTCCAACTACATCCTATGGAGTTATGAAAATTTTGGAAGATCTTCTAATTGACAATCATATTGTTTTAGAAGTATATATCCTATATATATGGGTAATTGATAACATCCAACGAACTAAATCTTATTCGAGTTCGTTCTTCTCCTAATGGAGAAAATCATTATCTTATGATGCTAATTTCCTTGATATCTTTCAAGGAAACTCATCTAAAGTGTTACCTTTCCTTAGATCAAATCTAAGGAGGTAAGTACTTTAGACGTCTTACTCATCAACTTACATTTCTTGAATTCTTTGAAACCTTTTGCAAAGTATTCGGACTTGTGTTTATTCATAATAAACTATAGTCCAACCGAGAGTGATCTTCGGTGAATGTCAAACAACATGAGTAGTATTATGTTGTGGACAAGTGCCACTAACATCTAAGTGAATTAACCTCAACAACTTTGTGATTCTTTCTTCTTTCCAAAAGAATAAAGATTCGAACATTTCGCCTCTATACAATTTTGACAAGAAGGTATTGGATCCGGATCTAACGATCCAAAGCATCCATCTATGACCAACTCGTAATTTATGTTTTAGAGGTATCACAACTCAGTTGGGATTAGTCACTATCTTGCAACCTTTTGGGTTTTAAGCATCATTATATTCTAAACAGTTAACGCTACCATATCATCTCTACTATAGAGACAATCAATTAGATTACTATAATCCAATCATTGATTAATAAAGAACAATGTTTTGTCAAACAAAACATTCATCCATCTCTACTATAGTGACGGAATTAAGTTCCTTAAAATTGGGATGTAAAGACAATCTTTGGTTTTTCCAATTTCTTTGGTAGTTCATATGAGGAAGTTAGTACCATCTGCTTTCGCAGAGATCTATATTTTATTCACGTTCCGAATGTGAAGTACTTTCTCTTCTCTCATTAATCTTTTACTTCTTATTAGCCACACTTCTACAACGATTGTAAAACATAGTTACTAATACGGAATCAAGCATTCAAGTAGAAGAACCAACTGTTTTGAACTTTTCAAGAACAATTTACAACACCTTCGAAATGTGTGTTCTTGACACTTGCAAGACATTTCTTGCAAATACCCCTTCCAATGTCCATCCTTTCATAAAGAAAGTTTGTTCCCTTGGAGTTAATTTTATCTTCTTCATTTGACTTCTCCTTTGACTACAATAGTCATGGTCCCTAAACTCCCACTATCTCTCTTGAAACCTTTTTCAATTGTGTTATACACATCAAACATTTTGGAGAGTGTGTGGTTATTGTTCACTACATAGTTTACAATAAACTTAGTGAACCATTAGGATAGGGACATAAAGGTGAAGTCCTAGCTTAGTTTCCGTCTCGTTAAGTGGTTTATCACTTCAACACTCAATGATTCAAAATCATCATAAGTCCATGTTGATGGACTATTTTTGTCAACCAACCATTATGTTCTAAACATAATTACAAACTTTCAAGAGTTGTTCAAGGCAACTCTTATTTGTTCATAAGTTCCTTTGTTCATATAACGAAGGAATAAGCATTGGTTGTTTGTGTTGTCCTCTTCATGATAGACATTTCTAACATGTTCTTCCAATGATACATTATCAATAGGAAGATTGTGAGGATGAGACTTCTTAGGTACATGCACAATCCATTTAAGACAATCTTTGGGATTGTGTTACCAAGTCCGGAAACTAAAACATTCAGTTTTTCTTTGTCAAGTTTTGGATAGCGTTTGCAAATATATTGGTAAACAAATACATAACGAATATAAATTGATTGATTTTAAGCCATTTGATTCGGGTCTTTAAATCAAATAGCACCACCCACTATTTTTGGCAAATTCCATATCCCTCATTGGAATTCGAGAGTTTTGGAGGAAACTCTTAGTAGGTTATGGGAGACTCACTATTACCAAGCCCACCTCACAATGATATGATGTTGGCTAGCATTAATAATAATGAGAGAGTACGCTTACTCATTTGCAACTAATGCAAGTACCCATCAATTTGGCCTCTAGAGAATGTTGCCTCACGATGATACGATGTCGGCGCCATTGCACTTAGTTAAGTCATTCCCACCATGCTTAGTGCGTGAAGGGGTTCAAGAATAGCCTCACGATGATACGATGTCGGCCATCCTCGTTGCCTACACTCACCTCATCAAGTATGTATATAGACTCCTCCTGAGTATAAGCATGCACTTTGTACTCCCCCATGATAGGGTGAAGCCGGTGTACAAGTCATAAACGATTGGAGCCTACCACGGTGGAAGGCCACGAAAGAGTGTTCTAAGCACTCTCACGCTTTTCAACTTAATAATGGTTTGGTTGAGGGTTTTAGGTCTCATCACATAAAAGTATTCATTTTAATCTTCATTAAAACAATTTTGGTCCTATTACAACTATTGGTCCATTTGATTCAATTTAGTTGTATATAATACTCCCACTATATTTATAAAACGGTTTTTTTAAAGCAAGAGTATATGATACTACTAACGTAAGGTTTGCATTCATTTGATGGACTATATAGTTGCCTTAGGGCCTTAGGATGACTATGAACCTTTGTTTAGATTCAACACGAGCCTTGTGTTGAATCTCGGACTAGGGATGGAGATTGATTTTAGTTACGCGTTTAATCACATTAAGGCGTGTTGTTCCTAGGGGCGTTGGACCCAACTACTTCATTTTCATGCATATCAAATAAAGCAAGAAAGAAGTACTTCAAAGTAAAAGAGAGCTTATGCTCTTTACAACATTTGCATAAAACAAATTACTTTAAAGTAAAGAAGAGCTTATGCTCTTTTACAACATTTGATCAAATCAAATTACAACCAAAATTAATCTACACATTCCCATGGTTCAAACAAATTTGAAACGGCCTTTCACATAGCTCAATTATCGTAGGCTTAGGTTCATAATCACCCTTTAATTAATTAACATTTTAACTAATTAAATTGAATGCAACATTTTCATTTGGTTTTTGTATCCATAAAATTGATTTAAATGGAGCTAAATGAAATGAAAATCCAATTCTCATTTAAAGAGACAAAACAATTTTTGTTCCCTACTTAATTTGGGCCATCATGCAATAACCACAACTTTTTGGGCTATATTGCGAAACACAAACTTTTGGGGTCACTTTGTAAAAAACACAAAAGTCCACTACTTCATGTAATTACAATTAGAACCCAAAAATTTCAACAAATACAAAAAAAACTTTCATTAAAGGAGCAAAACAATTTGTCCTTTAACGTTTTTGGGCCTTAACGTAAAAACGTAAACTTTTGGGCCAAAGTGCAAATACACAAAAGTATCAAAACTTTATGTAATTGAATAAAAGACCCAAAAATACCCTATTTAATTAGGGTGGCCGGCCATGATAGAAAAAATATGATTTTTACAAAGTTTTTGTAAGTGGGTTTTATTAGGTGAGGTAAAGATGAAATATTTTGAATTTATGTTAAACTTTTAAAAAAGTTTGTCTACCATTATAGCCATTAATTGAATTTATGTCAAACTTTTAAAAAAGTTTGTCTACCATTAAAACCATTAATAATACTTTACAAATAATCATCACCCACTAAAATCACCCACTAAAATTAAACCAAAACTTTATGTAAAAACATAAAACATTTTGAATCAAAACTTCAAAACTTTTTGTTCTTGGCAAGAACTTCAAGAACATTGAAGAACACTCATGAAAACTCATAATAGCTCCATGAATGTTTTCACTCACCAAAACTCAAATTTTCATCACTCAAAAGAGGGTTAACATCCTAGGGTACTTAGGGGTTCCAAAAGTCACTTTAAAACCATTTTAACAAGACAAACATGAACCCAAAAAATCACCCCTTGGATTTGGCCGAATTTCCCAAAAAACATGGCACCAAATTTTAGCTCCAAAATTCATGCTCATATGAACTACATCTACAACATTTGAGATGGCAAATTTTCTAACAAAATTTACATTCAAAGAAACAAGAATAAAGCTTGTAACATATTACAACTTTTAAATCAAAAACTATGAACTACAAAACCCAAAATGATTCACCAACTACTAGACCTAGGCTCTTGATACCACTTGAAGGAAATTTTGTGAAAAACATGTTCATTTGAATAACATCATATAGCATGCAATTAACAATTAAAGGCGGAATCATGCTTTCATGCATTAAAAAACAAAACATCTACCATGAAATTCAAAGCCTAGTAGATTGGTGAACCTTGACTCAACTTAAAAACAACAATTTGTTAGTTGAGAAATATTTACCTTTGTAGATTCCTCTTTGCATATGCAAAGGATAATCACCCAAGAGATAGGGCCTTCATTCCTTGCTTCTTAGCTCCATGGATTTGGTTAGAAGAATAGGTTCTCCAAGTTCCCAAAATTGAGAACCTCTAAAGATTCTACACCAAGGTTGGATTGGAGAGGAAATGAGTGACCTTGAGGAAATAGAATTGCTAGACAATATCCCCCAAGGTGGTTGGCCTCTTAGAGAGAAATGGAAGCTTTGTGTTCTCACCAATTTTCTCTAAAATCAACAACTTATGAATTTTAGGTTATAAAGTTCTTTATATAGTCACTTCTTTAAATGACCTAAAGAACCAAAAACCCTAATTCAACACTAAATGGATATGGGCTTTTGGGCCTTTGTGAATCTTTATTCATTAAGTTGTCATACAACTTAAGTCAATGGGCTTTGACGTTCGAAGCCCATTGGGCCTTAAGGTCCAAAACTATCCCGAGGTCTTTAACGAACTTATTCGTTTGATTAATTAACATATTAATTAATCCTTGCCATAAATAATTAAACCATTTAATTCATCTCCTTTGTTTCTTCAATCTCCACCTTATTTGGTGTACGATACATTAGGTTCCTTTTAGCGAGGCAGTGGGCGATTAAAACCATTTTACATCGATTGTGAATTGAAACTTACTTTCAATTCTCCCTTTAGTGATTACACACGTTTAGGGCTTCCACAAACCATGAGTGACCCCTAGCAGCATATCATGGCTACCCAAGCTAATCAGAAGAGGTAGAGAACCTATTCAGTTTAGGATTACAAATGCAATACGGTCTTTCTCTAATCTAATACTCTTGACCACATTGTTTGGTTTGATAGTTTATTTATTCATGTCTACTATCCAATGTGATTCATTTGCATTTTATGATTACCTTGAATGTGATTTGGAACGCATTCCCCAATCTCATTCATACTCTGGCCAGAGATTTTAATCATATCATAGAGTATTCTCCCTCAAGCCAATTGAAGGTTAGAGATCCCTTGTTGCGCATTCACTTGTCTCCATGACTAAGTGGCTTAACCCCAGTGATGTCGTGGACACCCCGATGGGGTGATTTTGACATAATCAAATATCAAGGACTTAACCACAAGACAACAACTGTGATGCCTCAGGTCAAAGGACTAATTTGCATTATCCCAAACATGAGTTCTCATGTGACATGAGTATGAGAACTCCTCGTTGATCGTGTTCAGTGAACTCATTCTCTATTGAGCACCTACGTACTTGTCTTGATGTCACACACACCAATGACTCGAGACTAGTCACTCTCCTTGAGAGAAGACATAGCACGTACTGATCTTATCGGACTGTCAATGCCCAATTGGCAATCCTATGATCAGGAACGTTTAGGATGTGTCTACGAAAGAATGGTCTCATTAATCTAACTTCATTAGATTGCATTCTTCCAATCACATATTCCTTGGACTTTATCGTTTAAGCATATAACATTTATATGAGACGTCTCAAACAATAATGTTTGCCCTTTATATGTAAACTAGATTAGTTTAACATGTGAAATATCCGTAAAGTATCATCATATGAATGGCTTTAGGGCACATTTCCAACACGTATCCCAGCCCAGCGTCTCAGTGCTATGGCATCATCTCCAATCCCACTTAATCGTCAACAAAATAGGTCTTGGTTACTTGACACTAGGGCGAATGCTCATGTGACTCTCGACCTTCATAATCTGGTGAATCCCAAGGAGTATAATGGTAATGAATATTGGAGGTGTAGGTAATGATTCTGGAATCTCTATTGCCCATTCTGGTTCGACTACAATTAAGACTGATTCTTGCTCATTTAACCTAAATGATATCTTACATTGTCCTTCCGCCTCAACTAGCCTCATTTCTGCCCATCGTTTTACCCTTGATAACCACTATTATATACTTATTTTTCCATCTTTTTTTGTTATTAAGGACCTCAAGACCCAGAAGACGCTTTTCCAAGGGAGGTGTGAGAATGGGTTATACCCATTTCCAAATGGCGGTGGATTATCCAAACGTTTCTTGTCTGCATGTTTTGGCGTTCGAGTGTCTGCACAGAAGTGGCATGCTCGTCTTGGTCATTCTGCGTCTATAATAATAAAGTTTTTGATTTCCAATAAACAAGTGCCAATTAGTGGCACCTCTGATCTACGTTTTTGTCATTCCTGTCCGTTAGGCAAGAGTACCAAATTGCCTTTTAAGTCTTCCGAGTCCGTTTCAAAGTTTCCATTAGAACTTTTGCATTCCGATGTTTGGTGTTCCCTCATTGTTTCAATTGAAGGTTATCGTTATTACGTATTTTTTGTTGATGATTTTTCAAGATATTCGTGGGTTTTTCCAATGAAAAATAAGTCAGAAGTGTTTCAAATTTTCATGAAATTCAAAGCTAAAGTTGAAAACATGTTCAATCGTTCAATCAAAGTAATTCAGTGTGATGAAGGTGGCGAGTATACAAGCCATATGTTTCGTGATTTTCTTGCAAAGCATGGCATTTGTCAAAGGTTTTCATGTCCTAAACATCCTGAACAAAATGGTCTCGCCGAGAGAAAACACCGTCATATTGTAGAAACAGCCATAGTCATGTTGTCTCATGCTCACATTACTTCACACTATTGGGTTGATGCGTGTCAAACAGCCACCTACATCATAAATAGGCTTCCTACTCGAGTGCTTGGTAAAATGTCTCCCTATGAAAAATTGTTTTGCAGAAAACCACATTATGATTTCTTTAAAGTGTTTGGGTGTAGGTGTTTCCCTTGGCTACGCCCTTATACACAAAACAAGCTCGAACCCAAGTCCACATTTTGTGTTTTCTTAGGATATTCCTTGGATCATCAAGGCTATAAATGTTTGGATTTATCCACGAGACGAGTCTATTTGTCTCGCCATGTCCTATTTGATGAGGACTCCTTTCCGTTTCAGGATTCCACACCTCCAAAGGAAAACGTCATCTCAGGTAACAATTCCACCCCAGACTTACTGTTTGTTTTTCCTAATATTCCTCATTCTCCTCTTCTCTAAACCCTCACAGCCAACCTGAAGCCGTGTGTCAATCACCTATCCCTGCTTCTACCCCAAACACTACCTCACCATTACCTGAGTTCGTGTCCCAACCTAGTCCACCTGAATCTACATGCTTAACCATTGTTCCACCTAACCCTAGTGCGTCTGTCTTACCCTTAGGATTACCAACTGAGCAAGAATCCGTCCCAGCATCGGTTCAACCAGCGCAGTCTGTGCGTGAGTCCCCTCCAGTTCACTCTATGACCACTCGTTCTCAGGATGGCATCCGTAAACCTAATCCCAAGTATGCATTGCATGTGGTAACTAATGACAAATTTGTTGAGCCTACGTGTTTCAGTCAAGCAGTTAAAAAAGACGAATGGAGAGATGTTATGGTAAAAGAATTCAATGTTTTACAACGGTGTGGGACGTGGAATCTTGTTCCTTATCAACCCAACATGAACTTGCTTCCCAACAAGTGGGTCTACAAGATTAAACGACGCGCAGATGGTTCGATAGAACGTCACAAAACACGCTTAGTGGCGAATGGTTTTCATCAACAAGAGGGCGTTGACTATGGCGAAACGTTTAGTCCTGTGGTAAAGCACAGTACAATTCGGTTGGTACTTAGTTTGGCAGTTTCGAATCATTGGCTAGTGCGTCAACTCGATGTCCAAAACGCATTTTTACATGGTTACCTAACGGAGGACGTGTACATGAAGCAGCCCATTGGTTTTGTAGATAAACAGTATCCTAATCATGTGTGTAAATTACAACGGAGCTTGTATGGTTTGAAGCAAGCACCGCGAGCATGGTTTCAACGTTTCTCGGATTTCTTGCTACATTTGGGTTTTCAGGAATCCAGCTGTGATTACTCACTGTTCGTTTTCAACCAACGTGGAGTGTATTTGATTTTATTAATCTATGTGGATGATATTTTGCTTACAGGCAATAACCCCCGCCAGATGAATCATTTAATTCAGCAGCTCAGTACGATGTTTTTGATGAAAGATTTGGGGCCTCTACATTATTTTCTGGGTGTTGAAGTTTCATACATGAAGAATCAGATGCATCTTAGTCAAACTAAGTATGCACTGGACCTCCTTAAACGAACCAAATTTGTTGATGTTAAACCTATTGCTACTCCAGTTCCTGCTGGTAAAAAACTGAGCATCTGTAATGGGGAACCTCATCCTGATCCCCACACTTACCGCAGCATCGTTGGTGCGCTACAATATCTAACAATCACCCGTCCTGATCTTTCTTATGCCGTGAACCAGGTTTGCCAGTTTATGCATGCTCCAACTAACATACATTGGACGGCTGTGAAACGCATTCTTCGTTACGTAAAGTCTACACATGCTCATGGACTTCTCTATAAACCTGGAAATATGCATCTCAATGCGTTTTCAGATGCTGATTATGCTGGAGATCCTGACACGAGGCACTCCACATGGGGTTTTGGTATATATCTGGGCTCCAACTTGGTTTCGTGGAGCTCCAAGAAACAGAAAACAGTTTCCAGATCAAGCACGGAAGCTGAATATAGGCAACTTGCCTTCACTGCTGCTGAAATATCATGGCTTAGGTCTTTGTTTCGTGACTTACAACTCCCTCTTCTTCGTCCTCAAATCTGGTGTGATAATGTCTCCTCCATTGTATTGGCGTCGAATCCTGTCTTCCACTCACGAACGAAACATTTGGAGGTTGATTATCATTATGTTCGAGAAAAAGTGGTTCGTGGTGAGCTTCTTGTTAATTTTATATGCTCTCGCGATCAGGTGGCTGATCTGTTCACGAAAGGGCTGTCTTCCTCATGGTTCAAAATACTAGTTTCCAAGCTTCCAGTTGTTCCTCGTCCTCTCAGCTTGCGGGGGGATGTTAGACCGAGTCGTTAGTTTGTTTGAAGTCTTGTATTTGGTTTCAAAGACTGTTTGTTTGAAGTCTTGTATTGGTTTCAAAGACTTCTCTCTTCGGAGTTGGATAGGCTTAGGACTTTATGTAAATAGGGTTTTCAAACCCTGAATGTAATCTGTATATTGGCTATAAATAGACGCAACTCAAGTCTTTCTGGGTATGCAAAGTTGATGTGAAACAACCCTCTTGTCAAATATACAAAACCTGCAGTTCTTAAGTTTGTATAAAGACATCCCGCCTCGTCAGAAAGATTGGGAGTAAGTTGTTGCGAGCCCATCAAACAGGGTTATGATTTAATTAAGGGAGATTTTGGATGCGGTTCTTAGTGATGAATATTCTTTGACTGAAATTTTGTTGGTTTTCAATTTTTGATCCAAGTCCCTGAAATTAATATGATAATCCATTTTTATGTACGTTACTATATTTTTTTAAATTAAAAATTGAAATTTATAGTTGTTTATATTGATGAGATTTTAAATAAAAACCATAATTTGTGGGATTAAAAATATTAAAATATAAATATACTGTTGTGTGTGTATATATATAAACATGGGTACATTCATCAAAATTAACCAAAAATTATTGTATCAAAACATGGGTACATTCTTCAAAATCACAAAAAAGAAGAAGATATTAGGCTTAATAAAATTAGTAAATTTCTTCGATTAAACTTAACATGGACACATTCTCAAATCAAAGAAAAAAGAATGTACCCATATAATTAAGTTTAAAAATGGATTAGAAAAAAAAATTGAATCGATTTTATATAAAAAAATGGTACATTTTTCATATAAAAAATTGTTATATTTAAGAATGAGTACATTTTAAGATTAAAATTTTGAAAAAAAAAATTACATGAATGGTACATATAATTAGCATGGCTACATTTAGCAAAATTAAAAATGGGTACATATAAATAAAAAAATATGGGTACAAATACAAATAAAACTTTATAAAATATGGGCACAAAAAGAAATTAATATATGGGTACAAATTAAAATTGTAAAGAAAATTGGTACAAATTAAAAAAGGGTTGCAAATTAAAAATGAGTGCAAACTAAAAATAAAAATATATGATAAAAAATTTAGCCATAAATATAAATATACTAATTGTAACATTTTTAACATTAAATGAATATATTTAGAAATAAAAATATTTTATTATTGAAATAATTAATGATGTTATTAATACCTAGGACCTTGATCAAAAATTGAAAAAAGAATAAGGTTTTAATCAATGGAGTAGTAAAAAGAAGGATGAGAACCTAATTTCTCATTTAATTAATCTATCGCATGAGATTAACCTATTTTTACCACGAATTTTATAATTAAAATTGTTCATTTTCTTAATTATTATTTAGAGACCGTCTCTAAAAAAATAAACAAAAAATAAAAAAAACTGGGGATTAGAGCAGATAAGAAGAAATGTGATTGCAAAAATACTTGTTCATTTGACAAGAAGTAGTAGTAGTTTAAAGTATATTAGAGCAGATAAGAAGCTGGATATAGAGGGATGTACTTACGCACGGCTAGATGATAAAGATGAAGGGGTGCTACTGCTCACAGTCACTGCTTGTCGGTTGCCAGCTGCTTGAATCATCATACTCTCAGTGTTGTTCAAAGCCATTTCTCCACAAAAATAGATTCATGGTCACAAGCATGTATATATAATTTCTGACGGGTTTACGATGTTTACCATGGGACAGGAATGCCATGGAGGAATCGGGTCAGTGGGGCCCACCGTGTTTGAACGGAACCCAAACCTCCACCCACACCAGTAGATTAGGGTTACTATTACTAATGAACCCTGGCGTAGGGTTACTATTACTAAGGAACCAATGTCGTGGTTGAAATTACGCGTGAAAACCAAAAAGTTAAACCAAATTTCAAAGTTCAAACAAACCACAATATCTGTGCACCCGGAGCTAAAATTCAAGGTTAAGACGGGGCTTAATGCAATATGCAGAAATTACACAAAATATGGAGATAATTGAAGGATCTTCTTTCATATTGGAATGTAACATTTTAATAGATAAAAGATTAATTGAGTTACACAAAATATGGAGATAATTGAAGGATCTTCTTTCATATTGGAATGTAACATTTTAATAGATAAAAGATTAATTGAGTCACAAAAAATGACATTGAGATCATAAGCACCGAATTTGCTTGTAAGTTATTTTTAAACAAGCGATTTTATATACATTAAAAGAATTAAGAGAATAGAAGAATGAGCACCCTTACACTTGGCTAACCATAACAATATTATTTTAATTTATCTTTGACGATAATCGAACCTAAAATTACCATCATGGAACCGAGCATGATAACCAAAAAGTTGGCCCAAATTTAAAAGTTCAAGCAAACCACAATGTCTAAAGCATCCGGAGCTAAAATTCAAGGTTAAAGAGGAGGCTTAATGCAATATGAATAAATTACACAATGCATCCCACAATTACTGTGAGGATGATTCGAGACATTCAGTGGGGCCAAATATAACGGACGACTTCAGTGGGGCCAAATATAACTGATCCTTAGGGATCAATTTCGGATGCGTCCAATCGAAACCCCTCATCATTACTCAATTAAAAAAACCCAACTCAATGAAAAAACCCTATCATCACTGGGAATCCCAACGTTGAAATTATGCATGAAAACCACAAAAAGTTGATCCAAATTTCAAAGTTCAAACAAACCATAATATCCGTACCATTGGGCGGAATTCCTCCTTTTGGACCTTCTTTGTAACTTAGAAAAGCGTCATTTGTTAACGAGAATCTCAGGCATAACTGAGAAAATGAAATCAGGACAGGGAGTTAAATTAAATATCCACTGACCTACGTTTTTTTTAGTGTCAAGTTGGTATTATTACTTGCGTATAAATGCGAATGTATTTTAAATCTATCTAATGTCTTTAATTTTAATCTCTGCATTTTAAGTGTTCACTAATGCTTTCAATTGTCCTCTGTTTTACACCTCAATGATAACACAAAAGCTCCATAGAAAACGTATCGCATTTTGAATCAAATTTCGACGGTGCCCCTATCATCTCTCTGAAAACTAAAGCAATCCCAAGCAATTCCGAAATCATTTTTACGTGTCCCAAAATACGGTATGTATATCTTCATCTCAAATTTATTCGTATCAAGTTGATAGTTTTTCATTGTTCGAAGTTCCACACTACTCAATGTTTACTAAGACTTTTATTTTCCTCTTTTACATTTATATAAGTGATGTTGCAGCAAAGGAAATATCACACACAACTCTTACTCCAAGGGCTCCAACTAGATCGAGTATTTTTGTATGTAAATAACCAGATCTAAGTATTTTTGTATGTAAATAGTGCTATACACAAAATTTCCATATAGCTAATAGTGGTGTTAGCAATCATGTCACCAACAGTCTCAGACTCTCAGTCATCAACCAGTTCACCTTACACTTCCTCTGGCGCCATCTTTGGATCTCACCGTTTCATATTTTACCAAGTCTGCACCTTTACCAATCCCTCCATCCATACATACTGCACCTTCATCAAACTCTATTCTCTCACCTAATGTTCCCATATTAAACCCTGCGTCCTCATTGCCTCATTCTCACTTCCCACCTTCATCACACAATTGAACCCTATCTACCTTCCTCAGACCTTCCTCCGCCTAATCCAACCAAAACAAATACATTACACACCCAATGATAACAAGAGCAAAAGCAGGAATCACTAAACCTAAAGCCTTGACTGCTACAAAACATCCACTATAGCCAGTTTCGAAACTCTGGCATCTCCATTTTGATATCATTGGAAAAAAAATTATTTGAAAGGAACTCGTCAAGTAATAAATACATTATACATATATTACAAAAGTAGATGAGGGCCTCAATTGGTAAAGAAAAGGGAGGAGGATTCTCTCCCCTCCTAATCTCTCTTCCCTTTCCTCTCCTCTTATTTGAACAGTTACGGTTTAGCTATATCAACATCTTATATTGATTTTTTTATAAAGATAATAAGACAAAAAAGTAATATATGAGATGAGGGGAGGAAATGAGATGATAATAAGAGGGAAGAAAATCCTAAAGTGAAATTTGACATGAAATTATAAAAAAAAAAAGTCTGTTTAGATAATACAAGGAAAGTATTTTGTCTTCCATGGTTTCACGAACACTTCCTATATTTTTTTTTTAAGGAGTGGGTCCCTGCATGGAAAGAATGCGAAGGTAGCTTACTTATCTTCTCCTAGACAGCTGCGGATGTTATTTCAACATCTCCTGCACTTGCACTTGCAGCATTCGGCTGATCGGATCCCATAACCAACTCTTTCAGTTTGTCAAACATTCCGGATGCAACAACTCCTGCACTTTCACCAATATTCATGAAGAACTCTTTCAGTTTGTCAACCATTCCGGATGCAACAATTCCTGCACTTGCACGAATATTCATGAACAACTCTTTCAGTTTCTTAAACACCTGATGAAGCTGTTCAAGTGCTGTCTGATACGAACTTTTCAAAACATCTGCAATTTCATGGTAGGACTTTGTTACCGCAATCACAAGGCAAATGCTCCATGCTGCCATGGCGAACCACCCCAAAGCTGGAACGATGATCAGCAATTCTAAGGTTATGGCAAGTGTTCCAGACGAGAGGCTAATCTTATCCATGAACTCAGACAAATCTGGATTTTCACGAGCTGGGAATATCTTGACTGCCAGTGCCCATGAACTGATGTAAACCACAATAGCAACAATCAAAGCCACTAACGTGCCGTATTCCGTGGACAACAGATATACTGCAGCTCCAGCTCCGTACCTAAGCTGGATAAACCCGGCTAGCGTGGGGATGGCAAAGATAATACGCTTGTGCAATGCCTTTGAAGAACTTTGACGATCATGTTCCCCGGCCTCGCTTGTGCTATATTATAAATATATGGTTAGAAAGTTATATTGGGTTATAAGCATTTTCCATCTAGGTAAATAGTGATAAACATTTTAGGCGTGGTTCACCACAAGCATCATCAATATGGTCCAAATTTAAGCACCTATTACTAGGTTTTGAATTTTATCATAAAATGCTTCGGTGATTTAGAATTGAATTCTCCCATATTTTCAATGTGAGATTTTAACATATAATTTTTCTGACCGCATGATGTACGATGAACGGACATGATTGCTTGATTCCCGGGATCCTCACAGAGAGGATCCGGCAGGGATCCCTTTCCATTTACAATGTGTTAATATTGTACATCTAAATAACATTGATTGAACAAATCAAATACTCAGTTGGGAACTTTCTACTTATTTTTTGCGAAAGAAAAAAAATTGTACTTAATCTTTATAGTTCAACATTTTCTTTGTTGGAAATATTATGTAATCCCATTTCAAGCCCTCTTAGACAAAATTCTAAGCTCAATGCGGTGATAAATGAAAGCTCTGGTTGCACCTACGTACTCTGCCACACATTTAATATGTGGAGTTTAATCTAAAGGACAATACTTTCATCAACTCCATAAGGTGCATCATCTTAATCTATCCCATGAGATTAACCTATTTGGCTCATCTAAATGGTCGCAGATCCAATTAATGTTATTGAAAAGTTCATGGCCACAAACTCACGAAGGCTACTTTCTAAAACAACATGAAGAAGTGTGATTGCAAAAATACTTGTTCATATGACAAGAAGTAGTGGTAGTTTAAAGTATATTAGAGCAGATAAGAAGCTAAATATAGAGGATGTACTTAGACCTAGTTTGGGAGTGAGGTGCTTAAAAAAAAAGCACCCATGAAAAAAAGCTGTGAGGGTTTTAGGTGTTTGGTAAACTGAAAAAAATGGCTTATTTTGGAAGCTGCTGTGAGAATAAGCTGAAATCAAAGGAAAAAGCTGAAGCTGCTATTTGCAGCTTTGGAAAACTGGCTTTTTTTCAAAGCACACAGAGCTACAATGCTTCTTTAATGAAAATACCCACTATTAGACTGTTTTTTTTCTTTCCAAAAGCACTTTTACAAAAAAGTTTACCAAACACTCTGCTGATTTATTTCACAACCGTTTATTCTCACAGCAGTTTTTTTTCAAAGCACAGCAATACCAAACCAGCCCTTACGCATGGCGAGATGATCTGCTCACAGTCACTGCCGGTCGGTTGCCAGCTTCTTGAATCATCACACTCTCAGTGTTGTACAAAGCCATTTCTCCACAAAAATAGATTCAGGTCAGAAGCATGTTTTATATAATTTCTGACGGGTTTACGATGTTTACCGTGGGACAGGAATCCCATGGAGGAGTCGAGTGAGCGGGGCCCCACTGTGTGTGAACTGAACCCAAACCTCCACCCACCAGTAGGGTAGGGTTACCATTACAATATCATGGTTGAAATTACGCGACTGAAAACCAAAAAGTTGAACCAAATTTCAAAGATTAAACAAACCACAATATCTGTGCACCCGGAGCTAAAATTCAAGGTTAAGAGGGGGCTTAATGCAATATGAATAAATTACACAAAATATGGATATAATTGAAGGATCTTCTTTCGTATTGGAATGTAACATTTTAATAAAAAAAAAAGATTAATTGAGTCGCAAAAAAATGACATTGAGATCATAAGCACCGAGTTTGCTTGTAATTTATTTTTTAAACAAACGATGTTATTTACACTAAGAAAATAAAAGAGTGAGCAACCTTACACTTGACTAACCATAACAATGCTATTGAAATTTATTTTTGACGAAAATCAAATCTAAAATTATTACATTAAATTATCATCATGGAACTGAGCACGATAACAAAAAAGTTGCCCAAATTTCAAAGTTCCAAGCAAACCACAATATCTATGCATACGGATCTAAAATTCAAGGTTAAGAGGGGGGCTTAATGCAATATCAAGAAATTACACAAAAGCATCCCACAATGAGACATTCAGTGGGGCCAAAACGAACCCGATCGCTCAAGTGGTGCCAAAAGCCATTCACTTTGAGAGCGATCACTTCGTATGACTCATGTTTTTTACATTTGGATTCATACACTGCAATGCTACACAATGTCCATTTTCTAGTCCTCCAGCAATTGACACTGTTCTAAAAATCTCCGCCTAGCGCCGCCTAGGCGCTAGGCGGTTGGTCACCGCTCCGATTAATGCCTAGGCGTTTGAAAATTAATAAATGGCGCCTAGACCAATTGAGGCGCCCGCCTAGAACGCCTAGCCCGCCCAGACCCGCCTAGGCACTTGCCTAGGTTGCGACTCACCTTGATAGAAAATAGATAACTTTCAATTTGCATTTAATTTTTTTTCAATAAATTGTAAGATACTTGTTGAATACTTAAATGGGCACACACTATATGCTTGTTCCCCATGTTTTCATTATGTTCCAATACTTTATAATACATATGTCATTCTATTTTGTAGTTTATGATGAAATTATATATATTTTAAGTATAAACAGACACTTATTTACACGAAATATAATGGATTTACTTATATCCGCCTAGTCCGCCTAGGCGCCGGCCTAGAACCCGCCTAGCCGCCTAGGCGCTAGGCCCTAGCCCGCCGCCCGACTAGCGCCTAGCGTCTTTTAGAACCACATGCGACCACTCTTCCAGAACCTCGCTACCATCATCCGCTTCATGATCTCATGGAGGTCATTGATGGTTTTGGAAGGAATCATGTGTCAATCAAGCTGTCGTAGTCGTTAAACGGTTGAGCTGTTGGGATCTAGTGCTCCTCGCTGTCGCCAATGGCTTCTTCTTCTTTATTAGAGAGAAAGATGGAGAGAATGGAGGAGAGAGACGAAAGAGAGAGAATGGAGAGAAAGCCATGAGAGAAGAGAGTAGATAAGGACGAGAGAGGGAACGTGATAATTATTATAAATGTTTCATTGATTATCTAAAAAAAATTAACTATTGTTATATGGCTAATTCGTAAAGATTTTACTGACCATTGGCTAAATAATGTTTTGAAAATTACTAATATCTACCACGTAAACTATAATCTCTAATCTCTAATATTAGAAAGCCAGAAGACTACTTTGGTGACTCAAGGCTTCACCAAATTTTTTTGGACTAAAACACCCCTAAAACAAAAAAAATCTAAAAATGAACAAATTTGATACATATAAAAGCACAAGGGCAATTTTGTCAGAAAAATTAAAATTTGTTAATAAAAGATAATAAAGAGGGAAAAAAGGGAACGTGCTGATCAAACTCCTCCTCCATTTTAGGAAAGAGATAATAAGAAAATAAAAAACCAACGTGGGAAAAAAGGGGTGGAGAAACTGTTTGTAGTTGCCGGCAGTTTTAAACTCCCCACTTTAAATCAAATTTGTTGTTTAGCAGATCTCGCTCCCATATTTGGCTTCAACTAAACCCTAAGCCCACCTTCACTCGCGCTGATCCACCGCCACCTCCACCTCCACCTCCGATCCTTCTCCCTCCCTTTCAATTCTAACCCTACCCTAATTTAAATTATTTAATGTGTTCTGTTGTTCACTTAATTTTGATTTAGTTTAAGTTTTGTCTTCCGGGTTTTGTCAGGAACCTTGCTGGCTATCGCACGAATTTACAACAAGACTGTTCTACAGTGGCTGCTGGGAGATTCCTTTTTTTTCTTTCTTAATCATGGTTTCGTTTAATTTGCATTGTTTTTTTTCTTAATTTTAAGTTTACTTCAAAATCCAAAAGTTAATAATTTCTTTTGATTTTTGTTTTGGTTCTCCCAATCGCCCCTAGAGTGGGTAGTTATGCTTGCAGATTTATGACGAAGGAGAAGATGGACGTGGTGTCATTTTTGAAACTGCTATGAGTCATTACCATTTGGTTTCTCTCTTTCTCCACCACTCATAAACTGAGCTGTCTCAGTCTCTCAGGTATTTTGTATTCTGTTTTTAACTTTTTTTTTTCTTCTCTTTTGTCTTCTTAGTGTTTGATTTCTTTTCCCCTTTTATCTTGTGTTTTACTAGGGGGTCGATTCATTTTGTTAATCCATTTTTTTTGTCTAACTTTCCTCTTTTATCTTGCATTTTGATTTTGAAACAGATACAAACATATTGCAAGAAGCGGGTGGAAAGGTTAATGAAGACGAGCACGACCCAGCTTGCAAAAAGTGGAGGAAGAGATAAGCGAAGCGGCATATTGTTGCTTTTAGTGGATTCAACAGGTAGCTTTTTATATTTGTCTTACTTTGTTTATCAAAGTTTTGCTTCCATTTGGATTAATTGTACGTTTCTTGCTAAATTTTAACTATGTTTTAATTTTTTTTAATATAGAAATGATCTATTATGTAATGCAAACTGCCAACAGATTAAAAGGAAATTCATCGCTTTCCTAGAATTATCACAAAGTTTTAATCCATAATGTGTAATTTCTTTACCAATTTCTTTTTCCTCCTTCACATAGTCAAAAATGGCTTCAAATGTCTCCCGTCGGGGAAGCCCTGAATTGGAGTTCGGGTTTTGTTTCAAGCAATTGGACGGGTACTGTATTTTATTTTTGTAGGGTTTTGTTTCAAGCATATGGACGGTTAGATGCATTGGGGTAGAAGCACGACAAACAAACCATGAAGCACGAAGCAATTCTTGAATAGACTAACATATGTAATTATATTTGAAAAGAATTTGTAGTTTGAATTCAAACAATGTGAAGAAGCAAAAAATGTGGATGCAAATTTCTTCCTCCTTCTTCTTGGACAAAATTGCACCTACAAAACAATCAACATCATAGGGTTGTTGTGCTAGGATAGCACCAAACCTTATGGAACCAACTCTTTATAACCCACAGAAAATATATAAAATGAAATGCAAGAACAAAATATTAAAGACACCAAGATTTTAACGAGGTTCCTCAACAGTCAGTGTAACTGGAGTACGTCCTCGGAGCAGTAGGAGCTCACCCAAGAATCCACTATCAACCAAATGGGAGTTTACAAAGTGTTGGCAATCTCACAACCCAAATAACCCAATACACCCAATAGCTCTCACACACCAAAGAAACAAATAGAGGAAGAAATATAATGAATAATTTCTTCTCTATACATATAGCTCAAGCTATTACAACAACTACTTTGGTAGATGATTACTAACCAATTGAAGCAGCAGTTTCTTCTTCCTGTTTGGGCTCTCTGCAACTCTCCCTGCTCTCAGCAGCTCTCTCTTCTCTCTTTTAGCTCTCTTCTGAAAAAAACTATATCTCTCTTCTATTCTACCCGAAACAAAAAACAATTATGGTTAATAAAAAAACCACAAAAGAAAAAAAACATCATCATGATGTCTCCTCATCATGATGTCCCCTCATCATTTTGTCTTTCACCTTTTTTTTTCTTTTCTTTTGGATTGTTTATTAGGAAAGGTGTTGGCCACTTGGCCACATACTCCAACAAGGGTCAAGGCCAAGAGCCTCATGTGCCCACGATGAATGGGGGGGGCTTTGGCCGAAGAACCTCTGATGCCAAAGTTAGAATTTAGAGAGAAAAATGTTTAGAGAGTTTTTGGAGTTTTGCAAGAGTATTGGAAGTCCATTTTGGAGAAGAAAATGGGGTTTTTATAGGAGAGGGTGGCCGGTCCCCTTTGGAGAAAAGGTGGCCGGCCCTTGGATGTTTTTTAGGGTGTAACTTATGGTTTAATGTGTGATTTAATGGATTAATTAGGCAATTAATCCATTAATTGGTTAATCAACACATTTTTGGAATAAATATTTTGGGGGTTATGTGATTTATGTGGAATATTTTGTAAGTTATAAAATAATTGCGTAAGATGAGGATGGATGAGAATATCTTTGAATTTGTTATCTATTTTGGACTCTTTTGACTTGATTGACAGATGATTGTCCGCTGCTCGCGCGTAGGAATCCATGTATGCCTCAAAGATATTTTTGTCCTTTTTACCCAAAAATCCACGTGTCGCCTTGTGATTATTTTTTGCTCCACAAATGCCCCCACACCTGTTGGGCTGCTCGTTGGAAAGGGCAGCAGGTGTAGAGATATTTTTGTTTTAGGAAACTTATGACTGCTTCCTATTTTGATGTAGATTCCCTCTTTAATAGGAAATTAGATCATTCTAGGAAAGGGAAATAAATTTCTCTCAAAGCCTATTTAAGTCCACCTTAAGTGGATTATTAAATCAACTTTGGAGAGTGATGGATTCTACCCTACAAGAAAGAGAAAGCTTAGAGGATATTTGTTCCCCCTCCTCTAGCAATCTTCTACATTTTGCCCTTGCAAATGACCGTCTTTCGTTGCTTTCTTCGTCTTCTTCATGCCGCACCGATGTAAGAAAAATTTAATTTTTCTTGTCTTCTTCTTGGATAGTGCTGTCACGGGGCAGCCGTCAGGGTAGTGTAGCACGTCGGCTGGCAGGGGCTAGAAGTCGGCTCGGCATGGGCCGATGAGGTGTTGTGGCAGAAACCACTGCTTGGGCTACTCGGCTGGGCTAGAGCCAAGGGCAGCTTGAGCGGTTAGGGTCACGGATTGAGGCGTTGGGGTGCAGTGCTAGAGGCTCATGTCCTTTAGGCTATTGGACTTGACACGGGCCAAGCTGGCGATTGAGAGAAATGAGGAGGTCATGGGCCTCATGGGTTGCTGGAATGCTGGGCATACAGGCTTCCTGCCTGAATGATGTTGGCTGCTTAGTTTTCTTTGCCGGGAGAAAGGTGGGCTGCTCCCAAGAAAGAAGGTAAAGAGGATCAAGGCAGATACTTTGGCTCGTCTGATCGTTGTCGTGGAGCCCACTGTGAATGAAGGTGGAAATAAGAAATCTTCCCTGTCTGCTTAAGAGATACTAGTTAAGAAAAACTGAAGACTTCCTCCGCTGCTCGTGAGGGTCCGCCTGCTGCCAAGAGGCTTGTGATTGACATAACTTCTTCTAATGGGAAGAAAATTAAGGTTGCTACATTTGAGCCATGGCGTCTGCCATGTTGAGAATAGCTAGTGCGATCACTGATAGGATTGCTCAGCGTAGAGGTTATGTCATGCCCCCAGTGCCGAAGTTTGTACCAAGATGTCCGTTAAGAGCTAAGTCTGGTTCACCTTTGCAGAGGCTTGTTATTATGAAGAGTGATAAGGTGGACTCTGCTGCTAAAGTGGTGCTAAGGCCCACTCCCTTTGCTGCTGAGACTGATTCGCCTGCTCTGAAGGATGAGACTGTTCGCGTGGGCAGCTGTGAGAAATCCACTAAGCTTGCTTATAGGGAGGCTGCTGAAATCCATGTGCTTTTAAGACCAGATCTTCTTAAAGACATGGACGCTTGTGCCAAGTTTGTTGATGACGTTAGAAATGTTGTTTGCCTAAGTTCCTTTGCGAAGCATATGACCCAATATAGAATGACTGCTCTGCTTGTTATGATGTAGATGTAGTAAGGCTGCCAAGGAGGTGGCGAAGACTATGGCAGCTGAAGCTTATTCCTCGGCTGAGGAGATCAAGAAGTTGGATTCTGAGCCCGTTGCTTTGAATGGGTCTAATATTTCTGCCCCTACTTCTCTGCAGCTTGAGACTACTCGCCAAGAGATCGTTAACTTGAAGAGTAGGCTTGACGCTATCCAAGTTAAGTATGAAAATGTAGAGAATGAGATTGGATGTTAGATACCTTAGATTCAAGATCTTGAGTTTGCAGTTTCTGAGCTTCGTTTTGCTGCTTATGCAAAGGATGAAGAGTTGATTGCTGCTTATAATCAAGTGATCCACTTCAAGAGAATCGTCGATAGGCTTCAACACCAAGTATTGGAACTTCAAGGTGTACTGAAGATCAACGAAAGTCTGAAGAAAGAAGTGGATGAGCTGCAACGCGTCCGTGTTGGTCTGCTTGAGGAGAATGAGCAGCTGAAGGGTGAGAAAGATGGGCTCGAGGTTTCGAGACATTCTCTATTTCTTCAGAAGACTTGCTTGCTTTTACTTTTGAGGCTTCCATTGGTGAAGTAGTTGGAGAAGTTGGTGCCCAGGCTGGGACAGCCGGGGGTGAAACGCTGAATGATGCCGTTGCTAAGAACTTCGCGGCTGCTGAAGGTATGGCGACCGAATAGTCGTGGGATGTCCAGGCTGCTAAAGTGTAGTCCTCTAGGTAACCTTTAGGATTTTCTTTTTTTTTTCCTTGTAGCTCTCGTTTTGCTTGAACTCCTTCGGCCTTTGTTAATTGTATATAAACATGCTTCCTTCGCTTTTCTTCATCTTCTCTTCTTTTGTTCATGCCCTAACCTTCAAACTTTATAGTCCAATGGCATGCGTGCTACTTTTTTATAAGCAGACAAACCCGCGTAGCCTATGCAGCCGTATGTGTTGGTGTAGAGCTTTGCAAACTTGTTAGCCATAGGGTTGGCAGCCGGATGCCTTACTTACAGAAGTAGACAAGCCCGCGTAACCACTAGGCTGTTAACCTTGGTTTTCTCCAATTCCGTAGGTTGCGTAGCAAGTATCACAACACTTTAGGACTTGGTGTAGGTTGCTCCGTGCTTGGCAGATGTGAAGTGTATCGACCACATAGCATGTCGGCAGTGGATAAAACTTCGTATATGCACGCTAACTTGTTTAACCTTTCACAAGAATGTATGGCTGTATAAGTCTAGCGTGGTTTTACTGCTCGAAGGGCAGGCCGTATGCAGTCTTCCGAAAACCGTAGGCTACCTTAATGCACTCGGTAGCAGCTTTAGGGTTCCAGGGTAGCCGTCCATCGGATGTACTGCGCAATGTGCCTTCTCCATCTCTAGGGCCCGGTTCCCCGCGGATTAGGCCCAGAGACCCAAAATCCTTTAGTTAGCTAAGCCTTGAAAAAGACCATTATGGCTACTTCTAGGAATCTCGGCGTAAGCCATGGTGCATCTAGTTATACTAAGGTAGCCATGCTCATCCACGTCTGGATATTCAGAGTGTAAAGTTTATCTTCCCGTTTTGGAAAGTTGACCCATTTGAGTGTCAGGGAATTGGTTTACCTTCTCGCACTAGAGAGCAATTAGTTTACCCTCTCGCACTGGAGAGCATGGTTGTTTCTTCGGGGGGGGGCGCAATTCCTGCGATGAGTCCCTAAGAAGGGCGTAGTTTTTTTTGAAGTGCATGAGTGATTAGTTGTTGTAAGCATGCAGCCGAGCCAAGTTGTGATTACTTCTGAATTCCTCATTGAAAAACGAGTGAAACGAACGAGAACTTAGCTGTAAAGTAAGAACTGCATAACAACTGGATAATTCTCGGCTTGTGAGGTGGTACTTGGCTTGATGACATTGGGATGAATGATTACTTTTGAGCCAAATGCCAAAGAGAAATAAGTCTTACCGGTTGCTCGTCTTTTTGTGGTGCGATATGCCTATAAACATCCGGGGAGTTCATCTGGCCATTTTCCCTTCTTGTTGGTGAGGGATTTCTTGAGGCAGTCGAGGATCATCTTGTTGGATGCTTCGGCCCACCACTGCCTTGAGGATATCTTGACATCGACATGTGATGCTTGATGCTATACTTTTGGAAAAACTTCGCCATATCTTGACCCACGAATTGTGGGCCGTTGTAAGTGACGATGGACTGAGGGATGCCAAATCGGCATATGATATTCCTCCATATGAAGTGCTATATATCCGTCTGAGTTGTGGTCGTCTTGGGCTATGTTTCTACCCATTTGGTGAAATAGTCGGTTGCCACGATCATCATGCCTCTATCCCCAGTAGCAGGCGACATAGGTTTTACCAGGTTGATTGCCCACTACATGAACGGCTAAGGACTCGTCTGCGGGTGTAGCTCACTGGCAGACAGTGCTGGTACCGGCTTGTAGAGTTGGCAATGGTCGTACTTTTGTACTAACTCCTTAGCGTCTTGGTGCATGGTAGGCCAGTAATAGCATGCGTTAAGAGCCTTATGTGCTAAGGGTCGACCTCTGGAGTGATTTCCACAAACGCATTCGTAGATTGAGCTTAGAACCTTCAAGTCATCGGGAAGCGCTAGGCAGCGGAGATGTGGTCCAATGTAGGATTTTCGGATGAGAATGCCATTCCATATGTAGTAGCGTGTTGCCTTGATTTGGGGATTCCTAGACTTCAATCTTTTCGTGGGGAATGTGCCATTGACCAGATAGTCTACGATGGAATCTTGTCAGTTTGGAGTTATACTAACCTGTGACACCTCGGCTGCTGGCTTCGCCTCTATGCTCGGCTCTCTAGATACTCTACCGGAATAGAGCGTTTTGAGTTGGTGGTCAAGGGCGGAGCCTAGGCCGACTAGTACGTCTGCATGGGCGTTGTCTGCCCGATGAACTTGAGTGAGAGTGTAAGTCTGAAATGCCTCAAGCTGCTTGCGTACTTTCTCTAGGTATTGTGCCATCCTCGGATGTTTTGCCGTGTACTCCCCAGTAGTTTGGTTGGTGATTAGCTGGGAATCAGAATGAATTGTGAGCTTCTTCACCACCAAGTCTTTTGCCATCAGAGGCCTGCTAGTAGGACCTCATACTCTGCTTCGTTGTTAGATGCTTTAAAGTTTAAAGTGATCGCCTGCTCGAGCATTACGCCGTCTGGGGTGACAAGAACCACAGCTGCTCTCGAACCTTTGTAGTTGGATGCGCCGCCGACATGCAAATGCCAGAAATCTCCATTGATGGAGCAGGTGTGGCTAAAGTGTGTTCGGCTGCCTTCGGGGCGTCGTTGGGCTGCTCTATTGCGTTGTCAAGGCTAGGCTTAAAGGCTCGGTAGGGATTCGTGGAGCTGGGGCCATGTTACATGTAGCATGAGATGCTCAACTTCCGGTATTAGGCCACTCTAAAGCTGAATAATGGAGCAATGGTCGACTAAGACCGTGTGACACGTAAGTAGGAAGTGGTGTTGAACTGCAGGTACATGTTGGTCTATGTAGAATCTTTTGGGGCGACAAGGACAAAACTTGCTTTCGAGTGTGTCCTTCCAATGTTCGTTTGCCCTTGGCGAGTCTTTTGGGCCGAGTTGTTGCATTCGTCAGAACACTTTGCATTCGCCAGGGTCTTACGCCTTTATCGTTGCGTGTCTGGATTGGGCAAAATAGTGCGTTATGAGGATGATTGCATACGTTTGAAGGTAAAACTTAAACTTCTAGGTTACAACAATTATCGTCAAAGTTAGCTTTTGAATTTTTAATAGCATCGATGAGAGCTTTTGAATTTTTAATAGCATCGATGAGAGCTTTTGAATTGTAGAATACAGGTAGTACTATCATCAAAGTTAGTTTTTGAATTTTTAATAGCATTGAGGAGAGCTTTTGAACTGTAGAATACAGGTAGTCGGGCCCCCAGCTCTTCTCGCATAATGGTAGAGCTTATTACTGCTTTAGATACCGTCAAACATGCGAATAAGTCATCCGCTGCTTCCAGTTTTGATAGTAGGGAGGTGATGTCGGGTACTTTTTCAAGTCCTTGAATGTGCATTGGCGAGCCTTGTCCCAAAGTGTATGCTTCTCTGCCAGAGCGAAAGAGTTTGCTAGAGTTAGATCTTTTTTCATGATCAATTTTCTGAATAGCGGGTGGTCTGCTGAAAGTCCTTTTTGGAAGATTACTTTAGCTATCGAGTCGTTGCATCCTACTATCCTTGCCTTCTCTGCTTTGAACCTCCTCACATAGTCGCGAATCGACTCTTTTGGGTTCTTCTTAACATCGAACAAATGGTCGGACTTCTTTTTTATCGCTCGATATGATGAATATTTTTTGGTGAAAACCAAAGAAAGTTCGTTGAAATTCCTGATGGATTGTGGCAGCAGGGTGTAAAACCAATCTTGTGCTTCGCCTTGTAGAGTGGTAGCGAATATCTTGCACATGAGATCATCGTTGTTTCGATAAAGGATCATTGCGCTTTGGTAGTGCTTTAAGTGTCTCTTCGGATCTTTATCCTCTTTGAAATATGTGAAATGTGGCATGCTGAACTCACGTGGAGGCTCTGCCTACTCGATCTTGTCCGTGAAGGGTGACCTGCTTATGTTGGTCAGGTTCCGTCGTAGTGCTTCTTCGGTACCTCATTGCGTTGGAAATCGTGCAATCGCTTGGTAAAGAGTTTATCTACTTCTTCCTGAATTTACCTTTGTTGGGGTATCGGAGCTCTTGGTTGCCCCCAGCCATGACTTACTGGTCTAGGCTTCCATATGTTTGGCTCGTCTATGCCGCGAATGCAGTGTATGTGGTGCGTTCCTAGCAGGCGAGCGAGTTCTTCACAGACTGCTGGTTGAACTTGAGCCGAATTGAGTGACTGCTTCTTTCCATTCGTCGTGCTGCCTACTCCGATGTGAGGTGGATGATGCTCCTTGATAGCTTAGCCGCGAATAAACACTTTGCTTGGAAGGTTGCTCATGTTGACTATCGAAGTGGGACCCCAACCGTGAATGTATGCTCATCCGTTGGCCTAGTTGAGAGTGCACGCTTCTCTGCGGGCTAAGACGGGAGTATACGCTATCTCGGGGGCCCAATCGGGAGTGTATACTGCCCGAACGCTCGGTTCGTGGTTGGTCGAGTGGCTATTTACTGGGAAGCTGCTGGAGAGGTTCTTTGTCTGCCCTTGTCCTACTTCGGGATACCTCGTCTGGGGCACGTTGCATCTCGGTGCGCTTTAAGAGCTGATTCACCAAGGTCGTCTGTTGTGCGAGGGCGCTCGTCAACTCTATGACTTGTCAAGACAAGTGTTGTTCTCCATTTGGGAAGAGCTTGGAAGGAATTTTTCTCCTTGAGCAGTGGAAGTGTGGTAGACTCCGGGCGCGAAATTTGAGTTGGGAAATGCCAAACCCGCAAAAAAATGTGGTGAAAATGCTCCTGGTTCAATCGTCAGTCTGGAAATTTGGAGTCGGGATAGTTGAACTAATCTTGGATCGATTTGGGCTACTTGGAAGGCCACGGGAGTAGACTAGGCCACGAAAGCAGGTTGGGTAACGAAAGTTGGCTGCTCAGCGGGAGCAGGCTGGGCCACGGAAGTGGGCTGGTCGGCGAAAGCAGGTTAGGCCACGAAGGTGGGCTGCTTGGCTGGAGCAGGCTGGGCCAGGGAAGTGGGCTACTCGGCGGGAGTAGGCTGAGCCGTAGGAGTGGACTGCTCGGCGGGAACAGGCTAGGCCACAAGAATGGGCTACTCGGCGGAAGCAGGCTGCTCGGAGTGTGATGCACATGGGTGCGAGGCTTGGGCTCGGCTTGGCAACGCGTTGAGTTCGTGTTGGGCTTGGAATGACATGGCTTGGGTCGTGGCCTTGGTGCCGTGAGCCTTGGATGGCACGGCTCGGGCTGTGGTAGCGGTGCCATGGACCTCGTTGCGGATAATGGTGACTATGGTGGCCACCGCGGTGGTTGCCATGGTGGAGCCCCGTAGCGATGGTGCCGCTCCTATGATCACATTTAGCCTCGTGGATCGCCGTGGTCCCATTTCTTGAATATTGGAATTTTCACTTGTGGAATTTTCTAAATTTCTAGCCATTGTATTTCTCTTTTACGTTTTATCAAAGAATCTTTGCAAATAAAAAATTCTAATAATAAGAACGTACGAAAAATCTACAAATGAACAAGAAAATAGAAAAACCTTTTGACACGGGAGTCTTCTACGAGTGTGTGACTCTTGTCTCAATGAAAGCACCAATTTGTGGATGCAAATTTATTCCTCTTTCTTCTTGGACAAAATTGCACCTACAAAACAATCAACACCTTAGGGTCAATGCCAAGAGCCTCACGCGCCCACGATGAATAAGGGGGCTTTGGCCGAAGAACCTCCGATGCCAAAGTTAGAATTTACAGAGAAAAGTGTTTATAGAGTTTTTGGAGTTTTGCAAGAGTGTTGGAAGTCCATTTTGGAGAAGAAAATGGGGTTTTTATAGGAGAGGGTGGCCGGTCCCCTTTGGAGAAAAGGTGGCCGGCCCTTGGATGTTTTTAGGGTGTAACTTATGGTTTAATGTGTGATTTAATGGATTAATTAGGCAATTAATCCATTAATTGGTTAATCAACACATTTTTGGAATAAATATTTTGGGGGTTATGTGATTTATGTGGAATATTTTGTAGGTTATAAATTAATTGCCTAAGATGAGGATGGATGAGAATATCTTTGAATTTGTTCCCTATTTTGGACTCTTTTGACTTGAATGACAGATGATTGTCCGCTGCTCGCGCATAGGAATCCCGATATGCCTCAAAGGTATTTTTGTCATTTTTTACCCAAAAATCCACGTGTCGCCTTATGATTATTTTTAGCTCCACAAAAAAGAATTTGTAGTTTCATGAGGAACCATTAATTCACCAAGGATTTGAAGCAGCCAAAACGGATACGGAATGCACCAAAACATATTGAGGACTTTTATTGCAAACATTGTGAGCCTTTCTTCATTGATTGATGTATGTTATTTTTTATATGCTAGCTTTTTCATGTAATTTTGTTGTTCAATGTATTCAATTGGGGTGATTTTTCTTTTTCTTTACAGACTATTTGATTTGGTTTGTATCATTGTTGGTTTTAATATGCACAAGAGACCTATGACTGGCTTTCTACCATTTTTTTTTAATATTCTTAATTATGTTTTTACGTGTAGAATATAATATGAGAGGAAGATAAATGTGAAAAATTGCTACCAGTAGAAACTAAAAGAAGAAATCAATAGAGAAATTACACATTATGGATTAATTTAAAGTAAAGATAGAGAGAGTTAGAGCTAGATTACAAATAAACATCGGATATTTAAAAGATTTTAGGGCCAAGCAGCGCCCGTAATAAATAAAAGTCTAACAAATAAACACGTATGAATTGTTTTTGTATTAAAGATGTCCTTACGTATGCATAGATGTGAAAGGAAAAAATGAATGCCTCGCGTATCGCGTCGTGATGTAAAAAAGACTTTTTGCATGTGCAAAACGGCTGCAGAAAGGCTAGTTAATAAATAACTTGTTAATGCCTTTGTATAACTTGGTCAGTTTTCTTTCTGTTGATGGAGTTTGTTGTTTATAAAATTACATATACAAAAAGAAAACAAGTCTCTCTATAACTAATCCGACAGCAGTAAGAGATAATAAAAACAAGAGAAAAGTATTACAGTTTTTTTTTTTGTTTTGTTTTTTTTCTGTGAAAACAAATCGGTTAATTGGAATTGAGTGATCACTACAAAGAGTATTGTATAGACATTGCTTTAATTTTTTTATTAAACAAAGTTATCACCTAAGTTTAAATCCATGTCACAACTTTGTACTCGGGTTTAATAAATTCAATAAATCTAAGTATAGTGTTTGGTGTGTTTATTTTTATTTTTATAAAAAAAAAGAGCGTGTGTGTGACATCCCACATCGCCCAGGGGAGTGATCCTTAAATGTATATTCACATCCCTACCTAGCACGAGGTCTTTTGGGAGCTCACTGGCTTCGGGTTCCGTAGGAACTCCGAAGTTAAGCGAGAAGGAGGCCAGAGCACTCCCATGATTGGTGACCCACTGGGAAGTTGCTCGTGAGTTCCCAAAAACAAAACCGTGAAGGAATGGTAAGCCCAAAACGGACAATATCGTTCTACGGTGGTGGAGCGGGCCCGGAAAGTGATCCGCCCAGGGCCGGAATGTGACAGTGTGCGAGTTGTACCTAAATTTTATGAATTGGCTTAATACGTCCAAGTGCATTTTTTTTTGTAATATGCTATCTACACATCTCTTTTTGCTTCTCACATATCCTCTTGATTTGCGACTGTCGGATCGAATAAATTGAAGAAAATCAATGAACCGAAATTAATTAAGGATGTGTGAGAAGTAAAAAAAGATATGTGAATAGCACACACCTTTTCGTATAGTTTCAAACTCTTCGTATAGTTTCAAACTTTTTGTATAATTTCAAACTCTTCGTATAGTTTCAAACTGTATAATTTCAAACTCTTCGTATAGTTTCAAACTGTATAATTTCAAACTCTTGGTATAGTTTCAAATTCTTGTTCCAAGGGAAAATCATTAGAGTTTGATCGAAATTAACCACTCATATCTCAGTGAATAAAACTAAGCAATGATGCAGGAAATCAATTAGAAGCTTGAGATACACAAAAAATTAAATTAATCGACCAACAAAATTGGAGCTATTCCCCTAATTTTAACCATTAAGAATGTAAAGAATTGAAAATTACAATTAACCATTATGTACTTGATAATCACAAATGAGGTCATAAGGTAAAAAAAGCTAACCACTCAAATCTCAGTACTAAGCAATGATGCAGGAAATCAATTAAAAGCTTGAGATACACAAAAAAATTAAATTAATTGACTAACAAAATTGGAGCCATTCCCCTAATTTTAACCACTAACAGCATAAAGAATTGAAAATTACAATTAACCATTATGCACTTGATAATCACAAATGAGATCATAAGGTCCAAAAAATTAACCGCTCAACTCCAAACTATGAAATACCAAATTAAACACAGAAATATCACAACCCCAAACCCAAACAGAACCCCAAATCAATTAAAAAAAAAAAACCCCAACCAGTACTAAAAAAAATGCTCCAACCCGTGTCTCTCTCATTTTTCCCTTCCCTTGCTCTATACTCTTTGCCAGGAAAATCCTAACAGAGGACCACAACTGTTCCAAAGGAAAATCATTAGAGTTTGATCTAAATTAACCACTCAAATCTCAGTAAATAAAACTGAGCAATTGCCAAACTTGAGTCTGTTTTCTAATCTGTTACAAAAGATTGTAACCACATTTTAATCCAACATTCACCAATGGGCAGCCAAACAGGAAAAAAACAAAAACACAAAAAGCACAACGAATAAATTAACCCTCAGAAAGTTTTTTGGTAGATAGACTAAATTAATATTGGATTTTACTTTAATTTGGTCGCTGGAATAATTAACCTGGGTGACATGGGATACAAAACCTTGTATAAATACTATCAAGAGATGCTACCTTTTTTATTTTGTCTTTATACCGATCAGCAACAGCGTTTAAATATTTTTAGTTAGTCTGTGAAGGCGAATTTTTTCAAAAACCTGCATTCATGACAAAAAAAAAAATTTAATATCACAAAGATAGAAAAAAATTGCAGCCTTAAATAACACGAAGAGAATCACCACACGGAGATAAGATTGATTAACAAAGATACATTTGTCTACCGAAGTCCAATAAAATACATCCAGAAAAGCTGTTCAGTTTTTACACTTCTTGATCAACAGACTTTAAAAGGATTCCTAAGACATATCAGCCGGGATTTGGATTTAATGAACACCTAAACGGATTCAATTGCTGTGCAACTTCTTAACCTTCAAACTTAGACCAAGTGCGCTTAAAGTAATCGATTTATCCAGGCAGCGCCCAGTTGCATTTTTTCACTCAGAAGATCATATCTCTGGCTTAGTAATTTGCATTTGAAGACGACGTACACTCTACAGAGCTCCGTCCATCGTCCTACGCTTGTCTTCTCACAAAAGTAGGTGCCCTGTTTTTTTTTTTTTTTTTTTTTTTTTTTTTGCGCTTCATTTTGGGAGTGTAGCTCAAAAGTAACCGCGTTTTTTTGCTCGCATTCATCGCCGGACCGGTTACGGTACCATTTGAATATCTGCTTGACATTCTTAAGCACTGTCTTAAGCTGGACGGCTATAAATGGCCATATTCTTCGTAGCGAATTTCGGTTTTGGAGTCCTCTTTTGCCAGAATTTAAAAACGAAAAGAAAAAAAGAAAACAGAGCTCTTGTGTGTGTGTGTGTGTGTGTGTGAAGGTGTGACGAGTCTTCGATCTGAATTTTGTTATTGTATTCCTCTGTACAGAAGTGTCATATAACGCGGAAGGATCGTGTCCCAGACATTGCTCTTAACGTCCCTCTACGTTCGGAGCTGGAAGGGTAAGTGTATGCTCTGCTTGCCTCTTTTCTTTTTATTCCTTTTATTTGGGGAAAATGATGGGATGCCTAAAAAGAACTGATTAATTAGCAATTAATCTATAGAACTCAGCTCTTGATATGTCTAGGCATTTTTTTATTGAGAAATTAAGAGCGTCGAATGTTTATAACTCTATATCGATTCGTTATTAACAAACATTAAAGAAAATAGCTGCTAGCCACGTACCCTGTTACAACTTACCTACTTAATCAATTTCAATTTATTTCAGATGATATATTAGCTTGATTAATTTATAGGTAGATCATACGTTCCCATTCTTTATATCACATTAGTATATCATTTCATGTGAAATGTGACACATACGCAACATTCTTTGATATAAATTCATTAATTGAAGTGACATGTACACTTCACTTGCCACATCAGATAGTACAAAAACATGGTCTCCCTAACATTTTTCAATTAATTAAGAAACCATATATATTGTAGATAATTCATTACTGCAATTTGATTTAATTTTTTTATTAACTATATGTATATAACAGCACAAGCCAAGAACGTTCTACAAATGTACTGCATACGTATATATGTTCCCTCATCACCATGCTAGGCGGTTTCCTCCAACTAAAGCAGGGAATCAGAAATGAGTCTCTCTTCGACACAGACTACCCAACTATGGTGTCCCTTATCGTTGCGCTAATCGCTTATGTCGGATCACTAATTGGCTCTAGAATACTCCATGTCCAAGCTCGCCCAAATTCGGAATTGGCAGAATCAATCACCAATAAGATTAGCCTCCTCTTTGGAACTCTTGCCTTGATTTAGAAGTGGTGATCCTTGTGTCAGGTTTAGGGCTAGTCGCCCTATTCTTTTGGGCTGTTTGGTTTATGAACGTTGTAGCTGAGTACGTCTGCGAATACCTCGAAACGTTGTATCAAAGTGTAGTTGCATCAGTTGTTTATATATTTGACAAATTGAAAGAGCATCTGAACATGATCATCCGACGTTTCACAACGGAATCCGATGAACAAACTGATGAGCTTTCTCAAGTACCTTTTACCATGGTTTAGGTTTAGGTTTGGGGTATTATTTTTACGTGTTATTTTTCTGAGTTGGACTATATTGAACTCAGCTTATGAATAGTAAAGTGCAATAGCATCCTAATTTATGCGAAAAGAGTTGGCAATTAACATAATTTACCTTTCTATTGTATTTTTTGTGCTAGAGAGAGAAAATATATGAGAAAAATAAGTAACGGAGAAGATGAAAAGAGGTTGTGGGAGGAAGGAGGGAGAAATGAAAATCATATGAAATTAAAAACTTGATATAGTGATAACTATCCTATAATAAGTTTTTGTTGTGTGTGTCATTTCGTACACATTATTTTTACATTTCTTCCACCATCATTCTTTCACTCTTTTGCATTTCTTATTTCTCTAAAACATACTTTTCCTTTATGTATAACACAAAAAATGGTTAAAAATTAAAACCGAAATAAATATCAAATTAGTCTATAATTTTTGTTTTGTAACTTAAATTCCTATGGTATATTCAATTGTCACGGACTCTTTAATGAGATCGTGCGGCTGGAACTTAACCGTGCCTTAATTATTGCTATCTTTTCTATTTCCTTTTTCTGCCTCTCTTTAAGGAGACGCGTAGCAAAACCACCCAGAGAGGTTCAACAGTACCCCAATCCCTCTCCTTTTGATGATTCTATCATCAGGACAATCTGGAGAATGGGTTTAAGGATTTGGGTTTTCGTTTCCAAGTAATACTTTTCTGGAGCATGGATTCAGTGATTTGTGAATACTCCTCCTTGGTACAAATTGCACACACCTTACTTTCTGGAAATCGGGTTCAAGGAATTGGGAGTTTCAAAGTTTTATATTCTGACATCTTCTCTGAACATCATTCAGTTTACGTGCATCGTTGACGTCTCAGTTCGGTGAAAATCTAAACTCATGTAGAGAATACAATTACACCTTTTCGCCTCTGCATTTCATCGGAAATCATAAGAAAAAAATGTACACAATCTTGTTCGGAATTCTTAAATAACATATGTCTCTTGTTCGAAACTCTTGCTTCGATTATATCAGTTGAATAATACTTGAATATTGTATACAACTAAGTGCAGTTACTAAATTCTACTAATTCATGTTTTTGGCATTCCGTTCTAAATTCCAGTTCTTTGTTTTTGACCCTATGAAATAAAAAATAAAAAAGAATTTATTCAAAAATGGATCTTTCGTCGGAATTGATGAAAAGAACCATAGATGCACATTTTGATAAGTTAAAAGATAAATGGTCATGAATTTTTAGATAAGAGACCAATGCTCAAATTCAGTCAAAGTTAAGGGACTGTTTCTATAATTTCCTCGACTAGAAAAAACACTCCAACATTTAAAAGAGTAAGCTTATATAAATCTCATTTTGTAAGTCATTATCGAGTTTAGTCCTATTTGTACAATTAGAGTCATTTACTAATATTTAAATCATATCATTTGTAATAAAAAAACAAACAAGAAATAGAAAGAAAAAAAAATATTTAAATCAAGAGCCACAGCAGAACTATCGTCATTCCACCCAAAAAACTTCTTCTATTCGCCATCCTCTCCCGACTTTACCCTCACCAAGTAATCAAGAATCAGTGTTTATCCGCGTCCATTTATGTCATTCCAGTGATTCCACCCAAAATACTTTTTCTACTCGCCCCCTCCCGACTTTACCCTAGCCAAATAAAATCAAGAACCGCCACGTCTGACGTCATTGTCAAACCTCCCTGGTGCATTTAGGTGAGGTGGCCCATTGAACCCTCGACAAATAAAATCAAGGAGCACCACGTCATTCCAATGATTTCACCCAAACTACTTTTTTCCTATTCCGACTTTACCCTCGCCAAGTATAATCAAGAACCACCACGTCAGACATCATTGTTAAACCCGGGTGCATTTAGGTCATTCTACCTAACAAAATGTTTCGATTCGCCGCTCTGTCGCCAAGTATAATAAAGAACCATGCCGTGGTAAAAGCAGTGCTCTGAAGCTCTACAGGTATAATCCAGAGACGGCTTTCTGATCCAGTAATTTGTATTTCAAGCGACGCACACTGTACAAGCAGTGCCGTGGTAAAAGCAGTGCTCTGAAGCTCCTTCCATTGTTCTATCGTTGTGTGCTCATCAAAGTAAGTGCTGTTTTTTTTTTTGTCCTTTTATTTTGTGAGTAGCTCAAACTAACCGGCTTTTTTTTGCTCGCATTGACCACCGGACCGGTTACGGTAGCATTTGAATATCTGCCTCCCATCTTATGTACTGTCTTAAGCTTGACGGCCGCTATTGACCATAGTCTTCGTCTCTAATTTCTGTTTTGAAGTTCTCTTTCACTGGAAATTAAAAAGGAAAGTAAACAGAGCTCTTGTTTTTCGAAAAGAGAAAACTGAGCTCTTGCGTCTGTGTGTGAAGGTGTGATGAGTTTTCGACCTGACGATCTGAATTTTGTTTTTGTTTTCCTCTGTACAGAAGTGTCATATATACACAGATGGATCGAGTCCCGGACATTGCTGTTGGCGTCCCTCGACGTTTGGAACTAGAAGGGTAAGCGTACACTCTGCTTCCCCCTTCCACGCCTTTTATTTGGAGAAAATGTTAGGATATCACATTTAATGGCACATATTTATGTCATATATACGCAGTGGATGTAGCCCGACTTGATTGAATAACAATAAATCCATACTATTGTGCGATGAGGCCATGGGGAAGTGGGCATCCAAAACAACACTTAACTTGTTATAAACGATGTTGTGTTGGAAATGAAATTGGTTCATGCGCTGTACGTACCGAAATAGCTTATTACGTTATGGGGGGATAATACCCCAAAGTGAGAGAGGGTGGGTTCCAAGATTCCATTCCTTCGTATCTAACCTAAAAATGAAGAAACTAACTGATTGATTAGCGATTAATTTATCAAGAACTCAGCTCTTGATAAGTCTAGGCAACTTTTTTGACAATTAAGAGCGTCGAATGTCTAGATCGATTCGTTATAACAATCATTTAAGAAAATAGCAGCTAGATAGGTACCCTATTACAACTTACTATTGCGTACTTAAGTTGATTTCAGAAGATATATTGACTTGATTAATTTCTAGATTTTCTAATTCCATTTAATTTTCTCATTAACTATATATATATATAACAGCACAAGTGATGAAGAATGTTCTACAATGGTATTGCATAAATATATCTCTTCCCTCATCACCATGCTCGGCGTCTTAATCCAACTGAAGCAGGGAGCCAAAAATGAGTCTCTGTTTGATACAAACTACCCGATCATGGTTTCTCTTATCGTTACCATACTCGCTTATGGCGGATCACTAATTGGCTTTAGAGGCCCTAATTCGTGTTTGGCAGAGTCAATCATCAATAAGATTAGCCTCCTCTTTGGAACTCTTGCCTTGATTTTAGAAGTGGTGATCCTTGTGCCAGTTTTAGGGCTAGTAGCCGGATTGCTCTGGGTTGTTTGGTTTGTGAAAGTTGTACTAAATGACTACGCCTTCGAGTACCTCAAAACGTTGTATGAAAATGCAATTGCATTAGTTGTTCATACATTTGGCAAATTGAAAGACCATCTGAACATGATCATCCGATGTTTCGCAACGGAACCAGAAGAACAAACTAATGAGCTTCCTCAAGTAACTCCTACCACGGTTTAGGTTTGGGGTATTTCTTTTACGCCTTACTTTTTTGCTTATTTTGTTGAGTTGGACTATATTGAACTCAACATATGAATAGTTAAGTGCGAAGTGGTAATATGTGAAATAAAATTCAAGCAACGACATCCTAATTGATTAGCTCTTTCATGCACGACTGCATTTTGTGCTCCGTTTTGCTGTTTCATTTCTTGTGCTGTTTTTTCTTGCTAGCTCCATGTGGAGTATATTACTATGAAACTTATTGAGTTAAATAGAGAGTGTTAAAGTATTGCTATGTAAATTTATATGAATTGATTTTAGTATCGTCTACTTTTTTAATCAGGGCAAGTCACTCTCTTTGTTTGCCAAAAAAGAACAGAAGTTTCTAATCTAATTTTCAAATCCTTGGCCAACTTGTGGTCAACATCACCGATCAACGAAGATCGCTCTTTCAATCAGGCATTAGAAAGTGAACCAATAAATTTAACTAGATTGGTTAAAAGTGAACCAACATGCGGATGGTAATGCCAAATTGGAGATGACGGTGTCCATGTTTTGTCGAATGAGGAGATAAGAGTAGAGGGAGGGCAGAGAGGAACGGAGTCTGGGTTTTGAGTGAAGGGGAAAAGCAGTGTCTGTATCACACTTGGCGTGGGAGGTTATTGGCCACGAAACGATATACAAAAGGTTGTCATGCCATCCACTGTGGAAGGGAGGGAAAAAAACATTTTTGTGCTAAATGTTATCACCCACGTCCCATTTCACTTTCATCTCTTTTCAATTAATAACGGGTTTAGTATCTCTTCTTTGGTGAGGAAAATTTTAAACTTTGGTCATTGGATCACATGGTTGTGAACTCACCAGTGTCTGAAATTTCTTTGATACAGTTGATATTTCCGTAGAAATATAAAAAAAAATCGAAAAAAAAAGATATGGAAAACTAGCTAACGCAAATTGTAGTTGTTGGTTCGACTTTTACCATTAAAAAGTCAAATGATTTAGAAATCAAACCAAACTTTTAGTGGTGGTTTTGGTTACGGATGAGTATGGTTCCGTTTGTTTCAATTTGACACAAAAAATTTAACAAAACTAATTACCATTTAATATTTCGGTTTGATTTTTGATCAATATCACCATTGAAATCGAACCAAATCATTGTTGATCAGTTTGATTTGGTTGGTTTATGCCTAGTCCAACACAAATATTAAAAAATGATTCAATATTCTAGAGTTTCAATCTTTTAAGCATCCACACATCTTTCACATTCCAATGCAATCAAAAGATTAAGTTTTCCGATGTATAAATATTTTTCAAGTCAAATAAAACTATGTTTCAGTTTAAAAAATCTCAGACTACCAAACGACTTATCTAAACTACATATTAATAGAACCCTCTTTGTCAACCAAAAGAGGGTGAAAAGACTATTTAATCTTTTATCTCAACAAAAAAAATTAAGGGTAGTAACGTAATTTTACAAAACAAAATTTTGCTATTTTTTGTTTAAGCTTCATCTACATGTAATTTTAACATCTCTAATTTTTTTTTATTTAAAAAAAAAATGAAACCTCTCTTCCTCCATCTCCACTCTCACATTCTCTCTCACTCTCTCCAAATTTAATAACAAAAATAAAAAAATTGGCACACATTTTGTGTGTGGGCCCATATACTAGTTAGTTAGAACCCTACATAAGCATAAAAGGAATTGGATCGGATTCCCACATCTTAGCTATTCATCATGTATCGTGCAGTAAGAAATTATATGACTTTTTTATTTAAAATTAAACACAAATAGTAAGTGATGAAAAATGATCGTACGATGTACGATTAACGGCTAGGATGTGGAGATCCTTAGGATCCCCACAAAGTGATTCTTGAGGATCCTCTTCAAGCATAAATTACATACAAATTTCTATTTGTAAATAGTCATTAAGCTTATATTATGTTGTGACTTAAAATACACATAAATCTCTAAAGGATTTTTATCACAAATATTCCCTGAGATTAATCTATCTCATCAAGATGGTCCATGAAATTGAAAATCGATCAATGTAGTCCCTGAAAATAGGTCTCGCACATCAATGTGGTCATTCTGTCACAATTCTGTCAAAAATTCTATTATGTGCTGATACGACACATACTACAAGTCTATTTAAATATTGCCATGTGAATTAAAATAATTAAAATAATTTAAAAAACTATTTATATTTAAATAATTAAAAAAATATATTTTTGTATAATTAAAAACAAAAAATAAAAGAGGTTTTTGTTCCCCGTACAACCCTTCTACCAATGGCTCCTCCGTCGCAGGGTCGCACCGTCCCTCCCTTCAATATAAACCCCACAACCAGAACCACTCCAAAATACCAAAACCTTCAAATTCTTCCATATAGAAGTCTACTAATTGTCGATAATTACTTTCAAATTCCAAACCCCAATCCCTCCTCCTTTTGATGATTCTGGACAATCTGGAGAGTGGGTTCAAGGATTTGGGTTTGTATTTTCAAGTAATACTTTTCTGGAGTATAGATTCAGTTTTATAGAGTTGTTCTGGTATCGTCAATACTTGAGGTTGATTTTTGCACCCATTTTTCGATGAACGTCGTTCAGTTTACATGCGCCACCGGCATCTCAGTTCGGTGAAAGTCTAAACTCATGTAGAGAATACAATTACATCAATTCGCCTCTGCATTTCATCAAAAGCAAAAGAGTCATAAGAAATAATGTACACATTCTGGTTCGGAACTCATGAATAATATCTGCCTCTTGTTTGGAACTCTTGCTTCGATTGTATCTGTTCAATATTACTTGACTATTTATGCAATTAAGTGCAGTTGCTAAATTCGTTTTTTGCATTTCGTTCTAAATTCTAGTTCCCTTTTTTGACTTTTGAGCATGTGAAATCAAAAATAAAAGTTTTTTATTCAAACTAATACTACCACAGTAACCTTCGAGTTCTCTCCCATTTCATTTGGTTGAAGAATACAATAATTTCACATTAAAAATTTGACGAATTTCAGTTTAATTTATATCGATTAGTTCCACTTCTAATTATACCGATGAATTTTTGTAATAAAACTGGAACAATTGTCATCCAAACACTTGTCTCGTTGTGCAAATAGTACAATGCAAATCCACCATATAAACTCGTCTTTTTTAAATCTTGACACATTTTTAACTTCGTCGCTAACTTACACTAGGGTATAAATCACTACACATCTCACTTGAAGCTTTATATACAGGAGCTTCCTTGATGTGAGTTTACAATGAGGATTACTTGACTAATCACTTTTTGTTGGTCGGTTAAAGGATGCCATTATCACTGCGCTAGTTGATTGTCTGTAGTAAAAATATTTCCACGTCACGACCACTCCAAAAGAAAATGACACTCACTCCCTGGCAGGATTGTCTGCCCTCTCTTTTTCCATGCTCTTCTATTTGTGTGATCACGGTTAAGCCAAGTTAACATTTTATATTACTATTTATTTTTTGTCTTATTATCTTTATAAAAAAAATAATATAAAATATTAACGTGACTTAACCGTGACCACACAAAACAGAAGGGTATGAAAGAGCATGAAAAATAGAAGGGTAGATAATCCTTGTCCGATGTCTACATCTGGTGTTTTATAAAGTCAAAGTTGCTTGGAGGACTCATTGGTCGAAGTAAAGATGGAAACAAACATTTAATGCTCTTTTTATTTTCACCAAAAAAAAAAAAAAAGCTTTAATACTTTTTGAATAATACTTGAGTACCTAAAGATGAATATGAATTCCTACTCAAATTTTTTCAAAATTATTCATTGTCAATTTATAAAACTTTGTGTTTATAATCAAAACTATTCATATTATAAATCATTCTATAAAGATTGCCTCTGCAAAAAATAATTAAAACTAAGGTCATTTAGTCATCAAACTGTTTAAAAACAAATAAATGGTATTGGTAAAAACATTACGAATCGTTTATGTATTTGCTACAATAGATTGACAAACGACCTTAATTTTAATTTATTTTTTGCAGAGATAATTTTTATAATGTGATTCATAGTATGAACGGTTTTGATTATAAGCACAAAGCTCTGTGATTAAAACACTAAGAATTTTGAGTAGGAATTTTTACTCATTTTTTAATAGCCAAGATTGTTCATACTCTTTTTACATCACAACTTCACTTTTTTTTTTATACTTAAATTATGGTCCCATTTCACCTCCATAACTGGTCGCTTTATACGCGGTGGATGCAGCGCCCAGTCGCATTTTTTTTCCTCACAAGATCATAGTTCTGGTTCAATAGTTGCATTTGAAGACGACGTCCACTCTACACAGCTCCTTCCATTCTTCAACCCTTGGCTGCTCACAAAAGTAAGTGGCTTTGTTTTGTGCTTTCATTTTGTGAGTGTAGCTCAAATCGCACTCACCGCCGGACCATTTGAATATCTGCTTGCCATCTTAAGTACTCTCTTAAGCTTGACGGCCGCAATTGGCCATATTTTTTGTCGCAAATCAGTTTTGGAGTTTTTTTTTGCCGGAATTTAAACAAAACAAAATGAAAAACAGAGCTCTCTGTTTTTCGATAAGAGAAAACAGAGCTCTTGCGTCTGTGTATGTGAAGGTGTGACGAGTCTTCGATCTGAATTTTTTATTTTTTTTTGTATTGCTCTGTACAGAAGTGTCATATATACGTAGATGGATCGTGTTCCAGAAATTGCTGTTAGCGTCCCTCTACGTTCGGAACTGGAAGGGTAAGTGTATACTCAGCTTGCACATTTTTTTTTTTTTTTTTTTGCCTTTTATTTGGGAAGAATGATAGGGAGACCAAAAAGAACTGATTATTAGCAATTAATCTATAGAACTCAGCTCTTGACAAGTCTCTCTAAGCATATATATATTTTAAATTAAGGGCGTCGAATGTCTAGATCGATCTGTTATTAACAAATATTGAAGAAAATGGCAGCTGGCTTAGCTAGGTACCCTGTTATAACTTCCTTACGTACTGAATTAGTTGATTTCAAATGATATATTAGCATGACTAATTTTTAGATATCATACGTTCTCATTTTTCTTATTAGGTAGAGTAATACTAGGAAGACCACATATTTATACTACATGAGTCACTTTTCATATTAGATGGTATAAAAATATTGTATTCCCATCATTTTTCTATTAGTTAAGATTACTATATATATTTCATTAATGCAATTCCATTTAATTTTCTCATTAACTATATATGTATAACAGCACAAGGGAAGAATTTTCTACAAAAGCATTGCATAAATATATATGTTCCCTCATCACCATGCTCGGCATCTTCCTCCAACTGAAGCAAGGAGTCGGAAATGAGTCTTTGTTCAACACAGCCTACCCAGCTATGGTGTCCCTTATCGTTGCGCTAATTGCTTATGGCGGATCACTAATTAGCTCTAGAATACTCCACGTTCAAGCTCGCCCTAATTCGGATTTGGCAGAATCAATCATCAATAAGATTAGCCTCCTATTTGGAATTCTTGCCTTGATTTTAGAAGTGGTGATCCTCGTGCCAGGTTTAGGGCTAGTCGCCCTTTTCTTCTGGGTTGTTTGGTTTGTGAACGTTGTAGCTGAGTACGCATGTCAATACCTCGAAACGTTGTATCAAAGTGCAGTGGCATCAATTGTTCATACATTTGGCAAATTGAAAGATTATTTGAACATGATCATACGACGTTTCACAATGGAACCTGAAGAACAAACTGATGAGCTTCCTCAAGTGGGTTCTACCACGGTTCATGTTTAGGTTTAAGGAATACTATTTACTCGTTATTTTTTTCCTTATTTTGAGTTGGACTACATTGAACTCAGCTTATGATTAGCTAACCGTGAAGTGGTTATATGTGAAAGAAAATGCAATCAACGACATCCTAGTTTTCGTGAAAAGAGTTGGTAATTAACTTAATTTACCTTTCTGATATATTTTTCGTGTTAGAGATAGAAAATATATGAGAAAAATAACTCTCGTGTTCCTCAACAATAAACATGGAGAGCTACCCTTTCCATAGAGATACACAAGTGCATCGCAGTAGAGTTAACATGCATGGATATCTTTCCTCGGATTTTTTAAGCCGTGGAGTTGTAATTGTACACAATCCTTAATTTGGTTTTCGGTATTCTGAGTGAACTTATATGATTAATCAAAATAAGTTTACAAAAAAAATTGTTGAACTAAGACAGAGAGAGCGTAACATAAACTGCAGGAGTCTTCGAACCCAGAACCGTGAGGCGTCCATGCTGGTGCGCTTAACCACAAGGCTAGGAAGAAGGCCGGTACTTGACGTTGATTTTTGCATCCATTCTTCTCTGAAAATATTCCATTCACGCATGCCACCGGCATCTCAGTTTGGTGAAAGTCTCGACTCATACCTTGCATCTACTCGCCTCTGCATTTCGCCCCAAGCAGATTGTAAATTATAAGAGAAACAGTACACAATAACTCTCCTTTTCGTTTTCAAATTCCAGTCCAAGTTATGTATCAAATAAATTTTGTCTCCAGCAATAACATTTGCTGATATTCTGTAACACACCTTCTCATCAATTGTCTCTCTTTATACTACTTGTAGTGCAAATGTTAGTATCTGACTCTCTAACATGTAGAACCGCTAATATTGAATTGATGGTTAGGGCATTCCTCTTCAATTTATTACATTTCGGATTCACATTATTCATCTCTTTAATCTAGTATAAAATAATAATATCGTTTGTAATAAAAAAACAAACAAGAAATAAATAAAAAATTATTTAAATCAAGAACCACCTTGTCACTAAGTTAACAAATAGCCTGAAACTTCTTTATAAATGGAAACTTCACACAAATAAAATCACATGCATTGGGATTGGTCTGTATGAGGGAATCATGTCATATTCTGGTTGGAGGGAAATAATCATGTCATTCTACCCAAGGGTCCATTATCCTCCACTGTCTTCTCCAGATTCCAGGAAAATGAAAGGAAACAATCTTCTTCGACTCAGCACAGTCAGCAGGCGCTACCGACCAGTTGCACATTAAGTCAGCACAGAATAAACTCAAAAAGGAAACAATCTAATTTCGGATTGGTTAAGTTGAAAAGACTGACCTACTCCAATTAAGAATAGACAGTCAACATTTATCTGAGCCGTTGATTTAATCCTGTCCATCTTCCAACTTTATGATCAGATTAGAAAACCTAAATATTGTGTCATCAACATTTATCTGAGTCGCTTTCCATTTTGTTTTCATCATCAACGAGTCGTTTTCCAGTTTTGTTTCATCCTCATTGTCGTTTTCCATTTGGTTTCATCCTCAAACAGTCGCTTTCTATCTATGTTTTGCATGTTCGAAGAAGTGACCTTATTTCTACGCCCTGTAAATATAACTCAGAGACAGTCTTCTCTTCTGCCCAAAATCCCCGCAGCGCGCACATATTTCTGGTTCAATAATTTGCATTTGAAGACGACGTAATTGGGGGTTTTTTGGTTCTTTAAACAATACTCTTTTTTTTTTTCTTTATACAATAGTTTGTTTGATCGCATATTAGGGTTATTTGTTTCTTTCTTATAATCGGGGGGTTTTGGGCTCGGGTGAGGAGGTTTCTTTATAAGGAAAACTAAGGTTCGAAAACTTTGAGTTTTAACGATAAGGACAAAATAAAAGGTAAAGTGAATAGTATCAGGATTGACTTTTCAATGTAAAAATGTGGTTTTTCATTAAAGTGAACAGTACCGGGAGCTTTTCGTTAAAATTCTCTTTTTTATATTTATAATATGAATTCTGTTATTTGGCTGTGTTTGACACAACATCTACTTTTTTTTTATTATGAGTATTTTAAGAATATGTTAGTCTAATTTTGATTTTTTCAATTGATAGGAGAATGTTGAGACAACGGAGATCTGAAAATTTTGAGAAGAAAAATGAGAGAGAGGAAAAGAAGAAAAAAAATGAACTATTAAATTGATCTCATGGTGTATGATGTATATTAATTAGTATAAAAAATAATTATGAGAATGTTAAATATAAAATAATGATAAAGGATTATATTTAAGACTTGCCACGTGGCAATGTTTGAGTGGATTGTAGTGTCACTCAACAAAATCTAATGGTAAGCCAAGTCTCACACAAGTTTTTCTCATCCATCCTATCTAGGAAATTAATTTTTTCTTTTCAAAATAAAATAATATAGTTTTAAAGAAATGTTGTATATACCAATAAAACAACAATACATGTAACAGAAAACGATGAAAGCATATATGATACCTCCATTTTAGTGTTAAAATACGACAGGTATAATATACTTACGTTACAGGGCATACAAGGCAAACACAAAAAACCCAATATTTGCCTACTCTATAGGTAGAAAATAAAATTTGTAATAGAGGGAGGTAGATTACGTTTGCAAACACAAAATGAACCTGTGAAGAAGTAGTTTATAAAAAAGATGGTACAAGCAGATAATTACATTTAATCTAAGATGTAAATACCCAACAAAAATTCAAAGATATGGTAGAGGTAGATTAAAAAAATAAGGAAAACTAACGAAACTCAAAAAGTTTAGTTTTAATCAAAATGACAAAATAAAGGAGTAAGTGAATAGTATCAGGAGTGACTTTTTAGGCAAAAAATGTCCTTAACCTTAAAAGTAAACAGTACTAAAAGTTTTTTATTAAGACTCTTGTTAAAATATCATGTGTCATAAGTAGATAAACAAATGCTTAATTAGAGGAAACCTGTCATAAAAGAAATACCATGTTGGTATTAGAAGTTTAGAACATCTTCCATGTTTATCAAATCAATATATAAAGATGATAAAAAGAAGATCTCGAAGGAGGCAAACAGCGGTAGAGAAGAAAAGAAACAGAGCAGCTGAAGTTTTTCATGAAAAGATTTTCCAATATTTTCCTTTTGGATAATTGTTCCCGGTACACAGGAGTCAGCTCCCGAACACAATAGCGCATCGACTTACAATTCATCTCTGCCGTACATGTGGCAATATATTAGAGTCTAAATTAAAACTCAAATTACCAAACGAGACATACAAAGAGACAGTACAATATTAACTTTAAGGGCTAATCTCAAATTACTATTCTGAATTTCTTGGTTTTTAACCTTTATTATATAATTTTTTTTATCCTAGAATAGTATTAAAGTCATAATTTTGGCTCACTTTCATACATCTGTTAAGGTTGCTATTAAATTAACCGTTAATTGATGACGTGACGCTCACATGGACAATGATTAAATGTCATGTGTCAATATGGCCCACTTGGATATTAATAATTAAAAAATAAAAAAAAGGGGTCGTCTCCTACCTCATCCCATCCGACCCTCCCTCCCTTCTCTCCTTTAGTCCTCTGCACCCACCCAACCCCCGCACATCCACCTTTCCTCCACCCTCTTTGACGGCCTCATGAGCTCGAAGGAGCGTGCCCCTCCTCTCCTATATTATAGAAATTTTTTGCTTGTAAGCTATCTATTCAGAATTAGTTGTATTCAATTTTGTCTTAAATATGTTTTGCGTGAATTTTTTTTTAATCTTCTTATGATATATGTATATTACAACTGAACTCAATTTAAAAAACAGCTTGATTTTGGACCTGAATCTCACTGCCCCTATTATTTTCACTCGTTATTTATTTATTTATTTATTTTTTTGAGTTGGGCTATATTGAACTCAGCTTATGAATAGTTAAGTGCGAAGTGGTAATATGTGAAAGAAAATTTAATCAGTGACATCCTAATTTCAGCGAAAAGAGTTGGTAATTAACTTAATTTACTTTTCGGATGTATTTTTTGTGCTGGAGAGAGAAAATGTATGAGAAAAATAACCAAGGGAGAGGGATGAAAGGAGGCGGTGGGAGGAAGGAGGGAGAATTGAAGAAAATTATATGAAATTAAAATCTTGATATAGTGATAACTATCCTATATTAAATTTTTTATTTTCTTTTAATCTTCTTTCATGAAAAAACTTAAAATTGTTTTCAATTTTTAGTTTTTATTGTGTGTGTCATTTCGTACACAATTTTTATTTACATTTCAACAACCATCGTTCCTACACGCTTCTCCATTTCTTATCTCTTTATAACATATTTTTTTTCTTTGCCACTTAATATTACGATCTAGTAGTAGTATTCCTCTTCATTTGCAAGCGAGATGTCTTAGATTTGAAAATATGTTCAAAACAAACGATATTTGTGATGTATAGGATAGTTATCACTATATCAGTTTGTTCAAAACATACTTTTCAAAACAAACAATATTTCAGTTTTAATTTTCAAAGCAAACAATATTTCAATTTTAATTTTAACCATTTTTTGTGCTATATATAAAGGAAAAGTATGGTTCGAAACATCATAAAAGTATGTGGTTCAAAAGTATGTTTTGAACAAACGATATTATCTACACAGAGGAAAATTATATTTTGTATCTAAGGGGGATAGCAATAGTGATAATCTTAGTGTAGATAATTTTGTTTGTTCAAAACATACTTTTTCTTTATATATAACACAAAAAATGGTTAAAATTAAAACTGAAATATTTATCAAATGAGTCCTATAGTTTTTGTTTTGTAATTTTTTTGTTAACAAACGATATTATCTACCCTAAAGGAAAGGGATGGGCTTAACTCATGAAGTTTTTGTTTTGTAACTTCAATTCCTATGGTATATTCACTTGTGACAGACGCTTTAGGGGAAGGATGCCCATTTCTGCTAGAAACTGGGGGTGATGCGCGCAGCCTTCTGATATCTTTTAGTGAGATGGTGCGGCTGGAACTTAACCATGCCTTATTGCTATCTTTTCCATTCCTTTGTTTTTTCCTTTCTCTGCCTCTCACGAAGGGGACGCGTAGCAAAACCACCCAGAGAGGTTTAATCAAACCCCAATCCTCTCCTCCTTTTGATGATTCTGGACAATCTGGAGAATGAGTTTATGGATTTGGGGTTTTATTTTTCAAGTAAGGAGCATGGATTCAGTGATTTGTGAATACTCCTCCTCGGTTCAAAACTTCAAATTGCACATCTCAATTTCTGGAAATGGGGTCCAAGGAATTGGGAGTTTCAAAGTTTTATAGAGTTATTATGATATCGTCAATACTTGAGGTTGATTTTTGCACCCAGTTTTCTTTGAACGTCGTTCATTTTACGCGCACCGCCGGCGTCTCAGTTCGGTGAAAGTCTAAACTCATGTAGAGAATACAATTACATCTATTCGCCTCTTCATTTCATCAAAAGCAGAGTAAGGGGGAGGAAGCGTATGGGAACTTCTGCTCCGTCTACTAATGTGGCTGAAGTTAGCAGCCCCAGATTGAGCAACCAATATGAGAGGAGCTGCAGGGACCTGAGGAGAGAAGTTTAACCTGTTGGGGTAAGAGGACAAGGCGTCCACCACGGCAAAGATATCTGATTGATAATTTTCCTGTTCCTCAAAAATAAACATGGAGAGCAGTCCTTTCCATAGAGATACAGAAGTGCATCGGAGTAGAGCTAACATGCATGGATGATGGACTTCCCACAGATTTTTTTAAGTCGTGGAGCTGTAATTGTACACAAGTTATGCCAAATTGAGTGATCCTTAATTTGTTTTCCGGTATTCTGATTGAACTTGTATGATTAATCAAAATAAGTTTACAGAAGAATTTGTTGAACTGAGAGAGTGTAACTCTGTAACATAAACTGTAGGAGCCTTCGAACCCAGAACCATGAGGCATCCAAGCTGCTGCACTTAACCACAAGGCTAGGAAGAAGGCCGGTACTTGACGTTGATTTTTGCATCCATTCTTCTCCGAAACTCTTTCATTCACGTGTGCCACAGGCGTCTCAATTCGGTGAAAATTTAAACTCATACAAAGAATGTTTACTCGCCTCTGCATTTCGTCACTAGCAGATTGTAAAGTATAAGAGATAACTTTCTTTTTGGTTTTCAATTCCAGATCCAAGTTATGGATCAAATAAATTTTGTTTCCAGCCATAACATTTGCTGATATTCTGTAACACACACCGTCTCGTCAATTCTCTCTTTATATTACTTGTAGAACAAGAAAAAAACGCCTCTTCCCATTTGCGTAATGGATGCAAACATTAGTATTGACCCTCTCTATTCTAACATGTAGAAACGTAATTACAAAATAATTGTTTGGGTTTTCATTTTAGTAAACTAGAAAAAATACTCTTAACATTAACTAATAACAAATAAGAAGGCAAATCGAGGATTGCCCTGACGGTTATGATAATCCTCTTAAATTCGAGAAATTTTTCATTTTGACCGGAACACGGATGGTACACCACGTGTTTTTATACAAGTGGTTGAAAATTTATTTGTTAAGTTATTAACTTTTTAGCAGACATAGCCCACTATTTGTATAGTGATATGTAGGGGTGGGCACAGGCTGGGCCGGTCCCAAATTTACAGGAACCGGACCGTACCCGTTGTAAATAGTAACGGGGCGAGTTGAGCCGGGTCCACGGGTCCTGTCTCTCTTGCTCATCTTTCCCAATCCCAAATCAAGGTCTCTGTCTCTCGACTCCAATCAACGATGATATTGTCAAATACCACCATATGCTCTAAAGTCTAAACTCCACAACAAATTCAGAAAAAAAAAAAAAAACCTCATCTCAGATTTCCCACCATGCTTGCATATTAATGAAAACCCATAGGCTAGGCTAGCAAGAAGAACTGGTTGCTGCATGTACTCCTTCCATCCAAGTTTAATAGTTGCCACACCTTTATCCATTGATTAAACAGAACCAAAGTAAGGAATGGAAATTCCGAGTCAATAATAAAAGAGACATTTTTCAAGCAAAACATTGAAACAAAGTAAGGAGAAGAGAAATTACAACAAAAGGCAACGATACCTACAGATTAATGAAAACCCAACAATCTGTAATTAATACAAAGTTATAAATCTCCTCAAACCATACCTACATATTAATGAAACCCCAGATGGGTACTGGGTTTCCTGAATTTCTTCCAGGAAGCGACGTCGTTAGAGTACAAAACGCCGACGTGGATCTTCCCGAATCCGACCCGGAACTCGTACCGTTGGGCGCTCCCGATTCGAACCCTGCCCACACCAATACATTGGAGTTGATGCAATTGGTTTCTGTTCCCAACCAAAGTTGTCCTAGCCTTATCAATCAAATCCTTCAAAACCCAAAACCCAAAAATCAAAATTAAAAACTATAGTTTCCCAATTTTATCTGAAAAAAAAATTGAAAATTACCTGTTTGGCCGAAAGAAGTTCGCGACACTGATCTTCCAAGGTAGACAATTCTTCTTGAATCTTCTTTATCCTCGAAACCAGCTTCATCAGGTTCGCATTATCTGGGTTAAGGTTCTAAAAAACACTAGGCGCTAGTCGGGCGGCTAGGCTGGGTCTTAGGTAAATTTCTTGTATATCTTGTAAATAAGTGCATATTGACACTTACAAAAAATTATACTTGTATAAAATCCATGGATAAGATAATAAAAAATTGATACAATGCAAAAAGAGTATCCAACAAGTCCAAAATTTAAAAACACATTAAACATATATGCCATATAACCATAGTGAGGAGTATTGTAGGATGACAAATGTACAACAAGTTCACAATTTTAAACCACTTAGACTTAGATAGGATTTTTTATTTTATTTTTTAATTTCATTAAAATAAAAAAAAACTGCCTAGCTCGGCCTAGTCCCGCCTATCCCGCCTAGGCCGCCTAGAGCCCATTCGATTTTTCCAACCGATTTGCAAGAAAACGGCTCGGCTCACCATCACCTAGCGCCTAGGCCATTTTTTAGAACATTGATCTGGGTAGATTTGCTGGAACTCCCTCTCGAGCTGGTGCTGGACCACCGTTGGAGGAGGGTTTTGGGGGATGATTGACGGAGAGTGACGGAGGGGAGGAGATGACTGACGGAGAGTGACGGAGAGGAGGGGACGACGCACGCTTGACGTCAAGAGAGAATAAGTTCGAGGTCCAGTGTCCAGAGGCAGAGTCGAGGACTCTAGAGAGAGAGAGAGAGAGAGAACCTAGGGTAAAACTAACGGTTCAGATTGAATGGTAGCTTTATCTTCAATCTCGTCCGTTCATTGCAATTACAAACGGGCCGGTTCGGGTACCCGTTTTTCTATACTTCTGGAACCGGCCCACCCCGTTTCTCTTTTTAAAAATTAGGAACTAGCCAATACCCGTCCCGAACCTTGATTACCCGCCCCGACCCGCGGTTCCTATATCCGTTTGGACACCTCTAGTGATATGTGGTGTCCCCGTGTTAGATTTGAAAATTCGCCACACGTGAAGGGGTGTGTTGAGAATGAGTCCCACATTGATGGGAGGAGGGGCCTTGTGTTGGCTTATAAGAGGTTGGGCTACTCCCTATATTACCAATTGGTTTTATCGTAGAACCCCAACTTTCTTCACTTAAAGGTACCACATAGCTATCTTCAATCAAAATCCACAGATCACGAAACACTCCCAACTTTCTTCACTTAAGGGTAGCCATCTTCAATCAAAATCCACAGATCACAAAACATGAAAATTGTTCTCATGTTAGTCCTCCAGAAGTCGTAATTCACCCAATTGAAGATAGGAGTTCGAATATCTCCACTGCTACTTGAACCAGCCATGGATTTGAAGATTTTGATTCTAGAGTTTCACTTTGATTTTCCTCCTTTTTGAAAATAAAAACCAGCCACCTCTTTTATCAAATTGATTCTGATACCATGTTGGTATTTAGAACATCTTCCATTTTTATCGAATCAATATATAAAGATGATAAAAAAGAAGATCTCAAAGAAAGCAAACAGTGGCAGAGATGAAAAGAAACAGAGCAACTGTAGCGCGGCAACATTACAATTCATCTCTGCGATACATGTGGCAATATATCAGAGTTTAAATCAAAATTCAAATTAGAGCATCCTGAATACCATAGCCCGCGTTTGCTCGTTCTTCATATATTATTATGCTGTATTACTTTTTCCTTTTTTTATTATGTTGTGTACTTTTTCCTGTTTTCATTCTCCCATCTATGGATGGAGGATAGTAGTTCTGGAACTGTAGATGATGTTGATGGGCTTTACCTTCAGGATGTCATACGGATCTTCTATGTAAGGATTTTAGAGATCGATTCATCTTATTTGTTCCTTATAAATCTTGTGGTAAAAAACTACACATAAAATTTTAATAAAATGTTGATCGCAAAATGTACAATAAATGATTAGAAATACTTGATACTAGAATTCTCACAGAGAGTCCCGAAGTAGGACGGTTCTCGGTTCACATTTTTGAGTTACACTTACGCGTCGCTTCCTTTTTGTTTTACATGTTCGAAGAAGTAACCTGAGCTAGGGTCCCACTGGAACAACACCGGTATAAACAGAAATCGGAGACGGTCTTCTCTTCTGCCCAACTCCCTTCACCGCGCAGCTGCACGTTTTCACTCTGAAGATCATGTTTCAAGTTCAATAATTTGCATTTGAAGACGACTTCCACTCTACAGAGCTCCTTCCATTCTTCTACCCTTGGCTGCTCAAAAAAGTGAGTGCCTTTTTTTTCTTCGGTGCTTTCATTTTGTGAGTGTAGGTCAAATCGAACTCACCGCCGGACCGTTACGGTACCATTTGAATATCTGCTTGCCATCTTAAGTACTCTCTTATGCTTGACGGCCCCCAATTGGCCATATTCTTCGTCGCAAATCTGTTTTGGAAGTTCCCTTTTGCCGGAATTTAAACAAAACAAAACAAAAAACAGAGCTCTCGTTTTTCGAAAAGAGAAAACGGAGCTCTTGCGTTTGTGTGTGTGTGTGAAGGTGTGATGAGTCTTCGATTTGAAATTTGTTTTTGTATTCCTCTGTACAGAAGGTTCATATACGCAGATGAATCGTGTCCCAGACATTGCTGTTAGCCTCCCTCTACGTTTGGAACTGGAAGGGTAAATGTATACTCTTGCTTGTATTTTTTTTTTTTTATTGGCCTTTTACGTGGGGAAGATGGTGGGGAGACAAAAAAGAACCGATGAATTAGCAATTAATCTATAAAACTCAGCTTTTTATAACACCAGGCAATTTTTTTTTTTTTTTGAGAAATTAACAGCGCCGAATGTCTCGAACTCTAGATTGATTCGTTATCAACAAACATGGAAGAAAATAGCAGCCAGCTAGGTACCCTGTAATACCGTACCAACTTAATTAGTCGATTTCAAATGATATATTAACTTAATTAATTTATAGGTATATCACACATCCTCAATTAGTTGATTTTAGATGATATATTGACTTGATTAATTTATAGATATATCATACGTTCTCAATTAGTTCATTTTAGATGATATATTGGCTTGATTAATTTATAGATATATTGTCATGTGATGTATACAATTAACATGTAATGAGATAAATTCATTAATTGACGTGATATGTACACATTAATTGCCATATAATATTAGTACACAAATGTGATAAAAAAAATATATTGCAGATAATTCATTAATGCAATTCCATTTAATTTTCTCATCAACTATATATGTATAACAGCACAAGCGAAGAACGTTCTACAAAGGTGCATAAATATATATGTTCCCTCATCGCCATGCTAGGCGGTTTCCTCCAGTTGAAGCAGGGGGCCATAAATGATTCTCTTTTCAACACAGACTACCCGACTATGGTGTTCCTAATCGTTACGCTAATTGCTTATATTGGATCACTAATTGGCTCTAGAATCCTCCACGTGCAAGCTCGCCCTAATTCGGATTTGGCAGAATCATTCATCAATAAGATTAGCTTTCTCCTTGGAACTCTTGCCTTGAGTTTAGAAGTGGTGATACTTGTGCCAGGTTTAGGGCTAGTCACCAGATTCTTTTGGGTTGGTTGGTTGGTTTGTGAAGGTTGTAGTTGAGTACGCTTGCGAATACCTCAAAACGTTGTATGAAAATGCAGTTGCATTAGTTGCTCATACATTTGGCAAATTGAAAGACTATTTGAACACGATCGTCCGACGTTTCGTAACGGAACCCAAAGAACAAACTGATGAGCTTCCTCAAGTAACTTCTATCACGGTTTAAATTTAAGTTTAGGTTTAGGGTATTATTTTTACTCATTACTTTTTATCTTATTGTTAGATAGAGGTCCAAAATATTTGATAAATAAAAAAAAAGTAAGATGTCCAAAATCGTAGACTACTTTTTAAGTGAGTTTAATTATGTTTTGTTGTCAAAGTACAACTTTTTATGGCTATTTCACCCTAAAGGATAGAAGATAATCGAATCCCTAAATAATGCATCAATTCTCTCTCTTTATATTACTTGTTGTGCAAGAAAAAGGCGCCTCTTCCTATTTGCATAATGGATTCAAACGTTAATATGGACCCTCTATTCTAACATGTAGAAACGTAATTACAAAATAATTGTTTGGATTTTCATTTTAGTAAACTAGAAGAAACACTAAAACATTTAAGAGAGTAAACTTGATACAAGTCCCATTTTGTGCGTCATTATTGGGTTTAGTTCTGTTTGTTGGACTAGGTCCATTATCCACATCAGCTTTTTTTCTTTTTTAAATTATATTTTTTATCTTTTACTCAATTTTTGAATTAAATATAATAATTAAATATTGTTTCTCCTTTTTCCTGCTCCTAATTCGTATCTCAATTTTTTCTACCGCCATCACATGTTAAGTGTGTTAACTAATCTATGTTGTCAGTGGATTAATTTTTATTTGTCATATAAATATTCTTTAAGCTATTTTTCATGAAAGTGGTCAGATTTTTATATTCAAATTAAAACTTTGCGTAAAGATGCATAAATAAATAAAAACTTATTTAAAATTGAAAAAAAAAAGGACTAAATTCAACAATGGCTCAAATTTTTGGACTTATATCAAAATAGACTCTAACTAATAACAAATTAGAAAACAAGTTGGGGATTGCCTGACGATTGGGACATTCCTCTTCAATCCATAAAAGCAACTCCCCACAACCATCCATGAGTTAATGCAAAAACCATTTGGCAAGTTTACTTGACAAGAACAAAAACATTAGAACAAAAAGGGAACAACTTTGCACAACTTTGGTTAAACTTGAGTTAGTTACCACTACTTAGACCTGTAAACGGGTTGGGTTGAACCCGACCCGTTAAGTTAACGGGTCATCCGAACCTAACCCGTTAAGCTAACGGGTCACCCGAACCCGACCCGTTAAGCTAACGGGTCACCCGTTTCACTCGTTAACACCCGTTAACAATTATTATTATTATTTTTGTTGCATAAAGTTTATTTTTTGTTAGTAAGATTTTACTAAAATTACTAAAATATCCTCATCTAACGGGTGCTAACGGGTCCTAACGGGTCTAACGGGTTGACCCAAAGTGACCCGTTATTTAACGGGTTGTTAACGGGTTCACCCGTTAGCGACCCGACCCGTTAAGCATCCACCCAAATACAAATATTAACGGGTTGGGTCGGGTCGGGTCGGGTTAACGGGTTGGGTCCAAAATGTCAGGCCTAACTACTAGTACATTTAGGACCCGTTTGTTTGACCGGATTAGGGGGGACTGGATTGGACTAGATTGTAGTCCCTTGTTTGTTCTGCACCAGGATTAGTTTTAGTGGGATTAAATGGGACTCGCTCGGATTAATGGGTTCGCTAGGAGTTCTTAGCCGAGAACCCCAAATTCGGCCTGACTGGCAAGACCTTCCGCGAGAGACCTTCCGCGAGAGAAAATGTCGGTCATCCTGCGAGAACCCCAAATTCGACCGGAATCGCCATCGCTCCATGCTTGCCTTGCTCCCTCATCCTCGTCCTCTTCACCCTCATCTCTGCGTCTTGCTCGCCCTTCTCTGCTCCTCTTGCCTGGTAAACTTCGAATCTTCGATTTATTTCTTCAATTTGTTTTGCAGATCGTGATATTACTAAGCTTTATTTGATTTAATTGTTTTGGGTTTGAGAAATTGCCAATAATATACCTCTGTAGTTGAACAAATTAGAGTTTTGATTTTTAGGGTCAAATTGCAGATCCTGCTCGCCCTGCTCCTCCCCCTTCTTCTCAGGCAACCTCTCAGGAACACTCCAACCAAATCGCCCCTCCTCCTCCCATGTTCGATCCCAGTCAAAGTAACCCTCTCTCTCTCTGTCTCTCACTCTTACTCTGGTTCTTTTGAATTTGCAGTAATGTGTGTGTGTGTGTGTGTGTATGTATGCAGTGTGTGTGTGTGTGTATGTATGTATGCAGTGTGTGTGTGTGTGTATGTATGTATGCAGTGTGTGTGTGTGTGTGTGTATGCAATGTGTGTGTGTGTGTGTATGCAGTGTGTGTGTGTGTGTGTATGCAATGTGTGTGTGTGTGTGTGTGTATGTATGCAGTGTGTGTGTGTGTGCAGTGTGTGTGTGTGTGCAGTGTGTGTATGAGTATGTATGCAGTGTGTGTGTGTGCAGTGTATGTATGCAGTGTGTGTATGAGTATGAGTATGTATGTATGCAGTGTGTGTGTGTGACTGTGTGCAGTGTGTGAGTGTGAGTGTGAGTGAGTGTGTGTGAGTGTGAGTGTGAGTGTGTGTGTGCAGTGTGAGTGTGAGTGTGTGTGTGCAGTGTGAGTGTGAGTGTGTGTGTGCAGTGTGTGAGTGTGAGTGTGAGTGAGTGTGTGTGAGTGTGAGTGTGAGTGTGTGTGTGCAATGTGAGTGTGTGTGCAGTGTGTGTGTGTGTGTATGTATGCAGTATGTATGCAGTGTGCAGTGTGTGTGCAGTGTGTGTGTATGCAGTGTGTGTGTGTGTGTGTGTGCAGTGTGTTTGTGTGTGACTCTGTGCAGTGTGTGAGTGTGAGTGTAAGTGTGTGAGTGTGAGTGTAAGTGTGAGTGTGAGTGTAAGTGTGAGTGTGAGTGTAAGTGTGAGTGTGTGTGACTGTGAGTGTAAGTATGTATGCAAATTAATTGGATATTATGCACAATGATTGGATGGTATGAGTGTGAGTGTGAGTGTAAGTATGTATGCAGTATGTATGCAGTGTGCAGTGTGTGTGCAGTGTGTGTGTATGCAGTGTGTGTGTGTGCAGTGTGTGTGTGTGTGTGTGTGTGTGTGTGTGTATAAAAACAGAGTGTGTGTGTGAGGGTAATAGTGTGTTGCACTCTGTCCCCGTGTGTGTGTGTGTGACTGTGTGCAGTGTGTGAGTGTGAGTGTGAGTGTGTGTGAGTATGCAGTTTTGGAGTATGCAGTATGCAGTGTGTGTGTGCAGTGTGTGTGTGTGCGTATGTATGCAGTATGTATGCAGTGTGCAGTGTGTGTGTGTATGCAGTGTGTGTGTGTGTATGTATGCAGTATGTATGCAGTGTGCAGTGTGTGTGTGTATGCAGTGTGTGTGTGTGTGTGTATGTATGCAGTATGTATGCAGTGTGCAGTGTGTGTGTGTATGCAGTGTGTGTGTGTGTGTGCAGTGTGTGTGTGTGTGTGTGTATGTATGCAGTATGTATGCAGTGTGCAGTGTGTGTGTGTATGCAGTGTGTGTGTATGCAGTGTGTGTGTGTGTGTGCAGTGTGTGTGTATGTATGCAGTATGTATGCATTGTGCAGTGTGTGTGTGTATGCAGTGTGTGTGTGTGTGCAATGTGTGTGTGTGAGTGTGTATGCAGTGGGTGTGTGTGTGCAGTGTGTGTGTGAGTGTGAGTGTGAGTGTGAGTATGTATGTGTATTTTTCACATTTGTCCATGAGTGTGTGTGTATGTACTTGGTTTATAACCATGATATTACAATGTGAATGTTTTGTATGGTGTGGGGTTGATGCTGAATTGCAATTTTTTGTGGTTGTTTGTTGCAGAGAAGAGGAGCATAAACAGAAGGCTAAGGCTAAGGCTACTGCATTACAGGTGTCCTTTAATTTCCCTCTTCACATGCAATGCCTAGGAATGATAGCAATCCTCATACTATTGTTTTTTTTTTTGTTTGGATAGATATGGATCGAAGGAAGCTTTTATTGATCTTATTGTTAGAGATGTCTTATTTGGAGACAATTTGTATTTGTACGATTCTTGTGGTGATGATGCTACGTGGCAAACAGAGACATGTTGAACGACCCACGTTGACTAACCGTTCACTTATTAGACGAGAGATTAGTTTGTGTTATCTGAATGGTATAATAGGGAATACTGATACTGAATGTGTCAACGAATTGAGAATGGATAGAAGGACTTTTGGCATATTATGCGACTTACTTCGTCAAGATGGGAGGGTAAAAACTGATGGTTTGGTGTCTGTAGAGGAACAGGTGTGTATGACTTTACAAATATTAGCACATCATACTAAGAATCGTAGTGTTGGCGGTAGATTTTATAGGTCGGGAGAGACTATAAGTAGGTATTTCAATAGCGTATTGCAAGGAATTTTGCGATTACAAGGTATCCTACTAAAAGTCCCCCAGCCTGTGCCTATTGATTCTACAGATCCTAGGTGGCGATGTTTTAAGGTATGATGATAATTTTTTTTCATTTTCCCTAAGCTTTAACTCTTCATTCCCTTTGTATAAATTAACAAAAACTTTTTTATTTTTTATTTTTAAGAATTGCTTGGGAGCATTGGATGGAACACACATTGATGTGCATGTACCTGAAATTGACAAACCAAGATACCGAACAAGAAAGGGTCGAGTCGCAACTAATGTGTTAGGTGTGTGTTCAGGAGATATGCAGTTCATATATGTGTTTCCGGGGTGGGAGGGTTCCGCATCAGACTCTAGAGTGCTACATGATGCAATTAGTAGGCCTAATGGTTTTAAGGTACCAGCGGGTAAGACTATTACTTAGTCTCAACTTTGTAAGTTAGGTTTAGTTCTGTTTGTCAACTATAAAACACTAATAAGGTCTGTTTTTTTTTTTCATTAGGTTGTTATTACCTTGTAGATGGTGGTTATACAAATGGTGAAGGATTCCTTGCACCCTATAGAGGAATACCTTATCATTTATCTGAATGGGAGTGACGAACACCTTCTAATAAGGAAGAATATTTTAACATGAAGCATTCTAAGGCAAGGAATGTAATTGAACGCTGTTTTGGCTTGCTAAAAGGAAGGTGGTCGATACTAAGGAGTCCATCTTTCTATCCGATAAGGACACAAGGTCGAATAATTACCGCTTGTTGCCTACTACACAATCTTATTAGGCAAGAGATGTCTGTAGATCCAATGGAGAATTTGCCAATAATAGAAGATGGACAAAATACAGAAGAAGGTGAATATGTTGGTAGTGTTCAAACATCGGACCAGTGGACTGCAAAGAGGAATGATATGGCTCAGGAAATGTATAATGAGTGGAGAGCAATTAGGAACCAGCAACCGAACTAGCTATATGTGTTAATGATAACATTTTATTTTAGTATTCCTTTTTATCATGCATTTGTTAGATATTAGCACAATGATTGGATGGTATGCAAATTAATTGGATATTATGCAAGTTGATTGGATATTATGCAAGTTGATTGGATATTATGCAAATTGATTATTTGTATGGTATTTTCCTTCATTAAAATATTTTTTGTTTAGGTATGGAAAACGAAAATTTTTTGAATGCTACTCAAGAGCCAAAAGGAAGAAGGCGTAAATGGGAAGCATTTGAGGAAGAAGTATTACTAGGAGTTCTTGAGGATTTTGTTGCTCGGAAGCAACGGTGTGACACCGGTGCTTTCAAACAAGGTACTTTGGTTGAAATAGCAAAAGCTGTCAATGTTTTATGTCCTCATTCAAATATAAAGGCAAATCCACATATTGAGTCCAAGTTGAAGAAATGGAAAAAAACATATAGTATGGTCGTTGACATGATAAACACAAGTGGATTTGCATGGAATGATGTCAAAAAGTGCGTTGAAGTTGACAGTGATGACGCATGGCAAACTTATGTGCAGGTTCATATCCTATTTTATTTATGCATTAGTTAAATTCTTGCTGCTATATTTGTTACGCATGCTAAATTTTAGTTTTGCTATGTTCATATAATCTTAGAGAAATAAAGAAGCCGATGGATGGAGAAGCAAACCTTTTCCACTGTTTGATAGATTTGCATATATATTTGGAAAAGATCGGGCTACGGATAATGTAGCCGAAACCCCTGCTCAAATGGTGGAGGAACAAAGTCATGATCATGTTGGTGAAAGTGATATTGGAGGTGATAATTTTGTTTCTTCAATGAACCAACAAAGCCAACAAAGCACCCCATCTGAAAATAGCCAAAGAAAGAGGAAAAGAGCTGTGGGAAGTTCAAGTGATGGAACCGAGGCAATTATCAGTGGACTGAAAGAATTTTATGTTGAAAGTGGGAAGAGGATGCAAATGGTAACTGAAGCTTTAGTTCAAGGTACTGCAGATCATACTGACATAGCTAATGAACTTGAAGCAATGGGTCTCTCTCCTATGGATCAAATTGATGCATTGTCTCTTATTTTGGATAAACCAAAAAATGTGGGAGTGTTCAGGGCAATCAAACCGGAACTCAAGAAAGTGTTCGTCCAAAGGCTTTTAAGCGACAACGCAAGCGGATGAGGATTTTGGCTAATGTTAACATGGATGTATTTTATTAACGTTAACATGGATGTATTTTATTAATCATACAATCTTATGTTATGACTTATAACTTAGCTTTGCACTAGTATTTTGGCTTTTGTTAACTAGCCATTTTGTAAATTATGGAGATCTATTTTGGCTAATGTTAACTAATGTTAACTAGGATTTTCTAAATTATGGAGATCTTATGTACTTGTATTTGTTGAAGTTGCATGTATTGGCCACTATTATTTTTCTTCTGTTGGGTGATAGAGTTTAAATCAAGCTACATTTGCAAATTAAACCCAATTCTATTAGCAGGTAATAGAAACAAAACAATTGTCAATTTTTTTTAAGATTCATAATATACATGGTAAAAATATGCTCCAATTAACCCATATCATGAGATTTGTAGCATTACTCTATTACACAATGGCAAAAATTTGTAGTCCTATTCTAAGCAAACACAAATCTGGTGAACAGTACTGTTTTTCTTATCCTGCTTCTTAGTCCGAGACTGCACCAAACGCTTCACTAAGTTAGTCCAGCTTAGTCCAGTCTAAGCCAGTCCAGCTTAGTCCCGGCAGCTAGTCCAGTCCGAGACAGTCCGGCGCAACAAACGCACCCTTAAGGCTATGTAGCATCCTTCCCTTTTTCTCCTATTCATTTGACTTCTTTTTACCCTTGTACCATTTTAGAAGTTTTTTCAATATTCGTCAGGGCTTTTGTAGATGCTGGGCCAAGGATCGACTACGACCAATTGCTCTTTCGTAGAAGTGTATTCTACCAAAATGATGGGGAACAAAAAGAACTGATCAATTTGCAAGTAATCTATACAACTCAGCTCCTGATAAGTCTAGGCATTTTTTTTGGGGAATTAAGAGTGTCGAATGTCTTTTCATCTCTGCCATACATGTGACAATAGATTAGAGTTTAAATCAAAATTCAAATAGTTTCCAAAAAAGAAAAAATTCAAATTCAAATTACCCAATTAGACATACATAAAGACAGCAGACTAACAACTGTTTGTAATACAGCACCACTAGGGTGGGAGGAGGGTGGTCAGTACAAATCTCCTCGCCCTGCTAGGAGTCCTCCTCCAGCTGAAGTGTGCGACTGGAGATTTGCCGTCTCCATTTGTCAAGACCACAACACTGGCCTGATGTTGATTGCTGATTTATTCACTTAAGCGCACTACAAGACGAAAACTCATTTACCACGGCACTGTGCCCATTAGGAATATGAACGTCGTAAAAATCCTCAGTTTTTATTAGGGACGATGCTCGTCGTCAAATGCGATGTAATTATAGATTGGGGCCAAAATAAATTGGGATCTAACTCCACATGCTATGACCATTGTGGATTACTAATTGAACACAACCAATGCCCATTATTGTGACAACCCGTCCCTAATTTTATGATTTTATTAATTTTAAATGCGTGAATTGACAAAAATGCCCTTAGAGGAAAAATTGTTGACTTTTGTTGACCGTCATTTCTTGACGTGTACGAGCTATTACTTTGCCGTAATTTTGAAGCACTCGACGGTATGAACGCGTAAGTACAAGTGGAGTCGAATCGAAATTACGACGAAGATTTTATGGAACTACGAATCTGAAAAACACTTTTGTAAAAAATTACTATTTTATATTTTATATATTTTTTTGCAAAATTATTATTTTATTATTTTGTAATCGGATATTTTAAATATTTTAATAATTTATTTTGGTTGTGGAGCCCATATAGCACAAACTCTCCACTCTCTTCTTGCCACGTGGCACCTCTCCTCCACATTTGGACTCTCTCTCACTCTCCCGGCTTTCTCTCGCTCTAACCCTCTTTCGCTCTCTCCCTTTCTTCCCTCTGCAAACCCGACGCCGAGAGCACCACCGCCATCTTCCGGCGATTCCCGTCGACACCCAAACACCCCCAACGACACCATCTCTTCCCTCTCCACGATTTTAAAACCAGGAAAAAGAGCGAAGCTTCGATCTCGAACCATGCCAAGAAACCCGAGCCCAGTTTTCTGGGTTGATTTTTCCGTTGACAGTTATTCTAAAAAATAACCTAAAACTTAGTGGATCATATTTTGGTTTGTATTTCTAGCTTTTTCTAAGGTTTTGGTAGGATTTTTGGTGCAGAAACAAAGCGGGGTAAAACTCCCCAGATTTTCCGGCAGACCCGAGAATGTTGCAAGCTTTTCTGGCCATTTTCCTGCCATGGCAGAACCTAATGATGGTATAATTTCATTCCTCTCCTCTTAATCTTCATTTTGTAGATAGACCCATTGCAAAGTGTTACTGCTTCAAGCCAATGCAATCTTCCTTCCCGGCTTTCTTGGTTCCTCAGCTCATTGAGAGAAACTATATTTTGTTCACAAGCTACTCCATGCAGATATTTATTAGGAGGAACATCATTCACATAAATTGTAGGTTTAACATCCACTCCATGACCTAAACTTGAATGGTTCCTTTGGTGGGCAAGGTTCGTTGAGGGGTGACAAGCCTATAATTCATTGGACTCCAACTTAGTGCGGAAGAAAAAACCGCTTTGGTGTGACACTTCGTCTTTCAGACTGGGAGTTGACGGTATTGAATTACAGTCTAGAAGCAATCTGTCCTTGGTAACTTCACGGCTTTGTGGCATCAATGAGTGAAGCCCTATTAGATTGTGTGGAGGTATTAACGGAAGTGCTTACTTGAATTGATGTTAAGTTCTTGCTCAAGCTACTTGGAGGTATTGTCCAATTAGGAGATGACTAGGAAATGGCTGCATCAGATTGCGAAGTCATAGCAGATGAACTTATATCGCTTTCAGAGATTTCTATACCAAAAAGTGTCCTCTTTATTCGTTTCTCCATTTTATTCTGATCAGAAGCGAAAAGCTTAGCAGGAGGATCGCAGGATATCCTAGCTTCATTTTCTGACGATCCACATGGCCTATTAAAATCTTGAAGACCAAACTTTCCGCCAGAAGAACTTCTTATTTGCTCTGAAAAAAAGCATATCAATCCGTTAGTCCAAAATGAAGAGAACTGCAACCCTTTGTAAGATTTCCAATCTTAAGCTTTATTAGCAGTAAAGTAAACGATGGAGGAAACATGATTAACTACTTGTTTGGTGATGTCGGTAAATGGTAAGAAATTCACCAGGGATATATTCATATAGTCTAACTATGAAATAGCTAAGAGAATTTCTTCTTAAAAATGAACTCTACAGAGACTCCTCGCCCGACCGCCCCCTTCCCTTTTGTAGATATAATGACCAGCGTGCATCTTATAAGAGTCGTATGTGCAGGCAAGAATTTGAAAGTAATGAAACTTGTAATGCGGTGCTTAGATTCTGTATGGAACAATATCCCGGAAGTACATCTTCGACTGCACTTCAGTTCCCATTCCTGCAATTAACCCGATAAGCATTAGGAAAATTCAACTCAGATATAGAGAGAATTCAACTTAACCTCAGTACTGTCAACACAATCAGCAGAACCACATCATCAGATTGCACACTGAAACTCAACGCAACTCACTAGTTTCGAAATCTTTACTCACCAGACAGAGTATATCAGCAAGAACCCGCGAAATGCCTAGCTTTTAACACATAATTTCAAAGTTGTATTTCATTTTCTAGTGATTATCGTTAATCCTAGCTCCACATAAGCACATTTCAACCCAATGTTCCTTTCCCGTCCATGAATTGTATGATTCCTCATCCAGAATCAGATTGCCTTGTATCCCAAGGCGTTCAATTCCTCCAAAACATTGAATTCTTTTTTTAACACGCTATATTCTACAGTAGTTTTCTCTATGAAGGAGAAAGTCCGTACTACAGTTGTAATTACATTTTTACTGTTTTTTACTCTGGTTGAAATTAGTCCATACTAGTCTAGTATAGAGCAATCTCCGTATCAGCAAACTAACAAGAAGTCTCGGAGTTTTGTCAGTACCAAACGGATTGTTGTAGAAATAAACGGATTTGAAAAGGGTAAATCGCCAAAATGGTCCTTGAAATTTGCATAACTCATCACTTTGATCCCTGAGATTCCAAAACGATAAAAGTGGTCCCTGAGATTTTCCACCATCTATCATTTTGGTCATTCTGTTAAAAACTCCGTTCAGTGTCCTGGAGGAAGTTTGGGCAATTTTCAAAGCTTTGTAACTCAATCGTTTCTTAACCAAATTAGACCCATAATATATCAAAATGAAGATAGGAAAGTGTAGAATAAGATTATACCTATTTCAAAGACCAATGATTGCCAACGATGGCCAGAAAATAGCCTCAAAGTTCACTGGTTCGAGTGAAAACTTGAAAACTCGCCGGAAACTGGGTAAACTTTAAACGTTCTTTTTCAATACTCAACGAAATCAAGTGATTCAAAAACTAAACTCATACTTCTCGATGAGAAGAAGAGAATGATACCTTTTTTATGGCTAAATCGCCGTGGTTTGGCCGGAAAACGGCTCGAAAGTAGCTGTCTTGGTCTACTTTGGAATAGACCAAACACGAATTAGGGCCTCTAAAGCCAATTAGTGATCCACCATAAGTGAGTATGGCAACGATAAGAGACACCATAGTCGGGTAGTTTGTATCGAACAGAGACTCATTTTTAGCTCCCTGCTTCAGTTGGATGAAGATGCCTAGCATGGTGATGAGGGAAGAGATATATTTATGCAATACCATTGTAGAACATTCTTCGTCGCTTGTGCTGTTATATATACAGTTAAAGAGAAAATTAAATGGAATTGGAATATCTAGAAATTAATCAAGTCAATATATCAACTGAAATCAACTAAGTACGCAAGCAATGGTAAGTTGTAACAGGGTACTTATCTAGCTGCTATTTTCTTAAATGGTTGTTATAACGAATCGATCTAGACATTCGACGCTCTTAATTGTCAAAAAAAAAACAATGCCTACACTTATCAAGAGGTGAGTTCTTGATGAATTAACCGCTAATCAATCAGTTATTTTCTTCATTTTTAGGTTAGATACGAGGGAATGGAATCTTGGAACCCACCCTCTCTCACTAATTGGGGTAGTATCCCCCCCCCATAACTTAATAAGCTATTTGGGTACGTACAACGCATGAACCAATTTCATTTCCAACACAACATCGTTTATAACAAGTTAAGTGTTGTTTTGGATGCCCACTTCCCCATGGATTCATCGCACAATAATATGGATTTATCGTTATTCAATCGGGCTACATCCACTGCGTATATATGACATAAATATGTGCCATTAAATGTGATATCCTAACATTTTCTCCAAATAAAAGTAGAGGAAAAAAAAAGGGGAAGCAGAGTGTACGCTTACCCTTCCAGTTCCGAACGTCGAGGGACGCTAACAGCATTGACCGGGACACGATCCATCTGTGTATATATATATATGACACTTCTGTACAGAGGAAAACAAACACAAAATCCAGACTTATAATTATAAAAGACTAATGAATATGCATTTCAGGAACGTGTTCAGAGCATACAACTAACTAGAACACTAAAAGAAATAATATAAAATTGAATGAACAAAGAAGTGGGTCCTACGCCGAGAGAACTTGAAGATGCCGATGCGGAAATGCCTGGATGCCGGAATTGTACACTTCAATTCTAAATCCTGAAGGGGGCGCAAAACAAACATGAGTGGACCAAGTTGATATATATATAATAAAACAGTTATCAACGTACTATCCCCCAGGTTTTATGAAAACACATATATAATGTTAAACATAGGTTTTCCGAAACCTAGCATGTCGTGCAATGTCTCAAATCATAACTCATATATAATAATCACTAGTGAATTGTCCGATAACCCCAAGGCCCCATGCCGGCTCCCCGTCTCTGAGCAGACAGTCAGAGGAAAATACACTTCAGGCCCCATGCCGGCTCCCCGTCCCTGTGCTAAATAGCCAGAGGAAACACACTTCAGGCCCTATGCCAACACCAAACCGTCGCCAGGGACGGACCAGAATCTATCCCTACGTCCCGTAGCGGAAAGGACCACTAGGTAAGTACAAAACCACTGAACATATATATATTGAAAAACAACTTCATAGTATAAAGTCATCCATCATCTATACTATAAAGAGGTGTTCGAAACATGTTCTAAATATCATATCGTCATCCATCGGATATTCTATAAGAACATGGGTTATAGGAAAAATAGTAATAATTCAAACTAGCCTTAGTAAGCATGTTATCTCAAAGCGTCTCATAAAACATAATTGTTAAATCATGCTTTTCATGTATGCATTTCTACTATCAAAACATGCATTTTAGAAGGGGTCCACTCACAGTACACCGATGGTGCAAAGCTATACCAACGAGGAATAACGGAATCACCATTAATAATTGCACCTCACACGATGTCTAACTCGCTATGGTTTGGCCGGAAAACGCCTCGAAAGCCGTCGGACTCGCCGGAAACTTGCACGCCGGCCAACTCGCCGTGGTTTGGCCGGAAATGGCCTCGAAAGGGGCGGAGCTCGTGTACGGGTCTCCGTGGTTCGACTTTCAAGATGCCAATACTATGGTTGAGTTCGTAGTGATGAGATAAAGACGATGGTGATGTTTGTTGGTAAGAAAAACTCTCGGAGGGGTTGAGATAGAGAGAGCCGAGAGAGTGAGGGAGAGAGAGTTACGGAAGAGGGAGAGAAGAGGGAGAAGAGAGAAAAAGAAACTTTTCAGAAGAAAGAAGAAAATAAATAAAAGAAAGGGAAAGGGAACGGGGGACAAAACAGGGGGTAGGCCCCTTGGGCACACCATTTAAGACCCAAAAACAATTTTAAAAGCAAGATAATCTCAAACTTAGTGAAAATACAATTTAAATTGGGGGTGGGTGTTACAATTGCATTTCAAATTCACACTATTCTTCTCATTAATCTAGTATAGATTAATAATATCGTTCGTAAAAGAACAAACAAAAAAATAAAAAAATAAAAAAAAATCAAGAACCAGCATGTCATAATATTTACAAATAGCTTGAAACTTTTACTTTGTTCCTTTTTTGGAAACTTCAAATTAAATCATCACATGGTCTGGATTATGAAGATGCATTGATAAGGTCAATATGAGGGATAGTCATGTCATATTCTGGTTGGAGGGGGATGATCATGTCATTCTACCCAAGCGTCCATCATCCAACATCGTCTTCTCCAGACTCCAGTAAAACGAAAGGAAACCATCTTCTTCGACTCAGCAGAGTCAGTCGGCGCCACCGCCCAGTTGCACATTAACTTAACCAAGGTTTAATCCGCACATATAAAAGTCACTCCCCACAACCATCCGTGAGTTGATGCAAAACCCATTTGGTAAAGTTTACTTGACAAGAACAAAGAACTTTAGACAAAAAGGGGAGAGCTCTTGACAAGAATCAGTAAACAAAGAACTTCAGAGTTTAGACGAAAAGGTGATTCGAGGCATTGTACGGAATGATTTGCCTTAATACCTTTTTAGAAAGAATCGAGGCATTGTAGATGCTGGGCCAACGATCGACTATGGCCAAATGCTGTTTCGGAGAAGTGTATTCTACCAAAATCCTACTTCCTATTCCTGCAGCGGTATAAATATCATAGACGGCCTTCTCTTCTGCCCAACATCCAGGCGCTGCCACTTGCCAGTTGCATTTTTTCACTCAGAAGATCATATTTCTGGTACAGTAATTTGCATTTGAAGACGACATACACTCTACAGAGCTCCTTCCGTTCTTCTAACCTTGGCTGCTCAAAAAAAGTAAGTGCCCTTTGTTTGTGCTTTCATTTTGTGAGTGTAGCTCAAATCGCACTCACCACCGGACCGTTACGGTACCATTTGAATATCTGCTTGCCATCTTAAGTACTCTCTTAAGCTTGACGGCCGCAATTGGCCATATTCTTCGTCGCAAATCTGTTTTGGAAAGTTCCCTTTTGCCGGAATTTAAACAAAACAAAACGAAAAACAGAGCTCTCGTTTTTCGAAAAGAGAAAACAGAGCTCTTGCGTCTCTGTGTGTGTGTGTGTGAAGGTGTGATGATTCTTCAATCTGAAATTTGTTTTTGTATTCCTCTGTACAGAAGTTTCATATATACGGAGATGAATCGTGTCCTAGACATTGCTGTTAGCATCCCTCTAAGGTCATTACAAATAAAAGTAAAGGAAAAAAAAATTAGTAATCAAAAAAATTAGTAAAGGAAAAAAAAAATTTGTAAGGAACAAATTCTAAGGTCATTACAAACCGCACGAAGGTCATTTTCATTCCACTTTCCCCTGAAGGTCATTTTCATTCCACTTAATTAATTTTAAAATTAGTAATCAAACCCCGCTTCTATATTTCCCTGAAGCTCTACAAGTATAATCAGAGACGGCCTTCTTCAGATCCTCAATTTGCATTTCAAGCGACTCACTGTCCAGAACTCCTTCCATTGTTCTACCGTTGTGTGCTCATAACAGTAAGTGCTGTTTTTTATTTTTTTTTGTGCTTTCATTTTGTGAGTAGCTCAAAGCTAACCGGCTGTTTTTTGGACCACCGGACCGGTTACGGTAGCATTTGAATATCTGCCTGCCATCTTAACTACTGTCTTAAGCTTGACGGCCGCTATTGACCATATTATTCGTCTCAAATTTCTGTTTTGGAGTTCTCTTTCGCTGGAAATTACAAAAAAAAGAAAGAAAAGAAAACAGAGCTCTTGTTTTTCGGAAAGAGAAAACAGAGCTCTTGCGTCTGTGTGAAGGTGTGACGAGTTTTCGATCTGACGATCTGGATTTTGTGTTTGTTTTCCTCTGTACAGAAGTGTCATATATATATACACAGATGGATCGTGTCCCGGACATTGCTGTTAACGTCTCTCGACGTTCGGAACTGGAAGGGTAAGCGTACACTCTGCTTCCCCGCCCCCCCTTTTTTTTTCCTCGCCTTTTATTTGGAGAAAATGTCAGGGTATCACATTTAATGGCACATATTTATGTCATATATACGCAGTGGATGTAGCCCGACTTGATTGAATAACGATAAATCCATATTATTGTGCGATGAGGCCATGGGGAAGTGGGCATCCAAAACAACACTTAACTTTTTATAAACGATGTTGTGTTGGAAATGAAATTGGTTCATGCGTTGTACGTACCCAAATAGCTTATTAAGTTATGGGGGGGATACTACCCCAATTAGTGAGAGAGGGTGGGTTCCATGATTACATTCCCTCGTATCTAACCTAAAAATGAAGAAAATAACTGATTGATTAGCGGTTAATTCATCAAGAACTCACCTCTTGATAAGTCTAGGCATTTTTTTTTTGTGACAATTAAGAGCGTCGAATGTCTAGATCAATTCGTTATAACAATCATTTAAGAAAATAGCAACTAGATAGGTACCCTGTTACAATTTACCATTGCTTGCGTATAATAATAATATAACTTTACCTCTATTTTTGTACAAGGAAGGCCATCACTATATCTATTAGTTGTTTCTATTATTTAAATTATTTGTCAAAGTCTCAAATCAGAAAAGATTTCACTTCTAATATCACTAATGCCTATTATGATAAAACATAATACTTAGTAATATGTGCTTAAGTTAGAATCATGTTGATGATGTTAGTGGTGAACTATGTTGCGCCTAAAATGTTATCACCATATACCTCGAAGGAAAATGCTTATAACCCAATATAATTTTCTAACCATATATTTATAATATAGCACAAGCGAGGCTGGGGAACGTTATCGTCAAAGTTCTTCAAAGACATTGCACAAGTGTATTATATTTGCCATCCCCACGCTAGCCGGGTTTATCCAGCTTATGGACGGAGCTGGAGCTGCAGTATATCTGTTGTCCACGGAATACGACACGTTAGTGGCTTTGATTGTTGATATTGTGGTTTACATCGGTTCATGGGCACTGGCAGTCAAGATAGCTCCTGAAAATCTAGATTTGTCTGAGTTCATGGATAAGATTAGCCTCTCGTCTGGAACATTTGCCATAACCTTAGAATTGTTGATCATCGTTCCACCTTTGGGGTGGTTCGCCATCGCAGTATGGATCATTTGCCTTGTGATTGCAGTAACAAAGTCATACCATGAAATTGCAGATGTTTTGAAAAGTTTGTATCAGAGAGCACTTGAACAGCTTCGTCAGCTGTTTAACAAACTGAAAGAGGTGTTCATGAATATTGGTGCAAGTGGAGTTGTTGCATCCGGAATGTTTGACAAACTGAAAGAGTTCTTCATGAATATTGGTGCAAGTGCAAAAGTTATTGCATCCGGAATGTTTGACAAATTGAAAGAGTTGGTTATGGGATCCGATCAACCGAATGGTGCAAGTGCAAGTGCAGGAGATGTTTAAATAACATCCGTAGCAGTCTAGAAGAAGATAAGCTTAAGTAAGCTACCTTCGTATAAAATACTTTCCTTGTATTATCTCATCAGACTTTTCATTTTCATTTCATGTCAGATTTCACTTTTCTTTACCAATTGAGGCCCTTATCTACTTTTGTAATATATGTATAATGTATTTATTACTTGACGAGTTCCTTTCAAATAATTTTTTTTTTCTTTCAATGATATCAAAATGGAGATGCCAGAGTCTCGAAACTGGCTATAGTGGATGTTGATACCAAAGTACGAGTTTTGAGGTAAAATTGCCACTTATAATTAAAGAAGAGTAACTTACATGAAATAAGTTCACCGTCACGTAACTTCTTGAGTCAGTAAACCGATGAGATGTGTTTTAAAAGAGCACACATGTCATTCTTTTATTGGAACAAAACATCATGGTACCAATAAATCAGTTTCATACAACTTATTTACACTTGAATTTTGAGTGTGCTCTATGTTTATTCTTTTACAACTTGTTTTCTATATTTCATATACCATACAACTTGAACGTCAATTTATTTTGCTGAGATGAAAACAAAAATAAAAATGAGCAACCTACCATGATCTGCATTCTGTACGAAATATCCAACAATATCATTAGTCAATTGAAGGAGAGTTTTTTTTTTTTTCTCTCCAAGTGTCCTTCTAATTATATAATGATATGTGATGTTCTATCCTATGTTTTGCGCATAATGAAAAATCTCTCCAAATAAGGACCACTGTCACTTCAACCGGTTTTAGTCTTACATCATCACGTTGTAATTATTATTTTTTATTTTATTTTTTTAGACAGAATGAATTTCATCATCTGATCCTTCATTTTGTCAAATTTTTTCATGGACATAACCAACAACTGCAAAATATACGGACCAACATGCCGGAGTAAACCACGCAAAATCTTAAATGAGGATAAGCACCAATAGAATCAACGCCAGAGGCTGAATTTGTTCAACAATTCATGTATATATTATTGGAAGCTTGACAGTCGTCAATGCGTAAGCGAATAAATCAGCAATCAACATCACAATGGTGTTGTGGTCTGTGACAAATGGAGACGGAAAATCTCTTGTCGCATGCTTCACCTATAGGAGTACTGCCAGTAGAGAATTGTACCTAACCACCCTCCTCCCTAGCGCAGCTGTATTATAAGCACCATATATGATATGACAATTATGGAAATAAGTGGAATTGTACTAATATTAATGAAGATGAATTTGTTTATTTGCCCCTGAACTTGTATGCACCTACCAATTTCCTCTTGGACTTTAATTTTAGCCGATTACCCCTTTGAATTTTTATAATTAGCTACTTTCCCAGTTGAACTTTAATTTTAGTCGATTACCTCCAAAGCTTTAAAAAACAGCCCATTCCCCCGTGGGGTTAGATTTTAAAACTTTCATTCAATTTTTCATCTATCCAATTTTCCATCCTTATTGCCTTCATACAGTTATTATGTTTTGTTTCCGTGATAAAGATGAATGGAAAATTAGATATTTTTTTTTAAATCTAAAAGCCCGGGGGAAATTGGTTATTTATAAAGTTCAGGGGTAATTGGCTAAAAATAAAGTTCAAGGGGTAAGTTGGCTAATTGTAAAAGTTCAATTAGGTAATCGGCTAAAATTAAAGTTTATGAGGAAATTGATAACTCCATACAAATTTAGGGGGCAAATGTACAAATATGCCTATTAATGAATAAGAGGTTCCTAATTTTCAATTTCTTCCATATTTAGTTAACAACACATGTCATCAACCGTTAAATATCTACCCAAAACCTACTAGCTAATTAGGAATATGAGCTTATCTAAGACCCCCTTTTTTCGGTCTTCTTCATTCGTCATTTCTTTCGTAAATCTATATATTTGTTCTCTATTTATTCTCTATTTATTGTTCACAAATAATAAAAACGTAACAGTAATCATATGGGTACTAATCCAATTCCATAAAAGCCCATCTAATCAAAGTTAATATGTATTAACGGCCGAGCAAAAGGAAAGCAAAGGAAAATGTATTAACGGTTGTTCAGGTCAATACTCTGCTTGGTTTTCCAGTTTGGTAAATTGAATTTTCATTTAAACTCTAATCTATTGCCACATGTATGGCAGAGATGAATTGTACTGTTGATGAGCTATTATCTTATTAAGCTGTCCAATGTAGTGGGAACAATTATCCAATGGGAAATATAGAAGCGGGTGCACTTCCTTTTTATCCACGTCTTGTTCCGTTGAGTTATAAATGTTTTTATGGATGTACGACATTATCACGAAATCGTGCGCCCATCTATGAAATTGAAAAACGTATAAATTTAAAATTGACAAAAAACTGAGAAAAGAAAGTGTATTGCAGTCTTATTGGATTAAGAATGTGATTGTGTAAATCCTATCATACCTTAGAATATATTTATGAGATTCTATCACATCTCTTAGACTAGATATTGTCCTATTAGAGTTGTAATTGTATTGGGGTAAAAAGTTTACCTTCTCTATTGTTATAAATAAAGACACAATGAGTGAAATAACATATTTCGTAATTACACATCTCTCTCCTCTCATGTTGCCACCGCACTCTTATCCAACAATTTTCTATGTTCAAGCCCCTATCTTCAACTTCTTTACGTCAGCAATATTCTATGACAAACCCCCAACTTAAGCAAGTTGCTTTTAAAACAAGTCTTGAATGGTTCATTAAAAATGTCTACGAAATGACTACGCCTTCGAGTACCTCAAAACGTTGTATGAAAATGCAATTGCATCAGTTGTTCATACATTTAGCAAATTGAAATACTATCTGAACATGATCATCCGACATTTCACAACGGAACCCGAAAAACAAACTAATGAGCTTCCTCAAGTAACTTCTACCACGGTTTAGGTTTGTGGTTTTTTTTTTACTCGTAATTTTTTTTTCCTTATTTTGTTGAGTTGGACTGTATTGAACTCAGCATATGAATAGTTAAGTAATGAAATCCTAATTGATTAGCTCTTTCATGCACGACTGCATTTTGTGCTCCGTTTTGCTGTTTCATTTCTTGTGCTGCTTTTTCTTGCTAGCTCCATGTGGAGTATATTACTATGCAACTTATTGAGTTAAATAGATAGTGTTAAAGTATTGCTATGTAAATTTATATGAATTGATTTTAGTATTGGAGATAAGAGTAGAGGGAGGGCAGAGAGGAACGGAGTCTGGGTTTTGAGTGAAGGGGAAAAGCAGTGTCTGTATCACACTTGGCGTGGGAGGTTATTGGCCACGAAACGATATACAAAAGGTTGTCATGCCATCCACTGTGGAAGGGAGGGAAAAAACATTTTTGTGCTAAATTTTATCACCTACGTCCCATTTCACTTTCATCTCTTTTCAATTAAAAACGGGTTTAGTATCTCTTCTTTGGTGAGGACAATTTTAAACTTTGGTCATTGGATCACATGGTTGTGAAATTTCTTTGATACGATTGATATTTCCGTAGAAATATATAAAAAAAATTAAAAAAAATCAGGAAAATTAGTCAACGCAAATTGTAGTTATTGGTTTGACTTTTACCATTAAAAAGTCAAATGGTTTAGAAATTGAACCAAACTTTTAGTGGTGGTTTTGGTTACAGGTGAGCATGGTTCGATTTGTTTCAATTTGACACAAAAAGTATAATGAAACTAATTACCATTTAATAGTTCGGTTTGATTTTTGATCAATACCACCATTGAAATCGAACCAAATAATTGTTAATCGGTTTGATTTGGTTGGTTTAAGCCTAGTCCAACACAAATATTAAAAAAGGATTCAACATTCTAAAGTTTTAATCTCAGACTACCAAACGACTTATCTAAACTACATAGTAATAGAACCCTCTTTGTCAACCAAAATAGGGTGAAAAGACTATTTAGTCATCTATCACAACAACAAAATTAAGGGCAATAACGTAATTTTACAAAACCAAAATTTTGATATTTTTTGTTTAAGCCTCACCTACATGTGATTTTAACATCTCTAATTTTCTTTATTTAAAGTTAAACACAAATAGTATTTAACGAAAGCTGATTGCAGGATGTACGATGAACGGCTAGGATGTGGGGATTCCTAGGATCCCCACAAAGTGGATCCGGAGAGGATCATCTTCAAGCATAAATTACATACAAATTTCTATTTGCAAATGGTCATTATGCTTATATTATGTTGTGACTTAAAATACATATAAGTCTCTAAAAGGTTTTTATCACAAATAGTTCTTGAAATTGACCCATCTCATCAAGATGGTCCATGAAATTGAAAATCGATCAATGTAGTCCCTGAAAATGGGTCTCGCACATCAATGTGGTCATTTCGTCACAATTCTATCAAAAATTATATTATGTGCTGATGTGACACATACCACAAGTCTATTTAAATAGGGAAATTTTATTGGACCTATGTAACATCTTTTTATACCCAACTTACTTTCTATACCCTATTACTTTTAATTAATCTATCAATATATTTTTAAACTCAAATTTACGACTTAAACTACCCTTACAAACCAAAATGCAAATATATTTGAATATTAAGGATGAAATTAAAATTAAATTTCCAAAAGAATTTGAGTCTTTGAGTTGACCGATCAGATTTGGACAAAAAAAAAACAAAAGGAAAATAATAAAAAAAAAGCAATCAAAATTTTAAATTGTGTGCAAAAATACAAATAAAAATTTAATACAAAAATGGCTGCACTTTTCAGTTTTCTCTCTCATATTTGTTTTTGTTTTTTTTGTTTTGTTTTTGTTTTTGTCAAATCTCTCTCATATTTGTTAAGTCTGAAGCAAAAGACAATGGAGCCACGCTGCTTTCAACGCAGGTGGAAAAGACACACGACCACCTCAGACATCAAACGTCACGGTTGGATTACGTGGCGGAACAAACTCCGAGGCAGATCGAATGATTCTACGGAATCAGCCACTTTCGGAAACTGTTGGGTTGTTTGCTTCAGTGAACCCAGTTGTCTCCATCTTTTTAAGTACTTTCTGAATATAAATATATTTGCACCCAAAAAGCATGGAGGGTGGAGAGAATCTAGAAAATCTTGAAAAAACCAAATTAATATAATTAAAAAAATGATCTTGCCTTTAACGAGTGTCGTTCTCTCGGTAACTTGGTCTAATCGAAGATGTATAATCATCTGACGAAGAATTTAATATTAAAAATTAAAAATATATTATTTAAGTTTTTTTCAACTAAAATAGTCTTTAAAATTGTCAGAATTCTTTACTTTAGTCTGTGAAATTTAAAATCGATAGAAGTAGTTTATTAGATTGTCCACCGTCAATATATTTTTTTTTGTGAAATTGTCCACCATCAATCATTTTGATCATTCCGTGTAAAATCTCACTTAAATTGAAAGATCAAAATAATTAACGATAGACAATCTCATACTACTCTTATTAATTTTAATCTATGTCAATCTGAAAAATCAATTTAGATAAAAAGCTTAAATGAAGATTTCTACCATTTATATCAAATACAAAAATGAATAATCATGTATTCGTTGTCATCGAGTGATTGAGAGAATATATATCTTTATCTCACATTTCCTCAAAAACCCATAAAAAAAAAAGTAATATTAAATGTGGGAAAAAAATTATTGGAGCAAAAGCCATAGAAGAAGAAGGAGAGTGAGGGGCATAATATTAGAATAAATGTGCAGACCACAAGTTGACAAATTATAGTCACTGTTGTTTTTGAACAAGTCATTTGTTGTTGTTGGTTTCTGGGTTCTCTGCGTGTGGGGGAATTAAAAAGGAAAGATCTTTCTGTGTTTGGGATATGGGAAATTGAAAAGGAAACCTCTTTCTCTGATTTTCTCATCAGATTCTGCTCCAGCAGCAGATCTGATTTGCTCTGTGACAGTAATCCCAGTTTTGTTTTTTTTTTCTTTTTTTCTGATTGTTTAACGTTAGGTCAGAACAGAAGTACCTACTTTTGTTGCTGCTGTTTTGTATTGCGGCTGTGAGGTTTGATGGAGTTGGATTGGTTTGTGGGTCGTCGGAAATTTTGGTGAATTTGTAGGGCAATCCTGAGAAAGCCTTGTGGAAGATTATTAACCATATGAGGTAATTTTCAATTCTCAATTTTCTGTTGTAATTTTCAATTTTTTAATTTAGTCTGCAGATTAATTTGTAATTTAGTTATCTGTAATCTGTTATTTTTATAAATTTCTTTGTATATTTGACTCTATATATAATTATATATGTATGTATGTATATATAGTTTTATATCTTTGGTTCTGCTGTTTTTGAATCTAGGCTTAGATTTTGGACTCTGTTTATTTCTTAATCCGTAAGATGAACAGTCATAACTCAAGTTTCGAATGGTAACTTGGAGTTGCTTGTATCTTAAGATAGTAAATTCTTTCCTTTCGAGAAAATTTGGCCGCGTTTTTTGACGAGAATCTTGAATGGATCATGGACAGGAAAGGAACATTGGGTTGAAATGTGCTAATGTGGAGCTAGGATTAATGATAATCACTAGAAAAAGAAATGCAACTTTGAAATTATGTGGTAAAAGCTAGGCATTTCGCGGGTTCTTGCTGATTTACTCTATCTGGTGACTAAAGATTTCGGAACTAGTGAGTTGCGTCGAGTTTCAGTTTGCAATCTGATGATGTGGTTCTGCTGATTGTTTTGATAGTACTGAGGTTAAGTTGAATTGACACTATATCTAAGATGAATTTTGCTAATGCTTCTCAGGTTAATTGCAGGAATGGGAACCGAAGTGCAGTCGAAGATGTACTTCCCGGGATATTGTTCCATACAGAATCTAAGCAGCAATGTCGGCCATGGGAGCTGGTCCCTACTCCACGAGAACATAAACTTATTTAGAAAGATTGAATAACGGTTTTATATTGGTAAGAAAGTGTCAAACTTTGGGTGCTCAAATTCGTTAGCCAATAGTATAATGCCTTTGCCTTTGTCTGTGATTGCTTATTCAGCTCAATGAACTCCATCATCTTTACGAAAGGCAAAAGGACCTGATGAACGAGATCAAAAGCAAAGAGCTTCTCATACATCAAAAAGTAGCAAGGATATCACAATCAACTTTCTCATCATCCGGCTTTCCAACTGGAGACGACAGAAAGAGTTAGCATATTTCTAATTTAGCCTTGTTGGATTCCAGTTATGGTAGACAATCTACATCGAGTACTTGTATCAGCCAACCTCCTTGTGATTCTATTGAAAAACCCTGCAAAACAGCAGTGTCCCCAACCAAAGTAGAGTAGGGATGAAGGACCACGAATCTTCGGATTTTTCTGGGTTGTTTGGTTTGTGAAGGTTGTAGTTGAGTACGCCAGGGAATACCTCAAAGCGTTGTATGAAAAAGCGGTTGCATCAGTTGTTCATACATTTGGTAAATTAAAAGAGTATCTAAACATGACCATCCGACATTTCGCAACGGAACCCAAAGAACAAACTGATGAGCTTCCTCAAATAAGTTCTACCACGGTTTAAATTTAGGTTTAGGTGTGGGGTATTATTTTTACTCGTTATTTTTTATCTTATTTTTACTTGTTCATGAACAAAAGTAGGAGTAGTTTCAAGTGTATAAGAGCAGCTAGGAAGCTAGATATGGATGTAATTACGCATGATAAGATGAAGAAGAAGGGGTAGTACTGCTCATAGTTGAAGGAAGATTATCAACTGGTTGAATCATCACATTCATATATTGTGTTGTACAAGGTACAAAGCCTTTCCAGACAAATAAGATTCTATTAACAAACATTTATATTGCAAAGCAAACCTAAAAAGGAAACAATATAAGTGTCCCTGAGATTATTATTACTATATTGTATTTGATGGAGGGGAAAGCGGTGGGAGAAAATGGATCGGTCCACCTTTAGGAGAAAAATTCATCGGTAAATTCCACCAAACATGACTTAACACCAAATCACCGTTTATAAAATAGAAATAATAATACTAGGGATATTAATTTTGTAGATAAAATTTACAAACTAAATTATATGTCACCAATTGAAAATGAGCAAGTTCATCAATGCTTAAGTAATAATCCAACTATCAACTTTCATATCATTTAATTTATGAATTTTTGTTTAAATAAGAAAAATAAAACATATTAGGACTTGGCCCCCACTAGTCTCTCTTTCCTCTCTCCCTTGTTTGGAAAACTTAAAAGCATTTTTATTAATGATGATTGTTAGATAGAGGTCCAAAGTCTTTGATAAATAAAAAAGGATAGAGGTCCAAAATTGTAGGCTACTTTTTAAGTGAGTCTAATTTGTTGTCCAATTACAACTTTTTATGCCTATTTCAACCTAATGAATAGAGATAATCCAATTCTTAAATGCATCATACATAATTTTAAATTTTAAATATTTAAACAGATTCAAACTTACAGTTATCTATGAATTTTTTTATTTTGAAATAAAATAAAATATTTTTTAAAAATATTGTATATACTTATAAAACAACATTACATGTAACAGAAAACGATGAAAGCATGTATGATACCTCCATTTTAGGGTTAAAATACATGTATAATATACCTACGTTATAGGGCAAACACAAAAAAACTCAATATTTGCCAACTCTATAGGTAGAAAATAAAATTTTTAATAGAGCAAGGTAGATTGGCAAACATAAAAAAAGATAGTACAATTAAATAAATACATTTAATCCGCAACATAAATGATACTCAACAAAAACTCAAAGATATGGTAGAGATAGATTAAAATATCATGTGTCATAGGTAGATAAATAACATGCTTAATTAGAGGAAACCTTTCATGAAAGAAAAAAAACTTTAGGAGACCTACATCACAGGTAGATGATCCCTGAGGGAAAAACAGAAGGAAACACAACAAAAACAGATGATGCGTCAAGTGAAAAAAAAAACAAAAAGATAAGTAGCAAACCACAAAAAAAAGATTTCATGATGCAATAAATTACAAGAAGAAGTTTTAGAACAAAACGAAGGAGAAAGAAGACGAAAGGAAAGTAAAAAGAAAAATGAAAACAAAAAAAAGGTGAGGAAGATCTATATAATTCTTCCATTAAGCAAATAGGAAGATGAATGAAAAAAAAAAAACTTTCAGCAACACGTGCCTTCTCATTTGCTGATATTCTACAACACTTGCCTTCTCGTCAATTCACTCTATTTATATTACTTGTAGTACAAGAAAAAAAAAAACAAGAAAAAAGCGCCTCTTCCCATTTTCATAATGGATTCAATCGCTAATATTGACCCTTTATTCTGACATGTAGCAGCGTAATTACAAAATAATTGTTTGGGTTTTCATTTTAGCAAACTAGAAAAAACACTAAAATATTTAATAGAGTACACGTGATATAAGTCCTATTTTGTGAGTTATTTGGGATAGGAGTGACTTTTTAGATAAAAAATATCTTTAACGTTAAAAGTGAACAGTACCATTGTTTCATTAAGGCTCCCTTGTTGGATTTAGTCCTATTTGTTGGATTAGGTCCATTATACACATCAGCTTTTCTTATTGTATTTTATCTTTTACTCAATTTTAGAATTAAATATAATAATTAAATATTGTTTCTCTTTTTCATGCTCCTAATTCGTATCTCATTTTTTTCTTTTATTGCCATCACAAATTAACCGTGTTAACTAATCTATGTTGTAGGTACTACATATATATGTATATCTATCAATATAATACTAGTATGGATTTATAAATATGTGGAAGATGAAATTTCTTTGAATTATTTTCATGGATGATGGGTGGATTAATTTTATTTATCATATAAATTTTCTTTAAGCTGGTTAGATTTTTATATTCAAATTAAAAATTTGAGTAAAGATGCATAAATAAAAGATAATAATTGAAATTGAAAAAAAAAAGGGACTAAATTCAACAACAGCTCAAATTTTTGGACTGGATCAAAATAGCCTCTAACTAATAACAAATAAGAAAGCAAGTTGAGGATTGCCTTGACGGTTAGAACATTCCTCTTCAATCCATTGTTGACACGCCCCGATCCCGATATTCCCCGAATACCAAGAAAGGCACGTGCTGGCCGACACCCGAGGGTGACGAAAGCCATTTATTGAATGCAAATGCTGAGAATAAGGAGTAAATAAGACTTATAATTATAAAAGACTAATGAATATGCATTTCAGGAACGTGTTCAGAGCATACAACTAACTAGAACACTAAAAGAAATAATATAAAATTGAATGAACAAAGAAGTGGGTCCTACGCCGAGAGAACTCGAAGATGCCGATGCGGAAATGCCTGGATGCCGGAATTGTACACTTCAATTCTAAATCCTGAAGGGGGCGCAAAACAAACATGAGTGGACCAAGTTGATATATATATAATAAAACAGTTATCAACGTACTATCCCCCAGGTTTTATGAAAACACATATATAATGTTAAACATAGGTTTTCCGAAACCTAGCATGTCGTGCAATGTCTCAAATCATAACTCATATATAATAATCACTAGTGAATTGTCCGATAACCCCCAGGCCCCATGCCGGCTCCCCGTCTCTGAGCAGACAGTCAGAGGAAAATACACTTCAGGCCCCATGCCGGCTCCCCGTCCCTGTGCTAAATAGCCAGAGGAAACACATTTCAGGCCCTATGCCAACACCAAACCGTCGCCAGGGACGGACCGGAATCTATCCCTACGTCCCGTAGCGGAAATGACCACTAGGTAAGTACAAAACCACTGAACATATATATATTGAAAAACAACTTCATAGTATAAAGTCATCCATCATCTATACTATAAAGAGGTGTTCGAAACATGTTCTAAATATCATATCGTCATCCATCGGATATTCTATAAGAACATGGGTTATAGGAAAAATAGTAATAATTCAAACTAGCCTTAGTAAGCATGTTATCTCAAAGCGTCTCATAAAACATAATTGTTAAATCATGCTTTTCATGTATGCATTTCTACTATCAAAACATGCATTTTAGAAGGGGTCCACTCACCGTACACCGATGGTGCAAAGCTATACCAACGAGGAATAACGGAATCACCATTAATAATTGCACCTCACACGACGTCTAACTCGCTATGGTTTGGCCGGAAAACGCCTCGAAAGCCGTCGGACTCGCCGGAAACTTGCACGCCGGCCAACTCGCCGTGGTTTGGCCGGAAATGGCCTCGAAAGGGGCGGTGCTCGCCGGAGCTCGTGTACGGGTCTCCGTGGTTCGACTTTCAAGATGCCAATACTATGGTTGAGTTCGTAGTGATGAGATAAGGACGATGGTGATGTTTGTTGGTAAGAAAAACTCTCGGAGGGGTTGAGATAGAGAGAGCCGAGAGAGTGAGGGAGAGAGAGTTGCGGAAGAGGGAGAGAAGAGGGAGAAGAGAGAAAAAGAAACTTTTCAGAAGAAAGAAGAAAATAAATAAAAGAAAGGGAAAGGGAACGGGGGACAAAACAGGGGGTGGGCCCCTTGGGCACACCATTTAAGACCCAAAAACAATTTTAAAAGCAAGATAATCTCAAACTTAGTGAAAATACAATTTAAATTGGGGGTGGGTGTTACAATCTACCCCCCTTATAAAAATTTCGTCCCCGAAATTTGAAATCACTTACTAAACTGAAGTACTCGAAAATAGTAAGAAGAATATATGTATAAAGAGAAATCAAGTCAGAGTGGGTGCATCAAAGAGAATATGCCACACCGTCGCGAGCGGGTTGCAAAATCCTCTATCATGCCTCCAGACTCTTACTTTCTTCCCCATCAGTGTAAAAATAGAAAACATACTTTAATAAGATATAAGGTCGAAAACATATATTGACGCAAGGTCAAACATAAGTATTCAAAATATTATAGCGTCAAAAATAGATATGTACTAACATATAGGTCCAAAACTCGAGTTGAATTTAAAACTGAAAACAGAAATACTTCCCCCAAACATTTATAACGACAAAAACAATTAACTAAAGTAAAGGAAGTTAAAATACTTATATTGAAACCCACAACTGAAAATGGAAGTGGGTATCACCCAAGAATTCGTAACTTCACTCTGAGAAAAGATGTGCCTTAGGGTCGAATCCCAAGAATAGCGAATCTGTAACAGCTGCCGTAGACGGATCTTTCTGCCCACTTGCTTAACGAACCCAACAAATAAGCTATCGATACAACAGTCGGCCGCCCGTGATATCGATTACACATTTGTTGTCTCGATAAGCAAGCAGTAATTTCCTGAGGGTACACAATTTTTCACGTCGTAATTTCGATCCTCCGAATACCAGTTCACAATACTCCTCTGTTAACCAGTGTTACATGTAGAAACCCTCGTACCATGTTGCAAAAGTGCCATACTCAAACCGAACAAAATAAGAACTGTCGTCGTAAAACTTTATCCAGCACCAAACATCCTATCCTCCTCAGTGCTTCCAAATGTGACTAACTACTCCAGTGTTTCACCAGTAAAAAACCCATTTGAAAACTGTACCTTGAGATTCGAGAAAAGTGGCTACCATGTTAGTAGTAGACCCAAAAACTCGAACCAAGCAAGCAGACAACGAGAAGTCATATTCCTCAACATGTAGTATCTCTTGGGAACTGTTATAGTGCTCAAACCACCTCTCCATTTTTGCTTAGTTGCATATTTCTAGTCAACCAAGGTCAAAGTTGGTGGAAAGAAGAACGACTCGTAAATAGTCAACCTAAAAAGAAAAGATAGTACACACATTTCGAGAGAAGTGCAAAGATTATCCGATTCTTGCCTCGACGGTTCTGTAGTGCCTTCCAGAATGCACCAAACAGATCCGCTAGAAGTGTTTTAACAACCACGTGCTCACAACAATAAGGTTCAGAAGTGAAGCAGTGGAAATATGCGTTGAGACGAACACATATCTTTGGAAAAAAAATAACCGATGTGATGCCTATGAATTCTAGTAAGATGGTGATACAATATGATGACCTTCTGTACTAAAACCTTCAACCAACTCTTACTAAAAGATCGCTCAAACCTCACGCCCACGTGCTCTCGAATCGAAGGATCCTGGTATAGGTAGTGGAAAGCTGCGTTGAGGCGAACACATCACATCATCGAAAATGTCTACCAGAGCACGATATGATGGTTATGAATTGTAGCAAGATAATGAATGGCGACCATTCAATTAGCGTGAAGATAGTGATGCAATTTGATACTCATCTGCACCACAACCTTTCACCGGTCTCTTACCAAAAGACGACTCAAACTTCACACCCACGAGGAACTCTTTCTGGTAAGTCTGGTAAGTTTGTCAAAATATTATGCTCCCAACATTCCTGTCCAAAACGATAAGAATTGGGCGCACACTTCCGCCGAATCGATCTATCGTGAATTCCTCACTGATTGAGCGAGAAACCATGTCGAGAAGGCTAAAAGAACACTCAAGAATTTGAGAGTCAAAACAGTCCATTAAAACTGGAGCACAAGATATCGGGATTTGAACGAGAAACCACGCCGAGAACAAACGTTTTTTATTTTTTTATTTTTTATTTTTTTTTACACCCTTCGTGTAATGCCCCGGCATGATCCAGTTCACATTAAGAAACAAACAAGCGAAGGAAAATGAAGATGCAGAAATAGAAGTCATTGTTTATGATTATTTTGTAAATCATCACAGTATGGTCAACTGGTTTCTTAGCCACAAAGGGAAACAGGTCTAAGATCAACAATAGTTAAGAACTGCTTATAAGATTTGACGAGGCCAAAGACATTTCGAAATTCACAATACTTTGTGAGATTTGTTTCAAAGTTCAAAAATTAAACATAGAACCTCTGAATCAACAGAATGATGATGAAGAAAGATACGAAGCAGCCCGCGTATGCATGCAATGACACGATTGGCTACCTTAAAGTGATGCCTCTGAGCAAACCAAAGCTCAATGAGTCCAGAGAAATTTAGAGTAAAGCTCGATCTTCGTACAATGATGAATATGGTAGAGTCTCAAGCCATTACACTGAAAATTACAAGGCTAAACAGTTAACGGACAAGAGCACTGGTCAGTTAAGCTACAAGCAAGAGGCTAAGTTCACCGCTACCAAAAAGTACGCGGACAAGGGGTATTTTACCACCGAGTACCAGACCCAGGTGAAATTCAAGGAATCTGTTTATCCAAACAAGTCTGGATTTTCATCATCCAAGTCCAACTACAACAAGAACAAGAATCGTAACTCCATTTTGGGAAAATTGATGAGAACATCTGCTACCGAGGAGTTTCCCAAGAAAAGTGTAATCTCTAGACGAAGTCAACTCTCGAAGGATTTGATGTGAAGTCGATGATCAAAGGTTCGTGAACTTGTCTTCGTCATTGGAATAAGTAAGAAGGTTATCGATAGAATAATCACTGAAGATTCATTCTAAAGATTCACACGAATGTCCTTAATGGAAACGAGTCCAAGAACATTGATTTGCTCCCACCAACTACCACCTACTAACCGTCCTCACAACTAGCACTTATTCGCTTCCTCAATACGCATTTCAAAAGTTTCGAGTAATTTCCAAGAGATATGACTCTGCCCGCCATTCCTAGGGAACGCATGTTGCAGAGTGATATCATCGCTTCAGATCTCCAGTTGGTCTTAGTCAATTCATACTGCCAAGATTTTTCCGTTTCCCAAGATTTCGATGCAAAGCCGACTCCGCCCGCAATTCCTAGGGAACGCATGTTGCAGAGTGGCATCGCCATTTCGAGTCTACAACTGGTCTTGACCAGACTTCCTCAAACTGAGATTTCTAAAAACACGTCGCTACCAAGTAACACCGACTATGTATGTCATTCCCAGAGAATGCACGTAACAGAGTATCGATCCGATGTTGAAAGTCGTCCAACAATCCACTTCTTCATTATTGACGCACAATCCCAACACGAATTCTTGTATATCAACCCGAAGGTGACAATTCAAACAGAGGAAGATTCGCACGACTGCGCCGAATGGCACCAAATCTAGAAGTCCTGACATCCAAATGATGTCAAAACTAACACTCTACGATAATAGAAGAGAATCATAAGTATGCTCTGAACAAACCACGCTCTGATACCAATCTGACACGCCCCGATCCCGATATTCCCCGAATACCAAGAAAGGCACGTGCTGGCCGACACCCGAGGGTGACGAAAGCCATTTATTGAGTGCAAATGCTGAGAATAAGGAGTAAATAAGACTTATAATTATAAAAGACTAATGAATATGCATTTCAGGAACGTGTTCAGAGCATACAACTAACTAGAACACTAAAAGAAATAATATAAAATTGAATGAACAAAGAAGTGGGTCCTACGCCGAGAGAACTAAAAGATGCCGATGCGAAAATGCCTGGATGCCGGAATTGTACACTTCAATTCTAAATCCTGAAGGGGGCGCAAAACAAACATGAGTGGACCAAGTTGATATATATATAATAAAACAGTTATCAACGTACTATCCCCCAGGTTTTATGAAAACACATATATAATGTTAAACATAGGTTTTCCGAAACCTAGCATGTCGTGCAATGTCTCAAATCATAACTCATATATAATAATCACTAGTGAATTGTCCGATAACCCCCAGGCCCCATGCCGGCTCCCCGTCTCTGAGCAGACAGTCAGAGGAAAATACACTTCAGGCCCCATGCCGGCTCCCCGTCCCTGTGCTAAATAGCCAGAGGAAACACATTTCAGGCCCTATGCCAACACCAAACCGTCGCCAGGGACGGACCGGAATCTATCCCTACGTCCCGTAGCGGAAATGACCACTAGGTAAGTACAAAACCACTGAACATATATATATTGAAAAGCAACTTCATAGTATAAAGTCATCCATCATCTATACTATAAAGAGGTGTTCGAAACATGTTCTAAATATCATATCGTCATCCATCGGATATTCTATAAGAACATGGGTTATAGGAAAAATAGTAATAATTCAAACTAGCCTTAGTAAGCATGTTATCTCAAAGCGTCTCATAAAACATAATTGTTAAATCATGCTTTTCATGTATGCATTTCTACTATCAAAACATGCATTTTAGAAGGGGTCCACTCACCGTACACCGATGGTGCAAAGCTATACCAACGAGGAATAACGGAATCACCATTAATAATTGCACCTCACACGACGTCTAACTCGCTATGGTTTGGCCGGAAAACGCCTCGAAAGCCGTCGGACTCGCCGGAAACTTGCACGCCGGCCAACTCGCCGTGGTTTGGCCGGAAATGGCCTCGAAAGGGGCGGAGCTCGTGTACGGGTCTCCGTGGTTCGACTTTCAAGATGCCAATACTATGGTTGAGTTCGTAGTGATGAGATAAAGACGATGGTGATGTTTGTTGGTAAGAAAAACTCTCGGAGGGGTTGAGATAGAGAGAGCCGAGAGAGTGAGGGAGAGAGAGTTACGGAAGAGGGAGAGAAGAGGGAGAAGAGAGAAAAAGAAACTTTTCAGAAGAAAGAAGAAAATAAATAAAAGAAAGGGAAAGGGAACGGGGGACAAAACAGGGGGTAGGCCCCTTGGGCACACCATTTAAGACCCAAAAACAATTTTAAAAGCAAGATAATCTCAAACTTAGTGAAAATACAATTTAAATTGGGGGTGGGTGTTACAATTGCATTTCAAATTCACACTATTCTTCTCATTAATCTAGTATAGATTAATAATATCGTTCGTAAAAGAACAAACAAAAAAATAAAAAAATAAAAAAAAATCAAGAACCAGCATGTCATAATATTTACAAATAGCTTGAAACTTTTACTTTGTTCCTTTTTTGGAAACTTCAAATTAAATCATCACATGGTCTGGATTATGAAGATGCATTGATAAGGTCAATATGAGGGATAGTCATGTCATATTCTGGTTGGAGGGGGATGATCATGTCATTCTACCCAAGCGTCCATCATCCAACATCGTCTTCTCCAGACTCCAGTAAAACGAAAGGAAACCATCTTCTTCGACTCAGCAGAGTCAGTCGGCGCCACCGCCCAGTTGCACATTAACTTAACCAAGGTTTAATCCGCACATATAAAAGTCACTCCCCACAACCATCCGTGAGTTGATGCAAAACCCATTTGGTAAAGTTTACTTGACAAGAACAAAGAACTTTAGACAAAAAGGGGAGAGCTCTTGACAAGAATCAGTAAACAAAGAACTTCAGAGTTTAGACGAAAAGGTGATTCGAGGCATTGTACGGAATGATTTGCCTTAATACCTTTTTAGAAAGAATCGAGGCATTGTAGATGCTGGGCCAACGATCGACTATGGCCAAATGCTGTTTCGGAGAAGTGTATTCTACCAAAATCCTACTTCCTATTCCTGCAGCGGTATAAATATCATAGACGGCCTTCTCTTCTGCCCAACATCCAGGCGCTGCCACTTGCCAGTTGCATTTTTTCACTCAGAAGATCATATTTCTGGTACAGTAATTTGCATTTGAAGACGACATACACTCTACAGAGCTCCTTCCGTTCTTCTAACCTTGGCTGCTCAAAAAAAGTAAGTGCCCTTTGTTTGTGCTTTCATTTTGTGAGTGTAGCTCAAATCGCACTCACCACCGGACCGTTACGGTACCATTTGAATATCTGCTTGCCATCTTAAGTACTCTCTTAAGCTTGACGGCCGCAATTGGCCATATTCTTCGTCGCAAATCTGTTTTGGAAAGTTCCCTTTTGCCGGAATTTAAACAAAACAAAACGAAAAACAGAGCTCTCGTTTTTCGAAAAGAGAAAACAGAGCTCTTGCGTCTCTGTGTGTGTGTGTGTGAAGGTGTGATGATTCTTCAATCTGAAATTTGTTTTTGTATTCCTCTGTACAGAAGTTTCATATATACGGAGATGAATCGTGTCCTAGACATTGCTGTTAGCATTCCTCTACATTCGGAACTGGAAGGGTAAATGTATATTCTGCTTGTACTTTTTTTGTTTTTGCCTTTTACGTGGGGAAGATGATGGGGAGACCAAAAAGAACTGATTAATTAGCAAGTAATCTATAGAACTCAGCTTTTGGTAACTCTAGGCATTTTTTTGCAAAATTAAGAGCGTCTAATCTCTAGAACTCTAGATCGATTCATTATCAACAAACATGGAAGAAAATAGCAGCTAGCTAGGTACCGTGTTACAACTTGCCTACTTAATCAGTTGATTTCAGATGATAATATTGGCTTGATTAATTTATAGTTATATCATACGTTCTCAATTAGTTTATTTTAAAAGATATATTGACTTGATTAATTTATAGAGATATCATAGGTTCTCAATTAGTTCATTTTAGATGATATGTTGGCTTGATTAATTTATAGCTATATTGGTATGTGATGTTTACAACCAACATCTAATAAGATAAATTCATTAATTGACGTGATATGTACACATCATTTGTCATATAATATTATTATATATTGTAGAAAATTCATTAATGCAATTCCATTTAATTTTCTCATTAACTATATATGTATAACAGCACAAGTGAAGAACGTTCTACAAAGGTGCATAAATATATATGTTCCCTCATCGCCATGCTAGGCGGTTTCCTCCAACTGAAACAAGGAGCCAGAAATGAGTCTCTGTTTAACACAAACTACCCGGCTATGGTGTCCCTAATCGTTGCGCTAATTGCTTATATCAGATCACTAATTGGCTCTAGAATACTCCACGTGCAAGCTCGCCGGAATTTAGATTTGGCAGAATCATTCATCAATAAGATTAGCCTCCTCCTTGGAACTCTTTCCTTGATTTTAGAAGTGGTGATCCTCGTGCTAAGTTTAGGGCTAGTCGTTGGATTCTTTTGGGTTGTTTGGTTTGTGAAGGTTGTAGTTGAGTACGCATGCGAATTCCTCAAAATGTTGTATAAAAATGCAGTCGCATCAGTTATTCATACATTTAGCAAAATTGAAAGACTATTTGAACATGATCATTCAACGTTTCGCAACAGAACCCAAAGAACAAAATGATGAGCTTCCTCAAGTAACTTCAACCATGGTTTAGATTTGGGGTATTATTTTTACTGGTTATTTTTTTTTATCTTATTTGTACTTGTTGAAAAGTAGGAGTAGCTTCAAGTATAGAAGAGCTGCTAGGAAGCTAGATATGGATGTACTTACGCATGATGAGATGAAGAAGGGGTAGTACTGCTCATAGATATGAATGTACTTACGCATTATCGTGTTGTACAAGGTAAAAGCCCTTTTAGATGAATAAGAATCTATTAAGTAGCGTTTCAATCCAAAGGAAACCAGAAAGCATTTTTATTACATTAATAATGTTTGACGGAGCCGAATGCGGTGGTAGAACACTGAAAAGCAATGATTGTTAGACAGAGGTCCAAAATCTATGATGTTCTGAAATATGCATATTCTCATTAGCTGAAATTCTACAACACACACCTTCGCATCAATTCTCTTTCTTTATACTAGCTTTTCTGCATGCGCATTTGTTCGTGCGAAAGACATTTTATTTATGTTAGCGCGTTGTATGCCCTTGTTTTTGATAAATGTATAAATAAAAATTATGTTAATTTTTAGTTGTACTACGCATGTTACAATTTTTTTTGGTTAAATATCCAAAATGATTCCTGAGATTTGCATAATCAATATAAATAATCTCTGATATTCAAAATCAATAAAAATGGTCCATGAGATGTCCACCAACCATGATTTTGGTCATTCTGTTAAAAACTCTTTGGGCAATTTTCAAAGCTTCGTAACTCAATCGATTCTTAACCAAATTCGACCCATAATATATCAAAATGAAGATAGGAAAGTGTAGAACAAGATTATACCTATTTGGAAGCCCAATGGTTGCCGGATATGGCCGAAAAATAGCCTAAAAGATGACTGGTTCGCAGGAAAACTGAAAAACTCTTCGGAAACTGGGTAAACTTTAAACATTCATAACTTCTTCGATACTCAACGAAATCGAATGATTCAAAAACGAAAATTATACTGATCGATGATACGAAGATAATGATACCTTTCTTGATGGCTAAATTGAAACACCCCAACCCTTCTTAGGGTAATTCAACGTTCTAAATCCGTTTCCAATGTCCGTTTTCCCAAATTCAATTTCTATTATATAGTTTTATTTATTGGACTCTTTATGTGCTTAGGAACAATTATTGTGACGTTTCCGTCTTCGCTAGTGGCGCAGCTTTTGGCGGCGAAGTACAGTGAGTGGACCCCTTCTAAAATTACATGATTTGATAATTTAATTGCATAAATGATTAGCATGCCTACAGATTTATAATTTGATTTATGTGAAGCTTGATGATTTAAGATATTGATTATCGTCTCGCGTTTTGGTGAGGAATTAATTGTTAGCCTATTTTGAGCTATATTTTAATATATCGTATTTTCTATAAAAACCATGAACTGGTAGACTATCTGATAGATGACGATAGGATGCTAGAACATGTTTTTGAACCCCTCTTTATAGTATAGACGATGATCGGTAACCTATGCTATGAAGTGGTTATTTAAGAGAGACGTAACTATTTGTGCGTACCTAGTGGACACTATGCCGCCTGGGGCGAGGATCTGGTGTTGGCATGTAGGCCGGGAGAAATAATCCCTAGCGAAAGGCTGAGGGACACGGAGACAGGCATTGGGCCGGGAGGGAGTTATCTCTGGCTACGGGCACAGAGACTGAGGTGCAGGCATTGGGCCGGGAGTTATTATTTATTCAGTGATCTTTCTAGCAGCACACCGCGTTTACGAGACGATTTATGATGCGTTTACTGTTTTGATTTCCGCGATGCGTTTCCGCGATGTGACTTTTGAGATATTGTGGCATGCTAGGATTTTTATTAAATCCATCACTTATTATGCTAGTAGTTTTCATTATATAAACTTTGGGGGTTAGTACGTTGATAACTGTTTTATTATTATATATATATAAACTTGGTCCACTCACCTTTGTTTTGCGCCCCCATTTAGGACTTAGAATCAAGGCACCTAATCCCGGCGTCAAGGCACTTCCGCAGCAGTATCTTCGGATCCTCTCGATGTAGGACCCACTCCTTTATTCATTAAATTTTATCTTAATTCTTCTTAGTGATTAGGTTTAGTTGTATGCTCTGAGCACGTTCCTAAATTATTAATTCTTGGTATTTTAAATTTCTAACCCTTATTTATTTCTTATTCTTAGCTTTTGTATCAATTAATGGCTTTCGTCACCCCCGGGTGTCGGCCAGCACGTGTCGGTCCTGGTATTCGGGGAATATCAGGGTCGGGGCGTGTCATAAATCACCTTGGTTTGGCCGGAAAACGGCTCGAAAGTGGCTAACCATGGCAAAGAGTTTTTAACGGTAGGACCGAAATCATGGATGGTAGACAATCTCATGTACCATTTCTATTGATTTTGAATCTCATAGACCATTTCTATTGATTATGCAAATCTCAGAGACCATTTTGGATATTTAGCCCATTTTTTTCAAGTTGTCATGATCAAATAATGATAATATGTTTTGATACATTGATCCAAAACAAAAGATGAACAACATCTACATACAAAAACATATAGTCTACTTGGAACGCGATAGTGTTGTTACCAAATCATGGTATCTTTAATCACGAATCCTAATTTTCAAACACCATGAATTTTATTCTTACCTTTTACCCATAACATCATCTGATATACCATGAACTGATATACCATGAATTTTAATCTTACTTCACCCACAACATCTTCCTTATCGTTTTTGTGTGTTCTCATTTTTTGCTCTTATTATCTAACGCCAGTAATATTAATCTTGGTGTATCAACATGTTTTGCGGCCATTAAACCTATATAAGGTGCAATTGAAGAGGGTCTTATAGTGTTTCGATACCAATGAATCCACATTTTCTGAAGTAACTTTATTCTGTTTGTTGCCCCAAATCCATCCAGTTGGTTGAGAAGCTCTAGCACAAGGAGAAGGATGAGAGAAAATCTGATTAGAAACCTTTAATCTATGCAACCATATTCGATTTGCATTCGCGGCTAGAAAGAAGTCTCATCATTGAGTGATCCACAATCAGAATCTTTGCAGTATACAAACGTCAAATCATGCCTCCTATTCATACACCGCATCTAATATACAATGAGAGAAGACCCTCATGCACAATTTTAGTGAATGTCACAATTCTAATTTTTAGTGGATAGTCATTTGGGATGCTCATGCACTTCAATTTTAGTGACACATGTCACAACCTTTAGTGAATCCTTTTCACTTATAGTGGAGTCGTTTGGGATGATCCTTTTCACTTATGTTTTCAATTTTAGTGATACTCATGTCCCAATTTTCAATTTTCACCTTTTAATTTTTTTCCCTTTTTAGCGATACTCATGTCATTTGGGATGCTTGTTATTAGACGTCTGGACAAAAAAAAAAATTCAGATGGTCTGCTTGCCATTTTTCACTCAGAAGCTCCTTCCATTCTTCTACCCTTGGCTGCTAAAACAAGTAAGTGCCTTTAGTTTGTTTTTAGTCCCTTTATGTCAACTTAGTCAAATGTCTGTTTCGAACAAGTCATTCCACCTAAGTAAAATTCCTATTCCAACACCGATGTATATATATGATCACAGACGGCCTTGTCTTCTGCCCAACATCCAGGCAGCGCGCAGTTGCATTTTTTCACTCAGAAGATCATATTTCTGGTTCAGTAATTTGCATTTGAAGACGACGTACACTCTACAGAGCTCCGTCCATCGTTCTACACTTGTCTGCTCACAAAAGTAAGGGCCCTGTTTTTTTTTTTTTTTTTTTTTTTTTTTTGGGAGTGTAGCTCAAAAGTAACCGCGGTTTTTTGCTCGCATTCACCGCCGGACCGGTTACGGTACCATTTGAACATCTGCTCGACATCTTAAGTACTGTCCTAAGCTTGACGGCCGCAATTGGCCATATTCTTCGTCGCGAATTTCTGTTTTGGAGTTCTCTTTTGCAAGAATTCAAAAACGAAAAAAGAAAAGAAAACAGAGCTCTTGAGTCTCTGTGTGTGTGACAAGTCTTCGATCTTAATTTTGTTTATGTATTCCTCTGTACAGAAGTGTCATATATACGCAAATGGATCGTGTGCCAGACATTGCTGTTAGCGTCCCTCTACGTTCGGAGCTGGAAGGGTAAGTGTATACTCTGCTTGCCTCTTTTTTTATTCCTTTTTATTTGGGGAAAATGATGGGATACCAAAAAAGAACTGATTAATTAGCAATTAATCTATAGAACTCAGCCCTTGATATATTGAGAAATTAAGAGTGTCGAATGTCAATAACTCTATATCGATTCGTTATTAACAAACATTGAAGAAAATAGCAGCTAGCTACGTATCCTGTTACAACTTACCTACTTAATCAGTTTATTTCAGATGACATATTAGCTTGATTAATTTATAGGTAGATCATACTTTCCCATTCTTTATATTACATTAGTGTACCATTTCATGTGACATGTGACACATACGCAACATTTATTGATATAAATTCATTAATTGAAGTGACATGTACACATTACTTGCCACATCAAATAGTACAAAAACATGGTCTCCCTAACATTTTTCTATTAATTAAGAAACCATATATATTGTAGATAATTCATTAATGCAATTCCATCTAATTTTTTCATTAACTATATGTATATATCAGCGCAAGCCAAGAACGTTTTACAAATGTACTGCATACGTATATATGTTCCCTCATCACCATGCTAGGCGGTTTCCTCCAACTAAAGCAGGGAGTCAAAAATGAGTCTCTCTTCTACACAAACTACCTAACTATGATGTCCCTTATCGTTGTGCTAATCGCTTATGTTGGATCACAAATTGGTTCTAGAATACTCCACATCCAAGCTCGCCCAAATTTGGATTTGGCAGAATCAATCATCAATAAGAGCCTCCTCTTTGGAACTCTTGCCTTGATTTTAGAAGTGGTGATCCTTGTGCTAGGTTTAGGGCTAGTCACCCTATTCTTTTGGGTTGTTTGGTTTGTGAACGTTGTAGCTGAGTACGCATGTGAATACCTCGAAACGTTGTATCAAAGTGTAGTTGCATTAGTTGTTCATACATTTGGCAAATTGAAAGAGCGTCTGAAAATGATCATCCGACGTTTCACAATGGAATCCGAAGAACGAAATGATGAGCTTTCTCAAGTAACTTCTACCACGGTTTAAGTTTAGGTTTGGGGTATTATTTTTACGTGTTGTTTATTGAGTTGGACTATATTGAACTCAGCTTATGAATAGTTAAGTGCGAAGTGGTAATATGTGAAAGAAAATTCAAGCAATAACATCGTAATTCCTGCAAAAAGAGTTGGCAATTAACATAATTTACTTTTCTAATGTATTTTGTGCTAGAGAGAGAAAATATATGAGAAAAATAAGTAACGAAGAGGAATGAAATGAGGTTGTGGGAGGAAGGAGGGAGAAATGAAAATTATATGAAATTAAAAACTTGATATGGTGATAACCATCCTATATTAAGTTTTTGTTGTGTGCGTCATTTCGTACACATTATTTTTACATTTCTTCCACCATCATTCTTTCACTCTTTTGAATTTCTTATTTATCTAAAACATACTTTTCCTTTATGTATAACACAAAAAATGGTTAAAAATTAAAACCGAAATAAATACCAAGTTAGTCTATAATTTTTGTTTTGTAACTTAAATTTCTATGGTATATTCAGTTGTCACAGACTCTTTAACGAGATCGTGCGGCTGGAACTTAACCGTGCCTTAATTATTGCTATCTTTTCTATTTCCTTTTTTTTTCCTTTTTCTGCCTCTCTTTAAGGAGACGCGTAGCAAACCACCCAGAGAGGTTCAATCGAACCCCAATCTCTCCTCCTTTTGATGATTCTGGACAATCTGGAGAATGGGTTTAAGGATTTGGATTTTTATTTAAAGTAATACTTTTCTGGAGCATGGATTCAGTGATATGTGAATACTCCTCCTTGGTTCAAAACTTCAAATTGCACATCTCAATTTCTGGAAATCGGGTTCAAGGAACTGGGAGTTTCAAAGTTTTATATTCTCACATCTTCTTTGAACGTCGTCAACGCGAGCAGATATTCAAATGCTACCGTAAAGTAACCGGTCCGGTGGTCAATGCGAGCAAAAAAGGGCAGCTTAGTTTTGAGCTACTCACAAAATGAAAGCACAAACAAAATAAAAAACAGCACTTACTTTTATATTTGGCGAGCGCAGAGTTGGGACGGCGAATAGAAAAGGTATTTTGGGTGGAATGACCTAAATGGACGGGACAAAAAACACTGATTAGCCTGATTCTTGATTACTTGGCGAGGGTAAAGTCGGGAAGGTAAAGTTCGGGAGGGAGTACAGTGTATATGCATAAAATTACTAATTAGTCCTCCTTCTTCTGGGGTTTAAGTTAAGTTAGGTTAACCAAGGGTTAAAGATGGCGGTGGGTTAAGTTAACTCAGGAGTTAAACACCCGGCAAATCCGGCTCTAAAGCTCTACAAGTACAATAAAGAACCATTGCGCAGTGCAAGTCCTGCCCTGAAGCTCTACAAGTATAATCCAGAGACGGCTTTCTGATCCACAATTTGCATTTCAAGCGACTCACACTGTCCTGAGCTCCTTCCATTGTTCTACCGTTGTCTGCTCATAAAAGTAAGTACTGTTTTTTATTTTTTTATGTGCTTTCATTTTGTGAGTAGCTCAAAGCTAACCGGCTTTTTTGGCTCGCATTTGAATATCTGCCTGCCATCTTAAGTACTGTCTTAAGCTTGACGGCCGCTATTGACCATATTCGTCGTCTCTAATTTCTGTTTTGGAGTTCTCTTTCGCTGGAAAGCTCTTGCATCTGTGTGAAGGTGTGACGAGTTTTCGATCTAACGATCTGGATTTTGTGTTTGTTTTCCTCTGTACAGAAGTGTCATATATACACAGATGGATCGTGTCCCGGACATTTCTGTTAGCGTCCCTCGACGTTCGGAACTGGAAGGGTAAGCGTACACTCTGCTTCCCCCCCTTTTTTTTTCCTCGCCTTTTATTTGGAGAAAATGTTAGGATATGGGAAATTTTATTTAAACCATGTAATCTCTTTCTACACCCAACTTAAATTTTAAATGTTAATGTCTATTTTACCATCTTACATAATTACTATTAAGTACCAAATAAAATTAATAATAAAACTCAAATTTATCAATAAACCTACACACTATAATTAAACCTAGCATCATTCTTTATTTATCCTACATTCATTCCGGCTAAAACCCTAATAGCTTTTATAGAGAAAAACAAACTTTTTTTTATTGATAGATGGTGATTTTGAAGTTTTAAATCCTCTAATTAAGGTAGAACTCAATTTATGTATATTTTGCTCGTTTGATTTAACTTTTTTTTTAAGTTAAGATGAATATTTGGGTTTCAATTTTTTTTTCATCAATCCCGCATAGTACCCTTTGTTAAACTTGCTGCAACAACAAATTGTTACACTCTTCCCGTGTCTGTCTGCACCCCAAAACACCCTCCAGTACGATTTCTGCTGCTACTAGTACATGTATGGTTGCTGCTGTCCAGGGCCGGCCCAGGCCCAGTGCAAGCAGGGCAACCGTCCGGGGCCCAAAAATATTGGGGGCACCAAAATTATTAGGGTGGTATATTTATATATGTTTTCATAAGAGTATAAATTTATAAAATTTGGTTCAATGACACAGAAATTTAAGTAGAAGATGTGGTTTGGTCATTTGAAAATAATGAGAGGTGTTGAGTTCAAAACACCACATGTGCTTATTTACTTTCTAATTTTTACAAATTTCTTTTCATAAGAGTATAAATTTATAAAATTTGGTTAAATGATCAAGAAGTTTAATTAGAAGCAATGGTTTTTGTTGTTTAAAATTAGCAAGAGGTCCTAAGTTCGAAACGCTATGGGCATGTTTATTTTTTTCAATTTTAACAAAGAGACCAAATTTGTAGCTCAAATTTGTAAATTATATGACGTGTTATCAAAATATTTAATTTAATGCTCATTCATTACTAATACATATCAATTAAAGACTCGAAAACATCATTATTTTTTTAGTCCTATATTGACAAGGTTAGTAAATAAGAAAAAACACCTCATGATTTATACAAAAACACTTTCAAAGTTCAAATGGAAAACAAAACTCATCATCTATCTACTTATAAGCCCAGAGTTGTTTGGTTTTCTTCTCTCAATACAAAATAAATTAGTCCTTTTGTGTTTCTAAATTATTGAGTTTGAAGTGTTTTTCTAAGTATAATTTTATCAATGTCTTACGTGTGAAAATAAATAATTTTCTTATATGAAGTTAGGGCACTTTTTTTAGCGTCGTCCCGGGCCTCAAAAATCTCTGGACCGGCCCTGCTGCTGTCATGTGTCCACATGCCCTCCAATACGATTTACATTCACCCGTGCATGCATATAATGCATACAACACGAGCCCAAATGTTGCGATCAAATCTGATGGAAATTACCAACTAGCTATTGTTATTTGAAATACTGTACACATGCAATATTTTACTTAAACATGAACAAACTCACTCTTTTATTCTTCCCTCATGTGGATCTGGTTAGCCTACAGGAAATGAGTCGTCCACAATCAATCCGGATAAAGAATTAAATAGCTAACAAATCCACCTACTGAACCTTGCCTGATACCTTTCCAAAAGCTAAAATCATTGGATGGCTGCACAATGTAATTACTAGAGTAAGAGTCAAATGTGTGTAAAGATAAATTTACATATTGAATTAGGTTTGTAATGGTATTTTAGGTAGTAAATTCGGGTTTAAAGAGATATTGATAATTTAGTTAAAAATCAAATGAGTGCAAAAAGTAAGTTTGGTGTAGAAAGAAGTTACATGAGTTTAAATAAAACTTCCTTATCACATTTAATGGCACATATTTATGTCATATATACGCAATGGATGTAGCCCGACTTGATTGAATAACGATAAATCCATATTATTGTGCGATGAGGCCATGGGGAAAGTGGGCATCCAAAACAACACTTAACCTGTATATAAACTTATAAACGATGTTGTGTTGGAAATGAAATTGGTTCATGCGTTGTACGTACCGAAATAGCTTATTAAGTTATGGGGGGTTACTACCCCAAATAGTGACAGAGGGTGGGTTCCAAAATTCCATTCCCTCGTATCAAACCTAAAAATGAAGAAAATAACTGATTGATTAGCGGTTAATTTATCAAGAACTCACCTCTTGATAAGTCTAGGCATTTTTTTTTCACAATCAAGAGCGTCGAATGTCTACATCGATTCTTTATAACAATCATTTAAGAAAATAGCAGCTAGATAGGTATCCTGTTACAACTTGCGATTGCTTGCGTACTTAGTTGATTTCAGTTGATATATTGACTTGATTAATTTCTAGATATTCCAATTCCATTTAATTTTCTCTTTAACTACATATATAACAGCACAAGCGACGAAGAACGTTCTACAATGGTATTGCATAAATATATCTCTTCCCTCATCACCATGCTAGGCGTCTTCATCCAACTGAAGCAGGGAGCCAAAAATGAGTCTCTGTTCGATACAAACTACCCAACTATGGTGTCTCTTATCGTTGCCATACTTGCTTATGGCGGATCACTAATTGGCTTCAAAGGCCCTAATTCGTGTTTGGCAGAATCAATCATCAATAAGATTAGCCTCCTCTTTGGAACTCTTGTCGTGGTTTTAGAAGTGGTGATCCTTGTGCCAGTTTTAGGGCTAGTAGCCGGATTGCTCTGGGTTGTTTGGTTTGTGAGAGTTGTACGAAATGACTACACCTTCAAGTACCTCAAAATGTTATATGAAAATGCAATTGCATTAGTTGTTCATACATTTGGCAAATTGAAAGACTATCTGAACATGATCATCCGACATTTCGCAACGGAACCCGAAGAACAAATTGATGAGCTTCCTCAAGTAACCACGGTTTAGGTGTGGGGTATTTCTTTTACTCGTTATTTTTTTTCCTTATTTTGTTGAGTTGTACTATATTGAACTCAGCATATGAATAATTAAGTGCGAAGTGGTATTATGTGAAAGAAAATTCAAGCAACCACATTCTAATTGATTAGCTCTTTCATGCACGACTGCATTTTGTGCTCCGTTTTGCTGTTTCATTTCTTGTGCTGCTTTTTCTTGCCAGCTCCATGTGGAGTATGTTGACTTTTTGTATTTTAGGTAGGGTCCCTAATTGATTGTAATTCTGTGTATTCTCATGTAATCACTTGTAATTAGTTCTCCTTCCATTTATGTTAGGGTTGTAAACCTATAAGTACCTCTTATTGAGAAGAATATAATATCATTCAAAGCATTCACTTCTTGGCATCAGAGCCAAGTCGGAAAAAAAAAAGAAGAAAAAACCCTAGATGCGATAGCGCTGTTGTCATTGTTACCCTCTCTGAATTCGAAACGAACAGCGAGCGACGTCGTCGTTGCTGACCCGAATTCGTCAAATCGTTTCACTCTCCGTTGTGTGATACGACATACCAATTGGCCTGTTTGCTTCTGATTTGATCTGAAGCCGTGAAGGATTGCACATATTGCCGCCTAAACGACTTGTGTTGTTGCACCGTACCCGACTCGAGGTTCGACGACCCACGAACCAGGAATTGCTGTTTGAACCACTAAGCCACAGCGAACCCCGACCTGCAGCTGCACTGCTGCAACTCCGAGCTTTGATTCGTATTTTGTCAGCCGCAAAGAACCCACAATCACCGCTGCTCCATTCCGATTTGAACTGCTGTTATTCTCCTCCCTGGAGTCTTGAACCACCATACCACCGCTGCTGTTTAGGAAGGAAGAAGAAAAGTTGAAGAAAGGAAGAAGGAAAAAAAATTTGAAAGAAGAAAGCTTGATGACTGAATCGTGTTTGACTGAAGAATAGGAAAAAAGAAGAAAGCTTGTTGGTTGAAGAAAAGAAAAAAACAAAAGAAAAAAGGAAAAGGGGAATCAAAAGTCCACGTGAGTGAAGACTTGGCTGGTTGAATTAGGCAATATTTTTTTCTTTCTTCGGCTATCCTGATTGCAGCGAAGCTTGGGCTTGATTTATTTGGCTTGGGCTTTATCAATTAGTTACTCACGTGCACCCAGAGCAATGGTAGGCCGCACTTGTGGGACCAATCGTGACCGGTTCAAGTTGTGTGCATTAGTTGCCGAAGCTAAGGTAGATTCTAACCATACAGGTAATGATGGTAAGGCTTTAAAAATTTCTGCATCTGTTATGAATAGTACATGGATAATTGATTTTGGTGCTACCGAACATATGACTTGTGATTCTAGACAGGTCCAAACCCTAAAACCATCCACCAATACTATAGTTAGTGTTGCCAATGGTAATGTTGTCCCCATTATTGGGGAAGGCGATGTCTCCCTCTCTGATACCCTGAATCTTGACTCCGTACTTGTTGTTCATTCCCTTGACTATAATTTATTATATGTTGCTCAAATAACTGTCGCCCTACATTGCCTTGTTATTTTTTGGCATTCCTTTTGTGTTTTTAAGGACATTCAAACTCGTAAGACGATTGGTTATGGTATTCGGAAGGGAAAGCTCTACTACTTGGAGCTGACATCGAACAGTTCTCAAAATTTGACTCAAGCTTTTGCCGTGGAATGATCTCATTGGGAGAGGGATAAATCTTCGGAGGTTTGGTTGTGGCATCGTCGACTTGGACATGCTTCTTTCAGCTATTTACGAAGGTTGTTTCCTAGCCTATTTGTTAAGCATGACGTTTCTAGCTTTAAATGTGGTGTTTGTGAAATGGCTAAAAGTCATCGTACTTCATTTCCGTCCAGTATGAATAAAAGTTCAGTTCCATTTATGATAATTCATTCTGATGTTTGGGGGCCATCTAAAACTGCTACGTTTGATGGTGCTCATTGGTTCGTTACTTTTATTGATGATTGCACACGTATGACTTGGGTATGTTTGATGAAGTCCAAAAGAGAAGTCCCTTCTTTGTTTCAGCAGTTTTATAAAATGGTACAAATACAATATAAGTCCCACATACATGTTCTCATGAGTGATAATGGCGGTGAATATGTTAACTCTGACCTTCGTGCCTTTCTTGATCATCATGGCATTATTCATCAAACCACGTGCCCATATACTCCACAACAAAATGGGGTTGCAGAACGCAAGAACCGTCAGCTTTTGGAGGTTGCTCGTGCTTCTTTGCTCGAGGCTCATCTCCCGTTATCCTATTGGGGAGAAGCCCTCACCTCAGCTGCGTATCTTATTAATCGTGTTCCATCCCGATCCGTTGATTTTCAAACACCACTTCAGGCTCTCTCCTCACACGTTGATGCTCCTGCAGTCCCCAATCTTCCACCTCATGTGTTTGGCTGTGTGGCATTCGTTCATCTTTATAAACAGCAGAGGAGTAAGCTTGAACCTTGAGCCTTACGGTGTGTGTTTGTGGGGTATGCCTCAAATCAGAAGGGATATCGTTGTTATCACCCTCCGACGAAAAAGTTGTTTGTCACTATGGATGTTGCCTTTAATGAGAATGATATGTACTTTGCCAGTCCTGAGTCTTCACTTCAGGGGGAGAATCAAACAGAAGTTCAAACTCTTGACTATACTATTCCGGAGACAGATAGTATGAATGAATTGAAGGTAAGTGGTAATGTCTTGGAGACAAGTGGTGATCATTCACATGGAAACAATGTTGAAAACTTTGAAAGTAACGAGTTGACTGCACCAGATAACTCACAGCCTTCATCTCCGCCTGACAGCTCACTGCCAGTTTCCTCAACAGTAGATAACCCTGTGTCGCCAATTACCTCACAATCGATCTCACCACCTTTGAGCCCCAATAACCATAATCAATCGCCTTCGATCCCGAATGCACCATTGCCACATCGCCTCCCTGATCGTGTAAACCGAGGTATTCCTAAACCTACTTATGAAGCTGACCCTAAATGCAAAACCAGGTATCCAATGAATAAGCCTAACCCTGAATCCAATGTGTTATACCCATTAACTAATATGTGTCGACCAGTCACATGTCAGAATCAAATAGTCATTTGTGTATCAATTATCTATTGTATCTATTCCTAACAGTGTGCAGGAAGCTTTAGCTGGTCCACGTTGGCAAGCAGCAATGAATGAAGAGTTAAGGTCTTTGAAGAAGAATGCTACCTGGGAGATCATAGACTTGCCAGCTGATAAGAAACCCATGGGATGTAAATGGGTTTATACTGTGAAATATAAAGCTGATGGGACAGTGGATCGCTTCAAGGCAAGACTGGTAGCAAAAGGATACACTCAAAAATATGGAATTGACTATACAGATACATTTGCTCATGTGGCCAAGATCAACACCGTTCGGGTTTTGTTGTGTCACGCCCCGATCCCGACATATGTCCCGGATTGACACGTGACGTCACCAAATATCCCGTATCTCAACCTACCCCGCCTCCGAGATATGGCAAATCCCAACTCGAGAATCGAATCACGTAGAAATTTTTCACATACTTTGTGGCTGCATCTAACCTCCTCGTTAGACTGCCTACATACCCTCATTAGGGATCAAGCCATTCGTAGTTCGTCTTCGCTATAACTCAATATATAACAGTCTGATCAAGCCAAAATGCATAACATTCCTCAATCAAACATTTGGACTTGACAAGCATGAATTATTCGATTCAAACTACATAACAACCCGCATGACAATCAAGATTTCTATTTCATCCATCATATAAATCATTATGTTTCAACATAAAATCGTTATTCATATCATGTAATATATCAAAGAATCAACACAGCACAATAATATCCTCTAATCACATTAATCACTGATCTAATCATATTAATAACAATCATATTCAACATCCTTCCACAATCATCTCAAGTAACCCATTCCATGATATCAAGGAGGCACGATATTAACATTTAATTATGTTAATCAGTCAATCAGATCACACCTCAATGCACAAAATTAATAAAGGACTTCTACATAGTTATCTGCCTGGATCTCAAGTAATAACTTGATAAATCTAATTTATATTCACAAGATCTATTGTGGATACATCCCATTCACTCGAATCCAGGGAACAAGTCTAACTTATGGAAATGAGCAAGAGTAGGGATTCCGGACCACTCAACGTAATCCAAATCAGGATACGATTCCGGACCATCACTCAACGGAATCGCGAAGTATGAGGGATTCCGGATCATCTCTCAACGGAATCCGAGTGGATACGATTCCGAACCATCACTCAACGGAATCGCGGAGTACAATGCATAACAACCACTAAATGAAACCCAAGCTGGATACGATTCCGTACCATCACTCAACGGAATCGCAGCATAGAAGGGATTCCGGACCATCACTCAACGGAATCCAAACAAGCATATGATTCCCCCATCAAATGTACCAAGTACAACTAATCCTCTTCACTTTTAGACTGCATATGGTCCCCCGACGCGGATATACTAAGCAGGACCATTAGTGACCCCCCAACGCGGATTAACCAAACAGGGTCAAGATAACCAAGTAGGTGGTGACTCCCTAACGCGGATTAACCAAGCAGAGTCATACCTACAAAACTGTTAAACAGTGATCACCCAATGCGGATTAACCAAGCATGATCACCCTTAAGTATAAATGGCCATAAGGATCGCCCAACGCGGATTAACCAAGCGCGATCCATAAGTAGTATGGTCCCCCAATGCGGATAGACCAAGCAGGATCAGCCATGCACCACGTCTACATGGTGCAGTCTCATCATCACACCTTATACATAATTATACGCATACATGCTATCGATTCCGCATATCAACCAGCATCTAGTCATATGGAGCACAACACAAGGAATTCCCTCAATTACTAATTCTACTAAAAATCTAGTAAAGTATCTAACTCATCTCCTGACTTTCATCTCCATCTCATGCTAGGTAATAGTGCCAAGTTCAAATAAGTATTCAGTTGGCAATCATATCCAAATAATTATCAAACAATATTTAGATCCCATAATTGTCATAACATTCTTCATAATTATCAATCACATTATTAAAAGTTAATTAAACACATATATATATCACAAACATCATCAATACACAAGCGAAATCATATTTAATTAGCATAGGTCTATGGCTAAATATATAAAATTCACATTTCAATAGAAATCATATTTATAAAACCAATTCATATTCACAAATGATACTACTATAAGAAATTAAGATAATAATCATATTTCATATATTCAAGTCGCTATCTAACCAATGTAGGCCCACTAGACTTCACTTAGTCTCCCGTAGTACTAATTTTAGTAATTAGGATGATTCGAGACATGTATCAAACGAGAAGGACACGTCACCACAAAGAGCTCATCAAGTTCCATGAAATCTCAACCACACTCTACGATAGCTGACACACTAGAAGAACTCGAACTAGTTGACTAAAGAGCCAATCGTTGTCTTCCGTTTCAACTAAATATATTTCTTACACTGTCACAAACCCTAACCGTGCACGTACTGCATTTAATATGGTCATGCATAGTTTTAATTATCGTTTTAAGCACTGTCATATTGGTTTAGTTGTAAACGATCCTTATAGGTATACATGTCTACAATTTGTTGATTAGTTGTAGTTTAATTTGCTGATTAAGTTTTGAGTGATGAATTTAATGTGAAATTTGGGAGGTTTTATGAATTGGGTTTTCTGGCATTTCAAGCAAATGTGCCTAACCAGGAGAGACTCCATTTCACTCTGCAACGAAGAAATGCTATCCGAGTTCCCTTGAATTACTTCCTCTATTCTTTTTTTTTCAGTGCCTTAATCTTCTCACTGGCGTCGAATTCTTCGACATCAAAGAAACACAAACCACCAACCAGGAAAACCCAAACAACACTCAAAACACTTAAAAAAATGCTCGAAATCAAATTCGACTAACATCGATGTTGTTTCTACTCACAAAGTAACTAAACAATTAAGCATCTTTATTGCTCTAACTAAAATTATAAAAATTGAAAAATCAAAGCTTTACAAGTAAGCACCAGAGCTCAGCTAATTGGCAGTATTACTTGGATGCCAAAACATAAACACGAAATTATAAATGGAAAGGAATTAAAGCACTTCCCAATTGCAAAACCAAAGGATCTCTAACTTTAGTAAAATCTGCTTGGATGGCGAGAAAACCGAGGGAAAAAAAATCAAATCCTCAAACACTTGAAAAATCACAAATTTCGTCTAATAAACCCTAGAATTCGCAGAAGATGATAGAAACGAACCTAGGGAGTGGATCTTAGCCCTGAGCTGACCCAACTAGATCTTCAGAGCAAAAGAATCAGGGGTGTTCGATCGGGGGAGCTTCACTGGCTCGTCTTCCTCCGCCAGGACTGAAGCATCAGCCAGAATCTGGAAGAAAATAATGGCAAGAAAGATCAGAGAATCGTGAGCTTCCAGGCCGTCATGGGAGCATGGCGGAGCCAGAAATCAATGGGCCCTTTTTTTTTTTTTTCCTCTTCTCCCCTTCCTGATTGGCTGCTGCCTCCCCCCTCTAAAATCTGATTGGTCCCCTCCTCTTCTAACTGATTAGTCCCTTAACCCAAATATTTGATTGGGCCTATATCCCACAAAGTGGGAGTTTAAATAACTTCTAAAATCTATAGTATCACAACTTCAAACGTCTGTAACTATACCGTTATAACCCGGACTCGCAAATGGTTTTCGCCTATGCGCTCGTGTTTTCGAGACCTATTCGAAAACGTTACTTGTGACCTTGAAAGGTCAACGAGTAAATAATAATTTTCCAAACTTCACTCTTCGTAACTAGTTTAATTGAAATCTAATTTCAAATAAATTAATATAAATTCTCGAAAAATAATATAAAATCTCAATAATACAAATACGTAGATTATAACAGTGAAATCCAGGAACAGGATTTCACATGTTGTCCTTGGCTGCAAATCTTGATTGGCCTTTACAGCAGTTTGATGTGAAGAATGCCTTCTTGCATGGAGATTTGACAAAAGAGATTTATATGGATCTTCCACCTGGATGTAATGCTCCATATAAATACAAAAGAAATGTGTGCAGATTGAAGAAATCCTTGTATGGCTTGAAGCAGTCTCCTCGAGCATGGTTTGGAAGATTCACAAAATCTATGAGAGCATTTGGTTACAGACAAAGTAACTCCGATCATACTTTGTTTCTGAAAAGACAGAATGGAAAGCTTACTGCACTTATTGTGTATGTAGACGATATGGTGGTAACAGGTAATGATCCGGAAGAACGTGCGGCCTTGCAAAGACACCTGTCTACAGAATTTGAAATGAAAGACCCCTGAAATATTTTTTAGGGATTGAGGTGTCGAGAAGCAGTTCTGGAATTTTCTTGTCTCAGAGGAAGTATATTATTGATTTGTTGCACGAAACTAGCATGTCAGCTTGTCAGCTAGTAGCTACACCATTAGAAGAAAGATTGAAACTGAGTGTTGATTCTAATCAAGTACCAGTTGACAAAGGAAGATACCAAAGGTTAGTAGGCCGTTTGATGTATTTGGCACATACAAGACCGGACCTTGCTTATGCCTTGAGTGTAGTGAGTCAATACATGCATGATCCTGGAGAACAACATATGAATGTCGTGATGAGAATATTGCGATATTTGAAGGGAAGTCCGGGCAAAGGAATTTTGTTTAAAAGGAATAATCACTTTAGCGTTGAAGGTTATACTGATGCAGTCTGGGCAGGTTCAATTGACGATAGGCGCTCAACATCAGGTTACTTTACGTTGTTGGGGGTAACTTGGTTACATGGAGAAGTAACAAAACATAATGTGGTTGCCCGTTCCAGTGCAGAAGCCGAATACAGAGGTATGGCTTTGGGAATTTGTGAAATTTTGTGGCTTAAACTTCTTTTAAGCTATTTGGGTATACAACATGATCAGCCCATGAAATTATTTTGTGATAATAAAGTTGCCCGTGACATCGCACATAATCCGGTACAACATGATAGAACAAAGCATGTTGAAGTTGACCGGTTCTTCATCAAAGAAAAATTGGAAGGGAAAATAATTGAAGTACCGGCGATAAGAACAGAAGATCAGTTGGCAGATATCCTCACAAAAGCTGTTTCAAGTCACAAGTTTTCAAGTTACACAAGTTGGGTATGAGCGACATATATGCACCAACTTGAGGGAGAGTGTTGACTTTTTGTATTTTAGGTAGGATCCCTAATTGATTGTAATTCCGTGTATTCTCATGTAATCACTTGTAATTAGTTCTCTTTCCATTTATGTTAAGGTTGTAAACCTATAAGTACCTCTTATTGAGAAAAATATAATATCATTCAAAGCATTCTCTTCTGAGTATATTACCATGAAACTTATTGAGTTAAATAGATAATGTTAAAGTATTGCTATGTAAATTTATATGAATTGATTTTAGTATTGTCTACTTTTTTAATCAGGGCAAGTCACTCTCTTTGTTTGCCAAAAAACAAAAGAAATTTCTAATCTAATTTTCAAATCCTTGGCCAACTTGTGGTCAACATTACTGATCAACGATGAGCTCTTTCAATCAGTCATTAGAAAGTGAACCAATAAATTTAACTAGATTGGTTAAAAGTGAACCAACATGTGGATGGTAATGTCAAATTGGAGATGACGGTGTCCATGTTTTGTCGAATGAGGAGATGAGAGTAGAGGGAGGGCAGAGAGGAACGGAGTCTGGGTTTTGAGTGAAGGGGAAAAGCAGTGTCTGTATCACACTTGGCGTGGGAGGTTATTGGCCACGAAACGAAACGATATACTAATGGTTGTCATGCCATCCACTGTGGAAGGGAGGGAAAAAACATTTTAGTGCTAAATTTTATTACCTCCGTCCCATTTCACTTTCATCTCTTTTCAATTAAAAACGGGTTTAGTATCTATTCTTTGGTGAGGAAAATTTTAAACTTTGGTCATTGGATCACATGGTTGTGAACTCACCAGTGTTTGAAATTTCTTTGATACGGTTGATATTTCCGTAGAAATATAAAAAAAAATTGAAAAAAGATATGGAAAACTAGCCAACACAAATTGTAGTTGTTGGTTCAACTAAGTAGCCAATGCTAATTGTAGTTGTTGATTCGACTTTTACCATTAAAAAGTCAAATGGTTTAGAAATCGAACCAAACTTTTAGTGGCGGTTTTGGTTACGGGTGAGCATTGTTCGGTCTGTTTCAATTTGACACAAAAAATATAATGAAACTAATTACCATTTAATAGTTCGGTTTGATTTTTTATCAATACCACCATTGAAATCGAACCAAATCATTGTTAATCGGTTTGATTTGGTTGGTTTATGCCTAGTCCAACACAAATATTAAAAAAGGGTTCAACATTCTAGAGTTTTAATCTTTTAATCTTTTAAGCATCCAAACATCTTTCACATTCCAATTCAATCAAAAGATTAAGTTTTCTGATACATAAATATTTATCAAGTCAAATAAAACTATGTTTCAGTTTAAAAAACCTCAGACTACCAAACGACTTATATAAACTACATATTAATAGAACCCTCTTTGTCAATCAAAATAGGGTGAAAATACTGTTTAGTCTTTTATCACAACAAAAAAAAATTAAGGGCAGTAACGTAATTTTACAGAACAAAATTTTGCTATTTTTTGTTTAAGCTTCACCTACATGTAATTTTAATATCTCTAATTTTTTTTTTTTTAAAAAAAACCTCTCTTCCTCCATCTCCACTCTTACGTTCTCTCTCACTCTCTTACTCTCTCCAAATTTAATAACAACAATAAAAAATTTGGCACACATTTTGTGTGTGGACCCATATACTAGTTAGTTAGAACCTTACATAAGTATAAAAGGAATTGGATAGTGGGGACTATTCATCGTGTATCGTGCGGTCAGAAATTATTTGACTTTTTTTTATTTAAAATTAAACACAAATAATATCTAACAAAAACTGATCGCACGATGTACGATTAAAGGCTAGGATGTGGAGATCCTTAGGATCCCCACAAAGTGAATCTTGAGGATCCTCTTCAAGCATAAATTACATACAAATTTCTATTTGTAAATAGTCATTAAACTTATATTATGTTGTGACTTAAAATACACATAAATCTCTAAAGGGTTTTTATCACAAATAGCCCCTGATATTGATTTATCCCATCAAGATGTTCCATGAAATTGAAAATCGATCAATGTAGTTCCTGAAAATGGGTATCGCACATCAATGTGGTCATTCCGTCGCAATTCTGTCAAAAATTCTATTATGTGCTAATATGACACATACCACAAGTCTATTTAAATATTGTCATGTGAATTAAAATAATTAAAAAAGCTATTTATATATAAATAATTAAAAAAAATTATTTTTGTATAATTAAAAACAAAAAATAAAAGAGGTTTATGTTCCCCGTGCAACCCTTCGACCAATGGCTCCTCCGTCGCAGTGTCGCACCGTCCCTCCCTTCAATATAAACCCCACATCCAGAACCACTCCAAAATACCAAAACCTTCAAATTCTTCCTTATAAAAAGTCTACTGATTGTCGATAATTACTTTCAAATTCCAAATTGCACCTCTCAAGTAATACTTTTCTGGAGTATAGATTCAGTGATTTGTGAATACTCCTCCTTGGTTCAAATTGCATATCTCAATTTCTGGAAATCGGGTTAAGGAATTGGGAGTTTCAAATTTTTATAGAGTTGTTCTGGGATCTTCAATACTTGAGGTTGATTTTTGCACCCATTTTTCTCTGAACGTCGTTCAGTTTACGTGCGCCCCCGGCATCTCAGTTCGGTGAAAGTCTAAACTCATGTAGAGAACACAATTACATCAATTCGCCTCTGCATTTCATCAAAAGCAAAAGAGTCATAAGAAATAATGTACACATTCTTGTTCGGAACTCATGAATAATATCTGCCCCTTGTTTGGAACTCTTGCTTCGATTGTATTAGTTCAATATTACTTGAATATTGTATACAATTAAGTGCAGTTGCTAAATTCGTTTTTGGCATATCGTTCTAAATTCCAGATCTCTGTTTTGACTTTTGAGCCTGTGAGATCAAAAATAAAAGTTTTGTATTCAAACTAATGCCACAGAAACCTTTGAGTACTCTCCCATTTCATTCGGTTGAAGAATACAATAATCTCACATTAAAATTAAAATTGACGAATTTCAGTTTAATTTATATCGATTAGTTCCACTTCTAATTAGAGCAACTCCACCCCTAAGGACTTTGCGCCAGCACCCAGCGCATTTATCCACTCAAATGAACAGTAATAGACTGGAGTGAACAGTAATAGGCCAAGGCATCTCAACCCCTAAAAAAATGCGCTGGCACCCAGCGCATTTATTTGGTGTGTTTTTTTTTTTAAGTTTATTTCGGATAAGATTTTTAACCCATTTAAAATAAAGAATAAAAAAAAAATAGTTTTAATTTCGGATAGGATTTTTAACCAATCTCGTCACGCCACGTGTCATTACCTGAACGTACTATTTTGTGAATAGATTTCCGATAATATTTTCAACCAATCCCGACACGCCACGTGTCACTTCCGTGGTACAATAATTTAGCCAAGATTTCGATAAGATTTTCAACCAATCACGTCATGCCACGTGTCATTATCCGAACGTACTATTTTGTGGATAGATTTCCGATAATATTTTCGACCAATCTTGACACGCCACGTGTCACTTCCGGTTTACAATAATTTAGCCAAGATTTCGATAAGATTTTCAACCAATCACGTAGTGCCACGTGGCATTGTCCAGAACCTCATCCTTTCTTTTTTTGTCTATATAAACCCTACATCCCTACATTCATCCTCACACCAAGCTCAATCCTTCTTTTTAGCTCAGAATCCTTGTTCATCGTTTTCAAATCTTGAGTTCTTATTACAATGTCTTCTTCAAGAAGGGTGTATAAGCAGTTGCAAGAGCAACAACAAAGGTTGTTGGCACAACAGGCAGAATTGGCCAATCTCGAGGAAGGTGGAGGTGGAGATGAGGCTTTCTTCATGGAGGAGGATGATGATGATCACCATAGAAGGCAGAAGGCCTCACATTCCCGCCGTGTCATGGAAGCCGTGGGTCAGATAGCCAAACCAAGACGTGTTGCAAACCTCGATAGAAAAAGGGAAAAACGAGGTAAAAATCTATTGGAAGATTATTTTATTCCCAATAGCATATTCCCTAATCATATTTTTAGACGGCGTTTTAGAATGCAACGACATTTGTTCAACAAAATCATGAGTGATATTTGCAACCATGATTCATACTTTGTGCAAAAAGAGGATGCTTTTCATGTTCTAGGTCTTATTCCCGAGCAAAAAATTACGGCATCCTTGCGAATGCTTGCATATAGAGCATCTGCAGATCAAGTGGATGAGATCGCGAGGATGGGAAAAACAACTGTTCTGGAGTCTCTGATGCGGTTTTGCTCTGCAATTGAAGCCCTCTACACCAAAGAGTATCTCCGGACACCCACGTCAAGGGACATGCGAAGGCTTCTGAGGAAGGGTGAGATGCGAGGCTTCGCTGGCATGATTGGAAGCATCGACTGCATGCACTGGACTTGGAAAAACTGTCCAAGTGCGTGGCAAGGAGCATATGGCGACAGAAAAGGAGCCAAAAGCATCATTTTGGAAGCGGTGGCTTCATTTGATACATGGATTTGGCATGCTTTTTTTGGTGTTCCAGGACCTCAGAATGACCTAAATGTCCTTGCCCAATCCCCAATGTTCGACGAACTGCTGCAAGGAAACTCGCCGAGATGCACATATTGGGTTAATGGTACCCAATACGAGGGATCATACTACCTTGCAGATGGCATTTACCCAAGGTGGTCAACATTTGTCAAAACAGTGCCACATCCACAGACTGAAAAGGAAAAACACTTTGCAAAATGTCAAGAAGGGTGTAGGAAGGATGTCGAGCGTTGTTTTGGTATCCTGCAAGCTCGTTGGGCGATCGTCAAGGCTGCAGCTAGAATGTTTGATGTCGAGGATCTTCGATCCATCATGATGACGTGTATTATTCTCCACAACATGATTGTTGAAGATGAGTATGATTATGATGCCGTCGATGAATATGAGCCGGATCCGATGAACAACTCAAGAACACGTATCTATTGTGCTCATGACCAGACCGAAGATCCAGTGCAACACGAGCCGTTGGAACGCGATGGACGTTACAATGAATTGATCGTTCAGCGGTACACTAATGTGCAAGAGCCATACTGGCACGTAACCCGCCAGAATGACTTGATTGAGCACCAGTGGGGATTGCATGGAGGCGAAGATAATTAGAATGAGGCTTGTGGTTGAAGAATAAATTGTATTTTTTTTTAAGTTTAAGTAATTCTATGTAGTGTGTTTTGTTTTTAAGTTTATTTGGTGAGTTTATGTAATTCTATGTAATGTGTTTTGTTTTTAAGTTTATTTGGTGAGTTTATGTAATTCTATGTAATGTGTTTTGTTTTTAAATTTATTTGGTGAGTTTATGTAATCTTATTTCATGTGTTTAAATAAAGTACAAAAGAAATAAAATTTTAAAAATTTTAAAAATAAATAAATAAATAAATAAAGTACATAAGAAATTAAATAAAGTTCAAAAGAAAAAAGAAAGAAAATACATAAAAAATACATAAGAAATTAAATAAAGTTCAAACCTAAAAAAAGAAAAAACATAAGAAATTAAATAAAGTTCTACTAGAAAAAAGAAAGAAAATACATAAAAATACATAAGAAATTAAATAAAGTCTCTCGAGTTAGGATATGTGGTGCTAGGATCTTGGTTGCCATGATTTGTGTAGCTAGAACCCCGTTGACTTGTTTCCGCATCTCTTGCACGCCTCCTACGCATGACATCTCTTTTTTCCGATGTCCAAAAATATTTAGAATTCGAAGACAGTCCTACTAGAGACTTGCTCATAGTGTCACGATCTGCTTGAGCCATCCTTTCTTCTCGAAGCAATTCATTTTCTCGATGAAGTGCTTCTCTAACCAGCTCGTTCTCTCGATTAACTACTTCTCTTTGTCTCTCAGCCGCCGCATCACGGGCCTCAGTAGCTGCCATAGCAGCAACTTTTTCCTCATCTCTAGCCTTTTCTCGTGCCAAGTTTAGTTCACCTTGGCGAGCAAGTTCCTCCATATATTTAGTGTAGTCATTTTTGGAAGAACTACCTTTTTTCTTTGACGCCTTTTTACCTAAAGGCCTTAGGGACTGACGAGTCGGTTGGGTCTCGGGCACTTGTTTAGGCGTCCCTTCCGTGTCTTGAAATGTGTCGGCTTCTTGTTCGGCCATGTCTGGTTCTGGAGAACTATGTAGACCCATACCGTGCATGACAACTTCTGGACCAGTTGCCACAATTTTGTATTTAGGGCAATCTTTGACAATTTGCCAACATTCCCATTTATTGAATGATTTGTTCCCGTTCTTTGAATTGTAGAATGCTTGAGCTTGTAGTGTCTATAAAAAAGTGGGATAACATAGTGTTAAAAAATGCGGGTGTAACACAAATAAATAAATTCAAAATATTGATACGGGTGGAATGCATATAAATTACATAAAAATGACATAAGAAATTAAATAAAAATTACATAAGAAATTAAATAAAAATTACATAAGAAATTAAAATTTTGATGCGGGTGGAATGCATATAAAAATTACATAAGAAATAACATAAAAATTACATACGAAATTAAATAAATCAAAATATTGATGTGGGTGGAATGCATATAAATAAATAAAAATATTGTTACCTGATCCGCTAAACTTGTCCCACTACGGAGGTTACCGGAAGCATGAGAGATGGCGTTTTTCCAACAAGTAAATGATGCGTTGAGTTTTTTCCAACGACCTTGAAGACCTTGACTAGTTCTGGCGTTTTCTCCATGTACATCGCAAAACGCTTTCGTAATTTTACTCCACATTTCTCGCTTATCCATCTCATTACTCGTAATCGGGTCATGAGTAGTGTGAACCCAACATTCACACAACGTAACATCTTCAATGAGCTTCCACGAAGACATTTTTTTCTCTTAAAGTGTAGAAAATATTGAAATGTAGATAGTATAGAAAGTGTAGAAAATATTGAAATGTGGTGTAAAGGTGGAAGATGAGGGTTAGGTATTTATAGGAAAAAAAATAACATTTTTCAAATATTTATGTAATTTTTTTAAAATTTTCTGTATTTTTTAATAATTTTTATGTATTTTTTAATAATTTTTAATGAATTTTAATATAGTTAATTAATCTGGACCGTTGGATTTGAAAAATATTCAAATCCAAGAGCCAGGGACTTGCCACGTGGCCAACGGTCATATTTCTGACCGTTGGGGCCTTTTTTTTTTTTTTTTTTTTTTACTTTTTTGTAAAAAAAACGTGGACCGTTGATCTTTGATCCGACGGTCTATTTTAAAAGTAAAATTTAAAATTTTTTTACCGTTGGAAATCCAACGGTCTAGAAAACTAGCCGTTGGAAATCCAACGGCCGAAAGAAAGCCACGTCGCAAACTCGGGGGGTGGAACTGACAGCGCCTGCACGCGGACCCGGGCTCTGAAAGCTTGTCGGGCACTCGCTCCACGGCTGCGTGAAGCGCACGCGCCAGCCTTCCTCCCCGGCTTCTGTCTCAGTCTCTTTTGGGCTGGGCTCTTGCCCAGCTCGGGCTGGGTACCAGTCAATTTGTGGGGGTGGACTTGATTGACAGGGGCCTGGCTTGTTTTTTGGACTGAAGGCTGGGACATTTGGTCCCCGCTGGAATTGCTCTTATACCTACGAATTTTTGTACTAAAACTTAAACACTTATCTTGTTGTGCAGATGGTACAATGCAAATCCACCATATAAACTCGTCTTTTTGAAATCTTGACACATTTTTAACTTCGTCGCTGACTTACCCTTGGGTAAAAATCACTACACACATTTTTACATATAGAAGCTTCCTTCGTGTGAGTTTACAATGAGGATTACTTGACTAATCATTTTTTGTTGGTCGGTTAAAGGTGCCATTATCACTGCGCTAGTTTATTGTCTGTGGTAATAATATTTCCACGTCACGACCACTCCAAAAGAAAATGACACTCTCCGTGGCAGCGATGTCTACATCTGGTGTTTTCTAAAGTCAAAGTTGCATGTTCGAAGAAGTGACCTGAGTCCCGCTTCCTATTCCTACACCGGTATAAATATACTCAGAGACGGCCTTCTCTTCTGCCCAACATCCTGGCAGCGCCCAGTTGCATTCTTTCCCTCACAAGATCATATTTCTGGTTCAATAATTGCATTTGAAGACGACGCCCACTCTACACAGCTCCTTCCATTCTTCAACCCTTGGCTGCTCACAAAAGTAAGTGCCTTTGTTTTGTGCTTTCATTTTGTGAGTGTAGCTCAAATCGCACTCACCGCCGGACCATTTGAATATCTGCCTGCCATATTAAGTACTCTCTTAAGCTTGACGGCGGCAATTGGCCAAATTTTTTGTAGCAAATCAGTTTTGGAGTTCTCTTTTGCCGGAATTTAAACAAAACAAAACGAAAAACAGAGCTCTCTGTTTTTCGATAAGAGAAACAGAGCACTTGCGTCTGTGTGTGTGTGAAGGTGTGAGGAGTCTTCGATCTGAATTTTGTTTTTGTATTGCTCTGTACAGAAGTGTCATATATACGCAGATGGATCGTGTTCAAGAAATTCCTGTTAGCGTCCCTCTACGTTCGGAACTGGAAGGGTAAGTGTATACTCAGCTTGCATTTCTCATTTTTGCGGCCATCTTGCATTTCTCATTTTTGTGGCCATTTATTTGGGAGACCAAAAAGGACTGATTAATTAGCGATTAATCTATAGAACTCAGCTCTTGATAAGTCTCTCGAAGCATTTTTTTTTTTTTTGACAAATTAAGAGCGTCGAATGTCTAGATCGATCTGTTATTAACAAACATTGAAGAAAATGGCAGCTGGCTTAGCTAGGTAGGTACCCTGTTATAACTTCCTTACGTACTGAATTAGTTAATTTCATATGATATATTAGCGTGATTAATTTCTAGATATATCATGTTTCGACCAAGGAACAAACAACCGAAAAAAATTCCCTGCAAAAGGGATGGGATCCCCTACCGCGCAACTTATACTAGAACAAGGCTACAAGTTCCATCCCTTCCTACACCAAATTGCCTATTCTTCTTATTAGTAATACTAGGGAGACCAGATATTTATACCATACGAGTCACTTTTCACATTAGATGGTATAAACATATTGTATTCCAATCATTTTTCTATTAGTTAAGATTACAATATATATATATATATATATATATTTCATTAATGCAATTCCATTTAATTTTCTCACTAACTATATATGTATAACAGCACAAGGGAAGAATTTTCTACAAAAGTATTGCATAAATATATATGTTCCCTCATCACCATGCTCGGCATCTTCCTCCAACTGAAGCAAGGAGCCGGAAATGAGTCTCTGTTCAACACAGACTACCCGGCTATGGTGTCCCTTATCGTTGCGCTAATCGCTTATGTCGGATCACTAATTGGCTCTAGAATACACGTCCAAACTTGCCCTAATTCGGATTTGGCAGAATCAATAATCAATAAGATTAGCCTCCTCTTTGGAATTCTTGCCTTGATTTTAGAAGTGGTGATCCTTGTGCCAGGTTTAGGACTACTCGCCCTATTCTTCTGGGTTGTTTGGTTTGTGAACGTTGTAGCTAAGTACTCCTGTCAATACCTTGAAACGTTGTATCAAAGTGCAGTGGCATCATTTGTTCATACATTTGGCAAATTGAAAGACTATCTGAACATGATCATCCGACGTTTCACAACGAAACTTGAAGAACAAACTGATGAGCTTCCTTAAGTGAGTTCTACCACAGTTTAGGTTTAGCTTTAAGGTGTACTTTTTACTCGTTATTGTTTTTTTCCTTATTTTGAGTTGGACTACATTGAACTCAGCTTATGATTAGTTAACTGCGAAGTGGCTATATGTGATAGAAAATTCAATCAACGACATCCTAATTTCCGTGAAAAGAGTCGGTAATTAACTTAATTTACTTTTCTGATATATTTTTCGTGTTAGAGATAGAAAATATATGAGAAAAATAACTCTCGTGTTCCTCAACAATAAACATGGAGAGCTACCCTTTCCATAGAGATACAGAAGTGCATTGCAGTAGAGTTACATGAATGGATATCTTTCCTCGGATTTTTTAAGCCGTGGAGTTGTAATTGTACACAATCCTTAATTTGGTTTCCGGTATTCTAGTGAACTTGTATGATTAATCAAAATAAGTTTACAGAAGAATTTGTTGAACTGAGACCTAGAGAGTTTAACATAAACTGCAGGAGTCTTCGAACCCAGAACCGTGAGGTATCCATGTTGGTGTCTTAACCACAAGGCTAGGAAGAAAGGCCGGTACTTTGACGTTGATTTTTGCATCCATTCTTCTCTGAAACTATTTCATTCACTCATGCCACTGGCGTCTCAGTTTGGTGAAAGTCTCGACTCATACCGAGAATGTTGCATCTACTTGCCTCTGCATTTCGTCCCAAGCAGATTGTAAATTATAAGAGAAATAGTACACAATAACTTTCCTTTTCGTTTTCAAATTCCAGTCCAAGTTATGTATCAAATAAATTTTGTCTCTAGCCATAACATTTGCTGATATTCTGTAACACACATTCTCATCAATTCTCTTTCTTTATACTACTTGTAGTACAAATGTTAGTATCGACTCTCTAACATGTAGGACTGCTAATATTGAATTAATGGTTAGGGCATTCCTCTTCAATTTATTACATTTAGGATTCACATTATTCCTCTCTTTAATCTAGTATAAAATAATAATATCGTTTGTAATAAAAAACAAATCAGAAATTTAAAAAAAAATTATTTAAATCAAGAACCACCTTGTTACAAAGTTAACAAATAGCCTGAAACTTCTTTATAAATGGAAACTTTACAGAAATAAAATCACATGCATTGGGATTGGTCTATATGTGGGAATCATGTCATATTCGTTGCCGTGAGTGTTTGTTTAAAAGAAAAAAGGGGATGTAAATATATTGTATATATTAAAGTTCTTTATTAGGAAGGATATATGTGTATCCTTTTTTGTTTCCTTTTAGAACAAGCATTGTCTTGTATATATTGTCTATTATGCAATACAATGAAAATTGAGCCGTAAATTCAATTTGGCATCAGAGCCAAGCGTAACCCTAAAAAAATATTTTCCCACCGTGCCGCTACTGCAGAAAAGAAACCCTCGAGAAAACCCCTGTACGCATGTGATCTTTGTTGCGTCCCTGCAACAAGTCAAGGTTATTATGTTGATGTTGGATGAGACAAGGACCACTTCGGTTCTCTGCTGCTGTGTTGCTGTCGCTGCATCCCTGCAGCAAAACTTTTTTTTTTCTGCTCCGTACCTCTTGTGTGGTGTGTATTGTGACTAATGGCAAGTGATAAAGGAGACTCTGTGCTAAAATTGGAGGGTAGGACATCGACCTCTACCCACGGATCAGTTGTCAACCCTGTGGTGATTCAAAGTGATGCTTCAAACGTACCAAATACTGTAAAACTCAATGGATCAAATTACCCTCTTTGGTCCAAAGTATTAGAGATGCATATTGCTGGGCGTGGAAAAAAAGGGTTCGTGACAGGGAGTATTAAGGAGCCCAATGGAGACAGTGCCGAGTATGATGCTTGGGAGACTGGGAATGCAATTGTGAAATGATGGTTGATTAACTCCATGGATCCTACTATCATGGGTTTTTTCATTCATCTTCGTACTGCTAAAGAAGTATGGGAAGAAGTTGCCAGGACGTATTATGATGGATTTGATATTTCTCAGATTTATGAATTGAAAGTGAAGTCATTCCGACTTCGCCAAGAAGGGAGGCCTATCGGTGTATACTATGCCGATCTTAAAGCTGTCTGGCAAGAACTCGATCAGAGAAGACCAATCAAAATGGAGTGTGCTCTTGACTTGAAGACACTTCGGGAAGCAGTTCAACTAGACCGTGTGTATGCGTTTTTAGCGGGCCTCGATGATATTTTTGACAAGGTCCGTAGTGATATTCTGAGAACTCAGCCTCTACCGTCTGTGGAGGAAGTGTTTTCAGTAGTTAGGCGGGAAGCTCAACGCCATGCTACTATGATGGGAGGTAGTGCCGCTGGGAACCAAGGAGGAACCCTTCCAGTGGCTATGGTGTCACGGCCCTCTTCTGGCCGACCCTATGGCCCATCTTCAGCATCTGATTCTCGTCCGTTCACTCGAGAGAATAAGGATGATTTGAAGTGTACTTTTTGTGGGCAAACCCGTCATACGGAAGATACATGTTTTCAAAAACATGGAGTACCTGAATGGTTTCCGGAATTGAAGAAGAAATTGCGTGCTAAAGAGCGTGCTTCTAGCGGAGCTAGTGGAATGCGTCCACCTATGGCTGCCGCAACAACTGGAAACAAAGATGCCGTGCCTCCTCAGGGGGATCCGAGTCAAGCCTTGTTGACCCGACTCAATCCCAGTGAGTCTTCGTCCAATACAGGTACTGATGGGCGTGTTCTTTTAGCTTCTGGTACTGAACATCATACAGGTTGGATTCTGGACTCTGGAGCAACTGATCACATGACGTTTGATAAACGGTTATTTAAGTATATGACAATGACACACCAAAAGTGTGTTGCCACGGCAAATGGCACCACTGTCGTGGTGACTGGGGCTGGCACAGTGGACCTCACGCCATCTCTTTCTCTCCACCACTGTTTGCTTGTTCCGTCGTTGTCCCACCATTTATTATCTATTCCCCAAGTTACTGAGCAATTGGATTGTGTTGTACTTATGTATCCATTTTTTTGTTTGCTTCAGGATATTCAGACCAAGGAGATAATTGGGCGTGGCACTAAGAGAGAGGGGTTGTACTATGTGGATGACGTCGTTCCTGGCAGAGCTAATGCAGTTCGAGCATCCCATACTAGTAATCTGCAAGAAGTTTGGTTGTTACATCGTCGGTTAGGACATGTTTCTTTTGGTTATTTACGGCGTATGTTGCCTAGTATGTTTCATGAAATAAAGGAATCAGACTTACATTGTGAAGTATGTATTCTTGCTAAGAGTCATCGTGTTTCGTTTCCTTCTAGTATGAATAAAAGATTGCTTCCGTTTGAGCTTGTGCATTCAGATGTTTGGGGGCCTTCACCCGTTCATACAGTTTCAGGAGTTAAGTGGTTTGTTACATTTGTTGATGATTGCACTCGTATGACATGAGTGTATTTGTTGAAACATAAAAGTGATGTAAGTGCAATTATTCGGTCATTCTCTCAGATGGTGGCTGTTCAATATTCCTCCGTTATTAAAGTTCTTCATATTGATAATGGGGGCGAATATGTTAACTCTGAGCTTTCTACTTTTTTCCGTGATCAAGGAATTTTTCATGAGACAACTTGTTCGTACACCCCACAACAAAACGGGGTTGCAGAGAGGAAAAACCGTCATATTTTGGAAACTGCTCGTGCTTTGCTTCTTGGTGGGTCTGTCCCCAAAAGTTTTTGGCCAGACACCATCACCTATGCCGTGTATGTTATCAATTGCATGCCATCCCGGGTTGTAGATTCGTATTCCACTCCAAGTGCTGACGGAGCATGTTTCAGTTATTTCTACCAATACACTCACTCCTTGAGTATTTGGATGCGTGGCTTATGTTCATATTCACAATATTCATCGTACTAAATTGGATCCTTGTGCTCTTCGGTGTGTCTTTGTGGGTTTTGCATCCCACCAGAAAGGTTACAAATGTTACCATCCTGCTACTCGCCACATGTATATCACCATGGATGTGACCTTCTCTGAGTCTGAATATTTTTATACTCCCATATCACCACATTTCGATCACCAGGGGGAGAGTTCTAATTGTGATCTTGATGGTGTTCTCGAATGGTTGGATGTACAAGAGGAAAAGTCTTTAGGGGGAGTGCATGGTGTGCCGAGAGATGCAGATGACGAGCCTGCTGTTGTGAGTAGACAGCAGGCTCTCACTGAACCTACCCCAAGTATCCCACAACGCCTTACCGAAGAAGAGACAGCTAGTCCATGTATTGGTGCTGCCGAAGGAGAATGCATTGGTGATCAACAGGGTATTTCCGAAGCTCCCCCCTCTCTCTAGCTCAACAGTGCCGTCGTCCAATGCATCTTCTTTGGATATCCCTGAGGTAAGCACTAGTGATACTCATGTAACTAATGATATTATAAGTACATATAAATTGCCACCAAGGCAAAATCGTGGTGTACCTCCTGAGTTCTGACAGGTTCTCTCCAGAAGGAAAAGTGAAGTATCCCATAGCCAATTATGTGTCCTGTAAAAATCTTTCATCCGAACGTCAAGCGTGGGTGAATAATGTGGATTCGATTCAGGTACCAACTCGGGTAGAAGACGCTTTGAAGAGTCGAGAATGGACCGAAGCAATGGATAAAGAGATGAGGGCATTGCAGAAAAATAATACTTGGGAAGTAGTTGAGCTGCCAAAAGGGAAGAAACCAGTTCGGTGCCGATGGGTTTTTACCGTGAAGTACAAGCAAGGTTGGTGGCGAAAGGGTATACTCAAACGTACGGAGTTGATTACCAGGAAACTTTCTCTCCAGTGGCTAAGATGAATACGGTACGAGTCCTTATCTCATTAGCTGCAAATTTGAATTGGCCACTGAAACAATTTGATGTAAAAAATGCATTTCTTCATGGACATCTGGAGGAAGAAGTGTATATGGACTTCCCACCAGGGTATAGTAACAGAGAAAAAATAGGAGTGTGCCGATTACAGAAGTCTCTTTATGGGCTTAAGCAGTCACCGTGTGCTTGGTTTGGGAGGTTCACTCAGGCTATGGGAAAGAATGGGTATTATCAGAGTCATTCTGATCATACTTTATTTGTGAAGCGGAGAAACGGTAAAGTAACAGCCTTGATTATTTATGTAGATGATATGATAATAACAGGTGATGATTTAGATGAAATTGTCAAACTGGAAAAGAACCTTTCTGCCGAGATTGAGATGAAGAGTTTAGGTGACTTGAAGTATTTTCTTGGTGTGGAAGTTGCTCGTTCGTCCAGAGGTATTTTCTTGTCTCAACGAAAATATGTTTTGGACTTATTGAAGGAAACAGGTATGCTTGGGTGTAAACCCGTGGATACTCCCATTGTGAAGAAACATTACTTGGGAATTTATCCGGATCAAGAACCAGTGGATAAAGGCAGATATCAGAGACTGGTAGGAAGACTAATTTACTTAGCTCATACCCGTCCAGATATAGCCTATGCAGTGAGTGTGGTGAGTTAGTTTATGCACTCGCCAAGTGTGGATCATATGACAGCTGTCATGCGGATTTTAGCTTATTTGAAGTCGGCTCCAGGAAAAGGAATTTGGTATAAAAATTCTGGTCATCTGAGAATTAAAGGATATACTGATGCTGATTGGGCAGGTGATGTAACTGATAGACGCTCTACTTCTGGTTACTTTACATTTGTTGGCAGAAATCTAGTTACTTGGAGGAGCAAAAAGCAAAACGTGGTGTCAAGGTCGTCAGCTGAGGCCGAATTCAGAGGTATGGCACATGGAATATGTGAAGTCCTGTGGTTACGTAAATTACTTGGTGGTCTAGGTTTCAAAGCAAAGGAGGCTACATGTTTGTATTGTGATAATACATCCGCACGGGAGATTGCAGAGAACCCGGTACAACATGACAGAACAAAGCATGTGGAGGTTGATCGTCATTTTATTAAGCAGAAGCTGGAGAAGAAAATTGTTTCAATACTGTTTGTGAACTCGGAAGAGCAACTTGCGGATATCCTCACTCATGCCGTGTGTAGTAGGTCTTTTGTTGACTCACTTGTCAAGTTGGGCATGTGTGATATCTATGCTCCAACTTGAGGGGGAGTGTTGCCGTGAGTGTTTGTTTAAAAGAAAAAAGGGGATGTAAATATATTGTATATATTAAAGTCCTTTATTAGGAAGGATATATGTGTATCATTTTTTGTTTCCTTTTAGAACAAGGATTGTCTTGTATATATTGTTTATTATGCAATACAATGAAAATTGAGCCGTAAATTCAATTTTCTGGTTGGAGGGGGATAATCATGTCATTCTACCCAAGGGTCCATCATCCTCCTCTTCTCCAGATTCCAGGAAAAGGAAAGGAAACAATCTTCTTCGACTCAGCACAGTCAGCAGGCGCTACCGACCAGCTGCACATTAAGTCAGTACATAATAAACTCAAAAAGGAAACAATCTAATTTCTGATTGGTTAAGTTGAAAAGACTAACCCACTCCAATTAAGAATAGGCAGTCAACATTTATCTGAGCCGTTGATTTAATCTTGTGCATCTTCCACCTTTTATGATCAGATTAGAAGACCTAAATATTGTGTCATCAACATTTATCTGAGTCGCTTTCCATTTTGTTTTCATCCTCAACGAGTCGCTTTCCAGTTTGGTTTCATCCTCATTGTCGTTTCCATTTGGTTTCATCCTCAACAGTCGTTTTCTATCTATGTTTTGCATGTTCGAAGAAGTGACCCTATTTCTACGCCCTGTAAATATAACTCAGAGACAGTCATCTCTTCTGCCCAACATCCCCGCAGAGCACAGTTGCATTTTTTCACTTAGAAGATCATATTTCTGGTTCAATAATTTGCATTTGAAGACGACGTCCACTCTACAGAGCTCCTTCGATTCTTATACCCTTGTCTGCTAAAAAAAATAAGTGCCTTTTTCTTTTGTGCTTTCATAGTGTAGCTCAAATCGTACTCACCGCTGGACCATTTGATAAATTTATAGATATATCATATATCATACATTCTCAATTAGTTGATTTTAGATGATATATTGGCTTGTTTAATTTTTATTATATATATTGGCATGTGATGTATATAACCAACATCCAATAAGATAGATTTATTAATGACGTAGTATGTACACATCACTTGCCATATCATATTAGTACACAACAAAAATATGGTCTCCCTAGCATTTTCTTATTAGTTAAGATTACAATATATATTGTAGATAATTCATTAATGCAATTCCATATAATTTTCTCGTTAACTATATATATAACAGCACAAGCGATGAACGTTTTACAAAGGTGCATAAATATATATGTTCCCTCATTGCCATGCTAGGCGGTTTCCTCCAACTAAAGCAGGGAGCCAGAAATGAGTCTTTGTTTGACACAGACTACCTGACTATGGTGTCCCTTACCGTCGCACTAATCGCTTATGGCGGATCACTAATTGGCTCCAGAATACTCCATGTTCAAGCTCACCCTAATTCGGATTTGGCAGAATCAATGATCAATAAGATTAGCCTCCTCTTTGGAACTCTTGCCATGATTTTAGAAGTGGTGATCCTCATGCCAGGTTTAGGGCAAGTCGCCCTATTCTTCTGGGTTGGTTGGTTTGTGAAGGTTGTAGTTAAGTATGCCTGCGAATACCACAAAACGTTGTATGAAAGTGCAGTTTCATCAATTGTTCATACATTTGGAAAATTGAAAGACTATTTGAGCATGATCATCCGACGTTTCGCAACGGAACCCGAAGAACAAATTGATGAGCTTCCTCAAGTAACTTCTACCACGGTTTAGGTTTTGGGGTATTATTTTTACTCTTTTTTTTTTCCCTTATTTTGTTGAGTTATATTATATTGAATAGGCTGTTAGGGTTTCATGCATGCCTCTCGGGTTCAAAATCTCCCTCCCCTAAATTACTGTAATACTTTCAGAACTCTCCTCTTCTAAATTATTGTAATAATTTCGAAAATCCCTTCCCCAAAATCATTGTAATAGTTTCAAATTCTCCCTCTTCTCCTTAATAATAATTTAAAGGGAGACTATATTGAACTCAGCTTGTGCTATATTATAAATATATGATTAGAAAAGTAAGCCTACGTATCAAAACTGTAAACCTAAAAAATACTTGTTCATAACCAAAAGTAGCAGTAGTTTCAAGTATAGAAGCGCAGCTAGGAAGCTAGATATAGGATGTACTTACGCATGAAGAGATGAAGAAGAAGGTGTAGTACTGCTCATAGTAAAAAGAAGATTCTTAACTAGTTTTCACATCATATTCATATATGATACCTCCATCTTAGGGTTAAAATACAACATGTACACATTCTTAACACAACCCCACCATATATAGGATAAAAAGGGGTTTGGGCCCCACTAGTCTCTTCATTTTTAGAAAAATTATGTGGAGCTTGACTTGCTACTGAATTTTGCTGAGTGGCACTACAATTCACTCAAAATTCGCGAAGTGGCAAGTTTAAATGTAGTCTTTTATCATTTTTATTTATATTTCACATTCTCATAATTAATTTTATACTAATTAATATCCATCATAAAATCAATCTAATTTCTTCTTGTCCCCTTTTTTCTTCCCAAATGTTCCCTCCAAATTATATTTTTCTGTGGGACTCTTCATTTTATTCTCTCCATGTTTCTTGCTTTTCTTTAAATAAAAAAAAAATTCGGCACCCAGTGGTAATTGTGGGTTTTTGGTTCTTTAAACAATACTCTCTTTTTTATACAATAGTTTGTTTGATCGCGTATTAGGGTTTTTGGGTTCGGGTGAGGAGGTTTCTTTATATTTATAATATGAATTCTGTTATTTGGCTATGTGTTTGACACAACATCTACTTTTCTTTATTATGAGTATTTTAAGAATATGTTAGTCTAATTTTGATTTTTTTTCAATTGACAGGAGAATGCTGAGACAACGGAGATCTGAAAATTTTGGGAAGAAAAATGAGAGAGAGGAAAAAAAAAAGAACTATTAGATTGATCTCATGGTGTATGATGTATATTAATTAGTATAAAAAATAATTATGAGAATGTTAAATATAGAATAATGATAAAGGATTATATTTAAGACTTGCCACGTGATGAAGTTTGAGTGAATTGTAGTGCTACTCAACAAAATCCAATGGCAAGTCAAGTCTCACACAAGTTTTTCTCTTCCATCCTATCTAGGAAATTAATTTTTTTTTTCAAAATAAAATAAAATAGTTTTAAAGAAATGTTGTATATACCAATAAAACAACAATACAGTAATAGAAAAAGAATGAAAGCGTATATGATACCTCCATTTTAGGGTTAAAATACGACAAGTATAATACACTTTACGTTACAGGGCAAATACAAAAAACCCAATATTTACCTACTCTACAGATAGAAAATAAAATTTGTGCTAGAGGCAGGTAGATTACGTTCGCAAACACAAAAAGAACCTGTGAAGAAGTAGTTTATAAAAAAAAATGGTACAAGCAGATAAATACATTTAATCAAAATGAAACCCAACAAAAACTCAAAGATATGGTAGAGGTAGATTGAAATATCATGTGTCATAGGTAGATAAACAACATGCCTAATTAAAGGAAACCTTTCATAAAAGAAATAGCATGTTGGTATTAGAACATCTTCCATGTTTATCAAATCAATATATAAAGATGATAAAAAGAGGAAGATCTCAAAGAAAGCAAACCGTGACAGAGAAGAAAAGAAACAGAGCAGCTGAAGTTTTTCATGAAGGGACTTTCTAATATTTTCCTTTTTGGATAATTTCTCCCTCTTCCCAGGACAGCTCCCTAAGAGCAAGTTCACCCCTAAAGACTTTGTACCAGTACCCAGCCCATTTATCCACTTAAATGAACAGTAATAAACCACAGTGAACAGTAATAGGCTAAAGCATCTCCACCCCTAAAAATACGCTGGCACCCAGCCCATCTAATATTATATTATTTTATTCATAACAATTAATATTTTATCATTTAATTTATTTTTTCTTCTTTCTTCCTTTCACTCTCCGGTCCTTTCTTCCTCTCCCTCTCTCTCTCTATGTATTTTTTCTCCCTCTCTTTTCCAGCTCACTCCCGTGAGAATTTCCATAGCATATTCCTCTTCACGCCGGGGAATCTGTGCAGAGTATTTGAACCGGAAACATCTGTCACAGAGCTCTCGGATTTCGGATTCTCGTATCCGGTCTTTGTGGTCCCCATTTCTGTGCTGGATATGCAGGCGGAACAATCCGAGGATGACGACATGGCGTCGCCGTCGCAGTCTCCGGAAAAAATTTCAGGCGAGCAGGAGAAGCAGAGAGAGTGATGATCAGGGGTTTCGGCAACGGATTTGCAATTAGAGCAGAGAGGGTGGCGGATGTGGCGGGCGACGAGGAAGTTGGCCTGGTGGACGCGGGTGTCACAGCGGGAGCAGAGGAAGGCGGAGTCGGAAGGGCAGTAGAAAGAGGCATCCTGGTCGCAGAGTTCGCAAGCCTTGAAAAGTTTCTTCATTTCTTGATTTCCGGCGGAGAGCAGAAGAGGAATGGAAGTTCGGAGACGATTTGGGAATTCGGGGAGGTGGTGCGGTGAGAGGATATGTGGGTGTGGCGAGAGGGATTATATGGAGAGAAATGCGGTTATGGAGGATGAGAAGGTTGTGTGTGAGTTATGTGGGTGTAGCCATGACGTCAACATGGCGTCAAATGAGCCGTCTCCTTCCTCTGTCGATTTTAGGCCGGCCTGTGGACTGGCTTGGGCTGGGTGCCAGTCTATTCCACGGGCTGGAGTGAATTGGCTGAGTCCCAGCTTGTTTTTTCCACTGGGTGCCGGGCTATTCCACCTCCGGTGGAACTGCTCTAAAGACCATAGCGCGGCAACATTACAATTCATGTCTGCCATACATGTGGCAATAGATTAGAGTTTAAACGAAAATTCAAATTACCAAATTAGACATACAAAAAGACAGCAGAGTACCAACTGTTAGTACATTTTTCCTTTTCTTTCCTTTTCCCCGGCCGTTTGCTCCTTTTTCATATACTCGCCATGTATATAGGTATGTATGTATGTTGTGATTTTGTTCTCATATTTCTTGATAGTTTTGTGGAAAGGGTGTGCTATTCACACATATTTTTTTACTTCTCCAACACTTCTTATTAATTTCTATCATTTGAACTTCTTCATTTCATCTGATCCGACGGTTGAAAATTAAAAAGAAAGAAAAACTCATGAAAATGACTTGAAAATTTTGAGTTTTAATGATAATGACAAAATAAATGGTAAAGTGAATAGTATCAGGATTGACTGTTTAGTGTAAAAATATGATTTTTTGTTTAAGTAAATAGTACCAGAAGCTTTTCGTTAAAATTCTCTAGTACGAACGACGCAGCTCTCTCGCTCTATCCATGAACTCATTCCCTCCCTCACCGTCTCTACTCTTCCTTTTCTATAAACCTAAAAAACCCTTCTCTCTCTCTCTCTCTCTCTCTCTCTCCCCCCCCCCTCTCTCTCTCTAAAAGTTTCCTTCTTTCTCTTACTAGAACACATTTTCTCTCTCTACGTTCTCATCTCTGCTTTCTCTCTCTACGTTCTCATTTCTGCTTTCTCTCTCTACGTTCTCATTTCTGCTTTCTCTCTCTCTAGCGCCATCTACCACTCTACAAGAACCCATTCCCTCCCTCACCGTCTCCAACGCATATCTCTTAGGTTCGGCTTCGGCCCAGTTGCATTTTTTCACTCAGACGACGTCCACTATACAGAGCTCCGTCCATCGTTCTACCCTTGTCTGCTCACAAAAGTAGGTGCCCTGTTTTTTTTTTTTTTTTTTGCGCTTCATTTTGGGAGTGTAGCTCAAAAGTAACCGCGTTTTTTTGCTCGCATTCATCGTCGGACCGGTTACGGTACCATTTAAATATCTGCTTGACATTCTTAAGTACTGTCTTAAGCTTGACGGCTGTAATTGGCCTTATTCTTCGTAGCGAATTTCTGTTTTGGAGTCCTTTTTGCCAGAATTTAAAAACGAAAAGAAAAAAAAAAAAAAACAGAGCTCTCGTTTCTGGAAAAGAGAAAACAGAGCTCTTGTGTCTGTGTGTGTGTGTGTGTGAAGGTATGACGAGTCTTCGATCTGAATTTTGTTATTGTATTCCTCTGTACAGAAGTGTCATATATACGCAGATGGATCGTGTCCCAGACATTGCTGTTAGTGTCCCTCTACATTCGGAGCTGGAAGGGTAAGTGTATACTCTGCTTGCCTCTTTTTTTATTCCTTTTATTTGGGGAAAATGATGGGATACCAAAAAAGAAATGATTAATTAGCAATTAATCTATAGAATTCAGCTCTTGATATGTCTAGGCATTTTTTTATTGAGAAATTAAGAGTGTCGAATGTCTATAACTCTATATCAATTCGTTATTAACAAACATTGAAGAAAATAGCAGCTAGCTACGTATCCTGTTACAACTTACCTACTTAATCATTTTATTTCAGATGACATATTAGCTTGATTAATTTATAGGTAGATCATACGTTCCCATTCTTTATATCACATTAGTGTACCATTTCATGTGACATGTGACACATACGCAACATTCATTGATATAAATTCATTAATTGAAGTGACATGTACACATCACTTGCCACATCAAATAGTATAAAAACATGGTCTCCCTAACATTTTCTATTAATTAAGAAACCATATATATTGTAGATAATTCATTAATGCAATTCCATTTAATTTTTTCATTAACTATATGTATATAACAACACAAGCCAAGAACGTTCTACAAATGTACTGCATACGTATATATGTTCCCTCATCACCATGCTAGGCGGTTTCCTCCAACTAAAGCAGGGAGTCAGAAACGAGTTTCTCTTCGACACAAACTACCCAACTATGGTGTCCCTTATCGTTGCAATAATCACTTATGTCGGATCACTAATTGGCTCTAGAATACTCCACATCCAAGCTCGCCCAAATTCGAATTTGGCAGAATCAATGATCGAGAAGATTAGCCTACTCTTTGGAACTCTTGCCTTCATTTTAGAAGTGGTGATCCTTGTGCCAAGTTTAGGGATAGTCACTCTACTCTTTTGGGTTGTTTGGTTTGTGAACGTTTTAGTTGAGTGCGCCTGCAAATACCTCGAATCGTTGTATCAATGTGTAGTTGCATCAGTTGTTCATACATTTGGCAAATTGAAAGAGCATCTAAACATGATCATCCGACGTTTCGAAATGGAATCCGAAGAACGAACTGATGAGCTTCCTCAAGTAACTTCTACCACGGTTTAGGTTTAGATTTGGGGTATTATTTTTACTTGTTATTTTTTTTGTGTTGGACTCTATTGAACTCAGCTTATGAATAGTTAAGTGCGAAGTGGTAATATGTGAAAGAAAATCCAAGCAATGACATCCTAATTTCTGCGAAAATAGTTGGTAATTAACTTAATTTACTTTTCTGATGTATTTTTTGTGCTAGAGAGAGAAAATATATGAGAAAAATAAGTAAGGGAGAGGGATGAAAGGAGGTTGTGGGAGGAAGAAGGAGAAATTAACAAAATTATATGAAATTAAAAACTTGATATGGTGATAACTATCCTATATTAAGTCTTTATTGTGTGTGTCATTTCGTACACATTATTTTTACATTTCTTCCACCATCATTCTTTCACTCTTTTGCACTTCTTATTTCTCTAAAACATACTTTTTCTTTATGTATAACACAAAAAATGGTTAAAAATTAAAACCAAAATAAATACCAAATTAGTCTATAATTTTTGTTTTGTAACATAAATTCCTATGGTATATTCAGTTGTCACAGACTCTTTAATGAGCTCGTGCGGCTGGAACTTAACCGTGCCTTAATTATTGCTATCTTTTCCATTTCCTTTTTTTTTTCTTTAACTTTTTCTGCCTCTCTAATGAGACGCGTAGCAAAACCACCCCAAGAGGTTCAATCGAACCCCAATCCTCTCCTCCTTTGATGATTTTGGAGAATCTGGAGAATGGGTTTAAGGATTTGGGTTTTCATTTTCAAGTAATACTTTTCTGGGGCATGGATTCAGTGATTTGTGAATACTCCTCCTTGGTTCAAATTGCACATCTCACTTTCTGGAAATCGGGTTCAAGGAATTGGGAATTTCAAAGTTTTATAGAGTTATTCTGACATCGTCGGCGTCTCAGTTCGGTGAAAATCTAAACTCATGTAGAGAATACAATTACACCCACTCGCCTCTGCATTTCATCAAAAGCAGAGGAAATCATAAGAAATAAATGTACACAATCTTGTTCGGAATTCATGAATAACATTTGTCTGCTATGTGCCTCCAAATTCAGACAACTTCATAGAAGAAGTGACATTGTCAAAACGGCCGTGAAGAGGCCAATCGAGGAGGGGGAGGCAACGGAAGGACTTCCAGAGAGATGTACTTCCCGGTCTTGCTTCTTTGTCAAAAAATGAGGAGGTTGATGATCTTCAAATAATTGAAGGGTTGATTAGGGAATCTGGTGGGAGTTGGAAGTCAAGTTTGTCATAAAGAAATTCCGGTAAGGGTGGTAGGGGCAGGGGGAGGAAACGTATGGGAACTTCCGCTCCGTCTACTAATGTGGTTGAAGTTAGCCAGCCCCAGATTGAGCAACCAAAATACGAGGAGCTGCAGGAACCTGATGAGTGAAATGTAACCTGTTGGGGTAAGAGGACAAGGCGTCCACCACGGCAAAGATATCCGATTGATAATTCTCATGTTCATAAAAAATAAACATGGAGAGCGGTCCTTTTCAGAGAGATACAGAGGTGCATCGGAATAGAGCTAACATGCATGGATGATGGATCTTCCCTCGGATTTTTTTAAGCTGTGGAGCTGTACTTGTACACAAGTTATGCCAAATTGAGTGATCCTTAATTTGGTTTCCGGTATTCTGGTTGAACTTGTATGATTAATCAAAATAAGTTTACAGAAAAATTTGTTGAACTGAGAGAGTGTAACTCTGTAACATAAACTGCGGGAGCCTTCGAACCCAGAACCATGAAGTATGCGTAATCCTTTTTGAGTTTTGGAGTCTCTAGACATCCCAAACATTTGCAATCGCAAATTTATCTTTCTATAATCAAAAGGAGGACAAAAGTAAAGATATGTTCAAGTAACTTAAATTAATTGGTAAGATATAGACTTCTTTTCATAAAGAGAAAAAAACCTTTCAATTTTCATTTCAAGAAACACTGTAACTCGATAATCAAAAGATTCAAAACTAGTGAGAAAAAACTAAAAGCAAAAGAAGTATTCTCATTCTTTGAAGCTGCTTATCACTTTATATTAATTGTAGTACAAGAAAAAAGCGCCTCTTCCCATTCGCGTAATGGATGCAAGTGTTAGTATTGACCCTCTCTATTCTAACATGTAGAAACGTAATTACAAAATAATTGTTTGGGTTTTCATTTTAGTAAACTAGAAAAAAAATACTCGAAACATTAACTAATAACAAATAAGAAAGCAAGTCAAGGATTGCCCTGACAGTTATGATAATCCTCTTAAATTCTAGAAAATTTTCATTGTGACCGGAACGGAATGTATACCACGTGTTTTTATACAAGTAGTTGAAAATTTTATTTTTAAGTTATTAACTTTTTAGCACACATAACCCACTATTTGTATAATGACATGTGATGTAACACTACGTGTTCGATCATATTGAAAAATCTCTCCTTAATTTCATTGCGTCTCAGATTCACACTATTTTTCTTATTAGTCAGTATAAAATAATAATATTGACAAACAACCGGAATTTTTTTTTTTTCTATGGAAGCTTTACACAATTAAAATCAGGTGGTCTGAACTATGAAGGTGCATTTGGGAACTGGATCCTCTCCGGATCCAAAATGATCTGAGTCCATTGAGCAATGCATCCGAACTATTGAAATTTGATCCAACTGCTACAATTATTATAAATTTAGAGGAAGCCCCATATTTGTAGCCATTTGATCAAATTTCAATGGCTCGAATGCATTACTTAGTTAGCTCAGATCCCTTGGATACGGAGAGGATCCAGTTCCGTGCATTTGGGATTGGTCCAGTTCCGTGCATTTGGTAATCATGTCTGTCTACCAATGTGTCCAATATTTTATTCGCTTCACTACACCACAATTTTCACTTTTAAGCGGATACTCCTGTCATTTAGTATGGTTTGTATATTTGTCAGGGGTGTAGGGACCACATTCGTGTCATATAGGATGGTTTGTATTTGTCATGGATGTAGGGACCACATTCTCGCCCCCATACAGGCGGAAAAAGAAGAATAAAAATATTCACCTGGACATCTGACGGAAAAACAATATTAAAACAATGTTAAATAACAAGAAAAATTAATGAAAATGATTTAAAAATTTTGAGTTTTAACAATAAGAACAAAATAAAGGGTAAAGTAAATAGTACCAAGATTGATTTTTTAGTGTAAAAATATAATTTTTTATTAAAATGAACAGTACCGAAATTTTTTCATTAAGGTTCGCTAAATAATATTCACTCTGGCCTTGACTTTTGACGGAAAAACAATATTAAGAAAAAAAGAAGAATAAAAATATTCACCTGCATTTGAAGGAAAAACAATATTAAAACAATGTTAAATATTATTTCACTCTGGCCTGGACTTTTGACGGAAAAACAATATTAAAACAATGTTAAACATATTCACTCTGGGAAAATGATGTTTCGAAGAAGTAGTCCTACTTCCTATTCATACACCATGTCTATATATAATGACAGACCGCCTTCTCTTCTGCCCAACATCACCGCCGCACCTCTCTTCTGCCCAACATCACCGCCGCACAGCACCAAGTTGCATTGCTTCACTCACAAGATCATATTTCTGGTTCACAAAAGTAAGGCCCTTTTATTCTTTGTGCTTTCATTTTGTGTGTGCAGTTCTGAACTAACAGCGTTTTTTTTACCTCGCATTTCACTCGTTACCATTTGAATATCTGCTTGCCATCTTAAGTACTGTCTCAAGCTTGACGGCCGCTATTGGCCGTATTCTTCGTCGCCAATTTCTGTTTTGGACTTTTGGGTTTTTTTTATAGTTTATTAAAATGAAAATAAAAAACAACCTATAGTCTACATAGAACTTCGGTCCCTTGTTGTGGTCTGTTGAGATTTGCTATTAAGATCTTGGCAATGTGAACTTCGGCATGTCTACAACGAAAAGAATTTTATAGCAGATAGTTTAGCAACCATTGTTAGGATACTGCCAGATGGCATATAAGGATGATGACATATGTACAAGGTTGTTAGTAGTTAGTTACTTGTTAACAGATAAATAACAGATTGTAAAGATAGTAAGGCAGTCAATGAAATATTGATTGTTTGTATTGTTGTTCTGTTATCCCATGTCTGTGCAATTGTGGAAGACGTAGAGTTGGGGTTCTAAACATTGGTATCAGCCAGTCGTTCGTTCCTTTCAATCCTTGTCCGTTGTATAACGCCGCAAACGTTCTGCAAAACCATGAAATCGAGGGTTTCCAATCTGGAATACAAATTCGACGAGTTCAAGAAGTCTCAAGACGGATTCAAGTCTACCCAAGATTTGATTCTACTTCAATTGCAGTCCCTCATGGCGAAGTGTCACGATTTAATACCGAATTCGAGGCAACCATTCATCAAAATGGTGTCTCATATCTCTGTATTGAAATCGGATGAAATTGTTCTCAAGCTTCAATCCTTCCACAACGAAAAGATTCGGGCCCGAGAGAAAGTGGATGAATTCTTGTCTCGGTACCGTCCAAAATACAAGCCCAAAAGTCCTCCTTGTTTACGACCAACATTAAAAAAGTTCATGAAGGTTCGTTGTTCTCATCAGTGTTCCAAATTTTCGTCGTATCAGCCACTGAAGCGTGAGGATCTTGATCATGGTAACAAGTGTCATCCTGTTCTGTCTCCAAAAAAAGTGAAGCTCATGATATGATTCAAGGATTTCTTAAACATGAAACTTTGGAAATTGGGTGCAAGAATATCTGGGTTACTGAAATTGGAGAAGAAATCTACCCGTTCAGGTCGAAACCAGCCACTATTCTTGAAATTGATTGTAAGAATGGCAAATCCCAAGTTTTCATTTTGGAAATTCATGTTTCTAATGTTGAGTTCAAGAGAGCTAAATTGCCTGGTTCGCGTGCACTCTACCTGCTCGACAAAATGTCGAACTCAGGTTACATTCTTGATATTAAGCTGGGGTACCATATGAGCATTCGTGATAAAGGTGGTACCAATTTTCTCTTCAGTTTTGAGTCAATAGATTTACTGGCAAGCTGCAAGGACTCAGGTTTCTGTGTTGTTATTGATCGTTCCATGGGCTACTACTGCAAGGGAATTCGTGACAAGGGTGGAACAATTAGTCAGAGGCTCTTCAATTCGAAGTCCAAGAATCAAGATTGTGTTCTAGGTTCTGATTGTTCCAAGGTGGTCAAATGTGAGGTGAGTTTTGATTCTTCCATGATCATTGATGGGGAGTATGCTGGTAATTTGGAATTGCATCATTTAGAAGCTTGTATGGATAAGAACCGAAAAAATGAAAGAAAGTTCACTCTCTCCAGATTTGGAATTGGTTGCTGTGTTGTTTGCTGTGTTGTTCTCGATCGTGACTACTGCAAGGGCATTCGGGATAAGGTGGCTCCAAATTCAGGTATGTGGTTACTCTGAATATTCATTTTTCTTGTATGAATGCATCTGGAGATTCTATTGAATGTAGCCAAGATGGAATATCTGAGGTTGTACTGTTGGTTGCATATTCTACTTGCATAGTTGTAGGTGGAGAATTTATAGTTCAAATATTGAGTTGGGTAGGGCAGGGAAGAAGAAATCCCCAAATGTTAGGGAGGATTATCTAGTTCATAGATTTTACAGGCAGAAGAAACTAACATTTGAGAGTAATGTTCATGGATCTTTTGGTTTGCAAGATACTAGTCATGTACTTGAGGGTGGGAAAGACATCAACAATACAACTTTCATGTCTGGTTTATTAACTGGTGGAAGAATTATGACAATGAGAGATGCTGTTATTCTTTACCATCTTAGTAAAAATGATGCTGAGCAGAGGAAGTTGGATGTAGCTTTCATTGGTGCAAAGTACATGCTAAAGCTGGAAATTGGGTGTAGTGTTTCAATGGCAAATGATTTGATCATACAAGTTGGAGACTCCAACTTTTACTTGCACAAGCTTCCGATGGTCATGAGAAGGGGTTACTTGAATTGACTAGTATTCCAGAGAATTAATGTAGGGAGAGATGCCAGCCCCAGAATCCATCTAGACAATCTTCCACGCGGAGCAAAACTTTTTGAATCTGTAGTCAAGTTCTGTTATGGTTGAAAGTTTGATCTAATCAACATAGCTCCGCTATATTGCGCTGCATATTTCTTGGAAATGAGTGATGATTTCGAACAAGGAAATCTGATTTCCAAAACCGAGACCTTTTTGAGTCTTTTGATTTTTCCTTCTTGGAAAGACACCTTCCGGATTTTGAGAAGCTATGAATCGATTTCTTTGTGCGCTAAAGAGTTGAAAATCTCCAAAAGGAGCACGGAAGCCATTGCTTGGAAGGCTTGTACAAACCTTAGTGCACGTAGTTCTAAAACTGATGAAATACAATGCTTCAATGTTCTGCCAAACAATCCAGAGAACTCGAGGCTTCAAGATGCAGCTGACATTTGGTGGTTTGAAGATGTCTCGTTCCTTCGAATAAATCATTTCATCGAAGTGATCCAAGCCTTAAATTGTAAAGGATCATGTATAGCCCATTGGACTGCAAAATGGCTCTCGCGAGTCACCTCAAGACTTGAAAGAATGTCCCTGAAGCATATGACACATCAGTTTCTAGGAGTTACAACCGAGTGCTTGGTTAAGGATGTAGTAGATGGGGCTATTTGTTCGAAATTGTAAATCTTACTTTGTAAGATTGGTCTTAAGGTGGGGTATTGTTAGGATACTGCCAGATGGCATATTAGGATGATGACATCTGTACAAGGTTGTTAGTAGTTAGTTACTTGTTAACAGATAAATAACAGATTGTAAAGATAGAAAGGCAGTTAATGAAATATTGATTGTTTGTATTGTTGTTCTGTTATCCCATCTCTGTGCAATTGTGGAAGACGTAGAGTAGGGTTCTAACACCTATAGTCTTGATTTAGATTTTCAACAAACTGAGACGCGGGTGGTGCACGTGAATGAAAGAGTTTCGGAGAAGAAAGGATGCAAAAATCAATGTTAAAAACCGGCCTTCTTCCTAGCCTTGTGGTTAAGCGCACCAGCATGGATAGCCATGGTTCTAGGTTCGAAGGCTACTGCAGTTTATGTTACACTCTCTCAGTTGTAAACTTATTTTGATTAATCTTACAAGTTCACTCAGAATACCGGAAACCAAATTAAGGATGACTCAACCTGGCATAACTTGTGTACAATTACAGCTCCACGGATTAAAAAAATTCAGGGAAGATCCATGCATGTTAGCTCTACTGCGATGCACTTCTGTATCTCTATGGAAATGACCGCTCTCCATGTTTAGGTTTGAGGAACAGGAGAATCATCAATCGGATATCTTTGCCGTGGTGGACGCCTTGTCCTCTTACCCCAATAGGTTAAGTTTCTCTCCTCAGGTCCCTGCAGCACCTCGCATTTTGGTTGCTCAATCTGGGGCTGGCTAACTTCAGCCACATTAGTAGACAGAGCAGGAGTTCCCATACGCTTCCTCCCCCTTCCCCTACCACCCTTACCGGAATTTCTATGTGACAAACTTGACTGCCAACTCCCACCAGATTCCCTAATCAACCCTTCAATTATTTGAAGATCATCATGTTAAACTGATGTATACACATCCAAGATCATAGTTAAGTCACAGCAATCACAATCAAATAAAGCACAACCATTCACATATAAAACTTTGCATTGATACTAACCTGATGCACCTTCATTCGAAATTGACATGGTTGTTACGGTTTGATTTCTGTGTGCTTGGGCTCTTCTCCTCTGCTTTAACCAAGAATAGGACTTAGTTCTTTCTAAGCGTGTATCTGTGAGAGCAGAGATCACATCATATATATAAGCATATATCTCTCCTAATCCAATAAGGATTCCCTATTAAAATCCCTGCAAGAAACAACTTATGTCTCCTAATCCACATTAGTTCATCACTATGATACACTCCTCTATCAACAAGAACTTACATTCATCTTCTACAAGGCTTTCTTATACTAATTGGTCCAAATAGCTAATGCCAGTTTACCGAAGACTCATGTTCATATTCTTACATTCTCCCACTTGAACATGAGACACAAAACAAGCACAGCCTTCACCAATTATAAGAAGTGATCACACAGCCTTATTCAAGATTTTATCATCATGACTAATGTCCCATTACATTTCAAAAACAGAAGCCAAGAATATCAGACTACAACCAAAAGCAGCATTGATTCAAGACTCACATGTAACCCTTCTGAGATAAACCAAGCAATTTTTTCTGTCTATCTCGGATGATTTCAATCCCCAACACATAATGTGCTTCCCCCAAGTCCTTCATGTCAAACTTTTCACTTAGCATCCTTTTGGTAACATGTAATAGTTGGGGACACGAACTAGCTAGAAGAATGTCATCTACATAGAGCACGAAAAAGATAAAATGTGAACCAGAAAACTTAGTGTAAATGCAATCATCCAACTTGTTTTCTTCGAACCCCAGTGATGACACAATTTGATCAAACTTAAAATACCATTGTCTAGAGGCTTGTTTTAACCCATATATTGACTTATTAAGTTTACAAACCATATTCTTCTTCCCTCTTTCAACAAATCCAGTGGGCTGCTTCATGTAAATGCTCTCTTCCAAATCTCCATTAAGAAAAGCTGTTTTCACATCCATTTGGTGAAGCTCCAAGTCAAAATAGGCAACCAAAGGCTTGATTATTCGCATTGAATCTTTAGAAGAGACCGGAGAAAAGGTGTCATTGTAATCAATCCCTTCTCTTTGTGTAAAACCCTTTGCTACTAACCGGGCCTTATATCTTTCAATACGACCAAGAGCATCTCTTTTGGTTTTATACACCCACTTGCAACCTATAGGCTTGATTTGAGAATTAGACTCCACAAGTGTCCAAACTTTGTTGTTGTACATCGAATCTAACTCATCATTGATTGCATTCTGCCATAGAACTGATTGAGCACTTTCAATGGCCTAAGTGTATGAGAAAGGGTCCTCAATATCCCCAATGTCGAAATCAGTTTCTTGTAAATAAACATAGTTACTCACTGCTGTCGACTTTCTTATTCTAGTTGACTTCCTGGGTTCAAAATGTGATGCAACTTCAATTGTTGCTGGCTGTTGAAATTCTGTGATGATATCAGAATTTGTTGAGATTGGATCTATCTCCATAGTATTTTTAGTGCCCGAACCCAATTCACCACCAAAAAACAATTCTTCATTCGAGTTTTCTATTGCAGGTGACTTTGTTGAAGGAAATAACAAAACTTGATTATAACCTGGTTGTGCAGTGTTACCAGAATCTTGATCCATCTCTTCAAAAACAAAATTTTCCCTTAATAGGTCTGAAACATCTTCATCCTCTAAGAAAGCTGCATTATGTGTTTCTTGTATCCGAGTGTGACCTTGAGGGATATAGAACCTGTATCCTTTTGATTTCTCTGGATAGCCTATGAAGTAACATGACTGAGTCCTTGAATCCAGTTTTCTTTCATTAGGATTATAGAACCTAGCTTCTGATTTACAACCCCAGACATGGAAATAAGTGAAGTTCGGGACTCTCCCATGCCATAACTCAAAAAGTGTTGAAGAAACTGCCTTGCTTGGAACTCGGTTTAAAATATAATTGGTTGTTTTTAAAGCTTCTCCCCACAAAAATCCTGGTAATTTTGATCTTGACATCATACTTCTTACCATGCCAATCAGAGTTATATTCCTTCTATCTGAGACTCCATTTTGTTGAGGTGTGCCTGGTGTTGTATATTGAGCTACAATGCCATTTTGCTCCAAATAGAGTGCAAATGGTCCCTTTTGTTGTCCTGATTCAGTGTACCTGCCAAAGTATTCTCCTCCCCTATCCGATCTAACAATTTTAATGACTTTTCCTAACTGTTTTTCAACCTCAGTTTTGTAAATAATAAAGCACTTAAGGGCATCAGATTTTTCACTAATAAGAAAAGTGTATCCTAGTCTAGAGAAATCATCTATAAAGTTAACAAAATACTTGTTTCCACATATTGTTTTGACTGGAAAATGACCACAAATATCAAACCAAAGAAGGGAGTCATTTTCCGAAGCTTCCAGATTGCGACAATGGGCATTTTCCTGCATCTTGGGAGCTTGAGATGATGAGATGGCAACTAGAGCCTCGGCTGCAACTCAAATAAGGCCCTCATGAGGTGAGTCAAGAAGTTCCTTACGTCTTCTTTCAGTGGAATCTTCCCCATATATATTTGTTTCAACTATCACCGGTGCTTCCAAATCTGTCACAGTTTCTGTCCTCATAACTGAGGAAGCAGCAGTCATTTCAGTTTCTTCTTTAGTTAAACATTTATTTAACTCTATTTGGTGTCTTGGACCTGAATTCTCATTTGAAAATCCCTTGTCTAGAACCAGACCGTCTGCTTTCGATTGCTCTCTACACGTGCGTCTGCTTTCAATTTCTTTGGAAGATTTCCCATTGCAAAGTGTTACTGCTTCAAGCCAATGCAATCTTCCTTCCCGGCTTTCTTGGTTCCTCAGCTCATTGAGAGAAACTATATTTTGTTCACAAGCTACTCCATGCAGATATTTATTAGGAGGAACATCATTCACATCAATTGTAGGTTTAACATCCACTCCATGACCTAAACTTGAATGGTTCTTTTGGTGGGCAAGGTGTTCGTCATTGGAATTTCCGATGGGGAAGTTTCCTGGTCGACGAGCACACATCTCCCTGAGAGGTTGGCACCGGTTGATACTTTCTGTCGGGCTTCTGTTCACTGACGGGCTTGTCGGGCAAGGCTGAAAGAGAATGACAGAGTTAATTTTGAAAGGTGCCTTTGTGGGGCCTTAGATGTAGGCTTTAAGGCTCACAATCAAAACTAACTTTTAGATGTTCAGGCATGCCACTGCCATCTTTAGCATGGCAGATGTAAAACAGATGCTTAGTTTAATTGTATCTGCCCGAGCAATCAAGTTTAGTTATGAAAGGTGCCTTTGTGGGGCCTTAGGTGTAGGCCTTGAGGCTCGCAATCAAAACTAACCAAGTACTCGAACATATAGAGGTTGTTTCATTGTTGCAGAAGTATTATGACTGTTATACTTTATCATCCGAGCCCGACGAGCAGAATGAACCCAGATAGGTGCCTTTGTAGGGCCTTAGGTATAGGCCTTGAGGCTTCCCATCAGGATTAATTCAATACTCAAACGTTCTATGATAATCATAATATAACAGAGATAAAACTAAGAAATAGGTCGATTACTTGCGCCCCAAGTAACTCCGGACTTCTTATTATCAAAGATTGTCGTGGATGGATTAAGTCCACATAAGGTTCTTTTTTATGCCTTGAGACCAAGGACTTTTGAATGATCAATCTTGTATGCCCGAGAGGTTAGAACTTAGATATTCCAACTTATCTTTTGCATGGTTGGGCACTGTTAGCCCAATCGGATTCATGAACTGAGAAGTCTTTTAATCATAAACTTGCTAGAAATAACTTGGATACAAATGGAAGTATACAACATATTACTAGATCTATGAATGAAAAAGATATAACAAAGAAGGTTGGGCAAGGTTTCACCTTGTCGGGCAAGGTTGATTGTGAAATCCCGTCCTCGAATTTCACTATTTAAAGGTACGTATTTTCGTATTATTAATTGCAATGCATTTATATGTAAAACACATGTTTTTTTTTTAGAAGCCCCTCGATCGCATATTGTTTAAATAATAATAATAATAATAATTTGAGCTGCCAAATGGCAGCTAAAGAAGAAAAAAAAAAAGAGGAAGGTGGGACGGATTGGGGAAGGAACAAAAGAAGAGAAGGGAAGAGAATAACATGAGGGAGGATGGCGAATCGAGGTAGGAGAGAGAAATGAGGGTGACAAATCAGAAAATAGAACAGGAGGGGAAGGGAGAGAAGGGTGAGGCACAGGATCATGGATCCCTCGCCCAAGCAGTGCGACCCGACCCGTTTCAGCGATTTCTCGTCGTTTTTCCGTCATTTTTTCCGACAAATTGGACCGATCCACCAATCCCAATCACCATCTAGTCCCTCTCTCTTCCATTTCCACCCATAATTTGAAGAAATTGGGTTGAAAATTTGCGAGGAACCGTCGGTGGGTGCAACGGGTTGGTGGGACAATTCCTCAAATCTTGAAGCTACATCCTTCAATTAACACTACAAAACCACTCCTCTTGATGCCATGAACAAAGCCCAAACAGTTTCAGGGGCGTTAGTGCGGCGGTTTAGTCGAATTGAAGAACACCCCAAAATATAGGGTTCCGATGGTTCTTGGGAAAATTGAGGTGTTTTCCTGCCAAATTGGGCTGGGCCACATGTATAAAGTTTGTTCTACTCTTTGAGATCTTCATTTCTGTAATTTTTGGTAATTTTTAAAAATAGTTGAATTTTTCGGCAAGTCGGGGCTGCCGACCGCCACCCGCGGTGGCGCGTGGCCAGTGAGCCGACGATGTTCTATGTCCAATTAGATGCATTGAATTCATAATTGATATCTGTATGAAGTGGTTTGATTGTTTGAACTTAGTTTCTTTATGATACATTATATGATCAAAATATGAATCGACGATCCGGCCGTTGGATCGTCACCAAACCTTAATGCGTGATAGAACATAATATTTGAGGATCATAGAAACTTATAAATCGGGAATCAGACGTACGGACCTTCCCGAATTAGATTTCTAAGTATGTAAAATAAAACGTTGGCCGCTACTTGAATTCGTGATTAGCGGAGATCCGACCGTCGGATCATGGTGAAATTTTAGTAGGTTGTTTTGGAAGCATGATGTGGACTTTAGAAGGTTACGGATCCAAAATCCAATGTGTGGATCTTACGGATCGAGTTGTGTAGAATTGTGGACCCTACCTTTGAACGAGAGTTGACTTTTGGTCAGCATGTCTCCAAGCGTTCTTAAGACTAAGATTAGTATTACAGGAGGCTTAAGTGAAGTCTTGTAGATGCATTGGTTGGAGAGTGACTTCAATATTTGTGATATTACTTATTATCTTAATTTCTTATATTGGTATCAATTGTGAATATGAATTGGCTTTATAAATGTGATTTCTATTGAAATGCGATTTTTATATATTTAGCAGGCCTTTGATTATTAAACATGATTTGGCTTGGTACCGATGATGGTTGTGACTTATGTGAGTTAAATTATCTTTTTAGTAATGTGAATGATGTGTATGATTATTTCTATGACAATGTGATCCTAGAATCCTATTAGAAGTATGTTGTAGCACTTATATGCTTGGGTGACATATTAGTGGTGACCTCGAGAAGTTGATGGTGTAGGTGACTACGTTGTAACTCATAGGGGTTGAGATGTGGATAAGTTGAGGTGTTGAATTTACCACACCATGTAGTAGTTGTACTTGATACATTTGATGGAGGAATCATATGCTTGTTTGGATTCCGTTGAGTGATGTTCCAGAATCGTATCCTGGTTCGGATTCCGTTGAGTGATGTCCGGAATCGTATCCAGCTTGTATTTCATCGAGTGGTTCGGTTCTATATGCATGGTACTCCGAGATTCCGTTGAGTGATGATCCGGAATCCTTTCTACACCATGATTCCGTTGAGTGATGTTCCGGAATCGTATCCCGGTTTGGATTCCGTTGAGTGATGGTCCGGAATCCCTTTTACTCCACGATTCCGTTGAGTGATGGTCCGAAATCCCTTTTACTCCACGATTCCGTTGAGTGATGGTCCGAAATCATATTCTAGTTTAGATTCTGTTGAATGATGCTCGGGAATCGTATCCACTTGGATTCCGTTGAGAGATGGTCCGGAATCCCTCATATTTCGCGATTCCGTTGAGTGATGGTCCGAGATCGTACTCACATTGGAGTTCATTGAATTTGAATTTAGATGGCTTCAAAGGTGTAGGCTTCGGCTGAACTGTGTCGCTCTAACCCTACTTTCCATTGTGTTGTATGAGAAGATGGTTGTGAGATGTTGTGATTGGTTTCAGACGAACCGTTGGATGTTTGGGTGACTCCTTCGGGGTTTACAAAAGTTTGGTATTGATTTCTTTTGAATGGCTTATATTCAAGAGATGTAAACGGTGATTAATGGTTAGCTTTATCATTATTATCACATACTTGTATTATTGTCACTCACCCGAGCTTTGCAGCTTATCTGAATTCTTGATGCCGATGCACCATTCCCATGGTGTAGGCACTAATTGTACAGATGTCAGGTCTGAAGAGATTACAAGAGGTCGCTTGGTATTTTGGTTAGATTCTGTTGATTGGTCTGAAATCCCTACTCTTGCTCATTTCCGTAAAGGTAGTTCGACCTTAGAGTCGAGTGAATATGAATTATTCACAGTAGACATTGTGTATAATTAGACTTATCATGTTAGTACTTGGAATCCAGGTGGGGAATTAAGTAGGGATCCTTTATTAAAATTTGTGAATTGATATGGGACCTTATTGATTGAATAACATAGTAATTGTAGATATTATGCATCTATGATTTTAGGATTGATTAAGTAGAATGATTGCAAAATGAGGTGGGATATGATAGTCATTTTTATGATTAGTCTCGTTGCTCAAAGTTGCTTGAGAATAATAGTGTGCTTTGTTGATTCTTGGATATGTTACATGTGGTGGATTAAGGTTTCATGTTGAGAACATAGTGACTTATATGAGAGGTGGAAGGGAAACCTTGATTGTCATATTGGATTGTTATGTAGTCTTGAATCTAGTACTTCCATACTTGTCAAATTCTAATGATTGATTGAGGAATGTTATATCTTTCGGCTTGAATGTACTGTGGTAAATGTAGATGGGTAGTGATTGATGAACTATGAATGGCTTGATCCCTGTTTAGGGTACGTAGGCAGTCTAACGAGGAGGTTAGATGCAGCCATAAAGCTTACGAAAAATTATTACGCAGTTGGATCTTCAGTTATGCCTTGTACTTATCTCGAAGGCGAGATCTGTTAGATATACGGATGTTGGATGACGTCATGCGTCGATCCTGGGCGTATGTTAGGTTTGGGGCGTGACACTGATCGTTTTGCAACTTTCTATCTTTTGTGATTTACAAAGGGTTTGAGAGCTAGAAAGGGGGATAAGGAGATGAGTTTATAGGAGAGAATCGATACTACAGCAAGATTTATACAAGGTAGCAGAGCTTTTACAAAGGCTTTAGTAAAGGTTGATCCCGAAGGGGATGAATGCTTGATGCTGACTACAGCTTCGTTTATAAATATGGCTTTGAGCAGAGTTTGTGTATTTGAGTGTCCTTATCTCTGATTTCTCTTTCTTCTTTTATAGACGATTTGGCTTGGCGTCCTGTAGCATTAATCTTACCCGAATGCAGCTTGAAGGGTAGTGACTCATCAACTTTTTACTTGTACTGCCATTGTAAACTACTTTTGGGCTGATTAGCTGGCTGGTCTACACCACTTGACCTATAGGTAGGTGAGTAAGTGGTTCAAATGATATGCACTTAGTCGGAAAAGGGATTCTTCTGCCTTCTGGGCTTCGGCTGAGCTTCGGGCTTCTTTCCTTCTAGACCTTCCTTTGGGCTTAACTCCCTTTTGAGCCCAAAGTTCAAGTTTTAACCCAAACACAAGGTTCGTTGAGGGGTGACAAGCCTATAATTCATTGGACTCCAACTTAGTGCGGAAGAAAAAACCGCTTTGGTGTGACACTTCGTCTTTCAGACTAGGAGTTGACGGTATTGAATTATAGTCTAGAAGCAATCTGTCCTTGGTAACTTCACGGCTTTGTGGCATCAATGAGTGAAGCCCTATTAGATTGTGTGGAGGTATTAACGGAAGTGCTTACTTGAATTGATGTTAAGTTCTTGCTCAAGCTACTTGGAGGTATTGTCCAATTAGGAGATGACTCGGAAATGGCTGCATCAGATTGCGAAGTCATAGCAGATGAACTTATATCGCTTTCAGAGATTTCTATACCAAAAAGTGTCATCTTTATTCGTTTCTCCGTTTTATTCTGATCAGAAGTGAAAAGCTTAGCAGGAGGATCGCAGGATATCCTAGCTTCGTTTTCTGACGATCCACATGGCCTATTAAAATCTTGAAGACCAAACTTTCCGCCAGAAGAACTTCTTATTTACTCTGAAAAAAAGCATATCAATCCGTTAGTCCAAAATGAAGAGAACTGCAACCCTTTGTAAGATTTTCCAATCTTAAGCTTTATTAGCAGTAAAGTAAACGATGGAGGAAACATGATTAACTACTTGTTTGGTGATGTCGGTAAATGGTAAGAAATTCACCAGGGATATATTCATATAGTCTAACTATGAAATAGCTAAGAGAGTTTCTTCTTAAAAATGAATTCTAGAGTGACTCCTCGCCCGACCGCCCCCTTCCCTTTTGTAGATATAATGACCAGCGTGCATCTGATAAGAGTCGTATGTGCAGGCAAGAATTTGAAAGTAATGAAACTTGTAATGCGGTGCTTAGATTCTGTATGGAACAATATCCCGGGAAGTACATCTTCGACTGCACTTAAGTTCCCATTCCTGCAATTAACCCGATAAGCATTAGGAAAATTCAACTCAGATATAGTGAGAATTCAACTTAGCCTGAGTACTGTCAACACAATCAGCAGAACCACATCATCAGATTGCACACTGAAACTCAACGCAACTCACTAGTTTCGAAATCTTTACTCACCAGACAAAGTATATCAGCAAGAACCCGCGAAATGCCTAGCTTTTAACACATAATTTCAAAGTTGCATTTCATTTTCTAGTGATTATTGTTAATCCTAGCTCCACATAAGCACATTTCAACCCAATGTTCCTTTCCTGTCCATGAATTGTATGATTCCTCATCCAGAATCAGATTGCCTTGTATCCCAAGGCGTTCAATTCCTCCAAAACATTGAATTCTTTTTTTAACACGCTATATTCTACAGTAGTTTTCTCTATGAAGGAGAAAGTCCGTACTACAGTTGTAATTACATTTTTACTGTTTTTTACTCTGGTTGAAATTAGTCCATACTAGTCTAGTATAGAGCAATCTCCGTATCAGCAAACTAACAAGAAGTCTCGGAGTTTTGTTAGTACCAAACGGATTGCTGTAGAAATAAACGGATTTGAAAATTAGATTAGATTTTTCTTTTTTTGGCAAACAAAAAGAGTGACTTGCCCTGATTAAAAGGAAGTTTAACTAGGTCTTTTTTTAAGAAGAAGATTACGATATTTCATTCATTGATAATAGAGCATTACAAATACATATCATGAAGAACTCGGCCCCAATATAGTCCAACTCATAAAATAAGGAAAAAAAAAACAAGTCAAATTAATACCCCAAACCTAAACCTAAACCTAAACCTAAACCATGGTAGAAGGTACTTGAGGAAGCTCATCAGTTTGTTCTTCGGGTTCCGTTGCGAATCGTCTGGTGATCATGTTCAGATGCTCTTTCAATTTGTCAAATGTACGAACAACTGATGCAACTGCACTTTTATACAACGCTTCAAGGTATTTGCAGGGGTACTCAGCTACAACGCTCACAAACCAAACAACCCAAAAAAATAGTGCAGCTAGCCCTAAACCTGGCACAAGGATCACCACTTCTAAAATCAAGGCAAGAGTTCCAAAGAGGAAAGCAGGACCACTAAAAGCGACTCACTGGACGATTTCAGTTCTGGACGATTTTACCCCTAACATCTTAACGATTTTACCATTTTGTGCACAGAAAATGAAAGCAGGACCACTAAAAGCGACTCACTGGTATAAAATGAAATCAGGATTATACTACTGGTATAATCAAACCCCGCTTCTATATATTTCCATGAAGCTCTACAAGTATAATCAGAGACGGCCTTCTTCAGATCCTCAATTTGCATTTCAAGCGACTCACTGTCCAGAACTCCTTCCATTGTTATACCGTTGTGTGCTCATAACAGTAAGTGCTGTTTTTTATTTTTTTTTGTGCTTTCATTTTGTGAGTAGCTCAAAGCTAACCGGCTGTTTTTTGGACCACCGGACCGGTTACGGTAGCATTTGAATATCTGCCTGCCATCTTAACTACTGTCTTAAGCTTGACGGCCGCTATTGACCATATTATTCGTCTCAAATTTCTGTTTTGGAGTTCTCTTTCGCTGGAAATTACAAAAAAAAGAAAGAAAAGAAAACAGAGCTCTTGTTTTTCGGAAAGAGAAAACAGAGCTCTTGCGTCTGTGTGAAGGTGTGACGAGTTTTCGATCTGACGATCTGGATTTTGTGTTTGTTTTCCTCTGTACAGAAGTGTCATATATATATACACAGATGGATCGTGTCCCGGACATTGCTGTTAACGTCTCTCGACGTTCGGAACTGGAAGGGTAAGCGTACACTCTGCTTCCCCCCCCCCCCTTTTTTTTCCTCGCCTTTTATTTGGAGAAAATGTCAGGGTATCACATTTAATGGCACATATTTATGTCATATATACGCAGTGGATGTAGCCCGACTGGATTGAATAACGATAAATCCATATTATTGTGCGATGAGGCCATGGGGGAAGTGGGCATCCAAAACAACACTTAACTTGTTATAAACGATGTTGTGTTGGAAATGAAATTGGTTCATGCGTTGTACGTACCCAAATAGCTTATTAAGTTATGGGGGGGATACTACCCCAATTAGTGAGAGAGGGTGGGTTCCAAGATTACATTCCCTCGTATCTAACCTAAAAATGAAGAAAATAACTGATTGATTAGCGGTTAATTCATCAAGAACTCACCTCTTGATAAGTCTAGGCATTTTTTTTTTGTGACAATTAAGAGCGTCGAATGTCTAGATCGATTCGTTATAACAATCATTTAAGAAAATAACAACTAGATAGGTACCCTGTTACAATTTACCATTGCTTGCGTATAATAATAATATAACTTTACCTCTATTTTTGTACAAGGAAGGCCATCACTATATCTATTAGTTGTTTCTATTATTTAAATTATTTGTCAAAGTCTCAAATCAGAAAAGATTTCACTTCTAATATCACTAATGCCTATTATGATAAAACATAATACTTAGTAATATGTGCTTAAGTTAGAATCATGTTGATGATGTTAGTGGTGAACTATGTTGCGCCTAAAATGTTATCACCATATACCTCGAAGGAAAATGCTTATAACCCAATATAATTTTCTAACCATATATTTATAATATAGCACAAGCGAGGCTGGGGAACGTTATCGTCAAAGTTCTTCAAAGACATTGCACAAGTGTATTATATTTGCCATCCCCACGCTAGCCGGGTTTATCCAGCTTATGGACGGAGCTGGAGCTGCAGTATATCTGTTGTCCACGGAATACGACACGTTAGTGGCTTTGATTGTTGATATTGTGGTTTACATCGGTTCATGGGCACTGGCAGTCAAGATAGCTCCTGAAAATCCAGATTTGTCTGAGTTCATGGATAAGATTAGCCTCTCGTCTGGAACATTTGCCATAACCTTAGAATTGTTGATCATCGTTCCACCTTTGGGGTGGTTCGCCATCGCAGTATGGATCATTTGCCTTGTGATTGCAGTAACAAAGTCATACCATGAAATTGCAGATGTTTTGAAAAGTTTGTATCAGAGAGCACTTGAACAGCTTCGTCAGCTGTTTAACAAACTGAAAGAGGTGTTCATGAATATTGGTGCAAGTGGAGTTGTTGCATCCGGAATGTTTGACAAACTGAAAGAGTTCTTCATGAATATTGGTGCAAGTGCAAAAGTTATTGCATCCGGAATGTTTGACAAATTGAAAGAGTTGGTTATGGGATCCGATCAACCGAATGGTGCAAGTGCAAGTGCAGGAGATGTTTAAATAACATCCGTAGCAGTCTAGAAGAAGATAAGCTTAAGTAAGCTACCTTCGTATAAAATACTTTCCTTGTATTATCTCATCAGACTTTTCATTATCATTTCATGTCAGATTTCACTTTTCTTTACCAATCGAGGCCCTTATCTACTTTTGTAATATATGTATAATGTATTTATTACTTGACGAGTTCCTTTCAAATAAATTTTTTTTTTCTTTCAATGATATCAAAATGGAGATGCCAGAGTCTCGAAACTGGCCATAGTGGATGTTGATACCAAAGTATTCACCGTCACGTAACTTCTTGAGTCAGTAAACCGATGAGATGTGTTGAAAAAGAGCACACATGTCATTCTTTTATTGGAACAAAACATCATGGTACCAATAAATCAGTTTCATACAACTTATTTACACTTGAATTTTGAGTGTGCTCTATGTTTATTCTTTTACAACTTGTTTTCTATATTTCATATACCATACAACTTGAACGTCAATTTATTTTGCTGAGATGAAAACAAAAATAAACATGAGCAACCTACCATGATCTGCATTCTGTACGAAATATCCAACAATATCATTAGTCAATTGAAGGAGAGTTTTTTTTTTTTTTTTCTCTCCAAGTGTCCCTCTAATTATATAATGATATGTGATGTTCTATCCTATGTTTTGGGCACAATGAAAAATCTCTCCAAATCAGGACCAGTGTCACTTCAACGGTTTTAGTCTTACATCATCACGTTGTAATTATTATTTTTTATTTTATTTTTTGAGACAGAATGAATTTCATCATCAGATCCTTCATTTTGTCAAATTTTGTCATGGACATAACCAACAACTGCAATACAGAGTCTTCTTAGGGTTTGGTAGGACTATTCACAGTTATTGCAAAATATACGGACCAACATGCCGGAGTAAACCACGCAAAATCTTAAATGAGGATAAGCACCAATAGAATCGCCAGAGGCTGAATTTGTTCAACAATTCATGTATATATTATTGGAAGCTTGACAGTCGTCAATGCGTAAGCGAATAAATCAGCAATCAACATCACAATGGTGTTGTGGTCTGTGACAAATGGAGACGGAAAATCTCTTGTCCCATGCTTCACCTAACCACCCTCTTCCCTAGCGCAGCTGTATTATAAGCACCACATATGATATGACAATTATGGAAATAAGTGGAATTGTGCTAATATTAATGAAGAGGTATTTGTTTATTTGCCCCTGAACTTGTATGCACCTACCAATTTCCTCTTGGACTTTAATTTTAGCCGATTACCCCTCTGAACTTTTATAATTAGCTACTTTCCCAGTTGAATTTTAATTTTAGTCGATTACCTCCTAAACTTTAAAAAACAGCCAATTCCCCCGTGGGGTTAGATTTTAAAACTTTCATTTAATTTTTCATCTATCCAATTTTCCATCCTTATTGCCTTCATACAGTTATTATGTTTTGTTTCCGTGATCAAGATGAATGGAAAATTAGATAATTTTTTTTTTAAATCTAAAAGCCCGGGGGAAATTGGTTATTTATAAAGTTCAGGGGTAATTGGCTAAAAATAAAGTTCAAGGGGTAAGTTGGCTAATTGTAAAAGTTCAATGAGGTAATCGGCTAAAATTAAAGTTTAGGAGGAAATTGGTAACTCCATACAAATTTAGGGAGCAAATGTACAAATATGCCTATTAATGAATAAGAGGTTCCTAATTTTCAATTTCTTCCATATTTAGTTAACGACACATGTCATCAACCGTTAAATATATACCCAAAACCTACTAGCTAATTAGGAATATGAGCTTATCTAAGACCCCCTTTTTTCGGTCTTCTTCATTCGTCATTTCTTTCATAAATCTATATATTTGTTCTCTATTTATTGTTCACAAATAATAAAAATGTAACAGTAATCATATGGGTACTAATCCAATTCCATAAAAGCCCATCTAATCAAAGTTAAAATGTTATAACACCCCACAATCCAAGATCTTAGGCTTATTTCGCCTTTAGTTTTCTTGGGCTCACTTCAAAGTTAAAATGTCATACCTTAAAATATATTTATGAGATTCTATCACATCTCTTAGACTAGATATTGTCCTATTAGAGTTGTAATTGTATTGGGGTAAAAAGTTTACCTTCTCTATTGTTATAAATAAAGACACAATGAGTGAAATAGCATATTTCGTAATTACACATCTCTCTCCTCTCATGTTGCCACCGCACTCTTATCCAACAATTTTCTATGTTCAAGCCCCTATCTTCAACTTCTTTACGTCAGCAATATTCTATGGCAAACCCCCAACTTAAGCAAGTTGCTTTTAAAACAAGTCTTGAATGGTTCATTAAAAATGTCTACGAAATGACTACGCCTTCGAGTACCTCAAAACGTTGTATGAAAATGCAATTGCATCAGTTGTTCATACATTTAGCAAATTGAAATACTATCTGAACATGATCATCCGACATTTCACAACGGAACCCGAAAAACAAACTAATGAGCTTCCTCAAGTAACTTCTACCACGGTTTAGGTTTGGGGTATTTTTTTTACTCGTTAATTTTTTTTTCCTTATTTTGTTGAGTTGGTGCCACTCACTCATATTACTTTTAACTAATCTATCAATATTTCTTTAAACCCAAATTTAAGACCTAAACTACGCTCACAAACCAAAATGCAAATATATTTGAATATTAAGGATGAAATTACTATTAAATTTCCAAAAGAATTTGAGTCTTGAGTCTTGGAGTTGACCAATCAGATTTGGAAAAAAAAACAGCAAAATCGAAAAAAGCAATCAAAATTTTAAATTATGTGCAACAATGCAAATAAAAATATAATACAAAAATGGCTGCACTTTTCAAATTTCTCTCTCATAATTGTTAAGTCTGAACCAAAAGACAATGGAGCCACGTTCCTTTCAACGCAAGTGGGACGTACACACGACTACGTCAGACATCAAACGTCACGGTTGGGTTACGTGGCGGAACACGATCACTCGCGTGGATAACACACTCGGAGGCAGATCGAATGATTGTATGGAATCAGCCACACTTTCGGAAACTGTTAGTTGTTGCTTCAGTGAACACCGTTGTCTCCATCTTTTTAAGTACTTTCTGAATATAATTATATTTGCACCCAAAAAGCATGGAACGTCGGGAGAATCTAGAAAATGTTGAAAAAACCAAATTAATATAATTAAAAAAATGATTATGTCTTTGACAAGTCTCGTTCTCTCATTAACTTGATCTAATTGAAGATGTATTACCATTTGACGAAAGATGTAATATTAAAAATTAAATTAAAAATTAAAAATAGTCTTTAAGATTGTCAGAACTCTTTACTTTAGTCTTTGAAATTTAAAATCCTTAGAATTAGTATATTAGATTGTCCACCGTCAATCATTTTGATTATTTCTTGAAAATTCTCGCTTAAATTGAAAGACTAAAATAATTGATAGTAGACAATCTTAAACTACTCTTATTAATTTTAATTGACATAAAATCAATTTAGATAAAAAAAAAAACTTAAATGAATATTTCTACCCTTTATATCAAATACAAAAATGCATAATCATGTATTCGTCTGTCCGGGTGACCGAGAGAATATATTTCTTTATCTCACATTTCCTCAAAAACCCATAAAAAAAAGTAATATTAAATGTGGGAAAAAATCACTGGAGCAAAAGCCATAGAAGAAGAGAGTGGGGGGCATAATTTTGGAATAAATGTGCAGACCACAAGTTGACAAATTAGAGTCACTGTTGTTCTTGAACAAGTCATTTGTTGTTGTTGGTTTCTGGGTTCTCTGAGTGTGGGGGAATTAAAAAGGAAAGAGCTTTCTGTGTTTGGGATATGGGAAATTGAAAAGGAAACCTCTTTCTCTGATTTTCTCATCAGATTCTGCTCCAGCAGCAGATCTGATTTGCTCTGTGACAATAATCCCAGTTTTTTTTTTTTAATTGTTTAATGTTAGTTCAGAACAGAAGTACCTACTTTTGTTGCTGCTCTTTTGTATTGCGGCTGTGAATTTTGATGGAGTTGGATTGGTTTGTGGGTCGCTGGAAATTTGGGTGAATTCGTAGGGCAAAGCCTTGCGGAAGATTATTAACCATATGAGGTAATTTTCTATTCTCAATTTTCTGATTTATTTTCAATTTTTTAATTTAGTCTGCAGATTATTTTATAATTTAGTTATCTGTAATCTGTTTCTTTTATAAATTTGTTTGTATATTTGACTCTCTATATAATTATATATGTATGTATTATAATTTTTTATCTTTGGTTCTGCTGTTTTTCAATCTAGGCTTAAATTTTGGACTCTGTTTATTTCTTAATCCGTAAGATGAACAGTCATAACTCAAATTTCGAATAGTAACTTGGAGTTGCTTGTATCTTAAGATAGTAAATTCTTTCCTTTCGAGAAAATTCGGCCGCGTTTTTTTACCAGAATCTTGGATGGATCATGGACAGGAAAGGAACATTGAGTTGAAATGTGCTAATGTGGAGCTAGGATTAATGATAATCACTAGAAAATGAAATGCAATTTTGAAATTATGTGTTAAAAGCGTTTTTTGGCATTTCGTGGGTTCTTGCTGGTTTACTCTATCTGCTGAGTAAAGATTTCTGCTTTCTTAGTTAATTAGTTTTTTGGTGTGAAATACGACTGAAAATTTCGGAACTAGAGAGATGTGTTGAGTTTCAGTTTGCAATCTGATGATGTGATTCTGCTGATTGTTTTGACAGTACTGAGGCTAAGTTGAATTCTCACTATATCTAAGTTGAATTTTGCTAATGCTTCTCAGGTTAATTGCAGGAATGGGAACTGAAGTGCAGTCGAAGATGTATTTCCTGGGATATTGTTCCATACAGAATCTGAGCAGCAATGTCGGCCATGGGAGCTGGTCCCTACTCCACGAGAACACGAACTTGAAGAATGGGCAGCAATACGAAGTGTTCTTGACAAGGCCAGTTATTGATGGATTTCACGGACGCGATAATGAGCAACTGAGGCAAACTATTCTGAAGCATGAGACAATTTTCAGGCATCAGGTGTATATTCTAGAAGGTACTCAAGGCCAAGGGAAGAGCCCAACCCAAAAAACTAGTCCAATAGGTGGGAGGACCCCAAGGACTTAAGAACCCCTACATCCCATAAGTGTAGTCGATATAGGATCATAACATTACACCACTCTTCGGAGTGTAGTCGATTTGGGATCATAACATTACACCACCCTTTGGAAGCCGACGCCCATGGCGGCCTTTACTCTGGTGGCTTTCACTCTTAACGGCAGCGCACCCTTTCATCGTCTCGTTAAGGTAGCCCTTTCCAGGTCGCCCCCTCCGCAGCGTTGGAAACCTAGGCTCTGATACCAATGTTAGGTACTCAAGCCCAAGGGAACAGCCCAACCCAAAAGACTAGTCCAATAAGTGGAAGGACCCCAAGGACTTAAGAACCCCTAGACCCCATAAGTGTAGTCGATGTGGGATCATAACACTAGAACCTACATCTGTTGAGTTCTAAAGTGTAGTAATGGTCATAGATCTTATTGTAGTATTTAGAAAGATTGAATAACGGTTTTATATTGGTAAGAAAGAACTTTGAGTGCTCAAATTCGTTAGCCAGTAGTATAATGCCTTTGCCTTTGTCTGTGAATTTCTTATTCAACTCAATGAACTCCATCGTCTTTACGAAAGGCAAAAGGACCTGATGAACGACATCAAAAGCAAAGAGCTGATCAAACATCAAAAGGTAGCAGGGTCACAATCAACTTTCTCATCATCCGGCTTTCCAACTGGAGACGACAGAAAGAGTTGGTCCATTTATGGTAGACAATCTACATCGAGTACTTGTATCAGCCACTTTCCTTACGATTCTATTGGAAAAACACTGCAAAACAGCGGTGTCCCCAGCCAAAGTAGAGTAGGGATGAAGGACCACAAATCTTCGGCTTCCAGAGTGAAGAAGCCTTGAAGAAGATTGTTCAATCTTGAACTTCCAGCCGATGAACACCTCAGTGATGAAGAAGAACCAGAAGGAGGTTTGGGGTCTGGAACAGACAAATCTGGCTATAACAATAGTTTGTCGAGCTCTGGTTTGCATTTAGTAAGGAGCAATGGTTTGGCTGATCTGAATGAACCTATTCAGATAGACAAAGTGTCTGCTTCAACTTCTGTTGTTATGTCTGGCAACCAACCGAGCTCCAAAGAGGAGATAGAAAGGCAGGTTTATCTGCAAGTGCGCAAAGTTGTGTGGCCTTTTGCAAAGAAATTCCCTGAAAACCCACAAACGGGGAAGGATGGAAGAGTTGGTGATCTGCATTTAAAGAATGAAATCCAAAAAGAGTGGTCAACAAATGCTCTTAGAGATGGTAAGGGTCTAGTTATATTATTTCGTGTTTATTTCCGTTGGTAATTCGGATTTTGTATTTAAGCTCTAAATTCCATAATTGTTCAATCTTACCGCATTACAAGTTTCATTACTGTCAAACTCTTTATAGAAAAACTAGATGTATATTTCATACTTCAAACAGTTACAAGATTAAGCATAAATAGAAGAAATAAACGAGAAAGAGAGAGGAGAGTAGGGGACAATAGCAGCTGAGCAAGTCAGCTAAGCAAGCATGAGAGTATGATGACCTCCACACTCTCTAACACAAGCTTTACAGCTATTAACAATCTTTACACTGATGAGGGAATAACACAGCTCACTAAACCCTAGCTAAACACAGCTTTACAGCAGCTTTACAGTTATTAGGGTTTAAAGAATATTCAATAATATTCAATACTCCCCCTCAAGCTGGATCGAGAGATTTTCTGGATCCAAGCTTGAAGAGAATACGATCAAGTTGAGAAGAAGGAAGGGGCTTGGTGAACACATCAGCTAGTTGATCACTGGAGCGAACAAAAACAGTTTGTAATAGCTTGGACTGGACTTGGTTGCGGACGAAATGACAGTCAACCTCGATATGCTTTGTTCGTTCATGGAAGACGGGGTTGGCAGCAATATGCATCGCTGCTTGATTGTCACAGTGGAGGAGAATTGGTTTGGAAGAGATGATGTCAAGATCATGTAGCAAACTCTTTAGCCAAATTAATTCGCATGCAGTAGATGCCATTGCTCGGTACTCGGCTTCTGCACTGGGCCGAGCTACAACGGATTGCTTTTTGCTCTTCCACGTGACGAGATTACCACCTACAAGAGTGCAGTAACCAGTTGTAGATTTGCGATCAAGAACGTTGCCTGCCCAATCAGAGTCTGAGTATCCTTCAATGGTGAAGTGTCCATTGTTTTGCATGAAAATCCCGGTAGATATAGAGCCTTTTAAGTACCGAAGGATCCTTTTAACTAGTTGCAGATGATGAGATGTGGGAGAATGCATGAACTGGCTGACAAAGCTAACAGCATAAGCAATGTCAGGTCGGGTTATAGTCAAATAGATAAGTTTTCCGACCAACCTTTGATACTCCGATGCATTTTCAAGCAGAATGCCTGAGGTTTCATGCTTGAAATTTGTTGGTAGAGGTGTTTTAGCAGGTTTGCAATGCATCATATTGGCTTCTTCTAAAAGATCGAGAACGTACTTTTGTTGATTTAGAAACAACCCAGTTGGAGATTGGTCCATTTCGATTCCGAGAAAGTATCTAAGTCTGCCGAGATCTTTGATTAAGAAAGTTGAATGTAAGGTGGCTTTGAGAGCATTGATTTCTTCTGGATTATCTCCTGTGACAATGAGATCATCAACATAAACAAGTACCACCAATCTTCCATGTGTACCAATCCTAGTGAACATTGAAGAATCTGCATTGCTTCGTTTAAAACCGGATGACATAAGGACATAGCTTAGTTTTGAGTACCAAGCCCTTGGAGATTGCTTGAGACCGTAAATGGCTTTGTGAAGCTTGCATACTACTCCTTGTTCCTTCTCTCGTTCATGACCAGGTGGTAGGCGCATGTACACTTCTTCTTCCAATTCTCCATGAAGAAAAGCGTTTTTTTACATCCATTTGATGTAGAGACCATTGTGAATTGATAGCCACCGAAAGAAGAACTCTAACTGTGTTCATCTTTGCCACGGGGGCAAAGGTTTCTTTGTAATCTACCCCGTAGGTTTGTGTGAAGCCCCTTGCAACTAACCTTGCCTTGTGCCGCTGTATGGTTCCATCTGAGTTAAATTTTGTCTTGTAAATCCATCTTGCCCCAACCACTCGTTGATCTTTTGGCAGAGAAACAATGCTCCAGGTTTTAGTTTCTTCGAGTGCCTTTAGTTCCTCAAGCATAGCACATCTCCATACAGGAGATTGGTTTGCCTCTTCGAAGGATCGAGGCTCAGAGTGTTGAGATAACTTAGTGACAAAGGCTGCATGAGACGGGGAGATCTTGCTATGGTAAACCATTTGTCCAATAGGATATCTGGGCATGTAGATTTCAAAATCATCAAGCCTGACTGGAGGTTGTCTGTTTCGAGAAGGATTCCTTCGTGGAGTAGGTTGAGTATGTTGAGTAGGTTGTTCAAGGGGCTCTCTCCTTTCGTGGAGGACTTCTTCATTATTTGCTTCCATATTTTCATGAGCTGGTGCTATCTCAATAGCTTCATTGTGCGGTGTTGACAGCCTTGGATCATCAAGGACGAGAGGAGTGGGAAACACTTCATATGAGAGCTCCCCCTGAGGTTCATCACCATGCTTCTGAAAGAAGAAGTGTGTCTCATCAAACCGTACATCCCTGGATACAAACACCTTTCTGGTCTTGGAATCATAGCATTTGTATCCCTTTTGGGAAGTTGAGTAGCCTATGAATGCACACTTGATAGCCCTTGGATCAAGTTTATCTCGGTGAATAGTTTGAATATGCACATAGCACACACATCCAAACACACGGAGATGACTTATGTCAATATCTCTCCCCTTGAGAATTTGACAAGGAGATTTAAACTGCAAGATTCTGCTAGGAAGTCGATTTATGATGTATGCAGCGGTTTGTATAGCTTGAGACCATAACTTCTTTGGAAGATTTGCTTGTAACATTAGTGATCGTGTTTTCTCAAGTAAATCTCGGTTCTTCCTTTCTGAAATGCCATTTTGTTGTGGTGTTCCTACACAACTTGTTTGTTGCAAGATTCCATGCTCACTTAAGTAAGTTGTCATGATTTTGGAAGTATACTCAGAGCCATTATCAGACCTTAAGATGCCAATATTAGAGTTAAAATGATTTTGAACTAAGTTATGAAAGTTTTTGAAACACTGGAAAGCTTCGTGCTTGAATTTAAGTAAATACACAAAGGTAGTTCTAGAGAAATCATTAATGAAAGATATAAAGAATCTGTAGCCATCAAAAGACTCTAAGGTTGCAGGTCCCCAAATGTCGGAATGGACAATTTCAAAAACTTTGGTAGCTCTAGAGAGAGAATGGGGAAAGGGTAACCTGGTGGACTTAGATTTTTGACAAACTTCACAATCTGAAATCTCTTTACAGAAACTAGGAAAAATAAAAGACATAACATGGGAGGAAGGATGAGCTAATCTCATGTGCCACAGCTGCTCCTTGTTTACTGTGTTTGAGTTTACGTAGAAACCTTTTGGAAAACTTGAAGAGAAGTTGACATAGTATAGTCCATTGAGGAAGAAAAATTTACCAATCGTTTCCTTCGAAACTCGATCCTGGAAAATTACACAGTGAGTGGAAAAAATTGCAAGACAATTTAGCAGTTGTGTTATTCTTCCTACTGACAGCAATTTGAAAGGAAAGGAAGGGACATGCATGACAAGGGATTCCTTTTTATTTGAAAAGATTTTGAGTTTTCCTATCCCTACTATACGAACTTTGGTGCCATTAGCTACGGAGACAAAAGAAGGAGTGGAGAAGTTTTGAAAATCATTTAGTAAAGATGCATCGTTAGTCATGTGATCAGAAGCTCCTGAGTCGACTATCCAAAAACCACGGCTACTACTAAGATCCAATGCAGTGGAAATAGTTGCAACAATACCTGGCACATCATTTTGTGACACTGAGCTTGATTGTTCGAGGAAGCCAGCAAACTTGCCGAGCATGGCTGCTGGATTTTCATGATTTGTTGTTCCTTGTTTCTGTTGCAAGAAGTTAGCAAACTCATTTATGAGAGTAATGGGACTAGAAGAAGAGTTCATCACATTTTTGGAGACATTGTCGCAAACAAGGTTTCCTTGAGGAGTGTAGGCAGGCTTCATTTGGTTTGTTGGTGCTCTTCCACCATCATTGAACTTGGGTTTAAGTTCTGGATGAAGAATCCAGCACTTTTCTTTTATGTGTCCAATGCCTGGACGACCTATTTTCACACAGTGAGAACACTTTAAGTCTGGTCGTTTTCCCTTGTACGGTCTGGAAGAGGTGAAGGCTCTTGCTTCTGATAGCCTAAGATCTGATTCTCCAACGACAACGACTGCATTCATGACCTTCTTCCTTGTTTCTTCGCGTTGAATAACGTTGCAGACCATCTGGAAGGTGGGAAGTTCAGGTGTCATCAAGAGATGACTTTTAAGGTCCTCATACTCCGGTCCAATACTGGCAAGCAACTGGAACACTTTGTCTTCTTCAGCACGCTTTAAAAGAATGGTTGTGTCCGTGGTATGAGGTCTGTAGAGATCCAATTCATTCCATTTGGCTTTCAAGTTGCCAAGATGTTGAACAAAAGAGAAATTTCCTTGTTGTATTTCTGTAAGATCTTTCTTCAGCTGGAAGACTCGCGCAGCATTGTTTAGATCTCCATACATGTCTCGTACAGAATTCCAAAGGTGGTGAGATGATACTGAATAACTGAAAATCTCAGCCATCTTTGGTTCCATAGAATTCAACAGCCAAGACATGATGAGTTGATCTTGTGACACCCATGCTGCATAATCTGGTGAAGTTGTTGCGGGGATGATGTCATCCTTTAGAATGAACGGGAGCTTTCCACGTCCTCCAAGAGCGAGAGAAATAGCTCGTGACCAGGGCAGATAGTTGAATTCGTTTAGGAGCACAGAGCTCAAACGTTGAATTGGGTTGGTATCCATGGTTTCGTTTTTTGAAGTTTTATCTACTGGTGTTGCCATAATGGCTTAACTGGTAAGGTTTCGGAAGAACACAGAGGCAGGTCCAAGAGGGATCACTGCTCTGATACCATATAGAAAAACTAGATGTATATTTCATACTTCAAACAGTTACAAGATTAAGCATAAATAGAAGAAATAAACGAGAAAGAGAGAGGAGAGTAGGGGACAATAGCAGCTGAGCAAGTCAGCTAAGCAAGCATGAGAGTATGATGACCTCCACACTCTCTAACACAAGCTTTACAGCTATTAACAATCTTTACACTGATGAGGGAATAACACAGCTCACTAAACCCTAGCTAAACACAGCTTTACAGCAGCTTTACAGCTATTAGGGTTTAAAGAATATTCAATACTCTTGCCTGCACATACGACTCTTATCTGGTGAATATACCCCTGGTGAATTTCTTACCATTTACCAACACAACCAAACAAGTAGTTAATTATGTTTCCTCCATCGTTTACTTTACTGGTAATAAAGCTCAAGATTGGAAAATCTTACAAAGGGTTGCAGTTCTCTTCATTTTGGACTAACGGATTGATATGCCTTTTTTCAGAGCAAACAAGAAATTCTTCTGGCAGAAATTTGGTCTTCAAGATTTTAATAAGCCATATGAATCATCAGAAAACGAAGCTAGGATACCCTGTGATCCTCCTGCTAAGCTTTTCACTTCTGATCAGAATAAAACGGAGAAACGAATAAAGAGGATACTTTTTGGTATAGAAATCTCTGAAAGCGATACAAGTTCATCTGCCATGACTTCGCAATCTGATGCAGCCATTTCCGAGTCATCTCCTAGTTTGACAATACCTCCAAGTAGCTTGAGCCAGAACTTAACATCAATTCAAGTAAGCACTTCCGTTAATACCTCCACACAATCTAATAGGGCTTCAATCATGATGCCACAAAGCCGTGAAGTAACCAGGGAAAGATTGCTTCTAGACTGTAATACAATACAGTCAACTCCTAGTCTGAATGACACAGTGTCACACCAAACCAGTTTTTATTTTTTTTTCCGCGCTAAGTTGGAGGCCAATGGATTACAGGCTTGTCACCCTTCAATGAGCCTTGCCCGCCAAGGGAACCATTCAAGTTCGGGTCACCGGGTGGAGGTCAAAGCTGCAATTGATGTGAATGATGTTCCTCCTAATAAATATCTGCACGGAGTAGCTTGTTAACAAAGTATAATTTCTCTCAATGGGCTGAGGAACTAAGAAAGCCGAGAAGGAAGATTGCATTGGCTTGAAGCACTGCCACTTTGCAATGGGAAATCTTCCAAATAAATTGAAAGCAGACGCACGTGTAGAGAGCAACTGAAAGCAGACGGTCTGGTTCTAGACAAGGATTTTCAAACGAGATTTCTGGTTCTAGACAACAAATAGATTTAAATAGATGTGTAACTGAAGAAGAAACTGAAACGACTGTCGCTTCCCCAATTATGAGGACAGAAACTGTGATGGATTTGGAAGCACCGGTGATAGTTGAAACAATTATATATGGGGAAGATTCCACTGAAAGAAGACGTAAAGAACCTCTTGACTCACCTCATGAGGGCCTTATCAGAGTTGCAGCCGAGGCTCTAGTTGCCATCTCATCATCCCAAGCTCCTGATATGCAGGAAAATGCCATTTATAGCAATCTGGAAGCTTCGGAAAATGACTCCCTTCTTTGGTTTGCAGAATTAATTTCTTCACATGATGGAAATCTTGACAATGGAAATGCGGCAGAGGTTAATAATGGAAATGCGGCAGAGGTTAAGCAAACTTTTTGTGATGAAGAGGCTTTTCCCACTGACATGGATTTTTTTGAGCACATGACATTAAATTTGGTGGAAACCAAAGAAGAGCATCCATGCTATGTGCCTCCAAATTCAGACAACCTCATAGAAGAATGACATTGTCAAAACGGCCACGAAGAGGCCAATCGAGAAGGGGGAGGCAACGGAAGGACTTCCGAAGAGATGTACTTCCCGGTCTTGCTTCTTTGTCAAAAAATGAGGTGACTGATGATCTTCAAATAATTGAAGGGTTGGTTAGGAAATTTGGTGGGAGTTGGCAGTTAAGTTTGTCACAAAGAAATTCAGGGAAGGGTGGTAGGGGAAGGGGGAGGAAACGTATGGGAATTTCTGCTCCGTCTACTAATGTGGCTGAAGTTAGCCAGCCCCAGATTGAGCAACCAATATGCGAGGAGCTGCAAGGACTTGAGGAGAGAAGTTTAACCTCTTGGGGTAAGAGGACAAGGCGTCCACCAAGGCAAAGATATCCGATAGATAATTCTCCTGTTACTCAAAACTAAACTTGGAGAGCAATCCTTTCCATAGAGATACAGAAGTGCATCGGAGTAGAGCCAACATGCATGGATCTTCCCTCGGATTTTTCAAGCCGTGGAGTTGTAACTGTACATATGTTATGCCAAATTGAGTCATCCTTAATTTGGTTTCCGATATTCTGAGTGAACTTGTATGATTAATCAAAATAAGTTTACAGAAGAATTTGTTGAACTACCGTGAGAGTGTAACATAAACTACAGGAGCCTTCAAGCCCAGAACCATGGGTATCCATGCTGGTGAGCTTAACCACAAGGTTAGGAAGAAGTCCAGCACTTAACGTTGATTTTTGCATCCATTCTTCTCTGAAACTCTTTCATTCACGCAGGCCACCGGCATCTCAGTTTGGTGAAAGTCTGAACTCATACAGAGAATGTTGCATCTACTCTCCTCTTCATTTCGTCACAAGCAGATTGCAAAAGTATAAGACAAACATACACAATAACTTTTGGTTTTCAAATTCCAGGTCCAAGTTATGGATAAAAAAAGTTTTGTTTCCAGCCATAACATTTGCTGATAGTATGTACAACACACCACCTCGTCAACTCTCTCTTTATATTACTTGTAGTACAAGAAAAAAGCGCCTCTTCCCATTTGCATAATGGATGCAAAAGTTAATATATTCATCCTCTATTCCAACATTTAGAAATGTAATTACAAAAGAATTGTTCGGGTTTTCATTTTAGTATACTAGAAAAAAACACTCTAACATTAACTAATAACAAATAAGAAAGGAAGTTGAGGATATTCCTCTTAAATTCATTGCATCTCGGATTCATATTATTCTTCTTATTAGTCTAGTATAAAATAATAATTGTTTGGAAGAAAAACAAACAAGAAAATAAAAAATATTTAAATCAACAACCACCATGTCATAAAATTGACAAATTGTCTGAAATTTTTAAACTTTTTTTAAATGGAAACTTTACACAGATAAAATGCAGTGTCCAATATTCACTGCATTTTAGCCACAATTTTCACTTTTAGTGGATACTCGCGTCATTTGGGAAGGTTTGTATTTTAGCCGGGGGTGTTGGGAAAATATACAATATTTCACCTTACCATTATTCACTCTGTGTAACATCCCACATCGATCAACAGAGAGGGGGTGATGTGCCTTATATGGGTGACCTCCTGAGAAGTTCTCGTGTGAGTTCCTAGAAACAAAACCGTGAGGGCGTGGTCAGGGCCCAAAGTAGACAATATCGTGTTACGGCGGAGTCAAGATTGAGATGTGACACTCTAGACATTTTGACAGAAAAAATATATTCACTCTGGCAATTTTGACGGAAAAAAAAAAAATTCACTCTGGCAAAATGCTGTTTCGAAGTAGTAGTCCTACTTCATACTCACACACCATTAAAACCTAGAAATTTTAACGTTCATTAAAACCTAAAGACCTTGACAAAAAATTGCAAGGAAATAAAATTTTCATCAATGGAATAGAAGAGAGAGGGATCCATAGTGGAAAATGTCTTTCAATCTCAATAATACTCTTTGAGCTTTAATTTCAATAATAGATTATATTCACACCCTAAATTACTTTTCCCACACTATTTTAATTTTTTAATATTTTCTAAACATCAATAACAGTTGATAGAAAATATTAAAAAAAATAAAAAATGTATGGAGAAAGTAATGTGAAGTGGGTGATTATAAGCTCTCTGTCAATAATCTTGCTTGAGAACAAATATTTGAAGGAATTGATGAAAAGTAAAAGCCAACAATAAGATGCTTTGTAAAGTGCCCCTCTTTTTCTTTGTGCTTTCATTTTGTGAGTGTAGCTCAAATCGCATTACTCTAATTATATAGGTTTTGGTGTTAATTATTTTTATGTACTCATTATTTTTTGTTTTTTATATTTTCTTCACAAGTTGGAAATTGCTTGTGTTGACAAGAAAAAGGGCATTTTCATGTGAAATCCATACTTATCACGTCATCGTTTAACAATTAACTTAACTAATTATGTAACAGAAGTTTGACATTTCTATTCATCCATCTTGTAGTATATATACTATCGTTTGTTAAAAAATTTATAGGACATATGACATTAGAATGTTCAAACGATGATATATTAGTTTGGTATGTGACCAAAATTAAGGAAGTGAAATGTAATTTACGTGATGGTTTTTATATTAGTCATGGGTGTTGGGGCCCACAGGCTTGATTGTGATGGGGAACAAATGCTTTCTAGAAGTTATTGTAATTTTTTTAAGGGGTTTTTGAACTTTAATCCCTCAAGAAGATTAAAATTTAAAAAAAACCTGGTGTTAGATTAAATATTGATTTTAGTCCCTAATATGCCTTTAATTCAAAATAATTAATGTACATTTTATTTAATGTCTTCCATTAAATATTTAAATTTATTAATACACAAATTTTAATTTATTTTTTGACCAGAAAAGAGTTTTTTAATTTATTAATTTTATTTAACATTCTTCAAACTTGAAAGACTCAATTAATGTACCTAAATGTTAGTATCGAAATATATTATATTGAACTAATATATTTAAATGTTAGTACCGAAATGTATGTGCCTAAATATATGCACCGAAATGCATTAATATTAAATTAATGTACCTAAATGTATGTACCGAAATGTATGCATTGAAATGTTAGTACCGAAAATGTATTATATTGAATTAATGTACCTAAATGTTTGTATCGAAATGTATGTACCGAAATGTGTGTACCAAAATGTATGCACCGAAATGTATTATAATGAATTTAATATACCTAAATGAAGAACATAAAGTACATCAAAATATATTGTATAACAAAAATTAGTTTATCTAAATGTTCACAACAAAATATATTACGATGAGTGAAATGAAAATAAAAATTATAATGAAATAAAATTAATACATTAAAAATTAGAAAGAAAAAGATAAATAATTAAAAAATCAAAATATAATTAATAAATGAGGTTATTAATGTATCAAGGGACTAAAATTAGATTTTGATCTTACTCATGATTTTAATTAAAAAGTCATTTTTGCCAAGGATTAAAATGAAGTTTTCTATAAGTTATCGTATATCGTGAGGTAAAAAATTATTATCATTTTTAATTAAAATTAAATATAAACATTACTTGATAAAAACTAACTGTACAATATACGATGAATAGATGTGATTGGAGGATTGCGAGATCTACAAAGAGAATCCGGTGAGATTTTCTCAAAAAAAAATTGAGAGAGAGAGAGAGACTCTTTGTGTATGTTCCCAAGTTGGGGTTTGCTTTCAAGTGGGCTTCAAGAAAGTTGTTTGATTTTTGAGCCAACAAAGTGGGGCCTTCATGTATATGTCTCCATCCGCACTACCATGTGATCGTAGGATACTGATCCTCAGTGGCGGAGCCAGGAATCTTACCACAAGGGGTCGTAGTGTAAAAGTCCAAAAAAAAATTTAGGATGGAAATGTTAAAGTTAATGCTTTACTTAAACTGATTCTGTGTAAAAGGGCTGACTGTTGCCTTTATTAGTCGACCCATTCTATTTATCAGTCGACCCAATTACTTCAGTTGGCTTATGTATTGAGCCATATATATCAGAAATATCTAAATGAAAAGATAAGATCTCTGTTTTAAGAAAAAGCATCAGCTCTCTGTTTCCAAAGCTCTCTGCACTCTGTTTCTTTGATTTTCAATCTTTATAAATTTATTCAAGTTTTATTAATAATGAAAGATTGTCTAAATACCAACAAGAAAAACATGTTGAAAATGAGCAAATACAAAGAGCAAAGCTGGTGGCACCACCACCACAGTGACGACGACAGCAGCACAAAGGCACCTTAATGGCGGCAGCAAGGGAGGAGATGGAGTTGAGGGTTTGGGGGGGATTGAGTTTGGAACTTAGGGTTGGAGGAGGAGAAAACAAAAGAAATTTGGGGGTTTTGGAATGAATGGCTTCGGATCTGTGTGAAATAGGGCTGAAAAGGACACGCTGGGCATTTTTTTTTGTTCAGACCTGGGCCAAAACGACGTCGTTTTGGCCAGGTTGTTTAAAAGAAAAAAACAGGCGCGCGCGCCTTCGTCTTCAACCAGCCCAGCCGAGTTCTTTCAGACCTTTCGTCGAACACTTGGTGTGCAGCCAAGGGGTCGCACCAGCAACTCCAAGGGGTCTCACCAGCAGCTCCAATGGGTCTCTAAGGTTGTTTCCATGGCTTCCAAGGGGTCGTGCGACCCCATTGACCCCACTGTGGATCCGCCACTGCTGATCCTCTCAACTTCCACAACTAGGGTTACTGAATTTTATTCACCAATCAGCCATTGCCACTGCCATTTACATGGAATGTTTTTTTGGTCAAATCCATTTACATGGAATTCAGTAGCCAAAGACAATCCGCTGTTGTTTCCACAAAAAAAGAAAAAAAAAAGACAATCTGCTGTTTAAAAACAAAGATCATCTTTACAAAAAATAATTAAAATAAAGATCGTTTAATCATTAAATTGTTTAAAAACAAATGAACGACATTAGTAAAAGCATTACGAACCGTTTATGTATTTGCTACAATAGATTGACTAAATGACTTTAGTTTTAATTTATTTTTTGTAGAGATGATCTTTACAGAGTGATTCATAGTATGAACGGTTCTGATCATAAACAAAAAGTTCTGTAATTAAAACACTAAAAATTTTGAGTAGAAGTTCCTACTCATCTTTAATCAGCCAAGTATAATGATTTCTAAAGTCATGGCATGAGGAATATTAAAAAATTCAGAAAAAATGAATAAAAGCATGCTGATTAAATAGCTGACAGACCTGGCTTCTCTGCCCTCCCACTTCGCATACACTCTTATTCCCTCCTATTTATGCGGTCAGGATTAAGCCACGTCAACATTTTATATTACTATGACTTTTTGTCTTATTATCTCTATAAAAAATCAATATAAAATGTTAACGTAACTTAACCGTAACCATACAAAATAGGAGATGATAGAAATGTACGAGAAGTTAGAGGTGCAGAGAAGCCATGTCCATATATTTGCAAGGGCCCATAGCCGACGTAGTTTAATATTTATTGTTCTCTATTTATATCGTCTTCCATATATTTGCAAGGGCCCATAGCCGACGTAGTTTAATATTTGTTGTTCTCTACCGCATGTGATGTGCATGAGCACGACAGGAAGAGAAGGACTTATTGCTTATTTGTACATATTTATTTAACAATGATGTTTGTGTTTAGGATACGTTTGTTGCACTAAATTATCTCAAGCTCAATTAATTTTAGAGACAAAACTGAATTTTCTAGACATGAACTTAGTAGCATGAGAATAATGAAGGGTTTAGTGATGTATCGACGACTAAATTAATTTTTTTTAGGTTTAAATTATTTTTTGTCATTTTCTGATTCATTTCATTAACATGGTATTATTATTAATCTAAACTTATTTTATGACTCTCTGTATTTAGAGGGACTTTTTAGTATGACCAAACAACGGAGTGGTACATCACGTGCTATTATACAAATGATAAGATATGTGGGTTAAAATTTTAATAATTTAAAAAATAAAATTGTTCACCACTTAAATAAAAACACTTGATATAACACCCGTATTAGTATTCCGGTTATTTTATCGTCTTCTATATATTTACAAGGGCCCATAGCCGACGTAGTTTAATATTTATTGTTCACTATTTATATCGTCTTCTATATATTTACAAGGGCCCATAGCTGACGTAGTTTAATATTTATTGTTCTCTATTTATATCGTCTTCCATATATATGCAAGGGCATACAGAGGTTCACTAAAATAGTCTCAGGTCGGAGATCCTTCAGGGCTCTCCTTCCACAAGTAGACTGAAACAGTACGTACCTCTGTTTCTTCCGACTGTAGAGAAGATTGATCGAGTGACTGTGAGTACGTACTAGTCTTCTTTTGTACGTACAACAACACTGCTGGGATGAATCATCAAGCTGCTAACCTTCCTGCGAACTCCGCTTTACCTGGGTAAGTTCACCTCCGTAAGCAATTGTTAATAAATTACTCTCTCGGATCACTAACTCTGCTGCCCAATTAACCCATCACACACTCTCTCTCACGTTCGTACTCATAGTTTTTCTTTTTAAGGATTACAGTTTTCTCATCGTATAATTATAACTGAAAATATAACTTTAGCCTCTGAAATTTAATTTTCTCCACATAAAACTCGTCATAAGTTTTTTACTCAAATAAAACCCATTAACTAGATTCCACATCAGCAAATTCATTAATTATATTTGACTTTACACATTTAAAAAAATTCAATGCCCAAAACACCCCTATTTGAATGTTTGATGTACACAATTAGTTCCATATAGATTGTAAGGGAGAATTAATGATTTTACAAAAATAATAAATAATAAATTTATTGCCTAATATATAATAACAACAAAACATGCCTAATATATGTAATAATACATGCTTAGTTAAGTGAACAAATTATATTTTACATATAAATGTAGGTAAATTATTTCACACACATATATATAACAAAAAAAAAATGCCTGGTATACGTAAAAATTCATGCAAAATAATTTACCTACAAAAATTGTTATTTGATTCAGTGCACCTACTATTCGAATTTTAAAATGTTAGATTGCTTAAAAAAGCAAAAAAATTTCCCCACTGTATGTAAAATACATGCAAAATAATTTACCTACATAATAAAGCAAACTCAATCTATGCAAAATAATGTACCTACATAAAAAAATATTATTATTTTATTAAAAACTATTTTACCTATTATTTTGTACATATAATAATAAAATGTGCCCAATATATATGATGATACATACAAAATAATATACCTACAAAATATATGTTATTTGTTCATCATAAATTTACATATAGGTAGATTAATTAGTATAATATGTTTGATCATATATGTAGTACTGTGCATACATACGTACATACATACATATACATATATATATATATATATATATATTGAGCTTGTGGTAGTACTATATACATTTGAACGTATATATGTATATATATATATGTGTGTGTGTGTGTGTGTGTGTGTTAGGGGTAATAATATGCAATAAATTATTTGTTCATTGTAATTAAGGTGAGTAATAATATTTATTGATTTATTTTGAATGTTGTGGTACAAGTTGTAAATATTTTGTATTAATAGGTCAATTACTTTCCTACATGGCAATCACTTTTAAATTTGGGTTTTATTTGAATGTTTATAATTAGGTGGGTTTTTATATAGGAAATAAGAGTTACAAGGGTCTATATCTAAAGAACCCTAATTATAATCAGTACAAGGTTTAGGGTGCGGAAGGGTCGTCACAGTTGTCTACCAAAAAAAATCGTAACAAGCACAAACGAGGTGCAGAAGCGTCATCACAGTGCGGCAAAGGCAGGGCACAAAATCATTTCGGCTTTTATGATCCTGCTAGCCGGGCTTCTCAAGCTTAAGATCGATGCCGGAATTACGCCTCTGCCTGTCAGAGACAAAGATACAGTACTGTCTTTTATAGTTGCTGCAACGATTTACTACGCGTCATTGGCTGTCAAAAATGAAGATGATGGTGATCCAGATTTGGCTAAGTTCTTGCAGATGATCAGCCTCCTGTCCGGACCTCTTGCGTTGATTTTAGAGATGGTGATCATTTTTCCAGCATTCGGGTGCTTTGGCGTCATGGTGTGGATAATTTGCTTTGTGATTACAGTCGCTAAGTCGTACCAATTAATTGCAGCTGTTGTGAAAGGATTGTATCGCAGTGCAGTTACAGAACTCGATCTTGTCTTTGACAAACTGAAAAAGCTTTTTTCGGGAACTAAGATTAATGTTGGCCAGTTGACCGAGAAAGCCGATGAACAGCAGAAAAGGATGCCTATATAGACTATAGTTTGTAAAACACACACACGCATATGTGCCATTTCTTTGTTGATCTACTTATTGTCATGTATTTTTTTTTTTCTTTTTTTTTTGTTTACTGGATTGGGAGTTTCTCTTTTAGGGGCTTCCACATATATATCTTCTTCACCTTCAATTCATAAAACCTAGTAAAACCTTGTTGTTTACCCTCCAATCATCAATTTTGAATAAACGTACAGTAAATATTGTTTTTGTGTTGTTTTAATGTTTTACTGGGTGAGAATCGTTAAGAATGAAAAGGGAGGGTTTAATACTATTACTTTTCTGTATATTTGATCAAACTCTTTTTCAATTAATCATACACTAAACTTTGGAAAGGTAAAATCAAGCAAATCTAACAACCTTTAAAATTAGTCAAAGTAGCATACTCTTGCCAAGTATAGAGACTATTGTATAGGTCGATAGAAGCCTTCTAACAAATGAAAGGAAGACCATCGATGAATATGGAGAAACCAAGCAAGGCCGTTGCAGGAAAAAATGAAAGAAGACAAATCTACTGGCGCAACTCTTAAATTGACGGATTCAAATGACCTGGGAGACGGTGGTGGTGGCTAGTGGGGTTGCCAATGGAGGTAGACTGGGTTCGGTCAGTGTTTCATTTTGTTCATCTTTTAGTTTAGGGTTTAGGGTTAGAGGGAAATATCAAAATTATATTCTAGGTATAAATTGATTTAGATGAAGGCGTGGGTTAGTGGGGACGGGAAAGAGATGAAGGAGGTAGAAGCCTAATGGATTAGTTCATCACAAAAGTCTTGATATTTCATGAAATATGACCATGTAATATTAGCAGATATTAACCTTATCGGAATATTATTTAATTCCCAACCCCGAAATCACTGACACACGTTGCGGTAGCTTCCTGTAATTGTGAGCAGTATTACCACTTCATCTTCATCTCCGTAAGTGCTTCCTATTTAGCGTCTTATACTATTTCTATTCTTTATTATTTGTTGTTTGAGAATCATACCACATTCTGGTAGCTGTAAGATTAATTTGCCATGTGTGTGAGATTAATTTGCCCATGTAGTTTGAGAATCATACCACATTTCTTTCCTTTGTTTGTTTGTTTGTTTGTTTTTTTTTTTTTTTTTTTTTTTGTGCTCTTTCCCATGGGAATCCAGCAATTTTGATCATTGAGATTTAATTGCCTGACCAATTAGTCATATTAGGCCCCTTTGAAACTCTGTTCTTGTTTGTGTTTTTGTAGCTTCCTGTTTGTTTGTTTGTTTGCATTAATTTTGATCATGTTAATTACACGACTAAGCATCAATGGGTTATCTGATTTTCGTAAAGTCAACACAAGAGTATTGGATGATTTGGCTTGACATCTGCACTGATATCATAAAATGGCCAAAATAACACAAGAAAAACGACAGTACAACACAAAGAAACTGTCTGAAACTAAATCTGAAGCAATTGTTCATAGGGGTGTGCTATCCACACACCCATTTTTATTTATCGCATACCCTTTTAATTTCCAACCGTTGGATCGAATGAATTGAAGACTATCAAATGACAGAAATTAATGAGGGGTAAAAAAACGTGTGTGGATATCACATCCCTTGTTCATAAACTGCAGTATAGATCGGTGTCTCCATATGAGGGCAAGGAAGGCCATCAAAACTAAGTCGAGAACCAAAGTGGGGGTACGTATTGATGGCAACGGAAGTTTTACAGACATTCTTTTCTTTTTGATTTTCGGGGTCACCGTGTTGGTAATTCAAGAATGCAGCTCAATTGAAGAAAGGAAAAGCCACGTGTCCAATTTTCATTCTTTGGAACACTAGGTGTCATATGTGACCTAAACCCTCTCCTCCTCTCTCACATTTCTCTCAAGCTTTTCTCTATTCTACAACTTCTCTCTTCTAAACACGGTCAAAACCCTTATATGGGAAGCAAAACCCACACTAACATCATCAAATCAACCTTACATTGGCAAAACCCTAGTCTGTGACATGGAAATGATGAGAAAACCTCCTGAAGTCACGGCATGATTTATAATTGCCGAGCCTAGTTTAATATTATTGTTATCATTACTACTTTGCGATTTATATCATGCTTTGTCCTCCATTTGCAAGAGCATACAGAGGTTCCCACTAAAATAGTCTCGAGTTGGAGATCCTTCAGGTAACCTTGGGAGGTTTTTGGTTTGTTGGCTCTCCTTCTCCAAGTAGACTGCAACAGTACCTCTATTCCTTCCAACTGTAGAGAAGATTGATCGAGTGACTGTGAGGGAGTGGTTTAAGCCACTCGCATTATGGGATGACAGTTTTCCTTAATAGGAGGAAACTGTCAACAGTTGGATATATATGGATTTGGTCTCTCATCTCACAATTATGTTCATACTAAGAAGTTCGTCCTATTGAGAACTGAACACAAGATTGCATATATACGGATTTGGTCTCTCCTCTTACGATTATGTTCATACTAAGAAGTTCGTCCTATTGAGAACTGAACACAAGATTGCATATATACGGATTTGGTCTCTCCTCTCACGATTACGTTCATACTAAGAAGTTCGTCCTATTGAGAACTGAACACAAGATTGCAGAGAGGAGAAGACTGACTCTAACTTGGAATGATGAATTCTTCAAGTAAGTTTTACTGATGGAACAATCCTATATATGATTATGATATTAATTGTAGTTACTTATATTTAATTGGTTTAGATCCTTAATTGAAAACACTTACATTAGCTTCCTGATAAATCGTATCAACTACTTGTCTTGATTCCTTTTTTATTTGCCTTGTTATGTATAAACGCTTCTTAACTGAATCTATTTCTCAGGAGTGGAGAAAGGGGTTGGCCTTGTCCAACACTATGAATATGATGAATCAAGCAGCTGGAGCTGGCAACCTTCCTGTGACTCTGAGCAGTACTACCCCTTCATCTTCATCTCATCATGCGTAAGTAAATCTTATCTAGCTTCTATTTAGCTGCTCTTATATACTTGAAACTACTATTACTTTTGGTCATGAACAAGTTTTTGCCCAAGATCACCCATTCACCCTTGTAGTTATATTGTTAGCCACAAATCTATCTAGCTTCTTAGATGCTCTTATATACTCGAAAATACTATACTTGGTCATGAACACGATTTTTGCCCAAGATCCTGTAGTTGTTGTTGCTGCCGAAGGTAGCCACAAATCTATCTAGCTTCTTAGATGCTCATAAACTTGAAACTACTACTACTTTTGGTCATGAACACGCAATTTGGCCCAAGATCCTGTAGTTGTTGTTGCAGAAAGTACCCTTTGTGGCCATAAACTTTTCAATTACATTGGATCTACGACTATTTTGATTACAAAAATACTTGCATCCACCTACCTCACCCCTCAAAACCTCGAAAAACCCTAACCACTTCACTCAGTCCTCCAATGGCACTTTCTCCCCAAATCCTGTCAAATCTTCACCTAACCCCACCACCATTACCGAACACTACATAAAATCATCAAATCTAAAGCCCATAAATCCTAATCTCACTTGGGTACCCAATTCAAAATCCTGAATTAAGAAAACACGGATCTCGGTACCCAATTCAAAAACCCAGATTTCGTCCTTGGAGGAAAGTGGGGCCGCCGTGGAGGGTAAGGGCTGCGTGGTGAATGCGAGATAGAATAGACATGGCTTCTAGAGAGAGAGAAATGGGGGCTGGCTTTAGGGTTTTGCAGAGGGGCTGGAGTTTAATCTCGGGGAGGGGGACAGATGAACTGGGGGTGGGTCCCATTTTTTAATCAAATATAATTAATTTTATCTTTAATTTTTTTAATGTTTAGTTAATATTTTTATCCAGTTGGACGAGAGAGTAGTCTCAATTTCAAGCCACATCATCATTTAATAGAGAAATTGACAGAAAAATTGATGGAGTTCTGATATTGCAACAAATTTGTAAGATAAGGTGTGAAGTTGTAATTTTTAAAACATAAGGTATGATATTGTGAATTTGACCCATAATCAAGGTAGTTTTGTATAATTTAACCTAAAAACAATCTCCAGTTTAGGGAGGGTGTATTCAATTAAGAATTTGAGAGACTTTAATGGATTTATAAATCTATGAATTTTTATGGAGTTTAATTGATTTGTAGAGATTCCATATAAGTTTTTGATTCAATTCCCTCGAAATCTCATAGGGAGAGGTGAGATTTGTGGATGCTTAAAATACACTACGAAATCTCTCCAATTCGTTTAATTCCTCAACTTTCTCAAATTCTTTAAAATCAATTTCTAATTGAATACACCTGAAATGTTATAAACTTCTTTAAAATCCTAATTGAATACACCCGGATTTCTAAGGATTTTAATGAACTATCTTAAAGTTCTAATTGAATACACCTTGAATTTCAGAGAATCACTTAAAATCCTGATTGAATAGCCCTAGATTCACTAAAAGAATTAAAATCCCTCAAAATCTCAATTGAATACACCCCCAATTTGTTTCTTTGTAGAGATGATCCTTAATAATAATTGAGAAAATTAACTATTTCAACATAATTTTCTAGCCATATAATTATTATATAGCACAAGCGAGGCGCAGGAACATTATCGTCAAAGTTATTCAAAGGAATTGCACGAGTGTATTATCTCTGCCATCACCACGCTAGCGGTGCTTCTCCAACGTAGGCACGGAGCTGGAGCTACAGTATCTCTGTTTTCCACAGAATACGTCAAGGTAGTGGCTTTTATTGTTGCTTTTTTGGTTTACATCGGTTCATTGGCTGTCAAGATACTCCAAGCTCGTGAAAATCCAGATTTGTCCGAGTTCATGTATAAGATTAGCCTCTCGTTTGGAACTCTTGTCGTAACCTTAGAATTGTTGATCATGGTTCCAGCTTTGGGGTGGCAACATGGAGCATTTGCCTTGTGATTGCAGTAACAAATTCTACCATGAAACTGCAGTTGTTTTGAAAAGGTTGTATCAACAAGCACTTGAACAGATTTTACGGGTGTTTGACAAATTGAAAGAGTTGTTCATGAATATTGGTGCAAGTGCAGTAGTTGTTGTATCACTTTCTAATGCTTTTAACAGATTGAAAGAGCTCTTCGTGATCAGGAATGTTCCACCAGTTGGCCAGGGAATCCGATCAGCAGAACGGGCGTGCTTAATTAGTTATGACTTCTACTGCAAACACTTGCTTTTTGATCTACTTAATTAATAGTTAATAACTTAATATGTACTATACCCTTCGCGTTTTGCTAGCTCTGTGTTTTAGGGGCTTCCCTGTATGTGTACTTATAATGTACGTGTGTGTAATGAATATGTACTCTTGTAAGCTTTTGAGATTGAATGCGTGAAATTGTCTATGCTTTTCATCAAAATGGAATGGAGTTGTAGAATAAAATCAACCCTTAAACGATAAGGCCTTTAATTGGGTCCTAGCACCCTATATCAATGATGAAAAATAAGGTTCCAAATCAGAAAGGGAGTTGTCGGCTGCGGTGAGGGATGGATAGGTTGCCGGTGTGATGGTTGTGTGGGGGTATGTATGCCTGTGTTTGAGGCTTGAGCAGTTGTATTCAACGGGAGAAGTTGTAACCTCCCCTAAAGAATAAACTCTATTCACCAAATCCCTTTCTTGTCAGAGAAAAAAATTCAATTCCAATGTACAATTGTTCTCACCCTCTGATTCATATCCTCACACCATATTGTAATCAAAAGTCTAACTGACGTCGGTTTCCCGGTCCTGTTTATTACCCAATTTAACAGTTTTACGATAAAAGACCTCTTTGATATTAGCAGTAAAATCTTCCATATTTTCAATGTGAGACTCTGGCATATAATTTAAATAATAGAAACAACCAATAATTAAAAGTATGCATGCAGTGTGGATATGGTGATGGCCTCACTTGTACAGAAAGAGGTAAGTCATCCTATTATATGGGATTGCTTACGAGTGCGTTAATATTGTATGTCTCAATAACATGGATTGAAGAAAGCAAATGCTCAAAATATGGACCTTTCTACTTTATTATGTGAAAGAAAGAAAATTTGTATTTATTCTTTGTAATTAAACATTTTTCTAATGGAGTGGGTGCAAGTATTTTCGTAATCAAAATAGTCGCAGATTCAATGTAACTGAAAAGTTAATGGCCACAACTACTACAAGGGTGATCTTGGGCAAAATACTTGTTCATGACCAAAAGTAGGAGTAGTTTCAATTATATGAGAGCAGCTAACAAGTAAGAAGCTATAGGTTGTATATACGCATGATGAGATGAAGATGAAGGGGTTTTAGTACTGCTCACACTCACAGGAAGGTTGCTAGCTCCAGCTGCTTGAATCATCATATTCATAGTGTTGTGCAAATCCCTTCTTCAGTCCAGAGATAAAGATTCAGTTAAGAAGCGATTATATATAGCAAAGGCAAATAAAAAAGGCGTTTATATAGAAGACAAGTGTTGATACGATTAATTAGGTTAGTACTTTTAGGGTGCGTTTGTTGCACTGGACTAAGTCGGACTGGATTAGCTTTAGGGACTAAGCTGGATTGGCTTGGCATGGACTAAGTAGTATAAGAATAATGAAGCGTTTGGTACAGTGTCGGACTAACCTACAGACTAAATTATTTTCATATACAAATAATCCTTTTATTATTTTCTAATTAATTTATCAGTATTATATTATTATTACACTTTTTTTTTTGTTGACTACTCTCTTCCCCTCTCTCTACTTTCATTTTCCTTTTCTTTATCTTCTCCGCATCCAGAGAATTCCTTTCCTTTCTCTTCTTCGACAAGCTTCAATCCCCGCTCCGCCGTCCTTTTCCTCCTTCAATCTCTCTTGGTTTGACAAAAATTCCAACTGTTTCGATCCTTCCAGTCCTATCCACAAACCATTCTTCCTATTCATGTCAGATACCAAAAGACCCTTCGTGCTTGACGAACTGGCGCTGGGGGCAGGTTGCGTCTGGCGGCGTTGCGACCGACGAAGACGATGAACTCCTGAACCCTAAACCTTTGCAAGTAGCCGAAGTGGCTGATATCAGAGGTGTTGGTGATAGGGTCAGATTCTTCTGGATTTCACTTGAGGACCAGCAAAGCCGTGATTTTCATCTTCCTGATTTTCTATACACAGGTGTAATCACATAGTCTGTACGCTGGCGGGGGAATTAGGGAAGAAACTGACCCGTTATTAGGAAAGAAATGAAGCAGGTGTTGGGATGTGAAGGAGAGGAAGCGAAGGTCTTAGTAGTACCGACGTTTTCGGGGGGACTCGCTAAGACCTCTTAGCGAGCTACTTAGTACACACGAGTCCTGTTTAGTACCATTAAACTTGGCCCATGCACAGAACAAACGCTGGACTAGACTAACAACTAGTCCAGTCTAGTCCAGTGAAAGCTAGTGAGGCCAAACAAACGCCCCCCTAGTTGCCAGTGAGAGTTTTAGTCGTTTGTTGTTTGTTTTATTTGTATTAGTTGCGATGTGAACATGCGTTTAAGTTAGTTACTTTTTTAAATTAAGAATCGCCCCGTCATAAGATTGGTATAATCACCATGTCATAAAATTGGCGACCGGCTCACGCCCGGCTCAACTCACTGTGAAGTGTGAATGCGTTTCTGGTTGGACCATGAAGCTGCAATTAGGGATCATGAAGCTGCAATTTGGAATTGGTTTATATGAGGGATATACCCAAGGGTCCATCATCCTAGCTACATAGTCTGCTCCTTTGTTGACCAAAAAGCTTTGAGAACAGAGGTCCCTTAATTTATTTGTGAACAAGTTGGTAAGCCTTATTAATAATCTACTAATCGCGTTTTCTTGATTTTGCAAACTGTGGAGTGAGGGATAATCTTTTGTTTGGGGTTTGATTTATTTTTGCTAATATTTCTTTGACTTTCTAATACTAAAATCGAATTTTGAAAAAATTAAATAAATATACTACCATCGAATCAATCTACCCTTTTAAATGAGAGCAATGTGAACAACTTTCATAACACGAGTATACAATCATTTTATGACGTAAAACATCACGATGACAATATATTTCTGCTATGAAAGTCTTCATTCTTAAAAATATTCTAATTGACCCCTATTTATGAATTTACGAGAAGAAATATTGTATGTTGTAAAAAGAAGTTCGATACTCTCTACTCATAGTTCACGTTCTTGTCTAAACTACAATTGTATCATTCATTTTGATATTAAAGAACAATAAGGGCACGTTTGTTTGACAGGATTAAGAGGGCTTGGACTGGACTAGACTATAGTCCGACGTTTGGTGTGCATCCGGATTAGCTTTAATGAGCTTAACCCGGACTCGCTTGGACTAAGGACCTCCTTAGCCGTTCTTAACGAGCAACCCCAAAATTGGGCGGATTCGTAAGCCAGAGCAAACCGAGAGATTTTCTGCCTTCCCTTCGTCCTGTCTTCTCTTCGTCCTCATCTCTACGTTCCCTCAACGTTGTCGTTGCCGTGCTCTCTCATCTTCGTCCTCCTCACCCTCATCTGAGCGTCTTCCTGTCTCTGCATCTGCTCGCCCTCATCTGAGTTGTACGGTAAACTTCGATTATTCTATTAATTTCATGTATTTGTGTTGCAGATGGTAATTTTACTGAGCTTTATTTGATTTGATTGTTTTGGGTTTGATAATTTTTGAATCATAGAGATCTGCACTTGAATAAATTATGGTTTTGATATTTAGGTGAAATTGAAATTAGAATTTGGGCTTTTCATAAGATGAGATGGAACTTGGGAATTTAGGATGTCAAAGTTGTAAAACTTGGAAGTCCTGCCCACATGTTGTTTTCGATTTTTAAAAATTGGGGTTTCAACAATGGGAGTACTCTGTGCGTGTGTGTGTGTGTGTGTCTCTCTATGTGTGTGTCTCTCTGTGTGTGTGTAATTTATGTGTATGTCATTACCAAAAATCCTCGTCTCCAAGCATACTCTCTCCAAGCACCTGTTTCACTGTATGTTTCTATCTGCCAAATTAGGATGAATTGATGAGTTAGTGCATAAGAGTTTCCTCTTCTCGATTTAGTGTTAAAGTCATGTCATTCACTAGAAGGCCTTTCACTGCCAAATTAGGTTAATCGAACATAACTGGGCATAGTTGTTTTGGTATGCTTTAGCTCATATCGAAACATTTGCGTTTCTTTAGCTTAACTTTTCTGGATGATGAGGTCAATTATTCTGTTTGCATATTCTAATGTCACTGAGCATGGATAACTTGATTGTGCATTTCTCTTTTCTCTTAAGTTTTTGTTTTCATTTTTTTAATTCTTGTTTCATTTTGTTTCTTTATAACTTTCTCTGTGTGTGTGTGTGTGTAATTTATGTGTGTGTGTGTGTGTCTGTGTGTACTCATTAACGTGGGGGGGGTGTGTGTTTGTGTGTACTCATTAACGTGGGGGGTTATGTGTGTGTGTGTGTGTGTGTGTGTGTGTTTATGTGTACTCATTAACGTGGGGAGGGTGTGTGTGTGTGTGTGTTTGTGTTTGTGTGTACTCATTAACGTGGGGGGGGGGGGGGTGTGTGTGTGTGTGTGTTTGTGTACTCTGTGTGTGTGTGTGTGTGTTTGTGTGTACTCATTGGGTGTGTGTGTGTGTGTGTGTGTGTGTGTGTGTGTGTGTGTGTGTTTGTGTACTGTCTGTGTGTGTGTGTGTGTTTGTGTACTGTGTGTGTGTGTGTACTGTCTGTGTGTGTGTGTGTGTTTGTGTACTGTCTATGTGTGTGTGTACTGTGTGTGTGTAATTTCTCTGTGTGTGTGTGTGTGTTTGTGTGTACTCATTAACGTGGGGGGGGTGTGTGTGTGTGTGTGTGTGTGTTTGTCTACTGTGTGTGTGATTAATTTCTGTGTGTGTGTGTGTTTGTCTACTGTGTGTGTGATTAATTTCTGTGTGTGTGTGTGTGTTTGTGTACTGTGTGTGTGTGTGTGTGTAATTTCTCTGTGTGTGTGTGTGTGTACTGTGTGTGTATGTAATTTCTCTGTGTGTGTGTGTGTGTACTCTGTGTGTGTGTGTTTGTGTACTGTGTGTGTGTGTGTGTGTTTGTGTGTACTCATTAACGTGGGGGGGGGTGTGTGTGTGTGTGTGTGATTAATTTCTGTGTGTGTGTGTGTTTGTGTACTGTGTGTGTGTCTAGAATTTTTGTTCCAACTGGAAGTCCTCCCTGCAACAATCTCTCTGCTTTTCTCCTCATGTTGCGGTTGAGTTTCATTCAAAATATTAGTGTCCAGTTTGAACTATTTTTGTCCTTACTTAATTGCTCATCTTTTGATCTTGAACTAGAATGGATGTTTTTTTGTGGTCTGTGAGTTTAGTTGGTGTGTTTCTGTGTGTGTGTATCTTTTGTTGGTCTGTGAGTGTGTGTGTGTGTGTTCTGCACTGTAAGTGTGTGTGTGTGCTCTGTAAGTGTGTGTGTCTGCGTGTGTGTGTATTTAGTTTATAACCATGTGTTGACCCTAAAAACTACCAAGCCTACGTGGCGCGCAGGCCGAGTAATATATAAGCTAACTACGTCATTCGGTGAATGCGGGGCGTGCCAACTCGTCGGCCGAGCTCGGCCGAGGAGTAAATTTGTTGATGTTGCGTTGGGTGCGCGGCTGACTTCTGCGTCTTGCGATTGCGGCCGAGAAAGGAACACGTCTCAGCCTCTTGGGCTCTCGAACCTGAAGACAAGGTTACTATTCTTACGAAGTTCACGAATCAAATTCGGCTTTCAATGTGCCGAATGTAGTAACTCGTAACACCTCACTTCGCCGAGAAGGCTGATGAGATGACCTCGACCAACAAGGATTTGGCAATCCTTCTCGACCGAGACCTGGATAGGTAACCAACCGTCCTCGCCGTAGTGCTGTTGATGCCAACGGAAGATGCTGCGAGATCGGCTGATTCTACGGTGACAGAGCTATCTATGCCGACTTAAGATATCACCGGTTGCTTTCATAGTGCTGTTGATGTCAACGGAAGATGTGTCAGCGAAAAGAGAAAATAAAAAATCTCAAAGTTGTTGAGAGAGTTTGCGCAGGGCAGTTGTGTGTTGAATCGGAGATCCTCTGATGTTGCTTGTGCTCTCGTATTTATAGAATCAAAACCCTTAGCCGTGCTGTAGAAATAAAGTCGTGGACATCCAATCATCTATGATGATAAACCACAACCATCTTTATCCCAATCAACAATTGCCGAGCCATCAGGTAAGATTACATTGGATAAGGCATATGCCATCTTTTATCCCATATTTCCACGTGCATGAGTTCAAAATAAACAGCACCTTTATTGGTTAATTATCCAAGCACTTTTATTGGCTAATGATAATCTGATCTCATCTTTATCTCCATTATATTTGCATAAATACATGGGAGATAGTCTTCCAATCCTTCACGTACATGCATGATACCAATCTCAATCTCAAGTTGGACTCTTCCATTTTAAACTCCTGAATTCTTGGAGATCGCCCAAATTCAGTAGTAATACCTAGAAAAATATTAAAATTCAATAGTCTAGAATCCGCTCATTCAACGGCCTTGATTGCTCGGGCCGATATTGTAAAAACGGGTCCAAACACCATGATATTACAATGTGAATGTTTTGTATGCTGAATTGCAATATTCTGTGGTTGTTGGTTGCAGATAAGAGGAGCATAAACGGAAGGATAAGGCTAAGGCTACTGCATTACAGGTGTCCTTTAATTTCCCTCTTGACATGCAATGCCTAGCAATTGTGACTTGACTGGTTATTTTTTTTTGTTGATCCAACATTAATTGTGACTTGGCTGGTTATTTTTTGGGTTGTTAATGCAGTTACTTGTTTCAGAATTCTTTGTATACCGTTTATTTTGATCTAGTTCATTTTGTATCATAATCACTTCATTTCCATCACCCTTAATAACAGTAAATATTACATATATAATGTCCTTATTTAATTTTCCTTTTTTTTGTGTTTGGATAGATATGGATCGAAGGAAGCTTTTATTGATCTTATTGTTAGAGATGTCTCATTTAGAGACAATTTGCATTTGTACGATTCTTGTGTTGATGATGGTAAGGGCCAAACAGAGACATGTTGAACGACCCACTTTGACTAACCGTTCACTTGTTAGACGAGAGATTAGTTTGTGTTATTTGAATGGTATAATAGGGAATACTGATATTGAATGTGTCAACGAATTGAGAATGGATAGAAGGACTTTTGCCATATTATGTGACTTACTTCGTTAAGATGGGAGGGTAAAAACTGATGGTTTGGTGTCTGTAGAGGAGCAGGTGTGTATGACTTTACAAATACTAGCACATCATACTAAGAATCGTAGTGTTGGCGGTAGATTTTATAGGTCGGGAGAGACTATAAGTAGGTATTTCAATAGCGTATTGCAAGGAATTTTGCGATTACAAGGTATCCTACTAAAAGTCCCTCAGCCTGTGCCTATTGATTCTACAGATCCTAGGTGGCGATGTTTTAAGGTATGATAATTTTTTTTCATTTTCCCTAAGCTTTTACTCTTCATTCCCTTTGTATAAATTAACAAAAGCTTATTTTATTTTTTTTAGCCCAATAGATGGAACACACATTGATGTGCATGTACATGAAATTGACAAACCAAGATACCGAACAAGAAAGGGTCGAGTCGCAACTAATGTCTTAGGTGTGTGTTCAAGAGATATGCAGTTCATATATGTGTTTCCGGGGTGGGAGGGTTCCGCATCAGACTCTAGAGTGCTACATGATGCAATTACTAGGCCTAATGGTTTTAAGGTACCAACGGGTAAGAGTATTAGTTAGTCTCAACTTTGTAAGTTAGGTCTCGTTTTGTTTGTCAACTACAAAACACTAATAACGTTTTTTTTTTATTATTAGGTTATTATTACCTTGTAGATGGTGGTTATACAAATGGTGAAGGATTCCTTGCACCCTATAGAGGAATACCTTATCATTTATCTGAATGGGAGGGACGAACACCTTCTAATAAGGAAGAGTATTTTAACATGAAGCATTCTAAGGCAAGGAATGTAATTGAACGTTGTTTTGGCTTGCTAAAAGGAAGGTGGTCAATACTAAGAAGTCCATCTTTCTATCCGATAAGGACACAATGTCGAATAATTACCGCTTGTTGCCTACTACACAATCTTATTAGGCAAGAGATGTCTGTAGATCCACTGGAAAATTTGCCAATAATACAAGATGGACAAAATACCGAAGAAGGTGAATATGTTGGTAGTGTTGAAACATCTGACCAGTGGACTGCAAAGAGGAATGCCATGGCTCAGGAAATGTATGATGAGTGGAGAGCAATTAGGAACCAGCAACCGAACTAGCTATATGTGTTAATGATAACATTTTATTTTAGATTGCTCATCAGTGAATGTTAAAACTTTTTTATTGATTGGATGGTATGCAAATTATTTAGATATTATGCAAATTGATTGGATATTATGCAAATTGATTATTTGTATTGTATTTTAGTACATTCAAATATTTTTTGTTTAGGTATGGATAAAGACAATATTTTGAATGCTACTCAAGAGCCAAAAGGAAGAAGGCGTAAATGGGAATCATTTGAGGAAGAAGTATTACTATCCGTTCTTGAGGATTTTGTTGCTCGGAAGCAACGGTGTGACACCGGTCCTTTCAAACAAGGTACTTTGATTGAAATAGCGAAAGCTGTCAATGTTTTATGTCCTCATTCCAATATAAAAGCAACTCCACATATTGAGTCAAAGTTGAAGAAATGGAAAAAAACATATAGTATGGTCGTTGACATGATAAACACAAGTGGATTTGCATGGAATGATGTCAAAAAGTGCGTTGAAGTTGACAGTGATGACGCATGGCAAACTTATGTGCAGGTTCATATCCTATTTTATTTATACATTAGTTTCGTTCTTGCTGCTATATTTGTTACGCATGCCCAATTTTAATTTTGCTATGTTGATATAATCTTAGAAAAATAAAGAAGCCGATGGATGGAGAAGCAAACCTTTTCCACTGTATGATAGATTTGCATATATATTTGGAAAAGATCGGGCTACGGGTAATGTAGCCGAAACCCCTGCTGAAATGGTGGAGGAACAAAGTCATGATCAGGTTGGTGCAAGTGATATTGGAGGTGAAAATGTTGTTTCTTCAATGAACGAACAAAGCCAACAAAGCATCCCATCTGAAAATAGCCAACGAAAGAGGAAAAGAGGTGTGGGAAGTTCAAGTGATGGAACCGAGGCAATTATCAGTGGACTGAAAGAATTTTATGTTGAAAGTGGGAAGAGGATGCAAATGGTAACTGAAGCTTTAGTTCAAGGTACTGCAGATCATAGTGACATAGCTAACGAACTTGAAGAAATGAGTCTTTCTCCTATGGATCAAATTGATGCATTGTCTCTTATTTTGGATAAACAAAAAAATGTGGGAGTGCTTAGGGCAATCAAACCGGAACTCAAGAAAGTGTTTGTCCAAAGGCTTTTAAGCGACAAAGCAAGCGGATGAGTATATTATGTGGTGCCTTTTGATATGGATGTATTTTATTAATCGTACAATCTTAGGTTATGACTTATAACTTAGCTTTCCACTATGAAGTATTTTGGCTAATGTTAACTAGGAGTTTGTAAATTATGGAGATCTACTTTTGAATGGTATACTATAGTTCACTAGTATTTTGTAAAATATCCTGGATGAAATTTTAGTGAATGATGTTTTAAGAGTCAATCAATGGCAAAGATTGACTTGTCACAAGTATCTTCTTATGTACTTGCTCTTGCTTGTTAAGCTAGTTAGCTATGAATTATGCCACATGGAAAAAGAGGCGGCCCTTATAGCATGTTTAATTACCATGCTTTTCTATCTTCTTTTCTTTTGAGCAAGGTTTGTTGGGTACACTTGGAGGATTCTTGAAACCAAAGTATTAGTACTCACGTTTCCCCTTCCTTCAAAACCCTACCACCATTGGATCCTAGTCATCTTCACCCAACAGAGAACCAGAACACCATATATCATGCACGTGAAGAACTTAAGTGACATTTTCCATGGCAATTTTACTTGCTTCAGACAAATATCTAATATGAGTTCCGTTTTCTTAAACTCTATAATCCAAGAAAACTATCATTAGTTAATGTTCGATTTTATTGCATAAAGTTTAGGATTACTCTATTACACAAGTATCTTCTCATGACATTTGTAGCATTACTTTATTACACAATGGCAAAAATTTGTAGTCCTAGTGTAAGCAAACACAAATCTGATGAACAATACTGTTTTTATAATCCTGCTTCTTAGTCCGACACTGCACCAAACGCTTCACTAAGTTAGTCCAGCTTAGTCTAGTATAAGCCAGTCCAGCTTAGTCCCTGCAGCTAGTCCAGTCTGAGACAGTCCGGCGCAACAAACGCCCCCTAATATGATATTCTAAACTACTCCAATTAATGAGAAGAAATTGAACATAGTGTGACAAAGCAAATTTTCTATTCTAGTCCGTACCTACTATATGTATGATACTAAAAAAAGTATAGAATCGAACACCAACATCGATCGGAGAAGTATTTGATGTTTTCCCCTTTTCTCTTTGGTTATAGGTATGGAGTCGGATTGTCTGCCCTCTTTTTCTCATACCTTTCTCATTCCCTCCTATTTGTATGGTCACGGTTAAGCCACGTCAACATTTTATATTCATATTACTTTTTGTTTTATTATCTTTATTAAAAAATTAATATAAAATGTTAACGTAACTTAACTATGACCACACAAATAGGAGGGATGAGAAGGGCATGGAAAAGGGAGGGCAGAAAATCTACCTCCATTGGTTTTGATTTGACATTTGTTAAAGAGTAAGATGGGGATACTTGAGTTAATTGTCAATCAGTCCCTCTTCCCCTAAGCCTTCTCTCTTTTTGCTGAAAATCTTTCAGACAAGAAGTCTTGGAAAACAGACAATGAGAAATGACCACATAGATTTGAACTCAAATGATACAAATAATGAAAAAAAAACTTGGTCCAAAAAGAAAAAGAAAAAACAGCAAGATAACAGAGAATTAGATGGAGTTCTGAATCATTGAATACAAGCTCGATGGATGAAGCGGAAGAGCACATTAGGTGTGTTGAGCAATCATTGTAAGGCCACTTAAGCTCAAGGAAAATTTTTATTGGACAACAACAAGGCATGCTTTATTCGGGGTGAAGATAAGAAGAAGAACCAAAAAAAAAAAAAAAAAAAAGCCTTCTGGTCAATAGTGAAGCTGGCTCGTTACGGGTTGAAGATAGGAACCAAGTCTGTGTTGGGCATTTTGCGTATCATGACAATCGGAGTCTTTATGGGCCTCTTGGGTAGATTCTAAAGAAGCCAAGATTGAGTCATCGAAGTGTTGATAAATACTAATTGTAGTTTGTTTAGTTAGTCTGTAAATTGTTAGTTTTGTTAAGGGCATAAATGTAATATGTCAGAATGCCCACAGCTATATATAACAAACTCTGTGTAATTATTCATTGTATTGAATAATAAGAAATCATTCCGTTTCTATATGGTATCACGCCCTTTTCACCTCACGATTTTCTCTCTCTCGATCCTATTCGCTTCCAATTTCTGACTTTTCTTCTCAATCTCTGCTGCGATTCTTCTCTAATCTTCTTCGATCGCATCTTCGATTGCATCTTCGATCTTGTTGATTGGTGTATTTCTCTCTGCAATCAGAAATGGCGTCACCATCAGAATAGTCTTCTCCCATTGAGTCGGTGCAAGCTGCAAACCCTAATTTCTCCAGTTCTGCGACGCCTTCGAATTCGTATGCCTCTCTTACCATAAAAAAACATTGGAAGTATGGTGCCAATCAAACTCAAACGCTCTAATTATCTTCCATGGCGTGCATTATTTGCCCCAATTCTGCGCAGGTATAAGCTTCTGAGTATTATCGATGGTACTGAGGTTTGTCCCTCCCCTCTTCTTCCTGATCGTTCTATTAATCCAGCCTTTGAAATTTGGTATGAGAAAGATCAGAATCTTTTCATCTGGTTGAATTCTACTTTGTCTGAAGAAGTGATTCCTTTCATTGTTGGTGTCTCATCGTCTCGGGATCTATGGCTTAAACTTGAGCAGCGTTTTGGAGGTGTCTCTGATGCTCACATTCATCAGTTACGATCTCGTCTTCAGTCTATTCAGAAAGGTTCACAGTCAATTTCTGATTATCTTCAACAGATCAAGGAAATTTCTGATGCCTTGATGGCAGCTGGTGCTCCCGTCACCGATCGTGATCTAATTGCAGCTACACTGGCTGGCTTACCTGATGAGTTTGAATCTTTTACTGATTCACTTCTTCTTCGTCTGTCCACCACTACCCTGGATGAATTGCATGGTTTATTACTCACCAAAGAACTCTCAATGTCTCGAAGGAATAAAGCTATTTCATCTAGCCTCACAGAGCCTTTCCACGCATTTGCTGCTCAATCGCAGCATTCTCTCTTGCCTACACCACCACCACATCAAGCGCTTGTTGTTCAACCTCAACCTTTTCGTGGAAATTATCGTGGAAATCATCGTGGCAATTATAGAGGCCCTGCTCGTGGACATCGTGGCAACTTTAAAGGCAATAATTTCCGTGGCAATAATTTTTGTGATAATACTTTTCGTGGTGGCCACTCTCAAGGCTCTAGTGCTCTCAATTGTCAAATCTGTGGATCACACAATCATGAAGCTATTGACTGTTTTGATCGCATGAATCCGGATATTTTTTGCAAAGTTCCTCTAGCCAAACTTGCTGCTATGTGTGCACATTTTTCCTCAAAGCCTGCTCCTTCTTGGCTTATTGATTCGGGTGCAACTTCACACATTACAAATGACATTTCTAACATTTCATCTCCTGCTCCTTATCGTGGTGAAGACAATGTCTACATTGGTGATGGTAAAGGTTTGAAAATTAACAACATTGGTTCCTCTTTTTTACACACTCCATCTGCTACTTTTAAGCTGCAAAATGTTCTTCATGTACCACAAATGCAGCACAATTTACTTTCTGCATATCAATTTCTCAAAGATAATTACTGTTCTTTGACACTTAATTCTGATGGATCCTTTGTAAATGATCGTTCTACGGGGAAGACGCTTTTACGGGGACCAGTTAATGATGGTTTTTATCCCCTGCAATGTTCATCTCCATCACCTCCATGCTCTGCTGCTCCAACTACTGCCTTAATTAGTCTCAAAGCACCGGTTTCAGTATGGCACAGTCGTCTTGGCCATCCTTCTTCATCCATATTCAAGCGTGTTCTGTCAAAGAATAAAATTTCTATTACTGGACGACCTTCAGTGGACTTTTTTTGTTCCAACTGTGCTCTTGTAAAAAGTCATAAGCAATCCTTCAGTTCTACTAGTTCTAATTCTTCTTCCAGTTTAGAACTTTTACATCGTGATCTTTGGGGCCCTGCTCCTGTTATGTCAGCAAGTGGTTATAGGCACTATCTGTTACTTGTGGATGACTATAGTAAATACAGTTGGTTCTTTCCATTAAAGTCCAAGTCTGAAGTGTATTCTGTAATAGTTGAGTTCAAGAGTTATGTAGAAAATCTTCTTGGTAATAAAATCAAAGTTCTTCGTTCTGATTTAGGGGGTGAATTTACTAGTACTGCACTACAGAATTTTCTCAACACTCATGGTATTATTCATCAATTTAGTTGTCCACACACACCTGAACAGAATGGTTGTGCTGAACGGAAACATCGTCATCTTGTAGAGACTGCTCGTACCCTTTTGGTTGCTTCTAATGTACCTCATATTTTTTGGGTAGAAGCCTTTTCCACTGTTATATACTTGATTAATCGACTTCCAATTTCTGGCATATTGCAATCTCCATGGGAGTTATTATTTCATATTTTACCTGATTACCGTCGACTCAAAGTATTTGGTTGCAGCTGTTTTCCATGGCTTAAGCCTTACACAACCTTCAAACTGGACAGTAAAAGTAAATACTGTGTGTTCTTGGGGTACAATCTTCAACATAAGGGATACCGATGCTTAGATCCTTTAACGCAGCGGGTCTATAGATCCTTTAACGCAGCGGATCCTTTAACGCAGCGGGTCTATATATCAGCACTCAACCATTGTCCAAGTGTGATTCTCGGATAAATGCAGCATCTCCAATTGTTCCCTCCGTGGATTTGCAGTTTACTATTCCTAAGAGTACATCCCCTCATCTTTCTGCACCTGTCTCATCAGTTAATCATGGTGTGTCCTCTGCTGACTTGCACACCCATAATGCTCCTACTCCGCATACTATCAATCCTTCTTCACATGTTGCTCCTGTTCATCCACCTACTGCCACTACTGACACACATGCTGCTACTACTGATCATTCACCTATTGCAACTATTGACTCACATGCCACTACTGTTGACTCACATGCCCCTACTGTTGACTAACATGCTGCTCTGGTTCCTCATGTTTCTGCTACTGTGCACAATAGTCATCATATGACTACAAGGTCAAAAGCAAGAATTTTCAAACCCAAAGCATTCTCGGCAACCAACCATCCTCTTCCCTCTTCCATTGAGTTCGTCCCCAATACTTATTTGCAGGCTTCTAAGCATGCTCACTGGAGAAATGCCATGCAAGAAGAGTTTAATGCTTTGCAATCTACAGGCACTTGGGTTCTTGTCCCTTCTTCTCCTCTTCACAATGTTGTTGGTTGTAAATGGGTTTTCCGGATTAAGAAACATCCTGATGGTTCTATTGATCGATACAAGGCTCGGCTTGTTGCCAAAGGTTTTCACCAACAAGATGGCATTGACTATAAGGAAACTTTCAGCCCTGTAGCCAAGCCTGTTTCTATTCGTATACTATTGTCTCTTGCTGCTCAGTTTAATTGGTTTTTAAACCAGTTAGATATTAGTAATGCTTTCTTGCATGGGGATTTACAAGAAGATGTTTTTATGCAACAGCCTCCTGGGTTCAGTGATCTCTCATTTCCCAATCATGTTTGCAAGCTTAAAAAATCCCTCTATGGTCTTAAACAAGCTCCCAGGGCTTGGTTTGACAAATTATTTCAAGTGTTGCGCTCCTTTGGTTTTGAGCAGTCCTCTTCAGATGCTTCTCTGTTTGTTTTACAAGCTCCAACTTTGGTTATAATTCTTGTATATGTTGACGATATCTTAGTCACTGGCCCCAATGCTAATCTTTGTCAACATTTTATCAACAAACTGAGCATTGTCTTTCCAGTTAAAGATCTGGGCTCCTTACACTATTTTTTGGGTCTTGAAGTGCACAGATCTTTTGAGGGTATATTTTTACATCAAGGAAAATATTTACTTGATCTTCTTCAAAAGACCAACATGGATGGCGCCAAACCCTGTTCCACTCCCTTATGGACGGCCAAACTTGATCATACAGGTTTACTTTTGTCTAATCCCACAAAGTATCGATCCTTAGTGGGTGCATTGCAATATCTCACCTGGACACGACCAGACATATCTTTTGCAGTGAATCAAGTATGTCAATTCATGCATGCTCCACGAGATTCTCATCTTCAAGCTGCTAAAAGAATTCTCAGGTTTTTGAAAGGTACTATTACCCATGGATTATGGTTTAAACCAGGAAATCTTCATCTTACAGCATATTCGGATGCTGATTGGGCAGGGTGTACCTTTGACAGAAGGTCCACCAGTGGCTACTGCGTCTTTCTTGGTTCTAATTTGATCAGTTGGAGTGCCAAGAAATAGTCAACGGTTGCACGCTCATCTGCTGAAGCTGAGTATCGGTCTTTAGCTCACACATCGGCAGAAATCGCATGGATCTGTAAAGTTTTCAGAGATATCGGTTTTTCACTACCTCAGATTCCTCATCTTTGGTGTGATAATATCTCTGCAATCTCTTTAGCTTCTAATCCTATTTTCCATGCCCGGACTAAACATATTGAAATTGACTATCATTACATCCGTGAACTTGTTCTTGCTCATCTTATCAAGCTTCAATATGTTTGTAGTCAAGATCAATTGGCTGACATTCATACCAAATCTCTGTCCCGGCAGCGATTTCTCTGTCTTCAATCCAAGCTGTCTCTTGGTCCTTTTGATGCTTCCAAGTTCAGCTTGAGGGGGTGTAAAGAAGCCAAGATTGAGTCATCGAAGTGTTGATAAATACTAATTGTAGTTTGTTTAGTTAGTCTGTAAATTGTTAGTTTTGTTAAGGGCATAAATGTAATATGTCAGAATGCCCACAGCTATATATAACAAACTCTGTGTAATTATTCATTGTATTGAATAATAAGAAATCATTCCGTTTCTATAGATTCTCCTTTGGTAGGTAGCTTCTTCTGAAGTTTCCCTCATTTTTCAGCGTGGGATGGTTCAGGAAGAAGGGTCCGTCTAAGGATGAGCTGAGAAATGCTTTGTTTAAGATGTGGTTTGTTAGACATGGTTTCAGCGACTGCAGTCTTGTTTCACAGGGAAACAAAAAACCCAGCATGGAAACAATAACTTGAGTTATGAGGCCTAAGATTGACAATTGACCACACTGATAATCTACTGCAGTGTGCTTTGATGGTTCTGAGCCAACGCGACAACCTTCCAAAGAGAGGAGTTTTCACAACTGGCATTGTATTTGGCCCAACTGGTCTCCAGGAAAGGGTCCAAGAGATCGGGATTTCTTTCGATGCCATTTTGAAGAAAGCTATTTCTGGTTAATTAGTACAACATTCCAACAAAATAAATCTCTAGTTGGAAGTACCCTTTAAACAATAAGACGCGATAAACCAGCTGAAGTTGTTTTTGTTTAGCCCAGAAAATTTAGAGTTTAACCTAAAAACAAAATTACATAGTAGCCCCTCAAGTTTAAGGTCTATTACAACCTCATACAACATCTTTAAAACATTTCACTTTCATACCTCATGTACTATTTTATTTCAAAATAATACATCCGTTACATTTTCCATCCATTGATCCGTTAAGTGCTGACGTGGCTGCCAAATGTGTGCCACGTGGTAAAAATAATAATTTTTTATTTTTATTTAAAAAAAAAACATGAATCTTCTTAAAAAAAAAAAACTAACTCAAACAAAACCCCATCCCCGTGCACCCCCAACAAGGAAGCAACCCTTTCCCCCCCACCAACGAACTAGAAACCCAAAAAGGAAAACCCTACCCCCCCTCACCCGCCCGTTTGCACCCTTCCACCACCCCTCGCCGGCGACAACTCCAAGGATGGGTGTCTCCAGCTTTGGCCTTCAGCTCGAAAATTACCTCCTCGATTATCAGAAGAACACGACATCAAAAGTCCCGCCGCCAAGGTCGAAAATCAGGACGTGTTGCTCGCCCTTTCTTGAAGCCTTATTGTCGAGCCGTAGCAAATCCAAATCCCTTCACCGCTCATCCATCCCTCCCCCACGCACCAATTGATTTAGTTGGGTATTTGAATTCGAACTGGGTATTTGAGTTCGAACCTATAACCAAAATCCAACTGGTATTTTATTGCGAACCCAAAATTAAAAAATTTTGAAATCCCAGATCTGCCTAAGAGTGAGATGGTGGGGAAGATGGGTTTTTGGATGGGTTCGCGTTCGATGCCAAGCTGTTGATTACAGAAAAGGAATTGATGGCTAAAGTTGAAATCTATTGAAGATGATGAAAATGGGGGTGGTTCGAAGGTTGCTGGAGAAGGGTGGAAGAAGACTTTGAGAATGGGCGGATGAGGAAATTGAATCAGGTGTTATTTATTTTTATTTTTTATTTAAAGAAGATTCACTTTCTTTTTTAAAAAAAATTAAAATTTATTTTTTTTGCCACGTGGCACACATTTGGCAGCCACGTGGCACAAATGTTGCAGCCACGTCAGCGCTTAACGGATTAATGGATGGAAAATGTAACGGATGTATTATTTTGAAATAAAATAGTACGTGAGGTATGAAAGTAAAATGTTTTAAAGATGTTGTATAAGATTGTAATAGACCTCAAACCTGAGGGGCTACTATGTAATTTACCCTAAAAACAATTTTTCTGTTCTAACCCTTCTAGCCTAAAATTTTAGCCCTAGATTATTAAATAATGAATTTAGGTTTTTTTTTAAATTAACTTAAAAAAAATTATGTAGTCTATCCTAAATTAATTTTATGAATATTTTAATCTAAAAATATTTTAATTCTGATAAATATTGAGAAAAAAAAATCACTAAACCAACGCCAAGCACATCTTCCTCAAAGGTCCAATTACGATCTCTAATATGATCTTTTGCCATCTTGACAATTTTGGAAATGGGAACAAATAGTTGTGGAAGATGGTAGAAAGAAAAATTGGAAGAATTGTAGGAGAAAAGTGAGTTTTGTGTGGATATTTGAACAAATACATAGGTATTTATAGAGTTTTGGGTGAATTTTGAGTTAAATAATTTTAGCTGTTGGATTTAAATTTGGGTCGTTAGATCGTTTTTTTACTGTTAGATATGATTATATTCGATCTCAACCGTTGGATTTAATAAATATATAAACATAAAACTAAAAATTAAATAAATTAAAGTGTACTGTTGGATCTCCAAGATTCATTTGAATTTTGGCCGTCAGATCACCAAAAAGAGTCGTTGAGCTCGTGTCACGGGCCGACAGCAGCTCCACATACCCACATGGGTGGGCCAACGAAGTTGAGGCGGGCTGGGCGAGTGCGCGCGTGATGGGCGCATCTGGGCTAGGTGAGTCCAGTCCACTTCCCTTATTCCACTCTCACATGTGGCCTCTATTACTAATTTTGGGCTAAATCTCGGGGGGAATTTGAGTTTTCTTTAGGTTTTAACACTTAACCCAATTTTAGAACAAGTATTAGAGAGAAATGGGAGGGGAATAGAAGGGAAAATTTAGGACTTACTCCAAGGGTTGTAGTTGATCTTAGTGTAAAAATATATCGTTGTACTAAAAAAATAAACTCCAATTTTCGTCCAACCCTCCTTTGGACCCTTTAGGTTAAAAAGCCTACTTGATTCTTGATTGGGTAAGTTGAAAAGACTAACCCATTCCAATTAGGAATAGGTAATCAACATTTATCTGAGCCGTTGATTTAATCTTGTGCATCTTCCACCTTTTATGATTAGATTAGAAGACCTAAATACTCCTCATTTTAATGTTTTTGGACGGTACTAAATCTCCAAAATTTCGAGAATATTTGCAAATCTACAAAAAAAATTATTATACATTGTTTGCACCAAAATAACAATAATGTCTTCTCGAAAAATTGGAATGGTGAATCGTAAAATTCTTCATAAACTAGACATCTAGGGCCCGTTTGTTTGACCTTCTTAAGTTTCACTGGACTAGATTGGCTTACTAGTCCAGTTTTTTTTGCAAGCGGGACAAAGTTTAAGGGGACTAAGTCGGACTCGTGCCGACTAAGTCCTTCACTGCGTGGTCTTAGTGAGGCCCATCAAAACGTTTGGGATTGCTAATCTCGTCTCCGCACTTGCATTGTGTGCGTCTATAAGCATGCCTCTCTGCAACTCCATTTGCCTCCATGCCCAGATCTTAAACCCATATTTGAAATCCAGCCCACCCATGCCCATATCTGAAACAAAAAAGAAAAACGAAAACAACAATCCCAATAAAAACTCTTCCCTCTTCCTAGAAAATTCCGAGGTGTGAGAAATAGAGGCAGCAAAGTCCATGACGATGGTTACCGAGAGGACGAAGCCTTTACACAATTTCAGCTTGCCGTGGGATGTGAAGTGGGTGATGTTGATTGTTGGCAGCGAGTGGGATGAGCTTGCCGTGGGATTTGAAGCAGGTGTAGTTGATTGTGAGAGGAAGTGAAGAGTGAGAGAGAGATTGACAAAAGAAAAGGGAATCCAGAAGTTTGAGAAATGTGGTTTGATTGTGAAGATTTGTAGTCGATTATGAAGTTGGGAGATGAACAGCTTCTGGGTTTAATTTTGATGTTAATTCTTTCATCAGAAGAGGGAGATGAACAGAGAACAAAAGGAAGAAAATAAGGAGATGAACGGAGAACAAAAGAAGAAGAAAGGAGAGGGACGAAGAAAAATTAGGAAGAAAACAGAGGGAGAGGGGCGGAGAAAATTAAGGAAGAAAGAGGGAATGAACGGAACACAATTGGGAATGGAAAGAGGTTTCTAGAATGAGAAAATAGACAGAAGTACTAATAAAATATTATTAAATATTTATTAAATAATGTAAAATATTAATAAATATGAATTAAATAATATAATATTAGAATTTGTTATTAGTCTGTTCCTTAGTTCTGACATTGCGTCAAACGCTTTACTAAGTTAGTCCAGCTTAGTCTAGTCTAAGCCAGTCTAACTTAGTCCCTATAGCTAGTCAAGTCAGAGACAGTCCGGTTCAACAAACGCACCCCTAGAGATTTCCAAGCATATATGGCATGTTTGGTTGGCTGAATGAAATAGCTTGTGACCAATTAAAATGGACTTGAGTCTAATCTTTTATTTATGGTATCAAAATGTGAGATGGATAAAACTGGACATGATGAGTTAAGAATCCACAATAGAGTGGGTAATCTAACATATTCTTATACATGATTTACAAGTTCTGTCCCTTGCTAATCTAATCTTATCTCTTAGGCCTAATCTCATATAATCCACCAACGGGCCCATAAGGCTCAATATCTGGTTATTTCCTAGAAAGTACAGTTTAATCTTTCAACTTGACCACTGATCAGCACAAAAAGCCTCTACTTCCACGGTGGAAAATGTGTTCCATTCTCAGTAAAACTTTTTTAGCTTTAACTTCAATTTCTTGCTTGAGAACGCATATTAAAACAAACTAACAAAAAGTAAAGTCAAACATAGGATACGACTTTGACCGATTTGTTTTCAACAATAAAAAAAACTGTATTGCTTGGAACTACAATTTTCTCCTCTCTTCTTTTCATCCGATCTTTTCTTTCTTCTCACATTCTATATTTTATCATTTTTTTTATAAAAAATTAATATAAAATATTGACGTGGTTTAATTGTGATCGTTCAAATAGAAGAAAAGAAAAAAAAGGTCAAAAAAAAAAAAAAAGAGAGTATTACTTTTCCATTGTTTTCACTCTCTCTTGTAAGAGTAGTGCTGGTGATGTTGGCTTTACTTTTCCCTTCTGCTGTTGCAGGAGTAGTGCTGGTGAAGTTGACTTCACTTTTCCCTTCGTTTTCATCCTCTCCTGTAAGAGTAGTGCTGGTGATGTTGACTTTACAAATATATGTGCCACCACTCTCGAAGATCACTAAACAGAGTATTGTTTGGATATTGCTATGAACTTTATTTGAGTTATTTTAAAATATAAGCTTTGGTAAATTATCACGTAAATTTAAGTCCACATCACAACGTCACTAATGGACAACCGTCGCTTTCTGTCTGGAAAAATGCTGTTCCGAAGAATTGCATACCAAGCCCTGTTGGAATAATTGGGTCTAATTGCTATATTAAATCACATAGAAAATCAAGAAATAATTCATGCAATTATATATCACAATAATACATGCACATGAGTAACTACTGTTAAATGAACATGATAGAATGGATTAGAAAAACCTAGAAAATACGATCGAGGCAAGTGTTGGACACTTTGTCCTTAAGACAAGTTTACGCCCCACTACGGTGCTCATGGTTGATCAGCGCATGTCTCCCAAGATACAACGACCACATCCTTGTAATAGTAGCACTCCAAATCACAAGACTCCATGAACCACGATTGTGTTGAAAACTCTCTCATATGAACTCAATGAGACTCTCTAATATTTAATGCACTATATATATATATGTATGATGAAAAGTTCTTTTGTGATTATAGGGGCTTTCCTATTTATAGAATGTGAGATAACTCTTTGAAAAACATGTAACTATTCATGAAGACTCAAAATTGCAACATTTCATTTAAATAGACATATATTTCTACCAAAAGCTCAACTTCTAATTTTCATTCAATTAATAAATTTAATATAATAATATTATTATTAAATTTTCCAACAAGCCCTGCTTCCTGTACCTACACCATATATTTATATATGGCCTTCTCTTCTGCCAACATCCCCGCAGCGCCTAGTTGCATTTTTTCACTCAGAAGATCATATTTCTGGTTCAACAATTTGCATCTGAAGACGACGTACACTCTACAGAGCTCCTTCCATTCTTCTACCCTCAGCTGCTCACAAAAGTAAGTGCCTTTTTGTGCTTTCATTTTGGTGAGTGTAGGTCAAATCGCACTCACCGCCGGACCCGTTAGAGTACCATTTGAATATCTGCTTGCCATCTTATGTACTCTCTTAAGCTTGACGAAATCTATTGGCCATATTCTTCGTTGCAAATCTGTTGTGGAGTTCTCTTTTGCCGGAAATTAAACAAAACAGAACAAAAAAACAGAGCTCAAGTTTTTCGAAAAGAGAAAACAGAGCTTTTGCTTGTGTGTGTGAAGGTGTGAGGAGTCTTTGATCTGAATTTTGTTTTTGTATTCCTCTGTACAGAATTCCTCTGTACAGAAGTGTCATATATACGCAGATGGATCGTGTCTCAGACATTGCTGTTAGCGTCCCTCTGCGTTCGGAACTGGAAGGGTAACTGTGTACTCTGCTTGCCTTTTTTTTGCCTTTTAATTATTTGGGGAAAATATTAGAGAGGGATCACATTTTTGTACCACTAACACGTGATGTGCAAAGTCATGTACACTTGACACATAATTAATAAATTCATCTCATTGGCTAATAATTATATGAATCATTTGTAACATTATGTGTTACACGGTACACCACTTTATTGTAAATCTCGATACAACTCAGTGTGGATGAGGCCATGGGGAAGTGGGCATCAAAAACAACATTTTACTTGTATATAAACTTGCAAATGTTGTTGTGTTGGGATTGAAAATTGGTTCATGCGTTGTACGTACCTAAATAATTTATTAACATGATATATTGACTTGATTAATTTATAGATATATCATATGTTCTCAATTAGGTGATTTCAGATGATATATTGGCTTGATTAATTTCTAAATATATCATATGTTCTCATTTTTCTTATTAGTTAGAGTGATACTAGGGAGACTACATATTTATATCACATTGGTGTATCATTTCACGTGACATGTGATATATACAAACAAGATCCAATGAGACAATGATGTGATATGTACGCTTCACTTACCACATCATATTGGTACACAAAAGTAATACAAAAATGTGGTATCCCTAGCATTTTCCTTTTAATTAAGGTTAGAAACTTAAAATATATATTGTAGATAATTCATTAATGCAATTGCATTTAATTTAATTTTCTCATTAACCGTATATAACAGCTCAAGCCAAGAACGTTCTACAAAGGTATTGCATAAGTATATATTTTCCCTCATCGCCATGCTAGGCATCTTCCTCCAATTGAAGCAGGGAGCCGGAAACGAGTCTCTGTTCGACACAGACTACCTGACTATGGTGTCCCTTATCGTTTCGTTAATCGCTTATGGCGGATCACTAATTGGCTCTAGAATACTCCCCATCCAAGCTCGCTTTATTCCGGATTTGGCAGAATCAGTCATCAATAAGATTAGCCTCCTCTTTGGAACTCTTGCCTTGATTTTAGAAGTGGTGATCCTTGTGCCAGGTTTAGGGCTAGTCGCCCTATTCTTCTGGGTTGTTTGCTTTGTGAACGTTGTAGCTGAGTACGCCTGTGAATACCTTAAAAAGTTGTATAAAAGTGCAGTTGCATCAATTGTTCATACATTTGGCAAATTGAAAGACTATCTGAACATAATCAGTCGACGTTTTGCAACGGAACATGAAGAACAAACTGATGAGCTTCCTCAAGTAGGTTCTACTACGGTTTAGGTTTAGGTTTAGGGTATTGTGTTTACTCGTTAATTTTTTTTTTCTTTTTTGAGTTGGACTATATTGAACTCAGCTTATGAATAGTTAAGTGCGAAGTGGTAATATACTACTATGTGAAAGAAAATTCAAGCAATGACGTCCTAATTTCTACGAAAAGAGTTGGTAATTAACTTAATTTACTTTTCTCTATATGTCTTGTGCTAGAGATAGAAAATTTATGAGAAAAATAAGTAAGGGAGAGGGACGAAAATAGTTTGTGGGAGGAAGGAGGGAGAAATGAAGAAAACTATACATATGAAACTAAAAACTTGATGTAGTGATCACTATCCTATATTAAGTTTGATTTTCATACATCTCTTCCATGAAAATAATTTAAAATTCTTTTCAATTTTTAGTTTTAATTTTGTGTCATTTCGTATAAATTGTTTTTATATTTCTTCCACTATCATTCTTTGACCCTTCTTCATTCTTGTTTCTCTAAAACATACTTTTTCCCTTATGTATAGCACAAAAAATCGCTCAAAATTAGAACCGAAATGATTATCAAACTGAGTCTTATAATTTTTATTTGTAACTTAAATTCCTATGGTATATTCAGTTGTCATATTCCTATAAGGGCTTGTTTTTTATATATGACTCAAAACAGAAAAGGCCTTGTTTCCTATAACTTTCGCTTTCCGGCCGCGCACTCATAAAGTTCCAATAACCGCTTGGGACTTGCTGAGAAGCTATCTATTGAGAGTAAATCTCACGTTGGGGAAATGAGTGACTTGTATGTGCTTATAAGTAACCATGCTATTTTTTATATTGTCATTTAATTTTTATGGTGAAACTCCAACTTTCTTCAAATTGATTGGTGAAGAAATATTGTTTTTTAATTTGGTTGGGGAAATTTGATTTTAATTAGGAAACGTAAATTCCGCTAGTTTTGATGTTCTTTGTTTGCAAAACACAGTTGAAAAGATTAGGCAATGATACTCTACTTTTTTTTTTTAGTATATCAATATTTTTACATTAGAGGGAGTGAGAGTTTGACTAAGTCACACAATGAACAGCTTAATTTGGTATCGATATTTCGTTTTTGTGAGGATTTATGTTTGATCGATCTGAGGTGTTTGTGCAACAAGGGTTTCACGTATACTGCGTACAAAAATTACAAAAACTGTACGTGTATATATGCAATGGAATATATCGTAAGCTTTTATTAATTCCCCGAACGTTTTTTAGCTAAAGGCCAAAACTGTGCACGCGCATATATATATATGACCGTTAGGTATTTATGAAAGTCAAACTATTCAAAATGTATGTGGGTTGGCTACGTACTTCATAGACGGATAAATTATATGAGTTCATTTGCTCTTTCATGCACGACTGCATTTCGTGCTACGTTTTGCTGTTTCATTTCTTGTGCTGCATTTCTTGCTAGCTCCATCCTCCATGTGGAGTATATTGCTATGAAACTTTTTGAGTTAAATAGATAATGTTGAAAGTATTACTCTGTAAATTTGTATAAATTGATTCTAATATTTGATAGGATTTAAGCATTGCAGCTGATTTCATTTTGTTCAAACTTCTGAAATTCTACAGTTTTAAACTTTTGTTCATAGATTGTAATGTAGGGCCGAGATTAGAACTAGCTCATAGGCTAGATTAAGGACATCTCTCATACCGGATGGGTTGTTTAAGTTGTGCATCTGCCTGCACGTGAGGTGAGTTGCGTGTGTGAGTGCGCATCTACCTCTCGTTCTCTCTTTTGTCAGTTACAATCGAATGCAATACAGAAGGAGCAACGTCTCCAATTTGCTCTCCTCTTCTTCTTCGTTCTTACCACTGCGAGATGAAATCAATAACTCAGATTTCAATCTGAAGCATCAATTTATATTCAAAACAAATACAAACCAAACACTAAAAGTATTCTCTACCTTTAGTAGAAATACTTCAAATCTGTAATCGTAGAGAAACAAAGCGCGCTCCTTAAGGACGTAACCTTTTAATCAGGGCAAGTCACTCTTTTTGCTTGCCTAAAAAAGAAAAATGTAATCTAATTTTCATATCCGTTTATTTGTACAGCAATCCGTTTCCCAGACGTCTTGTTAGTTTGCTAACATGGACTAATTACTGCCAGAGTAAAATAGTAAAAGAGTAATAAAGTAATTACAACATGAGTATGGACTTAAATGTAGACTACGGTTCGCTTGTGTTAAAAAATGAATTCTTTGTTTTGAAGGAATTGAACTCCTTGGGAGGACAAGGCAATCTGATTCTGGGTGAGGAATCATACAATTTGCCCATTATGCCCTCACATTTCAAAGATTCCAAGTTGTTCATCACTTTAACCGAACAAACACAGGAATACTATGCACGCACACAACCATCACACCGGCAACCTATCAATCTCTCACCGGAGCTGACTACTCCCTTTCTGAGCTGGAACCCTTCATAATGTTACTGATATAGGGTGCTACGTACAGTATTCAATCTCAAAGGCTTACGAGAGTACTTATCCATTACACTCACACGTACATTATAAATACTGTACATATAGGGAAGCCCCTAAAAGAGCAAACCATCACACAACACTAGCAAAACGCGAAACGTATAGTATAGTACATATTAAGTTATTAACTATTAATTAAAGTAGATCAAAAGGCAAGTGTATGTAGTAGAAGTGTATAACTAATTAAGGAAGCCCCTTCCGCTGATCACGAAGAGCTCTTTTGATCTGTTAAAGGCATTAGAAAGTGATGCACTTACACCAATATTCATGAACAACTCTTTCAATTTGTCAAACACCTGAAGAAGCTGTTCAAGTGTTCTTTAATACAACCTTTTCATAACAACTGCAATTTCAAGATACGACTTTGTTACTGCGATCATAAGGCAAATGCTCCATGACACGAAGGTGAACCACCCAAAAGCTGGTACCACGATCAACAATTCTAAGGTTACAGCAAGAGTTCTAGACGAGAGGCTAATCTTATCCATGAACTCAGACAAATCTGGATTTTCACGAGCTTGGAGTATCTTGACAGCCAATGAACCGATCGATGTAAACTAAAAAAGCAACAATAAGCGCCACTACCACGACGTATTTAGTGAAAATTAGAGATACCGCAGCCCCAGCTCCGTACCTATGTTCGAGAAGCACGGCTAGCGTGGTGATGGCTGAGATAATAAACTTGTGCAATGCCTTTGAAAAACTTTGACGATAAAGTTCCCGACCCTAGCTCGTGCTGTATTATAATTAATACGGTTAGAAATTTATGTTGGGTTATAAGCATTTTCCTTCTAGGTATATAGTGATAAACAATTTAGGTGCCGTATGGTTCACCGCTAACAGCATCGATATGATTTCCATTTAAGCACTTATTACTAAGTGTTGGGTTTTATCATAAAATGTATCGTTGATATTAAAAATTAAATCTCTCATATTTTCAATGTGAGACTCTGACATATAATTTTGATGATACAAAAAACGAATAGTTAAAAGCATGCATGCAGCGTGGATATAGTGATGGCCTTACTTGTATAGAAATAGACGTAAGTCAGACTATTATATGGAAAACTTATTTATGAGTGCGTTAATATTGTATATCTAAATATCATTGATTGAAGAAATAAAATGCTCAAAATTTGGAACTTCTACTTCTTTTTGTGAAAGGAAAAAAATTGTACTTATTCTCTGTAATTAGACATTTTCTTTTGTTTGAAATATTTTGTAATCCCACTTTTCAAGCGCCTTTCATATAAAATCATGAACTCCATGCGGTGAAAAAGTATAAGTGAAAGCCTATGTACTTTGCCACACGTCTAATATGTGGGGTTTACAAAGTATGACTGATATATCATCTTATCTTTCTTTTTTTTGTCAAACAATAAATTTTTGTTAGACTAACTGTTAGATTAGCCACCGACATGGTTGACTTCATGTAAGAGCTAAACTCATTTCCACCACTGTGGTAAATGACCACTTGCTATCTATTTTTTAGTTAACATATTTTTACCACAAATTTTGTAATTAAAAATCATTCATTTCCTTAATTATCATTTAATGATCATCTATACAAAAAAATGAATTAAACCATAAATTGTTTTTAATGTTTTATATGCATCATTTTAAGATTTCCAATTTGATATTTTTTTGTAAAGATGGTCATTATATATGACGATTAAAGAAAATAATTGCTCCGATTTTAAAATTTAAACTGTGATAAATATGTTAATTACAAGTATTTTTCTAATAGAGTGGATGCAAGTGCTTTTGTAATCAAAATGGTCGCAGATCCAATGTTACTGAAAAGTTCATGGCCACAAAGACTACTTTGCAACAAACACTACAAGGGTGATATTGGGCAAACATACTTGCTCATGACTAAAAGTAGGAGTAGTTTAAAGTATATAAGAGCAGCTAAGATGCTAAGATAGGAATACTTACGCATGATGAGATGAAGATGAAGGGGTAGTACTGCTCTCAGTCACTGGAAGGTTCCAGCTGCTTGAATCTTCATATTCATCGTGTTGTACAAAGCCCTTTATCCAGAGAAATAGATTCGGTTAAGTGTTTATGTATAGCAAGGAGAATAAAAAAGGAAAGAAGACAAGTATTGATGATGTTAGAGTATACATTCAATGGTCCATGATTGAGACACTTGTCACAATCTTGGTGTATTGGTTAGTTAGTGACTAGTGTTGTAACTGCCTATATAAGGCAAGGTTGTTGTTTTACTTAATGAATAAGAAAGATACTTTACAGAAAATTCTCTTCTCTCTTTCTCCTTTCTCTCTCTCTCTACTCTTTCTCTAGTTCTTGCATATTATAGAAAGATATACAGTTTAATTCATGAAGATTAACATGGTATCAGAGCCAAGGGACGGGCCCGTACTGTCACTTGATTGGGTGGGTCCCCATTGGCCCCGCGTGATTGTCCACGTAGGCCAAAGATGCCACGTGTTTGGGTGGGTCCCCAATGACCCCGCACGATTGGGTGAGTCCCAACATGGCTCCACGTGGTTGCCGATGTGTGGAATTTCACGTGTGACCCATAAATGGGGTCTCACGTGCGGGGGAGTGTTGAAACCAATTGTCCCACATCGGACAGAGGGAAGGAGAAATAGTACTTTAAATAGAATTACCCCACTCTAACTAATATCGATGCATTTTGTGATAAAACCCCACACCTGAGGATTGTGCAGGTGGTTAAGTGGGGACAGTATCGGTGTTGTTAGAGTGGGCCCTCAGCCCGTCGACCTGAAAATTTCCACATGGTATCAGAAGCAACCAATAATATGACGACTGACATGAGCAACTTATCGTTGGCATCACCCTATCCTACCAATGAGACCATACAAACTGCCAATGGTGAAGGTTTACAAGTCTCCCATATTGGGAATTCTATCATTCATACTCCAGCAAAACCAATCAAATTAAATTATGTGTTATATGTACCCAAGCTAACACAAAATTTATTGTCAGTACATAAGATCTGCCTTGATAATAATTGTTGGCTAATCTTTGATGCATTTTGTTTTTGGATTCAGGACAAGGGCACAGGGAGGATTCTCTACAAAGGGTTATGTAGTAATGGACTATATCCTATTCAGTCACTTTCCTATACCAACTCTGGTACTTCACACAGTCAACTATCTGCAAAAGCTTTTCTGGGACAGCTTGTTAAATCTCAGCTTTGGCATCATAGGTTAGGTCATCCAACCAACAATGTTGTTTCTCTTATGTTAAATAAAGCCAATGTACCTAGTATTCCTTCTAAGTCCTCTGTTTTGTGTCATAATTTTCTTGAAGGAAAATTTAGCAAATTACCTTTCCAACTCATGTTAATAAGTTTGTTAAGCCTTTTGAAATTGTGCACAGTGACCTATGGGGTCCTGCACCTTGTGTTTCTGTTGATGGTTACAAATATTATGTAATCTTCATTGATGAATATAGCAGACATTGTTGGCTTTTTCCATTGATAAACAAGTCTGATTTGTACTCTACCTTTCTTACATTCTATTATTTTGTATTTAATCAGTTCTCTACTCAGATTAAGATTTTACAAAGTGATGGGGGGGGAGAGTATATGAGTCATAGGCTTCAATCTTTCCTTCTGACCAAAGGTATTGTTCATCATAAGTCCTGTCCATACACACCTGAACAAAATGGGTTAGCTGAACGCAAACATAGGCATATTATAGAAACCACTGTGACATTATTGCAAACTGCTAAACTGCCACATCAATTTTGGTCTTATGCTTGTCAAACTGCTACCTATCTTATCAATAGAATGCCAACTGTTGTTCTTCAACATAGGTCACCATTTGAACTTTTATTTGGCAGTGTTCCTTTAATATCACATCTTCGAATATTTGGTGGTGCCTGTTTCCCTTTGTTAAAACCATTCAACAGCACCAAACTTCAACCCAAAACCACCAGATGTGTTTTTCTAGGATATGTTTCTTCGTATAAGGGATATATGTGTTATGATGTGCCTAAGAAAAGGATTTACATTTCTAGGCATGTTATTTTTTATGAAAACCAATTTCCATATGCAGATTTATTGCCACAATCCACCATCCTTAAATCTACTTCATCAGTTCTCACTTCCTCTTCCCTTCCCATAGCAGTGGTTAATACAAACAATGTTATTGTGTCTCAATCACCAGTATTTTCTAATATACTAGATATTCCTCCACATTATTCACCTAATCCTCAGTCCATTACTAGTGCACCTGTAGTCTCCTCTTAGCTCCCTGTGATACCTGATCCAAATACTATAATATGTACTGAGAACACTGAGTTTCATCATGATTCTCTGCAAGCTGTTTTGGATATTCCTCCAATCAATTTGCATCCAATGAAAACTCGAAGCAAAAGTGGTATTTTTAAGAAGAAAGCTCTCCTAGCACGTGTTCAAGATTCTGAGGGGATTGATTTGTCCACGATTGAACCAAGCACTTATAAGTCGATTGAACCAAGTACTTATAAGTCGGCTCTTAAAAGTCCTATATGGTTCCAGGCCATGCAAGAAGAACTGGATGCTCTCAAAGCTCAGGGTACTTGGACTCTAGTTTCTTTGCCATCTACTAAAAATCTTGTTGGCTGCAAGTGGATCTTCAAAATCAAAAGACACTCTGATGGATCTATTGCTCGACATAAAGCTCGTTTGGTAGCTAAGGGGTTTAGTCAAGAACCTGGTTTGGATTATAGTGAGACTTTTAGTCCTGTGGTTAAACCTACTACTGTGAGGTTAGTACTTGCCCTTGCTGCAAATTTTGGTTGCGATCTTCGACAATTGGATGTTAAAAACGCATTCTTGCATGGAGTTTTAGAAGAAGAAGTTTATATGGCTCAACCACCTGGTTTTCAGGATCCTCTTACTGCTCATTTAGTATGCAAACTTCTAAATCCCTCTATGGCTTGAAGCAAGCTCCTAGAGCCTGGAATGATCGATTTACAAAGTTCCTGCCTACATTGGGATTTGTCAATACATATGCAGATTCTTCTCTGTTTGTCAAATATGTTGAAAATACAGTTGTGATCCTTCTGCTTTATGTGGATGATATAATAATCACTGGGAGTGCTACAACTTCAATTCCACAGGTTATCAGTGCTCTTACTACTGAGTTCGATATCAAAGATCTGGGGCCCTTACATTTTTTCTTGGGCATTCAGATTTCCAAGACTCCCAGTGGCTTGTTTCTGTCCCAAACTAAATACATTCATGATTTGTTAGTGAAGACTGAAATGCTTGAAGCAAAGGCCTGTGACACACCATGTCTTCCATATAGTCGACTTCTTAAAGATGATGGTGATCCTTATGCTAATCCTGGTGCTTATAGGAGTATTGTGGGAGCTTTGTAGTATCTTACGTTCACCAGGCTTGACATTGCATTTTCAGTGCATCAGGTATGCCAATTTGTGCAGCAGCCTATGGTAGCTCATTATACTGCTGTCAAACGAATTCTCAGGTACTTAAAATGTACTATGAATGTGGGTGATACTTACACTCGAGGAGATCTTCACCTCAAGGCCTTTAGTGATGCATATTGGGCAGGAGATCCCAATGACAGACGGTCCACTACGGGGTTGGTTGTGTTTTTAGGTTCAAATCCCATATCTTGGTCCTCCAAGAAACAACAAACCGTGTCTAGATCATCCACTGAAGTAGAATATAGAGCTCTTTCTTCCACTTTTGCAGAACTGGATTGGATTAAGCAACTACTTGCATTTCTGCATATTCCCGTGACTATACCTCCGATTCTTTTTTGTGATAACTTGTCAGCTATTGCTCTGTCATTTAATCCTGTGCAACATCAGAAGACTAAGCATATTGAAATTGATGTCCATTTTGTTCGAGAACGGGTAGCCAAGAAACAGTTGACAGTGTAATTTGTTTCGTCTCAAGAACAGTTTGCTGATATTTTGACCAAAGGTTTAAGTGGTCCTTTGTTTAGAACTCATTGTATCAATCTCATGCTTGGTTCATCAAAGCATGCACTTGCGGGGGGATGTTAGAGTATACATTCAATGGTCCATGATTGAGACACTTGTCACAATCTTGGTGTATTGGTTAGTTAGTGACTAGTGTTGTAACTGCCTATATAAGGCAAGGTTGTTGTTTTACTTAATGAATAAGAAAGATACTTTACAGAAAATTCTCTTCTCTCTTTCTCCTTTCTCTCTCTCTCTACTCTCTCTCTAGTTCTTGCATATTATAGAAAGATTATAGAAAGATATACAGTTTAATTCATGAAGATTAACAGTTGATACGATTTATCAGGAAGCTACCGCAATGTGCAGTCAGTGATTCTCGCTGGGATTGTAACGGTGGTGACGAAGGGGGGGAGGAGGCTGTAATTGCGTGTGGAGTAGGATGCCTTGGTTAATTAGTTTAGGCCGAAGAGGCAGGGCCGTAGGAATTGCTAGAATTGGCGGGATTGTTTAATTTGGCGGGTGTGTGTTTGAAGAATGTGACCGAAATTGTTTAATTTGGCGGGTGTGTGTTTGAAGAATAATTAACTTTTTTTTTTTTGGTAATGGAAGAATAATTAACTTTGAGGCAATGTTAGTACGATTATAAAAACAAATTTAGTTGGTGAAAGTGCGATCCAGTTGATAGGTATTTATAGATGTGAATGTCTTGTATTTTTGAATGATACGTGGGCAAATGGAAATAACCATCTTTTAATAAAAGGAAGGGAGATTTTATGTAAACCCATTTAACCTATTTATACACCTAACTTACTCTTTGCACCCATTTGATTTTTAACTAAACTATTAATATCTTTAAACCCAGATTTAATACCTAATATACCCCCATAAACCCAATTCAATATGTAGATTTATTGTTACACCCATTGAACAAATGTAAGATTGATTTTGAACAATTGAATTTTGAACAGATGTAAGATTGAAATCAAAGAAGAAGACTAAGAAGATGGAGAGAAAATGGGGTTTTGGGTGTGAGTTTTGGAGATTGATTTTGGGTTTAAGCTTGGTTTATGTGGCAATGTGCGGGTTTTATATGATGGTTTCGGGTGCATTGAAACCAATTATGTTGCCGGAGATGGTGAGAAATGTTAGTGAAAAATCTTGGGTTGTGGATGATATGAATGGCAGGCTGAGGTTTTTGCAGAAAGAGATGTAGGGTCTTGTTCCTGGGAGCAGTAGCGGAGCCAAGTTGACTTGCCTAAAAATGAAATCATTTTTACTTTACACTCTGGATCGATTTTTTTTTGTCGAACCCGTCGAATGCCATCTGATCGTCTAGGCATTCAGATGAGCAAAATGCAGTTAGGTATCTGCATCATCAAAATTTCAGGTTGCATGTTAATGCAAGTTTTAAACCCAGTTGTTTTGATGCATTTAACAAATAAGGAAAAGTGTAACATTTCAGCAAGTTGCTAAAAATGCATATTATGCAGGTGTCTATTACTAATCAGTCAAAAACAAATTTCTGTACCAAATTTCTGTACCTAATTATATATATTATTGGCTAGCAACAAATTTCTGTACCTAATTTCATAAAATAGATTAGACTAAAAATATGGGGATGGTATGAATGGCAGGCTGAGGTTCTTGTAGAAAGAGATGCAGGGTCTCGTTCCTGGGAGCAGTAGCAGAGCCAAGGTGAGGGCAATAGGATTCCTTGACCCCAATAACCTTGTGCCGACAGCCCCAAACAAGAAGAAGAAGAAGGAGCTTGGTAAGCAAGATTTGGTACCTGGGTTCTTCTTCTTTCTCTTCTATCTGCTACAAAACGTGCAGGCACTGGGGAAAAGAAGAGAGACTGGCTTCACCTTCTTCGGTTTTCTAGGGTTTTAGCTAGTAGGGTTTAATTATAGTGTTTGGGTTTATTGATAAATTTAAGTTTTATTATTAATTTCATTTTGCACTTAGTAGTAAATATGCAATAGGGTAAAATAGACAATTAAGATTCAAAATTTTAAGTTGGGTGTAAAAAGAGGTTGCATGGGTTTAAATAAAATTTCCCTAAAATGAAATCTATTTAATTATTTTCATATAGATAAATCTTATTCTATAAAATTCAGTTTGATTAATTAGCATGAAGATAATTTATTCAAATAAGGGTAATTTAGTAATCAAGCTAGTTTTAATTTCGATTCAAGTGAATTAGTAAACAACATGAAACCAACATTATTCCTACTATGATTCCAGAAAGTTTCAATAAACAATATCAACATAAATGTGATTCTGATTACACATCATTCCAATTCATTCTCAATTCAATTCCTCCCAATCTGATTATAGATTAGTAAACGAGCCATTAGAGTTTATATGTTGAAGAGGAGGAAAAATATTGGATGCGTGATGTTTTGTGTTGGTTGTGATTCTTTTTACAATTTTGTGTATTTTCTAATTGCTATTGGGTGTTTGAAAGGTCAAAAATAAAAGTACAAAATTGTTATCAGATTAGACTTTCTATTTATATTTGGATATGCTTGTTGGGTGAGTCTTCAGCGTGGGACTTGTTATAGGTTAAGGGTGCGTTTGTTGCATGGGACTATCTCGGACTGGATTAGCTTCAGGGACTAAGCTGGATTGGCTTAGACTAGACTAAGCTGGACTAACTTAGTGAAGCGTTTGGTGCAGTATCAGACTAAAAAGCAGAATAATTAATAAACTATAATATTTTATTAATTAATGCATAAATAGTAATATTTTATATTATTTAATGTTTATATAATAATATTTAATGTTTTTTAATGCATATTTATTCCTCTTTTACTTTACTCCAAACAGACACCCCTCCAGAACCATCTTCTTTTTTCTTCTACCTCTGGCTCAGCCCCATTTCTTCTTTCCTCCATCTTTTTCTGCGAAACGCATGTGTAAAGTTCATCGCAAATCGTTCAAAACAAGCTCATCCTCTTCACCCTCTTGCCACTGTTAAGAATTTCCACCTTCCTTATCCTTTTTTTGCCAAAAAGTTTCGGATCTCTCTCCTTCCTCTGATACATGCATTGCCTTCTCCGCCTACAAAGTCATCTCATAATTTTCTGGCAATGGGTGGATTTTGAATTTTGGGTTGGATTTTGTAGTTATTTTTTCGCCTTTTTTTTTATAAAATTTTTGTGGTTGGATTTTGAGGTTTGGGCAGTAGGTGGAGCTTTTTTTTCCAGATATGAGCGGTGATTAAAGGGTGTTGCAGAGGAAGAGGCAGAGGCGAGGAAGAGGCAGATGGGAGGATGAGAGGAAGAGGTAGATGGGAGGACGAAGCGGAAGAGGCAGATTTTGCAGGATCTGGGTTTGAAATGGGTTGTGGGACGCGAGGAAGAGGCAGATGGGAGGACGAAGCGGGTAGGAGTGAAGCGTAGTAGTGTGGTCTTAGCAGTCCGCCCAATTTCGGGGGTCTCGCTAAGACCCTTTAGCGAAGCTGTTAGTCGGACTCAGTCGGAGCGAGTCTCATTAAACGTTGTCCCCGTGTGAAACAAACACCGGATTACAGTCCAGTCTAGTCCAAGGATGTTTAGCGAAGCCAAACAAACGGGCCCTAAAAGTTTAGGGTTTAGTTTGGTAACGTGGAATTAATTAAAAAAATAATATACCCTCCGTGTTCAGAAAGCAAACAAATTAAGCACAAACCACGCCTCCACTCCTTTTCCACTGCAGCAGTAGGTATCTTGTGTCATTTATTTGCTTTTATTGCATTTATATACCAATACACATATAATAAAACAAAAAAAAAAAAAATTCGGCCCCAAAATCGGAGGCCCTAGGGCGAGCACCTCATCCGGTTACCTTGAGGGGCCAGCACTGAATGTAGTGCAAGATTTGAATAGAGAAAAAGGATGAGGAGAGGTATAGCGAATTGAAGGGAACCTTTGACGGCGGTGAGAAGGAGCATCAGCGGTGGTGGGCGATGTGGTTGAAGTGTGGCTGTCGGAATTACTTGACTCTTAGTTTTGTATTTCTTTAATTTTTTATTTTTTAACCAATTTGATAGGAGTTTAACAGCGATAAATTGGAGTTAAGTTGAGCATGTAGATGCGCAAGCATGTCCTAGGTTGAAATGTGTGACGTTTTGAAGTTAATGAAATCCAACCTGTCTCCAAAAAATAAAAATAAAATAAGAAATTGACGTAAGACTAAAAGTTAAAGGTCCCGATCTGCTTAAACTTTGAAATGTTGGAGAGCTTATCAATTGTTAGAAGCTTCTGCTCATGGTTGAGAGATTATTAATTGGATGCTGTTGCCGTCCATGTAATGTTTGACTTTTGATGTTGTTGGATTTTTTTTTTTTTAATACAGAATGCATCTTTATCTTTGTTTGCGCATGGAAGGTTGCGCAGTTTTTATCTTTGCTTTCGTCTCAGCAAAATAAATTAAGTTTAAATAAGTTGTATGGTATGGGACATAGAAAACAAGTTGTTAAAAGAATAAAATATAGAGCACACTCAAAATTCAAGTTTAAATAAGTCACAACCAGTTTTGAGACTCTTCCTGTCTACCCTGATGCCACCCCTAATCCGTTATCGTTAAAAACTTTATTGAAGGGGACTCGTCGAATATTGAACACAGCTCATGGCCGTCAAATATTGAACACAGACAGGGTCAATTTTTTCATCTTAAATAAGACATCATGCCCTAGAGACAGGGTCCAATTAATCAACTACAACAAAAGAAGTCACTCGTGGGCTATATTTAGTTAGCCTGTACCTTTCCTGCTGACGCCCAATTTTTTCTGAATCTGATGTGGCCTAGTAATATTGTTAACTTGTTAACGCCTTTGTATAACTTGGTCAGTTCTACATTTTTCATTCCCACTTATGTCTCAGCCGCCACGGCCTCCATTTCCGGCGTCTCCTGCCGTTTGTCGAGGCAGATGTTAATTTCAATTTCACAGCCTCTTTGAATAGCCATATGAATTAATTTCAATTTCGTCTTTTTGCTTAGTTAAGAGGCAGATATTAGTTAAAAGAGTAAATTGTAGTAATAATCCCTTAATTTTAACTCAATTGGAGCAACGGTCATTCAATTAAAAATATATTATCATTGGTCTCTCAACTCATCAAAACGTGTAGCTATGGTCCCTCAACTAGAAATTCATTACCATTGGTCCCTCAACTTTAATCTAACTGGAGAAATAATCCCTCAACTTTAACCCAATTGGAACAATGGTCCCTCAACTTTAACTCAATTGTAGCAATGGTCTTTCCAACATAACTCATTTTGACAAAATTCTGACGAAGTTGACGAAAATGATGGAGCTACACATTTTGATGGGTTGAGGAACCAATGGCAGTGGATTTTTAGTTGAAGGACCATTGCTCCAATTTGATTAAAGTTGAGAGACCATTGCTACAATTTACTCTAAGTAAAAAAAAAAACTTGGTCAGTTTTCTGTTGATCGAATTGTTCTTTAAATATACAAAAAGAAAACAACTCTCTCGCTCTTTTATAGTGTTGGTAGTTATTGCAAGTCGGTAAATATTTCGACAGTAGTACTCTATAAAAGGGACCAGGATTCTCTCCCCTCCTTTTTTTCACCCTCTTCCATCCACTCCTCTCACATTCTCTATTTTGTCTTTCTCTTTTTCTAAAAAATTAATATAAGATATTGACGTGACTTAACCGTGACCGTTCAAATAGGAGAGGATCGGAGGGAAGGAAAGGAAAAAAAAACAGAGAGTCTTACTCCCTATAAAAGAGGGAGGCAGATTGTCTGCCCTCTCATTACCATGCCCTTCCCATCCCCTCCTACATTGTGCGGTCACGGTTAAGTCACGTCAATATTTTATATTGATTTTTTTTATAGAAATAATAAAACATGTTAACGTGGCTTAACCATGACCGCACAAATAGAAGGGGATGAGAAGGGCATGGTAAAAGGAGTCTGCCTCCATAAAAGAGAATCAAAACGAGGGTAAAGTAATGCAGCTTTTTTTTCTGTTGAAACAAATGCCACATCACTATCACTGGGGTCCAACGTCTAGCATGCGATCTCCTTTCTTTTTTATAGTGTTGTAGATGCTGCTGCGCCAACTGCGCTGATGACGGGCTGATTAATTTGGTGGTGATGAGGACGTCAGCTTATTTAATGTTATTATTATTTGGCTATTTATTCTTGCATGATTCTCCATGCAGAAGTACAGAGGTACAAACGAAAATAGGCTCGGGTTGGATTATCCTTCAAGTAACCTACCTTGGGGACGTTTTTGGTTTGTTGGCTCCTTCTCCAAGTAGACACTGTAACAGTACCTCTATTCCTTCCAACTGTCGAGAAGACCGATCGAGTGACTGTGAGTACCTAATTATCTTCTTTTGTACGTACAAGACCGGTGGGATGAATCATCAAGCTGCTAACCTTCCTGTGAGCTCCGCTTTACCTGGGTAAGTTCAACTCCATAAGCAATTGCTGATAAATTACTCTCCCTCACTAATCTCCGCTGCCAATTGACCCATTACTCTCTCTCTCTCTCTCTCTCTCACCTCCGTACGTGCTCATAGTTTTTCTTTTTAATAAAGATTACAATTTTCTCACCATATGATTATAATATAGCACAAACGAGGCACAGGAGCGTGCGACAAGGGCACTGCACAAAAACATTTCGGCTCTCATGGCCCTGCTAGCCGGGCTTCTCAAGCTTAAGATCTATGCCGGAATTACGCCTCTGCCTGTCATAGACAAAGTTACAGTACTGACTTTTATAGTTGCTGCAACGATTTACTACGCGTCATTGGCTGTCAAAAATCAAGATGATGATTCAGATTTAGCTAAGCTCATGCAGATGATTAGCCTCCTGTCCGGACCTCTTGCCTTGGTTTTAGAGGTGGTGATCATTTTTCCAGCATTCGGGTGGTTTGGCGTCATGGCGTGGATACTTTTTTCTGTGATTACAGTCACTAAGTCGTACGAATTAATAGCAGGTGTTTTGAAAAGACTGTATCGAAGTGCGGTTGAAGAACTTGTTCATGTCTTTGACAAACTGAAAGAGCTTTTCAGGAACTACGTTAATGCTGGCCAGTTGACCGTGAACGCCGATGAGGTGAAGAAAGAGGTGCCTATATAGTCATGTATTTTCTAGTTTTTTTTTTTATAACTGGACTGGGTGTTTGTTTTTTGGGGGCTTCTGCATATATTATATGGGTAATGCTAGAAAACTAAATGCGTACACTAAATTTTGTAAACTAATAATTAGCATAGAAGTTGATCATTGAATTATTAAGTATTGATTAACGTGCTTATTTCTTATTGGTTACATTGACATATCATTTAGTTTGCAAATTAGGCTACCTAGCATTATTCTCTATATATACCGCACGTGTGATGCTAGAGAGACTATCTACTTGAATCATATTTTGTAAATCACATGATGTTGCGATTGATGGTTGGATTGTTTCTTTAAATTATTAAAATAATAATCTAACCATCAACCGCCACATCATGTGGTCTACAAATGTGTGGTCTCTACAAAATATATATGGTCTAAAACATGGCTTCCTTTGTATTTTTCTTTTACTTTTTTATTTTTGTTTTTATATGCATATATACAGACCCTTTATCCAAAGAGATCCCCATTTTGGAGTAAAAATGGGGACTAGTTATAGGGCCCACTCCAGTTGAACTTCAATGATCTGAATCCGTTTGCCTATTTAATTATTGCGATTAAATTTCATTGTAATTTTTGTTTATAAAAACATGTTTTTGTCCTATTTATCAAAATTTTGTCTACAAGGTAATAAAAAACCATATCTCAAATAAGATACAATTCTTCACGGGGTATCTGATCGATCAGCATGCATACATGTATCAGACGAAAATCGCCTCGTATTTTCAACGGTCATTGAGTTTTGATCCGACTTCAGGTGTTGCTTTGTTTTAGTATATACTTTTCGGCTGTTTGCGTGCATGGATGAGTAACCAGCTCAACAAACGTAAGTAGGAATATAAAACCATATATAGTTGGGGGTTTGAACCCGTTTCATCAAGACTTCAGCTCAACAACTATTCGGCTTGTGTTTGTTTACAAGGGTTAGTTGACAAAGCATAGTTGTCGAGCCCGTTTGATCAAAACTGAGTACAGAAAGCAAGACACGTACATATACGTACGGGGATGGGGATATGAACCCCGTTTGTGCTTACTTATGTGCATGTTTATTTACAAGGCATGGGGATATAAACCTCGTTTTTCCTTGCTTTTGTGCATGTTTACATGGTATGGAGCTATGAAGGAATGAGAGATTAGAATGAATAGGTATGTGAAAGATTGAGTATGAGATATATATGTTCAAGTTCTATCCAAAAGTCAATTTTGTAATATTAAATATTAGGGTTAATCTCAATTTACTACTTTGAAGTTGTATGATTTTCAACATTTCATACATCAAGTTTTTGTCGTCCCAGTCTGGTACCTAAAGTCATAATCTTAGACAATTTCATACATCCGTTAAGTTTTCTGTTAGAATTTATGTTAACTAATGACGTGGCGCTCACTTGGACAATGACTGGATGCCACATGTCAATATGGCCCACATGGATATTAAAAAAATAATAATTAAAATTTAAAAAAAATAAATATTTAAAATTTTAAAATTAAAACTAAACCTAAACCTAAAACTAAAACTAACCTCCCCGCACCTCTCCCCCTTTCTCTCTTCCACTCTCCTCTGTCCTCTACCACTATCCACACCCAGAGCAAAGAATGGAGGAGTGAGAGGCCAATGCGGACGCGACCAGGTCTAGGTTCAAGGTTCATGTAGTGAAAAATGCATACGCTGGAATTACGAGCAACGACGCCAGGAGGATTTACAGAATGACGGAGAAGATTAGGGAGAAAAGGTTCGAACTTCTAAGAGTTTGGGATGAAGTCGTAGGCTAGGAGGTAGAGGGCGATACAGATGGCGTCAGCGTTGAAGACCTAGAACGCGATTTGTGTTGTTGACAACCAGAACGACGACGGCTCGGGAAGATGGGATGGGATTTGATTCTTGATGGGGTTTGGAGGTGATGAAAGTTTGGTTTTGGATTTGATTTTTGGGGGTTCTGGAGGTGGGATGAGATTTGATTTTGGACTGGATTTGATTTTTTATTTTATTTTGAGGTCTGATGGGATCGGTGCCGTCGAACGGTTGATGAACGGGGAAGGAGAAAAAAATGAGATTAACGGCTGATGCTTCCCCTTGCTGACGTCTGCTATTTGACGATGTGGAGAAGAAGACAGGGATGGCACGAGACTAAGTTTGGGGGTTTCAGAGCAGAGAAATGGTTATGTGCTTTGGGTTCGAGTCTTTGGCAAAGGATGTTAAAGTTAATCCTTTGCTTCTGTTTTCTGTCTATTTTTTATGTCTTTAATGTAATTTGTAATGTTTTGGGTCCCTGATCTTTTGCCACATGTATGGCTTAGATTTGTGTAAAAGGGTTTATTGTTGTTTTTTTTCAGTCGACCCATTTCCTTATCAGTCGACCTATGTGCTGAGCCATAAATATCAGAAAATATCTCTGAATGAAAAGCACTCTATTTTACAAAAGCTTTCTGCCTTCTTATCTCTCCCGTGCCCTGTTGCCTTCATATAAAGATTTCCATCTTTCTCATTCTTATTCAAGTTTTATTAATGATGAAGATACTCTAAAATCCAACATGGTATCAGAGCCAATCTGATCAAAGAGTGGGGCATTTTTTTATTCTCAAAAGGGGGAAAATTCTAAGTGAAACCCTAGAATCAAAATTTTCAAATTCATGGCTGGTTCTAGTAGCAGTGGAGAAATTCGAACTCATATCTTCAGTAGAGTGAATTATGACTTCTGGAGGACAAAGTTGAGAACAATTTTTGTATCTCATGATTTGTGGAGTTTGATTGAAGATGGCTATGTAGTACTTCTAAGTACTGTGGTTTTGATAGAGGCTCAGACAAAGGAGCTGAAGGAAAACATCAAGAGAGATGCAAAAGCTCTTGGGGTCATCCAAAATGCTATCTCAAATGAAATTTTTCCAAGAATCTCAAATGAGACAAGTGCCAAATCAGCTTGGGATGTGCTGGAGAAAGTCTACAGAGGCTCTACTAAGGTAAGGCCTGTCAAACTCCAATCTTTGAGAAGAGATTTTGAGTACATAAGAATGAAAGATTATGAATTGCTAGATGATTACATGAGTAGATTGTCTGAGATTATTAATCAAATGAAAAGCTATGGTGAAATCTTGTCTGATGAGAGAATAGTTCAGAAGTATCTAATTAGCTTGCCAAGAAAGTACGACAACATAGTTTCAATCATAGAGGAGACTAAGGATTTGTCAACTTTGAGTGTTGAAGAATTGATTGGTTCTCTCAAAGGTTTTGCTCAGAGACTATCTAGGCATGACAACAATGATGTAGAAAATGCTTTCCAAACACTTACAGTGAATCCAAAAACTCAAGCTAGTTCAAGTCAAAGCAAAGCCAAGTCCAACAAGAATTGGAAAGGCAAAAACAAAGCGTGGGAAGGAAAGGGTAATTTTGAAAAGAAGAAAAAGGTTGAGAATAGTTCATATGTTTCGAAGTGCAAAATTTGTGACAAAACTCATTCTGGTGAATGTTGGTTCAAGGGAAAAGTGAAATGCCACAAATGTAGCAGATTCGGGCATATGCAAAATGATTGTACCTACAAAGATAATCAGCTAGCTCACTACACCAAAGCAGAAGATGAAGAGACCAATATGTTTTATATTGGTCGTGATACAACCGTCCAAGAAGAAGCTAAAGTTTGGTTTGTGGACAGCGGCTGTAGCAATCATATGACGACGAATAAGAACATTCTCCATAATGTTGACACTACAAACCTAACCGAGTGAAGATGGGAAATGGGCAGCTAGTCGATACATTGGGAATATGTACTATTGTCGTGCATACGAAGAGTGGAAAGATGTTCATCAAGGATGTCATGTTAGTTCCTGATTTGAAGCAAAATTTGCTAAGTCTTGGACAACTCATTAAGCATGGCTACTACTCGTATTTTGGAGACAATACTTGCAAGATATATGATCGGAGGAATCGTGAACAACTCTTGGCTAAGATTGAGATGAGGAAGAGTAGAAGTTTTCCTCTTACAATTGAGTATGCAACTCAGTCTGCACTCAAGATGGAAGTGCAAGAAGATTCAAAGCTATGGCATAAAAGGCTTGGCCACTTGAATTTTCAAAGTCTCAAGAAGCTATAAGAAAAAGAAATGGTGCATAGGTTGCCGAGTATCCAAGAAAATGAAGAAATCTATGAAGGGTGTGCACTTGGGAAGCATTATAGAGATTCATTTCCACATGGTAAAGCTTGGAGAGCAAAAGCTCCATTGGAATTGATTCATACAGATGTTTGTGGACCCATGAAAACCTCTACTCAAGTGGGAAACAAGTATTTCCTAATCTTCGTGGATGATTATTCCAGAATGACTTGGGTATACTTTCTAAGACGGAAATCAGAAGTGTTCTCAATCTTCAAAAAGTTTCAAGCTATGGTTGAGCGACAATCTGGTTATCTAATCAAAGTTCTTAAAAGTGACAGAGGATGAGAGTACACATCCACAGAATTTGATAAGTTTTGTCAAGATATTGGCTTGGAAAGGCAGCTTACTGTCAGCTATACTCCACAACAAAATGGAGTAGCTGAGAGGAAAAACAGAACCATAGTCGAAATAGCTAAGGCAATGTTGCATGACAAGGGAATGCCTCAATATTTTTGGGGTGAGGCAGTTAATACAGCGGTCTACTTAATGAATAGGCATCCAACAATGGCAGTTGAAGGCAAGACACCATTATAGGCATGGAATGGAAAAAAGCCTTCCGTGAATCACTTGAGAGTGTTTGGGTCAATTTGCTTTGCTTATGTTCCGAAAGAACTAAGACAAAAACTTGATGAGTCAAGTGAAAGATGTATTTTCGTAGGCTATGCTTCACACACAAAAGGGTACAGACTCTACAATTTAAAAATGAAGAAAGTTGTGGTTTGTAGAGATGTTCTCTTTAGTGAGAAATCTTCGTGGGATTGGAATCAAGCAACCATCCGAGATGAATCTGCACTAATCAGAATTAAAGAAGAAAATCAACCAAATGAAGAGGAAATTGAGCTAGAAATTCCACAACTGTCACCTGAAAACAGTCATCAAGTTCACTCTCCCACACCTTCGAGTCCAAGTTTAACGTCGGTTCGGTTAAGGAGCTTAAATGAAGTCTATGAAAGCTGCAATTTCTGTGTTGTAGAACATGAAAACTTTGATGATGCAGTGAAAGAAGATAAATGGAAGGCTGCAATGCAAGAGGAGATCAATGTCATTGTGAAAAACAAGATATGGGAACTAGTGGACAGACCTTGTGACAACTCTATCATTGGAGTGAAGTGGATTTATAAGACTAAGCTCAATCAAGATGGTTCTGTTCAAAGGAACAAAGCTAGATTGGTAGCAAAGGGTTATTCTCAGAAACCCGGAATTAATTTCCAAGAAACCTTTGCACCAGTAGCTAGGCATGAAACAATCAAAGGCCTTATTTCTGTAGCTACTTATAAGGGGTGGTTTCTACACCAACTTAATGTCAAGTTGGCTTTCCTAAATGGAGTCCTAAAAGAAGAGGTGTTCATTGATCAACCTCAAGGATTTGTTCTTAAAGGACAAGAGCATAAGGTGTACAAGCTTAAGAAGACACTTTATGGTCTGAAACAAGCTCCGAGAGCATGGTATGGAGAGACTGACTCATATTTCAATGAAAGGGGTTTTCAAAGAAGTGAGAATGAACCTGCCCTCTATGTCAAAAGAGAAGGTACTTCAGATATCCTTATTGTTTCCTTATATGTTGATGATTTGGTTTATACTGGAAGTAGTGATAAAATGATCTTGAATTTCAAGAATGACATGATGAGGAAATATGAGATGAGTGATCTAGGCATGTTGCATTATTATTTGGGAATTAGTATCATTCAATCAAATGATGGTATCTTTATTACTCAAAAGAAATATGCAAAAACACTTCTAGAAAAGTTCAAAATGGTTGGTTGCAAGCCTATTGCAACACCTCTAGTTGTGAATGAAAAGTTTCAAAGAGAATATGGTAATGGTGATGCTGATGAATCTGTGTATAGAAGCCTAGTTGGGAGTTTGTTGTATTTGACAACGACTAGACCCGATATTATGTATGCTGCAAGCTTGTTGTCCAGATTTATGCACAAGCCTACTTGTATTCACTATGGAGCTGCAAAGATGATCCTAAGATACATACAAGGTACACTTAACTTTGGTATTATGTATGAAAAGAATGTTAAGCCAAAATTGTATGGGTTCTGTGATAGTGATTGGGGAGGTAGTGTGGATGACTTGAAGAGCACATCTGGCTATACTTTTACACTAGGGACTGGTATATTCTCTTGGGCATTTAAGAAACAAAAATCAGTTGCACTATCAACGGCAGAGGTTGAGTATGTGTCGGCTTCAATTGCAACTTCTCAAGCAGTGTGGCTGAGAAGAATTATGCAAGATTTTGATGAGAAACAAGAATCAGCAACTCATATCCTTTGTGACAACAAGTCAGCTATTGCCATGAGCAAGAATCCTATCTGTCATGGTAAATCAAAGCATATTGCTCTGAAGCATCACTACATCAAAGGTGTTGTGGAAGACAAGGAAGTGGAAGTGGTCTACTGCAAGACAGAAGATCAAGTTGCTGATATCTTCACCAAGGCATTACCAAAGGACAGATTCATCTACCTAAGAGAACTTTTGGGAGTGAAGCAGCAAAGCATTAAGAGGGAGTGTTAAAGTTAATCCTTTGCTTCTGTTTTCTGTCTATTTTTGATGTCTTTTATGTAATTTATCATGTTTTGGGTCCCTGATCTTTTGCCACATGTATGGCTTAGATTTGTGTAAAAGGGATGACTGTTATCTTTTTTAGTCGACCCATTTCCTTATCAGTCGACCTATGTGATGAGCCATAAATACCAGAAAATATCTCTGAATGAAAAGCACTCTATTTTACAAAAGCTCTCTGCCTTCTTATCTATCACGTGCCCTGCTGCCTTCATATAAAGATTTCCATCTTTCTCATTCTTATTCAAGTTTTATTAATGATGAAGATGCTCTAAAATCCAACAAAGGATGGAAGCTTTCACGGATTGCAGAGAAAAACTGGATATGTGGCTTGGGTTTGAGAAATTTAGGGAGGAGATGGTTTGGTTCTGATGGTGGGATTGAGCGGTTAGGTAGAGATTTAGTTTTTTATTTTTATTTTTTAAATTTAATGGTTTTTTTTTAATTTTTAATATCCACATGGCCCATATTGACATGTTGCGTATAATCATTGTCCAAGTGAGTACCACGTCATCAGATAACAAAAGTTCTAACAAAAAACTTAACAAATGTATGAAATTGTCCAATAATTATGACTTTAGGTACCAGACTGGGACGACAAAAACTTGATGTATGAAATGTTAAAAACCACGAAACTTCAAGGTAGTAGACTGAAATTGATCCTAAATATTATGTAACAATTTTATTTTAATTAATTAAAAAAAGAGCAAGTTTTATTCATTTATGAGTTTGACTTTGTATTATGTACTTGCATACTACACCCCACACAAGCACATCACCCCGACAACCTATCCATCTCTCATCGAAGCCAACAACTCCCTTTCTGATCTGGAATCTTGTATAATGTTACTAATATAGGTGAATGAGGTTGAGGTTTACGACCCGAGAACCCGTTTCAACAAAATTGAAAAAAAAAAAGAAAAAAAAAAAAAAGAAAAAAAGAGTATCATAATTACTTATAAGCACATGCAAGGTCCTTCCACACATTAATATGGGATTCATTCTCAACACGCAACCTCACGTTTGACGAATTTTCAAGCCTAACACGTGGACAACACAACTCAGTTGACGTGGAGCACGTGTGGCCGTTGGGCTCACTCGTGTAACAACCTGCTCTGATATCATGAAGAAAGTTGGGGTTCCACCATAAAACCAATTGTAATATGAGGAGTAGCCCAACTACTAATTATAAGCATATGCAAAGTCCCTCCTCTTATCAATACGTGGGATTCATCTCCCCAATAGGGTGCTAGGCCCCAATAAAATTAAGGCCTAAGGGCTGATTTTATTCTACAATTCCATTCCATGTTGATGAAAAGTAGAAACAATTTCATGCATTCTATCTCAAAGGCTTACACGAGTTTTTATTCATTATATTCACACGTACATTATAGGAACCACTGATATAGGGCAGCTCCTAAACCATCACACAAAGCTAGCATAACGCGAAACGTATAGTACATATTAAGTTATTAACTATTAATTAAGTAGATCAAAAGGCAAGTGTATGTAGTAGAAGTCCTATAACTAATTACGGAAGCCCGTTCTTCTGATCGGACCTTGGCCAACTAGTCGTCAACATTCCTGACCACGAAGAGCTCTTTCCAATCTGTTAAAGGCATTAATAAATGATGCACTTGCACCAATATTCATGAACAACTCTTTCAATTTGTCAAACACCTGAAGAAGCTGCTCAAGTTCTCTTTGATACAACCTTTTCAAAACAACTGCAATTTCATGGTACGACTTTGTTACTGCAATCACATTGCAATAATGCTCCATGCTGGCAAAGGCGAACCACCCCAAAGCTGGAACCATGATCAACAATTCTAAGGTTACGGCAAGAGTTCCCGACGAGAGGCTAATCTTATCCATGAACTCAGATAAATCTGGATTTTCACGAGCTTGGAGGATCTTGACAGCCAATGAACCGATGAAAACCAAAACAGCAACAGTAAACGCCACTACCATGACGTATTCCGTGGAAAACAGAGATAATGCAGCAGCTCCTCCGTACCCAAGTTGGAGAAGCCCGGCTAGCGTGGTGATGGCAGAGATAATACACTTGTGAAATACATTTGAAAAACTTTGACGATAATGTTCCCGAGGCTCGCTTGTGCTATATTGTAATTCTACGGTTAAATTTTTTTATTGGGTTAGAAGCATTTTCCTTCTAGGTACATAGTGATAAACAATTTAGGCACAGCATGCAAAGGGGCGTTGGGTATGTGCAAAAGGTGCAGTGACATAAGGTTCCGAATTTTGTAAGGGCCATAAAAAATTTTATCCTCCCATATATTACATATGAGAATAAATTTCTAATAAAAAAGTTTTAAATTGAAAAGAAAAATCATCAATCATATGATTTTATCTATATTGCAATTGACTAAGTGAGCTTATATGGACACACACAACGCTGATATTCTCCAAACACCAAGGTAGACATGTGATGGCCAACACCCGAAGGTGACGAAGACATACTAATATGCACGAGAACCAATGAATATAAATAAAACTTATAAATTTAAATACAATAAATGTGCAACTTAGGAACTTGTTCAGAGCATACAACTAAACTAGAATACTAAAAAGAAATAATATAAAATTGAATGAACAAAGGAATGGGTCATACACCGAGAGGACTCGAAAATGCCAACGCGAGAGTGCCTTGACGCCGGAATTGTACTCCTCGAATTTAAGTCCTGAGGGGGCGCAAAACAAACATGAGTAGACCAAGGTTATATATATATATATATATATATTACTGAAATAGTTATCAACATACTAATCCCCAAAGTTTGATGAAAACATCAACAGCATAATATGTAGTAGGTTTTTCCGAAAACCCTAGCATGCCATAAAACTTCTCATGAAACATATCTTGTATATAGTGTGCTAACTAGTGGTATCAGTATCTCTCTTATGCACAAAACAATGCCCTACACACGCCCGCCCAAAGGCAATATAAGTCTCATCTTCCATATGCACATAACAGTGCCCTACACACGCCCGCCCAAAGGCAATATAAGTAACATCGCCCGAAGACATAACAGTGACCACTAGATACACACAAAACCATTGAATATAGTCTTTCCAAACATAGGTACATATATCTCAAAAGCATCTTCATAGTATAAAGTCATTCATCATCTATACTATAAAGAAGTGTGTAAAAACATGTTCTAAATAGTATATCGTCATCCATTAGATATTCTACAAAGAACATGGGTTTGATAGAAAATATAGTATTCCAAAATATTCTAAGTAAGCATAATATGATAATCATATAAGTTAAATCCAATTCACTCATCAAACGTTTCATAAAAAGTAATCATTAAATCATGCTTTTCATGTATACATTTTTAATATTAAAACATGCATTTTAGAAGGGGTCCAATCACAAATACTTCACCATCGAAGAGCCATACAAACTAGCGAAGACGGAAACGCCACAATAAATGCACATATGCACATAAAGGGTCCAATTAATAAAACTATACTCAAAAGATTTAATTTCGGAAAACGGACGGCATAAATGAATTCAGGACGTCGAAATTAGCCTATGAGGGATCTTGGACAAAACTCGAAAAAGTCAACCCCAAAAATCAACGTTGACGATCAACGATCGAAGTCAACGGTCAGCGTTGACAGAAGTCAACAGGTCTGGGTCAACTGGCCAGTCAACTAGGCTGGGCCGAAAGCTAGTGGGCCGATTCCATGGCCCAAAGGCCTGTGTTTGGGTCCTAAGGATTTTGGGCTGGGTTATAAAGGGTTTTGGGTTAGGTTGAGTGGCGCGCGAGCCTTAGGTTGCACAGCCCACGGTCTGGGTTTGGAAGGGTCTTGAGGTTTAGAATTAGGCTGGGTTCACTAAGGGTTTGGGCTCGCCAGCCCGACCTGAAGGCTTGGGCTAGTTTTGGGATGGGTTTGGGTCACCGGGTTGAGCTTGATCCGTTTTCAGGCCAATGAATTGGCCGGTTTCTGGGCACCACTTCAAACGCTCATAACTTCTTCGTTACTCAACCAAACCAAGTGATCCAAAAATTAAAGTTGTAGTACTCGACGAGATGAAGAGATTGATACCCTGCACGCCAGCCAACTCACCGTATTTTGGCTGGAAAACGCCTCGAAAAGGGATGTGCTCGCCCTAAAACTGGTTTTTTTGCCTAAGGTTTGGGCAATTTTCAAAGATTTGTAACTTCTTCGTTCTTAACCGAATTGAGTGATTCAAAAGCCAAAATGTAGTTAGTAATGTGGAAAAGAGATTCATACCAAGTGGGGACCGAGTGGTGGCCAAAGTTGGCCGGAAAATGGCCTGAAAGATAGCCAAACGGCCACAGCCTGGAAATTTCCAGATTTGCACAGTGACTTTCCTTGAGCATTTCCGAGTTCCTACACCACCAAAATCACCCAAAAACTTACTAATCGTGAACCTAGACACGACCTACAACTATAGGGGCAAATTTTAAGGCTTACCTTGATCGGAAATGGCGAGAAATGGCCGGAGAAGTTCCTTGAACAGTGCAGCTCGGGGGTGAGTTTTTGAATGGTTTTTCTTCTATTTTCTTGGTTCAAGAACTCGTAGGATTATGAGGGAAGGTTGTGGTGTAGTCTAGGTTGTTGTGTGTTGTTTGAGTGAAAACCCTCTAGGAGGGTTGGTTTTTAAGAGAGGAAGGAGAGGGCCGAGAGTGAGGGAAAGAGTTTGTGAGAGAAAGTTACAAAATCAGAAAAAGGGGAGGGAGAACCAGGGGACCAAAATCAGGGGTGGGCCCTTGGGCACACCATTTAACACCAAAAGCAATATTTTACACAAATGAAATCCAACCAAAGTGAAAATACGAAAATACCTTCTGTTCCGTAAATTCTGAGATAGGTTGTTACATATACAGTTATACTTAATATATTAATTTTCTACTTTTATTTAGCAATAAAAAACTTGTGTATTACTTTCTTCCACAAATACAAACGTATTTCCCTATCTCTCTTTCAGTTGTGCCCTATTTTTTCATAGATGAACCTAAATCATGATTTTATGTTAGAGATTATTCAGTTAGTAAGAGTGAGATGATGATTTCAATTAAGTTTGAATATTGATAGTTGAGCTTTGTATAAATATATTGTTAAAAAAAAAAAATTAAATAAGGAGGGCCTTTTTATTAAATTCGCACATGGCCCCCAAAATGTCAGAGACAACCCTGGTAGCATGGTTCACCCTATCATCATTGACATGTTCTCAACTTAAGCACATATTATTAGGTGTGGGGTTTTATCATAAAAAGCCTCGGTGATGTTAGAAGTGAAATCTCCAGTATTTCTAATGTGAGACTCTGACATATAATTTAAATAATAGTGATGGCCTCGCTTGTACAGAAATAGACGTAAATCATACTATTATATGGAAAACTTACTTACGAGTGCGTTAATATTGTATGTCTAATTACATGGATTGAAGAAAGCAAATGCTAAAAATTTGGAACTTTCTACTTATTTTTGTGAAAGAAAAAAAATTTGTACTTACTTTTTGTAATTAAACATTTTTCTAATGGAGTGGATGCAAGTATTTTTGTAATCAAAATAGTCTCAGATTCAATGTAACTGAAAAGTTCATGGCCGCAAAGGCTACTTTGCACCAAATACTACAAGGGTGATCTTGGGAAAATAATTGTTCATGAGCAAAAGTAGTAGTAGTTTCAAGTATATAAGAGCAGCTAAGAAGTAAGAAGCTAGATAGGATGTACATTCGCATGATGAGATGAAGATGAAGGCAGAAAGCTCAAATACCCATGAATGAAGCAAGTTTTTTATCCAAAAATCAGAGCTTCGAAGGAGTCTACAGTTAGCAAGTTCTTGGTGATGGCGATGAAGAAAACCCAAAAGGCAGTGATAAGAATTTGTGAAATCAATCGACAGAGAGAGAATTTGAAGAAGAAGGAATACTTTCAATTGGAGAAGAAGATGGCCGCACAAGCAGATCGCAAGAGAAAGAGAAAGAACGATGAAATTCTATTTTAGCGTTTTTGAGAACCGGACTAAATAATACAGAGGTTTTTGAGCAGAGAAGTTATACGGCGTGAGTTGTATAGAATGGGCAGGCCCTGATAAATTAACCGGTGGCTATTTAATACGTAGTAGCACCAAACACCTGATTCGTCTTAAATAGTCATATCCGATGTCTAATATGGCATGTCAAATGAGACCTCAGTTAAGAAGCTTTTATATATAGCAAGGCAAATAAAAAAGGCGTTTATATAGGAGACAAGTAGTGTTGATATGATTTATGAGGTTAGTAATTTAGTTGCCAGCAAGAGTTTTAGTCGTTTGTTTGTATTAGCTGGAACGTGAACATGCGTTTAAAATTGGTGTAATCACCATGTCATAAAATTGGCATAATCACCATGTCATAAAATTGGCGACCGGCTCACTCCCAACTCAACTCACTCTGAAGTATGAATGCGTTTCTGGTTGGACTATGAAGCTGCAATTAGGGATCATGAAGCTGCAATTTGGGATTGGTTTATATATGATGGATATACCCAAGGGTCCATCATCCTAGCTAGGGGTGGAATTTTTTTGTTAAATTATCATACCAATCGTACCATATATTTTTGGTACAGTAATGGTATTCAAAACCATTACCAATAGTATACCATACCGTACCACTACTATTAATATTATATCATATATATTCATTTATATATAATTATGTATTATTATCATTACATATGCACTTTATATTTTTTTCCTAATCATTTATCCAATCATCTCACCCTCTAACCTCTACTTTCCCAATAAAAAAAATCTAAGCCTTCTTGCATTGCAACTCTTCATCTTTTCACTCATCTAGCCACTGACTTCATCTCTATTGGTCCAATTTTGGCGACTCTCTCTCTCTCCGGAGTCCATCTCATCTTCTCCTTCATCAAATTGGCATGTCTTTCTCCATGGCTTTGTCTATCAAGTTAATTTTTGTACAATTTTAAAGAATGTAGAGATGGAATTTATGAATCTTTGTACTATTTTTTTTAGGGATATGGGTTCTTTCAGCAATTCTTCCATTTATTTACTTCTTGTTTCTTAAATGAATCTCTATAAAATTCTCATAATTAAATAAAAAAGTTTTAGAAACCCAAGGGGAGTGGCCAAAACACATTTGGGCATTGAATTGGGTTGGAAAAAAAAATCAAATTTTGGCCCAAAACAAAGTGGTAATTACGATTACCATACCATGTCAACCGAACTATTTAGCATGCCGAAATTCGGTATACCGAAAGTTTGACACGGTAATAGTAATAGATTTTGTCATACCAAAAATTTGGTATGGTAATTGGTACATGGGTTTTGGTAGGGTGATCTTACCAATACCACCCCTAATCCTAGCTACATAGTCTGCTCCTTTGTTGACCAAAAAGCTTTGAGAACAGAGGTCCCTTTATTTGTGTACAAGTTAGTAAGCCTGATTAATAATCTAATAATCTCGTTTTCTTGATTTTGCCAACTGTGGAGTGAGGGTAATATTTTGTTTGCGGTTTGATTTATTTTTGCTAATAGTGATTTCTTTGTCTTTCTAATACTAAAATCTAATTTTGAAAATATTAAATAAATATCCTACCATCGAATCAATATACCCTTCTAAATGAGAGCAACGAGAACAATTTTCATAACACGAGTATACAATCATTTTATGACGTAAAACATTACGATGACAATATATTTCTGCTATGAAAGTCTTCATTCTAAAAAATATTCTAATTGACCCCTATTTATGAATTTATAAATTTATGAGAAGAAACACTATATGTTGTAAAAAGTTCGATAATCTACTATTAGTTCACGTTCTTGTCTAAACTACAATTGTATCATTCATTTTGATATTAAAGAACAGCAATATGATATTCCAAACTACTCCAATTAACGAGAAGAAATTGAACACAGTGTGGCAATTAAAACAAATTTTGTATTCTAGTCCATACCTACTATATACATGAAACTAAAAAAAGTATAGAATCGAACACACAACATCGATCGGATAAGTATTTGATGTTTTCACCTTTTCTCTTTGGTTATAGGTATTGGTTTTGATTTGACAGTTGTATTTGGCCCAACTGGTCTCCAGGAAAGGGTCCAAGAGAACGAAATTTCTTTCGATGCCATTTCGAAGAAAGCTATTTCTGGTTAATTAGTACAACATTCCGACAACATAAATCTCTAGTTGGAAGTACCCTTTAAACAATAAGACGCGATAAACCAGCTGAAGTTGTTTTTGTTTTCTCATTATGTTTAGATGTACCTTACAACATCAGTTACTAATATTGTGAGATTATGGCTTGATCTGCATCTGATTTGTCTCAACTGAATGCATCTTTGCCTCTAATCTGATCTTGGAAATGAAGGTTTAACTATGGTAGTACCTGAAACTTCTTCCATGTGTCGATGAGAGCAGCGAGACTCTTTGTAGAACTACCGTCATCTCCAACCGCCCTTCTAGCCTCGTCTCTAATGTGCAATGCTTGCAACTTCAACAAATCGTTTCCCATTATCTCACTAACCGTCTGTGCAATGTCCTCTGCTTTCACCACCGTCTCCCTATCACCCCAACCCCAACTCTTATCCCACGTTCCGAGTCCAATTCTCCCCACCAAATCCGCATTGACTTTCTGATCCCCATGTTGCGGCCATGCTAATACGCGCACACCGTTCCAGAGAGCCTCAGACAAAGAGTTCCAGCCACAGTGACTTAAAAACCCACCGATGGCCGGATGGCTCAATATCTCCTCCTGGTTCAGCCAGTTCTTCACTGCCAATCCATTTTTCTTCACCCTCTCCAATAATTCCTCTCCAAGCACCTCAGTCAGTTTCTCGTCATCTTCGATGTCAACTTTCTTATCCTTCACCGCCCACAGAAACCTGCAACCGCTCCTCACCAAGCCATCACCCAACTCTCTAATTTGCTCCCTGGACATGGCAGTCCTGCTCCCAAAGCTGACATAGAGCACTGACCCAGTTGCTTGATCATCAAGCCATTGCAGCTGTTGGCTTGTCTCGAAGAAACATGGCGCTAGCGGTCCGATGGAAATTACTGACGGTAGTTTTCTCAATACTTTGCCTTCATTTAGTGCTGCCAAAGTCTCACTCTCTATACTTTCATATGTGTTCACCAAAATTCCGCTTGATTCTGTCATTTTCTTACCATTCTCTATGAAAAAGGTCTTCAGCAAATTGTTACTTTCCTGCAGCAGTGGTGGAGGCAACCGTGATTTTGGTATTGGCCCCAAACCCGGAACTTGGAGATCATCTTTTATAGTGTGATTAGGGCCAAGCATGGTGTGGAAGGACACATAAAGTGTCAACATTTTGGCAGATGATGTGAAGAAAATGTAGTTTGGAAGTCCGAGAGAATCGGTTATAGGAAGAACCGTGGAGGTGAAGCTCATGTCTGTGATCATAGCGGAGAGAGGTGGAGAGAGTGAAGATAGAAGAGGAGAGAGCAGGTGAGAAGAGCGGCGAATCAATTCAAAATGGTAGTAAAAAGGGTCTTCGGAATTGGCACAGGACTCGTCAAGCGGAAGGAGATGAAGCTGCTTTCGAGTAATTTGTGGGAAGGCCATGAGAAAGTTTGACAAACTCTGTGACTCAGCAAGTGAGACGGTTGGATTTGGAGTGATGAAAGTGACACAAACATCATGTGATGCTAGTAACGCTGCAAGCCGAAGGAAGGGCGTGAGATGACCCATTCCGGCACTTGGAAGGAGAGCTACATGAGGGACTCGTATATCGCCGGAATCTGACATTTTAATGGAAAATGATGTTTTGCTAAGGGAAAGTAGATTAGCTTCAGAGCAGGGCATATTTCATATTTGTACTGATGAAGGCTGAGGCAGGTGCACTGAATGTACATGTGTAGTCAAATGACTCACGTCTATGACCAAAAGATGGTTTGAATATGCAAATGCTTAGTCAAATGGGCCACGTCTAGCAGGAAAGGACAAGTAAATATCTAAGTTTTCTTGGCTGCCAAGAAAGTTTGAACTAGTAAATTAGAAAAGCGACCTACTCTGTTTTTGCCACAATACTCCTCTAAAAATTTTAGTTTTAGGAGGTAATCTTAATTTTCAAATTTTTGCTAGGCCAACATCTATACATCTAGGCTCAGATTTTACTTGAAGACGTGATGCAGTTTTAATAGAAAATTATAGCCAAAGGAGGTGGTCTCTGCACAAATTGATCTTCAGTGTCAAAAAGTGGTAAATTAATTGTAGAAATAGATTTAGAAACATCTTCAACACGATTTAACTTGAAATCTCAAAAGATCATACACGGTGATGTCAAAACAAAAAATATTTTGCTTGATAAGAAATCTTGTGGTGTTGCTCATATTGAAGCTGAGAACACAGCGGACATGACTGGTGAAATTGGTATACCCTTCGATAAAATGATGCTAGAGATTCTAGATCTTTTAAAATAGAAGATTGTTATGCTCGTAAATTCGTTATTATATATATAATAATTCTCCTTGTTTACACCTTTGTCTTACTCTTCTATATAGGTTTTACATTATATTTGTGTTTTTGTAGATTGTAACAAGCAAAGAGTGCAAAAGGAGCTAAAAAGGCTTTTACAATCCTATGTCATCAGCACAGCCTGTGCAGATCAGCTGAGTTCGTGGGTTAAACTGTATTGACTCGGGAAGAACCAGGAGATGTGTCATATATGTTTGGAAAGCCACGGATGTCTATTTTTCGTAGAATTTTACGGTTCGTGAATATCATTTTTATAGAGGGAGTTACGGCAGTTTTAGTACATGAAGGTCAGGCTACGCGCGAATACAAAGTTTTCTAGAAACGTGACGCGCGAATACAAAGTTTTCTAGAAACGTGACGCGCATATACAAAGTTTTCTAGAAACGTGTATCCATGCGGCAGATTAAAGGAAGATTAAAATTCCTATTTATTAGGAGTTTTAACCAGTTGAAGAAAGCCAAAAAGTCTGAGAGAAGGTAAATTAAATGTCTTTTTAATATAATGAGACTTTAAAGCTCATTAAGCTTGATAAGGAAAAGAAGGCTAATTGCCTTGTCGGTTACAACTAGAAGGGGAATGAAGGAGGATCCCTAATCAGACCAGCAGAGGGGACGCGAGATACAAAAAAAACATAAAAACGAAAGAAAAAAAAAAGATAGGCAGCAGCAGCCACCAAAAAAGTGGAGGCAGCCACGACAGAAGGGAGAAAAAGGAAGGACCAGTGCACTGTTCTACAATTCGTCATCGAAGAGTTTCTTCTTCTCCTTTTACTTTTTGTTTTGTTTGTCTTTGCTGCCCATTTACATTATGAGCAACTAAATTTCATAGTTGGGACTTGGTTGAAGTCCTAATCATGTTTCCATGAGTATTTTCGATACACTTTTGTTACAAGACAATTTGTTGATGCTTTAGTGATTTATTCCAGTTTTAATTCCAATCTTATTGAGTTATTTTATGATTGATCACCATAGAATAACTTTGTAATTGAGTTTGTTACATGGGTAAATTTGGATGATCAAGTCTTGTACCTATGCCAAGTAACAAGAGAACTAGTTACGGTTCATGGAATTAATTATCATGAATAATTGGAATAGATACCATGTTCTAGGATTCGTGTTTTTGTCGATTTCCATTGTATTATGCTTTCTCGGAGTGTAACTTAGTAGATACCATGCTAAATACTTCAAGAATGAAAAGAGTTAGTGTAGACACCCATGCCTAATTCGTTGTTTAGGGAAATCAATAGCTTAAAGAGTAGATACCATGCCTTTAGGTTGACAAACGTAAAGCATCAAAATTTGTTTTGTATCACAGTGTGTATCGGTTGTTTAGGCAAAAAATGTTAGAGATGGAAGTCAAAGTCCTAACCGTTCAAACATCGTTTTCAGAACTCTTATTGCCAATTACTTTTATTTGCCTATGTTCTTTATATTGTGCTTTTATACTTAAACTTAAGGCATCTCAAACTATTTTGTTAAACCTTTACTTGCATATTTGCTAGTTTTGTGAATTAATTAATTTAAATTGTTAGGAATCATACTCTAGATACATATTAGTGCAATCCTCGTGGGAATGGTCTCGTACTTGCTTTCTATACTATGTGTTTGATCTTGTGCACTTGTGAGTTTAAACTGTGCACTTAGTAGCTTAATATTTAGGTTGCTAAATGCATAACAAAGATTGATAAGATGTGATGACTATAGCTTTGGCATGTTGCGACATGCCTTACCAAAACCTTAACTTTGCTAATGTATTACTTGAAGTTTCTTGACAAAGTTACCAGCCATAAATCCCAGATGTTGGCCAAGTCCTTTAGGAAACATCATGCGTAGGTCCTGGGATGTAAGTGTATATAAACATCCTGAAATTGGCAATGTGTTGATCATACATTCAAGAATAAGGTGATCAAATTTGGGATATTGTGCAAGAAAGATTCAGTTGAAGCAATTGTTAGGAACCAATTGGACAAAATTCTCATGTTTATGCAACTATTTTTGTAATTTCCCTAAAACCACCCAGGCCAACGATTGAAAATGAAGCATTCTTGATTCCAACTACGTACCATAATCCCTTCACAGGTGGTTAGGATTTCAACGTTAGCATCAATTAGTGTAGTTATTGACCATATAAACATGAAAACTAACTTTGTATGGCTATGTTAGCTTTGAAATGATTACCGGAAAAGACGAGAACTTTTCCTTTGGTATTATACAAGAAATGGGGATGAGTCTTGAGATGGACTTTCAAGTTTGTATGGAAATTCTTTCTGCTCTTATTACTCATTTGGGCTTCACAATTATCTTGAACAAAATCGTCACACCAACTATATGATAAACGCATATTAATTTTTACACATTGTTTACATGACACCATTTTACAACGAAAAACTATGATTCTCGTTATTAAAAAGGACAATCAGTTCCATAGCCCGACTACAACATATTATATCGAATTTGAGATTGAAAAGTTACACGAAACTTCAACTTAAGCACATAAATTTCAAGGATATATTAGTTCTTCTGCATCAAATATTCCAAAACTTCATTGAGCACCTTCTCAGATTTCCCACCAATGGCAGTAGCCTTCTTAGCATCTTCCCCCACCTTCCTAGCCAAACCCCTCAGCTTCTTATCCTCCATCAACTCAACAATCTTCCTCCCTATCGCTTCCCCACACACCACCCCTCCAAGCCCCCAACCCCAACTCCTCTCCCATATTCCCAACCCCGCCGTCTCCACCACCTCCGCATTCACGCTCTGATCCCCATGCTGCGGCCACGCCAGCACCGGTACCCCTTTTCGCGCTGCCTCCATAACCGAATTCCACCCGCAGTGATTCACAAACCCGCCAACAGCTGCGTGCTCGAGAATGTCCTGCTGGCTCACCCACCCCTTCATTACTACTCCCCTGCCTTTTGTCCTGTCCAAAAACGGCTCCCCAAGCAGGACTTTCAGATCTTCCTTGTCGTCTTTGTCGACCTTACTTGTTTTGAGCACCCACAAAAACCTATATCCGCTCCTTTCCAACCCATTTGCTAGCTCTTTAATCTGCTCATTGGACATGGCTGTTCTGCTTCCGAAACTCACGTAAACTACTGACTGTGCCGGCTGGCTGTCTAGCCATGACAGATAGTTTCCGTCTTCATCCTGCTCTTTCTTGGCCTCGAAGGTATCTAACGGTCCTATCGGAAGAAACGGTGGGAGATTTTCTAAAACTCTCCCACTATTTATAGCTGCTAGAGTATCCGGTTCGAAATCTTCAAAAGTGTTCATTAGGATCCCTTTGGATTTGGAAAAAGCTCGAGAATTTGTGATGAGTAGTGATGTGAAAAGATGATTAGGGTTTTTATATGAAGGAGGAATGCTTCCTATAGGCAATGGAGCGATTCCGGGGACGTTGACTTCTTTCAGATCGGTTGCAAAACAGGAAGGGTTCGATAGAAGGGTTGGGAGGTAGGCCATGAGGCAGGAAAATCTACATGAGCCGGTAAAGATGATGTAGTTGGGGACGCCGAGGTCGGCGGCGACTGGGGTAATAGTAGAAGCAACTACAAAGTCGGAAAATATAGCTGAGACGGGCGGGGATGAGGCGGCAAGCAAAGGGTAGAGAAGGTGGACGGAGCGGGTGGTGGCTTCGAATTGGAGGAAGAAAGGATCGTCGGTGGTGGAATCGGGGGAGGAAATGGCTTGGAACTCAACGTGGTTGACTTTTGGATGTTGGGATAGGAAGAAGGAAATGTGGGCGGACTCAGCGGCCGAGACAGAAGGACGGGCGGTGATTAAGCTGACGATGCAGTTTCGAGAGGAGAGCATGGCGGCGATACGGAGGAAGGGGGTCAAATGTCCCATTCCAGCACTAGGCAATAGGGCTATGTGAGGAGGAGGAGGAACTGTGGGGTTTGACATGGTTGTGCAAAAGAAGCAAGGATGCCAGAAAAGTAGCGATTAACAATGAATCCTTAAATCTATCAGAAAAAAGAAACACGTCACATCTGATCACTTGATAGCGTTGTTATTATTTTAGGACAGACATCCCAGCCGGATCTTCTCCACCAAGTCCTAAGGATCTGAAGATCCGGACTCTTGAAATTTGAACCAACTGTTATAATTATTATCTCTTTTAAAATGACGCTTCTGTTTGTAGTCGTTTGATTAAATTTTAATGGTCCGGATCTCCGAGTCCTTAGGATTTAACGGGTGAGATCCGGCTGGGATGTCTGTCCATTATTTTATAGCCATCATTTGGAAAATGAATAGGTTGTCAGTCATGATTCACCAAACCTTGCAACTATAAAGACTTTAGATGATGGAATGCTTCAATATTTTCAACAATGCTTTATTTTAAACTAGTATAATATTAAAAGAAAGATCAAACTCGGGTATAAATGCGTGCTTATTGATCTCCTGACTTAATGTACATTTGCAATCTATAGCTTTTCATTTGATACTATATAAACGTATAACGCACATCTACTAGCTCATACGAAGTTAATATATAAAAAATTATCTCAAAAGAAATTTTTACATGTAATGAGGTGCCGTTTTGGTAAGGTCGTTACGAAAAGACATATAAATTAATTTTATTGACTCTTAGTGTACTTTACTCGGAGTTGTTTGTCAATCTATGATTAGGGAATAGGTTATATTAGAGTAGTGTACATTATTGACTAAAGAGTAATGTTATTCATACCATGTTTTTGTACCACATTTTCATACCATCTTAGGTGGCATCTGATGTGGAGCCACATTATTTGAAAAATTTGTAAAACCCAAGAAAAGGAAAGAGAAAAACTCCTCGTATACCACAATCATAATTTAATTAACTAGTTTTTCTTAATTATTAGTTTATTAAATAATGAACTAAAGTTAAAAATCTGATTAATTTAAATGATGAGGTTGTTCACATTAAATATCACCTAAGGTGGTATGAAAATGTGGTACAAAAATATAGTATGAACAACGTTACTCTTGACTAAATCAATCACTTGACCCTATCAAATGAAAAATAAAACCACATGGACCCGACCCAGGTGAATGTAATTGGGTTCTACAAATAAGCCCAGTGGGCCTCGGAAACCAAGGCCCAAATCGTCGGTAGTTCTGATACATGGTGGAGAAAACGACGTCGTATCAATGATCTATCATCGAAACGCCATCCGAAACTAGAAAACAAAGCTCCTTCAGCTCCTCTGGTTCTGCTGAGCCCCTCACCCTCCGTCATCCGCCACCTTGGCGCCAAAATCACTGCAAAAATAAATTTAAAAATAATTAAAAAAAAGCTCCTGCAAAACCCTAGTCCGTACATCTCTCTCCTTAATCACCTCCACCCTCCGAACCAATCGACCCACCGTCTCTGTCCTCCACTCCCCCTTCCTCCGCTTCTCTCTGCTTCCTCCCAAACAAGGTACTCTCTCTCACACTCTCTCCTATGTTTCTCTCTCTCCAAATGTCTGTGTGCTTTTCGACATTGACAAACGTAGGATTTTCAGTTGGAGTTGTTTATGTCCTTGTCTTTTGGGTTGATCTTAATTTACTTTGATGCTTGCAGATTCCTGGTCCTCCTCCTCCTAAAGGATCAACTGCAGAACAACAGAAAGATATTGGCCTTCGTGCTGTGAAGCTACCTTCAGCAGATGCTATCGTTATACGTACAACACTTGGGTTTCTGGCTGAAATCCTCCGCGGGCTTCCGGGGAGGAATGAAGCCGGCTCATTTTGGGGTGAGATAGGAACCAAGTCTCTGTTGGGGCATTTTGCGTATCATGACAGTCAGAGTGTTTATTGGGTAGATTCTCCTTTGGGACGTGGCTTCTTTTGAAGTTTCCCTCATTTTTCAGCGTGGGATGGTTCAGGAAGAAGGGTCCGTCTGAGGATGAGAAAGCGCTTCGTTTTAAGATGTGGTTTGTCGGACATGGTTACAGCGACAGCAGTCTTGTTTCACTGGGAAACCGAAAACCCGACATGGAAATAATAACCAGAAAATATAAATCTCTAGTTGGAAGTACCCTTCAAGGAATAAGACAAAATAAATCAGAAGCTGTTTTTGCTTTCTCATTATGTTTTGACGTACCTTGCAACAGCAGTTACAATACTGTGAGATTATGGCTCAATCTGCATCTGATTTGTCTCAACTGAATGCATCTTTGCTTCTAATTTGATCTCGGAAATGAAGGTCTAACTATGGTGGTACCTGAAACTTCATCCATGTGTCGATGAGAGCAGCGAGACTCTTTGTAGAACTACCGCTATCTACAACCGCCCTTCTTGCCTTGTCTGTTGTGCAATGCTTGCAACTTCAACAAATTGTTTCCCATTGTCTCACTAACCCTCTGTGCAATGTCCTCTGCCTTCACCACCATCCCTCCTCACCCCAACCCCAAGTTTTATCCCACGTTTCAAGTCCAATTGTCTCCACCAAATCTGCATTCATTGGTTTTCTGATCCACATGTTGCGGCCATGCAAATACATGCACACCGTTCCAGAGAGCCTCAGACAAAGAGCTTCAGCCACATTGACTTAAAAACCCACCAATGGCCGGATGGCTCAATATTTCCTCCTGGTTCAGCAAGTTCTTCACTGCTAATCCATTTTTCTTCACCTTCTCCAGTAATCCCTCTCCAAGCTCCTCAGTCAGTTTCTCCTCGTCTTCCACATCAACTTTTTTATCCTTCACAGCCCAAAGTAACTTGAAAATTAAAAAAGAAATTTGTCATAATTTTCTTTTTTCTGACCATTAAACATTGTCATATTTGACAACAATGAGGTTTTTCTTAGTAGCCATGCGCCTGGACATCAAACATTAATTTATAACCGCAATTAAAATTTGAAAATTTATTAGCAACACCATCCATACACATGATCATGGAACATTGATTTATAACCGCAATTAGCAAGACGAAGAAAACACTAATCAGACATCACTAAACTTGAGATCATCACTCTGAAATTAATAGAACAAGAGGCCCTGCATCCCTTCCAAGTTCCAACCAACGTATGTTCATCATGCAATGCATGATAAATAAACTTGAACTCAATATTAGTAAGATCTTTCCGACCTAAATATTTATTAATTTAGGGTTTTAGGGTTTTTTTTTTCTTTCTAATTTTACATATATTAAAATAAACAGTTAAATGAATACCCATTTATAATCGTGGTAATACCCATAATCATCCATTTTAATTTTACGGGTAAACGATTATACCCATAACCGTTTATCCGTCTAAACAATTACTCATAACCGTAATCTTGAATTTTAAATAGGCAGATAACTGCGGTTACCCAAACCCTTAGGTATTATGACCATCTATACTTGCAGGCTCAGATTTTACTTGAAGACGTGATGACTTTTTAATAGAAAATGTACCCGTAGAAGGTCTCCGCACAAAATGATGTCAAAGTGTCAAAAACGTGTTATAATTGTTATAAACATCTACAAGCACAAAACGATTTGACGTTTGATGTCAAAAGATTGTACTTAATGTCAAAACAGAGAATATGTGCTTGGTACTCCTGCAAATCTTAAAGTAGTTGATTGGGGTTGGTCGGGTTGAAGTTGAGAATCCAAGGAATATGACTGGTGAAATTGGTATACCGGATACATGGCCCCAGAGATTCAAGACCCTTATAATAAAAGATGTGATGTCTATAGCTTTGGCATGTGCTTATGGGAAATTTATTGTTGCGACATGCCTTATTCAGACGTTAACTTTACTAATGTATTATGTGAAGTTGTTCGCCAAAATTTACGGCCATAAATCCACAGATGCTAGATGTTAGGATGAAATGCATATAAATGTCATGAAATAAGCGATGTGTTCATCATGCATTCAAGAATAAGGAGATCAAATTTGGGATCAAACGCTTATTGTGCATGAAAGATTGAGCTGAAGCAATTGTTACTTAGTAACTAATTGGAGCTCCTCAAAAGAAAGTTGAGAAACACATCTACAATTGTTAGCCTTTTGACCTTCCCCCGCCATTGACATTGGTTACTCCCAACTGCCCCCCATCATCGACATCTGCAAAATTGCCATGTTTATGCAACTACTTCCGTAACTTCCCTAAAACCACCTAATGATCGAAATCAATTCCTTGATTCCAGCTACCGTACCACAATCCCTACACCTTCCAACATTGGCATGAATTAGTGTAGTTATTGACCATATAAAGATGTGAACTTTAAGTTTGTATGGCATGGCGACCCTGAGATGATAACCGAGAAAATATGAGAACTTTTCCTTTGCATGATAGAAGAAATGGGGATGGTGACTATTGAGATGCACTTTAAGTTTGTATGGGCATTCTTCCTGCTCTTATTACTCATTTTGGCTTCACAATGTTTATGAACAAAATCGCCACACCAACTATGTGACAAACTTATAAGTAATTTTCACACATTATTTATATGACACCATTTTACGACAAGAAACTATGATTTCCATTATTTGAAAGGATGATCACACATGATAGCCTGTTCCATAGCCGGACTACAACATATGTATATCCAATTTATGATTGAAAAGTTACATGACACTTCAACTAAAGCACATAAATTTCAAGGATACATTAGTTCTTCTGCGTCAAATATTCCAAAACTTCATTGAACACCTTCTGAGATTTCCCACCAGTGGCAGTAGCCTTCTTAGCATCTTCCCCCACCTTCCTAGCCAAACTCCTAAGCTTATTGTCCTCCATCAGATCCACAATCATCCTTCTTATCTCTTCCCCACCCACCACCACCCCTCCAACCCCCCAACCCCAACTCCTCTCCCATATTCCCAACCCCGCCTTCTCCACCACCTCCGCATTCACGCACTGATCTCCATGCTGCGGCCAGGCCAGCACGGGTACCCCTTTTCTCGCCGCCTCCATAACCGAATTCCACCCGCAGTGACTCATAAACCCGCCAACAGCCGCGTGCTCGAGAATGTCCTGCTGGCTCACCCACCCCTTCACTACTACTCCTCTGCTTTTTGTCCTGTCCAAAAACGGCTCCCCAAGCAGGTTTTTCAGATCTTCCTTGTCCTCTTTGTCGACCTTACTTGTTTTGAGCACCCACAAAAACCTATATCCACTCCTCTCCAACCCATCTGAGAGCTCTTTAATCTGCTCATTCGACATTGCTGTTCTGCTTCCGAAACTCACGTAAACTACTGTCTCTGCCGGCTGGCTGTCTAGCCATGACAGATAGTTTCCGTCTTCTTCCTGCTCCTTCTTGGCCTCGAAGGTATCTAACGGTCCGATCGGAAGAATCGGTGGGAGATTTTCTAAAACTCTCCCACTGTTTATAGCTGCTAGAGTTTCCAGTTCGAAATCTTCGAAAGTGTTCATTAGGATCCCTTTGGACTTGGACAAAGCTCGAGAATTTGTGGCGATTATTGATGTGAAAAGATGGTTAGGGTTTTTTAATGGAGGAGGAATGCTTCCTATAGGCAATGAAGTGATTCCGGGGACGTTGACTTCTTTGAGATCGCTTGCAAAACAGGAAGGGTTTGATAGAAGGGTTGGGAGGTAGGCCATGAGGCAGGAAAATTTACATGAGGTGGTAAAGATGATGTAGTTGGGGACGCCGAGGTTGGCCGCGACTGGGGCAATACTAGAAGCCACTGTAAAGTCGGAAAATATAGCTGAGACGGGTGGGAATGAGGCGGCAAGCGAAGGGTAGAGAAGGTGGACGGAGCGGGTGGTGGCTTCGAATTGGAGGAAGAAAGGATCGTCGGTGGTGGGATTGGGGGAGGAAATGACTTGGAACTCAATGTGGTTGACTTTTGGATGTTGGGATAGAAAGAAGGAAATGTGGGCGGACTCGGCGGCGGAGACAGAAGGACGGGCGGTGATCAAGCTGACGGTGCAGTTCCGAGAGGAGAGCATGGCGGCGACGCGGAGGAAGGGGGTCAAGTGCCCCATTCCGGCACTAGGCAATAGGGCTATGTGAGGAGGAGGAGGAGGAGCTGCGGTGTTTGACATGGTGGTGGGAAAGAGGTAAAGATGCCAGAATAGTAGATTAACAATGAATACTTACATGTATCAGTAGCGTTCTTATTTAATTATAGTCACCATTTGGAAAATGAGTAGATTGTTAATCACTTGTTTGACCAAACCTTCTCCACAAAATCCAAGGATTTGGTTTTGTCCGAGTAGGATTTTCTCTCCTTTCTTTTTTTTCCTTCTATTTGAACAGTCACGATTAAGCCACGTCAATATCTTGTGTGACTTCTTTATAAAGAGAGAGAAAGATAAAGCAGAGAGTGAGAGGAGGAGAGAGAAGGAGATAAAAATAGAACGGGAGAAAATCCTAATCCGGTTTTGTCAATTATAATGACTTTAGTTGATGGAATGCTTCAATTTCTTCAACAATGCTTTATTTTAAACTAGTCTAATCTAATGTATAGAAAGAGAGATCGAACTCGAGTATAAGAAGGCGTATTTACTATCTTACGTAACCGATTTAATGTACATTTGCAACCTATAGCTCTTTCTTTGATACTATATAAACTTATAACGCACATCTACTACCTCACCCGACATCAACATGTAGAAAATTATTCAAAAGAAATCTTTACATATAACAAGGTCTCTTTCATAACGTGACACATTTCATAAGCATATACTTACAAATTAATGACTATGTACAACAATGCTTTATTTTATATTAGTTTAATGTATTGAAAGAAAGATCAAACTCGGGTATAAAGAGGCGTATTTACTGTCTTACCAAACCGACTTAATAGACATTTGCAACCTATAGCTTTTTATTTGATACTATATGAACTTACAACGCACATCTATTAACTCACATGGTGTCAATAGATAAAAAACTATACATAATAATTTTTTACATATAACAAGGTGTCTCTTTCGTAACATGACACATAAACTGACATAAATTAATTTTATCGACTCTTAGTGTACTGAGAGTTGTTTATTAGTCTATGATTAATTAATGTCAAGTGGTATTTATTATTACTAATAGGTTATACTAGGTTAGTGTACATCATTGACTAAATCAATCACTTGACCCTATCAAAAGAAAAAATAAAAAAACAAGGACCCGACCCAGGTTAACGTAATCGGGTTCTACAAATGTGATGGCTGAAATCAGGGCCCAAACCGTCTGAACTTCTGATGCTTGGTATAAACGACGTCGTATGGATAAAGTTCTATCATCGAAACGCTATCCGAAACGACATTAAAGCGCCCACAGCTCCTCTGGTGCTGCTGAGCCTCTCACTCTCCGTCGTCCGCCGCCTTGGCTCCAAAATTACTGCAAAAATAAATAAATAATGAGCGCCTGCAAAAGCCTAGTCCGTACATCTCTCTCCTCAATCACCTCCACCCTCCGAACCAATCGACCCACCGTCTCTCTCCTCCACTCCCCCTTCCTCCGCTTCTCTACGCTTCCTCCCAACCAAGGTACTCTCTATCTCTCTCTCTCTCGACACTCATACGCACATTTCTAACTCAATTTTGTGATTTGAATTTGAAATTAGCGCTCAGGCTTGCTCCGTACAATGTTCCTTCGCGGCCGTACGCTTCAATTTCATCCGAAGCAGCAGCCGCCGCAGATTTCACAGACGAAGCTCACTCCGCGGACTCAACCCTAGAACCGCCGGAGGACCCGACGCAGGACACCGTGGAGGAGCTTCTGAGGAAGAAAAACGACGTCGCGCGCCTGATGAAAATGGAACGCCGCCACGAGTCCGCACACCTAACCGGCGGTCGGTGGTTCCCGTATCTGGACAAGTTCAGTTGCGGTGAAGGTGCTTTTCTCAACAGCGGTGAGGTGCTTGAAGCGGTGGATCCGTACATAATGGATGTGAGGAAGGAGAAGTTTAGGAAAGTGGTGAAGAATCGGAGCTACGGGGTGTGTCTGGTGGTTGAAGGATTGGGAGATTTCGGCAATGTATCGGCGGCGTTTCGGTCTGCGGATGCGCTCGGGTTTCAGTCGGTTCATGTGGTATCCTGCGACTCCAAAAGGTGCAACGGCATTTGAGGTGAAAGGGGTCTGGTTTTAGTTTAAAATTTTGAAAAGAAAAAAAACCAGAAAGAAGATTTCTTTTTTTCTAAATTGTTTGTTGGTATGTGGTTGATTAGTGAATTGTAATCAGGGTTGGCTTTGTTTAATTTGTATTAGTAAGTTTAATTGAAGTTGTCCGGTTCTTAGTTGTCGAATTAACTTTGTTAACCTCAGCTTGATCTTGTTTCAGATATAGAGACAATCGCCATGTCAGTATGGGAGCGGAGAAATGGTTGGACATTGAAATTTGGAACTCTACTGCTGAGTGCTTTGAAGTTCTGACATCGCGAGGGTATCGAATTGCCACAACGCATTTGGGAACGGACTCGGTAATTATCCACTTTCTTCTGCTGTGTATTTTGTTTGTTTTGAAAAGATGTTCCACAGTTTTAATCTCTTTTTGTATTTTAAGGTGTCTATATACGACATGGATTGGTCTTGCCCAACTGCGATTGTAGTCGGAAATGAAAATAGGTATTACAGGTTTTCCTATTTAGTGATCATTATATTTTTCGATATCATCCAAGCGGGTTCTTTGTTCAGTTTTAAGCTGATACACTTTTTGTTGAGAGTTGTCCCACATTGGTGAGGGACAAGGTTTGCTATTTGCTTATATGATCTTGGGCTACTCCTCATATTGCCAATTGGTTTTATGGTGGAACCTCAATTTCATCATGGTATCAGAGCAAAGTTGTCCACGTGTGAAGCCCAACGGCCACACGCGCTCCACGTCACCCAGTTGTTGTCCACGTGTAGGCTTGAAAATCCGCCACACGTGCGGGGGCGTGTTGAGAGTTGTCCCACATTGGTGAGGGACAAGGTTTGCTATGTGCTTATATGATCTTGGACTACTCCTCATATTGCCAATTGGTTTTATGGTGGAACCTCAATTTCATCACTTTTGTGTCTCTGTGATCAATATCAAATTTTTGGATATACTTGTACATCTGATGAAGGATTTAGAAATTCAACCAAGAAAAAGTTAATAACATCAAGAAAATTACATCTTAGATATGTTCTTCCTCGATGTTAATTTGAGTGCAATGTCTAATTTAGGGGAATAAGTGATGAGGCCCTCGCTTTGTCAGATTTGCATTGCAGTATTCCGATGAAAGGCATGGTCGACTCTTTCAATGTTTCAGTTGCTGCAGGCCTTCTCATGCACCATGCAGTTTGTGATAGAACATCTCGCCTGGTAACGACTCTACTGTTATTCTTTCTGTACTGAATAATGCATCCACTCCTGTTATCGTTTTTCTTTTTATTTGGGAATTTGCATTCATGACTATTTTATTCATCTTCATTGCTTGGATTTTTATAATAGAAAGGGCATTGACAATAAATTACAAGAAAATCATAAAACCCTACATTTTATGCCGGCTATTGATGTCGTTTTTGAAATTCGTTCTGAACTTTATATATGTGCAATTGAACTTCCATTTTGCATTGCATTATGTTAAGTCAGAATCAGTTTTCGACCCTCTTTTCTTCCCTCATTCTTCTACAATCATGTGTCTATGGATCAAGACTACAGCAACATTCATGTCAAAGTTTGTATCAAGCACTAGATAATTTGCAACTCAATTTCACTATATCGTACAAAGCAGCTGCGTGCTTACTCAAGTTTCAAGCATTAGATGTTAATATTTGTTGCACACAAATATACAGGGTAGTCATGGGGATCTAACATTTGAAGAGAGCCAAATTCTACTCGCTGAATTCTCTCTGCGGCATAGCAAGAGTTCAATGAGCATTGCACGCGAGTATGTAAAGCGGAAGGCATCCCTGCTCACGTCAAAGATTTGAGAGACCCTTTTCTGATTTTTGATTGCCCGGATGATGTTAAACAAACGTGATCTCCAAATTTCATATGAGAAAGCAATCACCAAAAGGAGCAGAAGATAACAAGAATTCTCTGAAGCCAACCAAGAGGACAAAGTGGCCATGTCCGATTGAAAGCAAGGCTTGGTGCGACATCACATGCAATGTAGAGAGGGCAGCATGAGAGCTTACCTCGGTAACCAAGCATGTTCGGGCCAAGAATTGTCTTTTGGTTGTCTATTCTCTCGATGATTCTTTACTTTCTAGCGATAGGACAGCTTGAATCAATGAAATTAATTACCTAGTCGTTCTTCTCCCGTTTTTTCTTTATGGTCAAACAAGATTACTTTAATTAATAACTAGTACAAGGTCTAAAAGAGTCGGGTAAACAACAACAGATAAAGTAAAATGCTCAAACAAAATGATAGCTGCAGCACACAATGAGAGGCTCACATAAGCTGTAAAAAACAAACAACCAAAAACCCTAATCTCAATTAGCGTAAACTAGACCGTTGCAGCCGTCATGTCTTCGAAGGAAGTCAAACTCCGAACCAAGAGAGTAGACACTAGATCTAAGTCCCTTTAACGAATCCCTGCAAATATATACAAAGTATCTTGTGGGTAGAAAATGAGGCTAAGGGGTATGTAAACTATGACGGAGGTCGCAGAACACTTGACCTTGATTGAGATCCGACATGTCGGTTGGGGGAGGGGAAGTGTATATGATATTCAATTTCTGATCAGAGCCAACCAATCCGAGCATGATGGGGCGGGGATGGAATATCATGTCTAAGGAGGAGGGAGGAAGAAAAAGTAAATGACAGAAAGCGGTACAAATGGGCAAAAAACGTCAAATAAGGGGCATGAAGCCCAAATATGTGGATCTCCGTATCTCAACCTTTCAGATCCTGCGGATCTCCGTAATCTCAATCATTCATATAAAATCATGTGGTTGAGATCTGTCTTCCTCTTTAACTTACTCACTCTCTCATTCTCCTCAACATCGTTGCCTTCTTATACCGCGACGATCGACGAAGCTGAATCGCAGACAGAGAAAGAAGAAGAAGAAAATGGAGGAGTGCAGGTCGGGGAAAGATGCAGTGGGAATTGGGGTGGGAGGGGAAGGGGAAGGTGAGTGCTGGTACAGAGAGGTCAGCGAGATCCGGATGGTTAGGATCCTTGGGATCTGAAAAGGATCTCTTTCCTGAGGTTTTCAATGACAATTTTTTTATTTTTAATTTAAGAAGTGGGTCCTAGTTTGTAATAAAGTCTTCTGCCATTTGAGTTTTTCATAGGACAAGGAGTGTCTGCCCTCCGCTTCCGCTGTCTTTTATGTGCCCTTCTGTTTTGTGTGGTCAAGGTTAAGCCACGTTAATATTTATATTTTTATTTTATAAATATAATAAGATAAAAATGAATAATAATATAAAATATTAATGTGGCTTAACCGTGACCACACAAACAGAATGACACGATAAGGGGACTGGAAGTGGAGGGCAGACAATCCTTGTCATTTTTCATAAAGAGATTTTCATAAAGAAATATTATACTTGTCGATTCTCTTTGTGAAAATTTTAGAAATCTTTTAATTAGGTTTTTTTATTTTATATTGTACGATTATAAATTTTTTTAAATTTTTTTATTCAAAATTAAACATATAAAAAATGATCGCACATGTATGATGAAATAGACACAATTAAAAAATTCTCGGATCCTCGTAAACATGATCCGATTTTTATATTTTTAATGAATTGGTCCCAGCTTGTACTGAAGTCTGCCATTTGCCTTTTTTTTTTTTGGTCAAACCTGCAATTTGAGTTTTTCATGGACATTTTTATTTTATTTTTCTACTTTTTAATGAAGTGGGTTCCGGCTTGTATTGAAGAAGGAATGAAAATGGAACGTGTCTAGTGTTAAGGATGATAAACCTACCGTCAGCATACCACTCCATATCAGCAATCCATGTGCTGCTTACTTCAAATGATTATTCTAATTAAATGGAAGCCATGTAACCTTGTCTGAAGATGGACAGAATAATATTGTATAAACTTCACAGCTAGACAAACACCTCATGTAGTTGTTTATTGCATGCGTGGCCTTTTATTATTGCATGCGTGTATGTAGCTCTAGTATAAAGAGCATGCTGCTGTTGAAGAGCTGTATGTAATCAAGAAGAGAGTTGAGTTGTGTTTATGAAATCTGTCTTTACAAACTTAGTCTAAACTCTTTCATGGTATCACGAGCCCAAAAACTCCAACGAGTATTTTTTTTTTCCGATCCCTCTTCTTCCTGTCTTCATCCATGGCCACTGACACCTCTTCTCCCACCCTTCTCCCAGAACTCAACCTCACCACTCCCACCTTGATCACCATCAATGCTGCAGCCCAACTACCTGTGAAACTCACACCCACAAATTACCCCTCCTGGCGTGCTCAGTTCAACGCCCTCCTTTACGGCTACGACCTCATGGGTTATGTGGATGGCTCTAATCTCTGCCCATCAACCACTCAAACCGTGCTTCGCACCTTTTGGATTCGCCAAGATCAACTACTCTTTCATGCGATTCTTGCTTCCGTCTCATCGCAAGTCATCTCCCTTATTACCTCTGCCAAGACCTCCAAGGAGGCTTGGGACAAGCTTCTCCATCTCTTTGCTAGCAAAGCCCGTGCCCGTATTCTTGGTCTAAAAGAACGCCTTACTCTCCTGCGACGTGAGAATAAGCCTGTCTCCCAGTATCTGCAAGAAGTTCGCATTATTGCAGATGAGCTTGCCATCATTGATGTCCCTCTCTCTGATGATGATCTTCTCCTCTACATTCTTAATGGTGTTGGCCCTGACTTCAAAGAAATTGCTGCGGTAGTTCGTTCCCGTGACACCTCCATCTCCTTCGAAAACCTCCATGACAAACTGGTTGAACATGAAGCTGCCCTCAAGCGTGATGATACCGTTGTTGCTGCCTCAGTAATCACTGCTAATGTCACTCAGACATCTCGCTCCCACACCTCAAACCGTGGCTCCCGCTCGTACAACTCCAACTCCAACCGTGGGTCCTTTGCCTCTCACAACTCTTCTCGTGGTTCCTTCGGGCAACCCCACTCATCCTTCATTAACAACAATTTCCGAAGTTCCTACAGGCCCACCCAACATTTTGTCCCCGACAATGGTCACCGCTCTACCAACATGACAACCACCGGTTATCGTGGTTTCTGTCAATGGTGTGGCACTCAAGGTCATAGTGCAAAACGTTGTCCTCAACTTCAACATGGAGCTCCCAGCTCGCCGGTGGCCAATCCTACCACCCATGGACGGTCCACCCCTACTTCAACATGGTTGCTTGATTCCGGTGCCTCTCATCATGTTACTTCCAATATCAACCATCTTTCTGGTGCCTCTACATATGATGGTCCTGATGAAATAATTATTGGTAATGGTTTAGGTTTGGGTATCACTCATGTCGGTTCAACCTCTTTACCCGCTTCCACCTCCCAATCTTTCACCTTATCTAATGTTCTCTGTGTTCCCTCCATGCAAAAAGATATTATTTCCATCTCTAAATTCAATAAACAAAATAATACCTCTATTGAACTTTTTCCTGATTTCTTTCATGTCAAGGATCTGAGCACGGGGGCGGTTCTTCTGCGAGGCCCGAATAAGGATGATGTGTACGAATGGTCTCCCAAAACTTTGTGTCCACCGCAAGCTCTGGTGGGTGTGGTCGTCTCTCCCAACCTCTGGCATCGTCGTCTTGGTCACCCAAGCCATCAAACTCTCACACAAGTCCTTCGTCTGTCTTCAATTAATGTGTCTTCCAAGTCGTTAGAATCTGTTTGTCATTCATGTCTATGTAATAAAAGCCATCGGCTCCCGTTTGGTACTTCGTCTCTCACCAGTCATGGTCCATTAGATCTCCTTTATAGTGATGTTTGGGGCCCTGCTCCGTACTCTTCTATTGATGGTTATTCTTACTATGTCATCTTTGTTGACCATTTTACAAAGTACATCTGGTTCTATCCTCTCAAAAAAAAGTCTGATGTGTTTTCCACCTTTGTCACCTTCAAAGCTCTTGTCGAAAATTACTTCAAACGCAAAATCACTAGATTGTACACTGATGATGGGGGCGAATTTATCAAACTCCAACACTTTCTCTCTTCGAACGGCATCACCCATCTTCTTACACCACCTCATACTCCTCAACACAATGGCGCCGCCGAACGACGACATCGTCATATCGTTGAAACCGGTCTTACCCTTCTTCATCAAGCTTCTTTACCTCTCACCTACTGGTCTTATGCTTTTAAAACCGCTGCCTATCTTATCAACCGCATGCCTACTCCACTTCTTCACAATCTCTCCCCATTCGCTAAACTATTCGATGAACAGCCAAATTATTCCCGTCTTCGTACCTTTGGTTGTTTGTGTTTTCCATGGTTACGTCCTTACAACTCGAATAAACTACTCCCTCGTTCTCGCCCATGCCTCTTCCTTGGTTACTCCTCTAATCAAAGTGCCTTTCAGTGTCTTGATCTCTCCTCCAACAAACTTTTTATTTCTCGGCATGTTCAATTCGATGAGACATCCTTTCCTCTTGCCAACCTTCCTTCCTCCATTCCCCATGTCACTGTTGATAACTCTCACTCTTGGCTCTCATCTCTTCCTCCAGTTACCCATGTTCCTGTACACTTACCCACCAGGCCTGTTGAGTCGACTGGTTCTTCCTCGCTGCCACAAGTCACATCATCCGAAACTCCTGCTGTCTCAGACCCGTCACCGTCCGCTGTCTTGGTCCCTCTTGCTGCTGCTCCCTTTCCATCCCCCGACCACCACACATTAGCCACTACCTCTATTGCACCCCATTTAACCCCACTGCATTCTCCAACCCAAACTACTCCAGTCCAAACACCTCCTCCCCTCAACTCCACTCGCCCATATACTAGAAACCCTAATAGGTCTGTTCTCACCTTCTCATCTTCTGAACCCCAACCTCCCCATCCTTCCGTTCCTCCTGTTTCTCAAATCATCACCCGTGCCAAAGCAGGCATCCACAAACCTAATCCTCGATATGCTATGACTGCAACTAAACATCCCATTCTATCCTCCATTGAACCGACATGTGTTTCCCAGGCTGTCAAGGATCCCCTTTGGCGACAAGCAATGTCCAATGAGTTCAATGCGTTAATTCGCAATGGTACATGGGAGCTCGTTCCTCCCCTCCCCTCTCAAAATCTTATTGGCTGTAAGTGGGTGTTTCGTATCAAACGGCATCCTGATGGCACTGTTGACAGATACAAGGCACGCTTAGTTGCCAAGGGTTTTCACCAACGCCCTGGCATTGATTTTTCAGATACTTTCAGTCCGGTGGTCAAACCGACTACCATACGCATTGTTCTGCATATTGCTGTGACTCATGGGTGGCCAATCCGTCAGTTGGACGTTAACAATGCTTTCCTTCATGGCACCATTCGTGAAAATGTTTTTATGGTTCAACCGCCTGGTTTTGTTGACTCTACTCATCCGTCTCATGTGTGTAAGTTGAGGAAAGCTCTCTATGGCCTTAAACAGGCTCCCCGGGCATGGTACAAGGAATTACACTCCTTTCTGCTCTCCCATGGCTTTGTCAATGCCATCTCTGATGCCTCACTCTTTCTCTTCAAAAATGGGACTGCTGTAATTTATTTTTTGGTTTATGTTGATGATCTTCTTATTACAGGCAACGATTCATCACTAGTAGCCAAGTTCATTCACCTTTTGGCAAATCGTTTCTCAGTCAAGGACCTGGGCTCATTACATTACTTTCTTGGTGTTGAAGTACTCCCAACAGCCACTGGTCTATTCCTCTCTCAGCACAAATACATTCACGATCTTCTAGTCAATGCCAAGATGGATGGTGCCAAAGCTGTCAGTACGCCTCTCTCCACCACTCACTCTCTCATGCTACATGATGGTTCCTCCCCAACGGATGCCACTCCCTACCGTCGCCTTGTTGGTGGTCTTCAATACCTCAGTCTTACACGTCCTGACATCTCTTTTGCAGTAAATAAGCTCTCTCAATTTATGCATTCTCCTTCCGAGACTCACTGGCAGGCACTGAAGCGTCTTCTTCGATACTTGAAGGGTACCATTTCCTTTGGACTTCATATGTCCCGTCGCCCCTCGCACCGTCTCTATGCTTTTCAGATGCTGACTGGGCTGGTGATCGTGATGATCGCAAGTCTACGACTGGCTACGTTGTCTATCTCGGTGGAAATCTCATTTCTTGGAGCTCTCGTAAGCAGCGATCTGTTTCTCGTTCCTCTACCGAAGCCGAATATCGGGCCATTGCTGCCACCACTGCTGAACTCTCATGGATTCAGTCATTACTGTGTGAACTTGGCATTCCTCTTACCAATACCCCGGTTATTTCTTGTGATAATATTGGCGCCATGTTCTATTGTGCTAATCCTGTCCTCCATTCCCGTATGAAACATATCGATATTGACTTTCAGTTTGTTCGGGATCGTGTCACTCGTGGTCTTCTTCAAGTCTCTCATGTCTCCACTACTGATCAGCTTGCTGACGCCCTCACTAAACCCTTGCCGCGATCTCGTTGCCATCTTCTTCGTTCCAAGATCGGTGTCTCCGATGGTACCACCGTCTTGCGGGGGCGTGTTAAGGATGATAAACCTACAGTCAGCATACCACTCCATATCAGCAATCCATGTGCTGCTTACTTCAAATGATTATTCTAATTAAATGGAAGCCATGTAACCTTGTCTGAAGATGGACAGAATAATATTGTATAAACTTCACAGCTAGACAAACACCTCCTGTAGTTGTTTATTGCATGCGTGGCCTTTTATTATTGCATGCGTGTATGTAGCTCTAGTATAAAGAGCATGCTGATGTTGAAGAGCTGTATGTAATCAAGAAGAGAGTTGAGTTGTGTTTATGAAATCTGTCTTTACAAACTTAGTCTAAACTCTTTCATCTAGCGAGTTCGGCTAGTAATTTTCGAAGATTTTTTGTAAAGTGAAACTCTTGATGGATGAAAAATTAACAAGCATCGGTAGTTGCTTCCTTTATTTTCTAGTTGTATTCATAATTTTCTATATATCTATATATATATATATATATTGTCTTGGAACCAATGAATTAAATATGTTTGATCATGTCATTACGCAATGTCAAACTTGATATATAGGGTTATCAAGTCCCCAATCTAACCATCATCACATAAACACTTCATTAATTAAAATCTTCTTCATTTATTAAAATCTTCTTCATTTCATTTCCAAACTCCGATCCAATAATCCAATGGCATTGAAATTCATTCAAGTTTGCGGGTAGCTCCACAACTAGGCTCGCCGGCCGCCTCGGCCATCCCTGCTCAAGGAGAGAAACTTATGTACGATACCACTTCCTCAGAAGCAATATCTAGAGTCAATCACATTCTACCGGCTCAAGAGGACTTGTCTCTTCCTCTAACCTTCATTGACCTCGTATGGCTAAGGTATCCACCCTTCCATCGCCTTTTCTTCTATGACATATTGCCTTGCTCTTCCCCGGCAGATACCCTACTCTTCTTTCATACAATAATTATTCCAAAACTCAAAACCTCTCTCTCTATCGCCCTCCAACATTTTCTACCTCTAGCCGGAAACATCACTTGGCCCGAAAGCTCCCCCAAACCCACCCTAAATTATGTCAAAGGCGACACCGTTTCCTTCACAGTAGCTGAATCTGAAGCCGATTTCCACCATCTCTCAAGCAATGACTTTAACATTGATGCCAAAAAATACCACCCTCTTGTACCCCAACTGGCGAAATCTGACGAAAAAGCCGCTGTGATGGCGTTTCAAATCACCGTCCTTCCCAACAGCGGCGGCTTTTCCATTGGAATATCCATGCACCATGCAGTTGTTGATGGCAAGACTCTCTTCATGTTTCTGAAATCATGGACCCACATATGCAAACATGTTCATAAATCTGATGACATTGTTTTGCCTGATCAGCTCAAACCATTTTACGACAGACGGGGTCTGAAAGACCCCATCTGTCTCCAACTGGAAGAGATTTACTTGAACCAGTTTCTGAACATGGACAGACGACAAAATAATCGAAGCTTGAAGGTTGCAGCCCGCTATGAATCTCTAGTGATATCAAATTCAACTCGAGGCAACTTCGAATTCACGAGCGCAAAGATTCAAGCTTTACGGAAATGGGTCAGGACCAGGAAACAACAGGAAGGGGATGATGGATCCGTTCATTTGTCGACATTTTCTCTAACGTGTGCCTACACATGGGTTTGCTTACTAAAAGCAGAGCAAGAAGAGCAAGAAGAAGTAAACGGGGACCAAATAATACCTATGGCATTTAGTGTGGACTGCCGGTCGCGCTTGACCCCTCCTTTGCCTGCAAACTATTTTGGAAACTGCGTAACGGGCTGTCGAGCACTTGCAGAAAGAAAAGTACTTCTAGGAGAAGACGGGTTGGTTGTAGCGGTAAATGCGATTAGTGAAGCCATTAAGGGTTTGGATGGCGGGACTTTGACGAATGGCGCGGAGAATTTGGTTTCCAAATTTTACCCTTCTGATGAACAGACTAGTAGTGGTGCTGGTCATCGGAGAGTATTTACGACCGCTGGATCGCATCGGTTTGACATGTACGATACTGATTTTGGATGGGGAAGGCCAAGGAGCACCGAAGTAGTTCGGATACATACAATCGGAATAATCACTTTTGCAGATGGCAAGAATGGTGGCGGAGCTGTTGACATCGGGTTGGTTTTGAAAAAACATCATATGGAGGCTTTTGCTTCAGTATTTGCTAAAGGTCTTGAAACCCTTTGAAGTTTGAAGTCTCATTTCATATGTATTGAGGTCAGCTGAAAAATTGTATGCTTTATGATTAAGCTTGTGGTGTTTTCTGGAGCAGGAAGCTCTATGTTTCTCGGACGAATTGGTATAAATAATGTTGCATAAAAAAATTTCCAAAGACTTTGCACAAAACCAAGGGCAGTGGTCTTTACTTCCTTTAGTACTAGTACTGCGTTTAGTGAGGAGTGAGTGAAACTTAGTCCCCCTTGGTCTATTTATTCTTAGTCCAGACAGCACCAAACACTCTTGACGTGAGATCGTCTGAGGTTTGGAGGGCAGCTGCTTGTATGAGCTCCCTTCTATTAAGAAAAAAAATCTTAGTATCACCACCATGCATAGGGAGTTAGATGACCTACGGGAAGGCTGTCTCTGCTATCCACCGGCGGCCTTCTCTCTGGCAGCCGGCCCTAGCGCCGGTCAAAATTAAGGTAAGGTTGTCAGCATGGACGGAGCCAATGAAGGCTCACTGGGGGCAAATGCCCCCACTCAAGTAATTCGTTTGTTAAATTGCAGACTACAGTTATAAAATATACACGCGTTATCTTTGAAGTAAATATAATATCTAATATCCAACATACTTTCATACTACTTCACTCCATATCAAATATTATATGAGCAAAAGTGCTCTTGTTCTGTCATTCAAACCGACAAACCCCTCTCCCCTACCTATATGTAGTAATATTTTTCTCATCACTTTGCCACTTTTCACTACTAGTCTGAAATTTTTGTAACATTGAGATTGTGATACATCATCATTTGAAATTACCCATATTATCATATTGGGTATAAGTCATTCTATAATGGGAGTTCAGGTCTTCTTAATAGTTTTTCGGATTGCCCCCACTAGGAGAAATTTCTAGCTCCGTCTCTGGTTGTCAGTCGTTACAAGCAATTCACAAACATATTTGGGACCATAGAATTATTTCCAACTGATTCTACAAGTCTATTAATCAACGAAAATGAAATTACACTTTACAAACCTCACCTTTCAAGATGAGTAATAGTTTGTCTACTAGAACATATAATTATCATATGCTAAAAGATTATAGTTACAATAACCTTTCTGAAGAATTTCCCCGCTGCCGCTTTCCCAACGCTATAAATCTTAATCGTCCTATTAACAACGTCCTAATCAATTATCATTTCACTAGTTGTAATTTGTATCGTTTCCTTGGCGCTCTGAATGCTCAAGTCTTCCCCGTGCTTCTTCGATTTTTGGGACCTAATGAACTCTTGTATCCTTGCCTTTAATTCATTGTCCGGTATGAGCATGTCCGCAGTAAGATATGATCGGTTGAACGGATCAGACTGCAAATCGCACGCAAAGATAAATTAGCAAGATGGAGATACATTTCATAAAGATTATCGTATATATTATTACATAAGGACTGATGACGTACGCTATCACTAAGAAGATGCCTTTGAATGACGGGCCGGTCTACCGTGATTCTTGAAGAAGGTAAGATAACTGGATCCTTCATTAAAGTGTACTGCAAGAAAGAAAATACATGTATAATAAGACGGTCCCAACATATCTACTTAGCCACTACACAAAAATGTATCGGCGGCGTTTATCTATGGAGGAGCTTCTGAGAAAGAAAAACGAGGTCGCGCGCCTGATGAAAATGGAACGCAGCCACGAGTCTGCGCACCAAATCGGCGGTCGGTGGTTCCCGTATCTCGACAAGTTCAGCTGCGATGAAGGTGCTTTTCTCAACAGCGGTGAGGTGCTTGAAGCGGTGGATCCGTACATAATGGATGTGAGGAAGGAAAAGTTTAGGAAAGTGGTGAAGAATCGGAGCTATAGTGTGTCTGGTGGTTGCAGGATTGGGAGATTTCGACAATGTATCGGCGGCGTTTCGGTCTGCGGATGCGCTCGGGTTTCAGTCGGTTCATGTGGTATCCTGCGACTCCAAAAGGTGCAAAGGCATTTGAGGTGAAAAGGGTCTGGTTTTGGGTTAAACTTTTGAAAAAAAAACCAGAAAGAAGATTTCTTTTTTTCTAAATTGTTTGTTGGTATGTGGTTGTTTAGTGAATTGGTAATCAGGGTTGGCTTTGTTTAATTAGTATTAGTAATTAGTTTAATTGAAGTTGTTTTGTTCTTAGTTGTCGAATTAACTTTGTTAACCTTAGCTTGATCTTGTTTCAGATATAGAGACAATCGCCATGTCAGTATGGGAGCAAAGAAATGGTTGGACATTGAAATTTGGAACTCTACTGCAGAGTTCTTTGAAGTTCTGAAATCACGAGGTTATCGAATTGCCACAACGCATTTGGGAACGGATGCGGTAATTATCCACTTTCTTCTTCTGTATAATTTGTTTGCATTAAAAAGATGTTCCACAGTTTTAATCTCAAGCATGTATCTTGAGTGATTCTTCCATTTTATTTTTTGGGAGTTTTAACAAAAAGCCCACAGTACTGTTCACTTTAACGAAAAACCACATTTTTACACTAAAAAGTCAAACCTAATACTATTCACTTTACTCTTTATTTTGTTCTTATCATTAAAACTCAAAGTTTTCAAGTCTTTTTCATTAGTTTTCCTTTATTTTTTCAGGTGTCTATATACAACATGGATTGGTCTTGCCCAACTGCGATTGTAGTCGGAAATGAAAATAGGTATTATACCTTTTCGTAGTTAGTGATCATTATACTTTTCGGTATCATCCCAGCTAGTTCTCTGTTCAGTTTTAAGCTGATACACTTGTGTGTCTCTGTGATCAATATCAAATTTCTTGATATACTTGCACCTCTGATGAAGAATTTAGAAATTCAACCGAGAAAAAGTTAATAACAAGAAGAAAATTACATCTTAGATATGGCCCTCTTCAAAAAGAAGAAAGTTTGAAGTCATGTTCATTGTACTACACACTGTTATATTTGTGGACTGAGATCCATTAATACACACACACACACACACACATATACATATACATATACATATATTTCTGCACACACACACACACACATATACATATACATATACATATATTTCTGCTGGATTACGATTTTGCGGAAAATGTTAATCATAGACTTCACCCCTTGTTAATCATTGCTGATATGTTCTTCATCGATATTAATTTGAATTCAATGTCTAATTTTGGGGAATGAGTGATGAGGCCCTGGCTTTGTCAGATTTGCATTGCAGTATTCCAATGATAGGCATGGTCGACTCTTTCAATGTTTCAGTTGCTGCAGGTTCTCATGCACCATGCAGTTTGTAATAGAACATCTCGCCTGGTAACGACTATACTGTTATTCTTTCTGTACTGAATAATGCATTCACTCTTTTTATCGTTTTCCTTTTTATTTAGAAATTTGCATTCACAACTGTTTAATCATCTTCATTGATTGGATTTTTATAATGGAAAAGGCATTGACAATAAATTACAGGAAAATCATAAATCCTACATTTATTGCCGGCTATTGATATTGTTTTGGTGTGCAATTGAACTTCCATTTTGCATTGCATAATGTGAAGCCTGAATCAGTTCTCAACCCTATTTTCTTCCCTCGTTTTTCTACAATCCTGTGTTGGTCCTGAAGTTGCTGGATTCTAAGGGTCAAGACTACAGCAACATTCATGTCAAAGTTTGTATCAGGCACTAGATAATTTGCAACTCAATTTCACTGTATTTTGTGACGTTCTGTTTTTCGCAAAAGGAATAGTAATCGTACAAAGCAGTTGAGTTCTCACTTAAATTTCAAGCATTAGATGTTAATAACTGTTGCCCGCAAATCTACAGGGTAGCCATGGGGATCTGACATCTGAAGATAGCCAAATTCTACTCGTTGAATTCTCTCTGTGGCATAGCAAGAGTTCAATTAGCATTGCACGTGAGTATGTAAAGCGGAAGGCATCTCTGCTCCCATCAAAGATCTGAAAGACCCTTTTTCTGATTTCTGATAGCACAATGATGTTAAACAAACGTGATCTCCAAATTTCTCATAAGAAAGCAATCAACAAGCGGAGCAGAACATAACAAGAATCCTCTGGAGCCAACCAAGAGGACAAAGTGGCCATGTCCGGTTGAAAGCTTACCTTGGTAAACAAGCGTTATTCGGTCTAAAGAAGGCAGCATGGGAGCTTACCTTGGTAAACAAACGTTATTCGTGCCAAGAATACTCTTTTCGTTTTCTGTTCTCTTGATGATTCTTTACTTCCTAGCGATAGATAAGACAACTTGAATCAATGAAATTAATTTACCTAGTTGTTCTTCTCCGGTTATTTTTAAGGTCGGGTATTTGATAAATTGAGTTGAGCATCGGTCGTTGCTTCCTTTAGTTTTGTATTCCCAAGTTGTATTCATATATATTATCTTGGAACCAATGAAGCCGGCAACCATCAACTACTTTTTCAAGGAGTGTCTTCTATAGATTTTCTGTCATATCAATAACACAATATGTTATAATATTAGCATAAGAATTAACGTTAAACAGCAATGTCGTACAATATATTATAATGTTAGCACGGAAATTAACGTTAAACTGTGGGGTACAGAAACTTCATATAGTCTTATTTTGAGAGTCTTCTTAGCATTTTTCTTTATGTATATTTTGGATGAACTAATAAATTAAATATGTTTGATCATGATTAAAAATTATTTGACCCTAAATCTTTTGATATCATTCAAAATGCTCAAGAATCGAGATACGGTAAGAGATTAATATTAATCGAGAAATGCTAAGACCATCTCTAAAAAAATGTCAAAAGTGCCAAATAAGATTAAAAAAAACAAATTTACGCCTACCATCCCAGACGTTTGTTTTTTTTTTTTTTTTGTCAAACTGAGATGTTTGTTTTGACACATAGATCAAAACATCAAATCCCTACCATTTGAATTATTTAATAAAGGGAGTTTTAACAAAACACTCATGGTACTGTTCACTTTTAACGAAAAACCACATTTATACATTTCCCTGATACTATTCACTATACCTTTTAAAAAGAGTTTTTCATTAAAAGTGAAGTTTTTTTTTATTTTTCGTTAGTTTTCCTTTTAATTTGCCTCTCACTATCCACCAATCACATGATGTACCCAATTTACACAATTTTTTACAATTTTTATAACAGTAGAACTCACAATATTATATATATATATATATATATATCCTTTGGAAAAAGAAATTTCGTATCGAACTTCAAAAAGCAATGTCAGTCCTTAATGAAATTTGACAATTTAAATTTAACATTGATGCTCTAAGAAGACAATCTCAAAACTAGAATTCATTATGTACTCTCTACCACCTCATATTTTTTGCATAATTTTCATGTCAATATTATAAAATATTATGTCAAAACTGTGAAGTGGTGGAGAGTACCATTTTAAGTAGACCTGGCATTCGTGTCATGCTTTCCGTGTTCGTGTCGCTTTCGTGTCATACCTGATATCTTACCGGGTCATGTCGTGTAACACCCGTTAAAATAAATTGGTAAAATGACCCGACCCGAAATCGACATGATAATGTTAACAGGTAATATGACCCGACTCATTACCCGTTAAGGAAAATATATTTTAAACCAATAAATAATCAAATGAAAAACATAATACTAAATAAAATATACATATAATATTGTCACATCCAAAACATAAAAGCGCAATTTTCTTTTAAGTATATTTTCGCTTACCTAAATTGATTGCTCTAGCCTTTTTCTTTGCAAGACTCGTATTTGTATTGTCTATATTTTCGCTTCCAAGATCTTGTTATGTTCTCATTATAATCTTCACGGACTCTTCATCACTAAGGTTTACTGAATCTGAATATCTAGCATCCATTGCTTCCGAAACAAAATGGGTATAAATGAATTAATAGCTTAATTAATGAAGTAAAGTCTTTAATAATTTTTGTAATTAATGTAGAAGTGTAAAAAATATAAAAAATATTAAAACGCTCATAATGACAAGCTTTACAACTTTCATGAAGAGCTTAACTTCGAAATTCGCTGTAACATCCCACATCGCCTAGGGAAGAGGATCATGTAATCCTTATATGTATATTCTCATCTTTATCTAGCATGAGGCCTTTTGGGAGCTCACTGACTTCGGGTTCCGTAGGAACTCAGAAGTTAAGTGAGTTCGCACGAGAGTAATCCCAAAATGGGTGACCCACTATAGTGTGAGTTCCCAGAAACAAAACCGTGAGGGCGTGGTTGGGCCCAAAGCGGATAATATCGTGTTACGGTGGAGTCGAGCCCGGGATGTGGTGGGGGCCCAAGCCGGGATGTGACAATTTGGTATCAGAGCCAATCCCTAGCCGAAAGTGTGTCGACGAGGACGTCGGGCCCCTAAGGGGGGTGGATTGTTATATTCCACATCGCCCAGGGAAGTGGATCTTCTATGCCTTAAATGTACATGCTCACCTCCATATAACACGAGGCCTTTTGGGAGCTCACTGGCTTCGGATTCCATAGGAACTTCGAAGTTAAGCGAGGTCGCGTGAAAGCAATCCTAGGATGGGTGACCCATTGGGAAGTTCTCGTGTGAGTTCCCAAAAACAAAACAGTGAGGGCATGGTCAGGGCCCAAAGCGGACAATATTGTGCTATGGCGGAGGTGGGGCCGGGATGTGACAATTTGGTATCAGAGCCAATCCCTAGCCGAAAGTGTGCCGACGAGGACATCGGGCCCCTAAGTGGGGGTGGATTGTAACATCCCACATCGCCCAAGAAAGAGGATCTTGTAAGCCTTATATGTATATTCCCATCTCTACCTAGCACGAGGCCTTTTGGGAGCTCACTGGCTTCGGGTTCCGTAGGAACTCCGAAGTTAAGCGAGTTCGTGCGAAAGCAATCCCAAGATGGGTGACCCACTGGGAAGTTCTCGTGTGAGTTTCCAGAAACAAAACCGTGACGGCGTGGAAGTACATGACGTTTCGTATGCTTAGGCGATACCCACTCTCATTTTCCAGTTTTTGTTTTTAGTATAAGTATTTTAGTTTCCTTTTGTAAGATCCCACATCACCCAGGGGAGTGATCCTTATATGTATATTCTCATCCCTACCTAGCACGAGGCCTTTTGGGAGCTCACTGGCTTCGGGTTCCGTAGGAACTCCGAAGTTAAGCGAGAAGGAAACCAGAGCACTTCCAGGATGGATGACCCACTAGGAAGTTGCTCGTGAGTTCCCAAAAACAAAACAGTGAGGGAATGGTAAGCCCAATGCGGACAATATCGTGCTATGGTGGTGGAACGGGCCCGAGATGTGGTGGAACCTGGGCTGGGATGTGACAAATGGTATCAGAGCCTAACCCTGGTTGTGGTGTGTTGACGAGGACGTCGGGCCCAGAGGGGTGGATTGTAAGATGCCACATTGCCCAATGGAGTGATCCTTATATGTATATTCTCATCCCTACCTAGCACGAGGCCTTTTGGGAGCTCACTGGCTTTGGGTTCCGTAGAAACTCCGAAGTTAAGCGAGAAGGAGGCCAGAGTACTCCTAGGATGGGTGACCCACTGGGAAGTTGCTCGTGAGTTCCCAAAAACAAACCCGTGAGGGAATGGTAAGCCCAAAGCGGACAATATCGTGCTACGGTGGTGGAACAGGCCCGGGATGTGGTGGAACCCGGGCGGGGATGTGACACCTTTACTTTAGTTATTTGTTTTTGGCGTTACAAATGTTTTGGGATAGTATTTCCATTTTTAGTTTTAAGTTCAGCACAAGTTTTCAACCTATATGTTATTACTTATCTATTTTGGTGTTATCATATTTTACGTACATATTTTTGACCTTACGTCAATATGCGTTTTCGACTTTATATCTTATTAAAGTATGTTTCTACTTTTACACTGATAGAGAAGAAAGTAAGAGCTTTGAGGTATGATAGAGGATTTTGCAACCCGCTCACGACGGTGTGGCATATTCTGTTTGATGCACCCACTCTGACTTGATTCCTTTTTATACATATATTATCCTTCCCATTTTCAAGTATTTCAGTTTAGTTTGTGATTTTAAATTTCGGGACAAAATTCTTTTAAGGGGGGTAGATTGTAACAACCCGTCCCGGGATTTACGGAACAGAAAGGATATTTTTGTATTTTCACTAAGTTTGGGGATATTTTTCCTTTTAAAAATGGTTTTTGGGTCTTAAATGGTGTGCCCAAGGGGCCTACCCCTGATTTGTTTGTCCCTGGTCCCCTTTCCTTAGCTGCCACGTGGCAGTCTCCCTAAGCCTTCTCTCGTACTCATTATTCCCTCCCCGAGTTCTCTTTTTCCCTCACTCCTCACAACTCTCTCTCTTCTCTATCTCAGTTATCTCTCTCTCGCAAGTCTCTTATCTCCCTTCTTCCATGGCTAGCACCAAGATGGTGCTTTGGAGACGACCACCAGATGCCACCTTCACCTATGGGATGTCCATCATCCTTCTTAGACTCTCTCACTTTAATCTCTCAAATGTGCAACTGTATCACCGCGGCTGAGCCATCTTGTTCGACACCGTTTATCGATTTCCTGACGCTAGAAGAAGGTTCTAAACCTTTGAATTCATCCTTCCCTCGTCTCTAGTTGTTAACTAACCTTTTGTACACGTTTTAGAAGTTAAAACACGAAGAAACAAGTCGGGGAGACTTCCCTGGATTCCGACGAGGAACCCGTCACTTTCGAGCCAATTTTCGGCCAAACCACGGTGAGTTGGCTGGCGTGCAAGGTATCAATCTCTTCATGTCGCTGAGTACTACAACTTTCCTTTTTGTTTTACCTAATTTTGTTGAGTATTGAAGAAGTTATACTCATTTGAATCTTACCCAGTTTCCAATGACCTCTGCGGCTTTCGAGGATTTTTGTGGCCAAACCACGGCGAGTTAGACATCATGTGAGGTACCATTCTTTTCATCTCGTTGGGAACTATGATTTCCATCTTTGAATCACTCAATTTCGTTGAGTATTGACAAAGTTATGAGCGTTTAAAGTTTGTCTAATTTCCAGCCGAATTCCGGCCTTCTCCTTTGATTAGGTCCTACAACCTCCATGCCAATAAGCCAGGCCCTTGGGCCTTTTCTCAAAACAACACGGGCCTTAGGCCCTTTAAGCACTAACCCAACCTTTTTTAGTTTTGTTTTTAATTTATTTATTTATTCTTTTTCAAACTAAAGGTATTTTGGGCCATTCCTTTAAAACCCAGGCCTAGGTGCAACCCAATCCTTTCCGTGGGCAGGGCTTTAAGCCCAATAACCCCAAAACCCATTGTGACCCAAACCTAGTTACAAACCTTTGGACCCTAACCTTGGCCCGTGCAAATCTAAGGCCTTCGGACCTCTCAGCCAAACCCATAACCCTTTTAGAACCTCAGGTCCAAATCCTTTAGAGACCAATCCTTTTAAAAGCCTAACCTGAACCTTAACCGGCCCAAACCCTTTATGGAGAATATTCTGTTAGGGAATATTCAGTCATGGAATATTCTCTGGAATATTTTAAGAATATTCTGTTAACTTTTACGAAACTTACCCGGGACCCTCTTAGGGTAATTCGACGTCCTAAATCCGTTTTTGACGTCCTAAATTCAATTGTTATAATAGAGTTTTATTAATTGGACCCTTTATGTGCTTAGGGGCAATTATTGTGGTGTTTTCGTCTTCGCTAGTTTGCGTGGCTCTTCAGCGGCGAAGTATCTGTGAGTGGACCCCTTCCAAAATGCATGTTTTAACAGTAGAAATGCATACATGAAAAACATGATTTGATGACTATGTTTTATGAAACATTTTATGAGATAACAAGTTTACTGAGGCTATTTTGAATTATTACTATTTTTCCTATAACCCGTGTTCTTGTAGAATATCTTATGGATGACGATATGATATTTAGAACATGTTTAGAACACCTCTTTATAGTATAGATGATGGATGACTTTATACTATGAAGTTGTTTTTCAATATATATATGTTCAATGATTTTGTACTTACCTAGTGGTGCCAATTCCACTACGGGATGAAGGAATAGATTCTGGTCCGTCCCGGGCGACGATTATGGTGTTGGCATAGGGCCTGAAGTGGTTTTCCTCTGTCTATTAGCACAAGGACGAGGTGCTGGCACAGGGCCTGAATGGATATTTTCCTCTGATTGTTCGCTTAGAGACGGGGAGCCGGCATGGGGCCTGGGGGTTATCGGACATTCACTAGTGATTATTATATATACAAGTTATGATTTGAGACATTGCATGACATGCTAGGTTTTGGAAAACCTATGTTTATCATGATATATGTGTTTTCATAAAACCTGAGGGTTAGTATGTTGATAACTGTTTTATTATATATATATCAACTTGGTCCACTCATGTTTGTTTTACGCCCCGTTTAGGACTTAGAAGCGAGGCATACAATTCCGACATCAAGGCATTTCCGCATCGGCATCTTCAAGTTCTCTCGGTGTAGGACCCACTCCATTGTTCATTCAATTTTATATTAATTATTTAAGCATTCTAGATTAGTTGTGTGCTCTGAACACGTTCTTAAAATGCATATTCATTATATTTTATATTTATAAGTCTTATTTATTCCTTATTCTCATCATTTGTATTCAATAAATGGCTTTCGTCACTTTCGGGTGTCGGCTAGCACGTGCCTATCCTGGGGTTAAGGGAATATCGGGATTGAGGCGTGTCATTCGCCACTATAATCATATAAGTCATAGATCAAAATTTAACCGTTGATTGTTGTTTACATTTATGCTTCATTGTTCTCATCAAATTTTGTTATTTCAAATTTTCTGTTTTGAAAACATGATCTATTAGAGGATGCAGAAATATGAACGGTTTGGATTGTTGATATTATATTTAGAGTTTTACGGTTAGTGAAAATATTGCTCGATGTTTATAAAGTTTCTACAAACTATATGACATCGACTCATATTTTAATTAACCATAAATATTGAAACGTGATATTAAAGATCTAAACCGTTCATCTTCTTACATCAGCCAAATGATCATGTTTTAAAAAAAGAAAATTTTAAAAAATAAATTCAGTAAGAAAAATAAAGCGTAAATGACAATTGATGGTTAAATATAAATTTAAGGTTTATGGATTATAGTGTTTGATTTCGAAGTTGACCCCTTCATGAAAGTTGTAAAGCTTGTCACTATGAGTGATTGTATATTATTTTTTTACATTCTTTACACTTCTACAATAATTATTATTAATTTTATTAATTTTTCCCTCAAATAAAAAACATTATTCATGAGGGTTTGGAGGATTTTAAAAATCTAAACGATAATGTAAATGTAACCATTATCTACTTGTTGAGTAATAATGATGAATCATGAGTGTTTATATATTCTTTCACATTTTTAGAAATTGATTTGGGTCTTAATGTGTGTGCCCATGGGGCCTGCGTGTTTTAGTTTTGTCGCCCAGGGCCTAAGTCTCGTTCCCTCTCTTTCTTCCCTTTCTCGTGCACCTTACACATCTCTCAAAGCTCTCTCTATCTCACAATTCTCTCCTTCTCCCCCGCTGCACCCTCCCCTTCCACGAGCTCCACCCAACACACATGCATACACATGACGACATCACCACCATCGTCACCGCGTTAGCTCTCTCTCTCTCTCTCCCTCCATCTCTTCATCTATGTGGAGCACAGAGGGACTCCGGCGAGTCCCTCGTCTTTCCGAAGATTAGTAAGTCTTGGGAACACTTGTAATCTCTCTATTCTTGTCCTCGTGGCCTATTTCTAACTTAGATTTTGTATTTGGGACAACAAGTTGCACGGAGATACCACGGGGTGCTAAACCCAATTCCCAGCGAGCCATGGGTGTGCGAGCCCAAGTTCGGCCATCTCCGACCCTTTCACGGCGAATTGAAGGTATGAATCTCTTCCTCTCTTCCTACTCTTCGTTTTGGTGGTGGAATTGAGTCTTAGGGTTGGAGATCGACATCGATTAGAGCTTCCCGAGCTCCGGTCTTCTTCCTTCCGTCGAACCCAATCCTTCGGGCTTAGAACGTTGGGTTGGGCTTCTAAGCCCAAGGCTCGTGAAGTCCCAACCCACCAAACCCTGTTAATTAAGCCTTTAGGCCGTTTTAAGATTCGGGTCGTAGGCTCGTTATACTTTCAACCCAACCCAAATCCCTTTTTATTTAAACCCCAAAACCCTTTTACAGTGGACCGGGCTGAAAGCCCAAACCCTTGACCTGGTTAACTTTGACCCGACTCGGACCCGTTGACTTTGACCTGGTCCAGTCAACGGTCATCATTGACTTTTTGTTGACTTTTTTTTCGGGTTTCGTTCGGGACCCCTCCTAGGCTAATTTCGACGTCCTGGACCTGTTTCCGACGTCCGTTTTCCCAAATTCAATCGTTTGAATACAGTTTTATTAATTGTACCGTTTATGTGCTTAGGTACAATTAATAGCGGCGATTCTGTCATTCCTATTTCGTACAACTCTACAACGACGGAGTATCTGTGAGTGGACCCATTCTAAAATGCATGCTTTAATAGAAGAAATGCATACATGAAAAGCAGGATTTAATGAGCACGTTTTATGAAACGTTTGATGAGTAAATTGGATTCACCTTATGATTATCATGCTTACTTAGAATATTTTGGAATACCATATTTTCTATCGAACCCATGTTCTTCGTAGGATATTTGATGGATGATGATATACTATTTAGAATATGTTTTTACACACTTCTTTATAGTATAGATGATGGATGACTTTATACTATGAAGATATTTTTCAGATATATATACCTCTGTTTAGAAATGTTATGTTCAATGGTTTTATGCATATCTAGTGGTCACTGTCCTGCCTTAAGGCGATGTCCTGCCTTCGGGCGATGTTCTACCTTCAGGTGTATGTTCTACTTTTGGGTGTATGTCCTACCTCCGGGCACGTGGAGTATGTTCTGCCTTCGGGCAATGTTCTACCTTCTGGTGTACGTTCTACCTTCAGATGTATGTCCTGCCTCCGGGCACGTGGAGTATGTTCTACCTTCGGGCATATGTCCTGCCTTCGGGCGTATGTCCTGCCTTCGGGCAATTATGATACCACTAGTTAGCACACTATACGAGATACGTTTTGGAAAGATTTTATGGCATGCTAGGGTTTTCGGAAAACCTATTACATATTATGCTAGTAGTTTTCATAAAACTTGGGGGTTAGTATGTTGATAACTGTTTTATTATATATATATATATATATATATATATATATATATATCAACTTGGTCCACTCATGTTTGTTTTGCACCCCCTTTAGGACATAGAATCGAGACGTACAATCTCGGCGTCAAGACAATTCAGCGTCGGCCTTTGCGTGTCCTCTCGGTGTAAGACCCTTTCCTTTGTTCATTCAATTTTATATTATTTCTTTTTAGTGTATTTAAATTAGTTGTATGCTCATGAACACGTTCCTCATTCGTATATTAATTACTTTTAAATTCATAAGTCTTATTTATTATTGTTCTCATGCATTTTAAATGGCTTTCGTCACCTTCGGGTGTCGGCCAGCACGTGACCATTCCGATGTCCCGAGGACATCGGGATCGGGGCGTGTCACTTATAGTACAAGAAAAAAGCGCCATTTGCATAATGGATACAAACGTTAATATTGACTCTCTAACATGTATAAATGTAATTACAAACGTTTGTATTGACCCTCTAACATGTAGAAACGCTAATATTGACCTGACGGTTCCGGCATTCCTTTTCGATCTATTAAATCTCGGATTCTCATTATTCCTCTTTTTAATCTAGTATAGAATAATAATATCATTTGTAATAAAATTATTAATTGGGTGTAGAGAAACATAAATCGGGTTCAAATAAAAATTTCTTGAATGGAAATTATGAGATTTTATTTGAACCGGTTTCTCTGGATATATGGTACCATCCATTCTGGGACGCAACCTTTGCAGAGTTACAAATCCATATTACATCATTGGTTTGGTATAAGTTTAGTGGAATTTTGGAAAGTCTGATCAAACATATATAATTGGTTTGGTTGATGGATTTTGTTATGGTCATGATCAACTAATATATTATATTGGAATGGTTTCATCGAACAGATGGAAGAGGAGTTGTATTTGTTTAAGTTGAAGATTTGCAATTGTTCAATGTGAAACAAGAACTAGTTGGTTTGAAAAGACACACTTCACGAGAGTCTTTTTTGATTAGTAGCTTTAATGTCCCTGCAATATTCATTCATTCACTTCATTCGGATTTTTAATTCTATATACCATTTATACAGTAATTTTAGGAGTGTTTAGTTCAAATACATTTTTGAGTTTTCTTTTCTTGAGGATTGAAGAACTATTTCCGCAAAAAGTCAATTGTTATACTTTGAGAGAAGTTTGTCAAGCAAATCCTTGAGCACATGTAAGGAGGCAATCTCTCTTTTTCTAGCTCAATTAAGCTACAATGCAATCCTTGGAATCAGAGACGGAGCTAGAAATTTCTCCTAATGAGGGTAATCTGAAAAACAACTAAGAAGATCTTAACTCCCATTATAGAATGGCTTATACCCAATATGATAATAGGGGTAATTTCAAATGATGATGTATCACAATCTCAATGTTACAAAAATTTCAGACTATTAGTGGAAAGTGGCAAAGTGATGAGAAAAATATTACTACATATATATAGGCAGGGGAGAGGGGTTTGTCGGTTTGAATGATAGAACAGGAGCACTTTTGCTCATACAATATTTGATATGGAGTGAACTAGTATGAAAGTACGTTGGATATTAGATACTATATTTACTTCAAAGATAACGCGTGTATATTTTATAACTGTAGTCTGTAATTTAACAAACGAATTACTTGAGTGAGGGCATTTGCCTCCAGTGAGCCTTCATTGGCTCTGTCCATGCTTGGAATGACTCCTCTTCTCGCAGCTGTATACATGTTGGTAAAACATTTTCAGCAAGACTGCCTATTGTTTGACCATTTAGATTAAGTGTTGGTTTTTTTCTACGATTGCGCTCCATGCGCTTAATGTCATTATCTCACACGCTTTACAAGATTGGTTGATTGAAGCCTCTATACAAGATTGGTTGATTGAAGCCTCTATATACGACATGTTAAAATCAAGATACATTTAATGAACCAATCAACACTTGTTTTAAAAGCAACTTGCCGAAGTTGGGGGTTAGTCATAGAATATTGCTGACGTCAAGAAGTTGAAGATAGGGGCTTGGTCATAGAAAATTGTTCGCTAAATTATATTTTGTTGTAGGTCTAATTTATTGAATAATATAGAGAAGAGGGAGTGTGGTGGTAACAAGAGAGAAGAGAGAGATGTGTAATTACGAGTTGTGTGTTATTCCACTCATTGTGCATTTATTTATATTAATAGGGAATGTAAACTTTTTACCCCGATACAATTACAACTCTAATAGGATAATATCTAGTATAAGAGATGTGGTAGAATCACATAAAGATATCCTAAGGTATGATAGGATTTACACAATCACATGGGAGTTTTAACGAAAAGCCCACGGTATTGTTTACTTTAACGAAAAACCATATTTTTACACTAAAAAGTCAAACCTGGTACTATTCATTTTACCCTTTATTTTATCCTTATCATTAAAACTCAAAGTTTTCAAATCTTTTTCATTAATTTTCTTTTTTCAATTTCATACAATGCCGCTAGACTTCGTGATAATGTCGTACATCCGTAAAAAAAAAAATTATTAACTCAACCGAACAAGACGTGGATAAAAAAGAAGTGCGCTTTCTATATTTCCTATTGGATAATTGTTCCCACTACATAGGACAGCTTAATAAGACAAAAGCTCATCAACAGTACAATTCATCTCTGCCATATCTGTGGCAATAGATTAGAGTTCAAATCAAAATTCAATTTACCAAACTGGACATACAAGCAGAGTATTGACTTTAATAACTGTTAATACATTTTCCTTTGCTTTCCTTTTTTTTTTTTTTGGGTAAAACACCATAGCAGAACATGGTGAAACTTTTATTCTTAACGGAACAAATTTACAACAAAGTCCAAAAACGTGTACACAAAGTAAAAAGGGACCTTCCAAACAAAACAACAAATGTCCAACCCAGTTATTAGGCCCAAAAACACACACAAACCAAAAGAAACCCTAGTCCTTCTGCCGCTAACACCGCTGCAGCTCCTCTAGAACAGCTTGACCCATCTACCCCGACGAACGCCAGAATTCGAAGCTAACAACGCCTCAAAGAAGGTAGGAAAGAAAACTCCATCTTCCAGCAACCAATCCCCCTCCAATTGCAGCCACCAAGTAGAATAAATCAAAGAAGCCAGTGGGATTCCCACAAGCAACACTACCATGAAAGGCAGACCGAGGGAAGGAGGTGGTGCGAACACCCGAGACGGTGTGAGCACCCAAACTCTACACACATTCCCGATGAACCACAACAAAATGTGGTCAATAGTGATTGCAAACCAGAATAGGAGAGAAATTGAAGAAGGATGAAGTGAAGTCAGAAAGGAAGAATCGGAAGAAAACATAGATTGATGATGGATGAGAGATGTGAATATGTAAGTAGAACAGGAGATAGAACAACTAAACTGAGGATAAATTAGGTTCGATGGCTTATGAGGTGGAAAGATCAAGAAGAACAGAAAGGAGAACAATGGAAAACAGTAGCATAAGGAAAGAAAGAGGAAAACAGAGGGAAGGAAAAGGTTACCACCGACCCCAGCCGGAGCTAAGGTATGTAGCAGAACTAAAATCCAGAAGAAAAAAGGGCAAACTCACACAAACAGTGAGAAATTCTCTCAGTGGGAGAGAAGGACTCTCACCAACAGTGAAGAGAAGAGGTTTCGCTGATTACCCCTTTGAACTTTTATAATTAGTCAATTCTCCCCTTGAACTTTATGTTTAGCCAATTACCTCTGAACTTTATAAATAGCCAATTTCCCTTGGGCGTTTAGATTTTAAAATTTTTTATCCAATTTTCCATCCATCTTGATCACGGAAATAACACATGACAATTGTATAAAGGCAAAAAGGATAAAAAATTGAATGAAAGTTTTAACATGTAACGTCACGGGGGGGAATTGGCTATTTATAAAAGTTTAGGAGGTAATCGGCTAAAATTAAAGTTCAAGGGGAAAAATAGCTAATTATAAAAGTTCAAAGAGGTAATCAGCTAAAATTAAAGTCCAGGAGGAAAATTGGTAGGTGTAAACAAATTCAGGGGGCAAATAAACAAATACCTCTTCATTAATATTAGTACAATGCCACTTATTTCCATGTAATTTTCATATACTGTATGGTGCTTATAATACAGCAACGCTAGGGAGGAGGGTGGTCAAGTACAATTCTCTACTGGCAGTACTCCTCTAGGTGAAGCATGCAACAGCAGATTTTCCATCTCCATTTGTCACATACCACAACACCGTTGTGATGTTGATTGCTGATTTATTCGCTTACACACGGGCATTGGCGACTGTCAAGCTTCCAACAATATATACATGAATTGTTGAACAAATTCAGCCTCTGGCGTTGATTCTATTGGTGCTTATCCTCATTTAAGATTTTGCGTGGTTTACTCCCGCATGTTGGTTCGTATATTTTGCGATAACTGTAAATAGTCCTACCAAACCCTAAGAAGACTCTGTATTGCAATTGTTGGTTATGTCCATGACAAAATTTGACAAAATGAAGGATCTGATGATGAAATTCATTCTGTTTCAAAAAAAAAACAAAATAAAAATAATAATTACAACTTGTTGATTAAGACTAAAACCAATTGAAGTGACAGTAGTTCCGATTTGGAGAGATTTTTTTAATGCGCACAAAACATAGGACAGAACACCACATATCATTATACAATTAGAGGGACACTTGGAGAAAAAAAAATCTCCTTCAATTGACTAATGATATTGTTGGATATTTCGTATAGAATGCAAATCATGGTAGGTTGCTCATTTTTATTTTTGTTTTCATCTCAGCAAAATAAATTTAAGTTCAAGTTGTCTGGTATATGAAATATAGAAAACAAGTTGTAAAAGAATAAACATAGAGCACACTCAAAATTCAAGTGTAAATAAGTTATATGGAACTGGTTTACTGGTACTATGATGTTTTGTTCCAATAAAAGAATGACATGTGTACTCTTTTTCAACACATCTCATTGGTTTAACGACTCAAGAAGTTATTTAACGGTAAACTCATTTCATGTAAGTTAATATTCTTTAATTGTTACTGGCAATTTTACCTCAAAACTTATACTTTGGTATCAACATCCACTATAGCCAGTTTCGAGACTCTGGCATCTCCATTTTGATATCATTGAAAGAAAAAAAAATATTTGAAAGGAACTCGTCAAGTAATAAATACATTATACATATATTATAAAGGTAAATGAGGGCCTCAATTGGTAAAGAAAAGTGAAATTTGACATGAAATGATAAAGAAAAGTCTGATGAGAATACAAGGAAAGTATTTTGTCTTCCATGTTGGTTTCACGAACACTTCCTTTTTATTTTTTTTATTTTTTTAAGGAGTGGGTCCCTGCATGGAAAGTATGCGAAGGTAGCTCACTTATCTTCTCCTAGACTGCTGCGGATGTTATTTCAACATCTCCACCATTCGGCTGATCGGATCCCATAACCAACTCTTTCAATTTGTCATACATTCCGGATGCAATAACTTTTGCACTTGCACTAATATTCATGAAGAACTCTTTCAGTTTGTCACACATTCCGGATGCAACAACTCCTGCACTTTCACCAATATTCATGAACAACTCTTTCAGTTTGTCAAACACCTGAAGAAGCTGTTCACGTGCTCTCTGATACAAACTTTTCAAAACATCTGCAATTTTATGGTAGGACTTTGTTACTGCAATCACAAGGCAAATGCTCCATACTACGATGGCGAACCACCCCAAAGCTGGAACGATGATCAACAATTCTAAGGTTATGACAAGTGTTCCAGACGAGAGGCTAATATTATCCATGAACTCAGACAAATCTGGATTTTCACGAGCTGGGAGTATCTTGGCTGCCAGTGCCCATGAACTGATGTAAACCACAATAGCAACAATCAAAGCCACTAACGTGTCGTATTCCGTGGACAACAGATATACTGCAGCTCCAGCTCCGTACCTAACTGGATAAACCCGGCTAGCGTGGGAATGGCAAAGATAATACGCTTGTGCAATGCCTTTGAAGAACTTTGACGATAATGTTCCCCAGCCTCGCTTGTGCTATATTATAAATATATGGTTAGAAAATTATATTGGGTTATAAGCATTTTCCTTCTAGGTATATGGTGATAAACATTTTAGGCGCAACATAGTTCACCACTAACGTTATCGACATGATTCTAACTTAAGCACATATTACTAAGTATTATGTTTTATCATAACATAATAAGCATCGGTGATATTAGAAGTGAAATCTTTTCCAATTTGAGACTTTGACAAATAAATTTAAATAATAGAAACAACTAATAATTAAAGCATGCCTGCGGCTTAGATATAGTGATGGCCTCCCTTGTACAAAAATAGAGGTAAAGTCATACTATTATTATACGTGGGAACGTACTTAAGTTGTGCGTTAACATTGTATGTTAAAATAACATTGACTGAAGAAAGCAAATGGCTCAAAGTTTGGAACTTTCCACTTATTTTCGAGAAAGAAAAAAAAGTTGTACTTATTCTTTATAATTAAACATTTTCTTTTGTTGAAATATTTTGTAATTCCACTTTTCAAGGCCTTCTCAAACAAAAATCTAAGCTCGATACAGTGATAAAGTGTGAGTGAAAGCTTGGTTATGCCTATGTACTCTGCCACACATCTAACGTGTGGGGTTTACAAAGTATGAGTGATGTATCATCTTATCTATCTTTTGAGATTAACATATTTTTACCACAAATTTTATAATTAAAATCGTTTATTTTTTTAATTATCATTTAAAGATCATCTATATAAAATAAATAAATAAATAAACTGGAGATTGTTTTATCATTTATATGCATCATTTCAAGATTTCCGATTTGATTGATTTTTTTGTAAAAATGATCATCATATGATGATTAAAAAAATGAATAGTCTGATTTTGAAATTTATAGAGTAATAAATATGTTAAAGTGTTTTTCTAATGGACAAGTATTTTTGTAATAAAAATAATCGCAGATCCAGTTAATGTTATTGAAAAGTTCGTGGCCTTCTGCAACAACAAGTACAAGTCTTGGGAAAAAAAACACTTGTTCATGAACAAAAGTAATAGTAGTTTCAAGTATATCAGAGCATCTAAGCAGCTAGATAGATTTGTGGCTATATACGTTCTTCGACAACAACTACGACAAGGGTGGTCTTGGGCAAAAATACCTGTTCATAAGCAAAAGTAGGAGTAGTTTGAAGTATATAAGAACAGCTAAGAAGCTAGCTAGATTGGAAGTACTTACGGATGATGAGATGGAGATGATGGGGTACTACTGCTCCCTGTCACAGGAAGGTTGCCAGCTCCAGCTGCTTCAATCATCATATTCATAGTGTTGTTCAAGCCAAAACCCCTTCTTCTGACAAATAGATTCACCTAGAAGCGTTTATAGCATGGCAAATGAGGGACTGTAACTACCATTTCTACAGCAAGGCAAACAAGGGATACTATATCATGTCGTTCAAAAAAACCAAAAAAAAAAACCAAGGGACTATATAATATTAGGTCGACTGTCACTATCATATGTATGTAATGCCGTGGCCGAGGTCGAGTCACTATCATATGTCTGTAATGCGTTGCCGGGGTCGAGTCACTATCATATATAATGCCGTGGACGGGGACTTTCACCCTTTGACTGTTCCGGCTTTTATAAGCTGAGGATCTTATGTGGGGACCCTAGGTACGGACCATTTTAAACCGTTGGATTTTGATCTGAATGGTTAACAACAAAAGAGCCCAACCAAGCTTAGTGTAGAACCGGTCCTCCTCTCTCTACATTCACTATTATGTGATTTTTTTTTTTTAATAAACGATACTATCTACACTAAAAATGTGGAAGAGTGGGCTATGCCTTACAATGACTTAGTAATAATATGATTTAAATTTATCTTTGGTAAGAATCAAATTTAAAACATTTTACTTTACATGTGAAGATGAATACTACAAAATTGTAGTACTAAATGGTTATTTAAGAATTTAATAATTTTAAAAAGAACTTTTCTAAGGATTGGGTTCTTGAATCTGACAAATCCGAGTGGCAAAGGATATTCGGCAAAGGATTGGTGAGGTTTTATGGGACGACACTTTTACCCTTTGACTGTGTTACCCATACGGAGTTGAATTGACAGCACTAAGGATTGGGCTATTAATCCAATTTAATTTTTTTTGTATTGATCGTAATACAACGTTTAGGAGATGAAATTTTGGCTTTTTGAGATTGATCTTCAATAAATTCAAAGGCTTAATTGTTTTCTATTAATCAGGTTCTCCTAAAATTTAGTTAGATATTTTTTACGATCATGAAGATGAAAACATTTCTTATAATGCATGAACCTCTTACATTTATATTTACCTTCCTATATATATATTGTATATTTTATAAAGAAAATAGAAGCAGTTTAGGGTTTTTGAAACCTAGAATCTAAGGGTCAAAGAATCTAAAGAAAATAGAAGCAGTTTAGGGTTTTTGAAACCTAGAGATTGAAAACCCTAACCATGCCATTATGAGCATTCTATACATTTTTTTTCACACTTGTAAATTTTTTATTACTAATTTTTTTTTTTTAAGTCATAGCGAAAACACTAGCCACGAGGTTTGAGATAAAGGATCTTATGAAAACTCGTTTATGCCTTGACCTAAAGTTCAAGCGTTGTTCTGATGGTATTTTGGTCTACTAGTCGAACTATACCCCAAAGGTGTTACCTTTGAGTATACTTATGATCTTCCATACGTTATATGTAAATGAGACGCTAGAAGAGGTTATAGAATCTGAAGTTCCATATTTGAGTTCAACTTTGCGCTTTGTTGCACTTAGCTCATGGCATTAGACAAGACATCTCTTTCGTTGTTGATTTATTGGTAAAGATGCAGCACCGCGCTTTCACGCAACCACTGGGTTGGTATTAAAGACGTTTTTCCACTACCCTATAGGTACTAGAGATTTGGGCTTATGCATGCCTGGTTTGTTATACTGAAGCAGGCTACTTATCAAACCAGCACAAGACTTATCCCCAAATGGTTGCCTTTAAAGTTAGGTATATTGCAATATTTTGGAGGTCCACAATATGACCTTAGTTACGAAATCTTTGAGTCGTTCCAAGACTCACCTCACTTCACTACGCTACACATGAGACAAGTTGAGAGTTCTTGTTGAGCATTTCGAAGTACCTGTTGTTTTCATCCATCGTTAAGTCCCAATGAAGTTGCATGGAGACTATGCGGCATGTCTCCACCAAACCAAGACATGATACATCAAGGAAATCAACGCCAAGATATATTGCATCTACATCACATCAGCAAAGCATCAGGAGATTGAAGTCAAGCAATCCGATCCCAGACAACCTTGCCAACCTCTTCACGACGTCACTGTCAAGGTCTACCTTCCAAAAACTTGTCTGAGGAATTGGTATGTGTAACTATTCATATGCAATGCTTCTAGTTCTCATTTGGAAGTTTTGTCAAACTCAGGGAGAGTATCCAGAAGTATACTCACTTGATCTTAATGTACTCTGTTTTCCTACGATTAGGAGCATTTTTTCAACTGGGTTTTCGCTACCTAACTAGGTTTTAACGAGGCACCCAAAATAGGCTAGTCATACCCTTGTGAGCTTGCTACTTGCATATCATGGTAGGTTGCTCAGTTTTTATCTTTGTTTCCATCACAGCAAAGTAAATCAAGTTTAAATAAGTTGTATGGTATGAAACACAGGAAGCAAGTTGTAAAAGAATAAAACATAGAGCACAATCAAAATTTAATTTTAAATAAGTCACGTAGAATTCGTTTGGGATAAAATAGAGAGACCAAATTTGTAAACAAAATTTGCAACAATGTTCTCTTCCAGTAAAAGAATGATAAGTGTACTTTTTTTCACGACATCTCATTGTTTAGTAAATTAAGGCATTACATGACGATGAACTTATTTAATTATGTAAATTGTTCTCCTTCTTTAATTGTAAGTGTGCTTAGTTTTATTATCAACAGCCTCTACAACCAGCTTTAAACTCTGGCATCCCCATTCTGATATCGTTAAAAAAATTATTTGAAAGAAACTCGTCAAATATTGAACACAAGTTCACAACTCGTGGCCGTCAAATATTGAACACAAATCATGGCCTAGGGACGGTCAAATTTTAATCTTAAATAAGACATCATGCCCTAGAGATAGGGTCCATTCAACTGACAACAAAAGAAGTCACTCGTGGCACACGTACTATATGGAGGCAGATTGTCTGTCCTGTTTGGGTGTCATTTTCATCCCCTTATATTTATGAGCTTAAATCACGTCAACATTTTATATTCTTATTGTTTTTTATCTTATTATCTTTATAAAAAAAATCAATATAAAATATTGACGTGACTTAACTGTGACCGCACAAAATAGGAGAGTGAGAATAACACCCAAACAGAAGAGCACACAATCTACCTCCCTTACTATATTCCTTTAGAATTGATGATGGGATGAGACTGCCATATACTCAGTTATTCTGTACCCTCCCTGTTGACATGACCACCTGAACAATACTTGAGCAATTTTTACTGATTCCGATGTGCCCTAATAATATTGTTGCTTGGGCCGTATACTTTGAGATAATTGTAACCAACTGACCAAGCTTGACATATGAAGGAGCCGTTGATAAGATAGAAGGCCACAGAAGAACACCAGAACCGGAAGGGATGTCTTAATTAATTACTTAATTATCTAATTTCTACCACTTAAAATTTAATTAATAAATAACTTGTTAATGCCTTTGTATAACTTGGTCAGTTTTACATGGTGAAACTTTTATTCTTAACAGAACAAATTTACAACAAAGGTCCAAAACATGTACACAAAGTAAAAAGGGACATTCCAAACAAAACAACAAACGTCCAACCAAGTGATAGGCCCAAAAACACACACAAACCGAAAGAAACCCTAGTCCTTCTGCCACTAACACCGCTGCAACTCCTCTGGAACAGCTTGACCCATTTACCCCGATGAACACCAAAATTCGAACCTAACAACGCCTCAATGAAGGTAGGAAAGAAAACTCCATCTTCCAGCAACCAGTCCCCCTCCATTTGCAGCCACCAAATAGAATAAATCAAAGAAGCCAATGGGATTCCCACAAGCAACACTGCCATGAAAGGTAGACCGAGGGAAGGAGGTGGTGCGAACACCCGAGCCAGAATGGGCACCGAAACTCTACACACCTTCCTGATGAACCACAACAAAATGTGGTCAATAATGATTGCGAACCGGAATAGGAGAGAAATAGATGCAGGATGGAGTGAAGTCAAAAAGGAAGAATCATAAGAAAACATAGATTGATGATGGATGAGAGATGTGAATATGTAAGTAGAACAGCAGATAGCTCAACTGAACTGAGGATAAATTAGGTTTGATGGCTTGTGAGGTGGAAAGATCAAGAAGAACAGAAAGGAGAACAATGGAAAAACAGTAGTAGAAGGAAAGGAAGGGGAAAACAAAAGGAAGGAAAAGGTTACCACCGACCCCAGCCGGAGCTAGGGTCGGCAACAGAATTGAAATCTGGAAGAAAGAAGGGCAAACTCACACAAACAGTGAGAAATTCTCAGTGGGACAGAAGGACTCTCACCGACAGGGGAGAGAAGATGTTTAGCCGATTGCCCCTAAAAACTTTTATAATTAGCCAATTCACACCCTTGAACTTTATTTTTAGCCAATTACCCCTGAACTTTATAAATATCCAATTTCCCTCAGACATTTAGATTACAACATGCTAATGTAAGACTAAAACCGATTGAAGTGACAGTGGTCCTGATTTGGAGAGATTTTTCAATGTGCCCAAAACATTAGATAGAACACCACATATCATTATACAATTAGAGGGACATTTGGAGAAAAAAAAAATCTCCTTCAATTGACTGATGATATTGTTGGATATTTTGTACAGAATGCAAATCATGGTAGGTTGCTCATTTTTATTTTTGTTTTCATCTCAGCAAAATAAATTTAAGTTCAAGTTGTCTGGTATATGAAATATAGAAAACAAGTTGTAAAAGAATAAACATTGAGCACACTCAAAACTCAAGTGTAAATAAGTTATATGGAACTGGTTTATTGGTATCATGATGTTTTGTTCCAATACAAGAATGACATGTGTACTCTTTTTCAACAAATCTCATTGGTTTAGTGACTCAAGAAGTTACGTGATGGTGAACTCATTTCATGTAAGTTACTCTCCTTTAATTGTAAGTGGCAATTTTACCTCAAAACTTATACTTTGGTATCAACATCCACCATAGCCAGTTTCGAGACTCTGGCATCTCCATTTTGATATCATTGAAAAAAAAATTATTTGAAAGGAACTCGTCAAGTAATAAATACATTATACATATATTACAAAAGTAAATGAGGGCCTCAATTGGTAAAGAAAAGTGAAATTTGACATGAAATGAAATTTGACAAAAAAATTATTTTGGCAGATGATGTGAAGAAAATGTAGTTTGGAAGTCCAAGAGAATCGGTTACAGGAATAACCGTGGAGGCGAAGCTCATGTCAGTGATTATAGCAGAGAGAGATGGAGAGAGTGAAGATAGAAGAGGAGAGAGCAGTTGAGAAGAGCGCCGAATCAATTCAAAATGGTAGTAAAAAGGGTCTTCGGAATTGGTACAGGGCTCGTCGAGCGGAAGGAGATGAAACTGCTTTTGAGTAATTTGTGGGAAGGCCGTGAAGAAGTGAGACAAACTCTGTGACTCTGCAAATGAGACAGTGGGGTTTGGAGTGATGAAAGTGACACGAACATTATGTGATGCGAGTAACGCTGCAAGCCGAAGGAAAGGCATGAGATGACCCATTCCGGCGCTCGGAAGGAGAGCTACATGAGTGACTCGTAGATCACTGGAATCTGACATTTTGGTAAGGGATTAGAGCAGGGCATATTTGTACTGATGATTCATCAGTGATGAAGGCTGAAGCAGGTGCACTGAATGTGCATATGAGTAGTCAATGATTCACGTCTATGACCAAAAGGTTTGAATATGCATATGCTTGGTCAAATAAGCCAGTCTAGAGGAAAAGGACAAGTAGATATCTAAGTTTTCTTGGATGCCAAGAAAGTTCGAACTAGTAAATTAGAGAAGCGACCTACTCGATCTCGATTATTTAAATGTTTTTGCAACAATAGTCAGGTAGTTTTAGGAGGTAATCTTAAATTTCCAATTTTTTGCTGAGTGAACATCTTTGTGGGCTCAAATTTTACTCGAAAACATGATGCAATTTTAATAGAAAATAATGGGTGCAACTTGAGTTGGGCCAATCCGAACCCATCCATGTCTAGCCCGACTTTAAACCTGAATAAGCAGGTTTTTTTTAGTTATAACCCGTTTGAACTAAATCCAATTTCAACCCGTTCATTGATTGGGTTGAGTTAAGTTGATTATTTGTCCGTCCATCCCCAACCCGATTAACCAAAACCCAATCTAACCAGATTGTAACCCATATTAATTAATGCTCATACTACATCCAAGTGGGCCAAGTCCAACATCAACGCCATTTTTAATATATTTTTTTAATAAACTACCCTTTATAATTACTTAAATTTTTAGGGAATAAGATGTTTTGATTAGTCAGCCCATATTCATAGTCTCTAAATCCTAAAACTTTATAATCATTAGTCTCCAAAACCTAAATTCTTTGTGTCTCGAAGCAATTGCTCATCAACTTTGAATTATTTATGAAATTAAAGTTAAGTAGCATTTGATGCTACTTGGCTTAATTTTTTTAGAAATTCTTGGGAACTAAGTTGTTACAAGATTATACTCAAAATAGTTGGGCAACCCGAACCCAATTAAACCCGAGCTCAAATGAACACGAATGAAACCCAACCCAAACCCGAGCCCAAATTGTAAAAAGGGTTGACCTTCCAACTCGCCCGAGTTACACCCTTAGAAAATATACCCGTAGGAGAAGGTCTCTGCGCAAATTGATCTTCAATGTCAAAAAGTGGTAAATTAATTGTAGAAAAAGTGACACCACCAACATATATAATTGGCCAATTACCTCTGAATTTAAATTTTAGCCGATTAATCTCATGAACGTCTATAATTTGCCAGTTTTTAGTAGTGAATTTGTTGATATGAGTAATTACTTTATTATTTGAATTTGGATCTTGAATTGAAATATGTGAATCGAGACGTTTATGTGAATCAAGTCACAAGGAAAGCTAATGTGGCATCACAACCCCAACATGTTGCTAAAAATACAAGAACATGAAGAAGATTCATCATTGTCCATATTAGGAATAAAATTCAAACAACAAGTATATGAAGTGAGCTAGTGAAATAGAATAAAAAGAAATAAATAATATGTTGTCTACATGACTAAGATGGGGTAGCCAATTAAAAAAGTAAATGGAGTAATCCACTAAAATAAAGTTTAATAGGGGGTAATTGCCTAGAAAGTTCAGTAGAAAATTGAGAGGTTCATACCAGTTGCAGGAATCAAGAAATACCTCTTTCAAATTTGTGCTGCGTAAGGACAAGATCCAAAATGAATTTTTTTTTTTTTTTTTGGATGTGGATTATACATGGACACTAGTAAATTAGAAAAGCGAGCTACTTGATCTCGAGTATTTAAATGTTATGTAATGCTAGGGAGACTAAACTTGTAAAATAAATTTTGAAAACTAAAAGATATGGAAGTTGATGATTTGTTTATTACTTGAGTGTTGATAAACGTGCTCATTCCCATTGGTGAAACATCATTTAATTTGCAAATTTTATCTCCAAATTTAGTCCCCCTAGCATTACCCTTAAATGTTTTTGCAACAATAGTCAAGTAAAAAATTTAGTTTTAGGAGGTAATCTTAATTTCTAAAATTTTGCTAAGTAAGGCTCAGATTTTACTTGAAGACGTAATGCAGTTTTAATAGAAAATGTACTCGAAGAAAAAGGTCTCCGCACAAAATGAAGTGTCAAAAAAGTGTTAAATTAATTGTAGAATCGGTGTAGGTCGTATTGAAGTTGAGAATCCAAGGCATATGACTGGTGAAACTGGTATACTAGATACATGGCCCTAGAGATTCGAGATCCTTATAATGAAAAATATGATGTCTATAGTTTTGGCATGTGCTTATGGGAAATTTATTGTTGCGACATGCGTCACCCAGACGTTGACTTTGCTAATGTATTATTTGAAGTTGTTCGCTAAAATTTACGGGCATAAACCCTCTAACTAAGTTCTTTAGCAAACATCATGCATAGGTGCCGGGATGGAAATGCATATAAACGTCCTCAAATGGGCAAGGTGTTCATCATGCATTCATGGAATAAGGAGATCAAATTTGAAATCAAACGCTTATTGTGCATGAAAGATTGAGTTATGCAATTGTTACTTAGGAACTAATTGGAGCTCGTCAAAAGGAAGTTGAGCAGCTTATTAATACGCACCTACAACTGCCCTCACAACATACCTTCCCGCCATTAAAATTGGTTACTCACAACTGCCCACTATCATCAACATCTGCAAAATTGCCATGTTTATGCCACTACTCCAGTAACTTCCCTAAAACCACTCAGGCCAATGATCAAAATGAACTCCTTGATTCCATCTACCGTACCACAATCGCTACACCTTCCAGCATTGGCATGAATTAGTGTAGTTATTGACCATATAAAGATGTAAACTATAAATTTGTATGGCATGGCAACCCTGCGAAGATAACCGCGGAAAAGATGAGAACTTTTCCTTTGTATGATAGAAGAAATGGGGATGGTGAGTATTGAGATGCACTTTAGGTTTGTATGGACATTCTTTCTGCTCTTATTACTCATTTTGGCTTCACAATGTTCATGAATAAAATCGTCACACCAGCTATGTGACAAATGTATAAGTAATTTTCACACATTGTTTACATGACACCATTTTACGACGAGAAATTATGATTTCCGTTATTTAAAAGGACGATTACACATGACAACTTGTTCCATAGCTGGACTACAACATATGTATATCCAATTCGAGATTGAATAGTTACATGAAACTTCAACTTAAGCACATAAAGTTCAAGGATACATTAGTTCTTCTGCGTCAAATATTCCAAAACTTGATTGAGCACCTTCTCAGATTTCCCACCAATGGCAGTAGCCTTCATAGCATCTTCCCCCACCTTCCTAGCCAAACCCCTCATCTTCTTATCCTCCATCAACTCCACAATCTTCCTCCCTATCTCTTCCCCACCCACCACCCCTCCAGCCCCCCAACCCCAACTCCTCTCCCATATTCCCAACCCCGCCTTCTCCACCACCTCCGCATTCACGCTCTGATCCCCATGCTGCGGCCACGCCAGCACCGGCACCCCTTTTCTTGCCGCCTCCATAACCGAATTCCACCCGCAGTGATTCACAAACCCGCCAACAGCCACGTGCTCGAGAATGTCCTGCTGGCTCACCCACCCCTTCACTACTACTCCCTTGCCTTTTGTCCTGTCCAAAAACGGCTCCCCAAGCAGGTCTTTCAGATCTTCCTTGTCGTCTTTGTCGACCTTACTTGTTTTGAGCACCCACAGAAACCTATATCCACTCCTCTCCAATCCATCTGAGAGCTCTTTAATCTGCTCATTCGACATGGCTGTTCTGCTTCCGAAACTCACGTAAACTACTGACTCTCCCGGCTGGCTGTCTAGCCATGAGAGATAGTTTCCGTCTTCTTCCTGCTCCTTCTTGGCCTCGAAAGTATCTAACGGTCCGATCGGCAGAATCGGTGGGAGATTTTCTAAAACTCTCCCACTGTTTATAGCTGCTAGAGTTTCCGGTTCGAAATCTTCGAAAGTGTTCATTAGGATCCCTCTGGATTTGGACAAAGCTCGAGAATTTGTGGCGATTAGTGATGTGAAGAGATGATTAGGGTTGTTAAATGGAGGAGGAATGCTTCCTATAGGCAATGGAGTGATTCCGGGGACGTTGACTTCTTTGAGATTGCTTGCAAAACAGGACGGGTTTAATAGAAGGGTTGGGAGGCAGGCCATGAGGCAGGAAAATCTACATGAGGTGGTAAAGATGCTGTAGTTGGGGACGCCGAGGTCGGCGGCGACTGGGGCAATACTAGAAGCCACTGTAAAGTCGGAAAATATAGCTGAGACGGGCGGGGATGAGGCGGCAAGCGAAGGGTAGAGAAGGTGGACAGAGCGGGTGGTGGCTTCGAATTGGAGGAAGAAAGGATCGTCGGTGGTGGGATTGGTGGAGGAAATGACTTGGAACTCAATGTGGTTGACTTTTGGATGTTGGGATAGGAAGAATGAAATGTGATCAGACTCAGCGGCGGAGACAGAAGGGCGGGCTGTGACCAAGGTGACGGTGCAGTTTCGAGAAGAGAGCATGGCTGCCACGCGGAGGAAGGGGGTCAAGTGCCCCATTCCGGCACTAGGCAATAGGGCTATGTGAGGAGGAGGAGCTGCGGTGTTTGACATGGTGGTGGAAAAGAAGTACAGATGCCAGAATAGTAGATTAACAATGAATCCTTAAATCTATCACAAAAAAGAAACACTTGTGAGATCTGATCACTTGATAGCGATGGTGCTATTTAATAGTCTTCATTTGGAAAATTATTAGGTTGTTCGTCAGGCTCGTCATGGCTCATATGTTTCACCAAACCGTCCCCACAAAATCCAAGGATTTAACCTTGGTTTTGTAACTATAGAGACTTTAGATGGAGAAATTATTCCACGATCCCGATTCATTAGTTGATCTGGAGTTCCACCAACTATAATTTGACACCTATTTCATACCCACTCTTTAAAGAATAAAAAATAAAACTTACATATTGCGATTTAGGCCCCACTAGTCTCTCCTTCCTCTCTCCCGTCTTCGAGAAACTGGAAGGAAAAAGAAGATTTTTGCATTTACATTATTCAAAATCATAACTCAACTATTAATTTTAAATTCTGCCATCTCCTTCAAAATCATATTCCATTTGGGCATGAATAGAGAAGAAGAAGATGATTGTACCAAATTTATATTTCAATTCGGCGATGAAGACTAGAGCTTCGGTTGTGTGTTCATGGTGGTGGGCGTGATGTGGTTGTTGGGTGGAAGGCATCAAGTGGGTGATCTTGGTGGTGGCAATGGTGGACGCTTGGATGCAGCCATGACAAATGTGCATTTAATGACCTAGCTAACTGATTTAATGTATATTTTTAACTTATATTTTGTCATTTTGTACTACAGTCTAATGATATTTTTCTTCATTTGTAAGTTAAAAATCTTAAATTCGATTCTTATCAAAAATACATTTAAATAATTATAACGCACGGGTACTAGTTCATACAGTGTCAACATATAAAATAAAATAAAATTACATGTAACAAGGTGTCGTTTCACATGAAAAGACAAACTAGTTTTAACGACTCTTAGGGCTGGTTTGGTATTGTTGTGCTTTGAAAAAAAGCTGCTGTGAGAATAAGCGGCTGTGAAATAAAGCCAGTAGAGTGTTTGGTAAACTTTTTTGTGAAAGTGCTTTTGGAAAAAAAAGCAGGATGATAGTGTCTTTTCATTAAAGGAGCACTGTAGCTCCGTGTGCTTTGAAAAAACTGGCTTTTTTTCAAAGCAGCAAATAGCAGCTTCAGCTTTTCCTTTGATTTTCAGCTTATTCTCACAGCAGCTTCCAAAATAAGCCATTTTTTTTCAGTTTACCAAACACAAAAATAACCCTCAGCTTTTTTTCACAGTGGCTTTTTTTAAAATCACATCAATCCCAAACGGGGCCTTAGTGTCGCTTCAGCGGAACGAGGTGTCGTTTCAGGTGAATGTAATCCGGGTTCTACAAATTAACCCAGTGGGCCCCGGAGGTTGCTGAAACCAAGGCCCAAACAGTCGGTACTTCTAATACTTGGTGCCCAACGACGTCGTATCCGTGAAGTTCTATCATCGAAACGCTATCCGAAAGGAGAAAAGAAAGCCCCTTCAGCTCCTCTGGTGCTGCTGCTGAGCCCCTCACTCTCCGTCATCCGCCACCTTGGCGCGAAAATCACTGCCAAAAAAAATAAAAAATAAAAAATGAGCGCCTGCAAAACCCTAGTCCGTACATCTCTCTCCTCAATCACCTCCACCCTCCGAACCAATCGACCCACCGTCTCTCTCCTCCACTCCCCCTCCCTCCGCTTCTCTCCGCTTCCTCCCAACCAAGGTACTCTCTCTCTCTCTCTCTCTCTCTCTCTCTCTCTCTCGACACTCACACGCACATTTCTAACTCAATTTTGTGATTTGAATTTGAAATTAGCGCTCAGGCTTGCTCCTTACAATGTTCCTTCGCGGTCGTACGCTTCAATTTCATCTGAAGCAGCCGCCGCAGATTTCACAGACGAAGCTCACTCCGCGGACTCAACCCTAGAACCGCCGAAGAACCCGATGCAGGACACCGTGGAGGAGCTTCTGAGGAAGAAAAACGACGTCATGCGCCTGATGAAAATGGAACGCCGCCACGAGTCCGCTCACCAAATCGGCGGTCGGTGGTTCCCGTATCTCGACAAGGTCAGCTGCGGTGAAAGTGCTTTTCTCAACAGCGAGGAGGTGCTTGAAGCGGTGGATCCGTACATAATGGATGTGAGGAATGAGAAGTTTAGGAAGGTGGCGAAGAATCGGAGCTACGGGGTGTGTCTAGTGGTTGAAGGATTGAGAGATTTCGGCAATGTATCGGCGACGTTTCGGTCTGCGGATGCGCTCGGGTTTCAGTCGGTTCATGTGGTATCCTGCGACTCCAAAAGGTGCAACGGCAGTTGAGGTGAAAAGGGTCTGGTTTTGGGTTAAACTTTTGAAAAAAAAAAACCAGAAAGAAGATTTCTTTTTTCTAAATTGTTTGTTGGTATGTGGTTGTTTAGTGAATTGGTAATCAGGGTTGGCTTTGTTTAATTTGTATTAGTAAGTTTAATTGAAGTTGTTCTGTTCGTAGTTGTCGAATTAACTTTGTTTTGTTAACCTCAGCTTGATCTTGTTTCAGATATAGAGACAATCGGCATGTCAGTATGGGAGCCGAGAAATGGTTGGACATTGAAATTTGGAACACTACTGCAGAGTGCTTTGAAGTTCTGAAATCGCGAGGTTATCGAATTGCCACAACACATTTGGGAACGGATGCGGTAATTATCCACTTTCTTCATCTGTATAATTTGTTTGCGTTAAAAAGATGTTCCACAGGTTTAATCTCAAGCATGTATCTGAGTTATTCTTCCATTTTGTTTTTTAAGGTCATATACGACATGAATTGGTGTTGCCCAACTGCGATTGTAGTCGGAAATGAAAATAGGTATCATACGTTTTCCCTATTTAGTGATCATTACATTTTTTTGATATCATCCAAGCTGGTTCTTTGTTCGGTTTTAAGCTGATACACTTGCATGTCTCTGTGACCAATATCAAATTTTCTGATATACTTGCACCTGATGAAGAATTTAGAAATTCAACCAAGAAAAAGTAAATAACATCAAGAAAATTACATCTTAGATATGAACTTCTTCGATATTAATTTGAATGCATGTCTAATTTAGGGGAATAAGTGATGAGGCCCTGGCTTTGTCAGATTTGCATTGCAGTATTCCAATGAATGGCATGGTCGACTCTTTCAATGTTTCAGTTGCTGCAGGCCTTCTCATGCACCATGCAGTTTGTAATAAAACATCTCGCCTAGTAACGACTATACTGCTATTCTTTCTGTACTGAATAATGCATCCACTCTTTTTATCGTTTTCCTTTTTATTTAGAAATTTACATTCACGACTGTTTAATCATCTTCATTGATTGGATTTTTATAATGGAAAAGGCATTGACAATAAATTACAGGAAAATCATAAACCCTACATTTATTGCCGGCTATTGATATTGTTTTGGTGTGCAATTGAACTTCCATTTTGCGTTGCATAATGTGAAGCCTGAATCAGTTCTCAACCCTCTTTTCTTCCCTCGTTTTTCTACAATCCTGTGTTGGTCCTGAAGTTGCTGGATTCTTTCTACTAAGGGTCAAGACTACAGCAACATTCATGTCAAAGTTTGTATAAGGCACTAGATAATTTGCAACTCAATATCACTGTATTTTGTGACGTTCTGTTTTTCGCAAAATGAATAGTAATTGTACAAAGCAGTTGCGTGCTTACTTAAATTTCAAGCATTAGATGTTAATAATTGTTGCCTGTAAATATACAGGGTAGCCATGGGGATCTGACATCTGAAGAGAGCCAAATTCTACTCGCTGAATTCTCTCTGCGGCATAGCAAGAGTTCAATTAGCATTGCACGTGAGTATGTAAAGCGGAAGGCATCTCTGCTCCCATCAAAGAATTGAAAGACCCTTTTCTGATTTCTGATAGCACGGATGATGTTAAACAAACGTGATCTCCAAATTTCTCATAAGAAAGCAAGCACCAAAAGGAGCAGAAGATAACAAGAATCCTCTGAAGCCAACCAAGAGGACAAAGTGGCCATGTCCGGTTGAAAGCTTACCTTGGTAAACAAGCGTTATTCGTGCCAAGAATACTCTTTTCGTTTTCTATTCTCTTGATGATTCTTTACTTTATAGCGATAGATAAGACAGCTTGAATCAATGAAATTAATTTACCTAGTTGTTCTTCTCCGGTTATTTTTAAGGTCGGGTATTTGATAAATTGAGTTGAGCATCGGTCATTGCTTCCTTTAGTTTTGTATTCACTAGTTGTATTCATATATATTATCTTGGAACCAATGAAGCCGGCAACCATCAACTACTTTTTCTTTTACGTAAGAGAAATGCTAAGTAGTGTCTTCTATGGACTTTCTGTCATATCAATAACACAATATGTTATAATGTTAACAAGAGAATTAACGTTAAATTGCGATGTTGCATAATAGGTTATAATGTTGGTACATGAATTAACGTTAAACTGTGAGGTGACAGAGAGTTTATAAAGTCTTATTTTGAGAGTTTCTTTCACATTTCTCTTTACGTAAATTTTGGATGGACTAATGAATTAAATGTGTTTGATCATGATTAAAAATTGTTTGACCCTAAATCTTTTGATATCATTCAAAATGCTCAAGAATCGAGATACGAGAAGAGAGATATTAATCAAGAAATGCTCAGACAATCTCCAAATAAAATGCTAAAAGTGCCAAGATAAAGGAATAAATTTACGCCAACCATCCCAGATGTTTGTTTTGACAACATAGATCAAAACGTCAAATCACTACCATTTGAATTTAAGGAAAACTAATGAAAATGGCTTGAAAACTTTGAGTTTTAACGATAAGGACAAAATAAAGGGTAAAGTGAATAGTAGCTGGTTTGACTTTTTAGACTAAAAATGTGGTTTTTCGTTAAAGTGAACAGTATTGTGGGCTTTTCGTTAAAACTCCCTTGAATTTATTTAATAAATGCCTTTCACAATCCACTAATCACATGATGTACCCAATTTGGACAATTTTTTACAATTTTTATAACAGTAGAACTCACAATATATGAAAGAAAAAAAAATATTTGACTCATCCTTTGCAAAAAAGAAATTTAGTATCTAACTTCGAAAAGCAATGTCAGCTCTCAATTGAAATTTGATAATTTATATTTAACAGCTCTATTAAAGATGCTTTAAGAGCATTTTTAAAAGAGATGTCAAAATCTTGTGGAATGTTATTGTGCATATTTGACATCAAAAGTCTCTATAATCAAAGTGTTATTTGCTGACTGAATTTGAAGGCTTAGTGATTTGATGTCAAATTATTTTTAATTCATTTTAATAGTGGGTCCATTATTCCACTAACATTTCAACCCATAAAAATTTTATTTCAACATTTTTTTAATAACTACAATCATTTAAAGCTCTATTTAAATAATAAAATAACATTTGATAATTTGGTTAGAGAATTACAAAATTTGACATAAGGCTTCAGATTGCCATATCAGAGCATCTCTAAAGGAGATGTCAAATTTTAAACATAAAATTTGAATTTGACTGCCTATGTGGCATTTTGACATTTTTTGAAGTTTTATTCTCCATCCGATATGTCAAATTAAACTATTATTTTATTACACTATTTTCTTTTCATTTTATTTTTATTTTTTAAACGCGAAATGAAGCCCAGCCTTTCTTTCTGGACTTCTCCTGATCATCTTCTTTCTCTCTTTTCTGAAACTTTGTATACCCACCTGCTTCTCTTCTCCATCATTCTCTCAATCTCATTTTTTTTCTCGTTTCGTTGATGATAAATTTAAGAGAAAAAGTAAAACAAAAGGGATTGTTGCAGGGAAAAGATTGATATTTATATTTTAATGGATCTGGATTCGCAAGATTGATGCAACTTCCGCTAGACAGAGCGGTGTTATTTGACATTTCCTTTAGAGATGGTTTAAGAAGACAATCTCAAAACTAGAATTCTCCATAGACTCTTCTCCACCTCATTTTTTTGCACAATTCCAATGCCAATATTATAAAATATTGTGCCAAAACTGTGAGTGGAGGAAAATTCCATTTTGAGAATGAGAATTATTATTAACACTCTAAAAATCTCATTCTACACTCCAAAATTTCTATATTAAGAAAGAAAAATACACTTGTGAGGAGTGTAGAATGAAATTTTTGAAGTGCTAATAACACTTCCATTGAGAAAGTCTATTTAGTATTTCTCTTCTTTACAAAATTTAGTCAGCATATTAAATCTCGCATTACCCTTTCTTAAAAAATGAATTATTGATTGAGCATCGGTCGGTGGCGGTGCTCCCTTAGTTTTGTATTTACTAGCTGTATTCGTACATTGTATATTGTCTTAGGACCCATGAAACCAGCAGCCATCGACGACTTTTGCTTTTACGTAAATTTTGAATGAAACAGTGAATTAAATAGGTTTGATCATGTCATTAGGCAGTGTTAAACTATATTATATAATTAAACACTACATTAAAAAGTTGTTCATTTCATTTCCAAACTCCAATCCGATAATCCAATGGCAGTGAAAGTCATTCAAGTTTGCAGGGTAGCTCCACAGCCTGGCTCGTCGGCGGCCTCGGCCATCCCAACTCAAGGAGAGAAACAAACTTACAATGGAGATGCCGCTATGTCAGAAGCAATATTCCAAGTCAATCACGCACTGCCGGCTCAAGATTACTCGTCTCTTCCTCTAACCTTCATTGACCTCCTATGGCTAAGGTATCCTCCCTTCCATCGCCTTTTCTTCTATAACATATTGCCTTTCTCTTCCCCTGCAGATACCCTACTCTTTTTTCATTCAATAATTATTCCAAAACTCAAAACCTCTCTCTCTCTCACCCTCCAACATTTTCTGCCTCTAGCCGGAAACATCACTTGGCCCGAAAACTCCCCCAAACCCACCCTCAATTATCTCAAAGGCGACACCGTTTCCCTCACAGTAGCCGAATCTGATGCCGATTTCCACCATCTCTCAAGCAATGACTTTAACATTGATGCCAAAGAATACCACCCTCTTGTACCCCAACTGGAGAACTCTCACGAAAAAGCCGCCGTGATGGCGTTTCAAATCACCGTCTTTCCCAACAGCGGCGGCTTTTCCATTGGAATATCCATGCACCATGCAGTTGTTGACGGCAAGACTCTCTTCATGTTTCTGAAATCATGGACCCACATATGCAGACATGTTCATCAATCTGATGACGTTGTTTTGCCTGATCAGCTCAAACCATTTTACGACAGAAGGGGTATGAAAGACCCCATCTTTCTCCAACTGGAAGAGATTTACTTGAACCAGTTTCTGAACATGGACCGACAACAAAATAATCGAAGCTTGATGGTTGCAGCCCGCTATAAATCTCTAGTGATATCAAATTCAACTCGAGGCAACTTCGAATTCACGAGCGCAAAGATACAAGCTTTACGGAAATGGGTCATGGTCAGGAAACAACAGGAAGGACATGATCGATCTGTTCATTTGTCAACATTTTCTCTAACGTGCGCCTACTCATGGATTTGCTTGCTAAAAGCAGAGCAAGAAGAGCAAGATGAAGTAAAAGGGGACAAAATAATACCTATGGTAATTAACGTGGACTGCCGGTCGCGCTTAACCCCTCCTTTGCCTGCAAACTATTTTGGAAATTGCGTAACGGCCCGTCTAGCACTTGCAGAAAGAAAAGGACTTCTGGGAGAAGACGGGTTGGTTGTAGCGGTAAATGCGATTAGTGAAGCCATTAAGGGTTTGGATGACGGGAGTTTGATGAATGGTGCGGAGAATCTCGTTTCCAGTTTGTACCCTTCTGATGAACAGACTAGTAGTGGTGCTGGTCATCGGAGATTCTTTACAACCGCTGGATCGCATCGGTTTGACATGTATGATACTGATTTTGGATGGGGAAGGCCAAGGAGCACCGAAGTGGTTCGGATGCATACAGTCGGAACAATCACTTTTGCAGATGGTAAGGACGGCGGCGGAGCTGTTGACATCGGGTTGGTTTTGAAAAAACATCATATGGATGCTTTTGCTTCTCTATTTGCAAAAGGTCTTGAAACCCTTTGAAGTTTGAAGTCTCATTTCATATATATTCTGGTCAGCTGAAAAATTGTATGCTTCTTCATGATTAATCTTGTGATGTTTTTTGGAGCAGGAAGCTCTATATTTCTCGGACGAATTCGTATAAATAATGTTGCAAGAAAAAACTTCGGAAGACTTTGCACAAAACCGAGGACAGTGGTCTTTACTTCCTTTAGTACTAGTACCGCGTTTAGCGAGGTGCGAGTGAAACTTAGTCCCTCTTAGTCACATTTATTCTTAGTCCAGCCAGTACCAAATATGTATAGTCTCAGACAGTCCCTTTTTAACTGCTTGCATTGCGCTTTGCATGCATGTTTGATTCTTGTGACCATGATCTAGGGAAAATTTGCAATGTCTCTCAAACATAGGAGTCGATTCGGATTTTTCTCTTTGAACATTTAATTTGGTATATATTTTTTCTTTTGGCAAAAAATTTGGTATATATTGAACTTGGGTAATGCTTGATTAAATTTTGTAAACTAAACGACATTGAAGTTTATGATTAGATTATTACTTAAATGTTGATTAACGTGCTTATTTTGTATTGGTAACACATCATTTAGTTTGCAAATTTAGTCTACCTAGCATTAGTCATCGAACTTTCATAGTCTATTAAAACCTATTAATTTACCAAATTGAAGGTCGAGAAGGAGAATCGATTTTCGCTATAATTTGTTAGCCAATAATCGTTTATATTTGGGGATTTAAACTTGTTTATTTTAGTTACACTCCTTGAAACTCAATTTTAATTTCACTCTGTCCTTGTAGCTCAAAAGTCGTCATTTTACTTCCTGAAACTCAAAAATTGCTCCACTTTGCTCTTTAGAACTCGATTTTGATTCCGTTTTGTCTCATGAAACTCAAACATTGTCATTTTACTCTATAAAACTCTAAAATTCGCTTCACATCAACTAAGGTCACAAATCATGGTCTTCATCATGCTTAATCGAAGCCTTTTGGTCGGCAGCTGCTTGCGAGTTATATGACCTACGGGAAGGCCGTCTCTGCTTCCCACCAGCGGCCGGCCCTAGCCGCACAGCAATCACATATTTTGGACAATTGAATTGTTTCCAACTGATTTTACAAGTCTATTAATTAACGAAAATGAAATTACACTTTACAACCCTCACCCTTTCATGATGAGTAATAGTTTGTCTACTAGAACATATAGTAATCATATGCTAAAAGATTATCGTTACAATAACCTTTCTGAAGAATTTCCCCGCCGCCACTTTCCCAACGCTATAAATCTTAATCTTCCTATTAACAACGTCCTAATCAATTAGCATCTCACTAGTTGTAGTTTGTATCGTCGCCTTGGCGCTCTGCGTGCTCAAGTCTTCCCCGTGCTTCTTCGATTCTTGGGACCTAATGAACTCCTGTATCCTTGCCTTTAATTCATTGTCTGGTATCAGCATGTCCGCGGTAAGATGTGATCGGTTGAACGGATCAGACTGCAAATCGCATGCAATAGATAAATTAGCAAGATAGGAGATGCGTTTCATAAAGATTACCCTATATATTATCACATAAGGATTGATGACGTACGCTATCACTAAGAAGATGCCTTTGAATGACGGGCCGGTCTACCGTGATTCTTGAAGACGGTAAGATAACTGGATCCTTCATTAAAGTGTACTGCAAGAAAGAAAATACATGCAACGTAAGACGGTCCCAACATATCTACTTAGCCACTACACAAAAATGTACCTGAATTGGATCGAGGAATTCATCTGGTATATCCCCAAGGGTAGCTTCAGTGTCCTTGGCCTCCGAAGCAGCAACCTTTGCTTTCGCACCTAACTCGATAAACTCTTGTATGATCCTCCCATCTTCACCAATTCTCCTTAGGACATCCGCCGCAGCACTAAACAACTGAAGCAACGTACAATTGTGTCAGGCAGTGTCCAAGTCAAGCATAAAGACAGAAGTTAAAAGTAACGCTTTGACTCATCTGAATTACCTGCTCATTGTACGACCGACCATCCTTTGAGATGGCAGCTGGAAATATATTTTCTGAATCACCCTTTGCCAAATGAACATATATGTATACAATCTTTAAACAAAAAAAAAAAAAAAAAAAAAAGGAAGTCAGGCTGGGCGTGCTTCAATCAAATAAACGCAAACATCTCCGCCAACAACAAATCAGACACTCATAAATGTTCATGAGCATAGGCTAGAAATGCTAATGAGTGGGTCAGGGCCAGCCTAAGCTGTGGAACCATGAGCCGTGTTCAACTGAACCTTCTTTACTAACAGGCAGATTTTGATTCAGTCGTACAAAAATAACTATATATAAACATATAATTTCAACTGCATGTCATCCACCAAGCAAAAATCACATTAGTATGCCAACCTGCTTAAGCAATTGCTTTGGACGGAATTCATATTTCTCAGGGTCTTTCAAACTAAGCGATTTTCTTTGAGGGCCTACTAATTGCAACAAAAAGTAATTGAGCATGCTGGCCACCCTTTCAACCTGGACAGAAAAACAAATAACAAAGCTGTTCAGAATATACTAAGAAGATAAACCACGTGGAAACTTTTGGATTTAGCAACCAAACAATCACTGCAGAGCGATAAGCATGCATCTGCATGAATGTGTGCATGTGTGAGAGATTGAAACAGATGTTTATACCATCTCAGGAAGTAGAAAAGGAGCTGTAATCTGCTCTGTAGTAAATGCCAGCATACTAACGTCTTCATTTGCTAATTTCATATCTATTCGGATAATCTGCAAATACAAGCATTCATTTGGTTAGGTACTAACTTCCAAACGAACACTATTAACGGGTTTTGTTTGAGTGGAGGGAAGATGAAACAGACATTCTCTTGAGAATGGAATAGGCGGGTTCTCTCCTGCCTTTCTTGAGCAGGTCTGCGCTCCCATTCTGCAGTGTTCGACATCTCAGCTTCCAGTTCTTTGAGTTCAAGAATTTTGTTAAGACTTTCATCCAGAAGATAGATGCTATCATTGATAAAAAAGTTTAAGAAATTCAAGTAAACACCCTTCTCCTCTTCCTTAGCAATCTGGAGCAATATAAAAGTTATTGCAGTCAAGGGCAAATGCCGTAAAGAAATCAGAGTGCAGAAATTACAGAACTTAGAATCACGACAGAAAGTTCAAACATGTCTTTCCATTAAAGTACTGTACCTGTTTCCAAGCATTTCGATGACTAGGAACATGCCACAGATATTCAAGAAGTTCAGCAATGTTGTGGCGAATATTAAACTTGTCATAGAACTGCACAATTGGAAAACAAACACGACAATTAAAAAAATAATAATTGAGAATGCAAAATATAGTTAGATGAATGTCCTTCGATATCACACACACATGATCATAAGAGCACTCACCTGTGTGTGAGAGCCAGTGAACTCAATGTCGACATATAGCTTCAAGAGATTCCTCACAAGATACTCGAGAGATAGTTGGTGCCCTTCAAATAGGGTCGCTGTAGCAGATGATCCACTGCAGATGCAATGAAAAATCTTATAAATTCCCAATTTTCATCATCAAATCAAAGGATGTGATACAAAATGGCGAAGTTAAACCACCTTCTACGGGGCATCCAGCAGTTTAGGACTTCAACCATCTTTGCTCTTAGATAAGGGTTCCTAATATATTCTGGACTTGCCATAAACATTATAATGAAGTTCATAAAATCATCCTGCAAAGCAAAAATATAAAATTAATAAAACGTGAAGATAAGACTACAGGAAGTATGAAGAGAATAATTTATGATAAAAGTCATTTAATAAAAATTCTACCAACAAAACCCCATCCAAGGCTTTTGGAATCCGGGAAGCAAATATAAGCAACTCCATGGCATCTTCCACAAAATGCTCAGGCATAGAAGCAAACTCCGTAGGGCAAGTTGATGGTAGAGGCATTTTAAATCCACCAACCAAGCGAACTAGCCACACCACCATCAAACGGTAGAAAGTAAGAGCACTCTGTATAAGTGTCGGATCCTGAAGGAAAAGAAAAAACAAATATAAGGACCAGTCATGGCTCCAAACAAGAACCCCATTGAAGAAAGAATGGTTAAAAATATCTAACCATAGAATAGGCATGGACAGACTTCCTACAAAGATGATGCAAATGCCAGAGACTAGAATGGCCACCCAACAAATCATTCAGCTTCAATATGACTAGCAACTTAGTTCAACCCTCGACAACCATATGGAAATAGATACAAGCTCAAGTCTAATAGGTTATGATACCAACCTCATAAGAGCTATTCAAAAATATACATGACCCAACTAAGTGCAAATAACCACACAAGCGGGTGCGCACACACAGTTCGGACATACCCTTAATATCTGAGCTTCGTAACAAAGCTTTTCCTGCGAATACGACTCTATTTCCTTCTCAAGGCGAGCTATATCCATCTCCAATTGTGGAGAAGATGTCTGGCCTTGCATGGCTTTAAGTGTGGAAAGAGTATCTTCAGACCTTGAAATGTCCTGGATTGAGTATTTTCCATACATAAATGTTCCACACATCAATTACAGATAACAATTTACACAGTTCATGAAGTGTATGAAAATCTTATATCATAAAAATAACACGCGTGTGGTATTTGATGTCTTCCAATAAAGGATACCCCAGTTACCTGTACTAAATGTTTAAAGTCAGAAAATGCTTTCAGCAAACCCAGATTGAGCACCCTTGCAGTCATGAAGAAGCATTCACAAATAAATGAATATTTAGCTTTTTCACTGCTTGGCTTCACGTTGACACTATTACCGGAACTGGTGGCTTCTTGAGATTGTAAAAGGCGATTTTCACCATCAGTACTCCCCATATTAGCTTTATTAATCCATTCAGTTACTTCTTCAGATGATGCATGTAAAGCAGTCAAACCTCTAATGTAGGTCGAGAAACAATGGTTAGCATGCAGAACTGAAGAGGGAAAACTTATGTCTACTGATAAAAAAATCCTCACCTTAACTCCAAACGGTTACAGTAAAATACATATTTTGGATCAATTTTGTCCCTTTTTGTTAAATTTGCATCCAAAAACGGCTCACAAAGCCGAAGCATGACAGCACTGAGATTGACAAACATGCCTGAACTTGCACATGAAAGAGGATCCACCTATGACCATAGTAGAAATTACTGGATGTTCATAACATAAGAATCCAAAGATTCCTTACTAAAAGTTGATACCAGTTATCAATAGAAAAAAGGTTTCAATTAAGATTAAACTAATTAATTGTTTGTCCAACAGTTTTGCTGGCCAAGATTACAATATTTTCACAAAATAACATCACTGTTGGTATCTGATCAGAGGCAATACCTGAATATGGGCCCTTGATGAGTTTTTGTTGATCACCTCTGCTAGATACTCAAGAACATTCTCACGAGTGTCAGCATTTTTCAGTAGTAAGAGAAGAACTTCAGTAAGGCCATCGTATAAGTTACTCATGACTGTCTTAATTGTGGCAAATGAAGATAGCAGATCAGCTGGTCTACGAGTTGAAGCGTCAGAAAAGCACTGCTGCCTGGTGTTATCATTCAAGAGAGAAACAATGCATTAATAAGAAGCCCCTTTTTCCTTCTAAACATTAAAGAGAAAAAGAAAGTGGACTACTAACCCAAAAAGAGAGAGAGCACAGAATGCAACGAGAAAACAATATGCACATTTATCTACCAGTTTCATGCATGGTTCAGTTTCTTTTAGTCGACTCAAGAATTATAAGTTTCCAAAGTTTGAGAAGGGGATATGGTAACCAAGCAAATTGACTCCTGTACTTTTTTGTTTCTCTCTCCAAAAGGAGAAAGGTAAGTTTAACCAAGCCAAACATATACGCATTTCAGTTAAGTGTAGCTTCAATCTTCTACAGTCTAGAAACCGAAAACAACACCGCATTCAAAAATTTATTCTATACTTTGCTATATCAACATATCAGTACCACAAACCAAAGGAAATAACATAACAACAAGAACATGTCAACACCAAATGCAAATAATAGCAACACGAGAAGTACAGCATCATCGGCAAACAACAAACACAAAATAATTCACTCACCCAACATCAGGCTGGCTCTTGAAAATAGGATGATCAGGCAGAGCACTGACATGAAAAAAAGGACCCAAAATGCTAGTCCTCTCAATCACACGCCCATTCAAGTACACCCCTTTCGGAATCCACCATGGGTGATTCACAAGTGACCTTGCACCAAACGGAAACTTAACCAACAAATACAGAGCCCTCAATGGCTGCTGGAAGTTTCCGAGGGCCGAAACCTTAAGCACAATCTCCCTAAGCTCCTCATACAACCCCTTCAAAATTGGGTCCAAGCTATCCAAATCGGAGTCAGTGAAGAACTCCTCCAAAAACCCAGGTGGGCACTGAATTCTCCCACTACTCCCACTTCCTCCGAACCCATCAACCGAACCGCCGCCCTCTGAGAAAATCAATGGCAATAAAGGTGACGCATTCGACTTATTCGAATCGAAATTCGGGTTGGGGAACGATTCGGGATTTCCCAAATGAATCCTACAATACGAAACCGAAAGCTTCTTCGCTTGCCTAACCACAGATTCCAATTCCGACTTCAAGTTCTTATCTTTCATGGAAGCAATTTTCTTACCCTCGTCGTAGGCCCGTTTGTAGCACCCGATCAGGTACTGGAACGGCGGTTCAACAGCGGGGAAGCTGCCAGAGAGCCGATCGATTAGAACCGATTCCATGAGGTCGCGAGTGAGCCTCAACTCTTTCCCCTCGCTGAGAATCTCTGCCGCAGTCATCTCCAAGTAAACAATTCGGGAATCGGAGTCCGATGAACCGGTCAGCGATACAAGAAAGATTTTGCGGAGGACTATGTCCTCCAACTCCTCCCGGGACCGCTGGGGTTTCGGGGTCGCCATGGATGGAATCTCGGCTCTCACTCAGTGATGAGAATTTCCGCAGAAACAACGACGCAGAGGTTCGTTGATGGTGTGTGAGACTGAGTAGAACAATACAGGAGAAGGACCTGGAGAAAACGTAGGAAATAGGACTAGCTCCCAAAATGGGTTCCGGTTCACTTCCGGTCCGGCCCGGTTTTCTTTTTCTTTCCTTTCCTAGCACATTTAGATACCGATTCGGCTTGATCCAAATCAAAATCCATTTACGGGAAGATCAAGGAATTTGGATTCTATTCAGATTATTGAATCCAACTTTCCAACTCATATTCGATAAGAATTGGATTACTAACTGCTAATGAAGATTAACAGTAACTAGAATAGTCGCACATACTTTTTTTTCTTAATTAATTATCAATAATAAAATGTGAGGGTTTCGAATTCGGAACGTATGACTGGAAACCTAATATCCTATTCACTAGAATTTTTGACCACATGCATAATGGTACATACTATGTCGTGGCAAGAAGGTAAGAGTCTTTCAAAGTGGCTTTCTCCTTGAATGAAAAATCTACTGACAATTAGTGAATGGATTCGTTTTGCAATTACCAAGGGAGTTGAAGTGTTTGATCTTCAATTTATCAAGAACATATGGGCGCTATGTTTTCCCAACTGGTTATTTTCAGACTTGAGATCATCAACACTAAAGCTTTTTTTTTTCTTTCTCAAAAAAAAAAAAGATAACTGGTGGCAAACCACGGTTATCCACCTCTTTCGGAGACCAGGAAAACTCACAGAGGCATTTCAGCCTCCCTAGCCAATGTTCTAAGGCCGCCTCCTGATTTCGATAGATTGTTAGATCCCACATCGTCCAGGGGTGAGGATCTTTTATACCTTATATGTACATGCCCACCTCTTCCTAACATGAGGCCTTTTGGGAGCTCATTGGCTTCGAGTTCCGTAGGAACTCCGAAGTTAAGCGAGAAATGGACCAGTGCATTCACATGAGTGGTGACCCACTGAGAAGTTCTACTCGCGTAAGTTCCTAGAAACAAAACCGTGAGAGTGTGGTCAGGGCTCAAAGCGGACAATATCGTGCTACGGTGGAGTCGAGCCAGGGATGTGGTGGAGCCCGGGTTGGGATGTGAGAATTTGGTATCAGGGCCAATCTCTGGCCTGAAATGTGCCGACGAGGACGTCGGGCCCTTAAGGAGGATGGATTGTTAGATCCCACATCACCTAGGGGTGAGGATCCTCTATGCCTTATATGTACATGCCCACCTCTTCCTAACACGAGGTCTTTTGGGAGCTCACTGGGTTCTATAGGAACTCCGAAGTTAAGCGAGAAAGGGGCTAGAGCATTCTCATGATAGGTGACATATTGGGAAGTTCTGCTAGCATGAGTTCCCATAAACAAAACCGTAAGGGCGTGGTCGGGGCCCAAAGCTGACAATATCGTGCTACGGTGGAGTCGAGTCAGGGTTGTGGTGGAGCTCGGATCGGGATGTAACAATTTGGTATCAAAGCCAATTCATGGCCTGAAGTGTGCCGACGAGGACGTCGGACCCCTAAGGGGGATGGATTGTTAGATCCCACATCGCTCAAGGGTGAGGATCTTCTATGCCTTATATGTACATACTCACCTCTTCCTAACACGAGGTCTTTTGGAAGCTCATTGACTTCGGATTCTATAGGAACTCTGAAGTTAAGCGAGAAAGGGGCCAGAGCATTCTCATGATGGGTGACCCACTGGGAAGTTCTGCTAGCATGAGTTCTCAGAAACAAAACCGTGAGGGCGTGGTCGGGGCCCAAAACGGACAATATCGTGCTACGGTGGAGTCGAGTCAGGGTTGTGGTGGAGCTCGGATCTGGATGTGACAATTTGGTATCGGAGCCAATCTCTAGCCTGAAATGTGCCGACGAGAACGTTGAGCCCCTAAGGGGGGTGGATTGTTAGATCTCACATCGCTCAGGGGTGAGGATCATCTATGCCTTATATGTACATGCTCAACTCTTCCTAACGCGAGGCTTTTTGGGAGCTCACTGGCTTCGGGTTCCGTAGGAACTCCGAAGTTAAGCGAGAAAAGGGCCAGAGCATTCCCATGATGGGTGACCCACTGGGAAGTTTTGCTCGCATGAGTTTCCAGAAACAAAACCGTGAGGGTGTGGTCGAGCGAACAATATCGTGCTACGGTGGAGTCGAACCCGGGATGTGGGAGCCCGGGTCGGGATGTGACACAAACAGCTAAAAACTGTGCATCTGAAAAATGTTTTCGTCTACAAAACTCGAATGGCACAAGTGTCGTCTGTTTTTGTGTCTCTTGAAAGCTTGACCTTAGCGATTTGCAGGATGCACTTGGGCTCATATCTGATTGTTGTAGGTCCATTGCTTCGACTAAATGGTTAAGATTCAAGGCTTCCAAGGGAATGCATACGAGATAGAGTTTTATGAAACATTCAAGAATGCTCGAGATGATGGTCATCAACCCCTTTAGTAAAATCTATTGGGGTGGAGGAGAGTGGATGGACGACATGGCGGTCGAAGCAGTGCACCACCATAATCGTCGTTTGGATCCATCTTGGGAAGAAAACTGCAGGGCAATCGTTGAGGAAAAGCTGAAGGATGTGAAGACTAATGCTCAAGTTATAATTCTCTAACGGTCGTAATTAGCGAGTGCATTATAGCACCATACTTCAAAGTTTTCATGTCTATGCTGTCCATTTTTTTTTATTTTCCTGGAGGTGGCTGTGCAGTAAAAAAGAATCGCATTGAATCAACAAAATTTCAAGGTAAATAATACCTCAACATCTGTAAAACGCTCTGGACCGTACCATGATACAAAACTTGTTTTTTCATAGCCCAACTGCTTTCCGCCAATGAAAAATTAGATGGCAAGAATGCAGGAGGAACGTGATTTTGTATATATATATATATATATACTGTTAAAGTTGCAAAACTGCAGGGTTTATCATGTCGATCAATTTGTGTCGAGAAAATTACAGAGTCGAAATTCATTCGAAAAGGAGTCATTGACCGCTGGTTTAATCTTCTTAAACAATTCCCGGCAAGACTTTACAGCAATTCACGATGATCAGATGGAGTTGTGAATGAGGGTCTTGCATTCGCAGGACCAAATAGTAGCTCTAAGCAGAAGGCAGGGCCGCATACCGATCCTCCTTTTTTCCCAACTTTATCCAAATCCCGTACAGTGAGCTGCAACCATTCAAAACACCAACAGATCACCAAGAATCAGATTTTTAACTGTGCATGCGGGAACTTATTTGGAAGTACTTTTAGAATGGCTATAATCATCCTTGACAATGTTTAGCAGAAAAAGCCAAGTGTTTATGGGTTGTAAAAGCGCTCGGAAGCATTAATGCTCAAAAGCACAAAATTGACCCATAATCACTTCCAGCAAAAATTTAAAAAAAAATTCAAATTACTTCCTGAAAATGCATTTGTAAGCACTTTTTCAAGAAGTAGTTGAGCAATGCTTCTCCCAGGAAGTACTACATGTGCTTCCGAAACCCGTGAGCACTCTTAAACTATGTCTGCCATACGTCACTAAATGCCCTTCTGGTTGTTTGGAAACGATTTTGACCTCTCTAGAAGTAATCCCAAACAAGGCCTAAATTTTCTCCGGGCTCATAAGTGCTTTGTAAAGAAGCTTTTTCAGTGAACCGTTCATAAAGTGCTGAAAAGAGAAAGTAGGTCAAGACCTGTAGCAAGCTGTTCCTGATGAAAGCTGTGTTGAAGCAAGCATAGAAGAGGCGACTTCCATACATTTTTTGATAGAATATGACTCGCACATCTCCAGTTATCTGCACAGGCATATCGAAGTAATATTCAAGACATGCCTTCTGGTAAAGTACGGAGCTTTCTGTATCCATTTGGACTACAACATGAGGCTCATCCGATTCTGCTTTCTTGTCTTCCTCTTCGCCTTCAACAAATGAGACATAGTATCGTGGACTACTCGTCCTCTGACATCCTTTCTGGATTTGTTTGCAGGAACTCCTAGAAACTTCTAGTGATGGACGATAAAGCTGGCCGGAAATCTGTCAAGAGAAAGTTCAAAAAATTCTTATTAGTTAGCTTAAAAGCATATTGTAATTGATCAATGTTCTAGATTATCAGAATGTACAAAAAGGGCATACCTCTTGCAACTCTGAGACCACAAAAAAGATTTTTTCAATGTTAATCGTGTCATAAAATCGGATTCGTCTCAATTCTCTGCTACATTGCTGAGGCAAGTTCACATCGGGAGGCACATCTTCAACTCCGCGAGGAAAAGAGAGACAGTTCGACCAGTATTCTACATAACGGCGTTGGCTTGGTATTGAGACCTGTTTAGATCAGATACACAACGTTCTTCTTAGTGTAGGCTTTTTTCATGCCCTCCTTAAAAGAGTTTTTAAATGACTTAGAATCGAAATTGAAAGCAATACATAATCTCAAATTTTTGTTCATACAGATTATGTTATATACTAACATTCTACTGGAAATTATTTGTATCATAACTAATGTGACTTACTCCTTCATTATTGACGGTCCGCCTTTGAGCATACAACTGAAGAGCTTCCTCTGCTGGCATCCCACAGTAGACTAGGTAAGCACATAGCATTAAGCCCGTGCGACCTTTGCCTGCCTGCATCAAAATAGCAGCAATCAAAGAACACAAACATTATAATACATCCCCACTGGTGTAAATTTAGCTTAATCAGTGTGTTATAAATATTGGATTCAGATAATTACGCAAACAACAGTATTTGCTTAAGAAATTATATTTGTAGCAGCTAGCTTGCATTTATGCCTACCATGCAGTGTATAACGGCAATGTTTTCCGGATCCTGTGATAGCCATGAATCCACACTTTCACAGAAGAGCTTGATCATTTCTAGATGTGGAACATGATTGTCATCAAAAGGAAACCTTTCCACACGACCATGAAAATGAGACGGGTCATAATTTTCTTCGATGCAAAGGTTGTAGATCTGAAAAAGTACCACCTTATTAACGAAAAAATGCATATATGAAAAGGAAACCAAAATTAGAGGAAAAAATTGAGAAGGAACCAATTGGATTAAGGAGCTGCAGTACCTTGTAATGATCTTGATGTCTCATATCAAGCACAGACTTGACCTGCCAAAGAGGATTACGATACATTGCCCGCATTCGTTCTGCAGGGAATGACATTGCCAAAATGCGATCCGTGATGTAAGTCATGTCGAGATCATAGCCAGCAACAAGCATTCGCCTCCGCTGCTTTGACACCAAGTTACGGATGTAAAAGCTTTTACTCAGACAATTGATCAGTTTGTGTTGTAAGGTTAAGCTTTCAAACTTCCCTGCAGGCACTTGCCGTGAGAACTTCAACCCCATCTTTTGGCTGATCTAATTGTGAATACTATGGTACCTAACCCAAGAAAACACCATTCATCAACAACCACTAAACAAAATTAATGATAAATATATGAAAAGGTATGCTTAAACACAAGTTATTCGTGTCATATTTATTCACCGCCTTTCTGGGGGACGACCTCATTGTCTGCGATGTGATAAAAGAATGTCCTACATATATAGCATTTTTGGAGAAAGAAAATGTACCTGCAGAGCTGAACATGAAGTTAATTTGTGATGAATTGGGTGAAAGGAACTTGATGTGTTGAAGCAAATTCTAGGGCAAAAAAAACCCAAATTGAAAAGGTTTGGGGAAGAAACCCTAGAATGAGCTTTGGTAAATGAAAAAAAAAATGTGGGCGGTTAGGGTGGCCGGGAGGTCATGACGAGGATGACCTCCATTTTTCGTTGGTTGGGAAAGAGAAGAAAAGAGAAAGCTGATTGGGGTTGGGAAGCTAAGCCAAATTTGGAGGAGGGGACAACAATCTCAGCCCCTAATTTGGACGAAAATTGTTGTGGCAAGAAATTAAAAAATGGGAGCAAAATTGGGCGAGAACTTAGGGTGTTTTTCTGCCTTGGGACAGAAGGAAGCTTTTTTAATTCGGAATGGCTGAGCTGATCAACCCTAATATTATCAACCAAAAAAGCAATGTCCCTTGTAGTCTTCACCAAGTCTCATTTTACCCTCTACACTCTAATGTGTCTCACTTTACCCCTCGTGCTCTTGTTTCGTGTCCTAGTTTGCCTCATCCCGTTAAAGTTGTTAACAAAACCGTTAAGTAGCTAACGTTACATGGGCATTATTATTGGAAATTTTCCTCTCAAGAAAAATTAAAAAGTAATTAAGCCACACTTCTCTAGCCTCTCCTCCCTCTGATCTCCATCATCATCGTTTCATCTTCCTCTGCTTTTCTTTCCATCTAGTTTTATTGGATCACAATACCCACAATCAAAACAAATACTAGAGGCTAAACCAAATATGAAGATAAAGTATCCCCAAAAACCCTAAATCGACAAGGCTGGCATTTTTGAACTCTTCTCCTTTAGCATTTATTTAGTCTTTTGAACTCCAACTACCCACAGAACCATATCAATTATAAATCAGCTAATGCGAAACACAAAAAGAACTCCATATATGAGTCCCAATGCTTTTTTTCAAACGCCAATTGGAATACACACACACACACACACACACATATATATATATATACACACACAACGATTTCTATATTTAAAGATAGAGTTTTGGGTGTGAACATGAAATTGATATCCTTTTTCTTTCTTTTTACTTATTGATAAGAATAACAGAAGACGAAACGATGATGATTATGAAGGAGAAAGAGCAGAAAGAGGAAAGGGATCGGCAGAAGGGAGATGGGAACTTGTGATTTGTTGTTTTTCCCCTTTTTGTGTTAAATCTGAAAAGAAAAATTGTGTGAACGCACGTTAATCCTAGCTAGATAACTATATTCGAACAAGTTGTCATATACAGTTCAATAGATCCAGTGCAATCTTGCGTCTCAAGGGAAATAGAGAAATTTTTGAATGTGAAAGAAAATAAAAAGATTTTCAATTAGAAGAATCTTCAAATAAATGTACAAAGTATGATGTTAACTTATAGCTATTGTTATAGTTCTGAAATTTGCGAAGTCACAAGCCGCTCGTATATGGGCTTGTGAATCTGTGAATGGTAGCTAGTATGAATGAGGCTAAATTAGGTGGGAAATGCAAGTATATTTATTCATCAATATTTGTCGAAAAAGGCACATTAAGCACGTCGTAAACTTTTATATTACTATTGAAACCCTAGCTATTATCGGTCGGTAGCAAATCAAACGGGAAAGAAATATGTATACTTGCAAATGAAATTCTGCAAAGTTGCAAACAAATTCAGAATAACCTCTAAAGTAAGCTGTGGCAATTAATCATCCATCACTCACAAAAAAATAAATAAATAAAAATCATTAGAAATAAGCAATTTCACTATATAATATATATTTTTTTTGTTGGATAATTTCACTATAAATCAAAAAGAAAATTGAGAGTAAAATGTTATATTGACCGAAACAATAAAACTTTGCAGTTGTTTTGTGGAGACGCAAGATGGAAGTTGCATGTACCGTTTTTATTCTCAACCTTCAAAACAGCTAGCTAAACAACATATGATGTGAAATGTAAGGAGTGCTGTACTCGCCTGACGACATTTGAACGTCGTTCTCGTCTAGTAAACGACATGCAAGATGCAATGATTTACGTCGTCGTAGAAATATCAGTGACACTTATAATGTCTGAACGGAGAAGGAAAAAGACGACGGAAAATTTAATGGCGGTGTCGCTTTAGTTGTAATCCACGGTGTCCTTTAGTTGTAACTTGTAATCCACAGTATCCAGTATTGTATAAATATGGATGGTTCCTTCCTATCTGTGAATTCACAGCTCAATGGTACTATGCTTCACGTTACTCAGTTAAATTTTCTCTGTGTTAGGTGAATTTTTTTCCTGTGCCAAACGTAAGAGATGGCGTGTAAGAATGTGAAGAATTAGAGTGGTTTAACACATAGAACATGAGATATATCGTTGGTATTTTTTTATTCATAATTCAACGTACATATATGATTGTCCACGCCAATTAATCTTAACAGAGAATTGATGCTTAGATGAGATTAACGTATGGTTTAGACAATGCCCTTTTAAGTATAAAGCTAACATTACAACATATTAGAATATCGTCTTTAATAGAGTGGGTTAGGCAAGTTGGCCACAATAATATGTCTACCCACTTGTACTCAAGTTCGAAAATTCTCTTATAAATTAAAATAGTTTGAAATATAGTATTCTCATGAAAATAATAATATTGATAATGATACCATCATAGAACAATATTTCTACATACACTATAATGCTACATTGAATTCAGACCATTATTTTAATTGATGTGTTAATTAGGGAAAATGGATTAGAACATGGTCTGAAAATGTGGCCTAAATAGTTTTATTTTCTACATGAAGAAGATTTTATTAAGCACTAATTGAGTGCTATTTATTCAAGGTGATCGTGTGGCCTAAGTGACATGAACATTGCAGCATACTGCAACAGCTTCCGCTCAGAGCCTCCATTTGGAATCACAGGAATCACCGGACCTCGATTAGTCCTCAACCTGTAGCGACGCCAAGCGAATTGTATGTTCACAGCTGCCCATGTTCTCCAATTCGAAGAGTAGTATCTCGCAGTTCGCTTAAGCCTCTCGTTGGCAAATTTGTAACGGAAGTGATCCGTGATGTATCTCAGATCGACTGCATTGAGGCCAAATGCTTCTGTTGATTCAATGCAGGTGAATGTCGCAGTTGAGGCTGGAAGGCGGTCTATGAATGGCCGGCGAAGGCACCAGGAGAGCAGCTCATCGCCAAAAAACCCTCCCGGTTCAAGCACATTCGTTCCCACCACGCCTTTGCTTAGGCCTTGGGTGCGCTTAATGCGTCCACGCACAATAAATAGCATCTTCGGCACAGGATCTCCTTCTCTGATTATCTGTTTAAATTAATTGGGATGTAAATCACGTGATCATAGAGTAATTAAATCACTTTGCAGATGATCAATTTGTTACCTTTTCATCTTTGGAGAAGACCAGAGGCCTAACCCTATCACAAATGTTGTCAAGAATAAGATCATCCAAGTTGTCGAACAGGGGAACCTTTTTTATGAGTTCTAAGCATAAATGGCGCTTAATCTCCCTCCGGAGCCCTTCCGGCAAGTCTTTGATCAAATCCATCTCATCTTCTCCCCCCATTGTCACCCATCTATGCCTTTCGTAATGGCGTACTCTTCGTCTCAATCCAGAAGGCAACTGCCTCCGCTTCATCCACCATTCCATGTCTCTGCATCTCAGCTGCATCTTCCTTTTCTTTGCCATAACGGCGTGGAGAAATACCTGCATCAAGCATTGTTCAGTACGCATAGTGAGATCAGTTGTTTCTCCTTTTTATTTTTTATTCGAGCATATATTCTAATCAAATTTAAACTACGAGACACACTACTCTAGCTAATTTTGCTACGGTGAAGTCTACTCGTAGTCAGGTCACTTGGCCGAAAAAGGTGAAAAATAAAAACCCAAAAGCAAAATATACATTATTATGTATGCGAAAAGTCACCTGAATGTTCCCAATCAACAAAGTGAAGAGCAGCAAGCCACTAAGCACAATGCATATGCTGAAAATCACTTCTAACCAGTGACTTGTAGGTTCAAGATCATTCCCAAATGTACTGCAATTGATCATATAATTAATCATATAAATTGTCTCATATTCACATTATTATAACTAGTTAATCGCGAAGTTTACTTGCTTAACAAGGTACCTGAGAGTCATTAAACCCCAAAAGATGGGATAAAGGATCTTAATAGCAAGGGAGTTGCTAGATATGACAGGAAGAGCCAACTGATAGATTCCATAGTTAAACGTGCCATTGACATCCAGGCAGAGTGGCGGCTTTCTCACCACGCTTGCTGTTGTGTTGCCTCCACAAGTGCTTCCACTCGTGGTGGCCGGTAACAAAAACTGGTAGCAAACTTCGTCCGAGCAAGACAAAGAGAGGTTGCAGTTGACATTTTGGTCACAATGTTGCCTTAGGCATGAAGCTACACGCTGAATCGCGAGCACATACCAGCATCCCCCAGCAACCTAAAATCACGGAACAAAAATTAATTAAGCATAAAGAACTACAATTAATAGAGATTTTGAATAGTAATCACGTAATTTGACGATTCTACGTACGTGAGAGGCAATGAAGTAGGCGATGAGGTTGAGGCCAAAGCCCCACCAAATGGTGCCAAAGATGTAGCCTGTGACCTTTTGCATTCTTCTCATCAAGGAGATGCTGTGGTAGACTTTTGGGAGGAATTGGAACAAAAAAATTAAGAGAAGAATGGTCATGATCACCTTAATCTTCTCTTCTTTTATCAATTTTGGAAGAACCAGCCAAAATACTGCCTGCAAAAACAAAGATGCAGAAAGTGTTTCTCAGCCAGAAATCTGCAATTTCTCTGCAAATTGGTGACAAAAATGCATTTTCTGACAAACAGAATTTATTGTAGGCTAATTAAATTGGGTAGGGCTATCAGCATACCTATTTTTATTTCTCATACATCTTTCTCATTTTTTATTGTTGGATCGAATGAGTTGAAGACGATCAATAACAAAAAAATTAATAAGAGTATGTGGAAAGTAAAAATAAGTGTATGAGTAATACTTTTTATTAAATCATGTCATAGTAATGTGTACCTTATATCATGAAATATCAACCATACCATTTCTCATATCGTATAGTTTATTGTGATCATTACATTAAAAAAAATTTCGAAAGCTAGTGCTACTTTCTAAAAATCTGGATAATTATATTATACGAACGTGAGGCGAGAAAAATTTTAGTTGGACTGACAGCAGCTCTCATATGAGATGACATCACGTGATCGGGTATTCTTGCCCAAGTTTTTTCATGTGGAGACCCGTAGAGATACGAACTCATGGGCAGTTTCGTAATTAAACAAAATATATGCTTGAAGAGGATGAAAGGCCAGCCAGTCGACTCACCTGGGGAACGGGGAGGATGACGAAGGCGTCGAACCAGAAACCTTTGAGAGATCGAAGGTAGTGGGAGGAGATCGCACCTGCGTCCCACACGAGCTTCCCGCAGCCGACCACCAGAGACTCCCTCGACACGTACGCCAGCCGGAACTGTAGCCACAGGTGGCACAGGTGCACGGCGTCCACGCATGTGCGGAGCACGGTGACAATTGCTGCCAGCCCGCCGTCCATGTATAGGCAGGGCGTCCCGCTTCTTCCAATGGAGAGGGCGTAGAAGAAGAGCGGGTCGACGGCCAGCGCCATCCCACGCGCGAGGAGGAACGCGCGGTTCCAGCGCTGGACGCGCTTGCTGCGGGGGTCAAGTACGGGGCCGAAGGGGCTGGCTGGGCGGTGGCGGGAGAGACCCTTTTTGAGGTCGGAGCGGGATTGGATGGGGATCAGGGAAGAGCCGGCGGAGGCCTCCCATTGGGGCTGGTGGGCGGCGTCGCAGCTGGTGGAGTGAAAGGCTGGGACCCCCACCTGAGTGCAGGCGTAGCATTCGACGGAGTTGGAGATGATTGGGGTGTTGATGATGTCTTCGATGTTGTTGGAGTTGTGGGTGTTGTCGGTGTCGTCGCTCTGAGAGTTCTGGCGCCGGAGAACTCGGGTCCACCTGTTGCATGTCAGCACACCCATGCAAAAGTAAGCAATTATACATAATTTAATTATTTAAAGAAGAAGTACGTAATTAATTAATATTAGGAATTAGTAGTAACCTTGGGAGGAAGAACTGGGAGGAGGACATGGTGATGATAAGGAGGAGAAGGCAACCATGGGAGAGAGGAAGAGAGAGTGTTTGGGAGAGTTAGTGATATCAGTGAGAGTGACTCAATGATATATACACACACATATATATGTAGATGGAATATTCTATTAAATAATTGAGTATAGAAAGATTGGGTCACCCATAACTAGCTATGGAGGGGAAACATTTTAGCAAGTCTTCTAATTACGTGACATATCTAATCATCTCATATGTTATCAATTATTGAATATGGTTATGTTTGTTAACAAAAATGGTCAGTTGATTATGTAATTGTTGATATATTGTTTTCGATATGCTTGTCAATGAAAGTTAAAGTAAAAATGACAAACGACATAACAATATTTTATTAGATCATCAGACCAATCATTTTAATCATATGACGTGTCATCATCTAATATGTTATTGATCATTGCCAATAGGTTTATAAAGTTGATATTATCAATATTCACAACTCATATTGATATACTTATCGATGAGAATTTTCATGAAAAATAATTTGACGATCCGACATAATGTTATTGGGTAATTGGACCACCAGCCCCCTCATCAAGCGGTGTGGCCTTAAGTTTTTTGCCTAGGTAGGACTATATGTATAATATTTTGTCAGGTAGCACATGAAGATGAAGAGGAAGGGGCAAGCGAGAGGACGTCCATAGAATTGATGAGCTAAGGCAACGTGGTTAACTGGCTTTTCTCAACGAGTTTGGGGTCCACGACTGACCACCACTACTTGTCACCGGCGATGTTTACAGGACCACCTGCCCGCAGGCCACCATCTTTCTCCTCTTATCATACGTGCTCACTGTAGTACCGTGTCAATTATAAGTTACTGCACTTCTACACTTCAAGGGGTTAATATCGTTTTTCACCAAACTGCATGGGCTCATGACAAACAAGTTCCCGGCTACTTCTTTTAAAATATAATTTTGCATTAAGAATAAAAAACTGCACTTTTATACTTCATATTTTGTAGACTAATATGGCAGTTGATAGTTGAATTCTTTATTTAAATCTTTAAATATTGAATTCAACCATCAATAGCCATCATCACGTGGTCTACAAAATATGGTCTAAAAACATAGTTTTTCTAACATTTTCCATTAATAAAATAGAAAGTATCATTGTTTATTTGTGTGAAATTAATCAATAATTTAGTAGTATTTAATGAGACATGTTATTGACACTTTAAAAAATCATTTTACACAGCAAACTTTTTATATTTAGAAATAAATATACATTTATAAGGAGTGTAAAATGATTTTTTTAGAGTGAAAAGTTAGAAAAAAAAGTAGCTAATGTGTATGGTAGTCGATAGTTTGGCAAACGGAATATCTTTCTTTTGACTTTGAATGCACGGAGCTGATTTGAGCATTCTAATGTGATGTCTACTCTATTTTGTTAGACGATCTTTTGAGGTTTCGAGACAGAGAACCGATTGTATAGACTCTCAAAGCTAAGTTCTTTTTGTGGGCTTTTCTTTCTGGTGTTTCACCAAGAAAAAAGAGCTAACGTACCAAAGGGCATATGCTATAACCCAGAAGGATGTTCTGCTCAATCATTGAGTGTTTTGACAGTCGTAATACCCCTATGCATAATTGAATTGAAAGTATTATTCGTGGTCCGCCCAAAAAAATAAATATATAAACAATAATAATTTATTTTCTAAGGCATCACCACCACACCTTTTCACTGATCTAATTATATCAACCTCATGTTGGATTTCGATCTGATCAACTATTTCCCTTTTGTATGGCTAAGAAATAAAGGATATCTATTTATTCTTATGAGAAGGGGAAAAAATAAAGAATTATAAAGTTTAAGGTGCTAGAAACTTCACGATCAGAATTACGCCCCAAGATCTTCTTTTCTTTTGGACTGTTTCCCAACATGATTTCAACATGATTTGATTGATTGCTGTAAAAAGGTGTCGTGCATTGGCGTCTCGTCGCCTCGAGTGTAAAGAAATAGCATACGATCGAGTAAAAAGGTCGGCGTGCATAGGACATTCCTTTCTTGACATCATACGCTTTGTGGTAATTAAGTGTCACATTCGCAAGTATGTATATTATGGTTTGATTTGCAAATTAAGAAGTTAATAATTTTCATTATCCCTTCCTAATAATTTTCCAGATTAATAGGTTAAAAATTATATTTACCTTTAATTTCTCTATTTGAATACTAATTAATCACTGAAAATTCTTAGAATAACTCCTCCTTGTTATTTACTTTTAGGCTTCATATATGATCACGTTTAACGATATTGCAACAATATGTTAACATTTAACATCTTAATTACAAGCAAGAAAAAGTTACATTATGATCATCAAAATTAACAGTACCATATATAAATTCATAATTTATATATATTTTTTTGTTACAAACGATATTCTACACTAATGTAAACTAAAAAAGAAAGAGAGTTTGAACTCAGGACTTAGTGAGTTAAAGAAAAAAAAGTTCTAACCTTTAGCTTGAAGTACATAACATTATTCATATAACATTTTTTTATTCAAATATGCTAACTATATATTTACATAAACAAGGTGACAAGATTTTGGAATATCGTCCCAATCTTTCATTGCTTAAGCTGATTACTATTTTGCATGTGGACATAAGTATTGTCCTTTAATTACATATTCTTTCCTGCACGTATGCCAAAAGTTACTTACGGTGTCACCTTTTTGTTTAATTATTTCCTTTTTCACCTCAAAGCTTACGTACGAATAAGCACTGCATGCTAGCTCGCTTCTAACTTCTCCCAACCTTTTCCTCTGTGTGCATGCATGGATAGCTTGCAAACTCTCTTTCCCGCTGCTTATGAGTGGAAGGTTCTTGTATGAAGCCAAACGTACGAGATCGTCAAACAGTTTTGCACCACCAAACCAAACGAAATGCAATTATGCAAATGCCCGATTTGTGAACATTAAAAATTGAAAACTTATGTAGCTTCTTATGTGCATCCCCTTTTGAGATTCCCATATAGATGAATATTGGATCGATGGACGTAGAAAATGGATTAGGATTCTCTCAACTCCTCTTTACATCCACTTCCATCTCCTCCTCTAACATTCTCTATTTTGTCTTTCTCTTTCTATAAAACAAATTAATATAAGATGTTGACGTGGCTTAACCGTGACCGTTTAAATAGGAAGAGAGGGAAAATGAGGGAAAAAAGAGGGGGAGAGAATAGTCCACATTTTAGGATCTTACAAAATCACATGCATCTTTTGTCAGTCTGAACTGAAACGAAAAACAACAAATGTATAAAATGGATCGATGTGTATGTTTTAGAAACTGTTTAGCCTTGTCACGTTGAATAAAAGCAAAACGTGATGCACGTACGATTGTGGCCTGTAGAAGTAGAAAGTACAATGAAGGCATGGAGAAAAGGTAGCAATAATGAGTACCCAACGAAAATTATACAGCACAATGTTAGCAAAGTGGCTCGTCCAAATTGAATCAAATTGTAAATGTTCTTTAGGAGTGTCCTTCTCCCGCTCTAGGGATAGCTTTAAACAACTTAACACATCAATGGATTCTCTCTCTTATTTTTGTTCCTAAATCGGTTGTACGCCGGCAACTTTTTCCTTTGGACTTTGTGCCTAATTTTTTTAAACACAACTGTTAAAAAATTTCATATTTGTTGTAAATATTTATGTCTAATGTAGGTGTCAATATTCGTAACCAATTAATACTTAATCCTTAGTGATCATTAATATAAATCATACACATTTGGGCTTCTCCTCCGAATTACTCTTACCCTGTACAAAGACACATTTGGGCTTCTCCTCCGAATTACTCTTACCCTGTACAAAGGGGTCTAAAGATAATGAAATGACACACTTCGATTTCTCCTCCCAATTTCGCTCATTTCTTTCTAAATTTTTATCCCCAACAATATTTTATTTTGATGTTTAAATATTAATTAGTGTTTTGAATGGAAGTTAGATTGAGATCCAACGGTTTGGTTTGAAGTGGAAGTGATAAATGGAAATATTATTTCTAATAATATTTTCTGAGAACTCTTGACACACCCCAACCGAGATCAAGGCATGCTGGCCGTCACGTGAGGGTGGCGTAGCCATGTGCACAGTGCGGAAGCAATAAAGATAAAAAATATATGAATAAATAAAAATCAAAAGCTACTAATGTGCACTAATGTGCACTAATAAGCAGGAAGTGCTAGGAGTGAGATACAAGTGTAAATACACCTAATCAGAGCATAGAAAGTCTAGGTGCAGTCCAGTAGGACAAGTACTAGTTATACAGTACCGGAAAATATCCTACAAATATTATATTTTGTCAGAACCGCCGAGATCCTCAAACGCCACCAACAACAAGTCTACCTAAAACCTGAAGGGGCGCAAAACAGAAAATATGAGTGGGCAAAAACAAAGCTTTTCTAAACCATTTCATCATCAAAATGCTCTAACCCATCGCCGTAAAACATGTATAATTTTCCCAGAAATAGAATATATATATATATATATATATATTCCAATCATGCTTAACATAACCATATTCATAAGTATGCCATGCCAAAATATAAAGCAGAATAAGTAGCTCATGTGAAAATAAATTCATGAAAAATAACATATTAGTTGGAACCCCTGTAGAAGTCTATACGGCTAAAGTCATGGCTCATTAATCAATCTAGCCGGAGTCACTGCAAGTGACCTATACGGCACTACGCTGTACACGAGTCGGAACCATAGTAAAGGTCTGTACGACAAGACTGGGTGTAATATAATTATGCTCAATACTACGCTCTCATAATAGCTGTGCGATAAATCGCTAGTCACCTACAAGTCGGAACCACATATAATGGTATGTACGACAAGACTGTGCACCTAAATTGGATCCAATGTGAGCATATGGTGCAGAAGGTGACATGATAAACATGCATGTGCCATATCTCTGGCTAAATCACTAACACCGGGGTGCAGGTTTATGAGCTCAAAGTTTCTCAATTAATCACAACCGTTATTCACATTCACAATTCATAAACTCACCTGGGACTTACCTGAGCGTCCTCAGCACCACAATTATATATATATATATATATATATATGCAAACATCATATGCATATTCTAAATATAAAACGTTTGGCATGGAAATTCAAATCATAACTCATTTAAATGCATTTTCTGGGAAAATATCAAGTATATAAGTATATACTGAAAACCAAAAGCCCACTCACATGTATGTCGAACAGTCATAGCCCCCGAGTCACCCTTGAATGCGCTCGTCCTCGGGATAAGTCTCCCATATATGCGAAACAACTATAAAAACGTTAATTTAAGGCACATAACCTATACTAGCTAATAACTTCTCATACATTGCTCATATGAGGTATATAAATATACCATCGTGATCTACACAACTCCACGAACATCCCCATATTTTTAGAAATTTTTTTGGAGCCCTAACACGCCGTCACGCGCCGGCAAGGGCACGGCCCTATGCGCCCCCACGCGCGGCCAAACCTTAATTGAGGCCTAACGGCCGTTAGGAATATTCCGTTAAATTTAAGGAATATTCTAATACATTTAACTAACACCGTTAGTTGCCGTTAGGAATATTGCGTCAAAGTTGACGGAATATTCCGTCATCCCCTACCTTCGAACTCCGGTGACCGTCGCCGTCGCCGAAAACTGGAAAAACTTTAAAACCTTGTATCTCAGTCATTACTTAACCAAAACTCATGAAATTGGTCTCAATTTAAAGCTTACAACTAGAATAACACATCTTTACCAATTTCACGAAAACTTGCCGGAGATAGCTCGATAATTCCGGCCAAATTTCAAACTCTCCAAACTCGACTTCCTGACGTCCAATTTGATTGGTTTTTCTTCTCCGAGCTTCGTATGAACACCCTAAAGCTTCCTATGAGCTTAAAATCCCCTGAAACATCCATAATTACAACCACATGAACAATACTCAAATCGGGGGTGATGGTTTTTGAGGGTTTCATGATTTAAAAATGGCATATATGAACTTAGGGACTTGCAAGGAGTTCGAATCTCACCTTCTTGACATCGATCCGTGCGTGAAATGTGAGTTTGACGTTCGTCTGTACGTTTTGTACGGAAATGGTAGGAAGGCCGAGAGAAGGGGAGAGAGAGAGCACGGGGTGCTTTTAGTGTGCGTGTGTCCTCACTTGGTCATCCACCAAAACAACCAAAAGTTTAATTTTTACTTGAGTCCAAAACTTAGGAATTCAACATAATAGTTTACATCCCAAAAGCATGTCACACACATCACAATCTCAACATCCAAGGGTAAAATCGTCATTTCACACCGTCGAAACTAAATATTTCGGGATGGGCTGTGTCAACTCTACTGGCCAAATGTTGTATAGAAAACTGTGAATTGCAAGGTTGCATCGGTTCGCATGCAATGATTTTGGCTTCTCATTGAAAAGCTTCAGACTGTTAAAGTCCCACATCGGTGGGTGCAAGAAAACCAAAAGGGTTTAAATAGTATTACCCCACTCTAACTAACACCGAGGCCTTTTGTGGTAAAACCTCATACCTGAGGATTGTGTAGGTGGTTAAGTTGGGGACAATATCGGTGTCATTATAGTGGGGCGGGTTTGGCGATCCAAAAAATTCCAACATGGTATCAGAGCCCACGGTTGCGGGCCCGTGCAAGCTAATGAGCTTATCACCAAGAAGGAAACAAGTCTGAACTCTTAACAAAGAGACGACCGCTGAGTTCCATTGAAAACAAGTGGGCCCAACATGAGCCGACCTCTGAGTTTCAATTACCGATATGGATCTCCACGTGTGAACCACTAAATGAGGTTACACGTGAGGGGAGTGTTAAAGTCCCACATCGGTGGGTGCAAGAAAACCAAAGGGGTTTAAATAATATTACCCCACTCTAACTAACACCGAGGCCTTTTGTGGTAAAACTCCACACCTGAGGATTGTGTAGGTGATTAAGTTAGGGACAATATTGGTGTCGTTAAAGTGGGGCGGGCTCGACGAGCCAAAAAATTCCAACACAGACTTCTTTTCCTTCATGCATATGGCGTAAAAATTGGGGAAGTTCAATTGACTGGTTTCAGCCAAAAGCTGCGATACTGTTTGTTAGAATTGTTAAACCCAAGGATTTTGTTGCCTGTACGAACAGGCATGCAGATGCCTATAAAATACACAAACGGGGCAACCGCTATCTGATGTGGGATATATATGTTAAGATGAATAAGGAAGATGTATTGAGAGGGAGGAATTTGAGAGAAAACAGAGAGAACTGCAGTTATATTTTACTGTTGTATTATTGTTATTATACACGGCTCTATTTCCAACAAACACCGAGGGGTTTAAATAAAATTACCTCACTCTAACTAACACTAAGGCCTTTTGTGGTAAAACTTCACACCTGAGGATTGTGCAGGTGATTAAGTTAGGGACAATATCGGTGTCGTTAAAATGGGACGGGCTTGGCGAGCCAAAAAATTCCAACACATACTTCTTTTCCTTCATGCATATGGCGTAAAAATTGGGGAAGTTCAATTGACTGGTTTCAGCCAAAAGTTGCGATACTGTTTGTTGGAATTGTTAAACCCAAGGATTTTGTTGCCTGTACGAACAGGCATGCAGATGCCTATAAAATACACAAACGGGGCAACCGCTATCTGATGTGGGATATATATATATATATATATATGTTAAGATGAATAAGGAAGATGTATTAAATGAATAAGGAAGATGTATTGAGATGGAGGAATTTGAGAGAAAACAGAGAGAACTGCAGTTATATTTTACTGTTGTATTATTGTTATTATACACGGCTCTATTTCCACATTATATCTCCTAACAACATGACATGTACAGAAATGCCATTTTCCAACACATATTGTCCTCACTTTCATTTTTAGAAAAGCTTTTCAAATCAAATTACCATTTCATAACCCGTATGAAACTAAATCGAGTGGCCTATGAACAAATCCTCGCGCTACATTATCCAAAACTCTTGTGTGTGTATATATATACACATATATATATAAGGAGACTTTGGATGCAGTCCTTAGCTATGAATATTCTTTGATTGAAATCTTGTTGGTTTTTAATTTTTGATCGAGGTTCCTGAAATTAATATGATAATTTATTTCTATGTACGTTACTATATTTTTTAAATTAAAAATTAGAAATTTTAGTTGTTTTATATAAATGAGATTTTATATAAAAAACCATAATTTGTGGGATTAAAAATATTAAAATATAAATATACTATTGTGTGTGTGTGTGTGTGTGTGTAAACATGGGTACATTCATCAAAACTAACCAAAAAAATTATTGTATCAAAACATGGGTACATTCTTCAAAATCACAAAAAAAGAAAGAATATATTAGGCTTAATAACATTCGTAAATTTCTTTGATTAAACTTGACATGGATACATTTTAAAATCAAAGAATAAAGAATTAATGTACCCATATAAGTTTTAAAATGGATTAGAAAAAAATTGAATAGATTTTATATAAAAAAAAAAGTACATTTTACATATAACAAATTGGTATATTTAAGAATGAGTACATTTTAAGATTAAAAAGTTTTACATGAATGGGTAAATATAATTAGCATGGGTACATTTAGCAAAATAAAAAGTACAAATAAAACAAATATGGGTACAAATACAAATAAACTTTAAAAAATATGGGCACAAAAAGAAATTAATATATGGGTACAAATTAAAACTGAAACAAAAATTGGTACAAATTAAAAATGGGTACAAACTAAAACTAAAAATATATGATAAAAAAATTAGTCATAAATATAAATATACTAATTGTAACATTTTTAACATTAAATGAATATATTTAGAAATAAAAAAAAATTATTATTGAAATAATTAATGATGTTATTAATACCTAAGGATCTTGATCAAAAATTGAAAATGAATAGGATTTTAATCAATGGAGTAGCAAAAGGAAGGATGAGAACCTAATTTCTCCATATATATATATATATATATGTTTTTCTCTTTTTTTCTCTTTGACACTATATGATGTTTAGACGGTTTTTAAAATAGCTAAAAGCGTTTTTATTAAAAATGTTTTTGAAACCAATCATTTGTAAAAATACAAGTGAATCTTGGAAAAACACTTGGAGTGCTAGTGCTTCTTGCAGGAAGCACTTTAAGTGCTTTTGGAACTCAAAAACTTTTTTCTTTAAAAATAATTTCAGTCATTTTAAAAGTATTTCCAAACGAGCTCATATATTTTTACCCAAAAAAAAGAAAGAGATGATTTCACTCATCCTTTTACCCTAATTTCGGGACCTACAGAGTTTGGAATTCTACGGGTAAAAGGAAACCACAAAGACCAGAAACGCCCAACATCAATAATGATATGTAATATGATAATATTTGTATTTTTACATCAATAATTGAATAGATCGTAAGCATACATATATCAAGGGACAAATATTTTTACGAATACTTTTACACTTTTACACTTCTATGTAACCTTTAAATTTTATAACATTCAACAGTCTAGATCGATTAAGAGTGATGGGAAAAATTTTAAACATTAAATGATTTGGATGGCAAGTGGCCATTTACTACAGTGGTATAAATTGTGTAGTGCCCTTGCATAACGGAGTAAGTTCGAATTCCGTAAGTGGCTAATCTAACATCTAACTTACTAATGCTATCGCTCGACTAAAAAAAAAAAAAAAAAAAAAACTTGAATGATGATGTAGACTATAATTAATAAGGAAAATACTAACCTAAATTAAAAAACAAATATCTAATAGAATAAAATTGAAAAAAAAATAATCATTTGAATCCTAATAACACAAAAACATGAAATCTCTCCTTTGCCGATGAGGTCTGTAGTGCCTCTCTTCTTTCATTTTATAAAAACTAATCCTAATAGTAACGGGAAAAAAAAAACCATGATTTAACATTAAAAAAATCATGAAATACGACCTGACAAAAATAAAAAGATTTTTCAAAACCTAATTTTATCATCCTATGTATATGAACAATAATATAAAATTTAAGGTTTTATTTTGCTTACCTAATGAAGATTCAATGCATAGAAGTTGCAGACGTGGGGATATGGAGGTTGCATACCTCCTTTTTTATTTTCACAATTATAGCTAGGGTTTCTTCTCTTTTTAATTTTAATTTTAATTTTTTTTCCAAATTAAAGGCTACAAAAAATGTAAAAATGTTTATAAAAATATTTGTCCTCTCTCTCCATCCCTCCCTCCCTCTCCACACACACACACACACACTTTGCTCTCCCTCTCCCTCTCCACACACACACACACACACTTTGCTCATATGTGGCACAATCTAACTATAATTTTTCATACTCAATTAGATGCCGTATACGTACCTATATATATATATATATAGACACACTTTGCTCATATGTGGCACAATCTAATTATAGTTTTCCGTACTCAATTATATGCCGTACCTTGGAATCTTCCTAGAAGTTGGAAGAACTTGCCTTCCCTTTTGTCACCATCGATTACTCTCAGCCTCTCAACTTTGGTTGGCTCCTTCGGGATATTTCATATTTGATCTACCTTAATCCACCAATCAGAAAATTTGGTTTGTTCCTAAACCTAAATGGTGAAAATAATTATAAGAAATTCGATTTAGGTCGATAAATAATTTCATCTTTCGGCATATGCCTATGATCATTTTGTTTTTTAGAATACGTCAATTCGAAAAAATCACCTCTCCAACTAAGGTTAATAAAAGGGAGACAATTTTTCTCTTCAACTAATTATAAGGTCAATACCACTTATTGAAATTTCTCTTTATCGGGATCTCCTTAAAAGCATACAATGTTTCTTAATATAAAGAGATTTTTTTTGTCAAAATATAAAGAGATTATTTACTTTAAAGGGGTTGTTGACTAGGTTAAGTTACACTATGAGCTTGCTATAATAATTTAGTATCGAACGCACCATCCACGAGAATCAAACCTTAAGATTTTCCACTTAATTACAAGTGGAGAGTAGCATTAGTATTAACATGTGTACGATGGTGATTGGTTATTGGCATAGATTGGTCTAGTTGATGTGAGTTGTTAGAATAGTTTGTTAGAAGGTTAAAGAATTAGTTAATTCGTAAACTTGAGAATTGGGCAACCGGTGTTGTCTCATTTATGAGTATAATTTGTAAGTACTCTCTCATTTTTGTTAGTATATTCAAATCACAAGATATCAATAAAAGCTTTCATTCCTTTTAAACCTTCATCTTCTTCTTTTTGCTCTATAATATGGATATACAGTTTGCATATAGTTAATAATTAAACTGTAATACCAAGTGACAAAACCACTCAATGTTAATTAACTCAATATCTTAAGAAAGTCATACTTAAAATTAATTTTGATATGTATGGCTTAAGCATCGTTTGAAAATTGTCTCAATACTTTTAGGGCTGGTTTGATATTGCTGTGCTTTGAAAAAAAACCGGTTGTGCTGTGAGAATAAGCGACTGTGAAAAAAATCAGCAGAATGTTTGGTAAATTTTTTTGTAAAAGTGCTTTTGAAAAAAAAAGGCTGTCTGATAGGGGGTCTTTTCATTAAAGGAGCACTGTAGCTCTGTGTGCTTTGAAAAAAAACCAGTTTTCCAAAGCTACAAATAGCAACTTCAGCTTTTTCGTTTGATTTCAGCTTATTCTCACAGCAGCTTCCAAAATAAGCCCTTTTTTTTCAGTTTACCAAACACCTAAAACCCTCACAGCTTTTTTTCATGGGTGCTTTTTTTTTAGCACCTCACTCCCAAACCACCCCTTAATGTCTACAAAATCATATATAAAAAAGTGTAAAACCCCAGAAAATCCGACTCTTCAGTCCCATCATCTATGTTTATAGGATTCGTTGGAAAACTGAAAGTGGCCGCATTGTTGTCTTTTCTCATTGCCATTTTTGTTTATGTAATTTTACTTTTTTCCTCTGAGTGGAAGGTTCCTTCAACCAAGTGTGTGCATAAACTGTATATAACTACAAATGACTGATAAACTACAAATCCAACACGTATTCTTCACATTAAGAAATGGGGTCATCACTACTTGTCACTTTACCAGTTTACTGTACTTGATGAGATCAACATCTTCTAGTTTCGTTAAATAATTAAGAATAACCTTCCAATAACCTTCCAAACTGATATAATTGTTAATATTGAAATTTCGGTGAATTAAATATTCACAACACATTAAAGTTTTGACATGCAAGGGTATACGTGGCATGTGCCATGTGTCTCACAAATCCAACGAGTCATCAAGAATGACACGTGTCAACACTTGCCATAAAAGAATTAATTGATTTATTTGATTTTAATTTAATTAACTCAAATATAAATTGATTGAGTCAAATCACGAACCGGCCCACAAATCAAGTCCTGATTTTTTCATCAATTAATTAAGCCCACAATTAAGGCCAAATCCATTCGTAGGCAAAGCTTGGATAGTCTATAAATATAAGGCTCCAAGATAAAGAAGATGGGCTAAAAAATCATTCACACCCAAACGGTGAAGTTTTGAAACTTTGAAGCTCTCAAGCACTCAAACCCCCAAACACTCAAGAAGGCTCGGAAAACTCGTTGCGGCCTTCGTCAAACTCGTGAAGAACCACCAGGCATCCCTACACGTACCCATTCTTCCATTGCCAATAGCCAAAACCTTGCAGCATTCGTTCATCCAAGATCAAGTCATTGCGACCCTTGGATCAACAACACTACACAACTTACATTTCGGATATCGAATCAGATGATCAAGTTGTAAATAGATTGTAACCCAAAATTTACATTAATACAAATATTTTTTGTACACGTGTTATCTTGTCATTTATCAAAGGATTTTCGTGTTTACAATATTATAATTAAGTGACAAACAAGTCTAATAATTTAAACTAATTCAACTATTTTTATTACTTTTTGGAACTTGAGAAGATTTTATCTGGATCCCTTCTATCCGAATTCTCCAGATCGTTCATTTTTTTGCATTCTTCAATGGGTGTTGGATCCAATCCCGACCCACCACGTCCACACCATCATCTTCTTGCCTCCGTTTGCCCAAAACTGGAACCAAGTCCTCTCAAATAGAGAAAGAAAAGGAATAGTAAAAAAAAAGTTAATTAGTTCTTGAAAGTTCAATTTTCGGTTGAACGAACAGAATTGAAAATTTCAGAGGATGCGGATGGAGGATTCAAAGGATCCAATTCTCAATTTTTCATCAACTTATCTCATGACCTGTGAACTGTGAAGTGTAGGACCCTTGTTTTTAGATTCCTTATCAATCTTAATTCTGAGAGCATTAAATATTCAGCAGTATAAACTTTCGTCCTTCATCGTATCGTTCACATTATTCTTTGCAAAACGTGGTGCACGGGGCTAGCTATTACTAATCTATACTATTATTAAGAGAATCTTCCTTGTCAAATTTTTACCATTTTTTTTCTTATTTTGCCCTCATTTTTGATACACAATACTTTAGCTTGAAGTACATAACATTATTCATATAACATTTTTTTATTCAAATATGCTAACTATATATTTACATAAACAAGGTGACAAGATTTTGGAATATCGTCCCAATCTTTCATTGCTTAAGCTGATTACTATTTTGCATGTGGACATAAGTATTGTCCTTTAATTACATATTCTTTCCTGCACGTATGCCAAAAGTTACTTACGGTGTCACCTTTTTGTTTAATTATTTCCTTTTTCACCTCAAAGCTTACGTACGAATAAGCACTGCATGCTAGCTCGCTTCTAACTTCTCCCAACCTTTTCCTCTGTGTGCATGCATGGATAGCTTGCAAACTCTCTTTCCCGCTGCTTATGAGTGGAAGGTTCTTGTATGAAGCCAAACGTACGAGATCGTCAAACAGTTTTGCACCACCAAACCAAACGAAATGCAATTATGCAAATGCCCGATTTGTGAACATTAAAAATTGAAAACTTATGTAGCTTCTTATGTGCATCCCCTTTTGAGATTCCCATATAGATGAATATTGGATCGATGGACGTAGAAAATGGATTAGGATTCTCTCAACTCCTCTTTACATCCACTTCCATCTCCTCCTCTAACATTCTCTATTTTGTCTTTCTCTTTCTATAAAACAAATTAATATAAGATGTTGACGTGGCTTAACCGTGACCGTTTAAATAGGAAGAGAGGGAAAATGAGGGAAAAAAGAGGGGGAGAGAATAGTCCACATTTTAGGATCTTACAAAATCACATGCATCTTTTGTCAGTCTGAACTGAAACGAAAAACAACAAATGTATAAAATGGATCGATGTGTATGTTTTAGAAACTGTTTAGCCTTGTCACGTTGAATAAAAGCAAAACGTGATGCACGTACGATTGTGGCCTGTAGAAGTAGAAAGTACAATGAAGGCATGGAGAAAAGGTAGCAATAATGAGTACCCAACGAAAATTATACAGCACAATGTTAGCAAAGTGGCTCGTCCAAATTGAATCAAATTGTAAATGTTCTTTAGGAGTGTCCTTCTCCCGCTCTAGGGATAGCTTTAAACAACTTAACACATCAATGGATTCTCTCTCTTATTTTTGTTCCTAAATCGGTTGTACGCCGGCAACTTTTTCCTTTGGACTTTGTGCCTAATTTTTTTAAACACAACTGTTAAAAAATTTCATATTTGTTGTAAATATTTATGTCTAATGTAGGTGTCAATATTCGTAACCAATTAATACTTAATCCTTAGTGATCATTAATATAAATCATACACATTTGGGCTTCTCCTCCGAATTACTCTTACCCTGTACAAAGACACATTTGGGCTTCTCCTCCGAATTACTCTTACCCTGTACAAAGGGGTCTAAAGATAATGAAATGACACACTTCGATTTCTCCTCCCAATTTCGCTCATTTCTTTCTAAATTTTTATCCCCAACAATATTTTATTTTGATGTTTAAATATTAATTAGTGTTTTGAATGGAAGTTAGATTGAGATCCAACGGTTTGGTTTGAAGTGGAAGTGATAAATGGAAATATTATTTCTAATAATATTTTCTGAGAACTCTTGACACACCCCAACCGAGATCAAGGCATGCTGGCCGTCACGTGAGGGTGGCGTAGCCATGTGCACAGTGCGGAAGCAATAAAGATAAAAAATATATGAATAAATAAAAATCAAAAGCTACTAATGTGCACTAATGTGCACTAATAAGCAGGAAGTGCTAGGAGTGAGATACAAGTGTAAATACACCTAATCAGAGCATAGAAAGTCTAGGTGCAGTCCAGTAGGACAAGTACTAGTTATACAGTACCGGAAAATATCCTACAAATATTATATTTTGTCAGAACCGCCGAGATCCTCAAACGCCACCAACAACAAGTCTACCTAAAACCTGAAGGGGCGCAAAACAGAAAATATGAGTGGGCAAAAACAAAGCTTTTCTAAACCATTTCATCATCAAAATGCTCTAACCCATCGCCGTAAAACATGTATAATTTTCCCAGAAATAGAATATATATATATATATATATATATATTCCAATCATGCTTAACATAACCATATTCATAAGTATGCCATGCCAAAATATAAAGCAGAATAAGTAGCTCATGTGAAAATAAATTCATGAAAAATAACATATTAGTTGGAACCCCTGTAGAAGTCTATACGGCTAAAGTCATGGCTCATTAATCAATCTAGCCGGAGTCACTGCAAGTGACCTATACGGCACTACGCTGTACACGAGTCGGAACCATAGTAAAGGTCTGTACGACAAGACTGGGTGTAATATAATTATGCTCAATACTACGCTCTCATAATAGCTGTGCGATAAATCGCTAGTCACCTACAAGTCGGAACCACATATAATGGTATGTACGACAAGACTGTGCACCTAAATTGGATCCAATGTGAGCATATGGTGCAGAAGGTGACATGATAAACATGCATGTGCCATATCTCTGGCTAAATCACTAACACCGGGGTGCAGGTTTATGAGCTCAAAGTTTCTCAATTAATCACAACCGTTATTCACATTCACAATTCATAAACTCACCTGGGACTTACCTGAGCGTCCTCAGCACCACAATTATATATATATATATATATATGCAAACATCATATGCATATTCTAAATATAAAACGTTTGGCATGGAAATTCAAATCATAACTCATTTAAATGCATTTTCTGGGAAAATATCAAGTATATAAGTATATACTGAAAACCAAAAGCCCACTCACATGTATGTCGAACAGTCATAGCCCCCGAGTCACCCTTGAATGCGCTCGTCCTCGGGATAAGTCTCCCATATATGCGAAACAACTATAAAAACGTTAATTTAAGGCACATAACCTATACTAGCTAATAACTTCTCATACATTGCTCATATGAGGTATATAAATATACCATCGTGATCTACACAACTCCACGAACATCCCCATATTTTTAGAAATTTTTTTGGAGCCCTAACACGCCGTCACGCGCCGGCAAGGGCACGGCCCTATGCGCCCCCACGCGCGGCCAAACCTTAATTGAGGCCTAACGGCCGTTAGGAATATTCCGTTAAATTTAAGGAATATTCTAATACATTTAACTAACACCGTTAGTTGCCGTTAGGAATATTGCGTCAAAGTTGACGGAATATTCCGTCATCCCCTACCTTCGAACTCCGGTGACCGTCGCCGTCGCCGAAAACTGGAAAAACTTTAAAACCTTGTATCTCAGTCATTACTTAACCAAAACTCATGAAATTGGTCTCAATTTAAAGCTTACAACTAGAATAACACATCTTTACCAATTTCACGAAAACTTGCCGGAGATAGCTCGATAATTCCGGCCAAATTTCAAACTCTCCAAACTCGACTTCCTGACGTCCAATTTGATTGGTTTTTCTTCTCCGAGCTTCGTATGAACACCCTAAAGCTTCCTATGAGCTTAAAATCCCCTGAAACATCCATAATTACAACCACATGAACAATACTCAAATCGGGGGTGATGGTTTTTGAGGGTTTCATGATTTAAAAATGGCATATATGAACTTAGGGACTTGCAAGGAGTTCGAATCTCACCTTCTTGACATCGATCCGTGCGTGAAATGTGAGTTTGACGTTCGTCTGTACGTTTTGTACGGAAATGGTAGGAAGGCCGAGAGAAGGGGAGAGAGAGAGCACGGGGTGCTTTTAGTGTGCGTGTGTCCTCACTTGGTCATCCACCAAAACAACCAAAAGTTTAATTTTTACTTGAGTCCAAAACTTAGGAATTCAACATAATAGTTTACATCCCAAAAGCATGTCACACACATCACAATCTCAACATCCAAGGGTAAAATCGTCATTTCACACCGTCGAAACTAAATATTTCGGGATGGGCTGTGTCAACTCTACTGGCCAAATGTTGTATAGAAAACTGTGAATTGCAAGGTTGCATCGGTTCGCATGCAATGATTTTGGCTTCTCATTGAAAAGCTTCAGACTGTTAAAGTCCCACATCGGTGGGTGCAAGAAAACCAAAAGGGTTTAAATAGTATTACCCCACTCTAACTAACACCGAGGCCTTTTGTGGTAAAACCTCATACCTGAGGATTGTGTAGGTGGTTAAGTTGGGGACAATATCGGTGTCATTATAGTGGGGCGGGTTTGGCGATCCAAAAAATTCCAACATGGTATCAGAGCCCACGGTTGCGGGCCCGTGCAAGCTAATGAGCTTATCACCAAGAAGGAAACAAGTCTGAACTCTTAACAAAGAGACGACCGCTGAGTTCCATTGAAAACAAGTGGGCCCAACATGAGCCGACCTCTGAGTTTCAATTACCGATATGGATCTCCACGTGTGAACCACTAAATGAGGTTACACGTGAGGGGAGTGTTAAAGTCCCACATCGGTGGGTGCAAGAAAACCAAAGGGGTTTAAATAATATTACCCCACTCTAACTAACACCGAGGCCTTTTGTGGTAAAACTCCACACCTGAGGATTGTGTAGGTGATTAAGTTAGGGACAATATTGGTGTCGTTAAAGTGGGGCGGGCTCGACGAGCCAAAAAATTCCAACACAGACTTCTTTTCCTTCATGCATATGGCGTAAAAATTGGGGAAGTTCAATTGACTGGTTTCAGCCAAAAGCTGCGATACTGTTTGTTAGAATTGTTAAACCCAAGGATTTTGTTGCCTGTACGAACAGGCATGCAGATGCCTATAAAATACACAAACGGGGCAACCGCTATCTGATGTGGGATATATATGTTAAGATGAATAAGGAAGATGTATTGAGAGGGAGGAATTTGAGAGAAAACAGAGAGAACTGCAGTTATATTTTACTGTTGTATTATTGTTATTATACACGGCTCTATTTCCAACAAACACCGAGGGGTTTAAATAAAATTACCTCACTCTAACTAACACTAAGGCCTTTTGTGGTAAAACTTCACACCTGAGGATTGTGCAGGTGATTAAGTTAGGGACAATATCGGTGTCGTTAAAATGGGACGGGCTTGGCGAGCCAAAAAATTCCAACACATACTTCTTTTCCTTCATGCATATGGCGTAAAAATTGGGGAAGTTCAATTGACTGGTTTCAGCCAAAAGTTGCGATACTGTTTGTTGGAATTGTTAAACCCAAGGATTTTGTTGCCTGTACGAACAGGCATGCAGATGCCTATAAAATACACAAACGGGGCAACCGCTATCTGATGTGGGATATATATATATATATATATATATATATATATATATATATATATATGTTAAGATGAATAAGGAAGATGTATTAAATGAATAAGGAAGATGTATTGAGATGGAGGAATTTGAGAGAAAACAGAGAGAACTGCAGTTATATTTTACTGTTGTATTATTGTTATTATACACGGCTCTATTTCCACATTATATCTCCTAACAACATGACATGTACAGAAATGCCATTTTCCAACACATATTGTCCTCACTTTCATTTTTAGAAAAGCTTTTCAAATCAAATTACCATTTCATAACCCGTATGAAACTAAATCGAGTGGCCTATGAACAAATCCTCGCGCTACATTATCCAAAACTCTTGTGTGTGTATATATATACACATATATATATAAGGAGACTTTGGATGCAGTCCTTAGCTATGAATATTCTTTGATTGAAATCTTGTTGGTTTTTAATTTTTGATCGAGGTTCCTGAAATTAATATGATAATTTATTTCTATGTACGTTACTATATTTTTTAAATTAAAAATTAGAAATTTTAGTTGTTTTATATAAATGAGATTTTATATAAAAAACCATAATTTGTGGGATTAAAAATATTAAAATATAAATATACTATTGTGTGTGTGTGTGTGTGTGTGTAAACATGGGTACATTCATCAAAACTAACCAAAAAAATTATTGTATCAAAACATGGGTACATTCTTCAAAATCACAAAAAAAGAAAGAATATATTAGGCTTAATAACATTCGTAAATTTCTTTGATTAAACTTGACATGGATACATTTTAAAATCAAAGAATAAAGAATTAATGTACCCATATAAGTTTTAAAATGGATTAGAAAAAAATTGAATAGATTTTATATAAAAAAAAAAGTACATTTTACATATAACAAATTGGTATATTTAAGAATGAGTACATTTTAAGATTAAAAAGTTTTACATGAATGGGTAAATATAATTAGCATGGGTACATTTAGCAAAATAAAAAGTACAAATAAAACAAATATGGGTACAAATACAAATAAACTTTAAAAAATATGGGCACAAAAAGAAATTAATATATGGGTACAAATTAAAACTGAAACAAAAATTGGTACAAATTAAAAATGGGTACAAACTAAAACTAAAAATATATGATAAAAAAATTAGTCATAAATATAAATATACTAATTGTAACATTTTTAACATTAAATGAATATATTTAGAAATAAAAAAAAATTATTATTGAAATAATTAATGATGTTATTAATACCTAAGGATCTTGATCAAAAATTGAAAATGAATAGGATTTTAATCAATGGAGTAGCAAAAGGAAGGATGAGAACCTAATTTCTCCATATATATATATATATATATGTTTTTCTCTTTTTTTCTCTTTGACACTATATGATGTTTAGACGGTTTTTAAAATAGCTAAAAGCGTTTTTATTAAAAATGTTTTTGAAACCAATCATTTGTAAAAATACAAGTGAATCTTGGAAAAACACTTGGAGTGCTAGTGCTTCTTGCAGGAAGCACTTTAAGTGCTTTTGGAACTCAAAAACTTTTTTCTTTAAAAATAATTTCAGTCATTTTAAAAGTATTTCCAAACGAGCTCATATATTTTTACCCAAAAAAAAGAAAGAGATGATTTCACTCATCCTTTTACCCTAATTTCGGGACCTACAGAGTTTGGAATTCTACGGGTAAAAGGAAACCACAAAGACCAGAAACGCCCAACATCAATAATGATATGTAATATGATAATATTTGTATTTTTACATCAATAATTGAATAGATCGTAAGCATACATATATCAAGGGACAAATATTTTTACGAATACTTTTACACTTTTACACTTCTATGTAACCTTTAAATTTTATAACATTCAACAGTCTAGATCGATTAAGAGTGATGGGAAAAATTTTAAACATTAAATGATTTGGATGGCAAGTGGCCATTTACTACAGTGGTATAAATTGTGTAGTGCCCTTGCATAACGGAGTAAGTTCGAATTCCGTAAGTGGCTAATCTAACATCTAACTTACTAATGCTATCGCTCGACTAAAAAAAAAAAAAAAAAAAAAACTTGAATGATGATGTAGACTATAATTAATAAGGAAAATACTAACCTAAATTAAAAAACAAATATCTAATAGAATAAAATTGAAAAAAAAATAATCATTTGAATCCTAATAACACAAAAACATGAAATCTCTCCTTTGCCGATGAGGTCTGTAGTGCCTCTCTTCTTTCATTTTATAAAAACTAATCCTAATAGTAACGGGAAAAAAAAAACCATGATTTAACATTAAAAAAATCATGAAATACGACCTGACAAAAATAAAAAGATTTTTCAAAACCTAATTTTATCATCCTATGTATATGAACAATAATATAAAATTTAAGGTTTTATTTTGCTTACCTAATGAAGATTCAATGCATAGAAGTTGCAGACGTGGGGATATGGAGGTTGCATACCTCCTTTTTTATTTTCACAATTATAGCTAGGGTTTCTTCTCTTTTTAATTTTAATTTTAATTTTTTTTCCAAATTAAAGGCTACAAAAAATGTAAAAATGTTTATAAAAATATTTGTCCTCTCTCTCCATCCCTCCCTCCCTCTCCACACACACACACACACACTTTGCTCTCCCTCTCCCTCTCCACACACACACACACACACTTTGCTCATATGTGGCACAATCTAACTATAATTTTTCATACTCAATTAGATGCCGTATACGTACCTATATATATATATATATAGACACACTTTGCTCATATGTGGCACAATCTAATTATAGTTTTCCGTACTCAATTATATGCCGTACCTTGGAATCTTCCTAGAAGTTGGAAGAACTTGCCTTCCCTTTTGTCACCATCGATTACTCTCAGCCTCTCAACTTTGGTTGGCTCCTTCGGGATATTTCATATTTGATCTACCTTAATCCACCAATCAGAAAATTTGGTTTGTTCCTAAACCTAAATGGTGAAAATAATTATAAGAAATTCGATTTAGGTCGATAAATAATTTCATCTTTCGGCATATGCCTATGATCATTTTGTTTTTTAGAATACGTCAATTCGAAAAAATCACCTCTCCAACTAAGGTTAATAAAAGGGAGACAATTTTTCTCTTCAACTAATTATAAGGTCAATACCACTTATTGAAATTTCTCTTTATCGGGATCTCCTTAAAAGCATACAATGTTTCTTAATATAAAGAGATTTTTTTTGTCAAAATATAAAGAGATTATTTACTTTAAAGGGGTTGTTGACTAGGTTAAGTTACACTATGAGCTTGCTATAATAATTTAGTATCGAACGCACCATCCACGAGAATCAAACCTTAAGATTTTCCACTTAATTACAAGTGGAGAGTAGCATTAGTATTAACATGTGTACGATGGTGATTGGTTATTGGCATAGATTGGTCTAGTTGATGTGAGTTGTTAGAATAGTTTGTTAGAAGGTTAAAGAATTAGTTAATTCGTAAACTTGAGAATTGGGCAACCGGTGTTGTCTCATTTATGAGTATAATTTGTAAGTACTCTCTCATTTTTGTTAGTATATTCAAATCACAAGATATCAATAAAAGCTTTCATTCCTTTTAAACCTTCATCTTCTTCTTTTTGCTCTATAATATGGATATACAGTTTGCATATAGTTAATAATTAAACTGTAATACCAAGTGACAAAACCACTCAATGTTAATTAACTCAATATCTTAAGAAAGTCATACTTAAAATTAATTTTGATATGTATGGCTTAAGCATCGTTTGAAAATTGTCTCAATACTTTTAGGGCTGGTTTGATATTGCTGTGCTTTGAAAAAAAACCGGTTGTGCTGTGAGAATAAGCGACTGTGAAAAAAATCAGCAGAATGTTTGGTAAATTTTTTTGTAAAAGTGCTTTTGAAAAAAAAAGGCTGTCTGATAGGGGGTCTTTTCATTAAAGGAGCACTGTAGCTCTGTGTGCTTTGAAAAAAAACCAGTTTTCCAAAGCTACAAATAGCAACTTCAGCTTTTTCGTTTGATTTCAGCTTATTCTCACAGCAGCTTCCAAAATAAGCCTTTTTTTTCAGTTTACCAAACACCTAAAACCCTCACAGCTTTTTTTCATGGGTGCTTTTTTTTTAGCACCTCACTCCCAAACCACCCCTTAATGTCTACAAAATCATATATAAAAAAGTGTAAAACCCCAGAAAATCCGACTCTTCAGTCCCATCATCTATGTTTATAGGATTCGTTGGAAAACTGAAAGTGGCCGCATTGTTGTCTTTTCTCATTGCCATTTTTGTTTATGTAATTTTACTTTTTTCCTCTGAGTGGAAGGTTCCTTCAACCAAGTGTGTGCATATACTGTATATAACTACAAATGACTGATAAACTACAAATCCAACACGTATTCTTCACATTAAGAAATGGGGTCATCACTACTTGTCACTTTACCAGTTTACTGTACTTGATGAGATCAACATCTTCTAGTTTCGTTAAATAATTAAGAATAACCTTCCAATAACCTTCCAAACTGATATAATTGTTAATATTGAAATTTCGGTGAATTAAATATTCACAACACATTAAAGTTTTGACATGCAAGGGTATACGTGGCATGTGCCATGTGTCTCACAAATCCAACGAGTCATCAAGAATGACACGTGTCAACACTTGCCATAAAAGAATTAATTGATTTATTTGATTTTAATTTAATTAACTCAAATATAAATTGATTGAGTCAAATCACGAACCGGCCCACAAATCAAGTCCTGATTTTTTCATCAATTAATTAAGCCCACAATTAAGGCCAAATCCATTCGTAGGCAAAGCTTGGATAGTCTATAAATATAAGGCTCCAAGATAAAGAAGATGGGCTAAAAAATCATTCACACCCAAACGGTGAAGTTTTGAAACTTTGAAGCTCTCAAGCACTCAAACCCCCAAACACTCAAGAAGGCTCGGAAAACTCGTTGCGGCCTTCGTCAAACTCGTGAAGAACCACCAGGCATCCCTACACGTACCCATTCTTCCATTGCCAATAGCCAAAACCTTGCAGCATTCGTTCATCCAAGATCAAGTCATTGCGACCCTTGGATCAACAACACTACACAACTTACATTTCGGATATCGAATCAGATGATCAAGTTGTAAATAGATTGTAACCCAAAATTTACATTAATACAAATATTTTTTGTACACGTGTTATCTTGTCATTTATCAAAGGATTTTCGTGTTTACAATATTATAATTAAGTGACAAACAAGTCTAATAATTTAAACTAATTCAACTATTTTTATTACTTTTTGGAACTTGAGAAGATTTTATCTGGATCCCTTCTATCCGAATTCTCCAGATCGTTCATTTTTTTGCATTCTTCAATGGGTGTTGGATCCAATCCCGACCCACCACGTCCACACCATCATCTTCTTGCCTCCGTTTGCCCAAAACTGGAACCAAGTCCTCTCAAATAGAGAAAGAAAAGGAATAGTAAAAAAAAAGTTAATTAGTTCTTGAAAGTTCAATTTTCGGTTGAACGAACAGAATTGAAAATTTCAGAGGATGCGGATGGAGGATTCAAAGGATCCAATTCTCAATTTTTCATCAACTTATCTCATGACCTGTGAACTGTGAAGTGTAGGACCCTTGTTTTTAGATTCCTTATCAATCTTAATTCTGAGAGCATTAAATATTCAGCAGTATAAACTTTCGTCCTTCATCGTATCGTTCACATTATTCTTTGCAAAACGTGGTGCACGGGGCTAGCTATTACTAATCTATACTATTATTAAGAGAATCTTCCTTGTCAAATTTTTACCATTTTTTTTCTTATTTTGCCCTCATTTTTGATACACAATACTTTCATAAGGAGGGCAAAATAGTAACTTTATATCTTTTGCCCCTTTTTCCCATTTTACCCTTACTTTTGATACACAATACTTACATAAGGAGATCAAAATAGTAATTTTGTATCTTTTGAGAAAATGACAATTATATCCCTATTTTTCCTATTTTACCCTCACTTTTGATACACAATATATACATAAGGAGAACAAAATAGTAATTATGTAATATTAAGATAAAATATGCATTTATTAAGAGAAATTGTCTCACCATCATTTTTCATACTCTTTTTAAAATTTTAAAAACTAATCACACTCCTTAATAAAAAAACAAAAAACAAAATGAAATTGTTCACACACACAGAGTGTTTGCTCATCAGCTAGTTTAGTATAAAAGAACTTGAGGTTTTATTTTATTTTATTTTTAATCAAATACAAAGTTGATACTTAACTGGGATAGAAAATAACAAGTTTTAAAAATGGGAATTCTGAAAAGTAACAAAAACAATTTATGGTTAATGATTCCTTTTCAATTAATTTATTTACGCTTAAATAACATGCAAAATAATTAATAATTTTAAGATTCGGAGAGTTTGAGTAAAATATTTGAAAGCCACTGGTTGTGGCCTGGACCATGTAAAACCAACGAAGCAATTGATATTCTTCTAAAATTCTGATACTAATCATGTAGAATTAATTAGAATAATCGATCAATATTAATCAAGTGAGAGCTATGTTTATCGGTATATATACATCATATATATATATATATATATATATATATATATATATTAATTTTGTTTTCTAAAAGTTCTGATATTCACTTGTGCCACTTGACACATAACCTTTTGTGAATCATGATCGGTCTAATTTTGACGATCATATGTGTATGATTCAGACTGAAGATTACCCCAGCTTGCAGTGAAGCAAGTTGGAACCAAAGCTCGGGACCATCAAGATTCTTAATCTCCATCCATAAGGTCTGCAGTTGTCAAAGAAGTATAAACCCTTAGCATCCATAAGTCCTTAACTTGCAACTCTTTGTTTTTTTTAAAGGAATCATTGTGATCTAGGTACAACAAAGTGTATATATGGCATTCCCATCATGTAAGAAAAGAGAGATAAGTGCAATAAGGTGTACACTCTGTTGAACCTAGGTTTCAATCTATCATCGGGTATAAAAACATAAAACTGGAAATTAATATATGTTCATTTTGTAAATATTCTTTATTCTTACCAATATTCATTCTTCTTAATTACCTAGTAATTCCATTAGTTGCACTTCTTTTTATTTTGGTCCAAATTTTTTCTATTGCTCATCTCAAAATTGATGTTTATCATTTTCTTAAGGATAATACTTGGATACTCATTAGTGAGTATCACCTTTTGATTTTGTCCAATGATATTCTAACACTTTTTTATGTTAGACATGTTACTTAATTTTTTTTGGATTTAAAAAACAAGGAACACGTGATTTTTTTATTGAGCCAAATCAGAAAGTGAATACATACTTACTAATCCCTTAAGATGACCTAGCTAGTCTACTTTGTTAATTGGATAGTGTTATTCACACACCTATTTTAAGTCATACACACCCTTGTTAATTTTTTGTTGTTGATCTTCTTCGATTCATTAGATTCAACAGCCGAAAATTGAGGAATGTGTGAAAAGTAAAAAGTAGATGTATGGATATCACTACCCTGTTAAATTAACAAAACAAATTACAGTGCATCTGATGACGTAGCCCTAGGGGAGAAATTTATAGTGCTATCACTTATAAGTTATAGGTAAGTTATAGGTGAAGAAATAAATAAAATAAGGGGGGGGGGGGGGGGGAACTATTAAATTCACAAGACATAAACACAAATTAAGATATGGTTATGGATATGGTCCATGTGGATCCTTGATGACTCACGTATATAACAAAAAAGACATTTATTTATTAGCATCACAACAACATTCTTGGTTCTGGAGTGGTTCTTGGCGTGTTAAAAGCAAAACAATTAGGCATGCATACTCATCACTAATTTGCTTACAAATAATAGAAAAAGACAACAACGTTACTCACGTAGGGCCTGTAAATTACAGGAATAAATCATTTTCCGATTGCTAATTAATCTTCGTTGTCAATACATTCAACAGTCCGTACGTACTACATTTCAAAACTCGAAGACTCAAAAGTCTCCCGGTGTTACTTTCAAACTCTAATCAAACATTAATATATGGATTAGGGACCACAGTACAAAATAATTAGAGTAAGCATTAAGCAAGAGATATTTCCGTAATACAATAGTATTAGTTTAGCGAACACTATGGCTAGCAGTCTAGCTGCTCGTATGCCTATGTGTGATTGTTCTTCGTTGATGGATGTAAACCTGGAGCTTATAGATTCACATTCATCAATGATTGTCAATTATTGATCACACACTGGATCATGTTTTAGCTGCTGATGAATGCATGTGAAATTCATGTGACAAGTTTATGTATAGACGCAATGAAATCTCATTCATCGATCTAAATAATCTATAAAATGTGATATGATATGTATCCATACAACATATATAATTGAGGCATGCATGATCGCGTGGACCATAAGTTAAATCAATTACAAGAACGATTGGCAAACACTTTTGTTTGTGCTTCTACTTTGAACAGTCACGATTAAGTCACGTAAACTCTAACTTATATATATATATATATATATATAGAGAGAGAGAGAGAGAGAGAGAGAGAGAAGAAAGTGAGAGAGGGAAGGAAAGGAGAGGGGATTTGGAGAGGAACTTGCCAAAGAGAAAAATTTTAGTGTGTCTGAAACACATGGTGATATACCACATGTAATTATATAACTGAAGGAAAATTTTATTTTTTAAGTGTCCCTCTACTTATGTAATGACATGTAATACCACTCTATATTTCATATACAATGAAAACTCTCTTCTTTCCAAAATGCACAACCTCAAAAGTTGAAGTTGATAATGCATAAACCCCGAGTCACCCGACATAGTAAAGAAGGTTAGACCAATGTGTGTGGCTTAATTTTGCTGTAGATCCCAATCATGCATATGTACATCTCCTATAGTTTATCCACTTAGAGATTCTTTCTTTATTTAATAATTATTTTATTAATTGCAAATTACATTAAAATTCAGTCACAGAGAACCAGCACTACATCAACAATACTTTGTACTTAAGGTATTCACCCCGCCACAATAAAAAAGTTTATTCTGAAAATAAACTAAAAATGCGAACACATGCGTAGAAGTAAATGCTCATAACTAGTTCAGTTATAATCCCCTTGCTGCAAATAACCAGTAAATTTCTAAAGAGAGTGCATAACATCATAATAAAAAATAAGTTATTCATCCAGTAACAACCACAAAAATAATGCAAATATAAGTCAACACGCTTAGTTAAACGAACCAACATAAAATAAACTTAAAACTACAAGCTCTCACAGAGTCAGATTGACATCATCTTTGGATCTCAAGACGGACCCATCAATCCTGACCACTCAATTTAAATCATTCGGCCACCATTAGCCCCATCCCACTAGCCCACCTTACACATAAAACCACGCCTTATCTCTCTCTTGAATGATCCGAATTGCTGAGCCACAATGAGCTCCAGAGTTTAAGATCCAGAGTTTGAGAATCGGAGATGATCTCAATCCCACCGAGTCATGTTCAATTTTCATTTGTAAGAACTTAAAAGATTAATTTGATAGGTAGTTGAGGATGAATTCACTTTTCACATAGGTTGTGCGCATGGCATGAGCTGTTAATATCACCACCAGTTAATATCACCACCATATGGATAATATAATAATGGTACAGTATTTATAGAAAATTATTATTGACACTTCACAAATTTTACTATGCATTTCTCATAAGAGTACCAGCACAACTCCATGAGAGGGTACATCAACAATACTTTGTACTTAAGGTATTCACCCCGCCACAATAAAAAAGTGTATACTGAAAATAAACTAAAAATGCAAACACATGCGTAGAAGTAAATGCTCATAACTAGTTCAATTATAATCCCCTTGCTGCAAATAACCAGTAAATTTCTAGAGAGAATGCATCAACATCATAATAGAAAATAAGTTATTCATCCAGTAACAACCACAAAAATAATGCAAATATGCACATAAGTCAACACGCTTAGTTAAACGAACCAACATAAAATAAACTTAAAACTACAAGCTCTCACAGAGTCAGATTGACATCATCTTTGGATCTCAAGATGGACCCATCAATCTTGACCACTCAATTTAAATCATCTGGCCACCATTAGCCCCATCCCACTAGCCCACCTTACACATAAAACCAAGCCTTATCTCTTTCTTGAATGATCCGGATTGCTGAGTTAGTGAGCTCCAGAGTTTAAGATCCAGAGTTTGAGAATCAGAGATGATCTCAATCCCACCGAGTCATGTTCATTTTTCATTTGTAAGAACTTAAAAGATTAATTTGATAGGTAGCTGAGGATGAATTCACTTTTCAAGTAGGTTGTGCGCATGGTATGAGCAGTTAATATCACCACCATATTGATAGTATAATAATGGTACAGTATTTATTGAAAATTATTATTGACACTCCACAAATTTAACTATGCACTTCTCATAAGAGTAATTTTATTTCTAATTATAAAAAGTTTAGAGTGCACAATTAAATTTTTGAAGTGTCAATAATAGTTTTATATTTATATACTATCAATATAATAGAAATAAGTTATCAATCCACTATTAATATTTAATACAGGTCATGCTTCAAAAAAAAAAAAAAATACAGGTCATGCGCAATTCACGTGCATAACCCGCGTGCGCAGGAGAGAATTTCTGGGTAGATGAGTACCTTAACAAAGTTTAGGTTTTTGTTGGGAATGGGATTGGTTTCTAGGCTATTATAAATGGGCCACAAATTGGAAGCCCAATAATATAGTCTCCAACTCTGAATTATGGGATCCACAAAAATTGCTAGATTTGGATATGGACCATGCTATCTCAAGCCCAACTGAAGAATAACCAAAACGCAGCGTTTTGCCACTCTGAACCGCCCAGTAGAGCGACTTCGACGTGACGACGTCGGCAGCTCGTTTAACCAATCGCCACTTGGACCACATTCGGAGCTTCGCGCAGCAGGTGAGGTGACCCACTCCATCGCTCACCGCTCAATTCCAATTTCCAAATACCCGAAAACCCAAAAATAGAAGAAAAAAAATCTCGGTTCAGTTCTCTGTCTCTCTCCTCTTCGCAGCTCAGAGAGAGAGAGAGGATTGAGGACTCTGCCCATCTCTCACTTGAAAATTTAATTCGAAATCGCCCCCTGCAATCGGTAAGATCGTAACTTTTCATGTTTGATTGTTTGACTTTTGATTTGGATCTTGCGGGGTTGATTTTCCGGAACTGGAGCTAAATATGTCAGATGGGGTTTCTTTTTAGCTGTTAAAGTTTGGATCTTTTTCGAATTTTATGTAAATTATGGATTGTTTGATTTTTTTAATTGGGGTTTTGGGGGTGCAGTAATTTTGTAATGTTTGGCTGATTCTTCTGAATGTTCTGGTTATTTGAACTCATAGATGTAATGGGTAGATGCATCTGTGATTAGTTTAATCCCAAAGCATAAAATGTGATTAGTTTATTGCAAGTGCGGTTTAAAAGAGTCCAGTTTCCTGATAAATTTACTGTGTGTTTTTCTTCAGGTCTGAGTTTTACTAATGCCTCAGTGTAGCTTCATCATGGTTGCTTTGAGATACTGCTAAGTAATTTTAGTTAGTGATGATGTGTTAGTGAGACGGTGGTTGTGGTAAAAAAATGTGGAATTTTGCATCCAGCTACATAGCTGGAAGTGTTGGATTGAAAAACGATCCTCTAAAGCCGATGCAAGCAGCTCTCGAATGTTCTGATGACGAGAGTTCTTCGGTTGTTGGCAAAGAGGAAGGACTAGAGTGCCCCATATGCTGGGAATCATTCAACATTGTTGAAAATGTGCCCTACGTTTTATGGTGTGGCCATACCCTCTGTAAGAATTGCATTCTGGGATTGCAATGGGCGGTTGTGAAATTCCCCACTTTACCGGTTCAGCTTCCGCTTTTTATCTCCTGCCCTTGGTGCAATCTATTGTCCTTCCGGCTCGTTTACAGGGGAAATCTCAGATTCCCTCGCAAGAACTACTTTCTTCTCTGGATGGTTGAGAGCATGAATGGTGATAGGGGGCTGAAATCTAGTTCTACCTTCTCTGGTGATAATCAGTCAGTCTGGCCGGCTAATGGAAATGTATCCGTGGGAACTCCAACGAGCCACGGTACCCACAGGAGGGGGCAACATATTCGCCATATTGAGCAATCTGGGTCGAATCACAATCGTGGCCCTGTCAATAATTTCCTTAGTGTGGAGCGCTTGCATTCTTCGATTCGGAAGTCACTGTTTTTCTTCGTTCATTTGACAGCAAAGTTCCCACTGGTTGTCATATTTCTCCTGATCATCTTATACGTAATACCTGCCTGTGCAGCCATATTGGCATTGTACATAGTCATCACCGTCGTGTTTGCTCTCCCGTCATTTCTTCTTCTGTACTTTGCATATCCTAGTTTGGATTGGCTTGTCAGGGAAATCCTCACCTGAGGTGCTACTGACTTCTTTGTTCACAAGCACTATGAATACAACTTTGCTCCTACACATCGGTGGCGCCTTCTATCCGTACTTTTAGTATGCAATTCGACGACTTACCAGGTTCCAAGATGCAATGTTATTGCCGGAATCATTTCAGCTCTCATAGATGTTAGCTCGGGCATGTTAGTTTCGGAAATTTTGTTTCACGAAGATAACGCCCTCACGCTTTTTGCAATGCTCTTGCTAGAAATACAGTTTGATTAGGTTTTACAGGGTTTTGTTTGTATGAAGATTTGTGTTGAAATAAATATGTTTTGTAGTTTCTATTGCTTTTGCTGCAACATAGTTGTAGGTGACTAGTCTGCGAGTAGTAGGTTTTGAACTTTTGGTTGTACATATTTTTTGTAAGAGCTTTCGGGCTCGAGTCATTTGTATATGCTTGGTTTTTTGTTTCATTTTTCGCGATTTACGCCTACGTGCTAATGTTGTGTAAAAAGAAATGGACGGAATTAGTCATTTTCCTCGAATTGCAACAATCAGTAAACTTTCAAGTTTAAAATCTCAAGCAAATAAAATTCATAATCTTGCTAAAGGTATAATTCCGTCGATGAAATTGATTCGAAACTTCTCGATGCTTCCTCCTTTTCTCCTCAAGAAGTTGTTTATCAAGCCTGTCTATCCCTCCTATCCACAATAAATCTAAAAATTCTTAGAAAATCCATACCAGACAATCGGACTGGATCCTCCACGTGTCAAAAGCACAACCTGGTATTGCAACCTATGACTGTGCATTATGTTATGTACCACTCCTCTCTTGGTGGTGCTGAAGACAAAGTACTAACAGAAGGTTTCAAAAAAGCAATGGCAGCCATTGCCGTTTCTTCTCCAAAATCCTCCATTTTTCAGAACCCAATCTCTCGCAGAGAGCCAAGTTCCAGTCTTTTTGGCGAGTCCTTGAAGGGTTTTTGTTTTCAGTTGAGACCCGGAAACAAGAGCAGAAATGGCATCAATTTGGTGGTTGCTGCCACAAACTCCACCACCATCAGTGGCAGCAGAGGCCGCGGTGGCGACCGGTTTTACATCAACTTCACCGGGTTTCCTTTTCCACTGGGTCCTTTTCTCAACAGAAGCACTACCAGGACTGAGGTCAGCTCGTTTTATTCTTTGCTTAATTTCAATGAATATATTTGTAGTTGTTTTCAGCTGAGAATTGCTTAAAATTTGGTAGTTTTGGCTTATGACATGATATGTTTATGCTCGCACTGTAATTCTGACCTTCCAATGTTTTCGGTTTTCATGTCCTTTTTCTCACTCTAGTAGAAGCATGTTTATTAGAGCTTTTCAGATAGTAAAAATCAATGAAGAGAGAAGCTTTCACGTTGAATGTCCAAAACTTCAAAGACGGCGTTGTAGATTTTGAATCTTGGGGTGCTTTATTGGTTGAACAAGTTATGTATCGATCAATTAATCAGGATACACAAAGCTATGATCTTTGAGTGCACAGCAAGTTTTTACTCTGGATGACCCGAGTGATTGTATGTTCATGTGAATTGTAGCTTTTGCAGTAAGTTTACTCTCTTTTCCGTGTGTTCATAGGCTGTGAAAGGCTGCATATGGTTATTTGAGCAAGAGCAAGCATTAGGCTTCAGCAGTGTGTCAACCAACATTAGAATGACAGTCATCAAACTAAAATCCGGAGGATTGTGGGTCCATGCGCCCATCGCTCCAACCAAAGAGTGTATTCAGGTTATATTTTGCTTACAATTCTTTCCATTTACACCTTTTTTCTTGCTGAATCTTCTCTGAGGATCCGCGAATTTCTGCATATCCGTGCTTTTGTTATCCAACTTTTCTTATATGAGTGATCCTGTCTCTTGCCAGCTTCTGAAAGAGTTAGGGGCTCCCGTAGAATACATAGTTCTGCCTACATTTGCTTATGAGCACAAAATTTTTGTTGGTCCGTTCTCTAGAGAGTTCCCTCGAGCTCAGGTATGGGTGGCACCAAGGCAATGGAGTTGGCCTTTGAATCTCCCGCTGGAGTTTTTTGGGATCTTTCGTGCTAAAACCTTAAAAGACGAGGATTTTTCCACTCCATGGGCTGATGAGATTGAGCAGAAAGTTCTCAGTTCACCAGAAGTTGGTAATGCAAAGTGCAAAAGTTCCATCCGAGACTTCATTTTTATAAAGCAATTGCAAAAACTCATTTTCTTGTGGATATTCAGGTATCGGGCCATATGTGGAGGTAGCTTTCTATCATAAGCGTTCCAGAACTCTACTGGTAACCGATGCTGTAATTTTTGTGCCAAGACAGCCACCTGATTGTATCAGCAAAGAATCCTTATTGGCATCTGCAAAGAATGGCTTGGCGGTAAAACTTCTTAGTAAAGGAAAAGAAGTATCTCAAGAACCAGTAGTTGACAACAAGATGAACCGTCAAAAAGGTAGAATCTCCATTCCTCCATTCCAATCCGAAATTTCATTATGGCATCATTTTTGGTAAAATGGTAATCCAATTGGAGAGTTATCATGTATGTTTTGCTGAAAAAAGTTTTGAATAAAACGAACTTTTCGGTGTAGGATGGGAAAGAATGGTTCTTCAAATTTTGTTTCTTGGTCCATCAAATCTGTTGGAGCCGAATGCTAGCTTTGCTCAGATGTCACAGAAGCTGATTGTTTCACCCATTGTAAAGACTCTTGTCTTCAGCAAAGTTCCTGAAAAGGTAGTTGAACCATTGTGATTGTATTCAATTTAGCTCGTCTTTCGGTATGCAAACCAGTTAGTGAAATCGCCAAATGTTATTCCTAACGAAGGGACATAGGCGTGGTTAAATGATATTTAGACATCCTTTTTCGGTGTGTGTGTGTGTGTAATAACCAGACCAACACTGCTTGTATGCATTTATCAAACAAAGATGACAAGAAATTGTTGGAACTTGTATGCATTTCAGCACCATGACCATTTGTGTCTCAAAGCATTTTTCATACTTCAGGTCAGGGATTGGGTTGATGGAATCGCGCGGGACTGGAGGTTCAAGAGAATAATCCCTGCTCATTTTGCAGCACCAATCAACGCAGGCAGGTCTGATTTGTTAGCTGCATTTACCTTTCTGGATGACCATCTGGATGAGCGTTATGTCACTCGCCCATCACTCTCTCTTCTCGTCACATCACTATTGGGAAAGGCCGCGAGCTACTTCCCTCCCGATGACATGAAGACTTTATCATCCCTCGATCAGTTTTTGGTCTCGGTTGGAGCTGTGAAAAAGACCGTCTCAGGGCGCAAACGATGACATTACATGGTATGCAACATGCAAATTTTCCGGTGGAGACTTCACCTGTTGAATTTACTTACTCATGAATGGTTATGAATCATAATGTTTTTGTTATTTAACATCCTAAAGTTGTATTCAATTACTTGTAGTGGAAGATTGCATGATATTATAGTACAGAAGCAAAAGGTGCAATACAAAGTTTCTTCTTGTGTTTTACTTCGAATACGTCGCATCATAATAGCGTGTTACTAATTTATGTGTTATAATAGGGGTAAACGACATAGTTGATAGGTCAAAAACTTAAGATATAATGTTAATAAATAGATTCGTGCATTATGACATGAATGAATTAGTAATACTATGTGGCTATGTAACAGTCACACACAAAAATTTCTTGAAATTAAAAAAAAAAAGTTTATTGGCAGTACTTTGTATTAATAGGCATCTATTTTTGTAATTCATTAATAGGATGCTAAAAATGTAAGATCCCACATCATCCAGGGGAGTGGATCGTGTAAGTCTTATATGTATATTCCCATCTTTACCTAGCATGAGGCATTTTGGGAGCTCACTGGATTCGGGTTCCATCGGAACTCCAAAGTTAAGCGAGAAAGAGGCTAGAGCATTCCCATTCCACATCGCCCAGGGAGTGGATCATGGAAATCTTATATGTATATTCTCATATCTACCTAGTATGAGGCTTTTTGGGAGCTTACTGGCTTCGGGTTTCATCAGAACTCCGAAGTTAAGCGAGAAAGAGCCTAAAGTATTCCCAGGATGGGTGACCCACTGGGAAGTTGCTCGTGAGTTCCCAGAAACAAAACCGTAAGGGCGTGGTCGGGGCCCAAAGCGGACAATATCGTGCTATGGTAGAGTCGAGCCCAGGATATGGTGGGGGCCCGGGCCGGTTAAGCGAAAAATTGGCTAGAGCATTCCCAGGATGGGTGACCTACTGGAAAGTTGCTCGGACGCAGCGGGTTCCATCAGAACTCCGAAGTTAAGCGAGAAAGAGCCTAAAGTATTCCCAGGATGGGTGACCCACTGGGAAGTTGCTCGTGAGTTCCCAGAAACAAAACCGTAAGGGCGTGGTCGGGGCCCAAAGCGAACAATATCGTGCTATGGTAGAGTCGAGCCCAGGATATGGTGGGGGCCCGGGCCGGTTAAGCGAAAAATTGGCTAGAGCATTCCCAGGATGGGTGACCTACTGGAAAGTTGCTCGGACGCAGCGGGATACGGGAATAGAAGGATCGACAAGCGTCAAATTCAAGAGCATAAGCTGAAATTTATGAGTACTCCATAGTCTACCATAAAATAGAGAAAACTCTTAACGTTTAATCAATAATAATATGAATAATTTGAATTAAAACTCCAATTTAGGCCTTTATATAGACGTTAATTCTAGTAGTAATTTACTCAAAACTTAAATATGCCAGAACCTATTCAAACAACCTGAATATTCTAACGATACGCCTTTTTATATTTTATTACAAAATAAAATACTTTATAGTTGAATGCGAATTTTCTTTCTTGCGTCATCTCTTGTCAATCATCCACCGTTGTCTTTTCTTTAATTTTAGCCACTTAATCTACATCAAAATCTGAGCCAACTTTAGATATGAAGTGTTTTATCTTAATTTTCTCATTGACGGCATATTAATTATAAGATAGACGAATGGTATGCAGGCACATATGACTTGGTAATTTTGTCAATTGTCATGATATTCAATAGGCAAAAGCTTCAAGGAAAGCAGCAATCATGAAGCCAGTTGTTTCAATAGATTATGGGAATATTTCCCTCAAATTGATAACTTAAGGACTAATTAATTATCTGAAAGAGACTAATGAATTATGATTAGGACATTGATATAGAACAAATCTACTTTATCGTTGAAAGGTCAACTCCGCAACCAAATTCTTCTGCCAACTGCATTTAGCTTCTGGAGAATGATTATTAGGTGTTGATTGATGTAGGTGTCACAGAAGGTTTCAACTTTCAACTTTCAACATTCTTAATAAAAATACAAGTGAATCGTAGAAAAACACTTGAAGTAGTTCATACAAAAAGCACATACTGATGCTTCTTACAGGATTGCAAGAAGCACTACAAGTTCTTTTTGAACCAAAAACATTTTCTCTAAATGCATTTTTAGACATTTTAAAAGTGTTTCCAAACGAGCCATAATTGTTATAAGATGAAAAAAAAGTTCGGAAACAAAACACTAATTGAACTAGGTACAAAACTTAGATCAAAAGCAAAACGGGAGAAATGCTAAAACGCCAATAAAGGGGCACTAAATGGTGGTTCACGTACAGTTTATCATTCGTAAATTGTCCCTTCATTTTTATTCATGATTAAAAATTTGTAACCAGTTCTTTTAGCTTAGCTTGTAATACATATTTTTTAGTCAAAAGAGTGGGAGAGAAACGAAGGTGACTTTTTCTTAATTACTCTATTGTCTCTTGGCCCTTTTTATGCTTCATCTTTGCCCCAAGTTTGGGTATTGCTTTACATCAAGCTTTAACATACACTTTTCCTCTATCGTGGGGAACATGGGGACAAAGTCGTAATGCCTCGAATCCGCAAGATGACTTTGAACCGTCGATGAAGTGAATTTTACTTAAATATGCGTGTGTAAATGATTGTGAACTCTTAATGAAATAAGAACACTGACCACACTTTGTTTCTGAATTTTGAGAATTAAGAACCGACCTTTTGTTTGTTTAAAAGGTAAAATTAATAAAGAAAGTATTATATCACTTGCTACACCTTGATATAATATTATTTAGTCGATGTAGATATATTCCATAACTTTCATTTAATCGTACCTAACTTTGATATGATTGAAATATGCAACTCCGATCACTTCAACTGAACGAGGATCCTTTTCGGATTTTTTTTTGTGAGGATTTTCTTTGGATTTTCTTTGTGAGGATCCTAGGGATCCTTAAATTGTGCTAATTCATCGTCCATCGTATAACCAGTTTTCGTCAGGTACTATTCATATTTAATTTTAAATAAAAGTATTTAAAATAATTTCTGACCACACGATGTATAATGAACGGACACGATTTGAGGATTCTTAGAATTTTCACAAAGAGAATTCAAATAGGATCATCCTCATTCAATTCAACTACCCTAAAAATCATGCCAAATTATTATATTTAGTCCTCTTTTTCTTTCTCATGACATTTCCTCTCCTCATGTTGTTTCATGCAACTCAAATCGGCCTTAATGCTTAAATAGAAACAAAGTTTAATAGTTTTTTTTTGTCAAACGATAGATTTTGTTAGATTAGATAATAGATTAGTCACCGACATGATTCGAACTCACGTCGTCATGCAAGTGCACAACTTCTTTCCAATACTGTAGTACATAACCACTTGCATAAAGTTTAATAGTTAGAATCCCCAATTTATAAACATATATAGTTTTTTCAAGGAGGCCCCATGATTTTCTTGTAGAAATCTACAAAACTAAGTAGACGTGGTGGCAATGCATGTCGAATTTCTCATCATTAGAATGTGTATGGTATTTGATTAAGTTTGGTTTTTTTTTTTTTTTTCATATGAGTTTAAATTCTTCGTTTTAAATTAAAATAGTTTAAACTATTGATTGTAAAAAAAAATCAACAAACAGGTTAGCGTTTCAATAATAAATTCTATATGTTTATCATGAAAGCAATTTTGATGTGGAAAATAATAATTAATCGACCGTCTCGTGATGAGTTGATGTGTATAATCCCACTAAAGGGATGAAGATGACAATCATAAATTTCTTAATTGGATTTTAAGCATCATCTTTATTCTCAATCACATTATTAAATTGTTTAATTATATCAACATGATCAACAATGAGGGAAAATTACATTGCTGTGACATTTGCGCACATTTCAAAACTTATCATTTTAAAATTTTAAATTTTAAATTTTATTTTTTATCCAACAACTACCTCTCATGAATTTTGTAAAGTTCAGTTAATGTTATATGTTACGGTCGATTATTTAAAATAAAAAAATGGTTACGAGTAATCTTTCATCTCTTTTGGATAAATAGTTACGTTATGTTATCATTTTCTTTTTTTGGGCAATTTAGTTAGGTGACCATTTTTTTCTTCTGTTTGGGGTAAGTAAGTTACCATTCTTATTGGTAAGGTATCTTGATTTGTTAATTATAGAAACCAAAACAAATTTTAATTCAAATAAAATAGAAGCAAAATATGTTAGCTTAGCAACAAAGTAAAGTAAATAGAACCATAATATACATATATGGTAAAGATACCTTCAAAAATTGATTGTGCAAAATCCAATGTTTTTCATACTAAACAAACCCTAATTCTCCCTACTAAGGCAATAAAAATCCAAACTTTAATTTTGTTTGGCAAGAAGTCCCAAGGACAAAGATCCTCTATGGTTCCTACTATTCAAAGCCTAAGGATTAGGCAATTCGAACCATTCAAATTGAATCCGATGGTCTTCCTTGACTAATTCCGCTTACTCACAGCACACAAACTAAAGATTCTAAGTTCTTTTTCATATAAACTAAGGGCTCGAATTTTCTAGTTCTTCGACTCCAAACAGTAAGGTCCGGAGATGATCCAAATTCGAAGTCCAAAGCTTCTACAAGCAATCCATCATACAAAGCAAACAACTTTCACAAAAAAAAAAATCACAAATCAATTTGAGTTAGGATTTAGGATTTTGGAACTTTCCCCCAAAAATATAATCTTTGTTTCAACAAAAAATTAGAGTGGGACCAAAACCAAATTCCCCCCATTTTTTTTCCCTCTCTTGTATTTTCCTGGATTCTATAACAAACGCGTTAAGCGCCGAGAAAAAAACCCCACCAAACCAAAACCAGAAGAAAACTAGAAACAGTTGCTTGCACGATCTCTGAAGCAAAATCCTTCACACCCAAAAAAGCAAAGAGCAAAAAGGAGTGGCCTTTACTCCCTTTCTCTCTCTCCTCCTTTTGCTTCCTCCTCGAGCAGGCCTCATTCATTCATTCATTCATCTGTAACCTTTTTCTTCGCTTTCTGTTGAGTAGCAGACGATAAAAAGGTATGCTTTCTCTCTCCTCTCTCTTTCTCTCTCTAGTCGTATCTGAATCTATGAGAACCCTATTTCAATCACTTTTTGGCACAAAATGCTAAATGGGTTTTAGTCTTTGACGGAAATCATGAACTGGGTTCTATTAAATTTGTGATTTTGGTATTGGGTTTTGTGTAATCAAAGCTTCCACTGAGCTCTCATTTCTGGGTGCGTCTTTGTTTTCTTAATCCTTAGAGGTTTGGGCATTGTTTCTGGGTTTTGTCCATTGCCTTGCTTGGTTATGAAGTTTGTGTTTTTTTAATCGACTTATAAATTCAATTTCTGGCGATGGGTTTGGAATTGCATAATGTTATGATCTGGGTAATTTATTATTGGTCGTAAAGTTGGGAGGTTCAAGCTAATTTTCTGCTACTTCAATTGGTTTTTCCCTTTGAATGTAACCCAAAAGTTGCTGCTTTTTATCTTCTCCTCATCTAAAAAATTAATTGAATGACAGCCTTTTCTGGGATTTCTTCTTCAGCCGAATCGTCGTTTTTGGCATTGGAATTGGTTGTTAGTGGATTGTTTGATAATTAGGATGTTAGTTCAGATGCCAGTTGATTTTTGTTACCGATTTGTTTTGTTAATGTTTCTCTTTTTGCTTTCCTCTCCCATTAATATCTTGCCAATTATTTTAAGTGTACTTTTTTTTTTTAATGAAACGATGACAATGGAGTATGCGAATCAAACTACACATAAGTCTACTACAATAGTAGCCTTACTCTCTAAACCTGCACGAAGCGGTTAGAAAGAACTAAGACCCTGAGATTAGCCATCAACTACAAATTAGGCTACTTACTTCCTGCTCAAAGCGATTAGAAAGGGCTAACTCTCCAATAACACAGTGATACTTCATTATGCGATAACAAAGTGATTATATTACTGTCTATTGTGTTTAAGTGGATTAAGATGGCATAGTAGGTTTTAAATTTTAAAAAAAAAATGTCTGATGCTCTGGTCTTAAACCTTAAAAAATTGCAAAATCAACTTGAATATCTAATTTTAAATATACTGTTAGGCAGATTACTGTTTATTTCACTGCAGAACTTGGTACTACAGATGTTTGTAATTTGATCAAGATGTTTAATAAATCATACCAAACTGAGTTTATGTATACGTATTATTGATCTCACTTAGCGGCCGTGTAAATGCGTAACCTTTTATACCTTTCACCAGGTTGACACTTTGTTAAAATTTCTTCCTTCTTGAAACTATCTGTAACTGGTAATTGCAATAAAAAGTTGTAATCTACACCATTTTAATTTTGTATTTTTGCAGGTTTTCAGGATTATCTGTTCTGAGATTCGTCTGAAATATCTCACTCCTTCCGATGGATGATTTGAGTATCAACTTACCAGTGACCCATGAAATAACAAAACCAGAGGAGCGTAATCCAAGAAGAAATTCTACAGGAAAAATATTCTCGTTAAACACTGGAGAAAAAATTCCTCGTTATCTCAGAGCTTCTACTGGTTCCTGTCATGACAATTGTAAATATGGGAGGAAACATGAAGAGGAAGTGAAGGCAAGATGTCCTATAAAGTCCGTTCCAAGAAGGCTTCCAACAAAATCACCTAGCACCCAAAATTCAGAAGAGAGTATGGTCATTCCAGAGAGGAAGAATGTCTCGGTGGTCAAGACTAAACCCTCGCCGGATTTGAAGACTCTTTTGCCTGATTTGAAAACCCTTTTACCTGATACCTGTAACGTTACCAGGCAGCAAGTGTCAAAAAAATTGACCGACAGCCAAAGTTCTGTTGGGAGTGTGCCTCTGGCCGAGAGTAAGAAGACATCATCAGCCAAGCCGAAATTGTCATCCTGTTTGAAACCCCATGTCAACGCTGCGCCTAAAACCATGAAGCAGGAAGTTTCATCCTCTTCTGACTCATGTTCCAAACCCCATATCTCTGTTGCACCTAAAATCATGAAGCAGGAAGTTTCATCCTCTTCTGATTCATGTTCCAAACCCCAAGTCTCTGCTGCGCCTAAAATCATGAAGCAGGAAGTTTCGCCATCTCCTGATAAGCTGGAAGTGTCTTCAAAGAACGGTTCGATAGGACCTAAGGAAAAGAACTTGTCTGCAAAGCATGTCACTTGTTCGAAGCCCAAATCTTTGGCAGTGAAAGAGTTACCCTCTCCTGATACCTCAAGAGGTTTAACTGCTCCAAGAAACCGTAATTCAATGATAGGCCAAAGGACAGGGACCTCTTTCAAGATAAAATCTTCAGCTTTGAAGCAAGCGTCTTCTCCTGAATCTGCAGGGGGTTTAAAAGGCAAATCAAACAGTGATGGCAAGATAGGCAAAAGGGCCGGAGCATCCTTAGTGACTTTGAAAAGAGTATTGTCGTCCCCAAGAGCATCATTGTCCTCCAAACCTTCTCTCAGGAGAGGTGCAAGCTTAAAAGCACGGAAGAACAGGCCCGTGAACGTTGTTTCTCCTCCTAAGAACCAGAACAAGACCAGAAAAGCTCAACCTAAGCAAGTCAACAGTGATGAGGTACAAGAGAAGACCTTGTATGTCATTAAGGTTGAAACTGAAAATAGCAAACCTCCGGAATCTGATCAAAACAGAAATTGTGAAGTTGAACCATCACCGCAATCAGCGTCGTCAACACCCAAGTCTGTATCTGTCCAAAACTCTGTGTCCTTTTCATCCCATGAAGGAGAAGATCAAGGGTCTGGTTATACAATGAGCGAAACAGAAGTTAGCTCTTTTTCAGAAGACAATGAAGTTGACTATATTGACAATGCAGAGATCCTAGGCGAGGATGGCAAAGGGAAACCCCGAAAGTCCGGGATGGTTTGTTCTGAAGACAAGGATGGCGAAACTTTAAAATTCAGGAGGGGAAAGGTTGTCGACGTACAATTTGAGAAATCTAATCCAAGGAGGCTCAAATTCAGGCGAGGAATAGTGTTGGGAGATAACCAAAATGTCAAAGCTGTTTCCCTAAGGCGAAGCTTTAAGAAGAGAGGTGTTGATGCTGATACAGTTGGTACCGAACCTGGTGCAGAAAAGGTGGTTTTGAGACATCAAGATGTTCATGGAAAGAAAGATGAAAAAGGTTTGTTCAACAACGTGATCGAAGAGACAGCAAGTAAACTTGCTGAAACCAGGAAGAGTAAGGTCAAGGCCTTGGTTGGTGCTTTCGAAACAGTGATCTCACTCCAAGAACACAAGCCTTCTGCAAACGCTGTCGCTTGAGCTGGGAAAAGAACAATGGAGTGCGAGAATCTGAGTTAAACAGGCTTATGGATCTGCAAAACCGTAAAGGTAGATTGCTTCCATTAGCGTTGGATGGCCTCGACGCAGATTTGAATGCGAGTCTAGCATGCTTAGAACTTAAGACACCTCCATTGTTTTTTTGTGGAGAGTATGCATTTTCTTCCTTTTTCTCTTGAGTTTCATACCAGATACATGTTTGACTGTGAATAAAACAACTATATATAATCTATGACTATCATACATTGAAGGACAAAAGAAAAATTGCAGAGCTGCTTGCTGATTAGTTGTAATATCCTTCAGCTTTGTTCTTAAAGTTACTATTAACTGTAATTGTGGTTATTGGGTTTGACATAGGCCTGGCATTTTGGACCCAACCCGTTAACCCGACCCGACCCAACCCGTTAATATTTGTATTTGGTGGATGCTTAACGGGTCGGGTCGCTAACGGGTGAACCCGTTAACAACCCGTTAAATAACGGGTCACTTTGGGTCAACCCGTTAGACCCGTTAGGACCCGTTAACACCCGTTAGCACCCGTTAATTGAGCATATTTTAGTAATTTTAGTAAAGTCTTAATAACAAAAAATAAACTTTATGAAAAAAAAAAATAATAATAATTGTTAACGGGTGATAACGGGTGAAACGGGTGACCCGTTAGCTTAACGGGTCGGGTTCGGGTGACCCGTTAGCTTAACGGGTTGGGTTCGGGTGACCCGTTAACTTAACGGGTCGGGTTGAACCCGACCCAAACCCAATAAACCCAACCCGTTTACAGGTCTAGTTTGACAGACTGGTTTGCTGGATTTAGATTTTCACTTCTCATCAACAATCACCTCTCACGCACACGCATGGGCGGCTAACTTTAGTATTCGAGAAGATCAAGCTAATAGTGTGCCAATGACCATGGACTCACATCACTCTTCCGATTTTTCCCCTATACTTTGAGTTGATTTTAACCCGCATAATCTTTCAAAATGTGTCAATTTGTCCCCCAAGTGCCAATTTATCACATCTTCATTTAGTTTTTCCTACTTAAATGAAAGAATATAGGGTAAAGTACAAAAAAACTACCTCAACTATTGGTGTCACGACACTTTTATACCTCATCTTTTAAAATTGACAATGTCATACCTCATCTTACGAATTTGTGTCAATGTCATACCTTCCGTCAATTTCCCCAGTTAAATGCTGACGTGGCTTGTGACGTGGCACACTTTATATTAAAAAACTAAAAAAATTATTTAATATTTTTTTAAATATTAAAATAATAAAGAAAAGTAAAAAAAAAAAAAAAAAAAAAAAAAAAACTTCTATTCGTCTCTCCCCCTCCTCATCTTCCTGCAACCCAGAAAGAAGGAGGAAGAAGAAGCAAGAAGAAAAAAATAAAAAAAAACCCTATGTTCGTCCCTCCCATCCCCATCTTCCTGCAACCCAGAAAGGAGGAGGAAGAAGAAAAAAAAAAAAAAACATCAGATTCGATTACCCTCCCCACCCCCCTCCCCTCCCCTCCTCCCATGTTCATGTTCTACCCCATATCCCCATTCCCGCAACCCAAAAAAAAATAAAAAAAATCCAGTTCGTCTTCCCTCCGCACCCGCACCCACCCACCCTCCCTCCCTCCCTCCCTCCCTCCCTCCCCCGAAACCCCTTCCTGCAACCCCCAAAAAAAAGAAAAAAAAAATCAACCCAGTTCATCTTATCCCCACACCCACTCTGCACACCCAACCCCCCCGCCCCCCCCCCCCCCCGCGCCCAGATCCCTCCCACACCTGCAAAAGAAGAAGAAAGAAAAGAAAAAAAAATGCCCAGTTCGTCCGTCCGTCCCCCCCCCACCCACCCACCCCACCCAACTTGCAGAAGAAGAAGAAGAAGAGAGAGAAGAAGAAAAAAATTAAAAAAAAAAAAAAAAAAAAAAGAAGGAAACCCGAAACCCAAAACCCAGTTCGTCCGTTCTTCCCCCCCCCCCCCCACCCCACCCCACCCCACCCCACCCCACTTGCAGCAGAAGAAGAAGAAGAAAAAAGAGAAGAAGAAAAAAAAAAATAGGAAACCCAAAACCCAGTTCGTTCGCCCCCTCAACCCACCCAACCTGCAGAAGAAGAAGAAGAGAGAGAGAAAAGAAAAGAAAGAAAAAAAAAGTAGGGGAAGAAGATGAGTTTTCAAATTTGGGCCGGGGGGTGGTGGGGGGGGGGGGACGAATATTTTTTTTTTTCTTCCTTCCTTCTTCTTCTTCCTCCTCCTCCTCTTCTTCTTCCTTTCTGGGTTGCAAAAGGGTGGGGGGTACGAACGAAATTGGGTTTTTTTTTTTTGGAATATTTAATTATTAAAAATATTTTTTTTAGTTTTTTAATAATATTTTTTTAGTTTTTTAATATAAAATGTGTCACGTCACAAGTCACATAAGCATTTAATTGGGAAAACTGACGGAATGTATGACATTGACACAAATTCGTAAGATGATGTATGACATTGTCAATTTTAAAAGATGAGGTATGAAAGTGTCGTGACACTAATAGTTGAGATAGTTTTTTGTACTTTACCCAAGAATATAACCTACAATTCGACGGGATAAGAATATGCACTCAAAACCAAATTGAAAGTCTAATAAGATAATAAAAAAAATGAAATAAATTATTTATGCACACTAATTTTTTCTTTCTGCACACCCTTGCTTATTTTTAGTGTCAACTAATTTATTTAATCAAAATACCTTGATTAGTAATTGTAGATCGTGATGATTAGTAGCCAATTAGTCGGTGGTATTGTCAGGTAGTTGGTGTAGTGACGCGTTAAAGTTATACCAATTGAACTATGTATAATAACGCATTAAGTTACTTTGAGCTATGTTTGGGGAAAAAAAACAAGTGATGTTCCAAAGAGAAAAATAGCATGCGGAAACTTTTTTCTTTTCAATTTCAAAATTCGCGTGCTTTTCAAGCAAATTTGCACTTTTAAAATGAAGCTAAAGCAAAAGAGAGATGCTTAGGGGACTTTCTCAAAACTCAAATGTGAGATTTTCTAAATAATGTTAGTTCGAGAATTAATATTAAAATATAAAATGATAAAGAGTTCACGATAGTCCACTTTCAGAGAGCCGCGTAGCATTGTTCAATGCAAAAAGCTTTCTTGCCAGAGGAAATTTGTGCTGGAAGAATATTTTTTTTGGACAAGGATTGTTTGCCCTTCCTTTTTCCATGTTCTGCTGTTTTGTGTGGTCACGGTTAAAACACGTTAACATTTTATATATATATTTTTATAAAGATAATAAGACAAAAATGAATAGTAATAGAAAATGTTGACGTAGCTTAACTATAAAAAAAGGAAGGGCAGACAATCTTTATCCTGTTTTTTTGGCGCTTTTTGCGGGGAAATTTTAAACTTTCCACCGGCAGTAAGACTGTAAAACAATGGGCGTCGCTTGTCTTTTCACGGCTGAATGACAAGTAAGACACTGCGGCCCCCACTGCACAATCCGCAAAGCCGCCACCTCCGTCTGCAGTACGTGGCGCGAAGTTGTTCGTTGTCGTCGCCCATAAAGCAACGGCGGGTCGCTGTAACAACTTCCCCACAGCAAGTCAAATTCTTTATCTTTCGATTCTCTCTCTACCAGATACCATTTTGGGCTTGCCATGCCATCAGTGCCTCCGTCACTGTATTTGTTCTCTGGACGATTTTGCCCCTGAAGCAGACCCAAATTTCCCGCTGCTTCCTTGGTTGCGAAATGTAAATTTCTTCAATCTCCTTTTATCTTTCTTCTGTTACTTGTGAAAACCCCGATTTCTTTTCGATTTTGCAGAGATGGGATTTCTAGGGTTTTGGAGCCATGGTTGAAGGGGGGTTTTTGATCTGCGGATGTCTGCTGTACGGCGACTGATGAAGCTTTCTGCATCCAATTCATTTATGAGGTGACGGCTGAGGTGAGAAATTGGTTCCTCATTTCATGTTAATTACGATCTAGTCCACTCTGAGCTGCTTTCCCTCCGTTGCAGTGGGTTTTGATATGATCTAGGATTTTGCAGGTTCTTAGTTTTCCTTTAATTTTGCTTTTTTGTGCCAAAGTTGTAAACTTCGTACAAGATTAATGTGGTTTTTGTTTGGATTAAGTAGTTGCTTAAATTTGTGGTAGAGTTTGTTTAAAAGCTTTGATATTTTATATGGTGGCTTGCGGATTTAATGATTTGGAAACGAGTGACATGCATTCAGAATTCTTGTTGCTAAGATTTCTAATTAGACTTTAAACTGGGTAATTATCGTTGATCCGAAACGCATGTAAATCTTTGAGATTCTAATGTTAAAATTGAACATGTATTCTGCTATTTGGCTGATATCGATAGCTTGTGCGTGCTTATGTTATTTTTATAGCCTCGTGAAATACAGGGATTTGAGTTTTCAATCTCACTAGGTGGATGAAATGATTCTGTAGAGAAGTTAGACTTTAAATTGGTGGTGTTTGCTGCTGCGAAATACCTCAAGGTTCTCAGATACTGTAGTTTGGATGCGTGCGTATTGTATTTACAGGCTCATGAATCTCAGGGTTTGAGATTGTTGTGTTTTTCAATCGTTATAGGTGGATGAAATGATTCTTACAAAGCAGTATCGTTGCATCCACTCAGCAAGCTGTCGTTGCACAAAAGGTCATCTAAGTGAAGATGTGTTATTCCTTGTATTCCGACAGTTGAATTGGAATCCTAAGTTGATTGCTACATTTTCCCTCGTTTGCAAATGGTTTGATGATCTCGCCAAGCGTGTGCTGTGGAAGGAATTTTGCCGAACAAGAGCACCAAAGATGATGCTTGATCTTCAGTCTGGTGGGAGTCACAATGTAGATGGGAACTGGAGGGCACTCGGGAAGCTTCTTATTTACTGTACAGGATCTAAGAAAGGTGGCCTCTTTAACAGTATTCAAATCCCTGGTCACTCTGTTTACAGGACCAGGTTCTCTAGGACGTCAGGGAAGAGCTTTCTTTTACCGCAATGCAGAACAGATGTTTTGTATGTGTCTGACCCCTGCGAACATCTTGACCAAGGTGAAGAGGGAGATGTGGGTTTTTTCCGTGGAGTTTTCAAGTCCTTCTCGATGTCCAAGGTTCGGAAGATGTTGATTAAGAAGGCGGCCCAACTTCATCCGACAGAGGTGTGCCCTTACTGTAAGGCTAAGTTATGGAGCATGTTGCAAGCCAAAATGATACCGCAGAGTGCCAGCTGCAGATTGGGAGCCTATGAGGATTGCATTGAGTATTTTGTTTGCCTCAACGGACATATGCTCGGGATCTGTACACTGCTACCTATATCTGATTCAGAAGAGGCATCAGAGTTGGAGTAATAGTCAAAATAAAAAAGAGGTACTCCTTTCCACCTAGAACTTCTACATTTTCGTTCTTGGAAATCAAGTTATATGTATGCTCCAATATGTGAAATTTGGTACCGTTTAGTACGTGGGACGGGACGGAACGGAGTGGGACGAGGTGTTTCGTCTCATGTTTGGTGCGCCTAAAACGGGTGGAACGCGGTGTTCCACGGGACGAATTTCGGGTGAATTTTAGTTCCGCCTCACCCCCTAGAACGACTCGTTCCACATCCGTGGAACACAAAATTATAACCTCTCCGTCTCCTTCTTCTTCCTCCTTGTTTCCTTTCGAGGGCATCTTTGCTCCCTCTCCGTTCCATCCCGTCCCGTCCCATTCAATTCCGTCCCGTCCCTTCTGCATACCAAACGATACCTATGGACCCATGTACCCTGTTCATTAAGAAAGAAAACCATGAGATTATGTTTTAGTACTTGCTTCGAACAATCTTTCCACTCCAAGACCCCAAGTGATTATTTGTCCTTTCTTTTTGCTGGACTCGTGATTATATCTTTTCCTTTCCCTTGTGTTTTGGGCAGGCAGGTTCCGTGTAGCGTAGGTTGGAAAGGTCGGACATATCATGAGTTCTTATTGGCTTGTGTACGTGGAAGCGGAAAGCAACCATTCAATCCCATTGAGGCATTGAAGCTACTGTGTAAGTGGGTTAGCCATTTCTTTTTCAGTTGTACTTCAAATCAAATGTAGTCGCTGAACTATGTAATTGGATATGTACATTTATGTATGCTCCATTTGTGTAATGTGAGTCGCTTATTGGTTTGGTTTGTGGAACAATTTACATATTCGTTCATGGTTTTCGTATAATTCACGAAAGTTGACTATCGCGTAACTTCTGATAGTTAGCTGACTCCTTCGTATAATTTATAGACATCACAGCTTCATTTACGAACTTGGAACACCTTCGCATAGTTTACGAATGTGGACTATCTTCACATGACTTATGAAAGTGGACTAACTCTTTCCGTAACTTGCGAATGTTAGCTGACTCCTTCGCATAATTTACAAACGTCACAACATAATTTACGAACTTGGAGCACTTTCGCATAGTTTACTAATGTGGAACTTACGAACGTGAAACACTTTCACACAGTTTACGAATGTGGTGGACTAACGCATAATTTACGAAAGTGGGCTGACACCTTCGCATGGTTTACAAAAGTTGACTGACACCTTCATATAACTTACAAAAGTGGACTAACAAAGTTATCTATGCACATCTAGTTCCTATTATGTATGTCTAGACTGCATGTCTATAGGCTGCATACTTGCACCTATGTTAGTTTAGGTTTATATATATAAACCGACATTGACAATTGTGCACCTGCCATCTATACATACACACACACATATATATATATATATATATATATATATATATATATATATTCTTACCAACACTGACACTTGCACACCTGCCTTTCTCTCTCTTTATATATATATATATGTATGTATATATATATATGTATGTGTGTGTGTGGATATATAGGTATATATTGGCACATGACATACTTACACGCAACATATATGTGTATATCTCTGCGTACTGACATGCGAATCTCTGCACGCACTTTTCGTGTGTGTGTGTGTGTGTATATATATATATATATCTATGCAAATACATATACATATTTATGTGTCATTACCTTGGGTTCAACGTGTTTCATAATTTCATGCCCAGTTAAATTATGTCGTTACGTATGCTTTTCCACCTTTGAACATGTGCTCCGGAACAAGCTCTCTTCTTTCACTATTCTTGTCAAATCGTCGTCTCTCGTCACCTAGATTGTGACTACACACTGAAATACACATGAGAAAATAATACTTTCCTTACATGTCTTGTCCTATCCACCGGGTTGTTTATAGCCCCAGTCCTCAATTGGAGTTTCATCCATCCTCCATAGGGATAAAGATTTACATCTAAACTCCTCATGCACTCATTTCTCTTCTTATAAATTAAGTTTCTTCTTTCCCCGCTTTTCTTCACTTCCTCTGCTCGGTTCTCCACCAAGCCTGTGATTTCTAGTTTCAGAGTGGCCTTTTGGCTTATTTCCATTTCGAACTCCTCATGTGGGAATATTTCAAACATTCCACTTATGTTTACGAGTCCAAATTCCTCTTCTTATCTTCTCGAATCAATTTCGGCCGGCAAGTGTCCCATTCATTCCTCATGTGGAGACGTACACATTGGTCTAAATATAGTGGTACTCCACCATACTTTGAAATTGTCAAGGCTCGTGACCAATGTCACGTTCTAGATGACGTGCACCTCAGCCCACCCTGCCGAAGTTGACATGTATTCGGGTTTCGGAATCCCAACCGGGTCTACCGTTTTGTCTCCATACCACTTAGGGGCCATTAGCTTCCTGCTTCACCCCATGATTTAGCTCATCTTATTCTTCACAAATACTCACCCTATGCAACTGATCCCAAACTCTTACTTGGTTATGTCGACATTCCTGGCATTGGGTCTGAAGTTAGGCGTATCCTTAGGTTTTAGAGATTTCCTTTATCTCTTCGACTTGATTACAATTAAGGGTAAAACTAGTTTCTTTAATTTTAAACCTACATATCGCAATAAATTCTTGTCACTGGATCCCTCGAGAGCCAGAGATTGGAAGAACGGCCCTCTTTTGATTTCGGGGAATTGGAAGGCTCCCGAGCTGTCTCAACTATCTATCCCTTCTACTTTTGGTCCTAAACCTGGTATATAAATTTACTTTTGCTATTAGTTTTTCCATAAATATATAAACATAATTTACCATGAGCTTCTTTCGCAACTTTATCGGATGGTCCAGAACATATAATCTTCAAAGGCCGAAAGTGTTGGCTAAATAAGTTTGTGACGAGGAAGACATGGATCTCTAGAGAACTTGCTAACACTCTTACCCAAATGACCTATCTCCGTAACTCTATCATTTACTTCCCATATTGTTTGGTCGACCAGTCATTGCCCCCAGACCCCCTGCTTAGATCTATCTTCGCTATTGATATTGAGCTTCAATTCAACGTACACTCTCCCGTACTTGTGACTGACTCTCGAACGGAGGGCTCAGAAGAATGAGACGAAAGAGAAGAAGACGAGGAGACAAGGCAAACAGACACGGACTCTGACTCGAATCATTCTCCAACTATGGCTTCACCACCTTCTAACTGTCCCATGCCCCGCTGTGTTGCATCGCCTCCTCGTGATCTTCCAGTGCCCAAAATTGCATGCAGGTCGGATAAACATCATTTGGCGGATAGGCCCAAAAAGTCTAGGTGTGGTTCGCTGACTCTCTTTAGCACAACCCCTAGACCCATGCCATGACAGTCGGCTCCTCCTACCTTCGGCTCGGTTAGTGGCGATAATTCCAATAATTAATCTCAAGCTTGGAAACCTGAATTCACAAAAAGCGATCAGAGTTTCGTCACCCTTGGCGATAATCTATGGGGTAATGCAAGCGCTGCTACTGCTGTGGCGAGAGGCTTGACTCATCCTAATGACGCCGGTCTCTTTGAGGCAATGCTCGATGACAATCTCGACTCCTATGAATCTCATTGTCTTATGAAGGTATTCTCTCATTCTCTGCATATGTCATCATTTCTGTAAGCTTTCACCCTACCATTGTTTTCAGATGGCTTTACTCCAAAAGTAAAAATCAGATAGACTAGCTGCCAGGTTGGAATCCCTCAGCCTTAATCAGCAGCAGGTCAAAGAGTGCCAAGCTAGACTTCACGAATATGAGGAAGAGATCACAGATTTGAAGGGAGCTCGCGACGTTGCGACATCTGAAGTACGCCGCACGAAAGAAGAGTTGGCCAAGGTCAAGCAAGCAAGGACCACTGAGCGCGAGATGAACATGCAACAGATACACAAAGAGATGGTCTCCAGCTTCAGATTTGGTTAGGTGTAAAGCCAGCAATGTCCGGAACATCGATTTGTAGCTGATCTTGACGTGTATAATCATTATATGGGGATTGAGCATGGTGGATATGAGCGGTACGAAGGGATGGATCTTAAGGATCGGAAACCCTCAGAAGAACCTGCTTCTTTTGATCATATCCCAAGCAGCAGGTTTGTTACTAATTTTGGACCCATTTCGGGTTTAGGCTTTGGAGGCTTGCAGTTCGGCCCTCGTTTTGGTGCTCAGTAGCTTATGCAATCGCGTGATCTGTTCTCATGGGCTAAAACCCCATTTGTGTTTGTATTTATGTCATCGCACTTTTACTTATTATATCTGCTTGTATCTTAGCGTAATTTTCGTTCGCAAGTTGGGTCTTCGCCCTTCCATTGCCCAACCCTTCCTAGCCGTTCCTTTTGATTTTGAGTTTTAATTAAATGAGAGCAATATCCTTTATCCTTAAATTTGAGTTTTCGAACGAGAGATTAACTTATCCCAATAAGATACGATCATCTTAGATTTTGAATTATTGTTTCTAGCAACCTTGAAATGTCTCTATATAAAGAGGTGTTTGAGAGCAAATAGGTAGTACCTGGGTCTTATGGCTAACAATCGAAGAGTGAAACTTAACTTCCAGCTATGCGCTGATGTCTCCAAAAAGGGAAGCTCTCGGATGGGTTCCGAGGGCTCTAAGAATGTTATCGACCTATGTTCTAGTTCATCTTCTCGTTCGCTAATGAGGGATTCTCACTCTTCTAAAGTTCCTAACACTTTTCGTGAATCCACGTACCAATCTTGAACAAGGTCGGGTGGAAAATGGGCTGTAGATTTTGCCCCCAATGCTTTGACTACTCCATGTTATTGGACGAGCGTGAAACTCTGAAGGGATACTTGCACGCTGAACACCAGGTGGATCATCTCATAGGGGAATTCATGGTTACTGATCGTGCCGTGTCCGCTGCTCACTCAGATGGCATACATGATGGTTTTAAACAAAGCATTCATTATTTTCACTCCAAGGCTAAGGCGACCTTTCCTTCTATAAACTGGGATAGTCTAGGGTTTAGGAGTGGTTGGACCTGAGGGCCCAACTTATTACAAACAAGATGACATCTAGTCTAACGGGATGGGGAGACTATCCCAGTTTATGGAAGGAAATGTCGCCTTAGCCTTGGAGCGGAAATAGTGAATGCCTTGTTGAAAACCATTATGTATGCCATCTAAGTGAGCAACTGACAAGACACAATCAGCAATAATCAATTCCCCTCTTAGACGATCCACCTGGTGTTCACCGCGCAGTAAGTATCCATTCAGAGTTTCACACTCGTCCAATAACAGGGAGTAGTCAAAGCACTAGGGGCAACGTGGGTAGCGAAAGGAATGTGCGCGAGAAGGACCCGCTTTGTAACATCCCACATCGCCCAGGTGAGTGATCCTTAAATGTATATTCCCATCCCTACCTAGCACGAGGCCTTTTGGGAGCTCACTGGCTACGGGTTCCGTATGAACTCCGAAGTTAAGCGAGAAGGAGGCCAAAGCACTCCTAGGATGGGTGACCCATTGGGAAGTTGCTCGTGAGTTCCCAAAAACAAAACCGTGAGGGAATGGTAAGCCCAAAGCGGACAATATTGTGCTACGGTGGTTGAGCGGGCCCGGGAAGTGATCCGCCCCGGGCCGGGATGTGACATGCTTCATCTCTTGTATAAGGGTCAGGAGAATAAGCAACAGAATTAAGAGCCCAACTTGCATAATTCATCATTGGAGAGATCCTTCCACCGACAACAGAATCTAGAGCCCGTTTTCCACCCGACCTTGTTCGAGACCGGTACGTGGATTCACGAAAAGTGTTAGGAACTTCAAAAGAGTGAGAAACCCTTATTGGCGAATGAGAAGAGGAACTAGAACATAGCTCGATAACATTCCTAGAGCCCCTATAACCCCTCCGAGAGCTTCCATTTTTTGGGACATCAGCACAGAGCTGGAAGTTAAGTTTCACTTTTCAATTATTAACCATAAGACCCAGGTACTACCTACTTGCTCTCAAACACCTCCTTATATAGAGACATTTCGAGGTTGCTAGAAACAATAATTCAAAATCTAAGATAATCGTATCTTATTGGGATAAGTTAATCTCTCGTTTGAAAACTCAAATTTAAGGATAAAGGATATTGCTCTCATTTAATTAAAACTGAAAAATCAAAAGGAACGGCTAGGAAGGGTTGGGCAATGAAATGGCAAAGGCCCAACTTGTGAACGAAAATTACGGTAAGATACAAGCAGATATAATAAGTAAAAGTGTGATAACGTAAATACAAACCCAAATGGGGTTTTAGCCCATGAGAACAGATCAAGCGATTGCATGAGCTACTGAGCACCAAAACGAGGGCCGAACTGAAAGCCTCCAAAGCCTAAACTCGAAATGGGTCTAGAATTAGTAACAAACATGCTGCTTGGGATAAGATTAGAAGAAGCATGTTCGTTTGAAGGTTTCTGATCCTTATGATCCATCCCATTGTACCGCTTATATCCACCAGGCTCAATCCCCATATGATAATCGTACACGTCAGGATCAGCTACAAATCGATGTTCCGGACATTGCTGGCTTTGCACCCAACCAAATATGAAGCTAGAGGCCATCTCTTTGTGTAACTATTGCATGTTCATCTCGCACTCAGTGGTCCTCGCTTGCTTGACCTCGACCAACTCTTCCTTTGTGAAGCGTACTTCAGACGTCGCAGCATCGCGAGCTCCCTTCAAATCTGTGATCTTTTCCTCGTATTCGTGAAGTCTAACTTGGCACTTTCTAACCTGCTGCTGATTAAGGCTGAGGGATTCCAACCTGGTAGCTAGTCTATCTGATTTTTCCTTTTAGAGTAAAGCCATCTGAAAACAACGGTAGGGTGAAGGGTTACATAAATGATGAGATATGCAGAGAATGAGAGAATACCTTCATAAGACAATGAGATTCATAGGAGTTGAGATCATCATTGAGCATAACCTCAAATCGACCGACGTCATTAGGATGAGTCAAGCCTCTCGCCATAGCAGTAGCAGCACTTGCATTGCCTCATAGATTATCGCTAAGGGTGACAAAACTCCGATATCTTTTTGTGAATTCAGGTTTCCAAGCCTGAGATGAATTATTGGAACTATCGCCACTAACCGAGCCGAATGTGGGAGGTGCCGACTACCATTGCATAAGTCTAGGGGTTGTGCCAAAGATAGTCGACGAACCACACTTAGACTTTTGGGCTAATCTGCCAGATGACGTTTATCCAACTTGTTTGCAATTCTGGGCACCGAAAGATCACAAAGAGGCGATGCAACGTAGCAGGGCGGGGGAAGGTCAGAAGGGTGTGAAGCAATAGTAGGAGAATAATTCGAGTCGGAGTTCGTGTTCGTTTGCCCTGTCTCATTGTCTTCTTCTATTTCGTCTCCTTCTTCTTAGCCCTCCGTTCGGGAGTCGATCACAAGTATAAGATAATCTACGTTGAACTGAAGCTCAATATCAAGAGCGAAGATAGATCTAAGTAGGGGGTTTGAGGGCAACGACCGGTCGACCAAACAATACGGGAAGTAAATGATAGAGTTGCATAGAGAGGTGATTTGGGTAAGAGTGTTAGCAACTTCTCTAGAGCTCCATATCTTCCTCGTCACAAACCTATTTAGCCAACATTTTCGGCCTTTGGAGATTATCTATTCTGGACCATCCGATAAAGTTGCGAAAGAATCTCATGGTAAGTTATGTTTACATATTTATGGAAATGTTGATAGCAAAAGTAAATTTATATACTAAGTTTAGGACCAAAAATAGAAGGGATAGATAGTTGAGACAGCTCGGGAGCCTTCCAATTCCCCGAAATCAGAAGATGGTGGTTCTTCCAAACTCTGGCTCTCGAATGATCCAGTGACAAGAATTTTTTGTGATATCTAGGTTTAAAATTAAAGAAACTAGTTTCACCCTTAATGGTAATCAAGTCGAAGAGATAGAGGAAATCTTTAAAAGCTAAGGATACGCCTAACTTCAAACCTCATTCTAGCAAGGTCAACATAACCAAGTAAGAGTTCGGGTTCAGTTGCATAGGGTGAGTATTTGTGAAGAATAAGATGAACTGAATCATGAGGTGGAACGGGAAACTAATGGCCCCTAGGTGGTTTGGAGACAAAACGGTATACCCGGCTGGGATACTAGAACCCAAATACATGTGGCTCCGACAGGAAGTGGGCTGAGGTGCATGTCATCTAGAACGTGACATTGGTCACGAGCCTTGACGATTTCAAAGTGTGGTGGAGTACCACCATATTTAGACCAATGTGTACGTCTCGACATGAGGAACGGGATGGGAGACTTGCCGGCCGAAATTGATTCGAGAAGATAAGAATATGAATTTGAACTCGTAAACATAAATGGAATGTTTGAAATATTCCCACAGAAGGAGTTCGAAATGAAAAAATTACCTATAAGTCAAGAGGCCACTCTAAAACGAGAAATCACAGGCTTGGTAGAGAACTAAGCGGAGGAAGTGAAGAAAAGCGGGGAAATGAGAAACTTAATTATAAAAAGAGAAATGAGTGCATGAGGAGTTTAGACGTAAATCTTTATCCCTATGGAGGATGGATGAAACTCCAATTGAGGGGACGAGGCCTATAGACAGCTCGGTGGATAGGACAAGAAATGTAAGGAAAGTATTCTTTTCTCATGTGTATTTCAGTGTGTAGTTACAATCTAGATGACGAGAGACGACGATTTGACAAGAATAGTGAAAGAAGAGAGTTTGTTCCGAAGCACATGTTCAAAGGTGGAAAAGCGTACGTGACGACAAAATTTAATTGGGCATGAAATTATGAAACACGTTGAACCTAAGGTAATGACACATAAATATGTATAAATGTGTGTGCATAGAGATATATATAAATATACGAAGAGTGCGTGCAGAGAGTCGCATGTCGGTACGCAAAGATATGCACATATATGTTGCGTGTAAGTATGTCGGTGTGCCAATATATACCTATCTATCCACACACACACATATATGTGTGTGTGTAAAGAGAGAGAAAGGTGGGTGTGCAAGTGTCAGTGTCGATAAGAATGTGCATACATATATATATATATAAACCTAAACCAACATAGGTGCAAGTATGCAGCCTATAGACATGCAATCTAGACGTACAGAATAGGAACTAGGTGTGCAAAGATAATTTTGTCAATCCACCTTCGTAAGCTTCAGTCCACTTTCGTAACTTATGCGAAGTTGTCAGTCAACTTTTGTAAACCATGCGAATGTGTCAGCCCAAAAGAAATATACAGACGTATGAGAAGGGAAACGTGTCTAGATAACTACCTCCACTACGGAGGACCACTAAGGAAGAAGGAGAAGAAGACAAGTCGTGGTACTTGTTTCCCAAGCATGTAGTCTGTGTCCAGATAACTACCTCCACTATTGAGGACCACTAAGGAAGAGGGAGAGGAAGACAGGTCGTGGTACTGGTTCCCCTAACATGTAAACCTATAAATATGGAGAGGAGCCAAGGAGCAAGGTACGCAATTAGAGCCCGAGAGAAACCAGAGAATAGAAAATCAATCGACTGCCTTGAGCATCGAAGTATCTCTTGCAGGTACTCCGCCCAAACAAGCTACGGAGAAAGATTGTTCGGAGACGCCTCTTACGAGGGATTCGGCGAACGTGAGAATTGCGGTCAACAAATCTGTGGAGGTATTTCTTCCCATAGGAAATTTCGCTCCAACAGTCACATTAAAGGAAACAAAAACCTTGTTCTTCCCATGATGTTCTTCAACCAGATCCACAACATCCTCCTCCCAACTGCCTACCAATGAACGCTAACAAAACAGAAAACATGTCATCTACAAGCAATGGTCAATCACGAAAGCAGAAATCACAATATGAAACTACAAGAAATTGTAGCGAGGCAGTAAGAAGAGGTTATTCTTCGGAAAAGAAAAAACGACTCAGTTGTATCAAACTCTCGAGCGCACAAGAACATAAAAACTAAAAACAAAATAGTTATTAATCGGGCTTGTTCAACCAAAGCTTGTATGCAACTTTTAACAAAAATTGGGTCAAAATATCTGTAATTAAAGAAAAATCAGCAAGAAAATATAAAAAGGATTTACCCATAAGCATGATCAATGCTCTGCAACCGGGCAGCATCATGGCCTCTGCACTCCACAACTACAACCCTTTCTTTCTTCCTCTGTAAATATATAAAAAAATCCCCATAAGATTAGAAAAATATGAAAAGGGTAAATTTTACAGAGTAAAAGAACAATGTAAAATCCATCGTACATTGTAATCTATGATTCCAAGCTTGATCAGACGGTAATCCTCGCCCCTGCTGTACTCCTTTTCACATGCCAACTCTGACCACCGCGGTAAATAAAACTTCATCAGCAGCAAGCAAGCGTCGAAATTTACCGCGGCAAGAGGGTAAATCGACAGATAAAGGAGTTACCGGTTCCCTGAAGGCCGAAGCAGACGTTACTGGCGTCCTGGCGGTGGATGAAGTGGCCGGAGAGAGACCCACATGGTAAAAGTGCTATTGAGGCCCCACTCCTTCCATCGCCTCCCAAAGTTCCCTCCTTTTGATTGCTCCACCACTTCCTCATCCCTTTCATCTGCCACCAAGAAAAAAAATTAACAAAAATTAACAACAAATAAATTAAAAAAATCGGAATTTACCCATTTGTTCTTGGAGCTCGGTGGACGGAGTACCCATTTCAATTTGGCTCCTTCGCCTCAATTTTCTGCACTTTCTCAAGAGTGTTAAGTGTTGACGCGGTACTTCTGACTACCCGTCTGCAAATTTGCACTCAAAATATCCAACCACCGTCCGACTGTTGTTTAATCCAACGGTACAGACACTATTGAATCTGTCGAACGGCTCTCCGAGAAGGACAAGGGCCATCTTGTTTCCGTGCCCTCCCATGCCCTCCTGTTTGTGTGGTCACGGTTAAACCACGTCAACATTTTATATTACTATTCATTTTTATCTTATTATCTCTATAAAAAAAATAATATAAAATGTTGACGTGGCTTAAATGACCTCACAAAACAGGAAGGCACGAAAAGGTACGAGAACAAGGAGGGCAAACAATCCTTGTCCATCGGAGAAGGGTCTTCTACTATTACGCTTGGCAGATGGTCACGTGATTAATCAAGGAAGGTCACGTGTGTATTTATTAATCAAATGGTGTCCGTCGCCCGACAAAGACCCGATCCCGATGTCCAGTGAGCACGGAAACCGAGACTCGCCGGTCATTATTCGGATAATAACGAAGCCATGATGGGCATGAAAACAAAACAATTAATAAAATCTACTGAAAAGTCGGTCAAACTTCTCTTGAAATAAAGATAAACCCAAATTAAAACACACATATAAAACCACATTTATTGCAAGAAACGCCACACTTAATGAGTCTCCGGCCTTCTTTTACATGCAGTGAAAAATAAGATGTCGGGAATAAAAAAAATAGGTCATATACAGGAGAAAACTTCCGACTATATTTTCTGCCAAACTTTGTCATCGTCTACCGAGCCTCCGAGAAAGCCTCTTGGTTCTCTGTAGCCGGAGATTCTGAGTCGGTGGTTTCCAACCTCCTGAACACAAGCTTTTGCTGGGGGAGCTGGCCACTGGAAAATGCCGTCATCTCTGTGTCTATGGCCACTGTGTCTTCTTCCCTAAACTCTCCTCTCAATATGCACTTGGCAAGCTCGTTTTCGACGTACTGCTGTATCACCCGCTTCACTGGCCTGGCGCCGTAGTTTGGATCATACCCAAGACTTCCGAGAAGCTCGATAGCTGCATCGCTCACCTTGATCTTCATCTTGCGGTCTGCAATTCTCTTTCGCACTCGGTCCAACTGCGATAAAAACGTAAAAGATGTGAGCAAGAATGATGATTATATATGTCAACAACGAGAGTTGGTCAGCCAAAAGCACTTTCGAAATTACCTGTAGCTTGACAATACGGCTTATCTGTTCACGGTCCAGGGGCTGGAAAACTATGTACTCATCAACACGGTTCATGAACTCAGGGCGAAATATTGATCTTGCAGCCTCCAGTACCCGGTGCTTTATAGTGTCGTAAGCCAACTCTTTAGGAGTGTTGTCATCGTCAGCATTTAGTATGTACTGTGAACCCACATTTGAGGTCATAATGATGACAGTGTTGGTGAAGCTCACAGTACGACCCTGCGAGTCAGTTATTCTCCCATCGTCTAAAATTTGAAGGAACACATTGAACACATCAGAATGTGCCTTCTCTATCTCATCGAACAAAATAACTGAATATGGTCTCCGGCGAACCACCTCTGTCAGCTGCCCTCCCTCCTCATACCCCACATAACCAGGTGGAGCTCCTATCAATCTTGAAACAGCATGCTTTTCCATGTACTCACTCATATCGATTCTTACTAGTGTTTCTTCCGTGTTGAACAAGTAGGAGGCGAGGGCCTTAGCTAGTTCTGTCTTCCCAACACCAGTGGGACCCATAAACATGAAACTAGCAATGGGGCGATGAGGATCTGAGAGACCTGCCCGAGACCGCTGAATAGCTTCAGCCACTGATCTCACTGCAGGCTCCTGACCTACAACACGTTTATGCAGCTCATCCTCTAAATGTAAGAGCTTCTCCATCTCCGATTGTTGAAGCTTGGAAACAGGAATACCAGTCCACTTACTTACTATTTCAGCAATATCACTTCCGGTAACTTCCTCTCTCAGCATGGACTTCCCAGACCTCATATACTCATCGAGCTCTTTTTCTGCATCAACAAGTTGACGCTGCAAAGAATTCAGACTCCCGTACTTCAACTCAGCCGCACGGTTGAGATCATACTCTCGTTCGGCTTGCTGGATCTCAAGATTTAGTCTGTCCATCTGTAACATTACACAGACTTGTTGGTTATTACTTAATAGCCAAATTCTTTCAAATTATCTTCCCACTTTTTACTTATTAACCCAGTTAATTAATAATTAGTTGTTCTCTTTCAGAATTATATATCTTTATACGTTTTGGAAAAAATATAAATAATTGTCATGTTAACTGGTCTAAGAGAACAGAATTATAAAGAGAAACAGGACTTAACGAATTTCAAAAAACAAAACCTACGAACAAAAACATGTGAAAAGTACGTACCTCTTCCTTGATTGACTGAATGCGAGTCATGACAGATTTTTCATGCTCCCACTGCTCAGACAACTCGGATTGTTTTTCTTTTAAGAGAGCTAACTCAGCTTCAAGGCGGTTCAATCTCTCTTTTGAAGATTTATCCGTATCATTTGTAAGAGATAATCTCTCCATTTCAAGTTTCAACACCGAACGATTGATCTCATCTAGGGCTGTGGGCTTTGACGTAATCTCCATTTTCAATTTAGCAGCAGCTTCATCAACTAAGTCAATAGCTGCAATCAAAGGGAATATTAGGATCCATGTAACACTGACATCTCACACAAGTGCATGGATAAATTTCTAGTTCAAGCAGAGATGGTTCAATATGTTTATTGTATCTGTTGTGATAGTATTACCTTTGTCGGGTAAAAATCGCCCACTGATGTAACGGTCTGAGAGAATTGCAGCTTCCACCAGTGCACCATCAGAAATGCGGACTCCATGATGCAACTCATATCTCTCACGCAGTCCTCGGAGTATTGAAACGGTATCTTCCACTGTGGGTTGATCAACATAAACTTGCTGGAACCGACGCTCCAATGCCGGATCTTTCTCAATATATTTACGATACTCGTCCAGTGTTGTCGCACCTATACACCGCAACTCTCCTCGACCAAGCATGGGTTTTAAGAGATTACCAGCATCCATTGCACCGTTTGTAGCACCTGATCATAACAATACATCATCATTTCCCTAAAGCCAATATCATTATTTTTCAACGAACCAAACCCCCTGAATGGAACTATTACTAGATTTCAAATACGTTAATGGATTAATTCAATGGACCAAACAAACTCAATAACAAAGGACAACAGGAACAGAAGAAAAAAGATATTAAAAGATTGATCATTAAATGCTTAGAAAGCTTAATACCTGCCCCAACAACTGTGTGGATCTCATCGATAAAAAGGATTATCTGGCCCTCTGATTCTGTTACTTCCCTGAGTACTGCCTTCAGCCTGTCCTCAAATTCTCCCCGATATTTTGCCCCAGCAATTAGTGCGCCCATGTCAAGGGATATTAACTGTAAAGGAATTGGTCATGCAAATATCCAGATTTTGCAACCAATTTATCAGAACTGTGCTACTACTTTCCCCATAACTAATTTATAAATAGCAGAGCATATGCACAAGGCGATGAGGGGAAAGCACATATTACCGGTAGGAGGAATCAATCTCAAGATAGAGCACACACCTTACGATTCATCAGAGCTTGCGGGACATCCCCTTGCACGATTCTTTGAGCAAGCCTGTTGAAGAGCTAGAGTTAGATTGAAGTACACAAAAGAGACTAAGTCGCTAAAAGGCCTCCAAACAAGGTCAACATAGATTAAGGTTTGAGCAAGCTGTTGAATAACTAAGATTACAGATAACGTAAGAATGCCAGAACTGGATAGCTTTTTATGCGGGAAGCCAATAATGCTTTCATATATCTGTATGCACATATACACAGGCAAACAACTAGGTACTCACCCTTCAGAAATTGCAGTTTTTCCGACACCTGGTTCACCAATCAGCACCGGGTTGTTCTTTGTTCTTCTGGAGAGAATCTGGATGCACCTGCGAATTTCATCATCTCTTCCTATTACTGGGTCAAGCTTTCCTACTTTTGCCATAGCTGTTAAATCTTTTCCGTACTTTTCAAGTGCTTCATATTTCCCTTCAGGATCTGCAACACATTTCACAATCCCGTACAACAAGATATTAAAGGATAGCATGACAAACAGAACGCAGAAGTGGCTATCAAGCACCATGAGAAGACTGCAACGAAAAAGTAATGAAATACAGTACAACCTTGGTCAATAACTGATTGGCGCCCCCTTATGGATTCTATAGCAGATTTCAAAGTTTCCTTGGATATTTGAAAATCCCGAAATAATTGCTTCCCAAACCGTTGATCTTGAGAAAAACCAAGTACCAAATGCTCGACAGACACAAATGAGTCCCCATACTCTTTCTTGTAATCCCTGGCTCGCTGAATCAAGGCTTCCAAATCACGTCCCAACATTGAGCCCGCAGATTCACCAAAAACCTATTGTAATTAGACAGAAACGGACATAAGTCAATCACAGGTTCAGCATAAAAACACCAAAGTAGCAAATGTATGTACTATGTCATCCTATCAGTCAATTGAATATGTGTTTCTAGTATCTCATACACCGTCTGAAAACTACGATGGAAACCTCACTCCAACACCATCTTACGCTTTAATGGCCTCCCAAAGCCGTAATTTTTAATCAAAACAATCTAGAAACGGCATACTCAGACAGATCATAATCTAAGTTTGCAGGGCTCACAGCTATCCTCGGTCATTAATCTACTCCAGTTAATTTACTCTGTTAAAATCCCAAAGCAACGCCAAAGTTCATAAACAAAACCAAATTCGTGTGCTGAATCATTACAGCGAAATCCGAAAAATACCTTCGGTTGGCGCTGAATATACTTATCAGTGGCCTCGAGAAGCCGGGCATTGTCCACCCCAACCTTGGAAAAAATCCGACGAGCAAGACCATTCTTCTGCTCCAAGAGTGCCTTCAACAGATGTTCAGTCTCCACTATCTGATGCTTGTTCTCTTTCGCCACTTCCGGCGACGAAACAATCGCTTGCCACGCCATTTCTGTAAAATCCTGCTGTGTAATCTGTCACTCCATAAATACCAAAACCCCGTCACGTCCACACTTTCTACACAAAAATAAAAAACCCAACACGTCGTTTAAGCCAAAACAACATAAATAATAAACCATACCCTTCCCCTTCCAGTTGAAGCTTCACAGCGCACGACGAAAGGCCTCGAATTCCGATTAGTTCTCCACAACCCGGTTCGGAACGAACCGTTCGGAGTCAGTTGCCGTGAAATTAACGCCCGAAAGGAGTCGGCTCGGGAATTGAAGCTGAGGGAGTGGTGGGGGCGGGCAAAGACGGAAGCTTTATCGCAGCATTTGGGAAACCCCGATTGGGGAAGATGAACAAGAGCGACCCCAGAAGTGAGCGAGGTCGCCGACGCCATTAGAGGAGCTCGAAGAAAAGGTTGCGATTGCTGTGGGAGCGTTGTGGGTTCTGGGTTTGCAGAGGAGGAGGAAAAGGAGGTTGCTTTGAAATGGTGGGAGGAGGAAGGAGGAAGGAGGAAGGAGGAAGGAGATTTGGCTTTGCGTGGGAATTGAGAAAAGACACGGACTCTGTGGAGAGCTTTCTCGCAGCTTCCTGTGAAGCGAGTCTCAGTGAGAGTGAAGCCAACGAACGAAGCGCAAATTTCGAATTTTATTTATATTATTATTATTATTATTTCGTCACCGAAAAGAAAGAGAAGACACGTCTGGAATCGTCGAGAATTATTTGGTACGATCGTACACGTGGCGTTGTTTAATTAACCATTGGATTTGATGAATATGGGGACTAACAAATTGAATCATGTTATAATATAATATGTGAATGGCCCACATGAATAGTTTATTATTATTCATCTAAAAAAATCAGAAGGATTATTATTCATATGAAAGAAAAACGGATATGTTACTATTCATACACATTATTTCACTATTCATTTGAGGAAAGCTTGTAAAGTGAATATTGTTGTTATGGTAATCTTTTGCCTATAAGATGAGAGCATACAAAGGAAGGAAGAAGTGAAAAGAAGAAAAAAGAGATGAGAGAAAAACATACAGAGGAAAGAAATAGGAGTTATGGAGGAAAGCAGAGAGATGCGGAAGAAATTATCAGTGAGCTAGGCTAGAAAGAAAAGAGAAAATAGTGAGAATTATTTTGCACTCTTATTATTTCAGGTAATGAAATAAAGTACTACTGCTGCCCCGCGGAAGTAGGCATACTTGTCGAACCTCGTAAATATTATGTCTTATTTACTTTATTCTACTGCACACATATCGTCGACCTTACAACAAATGAGAAGATCTTCAGTACGATAATAACTTTTGTGGCACTGGTGCATGAGATATTTCCAGACCGAACACACGGTATTACACCACATATCATTATACAATTAAAAAGATACATCGAAAAAAATTTCACTAATTATATAATAACATGTGACGTAATGGCCTTGTTTTTCGGTCACATTGAACAATCTCTCAGAGTGTAGCACCTCAATGTCGTTCGGTGTCAACTAGTTAATGTCAGTGTTATGTAACTAGTGCTGATTGAGGCTGTTCTAGCATCCCATGTATAACATTTGATCGGCCTCAACCAGCACTAAGGTACGCGAGACGTTATGGTAGTGATGTAATTGTCCGTCTCCTCCAGTAAGAGCACCATTGGCTTGGACTTGTTAAAATTTGCCACGTTTGTCACAGGTGGGGCCGGATTGACCAAAATGCAAGGATGTGTATGTTTTTCTAGGGTAGGGTTATACATGCTTGTGAAACACAATTTTATTTTATTAGTGTAATTTTGTAAATTTTAGTAAATTATTTTTCTACAATATCTTTTAGAATATCTTTCTTTGTATAACTTGTATTACTTAAAGAGTAAGTTTCTCTCTCTTTTTCATGGGCACTTTGGGGTATCCACAAATACACGATAACTTCATTTTTTTTTTTTCTAATCATGTACGTTTTTTTTATTTTTTTATACAGAAGATACCAAGGAAAAGAGTTATCAAGCATAATAACTTCATCCGTGAATAAATACTCTTAATCACTAGAAATTAACAATAAAATGTCCAAGAAAGTAAGAGGCAACTCCCGAAGAGCATGCCTACGAGAAACTTTCCAAATTTTTCGGTATTCAAGCGGTATGACATGTGAAGTACCGCTCGGTAGCTGGAAAAATCATTTCTTGGTAATTAAGCCCAGTGACTACCTAGACCATGTCAAAGCTAGGCAAGTTGCTTTGCTTCACAATTTTGAATACAAACGGGGTTTAGGATAAATACCAAAGGATAATGCTTTCCGCACACCCTTTCTCACTTCATACACACCCTTCTGGTTTTGTAGCTGTTAGATTACAATCAAAGTAAAATCAACGGTCAAATTAACAAGGGTTGTGCACAAGGTAAACCAGAGTGTTGAAAACACTGCCCAATACCAAAACCTCCATTGTGAATCGATCGATAAATTTTCAGATCAAATCCAACCTAAATGAAGAACACAGATTTTTGAGCTTGACCCTCCATGGGTGGTTTGATTACAAGGCAAAAGTTCTGTAGTTCTCAACCTCTATACCTAAACTAAAACCCTTGTTTATGGCCCAAGCTGTGGAGGCATAGCATTTTGCTGCACCGCACAACGGAGTGCATAACGCAGCACTGTGGCAACCCCATCAAGAGCTTTGCCAATTCCTTGACATAATATGATTTCCAAGATGGTACGGTTGAAAATTATACACGGTGAATGAAACAAATTCGATTGTAAAACGTGAATACAAATGCAGCACAAGAACTCTTTACATAGAAATCTTAGACATGAATGTGTGATGTAGCATAGTCCGACGGACTTAACAGCAAATAAAGTACGACGGACCTGCACCAACGCATGACATATGACAAGAAGCCTGCATAATTCCAATGGAGCTGAATCTATCAGCAAGTTGATCCATTTCATTTTCTTTTATTAACTCCAACTCTCTTTCACCTACAGTAAAAGGCGAAGAGGGAGACAATGTAAAGGCGGATTTGATAAGATTTAGAGGAGGCACGAAAGAGAAGCAATGAACGCTCACCTAAGAATGATGTTATCCCCACAATCTGAGCTGCAACAGTTATAATATAACACAAACGCATTTGTTCTGCTTTGGCTCGCTCATCAGTTTCTTTTCTGCTAAAGGTAAGCATTAAATTTTAGATCATGTGGAAGCATATAAGCAAAACAATCTCTTCTAGTCATGACAGGTGGTTAAGATGATGCAGCACTTTTTCGGTGTTTTTCCTACTCAAAAGGTGGCTAATAACAAAAGTGCAGGCTTGACAAACTTTGGTGAGAATGACATATACTTGCAAACATTGAAATAATCTATCAAATCTTGTCTTTTCCATTTCCGCCACATACATTTTCTTAATCAAATATGGGTAGGAGAAAAATTGGGCACAATCGAAAAGTGATCATCGCGTACAAAACGGAAAATAAACAGAATATTAATAGACAAAATGGCATCTTCTTTATGTTATGAACATGAATTCCATTAAATAGCAAGTGCAAAATTTAAAGAAACTGCTTAGTTTGGAAAACAGATGTCCCCCACCCCACTTCCGGAAAGAAGAAGCATGTGCTGTTCAAAACAGAAGAACCATGTTTATTTTTTTCACTTCTAAGTTGTTGCCAAAAGAAAAAAAGTGATCGAGATTATCTTCTTTGAGATGTTGGCTACAAACAAAACAAAAAAATCTTTATACAGAAAGCTTTGGTTATAGTTTTGTGAATCTCATAAATATAGTGTACCTTTCTCCTGTGAAGGTGGTTGAACAACGACATGCATAGTTGTAACTCCACCAGGGACGTCACATAATGGACTCCGGCACTCTGCAACTGTTCTGTTGTTCTCCAGTATTCGTCCCGCACTTATTAGCTTGACATCTTTGACAGTCCTCGGTCCATTATCCTTCTCTGGCAAAAACAATCGTATTGTGGTTAAACAGGTCAAACACATTAATCAAGCGACCGAAGTTCATCATGCATGGAAAAAAATTAACAAAATAGAGTGATCTTATGATGGTAAATGAGAACGGTTAAAGAGCATGAAAAAAATGTGAGATTCAAAGATTTCATAGTGCCATTGCTTCATCTTCTAAAGCTCCTAGGTCGTGCCCCTTATTACAGCTAGCTTGTCTGTAATAAAACTCATCAGTTTAATCACATTAAGCACCTTCAAAAAGGCTGCCTATAAAAGGAATGGGACGTGCCATCAATCGCTCGCCCATGTAACATAAGCAGCCCTAGGGTGCTTTTAATCATGTTCATACGAACCAAAAATGCAATCGAAATTTAAAACAACCTTGATTTCCCAACAATTAACTTGTCACCCTCGAATTCCCCAAAGAGAGCATGATAATAATTGGTTACGCAATTTAGGAAAAAAGTTTAAGACCAAAAGAGGGGAAGAGAAGCAAGAAAGAACAAAGATATTACCAATTAAACCATGCCATTAAAAATTTGACTGAAATAACAAAAAAGCACGCTGATCGCCAATTATTTTTTTCAAAAGAAATAACAAGTTCACAGTATGTTCCTAAGACTCTAGTCAATTGTAAATCAGATGCTGGTCCGGTTAAGGTATCACTTCACAGAAAATTCAAACACAGATTAGAGTTATGAACTATGATCCGATATCAACCGATTCGAATTCCCTCCCGCAACTTTTCCATACAATCGTTCTGACTGCTGAGACTGATTGTTTTGCAATCAAACAGCAAAGGACTTAATTCTTCTTTTGATCTTAACGAAAAAGAAGAACCAACCTTTAGGCCATTGAGCAAGAATGCTTTCCTTCAAGTTTACAACACTGGTAGCAGCAGGAAAGCTTTTGGGGCCGATATCTGATCCATCAGTCAACCGAAACTTGATCTCCAATTGATCTTGCACCCCTGCCATCTCCAACAATCTCACACCTTCAAAGGCTTTTTTTCTTCTACTTGTTCAAATGAATTGAAAATCCCAGAAGTATCTTGGTTTTCTTCTACAAGCAAGCAATCAATACACCAGATTCTTAAATTGGTCAGCAAGAAAATATACAAGGAAACTAAACAAGTTACAGCAATCTTCAAATGGAAAGTAAGTAAAAAAGCTTGCTATTTTACAGCATGGAAATCACTAACAGCTGTGGTTTAGCTGTCAGCATCCACGAATCCAGCTAAAAGCTTCATATGGGTGCCGATTAAATCCAAATAACTTTAAAAATACTCATAAGTCCAAAAAAAAAAATCACAAAACAGAGCAGAAAAGTAAAGAAAATGGATGAACTTTTATGGGTTTTTGCTCACTTGGCTCAAAAACTGATCAAATGGGTGCTGATTAAATCCAAAAAAAAAAAAAATCCCAACTGGGTCGTCTCCAAAGTCTAAAAAATTCACAAAACAAAGAAAACTGTAGAAAAAATGGAATAACTTTGATGGGTTTTTTCTTACTTGGCTGCAAAACTGATCTGGGTTCTTCTCTTTCTGCAGAGTCTGATGAGCGGTGGTTCAGAAATCCGGTAGAAGAAGTGGAATGGGAGTTTATTGGATTTAATTAAAAGAGAGGGAAGTCAGAGAGGAAGAAGAGATCAAATAAGAAGGTCCCGGAAACAAACGAGGGTGTTTCGGAGTTTTCAAAGTCTTCTAAATCTGTGGTCAATGCCTCCATTGCCTTGCTCCTTGCAATCTCCTATGGCCATGGAAAATGGAAATGGACACATTTTTCTCTCTTTTTAAAGTCACCCTTTGGCTTTTGCGAACTTCCACTTCTTCCAAACGTCTTCTTATTTCAATTTTCTTTAAGGTAAGGTGGAGAAAGTTTTTTTATTACGTCGAAAACATGCCACGGTATACTAAATGTTATAAAATAAGTGTTCGAAATTTTTTTTTTTCAAGTATTCAATCACTTGTGTTATAACACTCTATGTACTAATTCGTATTCCCGACACACTGAATTTTTTTTCCGTAAGGTGAGCTCGTCACTGTTTGATTTACTACATTTTCTTGGTAAGGTAAGTTTGTGATCGTTTGATTTACTATATTTTCACTTGTCAGGTATCTCAAACTTTATATTATACCGGATAATATAGTAAATGAGACGATCACCGATCAACTAGTTTACTCAAAAGCAAGGTTCTAAAAGACGCTAGGCGCTAGTCGGGCGGCGGGCTAGGGCCTAGCGGCTAGGCGGGGTCTAGGCGGGCGCCTAGGCGGACTAGGCGGATTTAAGTAAATCCATTATATTTCGTGTAAATAAATGTATGTTTATACTTAAAATATATATAATTTCATCATAAACTACAAAATAGAATGACATATGTATTATAAAGTATTAGAATATAATGAAAACATGGGGAACAAGCATATAGTGTGTGCCCATTTAAGTATTCAACAAGTCTCTTACAATTTATTGAAAAAAATTAAATGCAAATTGAAAGTTATCTATTTTCTATCAAAGTGTGTCGCAACCTAGGCAGGTGCCTAGGCGGGTCTGGGCGGGCTAGGCGGTCTAGGCGGGCGCCTCAACTGGTCTAGGTGCCCTTTATTAATTTTCAAACGCCTAGATATTAATCGGGGCGGTGACCAGCCGCCTAGCGCCTAGGCGGGGCCTAGGCGGCGCCAGGCGGGGATTTTTAGAACAGTGCTCAAAAGAGAATACATGACAATACTTGATTGATTATGATGCAATCACGATACCAACTTAAACATAAGTTTCTCTCTCTCACGTACACGTTACCTTTGGTCTTGTTCACGAATCATAATCACAAAATAACGTTTGCATTTTCACAAAGGACTCACAGTTAATGATGATATTAATTCAACGAATGCGAATCTATCGATCTAATGCGTTTTCTTTAAATGCTAAATAGCATTGTAAAATAATTTTAAAATATAAGAAAAAATTAAATTAAAAAAATAGTAGTCACTCAGTACTACGGTGTAGTGGTATTCCTCTTCGCTTGTAAATGAGAGGTTTTATGTTCGATTCTCGTCAAATGCGAATTTGAACCACGTTATTGCTAACTCATTGTGAGACTAAGCTCATCCCCTCTTCTTAGTGTAGATAATATCGTTTGTTCAACAACAAAAATAGTAAGGTGCCGGGCAGAATGGATTGGTGGCCCAAAAATTGAAAGGGAGGTAGTGGGAGAAAGGTCGTTATCTCAAAATCTGTCGATGAATTATGGCTGATGGCTGAGATGATGGAGAACAATACAATACTATCTCTAACGTTTACATTCCTCCTTTTGGCCTCTGGCTTTTTTGTCATGTACTAAGGATTTTGTTACCATCCTTTTGGCCCCTGAGAAGATGAGTCAGAGTGATATTTTTTACGTCGGTAGAGTTATTTTTTACGTCGGTAGAGTGTGAGGTTCATATGAGTCAAACTGAGAAGATGCCAGTTTAATATAAATCGTTCACGCTTAATAAATGATTTCTTATCGGTGATAAAATGGTAATTCCACATTTAGCAAAGCAAGGATCTGAATTTTGATGCAGTGTACATTTGTATATGGTTTTGGGTACATTAACATTCCTCCTTTTGGCCTCTGGCCTTTTGGTCATGTATTGAGGATTTTGTTATGGCTGACCTGAACGTCCGTGAATGATTTTTGACTGTTGATGAAATGTGAGATTCACACGAGTTAAAGACACACGTCGGTGATTTCTAACTGTTAGTAAGATGTCAGTTTAAATAAATCGTCCACAGATGAGTGATTTATGATCGTCAGTAAGATGTGAATTCCGCATGAATTACATACAATGTACATTTGTGTATGGTTTTTGGGTAGATGGGTGGTTGAAATCATGACATGTATGTATGTCCAAGAGGTTTTCAGATTCTTCCAATTAAATCGTTAGGCTTTGGAATAATCAAATTCATTTTTTTATACAATTAACAACTAAGTGCCACTAATACATCGCGAATCATGCACTTAAAATATAGATTTTTATTTATATATAAACGCAAAATGCCAAACGGGTCTAATCAAATGTGGGCCAAATTAATTAATTAGAAACGTAGACATTGAAATATCAGAAACTACAATCATTTCCTCCTCTAATGTGAGAGGGGGAGAGATTCTTTTTCGAGACGATATGCTACATGTGATTAGACTTGGCATTTTGGATCCGATCAGTTAACCCGATCGTTAATATTAGTATTTGAATGGATGCTTAACGAGTTGGGTCGTTAACGGGTGAACCAGTTAAATAATGGGTCACTTTGAGTCAACCCGTTAGCACCCGTTAGTTAAGAATGTTTTAGTAATTTCAGTAAAATTTTAACAACAAAAAATAAACTCTATGCAAAAAATAATAATAATAATTATTATTATTAACGGGTGAAACGAGTGATCCATTAGCTTAACGGGTCGGATTCAGATGACCCGTTAACTTAACGGGTCGAATTGAATCTGATCCAAACTCGATAAACCCGACCAGTTTACAAGTCTAAATGTGAATATATAATTGGAAAAAAAAATTCACTAGAAAATCTCTCATCTAACGAAAATTGCAAAATAAATATCAAAATTGCTAAAGAAGATTATGGGTTCCTTGTCACCATCAACTTAGAACGTTCCACTTGTAAGAATCCTTAATTAGTAAATAATCATGGGTTTAAAATTTGATGCATTTCATAAGCGCCACGCCAAAACACAACGAAAACGACATCGTTTCCGTGGCCGGACAAGAAAACGTCGGACGTCGGCCGTCGGCCCATCTACAAACGTTTTCGACGGTTGCCCGAGTTGAACCAACAACCCTCTAGGGTTTTATACTCATCACTCGGTCTTCAAGATGACATAACTAATCAAGGATGCCAAACTTGTAAGGCAAGAAAATAGAAAGATCATAAACACGAACAAGAGAATCCGGGAAAAAAGAATTTATGTGCACATTTTAAATGTCTATCGTGAACAGTACATAAACAAATACCGATATCGATGTACCTAAAAACAGCTCCCCAATTCAATGGGACCTGTAACAGAGCAATCTCCATGTCCTACTCCTAAAGTTCAACATCGTGACATCACATAAACAAGGGGGAAGAAATGGCTACTAACAAAAATGAATACGAGAAAATATTTTCGGATGGAAAAAAAAAATGGAGCGAAAAGAAACATATCTGAGCTAATGGGAGAGCCTCACAAAAGACCTGTCCTAGCCTTTCCCTTCCCTACACCAACCAGTATGATGCTATTGACATAAGGCACCTTGTCGTCTGAATTTCACTTTATTCTCATGTGTGTGCTAAGAAATCAAGCAAAACCCCCGCCACGAAGACCAATAATACTATCCTTTCTCCGAACCAAAAAATGAGGACAGATTGCTATGTTACAGAATGAAAGAATGAATCTCATGCTGTGATAATGAGGATGCTGGTTGTTGTCTGCAGAATTTCAGGGGATGAAATTGATTCCGGACCTGGGAAGTTCTACCCCGACGGTGAATTTTCTGCTTGTCTTCTCAAATATATCTCGAAAATTTTCGAGCTGCAAAAAAAACTTCATGAATACCATATAATCGCATCTTTTCTTGTTCCATCTCCTGTTTGAGCACCTCTAGACAACCGCTATGACTCCAAGATGTGGCAGTTCCTTACAAAGTCATTCGAGTAGTTGATATACTTGGTCCAAAATGGCCGAAGATGCTCAAAGCCAATCTGCAACCATGGTTTTGACTGACCATTATAGTGTATAACTGCAGCCCTTGACACAGATTCAATATCGGTCTTATTTTGATAACCCAACCCAAGCATGTGCCACTTTGGATCAATTGCGTGAACATGACCTCTAAATGCAATTAAAGCGGGTGGTAGGGTCCCAAGCTTCCATATTGTCAGATTTGACTTCAGATTCTGCACAGGAAAACCAATTAAAGTAAATTAAAACAATGCACAAGTTACGCGCTAAGAACTGACTTCCAAGGAAAAGTAAAATGCAGTTGAAGATGATTTCGAAGAAAATGAAACCAATAAATGAATAACCATGACTGCATATGTATTCTACATCGCAATTATCACCAGATTCATCATTCCACCAGAAAATGAAAAAAAATGAACAGAACCCTAAGTAAGGGAAGCTCTACTACTTCGATTTTACCTCTTTCACCCAGGAATGGTAAGTCTCTCTAATATTTGTTTTTCTCCAGGCATTGAGATCAAAAATATTCATCCCATAAGCCCATGCACATTCTTCAGGGTCCAAATTCTTTGATACGAGGGGATGGGAAAAATTGAAGTAGTTCCGGAATCGCTTGGACATCACCCACTCATCTTCACCTCTACAAGTTTCCACAGCTCCGTTGACCTTTCCTCCAAGGTCAATTTCCCAAAGTGGTGATAAATCTCGTTGAATCACAACATCATCGTCTAGGAAAACCACCTTATCAAGGTTGGGAAATAGCTGTCACAATATACAGATGATCAGGAAACACACTTCGACATAATACAAGTACAAGAAAATCTTATAAAATTTATCAAATAAATGTAGAACACCTGTCCAAAAAGATAAAAGAACTGCAATCGACTCAAAGTCTCCAACTTAAAGAAGAGGGTTACCTCAGGAATATAAATCCGGAGATGGTTGAGTAAGGATATGTATTTTGGACTTCTAGCCTGCAATTTTGATGCAAATGTCCGTGGAGTTGTAGCACTAAGATTGGCCCCTGAAATATGATTCCCGTGGTAATAATTCCTGATTCCATATTGGTTTTCTACAGCTTCAAGGACTGGAACATTTTCTTTTGTTAACCAATCAAATTGGTGCACACCTTTCACTTCAACAATAGCAGGGGACACAGGGTTGAGTGCAAACCATGAGTGCATACCCGCGTAGGTTTTCTTGTCAGTAATGACATGGAAGACTATCTTTTCAGGTTGTAGAGATGACTGGATAGCAGAAGCAACAACAACTGAAGCAGCCAGAATGTTATCAGTTGATAGAATAAAGTGGTGATAGGAGTTGTCAGAGAGTAATGGCAGTAATTCTGGAGGAGGCAATTGTTTGCGTGCATGAGCATTGGATGAATATTCATCAGTCAAACGCAGAGACAGACAGTGAATGCTTTTGGGTACAGAACTTGCCGCATAATGTTTGTTCATCAACTCTGAAAACTTAGACTCTCTGACTTCCTTTTCAAAATTCTCCATCTACACAAAAAAAAGAACATTATTTTTAGGGTGCTAACAGTTACCAAGGGTTTCTCCAAAATTATTAATGCACTATACTAAACATGACCCAAATTACGTTTTATTTTTATTTTTATAGAACACAACATACCATTGCTCTTAACATGAAAGCAAAGGTCCTTGCATCATACTGGTTGTTCTTCATTTCGGAAACAAGTTGATTAAATGAATCTGGAAGCTTTAGACCAGCCGGGATTTCTTCAGTGTTCACTTGGTTTAGAACCTTGTAAAAGTCTCTAACCAGTCTCTGCTGTGTCGTCACCACAACCACAAAGATCCAGATTAGATGATCATACGTTAAACTTACTGACTGAAATCAAAACTTAAATACAGAGTTGGTTGATGTAAATTTATAGCAACTGGAGAAAAAAGTTATTTACCGCTGAATCATCAACCCTACCCAGAAGCCTTGGTCCCAAGCGCCTACCTAAACAGTCTGAAGCACAAGAGAAAAGCAACAAAAGTCACAAATTCAATCTCAAAGTGTTAGAGAAAAGCTGCGGTGCATAACCTAAGAAACATATAGATAATAAAAGCAGGCATAGAAAGCAAACACAAAGTTACAATAAAAAAGTTGAAAATCTAAGAAACCAGATGATCAATCATGAAGAGTTATAGACGGTTAAAGTATCACAAGATAAGGGAAGAACATAGATCTATTTAGGGACAAACTTAGAGAATCGGTGTTACACCTACAATTCTAATTAAGGTTTAAGTACCAGAGATCACCTAGCCTATTCCATAATCCTTGAACACATTAAATAAAATAGTAAGCATACAATCCTTTCTGGGTACTTGACTTGGTAAACTAAGCGGGAAATCTTATCACTTTTCACACTCGACTTTTTAGATTGAACAAATAGCTAGCCTAGATGAACAATGGATATTCGTAAATGAATAGTTGATTTGACAATAGTCATCCTATACAGAACATCTCAAATCTTAATTCATATCGAACCAATCAATACAATGAAATGAACAATTTGATCCACTTCAAATCTCACAAAGAATATATGATATACTGCAGAACTACATAAGCAAACCAACCCAATGGCATTTAATTCCAACACTAACAGATTGTCAAAACAGGAATCGATACGTGGAGACCCATCAATCAAAATTTGATTTGATTTGGTTTAGATTTCGTTGCGAATCAAATGAACCCGGTTAACAGAACCATTCAATCGGATTGATCCAATCAAGCCAGCATTAACAATAACAATCAAATGGGCAAGTCAAGATCCATCAATAACTATCATAAACAGGCAATTAAACACAAACAAAACCTGAAAAAAATTCAATTGGGATTGACAAAATAAATAAAAAAAATCAAATGAATACATAAATAAAAAGAGTACCAAATGAGGAGCACTTGTTGACACCTTCAAGAGTAACAACAGCAGTGAGAATGAAGACGAAAGGCAATAAGAAAGCGAGGATTAGAATGGTGTGGAAAACCGTTCGATAAGAGATGTGGCGAGCTCCGACTTTGATCTTCATCAAGTCAATAAACCCATTGCTGCTCGAGATCGTTATGCTTCTCATACTAGGCGAGAAGTGAAGCTGCATCGTCGTCTATGCAGCCCCTCCTCCTTATTCTTCTGCAACTCAATAGCACCGCCCGACCTACCGCCACTCAATGCCACCGCCGCCCATGCCCACCTCACCATGAGATCCAAACCCGACTCCAAATCCCCACCCACAACGAGATTCGACGCTGCCCAACTCAGATCTGCCGCTCCTCCTGCTCAAATCTTTGCTCTTTCTTCCGGGCCTTCGCGAAGACCGCATTGGAGATTCGACGAAATCGAAAAATGGGCAATATTTCCTTCCTCTTCACCCCCTTTTTTGATTAATTAATTTTAGATCTCAACCAAACAATCTATATGGGTTTCTGGGTCGGGAAGCATGGATCAAGAGAGAGAAAGTAGAGAGAGAGAACGGAAGAAGAGAGAGAAAGAAAAAAAGGTTGGTTTTTTTGGTTTTGTTTTTGTTTTTGTTTTTGTGCAAAAGCTTTCCTTCCGTGGAGATTGTGAGGACGTCTTTGATTGGTCGACTCGATTAGTCCGATCTAATTTCGTTTTCCAGGAAAATAATAAAGTAATCACTAATTACTAATTAATTTGTTAATTAATATTTTAATTAATTTAATATTTGATTTTCTTCAATTTTTTTTTTTAAAGTCAAAACACAAAACCGTGTTGGGCTTTAGAGAGAGAATTGGGGAGGGAAGGTTTGACCTTTGAGGATAAGTTTGGGGCTAAATTTAGAAATGGTGTTCCTAACTTCCTATGTTTAAGATGGGAGGATTGTGGTTATGTGGTTGATGGTTGATTAAGATAATTAGTTGGGCGTTCACAAATTTACTTAGGTTAAAATTGAAGATAAATAACGATTAATATGTTAGAACGGCCAGGTATATCTTTTTGTATAAGTTAAAAAAAAAAACAACATTATTCGCCCATAGAAATATATCGTCCATTGTTACGAGTAACTCAAGATGATGTAACATTTGGGATGATATATTGATAGCATCACAAATCAAAATATTTCGACTGGGGTCTAACATGGGCTATGCGAGAGAAGCTTCAGTAAGGCTGCCGGTTTATGCAGCTTTTGCACTGAGTAAGATAGGGTCAGTGGTATTAAAATACAAGGAAATCTTACGATTTTATTAGCAGTGATCTATAAATGACGTGGTCATACACCTCTACCAACTATCGAGTTATTGCTTTACCAACTATCGAGTTATTGCTTTTGTTTTCAAGAAAATAAAGATGAAAAATAGAGAATGATACAAAAGTCACTTATTGATAGGATCTAAGTCATTAATCAAATCAAATTAATATACTGCGGATTGCCAAGAAATTGAATGAGATTGTTATGCGTTTTAGCACAACAAGAAAGGAAAATTCAAACCAAAATCAAAATCAAAATCAAACGCCTCTTCAAAGTGCATATTCACGTGAATTAAATTGTATATTCGCGTGTCATGATTGATTATTAAATTAAATCTAACGAAATCCCGTACACCTTACTATTAATATCCTACAAGAACACGCACTATTCTCAATTTCTTAATCAAGGACCTAGATCTAGAAGTTGAACTTCATTTTGTTCTTGTTGTGTTTGATGCCGTTTTCGCTTCGCCGACAATTTGGGCACATTGTTAAGGGGATTATGTCGTTTTTGGCATCCAGTTGCCGGGTTTGACCGCCGGCCGGGGATTCGAATTCTGCAAGTAGTCGGCTTCTTATGCAAATCAAACTTTGCTAATTAAAGTAATTAACAAAAGTAGTTAAACTAATATAAATGGTGCTTTCTGAATGCTGTAGCTGCAAATCCATGACGCATTTGATTTCTCACCTTCGTCCCGACTCATGCACTAAGTAAATTTGATTAGCAATAATAGAAAGGTAATTAGCAGTAGTAAATCCATTAATTTGGTAATTAGCATGGATGCTTCTAATTAAGTTGAGATCCATATATAGAGGAGCAGATGCTTTACTGGGCCATGGAATGGAACCTTTCTGTATGTGGTTTGCGCACTACATGCTGTTTTGCTCTTTAGTGCAAAGTAGTGCAAACTTTAGCTGTTATTGCGTCTAATTTATGTGCTGAAGAATTTAAGATGATGTGAGAACCGAAAAGGATTGTCCAACGATATAGCGAGCATGAAATTAGTTGCAAGCGTACATTCTTAGTAGTCGTGTAAGTTAGATTGGAAGTTTCGATTATGTATCGATACTTTTTAACTTTTTACACCGAATCAATCCTACATTAATTTTCGGAAAGAAGCTTAAATGTATCTTAAAATTCTTATCAATTTTTAGGTTCAGACCCCATACATGTTCATATGGTTTTCACCAAGGTTCTAAAAGTCGCTAGGCGCTAGTCGGGCGGCTGGCTGGAGCCTAGCGCCTAGGCGGCTAGGCGGGGCCTAGGCGGGCACCTAGGCGGACTAGGCGGATTTAAGTAAATCTATCATATTTCATGTAAATAAGTGTTTGCTTCTACTTGAAATATATATAATTTCATCATAAACTACAAAATAGAATGCATATATATCATGAAGTATTGGAACATAATGAAAACATGTGAAATAAGGATATAATGTTTGTTCATTCAAGTATGCAACAAGTCTCTTACAATTTATTGGAAAAAAAACAAAATGCAAAATGAAAGTTATGTATTTTCTGTCTAAGTGAGTTGCAACCTAGGCGGGTGCCTAGGCGGGCTAGGCGGGTGCCTAGGTGGTCTAGGCGGTGGGGTGGGACCTAGGCATTAATCGAGGCGGTGGGCTGGGGCCTAGCGCCTAGGCGGGGCCTAGGCGGCGCTAGGCGGGGATTTTTAGAACAGTGGTTTTCACGAACCCTTGGGCGGATTATATATACCGTATCGAAGGGATAATCTTCTTCGTTGTAACGTCTCTCCACCTGCTTTCACTCTTTCAATTCTTTAAGCTCTCAAGCTAGTAAACGTACCACTCTAATTATAATTAATTTCTTATAAATATCAATGAACATAGCTCATAATTGAAATCTAGTTGGATGAACCACGTATACATTTTTGTGTGTCTGTGTGATCGTAACAATTGTTAGAGGAGCAAGAAATTGTGAACTGTATGTGCTGAACTTTTCAAATTTCCTACAAATGGCCAAAGTCGCCGCTATCGACGTTGATGCCCAAAAGCCCATGCACCGCACACATACATAAAAATATGCATGTCGTCAATGACAAACCACCGAGGCTCAAGGAATCTCCAATTGACAGAAATCGAGCTTAAGAGTGAGAAAAAGGATCCCTGGATCCTTTTTCTAGGGATCGTAGGGATCTCGTAATCGTATTCGTTTATCGTACATTGTACGGTCAGAAATCATTTAAAATTTAAAATTTAAAATTCAAATATAAATAGTACATAACGAAAACTGACCACATGATGTATGATGAACGTATATGATTACGTACTCCCTATGAAATGAATCCGGCGAGGATCGTTTTCCTTAATAGTGAGATTCCACTCCTCTGCGGGACATATAAAGCCACATCTAAACTTACAATGCCACTATGAAAGCATCATAAACCAATCAAATGCTGACATGTGTTTCTACTTTATTCACGTATCAACATCCAATTGTTAATTGTTACAGTTACAACGACATCCTAATTTGAGGTAAGATTCCCTCCCAATACTTTATTGGTTTTCTCGTGAGGTTTCAAGTTCGACTTTCATAAATGATGAATTTAATACTTAATTATAGTTTTACCCCTTATGTGTCGTAGATCAACTCTACAACACCAATATCGTGTTTCAGAAAAACACCTCCATGAAAAGGACTCGCATGAAATGAAGACTCAAAGTTTATAAGTTTCAAACTAATCATGTAACATCATGTGATAAAGTTAACACGTGTGTCCATAAAAATTTGCATATGACAATGTGTGATTGCACCGATTCACCAGCGTTGCCAATATTGCATTTCAAATGGTGTATGGATAAGTCGTTCTTCACCACCTCTCGCCACATCCACAATAAGGATAGATTTTTTAATGTGTTCGAAACTAAGTTTTTTTTCATGCGTCATTCCAATTGTATAAGAATATAGTCTTTATACTGTGTTCCAGACACACACAAAATCTCTCCACAAGAAAGCATACTACATTTGCGGTTTGCCACATTTATAATCATGTATCCATTAAACGCACCGTCTTGTTCCACCAATATAGGGATGTTGGAGGGAAAATTTTGGTTCCTCCAATTCTCCAACAAGTAAACCTTGTAACCAAGTTGAGAAGCCCACAACACCATCTTCACTCACCATCAATGAGGGAGGAGGGGACCTGCAAGAAAATACTCTGACGCTCAAGTCAGTGTTTGTTCATAATGTTTATAAAATATAGAACGATCTTCTACTCTCTTCCCCCCCCCCCCCCCTTTTTCTAGTGGGATTATTAGCCTTTTATAGGCATTCAAGTCTTAGGCTCCAAGTCCCACTTTCCTTCTATTTCTCCATGTTCCACATTCCATGAAGTATCTGATTGTGCTCCTTTATTTTAGCCCCACTCCTCATGTTTAACATGCTAGTGGCTTGTTTAGTGGATGAGTAATTTTTGGCTCCAACAAGGGAGAAATTTTTCATTGTGACCGGAACATAAGAATATATCACGTGTTTTTATAAAAATAGTAAGAAATTTTATTATTTAAATTATTAAAATTTTAACATACATATCCTACTCTTTGTACAGTATCACCTCATCTTGGTCACGCTGAAAATAAGCTAGTAAGCAACAAGCCTCAAACTTTCGTTTCTTCAGAGCGTGTTCGAAGTGTCTCTCACACTCTCTCAATCTCTCTCGCCCTTTCTTCTGCTCTCGAGAAAGCTCAGAGGAGGCGCCATAACAACCGCCATGAGTGCAGCGGCCGGAGTTCCTTCTCGGGCGGAGGTGCTCACGATGTTCCGCTCTTTTCTCCGAGTGGCTCGCAAATTCACCGACTACAACATCAGGGAGTACACGAAACGTAGAGCCGTCGACGCGTTTCGTCAGAATCGAAACCTTTCGGACCCGTCTGCCATTTCCGCCGCGTTCTCAGACGGGAAGGCTCAGCTGGAGGTCGCCAAGCGGCAGGCTGTTATTTACTCTCTCTACGCTCCCAAGCTTAAGAGCGTCATGGAGGTTCAGAACCCAATCCAGCACCGAAATTGATTCATTTCCGGGTAAAATCCCGTCTTATCTACACTAAATATGATTAATTTTCCTTAATTTTGTTGGGTTTTTGTAATCTAATTCGAACTTGCGTGCGCACAGATCTTCAATTTGTTGGGTTTTTGCTAGTCTGGGTTTTATTAGGGTTTTTGGTTGTCTGATTAATGGGTTTGTATGCATAATTTGGTTTTTAATTATTAATTAATGAGGATGAATGATGCTTTCTCTGTTTCTGAGTAATTTTGGGTAAAGAACTAAAAATTGAAACTTTTGGTCTCAATCACTATAGGAATTCCTGGGAATCCTAAAATTCCTTTATATCTTAATTCCAACTTAGCCTTCATGATGTGAGTGACTGACTGTTTTGTTTCTTTGATGAAAATATTATATCTTGATAATTGAAATTGTTAGGTAGTGTTTTCCCTCTTTGATGGTGAAAATGCTTAAACTGGATTAAGTTCTCTAGGGCCGTATGATAACCATTTCGTTTTCAGTGTTTACTTTTTGTTTATAAACCAAAAACCAAAAATCGTAAACCAAAAACTATAATGAAATGGTTATCAAATGGCCCTAAGCTTATTTTATTTCAGAGTGTTTAGTTTTTTTGTCATGGAAAGACTATATATCAAACTTGATGCACAAATAGATATCGAATCATAAATTATTTAGTGAAGTTAGAGGTTGTGAAATGTGAGGTGAGTTCTTCATTTGGCCGGAACTAAGCAAAAATATTATATTCAAGGTTTATTTGCCTTTGTTCTTCTCCTTCTTGTGATTTGGCTTCTCAGTGTTTGAATTGTGTCAAATGCGCTTGAGCAGTACTCCCTGTTAGTCAGTTTTTCAAAAACAAGTTCAAATAGGTGCGGTACATTTACACTCCAAAGAATCGTTACAATTCGGTTTTGTTAAGACAAGTTATATTGAAATAAGTTCGGGGATGTTCAGTACACTTACTCTCTAAAAAACCCTTGCCATCCGGAAAGACAAGTTCTAACTTTAAGCCTTTTTACAATCCAGTTTTATTTATGACAAAGTCATCTAAATAAGTTCTAAGATGTTCAGTACATTACTCAATGAAAGATCCTTACAAGCTAATGTTTTGCAAAGACTAGTTCTATCTATAATCCATTTTACAATCCGGTTTCTTAAGACGCTCTTAACTTCTAACCATAAAACATGATACTTTGATATCGGAGTGAATGCCGCTGTGTGATTTGTCTAAACTGTACAACGAGCATTGCTTTTGCAAAGACAAGTTCTATTAAATGGTCATGAGTCATGACTCATGACAAGACTCTGATAATCGAGATTATGTATAGCTTTAAACCTCAACTCTCAACTCACATTGCTGCGTTTACCTTTAGTCATGGTTGAGCCAACTGTTTCTCGATACTGATAACTGTTGTTCGTTGCACATGACCAACCCAATTTGAGACTTGTTGCCCTTGTGACCTCCTGATGCGCTACTTATATCTTGTGGATCTCTCTATATGAGCGTAATTTTTATACTTTGAATGTTTGTAGCAGTCTTGACGTATTGTTGCTGCAATTCTTTGATTTGTGCAGGTTTGCGAAATTTTCACTTCTGTTGACGAGCGATTTCAGGGAACATTTGTAATGCTGTAGCTCATTGGACTTCTGGGGCTTAAGCTTTGTATTTTAAGCCTTTAAGTTTGAGTTTTTGGGTTTAAAGGTGTAATTAGTTTTGAATTTTGAGTACCCTGGAGGAGTATCTGTTTGCATTTTTTTGCAATAAAGAACAAATTTATAACCTTTCTTCTGATGCGGATTTGAAGTTCAAATTTCATAAACTTCATGGTTATGCAATAGTATAAATCATTGGAGATGTGATTGAAATCTTCTGAAAATGATGGCTTTTACTAGTTTACCTTTGTTGTGACCAATTTTACTGAAGGGAGAGAGAGTTCGACTGGAGAGAGAAAGAGAGATAGAGAATGACTTGAGGAATTCAGGAATATGATTTCTTTATTTATAGTAATAAGGATGAGAGAATAACTTGCTCTTCAAGTAATACAAAGTTTAATAGAAAAAATCATCTAGATCCCGAAGAAGCTTAAGATTTACACAATCACATTGTTAAATATTAATTACTAACAACCTTTTCTTTAAACTTGCTCTAAATATTCTTAAATTGAAAATTCGGTTTAGGTCAAAGAATAATCTTGAATTCGGAAAAAAAAAAAAATCTTGAATTTTGAAGCAATGCAAACAAGAGGACAAGAAAAAACGATCCTTACAAATTTATTTGGATAATAGTGATATTTTAGAACAATCAAATCTGTCGGAGGAATTTGAACTCTGAAAAAAAAAAGGGGAAGCCAACCAACTTAACCTAGAACTGCAACAAATCGTATAATTAAACATATACAAGTGAGATTTTAGAACAATCAAATATATGAGAGGATTTTAAACTCGTGAAAAAAGAGGCGGACACAAATCTCAGCCAACTGACCTAATGCCGAACTGAACAATTCTCATGAGTTCAGATCCTCACCGGATTCTCTTTGTAAGGATTCCAAAGATTCTTAAATCGTACATCGTACGGTCAAAAATTATTTTAAATATTTTTATTTAAAAATAAACATAAACAGTACTTGACAAAAACTGACTACACGATACGATTCACGAATCTCCAGAATTTTCACTAAAAGAATCCGGAGAGTATCCTGTTGGAATTCTCATAATTAAACAGATCCGGATAAGCAAAGCCTACAAGAGTAATATAATGGGCTTTATTTCAGCCTATGGACGAACCGTATCAGCCGTCCGATTATACCAGCCCCAACTTAAACCATCGGACGGCTCACGTAGTGTTTGTATTCGGTAAGCGAAAGCAGAGCGTAATTGTAGTCCTCCCATTCCTCTGGTCCGCGGCGGCGCGCATTTTCGTCTCTTAAAAACTCCCATCACCTCTCCTTCTTCTCGCTCTCACTCTCTGCAACTCCATTTGTAAGGTAAATTTTGAAAACCCTTTAAATTTATCAACTTTAATACTCTGACGACTTCAAGAGGGAGTTTCCGGTAATTTGATCCGAGTTCTTAGATAACTGTCTAATATTTTGTGGCAGAATTTTGATTTGGGTCAAAAAATTCGCATGATTTTTCATATTTTTATGCAAAGATTGAGAATTTGAGTGTTTTTTCACAAAAAATTTGCTACAGAGTTGAAGGGTACCCTTTAGTTTTGAGCTGTAATTTGTAAGGTTTTCGCTTTCGGAAATGGAGGGTACCCTCTAATTTTGTAATGCAAGAGGGGATTGAAATTGAACAGTATATCATCATGGAGGCAGAGCCTTCCGGTGAATGCGTAGGCAAGGTAGTGGACTCGAATGTGGCATTGGAAGGCGAAAGCTATGGACATTGTGTCGTAGAGGATGTCGAAGCTCAGGTGGTGTTGGATGATGGCAAAGAGGGTGATGTGGAGATTGACTTGTCACAGTTAGTAGGAGGTGGGATTATAGAGCCCACATTGGGTATGGAGTTTACTTCCGAAGACGATGCTAGGAATTTTTACAATGCGTATGCTAAACAAACGGGGTTTAGCATTCGCGTGAACTCATATTACCGCTCGAAGAAGGATAATTCGATTATATCTAGGGAGTTTTGTTGTTCTAAAGAAGGGTTCCGCCGGGAGAAAAATGCAAGGAGAGATTCGGGCGAGGATGTGAAGAGAAGGCGTGCTAGGGCAATCACTAGGGAAGGTTGCAAGGCGCTGATGACTGTGAGGAAGCGCGAAAATGGGAGATGGTATGTGGTGAAGCTAGAGAAGGACCATAATCATGAGCTGGTCACTCCTGCTATGCGGCATTTTCTTAGGTCGCATAAGCAGGATTTTGATGCTGACAAAAGTTGTAGCAACTCTTTCAGTTCTCCGGGATTGTCTTTGGATGCTTCCGCAGATGTCTTGGCTGATTCTGGCAGTTTCGGAAAGATGGCATTTGCTGTGCAGAGTGATGTCAATTATATCGGAAGAGGCCGGTTGAGCACTTTTGGCATCGATGCCCAAAGTTTGCTTGGGTTTTTTAAGGTTATGCAAGCGAGTGATCCAGCATTTTATTATGCAATACAGGTTGACGAAGAAGAGAGGCTGAGTAGCGTCTTTTGGGTTGACACGAGATCAAGAATCGCTTACAACTGTTTCTCCGATGTTGTAGCCTTTGATACTACTTATCAAGTGAACCAGTACAAAATGCCATTTGCGCCATTCACTGGAGTAAATCATCACAAACATTCAGTTCTGTTCGGTTGTGCATTGCTTGCAGATGAGTCTGAATCTACCTTCATTTGGCTCTTCACAACTTGGCTTGAGGCAATGTCTGGACGGCAGCCAGGTCTAATTATAACCGATTATGACCCAACTATAAGTCGAGCAGTGCAACAAGTTTTTCCTCAATCAATTCATCGATATTGCAAGTGGCATATCATAAGCAAAATGCCGAAGGAAATGGGAAATGTATATAGTGTAACCCCAAGGACTTTTCAAGTTGAATTTGATAGATGCATTAACAAGAGCGAGACACCTGATGAGTTTGAATCAGCTTGGCAGATGCTTCTTGATAAGTACAGTCTTAGAGAGAGTGATTGGCTTCAATCGCTTTATATTGATCGCAAATTGTGGGTTCCGGTATACATAAGAGATGCATTCTTTGCTGGGCTGTATGCTGCCCAGCGGAGTGGAACTGTGAACTCGCTTTTTGATGGCTATGTGAATGCTGGAACTACCTTACAAGATTTTGCAGAGCAATATGAGAAGGCTTTAGATGAAAGATATGAGAAAGAAGCAAAGGCAGAGTTTGAAACTTTTTATACTAAACCGGTTCTAAAAACACCACTTCCCGTGGAAAAGCAAGGAGCAGACATCTACACAAGAAACATGTTCACCGTATTTCAGGATGAAGTTTTTGAATCCCTCGTGTTTGCTGTGAAATTAAGTGCAGAGGATGGAGGAACAAGAACTTATGAGGTAGCAAGATTCAACGAAGAACATAAAATTTATTTCGTAGCTTTTAACATAGCTGAACAACTAGCTAGTTGCAGTTGCAAGATGTTTGAATTTGAAGGGATCCTCTGCAGACATGTGCTTGCAGTGTTTAAAGCCACAAATGTCTTTACACTCCCACCCTGTTATATCTTAAAGAGATGGACCCGAAATGCGAAGGAAGAGGCTATGTTGGATGTCCTTCCGTGTGTCGAATTACAGGGAATTTCTCAGAAGGGCAGGAACTTGCAATACAATGTTCTGTACCACGAAGCCATTAAATGTGCAGAGGAAGGGATGACATCTGACCAAATTTTCAAGGTGGCACTCAACGCATTAAGAGAGGCTAGGGTGAAAATTGCTGGTGCAAAGCGAAACGCCATGAAATCATTTCCCCAAAACTAGAAACTAGGGCTAGGACAAGCTATCAAGGGAGAGGACGCCGCAATTGCTAGACAGGTAGGCTGATAGTTCCCGTCGACCACCAGAAAGGAGACTCTTTTGAAGAAAATAACTTCAACAAATACATGTCAGGCCAGTGAATAAGGATTCAGATAAAAAAAATGCAGTTGTAAGTTACTTTTGTTGAGATAGTCATTCCTCTGCGTCGAACATCTGCACCTTCTCTTACATGGTTTTCTCTCTTTTGCAGGACAACAAAAACTAAACGTTTGCCAACGCAGCAAGTAGAGGGAGGATATGAGACTGACATTCATTCAAGTTCGAGGTTTTTCTTTCTTTTTCTGTTCGTTGAATATAATTCATGTTAAAAAAATTCCAAGCATTACGTTTAGAGATGCAGCTTAAGATTTGAAGAACTTGGCTTTCTGGTTTCCTTTTTCCTCTCGAAATAAGTTTCGTTAATCTGCACTGATTTTCCGTAACATGAACATTGCGGTTTCAGATTTGAAGAACTTGGCTTTCTGTATTCCTTTTTCCTCTCGAAATAAGTTTCGTTAAATCTGCAGATTCTGCACTGATTTTCCGCAACATGAACATTGCGTTAAGGTGTCTTTGCATATTTGATGAGATTTCTATGAATTAGGAAACCCTAATTCCTTTTAATTGGTAAACATTTCAAGGAAAGAACAAACAGGGAGCAATAAAGAGTCGAAAGAAATCTGGTTAAATTCATCATCCAAAATACATAGAATCTTTAGGTGGAAGGTTACATCTTACAGAACAGTGTTCGGACTCCCTCTACCAGCAGCCGAGGGAAAGGATCAAACACCCATCGGACATCTATTTCTTGGTGTTCTACTAATCGACCAAAACCTAATGATTAGAATGACATTTGTGGATGATACAATGGCGAAGACCTAATGTCCACCCCGACAGCCACGCACAAACTGCAGGACCCAAAACATAAACTCAGGTAACGTTCCTTCATTTCACAAGTTTCACAGGCTTGTTTCTCTTTACCATATCAGCTTTCGACTCCATCTTCACTGGCAAAGGAGCAGAGAATAACAAATACTCATTCCAACCCTGACCATGGCCTTTGGTTTCATATATATCTTCTCTTCTCGGAATCATTCTGGCTCTAGGGTTTCTTTCTCCATCACTACTAGCCTCTGGTGATCCACCATTCTCCGTGAGTGCCTCCTCATCATCCTCCTCAGTCTCCTGAGCAAGGCCTTTAGCTTCTTCAACCTCACTGCAATAGTTCCCAATAAGCTCTCCATGATCATCACTAGAATCACTCCCATCCCCACTCGAAACTGGTTCCTCGGAGTTGCTAATGACCCGATACACATTACCATTTTCCGCAAAGCTCACATTTTTCTTGACCTTAGGCTGAAGCCCATGCCTTTTCACCAACACCCCATTTTTAAATCGAAGTCTAAGGTTTTCTTCATCTTCATCACTGACATGCTGAAACCCTTCAAGCTCCACATCTTCCTCATCATTCTCCGAAACTCTAGCAAACCCACGAATCTTCTCGATCCTATCCCTCAAATTCTCAATCTTCTCCCTCTGATCCCTTCCCAAATCGCCACCGCACTTGGCGGGCAAAACCCGTGATTTGTTAACATTTTGACCAAACCTCACATTCTTCACGGCTTTCAGTGAAAGCCCATGCCTTTTCATAACAACCCCATCAATGAACTCCAAAAACTTTACCAAATCTCTGCTAATCAACCTTTTCCCATCCCTAACAATCGGATCGCCGCTCTGGAAACGAAATGCACAACCAAAAACCTCTAAGAAAATAACAAAAAGGCAGTAACTTTAAAAAAAAAATTAGTAAAATTGTAATTACCCATGAAATTATTTACCTGAATCGAGTCGAGCTTGAGAAGTAAATCGATGGATTTCTGAGAAATGGCGTGAAAATCCAAGTGGGTTTCACTGGAAATCGAGGATTCGAGAGAGGTGAAAGCAGACTTGATGAATGCGAGGTCTTTGAGCTGCCTGAGGGTTTGTGATCTGCGAACGAGGAAAGCACGGAAGTGGGTTTGAATCACTCGGGCGGCGGAGTCTCTGAGAGACGGCGAGTACGGAGAGTTGGAACGGTGGGAGGAGGAGGAGTAGTGGTGGAGGGAGGCTTCGAGGGCTTCGATGCGGGAGAGGAGGGAGAAGATAAGTTGGTCTTGCTGTTCTTGGTGGTGGAAACGATGTTTTGGGTGATGAGATTTGTGGGTGTGGTGATTGGGGTGGGGAGAGTAGGGATCTGGTGGGTTAGACTGGAGAAGCTGAGAAGCGAGGGCTTGGAGAAGTGGGTCCGTGGCTGGTGGTGGTGGTGGACAGGGGTGGTGGGATTGGGTACAGCAGCAGGTGTTGTAGGAGCTGGTGCAGCAAATGGCGGTGGTGGGGGGTTGGGGTTGGGGTTGGGGTTGGTGGTGGTGAGGGTGAGGGTGAGGGTGAGGGTGAGAGTGGTGGAGGTGGTGGTGGGAGGCCATTTGTGGAAGCCAAGAAGGTGAAGTTTAGGAAGGAAATGATGGGTTTATGGTACAGGAAATGGGGGTTTGGGTCTTTGAGTAGAATTTGATTCCATTGACATAGATGCTGTCCAAGTAGCAATAAACCATAAAATTTGATAAAGTTAAAAGGATACTAGGAATCCGTGATCATGATCGTTTATCATCAATCGTACAGTCAGTTTTCATTAAGTACTATTTATATTTAATTTTAAATTTTTTAAATTTTAAATAATTTTTAACTGCACAATATATAATGAAATATCATAATCACGGAATTCTTATAATTCAAAAAAAATAAACCGACGATAATCCTTTTCCTATTTGGATGATCCGATAATTGAAGCATGTGACTTTATTACACTTTACATCAGAAAGTGATGTGAGTATCATGTGGCATGGGCCCCAGGCTGATGGTTTTTCTTTTATTGGTCTTTGTATGGTCAACGGTTTTGGAGTCCATTTGGTTAAGTGGCCCTACATGTCCTTATATTTGGGCCCTATTGGTATGGTTGGGACCCAAGTAAGTGAATTGGGTCAATCAAAGGTCCAAAATTCCGAATTGAAATTGGTTTGAGAAGTTCTTTTGATCAGTTCTATAGTTCGAATTTAAGACATCTCAATTAAAATTGAAGAGAAATACTATTGAATAGCACTAAGTAGCCGGTTTAAGAAAATTTAAGCTTATGACATGTATGCTTACATAAAATGACCTTGGTATCATATTGATTTTTGACTTGTTTTTTTTTTGTCAAAGACTTATCATGTGTTTGCTAACGTAAAAAACTTAAAGCATACGAAATTCTTTTCACAAATTTTTAATTTAATATATAAATGATATGTTTACTTACTAGTGTTTGGATCAAAACTTGAACTTTGGGCCACGAAGGGAGATGGCCCAAAAGGGAGGCCACGAAGTCCAGCCAAAGCCCAGAAAGCATAAATGGCCCTTGCCGACTAGGTACAACTCATATGACCACTTGCTCACCTACCCAAAGGCCAAGTGGTATAGACTGACCAGCTATACAGCCCATAAAGTACTTTATAATGGCAGAACAAGTAAAATAGCTGATGAGTCACTGCCCCTCAAGTTGCATTCGGGCAAGGCTGCTGATACAAGAGGCCAAGCTGAGTTGTTTATAAAAGAAGAAAGATAAATCAGGAATAAGGACACTCAAACAAACAAATAAATGCAAGCACAAACTCTGCTCAAAGCCAAATTTGCCTTCAAAACGAAGCTGTAGTTAGCCCAAGCCTTCATCCCTCTCGGGATAAACCTTCATTCAAACCCTTGTAATAGCTCTGCTACCTTGTTCAAACTTGCTGTAGTATCGATTTCTCCTTATAAACTCATCTCTTTATCCCCCTTTCTAAACCTTGCCCGTCCTTCTTTGTTTCTTGTCTTTTCATTCATTAGCCTAGCAATATGTTGTGTACTTCCAGTTGTATTCAAGTTATTTCTAGTAAAATGACTATCAAAAGACTCTCTCAGCACTTGAATCCGATTTGAATATATCTTCATTGTTCAAACCAGATCTAAGTTCTAAGCCTTCGGGCATGTAATTATTTGATCATTTAAAAGTCCTTGGCTTCAAGGCATAAAAAAAAACCTTATGTGGACTTAACCCATCCACGACAGTCCTTGATAAACAAGAAGTCCGAAGTTACTTGGGGCGCAAGTAATCGACCTATTCCTTAGTTTTATTTATATTATATTATGATTATCCTAGAACGCTTGAGCACGAAATGAGTTCTGATAGGAAGCCTCAAGGCCTACATCTAAGGCCCCACAAAGGCACTTATTTGGGTTCATTCCGTTCTGCGGACTAGAACGTTTGAGTATAAGAACGAATTCTGATGGGAAGCCTCAAGGCCTACACCTAAGGCCCCACAAAGGCACCCATTTGGGTTCGTTCTATCTCTCGGACTCGGGTAATCAGAAGTATAATAGTTATAAAACTCCTGCAATCAATGGAACAAATATTGTGTGTTCAAGCACTGGTTTAGTTATTGATTGGAAGCCTCAAGGCCTACACCTAAGGCCCCACAAAGGCACATGTCATAACTAACACAGTTTCTCGGGCATATATATACAACTAAAACTCGACATCCATTTCACATCTGCCATGCTGAAGATGGCAGTGGCATGCCTGAGCACTTAAAAGTTAATCTTGATTGTGAGCCTCAAGGCCTACACCTAAGGCCCCACAAAGGCACCTCTCAAAGTTAACTCTGTCCTTCTCTTTCAGCCTTGCCCGACAAGCCTTGCCCGACAAAGCCCGACAGTGAAGCAGAAGCCCGACAGCAGCCCTCAACCGGCGCCAACCATCCCGGGGAGCTGTGTGTTCGTCGGCCAGGAGACATCCCCGACGGAAATTCCTGACGCGAACAACTAGAATTGAGTATGAGAAAAGACCCAAAGAGAAAATCATTACAACCTTGGAGTTTTCACATTTATACAAATTTTATTAGGATTCGAGAAAAAAAATATGTGAGTCTTGCCTTAAAATCAAAGGAAAACTAATGAAAAGGGTTTGAAAACTTTGAGTTTTAATGATAAGGACAAAATAAAGGGTAAAGTGAATAGTGCCAGGATTGACTTTTTAGTGTAAAAATGTGATTTTTCGTTAAAGTGAACAGTACCGGGAGCTTTTCGTTAAAGTTCCCTAAAATCAATACTCATATACTCTCAAAGTTGGAAATGTGGGATCAACTAAAAGGACTAGTTGATTTGATTCTTATTTTTCATTTTCTCTATTTCCAAGTTCATCGATCTCATACTCTGTCATTTTTGATAAGGTGATGCTAGACAGATCATTTTCTAACTATATTTTATAAACCACATAATACGACGGTTGTTGTTTGATTTTTTCTTTAAATCATTAAAGAATGACCTTCAATCATCAAAAAATTAAGGAGACTGCAAAGAAGAAGAATAAAAATTAGCTCCACCCATTACAAGTGAGGTTTCACTTTATAGAATTTTTTTTTTCAATGCACTTATAATGCGATCGGTATATCAAATGTCATAATATAAATAATTAATACCGAAAAATCTCTCCACTTCCTGCCAACAAATGGAGGACAGAAAAACAAAAATTAAATAGCTTTGTGTAATGCATCCGAGTGTTTTTATCATTTTTGTCTCTTTTCGGACATTCCATCGGATCAGGATCCTCTCCTGAGCTAAGGGTGAGGTTCTTCTGAGCAAGCTCATCGGTTTGTTCAAATTTTATCCAACGGTTACAAACAGGAAGCTCCTCTAAAAATTATAATAATTGTAACCGTTGGATAAAATTTAAACAGTCCGATGAGTTTACTCAGAATGATCCTCACCCTTAGCTCAGTAGAGGATCTTGATCCCATTCCACCTATTCCATCATTTCCCTGTCACCTGGGGGTCAAGTAAATGATATGATTTACGAAATATAATTTAAAAACAGGATAAACATGAGGAATTGATGAAATCAGCAGTTTTGGTTGCTAGCTTCACCAAAATCTGAACCAATGGTGGTCGTCGCTTGCGACTCATCAAAGGACACGTTTGCAAGTGACGGTGCAAATAAAACGAACCAGAGATATAAACCCGAGCAATCAATAAATTTTTTATTGTAACGGGAATACAGGTTGTACACCATGTGTTTTTATATAAGTGATGAAAAATTTTATTGTTCAAGTTATTAACTTTTTGACACACATATTCCATCATTTGTGTATTAACACGTGGTGTACTATCTTGTATGACTATTACATTGAAAAATCTCTATGTGCAATCATAGATAGAATATAATATTAAAACTGTCAATTTATTTAAAGTAATAATTTAGGCTGAAAAATAGCTCCAATCGATGCCGGTTTGATCCGAAATTTGTTGCCATATTTCTTCATATTTACTATTTTATTTAAGAAAAATTAATACAGATTGAAGAGAGATCCAGATCCAGTGCAATTGCAGAAACCATGCAAATGTTGCACTCAACTGGCTCTAAATTAGTCAAAAGAGTTGACTCATCGTAATCAACAAATAAAGGCATGCCATGTGGATCATGTGGTAACCAAATCAAAATTTGTGTTTAAACCTTAAGATTTGACTATAATAGTTAGTATAATTGTATTTTTCTTTTTAAAAAAACGATATTATCTCTACTAAAGAGGAGGATGTGCATTTAGTTTCACAATATGCTAGTAATAATGTGGTACAAATTCGCCTTTTAAGAGAATCGAGTCTAATACCTCTCACTTACAAGTAAAGAGGAATACCACTGGACTGTAGTGACAATTAAGATAATTGTATTAAATAATATATTCAAATGAAGAAAAATACTAAAGGGACTATCTATGGACTATCTGTTACCCCACAATTTAACGTGAATTCCGGTGCCAAATGTGGGATGACACATAGTCAATGTAGAGTCTCACCTTTATCATTTTTCTTCACATGAATATATTTGACCCTCAAAGAGTATTACATTAAATACTTGTAAGTATTGTAGCTAATCTCTAAACTTTAAAGTCGATTATTACTGAAATACCAATTTTTTGTTCCTTTTCACAATCAACATTCTAAATTACTTTTAATTGTTTTTTAATAAGAAGATTCAAATTTGAATAAAGAAAAGAAACTTAACTAAATGACAACACTTAGTTGAACAAAAATGATACAACATTTTCACATGGTCCTGCGTTATTCGATTCAGATACCCTTATAATAAAATCACATGTGTAATACTTCATTTTTGGAACGAAAGAGTGGACATAATAACTTAGCTAAGAAGAACGATTTATGTGAAATGCGTTCATTAATGCACTAGTATACTGTCATAGGTAAGTTTTTTCTCACATATTAAAGGGTAATTCGGTGGAACATTTCATGTAAGATGAAACCGCAGGTACGGATGTACCACATCTCAACTGTCATATGAATCAGAAGTGCAAAGTGCATTTAGTAAAAGAAACAGAGTGGGGCCCGTGATCAATGGAAACTGAGAGAGAGGGAGAGAGAGAGAGACTGTGTGTGTGTGTGAAGTCTCGTGAAAAGCGATAAAGAAGGCAGATCCTCATAATCTCAGTAGTATCCGCATCACATTCACAAACAAACGAACGAGTCTCAGTGGCTCAGTGACTTGGAAACTCAGACACTTGAGAGAGTCGTCTTCTTCTTCTGAGAGAACATTTTGCAGCAATGGCGGCTTCCCAATTCTCTGCAACTCGTAGCGGACCAGAGGCAGTGTGGCATTGCAAGTCGCAGTCCAAATTGATCGATTTCTGTTCCAGGAAGAACAAATCCAAGCTTTTGTTCACAAGGACCTCGAATCGGAGGCGGTCGTTTTCCTTCTCCGTGAAGAACGTTCTGGACAAGCCTCACGAGCTCAAGGATCCGATCATCGAACAAGGTCCTCCTCCGCATCTTCCTCTCTCTTCTTTGATGCTTTGATTGTTCGTCACTCGATTAGTTTACATAAAAAATGTATTAAAGATCCATGCTTTGTTCATCTGGTGATGATAATTGACTATCCGTGTTTCCAATCAAACTTAAATTTTGAGGAGTTTTTGGACATGGGGTTTGTTAATTAGATGGCTGAGAGCTTGAAAATCATCTGGTTAAGCTGGATTTTAGCTATCTTGAATCGATAGATGGCGCGTGTTAGCTGTTGGGTTTCGGATCCTTTTTTGATTCTGACATGGTAAATATGTGATTGGTTTGCTGGGAGGGTTTAGGATCATCCCCATCAAATTCTCAATTTTGATATATATATATATATATATATATATATATATATATATATATATATATATATATATTGGAGAGATTGTCTTTCTTTCTTATGTTTTAATGTAATGATTCGAGATATTGTGTTGCACTCAGTTTAGCACTTTGTATTTTTTACTTAGATGCTGCAAGCGCATTCAGCTCATTCACACCAGATGCTGCATCCATCGCTTCAAGCATCAAATACCACGCAGAGTTCACCCCGTTGTTTTCTCCGGAGCAATTTGAGCTTCCAAAGGCCTTCTATGCAACTGCACAAAGTGTTCGTGATGCGCTCATTGTTAACTGGAATGCAACAAATAATTATTATGAAAAATTGAATGCAAAGCAGGCATATTATTTGTCAATGGAATTTTTGCAGGTTTGTCACCAATTCCCTGTATTTGTTTCCCACAAGTGTGGATGTGCATTTCTGTCACCTATAGCCTGCAATATGCCTCGTTTCATAAAGTTCTGTCTTTGCAGGGTAGAGCGCTGTTAAATGCCGTTGGTAATTTAGAGCTAGATGGTGCATATGCTGAGGCTTTAAGCAAGCTTGGACACAAATTAGAAAATGTTGCTAACCAGGTGAGGTTCTGGCTAAGTTTCTTACTTTTTCGTTAAAATTTTGTTGCGGACATTCATATTAATTTTGCGTTAGTTATGGCTCTCTTTCTTCTCTGCATGCTTTGCGTTCGTGTGTTGGTGCAACCAACTTATATAGATTATTTGATTATAGGAGCCAGATGCTGCACTTGGAAACGGGGGTCTTGGTCGGCTTGCCTCTTGCTTCTTGGACTCTTTGGCAACTTTAAATTATCCGGCTTGGGGTTATGGACTTAGGTACAAGTATGGCTTATTTAAACAGCGAATTACAAAAGATGGTCAAGAAGAAGTTGCTGAGGATTGGCTTGAGGTATGCATGCTTTCTGTTTTTATATTTCGCTTCAACGACTTCACTTTCTTTAAAGGTTTTTGGTGAAATCGTTATGTCTTATTAGTTGCTGAATCTTGCAGATGGGCAATCCATGGGAGATTTTGAGAAATGATGTCTCCTATCCAATAAAATTCTATGGAAAGGTTGTTACTGGATCGGATGGAAAACGACATTGGATTGGGGGAGAAGACATAGATGCTGATGCCTATGATGTTCCAATACCAGGATACAAAACTAAAACCACGATCAACTTGCGGCTTTGGTCAACGAAAGCTTCATCACAGGATTTTGATTTATATGCTTTTAATTCTGGGGAGCACACGAAAGCATCTGAAGCTTTAGCAAATGCTGAAAAGGTTGTATATTGTGCTCCTTTCCTTTCGGTTTTCTTTATTTTCCAATTTCCCCTTTTGACTGCTCCAAAGAAAACAGGCTTGTGTCCGCTCATGATTTCATAAATCTTTCTTGTAATGAATGTGGTTTTCATCAGCCCTCAGTCGATTTGATCCAAAAATATAGATTTCCGGTTTTATATCTGTTTTTCCAATGATTAACAGATTTGCTACGTACTTTATCCTGGGGATGAATCAATGGAGGGCAAGACACTTCGTTTGAAGCAACAATATACTTTATGTTCTGCTTCTCTTCAAGATATTGTTGCACGTTTTGAGAGAAGATCTGGAGCAAATGTCAAATGGCAAGAGTTCCCCGAGAAGGTCGCAGTGCAGATGAACGATACTCATCCAACCCTCTGCATCCCTGAACTGATGAGAATTTTGATTGATTTGAAGGGCTTGGACTGGAAGGAGGCGTGGAATATTACTCAAAGGTAACACCTTTTGTGATTATGCAGGAAGACTTGTTAGTGGTACATGCTTAACTGTAGCAACTTCTTTCGCCTTACATCCTGTCACATGTGTTCTAGAACGGTTGCATATACAAACCATACTGTTCTACCTGAGGCCTTGGAGAAATGGAGTTTGGAACTTATGGAGAAACTGCTTCCTCGACACGTTCAGATCATAGAGATGATTGATGAGGAGGTAAAGCAGGACTGTGTACTAAATTTAAACAGTTCTTTACCTTTGGAGATTTTAAATTTATGGATTTCTTGTGTTTGCAAATTCTGCAGCTCATTCAGACCATAATTTCGGAGTATGGCACAGCGGACTATGATTTAATAGATAAGAAACTTAAGGAGATGAGAATATTAGAAAATGTTGACTTGCCTGCCAAATTTGCGGATTTGATTGTTAAACCCAAAAAGAGTTCCATTGCTGTTCCCATTGAAGAAATTGAAGATTCAAAAGAGGAAGATGAGTCTGCTGATGAAGAAAACGTACCTGTGAAGAAACACGAAGAGGAAAAAAAGAAAAAGGTTGTGGTGGAACCACCGAAGTTAGTACGTATGGCGAATCTGTGTGTTGTGGGTGGTCATGCGGTAAATGGTGTTGCTGAAATACACAGTGAGATAGTGAAAGATGAAGTATTTAATTCATTTTATAAGGTAAGCCTTGACAGTTTTAGTAAAGACGAGGCTCTTTCAAGGTTCAAAAATTGCTCTTTTATCGATCTCTAACCTGAAAATTTGGCAGTTGTGGCCTAATAAATTTCAAAACAAAACAAATGGTGTGACACCGAGAAGATGGATCCGCTTCTGTAATCCAGATTTAAGTAACATTATAACGAAGTGGATTGGCACGGAAGACTGGGTCTTAGATACTGAAAAACTGGCTGAATTACGAAAGGTAAAACTCATAAGAATGAACAATTTGGAGTTTATGTTGACTTTTATACAATTTTTGCAGTATCGTTGTTATGGCCATATACTTATCTCAGTTATTTGATTTTGTAATAGTTTGCAGATGATCAGGACCTCCAAACCCAATGGAGGGAAGCAAAAAGGAACAACAAGTTGAAAGTTGTGTCGTTGATCAAAGAAAGAACGGGATATTCTGTCAACCCTGATGCAATGTTCGATATACAGGTATTTTCTATGCATTCAAATCTCCTCCAAATGTGTATTAAATAGATGGAAGCCTGCACAGCCAACTTCACGCATAGTTGGTTTATTCACTGCACAAATTTCCTTGTGTTTCTCATCATGCCTCAATCAAAGTTTTCTTTTCTTATTCGCATGTTTCTGTTCAGGTGAAGCGCATTCATGAATACAAGCGACAATTGATGAACATTATGGGAATTGTTTACCGCTACAAGAAAATGAAAGAAATGAGTGCTTCGGAAAGGAAGTCAAAGTTTGTTCCACGAGTTTGTATGTTTGGAGGAAAAGCATTTGCTACGTATGTGCAAGCCAAGAGAATTGTGAAATTTATCACAGATGTAGGGGCAACCGTGAATTGTGATCCTAGTATTGGTGATCTACTGAAGGTATCGATATCTTTGGTGTTAATAGTGTCCTGGCATTAACAACTTGATAAAAACAAGTGATTTGCAATGCTTTATTGACTTACAGTAAATATAAGTTGGCTCTGTAAAAAACAAACACACACAATATCTTTACATGCGTGTATTTTTGATTTGCTGTGAGTTCATCTGAATTACCGACCCACTAATTTATATTATCGATTATCATATTAGGTTGTCTTCGTCCCTGATTACAATGTCAGTGTTGCTGAACAGTTAATACCTGCAAGTGAGCTCTCACAGCACATCAGGTAATGTGGTCTTATTCGTTATATGATTCGTACTTTCGCTGGCCACATGATTTTTCTGTCTGCGAGGGGTATAAGTGGAGAAGCATCAGGAATTGGTTTTAAAAAAAAATTCCACTGCTTAAGTTTTAAGCAATAATTGATATTTTAGTAAGAAAAAACGGGTTTGGCTGGGTTTGCGAGAATAGCCAAGAGTCAAATTCAAGCAGATTGCTGGGGAAGTTATAGTTTTCGCCGTAGCCAACTTGAAGTACATCAATTACACTTGTAACTTGTAGACTAGAAAGTTCAGAGCATTGTGCATTAGACTAACAATCTAGGTGAGCCTTCCTTGTGCTGGATAATATATCATGGGATCTTACTCGTACAAGGCGTGGAACTTGAGCGGGAATGACTTCAATGGAACTGATTGAAGCTAAACATACACGCAAACCAACTGTTATGTTATTTCGACCTTTTTTCAATTGTTATTTATTTGTAGTACCGCGGGGATGGAGGCCAGTGGAACCAGCAACATGAAGTTTGCAATGAATGGCTGCATCCTAATCGGGACTCTGGATGGTGCCAATGTTGAAATAAGAGAAGAGGTTGGAGAAGACAACTTTTTCCTATTTGGTGCTGAAGCTCATGAGATTGCTGGGCTGAGAAAAGAACGAGCCGAGGGGAAGGTTTGTCTCAGTAACCAAATTGTTACTTTTATTCCCATGTTATTGTTTAAGAACTGCCTTTGTGATGCAATTTTGATGTCTCTCTTTATGCAGTTTGTTCCAGACCCACGTTTTGAAGAAGTCAAGGAATTCGTCAAAAGCGGTGTTTTTGGGTCAGACAATTATGACGAACTGATTGGATCCCTGGAAGGAAATGAAGGATTTGGCCGTGCAGATTATTTCCTCGTCGGCAAGGACTTCCCCAGTTACATAGAATGCCAAGAGAAGGTTGATGAGGCATATCGAGACCAAAAGGTGAGATCATTCGCGGCATACATTCCTCCTTGGTACTGATACATCGCCGGCATACATTTACTCTGCTGAATCTCAACATGTTTTATAGCCCTGAGCAATGTTTTGAGTTCATTCGCGGCTAATGTTTTTACCTGATGTTTTCGGGTGACAGAGATGGACGAGAATGTCGATCCTGAACACAGCAGGCTCGTACAAGTTTAGCAGTGACAGAACCATTCACGAATATGCTAATGACATATGGAACATCAACCCCGTCGAGTTGCCATAGAAGTTTCTGCTCGTAACCAAACACGGTCTTACCACGCCGTTGTGATGATCCTCGGCTTTTATTGTTCCCTCCCTCTCTCTCTCTCATGTAAAGGTAAACTGCTCGGAATAAAAGGGCAGCGTTTGGTTGCTACACTATTACCTTAAATGCTCGGGAAAAAAGCGGTTTTTTGAAATAAGCACCACCATCTCGTTTGGTTCGGTAAGAAATTAGTTTTTTTCTGTAACACGAATACAAGTTGTAAGAGGGAAAATGTACTGGAGCAAAAACAAATGAGTTAGCTCTCGTTTGGCACACCGTGTAACACCTTGGATGGTACTAAATAATACGAACCTAGTGTTTGTTGTCATCATGTATAAATTAGTCGCTGAATAAAGTTAGCTGCTTGATGGCTTTTAGTACTCTCTACACCCGCTAGTTAGTACACTAAAAAAGCTCGGTATAATATAATAATAAATTTGGAAATGTAACTTAATTTATAATGCAATTAAGCAATTAAGCCTAGTGTTTGTTGTCCTTGTGTATAAATTAATCGCCGGATAAAGTTAGCCGTTTGATGGCTTTTAGTACTCTCTACACTCGCTAGTTAGTACGCTAAAAAAGCTCGGTATAATATAGTAATAAATTTGGAAATGTAACTTAATTTATAATGCGATTAAGCAATTAAGCCTAGTGTTTGTTGTCCTCATGTATAAATTAATCACCGGATAAAGTTAGCAGCTTGATGGCTTTTAATACTCTCTACACCTGCTATTTAGTACGCTAAAAAAGCTCGGTAAAATATAGTAAAGAATTTTAAGATGTAACTTAATTTATAATGCAAGACCTAGAGTATTCCGATTTGAAATTAAGCCTAGCCCTACGATTAGGCTGGGTCGGTCCATGACCTACAAAATAGGATTGATCCCTACTAAAAGTGAATTAAAATACTACAAACGATTCTAATACACAAGAAGAGAGATTCAAAGTAAAGTACAAGAAGCGAACATATTACCCTATAGTGACCAACTCACCTAATCCGCATTTACATTTTCATGCCCATTTAGGATGTTTGTCTAGTCTTTTAGAAGAAAATGAAGACTGTCCCTGAGTTGTAAGTGCAATGCAAGACTTAGATCTTGCTTTCTTGCACATTGGTTCTTGTAAATTGTAATGAATTGTGGGCAAGTAGAGAGAGAGAGAGAGAGAGAGAGAGAGAGAGAGAGAGAGAGAGAGAGAGAGAGAGCGCCAAAGTCTCACATCTTAAATTGTTTTTTTAGAGAGCATTGCAAGCACATGGCCAGAAGAGTACAGAGATTGAATCAAGTAGTGATCCCATCCACACTCACATGATCTACCATTTTTTGTGTGCATATATATGGCACAAAAGTTTTGCATATTCAATTCTTTTGTGTGCATCTCTGCAAGTGGGTGGGCAACTTCACTCCTCTCATGAACCTAAGGAAAAACATAAAAAAAGCCCACCCAAGCCAACAAGGTTCTTTGCTTTGCGAGAGTTATGGACAGGGGGGAGGAGGGGGGGTCTATCGTACGTAGTCTTTCCCCATATTACTCTTAATTATAGAGTGTATTAAATTTTCATTATCATATAAATACGTACTGGGTTATTTGTGTATCTGTACTTTATACGTGTTTGTGCCCTAAAAAGTCGCTTATGAAGCTTACTGAAAGCCAAGCTTATAAGTCAAAAATTGGAGTTCTTAAAGCCTTGGATCTAGGATGTAACTAGATATTTGAGTTTGAAATGCACTTTAAGCTGTGCAGTTGGACTGCTCTCTTCTGGGTCAAGGCAAGGGCATCTCTAGTTACTTGCAAAAGAAGATTGATACATAGAGGGAAAGAAGTAAAAAATACGTATGTCATGGTTTATCATGTATTATGTATCTGTCTTATTAGGGTAGTTCTCACACCAAGTGAGACCATAGAATTGAGTATAATCAAAATATAAGGGGGTCCCATACTTTGTGAGAGGTGCCCTACGAATGACATGGTCGGGAGTTGGGACACTCTACACAAGTTTTATTTAAAAATTATTTAACTGTCTTAATCCTCACCAGCGTTTCTCACGCTGTGAACTTCATTTTCAATCACCATCCCCACAAAGTGGCCAAAACAATGTGGTAGAAAAAGGTCACCAAGATGAGGGGTTCTGTTCAAACTTTGTGGACTTAAAAGCAAAAGAATGGAAAAAAGAAGGAAAAAAGTGACATTTCTGCTCATCTGTTGCTGTATATTGATAGTTTTTCAAATGTGATACAGTTCCAAAAGACAGAAAATTCATATTTCAGGCAATAAGTTCCAAAAATGTATCAGTCAGCTGCAGTTTTGGAACCATATATGAATATATTTCCACATGGATAGTAAAATCCAGAAATTCGACAAAAAATTCCTGGGTTGCTACCTAAGCTGTAAAGAGAAGCTTTACCACTCGAAACTTCAAAAGCTGCTTTTGATGGAATCACTTCTCAGTTGGGCATCAGATCCATCAACAACTCCTGCTTATGTTCATTTCCAGGCCACCAGGACTTAAAATCAACATCACCATTTTCGATTGGACGGCTAAGATCAAATGCATCGCAGATGTCGGAAATCTGCTGCTTCAGCACTCTGGACTCTTCTGCACCTGTCTCGGGGTCTTTGCCGAAATGAACTCTCTTGTGGCCACCCAACGCTTGGCCTGTTGCGAACACCTTCAAGCAGATGGAGCACTTGTGACCCTTATTCTCAATAACTCTTTCCGTCTTCTCTTCTGCTGCTGAATTATCACTGCATTCAGGCTTGGCAAGCTTGCAACTGTACTCCATCTTTGAAAACTTGTTAATCGGAATTCTATCTTCATAATCCTCAATATTTACCAAAGAAGTGGTGCTGGTTGATTTGTGAACTCTTTGGTGGCCTCCAAGTGCCTGATATGTGCTGAAAACCTTGTTGCAAAGCCTGCACTTGTGCTCTCTTTTCTTCTGGGAATCAGCAAAGACTTCAGATTCAGTAGCATAAAACTTGGGTTTATTGTTCAAACCCGACTTCATTGATCCGAATGCAGCTACATCCAATTCTACTTCCTTGATGATATCCAAATTCATTTCCATTTCAGTATCACACAACCCAAATACAGATTCCTCATCCAGTCTCGGCCTCTTATATCCTACACCCCTGAAGAACCTATCTTCCGTTTCGACATTCTTTTCCTCATCATTCGCAAACCCAGAATTATTTTCGCTAAATTCAAGTACTTTCTTCTCAACAGAGACATTCTTACAATCAGAAATGCAATCAACGAATTTCACAGTATCATCACAAACAGAAACACCACCCTTATTTCCCATGATCCAATTCTTTAAGCCTGGTGATTGAACCTCTAAAGACAAGGAATTATTATCCGAAGACTCAGTGACTGAACTAATTCGATCCCAATTGCTTCCACAACCAGATATGATCATCAAACAAATTGCCCCCTCTACTACTTCTTCCCCAAATTCAGTGACATACTTAGATTCATTAACACTGAAACTAGAAAAAGAACAACTTGAATTAGTAATCTTGTACCTCAATCTTTTCGATCTTTTCTTCCGAATCAGCCCCATTGTCTCACTGCTGTACTGACAGCAATCCACAGCAAGCTTCTTGCTTGAAGAAACAGTCTCCAATCCATCAGTTCCCCTAATACTTTTCGAGTGGCATCTGCTGTGAGTAGCTAAAGCTCTCAACGTTTCGAACTCTTTACCACAAACTTCGCAGGACTGCGCCTCCTTCCTCTCCCTCCCTGAGTGATGCCTCATGTGCCCGAACATCGCCCTCATCGAATGAAACCCTTTGCCACAAACCCTGCACCTGCAGACGAACTCTTTTTCTTCCCCCGCAGAAGCTTCAAACTTCGAGTGCCCTGAAAATTTCCAGGACTTTTTCGGGTTCACTCGTAATCCATAACCAGCGTGATCATCGTCTTCAACCTCAGAATGTGCTCTGCACATTTCGATATTTTTCTCAGTTTTAGCCGATTTCTTTGCTCCATGGCACCTCATGTGACCTCCCAAGACTCTGCCGCTCAAGAAGCTCTTTTTGCAGAGCTTGCACACATGCTCCATCGTCCTAACCAGAAAAGCAAACGAACCCAGATCCCAAAACCAAGAAGGACTCCAATTTTCCGAGAAAGTTTGAATCTTTCCACCGCATTCCAGAAAAACAAAAATCAGAAAAAAGCTCAAGAAACAGAGGATGCTGAAAACCCAGATCAGAGATGAAGCTTTCTTGCTTCTTTCAAAAGTGATTGGAGAAGAAGCACTTCTTCTGGGTTTTGTAGAATTTGTGGGCAAGAACAAGATCTGGGTCCCTAGTCAAAACCTCTCTCTCTTGGGCAAGAAACGATTCAGATTTCAGGGTTGGTTTGAGCAGTAAGGTCTCTCTCTCTCTTGGGTGGTGCTTGATGAAATGTAAATGTGGAAGCCAAAAGGCAAAGGCAATATCTCTGTAACTGCAGCACTGACTGAGAGTATTGCCTTGCCAGTAGCTGGCAAGACTAGACACTACGAAAAAGAATGCAATGTTTAATGTTGGCAGCTTTCTGGCACTAATCCCCCCCTCTCTCTCTCTAAATGTTTAATGTTAGGAGCTTATGCCTCATTTGGAAAGAGAGAAAAAGAAACGATATCCTTGCATGAAAGCAAAGCTACAGTACGAGACTCCGACTTTTGTCCCACTTGCTCGTATATTTCAAGCTACCAATTTTGCTATTGCTACCACTATGCTCCAATTTGGCATGGACCTATCACCGGAAGTTGGAGAAATTCTTATGCCAACTTGCCGGATCACAGCACCCGTCCCGCCGTAGACACAATCTTGTATCGAGGTCAGATAGATAACATCGTTCTAATTCAAATTCAGGAAGTTGGAAGGATATAAATTTTCTTATTCATTACGAAAAAATCAAATTTTCTCTTAATAGAATATTATAATTATTGATAAACGCTTTCCTAACAAAATATGTTTATAAATAGAAATGATTTCCATACTTTTCTTTTCTTCATCTGTCTTATATTCTATATCGAGTCTTAAGATTGAACAAATCCTATGATAGTCAATATACAAAAATAAACAGAAAAAATAAAAACGTTTATAGGTAAAACGATTGTGTAAAAATTACACCGTAATTTAAAAATTTTATGGTAACACTTCGCAAAAAGTGGCTGACCAACTGAAGAGGGTAAAATGCCCAAAAGAACCCTTCATTTGTGGTGTTGCTTGGGGCGCAAGGCTCAAGAAGTGGGTGATCCTTCTTTCAGTGAGTTGTACATTTTCTTTAGTATGGTAAAAAGCACTCGGGTGCACAGTAAATTTAACACGTGTAGGTAAGCTGGATGGTTAATTTTTATTAACTTTTAAGGAAGTACATTAGCATGCATAAAGTTAATCATTTGGTCACGTCAACAAGATTTTGACATTTAACCAAACTCTTGACCCTCAATTCTTTGTGCATGCCATCAATTTGGACACTACATTTCAAATCCTTGATCTGTTTTTTTTGTTTTTTTATCATTGGGAAAACATTCTCGCATGCTTCTTTTCTTTTCGTTGGTATATAGATTGAATAAATAAAAAGAAAATTAAGCGGACAAAAATAAAGGGATGAAAACAAAAACAAAAAGTGTGAGAAAATATTATCTTTTACATTTGCCATAACTATAAATTTTTTATATTATAAAAGGTGCTAAGAGCATCTTCAAAGAAGTTAGCAATTTTTTTTATTTTTTAAAGTTTTCTTAACTAAGCCATTAAGCACTTTAAAATATCAATATCTTCACTTTACCTTATTTTGTGAAACCCACCAACTCTCTCCATACTTTATAAACTACGTAATGTGACAATTGATGATTAAAATTTATTTTTAATAATTCAATAAATAAAATACAACCATCAATCACCACATCATATAATCTGAAAAATATGATTTAAAAAGATAGTCTCCATAACATAACCCTTTAATATAAGGACCTGGATTGTTTGCACTCCCCCATCCCATACCCTTCTCATCCCCTCCTATTTCTGTGGTCACGGTTAAGCCACGTCAACATTTTATATTCCCATTGCTTTTTGTCTTATTATTTCTATAAAAAAATCAATATAAAATGTAGACGTAGCTTAACCGTGACCACAGAAATAAGAGGGAATGAGAAGGGAATGGGATGGGGAGGACAGACAATCTAGGTCCTTAATATAAAACCTTAACTATTTAATAAATGTGGGGATTTTGGGATTGCTGTAGATTCTGAGAAAGCTTACTAGAGAAGTTTGGACAAGTATTTAATTCATGTAAAGTATATTAAATACAAATAATTGATCCAAATTTAAAAATAAAAATAAAAATAATAATATTTAAAAGGATTGAGAGAGATAGTAGTATCAAATAAGAGAGAACACTGGGAAAACGAACACAAAACATAAAACGAATTAACCTCATCACAGATGAATACAACACTACCAAAATGATAACAGTGTAGAATTCTTCGTAACGAACTTTTGATTCGATTGCTTCGACTGAAAACCGTTTCTTTTATGTTACCGTTCTCACGGGACTCATCCTGACAAGGGAAAGCAGGATTTTCGTCTCACGGTAACGAAATTCTACCCTGTTCACTGAAGGAAGGAGTTTCCCGGCCACGGTTATCCCTTTGACTGGCTCGCGGAGGACATCCATCATGTACTAGAAACCTACATCTGTAGCTGCCTTCTTCCAAGAAGTGAAAAGAATACTACTTTCACTTTTGAAGGGCTAACCATTTATCGCCAACTCGAAAATCCTTCTTCAGGGTTCTTGAAATCATGAACAAAAGGCTCTAAGGAGTTCATACAGCCCAAAGCTGGCTTGAATGAAGCAACAGTACAAGGAGTTAGTAACCGTACTGTAGTTCATTGCCGACCTTTGCCATCTTATTATCAACTATGCTGATGCAGGTCAATCAAGATACTTCGTGTAATTAAATTGACAAGGAGTTGTTCTACGCTGCAGTCTCTTGCATCTCTCTTGCATCATTCTCCCCAGTAAGTTGACAACATAATTCAACTTCCTTGCTGATGCTCATATGATGTGCAAGAATCATCTTCAATATCATAATCCTCTCTGTTACTGCTAGGAGTTTTATCCAGAACCCAAGTTTCAATAGCACCACAATCACCAAGGGGATTCTCAGCATGAGATTCTGGCCCATCATCTATATCGCCTGCATCCTCGTCCGTAATTCCAGCACAACCAACGACATCGGCATTATCATTACAACCATCTACGTCATCAGCATCCTCAATTTGTTCATTGAAACTGTCAAAATGTTCTACCTGATTATAGGCAGGACCATCTAGATTTACAGGAGATTCCACCAATGCATCCTCATCATCATCGACCACTCCAAGTTCACATTTTTGCCACTCATCATCATCGCTATCAATGTTTAGAGGGTCAATCCTATTCTGCTCAGCACGCTGACGGAGCATGAAAACATTGAAATAATAGCTGACAAGGTCTTTATGCGGTCGCAAAGGAAAAGCCACTGAAAGATGGTGCCAGAAGTTCTTACCCAATGATGCAGGGTTAGAATGGATGGCATCATGGAAGGCATGTTCTTCATCTATAGTCCATTTATCTGCAACCTCCTCTCCCATTTCATAAAATCCCAACTCTTCAAATAGGCGCTCTCCAAGGTCTTCCCTTAATTTCTCTCTTGCTTCCAGGACATGCTGTCTCACACATCTAACAGAACCTGCATCAGCACACATACAGTGGTTTCTAGCTCCCGTATCTTCACATAAATAGTTTTCAGATGCTTCAAGATCAGGCATAGAAATGATACAGGTACCCATCAGCTTCACCTCATCGACACCAAGGCCCTGGCCGGAAGCATATGAAAGTTCATGCTGAGGATCCAATTTCTCCAGATGATCTGAAGTGTGTGAACCCTCATGGCCCCATTCTGGAACATGAGCTTGATGCTGAGGTCCGATAGAAACTAGCTTTTGAGGAGGATAATCAACAGGAGATAAGCAGATATCATTAGAATGAAGTAAAGCCCTCAGATGGTTTGCAGGTGCAAAAAATTCTGGGAATAATGACAGATGCCCTGCTGCCTCAGGTCTTACATGAGCTTCAAACAAACTGTTGTTGGCCAACCAAAATCGAGAGAAGCTTCCAGTGGCACCATTTTCAAGTTCTCTATAGGTCTCATTTGAGATTTCAGTTCCCAAGTCACTTGCAAACCCTCCTTCATCTGGACATGTACTAAAACTCCCGTCACCTTCACCATCTTCATATAGTAATTACATCAGCTATAGGATCAAACTAAATATCTACAGAAAATACCCAGCTAACAAAAACATGCATTAGCCCTCGTAAACATTATATCAACTCACAATATATAGCACTAACTTGCATCAGAGTATAAAAAACTGATGCCATTATTTCATTTTGAAGGTCAGGTTGTGTTAATGGTCCAGATTAAACTCTAAATTGCAATTCCAGATCCATGGAGCATGTTATACATCTACATCTTCTAAAGTTTCCGCCAACCATTATATGCACAACTTGGAAATCGAATAATTGGTGACTAATTGACCATCCAACTATTTGGTACCTGAAATTTGAAATTTCTGGGGGGCGCTGCTAAAAGGAAAAGTATCCACAATTGGAGCAGGCTCATTTACGTATTCCAATTGTCTTGGGTGCTTCCAAGCAACCTCATAAGAATCCTCACCATGAAAAGGCCGTTTGTTTGTCATTTTCTCCTGCAAAGTGAAGTCACATTTGACGTGGAGCATTGAATATGCAACACAGCATTTTTCCTAATCTAAAACTCCCACCCAAAGCAGAAAGCAGCAAATAAAGATATCAGAAACGAGAACAAAATAACAATCTACATCAAACTAAGCCTTCTGAATGACTTGACTTAATCAACAGTGTTCGTGCTTTCTCAATAAATATGGACGCCGAATTTGAAACAAAAACCGCATCAGGTAAGACAAACTATGGGCATAACACATTGAATACCACCTACTTCCCAACAAGCATCCATCTAGCTTCAGTAAAAAATTGTCTGTAAAGTTGAAGCTACTTACATCGACTAATTAGATAGTCGCTTAGTATTCAATTCTTTCATTTTGCCTTTCGATAAGTGATAGTGACACATAATCCTTAAAAAAGAACATACGATGTTAACTTCAAAACATCTACTTTTGCATCATCTTTTTCAAAAAACCATGTTTACACATAATTTGATACCAATTTCTGTACTGCAATATATGCAGGGGCACTAAGAGCAAACACATATAGTCTACCAGTCAAACAATTATCTAAACTACACAGTAATTTATTTAAAAAATAAAAAATAAAAAAGATTAATACTACTGAGCTTAGCTAAAGGAACTGATCCTTACCTGAAAATATGGAGTTCCAGCAACTGACAAAAGCACCAAATAATCAGCTTCTCAAACGTCAAAACCCAAAAATTACTACAATTTTAATTTTAAATACTAACTTACGAGCAATTACAGACAAAAACAATATAAAATTGGAAACTTCAAAAACCTAAAACTTTCTCAAAATTTCAGATAAATCTGGAAACTTTTGAACGACCCATAACAATTGGGACAGCGAAAAACTATCAGCGAACAATTTTTTCACAGATCAGGAAAAAACCCTTTTTCGGATCGAAAACTTTTCAGGAAAATTCAAAACCCTAACCCTAGAATCGGATTGGAGGCACGGCGAGGAATGAAATTGGGATCAACAGGTAGGAAAAAGATCGAATCGAACGATTGAAATCTCGAATTGAAGATCGGAGATAGAAATTTGATCGAATCGGAATGAAGGAGATTGGGGATCGGATGAAATTTTGGCGCTGGCGGGTTTTATAGCCATTTGTGGGTTTTTTCGGTGGCCCGAGGATGGAAACTTTCTTGATGCGAAATTACTGAAAGAGGTAAGGATCTTAGTTAAAATTACGGCGGATGCCCCTCTGTGATTCTGGATACGCAGGGATGAGAGCACCAAAAAGATTCTGTCAGGTAATCGTCAGAGAATATTCGCAGCGACTGGCTTCTAGACACGTCCCTGTCCAGAGAACGGTTTCCTAACAACACGTCGTTTTGTTTATAAAATATTAAAAACGGTATGGCGTGTTCTCACATTTTTAATTGAAATCAATCGACCAGGTTAGGTTGCCCATTATGTGACTTAACTTCTACAAAGTTGAAGCAAGATTATAAGATTATTGACTTTATTTTCGAGATACATCAATTTCAACTAATTCGTCCTTAAGAATTATTAGTCGAAAATACTACAAACATCAACTTGGTATTTGGATTACATTGTTATATTTATATTATTTTTACGTGTTGATCAACATGTGAATTTACACTACCACGACAAAGATATAAATAAGTTAATCCGAATATCATCTTTCTACCTAGAGCACTGCATGCAAGTCCAATAAAAAATCGGGTGAGAGAGAGAGATAGAGATGTATAGGAATGCACATATAAAACACAAAACTACATAAATAACGTAACCAAAAGGTATGGAACCATCAATTCACTAAGAAAACTGTTAGGGATCAAATACAAATTATTTGCACAATATTAGAGATGTGAGACATACTTGTATTATTAGACCTTATTTATGTTGACGTGATACATAATATAATATTTCCGGCCTTTGGCTTTTTGATATATATGAGAATGTACCGTGATTTATATTAGATTAGAATATTGTCGAAGTAAAAAAACTACACCAATTTACCAAGTTTTGTGAGGCAAATTATTAGATGTTGGGCAAACCCTTTGCAATCATCATATGCTCAATATTGTTCTGTTAGGTATCTGGTAGCACGGCTTATCAAACATCGACGGTGGCTGAGCTCCGCAGAGCCACGAAAGATTTCTCCCCGGAAATGTTCACTGGAGGCGGGAGATCCGGTCTGGCCTACAGGGGACTACTTTCCAATGGCATGAGTGTAGCTAGCTGTCAACAAGTGTTAGGGTTCCCTGACGTGCGAGCAAGAGCAATTCGAGCCGAAGAAACACTTGGTAAGGTACATTACAACACAGTGTTGCGCGCAGTTTTGGAGGCAGGGCGGGAGTGATAACACCTCTGCCCAGTGGGAGTGGGCGAAACTCGCCGAGGCGTGGTCGAGGTGAGCCTAGGCGGCTGAGGGGCGCCTAAAGGCGGTTGGCGGGCGTGCCCAGATCCATCGGCGACCCAAAATCGAAGTCAAATGCTTTGTTGTCTGGGTAAATTGAAGTCAAAGGCTCTGTCATTTGGGTTTAGGGTTGCAGGGTGTGGGGCATCTTCACGAGGAAAGAGGGATTTTTTTTTTTTTTTTTAAAGACTTGGTCCAAAAAGACGTTGTTTTGACCAAGTCTTTATTTATTTTTAAATGACTTGGCCCAAAATAACGCCATTTTGGTCAAATCTATTTTTCTTTTATTTTAAAAACCCCAAGAGTCCCTTATTTCCCCTGTTTTTCTCAGCAGTCCCTTATTATTTTTCTTTTATTTTAACGCCATTTTGGTCAAATATATAGACTTGTTCATTCGTGTGCGTGCGTGAGAAAGAGAGAGTGAGCAAATTGGAAATCTTTCTCGCCATCTCTCCCGCTGTGTTTGCATTGGTGAAAACCGGAGTTTACAGTCAAATGGCGGAAGGAAACATAAGTTTTGAGTAGCAGGATGCAAACATAGTTTATGCCTACTTTTGACAAGAAGCCTCAGTTCAAGAAAAAAATCTGTAATCTTCAATTCAAAGTGGTAGCAACACTTGCAATGAAAACAAAAAGGCATATTTGTTCTAGAGTATTATTGGCTTATAACGAAGTACCTGAGACAAATTGTTTATTCAGAAAAGAATAGAGGCCCTTCCGCAGCTTCAGCTTATGAAATCCTCTGATTGTCAATCTCTACGAGGGGAATGTGGTCTACCGTAGGCCAATCTTCTCTTTCCTTTCGGAAACATTGTTTCAGCATAGGACATTTTCGGATGCATAGGTAAGATAGATGTTTCAACCCGTCTTTCGGCAAACATTGGAGCTTGCGGCAGTGGCTGATTTCTAGTTTTTCAAGGGCAGTCAGTTGTTGCAGCCCCTTACCAAATGATGTGAGATTTGGAAATCCACATATGGAGAGAGAGGTAAGAGAGGTGGGCAGCATCCCCTCCTCTAGAAAACACTGCACATCAGACCGTTTTCCGCCCATGATGCTAAGACATTTAAGGGACACCAGAGCTTTCAGCTTCCAATGCAATCGCTGCGCAATGAGTTTGTCGCAATCCCAAATATAGAGACAATTCAAGTTCAAGGGCAAACCCCCATCAGGAAATGACATGAGTTCTGGGCATCCGGATATTTCCAAGGTCTGAAGAGATAGGAGTTTGTTCATCCCCTTAGGCAGCGACTTCAACTTCATACAATCTGTTGCTTTAAATTGTGTCAGGTGCGGTGCTGGCAATCCTATATCGGGGAATGAAACCAAACTTGGACAATCCCATATTTCCAAGAGACTCAAACACTGAAGCTCATGGTTAGGTTCACCTGAAATGGAAAGTGATTTCAAACTCTTACAGCTTCGGATTTTGAGATTGTTTAATTTTGGGAAGATGTCGAATGGAAAGGACTCGAGAGAATCGCAGCTTCTCCATATGGACAAACTTTCAAGGGATGCATAGTGGCAGTCAGAAAGAATATCTAACTGTCCACATCCCTCAATTTCCAGGGCTTTCAGTGTACGGGGTAAGCTATCCCGAGGGAAGGATGCAAGAGAAGAACAGTTGGAGATAAATAACTCTTGAAGACAAGATGTCGCTTGCTTCAAGTTGCCAGGTATAGACTCCAGCACATGGCATCCTTCAATTCTGAGCCAACGCAGCTCAGCCGGCAGTTCTTTTAGCTGCCACATATCACAGTGTCCGAACTTCAAGCCGTGGATAGATGGCGCCCTTGGAAGTGAAGCCACCAGCTGCTGGCATTCAAAAATCCAAACTGATGTCAAAGATGGAAGATAGTTGGGTAAATCTCCTCTGAGCTTAGGACACCGTTGCAGATGGAGCTCCCGTAGACAAGGGAAAGCACCACCTTCGTCGCCACCTCCAAAACCAGACCATTCAAGCCACTCTGACATACCATCAAACTTCAAAGTTTCTAGGGATCTAAATGGCTTATTTACTGAAGAACAAGTACCATAAAACTCAGAACCTACCATCCTTACCCCGTCAAACCCAGAGATGTAAAGCTCTTTGAGAGATGGTAACGTCCCAAGTGTTGGCAAAATGAAACACCCTTTACAATCTTCAAGATGTACAGTGACCATATTGGTGAAGGAATGATCCCCTAACCAATCTGGAAATCTTGTACCCCCATAATTTTCGATTGAAAGTTCTTTCAAGCTCAAATGAGGTTGGAGCCTTCCAAGTACATTTCTTTCATGATGTGAATCATCAGCATGACCAGCCCAACTGAAGACTAGCACATCGAGGTACTTCTTCTCCTGCATTTTGGCCTCCGAAGCATAATCTTTGTGGACAACATTTTGAAGCTTAGAAATAGAAAGTTTTCCGCGAAGATTACGGAGCTCACCCAACTCTCCAATGTTGCATTCGCTAGTTTCTCCAACAACAAAATCAGTTAATGTTTGTAGGCTCTTCAGCTTACTCATTTTTCTTGGCATCTCCTTTAGTTTGGTGTGACTAATGTCCAAATGGCGCAAGTTTATAAGTCTTCGCATGCTGGTTGGCAGCCCAGTAAGAGAGGAGCAACATGACAGAATTAATGTCTGCAATTGGTATAAGGTACTTACATTTTCAGGTAACCTCTGAATTGAAGTGTGAGAGAGGTCAAAGTACCGCAAAAGCTTCAAATTTCCAATTGATTCAGGCAACTCCATGATGTTGTAATGTGATAGGCAGAGGGCTCGCAAGTATGGTAGCCTCGGTAACAGGTCATTTGTTACCTTGTCAGACAAATGGAATTGTCCATGCAGTGATTGACATGTTAGGGGGAGGAAAGTGCGCAATCGCTTCGCATCATAGAACATCTTAAACTTCTCATCATGCATTGTTCTAGAAAATGTCAAATGACGAGTCTTGCTGATCAGAGTATCTGATTCAACATCATCCATCCTAAGACAAAACTTTCCGGACACACACTTCGCCAGATCATTAACAAGGTCATGCATAACAAAAAGTGATTTGTCGACACTAGATTGTTGAAAAAGTGACCTTGAAACTAGATCATGAAAACACTCTTCTCCCACATGTTCCATCCTCTTCTTTCCTTTGGGGGGTGGTAAAAGATCTGCTGCCATCCACAGTAAGACCACTTCATCTCTTCTGAATTTATAACCTTTGGGGAATATTGAACAATAAGAAAAGCATTGCTTCAGATGTAATGGGAGATAATCGTAGCTCAATCCTAGAGCCGGAAGAATGTTACGTGTGTCATCTGACAAATCCCAGATCTCACTAGTAAGTATATTATTCCAATCCTCAGGATCTTGTTTTGATCGTAGAAGCCCCCCAAGAACTTTTGCAGCCAAAGCAAGCCCTTTGCACTTTTTCACAATTTCTCTACCCATCACTTGAAAGTTTGGTTGCTCTCTTGACTCTGGATTGCTGAAGGCATGCTTTGCAAACAACAACCAGCAATCTTGATCACTTAATTGCTTAAGAGAATAAGATGGAATAGTACCCATGATCGATGCAACATTTTCGCTACGTGTTGTGACAATCACCTTACTTCCATTTACCCCATTCATGAAAGGTTTCCTTAACTCAGCCCAATCAAGGTAGTCCTCTTTCCAAACATCATCTAGAACGATCAGAAATTTCTTGGCCATCAATTGATCTTTCAGTTTAACTTGAAGCAAATTCAGATCATTAATGCCACAATCCACTGAAGTGAATGTCTCAGAAATTGTTTTTGTTATACTCACAACATCAAACTCTTTTGACACGCAAACCCATGCCCTGAGGTCGAAGTATTCCTGCACTCTGACATCATTATATACGAGCTGAGCAAGAGTGGTCTTCCCAATGCCTCCCATGCCCACCACCGGAATCACACAGATCTCATTTCTACAAACATCACCATCCGATAGCAGCAATCTAATAATGGCCTCTTTGTCCTCATCCCGGCCATAAACAGATTCTTCCACCAAAGATGTTGTAGGTGATCTTCTCGACGCACCATCCTTCATACCTTCTTTCAAGCCAAGAACAGACTTGCTACTCACTATAAATTCTAATCTTTCAAGAATCACCCGTATCTTGTGTTCTAATTCATTGTCAAATGCATTCAATGAAATACAGCTGAAGTTTCGTACCAAACTTTCACTGCTGCTTTCAGCTTCGGCCTCCATCTTTTTCTGCAAAGCATCAGTGTTAGTCTCATCCAACATGTCCTCGGCATCATGGACAGCATCTCTAAGCTCATCAAGCCACTCTTCCACCGCTGAGTCAATAATCTGCTTGTCTTCGGCATAGCTGAGCACAGAATTGACAGAAAGCAAAGTGACCTTCAGCTTGCTCAGAAGTCTGCTGTCAAGTTTCTTTCCACGCACGAACTCCACAACTTCACGAGAAGCCAACAGACCAAATAACGTTTGAAGAGAAGCAGAGAGAAAAGCTCCACCTACCAATGTAGCAGCCATGCCAATATGATATCTTACTTGGAAGGAATTGACAAATGACGCGGGGAAAGCACCTGCAGCTACCAAATTAAACACCTTTATAGATGAAAAGAGGGGAGAAAAAGGGCTTAAGACGACTACTCCCAATGAACTACTCAAGCATTACAAAGCTACTACTAAAACACAATGAATGTTTTTTTAAATGACACATTTCAATAAGTTATCTCAAAGTTGTCTTGAATGTTTAGCATCTAATCATTTTCAAGTCCCTCCGTCGAACCCTTCATTTAAGTCTTCATTGACCGCTAGTTTTCTGGCATCCTTCTCTGCGTATCCATGTATTTTATTTGAGCGTTCGTCGTCAAGAGACCAAATTTCAAATTAGGGACCGGAAGATAAATGGAAAATTCTTATGCGGGTAAACTCCCATTTCACCTCCTAAACTATTATCCCAGTTAAAATTGATTTCTTAAACTAATTTTTTTAGTAAATTAACCCCTGAACTATTTAAAATCAGACAATTAACCCCTTGCCGTTAGATTCCGCCTACTATTAAGTCAAATTTAAGAGCAAATTAATCTTTTCATCATCAATTGTTACTTGTTAGTTATAACCATCAATGAAATAATGACATGTGGACACGAAATAATTTAAAAACTTGTAGCATAATAAGAAACATAAAGAAACGAAACATTTAACTAATGGACCATTTCACATTGTCATTACACATTATTATATGTTCATGTGTCATAATTTTATTAGTGGTTATAAATGACATGTAAGAAATGATGATAAAAAAACTAATTTGCCCTCGAATTTGACATTATAGTGAATGTAATCTAACGGCAATGGGTTAAGTAACTTATTTCAAATAGTTCAACGAGTTAATTTATAAAAAAAATAGTTAAGAAGTTAAATTTTAACTGAAGTAATAATTCAAGAGGTCAAACGGTGAAAAAAAAAATTTTCTTCACAATTTCCTAAAAAGGGAAGCTTGCTAACTTTTTGTGGAAGCAAACATAATTCCATATAGATATTCAAATTACCCAGGGCCTTCATTTTTTCAGTTTCCTACACTACTGGAAGTCTGGAAGCAAAGATTGTACCTTTAGATAACGAAATTCACCACGGCCTTGAGAAATTCCCGAGTCGCCGATCCGGGTCGCCAAGGCTTTTCTGTACGGAGAAGGAGAGAGAGGACAGGGAAAAGGTGGAAGAAAGTAGAGAGGAAGAGAAAGATGAAAGATAAAAATAAGGTTTGTAATTTGTTCAGAAAATAAAGAGAGAGAGGGAGGCGGACTGGAGAGGAAGTTGTTGGATTCGAAGAAAGACCCTGACAAACGCGTCACGTACAGGTACACTGGAGTCAACAAGGTGCAGTTAAAATAATACACATTAAAATAAACAAATCATAAACCCTAGAATTGAAAATCCCAATTATATTTACAAGCACATCACTCACAAGTCACAAATTAAATTATAGAAAAAGAAGCAGAAGAGAAGAGAAGCATTGATCGGGTACCTGACCTCTGTAAGTTGAGTGGAAAAAACCGATTTGCAGGTGCAAACTTGGGAAAGAACCAATATGTTGTGCGTTAAATTCCAAAAAAAAAAAGTTGAATTGTTGCTGAAGTTTCACCCCACCCAAGGCACTTTGTAAACCAAGTTTCAAGACAATTATATGATTTTATATTTAAATATTTTATTAAATTCAAACTCTAAAAATATTATATATATATATATATATTATATATACACACATATTTAAAAAGAAATTTTTTGGGGGCCCCCCACCCAAAACGCTGCACGGCAAGTTCCAAAAAAAATATTTATAATTTCATATTTAGATATTTTACTCAAACTTCAAAATTAAATATATAAATATATATAGAAAATTATGATTGACACTCCAAAATTCTCATTCTACATTCCAAACTTTTCATATTTGGAAAGAAAAATACACTTGTAAATAGTGTATGATGAGATTTTTGAAGTGTCAATAACATTTCCCTATATATATAAAATATATATATATATATTTGGAGGCCCTCTCAAAGTGGGGGCACTAGGCGGGCGCCTACTCGGGCTACCCTCAGGGCCGGCCCTGTCTGGTTGTCGAATTGAATAAATTAAAGAAGATTATGAAAAGAAAAAAAAATTAATAAGGGCTCTTTGTAAGACTGCACCATCAACAACGCCAGATTTTTTTCAAGTGTCGAGTATTCAAGTGGTAGTCCACATGTCATAACATACGCAGAGGAAATAATATATTTTTTAGTATCGCTCCACTTATTTTATCACACGCAGAATCAGTGGCGGATCCAGAATTTTAACATCAATGGTCCCAAATCAACAAAACTAAACAACTGGACTAAATCTAACATCAATTAAGAGTTTTCGGAGTTTAATAATAAAAGCCTCTATAAATTAACAATAATAATATTTGTACACACGAAATTAATTCAAGAGAGAAGATTGCCAATTTGCTAATCCAAACTAATCAAAGAGAGAAGTTGATAAGTTAGTCACTTAGTACTAAGATGTAGTAGTATTCTTCTTCACTTGTAAGAGAGAGGTCTTAGGTTCGATTCTCGTCAAATACGAATTTAAACCACATTATTGCTAGTCCATTATGAGGTTAAGCCCACCCCTCACTTTAATGTAAATAATATCGTTTGTTCAAAAAAAAAATATTGATAAGTTGAAAGGCATAGCAAATCAGTAATTATTCATATTAATTTGAGAACAATATGAAATTACTAATATCTTCTCACGGCTCTGCAGGCAAAAATCAACATCTTGGGAGGTTGGTGATGAAGACTATTGTGAGGATGACATTGCTAACTATTGTTGCTTGCTTTATTTTCTACAATATTTCTGTGCATCCTTTCAGATTTCTACCGGATTAGGATTCTCTCTCATCCTATTACCATTCCCTTCCATTATCTCCTCTCACATTCTTCTTTTTGTCTTATTCTCCATATAAAAAATTCAAAACAAGATGTAGACGTGGCGTAATCGCAACCGTTTAAATAGGAGGGGATGAAAAGGGAGAGAGATTAGAAGGAAGAGAATCTTATTCCATTTTTGCCCCCATCTTCTTCTCATGCCTTGTCTCAGGTGAGTCCGCTATTAGTTGGTTTTGTCTTTCATATATTGGATAATATTATTCACACCCCTTATTTTACTTCCCACATACCCTTATTAATTTTTATCCATTGATCTTCTTCAATTCACACGATCTAACGGCCGAATATTGAGAGTGGTGTGTGAGAAGTAAAAATGAGTGTGTGGATAGCACCACCCATTCTTTTTACATTACAATTATTTTATTTTTGGTTTTTTTAGCCAAACTCGTCTATGAAATTGGCATAACTTCTAACTTTGGTCATTGAGATTGAAAATCGATAGAAGTGGTCTTTGAGTTTGTCCGTCATTAATCATTTTGGTCAATTTGTAAATATCTTCGTTAAATTGAGGATATTTTTATCCAATCAACCATTCCACTTGCTTTTCCATTTATGGAGATCTTTCACTGGCGAACCAAAATGATTGATGGTGGACAAACTCAAGGACCACTTCTATCAATTTTCAATGTCAGCGACCAAAGTTAAGAGTTATGTCAATCTCATAGATTATTTTGGTTAAAAAGCCATATGTTTTTTGTTCTCATCATTGCAACATAAATAGAGGAAACATATGGAAGAGGGATAAATGAAGGAGAATACATGAAATAAAAACTTCAAAGTGAACTTAAATTGTTCTTGGGTCTATTTGATAACCATTTCATTTTTAATTTTTAGTTTTTATTTTTAAACTGAAAGCTGTTTAGTAATTACTTTTAGTTTTCAATTTTCAAAAAAATTGAAATTGAAAACTGAAAGCCAATTTTTAAAAACTCAAGAAAGTATGTAGTTCTCACATTTTCGTTTTCAATTTAGAAACAAATACAACAACAACAATAAAGTCTTATCCCACTAAGTAGGGTCGGTTATATGAATCATAGAACGTCATTGTGCTCAGTTTTGTGTCATGTCCTCTGATAGATCCAAGTAGTACAAGTTCTTTCTTAGAATCTTTTTCCAAGTCTTCTTTTACCCCTTTGGCCTTGAGCCTCTGTCTCATAATCGCATCTTCTAACCGGAGCTTATGTAGGTCTTTGTTTCACATTTACATACCACCTTAACCGATTTTCTTTCATCTTATATTCATTTTTGACTGCTCCTAATTTACCTCAGATATCCTCGTTCAATCTTGTTCTTTCTCGTGTGCCCTCACATCTAACGAAGCATTCTCATATATGCTATACTCATTTTGTGTACGTGTTGGTGTTTCACTGCCCAACGTTCTATGCCATAAAGCATTGATGGCCTTATTGTCGACCTATAAAATTTTCCATTTAGCTTTAGTGACATACGACAGTCGCACAACACACCTGAAACACTCTTCCACTTTATCCATCCAACTTGGATTCTATGATTAAGGTCTTCATCCAGTTCTCCATTTTTTTGCAAGATAGATTAAAGATAGCGAAAGAGTTCGCTCATTGGTACTTCTTGATTTTTAATCCTCAACCCTAACTCATTTGAACCTTCGTTCCTACTAAACTTGCACTCCATATACTCTGTCTTTGACCTACTTAGGCGAAAACCTTTAGATTCCAACACTTCCTGCCAAAGGTTAAGCTTCGCATTTACTCCCTCAAGAGTTTCATCTATCAACACTATCTTGTCTGCGAAAAGTATATACCAAAGAATATCATATTGGATATGTTCCGTTAACTGGTACATTACCAATACAAAAGGTAAGAACTTAAAGATGAGCCTTGATGTAACCCTAGAGTTATGGAAAAGCTTTCGGTTTGTCCTTCATGAGTTCTTACGGCAGTTCTTGCTTCATCATACATATCCTTTATAACTTGGATATATGCTAATATTACTCCTTTCTTCTCTAAAATCCTCCAAATAATCTCTTTTGGGACCCTATCATACGCTTTTTCCAAATCTATAAAGACCATATGCAAATCCTTTTTCATATCTCTATATCCTTTCCATCGATCTTCGTAAGAGATAAATTGCCTTCATGGTTAGCGCCCTAACATGAACCCGAATTGATTGTCTGAGACCCATGTCTATTTTCTCATTCTATGCTCAATTACTTTCTTCCAGAGCTTCATTGTATGACTAAATTTAGAAACAAATATGAAAACAAAATGTTTATCAAACATCCCCTAAGTTTTTTGGTTTTCAATTTTCAATTTTGTACCATTCCATATACATATTCTACCATTCTTCATGTCTCCATCTCTATCCAAAAATCTCAAAACTGAAAACGAATGATTACTGAACGGTCATAAGTCAATAGCTACAAACATACATACATAATACACAAGCATGTTTGATATTAGTTGGTGCAGGTGCATGGAAACAAGGAGGATATAGTTGTGAAAAATACACTAATGAATTTCATTTAATCTTTCAACAACCCACTTCATGTCAGGCCTATATTGTGGTAAATTTATGACGCAATACCAAGCGATCTTAAAGTACTGCGATAAATTGTCTGCTGCAACCAATAGGATGGGGTTACTTGGATCAACAATGTAATTAGCCACCATCATTTTAACCCATTCCACCACGTCCATCTCTTGGGCGTCAAATGTTGTCAACTTACTCGGCCGCCTCCTGGTCGCAATCTCCAACATCAAAATGCCAAAGCTGTAGACATCACCCTTTGTTGTGGCCCTGTTAGATCCCGCCATGTACTCAGGAGGCATGTATCCTACAGAGCCATCTGGCTCCGTCGTTACATGCGTATGTGACGCCTCCATCCATCTAGCGAGCCCAAAATGAGCGATGTGGGGCTCAAAGTTGGAGTCTAGTATCACATTTTTCGACTTGATATCCCTGTGAATAATTGGGTTGTCCAAGCCATGCAGATAGGCAAGGCCGTCGGCGACACCTTTAACAATCCGAAACCTAGTCTCCCACGATGAGACAGCCCAACGCCGTGATTCGTCGTGCAGCCAACTATAAAGATCGCTATTGGCGTAGTACTCGTAAAACAGAAGGTGAGTTGAGTTCCACTGGCAGTGTCCCAAAAGCTTGATAACATGTGGGTGCTGTACCTTACCAAGTGTTTCTTCTTCGGCGCGAATTGCTCGCACGTCAGGGAACCCTACGGCGTTACACTTCTTTACAGCTACACTCATGCCATTGGAAAGTAGGCCCCTGTAGACGAGACCGAAGCTCCCGCCTCCGATGATCATTTCCGGGGAGAAATCTTTTGTGGCTCGCCGGAGCTCAGCCACCATCGATGTTTGATAAGACATGCTAGTACCTAAAGAACAATAAATCAACGGATACAAATAGAAATATATGTATACACGTACATATATTACTACACCAAATCTGGATTCAGGAAGAAGCTCTGTCGACGTTAAAAGCTTGTTAAACCGCGTAATTTCATAGCCAGTGAAAAGCAAAGCGAAATTAGAGCTAAATTGCTGGGAATTTGCACTGAAATTGCATTTGTTTGTTTTATATTCCAAAAAGTTAAAATGGAATAAGATTTTAAAGGCCTAAGAAATAACAAAGAACCAACCACCGAAAATACATATAAAAAAGGATAATGTTAGAAAGATCAAAATTTTTAAACTAAATTTGCAAACCAAATGATATAGTTATAGATGATTGGATTATTGATCAAATATTGATTAACGTGCTTGTTTCTTATTGGTGACACATCATTTGATTTGCATGGCTTAAAAAATTTGGTCTTCCTAGCATTATCCATAAAAAAAATGCTACTCTTAAAAACTAGGCTTATTTTTAGCTACGCTCCCTAGAACTTCATTTTGATCTCATTTTGCCCATTGTAACTCAAAAGTCACCACTTTATTCCTTAAAACTCAAAATTTGTTCCATTTTGATTTGTGGACTCTCTCTTCTCGTAGAAACTTATAGATCGCCTCTTAAAATATATGTGAGACCCAACACCCAATATGACTATTCATATGTGCAACAAATTTAATTATAAATCTCCATTATGCATTAACATTCAACAATAAGATAATATTAAATTTTTAAAAAAATTGAAGAAATGGAAAAATTAAAAAAGAAATTAATTAGCATGACTCACCCAAATCACACCTACATAATAAATTAACAAATCTAAGATAATGTGGAGCGAAATTTGAGTTTTTTATAGACGACTTTCAAGTTTCAGGGACAAAATGGAATCAAAATCGAGTTCTAGGAGGCAAAGTAAAGCCAACTTAGAGTTTCAGAGAGTAAAGTGGTAACTTTTAAATTATAAAAAATAAAATAAGATTAAAATTGAGTCACTTACGTACCTTAAAATAAGCCTAAAAACTTTTGTACCACACTTTTAAAACCACCTTTTGTGGCAGCTGAGGTGGACATCTATATCAATGAAATATTCTAATTTATTTAATTAAAACACTAAAGAAACAAAAAATGAAAAACCTATCAAATCCCAACCCGAATTGGCGTCAAGGCCATGAATTGGTACCCCAATCGATACCATATTTGAAAACCAACAGAACAATCCGGTTAGATTCGAGTGATGAGGAGTCGTAAACGGGGAAGATTTTGGTGTATTGGAGAAGTAGAGGAAGGCGAAGGCGGAGGTGGAGGGAGCGAAGCAGGTGGTGAGGAGGGGAGGAAGATGGGATTGGAGAGGCGGAGTAATCGGTGGGCCCTACCTTTAATTGAAAGATAGTACAATTGTGGTATGAAAAATGTAATAAGTGTATTACTCATATTATATTACTCTTGCGTTCTTCTTTCACTATATTATTATAGGATAATTCTTGGGTACTTACTTTTTGGATTTGTCCAATGATACATTAACACATGTTTATTGTTTTATAAAGTAATGAACATGTCATTAATTTTTCTTGAACTTTAAAAAATAAGGAACACATGACAATTTTTTATTTGGCCAAAAACAAGTAACAACCAACATGACCCATTTGCAAGGTCTAAACAATAGACATGACAAGTTCTTGCATGATCCTAACTCGACATAAAATGACACGACTTGTTAACGAGTCGAATCGTTATTGGATCACCTGTTAAAAACCCGCTAAGATAACGGGTTAACACAACACGATCTATTAAAATAACGGGTATAATACAAAAACGACACGAATACGACAAACACGATACTTTTTTCAGGTCTAATGAAGTCCAAAATTCAATAACTGGGGTATTTTGGTCATACGACCTACCTTATTCGGCTGCAACGGTTAGTAAATCAAATCCAACAGGGATATCGCCATTTTCTCTCCCAATCACTTAATCCAAACGACCCAAAAAATTAGAAAAACTTAATCCAACGGTTCAAACACACAGAAATTTTAAAAGCTTTATCAGATGGTCCACATATAATCCCCCAAAAAACTAGCCGTTACACAGAGAGCGTCGACTGCTCTAACGTTCCCTTTTTCTCTCCCTTCTCTCCAAATCCATCACCATTCTTTCTTCGCTTCCATAAACAACAAACCTTGATTTTCTTCTCTAAACCCACCAAGCCCAGTTGTTTCCGTTCATATTTTGATGGATTTTATCGGCAAGAACTCCGGAGTGGTGACTCCTGTGAAAGACCAACACGGGTCTCGATACAAGAAGCACGAGAAATCAAGATGCACCGAGAATATGAACCCCAATGTTTCGCCTGGCCCGAAACACACTGCTTCCCCTGCGACGAAATCGGCGGGGAAGTCCCAGAAATCCGCGTCCAAGAACCCGAACCCGGTTGTTCGTTCGCCCCGGAACAAGATCCGGGAGAGGAAGTTCATCGTTGCGAAGAAGAAATCAAAGAAGGAGAACCCGAACGTCTCCTGCAAGTGCAAAGATAAGGGCAATTCGAAGATGTGCCTCTGCGTTGCGTATGAGAATCTGAGGGCGTCGCAGGAAGAGTTCTTCAAGAAGCGAAACGACGACGTCGAATCGGAGAGTTTGAAGGAGAGCGAAAGAGCTGGGCGTGAACTGGAGGAAGAAATCGAGGAGGGTTTGAGGATTCAGGACCTTCAGATTGAAAATGGTTCGGGTGATATTGACCCGGATAGTGAAATGGGTTGTACGACAATCAAGAGAAGAAGGGACAAGTTGCTGGAAGAGGCGAGGCAGAGCGTGCCGAAGAGTGGGAAGGTGATGCATTTGGTTCAGGCGTTTGAGAAGCTGCTTTCGATTCCGAGCTCGAAGGATTCGGATGAGCAGAATGGGGAGGAGGAAGCGGCGGAAGAGATTGGGAAGAAGGCGGCGAAGTGGGCATTGCCCGGATTGCAGCCTCCTCCTAAGGCGCTGGAAACACAGGTCTCGTCTTCTTCGTTTTTCCCGTCGGACTTGTTCTTGACGTCGGAGAATCTCGGTCTGGATCGGCGAACTTCAGTCTCTTCTTCTTGGGATGGAAGTCTGGGAAGGTTAGCAATTATACTTGATTATAGTTAGCATGAGAATTTGATGCACATCAGGTGTTTGTTGTATGTTCTGACTGAGTTTGGTTGTGCTCTTTTGACTAAACAGTGTCTCAAGCAGGACTTCGAATGGGGGGCGAAGGAGCCGAAGAAATGTAATTTTTGTCCTTAGTGTTTTTACATTGTTTGGAGATTGAAAATGATTGACTAACTCAGGTGACCTTTGCATTCGGGTTCGAATTTCAGAGCTCTGAATCTTCCAGCACAATCGGAGGAGGGAGATGGAAGAAGAAGAAGCAACAGAGAGCCACTAGCGCTAAGCCATTCAAGCTAAGAACAGAGGTAAACTGTGCTGGAAATGAATGGTATCGAAAAGCACTCGAAAGTTTACGTGGTTTGTGTTGCTTCTAACTTTGTTTTGTGATATCACTGCAGGAAAGGGGAAGACAAAAGGAGGAAGAGTTCACGAAGAAGCTACAAGAGATGATGATGGAGGAGGAGAGACAGCGGATACCAATTGCTCAGGGCCTCCCATGGACAACTGACGAACCAGAGGTATAGATACCAATTCAATGTCCCAAATCACATGAAAAGGACTATATTTAAGTGATTTAATTGCTATTGCAAGACGGACAAGACCGAACCACTAACTTGTATGCATATCTTTGTATTTGTCTTCTCAGAGCTTACTGAAACCTCCAGTAAAAGAAATAACAATACCAACAGACCTGAAGCTCCACAGTGACATGCGGGCAGTAGAGCGAGCTGAGTTTGACCATCAGGTGATTTTGAATACTTCAGCCTTAAGAATATGCGCTTTGTCTCTATATTTTCAATCATTCTCAGCTTAGTAGTGCATATAAACTCTGTTTGAAAAAAAATGTTTCCAGGTAGCATTTGGGAAATAAGTTTTGCCTCGATTTTGTAGAATTAACTTTGTGACAACAAATTGCCTTTCCGAATTTGGTTTTAATGTGTGTGCACCCCATCAGGTGGCAGAGAAGATGAGCCTGTTTGAGCAATACAAGATGGAACGAGAAAGACTGCTGAAGGTAAAGAGCTATTGCACTTGATGAGCTTTCTACGGTCGAAGTTAGTCTCGACCTGAAATATGAGTTTTGGTATTGTTCTCTTGCAGTTGGCAGAAGAGGAGGAAATAAAAAGATTGAAGAAGGAGCTTGTTCCGAAAGCGCAGCCAATGCCCTACTTTGACAGGCCTTTCATTCCCAGAAGGTACTTGATTGATCCGATTGTAAACCGATATCCTCAATACGTGCTGCATCCCATTGAACCTTCTTTGTTGAGCGAGATATATTCTGATATTCATAGTATTTATAAGTAGGAGATGTGATACAGTTTTCTTACGTCGAGTACATGTTTCTTCGTTGTTAGGTCAATGAAGCATCCAACCATACCGAAAGAACCGAAGTTTCATGTGCCTCAAAACAAGAAGATCAAATGCTACTTGTCGTGGGACGAGATGAGCACCTACACTTACGAACATTGAAGACGAGAAAGAACCCTTGATCGGTTTCTCCTTAGTGACCAATAATCATGGCTTTTATATTTCTTTTCCTCCAACTTATTTCTGACATTACTTTTGATCTTTGTATATGTTTTGAAGCAACTAGTTTAGTTGCAATTTTTCTACCATTAATTTGATTCTTTGAAACATCTTTCTTAAGAGGTGCAAATGTAATCTTATGATGTGACAACCGTCGTTCTTTCTCCGTGAGCACGTAAACTTAGAGCACATATTATTGGGGCTAACTTCCTATTTGATTTGATAATTAGGAGTAAATTGTAGATATGATTCTTTAACTTTAACTCAGTTGGAGCAATGACTTCAACTAAAAATTCATTACCATTGGTCCCTCAACTCATCAAAACGTGCAGCTATAGTCCATCAACTAAAAATTCATTATCATTGGTCCCTCAACTTTAATTCAACTGGAGAAATAGTTCATCAACTAAAAATTCATTATCATTGGTCCCTCAACTTTAATTCAACTGGAGAAATAGTCCCTTAACTTTAACTCAATTGTAGTAATGGTTCTTCCAACATAACTCGTTTTGACAAAAATTTTGACGTAGTTGACGAAAATAACCATAATTACACACTTTGATGAGTTGAGGGACCCTAATTATGTAAATGGTTATTCCAGCATAACTTATTTTGACAAAATTTTGACGAAATTGATGAAAATGACTATAGCTACACATTTTGATAAGTTGAGGGACCAATGGTAATGAATTTTTAGTTGAGGGACTATTGCTCTAATTTGATTAAAGTTGAGGGACTATTGCTCTAATTTGATTAAAGTTGAGGGACCTTCCAACATAACTCGTTTTGACAAAATTTTTAGACGTAGTTGACGAAAATGACCATAATTACACATTTTGATGAGTTGAGGGACCCTAATTATGTAAATGGTTATTCCAACATAACTTATTTTGACGAAATTTTGACGAAATTGATGAAAATGACTATAGCTACACATTTTGATAAGTTGAGGGACCAATGATAATGAATTTTTAGTTGAGGGATCATTGCTCCAATTTGATTAAAGTTGAGGAACCACTCCTACAATTTACTCGATAATTAATATCCAAAATAATGCGACGGCCTGGCCTTCTTTTGGAAGTTCGGAACTCAAGAATTGAAATGGCCTTCGTTTGGATGTTTAATTGGAACTTAAGATTGAAATGGTATCAGTTTGATAATAAGCCTTTGCACTTCTTCAATTATATTGGACCACATCTCTGGAGAATTTTTTTTATTGTGTCCGGAACACAGATTCTATACGTGTCATTATATAAGCAAATTTTTATATTTTAAATTGATAATTTTTTACACAATTATTATCTCATGTTCCAAACACACTGAAAAATCTCTTGCATGTTTGAATTTGTACTTAGTAGAGTACACTACACCTAATGTAGTATTAAAGAAATGTACCGCGACTAACGAACCCCTTAATCAAGTCTCATTTAATAACATCCTTGATCATATTCGCTTTGTCAAAATTCGATCGATTTCTTCTAAGCGCCTCCATAGAAAGTTGACAAAATTTGAGGTTTGTGAGGTTTAGTGAGAGACTATAACCGAGTTTCAAGTGGTTTTGTCTTAAATAAGGATTTTTATTATATATTGTGCTAGAAGAACGAGGGAAGAGCAGCTTACATGAAACAATACGCAATTACTACAGCACGTGGAGACAAATTTACTCATATGGTTATATTATTAGCATGAGATGGCATTTTAACGATATATTGGTGCCATAGACGTCTTTTAACTTTTACGTGAATTTGATACAAAATTTATTGGTTCTTGTTCAAATTTGTAACTTAAAAATGCAATAGAGAAAATTCAGCCCTACTCTAGTCTAAAGGAACAGTGGCCCAGTGGTAAATGGTAGATTACGAGACTTCTTTAAAACTAAAAACTTAAGGTCTCGGGTTCGAAACCCGCTGCTGGTGTGGAAGGTAGACTTGTGACCAGGAGAAGGCTGAAATGCCTTTGTGAGTCTTCCCGGCACCCGGAATGGGTGAATAACTGTGTCTTGTCACCAGTTGTCTCCCTTTAAAAAAAAAAAAAAAAAAAAAGGAATACCCTAGTCAGTAGACTTAATTGTCAGTGCAACTCTCACTCGGTCCTTTTCGGGGCATCAACATCACTGCCATCATCCTCCAAATTATCAACTGCGTGTGTCCCTGGAAAGAATTCTTCATGTGGATACAACGTATGGAAAAGCTGCCAAGTACAAGCATAAATTTCTTTCAAACCCCATGTTTATTACTTAAAAGTGTACAATCGTCACATATCCCAGGTTACCTGTATACTGCAAGACTATTATAAAGTTTTATATAATTGATTAAAGAAACTAAGGATGACATACCACCGCAGTTGAATCTATGAGATCATTGTAGTCCAGATTGGCATCTGGCATGGGAGTTGAGAGGAAATAACCCTGTTGATCCTGAAATCAAAGTAAAAATCGTAAAATTCATCGTACATCATACAATCAAGGATTCAAATCCCATATACCAAATCGACAACCACATTGTTTCAACAAGAAATGGCTACATATGTATGAATGAAGACTACTCGGAGAATTAGGAGAGAGAGAGAGATAGAGAGAGAGAGAGAGAGAGAGAGAGACTGGCACACCGTAGTCAGCTCCTGAACATACAACATGCTCCATAACAAAGTAGGTTTTACTTCTGCATCTTCACCATCAAGAGTGCGATCATAAGGGTTTCCAGAAAGCGCAAGTTTGAGAAGCGCATTCATGGCATCACGTAGCAACATTTTCCCTTGTTTGGCGTCATCGCATAAAACAGAAAAGTACACCACAAACCTGAGGAATGTCAATTTAACAGACTTATCAAAAGGGTGAAGGCATATTACTCTTTGCACCATGTTTATCCATCTAATCCAAATGTAAGCAGAGGAATACCCAAAAAACTGTGATTCACCCAAAGAAAACCTAAACAATTTACCCTAAGCAAAATATTAATACTTGATTTTGTACATTTGGTGCATAAATCCAATCATAAACACATGCACAAAGGTAAAATCATGAAAAATATTTGTGCATCCCTGTGTAGGCTGTGTGCATGTATGTATGTGAAGACTTTATTGATTTAGCAAAAACATACATGCCCTTTGGACAAACTTCAGCCGAACTTCCACCTATTTGGATTGCCCGGATCGAAGCATCTTGCTCAGGGTACAAAGCTAGTGAGGAAAAAAATGGAATCGATTGATTATGTTCTTGTTACTCATTTTGAACAAAGCACAAAATCAAAACATATTACGTCTTACATCTTGGAGGATATACAAGCAAACAGTTTGATATATCTGGCTTCAATGAACTGGTTGTAATACATATTCCCCTAGCCACCTTTCGTTTATCATCTTTCAGACGTAAAACTTGAGGACTTGCTCTCACGTCTGGTGGAGATGAAATTGGCAGCGATGGGACCTTGAAAGTTGGATCCATAACTAGCTGATCACTATACAAATTCTGACCAGAAGCTAATCTCACACCTTTATATTGGCCACTGTCCTGCAAAAATTCAACATTCAGAAAACCAAATTTCAATTTCTTTCAGTCAACCATGTTATATAAGAAACAAGTATAACTATCCTCACTCACGTACCTTGTCCATAAGCACGGCAACTGGAACTCGCTGAGCCTGCATGGCAGATTTCTCAGACATAGATAAACATTGCAGCTATTTATTACCCAGTCAAGTTTTTAATAAGTTACATGACTCATGAATTTGGGAGATACACAGGCACAAATACAACAACAAAAAAGTTTTATCCCACAAGGTGGGTCGGCTGTATGAATCCTAGAACGGCACTGCACTCATACAAAGGCACAAATTAAAAAAAAAAAGGAAGATAGCAAAGAGTATATGTTAAATAAGATCACGAGTATTGACGCAAAAATAAATAAATAAGTAAAAGCATACATATATGAACAAGCGTGTACAGGGCAACAATGATGGAGAAACACTTCCCATGACAAACAGGTAAGAAATATTTGCATGAACTTACACAAACGCAGCCTTTAACAGCAGCGCGGCGGCTTATAACTCCTGATAAGTTCCCATGACCATACATAGGATAAATCATAGCCTCAGGTGCATTTGTCAACCTAATAAGAACAAGAACCATTAGTAACTTATTATACTTATTAACTATCATCTTTGAAATAAATATGAGACATATGACTGAGATAAGTTTCATACTGGAATCATCAGCACACATATGAAACAGTCAACATACAAAAAGAAAACGGTGTCCATTTTGAGATTTTGATTTCAATGAGTCTGACAGGATTCCACCTATTCAAGCTTCATTCTTGTTTCTCCTCTAGACAGATAAACTCAGCTCTACATTATCTTCGTCATATTGACAGTGGATAAAACAAAACAGACCAGATTTGATAGTATTAACACTATATGAATACCAAGTTAAGCATCAGTACAATAAAACGAAATAGAATCTACACACCACAGGATACCATGATGGGCGGAGTAGAAAGGACAAAACAAACCTCGATTTGTAGAAGATTGCTAACCGCTCGATCCCATCTCTTGTCTTAAGTATACTTTTACAAGCTTCCAGGTCGTCTTGATCATAGTCTACCATGGCAATGGCATACAAAATAATTCTACAGAGAAGGAAATGACATAAGGTGTCAGCATATACCGAAGACAGAATATTTGAGACATAATCGAAACTAGACCGAATAATTAATCTCTGAAACAGCGTGCGGTGAATGCTAATGTAGGTTAGCCATAAATCATAGCAAGGCAATTAAGAACACACATATATTAAGCATTGTGATGCAAAGCAACAAGATGAGAACCGAAAACAAAGCAAACAAACAAACAAACAAACAAACAAACAAACAAACAAACAAACAGAAAAAAGGGTAATGTGATGTATACGATTTGATCTTGTGTGGCAATTCCATTCTGTTTAAGAAATCAACGAAGGGACTCTCCAAATCTTCATCTGAAATTTTCCTACTCTCACTATTTCCTTCACTCCCTTGTTCGTCAGAGGCTGCTTCCAGGTGCTGCCAAACAAGCTTGAAGAACCTCATCAGCTTATTCTTCTCCATGAGGCTTAGCCTCTTGTCTTTGAATATTGCTACTCGAGAGTCTGGAACGTTCCACAACTCCCCAATATCATCGTAAATGGACTTCATTTCAATGCCCTTGAAACACAAAAATGGTGACACGCCCGATCTCCACAGAAGGTCCGTGGCTTTGTCTGCAAGAAACAAAACCTTGGGCCCGCTAAGGTCAATGTAGAATCTTTTGGGGTTATGCTGGGCAAGGGCTTGAGGGGCATAGGTAACCGTCTCAATGTCGGAGTAGAGCAAGCGCCGGGTGAGGGGTAAGGCAGTGTAATCATCATGTCCCGTAATTGTGGTGGTGGTAGTGGTTGTGGAGGAGGAGGAGGGTGGGGAAGCATGAGAATTTAGGAAGGGAAAGAGATCATCCAGGGGAAGAGAGGCGAAGTGGCCGCCGTAAAATTGGTTAGTGTCAAGGTGAAGAACAGCTTTTCCGGCAGTAGAAGCTGCGGCAGCAATCACAGATCCAGGGAGGCCCGTTCCAATAACAATAAGGTCAAAGGTGCTGGGCGTTATAGGAATGCGGTCATCAAAGAGTTGACTCATTGCTCCGCAACAAAAATATTCATCATACAAATTTTGGTGCCGAATCGCCCGCTTGATTCGCTTCGATTCCCCTCGATTCCTTTGCTCGGATCGCGACCCTATTAGGGTTCCTTTTCGGGATGGTGACTGTTTGGCCGGTGCCCAAGAACACTGAAAGGAGATCGGTAGGTATGGAGATTAAAGTTTTTTTTTTTTTTTTTTTTAACAATTGATATTATTTATTTTAAACGGAGAGATGGGTTTAACCTCACAATGAGTTAGCATAATGTGGTTCGAATTTACCTTTGGTGAGAATTAAACATAAAACCTCTCACTTACCAGTGAAGATGAATACAACTAAACCGTAATACTAAGTGACAATGAGATTAAAGTTTTAAACTATATATATTAATCTAAACTACATATTAATAAAACACTCTTTGTCAATCAAAAGATGGTAAAAAGACAATTTTATCTTTTACCACAAGGCTTCTCTCAACACTCTGGGATTGATTACGAGGAGATGTATTCCCTGTAATGGACGTCATAACTTTATGCTACCGTATCAGTTTGGTAGTTTTCGAAAAGCTAAATATGCAGCTTATGGACGTGGTAACCGCGTATCTCTATAGGGATCTAGATACGGAAATCTACATGAAAGTTCCAAAATGACCTCCATTAACTGGTTCAAATAGTTCTAGACTACGAAACACTCTCTCGATTAGATTGAGGAGATCACTCTACGTATTGAAACAATCTGGGCGGATGTGGTATAACTGTCTGAGTGAATATTTGACAAGTCAGGGTTATGTGAAGAACGAACTATGCCTATGCGTGTTCATCAAGAAGTCGCATTCCAGATTGGTGATCGTTGCAGTTTATGTCGACGACATGAACCTCATCGGAACATCGGCAGAGCTTGAGGAAATTGTCGTTCACTTGAATCTGAATTTGAGATGAGAGATCTTGGGAAAACTCGATATTGTCTCGTCCTGGAGATCGAGCATTGTTCGGATGAAATCCTAGTACATTAATCGAACTAAACCTAAAATGTGTTGCGACGTTTTAGTAAGGATAAAGCGAAGCCTTCGAGTACTTTTATGGTCGTTCGGACTCTAGATGCTAAACAAGATCCCTTATGTCCTAAGGAGGATGAGGAAGAGATTTTGGAGCCTGAAGTTCCATACCTAAATGCAATTGGTGTTTTATTGTACTTGGCTCAATGCACTCGACCCGACATCTTATTCGTTGTTAATCTAGAGACAGCAATACACCTACATGCAGACATTGGAATGGTGTTGAAGACATTTTCCGCTACCTCAAAGGTACAACGGATTTGGGCTGGTTCTACACCCATGAATCCTCGAGAGGAGCCGCCGCCCCATCAGTCTTCAAGATTTTCGCCTCGTTGGTTAAGCAGATGCTGGTTATTTGTCTAACCCACATAGGGCACGTTCTCAAATAGGTTATGTCTTTACCATTGCAAACATCGTAATATCTTGGAGGTCTACCAAGCAAATGCTAATTGCAACTTCCTTGAATCATGATGAGATTCTCGCTTGCATGAAGCCTAGAGTGAGTGTTTTTGGTTAAGAGCAGTCATGGAACATATTTGAAGTACTAGTGGTCTTACTACTGTTGTTGACCTTCCTACGATTTGAAGACAATGCAACATGTATCGAGCGGTTAAAGAAAGGATACATCAAGGGAGACAACACCAAGCATATAGCGCCGAAGTTCTTTTATTCTCACCAGCAACAACAGCATCAAAACATTGAAGTCAAGTAAATCCGTTCCTAGGAGAACCTAGCTGATCTCTTCACCAAGTCATTGCTCAAGTCTACTTTTCAGAAACTCGTCCAAGGAATCGATATGCGTAAATTATCTTAGTTGAATTGCTTGTAGTTCTTTTATTTGGAAGTTATGTCTAACTCAAGGGGAGTATCCTGAAGCATACTTACTTGATCTTAATTTACTATTTTTCCTACGATTAGGAGCATTTTTTCCACTAGGTTTTTGCTACCTAACGAGGTTTTAATGAGGCACTCATATTAGGATGATCATGCTCCGTTGAGTTCACTACCTTTGTCTTGTATGACGTTTGTTTTAGACATTATGCATATTTCTCACTTTTCTCCTTAGTCTATGGGTTTTCACTTACCTTAGGTTTTACCATAGCGAGGTTTTGGGAGTTTTACAACCAATGCATACTTTCTTTAATTTGAGACTAGCATTCGCCCGTTGTGCCGACGACTTCATCAATTGTTCTATTTTATCTGCTGAATACCTGATGCAATGTTTTGTTTGAGTATTTACACACTCAAGGGGGAATGTTGCACTCCTATTAGATTAGGAATGTGATTGTATAAATCTTAGTGTAGGCTAAGGATATCTTGGGATATTCCCTTTAGTATATAATATCCTATTATACTACTATAAATAAAGGCACAATGGGATGATAAAACACACACCTCATAATTACATCTCTCTATTCTCTCTCTTGCCGCCGGCCATTTCCTTCTCTAGTCCTAAATACAATTAAGTAAATTAGGCCTACAACAATATATATATTTCTTTTGTTTATTTTTATTTGTGACAAAAATACATTTATTACAGGCATTGGTTGTGCTCAATTAGTAATCCACAACGGCATAGCATATGGTGTTAGTTCCTAATTTATCTTGGACACAATCTTTGGTTATATCGCATTTGACAACGGGCATCGTCTGTGATAAAAACTGAGGTTTTTTACCACATCAATATTTTGCCTTGAGTTTTCTTGCACTCACTTCAAAAAATTAACAACGAGTTCTACACAGAATGAAGAAACTTTTTTCCCAGCTGATTTTGAAAGAACAAAATTGAAAAGGGGAAAGAGCTTTCCAAAAAACTATCAATAAATATGAGAACAAAATCACAACAAACATACATCTATATATAGAGCCAGTAGGGCTTTTGAACAATGGTTTTTGGGGTCACATGCTTCACAAAAAATTATTGGACAGAAATGCCTCTTAAACAAAAAACTTCAAAAGCAACCCAAAATAATGCATCAAAGTGGCAGGGGTATTTTCGTCATATAAACAGTGATAAAAAAATATTTTTAATATTTAACCATTTACTGTACAGTGATAAAGAGTGTTTTTAATATTTAACTTTTTCATGTACAATGTTTTTTTTTATATATATAATTAGTACCTCACAATGGATTAGCAATAATGTGATTCAATCAATTGTTTATTAATAATTATTTTCTCTATTTGTAAACACGTCAAAACATCTTAAGAGGCGCGTAGTGCCGGTTATAAAAAAATCTTTCGCACGAGCATAATAATGTGATTCAATTAGTTGTCAAATGATTGTTTTTTGTTTATGTGAACAAACGATGTTATCTACACTAAGGGAGAGGGGATGAGCTTAGCCTCATAATGGGCTAGCAATAATGTGATTCAATCAGTTGTTTATTAAATATTATTTTCTCTATTTTTAAACACTTAGAGGTGCGTAGTGCTGGTTATAAAAAAAAACATTTCAATTAGTTCAAATATTTGACTTTTTTTGTGTCATAAAAAACAATTATGAAAGCAATTCACACTTATAAATACACTTAAAAAGTGTAAATCGTGCATAATATGCAGTAATTTAAAAAATATATTCTCCACGTATATGCGTAACGAAGCATATAAAAAATGAGCAAACGGCCAGGCAAGAGGAAAGAAAAGGAAAATGCACCAACCGTTGTTACTCTGCTGTCTTTTTGTATATCTAATTTGGTAATTTGAATTTTGATTTAACCTCTAATCTATTGCCACATGTGCGGCAGAGATGAATTGTATTGTCTTAGGGAGCTGTCCTGTGCACCGGGAACAATTATCCAAAAGGAAATATCAGAAAATCTTTTAATGAAAAACTTCAGCTGCTCTGTTTCTTTTCTTCTTTGCTTTCTTTGAGATATTCTTCTTTCTATCATCTTTATATATTGCTTGATAAACATGGCAGATGTTCTAATCCCAACATGGTATTTCTTTTATGAAAGGTTTCCTCTCATTAAGCATGTTGTTTATCTACCTATGACACATGATATTTCAATCTATCTTTATCATATCTTTAAGTTTTTGTTGGGTTTCATTTACGTCTTAGATTAAATGTATTATCTGCTTGTACCATTTTTTTAATCTACTTCTGTCACAGGTTCATTTTGTGTTTGCCAACGTGATCTATCTCCCTTTATTACAAAATTTATTGGGAAATACCCTAAAATAAGACAATTTCTTAATCTTGGGACAAAAATAAGACAAACTGAAGGTCATGCACAACATGTACAAAACCGAAATTACTAAAATACCCACATATAAATGAGTTATTCCTCAATTTCTCTCCCCCTTTTTCTGATTTCTCTCTCTCTACTCTCTCATCCTTCATCTCTCTCTTCTCTCACTTTTTCTCTCTCTACTCCCTCTCCTTTCCTCAGATTTCTGAGCTCCGATTTCGAAGATATGGAAGTCCAAAGAGAGGCGAGAAGAGTGAGCTGAGTTTTGGGTTCAGCTCATACCTTTGATTTCGAACAAATGGATGCAAGAGAGAGGTGAGAAGAGTGAGCTAAGTTTTGTACCATATTTTTTGTTTTGGTCGAAAAGTTCTATTTTTTTCCAGCAACTGAAGCTTCGGCAGACATAGTAAGGTATGGGTGTTTAGTTCCAAGTTCCTTCATCAATGATTTATGAAATAACGTAGATGACGTTAAGGGCCATGCATGTCTGTGAAATAACGACAACGAGTATCATATTTTCCAAGTGCACGGTTAAGCGGTGGTTGATATATGTAACGAGACTTGTCAAACTGTCACTATAACCTTATAAACATAACAATTATGTTTTAATTGTATCCACTATACCAATATGTTGTCGTTAGAGCTTCTCTCGTTCTGTGCATATCATGTGCATGTACTATACATATTATGTGCATGTGGTGTGCATATAGTGTATTATGTGTAGATGGTGCGTATTTACATTTTTGATACTTTTCGCATTAACGTAGTTTACTACTTTTTCCCTTGATTCAGAGGCAGGCCCTGTAAATACGAAAAAAGCGAACGAGTTTGTGAAACAATTTCTTTTGATTCAGTTGGCCATTCAAACTGCAATTTTTTCAAATCCTTGAAATATTTGAACCCAATTAAATTTGATACCAAATTCAAATGAATGAATCTTCGATTCTTCATATAAAGTTTAGGGCCATTTATCTGATTGAATCATTTTTTTGATTTCAAAGATAGAGCTGTGAGCTAGGGTTTTTGGGTTGAGCTCAGATATGTGTGCATGTCCTATGCATGTCGTGTACATACAGTGTATGAGCGAGCTTAATACGAAGAGAGCGAACGAGTACGCGAAACAATTTCGTCCATATCCTTCTCTCTTCCTACTTTCCACTCTGATTTCTCTCTTTTCCCTCAAATTTATCTCTTCTCCAAAATGTAACTGACCTTTAATACTTTTTTTTTCATTTAATTATAGCAAAAGCCAAACCTTATTTTAGTGCTTGTAAATTTGGATCCAGAGAAGGAGAAGACAGAAGAAATGAAAACCCATATATAAATCAGAGAAATGATAAAAAAATAAAAAATGAAGGATTTGAGTCTCCTCCAAGAAACACCAAACCAATCACTTCAACTCCAAAAATCCATCAATCAAAAAGAAAAATTAAGCAAACCCAGTTCATAAAACCTACGAATGAAAAGGTAAAAATCGAAGAAGATGAGTGGGTTAGAGAGAGAGCTCTTGCTCTTGTGCATATTCGAAATGGAGAGAGAGAGCGCTTGGATGAAGAAGATGAGTGGGTTAGAGAGAGCGCTTGGATGAAGAAGATGAGTGGGTTAGAGAGAGCTCTTGGATGAAGAAGATGGGTGGGTTAGGGTTCTTTGAACTAGAATTGGGGAGAGAGATTTTCGCTCTCTCCTCTCTATTTCTCTTTCTACAAAATGAGAAATGAGAGCTTAAATTTCTGGATAACCCATTTATATAGGAGGGCAATTTGATCATTTTAAGGTGTAGGAAAAATCTTTTTTCTGTCCCAATATTAAAAAACTGTCATATTTCTAGGTATTTCCCAATTTTATTTTTCACCTATAGAGTAGGCAAATATTGGGTTTTTTGTGTTCTCCCTGTAACGTAGGTGTATTATACATGTTGTATGTTTATACCATACTTGACCAACCCCGAAACTACTAAGCACCGGTCAACATTATATCGCCAAGGACCCACAAGAATCTCCCTCCAACTAGGAGGCCAATCACAACGCGACACATGTCAACATCAGAGGCCAATTATAACGCAACACGTGTCGACATCAAAGGCCAATCACAGCACGACACGTGTCAATGTCAGAATGAAACTAGAAACTTTCTTCTATAAATAGAGATAATTCTCTCACAATATTTCCTAATGTCATTTGTACTAAATCATTCACTAGTACTCACTAAAGGAGAGCTTGAACCTATGTACTTGTGTAAACCCTTCACAATTAATGATAACTCCTTTACTCCGTGGACGTAGCCAATCTGGGTGAACCCCGTATATCTTGTGTTTGCTTCTCTGTTTCTATCCATTTACATACTTATCCACACTAGTGACCGGAGCAATCTAGCGAATGTCACAAACTTAACACTTTCGATTTTGTGCATCAACATTGTATTTTAACCCTAAGATGGAGGTATCATCGTTTTCTATTACCTTGTACAACACGATATATGAATATGATGATCCAACCAGTTGAGAATCTTGCTGTAACTATGAGCGGTACTACCCCTTCTTCTTCATCTCATCATGCGTAAGTACATCCTATATCTAGCTTCCTAGCTGCTCTTCTATACTTGAAACTACTTCAGCTTTTGGTTATGAACAAGTATTTTTTTAGGTTTACAGTTTTGATACTAGGCTTGCTTTTCTAATCATATATTTATAATATTGCACAAGCTGAGTTCGATATAGTTTATGCTTAAATTATTATTATAAAGAAAAAGAAAGAGAGTTTGAAACTATTACAATGATTTTGAGGAATGGAGTTTCGAAATTATTACAATATTTAGGGGAGGGGAGTTTCAAAACCATTACAGTAATTTAAGGGAGATGGAGTTTCGAACCCGGGACACAACAACCTATTCAATATAATCTAACTCAACAAAATAAAGAAAAATAATAACAAGTAAAAATAGGGATGTGATATCCACACACCCCTTTTTACTTCTTTCACACCCTTTTAATTTTCGGCCGTCGGATCAGATGAATTGAAGAAGATCAAATGACAGAAATTAACAAGGGGTGTGTGAGAAGTAAAAAAGGGCGTGTGGATAGCACACCCCTAAAAATAATACCCCAAACCTAAACTGTGGTAGAAGTTACTTGAGGAAGCTCATCAGTTTGTTCTTCGGGTTCTGTTGCGAAACGTCGGATGATCATATTCAGATAGTCTTCCAATTTACCAAATGTATGAACTGCTATTTCATACAACATTTTGAGGTATTCGCTGACATACTCAACTACAACCTTCACAAACCAACCAACCCAAAAGAATCCGGCGACTTTCCCTAAACCCGGCACAAGGATCACCACTTCTAAAATCAAGGCAAGAGTTCCAAAAAGGAGGCTAATCTTATTGATCATTGATTCTGCCAAATCCGAATTAGGGTGAGCTTGCACGTGGAGTATTCTAGAGGCAATTAGTAATCCGCCATAAGCAATTAGCGCAACGATAAGGGACATCATAACCGGATAGTCTGTGTCGAACAGAGACTCATTTCTAGCTCCTTGCTTTAGTGGGAGGAAACCACCTAGCATGGCGATGAGGGAACATATATATTTATGCACCTTTCCAAAACGTTCTTCGCTTGTGCTGTTATATATATATATATAGTTAATGAGAAATTAAATAGAATTGCATTAATGAATTATCTACAATATATAACTAATAAGAAAATGCTAGAGAGACCATATTTTTGTTGTGTACTAATATGATATGGCAAGTGACGTGTACATACTACGTCAATTAATGAATTTTTCTCATTATATATATATATATATAGTTAATGAGAAAATTAAATAGAATTGCATTAATGAATTATCTACAATATATGACTAATAAGAAAATGGTAGAGAGACCATATTTTTGTATGTACTAATATGATATGACAAGTGATGTGTACATACCACGTCAATTAATGAATTTATCTCATTGAATGTTGGTTATATACATCAATATATATATAGGGGTGTGATATCCACACAACCCTTTTTACTTCTCCCACACCTTTTTAGTTTTCGACCGTCGGATCGGATGAATTGAAGAAGATCAACGGACATAAATTAACAAGGGGTGTGTGAGAAGTAAAAATGGTGTGTGGATAGCATATCCCTATATATATATATATATATTAATCAAACCGATATATCATCTAAAATCAACTAATTAAGAACGTATGATATATCTATAGATTAATTAAGTCAATATATCATCTAAAATCAACTAAGTGAGAACGTATGATATACCTATAAATTAATCAAGCCAATATATAATCTGAAATAAGATAAGTTGTAACAGGTACCTAGCTAGCTCTTATTTTATTCAATGTTTGTTAATAACGAATCGATCTAGAGTTCTAGACATCCAAGGCTCTTAATTTCTCAAAAAATGCCTAGACATATCAAGAGCTGAGTTGTATAGATTAATTGCTAATTAATGAATTCTTTTTGGTCTCCCATCATTTTCTCCAAGTAAAAGGCAAAATAAAAAAGGCAAGCAGAGTATACACTTACCCTTCTAGTTCCATATGTAGAGGGACGCTAACAGCAATGTCTGGGACACGATCCATCTGATTATATATGACACTTCTGTACAGAGGAACACAAAAAACAAAATTCATATCGAAGACTCGTCACACCTTCACACACACACAGACGCAAGAGCTCTGTTTTTTGTTTTGTTTTGTTTACATTCCGGCAAAAGAGGACTCCAAAACAGATTTGCAACGAAGAATATGGCCAATTGCAGCCATCAAGGTTAAGATAGTACTTAAGACGGCAAGCAGATATGCAAATGGTACCATAACGGTCCGGCGGTGAGTGCGATTTGAGCTGCACACAAAATGAAAGCACAAGGAAAAAAAAAAAGGCACTTACTTTTGTGAGCAGGCAAGGGTAGAAGAAGGGAAGGAGCGTGGATGTCGTCTTCAAATGCAAATTAATGAACCAGAAATACGATTTTGTGAGTGAAAAAGTGCAACTGGGCTCTGCGGGGATGTTGGGCAGGAGAGAAGACTGTCTGATTATATTTATACCGGTGTAGGAATATGAAGCTGGGACTCTGGTCACTTCTTCGAACGTGCAAAGGTGATAAACTGAAAGCGACTTATTGCTCCTAGACTATATGAAGCTGGGACTCCGGTCACTTCTTCGAACGTGCAAAGGTGATAAACTGAAAGCGACTTATTGCTCCTAGACTTATTTGGTTTTGAGAAAGCGACTTATTGCTCCTAGACTTATTTGGTTTTGAGATTGTAAAGGTGATATACTGAAAGCGACTTATTGGTCATAGACTTATTTGGTTTTGAGATTGTATACTGAAATCGACTTATTTGGTCATTGACTCATTTGGTTTTGAGACATGTTGTGCGAGCTTACTGTAGACTTTCTGGTTGGCGAGCTTGCTATGCTTTTTGGTTTTGGACATATATTGTGAGAGCTTGCCATGCTTTTTGGTTTTGGACATATATTGTGAGAGCTTGCCATGCTTTTTGGTTTTGGACATATATTGTGCGAGCTTGCTCTATGCTTTTTGGTTTTGGACATATATCGTGCGAGCTTACTGTTCTTTTGGCATAAACATTTTGGTTTTGAGATTGTATATGGGATCTGGAAATCCCGTGATCGTGACTGTTCATCATATACCGTGCGGTCAGTTTTCGTTTAATATTATTTATATTAAATTTTAAATTTTGAAATAATTTCTGACTTCACGATGTATGATAAACTATCACAATCACATGATGCTCAGGAAAATGAATCCGACAAGGATCCTTTTTCTTTTTTTGGTGAACATAATTGGTTTTGAAACCGTTCGTCGGATCCTTTTCCTTTTTTTGGTGGACTTAATTGGTTTTGAGACCGTATATTAGAAGCAACTTAGCGAGTTATTTGGTTTGTTGGTCATAGACTTATTTGGTTTCGAGATTATACACTGAAAGCGACTTATTTTTTTTTTTTACTGTACTGTGCAATATAAGTAATACAGCTTTTTTTTGTTGAAAACAAATCGGTTGAAGTGTATCGTATGTGTAACATCCCACATCGCCTAGGTGAGTGGATCATGTAAGTTTTATATGTATATTCTCATATCTACTTAGCACGAGGCCTTTTGGGAGCTCACTGGCTTCGTGTTCCATCAGAACTCCGAAGTTAAGCGAGTAGCACGCGAGTAGCACGCGAGAGCAATTCCATGATGGGTGACCCACTGGGAAGTTCTCATGTGAGTTCCCAGAAACAAAATCGTGAGGGTATGGTCGGGGCCCAAAGCGGACAATATCGTGCTACGGTGAAGTCGAGCCCGGATGTGGTGAGGGCCTGGGCTGGGATGTGACAATTTGGTATTAGAGCCAATCCCTGGCCGGAAGTGTGTCGACGAGGATGTCGGATGTGGTGAGGGCCCGGGCCGGGATGTGACAATTTGATATTAGAGCCAATCCTTGGCCGGAAGTGTGCCGACGAGGATGTCGGGCCCCTAAGGGGGTGGATTGTAACATCCCACATCACCTAGGGGAGTGGATCATGTAAGCCTTATATGTATATTCTCATCTCTACCTAGCACAAGGCTTTCTGGGAGCTCATTGGCTTTAGGTTCCATCGAAACTCCGAAGTTAAGCGAGTAGCGCGCGAGAGCAATCCCATGATGTGTGATCTACTGGGAAGTTCTCATTTGAGTTTCCAACCGTGAGGGCGTGGTTGGGGTCCAAAACGGACAATATCATGCTACGATGGAGTCGAGCCCGGGATGTGGTGGGGGAGCGGGCTAGGATGTAACAGTATGTGCTACTTATTAATACGATCTAGTAGTATTCATCTTTATCTAAAAGTGATGGATTTTTGAACCACATTATTAATAGCTCATTGTGAGGCTAAGCACACCATCTCCCAGTGTAGGTAATATCATTGTTTTTTTTTTAAAACATGGGCAGTAAAGTAAATTCACACAAACTAAATTTTACAATTTTTTTTTCAAAGCCTCGTCCAAAGGAATCTTAACATCCTCTAATTTTGAAAAATAAAATAATAAACAAAACTTCTCTCCCTAATCCCCATTCTTTTTTTTCTTCATTTCTCCTTCTTATTATAAAATAAAAATAAAAATTATTTTCACACACAAAGTGCGGGGCATATATGCTAGTTAATATTAATAGAACTCTGATCGTTGACTAAAATTCTAAAAAATTACTATACTAATCGTTTAATTAAAACTAAATACAAATAAAATTTATGGGCAATTTATAATTACATGAACATGAATTTTACTGTTTTTTATGTTAATCTCATGGTCATGTAATATTAACAGGCCCTGAAAACTGCTCAATATTGTCTCCTGAAAAACTGCTAGAAATCCGGACGCCTGCGCTGCGTATGAGCCGTCTTCCCTTCATTCCCTTCCTGAGTGCCACAGAAAAAGAATGTGGCATCTCCAGCAAGTTGCTGCATTGGAAACATTGGCAAAGTAGTTAGCACACACATATATGAATAGGAGTGCGAAATCTTTAGAAATACGGATGATAACTGATGGTACCTGTTGACACGACTCAATTCCGATGTCCGAAGACAACGGAATGGTCACGTGTTGGCCAACATCTCAGAGTAACGCAAGCTATTTAATGAATGCATATGCCGAGAACATGCATATAATTTTCGCACGCAACTACGTAAGTCAGCACGTGCCTACCCTGATGTTTGAAGGATATCAAGGTCGGTTGTGTCATCGGTAATCCACAAGACTGTCGTCAACTGCATTAAGAGCAGACTTCAGCACCCGCGCGAAGTGCAGTTGGGCTGTTTATTAGCAATTCTTTGACACCATTTAGCCGTTTCTTAAAAAAGCCACTTTGGATTGAGCATGTTATTTAGTGGCATGTGTGGATGAAGAGGAGCCGAGGAGAGTTGGATGAGAAAAGCGGGTATGATGGTCGTTACACACGCAATATGTGTGTGTCAATTGCTAGTTTGTAAATTAAATCAAGTGTCACTAATAATAAATATACAGGTACATTAACATCTAAATAAGGCAAAATCGAATAAATGGTTCTCGTAGGTATTTGAAAAATAACCCTGTGGTAAAAAATGCGGATTTAAATCCATGTAGTGTGGTGTAGTCTGTTAACAAATTTAGTCTAAAAGTAATTTTTTTCGTTAAATATCAATTAAATGTATGGGTAAAATTGTACCTTACGTTGTGTTGTGAAAAACAATATTTAGCATACTTGAACAATCGTTTTGGCTTTAGCAATAGATTGTACCACGTGTGTATAACAATTGGCTTTTTTTTTTTTTTTTTTTTTGAGTTCATTTTTTAAAACTCCACTACTATAAACAGAATAAAAATGATTTTTCATCTGTATCAGAGAAAGAAGTTTGAAATCTCAAAGGAGCTAGATAATATGCACCGAATTCAAATTCCTATATATGAGATATGTTAATTGTGTCAACCCTTTTCCATTTGTCTTTAATCGAGACTTCATAAAAATACAACAATATTTTGGCGTGCGGCATAGTTATGCACAACATATACCTAATTGCAATAGCATAAGTACCACTAGTTTCTCGGTTGGGTTGGTTGTGCAATTAAACTGAGTAACTTCAGGCCCCTTAATTATTTAGAGTCAACAAACTCTATAGTTCATTTTCAATGGAATAATAAGATCCGATTTATTGCAATAATTTATCATCTAGGAGGTACAACTTTTGTCACGCCCCGATTCCGAAATACCTCTAAGACTGACACGAAATATGAGGACGTAACGGTGAAGCCATTGTCGATTATAGATTGGTTTAAGGAGAAGAGGGGTTGGCTAGAATCACGTGTCGATTCCAAATTGGTTTAAGGAGATGAGGGATTGAACCAACCACTCAACTCAGGGCTGGCCCTGAGGGTAGCCCAAGTAGGCGCCCGCCTAGGGTCCCCATTTTTTTTTTTATATCCTGTAAATAACATATAAATACAAAAAAAAAGTAAGAGATATCATAATTCATTTGTTGGTGTAGTGGAAATGTTCGGGTTTCTTTTTCTTTGGAGTGTTGAGTTCAAAACGCAGAGATGCCTTTTTAAGTCACTAAATTTTTCTTGTTTTTCAAATTTACTGCCAATCCATCTGTCTAACTCTCAATCCATCTATCCAAATGCATATAAAGTTATAAAACTCAAGTCCCTGTGCAATCTTTTTTCTTTCAACTTCCCAATCTTCCCATTTCTATCGAATTTTTAAACCAACTATCACATGGTCATGAAGATTGTACCTTAAGGTATTCAAAACTTTGAATATATATTTTTCTTTTCAATAATTTTTATTCAATGGATTGTTTTAGTATTTGATTCATTAGTGTGATGTTGATTTTACGAAAAAATGACAAGAGAAACAATTGGCGTTGTTGAATTTATTATACTCATCAATCAAGTTTTATTGTTCTTTACTCCTTTAATCATCAAGTTTTATTGTTCTTCACTCTCAATCTTAGACTCTTGACTACAAACATTTAGTACATTTGAATCTAAAAACTTGAGCCGTTTAATGTTTAAGTAATGTTTGTATATTTATCTTCTTTTTATATTAATTTTTAATGATATTGAATGTGGAAATAGAATATTTATGTATTTAGCGAATTCTTTTTTATACATATCAATGTACAAAGAACCATAAATCAAAGAATCTTAAGGTCCTATTTTGAAAACTCGCCTAGAACCCTCAAATTCTCAGGACCGGCCTTGCTCAACTTTTGATGCAGTCGTAGCAAAATAGCTTGCACTTCTAGTAGGCGCCGAAGTTGGCCTTACCAAAGTGGTTGACGAAGTAGTTGAAGGAGCTGGAGCGGAGTGGGGTTTAGCAATTGTTACTGATTGAGAATTGAAGTTAGGGCAGGCTGTTGTCGCCACTGTTACCCCCCTATGCGGACCACATTCTCTAGGATCTCAATAATGTTAGCCTTATCAATTAAAACACAAACGAATGAGCGACTAACCTGATTTCAATGGCGAGCATGGAAGTCGAACACAAAAGTAGCAGAGTACGGCAACACCAAGATCTTCTATAAACACCTAGCCGAATACAACTACTCTATGGGAAGCATTATGTTGTGTGTTCTAGGGCTTATAGGGACCAGTGTTTTTATATATAGGATTGAAATCTTTAAGAGATCAAATCACAATCAACATTATTCTCCACTATTACATTCCTATTATATATAGTAGACCACTTGAAGGTTGATTTATCTTGGATAAATCCAACATTCTCCCACTTGGTCTGCAAAATGTAATATTCATGTTTATACTTGAAACTGGAGATTAATGTTACTTTAGTGGCCATGTAACAGTGATTACATCTCGTCCTTAATGCAGCTTCTATCAAATGCATTTCTTAACATGGAACTAACATGGTTGTAAGATTGATGCAACCCATAACCTTCATAATCACACATGCTAAGATCCTCATTCACATGGAACACAAATTATGATCAAGAGATGAAACTTTAAATAAACTTTAAGTTGACCAAAATGTCTTACTTTATATCATCTCAGGTCCAACTTATTGTAACTCACAAGTTACACTTTATGCTTCTTTGAAGCCTTAAATTTGCCAATGCAGATATCCTTCATCTAATGAAACCACCATAACCTGCAGGTGTGCATACATCTCCAAAACAATCATGAATCACTTTCATTAGACCAATAACAAGACAAACAATGTTTGTAGCCAACATACACAATTGAAAATACCAAATAGGCACATGTCCAAGTAAAATATCCCAAAAACTTCATAAAACAAATTAATTCAACACTCGTGAGCAAGATGAATTAATATGTTTTTGACACTAATCTATACACCATTCCAGTTACTTTCATAGTGATTTCCAACACCTGCGGGCAAGATGGAAATCCTCACAACTGAGGCAGTGCACAAACCATGTCATGCCATTTATGCAATTTGATAACAACTTGATATCTGATATATATTTCATCAGATGATTGACTAGCACACTAAAAATATGACTTAATGAATCCAATTGGAGAATAAAATGAATACATGGATTCTATACATACCTTATAGGTCATCTGCAAATGTAAGGCATTACTAACACGAAACTCAAACTCCCACTGATCTGCAACATCATTACTTAATTTGCAAATCAATACTTAGATCATATTTTTGAAAATATGCCTTTGGGAATAGCCTTATTCAGTCAATGAATGCATATTACCTCAATGAAAGGTACAACTAAGCGTGAAAGCATTCACCGCTGTTACAAAAAATATGCATCCAACAACCATCTTATATGTATTAATAAGTCCACATTTATGCTAAGTCCTTATGAGCCCCAAAACAAATGATCAATCGAGAAATCCAAATGATTGCAAGTAACACAAAAAATGCACACATATACCAAGTATCCATTCATGCAACTTAAACATATTATAGACATTAAAGTAACACAAGTTCATGGAAGATAGAATAACGCTTTAATAGATTCATGCAAGTCCACTTAATGCTCAAACTTTTAGAACAACTCCCACTAAGTTTTCAAAGTTTATACTTGCAAATAAGTTAATGAGTGTGAAGCCCAATTTCGTTCACTAATTCTCCCACTTGGGCAAACACTCGTTAATATATTCTTTCAAAGATGTACCTAAAGAAAATTGCTTTATATTTTAGACATAATAAATATACATCACAACCAACATAAAGTTGTCAAACAGAATTTCAGCAATGAGTTACACTTACTTTAAAATTTATCATAATTAATTTACAAGCTTGACTGCTACCAAATTTATATTGATCAAAATAGACATATTAATCTTCATAAAATAAAATTATAGAGCCGTTTTGGGTTAAAATAGTAGTCTAAAGTCATGTCTCAACAAGACCAACACAATCTGCTAGTAAAACTGCCTATATGAGCATGGGTTACTAGTAAATTCACCATAATTAAAATACATGGAAAAAAATTACGAAAATTTTCAGAAACATAGTAGACATCTATATTTTGAACATATCAAAAATTCAGGTCATTCAATGACCATTAGACATGTCATTCACCCGATTTAAATCAAGACACGTAATCTGCCAGAAACAATTATGTGCATCTATCATGAATTTATACATCCATAACAAATTCAATTTCATATCATTTCAATTTCGATGTCCAATGGAAACTTTGGTAGTCAAATTTCATCCTCTAAACCGACATCATAGTTCGAATTGAAAAGATTTACAAGCATAAGACTTAAACAATTCATACCTTAGCAATCCTTGATTAACCTTCATGGGTCCAATACTTTGCATCAATAAGTCACATGAAGAGACACAAAATACGTCATGATGCAACCGATTTCCATGCCTTCAAACCACACCCTTTTATGGGGCTCATTGTGGAAATACTTGTTACAAATGACATGGAACTTTACCCCAATAAACTTCATGAAACTAAATTAATTTACACCTGTAGGCAAGAAAATTAACTACTTTCTAGTACTAGATTTTATGTCACAAAAGTACCTTCATGAAAAACTTCAACACTTGTAGGCAAGATGAAGATTTTCACAACTGCTGTGAAATAAAACCCATACTATGCCATCTTAATTAAACTAAAAGAAGTAATCCACACCTATAGGCAAGAAGATTATCCCTTTTATTCTAATTAAGATGCAAAGTTGACTGAAGTAACTCAAAAACACAGTCCCATCGTCAACTAAGCCGTTGCGGCTTGCTTAGTTGAAAAGGCATTGGTCAACTCCGCCCTGAAACAATACAAGAAGTCACATGGATTAACTGTAAATGACAAAATTATGATAACCTGATTTGAGCTTCGAGTCTTGCCAACAAATGGCACTAATTCCTTCATGACTCCCTATGACATCAAATTAATCTAAAAAAACCTGACAGCATACTTGAAAGAGATTAATCACATATAGAACAAGTTTTATTCCACCACAAGAATGTCAAAACTTATCATTATGGAGTCAATTACTTAATAGAAATACTTTATATAATGGGAAAGAACTATACATTCCTTTAATTTAAAAGCTAAATCACTCAAATGTTTTCTTAAGTCAAACAAGTTCCTTTTCATTTGTACCTTTCTTTCTGTAGTACAAAGCTCCTAAAACATTAGCATCAAAATCGTGCATGAGCCTTGTAAATACCAAATTAAATAAAGGAACTACCAAAATTCTTTTCTTCCAAAAGAAACATCTCCAATACATGCCATACATTAGCCTTGTATAAGTTTCTTTTCTTCTCCCCTTGTGACACATAAAAATTTACTAATCAAAGCACTGTTTAAATTCTTTAGGCATAGGGAAAAACCACAAACAATAATACATGTTTGAAAATTCATGCTTATCAATTAAGCCACGTACTTTGAATGGATTACATACCTCATGCCTTCATATGTTCACCACTTCTTTGTAAACATATATATAATCACATGACAAACCAAAGTTCTCATATAAGAATAGATAAAAATACAAATGAGTATTGTCACATAATTACTACAAACCTTATTCATTTGTATAATACCTTTGTTCTTGTCACTGGATGCTTTCTTTCATTCTTAGTCAATCCACAAATTATACATCAATTTTTCATAGTTAACTAGTCATGTATAATTTAAATGACTATTGAGATAAGAAAGCAAATTGTAGACAAACCTGATTGATTAGTCATGCATATTTCTTGTCTTTTTAATGGCATAAAAGTTCATTCACATCTCGTGAAAATTAGTGGAAACAAAACTAAAATTCACTACCCATGGCAATATTGAAAATATGTAATCTCATGCTTGAACCAAATTAGCCATACAAGCAACACTATACACGCCATTTGCTTAACAAATGTTGCCAAAATTTGTGTGACTTTCTTTCATGTATAGGAATTTTATCAAAACAGACATGTATATAGTTGACATGCATTAAACTTAGCATATGCTTCCCTGCAACGCAACTGTAATATATGTTATTACAATCATAGGCACAACATATCCCAATAGTATTGATAAATTATAGGATATGACTAATTCCGTCTCCTACAATCAAAAAGATATCACGACATTGTTGGATTTTGCAGGAACAATTTTAACACTTCATGAATCCAACACAACCAATCCTTGTATAATTTATCATGAAGACCAAAAGAAAAGATCATACCAAAATTTCATATACTGATGTATATACGAACCTCTTCATTGGGCTTGCTCGACGAAGGAATCTCAAGAAATTCTCCAATGCAAGGTTAGAACATACATGTTTACAAAACTTGAGATTATAATTGCATATAACCTACACTTTTGCCGAGCTCATTAACGCTAGTTTGTGACCCATATATGAAGACACAAAAATGCCGCAGAATAAATTCATGAGTCATACTTCACAAAAGGAAATAGATCTCCAGTGCCTACTATTTGAGGTATACTCATCACCCCCAAAGGCTTGTTACCACTAGTCTTCTCTTGGGAAGGTGTTTTCTTGTGTATGGTTGGCTTTAAGAGAGACAACCATATGGGCCTCTTTACTAGGACGGCACTGCTGATTGAAGTATCTACAATATTAGCACATCACTCATGCAAGTATATTTTATCCTTATAACCAATTTAAGCTTCAGGGATCCAACCAAATACATATCAACGAAAATACAATACCATAAATCATCATGAAAATTGAAGTCAATGAAACAAACCATGATGCTATGGTAGATGACTTTATTCAGCCTGAACGAAAACATGGTGATATGGATATGATTTTAATTAGCATAATCCAATAAAAAATGGCAGAGATTAAAACCATGCTCTGTGATTTGTGACCCTGTGTTGCTGCAAGAGAAAAGGAATACAGCGGTCAAATTTGATGATGTCACTCACGGCAATTGATGTCGTGGGTTAAACGATTGCACAAATTTTTCAAGACATGTGAATTGTATTTCTCTACACTTAATAGTACAATGAATTTTATATATATATCGAAAAGTCTGCGCAATGCTATTGCCTAATCATGATTTCCCTTCTTGATCAGCTCATAGTCATCGCCGAAGAAACCTGATTCTGATTCAATTTTGTCAATTTTTCTCGACAACTTTAATCAAACTTCAATCTTAATAGGTTTTAATTATATAACCAATGGCTCTGATACCAACCGTTAGTCTTATAAAGTTATACAATTAAAACACAAACGAATGAGCAACTGACTTGATTCCAATGGCGGGCATGGAAGTCGAACACAAAAGTAGCAGAGCATGGGAACACCAAGATCTTCTATAAACACCTAGCCGAATACAACTACTCTGGGAAGGATTATGTTGTGTGTTCTAGGGCTTATAGAGACCGGTGTTTTTATATATAGGCTAAAAGCTAGGGTTTCCATCCATAAAGGAAACCTAAACTTTACTTTCTTAGCCTCCAAGTCAAGTATCATAATCATATTCAATTAAGGATTCCATCATTCCTATTTCCAATATAAGACATCTTATATAGGATTGATATCTTTTAGAAATCAAATCACAATCAACATTATTCTTCAATATTACATTCTTATTACATGTAGTAGACCACTTGAAGGTTGATTTATATTGAATAAATCCAACAAATAAATCCCTCACCCTCACTCGGTGTGTCATTCTCTTCTTCTCTCACCACCTCTAGTGGTTGATACCAAACTTTGTCATGCTTGGGCAGATTGATGATGCATGTGTCCCAAAAAAGGCTAGGCCTGGAAGGGAAAAGATAATGGGTACTCGAGCTCTTCCACATAGTGTACTACATCAGGAACTTCTGAAGTCTAAGCTCCGCGCCATACCATTTATTCAGCAACTGAAAGCAGTTGATGATCCGATATGAGGGTGGAGTGAGATTGCAAGGGGAGACATTGTAGAAAAGCAAGTTCTCCTTAAAGAACCTGAAATAGGGAACTTCAAGCCCACGTTCAGGTATCAGGGGTAGATCTTGGTACATGGGCATTCTGAGTTTGAAGATTCTGACAACGGCATTAAAATACCATGACCAGCTTCTCACCAAACCTTGCATCTGTTCAACAGATCCGGGCAATGACAAATGAAAGTGTTATAGTCCTCATGACTATGCACTGTGATCATCGGGGGTTCAAAATGGGTATTGTAGTTAGTGCAGATGTAGGATGAACACCAAGATGTCATTTTTTTTTTTACTGAAAGTATGACTTTGACCCCCGAAACTCAATTTTCTCCACATAAAACCCGACGTAAAATTTTTGCTCAAATAAAACTCATTGACTAGACTCCACATAAGCAAATTCATTAATTATGTTTGACTTTACCCATTTAAAAATTTTCGGATGCCTAAAACACCCTTATTGAATGTTTAAAGTACACAATTAATTTTATGCAAATTGTAAAGGAGAATTAATGATTTTACAAAAATAATATTTTGCATATAAATGTAGGGATTTGTTGGTTAGTTTGGCTCTCGAATTCCAATTTATCATCACAACGTGTCCATATTATATATAGGTAAATTATTGTACTTTAAAATATATAAAAAAAATTGTTGTCAAAGTAAAAATATATAAATTAAAGGAGATAAAAATTGTAGGTAAATTAATTTTAGGACAAAGAAAAAGAATAGAACCAACTATAGGTAAATTACTTACATATACATTCTAGATATTTGATTCACATAAAAAAAATGTAGGTAAATCACGTGTGCATAATTTACCTACTATTATATTAATTTACCTACTTGCATTGACACACCCCGACCGAGATCGAGGCATGTTGGCCGTCACGTGAAGGTGACGTAGCCATGTGCACAGTGCAGAAGCAATAATGATCATAGAGAATACAAATAAATGAAAACCAACTCATAAGAGTACTAGTTAAGACAAGTGCTAAAATATGTGTGAATACACAATCAAAGCGTAAGTAGCCTGAGTTCAGTCCAGAAGACAAATACTAATTAAACGACACCCAAAGATGCCCTACATTTGTGATAGTCTGTCAGAACCTCCAATCAATCCTCGTGAGCCACCAGCGAACAAGCTTATCTAAAACATGGAGGGGCGCAAAACAGAAAGTGTGAGTGGGCAAAAACAAAACTTTTCAAAACCATTTCATTTATCAAATGCTCTAACTCCTCGCCATAAAACATGTATAACTTTCCCATAAATGGAATATATATATATATATATATATATATTTCAATTCATGCTTTACATATCCATATTCCATATTCATAAGTATGCCATGCCAAATATAAAATAGAATAAGTAACTCAGGTGAAAATAAGTTCATGGGAAATAACATATTGCCGGAACCCCTGCAGGGATCTATACGGCTGAATTCATAGCTCATTAGTCAATCTAGTCAGAGTAACCGTAAGTGACCTATACGGCACTACATTGCACACGAGTCGGAACCACTGTAATGGTTTGTACGACAGGACTGGGTGTAATATAATTATGCTCATTGCTATGCTCTCATGATAGCTATGCGATAAATCGTTAGTCACCTACGAGTCGGAACCACATATAATGGTCTGTATGACAAGACTGTGCACCTAAATTGGATACAATGTGAGCATATGGTGGGGAGGTGACATCATAAACAGGCATGTACCATATCTCTGGCTAAATCACAATCACCTGGGGTGCAGGTTTATGAGCTCTCAATCACGTCTCACATTATTAATATCTCATATAACAAAACATAACTCACCTGGTACTTACCTGAGCGTCCACAGCACCAATTCATATTATGCATCATATACTAATTCATATGCTGAATATAAATTTATATGCATGGCATTTCAAAGCATACTTTCATTTAAACACATTTTCTGGGAAAATATCAAGTATATAAATATATACTAAAAACCAAAAACCTACTCACTGGTATGTCGAAGGGTTGTAGCCCCCGAGTCGCCCTTGACTGGGCTCGTCCTCGGGATAAGTCTCCCCTATATATGAAACAACTATAAAAACGTTAATTTAAAGCACATAACCAATACTAGCTAATAACTTCTCATACATTACTCAAATGGGGTGTTTAAATATACCAACGTGATCTACACAACCTCACGAACATCCCCATATTTTTAGAAAAAATTTCAGACGTCCCATGTGCCACCACGCGCCAGCCAAGACACGACCAGGCTCGCCCCCACACGAGGCCAACCCTGACGGAATCCTTAATCGCCGTTAGGGAATATTCAGTTAAATTAGAATATTCCGTTAAAACTAACCTGACGCCATTAACTGCCATTAGGAATATTCCATCAACTCTGACGGAATATTCTTCTTTCTTCTCCGGTGAACCTCATCAATCGTCGTCATCGCCGGAAAACTGGAAAATGTTTAAACCTTTATTTCTCTTCCATTTCTCAACCAAATTTCATGAAATCTTAACCAAAATGAAGCTTAGGACTAGAAGAACACAATCTTACCAATTTCAAGCTCCAAAAATCACGGGATCTCGCCGGAGAAAGCACGATAATTCCGACCAAATTTCAAACTCGCCAAACTCGACTTCCCGACGTCCAAAACACCTCGCTTTTCTTCTCCGAGCTTCGTGAGGATGTCCTAAAGCTCACTAGCAGCTTAAAAACTTCTAAAAACCTCACATTCACGAGTGCATGAACAGTGCTCAAATCGGAGATTAGGGTTTATCGGGTTTTTTCGAGGTTTCACGTCCAAAAAATAGTATCATTGGGTCCCTGTGCTTGCAAGGAACTTGAAAGTGGTCTCCATAACCTCGATCCGTGAAGGAATGGTTTGGTTGAGGTTCGTCCGTACGTATGGTACGGAAATTGAGAAAAACCGAGAGGGGAGAGAGAGAGAGGGTCAACGAAAAAGAGAGAGAGAGAGAGAGAGAGAGAGAGAGAGAGAGAGAGAGATAGAGTGTGTGTGTGTGGTCCTGATCCTCTTACAACCAACCAAAACAATTAGAACCTTTGGTTCTAATTGGGTCCAAAAAGGTTAGGAAGAAATAATTGGTCCACAACACAACTTAAACCACACAACACCATAAATGTCTAAGGGTAAAACCGTCATTTCACACTGTCGAAAATTATATTTCGGGACGGGCTGTCACATGCATAATTTAGGAAAAATGCCAACAAAACATGAGAATATTATTTGCATATATCATAGGTAAATTTCCAAAAGAAATATGAGAATATTTGGTTTATATATTGTAGGTAAATTACAAACTATAGGGCGATATTATTTATATAGGTAAAGTGCACTAGATTGTTGTAAAAATTAAAAACAAATAAATAGAAAAAACGTTAGGATGATTAATTAGATTTTAAGGCCCTTGATTGAAGCTAATTTTCAAGTGTGGGTTGTGGCAAAAATTGTAAATAATTTGTATTAGAATGTTACTTAGGGCCTGTTTGTTTGACCTTCTTAAGTTTCACTAGACTAGACTGGCTTACTAGTCCAGTGTTTGGTGCAAGCGGGACAAAGAATGGGACTCAGTCGGACTCGTGCCTACTAAGTCCTGCACTGCGTGGTCTTAGCGAGGCCCCTCAAAACATTTGGGATTGCTAATCCCGTCTCCGAACTTGCGTTATGTGCAACAATATCGTCTACAAGCATGCCTCTCTGCAACTCCATTTGCCTCCATGCCCAGATCTTAAATCCAGATTTGAAACCTAGCCCACCCATGCCCATATCCGAAACAAAAAAGCAAAACGAGAACAACAATCCCAATAAAAATTCCTCCCTCTTCCCAGAAAATTTCGAGGCGTGAGAAACAGAGGCAGCAAAGTTCATGGCGATGGGTACCAAGAGGACGAAGCCTCTGCACAATTTCAGCTTGTCGTGGGATGTGAAGTGGGTGAAGTTGATTGTCAGCGGTGAGTGGGATGAGCTTGCCATGGGATTTGAAGTGGGTGTAGTTGATTGTGAGAGGAAGTGAAGAGTGAGAGAGAGATTGACAAAAGAAAAGGGAATCCAGAAGTTTGAGAAATGTGGTTGGTTTGTGAGTCGGTTCTCTTCTTCCAATGGTAGAAGATAGATTTTTATAGAATGACATAATACTATTTGTTTTTTTTAAAGTAAAAGTAAATTAAAAATGACAAAAAATTAATTTGGGTCTTGAAAATATTTTAATCCATAGTTTAGTCTAACACTGTATCAAACACTTCATTATTCTTATACTGTCTAGTCCGAACTAAGTCAGTCCAACTTAATCCTTGGAGTTAGTCCAGTCCGAAATAATCCGATACAACAAACGCACCTTTATATTCTTATGTGGCAGTTTATTTGACTTTTGGGTTTTTATTAGATGTTTAATTATAAGTGAGTTTATGTTTAAAAATCATAATTTTTCAGGACCAATACTTTTTTTTAGGGAGTTTTAACAAAACACTTCTGGTACTGTTTATTTTTAACGAAAAAACATATTTATACATTTATCTGGTACTATTCACTATACATTTTAAAAGAGTTTTTCATTAAAATGAATTTTTTTTTAAATTTTTCGTTAGTTTTCTTTATTTTTTTTTATCGGAAAGTTGAACACAAAAGTCGTAGGTTTTTAAAAGTTTAAAAGAATAGGCTTTGGGGGTGTTCAGATCTTAAGAAGACAAAAGTGAAATGACAAAAAGCCATTTCTTTCGCACACACGAAGTGACAACGCTCATTTCTTGCGCACACACGAAGTGACAAGTTGTCACTGACAACGCTCATCGTTGTTGTCTTTATAGCACAATTTCGAGTTACAAGCATGAATCAGGAACAGAAACGTCTTTACATAGCAGGTATGCATTCCGATAGAATGTATGGTCTTTATATAGCTATTCATCCTCAAGTGGAATCATGATTTTTCAAGGTCGGAGAAAGGTAGATTGGAATATGTATACCTCAGAAGTCTGGTCATGGATTCAACAGTTCTTCCCGGATTAAGCTGTTCAAACAGACCAGCAATTGCACTACATCATTCTAAGCTTCGGAAATGTAGGCGAAGTCTGCTAACTTCGTCGAAATTGACCATTCTTGTCCCGCAAGACACAAAAATTTGATTTGATTGGGAATCAGACGAGTTTCCTATATTCTTAGAGATTCATACAACTTATCGATTGGCATGTGCAAAAAGCAATCACACCCTTAAGAGGAAGAAATCTCTAAGTATCTACTTGGATTTTTCCAATTTAATACGAATTCCATATCCTGAAATGTCTCTCCCGACTAATATAAGTAGCTTCATTTGAGGAAAATCTCTAGTAATGCAAGATAACGCAATTCACTCATATTGTATATTCTCTAGTCCACTACTTAAGTCTAATATTGTTTACCAACTTGACCATCAGAGAGCCATTGCCCGACACCCCACCGGTACCCTAGGTTAACCACGATTTTTTACTTTCTTATTGGTAACCAAACTTGCGTAGCTCATTCGTCAACAGGCTGCTGGAATTTGGTCCCCAACATTCCATATTTGCGATGAATTTAGTTTATGTCGATTACATAAATCTCATTGGGACTCCCAAAAAACTTGAGAAAACTGCTTTGCAGGTCAAACAAACAAACCTTAGTTGTGATATCGTGTCCCCAAAATTAGTATTTTATTTTTAGACGTATTATGGAGATTTAATTGAAACTAGTTCGTTAAATTCTTCGGTTTTGAGAAAAACGAAGTGAATGGTATTTTAGTCAATTCTAATTTTATTCTACCTTTTCGGTCAATTCTTGAGTTGTTTAAGTAAAGCTTAATTCCACAAGTGCGTAAGCGCAAACAGATCTCAATTTCGAGTCAGAACGAAGAAGGTAGAGTTGTTTGAAGTTGGGGGCATTTTGGTAATTTGACCAAGATGCTATAATTGGAGGGAAACCTCCAGAGAGTCCGGAATGTTTCTAAAAAAAGGAAGGGCGTCTGATTCTGACCCGTTCTGGAGCGAATTAAACTCGTTAACCCGCAAATTTGACCCGCTCATATCTCTTTCATCTATCCTCCGTTTTAGGTGATCTTGGTGTCCATGGAAAGCTCTTGACGAGCCCTACATTTTTGTAGTGTTAGATTTCCCATTTTCATTTTCATTTTTCCAGTTCGAAGTAGCAAAGTCTCGTGGGTTGTCTGGCGATTTTGTCATTTTTTCGGTGATTCCGGCAACCATTTTCTTTGAGTGAGGTATGAAACTTCATCTACTCTTCATAATCTTCAATTTGGTATGCTTGATTTGTGTTTTCGTAGTTGTTTTAGAGTTGGGTGTTTAGAACCCTAGAAATCTTGTTTTCTCCGGTGAATTTGGACGGTTTCCGGTTAGGTTTTGTTGTCGGCCTAGTTGTGAAAAGTGTTTCCCTTGTTGAGCTCTAGCTACCCCACAAATTTGATCCCTTTTAGTTAAGGTTGAAAATTCGGGTTTACAAACCCTCCACCATGGCTACCATCATGTGTGGCGGCGCGTGGGACCATCCACAAGTATTGTCTAAATACCAAATACCTTATAGTGACCCTGTGAACCTATGTCTAGCTCGGTTTCTCGAAATTCAATTGTTTGGTGTCGTAATTAAATTGGACCGCCACTCGTTTGTATGATTGGTGGATATCCAACACTTGGATCGTTTGTCAATCTGTAATATGTTGTTGTTGTCGAAGCTTGGTTAATACGCGATGGGTGATCCTTATTACTTTGGTATGGCCATATGAACTTAGATGTGATCATGTTTGGTGAATCCGTAATGGGTGATCACTACCTATAATATTTGTATGAGTGACTTTGCTTGGTTAATCCGCAATGGGGGGTCGGGGACCATATCCTGGTCGGTTGCATAATGTAGGCTTCGACCGAACTGTGTCTCTCTATAGCCCTAGATTATTGTTTATTACATATTTGACAGATGAGATTGAAGGCTTGTGTGGCTTAATCTAGAAAGTGGTGATTGAATCAAATAGTTTACATAATGGTGTTGCCTAAAAGAGAAGGGTTTCGGTTCGGATGTGACTCATTCCTACTCGTAATGAAGAGATGCAATGATGAAAAAGACACCGATCGCATTCCTACACGTGATTGTATTATTGAGGTTGTGTCATTCCTACACAACTTTGGGTTGTGTGATGACTAATAATTATCTTAATAGATATGTGGTAGGATACATAATTGAATAACCATTCGTATACGTATTAATGAGGCGTATGGTGGTTAAATTATGAAATATATGGTAATTGGACCCTTATGATTACTCGGAATGATGAAAGGCGAGTTGTGAGTCACAATATGAAGAGAATGACGGAATAATATTGACGGTATACAGAAGAAATGTCCTGTGAGGAAGTAGCACTACTTTGACATTTAATCATTTGATGTCATTAATATTCACATATGTTATATTATTGTCACTCACACAAGCTTCGCAGCTTATCCGGGTTTTGCTTTTTCCGGTACACCATTACTATGGCGTAAGGTTATTTTGCAGAGTAACGAGTAGCAGTTAGAGAAAAAGATTGCAGGTGGTGTAGCTGTTGTGGGTAGTGCACTTGAGAGTAGGTATTGCCATCCCTTGTTGTAAGTTATTTCGTTGATGCTCTGATGTATATTATATGTATGAGTCTCAGTGACTATGTATTTTATATCGTACGCTACAGTCCGCGGTCGCGCATCGATTCAAGGCGTATCTCAAGATTGGAGCGTGACATTAGTTGCTACTTCTTCAAACCACGCTAAAATTCTCGCCCTTCAAGAAGCGATATAACCGAGAGCTGTTGTTGAGCACATTCAAAACACTACAGACGTTCTTCAGATTTTGACATCCCTACAATGACCTATAAATACACTGCTTTTATCGACCAGATCAAGAAATGCTACCATCATAGGAGACCAAACCAAGAATATTGGGCCCAAAATTTTCTGCTCACATTAGCAGCAAGAGCATCATAAGATTAAAGTCAAGCAAATTTGATCTCAATACAACCTTGCTGATCTTCACGAAGTCTACTTTCAAGAAGTTTGTCTAAGTAATTGGTATGCATAAATTGTCTGATTTGCAATGCTTGTGATTCTTATCTGTCAAACTCGGGGGGAGTTCTAGAAATATACTCACTTGGCTCCTTTAAATTATAAGTATTTTCCCATTGAGTATTTGCTACCTTATGAAATTTTGACTTAGCACTCATTATGAGTTGGTTATACCCTTGTGTGCTTTCTACTTACGTTTAGAAAGGGTTTGATTCAATTTAAACATCTTCTCACTTTTCTCCTTAAACTTGAATTTTATCCTTACTTTGAGTTTTACTACAGCCATGTTTTGTGGGTTTTTACTACTTGTAAGTTATAACACGTGATTTATCGATTGAACTGCGATTGAAATAGGCCCAATCATCGATTGAACTGCGATTGAAACACAAGATTGAAAATAAAAACACAGGCAGAAAAAAAAGTAACATCCCGTGGACGAAACATTATAAAATATCATAACACAATTCAGATGATGTTTCAGAAGACATAAAGATCGTCAAAACACGGAAGAAGTTCCGGGTGGAAGAAAAAAGATTGTCAAACCAACTAAAATTAACAAAACAAGAAGCATGTTTCCCTCATAACATATTGCAACCTCGCATTCAACTAAATCGAATTGGAACCTAAAATTATAGAATATGCTAGTGCCCGCGCGGTTCTAAGAAATCCGTAGCTCATGGGGTTACCACAATCCGGCCTGCAACTTGGTCAAGATCGCGTTGACCGTTAGATGTGATTCTCCTCCCCCTGTCACAAGTTCAAAAGCAAAAATGCTCGGTCAGAGACGAGGAAACAAAACAAGCCAATGCTGCCCAACAAAACCCTTAACAGTTCATAGATGATAAATCAACCACATCACTCACCCCTTTGGATCAACATCAACGATGTTCAATTTCTGTAACTGTTGGAGAATGTGTCGGGCAATAGCCCCACTGCTCTCGCAGAAATGTGGTGGACGACTTCCATTCCTCTGGCTTCCACCATAAATCCTACGGAATGCACCAACACCAAGTCCTCCCCTCAAGTAGATCTTCCTTGCCATGGACGCTGCACATTATTGAAAGTCACATTGTCAATACCACAAACAACGAATAATTCGGGAAACATAAACAAATAAGTACAACGACATAATCAAAAGCGAAAGAATGCTCACCGGCTCTGACATAGTACCAGTCAGGATCATAAGGAGCCAACTCCTTGAATCTTCCAGTCTTAACGATATCAGTCCATGGAGGAAGCTCAACCTGCTCACAAACATCAAAAGTTCAAGACCAAATGGACCAAAACACAGTATGGAAACGACATAATGAATAAAAAAAACACCGAAAATTACACCCTCAAAATAAGTTCAAAATCCTAAATGAACTTACATAGAGCAAAATTCTACAATTGTACACAATATTAACAGAGCAGCATGCTAAACATAACTTCATCAAAATCATCCAGAACAGCACAATCTACTACGAGATCTTATTAATTCCGGGCTTATAACACGACAACCACCATCAAATAATTTTCAAGTAAACAAAATATACGAAAAAGTGAGAAAGAAAAACCACGACAACCATAAGCAAGACAAGATTCAATCAAATATGTACAATCCAATAAGGCAAATTAGATACTTCATAACAAGTTGTAATTGCATTCGCCACGGCATATTAACTAAACATAAATCAGCTACTATTTCAACAAAATAATGTAAGTTTCCAAGCTTTCTTAAATGTTTCTAGAAAAATGGTTAATTACAAGCAACAGAAGCAAAAGGGCATCGTTTTCTGAGTGTTTTCTATAATTTTCCTCCTTTTTCTCGGAATCCAAACAAGGTGTTTAATAGACAAAACACAAGTCAGCTACAATTTCAACAAACTAGCGTAAAGGTCCAAACTTTTTAAAAATTTTATAAAATAAAAAAATATAATAAAAACAATAACGAACATCAAAGGCAAAAGGGGATCGCTTTCGAAGAAATTTTTATCGATTTTCCATCATTTTCTCGGAATCCAAACAGGGGGTTTAGTAGGAATACCTTTCCAGATCGCTTCAGATGGGCGGCGTAAGCCTTGACAAATTCGTGAGGGGAAACATCCTTGACAGTTTTCGCAGTCGCCATTGCTGGAAATCAGAGAGAAGCAAATTAGAGCGCCTCTAAGCTGATGAGATATAAGACTGAGGAGGCTGACGAAGAAGACTGCTCTCACTCTCCCTCTAGGGTTTCTCGTTCAGCTTTCGCAATATATTTATAGCTCTTTCTTTCAGTCGATTTGGGCCCATTTTTTAGACCCGACTGCCGAGTTTGACCCGAAATAATGGGCCTCGGATAAGGGCCCAATTTGTGCTGTTTCAGCCCAAAGCAAGGATAGAACGACGTCGTAAAAGGTGTTTCGTCCCTTACTTGAACAGCAGAGCCTCTGCAATCGCAGTTCGCACTTCTTTGCCGTATTTCGTTTCCCCCAAACCGACCCAAACCGAAACCCTAGAAGGCCTCTCACTGAGACAGCCATGGCGATGAAGCACCTTCTTACTACCCTAGCTCGCCGCCGGCCCCACAGACCGCCGGCTGCTCTCACCGCAGCCGTCCGATCCCAATCGACCTCGCCCGCCGTCGCTACGTCACCTTCATCCCCATCCCTCCCCTCCCCTCCTCCACCAACCGCCATGATCTACGATCGATTGGCCGAGGGCGTCAAATCGAAGATCAAAAGGCTCGAGAACCCGGACCCGAGGTTCCTTAAGTACGGGTCGCCCCACCCGAGTCTCACGGACCACAGCCACATCCTCACCGCACCCGAGACACGTGTCACAACACTCCCCAACGGCCTTCGGGTGGCCACCGAGTCGAACCTCGCGTCTAAGACCGCCACTGTTGGAGTCTGGATCGACGCCGGGTCAAGGTTCGAGGACGACGAGACCAACGGCACTGCGCATTTCCTGGAGCACATGATCTTCAAGGGGACGGAGCAGAGGACGGCCCGTGATCTGGAGGAGGAGGTCGAGAACATGGGAGGTCACTTGAATGCGTACACATCGAGGGAGCAGACCACGTACTATGCCAAGGTGCTCGATTCCGATGTGCCGAAGGCACTTTCGATTTTGGCTGATATCTTGCAGAACTCCAAGTTCGATGAGGACAGGATTTTGCGCGAGCGCGATGTGATTTTGAGGGAAATGGAGGAGGTAATCTCGTAAAAATGAAAACTTTTAGAAAATTGAGATATTGGGGTTGTTTGGATTTTCGGGGATTAGTGACTTTCAATGTTGCCTGCTGTGGATGTGAAAATTTTAAATGTTCAATAGCATTCAAAGTAACTTGATTTATATGAAATTTGTGAACTTTAATGAAAAAATGTTCCTGGATATATGCATTGATTAGATACACTCTTCTAGACTTGAACCGGACATTTCACAGTAGCTTGTGAACAATTACATATTTACTCTTATTCTGTGACTTGTATGAAAAACTTTGATAGGGATCCCGAAAACTATTAAAGTTGAGGTTGCTTGTAATGGAAATGTACACTATCCAAGATTGGTTCATAATGCTTTTGAATAAATGTTCATATCATCGCCTTGGTACTGCAGGTCGAGAAACAACCCGAAGAAGTCATTTTTGACCATCTGCATGCAACTGCATTCCAGTACTCTCCTCTAGCCAGAACTATTCTTGGACCTGCTGACAACATCAAGACCATCTCTAAAGAGCATCTTCAGAACTATATCAAAACGCATTACACCGCTCCCAGAATGGTAATTTAATATTTATGAATTTTTGTTTAAAATTTTTATTCGTACTATATAGTAAAGCATGGAAGTGGTGTTGTCATTGTCCTTTGGTGTTACTTTACATGACACATTGATAATCAGGAGTTTGTTTCCAGAAGTTGACTGTCCTGTGCTTAACTTGTTCTATTTTAGGTTATTGCTGCTTCAGGAGCTATCAAGCATGAAGATCTTGTTGGGTCAGTTAAGGGTTTGTTCACAAAACTCTCAGGAGATCCTACCACTGCCGGTCAGTTGGTTGCGAAAGAACCTTCGTTTTTTACCGGTTCTGAGGTAATGCATGTATCCTCTTATTTAACTTTTTTCTTGTACTTAGTGTTTTTGCTTTCTCTTATAATTTTTACATTTCTATTGATGTTGTGAAAATCAGGTCAGAATTGTGGATGATGACTTGCCTTTGGCACATTTTGCGGTTGCGTTCAGTGGTGCATCTTGGACTGATCCCGACTCTATTCCTCTAATGGTCATGCAAGCGATGCTGGGTTCATGGAATAAAAATGCTGGTGGTGGAAAGCACATGGGGTGAGCAATTTACATGGTTTTCAATTTCTGTGGGTTGAATACTTGATATCAACTCTGAGTTTATATATTTGAAGATCATGCAATGTTTAACTTTGGCTGCTTCCTTCTAAACAGTTCAGAGCTGGCACAGAGGGTTGCCATTAATGACATAGCAGAAAGCTATATGTCTTTCAACACCAACTATAAGGATACTGGCTTATTTGGTGTTTTTGCTACTGCTCCGGTGAGGGTGCCTTCTGTGATATGAATCTTAGTTGTTTTCACTGGTTATTTAAATTTTTTACTTCTTGTTCTGGTCCATAGTACCATTCTATTGCGAACTTGTGAAGGGATAAATAAATACAAACTAATCATGTCCTTGGTTGAGATTTGTATCAATTAGTTTGAGTTTAGATAGCTTTCCAGGGTTAGGACTTGGGCTTAATTCTTCTGTTGAACACCAAGGAGGAGTTGCACTTTGGAAGTAGTTATTATATTTTAATTTGTAAGTTTGGGGAACTACCGAGGAAGATTAGTCTTATTTTTTGTTCGAGTGAAATTAGCTGGAGCCGAAGGATGAAACTACTGGACAATCACCTAACCAATTCTTTCTCCTCCTCTTGCTCTTTATCTCTATCTTTCTTTCCCTCTCCCTCTCCCTCCCCCTTTATTGTGATAAATAGTTGTATATGTTTATTTATACATTACCAACTACTCATACTAATTTACTTCTACAACTTATGTTGTGTTTTGTTTTAATTGCAGGCGGATTGCTTAGATGATTTGGCCTATGCAATCATGTATGAGGTCACCAAGTTAGTTTATCGAGTTTCAGAAGCTGATGTTATTCGTGCTCGTAATCAGGTAGCGCTTGATTTCTAACTCTGCTTCACTTCTAGATTCATGCTTTCTAAAGCGAGTATGCATGTTTTTATTGGTGGTGCCCAATATAAAAATGGTAAAACAGTTATGTTCTCCTTTGGTCATTGCATGTTTCTGAACATATCATTATATATAAGTTGACCCACTTATCATTGTTTCTTTTCTGGCAGTTGAAATCTTCGCTGCTCCTGCATTTGGATGGGACAAGTGCTGTAGCTGAAGATATTGGGCGCCAGGTACTTTTTTCTTCCCATGTAGAAACACTGTTGAGAGCAATCAGCTTCGAACAATTGGAGTTGCTAATTTGATCTACTCACCTAGACCTGGGATGATTCCCCAAGCTTATTTGTAGTCTTTATTACATTAATGGGAATTAGTATATGTTTGCTGGCTGAGTTTAATTGCGGTAATTGAAAATCAGTACTTAGTGTTGATTGTTGTTGCCCAGTTCTAGTGACAATGTAGGAGTTGACTACAAGAACTATTGTCTGTACTGGAAGCTGATTCTGTCCCTGTTGTTTTTTGACACTGCTTTTTGCAGTTACTTACATATGGTCGGAGAATCCCCTTACCCGAGCTGTTTGCTAGAATCGATTCTGTTGATGCAAGCACTATCAAACGTGTTGCCAACCGATTCATCTATGACAGGGTATGAGTACAATCTGTTACCTCACTTGTCCTAATTTATAATACATAGAGTATTCTCTCAACCTCATAGATCATGTAACCAAACCCTCATACTTGTGTTTGTTTCTTGCTGTCGGCAGGATATCGCAATTGCAGCCATGGGTCCGGTTACAAAATTGCCCGACTACAACTGGTTCAGACGCCGCACCTACTGGAACAGATACTAAGCTCCTAGTTTCTCTTTGCCTTGATTATTTCGTAATTGTCTTTCACGATCGGTCTGGTCTTGGAATATTTATCGCTTTTATGCAATTTAGTAACCGGCCTCGGAGAGAGAGGTATTGAAGGCTGGCATATTTCTTCCCTCACACCCACCCACAAATATATTGTAGGTTCTCTCACTGTTTTGTGACACTCGCATTTTCTTCAATAAGCATCGTCGACGATGATGACGACGACTGCGAATGTGAATGTGATTTGCTAGACAGATTTTCCAACTGCGTTTTGTACTGAGCTCGCTCGGCAATTTGTGAATAAACTTGCCAATTTATTTGGTTTACCTACATTCATTATTTCACCAATTTTGGTGTGCAAATTAAATAGTCGAATTGGTAGCTCAACCGTCACCCGAATTCATGCCTGCTACCATTTGAAATGTTTTGAGGTCGAAATTCTTCCCTCAAATGGGGAACTTTTGTTTGCATACTTCCACGCGCGGACAAGAATATCGTACGAGGCTTGCGATGGAGTTCAAAAGAGCTCCTCCTGCCTTTGTCAAAGCCGTCGTAATTTACCATCAAAGGGCTTCGCCTTTAAAAGGGTAAATTGTCGTCTTACTCTTTGAACTAGTTGAAGTTACTTTTCTGGATTATTTTCTTCCACTTTGCTGTTTAGTACTATGAAAACTTTATCTTCAAGAGTGAATCACGTGTTAAGTCACATGCTAATATTTGACGGCAAAGTAAATGAAATTTTATCGATTGGCAGGGGATAGCTAGCTAATTTCAAATAGTTCAAGGGGTTATTATACCAAAAATAATAGTTTAGAGGGTCAAATAATTATTTATTCGAATTAAAAATGTTATGTATATAGTCATGCATCTGATTATATCCGTTTATAAACTACTATTCTAATCTATAGGGAAAGAAAGATTTGAACTCGAGTTTAATGGGATAGACTTAACAAACTTGTCTAATCACATGTCTTATAAAGCTTTGTTTGGTACAAAGGATTAGATTGGATTGAAATAGATAGCTCTCTAAATTAAAGACAAATTGAAGGTAGGAGGAGAAATATTTTTTGTTTTGAGGATATTATACATTAAAAAAGGCCAAAATTACAAATTTACATTTTACTCAATGCAAATACCACAAGCTCCCATTTTGAAACTCTAAACTATCATTTTTAATTTTATTAGACTTAGAATTCCAAACTCATTAATTGAAATGAACTGAAACCCATGTTGTTTTTATGATATATAGGTTTAATCAAATCATATCTTATTAAGCCCTAATGAAAAATATCCAAAAAGGATGGTCATGAATTCATAAATGGGAAAGACTAAAAGTTAAAAGGAAACCCAAAGGCCCTCAGCTGGAGAGATTTTTTAGTATGTTGAGAATACAACATGTTACATCAAATGTTATAATACAAGTAGTTAGACATTTAAAAAAAAAAATTAACCACTTATATTATGATACTTAATGTATAAAACCGTGTTTCCGGCACACTAAAAATTTGTCTACAACTTGAGTCGTCCACACAAACATTTGGAGTTGGAGTTGGAAGGAAACCCAAGCACAATGTCAAATGCGTATCAGTACTGTCAATGTGGATATGTACTATGTAGGTCCCTTTAATTCGAGAGAGAGAAACAGAAGAGAGAGAGAGAGAGAGGCGCGTGAGTTGTTAGCTGTTAGCTGTTAGTTAAAGAGAGTGGGTTTTTCAATATGGTGTCTCTCTCTCTTCTCTGTCTCTCTCTCTCTCTCCTCACATTGTAAGTATCGGAAAACAATCAAACACATTGTGATTAAAGTAGAGAAAAAAACACACAGAGCACTTAACATCCAGTCCTTTCCCTTCTGCCCATTTCCCACCCCTCTCGGATTTCTCAGTCCCCAAACACCAAAACAAACCCACCTCTTGGATCTCATCGCCCCTCCCTCTTCTACATATCCCTCCCCCACCATTCCCATTCCCCCTTCAGATCCCACCTCCCCATTTCCCCATTCCCAATTCCCATCTCTCTGCGGGAATCAAAACGAGGAGCTCACTCTGCTTTTGCTTTGTTTCACCGCACACTCCAATGGCTTCCTTCACTGTCCCCTGTCCCAAGGCGTGCTCCGCCCCCGTTACCCGCCTCGGCTCAGCCGCCCAGCCGTCGCAGCCGCAGCAGCACCTCCTGTCCTTCCACAACTGCCTCAATCGCTGCCCCATTCCCTCTCTGCAGATTTCTGGCCTTCAGGTGTGATTAATTACGCATACCCTTTACTTGTTTAAGCTTTGTTTGTGTAAATTTCATTGCTTTTTGTAATTTCATGCTCTAATCTTGTAATTTGCTCAAATGGGTATGTTTGTATAGGTTGTATATCTTCATTTCGGAAGCTTCTGGAATATTAAAATAATAAATTGAATTTAAAACGTGGGAAATACTGTTGCTGTGAATTGAAATTCTTGTAGTTGAAGAATTTGTTAATCACAATTAGGATTTTGATTAAGCTGTAACTTAGTAATGTTACAAATTCTTACCAAAATGCTGTCTTTGGATTAAACCTGCAAGCTTTGACCGATAATTGATTCGATTTTGCTATAATCATTACTCTATGCTTTCATTTTTCAATAGGTTTTTGTAGCAGTGACAGTTCTACGTATCGCAATCTAGATTTTACGTGATAAGTTGCCGTTAATAATTGTTTTCTGATCATATGGTTAACTTGTGTAGAGCTCCGTCAGGAAGCAATCCTCTTCCTGGAAAGTGCAGGCACAGCTTAATGAGGTAAAACTGTTTGGAATCAGTTGAGTAGGTGGGTTTGATTGGCAACGTTGTATTGAATGTATAATTGATTACTTTCTGAATCCAAAGGTTACTGCTGAGAAATCCTCAAATTCTGTACCCATAAACAACAAGAAGTCTGAAGATGGATCACCGGAAGGGAAAGACGAGTCTTCCAGTCAAACCAATATTCCAGATGCAGCATCAATCTCCGCATTCATGGCTCAAGTGTCAAACCTTGTTAAGTAAGTTGCTGCGACTTTTGTTTGTAATTGGTATCCATATAGCATCGACTATGTTTTGGACATCAATTATTTTCATTAACATGATATTTCATGAGCAGGTTAGTTGATTCGAGAGACATTGTGGAGCTGGAAATGAAGCAACTAGATTTAGAGCTTGTGATTAGAAAAAAAGAAGCGTTGGCGCCACCACCACCAGCTCCCGTTTCCCAACAACCAGCACACTATTATTCCATACCACCACCTCAACAAGCACCAGCACCAGCACCAGCTCCTGCTCCAGCACCCGGTCCAGCAGCACCTGCATTACCTGCCCCTGCAAAGACAAGCACATCATCTCACCCTCCACTGAAATGCCCCATGGCAGGAACCCTTTACCGCTGTCCTGCACCTGGTGAACCACCTTTTGTTAAGGCAAGTGTCTGTTACTTATCTATTAAAGCTTGAGTTCCACGAGATATGGGAGATGACACACATCATTACCTAAATTATGTGTGTGCATGAACATGTCTTCCATATTAACGTATAGAAATGTTGTGTTAGCCCTTGAGAGTGCTTATGCTCTGTGTTACTCAAATAAATGTTCAGGTTGGGGATAAAGTTCAGAAAGGTCAAGTTATTTGCATCATTGAGGCCATGAAATTGATGAACGAAATTGAGGTTCGGTTTTACATTGCTTTAGTCGATGATGTGCACTGATGTGGCTTTACTTTCATTGGAAAGTTTTCTCAACTAATTGTTCCCTTCATCCATCTGCAGGCTGATCAATCTGGAACCGTTGCTGAGATACTGGTTGAAGATGCTAAACCAGTGAGCGTAGACACGGTAAGTAATCTTACTGCCTCTCTCGCTCTCTCTCTCACATAAGTACTCTCGAACAAGCTGTTGATCTAAGCGATTTTTCTGCTTCTATGCAGCCTCTTTTTGTCATAGTACCATGAGAGCATTGAGCAAGGTTCGGACGAAGTTTTTTGAAGGTTTTTTGGTGATAGACACTCTTTGAAGATGTTTAATTCTCGAAGGACTTTTTGATACTATTTATGTTCTCTTGTTACTTAAATTTAAATAATGTTTGTTTCAGTTGTCGAAAGATCGTCGCAATTCACATTTTTATAGCGTTAGGGACAGAGGCCGTAGTGTGTTATCAAAAGATCAAGCAATGTACTCCCCTTAAACCTTTTTTATGCCTTTTTTCCTTTTAAAGTCAGGTTTAGAAATTATGCATGAACGAGTTCCTTTTTAATTATTTTGTTACATATAAAACTCATTGTGTATTGTACATCCAGCATATTCTTCTTTGTTTGCAAAGTGCTTCAATCTAAACTCGCTTTTCGACTTTGGGAGGGCGGAATCACTTGAAGGAGAAGCACACGAGAGGTGCTTTTGTAAAAGTGATTTTGATGGAAATAGGGATTAATTCTTTTGTGTGATTTTGTGAGAAGCGGCTCATGCTTTCTTACCTTCCCAAATCACCTTCCAATACGATCCGATGTAAATGCGTTTTAGATTGATTTCTAAGGAATGTCCGAATGAAATGCATAGCATCGGCCTGTTTGAGACTGCTTCTGAATGACTGAAAGCAGACATTTTCTAGTGTGCTGAAAATACAGTCCAGTACACCAAGTGTAATAAAGTTACAACAAAAAGTTGACGATTTGACGAGAAACTGTCAATCTCGGCAACATTTAAAATTTAAAACAAAAAGACGATTTCATTCACAAAAATACTATTGATATACGCTCTCTCGGGCAAATTTCAAAATACGGAAATCTATTTTTTCCGGAATTCTCTACGGTTTCCAGAGATCTACTTTTTCAGCTCTCATCATATCATCCCCTATCCCCTATCCCCTATCCCCTATCGGCTATTGCTATTCCTTTCTCCTACAACATGTACAAGTTAGCCTACCTGTCATATGCTATAACCGCTGTCGACTTCTGATACTGTAGCCACCTCTCCTTCCAATATTACTCGGCCTCCGAGCCCCACCTGAATAATCCTCATCATCGTCTTCGCCCTCATCGTCTCCAGCCACAGATTTCCGTCCTTTTCTGGGGGCCGGGCGTTTTCTCTTGATGTTTGCAGTGTAAGTAGAGAAATCAATCGTATCCTCCCTCAATGCATTCTTGAATTCCTGTACAACAACGATATCGGTAAGGATTTATGCACGGTCATGGTTGCTAACATCCAGAGAGAGTCTCACAGCTCACAGTACCTGATATCTTTGTACCAATTCTTGATAAGTTGTAGGCAAATTGGTGTGCGTATCACTGAGGTCAAAAGGAACATTCTGCCTCGAGAGTACTTCTCCCGGTTTAGGGGGTTCACCCGGAGAAAAAGCCTGGTTCAAAAGAGGAATTACAAACGATAACAAAAAAATAATAAATAAAGTTCGTAACTCACTGTAATATATTTTCCTATAATTATCTAGTGATTGTTTACCTGGCACCTTGCATCATTCAGGCTATACACAATTTTTAGGTGTCTTTTTAGTTTCAAAAGAAGCTGCACTGCAATAGCTGCGAGGCAGTCCGCCTACAAAAGCACTTAAAACATAAGAATAATCAATGAAAATTAACCGAGCAGCAAAACCCTAACAATGACAATAACAGTCTATCTCTAGGAAATTTTTCCTCCGGCTTGTGAAAAATCAATTTAGTACAGGACTACAGGATACCTGGAATTTCTGTACGTCATCTATTGAGAAGCCACCGGAACTGCTAGAGCTCGTAACATGCATGTTTGCCTCAAACGGGTTAGCTTGACTGGAGACAGACTGATATGCTGGCTCTTGTCGTAATGTACCATTCCACTCCGTTGACATATAATTTGTAACAGGTTGGAACACGGGTTCTTGTTCAACTGTCCCATTCAAGTCCAATGATGCCATCCCTCCCGTAAGAGGCTGAGCAGCTAAGCCATCTTCAATTATGCCGTTGCCATGAGATGCACCTCTTTGTAACAAATGCAAAGTCAGAGCTTTCAGCTTTGCTTCGAGTGCCCCAGCCCTAACTTGTACTACTCTATTTATAGAATAGACCAAATAAAGCGGTTCATCAGGTGTTGTGAAGGGTAGCAAGGCGAGTATTTCTGTGCAGTACCTGTAAAAAGAAATTAACTTCCATGTCAGCACCCTCATCCAGAATACATGAACTCCAAGACTGACACCAATGATTAAACTCACATCAGGAAAGGGACTACTGAAGGTGTCCAGCTAGCACTATCAAACTTGCGAACAATCGAAGACATAAATTTGTTTCTTGAAGTCCGGTTAGCACGAATAAGCTTGTAGATTCGAGAAACCCCAAGTCTGCCTTGTGCGAGAGAAACACTATCCGATTTTCCCTTTGCATTTGCAGAAGCCTTTGCTTGAACTTTTTTGTTCTCGTGTTCAGAACTAGTACTAATGGACTGTATGAAAGTAAAAGACATTTGAAGGCCATCTCCCAGGCGGCTTTCGAAAAATGCAGGGTACCTAAAATGATCCTTCGATTAGAAAACCTAAGAAAAAAATAGAAGATATGGCAAGTCAAAAAGCACTGAGAGGAGAATACTTTTCATTCATTTGCATCAGTAAATGATGAGCTAACTTCGAATTGGCCTCCAGTGGATCTGTTTCGAGAGCAATAAGGTATGGAACGCATGTAATAGGATGTACGAGCCCTTGCCGCAGTACAACTTCAACAATCTGCAGTTATATTAGGAAAAAGTAAATAAATTGACGTAAAATTGCTCTTCAATTTTCAAATACATCTCATCCTTTCCACAGCATAATTTTCTTGGGAGTTGGTTGTCAACAAGATTCTGATTCTCCATATAAATAACGATCATAGAGAGAAAATAATGCGCACAAAGAGCCAGTAACAGAACATAGAAGCCCAATACTCACCTTAATTGCAGATTGGCGAACTTGTTCATTAAGGTCTAAACATCTTGCCAACATGTTATCCCAATACAACTGAACTATACCACCACAGATATTAGTATCTCCAGCACCCGCAGCAACAGATACAGCATTGCCGCCTTCCACATTATAATGAATCACATTATCACTAGCCGCATCTGTTCCCATTTGACTTTCGGCATCAAGAAGATAGTCGTACATGTTTTGCAATGCTTGCATCTGGTCAAAAAAATGATTAGTATACAGACTGACAATGGACAATGTAGTAGAAATCAAGGGGCACTGTTATCTTACCCTAAGTCGAACATCAGAGCTAGAAGAGAATGTTGCCTCTATTATCTTCCCAATATCTTTTTCCAACATATATTTGGGCCTAGCTATTAGAACAAAGCCCAATGCCTACAAATGTTATAACACATCACTACATTTCATTATAAAACCAGGCCTTGCACATTTTCAAGATCAAGATAGGCTTTTAGGAAAAGTAAATTAAAAAGTTCATACCTGCAATGACCGAACCTTTATTACAAAATCCTCCACTAGAAGATATTTTTTAAACAAGCTGAGACTGCTAACAACATCAATTGTTTTATCGGAGTTACTGGGCAAAGAGTTGCCATAACGGATAAGCAATCCGAGACAGAAAAGAGACCGCCCCACTTGCTGAAATTAGCAAAGGTTGCAAATTGTCAAAATTTGAAGCCCAATTACATGTATATGTACAAACCATCAACCATGCGCCAACCAGTTCTCTGTTTGAGCTTAAAGCTAAAAGCCAAGATGCAAACAGTAAAAACGACAATAACATAAAACTCCCCCATGAGTAATTTCTTGATACATAAAACCTGACAACATGCTGCCTCGTGAAAGCTATATCACTAAAAGTTTACTCTGCAGCCCAATATTACAAAAGTCCTACATATAACTGCCTGCACAAGCAATCAATACTGCAGCTACCCAATACCAAAAAGAGGGCCTTAACTTTAACCGTAGTCTCAATTTTGCTCTTTACTCGGGTCCGAACAATGCACCCCCAGAACTATTATGATGTTAATTATTATTTTTGATAAAGAAACAAATTTATTAACAAGAACCGAGGAATATGTTAATTACTCAATCAGTAAATCCTAATTTGTAGCATATAGGACATGGAAAGTTTGCTTAAGGTTTCTACTCATAGTTTTACTCGATTGACGGCCATACTTGAGCAGCATAATCTGCAAGTTCACCATTGTGGTTCATTCTAAATTCCTGTCGAGTAACTATATAAATGCATGGCCATGCGCAAAACTGTAATTTCTCATATCAAACTCTTTTAGAAGAATAAATTCACATATCATTTTGCCTATGAAGTGCATGAAGGATTAGGCATACAAGCATAACTCTTAGGAAAACTTCAAAGTGGGCCACCAATGTAATAAGATAATTAATTTAATATAAGGTATCTTTACCATCCCTTAATAGATCAAGGACGATGTTCAAACTTCAGGGGTAACTGGAAGAAACATTGATCCAAGCAACAAACATTGAAAATACACTTTAAGTAATTAAAGACATAATCCATTTACACATAACTTAATCCACTGACCTGCTTGTTATCTACTGCCTGAGCATCCAAACGTTTGAAGAACACCTGGATAAGATTCTCCACTATAGCAGCACCTTTTCCTGCCACTTTACTCACAGCACAGAGGCACCTGTAGTGAGGACGAAGATATAAAATCTAGAAGGCATCCAAATCGGCATAAGATATATTAATAAAAGATAATTGTCTGAAAGCGAAAGCCTGAACTTGAACTTACTTTATGCAAGCATGAACAACAGTCAAGAAGGAATGCCGAACAATCATGTTCTTTAAGTCCTGTTCAAGTTCTTCCACAACAGCTTGTGGTAACTTTCTTACCAAAGGAAGAACAGCATCAATTATAAAGATTATACTCTCCACTAATTGTGCAACCACTCGATTATCAGCCTGAACACAAAGCAAACCAACTCAAAACGCAGGCATGATTTTTGCTTTACTAGTATCTTTCTGCATTTTCGATCAAAATGAAAAAAAGAAAAGAAAAAGAGAAATGAATTGTAACAAAGACAGTGTGAGCACGCAAATTCCCAATACAGAGCATGACCAATCCTTTGCAGAAGAAAATCCTAAGATCTCTTATAGGTAGTGTCTAACTTCATATTATTTAGAGAGAAACAAGATTGGGTCCTAGAAGGCCGCTCTTCAGAACACGTATAACCAATGATAAAATGCAAAAGTAACATGTGGAATTAAATAACTTTAAAATCCAAAACACAATTCTAAGGGTGCTCTAAGGTACATTGGAACCATTATAACAAAATGCATTTTACCTGACTCTTTAGATAAGGCTGAAGAGTGACCACAAACTGTGAAGGGTCAGAAGCCGGTGCACAAAGCTTTGGATCCACAACACAGAATGCATGCAAAGCTAGCACATACGGAAGTGCCCGCCTCTCTACCTCCTGGATATTCATTTCCTCTACCTGAAAAATAAGAGTTTCTACACATTCAGATTCAAATAATCAACCAAATCTTTTTAGCATGTCAAAAATATCGGGGAAAAGTACCTGCAATATCTTTTCCAGTAAGCACTTGCACATTAACTCACAGCGCTTGCGTACTGATGCAAGTGAGGAAGGGTTGATCCCAACAGCTTTAGCTGATTGTGGAAAAAAATCAAGGGCCAAGTTGCGTTTAATGACTGTCACAAGAGGTTGGTGACTTGGCATCCTCCTCAACATCTCAACGATCTGTTCAGTTTTTTTAGCCACCTCCAATGGAACAGAGCTACCATCTCCAAAGAATTGAGTTTGTGAGCCAGTAGGTTCCTCAAACCAGAACTCATAAAATGTCTTGCAAACAATATCCTGTGGAAGAGGAAAAGAATAAAAACTGGACCTAGTCAAGAACAAAGAACTTTGTATACTAGTTTTACATGTCAATGAACTTAATGCAACACACTCATTGCTTCACAATTACCTGTATGCTTGATTCATCGTCACTAATACGGGAGATGATAGCAATGCAAGCACTTGTAAATTCGGAGAAGTTTGCATTTGAAACGCACATATCTCGTATGATTTTGATAGATCGCTTTCGAACACTTACTCCGGTATCTTTAATTCTCTCAGCAACCTTCTCAAAATACTGAGAGAAAATGGTAATGATTAAGCAACATGTGTTAATAGAGCATGTACGAAGATGTTAGTAGGATGAGAGTTCAATTGTGCACACCTTCAAACCAACATCAGGATGAGAAGCAATATGCCTTCCTACAAGCTCCAGTGCTGCTTCTCTAGCGGAAATTGCGGAATCACAAAACCTTCCTTCAACAGCTGATTGAACGCGTTTGTCTCCTAAAACCTGCGGATCAGCTTCTACAATGATACTGACCTGTATATCGTATTAAGAGAATAAGACATTAAATTCTGTCAACATAGTCATAAAATGAATATTAAATCTCTCCATTTCGAGGATTAAAAGTTCAAGAATATAGTTTTCACTTACCGCTCGTAAAGCCTTGGCCCTGATTACAGGAGAATTCTCCATTAAGCTTGCCTGAAATCCACTAAAATGTCAAAATTGAGATTTATTACATGAAAAATCAGGGAGTCAATAGAAAAGATATCTGACCAGAAGCAAATGAAGAATCTTATCAAACCCTCTGGAGAAAGAGTTTTTTTGTGCCAATGCTAAAGTAATTTTCTTGACTGAATCCCTTGTCAATAATGAAAAACCAGTCCCAGAATCCCGAACTATTTCTTTTGATTTCAGTCTAGCAAGATAGTACATGAACTTCTGCTGTGATTTCGAATCATCCTTGTACCACAACAAAAGATAAAACCTGTACAAACAAGCATAACTTCACTATGGAAACAATGGAACCACAAAATAAAGAAGGAATGAAGTTAAACGAGTACATACCAGCGAACAAAGAGATGCCCATCATCAGCTGATGTGGTATCTTGAAGGTAATTCAAAAGCATCTGTTGGACTACCTCAGGCTTCGTAATTGAAAAAGCAACTTCAGTGTTTCTTCCTGAACGACTTCGATCCTTTACTCCTTCATCTTTGCATTGTGACTTACAGTAGGATTGTAAAACAAGAAGTTGCTTCCGGCAGAGGCATATCTGACAGTGCCAACTTCGATTTGGAACTTCATATTCTCTCACTCCCATACAATCAGCATGAAACATTCTCTGACAACCTTGACAAACAAAGACATTTTTTTCAACCCTACCATCTAAACAAACTGAGCATGCATCTCTTGGATATGTCTGATCAACCCCATCGTCACTAACCAACTCCTGAAGTATCCAGATTTTGTCCCTACTGCAAAGGAGAGAATCACGCTTCAATCTCGCAGCAATTGTGCCGAGAAGGTCTATAGCCATTGAACGTGCGGCTACGTCTTTAGATTTCAGCCCAGCATTCTGGAGTAACAAGACACAAAGAACCTGCAACGAAATCTACTTTAGAATGGCGACTTACTAATACAACCAATGAAATTACAGCCCAGACAAGTCACACATATTTTACCTCCAGAATAGGAGCTGAAGCTGGATATTCAGGTAAATTCAATGTTGTCAAGAGATCGGTAACAAGATTCTCCATCATTACTTTCAATTCTGAAGCTTCCTGAGTCTTTGCACCAGCAAAGCGCTGAAGTACACGAGTCCAAAAGTGACAACATGCCTCTGTTGCTGCCTCGTGACCTTTAGTTGGATAATCGGCATTGACAGAGAGTTCTAAGATAGAATTACTACTTGATTCCTGCCTTAATGATTCAGGAAGGTTTGCACTATAGTGAACCAACTGAATCAGCAAAGCAGTGATCATCTGAATCTGCCTTTGCTCTTCGTCAGGTAGGTGATATGCTCTAAAAGCTCGCTTCGAGACCGGCAACTTCCAAAGCAACTGAATTAATTCATCTATCACATATGTGCGATGCTGAGTGTATGAATAGAATATCTGTACCACCAACAATGAAGATGTACAAGTTTCAGAGTAGATAACATCAAAATGCATGTGCATGAAGATATGTACAGGTATGTGTAAACAATAGCTGCCAAGAGGAGATGAATAGTGCAGATCTGTACCCCACTGATCAAACCCATTGCCTTCAGTTGCAAGAGCTGGATATTATCCACCATAAATGTTGTGAAGCATGTTTTCACTAGTTGTAAGATACAACCATCTGACAACCTTTCTATTAACAACAAATCCTTGAGTAAACCAAGAATGGTGCACATTTTCTGAAGAATATTATTCACAGCAGCAGAGACCCTACCAAGGCAAAGATGTAAGGGAAAGACAGCACCTAAGTTTTGTTATATAATGATCTAGTAAAAAAATCCTACAACCAGGAGCAGAATATCAATAATCACACCTGTTAAATGAGGATTTCTGCACTTTCACGGTCTTGATACTGCGTCTCTTCTTGCTTGCTGAGCCAAATTCAGCATCAGGCTCTTCATCTTCCTCAACTGTCAATATATTGGAAAACATTGTTACTCAAATCAAACGAGTTGGAACGAACCACTCCTGAAAAGGCAAACTGATGAAAAAAATTTATGAAGATGGTTTCACATGCAGATTAAAGAATTGTATGAAAATAGGGAAAGAAAACATTATGGAAACATATGAGTGTAGTGGATTAAGGAAATCCCAACTGTTCAAGAAAAACTAACCTTCGAGCGACCCATTTTGACTTGGCCTATGCAAAGCACGATAAGATGGATCATAAGCACACATAACATCCATTATCTGATGCCTGGAAAACTCCAGAATTCTTTCAATGATCTGATATGATGGAACAAAATTAGAAACTACTAGTCTTTTCGGTAATCAATAAAAAAATTATATAAGATTATATAAAAAATCATAAGACAAATTTACAATTATGTGATATAAGGGACCTCCACTAAATGTAAAATAAAGAGTTAACATCTTAGCATGCACCTCTTCTTTATATAGTTGCTTTGGCATCTGGTTATGAGCCATTACTGCTAATGCTGCGTGAATGGCCTCCAGTGCACATTGTATTGATGAAACCACATCTGAATTTGACTGACATATTAAAAAAGAGAAGTAAGATATGAAGATGATCACAAATACTATTACAGTAAAAACTCCAAGTGCAGAATTGAGTGCATAAATATCGAAAATACTGCTAACAAATTTATAAATTAAACTACCAATTGTAATCACTGCCCAAAAGAGAAGTAAGAAGTGAAAACTATTTTCTAAAAGCAAGAAGCTAAAAATGAAGCCTGACAGACCTGCTAAATGCAAGAAAGAAAGCAGAACATAAAACAAGCTCACCTGCTCATATTCAATTATAGTCAAGCCTTCAGCTCGATGTATCTGATGATCTAAAATCCTTAACAATCTAACAAAAGTATCTGCAGGAATCAAATGTAGAAGCTTCTTTGCTCGAAGAGACATTATTTCATTTGCAAGCACTCTAAGATCCGAAAGAGGCATAGATAACCACTCAGTTTCTTCCCGATCATCACTGATAATTTCAGCTCTATCACAGAACTCCTCCACCAACTCACAAAAGCTTCTGATGGTGGCATCTAAACAATATTTTTTAAGATAAGTCACTCAAATGAATATTAAAAGAAGAATATGTTTGAGAGGAGGAGAGAATTCTAAAGCCGAAGAACCTTGAATTTCAGCAGAATCTGGTCCCACTGATGACATAACATCACTAGCTTTTTTCTTGGATTTGGGTTTTCTAGAAGATGGTGTAGATATGTCCTGCAGTTTCATCTTCTAGATTATTAAATAAGAAGGGGCAGGGGGAAGTATTAACTGCCAAATAGATGCACACATACATTATGAGGAATATCATTGAGCTGATTATTGTCAGATACGGAATAGTCCCTTTGAGAAGGCTTTAGTATAGGTATACTAGGCTTGAAGGGCTTCTTGTCAGCTACCGTACTACTAACAGGCACTTGCCCCTTAATAGGACCTGCGAAACTTGAACAGTGCAAGAAACAATAAGCACAGAAACATAAATTCATACAAGAACAAACACTATAATGCACAACTAATTCTTCTTCGGACTAAATAGTATGTGTAATACCTATAGATATTTATTCACTGTGCATCTAACATATACAAAGAATAAAGAAAATGATCTTGGAAATTCTGGAAATTTGCATGTATCTTTTCAACAATGAAGTAAAAGTGCATCATCCAGAAAGAAAATAAATTTTGAGCTTAAATGAAGCTACTCTGTCTGGTAAGTGTAAAAATATCAAGTAGCACTCTAACTTCTGCAACTTGTGCCTTGAAACCAAAAAAATTTATTATTACTATTTTATCATACTACTCAATATTTTTGCTCGTACAAAAAAAGATATGTTTTCTCATTTCTAGACATGTTACTTTAGATTTTTGTTAATTGTTTTCAGTGAATAATATATATTCGGTCTATCATTATTGTAAAATCTACATAAGCATTAAGTAAGTCTATATTGTCACCAAAACTTCTTGCACCAGAGATGTGATTGCATTACTCAATCATGTTATAACCTATGTAAAGGCTTATTGTTTATATAATGAAAATATGGCTGCCACATTTATCTCCCTGCATATTAAAAAGAAAATAGATTTATATATTGCTTATACTGTTATTTGATTCAGGGAAAACAAGAACACCTGCCATTTTCAGTTCTAGCCAAAATAGCTATGCAGAAACCTTAAGTAATAAGTAGGAAGCCAAAAATACAGTAAAACCTCTATGTAGTCATAAAGTTGGGAATAAATCAATTTTATAACTTTAAAGAGGTAATTACTTAATAGAGGTGTAGTTAAAAATATTATTTATTCACTTATTTATTCTTAACGAATGTTGTATTTCCTAAATAGGATTCCTGAGGATATGACAGTACGGAAATACCAGAAGTTTCATGCCAAGAAGTTGTAAACATGCTTGAGAAGTTAGAAACATTTTGGCTTCAACAAGAAGGTCCCATGTTGACAAAGTATTGCGTACCCGCAGGGTAAAAGACGTGGCATCAACTCTAAAAATTAAAACATTGACAAGTATTACTATATGGAGGTGTATTTCCTTATGATGGGGCAAAATAAATTATAACTTATTACATTGTGGAGTTTATTCCTAAGCATAAGTATAACTGGTCCCAAGTTGGGACCGGAATTTTTTATGCGAAGGTTATTCCTTTATAGAGTACCAGAGCGTGTGGCAATTTGCTCTTTTACATCTTATTCTTTATTATTATTTGTAATTTTTATTTATGTTTAGTTTGAATTTTTTTTTTAAATTAAATTGTTTTATTTAGAATACTAATTAGGGAGGGGTATTTTAGAGATATTGAAAGCTTCACCATTTTGGTGTGCTCCCTATATATATTACTTTAGAGAGGTTTTACTGTAGCATTTAAATGAAAATTTTGAATCAAAGCATGACCGAAAATATAAAACCAATATGGAGCGACTAAATACTCGGTTTACCTGGACTATTGTACTCAAAGGCGTCTGGATTGTACTGAAGAACTACATCGTGAAGTTTTAAAGGTTCTCCATAACCGTATGGAACTGCCCCAGCATCCTCCCTAAGGTTCCTGTGCATGATACCATACATGAACACTAACACGGAAATAGAAAAAGCAAAATTTGAACCAAATTTAAACAATGTAACTAATAGAACTCAGTAGAAATTTGTATCAGCACAGTTCCCTAATCACTTGGACTTTTAGTCAAAAAATAAGATCCTGGAATTCAGTTTAACGCGGTACGAACAAATCATGTGGTTGCTTTATTCCAAATTACGAATTAAAAAGTCGCCTCCCAATCACATTTCACAATTAGTTCAGTTAAAAGTAGAAAGAGAGAGAGCCTCCGAATGCACATTTCACAACCAAATTACGTACAAAACGTTGAGCTGCCAGTTAAAAGTGGAAAGAGAGAGCCAATTCCAATCAATAACCATTACATTTTTCTTCAAATTAGTTAAATTTTAAACAAACAAAACCTACTCGATCACAAAAGGGGGAAAATTCAAAACTCTAATATAGTAGCACACAGCAACAATCAAACACGTCAAATTTCAAATCGTAATTTAGAAATCACAATTCAAATGCAACATCGCGCACTTCTAACAATCAAATTTCAAATTTAAACCTGGAAATGAAATTGCTGGCGTGGAACACAGAAAAGCACTTACAAGTACGACACGTCGGTTTCTCGAAGCAGATCAGCAATCCTACTCGCAACAGCTGCGTCAGGGCGGTTCAGCCACGCGCTGTTCCGACTCGGCTCGTCGAACAGCCGGAGGTGATCAGATGCGCCGCAGAACACCGGCAGCGATGGCAGAGGCAAGCAAGGCGCGACCTCCGAGTGCACTGTGTTGGAGAGGCTGATGCCGCCGTGAGCCGAGCCGGAGCTCGAGCTCGAAGTGACTACCGGATAACTCATCGATTGCTCAACCGGTGAGTTCGCAATCGGCGCCGCAAGGGCATGTAGGGAGAATGATGAAGTGGCGGGGTGGCAGGGGTCGTAATTACGCTGGAACCCGGGGGTATATCGGAGAGAATTAGGGTTTCGGTTGCGGAGCCCTAGATTTGGGAAGGAGAATTTGAGGAAGCAAATGGCGGGGAAAAGTGCGGTGGAGGAACTAAATTTTGGGGATTTAGGTGTGCGACTGCGAACAGAGTCTCGCTGCTTCAGTTACGAAAATGCCCTCGGAGGCACTGTGCGAACTGTCGAAGCTTCCCGCTGACGACTCGTGAGTTGGCTGGTTCGGAGGGATTGTTTGGGAATTTTAGTCGACGGAGGATTTTGCTGGCGGAGATGTTGGGAAAAGGTCGAGGTCTGAAATTACGGAAGTAGTCTCGGGGTGGTCTTGCGAAGGTCAAACAGTATAAAGATTGTGTGTCGTCCCTTTCGGTCTTTTCCTCTTCCTCGCCGGGATAAGAGGAGTTGAGACCAAATTAGTACATTGAACCGGATAGTAACTGTGAATGATTAGTAGATTTTATTGCTTGAACTTAGAAGTGGTAAAATGTGCGGATAAATTCTTGGATTCGGCCCTCGTGTCATTTCTCGTACCGCATACAAAAAAACAAAAAAAACAAAAAGGAGATATCTTCAAAGGTTTTTATGGATCAGCATTCGTTGATATCATTGAGTATTATGTTTAATTTTGGCGCCAGCAAACGACGTGGTTTGTACAGATGAATTTAAAATTTTCTTTAATTTATAGTACACACAGTAATTAAAGATTGTCAGTTCTAACACACATAAGTGATGGACTGCCTGTAGCGTTTTATTAAGTAAATTCAATTATTTTCTACATGCACTTTAACAAGTGAGGAAAATAAATGTTTAATAGGTTTTGCTTCAACTATATAGTTAATTACTTTGTGTTTTCCACACATGCACAATTTTGCATGCTTAATAACAAAATTAAAAAGATCTAACATAGGCATAATATTACTCAAAAATTGGTATTCGAGAGTGTACCCCGAGGTATCGTATACTGAAATTTTTCACCGTTAAACTCTTTCAGGAGTTACTTGCATATTTACTAAGGATTAATTTTTAAAATATTTAAAAAAAAAACACTTTCAATCATTTTAAAAGCACTTTTATATGAGCACTCACTTGCTAGTTTAACAAAACTTAAAGAAGCGCTTAGAAGAAAAATACATAATTTCGGAGAAAGGTTGACTTAGGCCCTATCCCAAAGAATATGTGAAATTCCGTTCTTGGATTTCACTGTTATTGTAACGTCTCACATCGCCCCAAGGGAGTGGATCATGTAAGCCTTATATATATTCTCATCTCTACCTAGCACGAGGCATTTGGGAGCTCACTGACTTCGGGTTCCATCGGAACTCCGAAGTTAAGCAAGTTCGCGCAAGAGCAATCACATGATGGATGACCAACTGGAAAGTTCTCGTGTGAGTTCCCATAAACAAAACCGTGAGGGCGTGGTCGGGGCCCAAAGCGGACAATATCGTGCTACGGTGGAGTCGAGCTCGGGATGTGGTGGGGGCCCGGGGCGGGATGTGATAATTATAATCTACGTGTTTGTATTATTGAGATTTTATACTATTTTTTTGGAATTTAAATTAATTTTAGATTTTAATTACTTAAGTACAAAGTTGAATTTTTGAAAAAATAATTATTTATAATCCATATACCTTCGGGGGTCACTCTTAATGTTTTCGAATTGAGCTCGACACTACGAGCACGTAGGCGAAGGCCGTTCATGAATCGAGACCAGGAAGGAGAAGTTACGGACGTTAGAAGTTTCTTAAATAAAATAGGAATTTAATATTGTTGGGGTTCCCAGTAACTTGGGAAGGGACCAATTAGAAAGAATAAAAAAAGAATATTAGAAGCTGCCAGATGGCAGCAAGAAAGAGGGGAGAAATGAGAGATGTAGGAGAGAAAATGAGAGACATGACTAATCAGGAAGGAAGGAAAAGGGGGAACCAATGGGAAGAGAGAAAATGAGGGAAAAGAGGGGAGGAAAGAACCGACCGACCCGGTTCCCTCCATTTGACCCGCGACTTGACCCAGTTCCCTTTGCCTTCTCCAACAGTTTTTCGTCGATTTTTCCGGTGAATCACGTCAAACAGTCACCTGGGAAACACTCCACAACCTTTCCTCTACCAATTCCACCCTAAAAATTAGTGAATTTGGCCTTGAATTCATGAAAATCGCACTAGTGGGTGCGGTGGTTCCATGGTGGCGATCAGTCAATCTCGAAGCTAACTTCGTCAATAAAGGACATGCATTGGTTGGGGCGTTGAAGTTGTTTTGGAGTCGAATCAAGAACACCCAATTTCAAGGGTTTTCCGGCGGGTTTGAGTGAAATTGGAGTTTTTCCTGGCCAAATTGGCTTTGGTCACAGGTATGAAACTTGCTCTACTCATTGAGATCTACACTTTTGTGAATTTTGGTAATTTTTAGAATTAGTTGGATTTTTCGGCGAGTCGGGGCGGGCGGCGGCTCGCGGGCCAAGACCCCACCTGACCATCCTAGGATAATTTTGATACCCCAATTATGTATTTGACATCCATTTAGTGAAATTCTGATGTTTTAATATAGTTTCGTAGTTGACCACCTAGTTGGCCGCCACGGGGTTATTATATGAATTGACGATCCAACCGTTGGATCTTCACCAAACTTAAGTACGTAATAGTACATAATATTTGAGGATAGTAGGAACTAACGGATCATGAATCTGATGTACGGATCTTCCCGAATTGGATTTTTAAGTTTGTAAAACTAATTGTTGATCACCATTTAAATTTGAGATTGGCGGATATTCAACCGTCAGATCGTGATGAGATTTTAGTATGTTGTTCGAGGAACATAATGTGGACCTTAGGAAGTTATAGGTCCAAAATCCGACGTGGGATCTTTTGGATTAAATTACTAGGGTGTGGACCCCACCGTTGACTGAAAGTTGACTTTTGGTCAATAGGCCTTGAACCATTTGAATTACTAAAATTAGTATTACTAGAGACTCAGTGAGGCTTTGAGGACTTGTCTCAGTGAGTGACTTTAATATATGTAATATGGTTATTACCCTGTTTTCTTATATTAGTATCCTTTGTGGATATTACTTGATTTTATAAAAGTGTTTTATGTAAAAATGTGATTTTTATAATTGGTCATCGATCTATTTTTATTAAATGTGATTTGATTCATGGATTGGAAATATTTCTGAAAGAGTGATTTGAAGTGCATATTGAAATGTTTGTTAAACTGAGGGCTAGTAGGGGACCGTTACCCTAGTGTCATGGGTTAGGAGGCACCGAGTCTGCACCATGTAGCAATGGTACATGGATGGTCCTGCTTGGTTAATCCACGATAGGAGACCATAAATAATCCGCGATAGGAGACCATACTATTTATGGATCGCGTTTGGTTAATCCACGATGGGCGATCCTTATGGCCATGTATACTTAGGAGTGATCATGCTTGGTTAATCCGTGATGGGTGATCACTGCCTAGCAGATTCGTAGGAGTGACTCTGCTTGGTTAATTCGCGATGGGGGGTCACTACCTACTTGGTTATCTTGACCCTGCTTAGTTAATCTGCGATGGGGGGTCGCTAGTGGTTCTGCTTGGTTAATCTGGGATGGGGGACCATATTATTTATGGACCGTGCTTGGTTAATCAACGATGGGCAATCCTTATGGCCATACATACTTAGGGGTGATCATACTTGGTTAATCCGTGATGGGTGATCACTGCCTAGCAGATTCGTATGAGTGACTATGCTTGGTTAATCGGCAATTGGGGGTCACTACCTACATGGTTACTCAGGGGTGGCTCTGCTTGGTTAATCCACTATGGGGGGCCACTTCTTGTTTGGTTACTTATGTAGGCTTTTGCTGAACTGCGTCCTTATAGCCCTAGATTTTAGTGTATTTATGAACGATAGTTTTTTAGAATCTTTGTGGCTTGAATTGGAAAATCCATTAGATGTCTGGGTGACTCATTCGATGTTTTAGAGACTTGACTATGTTTTCATAATTACGAACTTATATTTAAGGTTTATAAACTATGATTGATGGTCTTTCTTTTTATGGATTATCACATACTTGTATTATTGTCACTTCCCCGAGCTTCGCAACTTATCCAAGTTCTGATTTGCCCAGTGCATAATTTCCATGATGTAGGCACTAATTTTACATGCGACATGTCTAGGTAGATTACGAGAAATCGCTTGATATTTTGGTTCAGTTGAGTGGTCCAGAACCCGATGTGGTTGGATTTCGTTGAGTGGTCCGGAAACCTTACTCTTGCACATTTCCAAAAGGTTAGTCTAGAACCCTAGATTCGAGTGAATTAGACTTATCCACAATAGACCTTGTGAATATAAATTAGATTTACCATGTTGTTACTCATAATTCAAGTAGGGAATTATATAGAGTTCTTTAATTAAATTCGTGAAATGATATGTTATCGCATTAATTGATTAACGTAGTTAAATGCTAAGATCATGCATCTTTGATTCATGAATGGATTAATTGATGGGATTGTGGAATGACGTTGGATATGATTGTTATTATTATGATTAGTTTAGCTGATCAATGTGAATACCGTGCTTCGTTGGTTATTTGATATGTTACATGTTGTGGATGGAGGTATCATGTTGAAAACATAGTGATTTATATGATGGATGGAATGGAAACCTTGGATGCTATGCTTTTCGATTTGAACGTACTATGATAAACGTCGAAGTGTAATGAATGGTGAACTACGAATGACTTGATCCCTATTAAGGGTACGCATGCAGTCTAACGAAGAGGTTAGACGCAGCCATAAAGTATACGAAAAATCACTACGCAATTCGAGGCTTGAGTGTGCTTGGTATATATCCCGGAGGCAGGGTATGTTAGATACATGAATACTTAGTGACATCACGTGTCGATTCTGGAAGTATTTCGGATTGAGGCGTGACAGAATAAAAGTGGACCTTAAGTTGACCTAACCTACTATAAGTAATTAAACAAATTACAAATTATCATTTTTTGAATAAACAAATTATGAATTAAATATATCAAGCCTACTATAACGCCCAATTTATAAGTAATTGCATTAATTTTTTTTGGTAACTAATTGCACAAAATTTGGAAATCACACAAAATTGTATACAAAAATAGAGTGTTGTTATCCACACATCTGTTTTTACATTTCACATGCCCTTTGTTAATTATGTTTTTTTTATCTTCTTCAATTCATTTGATCTAACAACTAAAAATTAATAGGGTATATAAAAAAGTAAAAAAAGGTATGTGAATAACACCGCCCAAAATTTAAACTAATTAACCACCATTGGTGATCAGTGGTTGTGGACGAATTTCACTGATCTAAAAAAAAAAATTAACTAATTGAAAGTTTTGCAATAATTTGAGGTCTTAAATTTTTTTTATTTTTTTATTCTTTTGGTCGTTTCCCGTTGTATTTTAGATCTGCTTTGAAAGTGTAATAAGTATACATATCTCTTACATTTTAACGTAACAATAGGATTATAGGAATTAATCATGTCAATTAATGTGAATTCCTTTTTTCACTTAATTGGAATCCTCATATTTTCTTTCCTTTTACAATTAATCCCAATTATGCTATAAATTAACTTAATTATATCATGAACCTGCATAGAACTTGTTTTTCACATAGCCATGGCTAAGCTTCGGAAGAACTTGTTCACATCTGCAGTGTTGATCACTCTTTTGGTTCAAGCCATGGGTTACATAATCCCTACCGATATGAGAGCCGGTCACGGCTATATAATCCCTACCGGTGGAAGCATCGGTAACGGCTATGTAAACCCAACAGGCGGAAGAGACGGCAATGTTTGGCAAGATGCACATGCAACGTTTTACGGTGACATGAACGGAGGAGATACCATGCGTAAGTGAAGAACTTTTGTTCGCTCTGGTTACGTACGATTTCTTTGTTTTGTTGTTAACTAGAATTTGATGAGGTTTTGACTTTGTGATTTGTTGGACAGAGGGGGCTTGTGGATACGGCAATCTCCATGAACAAGGCTATGGCCTCGAGACAGCAGCCCTAAGTACGGCCCTCTTCAACAATGGTGGTACTTGCGGTGCATGTTTCCAGCTCATGTGTGTCAATGATCCCCAGTGGTGCAACCCTCACGTTAGAGCCATCACAATTACCGCAACCAACTTTTGTCCGCCAAATTGGGTTCCGGCTCCTGATCACTGGTGCAATCCACCCCAAAAGCACTTCGACCTGTCCATGCCTATGTTCGCAAAGCTCGCACAGACAAAAGCCGGTATCATTCCAGTTAAGTACCGCAGAGTCTCGTGCCAGAAGAGAGGAGGGGTTAAGTTCGAGCTCAAGGGCAACCCCTGGTGGGTTACCGCGACAGTGTTCAACGTCGGCGGTGCTGGCGATGTTACGAACGTCAGAATCAAAGGATCTGGCAGGAATTGGATTCAAATGTCAAGAAATTGGGGGCAGGTTTGGGTGGCGACCGGAAACCAACTTGTAGGGCAAAGCTTGTCATTCCTAGTCACTACGAGTGATGGGAAAGCAATAGAGTTGGATAATGTCGCACCAGCAAATTGGCAGTTTGGACAAACCTTTGAGGGGAGAAGAAATTTCTAGGTTTCTAGGGTTTAGGGTTTAGTTTTCTAAGAGTTACTTTTACAGCTTTTGTTTTACCTATTTACCAGATTTTAGAACTGATCTGTAATGCAGATGGTGAATAAAAACAGGTTTTTACGCTCTTTTCTTTTGGCTAAAGATACGCTATTTACGAAGATACTTTTTACAACAGATTGTTAACGGACTCATAAGTAGTCACATTAGGTTACAAGTTGTATGAACTTCAAAATTTTGAATATGCAATTACACAAGAAAGAAAGTGACCGCTAACGCAAAGTGTTTATGCTGAATATGTGAGCGTTTGCGCTGTTTTCTTCCGTATGCAGACTGAGCATGTCAACTAAACTGTAGAAGACAAAAGCCAAACCTTCACTTCCAATCAAGCATGTCTAATATCTTCAAAACCTCCTTCGAGTTCGCAGCATCCATGAAATCTATTTCGATCCCAAAAACATCAACAACTCCTTCATCTCCGTTGTCCATGAAAAGCAAAGAGATCCAGGCCCAGATACCTGAAGTGAATGGGTAACCGGGGAGAAGTCAATGTAGTCATTTTCCGTGGCTCTATATGCCGATCGATCAATATAGTCAAACATAGAATTATCAATTATACATGCAAACCTATTAGAATCCTTGCGTCCAACAAGCACTGAAACACTCAGTCTGGGTCAGAGGATCGATAAACCTTCTCAACAGCGAGTTTCATCTTGTACTCAGGACCCTTTAGGTGAAATCTAAGCATGTCACGTACTCCTGGTGGTGGGATTTTGATATCTCTATCTAGGACGCGGCCAGGGACCACTTCAGAAAAGAGAAATCGATCTTCATCCCATATATCAATGAAAAACTCCCAGTCATCAAAGGAAAGCCTTGGTGGAAGAAGAGTTCAACGATGATGGCGCTTATAAAAGGTTTGATACAGCTTGTAATATGTTGAAGTGGGAGGGTTAGGTCGCTTGCAGGTAGAGGGCCATCTCTTGGCGCATAAACACTTCCAAAAGAAATCATCTCTAGCTATGCGTCTCCACTGCTTGCACACTCCCATAGAAGAAGCAAGATCCACCCCCTCCAGTAAAGGAAAAAACCGCATCTTCAGAACCTCTTCATTCACCATTTTTCAGCTCACAAACAATTCACAAAAAAAATCCGCCGCTGCAACTATTGTGGATGCAAATTTCTTCCTCCTTGTTCTTGGACAAAATTGTACCTACAAAACAAATAACACCTTAGGTCAAGGCCAAGAGCCTCACGTGCCACGATGAATTGGGGGGGCTTTGGCCGAAGAACCTCCGATGTCAAAGTTAGAATTTTGAGAGAAAAATGTTTGGAGAATTTAGAGAATTTTGTAAGAGTGTAGAACTTAGGTTTTGAAGAAAATTAGGGTGTTTATATAGGGGTGTGGCCGGCCCCTTTGGGAGGAGATGGATCGGCCACTTTGATGGTTTTTTGGGTGAGATTCATGATTTGTAGCTAATTAATCAATTAATTGAATAATAAATCAATTAATTAGCTAATTAATATAATTTTAAATGAAAGATTTGGGGTTACCTTGTGGAGAATATTTGATGAGGATGAATGAAATATATTTTGAATAAATACCTATTTTGGGCACTTTTGATCTTGATTGAGTCATGATTGTCCACTGCTCATGCGTATGAATTCCGTTATTCCTCGAGGGTAATTTTGTCCTTTTTACCCTAGAATCCATGGGTCGCTTCCATATTTTTCTCGATTATTTTTTGCTCCACAACTATCACTACATAGGAGGACTAAAATCAATGAGAACAGATAGAAAACCCTGTGGAAAAAGGATAAAATCCAAGATCAGAAAATATACGTAATAAGTTTTTCTTATAAGATTAGCACACAGTCATGAATATGCCGTATAGCGTAACGAGGAAAACACAAAAGATCATATCAAAATCAGTTCAGATATAACGAATGACTTAAGTGTTAGATGAATCATAAGAAAAAATACTTGTTCCATATAACAGGTAGCCCCGAGAAGGAGTGAAGAACGTCGCATTATGTCTATCAACTCAGTAAGAACCTCGCATTGTATTGATAATCGGGATGGGCGGTCTAAATGAATAAGCAAACTTTCAAGCGTCAACCAAATAGCTAATTTTCGTATCGAACAACCACGGAATTCTTCCTACACTTGAATGCCTAACAACGTGCGGATTATCAATACATATGCATACACACACAGATATATATGTATAATAAGGGCGAGCCTTGGCGCAACGGAAATGTGACCCTTTGTGACCGAAAAGTCACGAGTTCGAGTTGTAGAAACATGCTCTTTGTAAAGGTAAAGCTGCGTACAATAAACGTTGCCCAGATCTTGCAAAAGCGTCTTGTTGACTTGGAGTCGTCCTTTTATATATGTATATATAACAAGACAAGCTCAATTCTTTCTATCTCCTGTTCAGATTATTCAGTTCCAACACACATAATGAGCACATATTTCTAGCACTTGATTAGATCAGATTAAGAGGCATAGAAAACAGGGAATTAAGAAAATGAAATACAAAATTTAAAATTAACACTGCAAAAAAAAAAAAAAAAACCAATCATAATTGATTGGAATGAAAAACCCGGAAACGTTGATGGAAATTGGAAGCAGAGGAATGGGGGAAGTGGGAGATTAGAGTTAGGCAGAAGCCGGGAGGAAGGAGAGAAAAGTAGCAAATTAACGATAAAAACAAAAAACAATAAAATCGCAATAAGGGACTTTGATGTAAAATTAATAGTTTTGGGGTCGCCAATGGCCCAACAAAGCAGCAAATGACCGTTGGGCAACCCTAGAACTGAAGTCGGGATGGGCGGTGGAGCAGGCCATCTTAGCTGGGGAGGAGCCCCTGGTCCTGGTCGTTATCCGATTCGGCCGCCAAGGGGGGATGCATGCATGCAGGTTGGAACTTTGAACTTGAAACCCTCATTTTTATTAATTTATTTTATATATTTTAACAAAGAATTCAAAGGAAAAAGGATTAAATTGTTTAGAGAAACCCTAGTTTTGATTGACAATTAGAAAAGGATGTGAAATCAAATATAATTTTTATGGAGAAATAAGATGAAAATGCATGATTTTGGTAATGCGATGAACTTCCAAAATTAAGGGGAAAATAAAATAAAGACCAGGTTTTCAAACCAAAATTAATAATAATATTGTTGGTTAAGTCAGTTGGGTAGGATCGATATTATATCGTCGTTGTACATTTAAATTTGAATCATTATCTCTGTAAATTAGAATCATCCATAATATATCGTACGTATCACAGAACAATCAAAACATCACTTGTTGGTTATGGATTAGGTGCCGACAATGGTTAATTTGAGTTGAGCATATATCTATATATACTTGAAGAGGGTTGAGCATATATATATGAAGTGGAAAAGTGGGGGGAAAAAAAAAAAAAAGAAGCTAGAGAGGAGGAGGAAAAAGGAGAATGCAATGAAGCATAGTGGGGCAGAGTTGGTTGAGACTAGACAAAACAAGTGGGGTTGCAACCAAAAGAGCGTTGAGTGAGTGAGCCATGTTCGATTATGGCAGCCTCTGCCGACCCAAAAACAAAAGGAATAAAGTGATCAACAACTTAAACCTAGCTCCACATGATATTGCATATCTCTCTCTCTCTCTGCTCAGCTAGTTCATGAGCAGTAGTACTCACTCACCTGTCCTCTCTATACAGAAAAGTGCAGCGGATCATGAACCAGAAAAAAGATGTTACATCACATCTAAATCTCTATCTCTCTCCCGATATAATTGGATTTGAATTTTAAACAATTATATGCCTTTCATCATCAGCATAATCACAAGTAAAAGAGGCGACTTCACGTCAATAAGGCTTCTGCTTTGTGAGGGTTGGCAAGGAACGTCTATCTTAAGCAACTTTGCCCTTGTTTTGTAAAGAGTTTGTTTCTACAACTCAAACATGTGACATTTGGATCACAAAAGAGAAACATTTCCCTCACACAAATACTCGCATATATATATATATATGTGTGTGTGTGTGTGAAGCCTATAATGACCATTCATATCATTAATTTGGACCAATAAGTAATTAGCACATGATGATCATCAAATTTAAAAGACCAAAACAAAGTTAACTTTTGACTCTCTCAAGTTTCTCATAATTAACCCACAAAAACACGAAGAAAAAAAGAACCATTAGTGCGGTTGGACCAACTCCCTTCCAATCCAAAGTTCACTCCTCTATGTCTATGTTTATATGGAAGAGGGTGTGAAAGATAATTTTGGAAGAAAAATTGCTCGACTTTTTACATGTAACGAAGATTTTCTGCTTACTTACTATAACTCACTAAAATCACAAAACAAAATTGCGTTCAAACATCAAATTATGATCTATCTGTTAGAAGAAATAAACTACGCGATGATTAAACTTCGATATTTGGGGAAGATTCATAAAAATTTGAACTCATTCTTTTGAACTTGTAGTACACAGCAAATGTTTTCACATTAAATAGATAAAGTTAAATATTTGTTGGAAGTTTGTAGTGGGTAGTTCAACAAAAGTCCACCTAAGAGAAGACAAGATCTTCTGTTTAGCATAATAAATTGAAGAGAATGGTACTTTCATAATCTTAAATAATTGACAAGGTATATATGGGAATGATGTCATCATGTGCACTGCTTACACACATGTCACACATGCCTGATTGAAAATCAAACCAAGTCTAAACATGCATGTGTATAATAAAATTTAATTAGTAAACCCGATTTCCGTAAGACTTTATTGAATCGTAAGTTAAAGTCAAATCAGTTCATTTCTACGAATAAATTAAAGTTATTTTTTCCATTAACTTGAAATTCACACTCAACACTTGATAAATATTATTGTAGATTACTTTTCGATTTATATAGTTTTAGGATCGGGATCACATTGTGATATTATATTATTATTTTCAAAAGGAAAACAGGGAGGCGGGGGGAGAGAGGAGAAAAGGTGCATTTGCTGCCACTCTATCAGTTCCATGCAGGGAATGTGCAAAACATGCTGTACATTTCATGCTGCCTCACTGTCTCTCATTTGTCACATGCCCTACCCCCTCTCCCAAACTACCCTCCAAAACTCCCTCTTCTGCATGTGCTTCCCATGTGCTCTCTCTCTCTCTCTCTCTCCCCTTCACAGCCCTCAGATGGGGGCTTTGCTGGCCCATATCACTTTCACATGCAGCCTCACTCCCACCCCCAATACAACTCCCTAGCTAACTTACACTCCAACATTTATTTATGCCCCAAATGTCCATTTTACCCCTTGATTAGCTTCATCGTCATCTAAACAACCCAATTACTTTCTTCACCTTAATAAAAAAGACAAGCTTTGTCTTCTAATAACTTGAAGAGTAGAGAGAAGAAGAGAGTTAATTTGTTGTCTTGCAATACCTTCTAGATCACCCCATATAATATTTTCTCTAACTTGTTCCATTGGACTTTGGCATAGTATCATATTTGTCCTTTGTTGCTTTGGTTGCCTAACATGATAGTGCCTTCCATCTGATGCATTGAACTATGTATTTTTCGATCCAATCCTAATGAATCGGTTTGTTTCGGATATTTGTACTGACTGTTTACTTACAGTGGACAAAATTTATTATGTACAGCTACTCACACGCGTTGTTCACCCCGAGTAAAACTTGCACCAATTATCAGTATTTTTGGGTCTCAAAGACAAGAACCCTTTGATTAGAGGTTAATGCTTCTCAACTCTCAAACACAAAAATCAAAGAAACAAACTTGAGGGGTATTTTCGGAACGAGGGTTTTATACCGTCCCGGACCTCGCATGTGCCGTTACAGATGGGCAGCCTTTCTGCCTTTGTGCAAGTTGTGCCGTGTTCCCGCTTTCTCCTTTTGATTGAGATGCCAACCCCTTGAAGGTGGAATTACAAAAACACCCCCTTTATCTCCTCGTTGGAAAGATCTGCATTTTGCCATTTTCCTTCCGTCCTTTGCTCCTCGCATGGTTATTTTTCTTTCAATTATAGCTCAATAAATAGAAGAAGGCACAACCTTTTACCAAATGCATCAAAGCCAAAGGCCAAAATAGAGAGAATCAAAATAAAACTAGTAAACAATAAAAGTAAACTTCCAAACATGTCTAAGGAGAGCACATTCAAATCAGGTGGACTTTACGACTCACACTTAGTGTAAGAGTTTAATTTCTTGTGAGGCAGTGTGTCGAATATTCAGCTTGATCCTCTTGTTGGACACAAAAATTTCTCGTGTGTTACGATAGTTAGTTCAAAAGTGCACCCATTTCCTTGCATTGAGTTCCAATGGATTGTTCGAGACAAGAACTTATCGTGTATTTTCTGAATAAACGATAGAATCTGCACCAAGGGGGTGAGAGAGTGGACTAAGGGCTGGTTTGGTATTGCTGTGCTTTGGAAAAAAGCTGTTGTGAGAATAAGCAGCTGTGTTGTGAGAATAAGCGGCTGTGAAATAAATCAGCAGAGTGTTTGGTAAACTGTTTTGTAAAAGTGCTTTTGGAAAAAGAAAAAGCAGTCTGATAGTGAGTTTTTTCATTAAAGGAGCACTGTAGCTCCGTGTGCTTTGAAAAAAAAGCCAGTTTTCCAAAGCCGCAAATAACAGTTTCAGCTTTTTCTTTTGATTTCAGCTTATTCTCACAGCAGCTTCCAAAATAAGCTTTTTTTTTCAGTTTACCAAACACCTAAAACCCTCACAGCTTTTTTTCATGGGTGTTTTTTTTTTTAAGCACCTCATTCCCAAACCACCCCTAAATCTTACAATGGACTTGTCATAATAATGTGGTTCAATTTCGGCTTTGGCAAGAATCGAATTCACAAATTCACAAATACTAATCATTTATAGTAATTTAAAACATTGTCAAAATTGTGGGAATAAGAGAATGGCTAAACGACAAAGGAAACCAGAAATGGCACTTTCGTAGTAACCAACAACCCGAGTGTCAATTTACCAACCCTCCATTACTTAAACCCTGTAAGGCCTCTTCTTCCTCCCCACACTCTCTCTGCGACTCTGTTTTTCCATCATACAAAAACACAATGAGCTCGGCTCCTGGAAATTACCTCAAAGCCACCCTCGCCGGAAGAAGAAGAAGAACCACTTCGAGAAGAAGACTTGTGTCGCGTAGGGGTCGAGCTCCGGTAAGAAAATTCAACAATGGCGGCCGCAAACGGAGGTGTTTGAAGGCGGTCTCCGCCAAGCTGGAGACCCTGAAGAGCCTCGTTAATTCGACCCACGTCGGGAAAACGCTAAAAGCCGACGAATTGTTCCAGGAAACGGCGGATTACATCGTCCTGCTGCGGACCCAGGTCGTGATTTTGCAGAGACTCGTCGAGTTTTATGGATCTAGTCAGAAGGAAAATGCTGCTGCTGTATTATAGTCGTTCCATATCTTTTAATTTGTCAATGGAAAACAAGAACAAGAAGAAGAAGAAGAAAAAGATGGGTTTTTTTGGGTTTTTTTTTTCCTTTTATTTTTCTCTTAATTTTTGTTTGGAAGTTTAGATGTTGCATGCTTTGTTTGGCTGAAGGTCATCCACCGAATGAGGCTCAACTAAATTATTAATAGCTAATTTTTTTTGCCAGATCTTTTGTGACAAAATGTGTTACTTCTAGCAACGAGTTCGCCTGTTAGATCTCTTTTTTTTGTTGATTAGAGTAGTTTAAAATATCGCTCGTTTAGCTTAGGTAATTTTTATCTTAAATAAGACTGAAAGTTTTATACTTTTTCCCTTTTTATCATCATTTTCCTTCTACTTGGAATATTTTTGCTTGAAATTGGTTGAATTTGAATATTAATCATATTTTATTCCTGGGTTTATGCTTTTATGTCTGAGTTAAAATGCATAAACAAAAACTGCAGGAATTGTTTGGCACCCAAGAGCTAGACATCCCTTCTGGCTCTCTCCGTATATGTCTCTCTTGCAGGCACACACTGCACACACATCATTTTCTAACCACACAGACATATGCATTGCATAGAAAATAAGAAAAAAAGGACGACTCTAAGTCATTAAGGCTCCCGCTTTCCGTCACAAAAGAGCAACATATATATACACACACAGATATATGATGAATCTATATACACATATAAATTCAAGGAATGCATGAGTGAATGACATGGCATTTTCACATGAAAGCCTTGAAAGCCATATGTCAGTATTAACTGTGGGAAGAGAGCATGGGTTGGTGGTGGTGGTGACAGTCATTGCAGAGCTACTACACTAGAAATTAAAGGAATGGGGATGGATGGGTGCATGTAGCAAATTTGAATGTGATAGATATTTTACATAATATCTCCATGAAATTGACAGCAGTGCCCCTTGTGGCATGCAGTGTTTGTGATGATAGTGGCAAGTTTTTATTTCTCAGCACAGTGAAGAATCCCATGTGCAAAAGCCAAATTTGAGGGGTCTTTGCCTGGGAAAAATTTGAAGGTGTGGCAGTCACATTGACACGAGAGATGTCACCAGTTTATATATTATAATATGAATAGATGATTAAGTTGATATTTTCTAACTTCTTTTGATTTGGTATAAAAAAATCATATTCCAATAAGGATTTGAATTTTGGTGCAAACGGTTGAACACACTGCCCTAGTCAACTACTCTAACCCATGTATCCTGGAATATAATATTATTAAATCTATGGATGTGATATAACATGACTAAATTGATTACCAGCATTAATATACGATATTCACACCGAAGAATTTCATCTTTGCCGGTTTGGATGCCTCGTGTGCTCTGTAATTTTTTAGGTGTGGCGGTTGTATTAATTACTACATGGTGTTACTAATTGAAGGTAAAACTAATATATTATGGACTTAGATTACAAATTTGCCAAATAGATACACATGATATAACATGAGTTGATCGATAAGACTTCAGACGACAGTAATGTCATCTTTGCCAGTTTGGATGTGTCATGTGGTAAGTAAATCTGTATGTTACTTAACGTTCTTTCTGCTATGTGTAATTTTGTGTGTTAAGCTTGTAAAAGGAAACCATGCTCAAAAGCATGAGCAGAGGTCCACATTTGCTGGTTAAGGGAAAAATTGAGCAACCATGTCTCAGGCTTCATTATATTGGTGAATCTAATTTCGGTTGCTTTTCAATAAATTTGGTAACATGGAGTTCAGAGCTCGCTTTTAATATTTGTTCATTTGTTTGCTTTTTTGGTAGCAATTAGTTGAACAAATTTTAGTAGTTTTTGCCCTAATTCTTTGTAGATTCTTAACCTAATTAATTGCGACAATTGTTGACGTAGTGAGGGTCTACGACGTGTGTGAGGATGAGTGTCAATTGTCATTACGTTATGAGATTTACTTGCATTGACAACTGACAACATATAAATGTGGCCGACTAATTGTAGCATTACTCTTGTTGGGAAGTGTCCATCTTCTATTAAAGCTAGCTCTAGTACTAGCTAGGGTTTGCATTTAAGAATTATATCTTACAAAAATGTGCAAAATTGAGCGCAGTGACGTTTTAGGATTCATACAACCGACCTCACTTAGTAGGATAAAACTTTGTTGTTGGTGGTGTTGTTCTTACTTCACTTAAAACAAGAAAGATGATACTTCCATGATCTTTCATTTCAAAAAGGGTCCAACCTCCACAACCATGACTAGATGCAAACAATCATCTTTGTCACATCTTCATCAGCTACCATTTGTCTATACATTGAAGCTGGGAGAAAATATTGCTCCTCAATTTGTCTATACACTGAAGCTGGCAGAAAATATTGCTCCTCGTTTTTTTTTCTTTCCGAATAGCTCCAATAAAAGTATGCTTTTTGCCGGTTCGTAAATGCGTTTGCCCTCTAGTTGGATACCCCTGTTGGCCATCACTGTAGTTGAATGAACACGAAAGTCGAATCAAGGAGTCATTTCGATTAGTTACATATAAGATCGGAAATTATACATCGTACAAATGTTTACCAATCAGGTAAGATCAACACTCTTTAATTTGATTCATCCTTCATCCTATTAGCTATGCTAATCCGACCTATAAACCCTAATTATATAAATAATTTCAAATACAAGTATATATATCTTGAACTGTTCATTATGTAATATTGTAGAATTTTAATGTGTGGAGATTAAATTTTCGGATCACGATTGACAGATATAATTAAGATTTAAATAGATTTCATCTATGTGAGAGATGTGAACATTGAGCAATTTGGTGCAAATAGTATTGTATCACTGTATCAACTAAGCCACTAGTCTTATATTAATTCTTAAAAGCCAGATGATCAGCACATTCTCTTATTTACCTCTTCCACTTGCACGCCTATGATTTCATCCATTCAACAAAATTCTTGAAGATCTTGTTCTTGATTTCTCCTTCCTGATGATGCCGGTTTTCCAGACATCACAAATGTAGCTTTCATTAGTGAACTGGTTTGCAAAGTACGGCCAGCACAAGAAAGGAACCCCATCGCTTAGGCCTTCTGGAGTAGTGTTCCAACCAGAGTGGCTTAGGAAGCAAGCAATCGAAGGATGAGCCAGAGCCTTCTGTTAAGGCGCCCAACCAACCATCCAACCGCGAGAGGCTACTTGCTCTTGATATCCTTCCGGGTAGGGATTACTCGTCTTGTCAGTGAAATCCGGCCTCACAATGCAGAGGAATGGCCTCTCGGATTATTCAAGAGCCAGAACCATTTCTTTGAATTGGGTTGGATTCAAAATTGTAAAGCTGCCAAATGCAACATAGATCACTGAGCTGGGTGGCTGTTGGTCCAGCCACTCTAAACAAGTTGAGTCTTGTGGCCAAAAGTAGTCTGCTGAATTCCCAAGCCAGCTGCTCGCTAACAGCGGGCCTTTTGGTAGAATCTCGGGTGCAAAGGTGAATGTTGGCTCAAGATCGTACGCCGAGTTGCAAAGAAGCCAATCAGCCACTTGCACAGCCTTGTTCCTTCTTAACATCGATTAAAACATGATTATGTGAGTGGTTTTATTACCAACACATGCCCACACAAAGTCTGCAGTTTTCAAGGTGGGCATGTTTGATGCCAACTGAATCTCCTGGTTTTTCAACATGGTTCCTGCCATAAGTGAATGTTTTTGAAAGATGACCATAGAAACAGAACTTAAGTGTTGCATTTCCTATTACTAATCATGGAGGTTTCAACTGTCAAGAGGACTAGTCACTAATCCCCAAGGAACCCGGTCTCTATTCGCTTACTTGTTTGTTCGATGCGTTGTTTGTGTAACACGTATTGGCGAGGCTTCGATAATCACTTACATATGCTAGATCTATTAGGTTACCGATGTTACACGCCACACAACCCGAAGTTTCACTATAGTAACCAAAAATTTTGAACGACTTCAAAGAGTAACTAGCAAGGAAGTCTATATCCATCCCTAGTGGACCAGTTTGAAACTACTTATGGCATAGTTAAAAGCATTTTCTGACAACTAAAAGTGCTTTTAATAACATTATGAGCGCTTTCTAGACTTCAAAATCTTATCTTTCAAATGAGTGAGTTTTACGAACTTAATTTAGAACTAGTTGGACTAAAATATTTACATAGCATGGTTGCATAACTAGTGATAGAGGAACTCACATGTCTCAATTCCCTTCCAAGAAAACTAATTTTTCTACGCGGATGTCGATTAGGCCAATTAGTCAAGGACCGTGTTCCCGTCGAATTTGTCCCTTAACACTTAAGTTTGAATTCTTTTTTTTTTTTTTTTTTTTTGTAAATTAGAGTAGTTTAGAATATTTAACAACATGACTTGCTACTAGTACTACGGTCTAGTGGTATTCCTCATCACTGATTAGTGAGAGGTCTTAGGTTCAACTCTCGCCAAAGGCGACACCCCCTCCCCTTAGTGTAGATAATATCGATTTGTTCAAAAAAAAAAAAAAAAAAAAAAACATCATGACTTAAATATTTTTCAAAGAACCAAAGTGAACTAACCTAAAAAACTCATGGGGAAAAGTTGATATAAACCATTAATGTCAATACGAGTGACATGACATTGATCATATTTTACTTGGGGTGGAAATTCGAATGCCTAATAATATGCGTGCCAGTTGTGCAATTTTACGAAATAATAACAATTGCAGACGTTATCCCCTTAATCCTCCCATTTCGAAGTATACGTTATCCCCTTCATCTTCCCACCAGCAGGAGGCTCAGTGGTGTGAAACATTGAAGGCAAAAATGGCGGTTTCGATAACGGCTCTCACGTCGTCCCTATCCTCTCTCTCGTTTTCCTCCCACGTAGCTCAGAAACCCAGCATTGTGTCGTTTCCCGGCTCCAAATCAGTGTCTCTTTCGCACGTGTGCGGAGCCCCCACACGTGCCCCTCGTCTGGTGGTGGCTTCCGTCTCGGCAGCTCCTCCAACGGAAGTTCCGGAGACTGAAAACCTCAAGAAATACGTGAAATCAAGGCTTCCCGGCGGCTTTGCTGCTCAGACAATCATCGGCACCGGTCGTCGGAAATGTGCGATTGCTCGTGTTGTACTCCAGGAGGGCACCGGAAAAGTTATCATCAACTATCGCGACGCCAAGGTCTCCTCTCTCTCTCGCTCTCCTTGTTAACACATGTAGTTTAGGGTTTCGAATTGGGGCTTCAGTGCTCATCCAATTTTACCGATTTGTTAGCTACAGAATTCGATTTTTTTCCCCAAAAGAATAATGATTTTAGTGTAGTTGATTTGTGAATAATGTATAGTTAAGCTGATATCTCTGCGGTTAAGCAATTTCATGCTCAAAGTGTGCTTCTTTGGGCAGCCAAAGATGTTTGCTTTTGTACTTTTTACGTTGTTTGTTGCTGAGTCTAGACACAAGTAATATAAATGTTGTAAGATGAACAACATTCAGAAATTCTTCAATGCCGGAAGAATGTTGCGGGCTATTCACCTCCTGCAACCATCCCGCATTGGACAAAACCCCCTAACAACATTACGATAGCAGATGCGGTTGTGGGGGATGGCCCTTTATCTATCTGCTATGATGTTCTTAGTTCTTTATGTTTTGCTTTGTTTGTTCTGTTCTGTTCTGTTCTTTTCGTTTTATGCTCAAAGTGCGCCAATGATTTTTATGTATTGAATTCAAGCATTCTTCTTTGGGGATTATGTTTATGATGGAAAGGTTTGGGTAGTGGTTAATTCGTTCGTCTAATCTTGTTTTTCGATCTGTTATCTGTTTCTAGATACAACTCTGAGTGGAATGCGATGGTTTGTGTTAGGTTTCGTTCATGGTTGCCGACTACTGTGATATTTCTTGTGGTCCGAGTCCTTTACAGCTTTCAGTATCAGCAATTCCTTGAACAATGCTTTCTTTTTTGCATCTCATGGTCAACAAATAATTGTCACATCTGTCGTGAATATCATGATCATGTAACAAGTATAGCAGTAGTTGGAGTACAGGCACCAAAGTTGCTTGTTAGGGGATTTTGTTTGTTTGTAGACAATGTTAACGAAACCCTTATGATTCTGTATTATAACATTGTGTAGGAATATCTGCAAGGCAACCCGTTGTGGCTACAGTACGTAAGAGTACCGTTGGTTACTTTAGGATACGAAAGTGGGTACGACGTGTTTGTCAAGGCTCATGGTGGTGGCCTTTCTGGTCAGGCGCAGGCGATATCCCTTGGCATTGCTCGAGCTTTGCTAAAGGTCAGCGAAGACCATAGAAGACCTCTCAGAAAGGAAGGGCTGCTGACCAGAGACGCCAGAGTAGTTGAAAGGAAGAAGCCTGGTCTCAAGAAAGCTCGCAAGGCCCCTCAGTTTTCAAAGCGTTAGACTCGTCTTTCCTTTTCCATGCTGTGAACATCGCAAGCCATACAAAGATCTCGGCTTCCATTGTAGATTAAGTGGCTTTTGTAGTGAAATCTTTTTGTGCACAATATGAACAGGTTTTCATTTGGAAATGTGAATGTAGATTGAAAGCAAGGAATTTGGATTTGGTAACTTAATTTGTTACTTCCCATAACTTGATTGCTAGACATATTTATGTTTCTAGTGTTATATCATATGATCCTATAGTTTTCGGGCATAAATTCAAGTACCGGCTGAAGGCAGCTTGCTCGCTAGATCGCCATTTTCTCAACAATTTCCGGCCAATACTTTAAACAGCAAGAACACAAGTGAATTGATCCATCGAGTTATTCGGCCATAACATGCACGATTTTTTCCGATAACCTTGTTACCACGTAAGATTTGTTAGTTGTTATTACTTCTTTAGTTAATAGTAGATTATCACTAATTTTAGCTATAGAAAATGCTCTATATCCCAAATTTTTATTTTTCAAACCTAGGCGTCAAGTGACATGCAATCTGCATCATTGCATAAAAAGTACAATAACTTTGTTTACATCATTGCATAAAAATTACAATAACTTTGTAGGCTCCAAGGATATAACAAAATTGAAACCAAAAGAGAGGAGCAAATGACTAGACATTTAGGGCGTGTTTGTTTGCACTCACTAGGCCTCACTGGACTGGACTAGCTTAGCTAAGAATATTAAGCCATGTTTGGTGCAAGCCAGGACTAAGTTTAATGGGACTAGCTCGGACTCGTTCCGACTAAACTGGCTTAGCGAAGCCGGGCAAAAAGGATGGGATTGCTAAGACCATCGCTTCGCTTCATCACCGTGTTGATGCTTCGACTTCCTCAGTCGTCTTCCTCTTCGTCTTCCACAGATCCCCAACCACTGCAATTAAGCTTTTCTTCTTTCTCGGCCTGCAATCAACCGATTCGGTAGCTCCAGCTCTCGCACAGGCCCTACCCGCAGGCTGCAGCTTCAGATCTCGTGCCACTGACCGTCGCATCCTCCTCGAGGCTGCCAAGCGCTCTGCCAGGAGGATGCGTCTGCAAGTTTGTCGTCGACAGATCCGACGATCCGAGCCTTTGCAAATTGAAAAAAAAAAAAGGATTTTTCTGGGTTTGATATGAAGAGAAAGTAAAATAATTTAGTCCGTGATTTAGTCCAACACTACATCAAACGCTTCATTATTCTTATACTACTTAGTCCATGCCAAGCCAAGCCAGCTTAGTCCCTAAAGTTAGTCCAGTCTGAGATAGTCCGATGCAACAAACGCCCCCTTAGGGTTATGGACCAGCCCTAAAAAAGGAGAGAGAATCAGATACAAAAGGTGAGCCTATATTGTAGATTAGTTTCTTATAGATTTTGTAATCTTATTTTTGGACCTATTTTGGTTAGTTTTGGATCTAATTTTGCATGGTACGTTTTCTATAAACCCTAAAACCCTATAATATATGTTATTTTCTTCTGTCAACCTAAATACATAAGGATTTTTAGCAAAATGGTCTCTGAAATTATCATAACTCCTCACTTTTGTTACACTCACGCCTAATTTAAATTGTATTTTCACTAAGTTTGAGATTATCTTGCTTTTAAAATTATTTTTGGATCTTAAATGGTGTGCCCAAGGGGCCCACCCCCTGTTTTGTCCCCCGTTCCCTTTCCCTTTCTTTTATTTTTTTCTTCTTTCTTCTGAAAAGTCTCTCTTTCTCCCTTCTCCCTCACTCTCCCTTACACTCTCTTGGCTCTCTCTATCTTAGCCCCTCCAAGGGCTTTTCTTACCAACAAACATCACCACAACAACATCAACATCTCCATTAGCACCCTAGTGAGCTTAGAATCGAAGAAAGGACACCCAAACCCCTCTCTTCCGTTCGGCCGGTACTGTTCATCGTCTTCCCCGATGAGTTTCTGGATTTTTCAACGTTGGTAAGCTTCTAAAAACCCTTGGGATGTGTTTTAGGGTTAGATTGAAGCTTTTTTTAAGTTGTGTATACAATTGAATCACAGAAAATAGCTCGGGAAAGCTTTTCCAAATTTTCCGGCGAGTACCGCCACTTTCGAGGAAATTTACGGCGTGCAAGGTATCAATCTCTTCGTCTCGCTGAGTACTACAACTTTCCTTATTGTTTCACCCAATTTCGTTGAGTATTGAAGAAGTTATACTCATTTGAATCTTACCCAGTTTCCGGTGAGTCTGACGGCGTTCGAGGCGTTTTCCGGCCAAACCATGGTGAGTTAGACATCGTGCGAGGTACCATTATTTTCGTCTCTTCGAGGGCTACAATTTTCGTTTTTTGAATCACTCGATTTCGTTGAGTTTTGACAAAGTTATGGCCGTTTAAAGTTGGTATAGTTTTCCAGCAGAATCCGGCCTTCTCATTCCTTTGAGTTCTGCAACCTAAAAATCCCAAGGCCTTTGGGCCTTTCCTGCCAAGCCCAACCCAAAACCCATTTCAGTTTTATTATTTATTTTATTTATTGTTTTAATGTAAAAAGCCCTTTGGGCATTTCCTTTTAAAAACCCAAGCCTTTAAAGGCTTAAGACCTTCGGGCCGGGTCCCTAAACCCCATTCCCTTAAAACTCCTAAGCCCAAATCCTAAACCCATTCCCTAAAGCCCTAAATCCTTTTAGTTTAAAAACCCTAAACCCAATTATTTACCCTAGGCCTTTTATGAACCTAATTCCCTAACCCATTAACCTAAACCTATTAACCATTTATCCTAAACCTAAACCTAACCCAAGTCCTAACCCTAAACCCTAAACCCTAGTCGGCCCAAAACCCTTTATGGAGAATATTCTGTTAGGGAATATTCTATTGACGTTTACGAAATTTATCCGGGACCTTTCTTAGGGTAATTCTACGTTCTGAATCCGTTTCCAATGTCTGTTTTCCCAAATTCAATTACTATTATATAGTTTTATTAATTGAGCCATTTATGTGCTTAGGGGCAATTATAGTGGCGTTTCTATCTTCGCTAGATGTGTGACTTTTCGACAGCGAAGTACTGTGAGTGAACCCCTTCAAAAAATGCATGTTTTAATAATATAAATGCATACATGAAAGACATGATTTAATGATTACGTTTTATGAAACACTTTGAGATAACATGCTTACTAAGGCTAGTTTGAATTATTACTAGTTTTCCTATAACCCATGTTCTTATAGAATATCCGATGGATGACGATATGATATTTGGAACATGTTTCGAACACCTCTTTATAGTATAGATGATGAATGACTTTATACTATGAAGTTGATTTTCAATATATATATGTTCAGTGGTTTTGTACTTACCTAGTGGTCCTTTCCGCTACGGGACGTAGGGATAGATTCTGGTCCGTCCCGGGCGACGGTTTGGTGTTGGCATAGGGCCTGGAGTGTGTTTCCTCTGGCTATTTAGCATAGGGACGGGGAGCCAGCATGGGGCCTGAAATGTATTTTCCTCTGACTGTTTGCTCAGAGACGGGGAGCCGGCATGGGGCCTGGGGGTTATCGGACAATTCACTAGTGATTATTATATATACAAGTTATGATTTGAGACATTGCACGACATGCTAGGTTTTGGAAAACCTATGTTTATCATTATAAATGTGTTTTCTGATGCGAAATTTAACTAACGCACAAATTTAAACCCTATTTGTGACAATTGTAGTATATGGATAAGTAGGGATCGTTCTAACCGGGGATTAACTAGGGATGCTAACCAAAATAAAATTAAATTAAAAACGTAAAAACAAAATTTAAAACACTAAATTAAAATCAAAGCACTTAACTAGAATCACTCAAAATAAAACTAACAAATAAACTAAAACAAATCAAAAGACTCAAAATAATTCAAGACTCAAGAAAACACAACCTAAATTGATTTCTAACAAATCTAACACTTTAACATAAATGGGGGATTGATTTTTTTACGAAATTGAATTTAAAACAGAAACTTAAAAACAAACTTCAAAGAAAATATATTTTATAGAATTAAAATGATGAGACGTTAGTTAGAGGGTTCCTTATCCACACATGAATATATGTATACAATTTGATTCCCAGTTATGAATTCAACAAACGAATAAATGACAATGCTCCAAGTTAATTAGGTCCGCTTAAATTAACTTTCAGATTTCCCTAGATTCATTGAATTGGACGGAATACGCATCACAACCAAATTATTCTTATCAAGTTCCCTAACTATGGAATACGCATGATAGAGAGACATATCAAAGATCATTAAGTTTAATGGAAATCATAAACATCGACTAGGCATTCATAACTATGGAATACGCATGTTAATCCAACCTAGGGTTTACTAAACACAATCGTGACTAGCGATTTTTACTACTCATGAATATAAGTTCATAACGATTAGGTGAAATTCCCTTATATCCTAGCATCAAGTCTAAGCATGCAAATTAAGTGTCGACCCTTAACCCACATACATAAACAAGTTATTAATCAACACAGAAAAATAAACCACATCCAAACATTCATACATTCATAACTGGAGTAAATCAAATCATAATAAACATTTATCCATAGTTTCAAATTCCCCTCTAACTAAACAGAAATTAATTACACATGTTTAATATAATTGGAAAACAAATTAAATTAAACATGAGTTTTAGAAAAATAAAACCCAATGAGGAAGTGATCCTCTGTGCTTAAGCTTGAGGCAACTGTCCATATTCTCCTTTCCGCGTTGCTGTCTTCGTCCGCGCCTGACTCCTTTCTTCAGCTTTTTGAGCTCCCCCGCGAGAACCTGACGCAAGACAGGCAGCACTCTCCTTGGCCTTCTTGCTGACTTCCTCAAGTTCCGTGGTCCAGATCACTTCTCCCTCGCTGCCACTGGCTATTCTTTATTTCTCTCCTACCGCTCCCCCGAGGAGCCCCCAAGGCTCCTCTATTCTTGCTGTCTCTAAAACAGCCCCCTCTCTGCGCACTGTCCTTCCTGCGAGCTGACTGCCCAGCTCTGCCCTCTTCCTTGTTCCTTGCTGCCCCTCGCTGCCAATGGAGCTTCCTGCACGACTCCTTTCCTGACTGTCCCTGGCTTCCTCCCTAGGCTGCCTTCGTCCTCGCCTGTTTCTTCCTTCCCGAGGCTTCTCCCTGCGTCTCTTCTCTCGCCAGCTGCCTCAAGGCCGCGCCCGCGCTGTTTCTCTCGCAAGCTGCCAAAGGCAGCCTGCCCTTTTTTTCCACTCCTCTTCCCCTCCTTTCTTATGACCTGGAGTATTTGAACAAGAGTGCCCAGCCGATTGGAATTAGCAAATGATTGTTTTTTATGGGATAAGTGATAATCTGGGCAATGATACCCCTCCTGCTCCTGCCAGCCCATTCGCCACTTATTCTTTTCCACCAACCCTAGCTCCCGAGGACTTCTCTATTTCCTCTCTCCCTCAAATGCCTGCCAACTTCCTTATATTTTTTTATTACTTATCTTTTGCAAGCTGTCCACTAACAGCTCCTTTTTATTATTTTATTTGATCCTTTCCTCCATTTGTTTTCTGTTTCACGTGAACACCCAAGGATGCTCTCTTCCCTTTTCTTTATTTTAATCCCCTCAAGGCTCCCCACCTAAATGCCGAGCTTTTTTTACTTTTATTCATGCTGCCAACAAGGCAGCAACAACTCCCATCATCCTTTAAATTCCTTGTATTCCCCTTCTTTTTATTTTTTATTCTTTCCTTTATAAAAGAAACCATGATGATGTTTCAATCATCATCATGAATCATTATTATTATTATATATATATATATATTATATATTTTATTTAATTTAAAAGCTAAACAATTTTAACACGAATTTATTACATAAAATCACACTTATGCTATTTTTATTTTCTTAGCTAGATAAATTCGATAAAACACAAAAACAAAGTAAATAACTCAAAAATATAAGAAACTAACTAAGAAAAGACGAGAGAATTTGATGTAAAATATGTATAAATATGATCCGATCAAATACCCCCACACTTAACTTTTGCTAGTCCTCGAGCAAAACAAACGAAAACAGAAAAAGTAATAACATGAAAAACATTAGTTTCTCCTATGTGACCCTCATAGAACTTCATTCGAGAACACAATCATCACGAACCATAGCTAACACCAACAAGCAATTCAAGTTCATTTTCCTAACTCAAATATTAGCAGTAATCTTTGAAACATCCTTGAAGTGTAGTGTGTGAGATAGCCATGTTAATGCAATTTCAAATTTTTATTTTTAAAATCACCATATGCAAACTAGCAACCTTCTCACGGGATTTTCACTCAATCACACATGTGTTTAGTTTTAGTGTGTTTCTCTCAAAGAAACAAATGTGAAAGTTCTACCATAAGCTTGCATAAAGATCATTTCTCCACAATCATAATTACAAAACTTAAATCAAGAGGACTTTTATTGGACGTAATGAGGTTTAGGGCGAGGGTTATTGAAATGAAAGAATAGGAAAACACAAATTTCAAGCTACATTGCAAGCAATTCTTTTATTTAGATTTATAAGAAACTCAAACTTCCCAGCTATTCTTCTAATCACCTCCAACCACAACCTTAAACTGAAACTTTAAACATTTTTTTTTTATTTTCTTCTTAAACAAACCTTCTTTTCTTTTCTTTTCATTTTTTTTTTTTTTTTTTTTTTTTTTTTTATTTCAAAAAAGAAACAAATATGAAAAACCCCCACACTTATTCTTTTGCCAAACACCCTCAAAGTACTTCACAAACATTCACATAAGATAATCTTGCATTGCTCGCTTGGAAAGGGTAAGGAAAAATATTTATTTCAGGTATAATGGTAGACATATCTGGTGATAAGAAATAAAAGGCTCAACAAACACGGCTCAAATTGGCAATCTAATGATATCATTTTTCTTTGGGAAACAAGGTTATTTGGGCCATGGTGGTAAACCTAATGCCTCTATCATTTTCAAGTTCATGCAATCAATGACAAATATTTCGAAAGATCGTTATGCAAGTTCTAGAGAAGTATCTCACATAAGTTCATCACACATGAAAGAATAGGAGTGTATGAAAAATGCACACACTTTCAATAGGCTCAAAAACTCACATAGGATGTATATGGTCACTAAATTCACATATGGAGCTTTAAATCATGCTTCAGTTTCACATCAACAAGGCTATGTGCATTTGGTTTTTCAAAGATGATCAAATATGTACAAACTAATACGAGAATTAGGAATTTCACACAACACATGTTAACTAAGTTCTTGATGATCATGGTTCAAATTTTATTCAATTATATCATTGGGTCGGGAAACTAACAAAAATCTAATTCAAAACAATAAGGAAAACAAGGAAATATTTTTGGATTTTTTTTAAATTTTCCGAAATTTTTTTTTTTTTTATTTTTATTTTTTTTTTTATTTTTTTTATTTTTTTTTAAACAACAACTTAATTAAAAAAAACACAAAGCAATAACATGGAAACAAATGAAACCAGTTCAAAGTCGAAGGTACAAAAATTTTCAATTTGGTCATTTTTATACTCTTTACCCCCACACTTAAACTAGATATTGTCCCCAATGTCAGAAAATATAATAAAATGCAAATAAAAATAAAATAAATAAATACAAAGAAACAAAATAAAGCAATAGGACTGAAAACTTCCCTAATTTGCAGAAAATCAAGCGATGACCCCCAAGCTTCCATTTTGCAATCAACTTCAAGGGTGGAAATTGCCAAAAGTTCCTGCAAAGAAAAGAAATAAATCAGTTACGCACGCAAGAAAATATAAAAGAAAACAAACGAAAAATTGAAAATGAAAATAAAAGATAATGAATAAAACTAATAAAAATGATCATTGGTCCTGTTTGGTGACTTTCCACAGCTTTGAACTTGAACTGGCCTCGGAACTTCTTAGCAAGGAAAATGAGACTTGATTGGTGGTGTTGTTGAGGCTTCTCGAGCTCTTGGTTTCAACTCAGACTCCTTCTGCCGGGTTGATTGAGTCTGCAGGCTACATTCTTCTCTTTTTGTTCTTCTGCATGGCAGGTAGGCACGAGGAATAGGTGGTGATCTGCTTCTTTGTTCAATCTGTCCAAGTGCCAACCGATTGCCTTTCTTTCACCTTGCCCCGTAGCCAAGAGCAAGGGTAAAGGAAAAGCATGCCATGAGAAATCTTTGCCTCTGACTCTGATGATATGGGATACTTTTGCTTTTGAAGAAGTATCGTTCCACAGGTGTATGCTTGAACTGGGCTGGGGAACTTCTTAGCAAGGAAAATGAGACTTGATCTTGAAGATGAAGCAGCACCTTGTCTCCACATGCTTCAAGTAACATTTTCACTTGCCTTGGCTGTTCTCCAGGCAGATGTGGCGACTTCTTCGGAGGTACATCAGCGGTTGAAGATGAGCACTCGAGAGCAATGCTAGGTAAGCAATGCTAGGTAAGCAATCAGGAAGGATTTCCAGGCAGTCGGTTCTTAGATTGGAAGATTGACACCGAGTGCTGGCTGATTGCCCGCTTTCTCCTTGCCACAAAGACAAGGACAAGGACAGGAAGAAAGCGTGATATGAGATACTCTTGCTTTCAACCTTCATGATATGAAATACTCTAGCTCTAGATGATTTATTTGCAAAGGTATCCCAGGGAATGAGAAACACAGAGTAACTCGAGAGGGTTTGTTGGAAAGGCATTTTCGGAGATGAAAAATTTCGGAGATGAAGAAGTGTTGAGAGAGTTTTCCTTTGCTGTTGAAGGCGAAGGTAGACGTTTATAGGACTTTTCTTCACAACCGAAACTGTTCTTTTACCCCTGTCGGCAGCCGGTGGATGGATGAACAGTACAGGTTACGCGCTTTCTGAAAAAGCAACCCGTAATTTGCGCAAAGCTGACAGCGCGTGACGAGTGACGACAAAATTGGAAAAATCAGGGAGCGGCTCGTGGTTTCTGAGCAATCCCGACTTTTGAGAAAGGAATTGCATGTGACACGTCTGGACAAATCAGGGAGCGGCTCGCCTCGTGATTCCTGACTGCTCCGGCTTTTGAGAGAGACGCCCGACTTTTGAGAGAACGGCGTCCAACTTTTGAGAAATGAACCGACTTTTGAGACGGAGACGCCGCTTTTGAGAAAAGAATCCGGCTTTTGAGAAAGGAGCCCGGCTCTTCGATTTGCGAGAGGGCGCCTCTTCGACTGCTGAGTGATGCCTCAACGATTTCTTCTTCTTATAAGAACGCTCATTTTTGTTCCACAACACACTTAAGCTCCCCCTGTAAACACTCCCTCCTGTAAACACTTCCTCCTTTAAACACTTCCTCCTTGCATTTCTTTTAATCTTGATCAGTCCGACTCTTCATTCTCAACACCTTCAAATATGTCTTGCCCCTCTGACCGTCGCCTTAACTTGAATGTTGGGGAAGATAGTGATATATCTTCTCCAACCAACATTTGGCAGCCGTCCTTCATATCCCCAAATGGTCCTCTTACAGTTGGGGATTCCATGATGATGAACGAAACAACCGCATCGGTGGTGGCCAGAAATCTGCTCACTCCTAGAGACACTAGGATACTTTCCAGGCGGTCCGACGAACTGGCTGTCCAGGACTCTATGGCCTACAGCGTCCGATGCGCAGGCTCAGTATCAAACATGGGCCAGCGCCTTCTTGCACGAACTCGTCAGGTGGAATCGTTGATGGCTGAAGTGGCTAGTCTTCGGCAGGAGGTCAGAGTGCTCAGGCATGAGAACAGGGATTTGCACATGCTCGCAACCAATTACTCCACAAGCATGAAGAGGAAGCTTGATCAGCTGCAGGAGTCCGAAGTGCGGATTCAGAGTGATCATCAACGCTTTATGACGTTACTCCCGAGGTTTGTGTTGCCTTCGTCCTCGGGAGCAGCACCAAGTATTGAGGCTCCGAATGATCCAGCTCTGGCGCTTCGTCTTTCAGGGGCTCCGTCGACCTCCGAGGCACCACCTACCAACGACCAATGAAAGCTATTAGTTTTACATTATTGTAAAATATTTATGCTTTAAGTTTATTTAATTATAAATATAAATAAAAGTATTTTTGTTTTGTTTTTTTTTTTTTTTTTTTTTTTTTTTATTATTATTATTATTTTTTTTTTTAATTTTTTTTTTTAATTTTTTATTTTATATAAATGTAAAATAAGTAAATCAAAGTAAAAAAAAAAACTAAGTTTAATCTCCTAAACAAAAATCACAACTAAATAAACAAAACAAAAATCACAACTAAATAACAAAACATAATGAAATCAACGTAAAAAAAAATCAACGTAAAATAAATTCACACAAGAGCAAACAAACAATGAAAGAACTAAACAAAGTAAAATAAATTCAGTAAAGAGAAGGGATTAGGAATGCAAATCTGATTGTGGGTGATTCCTAGGCCTCCCTTCATTATTCAAATGCATGGGCTTATCATTAAACGGACGGTGGTACTTGAAATGATCCGACAACGGTCTAAGTTCTAATGACGGTGCCTGAATCATCAAAATTAAATTGTTAGTATAACATAAAATTAAAAATGGAGAAGATGGCTTACAATCACGTTCAAACTCAATTACAAACACCACGTCTTTGAACGTTTCAGGGACTTTGAACTTGGCCAGGTTTACTATGATGGTTGTGGCTTGTCTCGTGTCATCAAACTCAACTGCTTTGGGCTTGATTGTCTCATGCACAGCCTCTTGGATGTATTCTTGAAATTCTCCGGCCACCTCATTTTCTGGAATCCCTCTTCTTGGTGTACAAGTTTCTTTGATCGTTTCAATACCATCGGGAACTTGATTTGGTACACCAAGAATTTGGATATCACTTTGCACCTTGGGAAGATCTTCCACAACGTATTTTTCATTCACTTCTTCCTTGGGATTTAAAAACCTGCAAGGAAAAATGACATTTGGTGGAACGATGTTAGAATGAATTGAACTTAGAACCTCCTCACCTGAGTTGGATGACATAAGGACTTGGGGGGTTTGCGATAAGAATTCTTCTAAACTGCCCAAGTCGTCATCCTCATCTTCTTCTTGAATTGGCAATTCATCCATGTTCGGGCTCTGTTTGGATGGTTCTGGGACAACTTCATCCTCCATGTCACCTTGATCTCGAATCTGTGCCATGAATTCCATAATCTGCCCAACTTGCTCCTCCAAAGCATCCACCTTGTTGGCTTTATTTTGCATCTCCATGTTTCGATTTTCTACGTCCTGGGTCAAAGAGGTTAGTAACTTATTCAAAATGTCATTATCCGAGGACGTACCTGAATTTGGTTGGGGAGATTGTGGTGGAGGCTGTGGTGGTTCATATGGCCATTGATAGTACTCCTCCGATGGCTGCCAATATTCTGCTTGGTGAGTCTCCTCAGCTTGATTTTGTGAACCCTGCGCCAAAGAAATGAGTCCATCAAGAATTTCATTATAATTAATGGGCACACTTGAATTCGATTGAAATTGCTGTGGGGGATGCTGTGGTGGCTGCATAGGTCTTGAATAGAACTCGTCTTGCTGCCAATATCCACCTTGTTGAAATTGTTGAGGTTCATCCCACATATACTCTGAATTACTTCTCCAATCCGAATTATAAGCGTTGGAAAACATGTTGCCCCTTGATTGGTTATAGCCTTGATATCCCCAAACATCTTCATTTGCAGAAAATTGAGGATATTGATGAGTTTGAAATCCTTGCTCATAGGGCATATCAAATGTAGGGCCACTTGGCATTGTGGTCCGTTCGGCATTATGAGTCAATTGAGCAGTGAGTTGTGCCAATTGAGCTTGAATGGATTCGAGTGCCATGTCTCGCTCCATTGTACCTAAAATCAAAGAAAACTAAATCAAATATCAAAAGTAAAAAAAAAACATAACAAACAAAAACAAATAAAATAAAATAAAATAAACACAAATAAAATAAAATAAAATAAAAAGTAAAACACAAACAAAAACATAAACAAGGGATTAGCAAATTTGCTAATCCCCGGCAACGGCGCCAAAAATTTGATGCGAAATTTAACTAACGCACAAATTTAAACCCTATTTGTGACAATTGTAGTATATGGATAAGTAGGGATCGTTCTAACCGGGGATTAACTAGGGATGCTAACCAAAATAAAATTAAATTAAAAACGTAAAAACAAAATTTAAAACACTAAATTAAAATCAAAGCACTTAACTAGAATCACTCAAAATAAAACTAACAAATAAACTAAAACAAATCAAAAGACTCAAAATAATTCAAGACTCAAGAAAACACAACCTAAATTGATTTCTAACAAATCTAACACTTTAACATAAATGGGGGATTGATTTTTTTACGAAATTGAATTTAAAACAGAAACTTAAAAACAAACTTCAAAGAAAATATATTTTATAGAATTAAAATGATGAGACGTTAGTTAGAGGGTTCCTTATCCACACATGAATATATGTATACAATTTGATTCCCAGTTATGAATTCAACAAACGAATAAATGACAATGCTCCAAGTTAATTAGGTCCGCTTAAATTAACTTTCAGATTTCCCTAGATTCATTGAATTGGACGGAATACGCATCACAACCAAATTATTCTTATCAAGTTCCCTAACTATGGAATACGCATGATAGAGAGACATATCAAAGATCATTAAGTTTAATGGAAATCATAAACATCGACTAGGCATTCATAACTATGGAATACGCATGTTAATCCAACCTAGGGTTTACTAAACACAATCGTGACTAGCGATTTTTACTACTCATGAATATAAGTTCATAACGATTAGGTGAAATTCCCTTATATCCTAGCATCAAGTCTAAGCATGCAAATTAAGTGTCGACCCTTAACCCACATACATAAACAAGTTATTAATCAACACAGAAAAATAAACCACATCCAAACATTCATACATTCATAACTGGAGTAAATCAAATCATAATAAACATTTATCCATAGTTTCAAATTCCCCTCTAACTAAACAGAAATTAATTACACATGTTTAATATAATTGGAAAACAAATTAAATTAAACATGAGTTTTAGAAAAATAAAACCCAATGAGGAAGTGATCCTCTGTGCTTAAGCTTGAGGCAACTGTCCATATTCTCCTTTCCGCGTTGCTGTCTTCGTCCGCGCCTGACTCCTTTCTTCAGCTTTTTGAGCTCCCCCGCGAGAACCTGACGCAAGACAGGCAGCACTCTCCTTGGCCTTCTTGCTGACTTCCTCAAGTTCCGTGGTCCAGATCACTTCTCCCTCGCTGCCACTGGCTATTCTTTATTTCTCTCCTACCGCTCCCCCGAGGAGCCCCCAAGGCTCCTCTATTCTTGCTGTCTCTAAAACAGCCCCCTCTCTGCGCACTGTCCTTCCTGCGAGCTGACTGCCCAGCTCTGCCCTCTTCCTTGTTCCTTGCTGCCCCTCGCTGCCAATGGAGCTTCCTGCACGACTCCTTTCCTGACTGTCCCTGGCTTCCTCCCTAGGCTGCCTTCGTCCTCGCCTGTTTCTTCCTTCCCGAGGCTTCTCCCTGCGTCTCTTCTCTCGCCAGCTGCCTCAAGGCCGCGCCCGCGCTGTTTCTCTCGCAAGCTGCCAAAGGCAGCCTGCCCTTTTTTTCCACTCCTCTTCCCCTCCTTTCTTATGACCTGGAGTATTTGAACAAGAGTGCCCAGCCGATTGGAATTAGCAAATGATTGTTTTTTATGGGATAAGTGATAATCTGGGCAATGATACCCCTCCTGCTCCTGCCAGCCCATTCGCCACTTATTCTTTTCCACCAACCCTAGCTCCCGAGGACTTCTCTATTTCCTCTCTCCCTCAAATGCCTGCCAACTTCCTTATATTTTTTTATTACTTATCTTTTGCAAGCTGTCCACTAACAGCTCCTTTTTATTATTTTATTTGATCCTTTCCTCCATTTGTTTTCTGTTTCACGTGAACACCCAAGGATGCTCTCTTCCCTTTTCTTTATTTTAATCCCCTCAAGGCTCCCCACCTAAATGCCGAGCTTTTTTTACTTTTATTCATGCTGCCAACAAGGCAGCAACAACTCCCATCATCCTTTAAATTCCTTGTATTCCCCTTCTTTTTATTTTTTATTCTTTCCTTTATAAAAGAAACCATGATGATGTTTCAATCATCATCATGAATCATTATTATTATTATATATATATATATATTATATATTTTATTTAATTTAAAAGCTAAACAATTTTAACACGAATTTATTACATAAAATCACACTTATGCTATTTTTATTTTCTTAGCTAGATAAATTCGATAAAACACAAAAACAAAGTAAATAACTCAAAAATATAAGAAACTAACTAAGAAAAGACGAGAGAATTTGATGTAAAATATGTATAAATATGATCCGATCATTTTCGTAAAACCTGGGGGTTAGTACGTTGATAATTGTTTTATTATATCTATATCAAATTGGTCCACTCATGTTTGTTTTTGTGCCCCCTTCAGGACTTAGAATCGAGGCATACAATCCCGGCATCCAGGCACTTCCGCATCGGTATCTTCGAGTCCTCTCGGTGTAGGACCCACTCATGTGTTCATTCAATTTTTATATTAATTCTTTTAGTGTTCTAGTTAGACGTGTGCTCTGAACACGTTCCTTAAATGCATATTCCTTATTATTTACCATTTATAAGTTTTATCTATCCCTTGTTTTCAGCATTTGCACTAAATATATAGCTTTCGTCACCCTCGGGTGTCGGCCAGCACGTGCATATCCTTGTATGCGGGGAATATCGGGGTCGGGGTGTGTCAACTTTGGTCCCTAATTTTAAAATCGATAGAAGTAGTCCTAAGATTGTCTACCATCAAATCAATCATTTTAGTCCTGTGAAAAATCTATGTTAAATTGAAGAAACCACCAATCCAACTAAAGTTTTTGAAACAATAAAGCATCTTTAGTCAAATTTCATTACCTACGTGATACTATAAATAGAAGGATATACCGTTTACATTGGCTACACAAACCGTTGAAGGTAGTTCTAGATCTGGCCGCCCAAAACATCACACCGTTGTTTTATATTCTTGTTTTGGTACTGTTGGAAAACTTTATTTAATGAACACAAGATTTTGGATCACCGTTTACATTGGTCTCAGTTGAATCCATGGCTACATTTTCTTTGCTGCCTATTTCCTTTCGTTTATTTCGAAGTGTTGCTTTCCTTGTTTAAAATGTATGTCTATTTCATGGTTTAAACTATTACAAGATCAAAACAAATATAGAGGAAGAAACGGGAAAGAAAAGGGAAAACAAGAGGTGGAGGACAATGACAGCAAAAGCAATCATGATGATGACCTCCACTCTACCTAACTTAAGCCACTAACTTAACTTTACAATTATGAGGGAACATTATTACTTTAATTATCCTAAAGTAAACAGCTAGTACTAGCACTAAGACTAGCCGAAAGCTTGCATTATTCTTCCAACATACTAGCAGCTCCATGCTTCCATGTTTGCCATCCGATTCTGTGCATCAATACTTTACTACTTCAACACCCCCCTTCAAGCTGGATCAAGGGGATTTATTGAGCCAAGCTTGCCCAAAAGACGATGAAACTGAGCAGATGGCAGAGCTTTAGTAAATACGTCAGCCAATTGATCATAACTTCGAGTGAACACAATGTGAATGACCTGAGATTGAACCTGAGATCGAACGAAATGACAATCCACCTCTATATGTTTTGTTCTTTCATGAAAGGCAGGGTTAGCAACAATGTGCATGGCTGCCTGATTGTCGCATATAAGTGGCATTGAGTTGGAACAATGAAACCCTAGATCAGATAGAAGACCTTTGAGCCAAATGAGCTCACGTGCAGTGGCTGCCATTGCACGATACTCAGCTTCTACACTGGATCGAGCAATGACCTGTTGCTTCTTGGTTTTCCAGGTTACAATATTGCCTCCAACAAACGTGCAATAGCTAGTCGTGGACCTTCTATCAATGGCATTGCTTGCCCAATCAGCATCAGTGTAACCACTTATGCTTGTATATTGATTATTTTGCATGATAATTCCTCTTCCAATTGACCCTTTAAGATAACGAAGGATCCGTTTAACAATGTTGAGATGATCAATGGTGGGAGAATGCATAAATTGACTAACTATTCCCACTGCGTAGGTGATATCAGGACGAGTGATGGTGAGGTAAATTAACTTACCAACCAGTCTTTGATAATAACTCACATTATGAAGAGTTTCCCCATCCATGGTAAGCTTGAGCTTGCTGTCAATTTGAGAGGTTGCAGGTTTGCAATCAAGTAGATTTGTTTCCTTGAGAAGATCAGCTACATATTTTCTTTGATTTAGGAATAGTCATTTGGAGGAGGTAGCCATTTCTATGCCAAGAAAGTATTTAAGCCTCCCAAGGTCTTTGATGGCAAAGGTCTCGGGTAGAAATTGCTTTAAGGCTGCAATCTCAGTTTCACTTTCACCTGTGATTATGAGATCATCCACATAGATAAGAATCATCAATCTTCCTCTCGTTCCTGTTCGCACAAATAGAGAGGAATCTGCATTACTCATAAGAAAACCAGCCTTTTCCAACATTAAGCTGAGCTTGGCGTACCAAGCTATTGGAGATTGCTTTAAACCGTAAATAGCCTTGTGAAGCTTGCAGACCATACCATTTTTGGCTTGAATATAACCTGGTGGTGGTTGCATGTAAATTTCCTCTTGCAATTCTCCATGGAGAAATGCATTTTTTACATCCATTTGATACAAAGACCAACCATAATTAACTGCCACAGACAAGAAAACTCTGACAGTGTTCATCTTGGCTACTGGTGCGAAGGTTTCTTTGTAATCCACTCCAAAAGTCTGAGTGAATCCTTGTGCAACGAGTCTGGCTTTGTGCCTTTCAATTGAGCCATCAACTTTGAATTTTACCTTGAAGATCCACCTGCTGCCAACAGCCTTCTTGCCAGGTGGTAAATGAACAAGACTCCAGGTTTTGTTGTCACTCAAGGCTTGTAATTCCTCTGACATTGCCTTCCTCCACTTAGATGATTGGTTTGCCTCCTGAAAGGTGCTAGGTTCAACATTATTTGCAACTTCAGTGAGAAACACAGTGTGAGACTTTGAGAAACAGTTATAATTGAGAGTTTTAGTGTGAGGATGCCTTGAGACATAAGTAACATAGTCCATCATTTTAGCTGGTGGCCTTCTTGTTCGAATGGGATATCTCCTGGTTTCTTGAAGTGGTGTTGTTGGTAAAGAGGGGCTTGAGCCTGTCTGAACTTCACCTGTATGCTCACTGATGGATTGAGAGTGTAGTTGACCCACACTTGGAATCAAGTCAGCTTGAACTTCTTCAATGCTTTGACCATTGGAGATGTGATCCTTTTCTAGTGTATCATGGTCAATGACTTTGGTAAGGGAAACAAATCACTCAAGGTCTCATTCTCATTAATATGAGTCCCTTTGCTTTTATAGTAGGGCATTGTTTCATCAAAACGAACATCCCTGGACACAATACACTTCTTTGTGATAGGATCAACACATTTGTATCCTTTCTGAGTTGGTGAGTACCCAACAAAAATACACTTCACTGCTCTAGCTTCCAATTTATCACGATTAGGTGCTTGCACATGGACAAAGCAGCTGCAACCAAACGTTTTAAGATGCGCCAAGTTGACTGCCCTATTGTTTAGAGTTTCATGTGGAGTTTTGAACCCCAATACTCTACTTGGAAGTCTGTTAATTATATAGGCAGCAGTGAGAACGACATACGACCAATATCTATTGGGAACATTCATATGCAGCATTAAAGATCAAGTTTTTTCAAGCAGATCTTTATTCTTCCTTTCTGAGACCCCATTTTGTTGGGGTGTCCCTACACAACTGGTTTGGTGAACAATCCCTTGTGAACTCAAGTACTGAACCATGCTATTGGACAGAAACTCAGTGCCTTTATTGGACCTGAGCACCTTAATGTTTAAGTTGTATTGAGTTTGTACAAATTTATAGAAATCTTTAAATATGCAGAAAACCTCACTTTTTGATTTCATAAGGTATAAAAAGGTAGTACGGGTGAAATCATCAACAAATATGACAAAATATTTATAACCATCCATTGATTCAATTGTAGGTCCCTAAACATCTGTGTGTACCAACTCGAATGATTTACATGTCTTAAAACCAGAAGTGCCAAAAGGTAGTCTAACTGACTTTGAAAAATGACATGTTTCACACTCAAGTGGTGACTGACAAAAACTGGGAAACAATTTTGACAAAACAAGTTCAGATGGGTGAGCAAGTCTTTGGTGCCAAAGTTGTTGATGTTCAAAATACTTGGATCCAGCTTGAAATGCTCTAGGCATGACTGAGTTTTTGCACAGGTAGTAGAGACCATTAAGAAGGAAACCTTCACCAATCACCTTCTTGGTGATGACATCTTGAAAAACAACATTGTTTGGTGAGAAAATGACGTGGCAGTTTAGGGAATTTGTTATCTTTCCTACTGAAAGTAATTGGAAAGGAAATGAGGGAACATAAAGGGCTAATGACTCATTATTGTTTGTGAATATACTAGCTCTTCCTTTACCCAAAACTGACACATTTTTTCCATTTGCAACCGACACTAGTGAGGGGTTTTTGAATGCTTGAAAATCATGCAAATTTGAAAGTTTGTTTGTCATGTGATCAGTGGCACCTGAGTCAATTATCCAACAATCATATTCAGTGCTTGTTTGTAATGCAGTGGCGAAAGCATTGAGTATACTTGACGCCTCTTCATGTGTTGCAGATTTGTTATTGGCAAGGAATCTAGCAAACTGCCTCAGCATGGCAGTGTGCCCTCCATCCTCATCTTGTGAGTTTGATGCAGCATTCCCATGACCCTTGGTTTGCAAATACGCAGCAAATTCGTTTAGCAGCAGAAGAAAAAGGCCAGAGGCTGAACACAAACGCTGATTGGTGTTAGCCTCAATGTTTTAGAAATTTGAAGTAGAAATATGGGAGGTTTCACCCTCAATGTTTACTGAATCTTCTTCAGCCATGGCTTAAGGTTTGAAGGAGAGAAGCAGCGGAAACAATGGCCAGAGACATGTTACAAAAGAGCCCGCTCTGATACCATGTTGCTTTCCTTGTTTAAAATGTATGTCTATTTCATGGTTTAAACTGTTACAAGATCAAAACAAATATAGAGGAAGAAACGGGAAAGAAAAGGGAAAACAAGAGGTGGAGGACAATGACTGTTGAAATTAAATAGAATTTGGTTTTTGTTCAAGTGGTTAAGAAGGAAGAAACCAATAGAAAGTGTATGTCTAGTCTCATAAGACAAGTGTATGCTTTAGATCTTTGTTTGTGAATCAAGGGCTGAGATTGCTCTAGATTAGCTTGTAAGGAAATATCCTATAAGTTGATATTTAATGAAATATATGTGCTTACTTCACAGATAAGAAACCTTTCACATTCCTCTAGTTTTGCTCTCTATTTTCTTTGTTCCTGTCTGCCTCCAGAAATGCATCATCCGGAAACCAACTAACTCACCGAAATTTATCAAGGCCTCAGAGCTTAGGTTCTGATCAAATTCAGGACTGGGCGTTTTGTGTGTGCTTCGTATCTCTGAAAAGGAAAGGGGGAAAACATACCCAGATCGTGAAAATCTCATCTGTTCTTACAAAGCCTCACATGGTTACTTCGGGCAGTGGAGGAGATCTGAGGGCTCCTATTTTCAATGGGATCAACTACGATTTTTGGTCCATCAAGATGAAGACCATATTCAAATCGCATGATCTCTGGAATTTGGTGGACAAGGGTTATGAAACCGCAGAAACTGAAGATGATTCTAGTGATGAAGATCAACAGTCTGTCTCAAACTTTGAAACCTCCAAGACTGCATGGGATGTTGTTCAACAAGAATTTCGTGGTGATAAAAAGGTTAGGTCTGTCAAACTACAATGTTTAAGAAGAGATTTTGAGTACACTAGGATGAATGATGGTGAATCTCTATCAGTTTATTTAACAAGATTGACTGACATTGTGAATCAAATGAAAACTCTTGGTGAAGAACTGACAAACCAAATATTAGTACAAAAGATACTTATTAGTTTGCCTAAATCCTATGATTCCATCGCATCTATTATAGAAGAAACTAAGGACCTTGACTCCATTGAGGTTCATGAGGTGATTGGTACATTGAAAGGCTATGACCAGAGGTTAAATAGGCACTCTGAAAACTTAGCTGAAAAGGCTTTTACTAGCCTAAGTGTGACTGAGAGAGATAACAGTTACAGGGCTCAGGGGAGCAACTCAAATCAAAAGAAATTATGGAAAGGAAAAGGGAAGAAATGGGACAACAACCATACTTCACAATCAAAAGCAGAAACTAGCAGTGAATCTACCAAAACCAAGTGTAAAATCTGTGACAAATTACACTATGGTGTTTGCTGGTTCAAGGGAAAACCCAAATGCACCAAGTGTGACAGATTTGGCCATCTAGCAAAAGATTGTAATCCAAGAATGAACCAAGCTGTCAACTATGCACATAGAGCAGAAGAAGAGGAAGTAAATGTCTTTTATGCTTGTAGTGTTGCAAAAACTGAAAATAAGAGAGGAATCTGGTATATTGACAGTGGATGCAGTAATCATATGACTGCATATGAATCCTTGTTAATCAACATTGATAGAAGCTTCAATTGCAGAGTTAAAATGGGGAATGGACAACTAGTGGAAGCTACTGGAAAATGAACTCTTGTTCTAGAGACAAAGGGTGGAAGAAGATTCATCAAGGATGTAATACTTGTTTCAGGTCTTGATGAGAATCTCCTTAGTGTGGGAAATATGATTGCTCATGGTTACTTCTTACTTTTTGGAGACAATATGGTGAAGATCTTTGATGACAGGAGCCTCCAAAACTTGGTAACACAAGTTGGCATGACAGAAAACAAAAGCTTTCCACTTATGCTAGATTACAATGATTCAATTGCTCTAAAAGCAAGTGTTGCAGAAAACTCTTGGTTATGGCATAAGAGGTTTGGACATCTCAACTTTCACAGTTTAAAGAGATTGGAGAAGCTACAAATGGTGACTGGTCTTCCTGAGTTACAAGAGGCTAAAGAACCGTGTGAAGGTTGCATATTGGGGAAGCATCACAGGGACTCTTTTGAAACTGGAAGTGCATGAAGAGCAAGTCAACCTCTAGAACTCATACACACAGATGTGTGTGGTCCAATGAAGACACCTACACTCAGTGGGAACAAATATTTTCTGCTATTCATTGATGACTGCACCAGGATGGTTTGGGTATATCTTATGAGAAACAAGAGTGAAGTTTTTTCAATCTTCAAGAAATTCAAAATGATGGTTGAACTTCAGAGTGGTCTCAAGATCAAAAGACTAAGAAGCGACAGAGGTGGTGAATTCACTTCACTTGAGTTCCAAGAATTATGTGAAGGAGCAGGATTACAGAAGCAATTGACAGTGGCCTACACACCACAGCAGAATGGTATGGCTGAGAGGAAGAACATGATCGTGGTTGAAATGACCAAGTCAATGATTCATGATAAGAAAATGCCACTTTCTTTTTGGGGTGAAGCTGTCAATACATCTGTGTATCTCCTAAACAGGTGTCCAACTAAAGCACTTGAGAAGAAAACACCGTTTGAGGCATTTAGTGGCAGAAAACCAAGTGTGAAGCACTTGAAGGTGTTCGGATCAATCTGCTATGCACATATACCATCTCAATTAAGACACAAGCTTGAGATCAATAGTGTCAAGTGTGTCCTTGTAAGTTATGGAAGCTGTGAAAATGGCTATAAGCTCTACAATATTGAGTCACATAAAGTGATTCTCTCAAGGGATGTGGTGTTCAAGGAGAATGAAACATGGAATTGGGAAACCAATAACATAGACACTATCTCATTTCCACTAGCAATTGAAGAAGCACAAGCTGAAGTGCAAAATGTGAATGAACCTGTTATACAAGATGGGAGTCAAACTGACTTTTCAACTCCAACACAAGGATCTCAGTCCTCTACTTCAAATGCAGAAGGACAAGAATTACAGGATTCCTCCCCTGAAACAACTCCATTGAGAATGAGGAGTTTAAATGAGATCTATGCAGTGTGTAACTATTGTGTTTTTGAACCAGAGAGTTTTGAAGAAGCTGAGAAGGATCAATCCTGGCAGAAAGCAATGAGTGAAGAAATTGCCATGATTGAGAAAAACTCTACTTGGAAATTGGTAAATAGACCGAGTGATAAACCTGTGATAGGTGTGAAATGGATCTACAAGACCAAACTGAATTTGGATGGATCAATACAGAAGAACAAAGCAAGATTAGTTGCCAAAGGCTACTCACAACAACCTGGGGTAGATTTCAATGAAACCTTTGCCCCAGTGGCAAGGTTAGATACCATTAGAACCTTGATTGCTCTTGCTGCCCAAAAGGGATGGAAACTTCACCAGTTAGATGTTAAATCAGCTTTTCTAAATGGCATTCTGGAGGAAGAAGTGTATGTGGATCAACCACAAGGATTTGAAGTGCCAAATAAAGAAGAGAAGGTTTATAAGTTAAACAAAGCACTGTATGGACTCAAACAAGCCCCCAGGGCTTGGTACAGTGAGATAGACTCCTATTTCAGCAAGAGTGGATTTAACAAAAGTCCTAGTGAAGCTACATTATACACAAAAACTGGTGAGAACTCTGAGATACTTATTGTGTCTATATATGTTGATGATGTGGTCTTTACTGGTAATTGTGAAGAAATGATTGAAGAATTCAGAAGGGACATGATGAGACAATATGAGATGTCGGATCTTGGCTTGTTGCATCACTTCTTGGGAATTGGAGTAATACAAGAAACTACTGGGATTTTCATACATCAACAGAAGTATGCACAATCATTGCTTGAAAGATTCAATCTGAAAGGATGCAAATCTGTGGCTACACCTTTGATCACGAATGAGAAACTTTGTAAAGTGGATGGTTCTGAATCTGCTGATGAATGCTTATACCGAAGAATGGTTGTAAGTCTGCTTTATTTGACTGCTACAAGACCTGACATTATGTATGCAGCCAGTCTTTTATCAAGGTTCATGCATAATCCCACAAGAATTCACATGGGAACTGCTAAGAGAGTACTAAGGTATATCTCAGGGACCTTGGACTATGGAATCAAATATGAAAAGGGAGAAAAAGCAATATTGGTAGGCTTCTGTGACAGCGATTGGGGTGGCAGTGAAGATGACATGAGAAGTACCTCAGGATATGCATTTACATTTGGTTCTGGGATATTTTCTTGGGCCTCCGTCAAGCAACAAAGTGTTGCATTGTCTACGGCTGAAGCAGAGTATGTGAGTGTTGCAATGGCCACCTCTCAAGCTATATGGTTGAGGTTTGTGTTAAAGGATTTTGGTGAAATGCAAGTGGATGCTTCACCACTTATGTGTGACAACACATCAGCAATAGCTATGACTAAAAATCCTATTTTTCATCAGAAAACCAAGCATATCAAAAGGAAGTTTCACTTCATAAGGGAAGCCTTGCAGGAGAATACCATTGAACTGATCTATTGCAAATCACAGGATCAAATGGCCGACATCTTTACCAAAGCTCTACCAAGGGAAATATTTGTCTATCTCAGAGGAATGCTTGGAATCAAAACCAGAATTCATTTAAAGGGGAGTGTTGGAATTAAATAGAATTTGGTTTTTGTTCAAGTGGTTAAGAAGGAAGAAACCAATAGAAAGTGTATGTCTAGTCTCATAAGACAAGTGTATGCTTTAGATCTTTGTTTGTGAATCAAGGGCTGAGATTGCTCTAGATTAGCTTGTAAGGAAATATCCTATAAGTTGATATTTAATGAAATATCTGTGCTTACTTCACAGATAAGAAACCTTTCACATTCCTCTAGTTTTGCTCTCTGTTTTCTTTGTTCCTGTCTGCCTCCATAAATGCATCATCCGGAAACCAACTAACTCACCGAAATTTATCAATGACAGCAAAAGCAATCATGATGATGACCTCCACTCTACCTAACTTAAGCCACTAACTTAACTTTACAATTACGAGGGAACATTATTATTTTAATTATCCTAAAGTAACAGCTAGTACTAGCACTAAGACTAGCCGAAAGCTTGCATTATTCTTCCAACATACTAGCAGCTCCATGCTTCCATGCTTGCCATCCGATTCTGTGCATCAATACTTTACTACTTCAACACGAAGAAAACGAAGATCGATGGGCGTCTCGTCTTAAGACTTCATCCATTCAATAAAGTTCTTGAAGGTCTCGTACGATTGTCCGCCTTCTTTGATGTTGTTCATGGCCACTTCCTTCAGTTTCGAAGCTCTCGCTGTGAAGTTTTCATCACTGAGAAGTTGCTCCACCTTGGTCTTGATTTCTCCTTCCGTGATGATCCCGCTTTCATTCTGATCGAATCTCAGTCCCACCTTCCAAATATCGCAAATGTAGCTCTGGTTGAGCAACTGGTCAGCAAAGTACGGCCAGCACAAGAAAGGAAGCCCACTGCTTAGGCCTTCCAGGGTAGAGTTCCAACCGCAGTGGCTTATGAAGCAAGCAATCGAAGGATGACTGAGAACCATTTGTTGAGGTGCCCAACCGACCATCAGACCGCGAGAGCCTACTCGCTCTTGATATCCTTCCGGGTAGGGATCACATGTACCATCAGTGGTATCCGGCCTCACAACCCACAGAAATGGCCTCCCTGACAACTCAAGAGCCAAAGCAAGCTCTTGGAATTGTGTTTGATCGAAAACCGTGAAGCTACCAAATGCAGCATAGATCACTGAGCTGGGTTTCTGTTGATCCAGCCACTCTAAGCAAGTTGAGTCTTGTGGCCAGAAGTTTCCTTCTGAGTTCTCGAGCCGGCTGCTTGCCAAAAGCGGGCCTATTGGTAAAATCTCGGGTGCTAGGGTGAACGCTGCTGGTTCAAGAGTATACGCCGAGTTGCAGACAAGCCAGTCTGCCGCTTTCACATACTTATTGTTTCTTACTAAAAGTTGAAAGATAATTTTCTGAGTGTCTAGTGTATGAAAGCATGTCCACAGCAAGTTGGCAGTTTTCATTTTGGGCAGATTTTTTGCCAACTCAATTTCTTGGCTTTTCAACGGAGTTCCTGCCATAAGTGAATAACAAGAATATGATTAGTGAATTAGATCAAAATATTTCTTTGTTAATCAAATTATTGTACCATCATCGTTGTCGATGATTCCTTCATGAATCAACTTTGGAATATTGAAACTCAATGCCAAAGCTGCAGCTGATGCAGGCCAAAAGGCAACCCGCCGGATTTTCATTTTCGCTGCCACATCCAGAGCCCACCCGGAACTCTCATCAGCAAGAACACATGCGACCTTTTCACTTTCTTCTTCATTGATCTTCTCTATCAACTCCTCCAACTTCCCCGGCATGACTCGTTGAATTCCTTCACACAACAGGCCTAGGTCATTCCTGTCCTCCTTGGGTTCTAAGCCATCTGGAAGCGATACTAGATGAATACGATCTCCTACATGAGTTTCGCCAGCCAAGGCGTTCACGATGCGTTTGTGATTGAACTCTGTGTTCACAAATGTGACTTTGAAGCCATGATTGACTAAGCATTGTGACAACTCCATCAAGGGAAGCACATGGCCTTGTGCGGGAAAAGGAACAGCTATTATATGTAGGTTGCTCATTTTTGTTTTTGATCTTTCCTTTTTCCGCTATGATATGTTTTCGAATGTAGCTTCTCTATCGTGTCATATATAGAAGAAGCCCGGAGCATCGTATTAGGAAATATTATATACGGTATTATATGTAAATATCTTGTATTATATTTACCTAAATAGGTTTGAGTCAAATCCCACAAAATATGGGTCACTTGTCATAGACTTCCGATCTAGCCCTTTGAATATTCAACTATTTTAACATGGTATCCAGAGCATAAGGTTCTGGTGCCTAATTACCCACGTTTTCAACTCTCATCAATTTCTAAACATAATGTCATAATGTCAGACACATTTGTTTAACCGTAACTACACAAACAAAAGAGCATGGATGGCACGGAAACAATGAGAGCAGACAATCCTTGTCCCAACCACCACCGCAGAAAAGTCAAAACAATAGCAATATCGGCACCGATCCATCAAGTCCATACTATTTTCATCATTCAGATAACTCCGGATAGGATCTTTTCAGAAAAGTTGAACGGTCCCAAGTATCCATCTTATCCATGATCCATGCTCTCACAGCCAAGAATAAAATTGGCTTCATCGATGGCTCCATTCAGCCCCCCTCAGCAACAAGTCAACCAAAATAATTTGCTCTCTCGAATCAATGTAACAATATGATTTTGTCATGGTTTACTCAATCAGTTGAATCTGATTTATCTAAAGGAGTTGTTCATGCCAAAAGCGTCCAAAAGACGTGGGAAGATTTCAAAAATCAGTTTTCACAGTAGAATGCACCAACAATCTATCAGATTCAGAAGTCCATCGCATCTCTCTCACAAGGATCCATGACGGTCTCGGCTTATATTACAAAACTTAAAGGCCTTTGGGATGAATTAGAGACATATCGACCTAAAGTTCATTAAGCATTTCACTTGTTATTCAAGATGAAACACAACGACAAATGACATCAGAATTAACCGAAAATTTCTCAATCGCTACCTGCAGTCCAAAATCGATCGAACCATTCCTCTAACAATTCCAACAATCTTCGTTACGAATACTGTGATAAAGACAGACACACAATTGAAAATTGTAGGACTTCGAAAATATTATTACAAATTTTGTGACAGAAAAGGCCAAGACAGATGCAAAATAAGAGTAAACTGTCGATTTGCCCCCTAAACTTTCACCGAACTTTCGATTTCCCCCCTGAACTTTTCGATTGGAAAATTTCCCCCCTGAACTATTTTTTTTAGCCAATTTGCCCCCTACCGTTAGTTTTTCAAACATTCCATCCATATTTCTGTTAAGTGAGACCATATGCACAACAAATGAAGGTAGTTAAGTCATTTCACTCTTAAAAATGATTAAAAAACTGAAAATAAATTTAAAAAAAAAAATTCCCTCTATTTTTTACCTCTACCGCCGATCTCCTTGTACCCACCATTACCACCTCCTCCCACCCTGAGACCCATCAACCACCATATCCGGTCCTCCCCCTTCCCACACACAGAGACTCCTCCTTCCCCTCTCTATTTGTTATTCTACGAACAATGCAAGGAACGAAGAAAGTGGGAAGAGAGAGAGAGAGAGAGAGAGAGAGATTTGTGATACAGGAAGAGGGTTGGGTCATTGGGGTAGCAGAGGGTGGGGTCAAATCAGGGAGTGGGGTTATGGTTGAGGGAGATGAGGGTAGGGGGAGGATGTCGTAGGGGTGGGTGATGGTGGTGCGGAAAGGAAGTGGTGGTGGCTGGGGTTTTTGTATTTTTTTTTTCTTTTCTTTGATCTGTTTTTGTTTAATCATTTTTTTTAATAATGTAAAATTACTAGAATGTTCATGCCATGAAGATAATAACACCGTATGTCATTTCTCATGCATAGGAATGAGTGAAAAATAAAATTGAGGATATGAATTAGAGGGAAATTTTCAGTTTTTTAATCATTTTTAAGAGTGAAATGACTTAACTACCTTCATATGTTGTGCATATGGTCTCACTTAACAGAAATATGGATGGAATGTTTGAAAAACTAACGGTAGGGGGCAAATTGGCTAAAAAAAATAGTTCAGGGGGGGAATTTTCCAATCGAAAAGTTCAGGGAGGAAATCAAAAGTTCAATGAAAGTTTAGGGGGCAAATCGACAGTTTACTCTGCAAAATAAAGAATGGGACCGAGGACTAGTTACGGTGGAAACCAAGACAAGAAACACATCAACAAACCTCGCTCCCGTGGATCCCATAGCAGCCACCCACGTGCTGCCTTCTCTGCTGCAAATGCCGCTGCTGGGTCATCCTCTCTTGCTGCCAACGCAGCACATGGTCCTCACCTTGCTGCCAATACAGCAGCTGCCCCCTCTCAACCACACATGTCTCAATCAAATGCTCTGCAGAGGACTTTCAGCAGAACAGCTTCAACAGTTGGTAATAACAATGCTTATGCAAACGCTGCAGTCCTGTTCCCTTTTACTGTTGCTTCTGTTAATTCCATGTTTACACAGCCTTGAATTTTGGATAGCGAGCCACCAATCACATCACCTCAGACTCCTCATTTTTCAATAAAGCCTTGCAACGAAGCCTCGATATTCTGTGTGTGTATGTATATACACACACACAGATATTTGATGAATCTATATATACACATATAAATCCAAGGAATGCATGAGGGAATGGCATAGTATGTTCACAGGAAGGATGAGGATTCTCTTCCTTTCTAATTTTTTTATTTTTTGTGTTTGAACGGTTACGATTTAGCCACGTTAATATTTTATATTAATTTTTTTTATAAAAATAATAAGATAAAAAATAGGGTAAATTACATAGTAGCCCCTCAGGTTTGAGCTCTATTACAAACGCATACAACATCTTTAAAACATTTCACTTTCATACCTCACGTTCTATTTTATTTCAAAATAATACCTCCGTCACATTTTCCATCCATTGCTCCGTTAAGTGCTGACGTGGCTGACACATTTGTGCCACGTGGCAATTTTTTTTTTAATTTTTTTTAAAAAAAACCTTAATCTTCTAAATTAAAAAAAAAAAAAAATCCAGAAAACTTGAAACCCATTATCCCCAACCCCTGAACCCTGCGAATCCCCCCAACCCTGAACCTTGGAAGAAGGAAAAAAAAAAAAAAAAAAAAACCAAACAACTTGATTATCCCCCCTGTGAAACCCATATCCCATTATCCCCTCAACCCATTATTCCCCAGATCCCATTATCCACCCCCAACCACCCCATCCCCGCGCCCGCGCGAACCCAAATCCCATAAGCCCCTCGTACCTGGAACCCACAACCCAGATCCCATAAGCCCCCATCCCACCCGCTTCCCTCCTCTACACACCCCACTCCTTAAATCCACACTCATTTCTCCCATTTTCACCTCACGAACCCGACGATGGCGGTCGGGATCTGGGTTTTTATTTTTTTATTTTTTTCTAGGTTGCAGATAGGGGTCAAGGGAAGAAGAGAGGGGGGAGAAAACGAATTGAAATGGGGGTTTTTTTTTTCTGGGTTGCGGAAGAAGATGAAGATCCGGGGATGGGGGTTGCGGGGAAATGGGATGCGTTGCAAGTACGAGGGTCTTATGGGATGAGGGTGGATAATTGGATCTGGGGAATAATAGGTTGGGGGGATAATGGGATATGGGTTTTGCAGGGAGCCGGGGGGGCGGGGGAGGAGGGGATAATCAAGCCTAGATCTCAAAATCACACCGCGAACAAAACCCAGATCTCAAAATCGACCGAATTAATCACGGAGAAGGAAGATGAATCTTTTGTTTTAAAGAAGAGAGAAAAGGAGAAAGAGGAATCTTTTGCGAACGACAAGTCGGTGATGGCAGTAATCAGAGCCGCAACAACGACGACATGGTCGTTTTCGCCGTTCACGCCTCCTTCCTCGCCGCTGGCTACGTCCTCACTGCCGCCGGTCCCCTCCCCCACCTTCTTCGATTCCGCTCTCTCCTCATCTTCTACGGGTACCCACTTGTTTAATTTTTCTGAGAAATAACTGATAGGTTTTTTTTTCAAATGTTTGTGGGTTTTGGTTCATTTGGGGTTGCAGATGAAGTGGGCATGGAGCAGTGGAACGAGCTCGACGACGAGTACGCATTCGTCTATATGAACCCAGAAAACGGCTCGAATAAGGTGTTGGTTAAGTGCCTCTCGATGAACGGCAAGTTGCTTGTGGATGCTCTAGCTGATAGGAGCTTTCAGCCCGTCCATCTCGAAATCGAGTAAGCTTCTGCTGCGATTCTTTGGGTTTTTACAAATTGGGTAGTTTTATTCTTGCTTGTTAATGGGTTTTCTGCGGTTATCGAAACAAATTACAGTGTTGGTGATTATGTTGGAGAGGATGGGGGCAACAATTACTCCGCACAATTCAAGAATTTAGAGAATCTGGTGAAGAAATTATATGGGTTGCAGGGAAGGGGGGTTCAGCTTTTGCTTTTGTTTTGTTTTGTTTTTTTTAAGAAGATTCAGATTTTTCAAAAAAAAAAAATTAAAAATTATTATTTTTGCCACGTGGCATACATTTGGCAGCCACGTGGCACACATTTGGCAGCCACGTGGCACACATTTGGCAGCCACGTCAGCACTTAACGGATCAATGGATGGAAAATGTAACAGAGGTATTATTTTGAAATAAAATAGTACTTGATGTATGAAAGTGAAATGTTTTAAAGATGTTGTATGGGATTGTAATAGACCTCAAACCTAAGAGACTACTATGTAATTTACCCTAAAAAATAATATGTGAGAGAAGAAGAAAGAAGAAGATAAGAATAGGAAGAAAGATAATCCTACTACTCACAGGAAAGCCTTGAAAGCCATATGTCAGTATTAACTGTGGGAAGAGAGCATGGGTTGGTGGTGGTGGTTACAATCATTGCAGAGCTATATCCAGAGCATAAGGTTCTGGTGCCTGATTGCCCACGTTTTCAACTCTCATCAATTTCTAAACATCATGTCAGACACATTTGTTCAACCACCACCCAAGGACGGAGCCAATGAAGGCTTATTGGGGGCACATGCCGCTATTCAAATGATATTCGTTTATTAAGTTGTAAATTACAATTATATAATACATATGTGTTATTTTTTAAGAAAATATATGTACCTAATATTCAAAATACTTTCATATGCGTATACTTTATATCAAATATTATATGAGCAAAAGTACCGAAAAACCTCATTCTTGCGTAATTATGTATTAATATTTTTCTTATCACTTTGCCACTTTCCACTACTACACTTAAATTTTTGTAACATTGGAATTGTGATACATTATCATTTGAAATCATCCATATTTTCATATTGGTTATAATTAAATCATACTATAATAAGGTTTTCTTAATTGATTTTTGGGTTGCCCTACTAAAAGAAATTTCTAGCTCCGTCCTGCCACCACCACAGAAAAATCAAAACAAATGCAGTATCGGCATCGATCCATCAAGTCCATACTATGTTCATTATTCAGATAACCCCGGTCATATGATAATTTCGGAAAAATTGAACAGTCCCAAGTATCCATCTTGGAGTAAATCCATGATCCTTTCTCTCACAGCCAAGAATAAAATTGGCTTCATCGATGGCTCCATTCAGCCCCCCTCAGCAACAAGTCAACCAAAAGAATTTTCTTTCTGAAATCAATGCAATAGTATGATTTTGTCATGGTTTCCTCAATCAGTTGAATCTGATTTATCTAAAGTAGTTGTTCATGCCAAAAGTATCTAAAAGGGTGTGTGGAAGATTTCAAAAATCAGTTTTCACATAAGAATGCACCAACAATCTATCATATTCAGAAGTCCATCGCATCTCTCTCACAAGGTTCCATGACGGTCTCGGCTTATTTTACAAAACTTAAGGGCTTTTGGGATGAATTAGAGACATATCGACATTATCTTACCTGCGATCAGACAAAGGCACATAATGAGCAAATAGAAGAAGATCAGATGATGCAATTTCTTATGGGTCTCAACGACGTTTACATCCTTATGATGACACCATTACCAAAAGCTGGCAAAGCCCCTGAATTTTCAAAGCGTTAGACTCGTCTTTCCTTTTCTATGCTGTGGACATCGCAAGCCATACAAAGATCTCGGCTTCCATTGTAGATTAAGTGGCTTTTGTAGTGAAATCTTTTTGTGCACTATATGAACAGGTTTTCATTTGGAATGTGAATGTAGATTGAAAGCAAGGAATTTGGATTTGGTAACTTAATTTGTTACTTCCCATAACTTGATTGCTAGACATATTTTTGTTTCTAGTGTTATATCATATGATCCTAGAGTTTTCGGGCATAAATTCAAGTTCTGGGCAGAATGCAGCTTGCTCGCTAGATTGCCTTTTTCTCAACAATTTCCGGCAAATACTCTGACCAGCAAGAACACAAGTGAATTGATCCATCGAGTTATTCGGCCATAACATGCACGATTTTTTGAGATAATCTTGTTACCACGTAAGACTTGTTATTACTTCTTTAGTTAATAGTAGATTATCACTATTTTTAGCTATAGAAAATGCTCTATATCCCAAAATTTTCTTTTCCAAACCTAGGCGTCAAGTGACATGCATGACCCTGCATCATTGCATAAAAAGTACAATAACTTTGTTTACATCATTGCATAAAAAGAACCAGGATCCTCGCCGGATCTTTCCCTAAGGATCCTAGGGATCCCGCAATCTTGTCCGTTCTTTTTATATCGTGCGGTCTGTTTTCGTTAGGTACTATTTATATTTGAATTTTAAAATTCTAATTTTAAATAATTTCTGACCGCACGATATACGATGAACGGACAAGATTGTGGGATCCCTAGGATCCTTAGGGAATGGATCCGGCGAGGATCCTGGTTCGCATAAAAAGTACAATAACTTTGTAGGCTTCAAGGGCTTTTACAAGAGAGGAGCGAATGACGAGACATTTAGGGATATGGACCAGCCCTAAAAATGGAGAGAATATCAGATACAAAAGGTGAGAGGCACGAGTCAGTGGTTGAGATATAGTATTGAGGTTAAAAAGACCTTTATATGTAAAATCGGGCGAAACACGTGATTTATACGGTCATATTGGAAGCTTTTCCAGCCCATATTTTAGATTAGTTTCTTATAGATTTTGTATCTTATTTTTGGACCTATTTTGGTTTGTTTTGGATCTAATGCTGCATCCGTTTTTGGTACGTTTTCTATAAACCCTAAAACCCTATAATATATGTTATTTTCTTCTGTCAACCTAAAAACATAAGGATTTTTAGTAAAATGGTATTTGAAATTGTTATAACTTCTCACTTTAGTCCCTAATCTTTAAAATCGATAGAAGTAGTTATAAGATTGTCTACCAACAAATCAATCATTTTAGTCATGTGAAAAATCTCTATTAAATTGAAAAAACCATCAATTCAAATAGAGTTTCTAAAACTATAAAGTATCTTTAGTCAAATTTCATTACCTATGTGAAACTATAAATAGAAGGAGCTTCAGGATCCTTTACTGTAGGTTTTGTATTCATGGGCATTGGTCTTGTTGATGCTTTCGGGCAAACGACAATGGGTTGGAATGGTATACAAAGACAACAGATATTACTGAACATAAAATATTATGGCTACACAAAGTTGAAGGTAGTTCTAGGTCTGGCCGCCCAAAACATCACGCCGTTGTTTTATATTCTTGTTTTGGTACTGTTGGAAAACTTTATTTAATGAACACAAGATTTTGGATTACCGTTTACATTGGTCTCAATTGAATCCATGGCTACATTTTCTTTGCTGCCTACTTCCTTTCGTTTATTTCGAAGAAAACGAAGATCGATGGGCGTCTCGTCTTAAGACTTCATCCATTCAATAAAGTTCTTGAAGGTCTCGTACGATTGTCCGCCTTCTTTGATGTTGTTCATGGCCACTTCCTTCAGTTTCGAAGCTCTCGCTGTGAAGTTTTCATCACGGAGAAGTTGCTCCACCTTGGTCTTGATTTCTCCTTCCGTGATGATCCCGCTTTCATTCTTATCGAATCTCAGTCCCACCTTCCAAATATCGCAAATGTAGCTCTCGTTGAGCAACTGGTCAGCAAAGTACGGCCAGCACAAGAAAGGAAGCCCACTGCTTAGGCCTTCCAGGGTAGAGTTCCAACCGCAGTGGCTTATGAAGCAAGCAATCGAAGGATGACCGAGAACCTTTTGTTGAGGTGCCCAACCGACCATCAGACCGCGAGAGCCTACTCGCTCTTGATATCCTTCCGGGTAGGGATCACTTGTACCATCAGTGGTATCCGGCCTCACAACCCACAGAAATGGCCTCCCTGACAACTCAAGAGCCAGCGCAAGCTCTTGGAATTGTGTTTGATCAAAAACCGTGAAGCTGCCAAATGCAACATAGATCACTGATCTGGGTTTCTGTTGATCCAGCCAACCTAAGCAAGTGGAGTCTTGTGGCCAGAAGTTTCCTTCTGAGTTCTCCAGCCGGCTGCTTGCCAAAAGCGGGCCCATTGGTAAAATCTCGGGTGCTAGGGTGAACGCTGCTGGTTCCAGATCATACGCCGAGTTGCAAACAAGCCAGTCTGCCGCTTTCACAGACTTATTGTTTCTTACTATAACTTGAAAGACGATTTTCTGAGTGGCTAGTGTATGAAAGCATGTCCACAGCAAGTCTGCAGTTTTCATTTTGGGAAGATTTTTTGCCAATTCAATTTCTTGGCTTTTCAACGGAGTTCCTGCCATAAGTGAATCATAACAAAAATATAATTAGTGAATTAGATCAAAATATTTCTTTGTTAATCAAATTATTCTTACGGTACCATCATTATCGTCGATGATTCCTTCATGAATCAACTTTGGAATATTGAAACTCAATGCCAAAGCTGCAGCTGATGCAGGCCAAAAGGCAACCCGCCGGATTTTCATTTTCGCTGCCACATCCAGAGCCCACCCGGAACTCTCATCGGCAAGGACACAAGTGACCTTGTCACTTTCTTCTTCATTGATCTTCTCTATCAACTCCTCCAACTTCCCCGGCATGACTCGTTGCATTCCTTCACACAACAGGCCTAGGTCATTCCTGTCCTCCCCGGGTTCTAAGCCATCTGGAATTGAAACTAGATGAATACGATCTCCTACATGAGTTTCGCCAGCCAAGGTGTTCACGATGCGTTTGTGATTGAACTCTGTGTTCACAAATGTGACTTTGAAGCCATGACTGACTAAGCATTGTGACAACTCCATCAAGGGAAGCACATGGCCTTGTGCCGGAAAAGGAACAGCTATTATATGTAAGTCGCTCATTTTTGTTCTTGATCTTTCCTTTTTCCGCTATGAGATGTTTTCGAATGTAGCTTCTCTATCGTATCATATATAGAAGAAGCCCGAAGCATCGGTTTAGGATTCATTGGGGAATCCACCATTTTGTCTCTTTGATTTAGGGTTCATTCCGGTTACATTTACCCGTTTTACACGTGATTTTGTTCCTTTCTTTGGTTTATTAGGATGTTGTTTTGCTGATACATTCAGTGAACGGCCTTAGTTTCATCAATCTATTGTTTTATACTTTTGTTCTATAACTGATGGAACTAGGTTTCATTTTCTTTTTCTGGACGCACTGAAAGATTTAAACACGTAAACTCGGTTTTAATTTGGTTTCTCTTTTTTGTAGTTTACACCAGCTTGATCTCAACTCCTTCCAAGAAGTAATCCAAGTTTGAAAACAATGCTCGAAGAAGTCACCTCTCATTTCATCCAATCGACAAAACTATTGAAACTTTTGTTTGAGCCGCCACCTTCTTCGACACTATCGATAACCTTTTTTCTTCATATCCAAAGTCCTTGCTCTTATTCCCTCATCCTCTATCAGTTGCTCCACCTTGTTTGCGATTTCTCTGCGTGTAATGCCTCCACTTTCATCGCATTCGAACCCCAAGCCAACCTTTGAATCGTCTCAAATGTAGGTTTGGTTTAAAAACTGGTCAAGCAAAGTATAGCCAGCATAAGAAAGGCACCCCATGATTTACAGCTTCCGTGGTGGAATTCCAACCACAATTACTCAAGAAACTCGCAATGGACGGATGAGACAACTGTCTGCTGTGGAGCCCAAGCTACTATCCGCCCTCGATCAACAACAGTATCAAGAAATCGTTCTGGCTAGGGTTCATTTTCTGTGTGTGTATCAGCTCTCACCACCCACAGAAAAGGCCTATCGGAGAGTTCAAGCCCCTGGCACAATTCTTCGAACTGTTTTCGATAAAAAAACTGCGTTACTACCAAAAGCAACAAATATGACTGATTGTGGAGATTGTTGGTCAAGCCAATTCAAACATGAGTCATCCAGCGAGATGTTTCTGGCAGAGTTTTCGAGTCGGTTGCTTGCCAAAAGTGGACCTATTGGTAGAATCTGAGGAGAAATGGCAAATGCCGCCGGCTCAAGGTCGTAGGTTGAGATGCAAATTAACCAGTCTGCTAATTTTGTTGATTGGTTATTTCTAACCATAAGTTGAAACACATTCTTCTGCAGAGTGTTACTGCCACGGCATGCCCACACAAAATCTGATGTGTTCATGCCAGGCATTTCTGGTGATAATTTAATTACTTTTCTTTGTGGGAGTTCCCTGCAAATACAATTCACTATTGAAGGTTTCAATACAAACGATATTATACTTTACACTAATCTAAACTACAGCGAGGGGGATCCGAACTGGGGTGCATAGAGAGAGCACATCCGCTCTAGCCAATGTGGCTACGCCCACTTCTACTAGTCATAATTGAAGTTGGTCTCGGTAAAGAGCTTTCACTTGTTTGCTACATTTAAAGATATATTTTGTGCAGACGTGGAAGAGCGGATGTGCTATTGCTATGCATCGGAGTTTGAATCCCTTCTCTGTCGTTTAGATTAGTTTAAAGTAGAACATATCGTCATTTTAAAAGAAAAAGAAAGATATAAAGTATGGTTCATCAAATTTCATTAGCTACAGAATACCATATATAGGTGCTTTAGGATCCTTTACTGTAGGTTTTGTATTCATGGGCATTGGTCTAGTTGATGCTTTCGGGTAAACGAGTTTCATCACTCCGCTGTTTTATTTTCTTGTTTTGGTAAACACATTGGTCTCAGTTGAATCAATCAACTGACATGTTGATCTTATATTATTAACTCTCGAACCAGATGCATTGCTACATTTTCTTTGCTGCCTAGTTCCTCTTGTTTATTCCGAAGAAAACGAGGATCGATGGGCGTCTCGTCTAAGACTTCATCCATTTAATAAAGTTCTTGAAGATCTTGTACGATTGGCCGCCTTCTTTGATATTGTTCATGGCTATTTCCTTCAGTTTCGAAGCTCTCACTTTGAAGTTTTCATCACCGAGTAGTTGCTCCATCTTGTTCTTGATTTCTCCTTTTGTGATGATCCCGCTTTCATTCTTATCGAATCTCAATCCCACCTTCCAAATATCGCAAATGTAGCTCTCGTTGAGCAACTGGTCAGCAAAGTACGGCCAGCACAAGAAAGGAAGCCCATTGCTTAGGTATTCCAGGGTAGAGTTCCAACCGCAGTGACTTAAGAAGCAAGCAATCGAAGGATGACTGAGAACCTTTTGTTGAGGTGCCCAACCGACCATCAGACCGCGAGAGCCTGCTCGCTCTTGATATCCTTCCGGGTTTGGATCACATGTACCATCAGTGGTATCCGGCCTCACAACCCACAGAAATGACCTCCCTGACAACTCAAGAGCCAAAGCAAGCTCTTGGAATTGTCCTTGATCAAAAACCGTGAAGCTGCCAAATGCAACATAGATCACTGATCTGTGTTTCTATTGATCCAGCCACTCTAAGCAAGTTGAGACTTGTGGCCAGAAGTTTCCTTCTGAGTTCTCCAGCCGGTTGCTTGCCAAAATTGGGCCTATTGGTAAAATCTCGGGTGCTAGGGTGAATGCTGCTGGTTGAAGATCATACGCCGAGTTGCAAACAAGCCAGTCTACCGCTTCCACAAACACATTGTTTCTTACTACAACTTGAAAGGCGATTTTCTGAGTGGCTAGTGTATGAAAGCATGTCCACAGCAAGTCTGCAGTTTTCATTTCGGGCAGATTTTTTGCCAACTCAATTTCTTGGCTTTTCAACGGAGTTCCTGCCATATGTGAATCATAACAAAAATATAATTAGTGAATTGGATCAAAATATTTATTTGTTAATCTAACTAGTCTTATGGTACCTTCATCGTTGATGATTCCTTCATGAATCAACTTTGGAATATTGAAACTCAATGCCAAAGCTGCAGCTGATGCAGGCAAAAGGGCAACCCGGCGGATTTTCATTTTCACTGCCACGTCCAGAGCCCACCCGGAACTCTCATCAGCAAGGACGCAAGTGACCTTGTCACTTTCTTCTTCATTGATTTTCTCTATTAGCTCCTCCAACTTTCCCGGCATGACTCATTGCATTGCTTCACAAACCAGGGCTAGGTCATTCCTGTCCTCCCCGGGTTCTAAGCCATCTGGAAGCGAAACTAGACGAATACAATCTCCTACATGAGTTTTTCCAGCCAAGGTGTTCACGATGCGTTTGTGGTTGAACTCTGTGTTCACAAATGTGACCTTGAAGCCATGATTGACTAAGCATTGTGACAACTCCATCAAGGGAAGCACATGGCCTTGTGCCGGATAAGGAACAGCTATTATGTGTAGGTTGCTCATTTTTGTTCTTTATCTTTCCTTTTTCCGCTATAAGATGTTTTCGAATGTTGCTTCTCAATCTTATCATACATAGAAGAATCCGGAGCATCAGTTTAGGATTCATTGGGGAATCCACCATTTTGTCTCTTTGATTTAGGGTCATTCCGGTTGCATTTTTCCGTCTTACACATGATATTCCTTTCTTTGGTTTATTACGATGTTGTTTTGCGGATACATTCAGCGAACGGCTTCAGTTTCATCTATCTATTGTTTTAATTTATACTCTTGTTCTATAGCCGATGCAACTGGGTTTCATTTTTTTTTTCCTGGAAGCACTGAAAGATTTAAACACGTAAACTCAGTTTTAATTTGGTATCTGTTTTTGTAGTTTACACCAGCTTGATCTCAACTCCTTCCAAGAAGTAATCCGAGTTTGAAGCAATGCGAAGTTTGTAAGATTGTGAATGACAATGAATGTTGTATTGGATCATTTTGTTGTAAGCCACTTGTCTATCAAGTTGTTATCAACCAAAGTGATCCGATAGTCCTAACATAATAAGGATTATGGAGTCTTATCCCTTGCAATTAACCTAGAGGAAATCTGATAGATTTTATTACGAAGAAGTAGAATCATGGTGGGACTTAAACACTAGAGAGATAGGGTCAATCTTCACAGCCAATGATAGGTCGGGTGTGTTAAAAACCCTAACGATATAAATACCACGGTTAAGTCCCTACTTCCATACGCTTGTACTCTCAACCAAGCCAAACCCTATTCACGGTAGAGAGACATTTTGAAGTACTGGAAGTAGAAGACAACCTGTGAACTCAAGTCACCATGTCTCCAATCGGTACAGGTTAGTGTCATTCATCTCCTTCTTGTCATTATCATGATGCATGTTAAATTGTGATCCTTGAACCATGTTGTATTTGTCCACCTTACATGTGGTATCAGAGCCAAACAACATGACTAGAATCCAATTCAAATAACTGCATCGTTATGGATAATTCAAATCATCCTATTTTGCTTCCGCTGTTCTTATTCTTTCATGACTCAATATAGTTTTATGTATGATGACCGTGTGCTGCGATGTTATTCATCATAAAGAAGAATATATTATGGCTAATAAGTTTGGTGCAGAAACTTTATATACGGTGCAGGGTGTAGATAATACAATCTGCAGGAGTTCAATTGAAATCCCAGCATCGTTTGATATTGAGTGGAACACCAGTCCAGAATAACGTCATGGATTTGTGGTCCCTTTTGGTTGAAAATTACACTTTCAGTGAAGCAATTGAAACGAAATGTTTTATTAGTCAATTATAATTTGATAAATTTATAACTGGTTTCTGATTCATATCTGGAGAAGGCATAAAGAATTTTCTCCCTGACATGTTTTCTTGACTGTGTTCTCTTCCGCGAGCTCGACTGTGATAGCTAATTTCAAATTTCTAAGTGAGCCACCATCCAGTTATTATTGATCGAGCCGTTATTCGGGTTTTGCTTCCCCGCACATCATCAAAACCCAGTTGAGAATTACTCCCTGCTAGGAGATAAATTGGGGGTTTGTCTTCTTGCTTCTGCTCATTTTCCATAAATACATTAACTCTATGTTGCAAACAAGGATTGCCGCATGACTTTGCATTTTGACTATATATATTGTCTTAAGACTGCATGATTGAATAAATCTGGTTGAAGGAGCCTTTTACAATGGGCCTTTCGTATTTTAATTTCAAGTAATACCATATAATTTGGGTGAGCCTTTGTGATCCTGAGGAGCTTGAGCTATATATCAATCCTGTTCACAAGTAAGTTTTCTGGGCCTTTAATTCCTAATGCCTAGAATGAGTTTTCGATGATTTTCTCCAATTACATTTAATTTCATTTATTCGAATTCGCTGCATAATTTTTGAGTAATGGAGTACAAGAATAATGGTATGGCCACTTAGGCGTATTAGTTGATCGGTTGAACTAATTTGAATATAAATGCTCGCTATGTTTTTCACATTGTTTTTGCAAACTGACTTTCCCATACATGTTAATTAAGTTGATGTTTACGCTTCCCTCTATCCTTATGCCTGTAAACACCCCTCTTCAGAAATCAGATTTTGTTTGATTTCAGTTCATGTTTGCAAAGTTTGTCCTTTGTGACCTTCATCTTCAAACATAAAATTGCGTTAGCTGAAACTTTGTTTTTTGAGAAATTTCTCAAATACACACAATTCAAATTTTGGAGAATTTCTTCAATGACGTCGTTTGCAAGTAAGTCTTTTGCATTCTCTTGTTTGCTATAAGTACATGTTTGGCATGACTGATTACCTATGACAAATTATGAATACTTATGACATGTTATGATTCACGTCAACTGTGACACTAATACTATGTTGATTATCGTATAACGTCTTGCTTGCGGTTTAGTGGATTCAACTTAAGTTTAATGTGTTTTGCTATATTTTGAGTGAGAAATCAATAAAAGTATTTATAAGTCAAAAATAGGATATGTTGAAAGGCAAGAAACTCACATGAAAAGGAAAACCATTCATGTCACTAACCTAGGCCTGATAAACGTCCTATTTTTATAGAGACTTTCGTAACTCCAAACCTTATGTAATTGTTTTCTTGTAGTTCAGAATAGATTGTATATTCTGCAATTTTTCACGTTTTGGGACATCAAATAAATTTATAGTAAAATGTTAAATGTGATACCGCGCTGCTGGAATTCTGCAGACTTCAGCAGCAAAGTCTGTTTGTGATATTATTTTGATATACTTATGCAACTCCTAAATTCATGAAATTTTATTATGATATACATTGAGATGTTTATTTTAAATCTGGAAATTTTCACTAGCAGTGGTCTGAAAATAAATTATTGATGAAGTTTTAATCTCGGGAATGTATTGCAGAATTTAAGTGGTTTCTATAGCACATTCCATTTTGATTTTATTTTTAGCCCACTTGTAGAATCGAATAAATTATGAAATTTTGGGTGACAGTAAATTTATATGTCTACTTCATTTCTGGAAATTATCATATACATTGGATGAAAATTAATTTTTAAGTGAATTTTAATCTTAGGTATGTACTGCAGATTTTATGTAGTTTCTGCAGCACATCGCTTTTCTAATTCACTTTTTGGGTCATTTGTAAAGATTTAAAATCATGAAATTTTGTGAAATAGTATCTATATGTGTCTAATTCATACCTGAAAATTTTCATGACAATCTAACGAGAATTGATTTTGAGTGAATTTGCAAACTAAAGTAGTACTGCTGAATTTTGGTACTTCAAAACTAGTTTTGTTATGTGATATTGTTTCACTGATTTGTGCACATCTATCGGTACCGATTATTGTACAAGGTTATGGTTCCAATATGTCCTTATTTTATGCAAATTCTCAATACTAATGAATATTATAGACAACACTGATTAAATTTTGATTTAAAGATGTATTGGTTGTTCATCTTCTTTCTTCATCCTCACCTTCCTTGACATCTATCCCTTGGAGGCTTTTGGTCAGTTGGCATAACTGTCGAGTTTTACTATCCTCCATGCACGTTCAGATTTCTCATATTTTTAGAGAGGGTAATCAAGTTGCTGATTGTTTGGCCAATTATGGTGTTGATCACCCCGATGTCCATTGGTGGGATTCATGCCCTCCTTGTGCTGCAGCTGCTTATTCTCACAACCTTTTTAAGCTTCCTTGTTATAGGTTTTGCTGAAAGAGGTTTTGAATTGTTGTTATGAATTCTTTATTGGTCTGGGTTTGGCCTCATGTCCCCCTGACATATTGTATTTTTCTTGTTTATCAATAAATTCTCCTCAAAGTCTCTTCCCATGATAGCAATGCTGGAGTGGGACGGACTTTGCGGCCATTTAAAAAAAAAAATCAATTCTGATTATGATGATAATTGTCGTTTGAGAGAAAATTGGAAAGTGGCATCAGTTTACTAATTGATCATTTGGGTCCCTATCAAATAACTGAATAACCATGTTTCCTCTTTCGAGAACTCTATTGTTCAATGTCAAACAACGACATACTTTTTGTGTCTGATTGAATCTTTTGAGAATCATTGAATATCCAACAAAACGGTTATTTAATACTGTTCTAAAAGATTATTTTGAAAAATCAGAATTCTAATTTATATGGTGAATACTTTTGTCCCAATGGGAATTTCAAGAAATCACTCACCAATTATAAATTAGTATTATAGCAAATCATAAAATACTTTTAACATATGTTCATCTGGCCAAAGTTGTTGAAGCTATATGTATTTTGTGTATTTTATATTTTGGCTAGCTATGCATGTATTTTCTTTGCATGATTAGTTTCTGCCCAAAGGTGTAACAATCATGCAATTTGCGTTTGGTTTGATCCTCCATAACTCGACTACTTCCATGATGAATCTTGCAAAATCGAGAATGAGTAGGTAAATTTACCAATCTTTTGTCTTAATTTTCTTTGAGTTCTAAATTGGATTAAAATTATTGTTGAAAATTTGATGTTATTGAGATATCTAAGTGTTTATTTTAATCGACTTTGTTTTAGAATTAAAACATAAATTTTGAGTTTGAATTCTCTTATTAGGTTTCATTTTTAATTGATGACCTAATCTTTAACACATATGCTCATACACTAAAATAAAATAAAATTTGTAATCATTGCATAAGTTTTTTTTTTCATTTATGGAACTTTTAATTCGAACCCATTAATATATATATATATATATATGTATTTGATCTTTATTGATTCAACTAGCCTATATTTTGTTATATGAAAACCACTTTCTCTAGTGTTTAATCTTGCAATTTTGAGTGTTTGCCCAAGTGGGAGAAATAATGTATTATGGGCTTCACACTCATCAATTTTGCATGCTTTTAATGGTCATAGTTTTGGTAGATAAAACGTACATTATCATACTTGTTTATATTTTATATATGCGACTAATCTTGCAAGAAATTCAAGAAAGGTTAATGAGTATATTATGCTCAAAAGTTTTTTGCTTATTAATTCTTGTTTGTTGTTCAAGAAATTGGACTTGTGATTTATATGTTATTGAGGAATAATTAATCTGCTCAAAAGTGTTTTCTTATTCAGTACAACTATAAATCAATATATAGTGAAACATGGAATTGACAAGATTGTATATACTTCATCTGCTCAAAAGTGTTGAAGCTATATAAGTTTACCCTTGTATTTTATGTTTTAGCCATGCAAACCTAATATAATTAGTTTATGTCCAAAGATGATTCTGGAATTATATGCTTTTGATGCGATAAGAAAACATTTAGTTAAAGTTTTCTATTTCTGTCAAATGTTAGATGACCAATACTAACCAAATGATTTTGTATAATTTTTCAGTCATAAGAGTCACTTCCTTACAGATATCTAGAATAAAGATGTTGAGCTCACAAATTTTATGTTCTAGATCCCATGACTAATGTTTTTCCAATGGGAGTATGTGAAAGGTATCTGTTTCATTTTGTAGACATTTACAAAGTTTTGTTTTACTCTCTTAATCAGTGGAGTAATAATAATTTATCTATATAATTTTGTCTCTGTTAATCAGTGGGAGTAAGAGATGACCTTTTATGTTAAAAATTTTGAAGTGTTAGTGGCTGATATTTTAAGAGTAAATTTTGTTTAAATCTTGTTCATAAGTTTTAATAAGAGGTCCTGATTTTGTAAACAATATGTCGTATTTTACTTGTTCTCTTATTATATTCTAAATTGACAAAAAAGTTGGATTTTGTTACCAACCTTGTTGAGTTCTTTTGTGAACTACTTTTGTATTAAAATATATTTTCATATTTTCAGTTCGACTATTGTGAGCTAATGTTTTGACTATTAGCTCTTGACACCATGACTTTGTTAGCAACGAAGTGCTTTAAGTTGAATGTGTATGTGATCTTAGAGTGCAAGGAATAGACCAAGTTGTTCTTTGTTTTCTTTGGTTCTGCATTCGATTCAAAGTGACAGGTTGCTAGGAAAGGTTATTGCATACTTATGAAGACTCAGTGATCACCATGAGTTCTTATTTTGTTAGGATGAATCATTGACATTCAAGTGGGAGAATGTAAGATTGTGAATGACAATGAATGTTGTATTGGATCATTTTGTTGTAAGCCGCTTGTCTATCAAGTTGTTAGCAACCAAAGTGATCCGATAGTCCTAACATAATAAGGATTATGGAGTCTTATCCCTTGCAATTAACCTAGAGGAAATCTGATAGATTTTATTACGAAGATGTATAATCATGGTGGGACTTAAACACTAGAGAGATAGGGTCACTCTTCACAGCCAATGATAGGTCGGGTGTGTTAAAAACCCTAACGATATAAATACCACGGTTAAGTCCCTACTTCCATACGCTTGTACTCTCAATCACGCCAAACCCTATTCACGGTAGAGAGACATTTTGAAGTACTGGAAGTAGAAGACAACCTGTGAACTCAAGCTACCATGTCTCCAATCGGTACAGGTTAGTGTCATTCATCTCCTTCTTGTCATTATCATGATGCATGTTAAATTGTGATCCTAGAACCATGTTGTATTAGTCCACCTTACAAAGTCATCTATCATTTCTTCCAATCGACAAAACTATTCAAATTTTTGTTTGAGACGCCACCTTCTTCGACACTCCTTTTTCTTGATATCCAAAGCCCTTGCTCTTATTCCGTCATCCCCTAGCAGTTGCTCCACCTTGTTTCTAACCATAAGTTGAAACACATTCTTCTGCAGAGCCTTACTGCCAAGGCATGCCCACACAAACTTTGATGTGTTCATGCCAGGCATTTCTGGTGGTAATTTAATTACTTGTTTCTTTGTGGGAGTTCCTACAAATACAAGTCACAGTTAAAGGTTTCAATACAAGCGCTATTATACTTTACACTAATCTAAACTGCAGCAAAGGGGATCCGAACTTGGGTGCATGGAGAGAGCACATTCGCTCTAGCCGATGTGGCTACGCCCACATCTACAAGTCATAATTGAAGTTGGTCATAGTAAAGAGCTTTCATTTGTTTGCTACATTTAATGGTATATTCCTTGCAGACGTGGAAGAGCGGATGTGCTATTGCTACGCACTGGAGTTTGAATCCCTTCTCTGTCGTTAAAAAGAAAAAAAAATATATTTCATAATTTTCATCTGCTAGTGTTCTATTATATTGTCCTGCAGTTGACTATGAAAATTTAGACATAAGAAAGTGTTACTACTCACCATCATTGGCAACAATCCCTCATCAATCAGCTTTGGGATGCTAAATCCAAGCGCCAAGAGTGCAGCTGCTGCCGGGCAGACGGCGGCGTGCTTGATCGCCTTCTACTTGGAAATTTCCAGGGCCCATCCAAGACTCTGATCAGCAAGAACACAAGTGATCTGATTCCCATTTCCTCCATTAATCTGCTCGATAAGCTCCTCGAATTTTCCGGGCGTAACCTGTGCGATTGCTGCAGAAAACTTCCCTGGTTTTGCCCTATCTTCCAAGGATTCTAACCCATCAGAAATAAACACATGATGAATTTTAAACACATGATGAATTTTACTCCCTATGCTCTGTGTTCACAAAGTGAACTTGATACCGTGTTTTGCAAGGCATCCTGAAAGCTCAGACAAAGGAATTACATGCCCTTGTGCTGGATAAGGAATCACCAAAACATGTGGGTTGGCCATTTCTCCTTTTGTTTTCTTGGCTAGGTTTTTTTTTAGCACAACGATATTCAAACTACTTTAATTTATAAGGAGAAATATTCGAACTTAGGTATAAGGAGATGGGAATAGTGACTTGATCAACTTGTCTAACTCATATATGTTTATGATGTTCAATCTCAAGTTTGTATCATTTTTAAAGAGAGGTTGGGCGTATAAGACCAAAAGGTCAAGAAGTTGCCTTGATATCAATTGGAATCAACTACTAAACTAATCCTAACCACCACGTTATGGCCTGTATTCTACACGATACGTCTTGGGTGCGATTCGTGGCACATGTGAATCACACAATTGTGGTCAGGAGAGACTGAAATTCCTCTGTCAGTCTTCCTGACCCCCAGAAATGTGGAGTGTCGTGGCGAAGCCATCTGATCCTAATCGCTAGCATTTTATGTTATTGCATTATTGTTCTTTTCTGGGTACTTAAATTCATTATTGTCCTTTATTTTGGTGTTATTTTCTGGTTTATATGCTTCATTGCCTTTTGAAACGGGCCTTGGGCCACATTTGTGAAACTCTGGGCTGGTTCCTAGAAACTTTGGAAACTCTGGGCCTTGGGCCACTCCCCCTCCATCTTCTGACTGACAAATGTCAAATTCAATAAAAAGAAAAATAGAATTTCTTTATTTCGAAAAATTTCAAATTTAGTCTTACTAACATTATTTATTGATTAATAATACGCCAAGGAATTAAACTATAGACTTGATGAAAAAAAAAATCATAATTAACTAGAAAGAGGAAACCAAAACATTATGGTACAAGGAAATACAAAATCACATAAACCTTGATCTTTCTTACAAATTTAAAAGTCAAACCTATCTTTTTCTAAAGAGCACTTGAGCGAGCAACGAATATACAAAACTAACTTGTTGCCCTTGCTTATGCCATAATTTGTTCTTGGACGCGTGCTTTCTTTGTATTTCTTTCTTGTCTAAGTATAATATCATTTTTTTAGTTAATTCAGAATTTTAATTTTATAACTTTACCCAACGGAGCGTTTTAATGTTCCGAATTTCCTGTCCCAAAACCCTCTGCTTTGTTAGGAGTTTTGCAACGTTGTAGGCCAAATACCAATTCAAATTAAGCTTTTGACTTAAAAATTTTGCAGTTAGTAAGATAATCATAATCCCCAAAACTGACTAAAAGTGGAAATTAAGCCAAATATCCCAACATTCTAGTCCGATCAGTTTCTTGCTCTCATCGAACACATTCAAGCAGGAGTGGTGTGAAGTCTGTTGAAGTGCCAGAATCTCCTTGTATGTGCTCCTAATTGTCCCCATCGCAACATCAGTTACTTGATGCACATCTTCAATAGTTTTGCCATTCGAAAGACGTAGCGCTATCATGTACAAAACTGTTGCCACGACAGATGCCGGGCTTCTTCTTATGTTGAACTTCTTCAAATTCTTCAGAGTCTCCTCCACAACGTTCCTATCTCGAATACTATTCATACCAAGATTCGAGCAATATCTCCCCCAAAGGTTCTCGGCGTCTGTAGCTTTGGAACCGATCTCTAGATCTTTCTCCAATAGTTTTACCATTTTGTTAATTTCTTTCCTAGAGGGTCCGTTGGGAGCCTTGGCAATTTCATTGGGTGTTCGCGAGTTATGGTTTTCCTGGCAAGCAAGAAAGAGGCAAGCGGCCAATTATGTGATTCTTGTAAGAAGCACTTCAAGTATTTTTTCAGGTACCAAAAACACGTTTCTTGAATCACCAACTGCTACGTAAAAAGTGAAAGAAAACAAATTGTTTCAAGAGATTTTTAATCAGGTCAAAAATAGTCTTTTAATAGCATAACTAAGCGTAGGCTCGTGGCCGAACTAAATCGCGACTACATCCTTTGCACTCAAGTTTCAAAGAAAAAAAAACACTTTCTTCCAAACGAATTAAGCTAGGCACAGAGTCAGAGACTCCCTCTTTTGCGCTTAAGTTTCAATAGAAACTCCTTTGTAGTTTAAATTAAAAATATCAGTCGTGTTTGTAATTGTATGAGCAATATAGGGCTGACTTGGACCACACAAATGGTACACAGTCAAAGGAATTAACCATCCCACATAAATTCCACACAAATGGTAATTCAGGTCCCACATTCCACGTGGCTGCAAGTCCCATGTCCTAATCTAAACCCACGTGGAGAACAGAAAATGATGGTGAAATTTACAGTAAAAACACCAAATCCATGGTGTTGTCAGCAGTCAACATTTCTGTTGGGAAAGTGCCAAAAAATCCCACCAAATCCCAAGCTTCTTCGTACAAAACCAACCAATCAAGCAAGCAACCCCACAGAATTTTATCGTCATTTTCGTCAAAAATAAAAAAATATAACACTTTGGTGGATCATCAAGGGATCAGATTCTGATGATGCAGACAGACAGACAACACAAGTACTTTTCAAGAGAACAACAAAAGACAAACAAATGATTTTTAAAGTCCCCATGAAGTTGGAAGCTTCGGCAACCTTTTCAGATAGATTTTCTGTGTTCCCCCACCGAAAATTCAAAGGCCAAATTACAAGCATTTACACGTGACCAATCAGAATAAAGAAAGGTACTATCATTAATGTCAGAAAAAAAGTTAAAATTACAACCAGCTTTCATAATATTATTCAATTTTCCTAACTAACTTGGAACTGTTTTTCATCTTCAACATCTCAACTCTCTCTCCCGGTTCATCCAGCACAGCTTTATGCAGAAAAAGACCTGTGAAAACGGCGAAAAGAGCGGCGGAGGAAGAGAAAAAGAGAGGAAATACGACAGTGACAGTGCCCGTAGCTACCGGAGATTCTTGTATAAATTAGGTATGGCTAGATTAAAATCTAATTTATGCAACTTAGGGCAACTAAGAGACACATCCAACGACGATCCTCCTGCTACTTAAGGCACTCTACCTATTCTCCTCAGCAACTTCATCAAAATATACAAGAGAACCATATGTACTTTCTCAAAAAATGACAACAATAGGTGTTGGTTCAAAAATGAACGAGCGGCCTTTGTTACTTGGGGTCAACTTCCTGCATTCCATCTTTTTCAATCTTCTTTCTTCAATGCCAGCATATATGTGCGATCATAAACGGGTGCATGAGCGGGATATGGAATGCATATGGATGAAAAGGGGAGAGCATTCAGGCGGGAGGAGCATTCAATTCAGAATCACAGTGAAAGACAATGAACCCCTTCTGGTAGATGTCTTGGCAGTGGCTGTCCAGTGACATATCGTTGGGGAAATGGTTTTGGTGCAGTTGGAACTGTACCGGATGAAGAAGAGATGCCAGACGTAGCTGCTTGGGGGATATGAAACCTGGCAAACCGGTTGATGACGGAAAATCTTTCCAACTCCTGGCATTCCAGTCTTAAGTCTAGAATTGATACCTTGTCTAACCTGCATCATTAAAAGATAGCATGATTCATGATACAAAAGAAATTTAACTAAACGGCCGAAGACATAGCTCTAAGGATTTATCCAATTTTCGCACATTCAAAGGAACACATATAGTTCTGAATCCAAAAGCACCTTTTCTTTTTACCCTTAGAAATAGGGTAAGTACCTGACGTCTGACATAACTAACATCTCTGACTATACCAGAATTTGAAAAAAAAATGGTTGAGTACCCCTGTAAACTTCTAGCAGAGTTGCAGATCTGGTTATTAAGGAAAAAGCATACACAACTGAGCCTTAGTCCAACTGCTTACGGTCAGTTACAAGAAACATTTTTCTACCATTCATTCCCGATGAAGACTTCATGAACAGAAAACTTTGGCATACCTCAGTAAGTCGTTTTCCAGCTTCTTCGATCTATTCGTGAACTCTTCCACAGCTTTTGACAAGTACTGCTCATCAATATTTTCAGAAACTTTAGGCCTTTCCGCAATCCTACAAAACATTTGCAGAGGAATTAATTCTTAAAAGGCTAAAACCTCAAACCATACAACTCGAAGCACTAGAACTTTTTATAAACTTCATATTTAAAATCTCTCTCTGGCTCTCTCAAAAAACCATGAAAGGTGACTTACATATCACTGTCGTTCAGTGGCGCATGAATACTTTTTCTTTTGCTGCAGGTCAGGGTGCATGCATCTCCTAATGATAGTTTAGCAACAAAATATGCCACACTATCATAGTACAGCGCAGCGTCTGCTGAGAGAATGGATGCTGGTGCAGGGCCGAGCAATTGCTGCAGAAACTGTGTTGTGAAGATAAGCCTTCTCTTAGATCGAAGGATCGGACGTCCATCTTCAATCATTTCAAACTCATGTCCAACCTGCCATTAAAAATGAACAATACATAAACACTTGGATCCAAATACCTGGGAAATGTTTTAAAGTGGAATGAATTGCATGGTGTGACCCATTTAACTAGAAGCTCACTTTCTCAATCAGCCGATTGCATGCCAAGGCCCATTCTTGCTCTGCCATACTGCATAAACAAATGCAATTCAAAAGTTAATAAACAAGCAGAAACGACCCAAGGGTTGTGCACTTCAATGAACAAAGGAGTAACTCATCTTCTACACACCAAATTTGACATAAGAAAATAAATGGGGAGCAACAGTAAATACCTGACATCTTGAACCCTTTTGGAACCTTGTGTCACTTTGTGCCATGGTAGAAGTTCTGATGTTTCAATTTTGCGTTTCTTTGGTCTCACAATACCCATACTTTCATCAATGGCATCTGAAGGTAACACACAAGGATCTATGAAGGGTTCGCTTGTCATCAAATTCGTCGCTGTACTTGGCCAGACTCTGTTGCTTTGACTAGCATTAGAAGCATCTATCTGTTCCACAGAAGAATGTATGTTTAGGCTCTGAGAAGGCTTCATAAGTGAGAACTGCCCCGTAGCAGGCCTTGCATCATACATTGGTTGCATCTGCCCATTTCTGAAAGTCCCATACTGTTTAAACCAGTTCGATGCCATGCTTAGATTGGCCTGAGAAGTTTCACCACTATGAGATAGCACATTATTGCCAGTAGATTGGCTCTGAGAATCACTTTCACCAAATGCAACCATGCCTTGGGCTTGGAAAGCAGCTTGTGAAGAAGATTTTACACTTGGACCTTCTCTTGCATCTGCCAGGAAACTTGGTGCATTGGAATTTCCAAGTGGCGATAACTTGTGAGCTGATGTAGAATTCAGTTCACCATCATTGTTATGACCATAAATTGACCGCTGTCCTTCCATAGCAGTTACCTGTTGTACATCCAGATCCCTCCTACTTGGATCGGCCTCTTCATTCTTCGTAGCCTGCACTTGGTGTAGCCGGGAGTAGTCATGATGAAATCCATGTGAATGTTTTAAAGCATGGCCAAGAAATCCAAGATTTCTTGCAGAGGGAGCCAGGCCATTGTTGTTGCTATGTTGTATTCCACCAAGATCCTGCAGTTGCGAATGATTCAACAATGAACCAGAGGCAAAAGCACTAGGATCAGAGACATTCCTTACCCCTGTCTGTGAAGCATCAAGCATCCTCTCTTTCCCTTGCCGCTCTTGTGCAGAAATGAAGCCTTGTAAACTTGTAGAGGAATGGCCAAATTCGGAGGACCCATATCCACCATCCTGGGTATTCAGACCATTTAGCTCCTTCGAAGCCAACGAAGTAGTTTCCATGCCAGAAAGATGTTGCTGACTTGGGTTATTCGTCCATAAACTCTGTGGCTTCACTGATACTCCACCCCGTGCAGGCATGCCTGACATAAAAGGAGGCTGAGAAACTGGAGCAGCTTCAAGAACAGGGAATTGTTGACCACCAGAGTTGACAAAAGACTGCTGAGAAGTATCTTGAGATAGAGCAAGGTTGGAAGGTGGATGTCTTGCAGCAGAACCAGTTAATGTTGTCTGATTAGATGGACCAGGTACATTAAACAGATGTTGCGTTTGAAGTTGATTCCTTGAAAATGTAGGACTGGATGTAATTTCTGCAATAGAGCTTCCATACATATAAGATGTAGGGATGCTCGATTGTCCACCGATACTAAATTTATCATCCCAACGGGATCTCGGTGATGATTCATGTGATTGGGGCAAAGATTGAGAAGGGGACGGAGTAGACCAGGTCTGATTTTTCTCTCTTAAACTAGAATCCATTTGCATTTGATTGGAATTAGTAGCTGGTTGGATCATACCCTGAGAAGAGAAAAGAGTGTTTGAATTGGATTATTGTTGAGATGGAGAAGCAAATTTCAAAGCAAAACCTTGAGAAGCAGAAGACTGATTGTAGATATGAGAACCAGAAGCTCCAGGAGTTTTTGCCTCAGTTACCTCAGATAATGGATTAAATCCAGAAGGGCCAAACTGTGCGATAGAACTATTCTCCTTCGACTGGTCAACCCTGCTAAGAAGATGAAGCATATTTTGACTGTTGCGGTTAAGCCATCCAAAGATTCCACAAGAATATACAAAATAGACGAGAGTGAATGTACAATAAAATTATATTGGAACAACGCAATAGTAAATATGCTAACGAATGCGAATACGTAAGGTAAATAATAAGGAAGGCTGCAGAGAGAATGTTTAATGTTCATTAGTATTCAAAAGAAAACTACCTTGTTTGTGCAGTCACACGCATGCCACTAGAATCCTCTGATTTCCGGTCATACGAGTTGTCCCTCTGGTAGCAATTTTGCTGCTGCTCATATGTTCCACCTTCCCTCCCATAAGAGTTATGCATAACACGAGAGCTGTCACTCATTTGACGCTGTTTTTCTCCAATGGCCTCATTATCCTCCTTGTTGCTAGATATAAAATGTTTCCCGTAATCAAGCTTATTATTATATTGGACTTGGTGACTGGTTTCCTGATGGACATTAGTCATGTGTGAATTTTGCAAGGAATGAAAGTTAAAAATATTTGAATTTTCTCTGTTCCTAAGAGTATCCTCTGAGCCTGATTGTCCTTGCTCCAATTGTCCAGTTGGTCTGGAAAATGAAGTTACCCTGGAATCACCTCCCCTATTCCACATATCACTCTCAGAGTTCCTATTGTACGTGCCTTCGTTAATATCACCTGTCCAACAATCACCCACAATGTCAGGGAAACGTAAACAAGCATCATTTCCATTACAGGGTCGAAAATGAACAATCTTACCTTCTGGTTTACTGCTTTGACTGGTCCATGTGCCGTCCAAACGCATATGTGGCTGAACCTGCTGAGGGTTACAATCCAACCACTCGCTAGAGTTTTTGGGAGACTTCTGATTGGATTCATGAGATTCATCCTGGTGAATCCCTTCTTGATGCTCAGATGTGAATTGGATGTCTGGCTGCGGAAAGCCGGGGAAGCTAGAATTAACACTTGAGTCATTAAGCATGGGAAAAGGTTTTGAACTTAAGGAAGAGACACTCTGCAGATTGTTATCAGCCCAACTTCCTTGTTGGTTCTCATTGTCCACGATGTTTGAAGGCTGATTACCAGTTGACAGCTCGGTATTCTGAAAAGTCAAACCACTCCACTCTTCTTGTTGGCCAGTATCACTACTAGAAGCTTCTGCTACAGCAGACTGCATAAGCGCGCTCCAGCTTCCACTTTGGAGAGAAGGAAATGAACTTTCGAATGCATCTCCAAAGCCTCCAGCCCCTATATCACTGTGCTTTACCATAGAAGGATCCCAAGTACTATCATCCATGTTAAACAAAATCTTCTCTTCCATTGGATCAAGGGGAACCAAACCCTGTGAAGGGCCATGCTGCATTGTTTTTTGCTGACAGGTTCCCAGCCAGCCAGCTTGATCTTGCTTTCCACTGAGTTCTTGAAGTGATGTATTTGTTTGCAAGGTATTCCCTAGCTGGAGGTTACCCAATGGGGATCCACAATTTGAACCCTGAGTAATAACGTGTCCAAATACATTTTTTCCCTGAAAGTCTTGTCGGGATACGAAACCCCCTTGAGGTGAGCAAATCTGGTCCGGAGAAGCAGTCAGACAATGATCACCTACAAAGGGGTTACTGAAGGCTGATGACTGCATAGCAGGCTTCTGCATTTGATCATTAGCCTTGTTCAACAAATTTTCAGAATCCTGAGACATCGCCGGGAGATGGTACTGATTCATAGTCCCTCTTCCACTAGCAACAGGAGTACCATATAAAGATACATCAAACTGCTGAGAAGCAAGACCAATTGAGCTCAAAGTTTGACCTTGCTCTTGAGAAAAAATAACTCTATTAGAAACATTTTGTCCTGCTGGCGATCCACCCCGCTGCACCCAATTCATAAACATTTGTGGCGTATCATTAACGGGTGTTCCGTTGATTAGTGGTGAAAAATGAACCCCAGAACCCTGCTTATTGATTGCAGAGAGCTGATTTACTGCATTATGTTGCCTCACATCACCGAACTGTTGCACTTGCTGCTGCCTCTGAAGTTCTTGCAGTTTCTTAAACATCAGGTGCTGCTGCAACATCTGCATGTCATTGTACCCAGACTGCTGCATCGAGTGAAGCTGTGGAATGCCTTGTTGTTGTCCCCTCACAAGTTGTTGCTGCCTTCCAATGAAGTTAAACTCGCTGGAAGCTTCAGTAATTTCAGACCTTTCTGAATTGGTAGTCAAAGTGGGACTATCGCATGATGCATTTTCTTGCTCTGATTGAAGGATAGATAAGCCTCTTGAGGTTAAAGTATGTGGAATGAAAACTGTGCTATCACCAAAAAACTGGCTTTCCTGCAAATCCTGCCGTCCAAGCATAAACCCATTCGTCTCCAAAAGTTGGTTTGTAGACAATTCCGGTCTCTGAGACAACTGTGTATAGTTTTTATCAAACCTCAAGGACTCACCGCCCCGTCCTCTCCCAGAATCTGCAAATACCACAACAGATACATTAGGGCATTCAAAAACACGAACTTGGTATTTAATACGTTACATTATGCAATTGTCCTGGGGGAAAATTAAAAGATTTATCCACTAATTGGGAAACAGAATGCGAACTCCAATGCAGACATGACAATCAAAACACAGAACCTATAAAGCAATCAAGAAGACCATAGAAGGTGAAGCCACTTATACCTAGTTGCTGTACATTACTAGTCTCTCTTTGATTTCCCTGCCATTGATTATATATATGCACAGGCCAATTACCGTCTGCAACTTGAGATTGACGGGAATAGTTGTCTAGCTCATAAAAATTATGGATCCTGCCTTCAATTTCGTTACCAGGCATTAAATTCCCAGGCACCAAATTTTCTCAGCTAATTGTTTATGTGAAAAATAGCTACGACTATATATGAGACCATTATGCATACGGCACCCTTATCCCGCCAATTCTGGGCGCTCTCGAAATTGTCCTGCATATTTCATTGGACAAATTGAGATGAGAAGTACTGACAGACAATTTGACAAAAGACCAAATAATAAATATTGAAAATTTAAACACGAAAACCTCGAAAATACAGTTACATCAGATTTCAAACTCAAGCCGGTCGCATTATGGAGAACCGCTGAAACAGTTTGCCAATTGGTACCCGCAACAACAAAGTTGCATGTGTCTTATTCGATTGCTTGCAAAATAAAATTTATGAGAGAGAGAGAGAGAGAGAGAGAGAGAGAGAGAGAGATAGAGAGATCAAATTAGGGACTTGGAAGTCCAGCTACAAGATTCAAACTTTCTTAAACATCTGAAATGAAAACAGATTCGAACTTTTCGATATTCACAGTTTCTTTTCAGCACCCCGAATTTACGAATCTTATGAGAGTATGACAGCTAATACCAAAACATGGGAAAGATATCAAATTCAGCAGAAAATTATGTTAATGCGAACTCGGGATTTCAAAAAACAAATCAAAGACTAAACACAAAGCACTTAAACTCTATAATTAAGCAACAGAAACCCAAATTAAATCAAAACCAAGATTCAAACTTTCCACTCAAAAACCCTAAAAAAATCCAACAAAATCTTACCCAACAACCAATGGAACCTCAATTCTCCCAAAAATACTAAGAAACCACCTGAATTTAACAAATTCCCAGGTAATTTGACTAAAATTAGAAACAGAAGACCTTAACAGCTCCAACTCTAATGTCTCATTCTTACAAGCTAAAGCAACAGAGTGTGAACTCAAAACCACAAACGAGCAAAAAACGGAGAGTTGGGAGCTCACAGTGTGATCCAAGCCAGGAGAATTAGGGTTCTTCAAAATCGCGGACAGTACGGCGTCGTTCTGCTTCTTTGCAGCTCCCAATTCACACAGCAGTTGCTTAAGCTCCAAAACGACGTCGCAAATGGCTCTCTCTCTCTCTCTCTCTCTCCGGTACTGAAGTTTCTCTCTCTAGGACTGGAGAAGTGAGAAACCGAAATTCATTTTTCGGACCCGAAGCCGAAGATAAAGCGATCCAACCAAAACACCGCTCCGAAAAAATTTGTCTTCCAACAAACACTGCAGAGAGTCTCAGAAGAAAACGCCTCCCCAGCCTCGGTATCCGAATCTCAGGTTCGGACAAGGTTCGAGTAACCGAACCTACGGCACTGGGTTAGAGGCGTTAGTGTGCTTCGCGGGTGTTCGTGCGCCGTGATTTTTCAGCCGTTTGATCAATAAATTTGGATGATCGACGGTTGGCTTAGTGGGGAGACGTACTCTGTAGCAAGTGTGCGTCATTGCTTGTGGCTTTGAAAGGAAAAGTGGACGGGATATTCGGATGTCACGCGCTTTTGTGCACGCGTGGAGCGGTGCACTTTATTTTCAAGCCAAACTTTTGAGCTTTTTGTTTTTTTTAAGAATTTTGTAGATAATAAGTTTATATTATTTCGGTTTATTTCGGTTTATTTTCCCGCCGCTGGTTTAAGCAATCCAAGTGGGTTTAAGGAAAGACATCATTTCCGGATCTCTTCTATCAAGGTCACGAAATTAAGTGATTCATACTTTTGAAATTTGATCAAACGGTTAAAAATATGGTTTATTTTAAAAGTTATAATAAATTTAGCCGTTTGATCAAATTTCAAAAGTCTGGATCACTTGATCCGATGACTTAGGATCTCTTTCTTGGGTTTAATGGCAATAGATAAGAGAACATGTCAACAATAATTGTGTTATTTGAGATAAACTTTAGAAAGGTGTATTTTTATAGTTGAGAAACAACTTTAACATAAATATAATTTTGAATCCACCTCATTCCAACTCCTAATCAATTAAATTTTATTTCTCTCATTCTAATTACAGATTAAAAAACAAGCCATAAGTGTTTAATTGTCTGGGTTGTTATAGGTTTGGGCCAAGCCACCTAACTTTCAAGGCCCAATAGTGAATAAATCGATAGATGAACATTCTTGGCAACTATAATTGTGGAAGAGAAACATAAAAATGCAACCATCTTTGGTCAATTCGTGTTTATGTATTGGTTAAAGCTAAACCAAAACATGGGATTAACTAATCTAAGGACCAACTACGAAATGAGGTATGTAACGTCTGCTGAATTGAAATAGTGGGTTTTATCATGAAGTTTTATATTAGCTAAATTAACAAATTTCAGATGAGCGGAACTCAAACCTAACATTTATAACAACGTACATCATCGTCTTCTAGGCCCCAGTTGATTCTATCATAAAGGTCAATGATGGACAATAGCATCCCCATGAAAACAACTTACAAGTGGACTTTTGTAATCATTGATGCATGTAGTAAACAAACTCAAAATGTTGATATCCACTACAGAGTAGCTACTGCGTTTTAGGCTTTGTCTATAATAGAAGTCAATGATATACAACAACCTTTTTTCAAACACAGCTTAAAATTGACAATCTCGAACTGTTAGTGCATGTATGATTCGTAATTTATGAACAATGCGTTAGCAACGATGAAGAACATCTACATAACCAAGTTTGTGTGATTGTAATATATAACATGTGTTTATGTAGTGGTAGAGTGGATTTTGATACTTCCTAATCTAGATAAAAAATTTAGTGTGCTGGGAATACAATTCGGTACACTAAGTGTCATAATATACATGGTTGAAATTTTTTTCTTCAAGTATCAAACTACTTGTATAACACTTAGTATACTTAACTGTATTTCCAACACAGTAAAAAATCTCTCTCTAGTTCATGTTTAAAGATAGGGAAAGAGAGATCTTCAACGATCTCTTCCATCAAGGCCACCGGATTAAGTGATCTGAGCCTTCCAAATTTCATCCAACGGGCCACCTGTTTTGATCCCTTAAAAGCTGTGATAATTTTTGGCAGTTGGATGAAATTTGGAAGGCCCGGATCACTTGATTTGGCCTTGGTGGAAGAGATCCGGAGAGGATCTCTTTCCTAAAGATAGTAGAGTATTGCAGAGTTGGTGATAGAGTTTTTTATTCTTAGCACACCTATCATGCCACAATAACACTGATGTGGCAAAGTTGGTGGCTGAATCAGTACATTTTTAAATTGCACCGATAGAGAGATTAATTATAATTTGTTTGAGTACAACCACCAAAACGGGGATGTAGCTCAAATGGTAGAGCGCCCGCTTTGCATGCGGGAGGTACAGGGTTCGATCCCCTGCATCTCCAAATCATTTAGTTTTTATGTATTTTTTATTATTATTAATTTTCTAAAATAATCAGTTTTGCTGCTATCTCATGCCCACAGGAAGGAGAGCGATTGGATGTCGGACAAGTATATCAACACATTATTGACTATCCGCATGTCGTTCATATTGCTTCGTATGTTTTATACATATTTGAAATATTTGTGAGTCTAAATGAAAAGTAAATAACGATGTCATCATTCAGTTTTTATGTATTTTTTTTTTATTATTATTTTTCTAAAATAATCAGTTTTGCTATCTCATGCCCACAGGAAGGAGAGCGATTGGATGTCGGACAAGTATATCAACGCATTATTGACTATCCGCATGTCGTTCATATTGCTTCGTATGTTTTATACATGTTTGAAATGTTTGTGAGTCTAAATGAAAAGTAAATAACGATGTATCATCATTTCATCATGCAGTTAAACAATCCAAACCTAAAAATTCCCCCACGAACACAAATGTAAATGACAATGTGATATCATTTCATCATACAGTTAAACAATCAAAACCTAAGAATTCCCCACGAACACAAATCCACAAACATCACCGCGTAAACAGAGGCAAATGTGGGTGAACTGATTTACACACCCATCTATTTTGCACTTATTTCTGGTGCCAAGAAGTTACAATTATAAATTAATCCCAGGTTTTACAAGTATATATGTATCCATTTGAATCGGACTATTGTCGTACCCACAATTTATAATCCGATCCTTTGTCAACAAACGTCTGCCAGCTCCCTTCCAAATGGTTTTCCTTCGACGGATTCCAATCGAAATCTCCAAGCTTCATTACCAGTGTATCACCTATCTGTGCAACGTAGCCTTCATTGTTCGCGTGGTATATCTTCACTGAGCTCCGGCAATGGATCCCGGCCCTTCTCCGAGCATCTATTAGCTCGGTTAGGATGTCATGGAGACCAAAGTCGTATAAATGGTCATAGAAAATGACAGGCTGCAACAGAGGTAAAGATTGCAAAGTTAAATAGCAGCCATTTGTAATGGCAACTAAGGGATTAAGAACTCACTGTTCCAGGATGCGTCAGGATGTATGCGTATCCCTGCGTAAGCTTATCTCGCGGAAACGGCCAATGGCCCTGAAATAAAATCAAAGAAAGTTCCTACATTAGGTGTATAGCACTTAAAAACCAGTAACTGGCTTCTTGTGCTTCGTTAATGGTACTATACTATGACATCGTATAAGGGGATATTTGGGTTCAGTGCTCGTGTGCGTGCGTGTGTGCGAGAGAAAAGGGAAGAGAGACCTGTGTTGATCCTGTGTCGTGGTTCTCCAAAAACGTGACAGCACGAGAGGGCCACCATCCCAGAACTCCAGTTGGTTTACCTTGAGGATCTATTAACCTCCAGTATTGGTTATGAAGAGCGGAGTGGAGTATTCCCTGAAAAATGCAATACTAAGTATGCATTGGGCTAAAATATGCAGCCACATAACATAAATTTCACCATTAGGTAAATTATCAGATATAACTTTCGTTTTTATTTACAAAAAGATAACAAAGGTTTGACAAGCAAAACCATATCAATTGTCACATTACTTTTCAAATTTTCCCCGTGGCCCGAGTGACAATGTTCTTAGCCTTGTTTCTGTGGGTCAAACTAATATAGGATGCAGCAGATGCAGTCTAGCAAGTACCTTTGTAGTGACATCAAATGCAGAGGAAGTACCGCCTGTGGCATTGATCCAATTAACAATTCGTTGCCGGTGAGCATCTACAGAACCAGAAAAGTTAATTTTTTTTCATTAAGTTCACCATGCTAAGAAAAACAGTAATCATATCGTTGCTTCTGGCCACAAAGGAGTTTTACTAAGTTAAGGAGGCATATAATAGTATCCTGCTGTAACAATATTGTGGTTATCTTCTTTGTTACTCTTCTATCTTCTTGTTCAACGTTGTAAATTCAATCTAGGGTTCACAAGTTCATACCTTGATTGTAACACAAGTTTCCATTTTCATAATCTAAGCTGTCCCAATATTCTCCAATAGCAAACGCAGGAACCGAAGCTTCAATATATTCTTTTACATAGGTACCCGAAAAGCCTCTGGAACAACACAAAAGGAGTTAATCGCATGCTATGGATTAAAAGGAGAAAGAAATTTCTAAAGATTTCAGACATCTGCACTTTGCCGCCCCCCCCACAAAAAGAAAGCACTTTCACCTTACGAAGTCAAGGCGCCATCCATCAAAACCAATATCACTTCGAAGCCAATTTAGCAACTCCTTTATGTCATTTCTTACAAAGTCCTTCGAATGATCAATATTGGGTGCTGCATGGAATATATCCCCTACACACAGCATTAACAGCAGATGAGTACACGGGTAAGCTTAAAATTTTGGCAGCCTCTAAGACATGCATATACTGGTAAAATTCATGAGGTTATCCCAACATTCCCACACTGATGTGGGGTGGTAAATAGCATGTCTTGTTCAGGTCTGAACTGTTTTAGGTAAACTAAACCAAACAATCAAGATCAGAAGTGAAGCGTAGATTATGTCTCATAGACTCTCACCCTTTCGATCTTAATCATAAAGTCGATTGGAAGGGATTCTAAAACAATCAAAACAATGAACCCTTCCAAGGATCATAAAATTTACACAACAATCAAAGAAAAAATAAAGTACCACTTGAAGGATTTCCTTGGCCCTGAAAATTTGGATCATCACAAACAATTGCTTCTGGCCCCCAAGCAAGCTTCCCACCAAAAATGTTCCAAATGCCATTTGGACTCTGAAATCGGCAAGAATGTGAGTTTTACCAAGAGGAGTGACAACACATATGATCAACCGAGCATGCAACATGAAAATAATGATCTAATGTCATAAAATACCCTAAAGTTTCGAAACAAGAACTGTAAATCAAGTGTTTACCTGTTTATGTGCACATCTATGATTTAGGACAACATCTCCCAGGGCCTGCTCACAGGAAAAATACGTTACTAATCCAACACGACTATTCACGTGATAATCAAACAGAAAAAAAATTAAAGCAGATAATATTCCTATACACATCCACTGCATCATTCTCACTTGGCCCCATGATTTGATTATCCAAAAACGATTTCTGTTTTGAGCCTATGACGAGCCAAATTCACTTTCTTAACAACTTTTACTTTTTTGAACAAAGAGAACAAAAGAATAATAAAGGAAACCTCTTATCAAACAAAAAACCCATTAAATAGTTCAAGAATTGACCTTCGATGCCTAAGATTATACATACCAGAAGATCGTGGGAATGCATTTCCTGAATGCAGTGTTTAAGTTCATCCACGGTACCATACGATGAGTTCAAATTGTACAGGTCAGAAGGCATATAACCTGCAGGCCATTTCATATTGGTTACAAATTCTGTACAATTATTGAAGAGCCGCAAACTTCATCAAATCATGTTTTAATGCTATCAAATATGCTAATGCAGGTCCTAAGTATATTTCTACAGTTAAACACACACATGCAGGGGGCATGTTAACACTATACAAATATTAAGAACATAAACAAAAGAAATGTACTTCAGACAACATAAGTTGTTAGGAGTGCAACATTGTTAATAACACCTAAACGGTATCATTGCCATCCAGAATGATTATATGCATGCACAGGAATATCTAAAAAAGGCATTAATCTTGCTATATTTAAATTCGATAACAAGACAGATAAAAAAACAAAGTGGACGAGGAAGAAATGAACCTTGAGGAGCAACAGATTCTGTTGGTGGTGGGAACCACACTGCCGTTACCCCAATTTTTGATAAATCAGCAGCTTTAGGAGCTAAGTCCAGGTACCACTGCCTTCTCCAGCTTTCCCAATTGAAGCCTTGAAACTTCAAAAGCAATAGAATAACAGTCGGTAGAAGAAACAATCTAGGAATTGCATCTTTATCCCGTGTAAAACAATCAAATATAGGGAGGGAGGGAGAGGGAGCGGGAGAGAGAGAGAGAGCAGGCACATTTTGATCAAAGTAAACTTGAAAACCTTTGGGGGAAAAACTTGAAAATCTAGTCTTGCATAACCAATCTTCACTACAATTGGGATGACATATTGGTATTTCAAGTTTCAACCAACTGGTATGAAAATACATACCACGATTTCACGTCCGGTTCCAGTTCCTGGCTCTGCATTGAAGTCAATGCACAATTTCAAGTAAGATACAGGCCTTGTTTGGGAATTGGGACACATGTTTTCTCGGTAACATTAGCAATTTTACGAATACAAGAAAACTAACCTAAATTTGTTTGTTCCTCGGTGCTCTGCCATTGTATGGTCTTCCTCTCAAGAACATGCTCCAGAGCTTTTCGTTTCTTTTCTATTGTTTCTTTCTCACGCACATGCTCAATAAGGGTATCGCCCTCCTTTGGCTTTTCCTGAGCTATAGACCATACTTCATCTGGTTTGGGCAAGTTCAAAGATCTGAACTTTGAACTGGAGGCTTCAGCTACATCGATCTTTCTTGGTGGGAACCTGGGACGGATAGTACGAATTTTTCTAGCCATCCATTGAGGTATCTCTCGGCGAGGGCCATCACTTAAAAGTTTCCATTTCAGTGAATCATCATCTGTTAAAAGATCTATCCGTCCACCATTAACAACATAAATGGAATCTTCATCCCCCTCACCCAGCAGTCTTTCCTTCAACAACAATGATTCTGCCATTTCTCCTCTCTGTCTCCACATCTTTGTAGTAGCTTCAGATGCCTTCAATGATCTTTGCAGTGCTTCACATCTTCTCAAGTATGCGTCATCTTTCGAACGTGCCATTTCTTTGGCAGCACCAATAGCATCCATAATGCTTTGCAACTCAGCCTTGAAAGCCTTGGAAGAAGACTTCTTTCTTTCTGATGAATCTTTCTTCATTTTCTCCAACAAAGACATAATTTCCTCCTCTTTCTGGAGAGTATTTTTCCTGCTTGATTCCTGAAATTCAAGCAATGATTTCTCAGCATCATTAGCTCGGAGCTCAAACGCATTTGCATGTGCATGGGCCTTTTCCAACTCCAACTTCAACCTATCAATGTCACTTCTTGTAAGCAACGACTGAGATTCTAAATCATTTACGGCACCCTGTAACATCATATTTTTTGACTGGAGGGAAGCAAGCTCATCCAGTGGACTCATACCTTCAGTATATTCTAATACTGCTTTTGATGCATGCTCACCAGCTTTTTCCGCCACATCCAGTGCCTTCTCTATTGCAAGTTTTGACTGTTCCACAATTGACAATATACTACCTTCTGTCACCTCCTTAATTTGTTTTTCGATCTGATAAGCTGCTTCAGCAGCTGTAGTTTCTGCCGCCGAAACCCTCATCTGGGCATCTTCTAGAATGTGAGATGTGGCCTGCTGGAAAGCAATTTCCGCTAACTTTTCTACTTGTACTGCAAGTTCGACCGCATCCTGTTTTGCAAGAACTAACTTAGATTCTAAGCTGAACTTCTCTTCAACAGATTCCTGCAGCTTCTGATGGAACCGCGACTTGGCTGCCTCAAGTCCTGCAATAGCCAATTCCTTGTCGTGCAATATGCTAGCAACATATTCCCGTTCTTTTCCCTCGGAACAGGCCAACTCTTCAAGCAATTGATCTCTCTCTTTCTCAATGGCTTCTTGTTTAGCTTGGGCCTCCAAAAGACCTTTTCTAGCTGTCATTAATTCATCTTCTTCTATATTCAACACTTCACTACTTCCTGAAGTATCAACCACGTCGGTAAAAGTGTCATTGGAATCATCCTGTCATAAAAATCAGAAGCCATGAGTCGCAAATACCGTGAATACTATGAGGAGAAATACATCATTCCTTTAACATGAAGAGACATTACCATGCTTGAAAAAATACTTGTTCTTGATTTACATAACCAATGCGGCGTGCAGAAAAGGTTCCTGCACGAATTTCATTTTGGTCATGATATTGAAAACGCAACCTTCACATAACTTGCAACAGTTTCCGCCACACGTAAAAGAAGGAAACATAGTAAAATGTCAACAAACAATACAGGAATGAAATTACAAATTCACAGGAGCATCAGTGGAGAGAAATTGCGCACTTTTTTCTATTCGAATTAGTTCTGAAGACAAGAGGGCGCAGCCGCCCCAGGCGGCATAAACTCCTATCATACTTGCAATGTGGACCTGAAGATGCAATGGGGCAGCGGTGAATAACCCCAACTGCCATTTCAGGCAATGAAATTGTATTCATCTCTTCCTGCAACGAATTCAAAGTTTTGATCTTTACCAAGATATCAGGCACACAAAAACATAAACATAAATAAACGATCTTGTACCAACAAAACCCAGGTTCTACAATTTAAGTTCCACAATTTTCAATTACAAGTAAAATTTAAACAATGTAAACACAGAAAACTTATTTCATCAAATTACAGAGTAAAAAGAACGACCTAAGCCAACAAGGCTCCCCGCATTGTGAGAGTAGAGTTAACGTCTATTGTACGGAGGCTTACCTTGCTTTGCAAGGGACTGAAAGGAGAAATATTCACTTCAAATTGTTTGATTTTACAATAAAATATTACAAACAACAAAAATAAAAATATGATTTTTTCCAAGAAAACTCAAATATATAATTCCAGGTTACATAGTATTCAAGTAAAATTTCAAAAATTCAAGCAACAATAACCCAGAAAACCAAATTCATCAAACAGCATGCATGTGTACATTAACGACCACAGAACATTTTACATCAAATTTTCACATCAAACACTTGATCAGCTGATTTGATCCATTTTTTTCTTGAGATTCCCAATAAATTCATGCGCAGAAAGAAATATAATCACATATAAAAATGTATAGATATAAAAACCTGATGGAAAAATGGTGGAGCTAATCTGAAAGGAACTTGAGAGACCCCATGATTTTGGGAAAGATAAGAAAAATGGTGGAGAATTGTTAGTGTGGATGGATTATTGGATTCTTGTATTAGGATGCGAGAGAGAGACAGAGCAGAGAAATAGGAGGAGAAGGAAATGCAATGGCGCGCAGACTGAGAGGCTTCCAATCAAGCTCGGGGCTCCCTTGTGTTTGACCATCCTTGTAATGACATTAATGCCCCTCGATTATTTGTAAGCATCTTCACAAAGAGACGGACAAATGTTAGTGGGTTAAATAGTTAGATGCTAAACAAAAGAGGAAACGGAGGGGGTTGTGAACTTGATTGCAAAGAGACGGACAATTTTCCTTGGGTAATCGACCTTCCAATAAATTAAGGACAATTGGGCAAGTCAAAATTTAGAGTCTATCGAAAAGGGTCTAAATATTAACTTCAAATTAATTTTTTTTACTATTGCACGTGAGTCTGAATCAAACTATTAAAAGTTCATGTTTTAAATAAATTATTATTGGTTAAAATTAAGCAAATTTGAAGTTTTAAAAATAGCATAAGCGTACAATGAGCAAAAAAAATGAACTCAGAATGACACACGTAAATTTTAAGAGACCTTTTTTAGTTACAGAACACGACAAGTAAGAATTGATTCAGAAGATCGAATTAAAATTTTAAAATTATTATTTGATACAAGTAGAACTGTTTCCTACAATAAAATGATTAAAAATATCTATTAGAATAAAAAAATTAATAAAAATGTTTCTCGATGGTCATAGTAATTAATCAATGATTTTGAACAACATGAGGAAAAAAACTGAAGAAACTGTGATAGAGAATCATCTCAAAAAAATCTTTTTTCTCGAGCAATTAGAATGCTACTCCCCTACTCAAGAACTCAATTCATTTCTTCAGTAGTCAAATTCTTGATATCGTGTGAGCATCGATTGAAATTTTGAGATAAGTAAACACGTTATTAGAGTTTAAAGTATTTATTAGTTAATATGAAAATTACTTATATTATCACTCATTAATGATATTTTAGTCATATTGTTCCAAAGTAAGTACATCCTATACATCTGGCTTCTTATTGCTTAGCTGCTCTTATATATATACTTTAAACAACTATGTAAAACAAGTATTTTTGCCCAATATCACCCTTGTAGATGTTGTTGCAGAAAAACTACCCTTTGTCGCCATGAACTTTTCAGTAACATTCGATCTGCTACTATCTTGATTACAAAAATACTTGCAAATATTATCTCCCTATTAGGAATATATTTGCAACTAGCATATTTATCACTGTATAAACTTCAAAATCGAAACAATTCATTTTTTTAATTATGATATAATGATTATCTTTACAAAACATCAATCAAATCGAAAATCTTGAAATGATGCATATATATTGATTAGAAACAATCTCTATTTTTCTTTTTTAGAAATGATCCTTAAATGATAATTAAGAAAATAAACAATTTTAATTATAAACTTCGTGATAAAAACACGTTACTCTAAAAAAGATAGATAAGATCATGCATCACTTACTTTGTAAACCCCACATCTTAGATGTGTGGCAGAGTACGTAGGTATAACCAGAGATTTCACTCATACTTTTTTTGTCTAAGATGGGCTTGAAAAGTGAGATTACAAATATTTCCAACAAAAGATATGTTTAATTATAAAGAATAATTACAATTTTTCTTCCTTTCACAAAAATAAGTAGAAAGTTCCAAATTATTAGCATTTGCTTTCTTCAGTCAATGTATCCAAGCACACAAATATCAAAGCGCAACTTAATAGGTTCCCCATATAATAATATATAGACTTACCTCTATTTATGTACAAATGAGGTTGTCACTATATCCACGATGCAGGCATATGCTTTTAATTATTGGGAACTTTAACAAAAAGTTTCTGATACTGTTCATTTTAACAAAAAATCATATTTTTACACTAAAAAATCAATCATGATACTATTCACTTTACCCTTTATTTTGTCTTTATCGTTAAAACTCAAAGTTTTCAAGTCATTTTCATTAGTTTTTCTTTTAATTATTGGTTGTTTCTTTTCTTTAAATTAGTTGTCAAAGTTTTACATTTGAAATACGGGATATTTTATTTTTAATATTAGCGAGATTTTTTATGATAAAATTTAACACATAGTAATATGTATTTAAGTTGGAACCATGTCGATGATGTTATCGATGAACCATGATACGTTTAAAAAGTTTGTCACTATATACCTAGAAGGAAAATGCTTATAACGCATTTGCTTTCTTCAGTCAATGTTATCAAATAATAGTAGTGACTTACCTCTATCTGCGTACAAGTGAAGCTGTCACTATATCCGTGAGGCTGTCACTATATCCACGCTGGCAGTAGATGTCTTTAATTATTGGTTGTTTCTATTCTTTAAATTATTTGTCAAAGTTTCACATTTGAAATACAGGATATTTATTTTTAATATCAGCGAAGCTCTTTATAATAAAATTCAACACTTAGTAATATGTACTTAAGTTGGAATCATGTGGATGATGTTAGTGGTTAATTATGATACGGAAAATGCTTATAACGCAATATAATTTTCTAACCATATAATTATATTATAGCACAAGCGAGGGTTGGCAACATTATCGTCAAAGTTCTTCAAAGGCATTGCACAAGTATATTATCCCTGCCATCACCATTCTGGCCGTGTTTGTCCAGCTCAGGAACGGAGTTGGAGCCGCAGTATCTCTGTTTTTCACGGAATACGTCACGGTTGTGGCGTTTATTGTTGCTTTTTTGGTTTACATCAGTTCATTGGCTGTCGAGATACTCCAGGCTCGTGAAAATACAGATTTGTCTGAGTTCATGGATAAGATTAGCCTATCGTCTGGGACACTTGCCATAACCTTAGAATTGTTGATCATGGTTCCAGCTTTGGGGTGGTTCACCATCACAGCATGGAGCATTTGCCTTGTGATTGCAGTAACAAAGTCGTACCGTGAAATTGCAGTTGTTTTGAAAAGGTTGTATCAGAGAGCCCTTGAACATCTTCTTCAGGTGTTTGACAAATTGAAAGAGTTGTTCATGAATATTGGTGCAAGCGCATCACTTTCTAATGCCTTTAACAGATTGAAAGAGCTCTTCGTGATCAAGAATGTTGACAACCAGTTGGCCATGGAATCCGATCAGCAGAACGGGCTTCCTTAATCAGTTATATGGCCTTTTGTTCTACTTAATTAATAGTTAATATGTACTATACGTTTTGCCACCTCTGTGTTTTATGTTAATGTTTGAGTGTGTGTTTTTAGTATTTGTTTCAATGGAGGTTGTCTTCAAAGATAGAGAGAGATTCAGAGAGAAGAAGCTGCAAAGATGTCTCTTCGAATTTCATTCCAATACCTACATAATATAATCTAACCGTTATATGAAGAAGGGAAGGGAGATCCTTCACTCTTCAACATACAATACAATCTTAGCCATCCATTGCTATCATCCTATGAGATGATGCCACTTGGCTTATTCTATTACTTAGGCTAGATACAAGATTAAAATGCCATGTGGACTATGATCCAATGGCTCACATTCAAACTGAAACAAAACATAGAAACATGATTCTTGCTGCCAAGCTTCAGTTAAAGGGTTACACACCAACATTTTAGGGGCTTCCCTATATGTATACCTATAATGTACGTGTGAATGTAATGAATAAAAACTATGAAACTTTAACGAAAAGCTCTCGGTACTGTTCATTCTAACAAAAAATCACATTTTTCTTTAAAATGAACAGTACCAAAAGTTTTTCGTTAAAATTTTATAAAAACAAAACTATAGGTCAATCGTCTGTTTATTTTCAATCAATTCTTCTGGAGAATTTTTCGCAAATAACATCTGCAGCCTACGAGAAGATAAGTAAGCTATGCATACTTCCCATGTAGGGACCCACTCCTTAAAAAAAAGAAAAAAAAAAAAGAAGGGAAATTGACGGAAACACCCATTAACATTGCTAATCCTCACTCTTCCTTGGGTTACTTACCGCAAGCTGATCGCGATGATCGAAACATCTTAGCATACGATGATCTCCTCCAAACAAAAACACAATTATTCGAAACCCAAACTTCCGCAAGACGTTTGATGACACTGGATCGTCTTCGGTTTCGTTGAGTATGCCATTCTTGGAGAGCCGCTGTTGATAAGTAAATGTCAGTTGCAAGCAAGGGCTCAACCTCCGTGGCTTATGCTACGCTCTCCTCGCTTCTCCCTGTACAAGAAGACGGGATTGGTCGCGCTTAGCGCCGTCCTGAGGGTTTTCTGAAAAAAGCTCGGTCTTTCGACTTCTTACTGCCTGATCATGATCAGGAATCTGTCAACTATTTCTAGAATCCAATTTGAAAATCTTTAAACAAATAGACGGTTCATCACGGAAGACACAAGCATTATCCACTAAGTAAAACGTAAATTCTTCTTTTATTATTATTGTAATGGATTATTAATACATCAAGATTCTAAAAAGTACCAATGTGTCAAGAAGTCCTATACAATCACTATATCTCCTCACCATGCATGCACCTTCTTGACCTCGCGGAAAGTAATACAAACCCTAAGCGAAGCCTAGCCTAATAAGCCTAGCCTAGCCTAAGATCTCGCGGAAATTAAAGAAACAATCATCAGAGGCCTCCTACATAGCCGGAAGAATGTTTTTGATGATGAAAAAAGAGCCCACACCGACTGCGATAGCAAAAAGTACGACACAGAAGAACTCGGTGGCCGGAGAAATGTGCTTGATAGGAGTCTTGATGGGGCGGACGATCAGCCTTTGTTTCCTTCCACGGCCGACCGTCTCCACTGTACAGATGCGCGAGTAACCGCGGACAATGAATCCTTTCAAGTTGTCGAAGCCGAGCGCTTGGTGATCGATTTCGAAGCCAGTCTCGAAGCGGAAATCTTGTTTGAGAGACGCCAGTGGATATCCGTCGGCCCAACTTCTTTCAGTCTCGCAGAGGCGGTCGAGCAGATTGGGAAACCACACCTCAAAGTAAAGCAGCCAGTCAGGTCTCGGTTCGGTGGCCGCAGTGGCGGTTCCTTCCATGATGTGCAAGAAGCACGGAAACAAGAGAAAAGCGAGAAGGAGAACGAAAGAAGATGAGAGAGAAAGAAAGAAGATGAGAGAGAGAGAGAGAGAGAGAGAGAGAGAGAGAGAGGCAGAGATGTAGAGGGTTTCTGGGAAGGTTTGGGAGATTCAGAGAGAATCAAAGTTGAAGGCCAGTGTGCTATGAAGAACTATGAAGAAATGAACTAGCTACGTACTGCTATATATATTCTCTCACTCTCTCTCTCTCTCTAACTCACTCTCACACTCTCCCTCTCTCTCTCTCTCTAATTACACTGATCAGTTAAAACCGCCTCTAATTAACAAACTTAACAACGGAAGCGAACCGCCTCTAACAAACTCATCAACGGAAGTCGTTATCCAATAAACACTCGGGCATTGTCTGCAGGGGTAAAATAGGAACTTCAAAATACTGGGATTGGGTAGGAAGAGATATTAATTGGTACAAATAGAAGCACCCGTAACTAATTAACTGAACTCTCGCGCCAAAATTCATTCCCTACCCGAGAAGGGGAGGCAATTTCAACCCAACCCAATAACCCGACCGGACTCAACTCATCCGTTTAAATCAACAAGGGTTGTTAACATTCCGCCTTATTTTATAAGGCGGTTTGAACCTAAAGTTAAACATGATTTGAAAATCCTATCTACGCCATGCATTCAATACAAATTCTCGATTGGACCTGTTAATCATTTGTTTTTTTTCTGGCCGGTCTCAGGTGAATCCGCAAACCCGTTAACCATCTGTTAACTTAGGGTGTTTTTGTAAATTCGTTAAAACAAAAAACCCATTCTCCTCTCCCGTCGACTTCGATTCTCAGACTTACACAGTTACAAAATTCAAGCAAACCTCCAAAAGTACAGAATTACCAAAAGAATTTGTAAGATATAAATCATTCAATTGTACATCGAGCGCACGTATAAAGAAGTCAGTCTGTTGCTGTTGCTCAAGCCATAGTATCCGCCTTGGACCGAAATATAGCTCCGAGACTAAATATATCCTCCGGCCATGTTACAACCGAGCACCAAAAATCCCGGTCTAACCTCCCCACTAGACACAATACTTAAGACTGCCCATTCTCACTACCAATTTCCAGAAGATCATGAAAAATGTAGAGAGAGCTCCAACGACGTGCCAAACTATGCAAAAGTCCTTGCGCCTTCAAATCACTCTTCTGCTTATAGCTGGAAACAAAGGCAAAAGTACAGAAATTATAGCCTAGAAAAAGCACAAATTAACGCAAATATGCACCCAGATGAACAAAGAAAAGGCATAGAACTGATAGATATATGTTATCTTGTTCCTCTAATGAGCGTAGTAACTTTCTGTGCTTTGATAGTTGGGAGGGACAGAAACCCCGGACTCATGCAAAGCTTGAAATCTGCACCACCACTAAGCACAGTATCACCTTTCCACCAGTCGGCGCATAGTGCCTGATTACAGCAAAGATCACCGAAATATAAAAAGTAGATTGAATTTTCGAACACTGACGGAAAAAGACACTGACGGAAAAAGAAAAGAAAAAATGATAGAAAGAATAACATTGCACCTTGTCCTTGTGTGAATCAAAGATAAACAAGGACCACTGCAAGAGAAAACACTATTATTGAGTAACGAATTTATCTAAAGTTCATGCTGGGCAGCGGTCGTGAACTGTTGTTAGAAAACAAAAACAAGAAGAAAACATACAGCAGTTCTCGTATCCCACAGCATAACTTTTCCATCATGAGATGCAGAGACTAAATGAAACGGAGACTTGTATGCCGCTTGCACGCCGTAACCCAAGAAGTGTGAGATGAGAAAGTTTTGATAGAAGCAGAGGTTCCTACAAAAATAATAAAAGCTTTTATGTCAGATGCTTGTGTTCTTTAGTTTGTTTGTGTGCATGGAAGAGAGAGAGAGACATGGCCGGCCCTGAGAATTTGGGGGTCCTAGGCGAACCTTCGAAGTGGGGCTCTAAAATTCTCTGATCTCTGGTTCTTTGTGTATTGATTTGTATAAAAAAAATTTTGCTAAATACATAAAAAGTTTTATTTTCACATCAAATATCATTAAAAATTAATATCAAAAGAAGATAAATATACAAACATTATTTAAACATTACACGATTCACGTTTTTAGACACAAATGTACTAAATGTTTGCAGTCAAAAGTTTAAGATTGAGAGTGAAGAACAATAAAACTTGATGATCAAGAGAGTAAATAACAATAAAACTTGATTGACGAGTATAATAAATTCAACGCCAATTGTTTCTCGTGTTTTTTTTTTCTTCTAAAATCAACATCACACTAACGAATTGAATACTAAAATAATCCATTGAATACAAAGTTATTGAAAAGAAAAATATATAATTCAAAGTTTTGATTACCTTAAAGTGCAATCTTTAAGACCATATGATAGTTGGTTTAAACATTCAATAGAAATGGAGAGAATGTGAAGTTGGTTTAAACATTTGATAGAAATGGAGAGTTGAGTTTTATAACTTTATATGCATTTGGAAGATGGATTGGGAGTTGGACAGATGAATTGGCAGTAAATTTGAAAAACAAGAAAAATCTAGTGACTAATAAGGCAGCTTCGTGTTTCAAACTCAACACCCCAAAGAAAAATGAAGCCAACATTTCCACTGTACGAACAAATGAATTATGATATTTCTTACTTTTTTTTGTATTTATATGTTAATTACAGAATATAAATTTTTTTTGGGAGCCCTTCCGAAGTGAGGGCCCTAGGCGGGCGCCTACTTGGGCTACCCTCAGGAACCTTCACCTCCAATATCAATGCAGTTGAGTACTTTATCATGGTACTGTCACCAGGAGAATGTTTATCATACAAACATTTATTAACTCTGAGAGAACAAATGCCAGATATTGAGTGATTTGATGCCACAGAACGAATGCAAGCATGATTATGAAAAAGACTTCAGACAACAGAAAACTAAGGCTATTTGTACTTACAATTGTCGACGTGGCTGTGCCTTTCTCGACATTCCACTCTTTAATAGAATGGTCGCATGATGCAGAATAGATTGTTTTAGGCTCTGGCCACTTTACGGAAGATACGCATTGTGTATGACCTACTAGAGAAGAAACAGCCTCTCCCTGTGACGTAATATAATGTATAATAACTATCAATGAACAGGGAAAACAATCTGGCTCACTAAAATCTTAATATTATAATATTTTCAGAAGAAAAAAACATTGTCAAAAAGGACACAAGCTAGTCTAATTTAAATGAAAATTTGTAAAAAGTAAAGTGACATAGGATGTCAGACCAGGATGATTGATGCAATAACCTATTAAATCTTAATAAAAAGGAAACATTTCATTTATTTCTAGCTCAACAACTCTCAAAGAAATAACCAAGCAGTTAGACATCCTGTTCAAGGAAATAATTGAACCTCTTTTTCTTACATAGATATTTCCTTTAAATGACAATCTTTCCATTACTTATGGCAGAACCAAAGAAACCATCAAGAATTCACTAGTGCAAAAATTTCAATCGATAACAAAATGTTAAGCCATTTGTTAGGGCTCGGAAGTTGTATATACCGTGTGCACCCCGAGTTAAATATTTAACAAGCCTATCTCCACTTAGTCAACTGAATGTCACCCCAAAATTATTAAACCCCTTTCTAGAAATTAATAAACGCATATCACATACCTCCAACTGCAATTCCTTTTCTTGACCAGTCTTTTTTCTCTTCTTTGTTGACACAGTATCACCTTCTGCATCAGGCTCATTTGTCTGCCATAAATTGACAGTGGAATCCCAAGAGCCTGAACAGACCTAAGCATATGTAAGAAGACAAAAGAAAAGGTAAATTATAGACTTATGCCAAAGCCCAATCTCACATACATTACTTGTCAAATTATATATTGGAAATTAGAAGTAGACAAGACCATGTTTCCAGAGGTCTGAGCAGCAACACTTTGAACAGCAGCTGTATGTCCACGTAAAATTTTGAATGCTCTTATCCTCAAAGGATTTTTTCGGGTCTCTTCTGCATTGAACTTTCCCAAAAAACAAATAATGAAGATTTAGTATACACGTCATACTATCCTTATGAAAACAGTATGGTCATCCAATTACCTTCCACAGCCTCAGTGTCCGATCTTTCGAAGCAGTAGCTACGGTAACACTTTGTCCACCTGCATAAAAAAATGAATACCAGCTTAAGCACTTGCGACAAGATAGATACTGGGAACTGCACTACCCAAGCAGCTACCATGTAAAGACCACCTCCCTAACACAAACAGAAATTCATGCACAGAAGTATCCCATTAGAAATGAAAAGGTTTTCAAATCCAAAAGCAAAAACAACGAGGATGCCATAATAACTTGGTCCTCTAAAGGCCAGAACTGAAAAATTGTAAGTAGTTGACAGTGCCAACTGACATTCACTAGAGAACTGATAACAACAGTATCCTGGCCATATTCAACAAGGAATAAGCCAATCATGAACACTTATATCTTATAGCTACCTTTTGGATTGATTATACTAACTGAAGTAACAGGTCCACTGTGTCCTTCCAGTATATGTGTACATGCTCCAGGGGCTTTCCACACCCTAAAAGATGATAAATTCAAAGAATCAGATATCAAGCTTCCGTATTATGTATCCACATAAGAAATCGCAAGGTACACAAGAAAAGAAAAAAAAAAATAGTGCAATTACCTTCCCAAGCCATCATAGCAGCCTGTCAAAAAGAACCTGCCACATAATACAAATTACAGGAGTTTCAAACTACTTTAGGGCCAAAACAAGAATATCAAATTTAGAATAATGTTTTCAGAGATAACTTCGTATTGTGCCGGGATGCAAGAAAATATATCCAATGAATACCAAACATTCTGAAAAAGGACAATTGGAGGTTTCCTCTGAAGAGATTTGGAGTTGAACTGAAAGGAGCTACTCCATGCTACCTTATTTAATAGTACGAGGACCTAACTAAAACTCCCCAGTTCAAATAAATTACTCTAACTTTAAATTTTGTTAGCAACAGATGTATCCTTATTGTTTACTTACATCACCTAGCTTCATGTGAACAGTAAATTTATTTGAGAGGTGAAAACCCAAGCCATGCAGATTGTAGGATAAGAAATGAAGCAATGAAGTACACATTACAAATTGTGATGTGCGTACCTGGGACTAGAAGCATCAACTGTACTAACTCATTCATTGTGTAAAGAAGGTTCTTCTTCTTTCCGTGGGACCACAGCCCGTATATATTTGATCTCCAATATCCTCTCCTGTCATAGTCACAAACCCATCATTAGATATCAAATAAGAAGGCGGATAAAATGACAATGATGAAAATTACTTCTCTCAAATCAGCTTGTTAGAGCAACATATGCAACCCTAGAGCTGCACTTGACACTAAAGCACCAAAAATAAACCCTAATTCCAAACTCAACCAGTAAATTTAAACGCAATAAATAATTGGTGAAATCAATTTTTCATAGTTGTGAAACCGAAAAAATAATTGAAAAACTCATTATGCGGCTAACTGGAATAATTTATCCAATTAGCTTAACTCTTGTTGGTTTCTTAGCCCCAGTTTGGATTCAGAACTTCAATACGGGATAACTTTCTAACTTCCGCTGTTCCAATCCCGTCATTTATTACCATTCTCTCACTTCACTTCTATCCATTCTCTCAGCATTGCTTTCTATTTCACGTTGCTTACAATTGCATAACATACAGCATTTTATCAGAAAACTTAAGCGCACAATTCACACAACAAATTGCAAATTGAATCCGAAAAATTGGAGATACACACCGCGGAAATGTTCTTGGCAAGAAGGAACTTTTCAAACGACATACAAACCAGCTCATTCTTGATAAGGAAATCGAAAGGCTCCGATTCCCAATCAGGGTTTCCTGATCACAATCACCAATCAAAGCTTCAGAACACCAAAAAGTAAAATCCTTTTTTTAGAGAATCAACGGCGGAGGGAAAAACACGTGTAAGCACATGAGAGGCTACCTGATGTAATGAGGTTGTTGACGACGGTGGAGAGGCTGAAGCGGGTGAGACTGGCGGGGATGGAAATGGAGGATTCTGGAACTTTGTAGGGGTGGCCGAGGTCCGTTTTGAAGCGGACGAGGACCAACCGCGATGGCTCTTCGGAATTTCCGTGGGCATCCATTGCTTTGCTTCTGGTGGAAGAGATTGTAGGGAGAGAAAGAGGAGGAGGAGGTGGAGAGAGAGAGGTGGTAGCAGGCTAGCAGCAGGGTTTAAGACGAAAGCGAGGGAAGGAAACTAGGGTTTAGTAACTGAAAGTAACAAGAGCCGTTCGAAACGCAGCGTTTTGGTAAAGAGAGAATTGTTTTTCCAACATTTAGTAGATTTTTGAACCAATAATTATTTAGTTTTAATAGTAAATATGAACACAAATAATATAGGGAAATGTTATTGGGACTAAAAAAAATCTCATTTTGCAGTGTAGAATGAAATTTTTGAAGTGCTAATAACAGTTTTCATAATATATTAGCTAGAGCAAAGTTTTGTTCTTGCACCAATCTCGAATCTTCTCTCGTAGTTTAGATTAATTTAAACTACAGTGTGAGAAAACATTTGAAGCTTAAAACACACCAATGTTCTAAACGAAACCTAAAGTATCCGAATATTAAAATCAGAAATAGAATTGACTGTGGATTTGAGCCATAACACATTGTTTAAAAAACCATACGATTTTCCCAATCTAAATAAAGTAGGTTTACCAAATAATATCTAGGTCCGGCTACAATAGTGCCTATTACCCAATAGTATAAGTTTTATGCAAGATCTAACTGTTACAAAAATCTATTGTTCTATTAGATTCATATATGCAAAATCTAACTATTAATTTTTTCGAACCACTCAATCATATGCACCATAGAACAAACATTGCAATTTTTCTTTCATGTTATGTTAGAACTGTGAAGAAAAAGTACGGTTGCAAGTCTCTACAAGTCTCTTGACATTTTACTGAGTGAAAGATGCAAACCAATATTTTGCTATTTTTCGTATTTTTCAACAGAAATGATATTCGTTGAGGGAAATTCGAACACAAGACTTGTATACCGAACTATTTAATCAAAATTATTTTTTGTCTCTAATATTCATAATATTTCTTGGCTAGATGTTCAATCTCTTATTCAGATTCAAATTATATAAGAAAATATGATAAATGTGTAAGTCATGGAACTGCAACTATAAAAATAAGTACAACAATAACAACAAAACTTCATCCCATTAAGTGGAGTCGGCTGTATGAACTATATAACGTCATTGCGCTCGGTTTTGCGCTAAGTCTTCCATTAGCTCACAACTATAAAAAGAAGTGTTTAAAGAGAAACTTAGTATTGCCAAGAAGTAGAACGAGCCTCTTAGCAGGGAGTAAGTCCTATAATTCTGACACAGAGGACCAGAGGTGGGATTCTCTCAACAACGACCGTTCCGAGCAAACCCTGCAATTAATTTTGCGATGGAGGCGGGATTATCAACGTGAGGGAGATGACCGCTACCTGGTATTAGCCGCATGATTGCAGACGAAAGCTCACAACGCAGCCTCTGCATTTTGATTACAATAAGAAGAAGACTCATTAAGGAATGCATATATGTTGACATCTTAGCATGTGTTTCGGTTTCTAATGTCAGTGGTCGCACAATACATTTCGCCTCAAGTTTTCCAAAACGCTTCAAACAGGCCTATCAAGTTTTAGCAACGATTTTGAAGTAGGGTTTGCAATCTCTCGTGCGCTTTTTAAGATTAAGAGAATAAATTAAGTCCTCCGTCATAAAATGATTGCGAAACATGCTTGGTTTAAGTACGACAGGAAAAGTTAAGTAGCAGGTAGGAGCTCAAAACTCACCAATATTTGTTTGTAGCTGATAATATTGTCTTGCTCGCTGCAAATCACTAGTACTTTCTGCTTCACCTGTAAAATAAGGTTTCAGAATACAAGCTTACTATTGCCTACCCGACTCGCGGAATTCTGCATACCACTTATATACTGTATTCATTAAGATGGGGAAAGTTTACCTGTTTTATTTGGGAAACGACATTATAGCCTCCGCTACTCATAAAACTGACTGTTGCATCTTTCCACCAAGGTAGCAGACAGTGTAAGCGTCCGACCTAAATATGGCACGATCTCTGTTAGCTTTCCATTACACATACTTTAAAAATCTAAGACAAAGATGCCAAGATAAAATTTTTGACAATATACTAGATGCCTGTTTCAGTTGGAACTTGAGTATATTAACAGAAAGATTATCTTACATTAGTCCAATCAAAGGTTGTAGCTAATGAAATGTCGTTGAAGGCCAACATATTTGCGTAGAAGCGTAAAGGGGTGCTCTTCAATAAAGAAACCTGGTGAATAAAAAGATCAGAACATTAGGCAAGCAAGCTAAGAGAATTCACATAGGGTTGAAATACCGCTGTAAGGGGACACCAACCTCAGCGTAGGCCGCAGCTTTAGGTAACTTTGCCATGTCTCCGGTGCCTTCTGCGTAGACGCATGCATTGATTAAAACCAGCTTTTCAACCTGAAAATAGAAAACAAGAATTAAATTTATCAAATGGACATTATATAATTTCTGAAACAACGCATCTATAGCTAAGGAGCTCAATATGATAGACACTCACAGCTACTGGATAGTGGTATGCAAAGTCAATTGCAACAGAACCACCGAGGCTTGGTCCAACTAATACCATCGGTCTTCTGATGTAGGACTTCCAAAACTATAATTCGAATGTGAAATCCAGTTATATCTCCGAGCTCAAACAATAAGATTAGATTCGAATTTGCTCAACAGATGATGAAAAATGTAGACCATTTTCGACTTAAAGTAATTAAAATAACAAAATATCAAAACCATTGCAGATAGACCGAAACAATATTCACTGGAGCAACAAAAGAATAAAGAAAAGAATATCACACTGCATATATACCTGATAGAGGTGATGTCGCTTGGTTGTCGCGCTGCATGGTGGACACCTTTCTAGTACATATAACAGATAAGAAATGATTAAACGGATGAACATTAAGTACTTGTTGCAAGAAAGAGACTGGAAGTATATAATCATATCCAGCCGGAAAAAAAAAATAAAAAAAAATAAAACAATGAGGAAAAGGCAGGTAAACGAACCTAAATCAGAGAAGCCCCACCCAAGAACATCAACAGCCCAAGCCTCCAACCCGGCCTCTTCAAGCATGGGGTACGCGCACCTCCATTCTAAACAAGAACTAGAAGATACAAACATGACGAAACATGTTCAGCACTAAATCATCTTGTAACAGGTCAATCTGCAATTTGCAAGCATTACAAACCTGTCAAAGCAATGGAGGAGAACCACCGGATTGATCTCACTTTGTTTTAGAGGCCTTACACAACTACTCATGATACAACTTTCCGACGACTCAATCTGCAATCACAACCGGCTTGCCCCATTAGTCACACTATGTTAGCAAGGGTAATACCCCTACATTAAAGAGAGAAATGAGAAATTATTCAAAGTCAATGAGTAACTTCAAAGTGGACGAGAAAATTGAGAATCATCTGTTGATCACATGCCACGTGCCACATACAGTTTCAATGAATCTTTCAACTCAATCACGTATTGAAAATCCTAGTTCCGTCACTGATCGCAACTAAAGTTTTATTAAACAAAAACTTGGAAAAATTAGTACCTTTAGCTTGATTATTTTGTATTCACAAAACATAGTTTCATGCAAAGAATATTCCCACTATATGGAAATCACTATTACGACCTTTTATCGATCACTCCAAAGTTAAGTGAGTTCACTGTTTACCATCCCACAAAAGGCAAAAAGTACTTATTATTCCTTTCGTTGAAACACGACAAATAATCAAGTAAAAACAAAAATGCACTTATTCAACCACTTCCCAGTTTTGGCTGCAAGCTCAAGTACTTCCTAGCTTTTGAGTCAGATGTTCTCGAAGAAGATGATGAAAACGATAAGAACAGAGAATCCCCTTAATCACTAGAAAATTGATTTCCGCACATTCATTTTCTTTTTAAAACTTCTCGAGAAGTACACAAAAAGAAAAATTATAATAGCATGCGAAAATCATCTTCGGAATGAGCCCTAGTACTTCATGAAAAAAGGCACATCATAATTAGTGGCATTAAGCATACATGTGTTATAACTTATATGTGGATTAGACCAGTGTACGAGCTCATCAAACTCCCTCTAGTTCTAAATTAGTAAATTAAAGTAGTTTAAACTATCGTCTTCGTAAAGAAACGAAATAGTCAGATTAACAAAAATGAGAACGAGATTAGTGGGTTACCGACACAGGGAGCCTCTCCATCCTCTGAGCCAACTTTCTGGCATATGGGTCCTTAATTTTCTCAACCTCCTTTGGAAGGAACGATGGGAACCCATTATTTGTACCTGCACCCCTCATATTGATCACCACACTCCTAAAGCTTCCATCTTTCTTTGCCATTAACGTACCCACCACAGCTTCCGGCGGTGGCGACGGTGGCGCAGAACACCACATTAGCGGCATCATTCTGATTCTTCCGTTGATCTGGCAGCAGCAGAATGCCGTGCGGATTGTGCAGCTGGTTTTTGCTTTCCACTGGAAGTGAAAAACTACAGAGAGAGAGAGAGAGAGAGAGAGAGAGAGAGAGAGAGAGTGTGCGCGCGCGCTGCCAAATAGAAAAACAAAACAAAACAGAAAGGAGAGGGGATTTCTATTTGGATTGCTTAGGGCGTGACAGCACAGTAAGGTGCTCAGAAATTTGTCAACTTTTTCGGCTGTAGTTTCGTTGAACGGCTTGTATCAATTTAAGAAGAGCAACATGAAACACATTAACAGTCACGTCTCATCCTAATTTAAGCACTTGATGGTGAACTCGTCTAAATTTACCTTACGTGCAAACCTCCGACAACTTGATGATAAAAGTTAATTTAGGTAGACAAGGGGTGTCACATGTCAAATTTTGAGATGGGCTAAGTCTTCATACTATATATGCTATTTTTCTCTCAAAAAAAGCATGGGTTTGTCTTTGTTCTTGTGTGCGAGAGCAGCAACTCGTATAAGGCAACTAACTCAATCGCATGACATTAACATGGATCAGATGATCAACTGAATATAGAGAATCTTGCTATATTGTAAGGGGGTGTCGGACGGGAAATTTTTCAAAGTCGGGTATTCAAACGGATACTCTACGTTGAGAAGTTCGAGTTCTGATCTGTGCATAGGCAGTGATCATAGAAGGGTCGATCAGAGGACTTGACATCTTCTTCAATGGTGTAAAGAGGGGATTTCCATGGGAAGAGGAAAATTCAAAAAAAAGAGGAAGAAAAGAAGAAGATTGAATGGATTATCCCGAACCTGCCTCTGGCACTGTCGCACGAACCATTTATGATGACCGCGTCTAGGTGGTTGAATCTTGTACAGACTTGATATGTTAATTTTAGTTTAGTTTAGTTTAGTTTAGTTTAGTTTAGTTTGAAATGCAAATTTTGAGCTACTACTGATATTTCCAGTTGCATTGGCATAAAAGTCGCAATGGTGTTGATGGTTGAAAATTGGCTGCCGACGCTGGTGGAACAACCATTGGTCTGTTCTTGCTCATGGAATCCGTGGAGCAAGTCTAGCTCAATACTTGCTAATGGAACATAATATTTACAACTACCTTTTTCTATCCTTTTCCTCTTGTACCCTTCCAAGACGCAGTACGCAAAAACAACAATATTATAGGGAGTTGCTTGTCGACTACCTGACACACTCTTCCTCCTCTTTTATCCGGGCTTAGGATTGGAATTGTAAGATAAACTTATACATGCAAAGTTAAGACGTAGTACACAACTAACCTTGTATTTTTTCACATAAACCTTCACTTTTTCGGTTATTTAGCTGTTAGTTTTTGCTGTGCGAGAAAAGTGAAGGTTTATGTAAAAATTTCTTTGGAGATTCAGCTTTGCCCCGACCAGGCTCACAGGTCATCAATACAACCATTGATACAACGGTCCAGTCCCTCTCATATAATGGGCACAACTGGTCTCATGCGGGTTCTACTACCGGTCATGTGTTAAATACAGCTGGTGGACACATGAACTTCTCCATGGAAAGAGACAAATAAAGGAACAACTAAATCAAGTAATTGGAAAATAAATGAGGTTGAAGAAGTGAGAAAAAACAGAAAACAGTAGATTTTACTAGATCATGCTGCAATGGTGCAAAATACTCGTTCGATGTCACTTGTATTTGTGAACGGGGTTCTTTGGAGGCATGACTCAGCCCTTAGGGCTTCTTCTCAGCCACAAAAATCAGACATAGTAGCTCTCCATTTACATCGCGAACCACCACTAGGGACCTACCATTACATTACAAGACATTGATGGCATTGTATAACAAAGCCAAACTTTTCTAGGGACCTACATGTAATAAAAGTTAGCAGTCCTACCAATGCTTGGTGGTTCAAGTGATAAGGAGTTTGTTCCCCTTAAGCAAGGTCTCGAGTTCGAGCCTTGTGAATGGAGCCTCCCCCCGAATGGGGTCTGACTCAGCTCGAGGGATTAGTCCTCGCCAATGTGCGGGGGATACCTTGGATTCATCCAAAAAAAGTTAGTAGACCGGTCCTTGAGTCCTAAACACATATCTCCAAAGTTTTTCAGTGCACATGAGCTTCAGAAGGCTAAAGTTATTGAAGTCAGACAAATCCGTTCCAAAGAAAATCTGGTAGATCTGTTCACCAAATCTTTACCAAAGTGCACGTTTCAGAAGCTAGTGCAGAGTATCGGATTACGTCGACTTACCAATTAGCTAAATTTAAAGAATTCGGAATCAGAGGGAGATACATATCAGAGGGAGCATCCATGATACATGCATGTTGTACTCTTTTTCCTTCGATTAAGATTTTTCCCACTGAGTTTTTCCTATCAAGGTTTTAACGAGGCAACATAAGCATACTTAACACTATATCAACAATCCAGTTAAAGTTGTGCTTTTTTTTCTTCGCTATGGTTTTTTTCCACTGGTTTTTTCCGAGCAAGGTTTTAACCAGGCAACTGATGTTGATATGTGGGCATCCAATGAGGAGTGTTGTAGAATTAGTGGGTGAATGCCCACTCAAACGAATAAAGACTTAGGAATAATATCTGATACTTTCAAAAGTGTCATCATTGTACTTTTATGGTTGTTATTATGGAAGTTGCTCTATAAATAGAGTCATCTGTGTGTTATCAAAATGCACACTACGAAAGAAAGAACCAAAGAAATAATATCAGTATCTCTCACTCCCTCTCTTTATCTGCCATCATTTGTATTATAGCTACTAAAGTTAAAGTGTGATATTTTGCACCCGCTTTGCTCATGTTCCTAGCAAAAGTTATCTTTCTAACTTTTGCCTATTGATAACAGTACCTTTAGCTTGATTATTTTGTACTCACAAACCATAGTTTTATGCAAAGAATATTCCCACCATATGAAATGACTATTAGAGCAACTCCACCGTTGCAAAGGCCCCCTAGGGCTATTCACTATTTAACAGTGTTCTAAAAATCGGTGGAGTTGCTCTAATAGTCATTTCATATGCCTTCACTTTTTCGGTTATTTAGCTGTTAGTTTTTGATGTGCGAGAAAAGTGAAGGTTTGTAAAAATTTCTTTGGAGATTCAGCTTTGCCCCGACCAGGCTCACAGGTTATCAATATAACCATTGATACAACGGTCGAGTCCCTCTCATATGATGGGCACAACTGGTCTCACGCGGGTTCTACTACCGATCATGTGTTAAATACAGATGGCGGACACAAGAACTTCTCCATGGAAATAGACAAATAAAGGAACAACTAAATCAAGTAGTTGGAAAATAAATGAGGTTGAAGAAGTGAGAAAAACAGAAAATAGTAGATTTTACTAGATGATTCATGCTGCAATGGTGCAAAATACTCGTTCAATGTCACTTGTATTTGTAATTTGAACGGGGTTCTGTTTGGACCAAAACTTAAACTTTGGGCTCCAGGAGGGGGCCGGCCCAAAAGGATGCTTGAAGGAAGAGTCGGTCAAAGCCCAGTGGTTCAGCCGAAGCCCAGCCGAAGCCCAGGAAGGCAGGAAAGGGCCTCCTCTGCCTTGGTACAGCTCACAAAGGCCACTTGCCCACCTACCCAAGGACCAAGTGGTATAGACTGATCAGCTACATAGCCCATAAAGTACTTTATGGTGGCATTTTATGTAAAAAAGCCGATGAGTCATCATCCCCAAACTGCATTCGGGCAAGCTTGTTGCTACAGGAAGACACGCTGGTTTGTCTATAAAAGAAGAAAGAGAAATCAGGATTGAAGACACTCAAACAAACAAACAAAAGCACAAACTCTGCTCAAAACCAGATTTGCCTTTAAACGATAGCTGTAGTCAGCCAAAAGCCTTCATCCCTCTCGGGATCACTTCCAACCCTTTTTATCAGCTCTGCTACCTTGTCAAACACTTGTCGTAGTATCGATTTCCTTCCCAAAAACCCTTTTCTTCTAAACTCTCGAGCCCCTGTCCAACCTTAAAACCCAAGAAGTTGTAAGACGCCCAGTTTTGCCTGACAAGGTGAAAACCTTGCCCGTCCCTTCTTGGTTTTGTCTTTTCAGTTATTAAACTAGCATTATGTTGTATGCTTTTAGCTGTATTCGAGTTATTTCAAATAACATGATGATTAAAAGAGTCTTTCAGTTCTTAAATCCGATTTAAAGATGTCTTCACTATTTAAATCAGATCTAAGTTCTAACTTCCTTGACATATAAGAGTGATCATGTAAAAGTCCTTGGTCTCAAGGCATAAAAAAGAACTTTATGTGGACTTAACCCATCCACGACAATCCTTGATAAACAAAGAAGTCCGAAATTACTTGGGGCGCAAGTAATCGACTGATCTAGTAGTTTTACCACTGTTGTATTATGATTATGCTAGAACGTTTGAGCTTGGAACAAAGTTCTGATAGGAAGCTTCAAGGCCTATACCTAAGGCCCCACAAAAGCACTAGGATCAGAGACATTCCTTACCCCTGTCTGTGAAGCATCAAGCATCCTCTCTTTCCCTTGCCGCTCTTGTGCAGAAATGAAGCCTTGTAAACTTGTAGAGGAATGGCCAAATTCGGAGGACCCATATCCACCATCCTGGGTATTCAGACCATTTAGCTCCTTCGAAGCCAACGAAGTAGTTTCCATGCCAGAAAGATGTTGCTGACTTGGGTTATTCGTCCATAAACTCTGTGGCTTCACTGATACTCCACCCCGTGCAGGCATGCCTGACATAAAAGGAGGCTGAGAAACTGGAGCAGCTTCAAGAACAGGGAATTGTTGACCACCAGAGTTGACAAAAGACTGCTGAGAAGTATCTTGAGATAGAGCAAGGTTGGAAGGTGGATGTCTTGCAGCAGAACCAGTTAATGTTGTCTGATTAGATGGACCAGGTACATTAAACAGATGTTGCGTTTGAAGTTGATTCCTTGAAAATGTAGGACTGGATGTAATTTCTGCAATAGAGCTTCCATACATATAAGATGTAGGGATGCTCGATTGTCCACCGATACTAAATTTATCATCCCAACGGGATCTCGGTGATGATTCATGTGATTGGGGCAAAGATTGAGAAGGGGACGGAGTAGACCAGGTCTGATTTTTCTCTCTTAAACTAGAATCCATTTGCATTTGATTGGAATTAGTAGCTGGTTGGATCATACCCTGAGAAGAGAAAAGAGTGTTTGAATTGGATTATTGTTGAGATGGAGAAGCAAATTTCAAAGCAAAACCTTGAGAAGCAGAAGACTGATTGTAGATATGAGAACCAGAAGCTCCAGGAGTTTTTGCCTCAGTTACCTCAGATAATGGATTAAATCCAGAAGGGCCAAACTGTGCGATAGAACTATTCTCCTTCGACTGGTCAACCCTGCTAAGAAGATGAAGCATATTTTGACTGTTGCGGTTAAGCCATCCAAAGATTCCACAAGAATATACAAAATAGACGAGAGTGAATGTACAATAAAATTATATTGGAACAACGCAATAGTAAATATGCTAACGAATGCGAATACGTAAGGTAAATAATAAGGAAGGCTGCAGAGAGAATGTTTAATGTTCATTAGTATTCAAAAGAAAACTACCTTGTTTGTGCAGTCACACGCATGCCACTAGAATCCTCTGATTTCCGGTCATACGAGTTGTCCCTCTGGTAGCAATTTTGCTGCTGCTCATATGTTCCACCTTCCCTCCCATAAGAGTTATGCATAACACGAGAGCTGTCACTCATTTGACGCTGTTTTTCTCCAATGGCCTCATTATCCTCCTTGTTGCTAGATATAAAATGTTTCCCGTAATCAAGCTTATTATTATATTGGACTTGGTGACTGGTTTCCTGATGGACATTAGTCATGTGTGAATTTTGCAAGGAATGAAAGTTAAAAATATTTGAATTTTCTCTGTTCCTAAGAGTATCCTCTGAGCCTGATTGTCCTTGCTCCAATTGTCCAGTTGGTCTGGAAAATGAAGTTACCCTGGAATCACCTCCCCTATTCCACATATCACTCTCAGAGTTCCTATTGTACGTGCCTTCGTTAATATCACCTGTCCAACAATCACCCACAATGTCAGGGAAACGTAAACAAGCATCATTTCCATTACAGGGTCGAAAATGAACAATCTTACCTTCTGGTTTACTGCTTTGACTGGTCCATGTGCCGTCCAAACGCATATGTGGCTGAACCTGCTGAGGGTTACAATCCAACCACTCGCTAGAGTTTTTGGGAGACTTCTGATTGGATTCATGAGATTCATCCTGGTGAATCCCTTCTTGATGCTCAGATGTGAATTGGATGTCTGGCTGCGGAAAGCCGGGGAAGCTAGAATTAACACTTGAGTCATTAAGCATGGGAAAAGGTTTTGAACTTAAGGAAGAGACACTCTGCAGATTGTTATCAGCCCAACTTCCTTGTTGGTTCTCATTGTCCACGATGTTTGAAGGCTGATTACCAGTTGACAGCTCGGTATTCTGAAAAGTCAAACCACTCCACTCTTCTTGTTGGCCAGTATCACTACTAGAAGCTTCTGCTACAGCAGACTGCATAAGCGCGCTCCAGCTTCCACTTTGGAGAGAAGGAAATGAACTTTCGAATGCATCTCCAAAGCCTCCAGCCCCTATATCACTGTGCTTTACCATAGAAGGATCCCAAGTACTATCATCCATGTTAAACAAAATCTTCTCTTCCATTGGATCAAGGGGAACCAAACCCTGTGAAGGGCCATGCTGCATTGTTTTTTGCTGACAGGTTCCCAGCCAGCCAGCTTGATCTTGCTTTCCACTGAGTTCTTGAAGTGATGTATTTGTTTGCAAGGTATTCCCTAGCTGGAGGTTACCCAATGGGGATCCACAATTTGAACCCTGAGTAATAACGTGTCCAAATACATTTTTTCCCTGAAAGTCTTGTCGGGATACGAAACCCCCTTGAGGTGAGCAAATCTGGTCCGGAGAAGCAGTCAGACAATGATCACCTACAAAGGGGTTACTGAAGGCTGATGACTGCATAGCAGGCTTCTGCATTTGATCATTAGCCTTGTTCAACAAATTTTCAGAATCCTGAGACATCGCCGGGAGATGGTACTGATTCATAGTCCCTCTTCCACTAGCAACAGGAGTACCATATAAAGATACATCAAACTGCTGAGAAGCAAGACCAATTGAGCTCAAAGTTTGACCTTGCTCTTGAGAAAAAATAACTCTATTAGAAACATTTTGTCCTGCTGGCGATCCACCCCGCTGCACCCAATTCATAAACATTTGTGGCGTATCATTAACGGGTGTTCCGTTGATTAGTGGTGAAAAATGAACCCCAGAACCCTGCTTATTGATTGCAGAGAGCTGATTTACTGCATTATGTTGCCTCACATCACCGAACTGTTGCACTTGCTGCTGCCTCTGAAGTTCTTGCAGTTTCTTAAACATCAGGTGCTGCTGCAACATCTGCATGTCATTGTACCCAGACTGCTGCATCGAGTGAAGCTGTGGAATGCCTTGTTGTTGTCCCCTCACAAGTTGTTGCTGCCTTCCAATGAAGTTAAACTCGCTGGAAGCTTCAGTAATTTCAGACCTTTCTGAATTGGTAGTCAAAGTGGGACTATCGCATGATGCATTTTCTTGCTCTGATTGAAGGATAGATAAGCCTCTTGAGGTTAAAGTATGTGGAATGAAAACTGTGCTATCACCAAAAAACTGGCTTTCCTGCAAATCCTGCCGTCCAAGCATAAACCCATTCGTCTCCAAAAGTTGGTTTGTAGACAATTCCGGTCTCTGAGACAACTGTGTATAGTTTTTATCAAACCTCAAGGACTCACCGCCCCGTCCTCTCCCAGAATCTGCAAATACCACAACAGATACATTAGGGCATTCAAAAACACGAACTTGGTATTTAATACGTTACATTATGCAATTGTCCTGGGGGAAAATTAAAAGATTTATCCACTAATTGGGAAACAGAATGCGAACTCCAATGCAGACATGACAATCAAAACACAGAACCTATAAAGCAATCAAGAAGACCATAGAAGGTGAAGCCACTTATACCTAGTTGCTGTACATTACTAGTCTCTCTTTGATTTCCCTGCCATTGATTATATATATGCACAGGCCAATTACCGTCTGCAACTTGAGATTGACGGGAATAGTTGTCTAGCTCATAAAAATTATGGATCCTGCCTTCAATTTCGTTACCAGGCATTAAATTCCCAGGCACCAAATTTTCTCAGCTAATTGTTTATGTGAAAAATAGCTACGACTATATATGAGACCATTATGCATACGGCACCCTTATCCCGCCAATTCTGGGCGCTCTCGAAATTGTCCTGCATATTTCATTGGACAAATTGAGATGAGAAGTACTGACAGACAATTTGACAAAAGACCAAATAATAAATATTGAAAATTTAAACACGAAAACCTCGAAAATACAGTTACATCAGATTTCAAACTCAAGCCGGTCGCATTATGGAGAACCGCTGAAACAGTTTGCCAATTGGTACCCGCAACAACAAAGTTGCATGTGTCTTATTCGATTGCTTGCAAAATAAAATTTATGAGAGAGAGAGAGAGAGAGAGAGAGAGAGAGAGAGAGATAGAGAGATCAAATTAGGGACTTGGAAGTCCAGCTACAAGATTCAAACTTTCTTAAACATCTGAAATGAAAACAGATTCGAACTTTTCGATATTCACAGTTTCTTTTCAGCACCCCGAATTTACGAATCTTATGAGAGTATGACAGCTAATACCAAAACATGGGAAAGATATCAAATTCAGCAGAAAATTATGTTAATGCGAACTCGGGATTTCAAAAAACAAATCAAAGACTAAACACAAAGCACTTAAACTCTATAATTAAGCAACAGAAACCCAAATTAAATCAAAACCAAGATTCAAACTTTCCACTCAAAAACCCTAAAAAAATCCAACAAAATCTTACCCAACAACCAATGGAACCTCAATTCTCCCAAAAATACTAAGAAACCACCTGAATTTAACAAATTCCCAGGTAATTTGACTAAAATTAGAAACAGAAGACCTTAACAGCTCCAACTCTAATGTCTCATTCTTACAAGCTAAAGCAACAGAGTGTGAACTCAAAACCACAAACGAGCAAAAAACGGAGAGTTGGGAGCTCACAGTGTGATCCAAGCCAGGAGAATTAGGGTTCTTCAAAATCGCGGACAGTACGGCGTCGTTCTGCTTCTTTGCAGCTCCCAATTCACACAGCAGTTGCTTAAGCTCCAAAACGACGTCGCAAATGGCTCTCTCTCTCTCTCTCTCTCTCCGGTACTGAAGTTTCTCTCTCTAGGACTGGAGAAGTGAGAAACCGAAATTCATTTTTCGGACCCGAAGCCGAAGATAAAGCGATCCAACCAAAACACCGCTCCGAAAAAATTTGTCTTCCAACAAACACTGCAGAGAGTCTCAGAAGAAAACGCCTCCCCAGCCTCGGTATCCGAATCTCAGGTTCGGACAAGGTTCGAGTAACCGAACCTACGGCACTGGGTTAGAGGCGTTAGTGTGCTTCGCGGGTGTTCGTGCGCCGTGATTTTTCAGCCGTTTGATCAATAAATTTGGATGATCGACGGTTGGCTTAGTGGGGAGACGTACTCTGTAGCAAGTGTGCGTCATTGCTTGTGGCTTTGAAAGGAAAAGTGGACGGGATATTCGGATGTCACGCGCTTTTGTGCACGCGTGGAGCGGTGCACTTTATTTTCAAGCCAAACTTTTGAGCTTTTTGTTTTTTTTAAGAATTTTGTAGATAATAAGTTTATATTATTTCGGTTTATTTCGGTTTATTTTCCCGCCGCTGGTTTAAGCAATCCAAGTGGGTTTAAGGAAAGACATCATTTCCGGATCTCTTCTATCAAGGTCACGAAATTAAGTGATTCATACTTTTGAAATTTGATCAAACGGTTAAAAATATGGTTTATTTTAAAAGTTATAATAAATTTAGCCGTTTGATCAAATTTCAAAAGTCTGGATCACTTGATCCGATGACTTAGGATCTCTTTCTTGGGTTTAATGGCAATAGATAAGAGAACATGTCAACAATAATTGTGTTATTTGAGATAAACTTTAGAAAGGTGTATTTTTATAGTTGAGAAACAACTTTAACATAAATATAATTTTGAATCCACCTCATTCCAACTCCTAATCAATTAAATTTTATTTCTCTCATTCTAATTACAGATTAAAAAACAAGCCATAAGTGTTTAATTGTCTGGGTTGTTATAGGTTTGGGCCAAGCCACCTAACTTTCAAGGCCCAATAGTGAATAAATCGATAGATGAACATTCTTGGCAACTATAATTGTGGAAGAGAAACATAAAAATGCAACCATCTTTGGTCAATTCGTGTTTATGTATTGGTTAAAGCTAAACCAAAACATGGGATTAACTAATCTAAGGACCAACTACGAAATGAGGTATGTAACGTCTGCTGAATTGAAATAGTGGGTTTTATCATGAAGTTTTATATTAGCTAAATTAACAAATTTCAGATGAGCGGAACTCAAACCTAACATTTATAACAACGTACATCATCGTCTTCTAGGCCCCAGTTGATTCTATCATAAAGGTCAATGATGGACAATAGCATCCCCATGAAAACAACTTACAAGTGGACTTTTGTAATCATTGATGCATGTAGTAAACAAACTCAAAATGTTGATATCCACTACAGAGTAGCTACTGCGTTTTAGGCTTTGTCTATAATAGAAGTCAATGATATACAACAACCTTTTTTCAAACACAGCTTAAAATTGACAATCTCGAACTGTTAGTGCATGTATGATTCGTAATTTATGAACAATGCGTTAGCAACGATGAAGAACATCTACATAACCAAGTTTGTGTGATTGTAATATATAACATGTGTTTATGTAGTGGTAGAGTGGATTTTGATACTTCCTAATCTAGATAAAAAATTTAGTGTGCTGGGAATACAATTCGGTACACTAAGTGTCATAATATACATGGTTGAAATTTTTTTCTTCAAGTATCAAACTACTTGTATAACACTTAGTATACTTAACTGTATTTCCAACACAGTAAAAAATCTCTCTCTAGTTCATGTTTAAAGATAGGGAAAGAGAGATCTTCAACGATCTCTTCCATCAAGGCCACCGGATTAAGTGATCTGAGCCTTCCAAATTTCATCCAACGGGCCACCTGTTTTGATCCCTTAAAAGCTGTGATAATTTTTGGCAGTTGGATGAAATTTGGAAGGCCCGGATCACTTGATTTGGCCTTGGTGGAAGAGATCCGGAGAGGATCTCTTTCCTAAAGATAGTAGAGTATTGCAGAGTTGGTGATAGAGTTTTTTATTCTTAGCACACCTATCATGCCACAATAACACTGATGTGGCAAAGTTGGTGGCTGAATCAGTACATTTTTAAATTGCACCGATAGAGAGATTAATTATAATTTGTTTGAGTACAACCACCAAAACGGGGATGTAGCTCAAATGGTAGAGCGCCCGCTTTGCATGCGGGAGGTACAGGGTTCGATCCCCTGCATCTCCAAATCATTTAGTTTTTATGTATTTTTTATTATTATTAATTTTCTAAAATAATCAGTTTTGCTGCTATCTCATGCCCACAGGAAGGAGAGCGATTGGATGTCGGACAAGTATATCAACACATTATTGACTATCCGCATGTCGTTCATATTGCTTCGTATGTTTTATACATATTTGAAATATTTGTGAGTCTAAATGAAAAGTAAATAACGATGTCATCATTCAGTTTTTATGTATTTTTTTTTTATTATTATTTTTCTAAAATAATCAGTTTTGCTATCTCATGCCCACAGGAAGGAGAGCGATTGGATGTCGGACAAGTATATCAACGCATTATTGACTATCCGCATGTCGTTCATATTGCTTCGTATGTTTTATACATGTTTGAAATGTTTGTGAGTCTAAATGAAAAGTAAATAACGATGTATCATCATTTCATCATGCAGTTAAACAATCCAAACCTAAAAATTCCCCCACGAACACAAATGTAAATGACAATGTGATATCATTTCATCATACAGTTAAACAATCAAAACCTAAGAATTCCCCACGAACACAAATCCACAAACATCACCGCGTAAACAGAGGCAAATGTGGGTGAACTGATTTACACACCCATCTATTTTGCACTTATTTCTGGTGCCAAGAAGTTACAATTATAAATTAATCCCAGGTTTTACAAGTATATATGTATCCATTTGAATCGGACTATTGTCGTACCCACAATTTATAATCCGATCCTTTGTCAACAAACGTCTGCCAGCTCCCTTCCAAATGGTTTTCCTTCGACGGATTCCAATCGAAATCTCCAAGCTTCATTACCAGTGTATCACCTATCTGTGCAACGTAGCCTTCATTGTTCGCGTGGTATATCTTCACTGAGCTCCGGCAATGGATCCCGGCCCTTCTCCGAGCATCTATTAGCTCGGTTAGGATGTCATGGAGACCAAAGTCGTATAAATGGTCATAGAAAATGACAGGCTGCAACAGAGGTAAAGATTGCAAAGTTAAATAGCAGCCATTTGTAATGGCAACTAAGGGATTAAGAACTCACTGTTCCAGGATGCGTCAGGATGTATGCGTATCCCTGCGTAAGCTTATCTCGCGGAAACGGCCAATGGCCCTGAAATAAAATCAAAGAAAGTTCCTACATTAGGTGTATAGCACTTAAAAACCAGTAACTGGCTTCTTGTGCTTCGTTAATGGTACTATACTATGACATCGTATAAGGGGATATTTGGGTTCAGTGCTCGTGTGCGTGCGTGTGTGCGAGAGAAAAGGGAAGAGAGACCTGTGTTGATCCTGTGTCGTGGTTCTCCAAAAACGTGACAGCACGAGAGGGCCACCATCCCAGAACTCCAGTTGGTTTACCTTGAGGATCTATTAACCTCCAGTATTGGTTATGAAGAGCGGAGTGGAGTATTCCCTGAAAAATGCAATACTAAGTATGCATTGGGCTAAAATATGCAGCCACATAACATAAATTTCACCATTAGGTAAATTATCAGATATAACTTTCGTTTTTATTTACAAAAAGATAACAAAGGTTTGACAAGCAAAACCATATCAATTGTCACATTACTTTTCAAATTTTCCCCGTGGCCCGAGTGACAATGTTCTTAGCCTTGTTTCTGTGGGTCAAACTAATATAGGATGCAGCAGATGCAGTCTAGCAAGTACCTTTGTAGTGACATCAAATGCAGAGGAAGTACCGCCTGTGGCATTGATCCAATTAACAATTCGTTGCCGGTGAGCATCTACAGAACCAGAAAAGTTAATTTTTTTTCATTAAGTTCACCATGCTAAGAAAAACAGTAATCATATCGTTGCTTCTGGCCACAAAGGAGTTTTACTAAGTTAAGGAGGCATATAATAGTATCCTGCTGTAACAATATTGTGGTTATCTTCTTTGTTACTCTTCTATCTTCTTGTTCAACGTTGTAAATTCAATCTAGGGTTCACAAGTTCATACCTTGATTGTAACACAAGTTTCCATTTTCATAATCTAAGCTGTCCCAATATTCTCCAATAGCAAACGCAGGAACCGAAGCTTCAATATATTCTTTTACATAGGTACCCGAAAAGCCTCTGGAACAACACAAAAGGAGTTAATCGCATGCTATGGATTAAAAGGAGAAAGAAATTTCTAAAGATTTCAGACATCTGCACTTTGCCGCCCCCCCCACAAAAAGAAAGCACTTTCACCTTACGAAGTCAAGGCGCCATCCATCAAAACCAATATCACTTCGAAGCCAATTTAGCAACTCCTTTATGTCATTTCTTACAAAGTCCTTCGAATGATCAATATTGGGTGCTGCATGGAATATATCCCCTACACACAGCATTAACAGCAGATGAGTACACGGGTAAGCTTAAAATTTTGGCAGCCTCTAAGACATGCATATACTGGTAAAATTCATGAGGTTATCCCAACATTCCCACACTGATGTGGGGTGGTAAATAGCATGTCTTGTTCAGGTCTGAACTGTTTTAGGTAAACTAAACCAAACAATCAAGATCAGAAGTGAAGCGTAGATTATGTCTCATAGACTCTCACCCTTTCGATCTTAATCATAAAGTCGATTGGAAGGGATTCTAAAACAATCAAAACAATGAACCCTTCCAAGGATCATAAAATTTACACAACAATCAAAGAAAAAATAAAGTACCACTTGAAGGATTTCCTTGGCCCTGAAAATTTGGATCATCACAAACAATTGCTTCTGGCCCCCAAGCAAGCTTCCCACCAAAAATGTTCCAAATGCCATTTGGACTCTGAAATCGGCAAGAATGTGAGTTTTACCAAGAGGAGTGACAACACATATGATCAACCGAGCATGCAACATGAAAATAATGATCTAATGTCATAAAATACCCTAAAGTTTCGAAACAAGAACTGTAAATCAAGTGTTTACCTGTTTATGTGCACATCTATGATTTAGGACAACATCTCCCAGGGCCTGCTCACAGGAAAAATACGTTACTAATCCAACACGACTATTCACGTGATAATCAAACAGAAAAAAAATTAAAGCAGATAATATTCCTATACACATCCACTGCATCATTCTCACTTGGCCCCATGATTTGATTATCCAAAAACGATTTCTGTTTTGAGCCTATGACGAGCCAAATTCACTTTCTTAACAACTTTTACTTTTTTGAACAAAGAGAACAAAAGAATAATAAAGGAAACCTCTTATCAAACAAAAAACCCATTAAATAGTTCAAGAATTGACCTTCGATGCCTAAGATTATACATACCAGAAGATCGTGGGAATGCATTTCCTGAATGCAGTGTTTAAGTTCATCCACGGTACCATACGATGAGTTCAAATTGTACAGGTCAGAAGGCATATAACCTGCAGGCCATTTCATATTGGTTACAAATTCTGTACAATTATTGAAGAGCCGCAAACTTCATCAAATCATGTTTTAATGCTATCAAATATGCTAATGCAGGTCCTAAGTATATTTCTACAGTTAAACACACACATGCAGGGGGCATGTTAACACTATACAAATATTAAGAACATAAACAAAAGAAATGTACTTCAGACAACATAAGTTGTTAGGAGTGCAACATTGTTAATAACACCTAAACGGTATCATTGCCATCCAGAATGATTATATGCATGCACAGGAATATCTAAAAAAGGCATTAATCTTGCTATATTTAAATTCGATAACAAGACAGATAAAAAAACAAAGTGGACGAGGAAGAAATGAACCTTGAGGAGCAACAGATTCTGTTGGTGGTGGGAACCACACTGCCGTTACCCCAATTTTTGATAAATCAGCAGCTTTAGGAGCTAAGTCCAGGTACCACTGCCTTCTCCAGCTTTCCCAATTGAAGCCTTGAAACTTCAAAAGCAATAGAATAACAGTCGGTAGAAGAAACAATCTAGGAATTGCATCTTTATCCCGTGTAAAACAATCAAATATAGGGAGGGAGGGAGAGGGAGCGGGAGAGAGAGAGAGAGCAGGCACATTTTGATCAAAGTAAACTTGAAAACCTTTGGGGGAAAAACTTGAAAATCTAGTCTTGCATAACCAATCTTCACTACAATTGGGATGACATATTGGTATTTCAAGTTTCAACCAACTGGTATGAAAATACATACCACGATTTCACGTCCGGTTCCAGTTCCTGGCTCTGCATTGAAGTCAATGCACAATTTCAAGTAAGATACAGGCCTTGTTTGGGAATTGGGACACATGTTTTCTCGGTAACATTAGCAATTTTACGAATACAAGAAAACTAACCTAAATTTGTTTGTTCCTCGGTGCTCTGCCATTGTATGGTCTTCCTCTCAAGAACATGCTCCAGAGCTTTTCGTTTCTTTTCTATTGTTTCTTTCTCACGCACATGCTCAATAAGGGTATCGCCCTCCTTTGGCTTTTCCTGAGCTATAGACCATACTTCATCTGGTTTGGGCAAGTTCAAAGATCTGAACTTTGAACTGGAGGCTTCAGCTACATCGATCTTTCTTGGTGGGAACCTGGGACGGATAGTACGAATTTTTCTAGCCATCCATTGAGGTATCTCTCGGCGAGGGCCATCACTTAAAAGTTTCCATTTCAGTGAATCATCATCTGTTAAAAGATCTATCCGTCCACCATTAACAACATAAATGGAATCTTCATCCCCCTCACCCAGCAGTCTTTCCTTCAACAACAATGATTCTGCCATTTCTCCTCTCTGTCTCCACATCTTTGTAGTAGCTTCAGATGCCTTCAATGATCTTTGCAGTGCTTCACATCTTCTCAAGTATGCGTCATCTTTCGAACGTGCCATTTCTTTGGCAGCACCAATAGCATCCATAATGCTTTGCAACTCAGCCTTGAAAGCCTTGGAAGAAGACTTCTTTCTTTCTGATGAATCTTTCTTCATTTTCTCCAACAAAGACATAATTTCCTCCTCTTTCTGGAGAGTATTTTTCCTGCTTGATTCCTGAAATTCAAGCAATGATTTCTCAGCATCATTAGCTCGGAGCTCAAACGCATTTGCATGTGCATGGGCCTTTTCCAACTCCAACTTCAACCTATCAATGTCACTTCTTGTAAGCAACGACTGAGATTCTAAATCATTTACGGCACCCTGTAACATCATATTTTTTGACTGGAGGGAAGCAAGCTCATCCAGTGGACTCATACCTTCAGTATATTCTAATACTGCTTTTGATGCATGCTCACCAGCTTTTTCCGCCACATCCAGTGCCTTCTCTATTGCAAGTTTTGACTGTTCCACAATTGACAATATACTACCTTCTGTCACCTCCTTAATTTGTTTTTCGATCTGATAAGCTGCTTCAGCAGCTGTAGTTTCTGCCGCCGAAACCCTCATCTGGGCATCTTCTAGAATGTGAGATGTGGCCTGCTGGAAAGCAATTTCCGCTAACTTTTCTACTTGTACTGCAAGTTCGACCGCATCCTGTTTTGCAAGAACTAACTTAGATTCTAAGCTGAACTTCTCTTCAACAGATTCCTGCAGCTTCTGATGGAACCGCGACTTGGCTGCCTCAAGTCCTGCAATAGCCAATTCCTTGTCGTGCAATATGCTAGCAACATATTCCCGTTCTTTTCCCTCGGAACAGGCCAACTCTTCAAGCAATTGATCTCTCTCTTTCTCAATGGCTTCTTGTTTAGCTTGGGCCTCCAAAAGACCTTTTCTAGCTGTCATTAATTCATCTTCTTCTATATTCAACACTTCACTACTTCCTGAAGTATCAACCACGTCGGTAAAAGTGTCATTGGAATCATCCTGTCATAAAAATCAGAAGCCATGAGTCGCAAATACCGTGAATACTATGAGGAGAAATACATCATTCCTTTAACATGAAGAGACATTACCATGCTTGAAAAAATACTTGTTCTTGATTTACATAACCAATGCGGCGTGCAGAAAAGGTTCCTGCACGAATTTCATTTTGGTCATGATATTGAAAACGCAACCTTCACATAACTTGCAACAGTTTCCGCCACACGTAAAAGAAGGAAACATAGTAAAATGTCAACAAACAATACAGGAATGAAATTACAAATTCACAGGAGCATCAGTGGAGAGAAATTGCGCACTTTTTTCTATTCGAATTAGTTCTGAAGACAAGAGGGCGCAGCCGCCCCAGGCGGCATAAACTCCTATCATACTTGCAATGTGGACCTGAAGATGCAATGGGGCAGCGGTGAATAACCCCAACTGCCATTTCAGGCAATGAAATTGTATTCATCTCTTCCTGCAACGAATTCAAAGTTTTGATCTTTACCAAGATATCAGGCACACAAAAACATAAACATAAATAAACGATCTTGTACCAACAAAACCCAGGTTCTACAATTTAAGTTCCACAATTTTCAATTACAAGTAAAATTTAAACAATGTAAACACAGAAAACTTATTTCATCAAATTACAGAGTAAAAAGAACGACCTAAGCCAACAAGGCTCCCCGCATTGTGAGAGTAGAGTTAACGTCTATTGTACGGAGGCTTACCTTGCTTTGCAAGGGACTGAAAGGAGAAATATTCACTTCAAATTGTTTGATTTTACAATAAAATATTACAAACAACAAAAATAAAAATATGATTTTTTCCAAGAAAACTCAAATATATAATTCCAGGTTACATAGTATTCAAGTAAAATTTCAAAAATTCAAGCAACAATAACCCAGAAAACCAAATTCATCAAACAGCATGCATGTGTACATTAACGACCACAGAACATTTTACATCAAATTTTCACATCAAACACTTGATCAGCTGATTTGATCCATTTTTTTCTTGAGATTCCCAATAAATTCATGCGCAGAAAGAAATATAATCACATATAAAAATGTATAGATATAAAAACCTGATGGAAAAATGGTGGAGCTAATCTGAAAGGAACTTGAGAGACCCCATGATTTTGGGAAAGATAAGAAAAATGGTGGAGAATTGTTAGTGTGGATGGATTATTGGATTCTTGTATTAGGATGCGAGAGAGAGACAGAGCAGAGAAATAGGAGGAGAAGGAAATGCAATGGCGCGCAGACTGAGAGGCTTCCAATCAAGCTCGGGGCTCCCTTGTGTTTGACCATCCTTGTAATGACATTAATGCCCCTCGATTATTTGTAAGCATCTTCACAAAGAGACGGACAAATGTTAGTGGGTTAAATAGTTAGATGCTAAACAAAAGAGGAAACGGAGGGGGTTGTGAACTTGATTGCAAAGAGACGGACAATTTTCCTTGGGTAATCGACCTTCCAATAAATTAAGGACAATTGGGCAAGTCAAAATTTAGAGTCTATCGAAAAGGGTCTAAATATTAACTTCAAATTAATTTTTTTTACTATTGCACGTGAGTCTGAATCAAACTATTAAAAGTTCATGTTTTAAATAAATTATTATTGGTTAAAATTAAGCAAATTTGAAGTTTTAAAAATAGCATAAGCGTACAATGAGCAAAAAAAATGAACTCAGAATGACACACGTAAATTTTAAGAGACCTTTTTTAGTTACAGAACACGACAAGTAAGAATTGATTCAGAAGATCGAATTAAAATTTTAAAATTATTATTTGATACAAGTAGAACTGTTTCCTACAATAAAATGATTAAAAATATCTATTAGAATAAAAAAATTAATAAAAATGTTTCTCGATGGTCATAGTAATTAATCAATGATTTTGAACAACATGAGGAAAAAAACTGAAGAAACTGTGATAGAGAATCATCTCAAAAAAATCTTTTTTCTCGAGCAATTAGAATGCTACTCCCCTACTCAAGAACTCAATTCATTTCTTCAGTAGTCAAATTCTTGATATCGTGTGAGCATCGATTGAAATTTTGAGATAAGTAAACACGTTATTAGAGTTTAAAGTATTTATTAGTTAATATGAAAATTACTTATATTATCACTCATTAATGATATTTTAGTCATATTGTTCCAAAGTAAGTACATCCTATACATCTGGCTTCTTATTGCTTAGCTGCTCTTATATATATACTTTAAACAACTATGTAAAACAAGTATTTTTGCCCAATATCACCCTTGTAGATGTTGTTGCAGAAAAACTACCCTTTGTCGCCATGAACTTTTCAGTAACATTCGATCTGCTACTATCTTGATTACAAAAATACTTGCAAATATTATCTCCCTATTAGGAATATATTTGCAACTAGCATATTTATCACTGTATAAACTTCAAAATCGAAACAATTCATTTTTTTAATTATGATATAATGATTATCTTTACAAAACATCAATCAAATCGAAAATCTTGAAATGATGCATATATATTGATTAGAAACAATCTCTATTTTTCTTTTTTAGAAATGATCCTTAAATGATAATTAAGAAAATAAACAATTTTAATTATAAACTTCGTGATAAAAACACGTTACTCTAAAAAAGATAGATAAGATCATGCATCACTTACTTTGTAAACCCCACATCTTAGATGTGTGGCAGAGTACGTAGGTATAACCAGAGATTTCACTCATACTTTTTTTGTCTAAGATGGGCTTGAAAAGTGAGATTACAAATATTTCCAACAAAAGATATGTTTAATTATAAAGAATAATTACAATTTTTCTTCCTTTCACAAAAATAAGTAGAAAGTTCCAAATTATTAGCATTTGCTTTCTTCAGTCAATGTATCCAAGCACACAAATATCAAAGCGCAACTTAATAGGTTCCCCATATAATAATATATAGACTTACCTCTATTTATGTACAAATGAGGTTGTCACTATATCCACGATGCAGGCATATGCTTTTAATTATTGGGAACTTTAACAAAAAGTTTCTGATACTGTTCATTTTAACAAAAAATCATATTTTTACACTAAAAAATCAATCATGATACTATTCACTTTACCCTTTATTTTGTCTTTATCGTTAAAACTCAAAGTTTTCAAGTCATTTTCATTAGTTTTTCTTTTAATTATTGGTTGTTTCTTTTCTTTAAATTAGTTGTCAAAGTTTTACATTTGAAATACGGGATATTTTATTTTTAATATTAGCGAGATTTTTTATGATAAAATTTAACACATAGTAATATGTATTTAAGTTGGAACCATGTCGATGATGTTATCGATGAACCATGATACGTTTAAAAAGTTTGTCACTATATACCTAGAAGGAAAATGCTTATAACGCATTTGCTTTCTTCAGTCAATGTTATCAAATAATAGTAGTGACTTACCTCTATCTGCGTACAAGTGAAGCTGTCACTATATCCGTGAGGCTGTCACTATATCCACGCTGGCAGTAGATGTCTTTAATTATTGGTTGTTTCTATTCTTTAAATTATTTGTCAAAGTTTCACATTTGAAATACAGGATATTTATTTTTAATATCAGCGAAGCTCTTTATAATAAAATTCAACACTTAGTAATATGTACTTAAGTTGGAATCATGTGGATGATGTTAGTGGTTAATTATGATACGGAAAATGCTTATAACGCAATATAATTTTCTAACCATATAATTATATTATAGCACAAGCGAGGGTTGGCAACATTATCGTCAAAGTTCTTCAAAGGCATTGCACAAGTATATTATCCCTGCCATCACCATTCTGGCCGTGTTTGTCCAGCTCAGGAACGGAGTTGGAGCCGCAGTATCTCTGTTTTTCACGGAATACGTCACGGTTGTGGCGTTTATTGTTGCTTTTTTGGTTTACATCAGTTCATTGGCTGTCGAGATACTCCAGGCTCGTGAAAATACAGATTTGTCTGAGTTCATGGATAAGATTAGCCTATCGTCTGGGACACTTGCCATAACCTTAGAATTGTTGATCATGGTTCCAGCTTTGGGGTGGTTCACCATCACAGCATGGAGCATTTGCCTTGTGATTGCAGTAACAAAGTCGTACCGTGAAATTGCAGTTGTTTTGAAAAGGTTGTATCAGAGAGCCCTTGAACATCTTCTTCAGGTGTTTGACAAATTGAAAGAGTTGTTCATGAATATTGGTGCAAGCGCATCACTTTCTAATGCCTTTAACAGATTGAAAGAGCTCTTCGTGATCAAGAATGTTGACAACCAGTTGGCCATGGAATCCGATCAGCAGAACGGGCTTCCTTAATCAGTTATATGGCCTTTTGTTCTACTTAATTAATAGTTAATATGTACTATACGTTTTGCCACCTCTGTGTTTTATGTTAATGTTTGAGTGTGTGTTTTTAGTATTTGTTTCAATGGAGGTTGTCTTCAAAGATAGAGAGAGATTCAGAGAGAAGAAGCTGCAAAGATGTCTCTTCGAATTTCATTCCAATACCTACATAATATAATCTAACCGTTATATGAAGAAGGGAAGGGAGATCCTTCACTCTTCAACATACAATACAATCTTAGCCATCCATTGCTATCATCCTATGAGATGATGCCACTTGGCTTATTCTATTACTTAGGCTAGATACAAGATTAAAATGCCATGTGGACTATGATCCAATGGCTCACATTCAAACTGAAACAAAACATAGAAACATGATTCTTGCTGCCAAGCTTCAGTTAAAGGGTTACACACCAACATTTTAGGGGCTTCCCTATATGTATACCTATAATGTACGTGTGAATGTAATGAATAAAAACTATGAAACTTTAACGAAAAGCTCTCGGTACTGTTCATTCTAACAAAAAATCACATTTTTCTTTAAAATGAACAGTACCAAAAGTTTTTCGTTAAAATTTTATAAAAACAAAACTATAGGTCAATCGTCTGTTTATTTTCAATCAATTCTTCTGGAGAATTTTTCGCAAATAACATCTGCAGCCTACGAGAAGATAAGTAAGCTATGCATACTTCCCATGTAGGGACCCACTCCTTAAAAAAAAGAAAAAAAAAAAAGAAGGGAAATTGACGGAAACACCCATTAACATTGCTAATCCTCACTCTTCCTTGGGTTACTTACCGCAAGCTGATCGCGATGATCGAAACATCTTAGCATACGATGATCTCCTCCAAACAAAAACACAATTATTCGAAACCCAAACTTCCGCAAGACGTTTGATGACACTGGATCGTCTTCGGTTTCGTTGAGTATGCCATTCTTGGAGAGCCGCTGTTGATAAGTAAATGTCAGTTGCAAGCAAGGGCTCAACCTCCGTGGCTTATGCTACGCTCTCCTCGCTTCTCCCTGTACAAGAAGACGGGATTGGTCGCGCTTAGCGCCGTCCTGAGGGTTTTCTGAAAAAAGCTCGGTCTTTCGACTTCTTACTGCCTGATCATGATCAGGAATCTGTCAACTATTTCTAGAATCCAATTTGAAAATCTTTAAACAAATAGACGGTTCATCACGGAAGACACAAGCATTATCCACTAAGTAAAACGTAAATTCTTCTTTTATTATTATTGTAATGGATTATTAATACATCAAGATTCTAAAAAGTACCAATGTGTCAAGAAGTCCTATACAATCACTATATCTCCTCACCATGCATGCACCTTCTTGACCTCGCGGAAAGTAATACAAACCCTAAGCGAAGCCTAGCCTAATAAGCCTAGCCTAGCCTAAGATCTCGCGGAAATTAAAGAAACAATCATCAGAGGCCTCCTACATAGCCGGAAGAATGTTTTTGATGATGAAAAAAGAGCCCACACCGACTGCGATAGCAAAAAGTACGACACAGAAGAACTCGGTGGCCGGAGAAATGTGCTTGATAGGAGTCTTGATGGGGCGGACGATCAGCCTTTGTTTCCTTCCACGGCCGACCGTCTCCACTGTACAGATGCGCGAGTAACCGCGGACAATGAATCCTTTCAAGTTGTCGAAGCCGAGCGCTTGGTGATCGATTTCGAAGCCAGTCTCGAAGCGGAAATCTTGTTTGAGAGACGCCAGTGGATATCCGTCGGCCCAACTTCTTTCAGTCTCGCAGAGGCGGTCGAGCAGATTGGGAAACCACACCTCAAAGTAAAGCAGCCAGTCAGGTCTCGGTTCGGTGGCCGCAGTGGCGGTTCCTTCCATGATGTGCAAGAAGCACGGAAACAAGAGAAAAGCGAGAAGGAGAACGAAAGAAGATGAGAGAGAAAGAAAGAAGATGAGAGAGAGAGAGAGAGAGAGAGAGAGAGAGAGAGAGGCAGAGATGTAGAGGGTTTCTGGGAAGGTTTGGGAGATTCAGAGAGAATCAAAGTTGAAGGCCAGTGTGCTATGAAGAACTATGAAGAAATGAACTAGCTACGTACTGCTATATATATTCTCTCACTCTCTCTCTCTCTCTAACTCACTCTCACACTCTCCCTCTCTCTCTCTCTCTAATTACACTGATCAGTTAAAACCGCCTCTAATTAACAAACTTAACAACGGAAGCGAACCGCCTCTAACAAACTCATCAACGGAAGTCGTTATCCAATAAACACTCGGGCATTGTCTGCAGGGGTAAAATAGGAACTTCAAAATACTGGGATTGGGTAGGAAGAGATATTAATTGGTACAAATAGAAGCACCCGTAACTAATTAACTGAACTCTCGCGCCAAAATTCATTCCCTACCCGAGAAGGGGAGGCAATTTCAACCCAACCCAATAACCCGACCGGACTCAACTCATCCGTTTAAATCAACAAGGGTTGTTAACATTCCGCCTTATTTTATAAGGCGGTTTGAACCTAAAGTTAAACATGATTTGAAAATCCTATCTACGCCATGCATTCAATACAAATTCTCGATTGGACCTGTTAATCATTTGTTTTTTTTCTGGCCGGTCTCAGGTGAATCCGCAAACCCGTTAACCATCTGTTAACTTAGGGTGTTTTTGTAAATTCGTTAAAACAAAAAACCCATTCTCCTCTCCCGTCGACTTCGATTCTCAGACTTACACAGTTACAAAATTCAAGCAAACCTCCAAAAGTACAGAATTACCAAAAGAATTTGTAAGATATAAATCATTCAATTGTACATCGAGCGCACGTATAAAGAAGTCAGTCTGTTGCTGTTGCTCAAGCCATAGTATCCGCCTTGGACCGAAATATAGCTCCGAGACTAAATATATCCTCCGGCCATGTTACAACCGAGCACCAAAAATCCCGGTCTAACCTCCCCACTAGACACAATACTTAAGACTGCCCATTCTCACTACCAATTTCCAGAAGATCATGAAAAATGTAGAGAGAGCTCCAACGACGTGCCAAACTATGCAAAAGTCCTTGCGCCTTCAAATCACTCTTCTGCTTATAGCTGGAAACAAAGGCAAAAGTACAGAAATTATAGCCTAGAAAAAGCACAAATTAACGCAAATATGCACCCAGATGAACAAAGAAAAGGCATAGAACTGATAGATATATGTTATCTTGTTCCTCTAATGAGCGTAGTAACTTTCTGTGCTTTGATAGTTGGGAGGGACAGAAACCCCGGACTCATGCAAAGCTTGAAATCTGCACCACCACTAAGCACAGTATCACCTTTCCACCAGTCGGCGCATAGTGCCTGATTACAGCAAAGATCACCGAAATATAAAAAGTAGATTGAATTTTCGAACACTGACGGAAAAAGACACTGACGGAAAAAGAAAAGAAAAAATGATAGAAAGAATAACATTGCACCTTGTCCTTGTGTGAATCAAAGATAAACAAGGACCACTGCAAGAGAAAACACTATTATTGAGTAACGAATTTATCTAAAGTTCATGCTGGGCAGCGGTCGTGAACTGTTGTTAGAAAACAAAAACAAGAAGAAAACATACAGCAGTTCTCGTATCCCACAGCATAACTTTTCCATCATGAGATGCAGAGACTAAATGAAACGGAGACTTGTATGCCGCTTGCACGCCGTAACCCAAGAAGTGTGAGATGAGAAAGTTTTGATAGAAGCAGAGGTTCCTACAAAAATAATAAAAGCTTTTATGTCAGATGCTTGTGTTCTTTAGTTTGTTTGTGTGCATGGAAGAGAGAGAGAGACATGGCCGGCCCTGAGAATTTGGGGGTCCTAGGCGAACCTTCGAAGTGGGGCTCTAAAATTCTCTGATCTCTGGTTCTTTGTGTATTGATTTGTATAAAAAAAATTTTGCTAAATACATAAAAAGTTTTATTTTCACATCAAATATCATTAAAAATTAATATCAAAAGAAGATAAATATACAAACATTATTTAAACATTACACGATTCACGTTTTTAGACACAAATGTACTAAATGTTTGCAGTCAAAAGTTTAAGATTGAGAGTGAAGAACAATAAAACTTGATGATCAAGAGAGTAAATAACAATAAAACTTGATTGACGAGTATAATAAATTCAACGCCAATTGTTTCTCGTGTTTTTTTTTTCTTCTAAAATCAACATCACACTAACGAATTGAATACTAAAATAATCCATTGAATACAAAGTTATTGAAAAGAAAAATATATAATTCAAAGTTTTGATTACCTTAAAGTGCAATCTTTAAGACCATATGATAGTTGGTTTAAACATTCAATAGAAATGGAGAGAATGTGAAGTTGGTTTAAACATTTGATAGAAATGGAGAGTTGAGTTTTATAACTTTATATGCATTTGGAAGATGGATTGGGAGTTGGACAGATGAATTGGCAGTAAATTTGAAAAACAAGAAAAATCTAGTGACTAATAAGGCAGCTTCGTGTTTCAAACTCAACACCCCAAAGAAAAATGAAGCCAACATTTCCACTGTACGAACAAATGAATTATGATATTTCTTACTTTTTTTTGTATTTATATGTTAATTACAGAATATAAATTTTTTTTGGGAGCCCTTCCGAAGTGAGGGCCCTAGGCGGGCGCCTACTTGGGCTACCCTCAGGAACCTTCACCTCCAATATCAATGCAGTTGAGTACTTTATCATGGTACTGTCACCAGGAGAATGTTTATCATACAAACATTTATTAACTCTGAGAGAACAAATGCCAGATATTGAGTGATTTGATGCCACAGAACGAATGCAAGCATGATTATGAAAAAGACTTCAGACAACAGAAAACTAAGGCTATTTGTACTTACAATTGTCGACGTGGCTGTGCCTTTCTCGACATTCCACTCTTTAATAGAATGGTCGCATGATGCAGAATAGATTGTTTTAGGCTCTGGCCACTTTACGGAAGATACGCATTGTGTATGACCTACTAGAGAAGAAACAGCCTCTCCCTGTGACGTAATATAATGTATAATAACTATCAATGAACAGGGAAAACAATCTGGCTCACTAAAATCTTAATATTATAATATTTTCAGAAGAAAAAAACATTGTCAAAAAGGACACAAGCTAGTCTAATTTAAATGAAAATTTGTAAAAAGTAAAGTGACATAGGATGTCAGACCAGGATGATTGATGCAATAACCTATTAAATCTTAATAAAAAGGAAACATTTCATTTATTTCTAGCTCAACAACTCTCAAAGAAATAACCAAGCAGTTAGACATCCTGTTCAAGGAAATAATTGAACCTCTTTTTCTTACATAGATATTTCCTTTAAATGACAATCTTTCCATTACTTATGGCAGAACCAAAGAAACCATCAAGAATTCACTAGTGCAAAAATTTCAATCGATAACAAAATGTTAAGCCATTTGTTAGGGCTCGGAAGTTGTATATACCGTGTGCACCCCGAGTTAAATATTTAACAAGCCTATCTCCACTTAGTCAACTGAATGTCACCCCAAAATTATTAAACCCCTTTCTAGAAATTAATAAACGCATATCACATACCTCCAACTGCAATTCCTTTTCTTGACCAGTCTTTTTTCTCTTCTTTGTTGACACAGTATCACCTTCTGCATCAGGCTCATTTGTCTGCCATAAATTGACAGTGGAATCCCAAGAGCCTGAACAGACCTAAGCATATGTAAGAAGACAAAAGAAAAGGTAAATTATAGACTTATGCCAAAGCCCAATCTCACATACATTACTTGTCAAATTATATATTGGAAATTAGAAGTAGACAAGACCATGTTTCCAGAGGTCTGAGCAGCAACACTTTGAACAGCAGCTGTATGTCCACGTAAAATTTTGAATGCTCTTATCCTCAAAGGATTTTTTCGGGTCTCTTCTGCATTGAACTTTCCCAAAAAACAAATAATGAAGATTTAGTATACACGTCATACTATCCTTATGAAAACAGTATGGTCATCCAATTACCTTCCACAGCCTCAGTGTCCGATCTTTCGAAGCAGTAGCTACGGTAACACTTTGTCCACCTGCATAAAAAAATGAATACCAGCTTAAGCACTTGCGACAAGATAGATACTGGGAACTGCACTACCCAAGCAGCTACCATGTAAAGACCACCTCCCTAACACAAACAGAAATTCATGCACAGAAGTATCCCATTAGAAATGAAAAGGTTTTCAAATCCAAAAGCAAAAACAACGAGGATGCCATAATAACTTGGTCCTCTAAAGGCCAGAACTGAAAAATTGTAAGTAGTTGACAGTGCCAACTGACATTCACTAGAGAACTGATAACAACAGTATCCTGGCCATATTCAACAAGGAATAAGCCAATCATGAACACTTATATCTTATAGCTACCTTTTGGATTGATTATACTAACTGAAGTAACAGGTCCACTGTGTCCTTCCAGTATATGTGTACATGCTCCAGGGGCTTTCCACACCCTAAAAGATGATAAATTCAAAGAATCAGATATCAAGCTTCCGTATTATGTATCCACATAAGAAATCGCAAGGTACACAAGAAAAGAAAAAAAAAAATAGTGCAATTACCTTCCCAAGCCATCATAGCAGCCTGTCAAAAAGAACCTGCCACATAATACAAATTACAGGAGTTTCAAACTACTTTAGGGCCAAAACAAGAATATCAAATTTAGAATAATGTTTTCAGAGATAACTTCGTATTGTGCCGGGATGCAAGAAAATATATCCAATGAATACCAAACATTCTGAAAAAGGACAATTGGAGGTTTCCTCTGAAGAGATTTGGAGTTGAACTGAAAGGAGCTACTCCATGCTACCTTATTTAATAGTACGAGGACCTAACTAAAACTCCCCAGTTCAAATAAATTACTCTAACTTTAAATTTTGTTAGCAACAGATGTATCCTTATTGTTTACTTACATCACCTAGCTTCATGTGAACAGTAAATTTATTTGAGAGGTGAAAACCCAAGCCATGCAGATTGTAGGATAAGAAATGAAGCAATGAAGTACACATTACAAATTGTGATGTGCGTACCTGGGACTAGAAGCATCAACTGTACTAACTCATTCATTGTGTAAAGAAGGTTCTTCTTCTTTCCGTGGGACCACAGCCCGTATATATTTGATCTCCAATATCCTCTCCTGTCATAGTCACAAACCCATCATTAGATATCAAATAAGAAGGCGGATAAAATGACAATGATGAAAATTACTTCTCTCAAATCAGCTTGTTAGAGCAACATATGCAACCCTAGAGCTGCACTTGACACTAAAGCACCAAAAATAAACCCTAATTCCAAACTCAACCAGTAAATTTAAACGCAATAAATAATTGGTGAAATCAATTTTTCATAGTTGTGAAACCGAAAAAATAATTGAAAAACTCATTATGCGGCTAACTGGAATAATTTATCCAATTAGCTTAACTCTTGTTGGTTTCTTAGCCCCAGTTTGGATTCAGAACTTCAATACGGGATAACTTTCTAACTTCCGCTGTTCCAATCCCGTCATTTATTACCATTCTCTCACTTCACTTCTATCCATTCTCTCAGCATTGCTTTCTATTTCACGTTGCTTACAATTGCATAACATACAGCATTTTATCAGAAAACTTAAGCGCACAATTCACACAACAAATTGCAAATTGAATCCGAAAAATTGGAGATACACACCGCGGAAATGTTCTTGGCAAGAAGGAACTTTTCAAACGACATACAAACCAGCTCATTCTTGATAAGGAAATCGAAAGGCTCCGATTCCCAATCAGGGTTTCCTGATCACAATCACCAATCAAAGCTTCAGAACACCAAAAAGTAAAATCCTTTTTTTAGAGAATCAACGGCGGAGGGAAAAACACGTGTAAGCACATGAGAGGCTACCTGATGTAATGAGGTTGTTGACGACGGTGGAGAGGCTGAAGCGGGTGAGACTGGCGGGGATGGAAATGGAGGATTCTGGAACTTTGTAGGGGTGGCCGAGGTCCGTTTTGAAGCGGACGAGGACCAACCGCGATGGCTCTTCGGAATTTCCGTGGGCATCCATTGCTTTGCTTCTGGTGGAAGAGATTGTAGGGAGAGAAAGAGGAGGAGGAGGTGGAGAGAGAGAGGTGGTAGCAGGCTAGCAGCAGGGTTTAAGACGAAAGCGAGGGAAGGAAACTAGGGTTTAGTAACTGAAAGTAACAAGAGCCGTTCGAAACGCAGCGTTTTGGTAAAGAGAGAATTGTTTTTCCAACATTTAGTAGATTTTTGAACCAATAATTATTTAGTTTTAATAGTAAATATGAACACAAATAATATAGGGAAATGTTATTGGGACTAAAAAAAATCTCATTTTGCAGTGTAGAATGAAATTTTTGAAGTGCTAATAACAGTTTTCATAATATATTAGCTAGAGCAAAGTTTTGTTCTTGCACCAATCTCGAATCTTCTCTCGTAGTTTAGATTAATTTAAACTACAGTGTGAGAAAACATTTGAAGCTTAAAACACACCAATGTTCTAAACGAAACCTAAAGTATCCGAATATTAAAATCAGAAATAGAATTGACTGTGGATTTGAGCCATAACACATTGTTTAAAAAACCATACGATTTTCCCAATCTAAATAAAGTAGGTTTACCAAATAATATCTAGGTCCGGCTACAATAGTGCCTATTACCCAATAGTATAAGTTTTATGCAAGATCTAACTGTTACAAAAATCTATTGTTCTATTAGATTCATATATGCAAAATCTAACTATTAATTTTTTCGAACCACTCAATCATATGCACCATAGAACAAACATTGCAATTTTTCTTTCATGTTATGTTAGAACTGTGAAGAAAAAGTACGGTTGCAAGTCTCTACAAGTCTCTTGACATTTTACTGAGTGAAAGATGCAAACCAATATTTTGCTATTTTTCGTATTTTTCAACAGAAATGATATTCGTTGAGGGAAATTCGAACACAAGACTTGTATACCGAACTATTTAATCAAAATTATTTTTTGTCTCTAATATTCATAATATTTCTTGGCTAGATGTTCAATCTCTTATTCAGATTCAAATTATATAAGAAAATATGATAAATGTGTAAGTCATGGAACTGCAACTATAAAAATAAGTACAACAATAACAACAAAACTTCATCCCATTAAGTGGAGTCGGCTGTATGAACTATATAACGTCATTGCGCTCGGTTTTGCGCTAAGTCTTCCATTAGCTCACAACTATAAAAAGAAGTGTTTAAAGAGAAACTTAGTATTGCCAAGAAGTAGAACGAGCCTCTTAGCAGGGAGTAAGTCCTATAATTCTGACACAGAGGACCAGAGGTGGGATTCTCTCAACAACGACCGTTCCGAGCAAACCCTGCAATTAATTTTGCGATGGAGGCGGGATTATCAACGTGAGGGAGATGACCGCTACCTGGTATTAGCCGCATGATTGCAGACGAAAGCTCACAACGCAGCCTCTGCATTTTGATTACAATAAGAAGAAGACTCATTAAGGAATGCATATATGTTGACATCTTAGCATGTGTTTCGGTTTCTAATGTCAGTGGTCGCACAATACATTTCGCCTCAAGTTTTCCAAAACGCTTCAAACAGGCCTATCAAGTTTTAGCAACGATTTTGAAGTAGGGTTTGCAATCTCTCGTGCGCTTTTTAAGATTAAGAGAATAAATTAAGTCCTCCGTCATAAAATGATTGCGAAACATGCTTGGTTTAAGTACGACAGGAAAAGTTAAGTAGCAGGTAGGAGCTCAAAACTCACCAATATTTGTTTGTAGCTGATAATATTGTCTTGCTCGCTGCAAATCACTAGTACTTTCTGCTTCACCTGTAAAATAAGGTTTCAGAATACAAGCTTACTATTGCCTACCCGACTCGCGGAATTCTGCATACCACTTATATACTGTATTCATTAAGATGGGGAAAGTTTACCTGTTTTATTTGGGAAACGACATTATAGCCTCCGCTACTCATAAAACTGACTGTTGCATCTTTCCACCAAGGTAGCAGACAGTGTAAGCGTCCGACCTAAATATGGCACGATCTCTGTTAGCTTTCCATTACACATACTTTAAAAATCTAAGACAAAGATGCCAAGATAAAATTTTTGACAATATACTAGATGCCTGTTTCAGTTGGAACTTGAGTATATTAACAGAAAGATTATCTTACATTAGTCCAATCAAAGGTTGTAGCTAATGAAATGTCGTTGAAGGCCAACATATTTGCGTAGAAGCGTAAAGGGGTGCTCTTCAATAAAGAAACCTGGTGAATAAAAAGATCAGAACATTAGGCAAGCAAGCTAAGAGAATTCACATAGGGTTGAAATACCGCTGTAAGGGGACACCAACCTCAGCGTAGGCCGCAGCTTTAGGTAACTTTGCCATGTCTCCGGTGCCTTCTGCGTAGACGCATGCATTGATTAAAACCAGCTTTTCAACCTGAAAATAGAAAACAAGAATTAAATTTATCAAATGGACATTATATAATTTCTGAAACAACGCATCTATAGCTAAGGAGCTCAATATGATAGACACTCACAGCTACTGGATAGTGGTATGCAAAGTCAATTGCAACAGAACCACCGAGGCTTGGTCCAACTAATACCATCGGTCTTCTGATGTAGGACTTCCAAAACTATAATTCGAATGTGAAATCCAGTTATATCTCCGAGCTCAAACAATAAGATTAGATTCGAATTTGCTCAACAGATGATGAAAAATGTAGACCATTTTCGACTTAAAGTAATTAAAATAACAAAATATCAAAACCATTGCAGATAGACCGAAACAATATTCACTGGAGCAACAAAAGAATAAAGAAAAGAATATCACACTGCATATATACCTGATAGAGGTGATGTCGCTTGGTTGTCGCGCTGCATGGTGGACACCTTTCTAGTACATATAACAGATAAGAAATGATTAAACGGATGAACATTAAGTACTTGTTGCAAGAAAGAGACTGGAAGTATATAATCATATCCAGCCGGAAAAAAAAAATAAAAAAAAATAAAACAATGAGGAAAAGGCAGGTAAACGAACCTAAATCAGAGAAGCCCCACCCAAGAACATCAACAGCCCAAGCCTCCAACCCGGCCTCTTCAAGCATGGGGTACGCGCACCTCCATTCTAAACAAGAACTAGAAGATACAAACATGACGAAACATGTTCAGCACTAAATCATCTTGTAACAGGTCAATCTGCAATTTGCAAGCATTACAAACCTGTCAAAGCAATGGAGGAGAACCACCGGATTGATCTCACTTTGTTTTAGAGGCCTTACACAACTACTCATGATACAACTTTCCGACGACTCAATCTGCAATCACAACCGGCTTGCCCCATTAGTCACACTATGTTAGCAAGGGTAATACCCCTACATTAAAGAGAGAAATGAGAAATTATTCAAAGTCAATGAGTAACTTCAAAGTGGACGAGAAAATTGAGAATCATCTGTTGATCACATGCCACGTGCCACATACAGTTTCAATGAATCTTTCAACTCAATCACGTATTGAAAATCCTAGTTCCGTCACTGATCGCAACTAAAGTTTTATTAAACAAAAACTTGGAAAAATTAGTACCTTTAGCTTGATTATTTTGTATTCACAAAACATAGTTTCATGCAAAGAATATTCCCACTATATGGAAATCACTATTACGACCTTTTATCGATCACTCCAAAGTTAAGTGAGTTCACTGTTTACCATCCCACAAAAGGCAAAAAGTACTTATTATTCCTTTCGTTGAAACACGACAAATAATCAAGTAAAAACAAAAATGCACTTATTCAACCACTTCCCAGTTTTGGCTGCAAGCTCAAGTACTTCCTAGCTTTTGAGTCAGATGTTCTCGAAGAAGATGATGAAAACGATAAGAACAGAGAATCCCCTTAATCACTAGAAAATTGATTTCCGCACATTCATTTTCTTTTTAAAACTTCTCGAGAAGTACACAAAAAGAAAAATTATAATAGCATGCGAAAATCATCTTCGGAATGAGCCCTAGTACTTCATGAAAAAAGGCACATCATAATTAGTGGCATTAAGCATACATGTGTTATAACTTATATGTGGATTAGACCAGTGTACGAGCTCATCAAACTCCCTCTAGTTCTAAATTAGTAAATTAAAGTAGTTTAAACTATCGTCTTCGTAAAGAAACGAAATAGTCAGATTAACAAAAATGAGAACGAGATTAGTGGGTTACCGACACAGGGAGCCTCTCCATCCTCTGAGCCAACTTTCTGGCATATGGGTCCTTAATTTTCTCAACCTCCTTTGGAAGGAACGATGGGAACCCATTATTTGTACCTGCACCCCTCATATTGATCACCACACTCCTAAAGCTTCCATCTTTCTTTGCCATTAACGTACCCACCACAGCTTCCGGCGGTGGCGACGGTGGCGCAGAACACCACATTAGCGGCATCATTCTGATTCTTCCGTTGATCTGGCAGCAGCAGAATGCCGTGCGGATTGTGCAGCTGGTTTTTGCTTTCCACTGGAAGTGAAAAACTACAGAGAGAGAGAGAGAGAGAGAGAGAGAGAGAGAGAGAGAGTGTGCGCGCGCGCTGCCAAATAGAAAAACAAAACAAAACAGAAAGGAGAGGGGATTTCTATTTGGATTGCTTAGGGCGTGACAGCACAGTAAGGTGCTCAGAAATTTGTCAACTTTTTCGGCTGTAGTTTCGTTGAACGGCTTGTATCAATTTAAGAAGAGCAACATGAAACACATTAACAGTCACGTCTCATCCTAATTTAAGCACTTGATGGTGAACTCGTCTAAATTTACCTTACGTGCAAACCTCCGACAACTTGATGATAAAAGTTAATTTAGGTAGACAAGGGGTGTCACATGTCAAATTTTGAGATGGGCTAAGTCTTCATACTATATATGCTATTTTTCTCTCAAAAAAAGCATGGGTTTGTCTTTGTTCTTGTGTGCGAGAGCAGCAACTCGTATAAGGCAACTAACTCAATCGCATGACATTAACATGGATCAGATGATCAACTGAATATAGAGAATCTTGCTATATTGTAAGGGGGTGTCGGACGGGAAATTTTTCAAAGTCGGGTATTCAAACGGATACTCTACGTTGAGAAGTTCGAGTTCTGATCTGTGCATAGGCAGTGATCATAGAAGGGTCGATCAGAGGACTTGACATCTTCTTCAATGGTGTAAAGAGGGGATTTCCATGGGAAGAGGAAAATTCAAAAAAAAGAGGAAGAAAAGAAGAAGATTGAATGGATTATCCCGAACCTGCCTCTGGCACTGTCGCACGAACCATTTATGATGACCGCGTCTAGGTGGTTGAATCTTGTACAGACTTGATATGTTAATTTTAGTTTAGTTTAGTTTAGTTTAGTTTAGTTTAGTTTGAAATGCAAATTTTGAGCTACTACTGATATTTCCAGTTGCATTGGCATAAAAGTCGCAATGGTGTTGATGGTTGAAAATTGGCTGCCGACGCTGGTGGAACAACCATTGGTCTGTTCTTGCTCATGGAATCCGTGGAGCAAGTCTAGCTCAATACTTGCTAATGGAACATAATATTTACAACTACCTTTTTCTATCCTTTTCCTCTTGTACCCTTCCAAGACGCAGTACGCAAAAACAACAATATTATAGGGAGTTGCTTGTCGACTACCTGACACACTCTTCCTCCTCTTTTATCCGGGCTTAGGATTGGAATTGTAAGATAAACTTATACATGCAAAGTTAAGACGTAGTACACAACTAACCTTGTATTTTTTCACATAAACCTTCACTTTTTCGGTTATTTAGCTGTTAGTTTTTGCTGTGCGAGAAAAGTGAAGGTTTATGTAAAAATTTCTTTGGAGATTCAGCTTTGCCCCGACCAGGCTCACAGGTCATCAATACAACCATTGATACAACGGTCCAGTCCCTCTCATATAATGGGCACAACTGGTCTCATGCGGGTTCTACTACCGGTCATGTGTTAAATACAGCTGGTGGACACATGAACTTCTCCATGGAAAGAGACAAATAAAGGAACAACTAAATCAAGTAATTGGAAAATAAATGAGGTTGAAGAAGTGAGAAAAAACAGAAAACAGTAGATTTTACTAGATCATGCTGCAATGGTGCAAAATACTCGTTCGATGTCACTTGTATTTGTGAACGGGGTTCTTTGGAGGCATGACTCAGCCCTTAGGGCTTCTTCTCAGCCACAAAAATCAGACATAGTAGCTCTCCATTTACATCGCGAACCACCACTAGGGACCTACCATTACATTACAAGACATTGATGGCATTGTATAACAAAGCCAAACTTTTCTAGGGACCTACATGTAATAAAAGTTAGCAGTCCTACCAATGCTTGGTGGTTCAAGTGATAAGGAGTTTGTTCCCCTTAAGCAAGGTCTCGAGTTCGAGCCTTGTGAATGGAGCCTCCCCCCGAATGGGGTCTGACTCAGCTCGAGGGATTAGTCCTCGCCAATGTGCGGGGGATACCTTGGATTCATCCAAAAAAAGTTAGTAGACCGGTCCTTGAGTCCTAAACACATATCTCCAAAGTTTTTCAGTGCACATGAGCTTCAGAAGGCTAAAGTTATTGAAGTCAGACAAATCCGTTCCAAAGAAAATCTGGTAGATCTGTTCACCAAATCTTTACCAAAGTGCACGTTTCAGAAGCTAGTGCAGAGTATCGGATTACGTCGACTTACCAATTAGCTAAATTTAAAGAATTCGGAATCAGAGGGAGATACATATCAGAGGGAGCATCCATGATACATGCATGTTGTACTCTTTTTCCTTCGATTAAGATTTTTCCCACTGAGTTTTTCCTATCAAGGTTTTAACGAGGCAACATAAGCATACTTAACACTATATCAACAATCCAGTTAAAGTTGTGCTTTTTTTTCTTCGCTATGGTTTTTTTCCACTGGTTTTTTCCGAGCAAGGTTTTAACCAGGCAACTGATGTTGATATGTGGGCATCCAATGAGGAGTGTTGTAGAATTAGTGGGTGAATGCCCACTCAAACGAATAAAGACTTAGGAATAATATCTGATACTTTCAAAAGTGTCATCATTGTACTTTTATGGTTGTTATTATGGAAGTTGCTCTATAAATAGAGTCATCTGTGTGTTATCAAAATGCACACTACGAAAGAAAGAACCAAAGAAATAATATCAGTATCTCTCACTCCCTCTCTTTATCTGCCATCATTTGTATTATAGCTACTAAAGTTAAAGTGTGATATTTTGCACCCGCTTTGCTCATGTTCCTAGCAAAAGTTATCTTTCTAACTTTTGCCTATTGATAACAGTACCTTTAGCTTGATTATTTTGTACTCACAAACCATAGTTTTATGCAAAGAATATTCCCACCATATGAAATGACTATTAGAGCAACTCCACCGTTGCAAAGGCCCCCTAGGGCTATTCACTATTTAACAGTGTTCTAAAAATCGGTGGAGTTGCTCTAATAGTCATTTCATATGCCTTCACTTTTTCGGTTATTTAGCTGTTAGTTTTTGATGTGCGAGAAAAGTGAAGGTTTGTAAAAATTTCTTTGGAGATTCAGCTTTGCCCCGACCAGGCTCACAGGTTATCAATATAACCATTGATACAACGGTCGAGTCCCTCTCATATGATGGGCACAACTGGTCTCACGCGGGTTCTACTACCGATCATGTGTTAAATACAGATGGCGGACACAAGAACTTCTCCATGGAAATAGACAAATAAAGGAACAACTAAATCAAGTAGTTGGAAAATAAATGAGGTTGAAGAAGTGAGAAAAACAGAAAATAGTAGATTTTACTAGATGATTCATGCTGCAATGGTGCAAAATACTCGTTCAATGTCACTTGTATTTGTAATTTGAACGGGGTTCTGTTTGGACCAAAACTTAAACTTTGGGCTCCAGGAGGGGGCCGGCCCAAAAGGATGCTTGAAGGAAGAGTCGGTCAAAGCCCAGTGGTTCAGCCGAAGCCCAGCCGAAGCCCAGGAAGGCAGGAAAGGGCCTCCTCTGCCTTGGTACAGCTCACAAAGGCCACTTGCCCACCTACCCAAGGACCAAGTGGTATAGACTGATCAGCTACATAGCCCATAAAGTACTTTATGGTGGCATTTTATGTAAAAAAGCCGATGAGTCATCATCCCCAAACTGCATTCGGGCAAGCTTGTTGCTACAGGAAGACACGCTGGTTTGTCTATAAAAGAAGAAAGAGAAATCAGGATTGAAGACACTCAAACAAACAAACAAAAGCACAAACTCTGCTCAAAACCAGATTTGCCTTTAAACGATAGCTGTAGTCAGCCAAAAGCCTTCATCCCTCTCGGGATCACTTCCAACCCTTTTTATCAGCTCTGCTACCTTGTCAAACACTTGTCGTAGTATCGATTTCCTTCCCAAAAACCCTTTTCTTCTAAACTCTCGAGCCCCTGTCCAACCTTAAAACCCAAGAAGTTGTAAGACGCCCAGTTTTGCCTGACAAGGTGAAAACCTTGCCCGTCCCTTCTTGGTTTTGTCTTTTCAGTTATTAAACTAGCATTATGTTGTATGCTTTTAGCTGTATTCGAGTTATTTCAAATAACATGATGATTAAAAGAGTCTTTCAGTTCTTAAATCCGATTTAAAGATGTCTTCACTATTTAAATCAGATCTAAGTTCTAACTTCCTTGACATATAAGAGTGATCATGTAAAAGTCCTTGGTCTCAAGGCATAAAAAAGAACTTTATGTGGACTTAACCCATCCACGACAATCCTTGATAAACAAAGAAGTCCGAAATTACTTGGGGCGCAAGTAATCGACTGATCTAGTAGTTTTACCACTGTTGTATTATGATTATGCTAGAACGTTTGAGCTTGGAACAAAGTTCTGATAGGAAGCTTCAAGGCCTATACCTAAGGCCCCACAAATGCACATATTTGGATCCATTCTAAGCTCTGCGGGCTAGAACGTTTGAGTATGGAACGACTTCTGATAGGAAGCCTCAAGGCCTATACCTAAGGCCCCACAAAGGCACCTATTTGGATTCGTTCTAAGCTCTGCGGGCTAGAACGTTTGAGTATGGAATGACTTCTGATAGGAAGCCTCAAGGCCTATACCTAAGGCCCCACAAAGGCACCTATTTGGATTCGTTCTAAGCTCTGCGAGCTAGCTAGTCAGAAGTATAACGGTGGTGATATTACGCGCGACAATGAAACCAGCAGCATATATATATATATATCCAAGAGAGGGATTGATCATGAATTGGAAGCCTCAAGGCCTATACCTAAGGCCCCACAAAGGCACCTGTCATAATTAATACGGTCTCTCGGATGCATATAGATATGTAGATATACGTATTTTGGATTCAACATCCGTTCAACATCTGCCATGCTAAAGATGGTAGTGGCACGCCTGAGCATCCAGATGTTAACCTTGATTGTGAGCCTTAAGGCCTACACCTAAGGCCCCATAAAGGCACCTTTCAAAGTTAACGATGTCCTTCTCTTTCAGCCTTGCCCGACAAGCCTTGCCAGACGAGCCCGGCCCGACAATATAAGCAGAAGCCCGACAGCAGCTCTCAACCGACGCCGAAACACTATCCCGGGGAGCTGTGTGCTCGTCGCCCAGGAAGCTTCCCCGGCGGAAATTCCTGGCCCGAACAGGTTCTTTGGAGGCATGACTCAGCCCTTAGGGGTTCTTCTCAGCCACAAAAATCAGACATAGTAGCTCTCTCCAACCACCAGTAGGGACCTACCATTACATTACAGGACATTGATGGCATTTTATAACAAAACCAAACTTTTCCAGGAACCTGCATGTAATCAAAGTTAGCAGTCTAAAAGATGATAAATTAAAAAAATCAGATATCAAGCTTCCGTATCATGTATCCACATAAGAAATCGCAAGGTACACAAGAAAAGGAAAAAAAAAATTAGTGCAATTACCTTCCCAAGCCATCATAGCAGCCTGTCAAAAAGAACCTGCCACATAATACAAATTACAGGAGTTTCAAACTACTTTAGGGCCAAAACAAGAATATCAAATTTAGAATAATGTTTTCAGAGATAACTTCATATTGTGCCGGGATGCAAGAAAATATATCCAATGAATACCAAACATTCTGAAAAAGGACAATTAGAGGTTTCCTCTGAAGAGATTTGGAGTTGAACTGAAAGGAGCTACTCCATGCTACCTTATTTAATAGTACGAGGACCTAACTAAAACTCCCCAGCTCAAATAAATTACTCTTACTTTAAATTTTATTAGCAACAGATATATCCTTATTGTTTACTTACATCACCTAGCTTCATGTGAACAGTAAATTTATTTGAGAGGTGAAAACCCAAGCCATGCAGATTGTAGGATAAGAAATGAAGCAATGAAGCCACATCCGAACCAGCTCATTCTTGATAAGAAAATCGAAAGGCTCCGATTCCCAATCAGGGTTTCCTGATCACAATCACCAATCAAAGCTTCAGAACACTAAAAAGTAAAATCATTCTTTTTTCCTCAGACAGCAGCCAATCAGAGAATCAACGGCGGACGCAAAAACACGTGTAAGCACATGAGGGCTACCTGATGTAATGAGGTTGTTGACGACGGTGGAGAGGCCGAAGCGGGTGAGACTGGCGGGGATGGAAATGGAGGATTCTGGAACTTTGTAGGGGTGGCCGAGGTCCGTTTTGAAGCGGACGACGACCAGCCACGATGGCTCTTCGGAATTTCCGTCGGCGTCCGTCGCTTTGCTTCTGGTGGAAGAGATTGTAGAGAGAGAAAGAGGAGGAGGAGGTGGAGAGAGAGAGAGAGAGGTGGTAGCAGGCTAGCAGCAGGGTTTAAGACGAAAGCGAGGGAAGGAAACTAGGGCTTAGTAACTGAAAGTAACAAGAGCCGTTCGAAACGCAGCGTTTTGGTAAAGAGAGAATTATTTTTCCAACATTTAGTAGATTTTGAACCAATAATTATTTAGTTCTTTAATAGTAAATATGAACACAAATAATACAGGGAATTGTTATTGGGACTAAAAAAAAATCTCATTTTGTACTTCAAACTTTCTATAATTAGAAAGAAAAATACGTGTAGAATAAAATTTTTAAAGTGCTAATAACAGTTCTTATAATATATTGTTCTTGCACCAAGCTTGAATCTTCTCTCGTAGTTTAGATTAATTTAAACTACAGTATGAGAAAACATTTGAAGCTTAAAACACACCAATGTTCTAAACGAAACCTAAAGTATCCGAATATCGAAATCATAAATAGAATTGACTATGGATTTGAGCCATAGCACATTGTTTAAAAACCCATACGATTTTCCCAATCTAAATAAAGTAGGTTTACCAAATAATATCTAGGTCCGGCTACAATAGTGCGTATTACCCAATAGTATAAGTTTTACGCAAGATCTAACTATTACAAAAATCTATTGTTTATTAGATTCATATATGCAAGATCTAACTATTAATTTTTTCGGACCACTCAATCATAGGCACCATAGAACAAACATTGCAATTTTTCTTTCATGTTATGTTAGAAGTGTGAAGAAAAAGTAAGGTTGCAAGTATCTACAAGTCTCTTGATATTTTACTGAGTGAAAGATGCAAACCAATATTTTGCTATTTTTTGCATTTTTCAACAGAAGTGATATTAGTTGAGGGAAATTCAAACACAAGACTTGTATACCGAACTATTTAATCGTAATTATTTTTTGTCTCTAATATTCATAATATTTCTTGGCTAGCTGTTCAATCTCTTATTCAGATTCAAATTATATAAGAAAATATGATAAATGTGTAAGTCATGGAACTGCAACTATAAAAATAAGTACAACAACAGCAACAAAACCTCATCTCAATAAGTGGAGTCAGTTGTATGAACTATATAACGCCACTACGCTCGGTTTTGCGCTAAGTCTTCCATTAGCTCACAACTATAAAAAGAAGTGTTTAAAGATAAACTTAGTATTGCTAAGAAGAAGAACGGGCCTCTTAGCAGGGAGTAAGTCCTATAATTCTGCCACAGAGGACCAGAGGTGGGATTCTCTCAGCAACGACCGTTCCGAGCAAACCCTGCAATTAGTTTTGCAACGGAGGCGGGATTATCAACGTGAGGGAGATGACCGCTATCCGGTATTAGCCGCATGATTGCAGACGAAAGCTCACAACGCAGCCTCTGCATTTTGATTACAACAAGAAGAAGACTCATTAAGGAATGCATATATGTTGACATCTTAGCATGTGTTTCGGTTTCTACTTTATAGCAACCGGCAATGTCAGTGGTCGCACAATACATTTCGCCTCAAGTTTTCCAAAACACTTCAAACAGGCCTATCGAGTATTAGCAACGATTTTGAAGTAGGGTTTGCAATCTCTCGTACGCTTTTTAAGATTAAGAGAATAAATTAAGTCCTTCGTCTTAAAATGATTGCGAAACTTGCTTGGTTTAAGTACGGCGGGAAAAGTTAAGTAGCAGGTAGGAGCTCAAAACTCACCAATATTTGTTTGTAGCTGATAATATTGTCTTGCTCGCTGCAAATCACTAGTACTTTCTGCTTCACCTGTAAAATAAGGTTTCAGAATACAAGCTTACTATTGCCTACCCGACTTGCGGAATTCTGCATACCACTTATATACCGTACTCATTAAGATGGCGAGAGTTTACCTGTTTTATTTGGGAAACGACATTATAGCCTCCGCTACTCATAAAACTGACTGTTGCATCTTTCCACCAAGGCAGCAAACAGTGTAAGCGTCCGACCTAAATATGGCACGATCTCTGTTAGCTTTCCATTACACATACTTCAAAAATCTAAGACAAAGATACCAAGATAAAAATTTCGACAATATACTAGATGCCTGTTTCAGTTGGAAACTTGAGTATATTAACAGAAAGATTATCTTACATTAGTCCAATCAAAGGTTGTAGCTAATGAAATGTCGTTGAAGGCCAGCATGTTTGCGTAGAAGCGTAGAGGGGTGCTCTTCAATAAAGAAACCTGGTGAATAAAAAGATCAGAACATTAGGCAAGCAAGTTAAGAGAATTCACATAGGGTTGAAATACCGCTGTAAGGGGACACCAACCCCAGCGTAGGCCGCAGCTTTAGGTAACTTGGCCATGTCTCCGGTGCCTTCTGCGTAGACGCTTGCATTGATTAAAACCAGCTTTTCAACCTGAAAATAGAAAACAAGAATTAAATTTATCAAATGGACACTATATAATTTCTGAAACAATGCATCTAGAGCTAAGGAGCTCAATATGATAGACACTCACAGCTATTGGATAGTGGTATGCAAAGTCAATTGCAACAGAACCACCGAGGCTTGGTCCAACTAATACCATCGGTCTTCTGATGTAGGACTTCCAAAACTATAATTCGAATGTGAAATCCAGTTATATCCGAGCTCAAACAATAAGATTAGATTCGAATTTTCTCAACAGATGATGAAAAATGTAGACCATTTTCGACTTAAAGTAATTAACATAACAAAATATCAAAACCATTGCAGATAGACCGAAACAATATTCACTGGAGCAACAAAAGAATAAAGAAAAGAATATCACACTGCATATATACCTGATAGAGGTGATACCGCTTGGTTGCCGCGCTGCAGGGTGGACACCTTTCTAGTACATATAACAGATAACAAATGATTAAACGGATGAACATTAAGTACTTGTTGCAAGAAAGAGACTGGAAGTATATAATCATATCCAGCCGGAAAAAAAAATAAAAATAAAAAATAAAACAATGAGGAAAAGGCAGGTAAACGAACCTAAATCAGAGAAGCCCCACCCAAGAACATCAACAGCCCAAGCCTCCAACCCGGCCTCTTCAAGCAGGGGGTACGCGCACCTCCATTCTAAACAAGAACTAAAAGATACAAACATGACGAAACATGTTCAGCACTAAATCACCTTGTAACGGGTCAATCTGCAATTTGCAAGCATTACAAACCTGTCAAAGCAATGGAGGAGAACCACCGGATTGATCTCACTTTGTTTTCGTGGCCTTACACAACTACTCATGATACAACTTTCCGACGACGCAATCTGCAATCGCAACCGGCTTGTCCCATTAGTCAAAATAAAAATCCCCGCCTAGGCGCTAGACGGCTGGCCACCCTCCCGATTAATGCCTAGGCGTTTGAAAATTAAAAAATGACGCTTAGACCTGTTGAGGCACCCGTTAGACCCGCCTAGGTCGCGACTCAATTAGACATACAATATATAACTTTAATTTCACATTTTATTTTTTACAATAAATTGTAAGAAACTTGTTGCATACTTAAATGAACACACATTATAACCTTGGTCCCCACGTTTTCATTATGTTCCAATACTTCATATGTCTTCTATTTTGTAGTTTATAATGAAATTATATATTTTTTAAATATAAGCTAACACTTATTTATGCGAAATATAATAGATTTACTTAAGTCCACCTAGGCGCTAGGCCCTAACCTGCCGCCCGACTAGCGCCTAGGGTCTTTTAGAACGTTGGGCAGGGGTAATACCCCTACATTAAAGAAAGAAATGAGATATTATTCAAAGTCAATGAGTAACTTCAAAATGGACGAGAAAATTGACAATCATCAGTTCATCACATGCCGTACTAGTTTGGTATTAAAGTACTTTTATAAAAAGTGAGTATAAAAAAAAACTGAGCTCAAAAAGGTATTTGGTAAACACTTAAAAACAGCTTATTGTCATAGTTTTAGGTGAAAAAAACTGAAAACGTGAAATAATAAAAATGAGCTTATTCTCACAGCACAACAGAAACAATTTTTTTTTTTCAAAGCACAACAATACCCAACCTATCCGCCATGTGCCACATACAATTTCAATAAATATTTCAACTCAATCACACACTAAAAATCCTATTTCTGTCACTGATCGCAACTAAAGTTTTATTAAACAAAAACTTGGAAAAATTAGTACCTTTATCTTGATTATTTTGTATTCACAAACCATAGTTTCATGCAAAGAATATTCCCACCATACGGAAATGACTATTATGACCTTGTATCGTTCACTCCAAAGTTGAGTTGAGTTCACCGGAAAAGGATCTATGGAATCCTAGGATCCCGTAATCGTGACCGTTCATCGTACATTATGCGGTCAGAAATCATTTCAAAATTTAAAATTTAAAATTAAATATAAATAGTATATAACAAAAATTGAATGCACGATGTACGATGAACGGTCACGATTACAGATGTCTGGATCCCCACAAAAAGAATCTGTCAAGGATCAGATCCTTTTCCGAGTTCACCATCCCAAGAACGGCAAAAAGTACTTATTCCTTTCGTTGAATCACGTCAAATAATAAGGTAAAAACAAAATGCACTTATCCAACCACTTCCCAGTTTTGGCTGAAAGCTCAAGCACTTCCCAGCCTTGGAGTTAGACGTTCTAGAAGAAGATGATGAAAATGATAAGAATAGAGAATCCATTTAATCCGTAGAAAAATTGATTCCCTTACATTCATTTTCTTCTCAAAAGGTACACAAAAATAAAAATAAAAATAAAAATAGCATGCGGAAATCATCTTCAGAATAAACCCACCAAGTTCTTCATGAAAAAATGTACATCATAATTAGTGGCATTAAGCATACATGGGTTATACGTGGATTAGACCAGTTTACGAGCTCATCAAACTCCCACTCCCTCTAGTTCTAAATTAGTAAATTAGAGTAGTTTAAACTATCGTCTTTGTAAAGAAACGAAATTAGTGAGATTAACAAAAATGAGGAGATTAGCGCGTTACCGGCACAGGGAGCCTCTCCATCCTCTGAGCCAACGTTCTGGCATATGGGTCCTTAATTTTCTCAACCTCCTTTGGAAGGAACGATGGGAACCCATTATTTGTACCTGCACCCCTCATATTGATCACCACACTCCTAAAGCTTCCATCTTTCTTTGCCATTAACGTACCCACCACGGCTTCCGGCGGTGGCGACAGTGGGGCAGAACACCACATTAGCGGCATCATTCTGATTCTTCCGTTGATCTGGCAGCTGCACAGCAGAATGCCGTGCGGATTGTGCAGCTGGTTTTTGCTTTCCACTGAAGTGAAAAACTAGAGAGAGAGAGTGTGTGCTGCCAAAAAGAAAAACAAAACAAAACAGGAAGGAGAGGGGATTTCTACTTGGATTGCTTAGGGCGTGACAGCACAGTAAGGTGCTCAGAAATTTGTCAACTTTGACGGCCGTAGTTTCGTTGAACGGCTCACGTCTCATCCTGATTTACGCACTTGATGGTGAACTCGTCTAAATTTACCTTACGTGCAAACCTCCGACAACTCGATGATAAAAGTGAATTTAGGTAGACAAGGGGTGTCAGATGTCAAATTTTGAGATGGGCTAAGTCTTCATACTATATATGCTATTTTTCTCTCAAAAAAAGCATGGGTTTGTTCTTGTGTGGAGCAGCAACTCGTATAAGGCAACTAACTCAATTGCATGACATTAACATGGATTATGATCAACTAAATATAGAGAATCTTGCTATATTTTAAGGGGTGTCGGACGAGAAATTTTTCAAGGTCACCGGTATTCAAACGGATACTCTACGTTGAGAAGTTCGAGTTCTGATCTGTGCATAGGCAGTGATCATAGAAGGGTCGATCAGAGGACTTGACATCTTCTTCAATGATGTAAAGAGGGGGAGTTCCATGGGAAGAGGAAAATTCAAAAAAAGAGAAAGAAAAGAAGATTGAATGGATTATCCCTAACCCCGCCTCCGGCACTGTTGCACGAACCATTTATGATGACCGCATCTAGGTGGATTGTGGTGTGTCATAAAATAAGTGGAGGGGCACAAAAAAAATATATTTTTGTCACTGTAACGAAGTTATATCTGTATAGACTTGATATGTTAATTTTAGTTTAGTTTAGTTTAGGTTAGTTTGAAATGCAAATTTTGGGCTACTACTGATATTTCAGTTGCTTTGTCATAAAAGTCGCATTGGTGTTGATGGTTGAAAATTGGCTGTCGACGCTGGTGGAGCAACTATTGGTCTGTTCTTGCTCATGGAATCCGTGGAGCAAGTCTAGCTCAATACTTGCTGATGGAACATAATATTTAAAACTACCTTTTTCTATCCTTTTCCTCCTGTACCCTTCCAAGACGCAGTACGCAAAAACAACAATATTATAGGGAGTCGCTTGTCGACTACCTAACACACTCTTCCTCCTCTTTTATTCGGGCTTAGAACCGGTAGTGTAAGATAAACTTATACAGGCAAAATTAAGACGCAATACACAACTAACCTTGTATTTTATCACATAAACCTTCACTTTTTCGGTTATTTAGCTGTTAGTTTTTGCTGAGCGAGAAAAGTGAAGGTTTATGTAAAAGGGGTGTGATATCCACACACCCTATTTTACTTCTCACACACCTTTTTAATTTTCCGCCGTCGGATCGAATGAATTGAAGAACATCAAAGGACATAAATTATCAAGGGCTGTGAGAAGTAAAATGGGGTGTGTGGATAGCACACCCCTATGTAAAAATATCTTTGAAGATTCAGCTTTGCCCCGACCAGGCTCACAAGTCATCAATATAACCATTGATACAACGGTCCAGTCCCTCTCATATGATGGGCACAACTGGTCTCACGCGGGTTCTACTACTGGTCATGTGTTAAATACAACTAGCGGACACAAGAACTTCTCCATGAAAATAGACAAATAAAGGAAGAACTAAATCAAGTAGTTGGAAAATAAATGAGGTTGAAGAAGTGAGAAAAACAGAAAACAGTAGATTTTACTAGATCATGCTGCAATGGTGCAAAATACTCGTTCAATGTCACTTGTATTTGTAATTTGAACGGGGTTCTTTGGAGGCATGACTCAGCCCTTAGGGCTTCTTCTCAGCCACAAAAATCAGACATAGTAGCTCTCCATTTATATCTCCAACCACCACTAGGGACCTACCATTACATTACAGGACATTGATGGCATTTGATAATAAAACCAAACTTTTCCAGGGACCTACATGTAATAAAAGTTAGCAGTCCTACCAATTCTCGGTGGTTCAAGTGGTAAGGAGCTTGTTGCCCTTAAGCAAGATCTCGAGTTCGAGCCTTGCGAGCCTCCCCGAATCGGGTCCGACTCGGCTCGAGGGATTAGTCCTCGCCAATATGCGGGGGACTCCATTTTGACAAGTCTTGCTGAACACTGAACAATCTTACTGCGACTTAGACATCGACTTAGAGAGGAAAACGCGGATGCAGCCGGGAATATATCAACGTATCTATCTCTTGCTCGTCATGTGACTTCCTTTATTTTGTTTGTGAATGAAACGCTTGCTCATGTGACGAGTGTGACAGAGACAATCGTGTATATCTCTGGTTACATGCAAAGGAGTCCCCAACTTCAAATACATTGGCCTTTCAAGCCTTTCTGAAGAATTTTTCTTGCAACCAGTGATTTACCGTATGTGTGTCTCAAGCGTCACGTGACCTTATGATGAATCACCAGTTACAAGAGATGAAACTTTGACTTGGTATGGACTACTGGTGCCAAATCTACTCACATGGTATCGTAGTCTTGAGTTTGCAGCAACGGCTGAAGCAGAGGACTTTATGACAGAATCACCACCCAATTTTGACAAACTTGAAGAGAAACAGATTCAGCAAAAGCACATAAAATTGCATACGAAAATCTGCTTCGCTCAATCTTATATCAGTTAGGACATCCAATGCAGAGGTCAGAGAAGTAAACCGAATTCAGCACATTACAAACGATACACACGCGAAAACTTGCTTCATTCAATCTTATATCAGTTAGGACTTAGGATATCCAATGCAGAGGTCAGAAAAGAAAACCGAATTCATCACATTACAAACGTTATACACACGAAAACTACCGAGGGAAAGAATCCCTTTTCAATTTTCATGGGGGAATCCTGGCCTGTTGTAACAATCAGCCTGTTGTAACAATCAAAACATATATGAGCATGAAATGAAAAGCCTTCCTCGGCTGTAAACAATAACATGACAATAGTCACAATACCACTTATTATGCTGTCACCTCCTGCTGGAATTTTGTAATGATTTCGGGGATCCCTCGAAGAGATCCAAGAGGTAATTCTGCAAATCGTCCACACTGTACTTGATGAGGTTGTCACTTATGTCGTTTGAATGTCTTCCCACAAATGTCCTATAAGCTTGGATTACATTCAGGGAAGCTGAGATTTGCGCATCTTCTCGAAGCTGAGGATCCGGAATGAACCATGTTGTTTGGCTCTTGTAGATCTCTTCGAACACAAGATAAAAGCTGTGGATCCTTTACTTGAGGGTTTTTGAGATAGAATTTGAACCGGGATTCTGAATGCCCTCCTCTTTGAGCAAATTAAGGATGGAACTCCAACTAGATCTCTGGTAGTTCAATGCTTGCTGTTGAACTTTCCCGTTGCACTTCCTAAGCCAGCCGTCTCCGAAAATGGGCCTCAGTTCATCCCCCTTAACCTTCTGAGCCATGTACCGTAGATTGTTCATCAAAATTACGTGGTGCAAGGAAGGATCCTTATATAACCTCGACTTTTCGTCAAGGTTGCCTTCCAGAGTTCAAGTAAGTGATCGGAAGTGGTGAACCATTGGGAAAATTCTGCCTGGAGAATCAGTGGGTTTGTTCTCCTCGTCTGAGGTAGGACTCGTGTCAGGCGACAGCGAAATGGAATCAGCATCAGCACTGTCCTCAAAGAGAAAATTAAGGGACTCTCCATAGTCTGTGAGAATCCTCAAGTAATTCATCACATATTTGGTGAGAGGATGTATTCCTCCTCCAGCAACAGGGTTACTAAATGTTGCCTTCACAGACTCACCCAATTTCATCAGAACCTCATGACATTCAATTCTTACAGAAGTATCCCATTAGAGGTTTCCTCTGAAGAGATTTGGAGTTGAACTGAAAATTATACTTTCCAAGAGAGCTACTCCATGCTACCTTATTTAATAGTACGAGGACCTAACTAAAACTCCCCAGCTCAAATAAATTACTCTAACTTTAAATTTTATTAGCAACAGATATATCCTTATTTTTTACTTACATCACCTAGCATCATGTGAACGGTAAATTTATTAGCCATGCAGATTGTAGGATAAGAAATGAAGCAATGAAGTACACATTACAAATTGTGATGTGCGTACCTGGGACCACAGCCCATATATTTGATCTCCAATATCCTCTCCTGTCATAGTCACAAACCCATCATTAGATATCAAATAAGAAGGCGGATAAAATGACAATGATGAAAATTACTTCTCTCAAATCAGCTTGTTAGAGCAACATATGCAACCCTAGAGCTGCACTTCACACTAAAGCACAAAAAATAAACCCTAACTCCAAACTCAACCAGTAAATTTAAACGCAATAAATAATCGGTGAAATCAATTTTTCATAGTTGTGAAACCGAAAAAATAATTGAAAAACTCATATTATGTGGCTAACTGGAATAATTTATCCAATTAGCTTAACTCTTGTTGGTTTCTTAGCCCCAGTTTGGATTCAGAACTTCAATACGGGATTTAATGGTATACGGAATGTACAAATCCCAAATCTTTCAAGTATCCCATTTGGCAACTCTGAAACTGAATTTCCTGAGTTCAATTTATGCCTACCAAGGTGTAGTTCAGAAAACCCTGCTAACGAATGGAAATCGATGTTTCTTTTTCTCAAAGTTTACTTCAGTTTGTTTTAAGATGGAACAAGTAAATTACAAATCTGCAGTGAAACCCTATCATTAACCAAGCTGATAACTTTCTAACTTCCGCTGTTCCAATCCCGTCATTTATTACCATTCTCTCAGTTCACTTTTATCCATTCTCTCAGCATTGCTTTCTATTTCACGTTGCTTGCAATTGCATAACATACAGCATTTTATCAGAAAACTTAAGCACACAATTCACACAACAAATTGCAAATTGAATCCGAAAAATTGGAGATACACAACCGCGGAAATATTCTTGGCAAAAAGGAACTTAAGCACACAGTCACCAATCAAAGCTTCAGAACACCAAAAAGTAAAATCCTTTTTTTAGAGAATCAACGGCGGAGGGAAAACACGTGTAAGCACATGAGAGGCTACCTGATGTAATGAGGTTGTTGACGACGGTGGAGAGGCCGAAGCGGGTGAGACTGGCGGGGATGGAAATGGAGGATTCTGGAACTTTGTAGGGGTGGCCGAGGTCCGTTTAGAAGCGGACGAGGACCAACAGCGACGGCTCTTCGGAATTTCCGTCGGCGTCCATCGCTTTGCTTCTGGCTGAAGAGATTGTAGAGAGAGAAGGAGGAGGTGGAGGTGGAGGTGGAGAGAGAGAGAGAGAGAGAGAGAGAGGTGGTAGCAGGGAAGGAAACTAGGGTTTAGTAACTGAAAGTAACAAGAGCCGTTCGCAACGCACCGTTTTGGTTAAGAGAGAAAATTATTTTTCCAATATTTAGTGGATTTTTGAACCAATAATTGTTTAGTTCTTTAAAATATATGATAGTAATTTAGTAAATAAGAAGACAAATAATAGATTAGCTAGAGCAATGTTTTGTTCCTGCACCAAGCTAGAATCTTCTCTTGTTGTTTAAATTAATTTAAAGTATAATGTGAGCAAACATTGAAAGCGTAAAACACACCAATGTTCTAAATGAAACCTGAATTATCCGAATATCGGAAGTAGAAATAAATTTGACTATGGATTTGAGCCATAGCTCATGGTTTAAATCGGATCACTCAATCATACGCACCACAAAACAAACATTGCAATTTTTCTTTCATATTATGTTAGAAGTGTGAAGAAAAAATAAGATTACAAGTATCTACAAGTCTGTTGATATTTTACTGAGCGAAAGATGCAAACCAATATTTTTTGTATTTTTCAATAGAAGTGATATTAGTTAAGGGAAATTCGAACACAAGACTTGTATAACGAACTATTTAATCGTAATTATTTTTTGTCTCTAATATTCATAATATTTCTTGGCTAGTTGTTCAATCTCTTATTCAGATTCACGTTATATAAACAAATATGATAAATGTTAAGTCCTGGAACTACAACCACAACTATAAAAATAAGTACAACAACAACGAAGCCTAGTGGGGTCGGCTGTATGAACTATATAATGCCATTACGCTTGGTTTTGCGCTAAGTCTTTCATTAGCTCACAACAATAAAAGGAAGTGTTTAAAGAAAAAACTTAGTATTGCCAAGAAGAAGAACGGGCCTCTTAGCAGGGAGTAAGTCCTATAATTTTGCCACAGAGGACCAGAGGTGGGATTCTCTCAGCAACGACCGTTCCGTGCAAACCCTGCAATTAGTTTTGCAATGGAGGCGGGATTATCAACGTGAGGGAGATGTCCGCTATCCGGTATTAGCCGCATGATTGCAGACGAAAGCTCACAACGCAGCCTCTGCATTTTGATTACAACAAGAAGAAGACACATTAAGGAATGCATATATGTTGACATCTTAGCATGTGTTCTGGTTTCTACTTTATAGCAACCGGCAATGTCAGTGGTCGCACAATACATTTCGCCTCAAGTTTTCCAAAACGCTTCAAACAGGCCTATCGAGTATTTGCAACGATTTTAAAGTAGGGTTTGCAATCTCTCGTGCGCTTTTTAAGATTAAGAGAATAAATTAAGTCCTCTATCTTAAAATGATTGCGAAACATGCTTGGTTTAAGTACGACCGGAAAAGTTAAGTAGCAGGTAGGAGCTCAAAACTCACCAATATTTGTTTGTAGCTGATAATATTGTCTTGCTCGCTGCAAATCACTAGTACTTTCTGCTTCACCTGTAAAATAAGGTTTCAGAATACAAGCTTACTATTGTCTACCCGACTTGCGGAATCCTGCATACCACTTATATACCGTACTCATTAAGATGGGGAGATTTTACCTGTTTTATTTGGGAAACAACATTATAGCCTCCGCTACTCATAAAACTGACTGTTGCATCTTTCCACCAAGGCAGCAGACAGTGTAAGCGTCCGACCTAAATATGGCACGATCTCTGTTAGCTTTCCATTACACATACTTCAAAAATCTAAGACAAAGATGCCAAGATAAAAATTTCGACAATATACTAGATGCCTATTCCAGTTGGAACTTGAGTATATTAATAGAAAGATTATCTTACATTAGTCCAATCAAAGGTTGTAGCTAATGAAATGTCATTGAAGGCCATCATATTTGCGTAGAAGCGTAGAGGGGTGCTCTTCAATAAAGAAACCTGGTGAATAAAAAGATCAGAACATTAGGCAAGCAAGCTAAGAGAATTCACATAGGGTTGAAATACCGCTGTAAGGGGACACCAACCCCAGCGTAGGCCGCAGCTTTAGGTAACTTTGCCATGTCTCTGGTGCCTTCTGCGTAGACGCTTGCATTGATTAAAACCAGCTTTTCAACCTGAAAATAGAAAAAAAGAATTAAATTTATGAAATGGACACTACATAATTTCTGAAACAACGCATCTAGAGCGAAGGAGCTCAATATGATAGACACTCACAGCTACTGGATAGTGGTATGCAAAGTCAATTGCAACAGAACCACCTAGGCTTGGTCCAACTAATACCATCGGTCTTCTGATGTAGGACTTCCAAAACTATAATTCGAATGTGAAATCCAGTTATATCTCCGACCTCAAACAATAAGATTAGATTCGAATTTTCTCAACAGATGATGAAAAATGTAGACCATTTTCGACTTAAAGTAATTAACATAACAAAATATCAAAACCATTGCAGATAGACCGAAACAATATTCACTGGAGCAACAAAAGAATAAAGAAAAGAATATCACACTGCATATATACCTGATAGAGGTGATGCCGCTTGGTTGCCGCGCTGCATGGTGGACACCTTTCTAGTACAGATAACAGATAACAAATGATTAAACGGATGAACATTAAGCACTTGTTGCAAGAAAGAGACTGGAATTATATAATCATATCCAGCCGGAAAAAATAAAAAAATAAAACAATGAGGAAAACGCAGGTAACGAACCTAAATCAGAGAAGCCCCACCCAAGAACATCAACAGCCCAAGCCTCCAACCCGGCCTCTTCAAGCAGGGGGTACGCGCACCTCCATTCTAAACAAGAACTAAAAGACACAAACATGACGAAACATGTTCAGCACTAAATCACCTTGTAACGGGTCAATCTGCAATTTGCAAGCATTACAAACCTGTCAAAGCAATGGAGGAGAACCACCGGATTGATCTCACTTTGTTTTAGAGGCCTTACACAACTACTCATGATACAACTTTCCGACGACCCAATCTGCAATCACAACCGGCTTGCCCCATTAGTCACACTATGTTAGCAGGGTTAATACCCCTACATTAAATAGAGAAATGAGAAATTATTCTAAGTCAATGAGTAACTTCAAAGCGGACGAGAAAATTGAGAATCATCTGTTCATCACATGCCACGTGTCACATACAGTTTCAATGAATATTTCAACTCAATCACATATTGAAAATCCTAGTTCCGTCACTGAGCGCAACTAAAGTTTTATTAAACAAAAACTTAGAAAAATTAGTACCTTTAGCTTGATTATTTTGTATTCACAAACCATAGTTTCATGCAAAGAATATTCCCACCATATCGAAATGACTATTATCACCTTGTATCGATCACTCCAAAGTTGAGTGAGTTCACTGTTCACCATCCCACAAAAGGCAAAAAGTACTTATTCCTTTCATTGAATCACGACAAATAATCAAGTAAAAACAAAAATGCACTTATTCAACCACTTCCCAGTTTTGGCTGCAAGCTCAAGTACTTCCCAGCTTTTGAGTCAGATGTTCTTGAAGAAGATGATGAAAATGAAAAAAAACAGGGAATCCCTTTAATCGGTAGAAAATTAATTTTCGCATATTCATTTTCTTTTTAAAACTTCTCGAGAAGTACACAAAAAGAAAAATAATAATAGCATGCGAAAATCATCTTAGGAATAAGCCCAAGTACTTCATGAAAAAATGTGCATCATAATTAGTGGCATTAAGCATACATGTGTTATAACTTATATGTGGATTAGACCAGTTTAAGAGCTCATCAAACTCCCTTTAGTTCTAAATTAGTAAATTAAAGTAATTTAAATTCGTAAATAAACGAAATTAGTCAGATTAACAAAAATGAGAACGAGATTAGTGGGTTACCGACACAGGGAGCCTCTCCATCCTCTGAGCCAACTTTCTGGCATATGGGTCCTTAATTTTCTCAACCTCCTTTGGAAGGAACGATGGGAACCCATTATTTGTACCTGCACCCCTCATATTGATCACCACACTCCTAGAGCTTCCATCTTTCTTTGCCATTAACGTACCCACCATCGCTTCCGGCGGTGGCGACGGTGGCGCAGAACACCACATTAGCGGCATCATTCTGATTCTTCCGTTGATCTGGCAGCAGCAGAATGCCGTGCGGATTGTGCAGCTGGTTTTTGCTTTCCACTGGAAGTGAAAAACTAGAGAGAGAGAGAGTGTGTGTGCTGCCAAATAGAAAAACAAAACAAAACAGAAAGGAGAGGGGATTTCTACTTGGATTGCTTAGGGCGTGACAGCACAGTAAGGTGCTCAGAAAATTTGTCAACTTTTACAGCCGTAGTTTCGTTGAACGGCCTGTATCAATTTAAGAAGAGCAACTAACATTAAACACATTAACAGTTACGTCTCATCCTGATTTACACACTTGATGGCGAACTCGTCTAAATTTTACCTTACGTGCAAACCTCCGACAACTCGATGATAAAGGTGAATTTAGGTAGACAAGGGGTGTCAGATGTCAAATTTTGAGATGGGCTAAGTCTTCATACTATATATGCTATGTGTGCGAGAGCAGCAACTCGTATAAGGCAACTAACTCAATCGCATGACATTAACATGGATTAGATGATCAACTAAATATAGAGAATCTTGCTATATTGTAAGGGGTGTCGGACGAGAAATTTTTCAAAGTCACTGGTATTCAAACGGATACTCTAAGTTGAGAAGTTCGAGTTCTGATCTGTGCATAGGCAGTGATCATAGAAGGGTCGATCAGAGGACTTGACATCTTCTTCAATGGTGTAAAGAGGAGGAGTTCCATGGGAAGAGGAAAATTCAAAAAAAGAGAAAGAAAAGAAGAAGATTGAATGGATTATCCCGAACCCGCCTCCGGCACTATCGCACAAAGCATTTATGATGACCGCGTCTAGGTGGATTGTGGTGTGTCATAAATAAGTGGAGGGGCACAAAAAAAAAAAAAATTGTCACTGTAACGAAGTTGAATTTTGTACAGACTTGATATGTTAATTTTAGTTTAATTTAGTTTTGTTTTAGTTTAGTTTGAAATGCAAATTTTCAGCTACAACTGATATTTCCGGTTGCATTGGCATAAAAGTCGCATTGGTGTTGATGGTTGAAAATTGGCTGTCGACGCTAGTGGAGCAACTATTGGTCTGTTCTTGCTCATGGAATCCGTGGAGCAAGTCTAGCTCAATACTTGCTAATGGAACATAATATTTACAACTACCTTTTTCTATTCTTGTCCTCCTGTACCCTTCCAAGACGCAGTACGCAAAACCAACAATATTATAGGGAGTTGCTTGTCGACTACCTGACACACTCTTCCTCCTCTTTGATCGGGGCTTAGGACCGGCAGTGTAAGATAAACTTATACAAGCAAAGTTAAGACGCAGTACACAACTAACCTTGTATTTTTTCACATAAACCTTCACTTTTCGGTTATTTAGCTGTTAGTTTTTGCTGTGCGAGAAAAGTAAAGGTTTATGTAAAAATTTCTTTGGAGATTCAGCTTTGCCCCGACCAAGCTCACAGGTCATCAATATAATCATTCATACAAAGGTCCAATCCCTCTCGTATGATGGGTACAATCGGTCTCTCGCGGGTTCTACTACCGGTCATGTGTTAAATACAGCTGGTAGACACAAAGAATTTCTCCATTTAAAGAGACAAATAAAGGAACGACTAAATCAAGTAGTTGGAAAATAAATGAGGTTGAAGACGTGAGAAAAACAGAAAACAATTGATTTTTGCTGCAATGGTGCAAAATACTCTTTCAATGTCACTTGTATTTGTAATTTGAATGGGGTTCTTGGGAAGGTATAAAATATCGATGATATTGGAAATATCGGTAGTCCAAAAACACGGAAATTTCGATGGAAATATCGGAATATTATCGATATCGATAAAAATTGAATAAAAACTACGGAAATTGTAAGAAAAACTTGGAAATTTTTATTAAAACTTTGCAGGATGTTTATTTAGTCAATTATCTATTAGTTTATCACAAAAAATTGGAAGGAAATGCATTGCATGATATATATAACTTATTTAAGTTGATTATATAGCGAGCTGGCAAACATTGTAAGTGTAGAAAATATGTAGTAATTAATGAAAGAAGTTTAAACATACCATAATCATTTATATATAATGAATTAGTACAATATTTTACACTTTATACATTGCATGGTAAGATACATGAGTGATTTAGCAAGGTCTAAAATATCGATGATATCGGAAATATCGGTAGTCCAAAAAAATATCGGTAGTCCAAAAACACGGAAATTTCAATGGAAATATATCGGGATATTATGGATATTTTAGACCATACTTGGCATGCATGACTCAGCCCTTAGGACTTCTTCTCAGCCACAAAAATCAGACAGAGTAGCTCTCCATTTATATCTCCAACCACCACTACGGACCTAATATTACATTACAGGACATTGATGGCATTTCCTAACAAAAGCAAACTTCTCCAGGGACCTACAGGTAATAAAAGTTAGCATTCCGGTTCTTGAGTCCTTGTCAAATGTGAACTGGAAAATTCTGTTAACCTGGACTGGACCTAAAAAACTGAAACACAATGTACTTGTGACTCCATTTTGACTAGTCTTGCTGAACAATCTTACTGCGACTTGGACATCAACTTTGAGAGGAAAATGCGGATGCAGCCGATAATATATCCACGTATGTATATCTTGCTCACGTGACTTCCTTTATTTTGTTTGTGAGTGAAGCAATTGCTCATGTGACGAGTGAGACAGAGACAATGGTGTATATCTTTCTTTGCCATTAACGTACCCACCACCGCTTCCCGCGGTGGCGACGGTGGCGCAGAACACCACATTAGTGGCATCATTCTGATTCTTCCGTTGATCTGGCAGCAGCAGAATGCCGTGCGGATTGTGCAGCGGGTTTTTGCTTTCCACTGGAAGTGAAAAACTAGAGAGAGAGAGAGAGACTGTGTGCTGCCAAATAGAAAAACAAAACAAAACAGAAAGGAGAGGGGATTTCTACTTGGATTGCTTAGGGCGTGACAGCACAGTAAGGTGCTCAGAAATTTGTCAACTTTTACAGCCGTAGTTTCGTTGAACGGCTTGTATCAATTTAAGAAGAGCAACTAACATTAAACACATTAACAGTTACGTCTCATCCTGATTTACACACTTGATGGCGAACTCGTCTAAATTTACCTTACGTGCAAACCTCCGACAACTCGATGATAAAAGTGAATTTAGGTAGACAAGGGGTGTCAGATGTCAAATTTTGAGATGGGCTAAGTCTTCATACTATATATGCTATGTGTGCGAGAGCAGCAACTCGTATAAGGCAACTAACTCAATCGCATTACATTAACATGGATTAGATGATCAACTAAATATAGAGAATCTTGCTATATTGTAAGGGGTGTCGGACGAGAAATTTTTCAAAGTCATTGGTATTCAAACGGATACTCTACGTTGAGAAGTTCGAGTTCTGATCTGTGCATAGGCAGTGATCATAGAAGGGTCGATCAGAGGACTTGACATCTTCTTCAATGGTCACTACTACAATATTAGCTTTAGGTGTCGGACGATCCTGGCGGTTAATAAGCTATTCTGATGGATAAAAGATATCCGACACAAAATTTATTTACTGTCGGATTAAAGATATTTTATGTCGGATATATCCGACATAAATTCCTGGCGGATTTAACCGCCATAAAATTATTATAACCCTTAGTATTTTTGAATTCATTTTTTTTAATATTTATAACATATTCTGGCGGTTTCTAAGTTAATGGTGGCGGTTATAACCGACAGAAATTGACTATTTTATTATTTTAAAATGGTACATTGATTATAAATAAATAAATAAATAAACAGATGGTTTAAATTTTTTTTTTTCACTCACGGTCCCGTTACCTAATCTCTTATTGTTTTTTTTTTTGCGATTTTTTACACATGCTATCTCGGAGTATATACAAACATATTTGACGGTTGGATCGTTAAAACTAGTTTCGTAGAATGCATATCCTATCAAATTGATAGATTTAACAAACACTTCAGAGTTAATGTTATACTTCCATTAAGTATAAAAAATTATCCACTAGTGTAAATATTTTAAATTGAAGATCGAATTCATTCAATGCATTCTTATAGGGTCGAGGAGTGTAGCTGTAAAAATTCATCAAAATCGGAGCTAAAATAACTGTGAAATTGTGATTTTTCGTTTATAACCGTCGAAAACTTTTGTTCCGTAACGTAATCTCTGAATGTTTGTTTTTTACGATTTTTTACGTATGCAATCTCGGAGTGTGTAAAAATAAGTTTGACGGTTGGATCGTTGAAATTTTTTTTGTAGAATGCATATTGTGTCAAAACGGTAGATTAAACAAACACTTAGAGTTAATATTATACTTCTATTAAGTATAAAATAAGATTTTATGGTATCCACTAGTGTAAATATTTTAAATTAAAGATCGAATTTATTCATTACATTCTTATAGGGTCGAGAAGTGTAGCTGTAAAAAAATCATCAAAATCAGAGCTAAAATAACTGTTAAATTGTGATTTTTCGTTTATAACCGTCGAAAACTTTTGTTCCGTTACGTAATCTCTGAATGTTTGTTTTTTACGATTTTTTACGTATGCAATCTTGGAGTGTGTAAAAATAAGTTTGACGGTTGGATCGTTGAATTTTTTTTTGTAGAATGCATATTGCGTCAAAACGGTAGATTAAACAAACACTTAGAGTTAATATTATACTTCTATTAAGTATAAAATAAGATTTTATGGTATCCACTAGTGTAAATATTTTAAATTAAAGATCGAATTTATTCATTACATTCTTATAGGGTCAAGGAGTGTAGCTGTAAAAAATCATCAAAATCGGAGCTAAAATAACCGTTAAATTGTGATTTTTCGTTTATAACTGTCGAAAACTTTTGTTCCGTTACGTAATCTCTGAATGTTTGTTTTTACAATTTTTTACTTATGCAATCTCGGAGTGTGTACAAATAAGTTTGACGGTTGGATTGTTGAAAAAAAATTCGTATAATGCATATTGCGTCAAAACGGTAGATTAAACACACACTTAGAGTTAATATTATACTTCTATTAAGTATAAAATAAGATTTTGTGGTATCCACTAGTGTAAATATTTTAAATTAAAGATCGAATTTATTCATTAAATTCTTATAGGGTCGAGGAGTGTAGCCGTAAAAAATCATCAAAATCGGAGTTAAAATAACCGTTAAATTGTGATTTTTCGTTTATAACCGTCGAAATTTTTTGTTCCGTTACGTAATCTCTGAATGTTTGTTTTTTACAATTTTTTACGTATGCAATCTCGGAGTGTGTACAAATAAGTTTGACGGTTGGATCGTTGAAAAAAGTTTTGTAGAATGCATATTGCGTCAAAACTGTAGATTAAACAAACACTTATAGTTAATATTATACTTCTATTAAGTATAAAGTAAGATTTTGTGGTATCTACTAGTGTAAATATTTTAAATTAAAGATCGAATTTATTTTGTAGTATCCACTAGCGTAATCTCTGAATGTTTATTTTTTTTGTGATTTTTTACGTATGTGATCTTGGAGTGTGTACAAACAAGTTTGACGGTTAGATCATTGAAAAAAGTTTCGTAGAATGTGTATCGCGTCAAAACAATAGATTAAATAAACAAGTTTAACAGTTCAACAGTTATCTACAAACAAGTTTGACAGTTCGATCATTGAAACTAGTTTCGTAGAATGCATATCTCCTTTAAATTTGCCTAAATTTTTAAGTGGGAAAACTAATTTGTGCTAAATTTTTATTTATGTTTTTCAAGTATTGATTAGACAATATTTAGTTTGTACGATGACATTTTCATTGCACAATTATCTTTTTGTTTATTTATTGCATATTTTACATGGATTATTATCTATTAAACCAAACAATTATTTATTTAATTTTTAAAAATGTATTCTATTTAAATACATATTATTTATTAAACCAAACAATTATTATCTTATTTTTTAAAATCGTAACAAATTTTTGGGGGGAAATTAAAATTTTGGGAGGGAATTTAAAATTTTGGGAGGGAATGTTGGGGGGAATTGTGCCGCCTTTTTTTGCTGTCGGTTATAACCGACAGTAATGAAAATGTTTCTGTCGGTTTTATATTTTTGGGTTTAGGGTTTAGGGTTTAGGGTTTAGGATGTTTCTCTCGGTTTTATATTTTTAAAAATGTTTTTGTCGGTTTTAACCGACAGTAATGAAAATTTTCAGAATAAAACCCATTCATCTCTTCCTTACGCCGGTGCCTTCTCCCTTCCCCCTTTTCTCCTCTCCTCATTTCCTTCTCTTTCTCAGCTCCTCTCTTGCCAGATTTAATGCACTTGTTCATGCAACTTGTTTTCCTGATGTTTCAAGGTAATTTTTAACTGAAAGTATCACAAGATTTACATATTTGTTTATATTCCCTTCCATTTTTATAACTTGAGCCTGACTATTTCATGGATGTCCTCAGTTCATCTGACACATCATTAGCATATCTGAAGCTCATCCAACATCTAGCCATTTATAAAGGATACAAAGGTTAGATAAAATGCTTGAGTACCTACCTAAAAAGAATATATTTTTTTTCATAGATGCTGCCATATTAATTTAGGGTTCGAATACTCCCTCTCATGTGTATCTGAAGCTCATCCAACATCTCCCTCTCATGTTCATCTCATAAACAAATGTTGTTCACCCTTGATGACTTGTATTTTTTCTCTCCTTGTTTAGAGGCTTTTGCTGCTCTTAAAATAGCTGCAGAGAAGTTTTTATCCATCTCCAAATCAAGAATTTTGTTACTGAAACTTCAGCTGCTCCATGAGCGTGCTTTACATAGGTAAGTTTACCATGTGCACTATTTCATGAATATCTTGATCATATACAGTAATTTTTGTGTCTATGTCGGTCATGACCTTGCCAAATATCATTTAGAGGACATTTGAAGTTTGCCCAACAAGTATGTGATGAGCTTGGAGTCCTGGCATCATCTGTCAATGGCGTGGATATGGAACTGAAGACGGAAGCAAGTCTCAGAAAAGTTCGTATTGCTTGCCGCAAATCAGTTCAGTGAGGTTTGATTTTTCAACTTGCTAATGGAACATAATATTTACAACTACCTTTTTCTATCCTTTTCCTCCTGTACCCTTCCAAGACGCAGTACGCAAAAACAACAATATTATAGGGAGTTGCTTGTCGACTACCTGACACACTCTTCCTCCTCTTTTATCCGGGCTTAGGATTGGAATTGTAAGATAAACTTATACAGGCAAAGTTAAGACGCAGTACACAACTAACCTTGTATTTTTTCACATAAACCTTCACTTTTCGGTTATTTAGCTGTTAGTTTTTGCTGTGCGAGAAAAGTAAAGGTTTATGTAAAAATTTCTTTGGAGATTCAGCTTTGCCCCGACCAAGCTCACAGGTCATCAATATAATCATTCATACAAAGGTCCAATCCCTCTCGTATGATGGGTACAACCGGTCTCTCGCGGGTTCTACTACCGGTCATGTGTTAAATACAGCTGGCAGACACAAAGAATTTCTCCATTTAAAGAGACAAATAAAGGAACGACTAAATCAAGTAGTTGGAAAATAAATGAGGTTGAAGAAGTGAGAAAAACAGAAAACAATTGATTTTTGCCGCAATGGTGCAAAATACTCTTTCAATGTCACTTGTATTTGTAATTTGAATGGGGTTCTTGGGAGCAAGGTATAAAATATCGATGATATCGGAAATATCGGTAGTCCAAAAACACGGAAATTTCGATGGAAATATCGGGATATTATTGATATCGATAAAAATTGAATAAAAACTACGGAAATTGTAAGAAAAACTTGGAAATTTTTATTAAAACTTTGCAGGATGTTTATTTAGTCAATTATCTATTAGTTTATCACAAAAAATTGGAAGGAAATGCATTGCATAATATATATATATATATATATATATATATATATATATATATATATATATATAACTTATTTAAGTTGATTATATAGCGAGCTGGCAAACATTGTAAGTGTAGAAAATATGTAGTAATTAATGAAAAAAGTTTAAACACACCATAATCATTTATATATAATGAATTAGCACAATATTTTACACTTTAAACATTGCATGGTAAGATACATGAGTGACTTAGCAATGTCTAAAATATCGATGATATCGAAAATATCGGTAATCCAAAAACACAGAAATTTCGATAGAAATATCGGGATATTATGAATATTTTAGACCATGCTTGGGAGGCATGACTCAGCCCTTAGGACTTCTTCTCAGCCACAAAAATCAGACAGAGTAGCTCTCCATTTATATCTCCAACCACCACTACGGACCTAACATTACATTACAGGACATTGATGGCATTTCCTAACAAAAACAAACTTCTCCAGGGACCTACAGGTAATAAAAGTTAGCATTCCGGTCCTTGAGTCCTTGTCAAATGTGAACTGGAAAATTCTGTTAACCTGGACTGGACCTAAAAAACTGAAATACAATGTACTTGTGACTCCATTTTGACTAGTCTTGCTGAACAATCTTACTGCGACTTGGACATCAACTTTGAGAGGAAAATGCGGATGCAGCCGATAATATATCCACGTATGTATATCTTGCTCACGTGACTTCCTTTATTTTGTTTGTGAGTGAAGTGATTGCTCATGTGACGAGTGAGACAGAGACAATGGTGTATATCTCCGGTTACATGCAAAGGAGCTCCCCAACTTCAAATAAATTAGCCTTTCAAGCCTTTTTGAAGAATTTTTCGTGCAACCAGTGATTACCGTATGTCTGTCTCACCTTATGATGAATCACCAGTAACAAGAGATGAAACTTTGAGTTGGTATGGACTACTGGGGCCAAATCTACTCACATGGTATCATAGTCTTGAGTTTGCTGCAACAGCTGAAGCATAGAACTTTATGACAGAATCACCACCCAATTTTGACAAACTTGAAGAGAAACAGATTCGGCAAAAGCACATGAAGTTGCATACGAAAATCTGCTTCGCTCAATCTTATATCAGTTAGGACAGCCAATGCAGAGGTCAGAAAAATAAACCGAATTCATCACATTAAAAATGATACACACGCGAAAACTTGCTTCATTCAATCTTATATCAGTTAGGATATCCAATGCAGAGGTCAGAAAAGTGAACTGAATTCATCACATTACAAACGTTACACACACGAAAACTACCGAGGGAAAGAATCCCTTTTCAATTTTCATGGGGGAATCCTGGCCAGTTGTAACAATCAAAACATATATGAGCATGAAATGAAAAGCCTTCCTCTGCTGTAAATAATAACATGACAATAGTCACAATACCACTTATTATGCTATCACCTCCTGCTGGAATTTTGTAATGATTTCGGGGATCCCTCGAAGAGATCCAAGAGGTAATTCTGCAAATCGTCCGCACTGTACTTGATGAGCTTGTCACTTATGTCGTTTGAATGTCTTCCCACAAATGTCCTATAAGCTTGGATTACATTCAGGGATGCTGAGATTTGCACATCTTCTCGAAGCTGAGGATCCGGAATGAACCATGTTGTTTGGCTCTTGTAGATCTCTTCGAACACAAGATAAAAGCTGCGGAGCCTTTCCTTGAGGGTTTTTGAGATAGAATTTGAACCGGGATTCTGAATGCCCTCCTCTTTGAGCAAATTAAGGATGGAACTCCAACTAGATCTCTGGTAGTTCAATGCTTGCTGTTGAACTTTCCCGTTGCACTTCCTAAGCCAGCCGTCTCCGAAAATGGGCCTCAGTTCATCCCCCTTAACCTTCTGAGCCATGTACCGTAGATTGTTCATCAAAAATACGTGTTGCAAGGAAGGATCCTTGTATAACCTGGACTTTTCGTCAAGGTTGCCTTCCAGAGTTGAAGTAAGTGATCGGAAGTGGCGAACCATTGGGAAAATTCTGCCTGGAGAATCAGTGGGTTTGTTCTCCTCGTCTGAGGTAGGACTCGTGTCAGGCGACAGCGAAATGGAATCGGCATCAGCACTGTCCTCGAAGAGATAATTAAGGGTCTCTCCATAGTCTGTGAGAATCCTCAAGTAATTCATCACATATTTGGTGAGAGGATGTATTCCTCCTCCAGCAACAGGGTTAGTCGAGGGGTTTGATGCAATGGCGCTCTCGAATTTACTAAATGTTGCCTTCACAGACTCACCCAATTTCATCAGAACCTCATGACACTCAATTCTTACAGAAGAACCGGCCTCGTCTGCGTATAAAGCATCTATGTCGGGAAGAACATCTGCAAGCACCTCATACATGTCAAGAATGCGGAACAACTTTTCCGGTTGGTGGGGGCCAATAGACATGGCTTCACCAAAATTCAGAAGCTGCAGCATTGAAGCCTTTGATGCCTCAACAAAACAATCCAAATAAATCGCTCCAAGCTCCCCAAAAATCTGATCACTGAGCGATCTCTCGCTAGCTAGATAAACTCGCACGAAGATCTTCATACCCCAGACCCATCTTCTGATTTTGGAATTCAAGGAGGCCCACTCCATCTTCAGCACATCCTCAATACTCAGCTTCTGGATTTCGAGAATGGAGAGGCACTCATCCAATGCCTCCTTTCGGATGATGGTATAAGCTTGCATGCACTCCTGATCATAATTGCAATTGAACATCAAATTTGCAATGCCTCTGAGCTCAGGAACTATATCCGGATGAACCAAATCAATGATGACTTCCTCAGACGCTCTGCTGACACTATCCCTTTGAAGTGAGTCCTCAATCGAATCATCCCCAAAAGAGATTATCGAGCTTCCATCCGCAATATCCTCTTCACTCGAACGAAAAGACATGTGCTCGGGTTCAAAGGGCTGCCTGTTCTGAACAAGCATGTACTTGAACTCTTCCTCTAGCCTAGCCATTGCCGTTTGAAGAACATCATGAGCTCTATGTAACACCTCATACTCTTCATCATTTTTATCCAAACACGACCTTTCCAATCTTTCGATCAATCTCCGAGCCTCCTCCACAGCCTTCATATACTCCAGAGACTCATTCGGGCTCGAATCCCATATCATAGACTGATCAGCCTCCCAACTCATGATCCTCTCCTGAATCCAATTAAGGCGATCTTCGACCTCACTGATCTTTTCATCCTTATTCTCATCATCTCTCTCACTGAGTCCCATCATGCTGGACAATTGGGTGCCAAGATTAGCCAAAATCTCCCTCTCACCATCTGTAAGGTTCTTCTTCGACCCCAAGGCCCTCACTATGTTCTTTGCCGCGGCAATCAAATCGCATTCTCCTTCCATTTCCGGGTTCATAGATTTACAATCCCCCCTCAACATACAATAAAAACACCCAAAAATGAACCAACAAATCCAACTCAAATCTTTTCGGTTTTGGGATCAAGGACAACAGTTGAACTTCAGGCCCTTCCTAGTTCAAAATCCTTACCAAGGTACAAGAAACAACTTCAGCAATTGAACCAAAACCCTCCAATTTTATCAAAAAAACAGAAAAGTAAAAGATACCCTTTTGGTGGAACAACTGCAGAATCAAAGCTTTTTGCATCCACTGAAGTAGTCTATGTTGAAAATTGGCAAATACCCAACAAACACCACTCTCCAAAATTAAGTGGGAACCCAAAAGGCGATTGAGGATAAGAAAAGTCCTGCAATCAAAAGGACTCGTCAAATTAGAATAAAGGGGCAATCTTTTTATCGTCGAATTAGCAAAAAAGACCAGTCTTTTCAAAAAGTTGGTCATCAGTGGCAAATGGCAATCACCATAAACAATACGATGCAGAAAAAGCAACCCCAAAGTTGAACCCAAAAAAGCAATTAACAGTAGAAAAAAAAAAGGAAATCTTACCTCTTACTCTTTGCAGGATTCGAACTTTTTGCAGGTTGCAGATTTGCAATACGTACAAAAAGGAGAGACCCCAAAATTCTGCTTCAGAAATGGTTGAAGCAAAAGATGTAGCAGCCAGCAAAAGCATTCAGATGAACTGTACGGACATTTTCTCTGGGAAAACACAGAGAAGCCAACTTTCTCGGATAAGAATTATTGGGCTCTACTTTGCGTAACCTTTCTCGATTTGTCTTTTGCACTTTACGGTCTGTTTTTTTTTTTTAATAACGCCATTTGGGCTTGGATGCTTTGACCTGCTCGGTTTGAGTCTACCCTCCGACTAGTAATGCAGACAACAATGCTTTTTTTTTTTTTTTTTTTAAGTTTATTATTAACGTTAGGGTGTGGTAGTTCGAAATTCTTATCTCTATTAATCTCTACTAATTAATAAATACTAATTAATAAAACACTTATTGTTAATCAAAATTTTATAAAATTACCAATTTAACCCTTTAATTAAAATAGAACATGAATAAGAAATATGAGATAGAAATATAATTTCACACAATCAAATTTTGCTTTTTTTTCTTTTTCAAAACATCACATACATGTAATCATAACATATTTCTAAATAAAAAATAAAAAAACTTCACACTCCCACATTCTCTCTATCACTCTCTTCCTCTCTCCTTCTATTTCAAAAACAAAAATAAAAAAATTTCTCACACACTTTGTGTGTGCCCATATGCTAGTCTGTTCTATAAAGAGAACCCTTCTTGTTAACTTTTTGCCCCTCTTTTTTCCTATTTTGCCCTCATTTTGATACACAATATTGACATGAGGAGGGCAAAACAGTATTTTTGTATCTTTTGAGAAAATGACAATCATATCCCTATTTTTCCTATTTCACCCTTATTTAAAAAAGAGTGGTGATATTTCCACATCGGTGTCTTATTTCCCCACCCACCATTTAATGAAAATGTTAATAACATATTTATCCTTTTAAAAGAAGACTCTTAAACCCCTATTTAATTCAATACTAAAATTTTGAAAAGACAAAAACTAATTTAAAATAATAAATAAATAATGGTGGGTGGGGTGTGATATCTTTGAGGGAAAGAGGTTGAGAAAGATTTGGGTTAGAATCGACGGAAAGGTTGGTGGAAGGAATGAGCGTGTGCTGGACGAAGGCTAGAAACTTCAATGGAGAAAAAAGAGAATTGAGTGTGAGATCTGCGGTTTTGACAAAAAAAGGAGGAAAAAGAGTGGTTTGGGGGTCCGGGGTCTCTGTAGGGCGGCGATAGGTGTGAAGGAGATGATAAATGTCTAGGTCTTAGGTCTTGCATTTTCTTTCATTTTTTCTATTTTTATTTATTTAATTATAATATTATTTAAAGATATATTAGAGTTATTTAAAAAAAAAATTATGGTTATTTTGGGAATAATGGTGGGTGGGGAAATAACATTTTACTTTTTTAATTTTTTATGGTGGGTGAGATTATCATGTGGGTGGGAAAATAGGACACTGGGGTGGGTCTAGTATCACTCTTAAAAAAAATGACAATCATATTCCTATTTTTCCAATTTTACCCTCACTTTTGATACACAATATTTACATAAAGAAGACAAAACATTAATTATGTAATATTAAGAAAAAATATGCACTTATTATCATTGTTTCATACTCTTTTTAAAATTTTAAAAATTAATCACACTCCTTAATAAAAAATAAAAAATAAAATTAAATTGTTCACACACACAAAGTGTGTGCTCATCTGCTAATAATAATTAAGAGAAGATAATTTTGAATTCGAGATGTTAGAAACCAACACCCTGCTATGCTTAACGAACAATATTATATTTAATAAAAAAAAGAATATTATATGAACAACTTATCTAAAAACCGAATATGTGACGTATTATTAGAAATTTAGCATAATGTTAGTCTTACCAGTTAACATGGTGGTGCCTCCACTTCTCAGGTGGACATTATTTAATAAAATCACATATTTCGATTTATTTGATATAAATCACACACACCAACTTCTTGTGCTTGAAGAATATTTGCACAAACCAAAAACCTCTATATACTTTGCTATTGTTTTTTAAATCACTAGTTTTCTTTTACATAGTTCATGCCAAAGTAATCTTTAAAAATAATACCAGAGTTCTCAAATTTAGTTCTCAAATTTGTTCACTAATTGATTTGTTAATATTAATGTGTATGTTAATATGTTACTTGTAAGTACTAATAACTAGATTTCTGGTAAACATATTTGAATCAATTAAATAATGACATCATTTTGTTAACGAAAATTGTTGATATTTTATGTAACATTTCAATAATTCATTAAAATACTAATTTGTTTAAATAAAAAATAACCCATGTTAAACATGTGCATGTGTACTTACTTTTCACGCATGAATGTTTCACATATTTTCAAGAAAGTTATCTTGTAATACTTTTAGTAACTATATTCCGTATTACCAAAACTAAAGGTACTCAATTTTATTGCGTAAAGTATTTGTCTTTCCTTCTCAAAAAAAGGTATTTGTTTTTCAATTAAAGATGGGTCTTAGTAATTTCATTTTTTTAATAACTTTCTTTTTAAAGACATTTTTCTAATAATTAAAATAATAATGACTTTTGAATTCCATACCCTCTTATTTTGTGTGGTTACGGTTAAGTCACGTTAATATTTTATATTATTTTTAGAGATAATAAGACAAAAAAGAATAGTAATATAAAATGTTGGCGTAGCTTAACCGTGATCACACAAACAGAAAGGCACGAAAAGGTACAAAAAATGGAAGCGCAGAGAATCTACCTCCAAAGCCGATTCCTTCTCGCCACCTTCACTACCTATCCTTTTCACCATAGTCATCGTCTCCAATTTCTCCACTTACACACAATATTATATATATATATACACACACACTTATATACACACATATACATATACATATATATATATGTGTGTGTGTGGTTGTAGTAATTTTCTTATTGTCAAACAAAATATCTTCTTATCAAAACTTATTCAAAACTTATTCAAAAGGTGGTTTTCTAGAAGAAGTCATTGTTGTCCTTTATACAATGTTTTGCTTCCAAAACCAAACTCTCAAAAGTCCAAGTCAACATCCAAATTCATGAATTTGTAATTTCACACCAAATACACGTTTCTAAAATACCATCACAGGTGACTTAGTGGTCGGGACGAATTCCAAGTTCATATCATACATAATAATTTTTAAGTTCGATTTTTAACGCTAATAAATCACATTATGGTAGTTAAGGAAAGGCTTAAATATCTTTTTTAATCTTCTTAGCCCCTAAAAAATAAAAGAAAAACTAACGAAAAATTCAAAAAAACTTTAATTTTAATGAAAAATGACAAAAAAAGACGTAATGAATAATACCAGGAAAGGTAAAAATGTGATTTTTTGTTAAAAATAAACAATACCGGGAGTATTTTATTAAAACTCCCAAAAATAAATTGTCGTGACAAATCCACCAACTAGATAAAAAAAAATGTGAAAGTGTATGAAATCCAAATGAAGCTCTAAGCGAACAGTGTATATTAAAGGACAAAGTAGTTTACAAAATCTAATTAACAACCCCCGTTTAATATATCATTTGAAATGTTGGTTGTGAATTCAATTAGCATACGACTAATTGGAAAGAAAACAAGTTTTTAGGTAGAAAACAAACTATTTAATTAAACCTATAGCTACTTAAAATTATAGCACTATGTACATTATAAGGTTGGCTACTTATAATGTAGAACATATGGAAGAATGCATCCAAGAATAACGCAACTGATAAATATAAGTTCAACATGGTCCACCATCACTGTTATTGATACGTCTCAACTTAATCATCCCTACTAAGTGTTGAGTTTGATGTGGGGTCACACTAGAAACCAATTCCCACATTGAGAATGGGTCAAGTCATTATACCGGAGCTAATGTAACTTTTCGAGAGCGCGATCATCATTCACAGACTATGGTCAATGCAACTTTTCAAAGGTCTAGTCATTCAATATTCTTAAACTGGAGATAACACAATTTTTCGAAATCCCAACTTAAGGAGGCAAATTCGAGCCTAGTAAATGGATGACTTGCTATAATACCATGATAAACTTTGTAGCCTATGTGTCCACCACCGACATAAATGACATTATCCCAAGTTAAACATCTATTACTAGGTATTGGGTTTTATATCAAAAAGATCTCGGTGATATTATGGGTGAAAACTTTTAAATATTAATTGTGCATTATTTTGTCATATAACAGATGTGGAATGGTGTTCTGCAACAATAACAAGAGCAAATCCAGCAAGACGATTCAAGCACTGTAAATTTAGACTCCAATGTCTGATTTTGACCCAAGTATATTGTTGTTTGAATATTTGAATCATCAATTGCACTTAAATAAGCATCAAACATCCCCATCAATGGAACATTTTCTCAAACGTAATCATAATCTCTCGTTTCTCTCCACTTGTTTCTCAAAACTAGTGGAACATTTTCTTGTCTACCTAAGGAGGACAATAAAAATACAGAAGACCAATTGGGCTTAAAATTGACAAGGAATAATTTTTAGGAAAACTAATTAAAAGAGCTTGAAAACTTTGAGTTTTTAACGATAAGGACAAAATAAAGGATAAAGTGAATAGTAACATGATTGACTTTTTAGTGTAAAAATATGGTTTTTCGTTAAAGTGAACAGTACTGAGAGTTTTTCGTTAAAGTTCCCATAATTTTTCCTGTTCATGTCTGTATATTTATCTTCTTTTTTTTTCAATTTTCATGAGGATTTTGGAAGAGGCCTCCCTTGAATAATGATCTGAAAAGCTCAAGAGCCTCTGTCCACCCTCCCACCTTCACATCATATATTTGTATCATCTCTTTATAAGATATGAGACCCACATGTGTTTGTGGGCCCAATTTCTATTAGATAGATGATACAAATATGTGTGGTAACTGTAGCGTTACTCTTACCATAATAAGTAAATAGCTATTATCCGTATTTTGAAAAAATACATTTTGTACTTTCAAAATGCAATTTTTTTTCTTCGTAATGCTCTGTAGCATGATGATTTGTTTGCAGTTATATTCTCAATTGGATCTGAGGATGTTGGGCCTCCACCCGAAATAAGTAATTTCCTACTAACTTTATTTTGAATCTCAAAATCGGCCAAAACCTGATCCTGACAAACCCAAAATTCGACCGTTGAAATTTTTTATATTCCTCATCCCAAACGGTAACCTCTCGCATCAAATTTGCACACTTCCTCTCAGTATTTAAATTCCACCTGAATTTATTAAAATTTTCAGTTCAATCTTCTCTCACACACATCACACTATGGAGAATCTACCAGAAATGCCTCCTACGAGCCCGACTCAATCAGAGGAGACATTTTCCGAATGCAAATCGCCACCGCCTCCACTCCAACACAAGGATGAAAATTCTCAAAACTCCGGCAACGATTTACGCAAAACCACCACGCCGGACCGCCTTAAAGTCCCCAAGGCATTTAAATTCCCCGAAAGGTATTAAATCTTCCATTCATATTGACATATAAGATTACTCTGCACACACACATATATATGTTATCGATAATATCTCGATATTAATGCGGGTCTGTTCTTATTAGACATCCTATACACAAGATTTATGATTTATGTGTTATATATTTTCTTAAATTTTGAAGGTATACAAGCCCAACAGATATGAAATTGTCCCCTGTAACAAAAGGCCTTCTTGCCAGAAACAGAAAGGGTGGTGCCCTCTTGCCCCCTAGCAAAAATTTACTCAAACCTCCCCAAGGTACATACATACACACATACATACATATTATATCACTGCATGAACATTATTAAAAATCTTGATGCAGGAAATCCAATTGGGTTTTTTTTGGGTCACTGCTGCAGATTCAGGAGTTGCAGGTGTGGGATGTGGTCCAGGTTCAGAAGTAAAGTTTGGGTACAATAATTGAAGGCTATGAGGAGAAGAACTTTTGGGACTTTTTTTCCAACAGCTTTTTTCTTTTTTTCGTTTCAACTTTCACTGTTTCAAACTTGGTGGAATTTGATGCATTTTGGAACAGTTGTGTTTCTGGTGAATGAATAATGAGATTTTTCAACGTGTCCTAAATTCCTCATGCTCACTCACACATGTTTGATTGTACCAAAAACTTGTGTCAATGATTTTGTACTTGCCCTTGTTCTGGTTGAAACCATGCCTTGTTTCTGTTAGAATTCGAGTTTCTGACTCAAAACCAAGTGACAATGTGTGTCTAGACAGAAGATCGTTTACGCACTTTACGTCAGACTTCTATGTCCAATGTGAGAGACTCTCAACATGTCTCTTTAGTCTCTCGAGCCTAACATGTGTTCAGTTTTTATTAGGTGAAGTGAGAACTCATATGCTCTTCTGGTAGGATGTTACAATGTGGGATAGTCTCAACATGTCTTTTTAGTCTCTCGAGCCTAACACGTGTTCAATTTTTATTAGGTGACGTGAGAACTACAAAATAAAATTAACAAAGAGGGTGTAGTTGTTACAATTTGTGATTATGCTTTGTTAACTACTAATTTCAGTAAATACAATCAAACTCTCAATTCTTTGAGCCAAAAGAAACTTTTAATCTTCAAGGTTTGAATGATTTTCTCACTCCATTCGAACTTCGTACCACTGGATTGAACCTACATCCCCGTGAATTTCAAGTTCACAAACAGACCTCACTAGATAAGAAACGGCGTCGTCGATACTTTCGAATCTTGCAAGGTCAAGAGGAAGGTTTTTGGCCGGCCAGTTCTCCAGCCAACCTTTTAACTTGTCTCTCAGCTCATCCTCTGAAACAAACTTCTCATCCTCTCCTGGCTCCAGTAACACATAAGTTTCACTGTTATAGTATATATCCTTCTCCGCCTCACTTCACAAACCTGTCCAAAAATTGCAACACAAATTTTAAATCTAGGATTTCATGCTGAAGTAAAAACTTGTTCTTGTTGATTCAAGCGATATTCTACTTTAATTGAATCTAAGGGGGTGTATTCAATTGGGATTTTAAGGGATTTTAATTCTTTTAATGAATCTAGGGGTATTCAATCAGGATTTTAAGTGATTCTCTGAAATTCTAGGTGTATTCAATTAGAATTTTAAAATAGTTTATTAAAATCCTTAGAAATCTAGGTGTATTCAATTAAGATTTTAAAGAAGTTTATAACATTCCAGGTGTATTCAATTAGAAATTGATTTTAAAGAATTTGAGAAAGTTGAGGAATTAGAGGGAATTTGAGAGATTTTAAGTATCCACAAATCTCACCTCTTTCTATGAAATTTCGAGGGAATTGAATCAAAATTTTATATGGAATCTCTACAAATCAATTAAACTCCATAAAAATTCATAGATTTATAAATCCATTAAAATCTCTCACATTCTCAATTGAATACATCCCCCTAAACTATGGGAAGGGAGATATCCACTCTAGCCAACATGACTACGTCTAGGTTTGCAGAAGGAGGGGAGGGGGGCGAGCACATCGGCTCTAGCCAACATGACTAGTGACTACGCTATGTTTGCTGACGAAGTACTTCATGTACTCAGACTCATCATTTTTTCGTGTCGCCATTAATTGAATTACGGGAGCTCGAATCCGGCTCTTTGTACCTTCTTTGCCTGCCATTATAGTGCTGTTAGTGATGTTAGAATACACTGTTTTGTATAACTAAAGTTAGCAACATCATAATTGCCTGCAGTTTACTCATAAAACATTGTACGGCCATTGGGAGTCAACGGTTGTATACAACTATGTGCATGTCTCTCTTATCACGTAACCATGATTGTATCAGTCGGTGGTAGGATATAATTGTTCCAATATATATATACATTTAGTTTCAAAAGGTCTAAGATATAAAAGAGAGTACAACTTACAGTTAAAAGCCAGAAATCCACCATGGAATAACTGTTTCTTCAAAACTCCTTCCACTGGAACCATTTTTCCTGCAAATTCCAAATCCAAAAGCTGTGAATCAAAACAAGATCTTGCAGATAGCATGCTAAAACTCAGCCTCTGGTAGTCTAAATTTGTCACCCTCATATTCCATTGTATTTCCAATTCTACCCCTCCCATCCCTCAGAGGCTCAGACAATTTTCATTTGGGCTTCAAAATGGGCCTACCCCACAAGTGGGCCAACTTCTAGACCCTCATCTTTTCTTTCCTGCGTGAACCGGTTAGTTCGTTAATTTAGCATTTTGGTTCACAAGAGTTCCAGTCAGTTAATCAGTTAGTAAAAATGGCGACAGAAGACCTTCCATCTGATCAGTTGGTTACTTTTGTTTCACAATAACAAAGTAAGAAACCCTCCGAGGTTGTCTCCCACCCCTTTTTAGCTCCTTTATTTCTCTCTTACTCTCACCCCAAACTCCTTTTCTTCCCAAACCCAAATTGTACCATCTTTTGAATCACAACCATTGTGATTTTCAAGGGTATTCAGCTTTTATGTTAAAGGGCTCCTGGGTTTGATTTGATTTACGGGTTCGACATCGAAACGGGTTTTCAAAGATTCAAGTAACGACCTTTTGTTTATATGTGATGATTATTTTGGTTCTCCATTTAGTGGTAAGTTTGCTGCTCAAAACCCAGTTTCCAGAATCTAAGCTATGCATCTCTATAGGGTTTGATTTGTGATTAACCCTTATGCATGGTTCAAACCAAGATTAGGGTTTTGCTTGAAATTTTAAAAGATTCAGCCTCTCTGATTGTAAAAATATATGATTGTGATGATTTTTCTTCTTCTATAATCTACTCAAATTTACGGGGAGTGGGATTAAAACTTGGTAAAACAAGGTATGCATACTACCCTGCCAACTGGCCTAGTCTGCGTCTGCATATGGTTACGATGTTTAAGGTGCTACCATATGTGAAAGTATGCTTGTGATGTTATTGAAACGCTGCATTTAGCTCTCAACGTGTTTGCATGAAGTCGAGTAATTAACCATATTTGATATTGTTCATACCATGCAGTTAAATATCAATTATTGTTGATGTGCTCTTTCCTTTCTGTTGTCACATTGTGTATAAGTAGTTAATTATTGTTGATATTGTTCACATCATGCAGTTAAATATCAATTAGAGACAGGCAAAGGAGATTTGATTCTCTGAAGATAATCAACTGTTGCAAATTATATAGTCATGGATGATGCATATAGGGATGCAGGTGGTAGTAAGCATCCAAGGGTGCATTTTGAAAGCGATGTGGTTAATCACCGCCGAAATTCAAGCTTCCCATCATCCTCGTCATCATCACCATCGTCCTCATCATCGTCATCTCCACGTTCATCGCTGGAATCATCCGTCAATGATAAAGAAGATGGTAACAATCCCTGCATAACAACGACACGACCAGGCCACGAGTCTCAGGGGGCTCTGTCATTACCAGAGGGTTATTCTTCTCCGATTCTGCCTTGGAGCATGCAAAGCGGATCATCCGCGCAATCCTCTCAGTTTCAGATGATGGGAAGGCCTGCAGGATATGACCCGAGTCGAATCCCATCGAATATTTTTTCCAGTAAACCGGCAGCAGGCATGGATTGGAGTGTTGCTTCAAATGAATCATTATTTAGTCTTCATGTGGGGAACAACAGCTTCTCGAGAGATCAATTTGCTTTTCTGAATAAATCCGGAGAGCTTTACAAATCCGGAGAGCTTTATAAATCCGGTGAACTGACGCGGCATGATGAATTATTCTACATTCCAACTCCACTTCCCACAGTTACTGAGGCAGAAACCATTGAAATTAAGATTCACAATGTGGAGAAAGAGAAGGTTGAAAACAAGGCTCCGAACGTGGAGGCAAAAATCGAGGAAAATGACAGTGCAAATGTGGAGATATATAAGGTTGAAAGCGTGAGGGGAAATGTGGAAAAGGAATCAGTAGAAGAAACAGAAGGACCAGATGAATCTGCAAAGACAGAAGCCATAAAACCTAAGGAAATCTGGAATTCTGTCGCTTCATACCGGTCTGATGGGAGCAATAACAGCACCAAGTCATTCCGGTTCCCGGTGTAAGCATTGTTAACTTCATTCCTTGCAGTTAGGATTATCCGGTATTTGTTCATGGCAGGAAAAGAATACTTGAAAATTATTGCATATGGTTCTTGCACGGCAGACTCAGTGCAAGACGTCCACCCTTTATTAAAGGACGGATTTGTATCAATGTTGTCGATATGTATCAATAAATTGTCAGGACGCTTGAACTGATAGCAGTTGGTGTTTTTCAGGTTGGCAGGTCATGAGGTTGAAAAAAATATACCTGCAGAGATGGACTCAGGAAAGCTAGAGTCAGAGCCGCACGCACAGCAGGAGATGCATAAGCAAGTAGAGCACGAAGCCCCCGAAACACCCCTAAATGCCGCCACAACTCAAACAACCAGTTGGTTTTCGTGCTTCTGTTGTTGCACCCCCTGCCGTTGATCTAAAAAGCCTTCATAGGTAGATGCTTTGGATTTCAAAGTTGCTTCCTTGCCAAGTTTCAAAGAACCTCAAGGCTTGTCCAAGTGGTGGAGTTCCCATTAGGTTAGGTTTGGGACTCCAACTAGGGTTTGGGTTGAAGAGAAGGCCATAGAAAATGAAGAAACCAAAAGAGCGATGAACAAGTGAGAGTTGATGTACATAGAGATCTGCACTATATGATGTTTAATGGTAGATTGAAAAATGTTGTATATAGATCTATATCATGTACATAGAGCAATAGGTTCTTCACTTTACACTACTATTTATATAAGGGAATTTTAACGAAAAGCTCCCGGTACTGTTCACTTTAACGAAAAACCATATTTTTACACTAAAAAGTCAATCATGGTACTATTCATTTTACCCTTTATTTTGTCCTTATCACGAAAACTCAAAGTTTTCAAACCACTTTCATAAGTTTTCATTTTATATAATTCTGCTTAAAAAACATGTCTAACTTTCCTTTGGTTTAGTGCCTATATGGTGAATTTTTAATTGAATTCTCTAAATTTTTGTTTTGCACGCAATAACTAACAGAGATAACATGGTCATTTTAAGCTTAGTTCAAGGGCCAATTAAGTTTCAGTCCTTAAAACATTTCACCGATGCACATAGGCAAATATAGTAAAATATTGAATAAAAACCTTGCTTTCGAGTAAGATTGATAACAAACATAACCACAATAGTATTACCAAGAGTTTCTTCGTCAGATAACTAAAATTGACATATAACCCCCGCAAGGAGAATCTCCACAATTCATTTAGGTTTATGATATATCGTACCACTATATTATAATACGTGCTTTGGTAACAAGCGTGTGATATACAACTACTACTAGGTGTTTAGTGTGCAAGTTAAAGAACGTCACTCCTACATCGGGATTGTGTAATCTACATGTTCAAAATTCAAAGTTAGAGAACGTCATTCCTACATCAGGATTGCGTAATCTACATGTTCAAAATTCAACATATTAAGTTGGCTTTTTCTTACGAGGTCACGGTGTGAACTTTCTGTTTAGGAACTTTAGGTACATGACAAAAGAGCTAAAAAGCATTATTTCTGGATGCCGAGAAAAGCCTACAATTTATATAATCAGTTTGCTTTCTTCACTAGAGTATGTTTTTCTTCAATAGAGTATGTTTATGGAATAGGATCCTCTTCGGATTCTCTTCGGATCATTTTTATCCGGATATCCTAGATTTTTTATTTTTGTCTATTCAATCAAAAATCAAACAGCTAAGAAAACGATCAAACGGCCTTGACACAATTGAAATGAGAAGAAGATGCGATGGTAGTAGCGGCCATGGGATCCTCCACATCGAGATCTGCGACGCTGGTGTTGACGACGGCTTCATTGGAATCGGAGTCGTTATCAATTTTTTCGCGGTACTGTACGAGGAAGGAGAAGAAGCTTTAGTGACTTCGCGGCCCTGCTCGAGGTAAGGCATGCATGCAATCTTGAAGGTCCGGAGGATCCGGATGGAAGGGATCTAGAGAGGATCCTTTCCCTATGTACATACGTGCATCAATCCTATGCCCACCATCCACAACTCTATACGATCTGATCAGGTTTGAGTATCTGAATTATTTTGTAATAAATAAGCAGTATCAATCTTGTTTAGAATCGAGAAACCAATCACACATGCACAGTTATTTGAACAAAAAAGAAGTTTAAAAGCAACAAAAAGACATGAACATTCAGAGCATTACGATCATTAGATTACTTGCAACACTAATCTTCAATGCCGTAGTAATGAATCTGAATCACTTGCTTCACAAGTCTCGTGCTAAGCAGAATCGATCTTAACCACGAAATAAGGGATCACAACCTTTATGTGGTGGAGGGTTCACATGCACTTCTCTACCCTTTTGTGTTCTTTTGGGATTTTTCTCTTATTTTGGGTAAAAGTAGCAAGTACATACCATATCTCTATCAATCGCGTTCCAAGCTTGTAGCTTTCCAAAAAATTAAATCACATTAAATCATAGATATGGACGGCCGTGGCTCCATGAGCTAAAATCCCAGTGGAATCCAGTACATACACATTGGCTCCCCACCCCCTCCTTTGCCCATCTGGACCTCATCCGCACTAGAGTAAGGAAGACCCCCAACAACCCATCAAAAGGTCTTGTGGTCCCCACTCCTCCCTTCTGGAAGGACATCCCACGTGGTTTCCATCTTGTGCAGCCACGTGTGTAGAGGTCTTCATCAGCCTTGATGAGTCTTTTTTCCTCTCTTCCTTCCCCTTTCTCACTCACTTAACCACATATATATAGTCTCCTCAAGGACGGTCCCCTTACTACAATAAAATGTGTTTGTTCTGGTATTTCAAACTAATCAAACGACATTTGTGTGTTAAGTAAAACAACATGAAGACTTGTGATATCGTTAAGCGTCTCAATAGCATGCAAGTTTATTTTCAGACTCGAAAGAGAAACTTACAAAATACTCAATTCTTAGTAGTATTTTTTAACGAGTTATGCACTTGTAGTTAAACTGAATATCTGTAGCAGTATCTTAAACTAATCATACGCTTTTGCATAAGGGAAACATCTAACATTCCGTTATCTGTTGATGAAAGCATTACCGATATGCTTTTGCGTAAACGAAACATCTAACATTCCGTTATCTGTTGACGAAACCGTCACAGTAACGCATCCGATGTAAGTCCGCCATTACGAGTGCATTTATTGTCCGGCGGTGGACCCCATTCCCTCTATGGTCCCAACACCCACCAAATACGACAATACCGTGAAAATGTAAAGAATTTACCCTTTTTTTAAATAAAAAAACGGACGAAGGCACGTGAAACGGAAATAAAAAAAAAAGAAAAAAAGAGAAAAAGAAGAACGCGTTTCTTCCCAAAAGAAACACAGCTGAATGACTCCTCCGCTCTCTCTCTCTCTCTCTCCTCCTCCGCTCTCTACCTCTCTCTCATCAGGGACCAACAAAATTAGGGTTAGGTTTCCATAAACCCCTTTTTACTCTTTCTGTGCAAGTCCAAGGGAAGGAAAGGGTTTTTGGGGTTTTTATCTCTTGGGTTCCGGAGATCCTTTTCTCTGCGGCAGGATCGACATGAAATCCCCAATTTTCAAGAGGAATACGCAGTCTCTGAGCAAAATCCGAGTAGCGGCACCGCGCCGGTAGCTTTCCACTGTTTCGATTTGAATTCCAGGGCAAGAAAAAAAAGCAGATTTCAAAGGAAAGTCAAAAGGATTTTACTCCCACTGCTGCGAGGTACATATAGTCTGATGTTAAATTTACCAAAATTTTTCGGTTTGGATTTAGTTCATAGTTTTGGGAGGTTTGACTGTTTCGGTAGAGCATTAGTTAAAGCAGTTGTTTTGTTTCCGTACAGTTGGTAGTGGGAAATGAAAATTGCCCTGTTAATTTGTTGCAGCCGCCATGGCCTCCAAAAGATGGCATTCGTGTAAGAGCAAGAAGCGGTCGAGCGACTGACGAATTATAGTCATAATCTAGCTGAAGTTGTAAGAATTGTGAGTTAAATTTCAAAGCTTTCGAATCGTTATAGTGTTGAGTCATTTCCTTAATTTCAAGCTGAAATTGTGTGTGATTTTATAATTTTTGCAGTTAACCGCTTAACTGAGAGTTTTTGAGAGATGGGTTTTTCTCTGTCTTCCTCTTCGGTCATCAAGGGACATGTTTTTCGCAGACCCACTTCTCCAGTGTTTGTTCTGAAGCTTGTTTTGCTCTTGTGGGTGTTCTTCACTTCTCAGAACTGTGCTGTTCTCGCTGATACTGACGCATCGGTGCTTCTTGAGCTAAAAAACTCTGTCTTGGATCCGTCGGGCTTGCTTTCTGGCTGGAATGGTCGGCTCAATTCTGGTCATTGCTCATGGCCTGGCGTCTTCTGCAACTCAAATTCTCGGGTGGTTTCACTCAACATTACTGGGAATGGAGGAGAAACCGAAGGTAGATCGAAAACTATTGCATGCTCAGATTTTGCTCAGTTGCCGCTTTATGGATTTGGAATCAGGAGGAGCTGTGAGGGTAGTAGAGGAAGATTGGCTGGGAAGCTCCCGCCTGTAATTGGTAAGCTCACTGAGCTTAGGGTTTTGTCCCTCCCCTTCAATGGTTTTGAGGGTGAAATTCCTAGTGAAGTTTTGGGCTTGGAAAATTTGGAGGTTCTTGATCTTGAGGGAAACTCGATAACTGGGTCGCTGCCCTTTCCGCTTAATCCGAATTTGAGGGTTCTTAATCTGGGGTTTAATAGGATTGAAGGTGAGATACCGACCTCGTGGTCAAATTATATGAGCCTAGAGATCTTGAATTTAGCTGGGAATCTCGTAAACGGGACAATTCCAGGTTTCATTGGTAGGTTAAAGGCGGTGTACTTGTCATACAATTCACTTAGTGGAGATGTTCCCAGCGAGATTGGAGCCAAGTGTGGCAAGCTTGAGCATCTTGATTTGGCGGGTAATTTCTTGGTTCATAAAATTCCAAGCAGTTTGGGAAATTGCAGCCAGTTGAGGACGTTGTTGCTGTATTCAAATATGTTTGAAGAGGGTATTCCAGCTGAACTTGGACGGCTTCAAGCTCTGGAAGTGTTGGATGTGTCGAGGAATAGCCTGAGTAGTTCATTACCACCCGAGCTGGGAAATTGTTCTCAGTTGTCTGCCCTTGTGCTGTCATCTATGTTTAATCCACTTCCACTAGTCAATGATACTGTAGTGGACTCTTTACTGGAGCAGTTGAATGCTATGAGTGACGACTTCAATTACTTTCAAGGTACAATGCCTGTAGAAATTACGACCCTTCCAAAGCTAAGGATCTTGTGGGCACCAAGGGCAAGTATTGAGGGCACTTTCCCAAGCAATTGGGGTGGTTGTGAGTACTTAGAGATGATCAATTTGGCTCAGAACTTTTTGACTGGGGAAATTCCTAGCGGACTTAGTCGCTGCAGGAACCTTCAATTTCTTGACGTGAGCTCTAACAGGCTTAGTGGGGAGCTTTTTCAGGATCTTCATGTTCCTTGTATGGATATGTTTGATATCAGCGGAAACATCTTGTCAGGTTCAATACCTGAATATTTCAACAAAACTTGTGGTTCTCCTTTGAGAGATTTTTCTTTCAAGTATGAGGATCCATCCTCACACTATGTAGCATTTTTTGCTTCTAAATCCCAAGTTGGGAACCCATTGCAAATGCATGGGGAGGTTGACGGTCTTATAGTAGTACACAACTTTGCGCACAATAATTTTACTGGCACTTTGCAGACACTGCCTATTGCACCTGAAAGACTTGGGAAGCAAACTTTTTATGCATTCTTTGCTGGAGAAAACAAGCTTTCTGGAGAATTTCCAGGTAACTTATTTGGCAAGTGTGAGGGATTGGAGTGGCTGATTGTTAATGTTAGCCACAACAAGTTAGAAGGTCAGATTCCTGCTGAATTTGGCACTATGTGCAAATCTCTTAAAGTTTTAGATGCATCTCAGAATCAGATGGTTGGTCCTATTCCCCCTACCATTGGGAAATTGTCTCTTGTCGCCCTTAATTTGAGTTGGAACATGTTGAAGGGTGAAATACCAACCAGTCTTGGCCAGATAACTGATCTGACGTATCTATCCTTATCTGGCAATCTCCTTACAGGTGTCATTCCGTCTAGCTTGGGGCAGCTTTCCTCTTTAGAAGTGCTTGAACTTTCTTCAAACTATCTCACTGGCGAGATACCGAATGATCTTGTGAATCTGCGAAACCTGACTGTTCTTCTGCTGGACAAGAATAATATTTCTGGTCAGATTCCATCTGGATTGGCAAATATGACCACACTGTCATCTTTCAATGTGTCTTTCAATAACATATCAGGTTCACTGCCTGCGAATAATAACCTGATGAAATGCAATGCTGCTATTGGAAACCCAAATCTACACTCTTGCCCCATGTTGTCTCAGACACAGCCAGCTTTGGATTCCCAAGGAAGAGTTGGCGATTCACAACCTCTTGCTGCTTCACCAATGGGAGGTCCAGCTCAGAGGAGTGGGAACGGTTTCAGTCCAATTGAGATAGCATCCATTACATCTGCATCGGCCATAGTTTCAGTGCTGCTTGCTCTTGTTGTTCTGTTCTTGTATACACGGAAATGGAATCCAAAGTCTGGAACTCAAGTGTCTACCCGGAAGGAAGTTACAGTTTTCACAAACATTGGGGTTCCGTTGACCTTTGAGAATGTTGTGCAAGGCACAGGAAGTTTCAATGCTAGCAACTGCATCGGGAATGGAGGTTTTGGAGCTACCTACAAGGCAGAGATATCACCTGGAATCGTGGTGGCAATTAAACGGCTTTCAGTTGGAAGGTTCCAAGGAGTTCAACAGTTTCATGCAGAAATTAAAACCCTTGGAAGGCTTCGCCATCCAAATCTTGTCACTTTGCTTGGTTATCACGCCAGTGATACAGAGATGTTTCTAATATACAACTATTTGGCGGGTGGTAATTTGGAAAAGTTTATTCAGGAAAGGTCTACAAGGGCTGTGGATTGGAGGGTACTTCACAAGATTGCTTTGGACATAGCCCGTGCCCTTGCCTACCTACATGATCAATGCGTACCACGTGTTCTTCATCGGGACGTCAAGCCGAGCAATATTTTGTTGGATGATGATTTTAATGCGTATCTCTCAGACTTTGGTTTGGCCAGACTTCTGGGAACTTCAGAGACTCATGCTACCACCGGCGTTGCTGGAACGTTTGGATATGTTGCCCCGGAATATGCAATGACTTGCCGTGTTTCAGATAAGGCTGATGTATATAGTTACGGCGTTGTGCTACTGGAGTTACTCTCTGACAAGAAGGCACTGGATCCCTCCTTCTCTTCGTATGGAAATGGATTCAACATCGTTCAGTGGTCATGTATGCTTCTTCGGCAAGGTCGGGCAAAGGAATTCTTCACCGCTGGGTTATGGGATGCAGGTCCCCATGATGACTTAGTAGAAGTTCTTCACTTGGCAGTAGTGTGCACGGTTGACTCTCTCTCAACCAGGCCTACAATGAGGCAAGTTGTACGACGGCTTAAGCAACTTCAGCCTCCATCTTGCTAGCTGCTTTACAAGGTTTGTAGTGGTTAACATTAGTAGTCTGTAGAAAGAGGAGCTCCATTTGTCACATGTGCCTGCGCATTCGGTGCGCTTTGGTGACACTGGTGCTAGGTTGATTTCTAAACCTTAGTGATCCAACTTGTACATTGTATGATAGTTCTGCCCCCAATTTTTTTCAATGTTTCTTCTCCGAATAGGGGCCTGGCCAGCGAATCTGCAGAAGAATGCAGATATTCCATTTCCTCGTCTTATACGTGTATATTCAGCTTCATTTGTTCAATAAAACATAGAGTTGGAAATTATAGGAACTGTTTAGCGTCGTCAAGTTATTCGTTTCTGTTTTATGATGCGCAGAAATGGTCAGTCATTGACCTATCTGAGGATCGAGGAACAAATCACACATGCATCAATATCTACAGTTCTTTGAACGAAAGCGAACTTTAAAAGCGACATAAAGACATGGACACTTACAGTATCATGATCATTCGCTTGCGACATTTATAACGTTCATGAGCATGCAATCGTCTTTAAAACACTGATCACCAATGCCGGAATACTGATTATCAATCACTTGCGTTACAAGCCTCTTGCTGAGCAGAATCGATCTTAACTACAAAACAAGGGATCAGAATCTTTATTTGGTGGACGGAACACATGCGCTTCCCTAGCCATTCGTGTTCTTTTGGTATTTTTCTCTTGTACACACGCTTTGGCCCTCCCTCCTTTGCCTGCCTGGACCTCGTCAACAACACTAGGGTATGTCCCCAACGTCCCATCTAAAGGTTTTGTAGGCCCCACTCCTCCCTTCTGGGAGGACATACCACGCGGGTTCCTTTTTCTTCGGCCACCTGTGCAGTGGTCTTCAGTCTTGAGGACTCTTTTTCTTCTTATTCCTTCCTCTTTCTCACTCACTTATAAATCTGGCAAGTTTTTACACAATCTGTTAACAAGACACGTAAAGAACCTGTTAATAACGGATCGTTAACAGGTTTACACAAGAATGATAAGCAAGTAACCCATTTTGATACGTTAAGAAAAAAAATTATTTTGATGATTTTAATTTTTTAAACTACCAAAAAAAAACTTGCTATAAAGTACAATAGCCATAGTGTATATGTAATTATGTATATATGGTATATTAAAAATGTATTATTATATATAAATTTTAATATTTTAAGATTTATTATTTATTTGAGTAAATTACACAGTAACCCTTTAGGTTTGAGGTATTGCACAAACTCATACAACATCTTTAAAACGTTTCACTTTCATACCTTACGTACCATTTTATTTCAAAATAATACTTTCGTTACATTTTTCATCAATTAATCCGTTAAGTGCTGACGTGGCTGACACATGGTTGCTAAATGTGTGCCACGTGGCAAATTTTTTTTAATTTTTTTAAAAAACCTAAATCTTCTAAATAAATATTAAAAAAAAAAAAAACTGAAACCTTCCCTCATCCTCCTCTCTTCTCCCCGCAAACCCCAAACCCGTATCCCCCATCTTCATCTTCTTCCCTGCAACCCAGAAAAAAAAAAAAAAAAAACCCTTAAGTTCGTCTTTCCTCCTCTCCTCCTCTCTTCTCCCCCATCTTCATCTTTTTCCCTCTGCAACCCAGAAAAGAAAGGGAAGGAAAAAAAAAAAACCCATATCACGTCTACACCGCCATCATCGGGTTCGTGAGGTGGAATCGGGTGCAAGGGTAGGTGCGGGTGCTGGGGGAAGACGAACTGGGTTGTTTTTTTTTTTTTTGGGTTGCAGGAAGGTGTTTCGGGGGAAGAAGATGAACATGGAGGAATGAGAAGGGGAAGGCGAAGGGTGGGGTGGGGTGAGGGTAGGGGTGGGGGTGTGGGGGGGTTGGGGGTTATCATTTCTGGGCTTCTGGTTTGAGGGGGACGCGGGTGATGTGGGGTGGGGTGGGGGGGGTACGGGGGTGGTTTATTTCAGTTTATTTTTTATTTTTTATATTTATTTAGAAGATTTAGGTTTTTTTAAAAAAAAAATTAAAAACTTTTTTTTGCCACGTGGCACACATTTGGCAGCCATGTGGTAGCCACGTCAGCACTTAACGGATTAATAGATGAAAAATGTAATGGAGGTATTATTTTGAAATAAAATGGTACGTGAGGTATGAAAGTGAAATGTTTTAAAGATGTTGTATGGGTTTATGCAAGACCTCAAACCTGAGGGGTTACTGTGTAATTTACCCTATTTATTTTTATAGTATACCATAGGCAAAGAGTGAGATTAAAAAAATTATAAGACACATTAGAAATAAAAATATCAAGTAATTTAAAAATACCAAATGCAACTCTCTTCATTTTGCATATCCTCGAACATTTGGTATTTGTAATAATATACTAATGTTTTTTCATTAGGCTCTTATTTTGGGGTATGTAAACTTGATAGACAAATGTTTTTATTTTATTTTATTTTATATTTTAATGTTTTGAAGTAATTTACGTGACAATGTGGCATGCATATACTAATTTAGTATTGTATTTTTCAATTTTTTTTTTGTAAAATTATGTTTTTCATTTTCATTATTTATTGATTTAAAATATATCTTCTTTAACATGTAACATGTCAGGTCATATTACCTGATAATATTAACGGGTAGGGTCATATTACTCGTTTACTTTAACGGGTATTACACGACACGACCCGTTAAGATATCAGATATGTCACGAAAATGACACGAACACAGAAAACACGACACAAATGAGAAGTCTACTCATTTAACCACAAAGAGCTTTCGCAAGGAGAATCACCTTACAACAACCAAAATGTGTTTGGAGGCGTTATTTCAAATTAATCAATCAATGTTTATGTGGTAAGTAAAAAAAAATCAACAGCCACCAAATACAACAAAACCATGAAAATATAAGAGTCTGTTTGATATCCTATAAAAAAATTCATCATTTCTCAAAAACACTTCTCAAAAATATCTCTTAACAACTCCTGAAAATAATTTTTTTAAGACTAAAAAACTTGTTTAGTATGAGATTTAAAAATTGGTTTTATATCTTAAAACTTAAATTGGACACAAAAATCCAAAGAGAGAGTCACATGAAAGGGAGAATGAGGAAAGAGGAGGAAATAAAGAAATAGAGGATCATATGAGAGAAAAAGACGAGATAAGATCAAAGGAGATAGATAGGAGGAGAGAAAGAGGAAAAAAGAAAGAAAATGAAGAGAATGGAATGGAGGAGAGAGAAAGAGAAAAAACAATGAGAAAGAGGAGAGAGAATAAAAAAGACAGTGGATTTTAAGTTTAAAATATTTTGGTGCTTTTGGAGAATTGATTATTTTTTAAGTTAATATGAGTTTAATTTTTTAAAAACAGTCGTGCCAAACAAAAGTTTAAGGCTTAAAACTCAAAAAGTACTTTTGAATTAAAAAAGTTGAATTCAAATAGAATGATGGGTAAATCCTAAAAAAATTTAACTTTAAAAAAAATGGAAAAAACAAAGTAGAGGAGGAAGAAACATGTAATAGAAAAAGTAGAGAATGTTGTAAAATCGACTGTATGTGTGCGGTGGAACATAAAGTAAATGAGACACAATATTTACGAGGTTCGGCAAGTGTGCCTACGTCCTCGGGCAGCAATAATACTTTCTTTCATTACGCGAAATAATAGGAGTACAAAGATAACTCTCACTATTTTCTTTCTTCTCTCTAGCCCATCTCACTAGTATTTTATTTTGTATCACTCTTCTTTCTTTTCTTCTTCTCCTCTATTTTTTTTCTTTCTTTCTTTTCTCTTCCTTCCGTATGTGTCTTTCTTCCACATGCTCCTTTGTTTTATAGGCAAAACAGGAGCACTGAAAGCAAGCAGCAGCAGCTCTTAGTGGAATGACATGTTATGGAGGACAACCTTATTTCCACTTGCTTGTTTAGTGGACAACTATCTTGATTCCTTTGTTGAGTGGACATCTAATATTTACAACACTCCCATTGGATGGCCATATGTTAATATTGGCCACCTCGTTAAAATCTTGATATGTTTTGGATGCTCCCCCTGATGAGTATCTCCCCCGATTTCGAATTCTTTATTCTGGATGATTACTAAATTGATATAATATGATACCACGCATGACAGTTGGAGTGTCAACTTCTGAAGGTGGTTCACAGGCTCTCCAAATTTTAATGAGCCGTAAGTATTAGCCAAATACATTTATGACTAGCTTCATGGAGATATGTATTTATGAGAGATATGAAGATGCAGCAATGAAACTTTACTTCCTTGATCATTGCAGAGCCAATCTATTTTCATATGTAAATACAAATCCTTTCTGAGAGCGTTTTGGATGCAGGCTACAGAGGCATTCAAATTTTGCTTGCCCAATAAGACCATGGCTATTAGTGAGTTCTTTGGAATAGAACAAGCACATGTCTATAGTTTCTGGGAGATATCAATAAATAAATTTTATTTCATTGCAATACTTATTTGTTGGTATTATGCTCAACAAGAAGTGTAACATTTGATTCAATGTATTGTGCTAAATATAGTAAGGGCACATACTTCACTAAGATATAGTACTCTTGGACCAAACATTAATTCATCATTTCTCTCACGAGGATGAATGATTTTTCTTAGTGTCTAAATATTAATTAACCACTTGAGTGTTCAACTCATGATCTTCAATCCATATGGTTCCTTAATACCATAAGCGTCATGGATGAGACTTGTGTTGGCATATTGGTCGATCTGCAACTCAAGACAATATTCATTTTAACACTTTATAATCTTTCTAGACTATTTAGGAGTTCCAATCTAATATCAACTCTTGCAAGAGATTTAATGTGTTGCAACAATATGATAATGAAAGCACTTATTAAGGCAATTTATACTATTCATTGGTATTGAGTGCATAATGTTAATGTATGCTTAACCCTTCCGACACATTCATTGGTATTGAGTGCATAATTTATGCTTAACCCTTCCGACCCTTTCTTCAAGCATCTTTCAGAGATTTTCTACATTTCATGACACATTCTTCTTTGGAATTTATACAGAGCAACTTGCTTCCATGTATACTTGAGGGATAAACTTGTGGAGATACGCTTCGGGCATGTATAATTCTCCACTGAAATGAACAAGCTTCACAATGAGAAATCATGTTTCCAGGAATGTATAACAATTTTGGGTTTCAATTGGAAACCTTGTGTCATATCATGTGAGTGTATTTCACTGTACTACAAATGCCTATATGTAACCTTCTGGGTTCAACATCATTTGGCGATTTGTACTATATGTCTTTTTTTTCCACGTTCTTAATAAACTGTAATGGAATTTCCTTTCTCCATTTTGGCCAATAGTTTTTCTTTTTAGTCAACGGACAAAAGAACGTGGCTTAATATCAACACAGCTCATTGATGAATTTAGTAGCTACTGTAAAACCAAAATTGACATTGGTAATCATCAATTCATGATCCCATAATTCTCATATGCATGTGTATGCGTGTTGATAAACATTTCATTACTTTGGATATCCTTACCTCTTCAAGGGCTTTACATTGTCTCTTCTAGGACAATCACATCTTATTAGATGAATTGGTTGAGAATTTGGATCATAACCTCCTCTAAAGCGTTATAGAGCTTGGATTGGTAAGCTTCACTTCTGGGGAGTTGAATCATTGGAATCTACACATTGATCATGGTTCAGGCATGACATATATTAAAATTAATGTGTCCATGGATTATCCCTTTTGAAACTTGAATCCATGTGGCGACTGTCATGCTTTAGGCATGCAACAGTTCAGTAGTGCCAAGTCTATGAAAAGTCTGATTGAGTGATACCCCGATACCCCTAAATACCAGGATGGGCAAGTGCTGGCCGACACCCGAGGGTGACGAAGCCATTTTAAACATGCATACAAATAAAAGATGTGTAATTAGAACGATTATGCCAAAGCAGGAACATGTTTAGAGCAACTAAACAATAATAGGAATTACTATAAAACTGTACGAATAAAGGAATGAGACCTACACTGAGAAGGCTCGAGGATACCTATGTGGAAGTGTCCTGATGCCGGGATTGACTGCCTAGATTCTAACTCCTGAGGGGGCACAAAAACCAAAAGGGTGAGTGGACCAAAGTTTATAATAATACTAATAATAGGAAAACATTTTATTTCTGAACATAATAACCCTCTGTTTTGAAAACATATATAATACTATATAATAGGCTTATGAAAATCCTAGCATGCTATGCAAAACATTCGTAAAACATGTATGTGTAAAACCATGCTTAGTAATGGTGATAACGCCGCCTAAAGGCAAATCTGTAATACCTCTGTAAATCACATCAATGAAGTACTCAACTAGGGGTATCATAGTCGCCTGAAGGCATATGTACCTGTCCATCACTCGAAGGTGAAGCTGTACGATACTGGGTTACACCAATGAAGAAACATGGTAAACCCAATCACTTGAAGGTGAAGCTATACGACTCTGGGTTACGCCAGAGAAGAAATATATATATAAATATCCTTAATTGTGTCCTATAGCCATAGACGTCTACATACCCATGTTGTGTGGATGTGCTGTATGATAACCCACTAGATAAGTACTGAAAACATACCTTAAAAATCTCATATCAAATCATCGGAGCTCAAAAGCTCAAACCTCGTCTCATAAATCCCTAGTAAGTTATATCCGTAAATCCATGGAATCTCATATTCATAAACCCGCAAAACAAATCATCTTTGAAATCCTTAGAAATTTATATACCAAATCCAATAATTCATAACCTTTAGTAAGACGTAAATTTGATAAATCATAAATATTCCATAAAAGCAATTTAAAGAAATCATAAATTCTCCCTAAAACATATTATAAAACATGCTCAAATCATGAAATATGAAATGCGTGCTTGTCTAATATTTTATAAAAACATGTAAGCTAAGAAAGGATCCACTCACAGATATTTTATTGGCGATGAACCGCTCGCACTACAGAGGACAGTGCCATTCCACCAACGAACCTAAACACATATAGAGACCACTTAGTAAAACTCTACTAAAATGGTTGAATTTGGATTAACAAACAACGGATTTAGATTCGGCACGTCGAGAAACCTAAGGAGGGACCTCGGGTTCTCTCACGCGCCACCACGAGGCAGCGGCTCAGAAAGCCACGTGCCACCACGCACCGAGTTGACCTGCCAAAAAGTTCACCGGAAAAGTCTACGGCAGCAGAGGCGCGTGTGCTCCATGTCCAGGCCATGACTATTCTCCACGTGGACCCACATGTGGCCCATGCGTCGACATATGATCTGGGTTTTAGGCTCGGGTCGGGTCGGATCCAAATCGGATCTGGGCTTGGGTTGCTAGGTTGGGGCGGTTAGCTAGGTTAGGCCAAGTAGTGGGTTTTGGATCTGGGTTCTGGGTTAATGGATTGGGCCTGGGCTTGGTCCAGGATACATAGGCCAAGGGTTTGGGATTACGGGTCGGGTCAATTCGATTTCAGGCCGTGGTTCGGCCAGACTCCACGAAGAAGAAAGCCGGAGCTTCCCAAGCTCTGATCAACCCCAAAAGTTAACTAAAACTAGTCATTCACTATACCAATTTGAAGCCAAAAAAGAACAAAGGGTTAGTCGGAAAACAGCCTACAAGTTTTGGGTTCTCATCGGAAAACTAGGGAACTTTCCCCCAAGGTGTATTTCTATGTCAAACAATACAATGAGGCCAGAAACAACATGAAATTGTGATCTAGGAGAACCCACATCGGTTTTGAGGTTTACCTTGCTCGTAATTGATAGTCAACATGAAATTGATAGTTCGCCGAGAACTCAATGGGAAAGTCGGGACATCGAGACACCATGTTCTCAGCCTGGGTTCAAGACAACGGGATTCCTAAGATGATGGTGGTCTCGGTGGTGTTGTCGAAGAGGGAGGGATAAGGAAGAGATGAAGAATGTTTATCGGGAATAGACAAAGAGAGAGATGTCACGGGAGAGAAGAATGAGACACCACAGAAATGGGAAAGGAAATTGCCACGTGTCAGCACATGAGTGACCCAAAGTGGTAAGTATCTCCACTTCAAAAATTACCAAAATGCCCTTATCATTTTGAGTTTCGTCAAATATTCGTTCTAACTTCAAATTCGATTCCACTTGATTCCATACGTTCGTGACGACGAGTACTATAAAGATACACCAAGGAAAAGAACCTTGCGTGTCACAACATGGCGATAAACAAAAGTTAACGTTTTTACCTCGAAGGGCATTTTTGTAATTTCATGCTATAAAATTATAAAAACTGTAATATTTGGAAACGGGTCATTACATTGAGACTTCAATCCATGAGGCAACTCTATAACTTGTAATCAATTAGTAATTTTCATTACCTTTTTGTACATCATGTGAATTATATAAACTGATAGTGTTTGTTGGGGTTGTGAGTAGGATTCCATCATTGAACTTTGGCCTTCCATTCACTTAGTTGGCCACCATTTTTTTCCTTTTGGACTTCTATGGGCTCATCGTTGATCTTTCTGCTTTAGTCTCTTGCACAGTAGAAGTGGTGCGCAACCTTTGCCCTAGGATGATCCATCACTTCTTGGTGACTCATCCATGCTTGGCATATTTAGTGTAAAGAGCCAATAACGTACTAATTATTCTGCGATGTTGGTGACTTGAGACCCAGCTCCAACAATAGTTGAAGATGACTACTCGAGAGCAATGCAAGGAAAGCAATCTAGGAAAGGTCCTAGGAAGTCAGTTCCTGACTGGAACTTTGATTTCAGGTTCTAACTGATTGCTTTCTTTCTCTTTGCCTTGCAAGTAAGAGCAAGGGCAAAGAAAAAGATAGGGAAATAGCTGTTGGAAGTATGCCCACAAAGCCACTCATTTGATGTAATAGCTTTTTGGAATACTTAATATGTTAAACTTTTATATGTTTAACGGAAGGGCAATACTTATTGTTAATCACTATTTATTGAATCATGTGTTTAATCAATAAGAGAATCCAAGGGATGTATTTGACATAAGAGATAAGTGATCTAATGAGTTAGATTAAGGAGACCTTTCTCTTATGTTCATTCCTAAAACGTTCATAGCCATAGGATTGCCAATTGGCATTGACAATCCGCTAAGGTTAGTATGTGTTATGTTGACTCAAACGTGAGTATGAACTAGTCTCAAGTCATTTGGTGTTGGACACTAAGACAAACACATAGGTGCTCGAAAGAGTAATCGAGTACACTGAACTGCGATTAATGAGAGTTCAAACATACATGTCATGTACGAACTCTAAGGTTACAATATGCAAAGTAGTCCTTAGACCTGAGGCATCATAGATGTCTAATGGTTAGGTCCTTGATCTTTGATCATGACAAAGGCATTCCCTCGGATTGTCCACGGCATTGTTGGGGTCATGTGATCTAGTCATGTAGGCATATGAATGCACAACAAGGGATCTCTAACCTTCCATGGTGGAAGGAGTATACTCTAAAATATGATTCTAAAGTCTTTGGCCAAAGCAAATGAATATGACTAAGGAAGGTGTTCCAAATCATATTCAAGGGAATCATATAAGAAAGTATCACATTGGATAGTAGACATGAAACAAACTATCACTTAAAACAATGTGGTTAAGAGTATTGTATTAGAGAAGGACCGTATTGCATTGTAATTGTAACTGGATAGGTTCTCCAACCAATTCTACTTAGCTTGGGTAACCATGACATACTGCTAGGTGTCACTCATGGTTTGTGGAAGCCCTATTGATTAGCAAACACTAATCATCAAAAAGGGAGAATTGAAATGTGGTTTCAATTCACAATCGATAGTTAAGAGTAACATCGCCCACTGCCTCGCTAATTGGAACCTAATGGATCGCACACCAAATAAGGATATATGTGAAGCAATTAAATGAAATGGATAAGCAATTAAATGGTTTAATTGAAGAATGGTCAAGATTAATTCATTAGTTAATTAATTATACGAAATGTTCGTATTGGGCTTTTAAGTTGGTTTTAGGGCTTCGGGGCCCAAAAGTGTTTTGGTCCACAAGGCCCATTATGTTTAAGTTGTATGACAACTAAAACAAAATGGGCAATAAGCCCAATAACCATATAGGCCAACCATTTAGGGTGAGGGTATGCAAGTTTGCTTAATTGCAAGTTTGCCACTCACCTAAGAAATGAAGTATAAATTCATCTTTATAGCTTTGTTTTCAATTAGGGTTTTCTAAGCTACTTGGGGAAAGTTATCTAGCAAATTTACTTCCCTAAGTGATCCATTTTCATCCTCACAAATTACATCCTTGGTGAAGAGACATAGAGACATCAAACTTTTGGTGTTTTGGAGAACTAATCCTCAAATCCTCAAAGAAGCAAAGGAGCACTAAAAGGAGGAAAATCACAAGGAAGATCCAAGGAGCAAGGAGGTGACTTGAAGGCCCTCCACTTGGGTGAATCCCTTGTGTAATCAAGGATGAGCTTCAAGGGTAAAGAATCTCTAAATTCTTAATTATCTTTAATGTTGTTAAAGAGTCTTTTGGTTCACCATATACTAGGCTTTGAAAGTCATGGGTTTCATGAATTGTTTTTGGATGCATGCCTACTTTAAAGAGTTAATTGTTAGCATATGTATTCAAATGTTCATACATGTTCTTAGCTATGACAAAATTTTTCCTTCAATAGCATGATATGAGATACTCTTGTTCTTGACTATGATGATATGAGATATTTTTGCTCTTGAAGATAAACAGTAGAAGGATTTGATGTTGATGTAAACCTTCTCGATCGAAATGGGCTTCTTGCTGAGAAAGTGAGTTTGACATTTTGAGGGACATAGTTGAACAAATGTTCAAGAGAAGGAAGACTAAATATGTTGAAAGTTTTGGTTGCAGATGCATTCTCGGCAAAGAAGATGAGTTAGGCGTTTTGGAGGTGTGCCTTGCCATGGAGGACGAAAGTCGACATATATAGGGATTTCCCAATTGCAGGTAGTGGTGCGAATGTGGCCTTGTCACCCACGATTGTTGGCAACAGTGGTGTAGTTGGAATAATTAACTTTATGCATTTTAACTTTGCCAGAGATATTTTGACAAAGTTGTCATTGATATCCGGAAAGCTGAGATTGCATCTGAGAAGTGTTGACGAACTTTATTTAGGAAAATCCGGTTTTTGAAATTCGGAAAGCAATATCTCTTCGATTTTTGAACATGTGGTTGTGTTGCCTCTCATTTTATAGAGGTATCAATTGTATTCAAAATGTACGCTTTGAATATTGCCCGCCTGTGAAAATCGTCTATGTTGTATTTCTGAGATTTCACTCTACCCAACCCTTTTCTTTCAACATTTCTGAAAATGTCTTGCTCATCCAACCTTTGTTTAGATTTGAGTCTTGGGGGAGATGCACATGAGTTGCGTTAGGATAATATATGGCGCCCATCCTTTTTATCTTCTAATGGCCCTCTTACAGTTGGAGACTCTATGTCGACATATGATATAACAACTACAATAGTAGGTAGAAACATTCTCACTCCCATAGATAATAGAATTCTTTCAAAGAAGTCTGATGAATTGTCTGTTTAAGACTCTTTGGCTTTCAGTGTTCGATGTGCAGGTTCTGTATCCAACATGGGCCAACGTCTACTTGCTCGAACTCGCCAAGTCGAAACATTAATGGCTAAAGTGGCAAGTCTTAGACAATAAATTAGAGGGCTCAAGCATGAGAATAAAGAGTTGCACAAACTTGCAAATATTTACTCGACGAGCATGAAAAGAAAGCTCGACCAGCTACTGGAATCCGAAAGTCGGAGTCAAAGTGATCACCAGAGATTCGTGGCTAGATTCCGAAGACAACTGGTGCTTTCCCCTTCTGGTATTTTTCCAAGTGTTAGGGTGTCACATGATTAATCTTCAGTGCCTCCTCCTTTTGGGGTATTGCTAATTAATGAGGCTTCACATGAGCAACCTTTGTGAAGGCCCCCCCCTAATTTTTTTTTGTTTTTGTAGTTGTAACTCACATATATGTATAAAAAATAAAAATAAAAAAAAATAAAAATCTCCCATTTGATTTTATACATGTATGAAAGCTTATACTTTAGCTTGTTATATATGGGAATTGGGAACCCATGGAAACTTTTGGTTCCATCAACATGATTCAATGAGCCTTTAAGTATAAATATTTTCTAATATCATGTGCTTCCACATTAGTTCTCGAGCATTATGAATTCATGAAAATATATCTTGTGTAAGATGTCGATGGTCACAAAATTAGGTTTTGCTAAGTTCACCATTTTCTTATTCCCAAAAGGAAGAAATTCAGGTATGATGGAAATTGCGATAATTAACTCATACCACATATAACACATGTCTACACAAAATGTTAGAACTTCAAGTTCTTCACATTATTCATATTTTGAACATCAGGTCAAAACATTATTCATATGTACTCAAAATTTATTTTCAAAATCGACATCATTAGAACCTTTAGGTTCATATTTTTGGAATTCATACTCATAATATGTACATGGATTAAGAAACTTATGGTCCTTATTTACACGAATCAATGAACTTCTGGCCCTCATTTAATAGTTTGTGGACTAAGGTGCTTATGGTCGTCACTTTATTTTAATTGAGGAATTGCTGCTCTCTTAGTTGGTTCAAAACTTCAGGTTTTGATTTTTGATCAAGGAACTTCGGATCCGATCTTTTTATATGATGAGGATCAAGAAACTTCAGGTTCTGATTTGATTAAGGAACTTCGGATCCTTTAAATACTCATCATAACAAAATGTGATACAATAAATAAATTAAAGCAATAGACTGTAATTTCAGCTATGATAAATAAATTGCTTTTAAGTAAATAAAACTTGTGACAAAGACGTTGATTCAGCTATATTCGCATAAATATCAAAACTTTAATGCAAAGGATAATTTCACCCATTGTAAATAAATAAAACTTGTGATGGAATTTTAAACTAGCACCACTCACATAAATATGCCAAAATAGAAAATGCAGTGATTAAGTCTCCATCTTTTTTTTTTTTTTTTTTCATCTCACGTGGTGTAATGCACCATTTCAAAAGCTTTGGCCTCATTTCCCTTTTTATAATTTTTATTCTCTTGGACTGGATTGTTCGTCCAGGTTCTGGAAATGTAAATGGGGGCTTTAATCCTTTGGTCATCATTTGGTGCACCCCAAGTTATCTGGGTGTTCTGTGCTTCGCCGGCAAACTGCCATCTCCGACATATGGAGTACCAGGGCCGAGCTCAAGGCTCAAGGCCATCGTCCGTGAAACCTTCGAGGACGATACGACCTTCTACGATCTCATTCGAGCCTGGGTCGTCATCGATCTTGTCACCAGAAACCATGGTGATTCCAAGCGCCTCAGGCGCTGGATGTCGACAAGAAGGTATACAAGTTCGAGATTGCTTCAGGCGTTGGGCTGTGGAATTGATTCCAATCTCTCACCATTTTCTTTCTTTAAATAACCACCACTAATTTCCTGCTCTAAAAATCACTGATGGGTTGTGAAGCCCAAAAGTTCAACAATCTTTGGGACTTTGTTGGGATTTGGAAGTGGGAACCTGCAAGCAGAGCCTTCCCCTCCTTTTTTCTTTTTTTTTTTTTAATTTTTTTTTCTTTTCTTATTGGAATTTTCACCATCATCTTTCCCAGGTGCATTTTGTATTTGCACCATGTATGTACTCCTTTATTATGCAAATAATAGAAGTCATATAACAAGATATATGTGGTTTAAGCAAATTAATCGTATTGAGATATGAAAATAAAATGAGAAGATTTTCTTGTCTGTGAAATTTTAGTCAACAACAGAGAGATGAGAGGTAGAGAGTGCTTCATCGGATTTGTGGGGTGTATTTTTTTACTGATATAAGAACTTCTCGTACTTATAACGTGTGGTAAAATTAACGGTATATGTGTAATAGAATATAAAGTAAATGAGACAATATTTACGAAGTTCGGCAAATGAACTTACATTCTCGGACTAACAATAGTATTTTCTTTCATTACACGAAATAATAAAAGTACAAAATAACTCTCTTTATTTTCTCTTTTCTTTTTAACTCAGCTCACTAGTATTTTATTTTGGATCTTTCTTCTCTCTTCTTCTCTCTCTCTTTTTTCATTTCTTCTCTCTTCCTTCCGTACGTGTCTTCCTTCCATAAGCTCCTTTATTTTATGGCAAAGCAGGAGCACCGAAAGTAAGCAGCGGCAGCTCCTAGTGGAAGGACATATTCTTGATTCCTTTGTTGAGTGGACATCCAATATTTACAACAGAGAAAAGGAAGAAGGCGGTTTCTTCCCAAAAGAAACACAGCTGAATGGCTTGTTCTTCTCTCTCTCTCAATCTCTCTCAACCTCCCTCTATCTCTCTCTACCTCTCTCTCTCAACAGGGACCAACAAAATTAGGGTTAGGATTTCCATAAACCCCTTTTTACTCTTTCTGTGCAAGTCCAAGGAAAGGAAGGGGTTTTTGGGTTTTGATCTCTTGGGTTCCGAAGACCCTTTTCTCTGCGGCAGGATCGATATGAATTCCCCAATTTTCAAGAGGAATCCGCAGTCTCTGAGCAAAATCCGAGTAGCGACACCGCGCCTGTAGCTTCCGCTGATTCGATTGAATTCCAGGGCAAGAAAAAGTAAATTTCAAGGGAAGTCAAAGGATTTTACTCCCACTGCTGCCAAGGTACGTACAATGTGATGTTAAATTTGCCCAATTTTTTGATTTGGATTTAGTTCATAGTTTTTGGGGTTTTGACTTTTCAGTAGAGCATTAGTTAAAGCAGTTATCTTTGTGTCCATAAAGTTGGTAGCGGGAAATGAAAATTGCCCTGTTAATTTGTTGCAGCCGCCATGGCCTCCGAAAGAAGCATTCGTGTAAGAGCAACAAGGGCTCGAGCTACTGACGAATTATAGTCATAATCTAGCTGAAATTGTAAGAATTGTGAGTTAAATTTCAATGCTGTCGAATCGTTATAGTGCTAAGTCATTTCCTTAATATCAAGCTTTATGCTGAAATTGTATACGATTTTGTAATCTGAACATGTTTCAGGGTGAAAAAATCCCAACCAGTCTCGCCAAATAAGTGATCTGACGTATCTATCCTTATCTGGCAATCTCCTTATAGGTGTCATTCCGTCTAGTTTGGGGCTGCTTGCCTCTTTAGAAGTGCTTGAACTTTCTTCAAACTATCTCACTGGTGAGATACCGAAAGATCTTGTGAATCTGCTGTTCTTCTGCTCGACAAGAATAATATTTCTGGTCAGATTCCATCTCTCACAGTCATCTTTCAATGTGTCTTTCAATAACATATCAGGTTCACTGCCTGCGAATAATAACCTGATGAAATGCAATGCTGATATAGGAAACCCGTATCTACACTCTTGCGCCATGTTTTCTCTGTCACAGGCAGCTTCGAATTCTCAAGGAAGAGTTGGCGATTCACAACCTTTTGCTGCTTCACCAATGGGAGGTCCAACTCAGGAGAGTGGGAACGGTTTCAGTCCAATTGAGATAGCATCCATTACTTCTGCAGTGGCCATAGTTTCAGTGCTGCTTGCTCTTGTTGTTCTGTTCTTATATACACGGAAATGGAATCCAAAGTCTGGAACTCAAGGGTCTACCAGGAAGGAAGTTACAGTTTTCACAGACATTGGGGTTCCGTTGACCTTTGAGAATGTTGTGCGAGGCACAGGAAGTTTCAATGCTAGCAACTGCATCGGGAATGGAGGTTTTGGAGCTACCTACAAGGCAGAGATATCACCTGGAATCGTGGTGGCAATTAAACGGCTTTCAGTTGGAAGGTTCCCAGGAGTCCAACAGTTTCATGCAGAAATTAAAACCCTTGGAAGGCTTCGCCATCCAAATCTTGTCACTTTGCTTGGTTATCACGCCAGTGATACAGAGATGTTTCTAATATACAACTATTTGGCGGGTGGTAATTTGGAAAAGTTTATTCAGGAAAGGTCTACAAGGGCTGTGGATTGGAGGGTACTTCACAAGATTGCTTTGGACATAGCCCGTGCACTTGCCTACCTACATGATCAATGCGTACCACGTGTCCTTCATCGGGATGTCAAGCCGAGCAATATTTTGTTGGATGATGATTTTAATGCGTATCTCTCAGGCTTTGGTTTGGCCAGACTTCTGGGAACTTCAGAGACCCATGCTACTACCGGCGTTGCTGGAACTATTGGATATATTGCCCCAGAATATGCAATGACTTGCCGTGTTTCAGATAAGGCTGATGTATATAGTTATGGAGTTGTGCTACTGGAGCTACTCTCTGACAAGAAGGCACTGGATCCCTCCTTCTCTTCGTATGGAAATGGATTCAACATCGTTCTGTGGTCATGCATGCTTCTTCGGCAAGGCCGGGCAAAGGAATTCTTCACCGCTGGGTTATGGGATGCAGTTCCCCATGATGACTTAGTAGAAGTTCTTCACTTGGCAGTAGTGTGCACGGTTGACTCTCTCTCAACCAGGCCTACAATGAGGCAAGTTGTACGACGGCTTAAGCAACTTCAGCCTCCATCTTGCTAGCTGCATTACAAGGTTTGTACTGGTTAACATTAGTAGTCTGTAGAAAGAGAAGCTCCATTTGTCATATGTGTCTGCGCATTCGGTGCGCTTTGGATATTTCTTATCCAACCATTTCAGCCTTTGTTTCCAGCCAGACAGACAAGAGGCAGCTTCGTTCGCCATGGATGCATTAAAAGAGATTCAACATTGCTACTTAGGCCCGAGGGACCAAAGGAGGTTCGACATTGTAGCATGGGCTATATGCTTCTTCGACATGGCCGTGTAAAGGAATTCATTATAGCTGTGTTATGGTATGCAGGTCCTCATGATGCAGTTTTCTCGACAAGGCTTACAGTGGCGAATTGAGTCATGGTGTAAGCAACTTCAGCCCTCTGTCTTGTTAGCTGACCAACGAGGGTTGGATCGGTTAACATTAGTAATCTGTATGGCCTCAGGTTAAGAGTATTTGCTTCTGCACTGCACCCGTGGTCCTGTAATATATATCCTGTCAAAGTAAAAGAACGTAAAAAAAGTATAGTAATTTCTGTGCTGATGTTCTGTTGCTTGGTGAATAGGCGTGTTACTGAATTATTCGTCCACTTTGAATTGTAAAAAGAGTAATGTTTGTCACTTTTACAAATGGGAGGGTCCTGGTTGGTAGGAAGCTATTGGCAACATATTCTTCTTTGGTCATAAGTTCGGTTCTAGCGAAATGCGAATTTAAATCATATTATTGCTAGCTATTTATAAGGTTTAATCTGCTCCTCAGTTTTAGTATAGATAATATTGTTTGTTAAAAAAAAAAAAAACTTTTCTTTACTGCATACACAACAAGATCCCTTGCTTTCCCATCACCTCATTCTATTGGAGGAGAAATTTTTTTAAGTGTACAGTGTTTAACTGAATACTTCAAGTGTCATAAAATAAATTATGAGACACGGAAAAATATATAATTTTTCTACTTGTATTATGATTTCTTGAATGTCGGTTAAATACCCGGTACTTGAAAAAAAAATCTCTCCTAATGAAAATTTATGTTATAGCACCTTGTCAAATCATTCCCACGAAAACAACAAAGATACACATTCTTTGCACAAGTTACTCCTAGTCATCTTTGGACACCTCTATTTGGGAAGCAACTTTTGCACATTCTTTTTTAATCCTGCTCGTCGAAATTGATATGCATAAATCATTTGGGCACCGAGATAGAATTAAGGTCAAGCTCATAAAAAGCCGGACATAATTAAGTATTGAACTCGATATCTATGAAAATCGAACTTAAAACGTTCCACTTGTAAATAAAAATATATACAGTTAGACCATAGTGTTGGCCGGGTAAAATGCCTCTTGGGAGCCCTTTGTTCTAAGGTTAGAGCCTTCCAACAAGAAGCTTCATGTACCGAGTTCAATACAAGTGCCCACAAATCCATTGAAAGACCGAATTTAAACAAACCAAACAAAGAGTAAAAGCAACATTGATGCATCTTTCCCTACTTTCTCCCTCGTGCTCACGTCTAGGTTTTGACATGGCCACAAGGGCACTAGCAACTACAAAAACGGACTAGGGTTCACCACTATATGCTTCAACGGGTGCGCCACGTCACCACCGCCGGCATGCTTCACAAACTCCGCTGGCGAGAGAAAGCTGCCATGGCAAACGCACAGTATCCTCACTTCCTCACCCTTCTTGTACCTGTAAAGAAACCCTTCTATTCTTTTCCCGTCAGGGCCATCTCCTGTCGTAGACACACACGGCATGTTCTCCAACACATTCCTCACGATTTCGTTGGCACCATTTTCTGGAACTGGGGGTTTATTACAGTTGATTTCTGTTTGGACGCCATCGAACTGGCCCGATCTTTGAGCGGTTATCATTCTCGGGGTGGCTAACAGTTCATCCTCTGTCTTTGGCGAAGATTGAGAATCGACATGGCTTCTTGCTTGGGTGTGCACTCCTGCATATGCATATTGAGATGTAAAATGTGAAAAAAAAAAAAGGGAACAAGAGTTGTGACAAACCAGTCTAAAAATAGATTTTCAAGCGATCCTAGGTATCGGCAAGAAGAGGAAATTGGTTGACAAACATCAACCGAATCTATTATATTGATATGATATAAATACAAGATCATTTGTCTACCAATGTTCTTCATCTTCATATCACAAAATCAATGGCATATCATTTCTCGTGGACACTTTAAGAGACAAAGTTCTTACTAAAGGCCTTCAGTCTGGGAAAGGGATCCTCTCTGGATTCCTTCCTCTTAATCCACCAAGTTCAGGAACCAGACCATTGAAATTTGATCCAACGGCTAAAGTTAATGTAACTTTTAAAGTGAGTCCTTGTTTGTAGCCGTTGGATCAAATTTCAATGGCCCGGATCCCCGGACTTGGTGGATTAGGAGGAAGGGATCCAAAGAGATCCCTTTCCTTCAGTATGCACTTCAAAATCAATCATGTGAAAGTAAAGTGGATAAGGATATTTGGCGTTGGCAAAAGTAAAGCAACATGGAGGGGATCTAAGGGACCACCGTAGCTGCCCCTGTCGAATGTAAAAGGCACCTAAACAAAGTCAATCATGGGACACTCCTAATCTAGAATTTCACTCGAGACGATTTTCATAACTAGGTTTCGTATAAAACTTAGGCTTCATAGTTTTGAAGTTAGACCAGCTACTGAATACAACACTTTGATACGTGAATTATGTTGGACCAAGCTACACATAAACCCCTAATCGGACCAAGAACATGGCTAGCAGCACCATCAATCGGTTTGTTAAGGAAGGCAATTCCGAAGTACCTAATTGGATAGACATACCATTACACAAATTGGATAGACATTTAGTACCTAATTGGGAAGGGAAGGGGAGACCTAAAGCCATTTTTTCAAAAACTCGAAAAACATAAAACCGTAATCCTCCTACGAATTCAAGAACCTACACAATCACTCACAAAATTTATAACATACACCAAACAACGTAAAAAGGTTCCAACTTCCCGACTTTTGGATGATACAAAATTTCACACAGATCGCATAGCAAACTAATTACAACGAAAAACACGTACAAGAATTGAAACCAATTGTAATTAAATTGAAACGATACAAAATTTCACATAGATAAGTTGCCTAGAGCAGTGTAAATTAGTTTAGAATAGAATATCGCTCAACTCGAAAAAAGAAGTTTTGAAATGAGAATACCTTGAGACGTGGCAGCAACTTGGTTCTCGGATTCCGAAACCCCAGTTGAGCCACTTCCTTGAGATGCCGCCGGTGGCGGCGGAACAGGACAATTGGGTATCCCCATAGCTCTAAACTCATCTACAACCTTCACAAACTGCTCCCTCCTATGAACCCCATTCGCCACCTCCCCCGTCTTCTCCTCCTCGCCGCCGTTCTCTCGGCTCCGATCTCTCGGTACCTTCAAGTTCCTCAGCTGCTTCTCCGACCTCTTCCTCTTCGCCTCCATTCTCCTCAAGCTCTGCAGCTCCTTCCGCTTCCTCCACTCGTCCTCTGTCTCCGTCGGAAGCGAACAAGTCCTCATCAGAGGCACCGCCCGCGACGGCGCGGACACACGACACTTCGTTTCTTCTTCTCTTGCCGGGGTGAAACCGAAATCAGATATTGACGACGAGCGTTTCAGAGCCACCGCTTTGGCTCTGGCGGGGTCCACCCCGAACCGACCGTTCAGAGACAGCCCGAGGCTCAGCTCAATCTCCTCGGAATCCTCGCCGGTTGGCTCCCCGAATTTCCCCGGAAAATCGTTCCTGGCAACCATTTTCCCGTACAAATCGCCCGGAAAAGTACTCACTTGCATTGGGAACACCTGCTGGGTTGCTCTGTTCCCGCCTTCCTCTGTTTGCGCCATTCAAAAAATAAAAATTGCAGAAACTCGCCGGAACCCAAATCAAATTAATCGAATTCAATCAAAGCTACCCAGATCAATTTTTTTCACGATTTCAAAACCCAGAAGTATAATTTCACCAGAAAATTTTGAAAATCTGAGAAATTGCAGAACCGCCGGAAACCCAAATCGAATTGGTCAAATTCAGAGCTACCCGGATGAAATTTTTGCACTTTTCAGAACCGGGAAGTAGAAATTCAGCAGAAAAATTCAAAATCTGAGAAATTGGGTAAATTTTAATTTAATTTATCATATGGTTTACATCGAACGATGATTCCAGCCATGTTTCCACCGAACACTGCAACAAAACTCCCACATTTTCCCGCACTTTCTCGGCGCGAATTTTCCATGGAAACGGCGAGAAATTCCATCTCAGTTGCACCAGAGGACGAAGACCATGAAGCAGAAGAACATCGGCACGCAATCAGCGACCCCGCCAGAAGCAGTTCCTCAAGTTGATTGAAAACAAATTGACTGAACACAGAAAAAATTAAAAAGTAAAAATAAATCTCTTTTTTCCGGAAGATAAAGAAATAAGGAATACCGAAAAAGCCCCTGAGAATCGCGGACTGCAGACACGTGGCGGACATGAAGGGCGCCGACAACCACGTGGCTTGCAGAAACGCAGATCAGAGTGACGCACCGAACATGCGACGCCTACTCGTTGGGTTTTACTAGATTAGGGTGCGATGGGACACGTGTCGTGTCGGAGACGATGTGGCGTAGGAGGGCGCCACGTAGCGCGGAAATATCCCGGCGTTGTAGAGAGCCGCAATTCCCTCTATCCGATGCCTTAATATCTATGAATAAACGAGCTGGACTCCAGAGCTGGGAAAACGTACGCTCTGCGGGAGGGACACGTGGATGATGCCTGGGGAGTCGGGTCGGGGCCGTGTCGTTTCCTTGAAGGAATATTGTCGCCGCGAGTGTGGTCATCATTGCTATTCACTTTATGCTAGTTAAAGTTCAACAAAACGTATTTCTTTGATAATTTGTTGGATTAGTATCACTTCGCTTGAATTCCTGTTTAAAATATTAGTATCGATATGTAAATTCGTAAAAATATTGACATACTTATCGAATATTGAATATTGATGTCAAATCAATATTGGTTGTTTTTTTTTTATAGAATATGGAGATTTAGAATAAAATCGTAGGAATTGTCAAACATTGGTTTTGTATGAAATATAAGAGTTTCTTCAATATTTAACAACTGTGTCAAAAATATCGACAATATCTTTCGATTTTAGCATAAAACTTAAGAGTTTATTTGATATAAGGTGAAGCTTAGAGTTCACAACCCATTTTCCTATCTTTCTTTTATTTTTGGGATATTTTCTGAAAGTATCAACCAAATGAAAGAAATTATAAACTCTGACTTCTTAATTAAGTAATAAATAATGCTAGAGCCAAAATTTTAAATTAAATTTATAAATAATATATCACCAATGTGAAATAGGTATGTAAATTGATACTTAATTAATAATCTAATCATGCATAACCACATAATTTGATTTATAAATTTAATTTAAATTTTTTAATCCCTCTAACATTACACTTAGGGCACGTTTGTTTGACAGGATTAAGAGGCCTTGGACTGGACTAGACTATAGTCCGACGTTTGGTGTGCATCCGGATTAGCTTTAATGAGCTTAACCCGGACTCGCGTGGACAAGTACCTCCTTAGCCGTTCTTAACGAGCAACCCCAAAATTGGGCGGATTCGTAAGCCCAGAGCAAACCGAGAGATTTCCCTTCGCCCTGTCTTCCCTTCGTCCTCATCTCTGCGTCTTCCCTCAACGTCGTCCTTGCCGTGCTCCCTCATCGTCGTCTTCCTCACCCTCATCGGCCGAACTGCTAAGCCCACTCCTCTCCGCTACGCCCTCCTCGCTTCACCCTTCCCATCCACCAACTCCCTACTTCGCCCCTCTCATCTACCATTTTTCAACCCATATCCAGCAAAATTCAAAACAAAAAGGAAAAATTTTAGGCAAAATTTTGCAGTTTTTCCATTTTCCAAATCATATCCAAATCCAAAATTCTAAACAAAATAAATAAATTACAAAATCGTTGTGCATATGAAATGCATAACAGTCGCTCTAATCACACATGCACCAAGTCCTGACTCCTTTTTCGCAGACCTTTGCCATTGATGCCGGAGAAGCAGACCCATAAATACCCAGATGACCCAGATTCTGATCGGGTTTTGATTCACCAATTGGTTCTTAGAAAAATTAGGAAGAAAAAAAGGAGATGAATGGAGAACAAAAGGAAGAAAAGAGGGAGATGAACAGAGAACAAAAGGAAGAAGAAGATGGAGCTGAAGAGGGAGAGGGACGAAGAAAAAGAGGAAGAGGGATGAAGAAAAATTAGGAAGAAAACAGAGGGAAAGGGGCGGAGAAATTTTAGGAAGACAGAGGAGAGGGGAAGAAGGGAAAGGGGCGGAGAAAATTTAAGAAGACAGAGGAGAGGGGAAGAACGGAAAACAATTGAGAATGGAATGATGATTCTAGAATGAGAAAATAGACGGAAGTAATAATAAAATATTACTAAATATTTATTAAATAATATAAAATATTAATAGATATGAATTAAATAATATAATATTAGAATTTGTTGTTAGTCTGTTCCTTAGTCCTGACACTGCACCAAACGCTTCACTAAGTTAGTCCAGCTTAGTCTAGTCTAAGCCAGTCCAGCTTAGTCCCTGCAGCTAGTCCAGTCCGAGACAGTCCGGTGCAACAAACGCACCCTTAAGTAATTAATAAAGAAAATGTAATAATAAGGTGGAGTAAGACAGAAGAATCCACGGAGGAGGTGAGGAGGTGAGAGTGACACGCAAAAGGGACTGTGACCTGGTCAGGTGTGGACCCCTCCAAGAGGGCCAACTTGCTTGCGCACTTGTTTTTTTTTTCCAGTAGGGGATGTTAACCATGTTATGCAATCAGAGAAGTGCCACGTGTTGACATGAAGTCAAAGTGCAACGTGTCCTGAGAGAAATGCATGGAGACAGCGAAGCCAAGTTGCAGGTGCAGACAAGGTGTCCAAAGAGAACTTGTCCACTACACGTGTCCTACGCACGCGTCATGTCAGACTAATTATTACACAATTAGGAATTATAAAATATAAAATATCCGATGTTGATATATTGTTTTCTCCCTCGAGAAATGATAGAGAAAGTTTTTTCAAAAATAGAATTCTTTATCGTCTCATGTTATATAGATGGTACGAAATTAACGTTATACTAGAAGTGTGTTTGTTTACCTTTACTAAGCCTTACTAGATTGGACTAATAGTTAGTTCAAGTCCATGTTTGTTAGCAACAAGGACTACGTTTAATGGTACTAACCGGGACTCGAGTCGACTAAAACCTTCGCTAGAAGGTCTTAGCGAGAACCCTCCAGAGCGAGCGGACTGCTAGTCATGCTCTCTCCATTCTCCTTCGCACCTTCACCCCTTCGCCCTTTTGTCTTCTTCTTCCTCGTCGCACCTTCGCCCTCTCGTCTTCTGCTCCTTTGTGGGTTTCCAACCACATACTTTGCGTTCGCCACCAAAGGCCTACTCGAGTGGGCGGATAAGTACTGCGTTCGCAGCCAAAGGCCCCCCTCATCGACCCATTCTCCAACCCCAACAACCTGTTAATTAGGTTTGTGTTAATGGGGTTTGATGAATTTATGTCAATTTGGGTTAAATTTTGTTAATTTGGATAAATCTCGTTAATGGGGTTTAATAAATTATGTTAATTTGGATAAATCTGTGAGAGGTACAATTGCTTGTGTATGATTCTTAGAATGGATGCTTTGTATGTAATTTAGAATCTTAGAATTGATTTAAATTTGAATGATGTAGGTAGATGTGAAGTGCCCATGGGTTAATTTAATGGTTGAATTGGTGGCGGTGGTGGGTGCAGGTAGGGGTGGACATGGTGGCAGAGCTAGTTGGAGTTACATTGGGTTCAAAAGGAAGGAATGTGGTGCTGCAAAATAAGTATGGACCTCCAAGATTGTCAATGACGGTGAAACTCTCCTCAAATAGGTAATTGGTTCCACATTTGAATTAGCCAATTGCTGTTTTAGTATTTTAGAATCTTCGAATTGATTTAAATTTTAATACCGACATAAATTGAGTTGCCCTTGGTGGCATTAGTTTAACTTTAGTGTTAATAAATGACACTCAAAATAGTATCTACCAAATTATCGTTCATTGCTCATGTGTTCTAGTTGCCATTTGTATCTACAAGTTTGCATGAGCATCTCTTTATGGTTCCCCTTGTATTGCACACTGATGCGAAAATAAACTAACGCACAAATTTAAACCCTATTTGTGACAATTGTAGTATATGGATAAGTAGGGATCGTTCTAACCGGGGATTAACTAGGGATGCTAACCAAAGTAAAATTAAATTAAAAACGTAAAAACAAAATTTAAAACACTAAACTAAAATTAAAACACTTAACTAGAATCACTCAAAATAAAACTAACAAATAAACTAAAAATATTAAACAAGACTCAAAGACACAAAACTAGGCTAAAAACTCTAATAACTCGAAACACACTTAGAATGACTCAAAATAATGAAAACAAACAAATTAGACCCTAGGAACTGAAATGGATGGAAATTGAATTAAAAGACTAACAACAATGAAAACTAACTAAATAATATAATTTAATAATGGGGGGTTTGGTTTTTACGAGAAGTAAATTAAACTTAAATAAATTACCGAATTGACAAAAACATGAAATTAAGGTGAATGGATGGACGACGGACTGGCTAGAGGATTCTTCTCCACACATGACACATATGCAACCTAAATTGATTTTTAGTTGTTCTTTCAATAAATTGTAAATTCTCAACGCCCCAAGTTAATTAGGTCCGCTTAAATTAACCTTCAGATTTCCCTAGATTCATTGAATTGGACGGGATACGCATCACAACCAAATTATTCTTATCAAGTTCCCTAACTATGGAATACGCATGATAGAGAGACATATCAAAGATCATTAAGTTCAATGGAAATCATAAGCATTGACGAGGCACTTGTTACTATGGAATACGCATGAAACTTATGCCAAGAATTTACTTAACACGATTGTGGTCAACAACCTTTACTACTTGTGAATATAAGTTCATAACGATTAGGTGAAATTTACTTATATTCTAGCATCAAATTCATGCATGTAAATTAAGTATGCATCCTTAATCGACAAACAAAAATAAGTTATCAATCAAGCAGTTAAACAAATTAAATCACAACTCAGAAATCACAACTGAAGGTAATCAATTCATATTACAAATATATCCATGGTTTCGAATTAACCTCTAGCCAAAACAAATTAATTATACATTATTCTTAAACAAAAACATAAAATAAAACGTGAGTTGTAGGATTAAACCAAATTGAGAAGGCAGCTTTGCTTCTCCGTGTCTCCGTGTCTATCTCGTTCCTGCGCCTGTTGCGTCAGGGACTCTCCCTTTTCGTTTCTTTCCTGCACAGTTTCACTCTTGTCCGTTTGCTGCCAATGGCAGCGTCGCAATTTCCGCAGCTGCTGCCCTCGCTTCCTTCTTCCAGTGCTCTCCCGTAACTTATTCACCCAAGACCTGCCTTTTTTATATTTTTCTTCACTTTCCAGCGTGCTCCACCTATATATTCCACTCCAATTATTTTCTTTTTATTCCCCCTTCTTTTTATTTTTTATTCTTTTCTTAATAAAACAAACCATGATGATGTTTCAAACATCATCATGAATCATTATTATTATATATATATATATATTATTTAATTTAAAAGCTAATCTACATTGATGAATTTATTACATAAAATCACATTTATGCTATTTTTATTTTCTTAACTAGATAAATTCGATAAAACACAAAAACAAAGTAAATAACTCAAAAATATAAGAAACTAACTAACAAAAGACAAGAGAATTTGATGTAAAATATGTATAAATATGAGCTTATCAAATACCCCCACACTTAACTTTTGCTAGTCCTCGAGCAAAACAAACGAAAACAGAAAAAGTAATAACATGAAAATTATTAGTTTCTCCCTATATGACCCTCATAGAACTTCATTTAAGAACACAATCATCAAGAACCATAGCTAACACCAACAAGCAATTCAAGTTCATTTTCCTTATTCAAATATTAGCAGTAATCTTTGAAACATCCCTGAAGTGTAGTGTGTGAGATAGTCATGTTAATGCAATTTCAAATTTTTATTTTTAAAATCACCATATGCAAACTAGCAACCTTCTCACGGGATATGCACTCAATCACACATGTGTTTAGTTTTAATGTGTTTCGCTCAAAGAAACAAATGTGAAAGTTCTACCATAAGCTTGCATAAAGATCACTTCTCCACAGTCATAATTGCAAAACTTAAATCAAGAGGACTTTTATTGGATGTAATGAGGATTAGGGATAGGGTTATTGAAACGAAAGAATAGGAAAACACAAGTTCCAAGCTACATTGCAAGCAATTCTTTTCTTTAGATTTATAAGAACTCAAGCTCTCCAACGATTCTTCAGACATCTCCAACCACACCCTTAAACTGAAACTTTACACATTTTTTTTTATTTTTTATTTTTTATTTTTTTAACCAGAAACAAATATGAAAAACCCCCACACTTATTCTTTTGCCAAACACCTTCAAAGTACTTCACAAACATTTCTCATAAGACAATCTCGCATTGCTCGCTTGGAAAGGGTAAGGAAAAATATTTATTTCAGGCATAAGGGTAGACATATCTGGTGATAAGAAATAAAAGGCTCACAAATACGGCTCAAATTGGCGATCTAATGATATCATTTTTCTTTGGGAAACAAGGTTATTTGGGCCATGGTGGTAAACCTAATGCCTCTATCATTTTCAAGTTCATGCAATCAATGACAAATATTTCGAAAGATCGTTATGCAAGTTCTAGAGAAGTATCTCACATAAGTTCATCACACATGAAAAAAATAGGAGTATGAAAAATGCACACACTTTCAATAGGCTCAAAAACTCACATAGGATGTATATGGTCACTAAATTCACATATGGATCTTTAAATCATGCTTTATTTTCACATCAACAAGGCTATGTGCATTTGGTTTTTCAAAGATGATCAAATATGTACAAACTAACACGAGAATTAGGAATTTCACACAACACATGTTAACTAAGTTCTTGACGATCATGGTTCAAATTTTATCCAATTATATCATTGGGTCGGGAAACTAACAAAAATCTAATTCAAAACAATAAGGAAAACAAGGAAATATTTTTGGATTTTTTTAAATTTTCCGAATTTTTTTTTTTTTTTTTTTTTTTTTTTAAACAACAACTTAATTAAGAAAACACTAAGCAATAACATGGAAACAAATGAAACCAGTTCAAAGTCGAAGGTATAAAAATTTTCAATTTGGTCATTTTTATACTCTTACCCCCACACTTAAACTAGACATTGTCCCCAAAGTCAGAAAATATAATAAAATGCAAATAAAAATAAAATAAATAAATATAAAGAAACAAAATAAAGCAATAGGACTGAAAACTTCCCTAATTTGCAGTAAAATCAAGCGATGACCCCGAAGCTTAAATTCTGCAATCAACCTCAAGGGTGGAAATAACCAAAAGCTCCTGCAAAGAAAAGAAATAAATCAGTTACGCACGCAAGAAAATATAAAAGAAAACAAACGAAAAATTGAAAATGAAAATAAAAGATAATGAATAAAACTAATAAATGAACATTGGTCCTGTTTGGTGACTTTCCACAGCTTTGAACTTGAACTGGCCTCGGAACTTCTTAGCAAGGAAAATGAGACTTGATTGGTGGTGTTGTTGAAGCTTCTCAAGCTCTCGGTTTCAACTCGGACTCCTTCTGCCGGGTTGATTGAGTCTCAGGCTACATTCTTCTCTTTTTGTTCTTCTGCATGGCAGGTAGGCACGAGGCAGAGGTGGTGGTCTGCTTCTTTGTTCAATCTGTCCAAGTGCCGACCGATTTCCTTTCTTTCACCTTGACTCGTAGCCAAGAGCAAGGGTAAAGGAAAAGCATGCCATGAGATATCTTTGCCTCTGACTCTGATGATATGGGATACTTTTGCTTTTGAAGAAGTATCGTTCCACAGGTGTATGCTTGAACTGGGCTGGGAAACTTCTTAGCAAGGAAAATGAGACTTGATTTTGAAGATGAAGCAGCACCTTGTCTCCACATGCTTCAAGTATCATTTTCACTTGCCATGTCTGTTCTCCAGGCAGATGTGGCGACTTCTTCGGAAGTACATCAGTGGTTGAAGAAGAGCACTCGAGAGCAATGCTAGGTAAGCAATCAGGAAGGATTTCCAGGCAGTCGGTTCTTAGATTGGAAGATTGACACCGAGTGCTGGCTGATTGCCCGCTTTCTCCTTGTCACAAAGACAAGGTAAAGGACAGGGAGAAAGCGTGATATGAGATACTCTTGCTTTCAACCTTCATGATATGAAATACTCTAGCTCTAGATGACTTGTTTGTAAAGGTATCCCAAGGAATGAGAAACACAGAGTAACTCGAGAGGGTTTGTTGGAAAGGCATTTTCGGAGATGAAAAATTTCGGAGATGAAAAAGTGTTGAGAGAGTTTGCCTTTGCTGTTGAAAGCGAAGGTAGACGTTTATAGAACTTTTCTTCATAACCGAAACTATTCATTTACCCCTGTCGGCAGCCGGTGGATGGATGAACAGTACAGGTTACGCGCTTTCTGACAAAGCAGCCCGTAATTTGCGCAAAGCTGACAGCGTGTGACGAGTGACGACAAATCAGGAAAAGCTGCCCGCCTCGTGATTCCTGACCGCTCCGGCTTTTGAGAAAGACTCCCGACTTTTGAGAACGGCGTCCGACTTTTGAGACGGAGACGCCGCTTTTGAGAAAAAAAATCCGGCTTTTGAGAAAGGAGCCCGGCTCTTCGATTTGCGAGAGGGCGCCTCTTTGATTGCTGAGTGATGCCTCTTCGATTTCTTCTTCTTATAAGAACGCTCATTTTTGTTCCACAACACACTTAAGCTCCCTCCTGAAAACACTTCATCTTGCATTTTATTTAATCTTGATCAGTTCGACTCTTCATTCTCAACACCTTCAAATATGTCTTGCCCTTCTGACCGTCGCCTTAACTTGAATGTTGGGGAAGATAGTGATATGTCTTCTCCAACCAACATTTGGCAGCCGTCCTTCATATCCCCAAATGGTCCTCTTACAGTTGGGGATTCCATGATGATGAATGAAACAACCGCCTCGGTGGTAGCCAGAAATCTGCTCACTCATAGAGACACTAGGATACTTTCTAGGCGGTCCGACGAACTGGCTGTTCAGGACTCTATGGCCTACAGCGTCCGATGCGCAGGCTCAGTATCAAACATGGGCCAGCGCCTTCTTGCACGAACTCGTCAGGTGGAGTCGTTGATGGCTGAAGTGGCTAGTCTTCGGCAAGAGGTCAGAGTGCTTAGGCATGAGAACAGGGATTTGCACATGCTCGCAACCAATTACTCAACAAGCATGAAGAGGAAGCTTGATCAGCTGCAGGAGTCCGAAGTGCGGATTCAGAGTGATCATCAACGGTTTATGACGTTACTCCCGAGGTTTATGTTGCCTTCGTCCTCGGGAGCAGCACCAAGTATTGAGGCTCCGAATGATCCAGCTCTGGCGCTTCGTCTTTCAGGGGCTCCGTCGACCTCCGAGGCACCACCAACCAACGACCAATGAACGAAATTAGTTTACAAGTTATTGTAAAATATTTATGCATTTAAGTTTTTTTTTTTTTTTTTTTTTTGTATTTTTTTTTTTTTTGTATTTTTATTTATATGAATGTTTATGTTTTTTTTTTTTTTTTTTTTTTAAAGCAAGAAAAAAAAATAAAAATAAAAATATCAATGTAAAAATATGTAAATCAAATTAAAAAGACTATTTTTAATCTCTCAAACAAAAATCACAACTAAATAAACAAAACAAAATAAAATCAACGTAAAATAAAAAAAAATCAACGTAAAATAAATTCACACAAGAGCAAACAAACAATGAAAGAACTAAACAAAGTAAAATAAATTCAGTAAAGAGAAGGGATTAGGAATGCAAATCTGATTGTGGGTGATTCCTAGGCCTCCCTTCATTATTCAAATGCATGGGCTTATCATTAAACGGACGGTGGTACTTGAAATGATCCGACAACGGTCTAAGTTCTAATGACGGTGCCTGAATCATCCAAATTTGATTGTTAGTATAACATAAAATTAAAAATGGAGAAGATGGCTTACTATCTTTTTCCGACACAAACTCAATGACAAACACCACATTTTTGAACATTTCCGGGACTTTGAACTTAGCCAGGTTTACTATGATGGTTGTGGCTTGTCCCGTGTCATCAAACTCAACTGCTTTGGGCTTGATTGTCTCATGCACAGCCTCTTGGATACATTCAACATATTCTCCGGCCACTTCCTTTTCTTGAATAGTTCTTCTTGGTGTACAAGTCTCTTTGAATGTTTCAACATTATCAGGAACATGATTTGGTACACCAAAAATTGGGATCTCATTTTGCACCTCTGGAAGAGCTTCCACAACGTCATTTTCATTCACTTCTTCCTTGGGATTTAAAAACCTGCAAGGAAAAAGAACAATTGGTGGAACGATGTTAGAATGAATTGAACTTAGAACCTCCTCACCTGAGTTGGATGGCATAAGGACTTGAGGGGTTTGCGATAAGAATTCTTCTAAACTGCCCAAGTAGTCATCCTCATCTTCTTCTTGAAGCGGCAATTCATCCATGTCCGGGCTATGTTTGGATGGTTCTGGAACAACTTCATCCTCCATGTCACCTTCCAAAGTATTGACTTCATCGATTTCACTTTCTGCCTTTGAATTTGCAATGTTTGAGTTGGAGAGTTCACTTTGATCTCGAATCTGTGCCATGAATTCCATAATCTGCCCAACATGCATATCCAATTCGTCCACTCTTCTGACTCGGTCTTGCATCTCCTGGTTTTGATTTTCTACTCCCTGATTCAAAGAGGTGAGTAAATTATTAAGTGTATCATTATGCAAGGATGTACCTGAATTGAATTGGGTTGATTGTTGTGGTGGATGTGGTGGTGCACATGGCCATTGATAGTACTCCTCTGATGGCTGTAATTGTTCTTCGTTTTGTGAGCCCTGCACCAAAGAAATTAATTCATCAAGCCTTTGATTATAATCCACGGGCATACTTTGATTTGATTGGAATTGCTGTGGGGGATGCTGTGGTAGCTGCATAGGTCTTGAATAGAATTCGTCTTGCTGCCAATATCCACTTTGTTGAAAGTGTTGAGGTTCATCCCACATATAATCTGAGTAGTCTCTCCAATCCGAATTGTAAGCGTTGGAAAACATGTTGCCCCTTGATTGGTTATGGCCCTGATATCCCCAAACATCTTCATTTGCAGAAAATTGAGGACCTTGATATCGTTGTCCATAGGGCACATCAAGTGTAGGGACACTTGGCATTGTGGTCCGTTCGGCATTATGAGTTAATTGAGCAGTGAGCTGTGCCAATAGATCTTGAATGCTAGTAGAATCCAGGTCTTGCTCCATTTGTACCTCAATTCAAAGAAAGAAAAATAAATCAAATATCAAAAGTAACATACACAAACACAAATAAACATAAGCAAAAACAAAAATAAAAGGATTAGCAAATTTGCTAATCCCTGGCAACGGCGCCAAAAATTTGATGCGAAAATAAACTAACGCACAAATTTAAACCCTATTTGTGACAATTGTAGTATATGGATAAGTAGGGATCGTTCTAACCGGGGATTAACTAGGGATGCTAACCAAAGTAAAATTAAATTAAAAACGTAAAAACAAAATTTAAAACACTAAACTAAAATTAAAACACTTAACTAGAATCACTCAAAATAAAACTAACAAATAAACTAAAAATATTAAACAAGACTCAAAGACACAAAACTAGGCTAAAAACTCTAATAACTCGAAACACACTTAGAATGACTCAAAATAATGAAAACAAACAAATTAGACCCTAGGAACTGAAATGGATGGAAATTGAATTAAAAGACTAACAACAATGAAAACTAACTAAATAATATAATTTAATAATGGGGGGTTTGGTTTTTACGAGAAGTAAATTAAACTTAAATAAATTACCGAATTGACAAAAACATGAAATTAAGGTGAATGGATGGACGACGGACTGGCTAGAGGATTCTTCTCCACACATGACACATATGCAACCTAAATTGATTTTTAGTTGTTCTTTCAATAAATTGTAAATTCTCAACGCCCCAAGTTAATTAGGTCCGCTTAAATTAACCTTCAGATTTCCCTAGATTCATTGAATTGGACGGGATACGCATCACAACCAAATTATTCTTATCAAGTTCCCTAACTATGGAATACGCATGATAGAGAGACATATCAAAGATCATTAAGTTCAATGGAAATCATAAGCATTGACGAGGCACTTGTTACTATGGAATACGCATGAAACTTATGCCAAGAATTTACTTAACACGATTGTGGTCAACAACCTTTACTACTTGTGAATATAAGTTCATAACGATTAGGTGAAATTTACTTATATTCTAGCATCAAATTCATGCATGTAAATTAAGTATGCATCCTTAATCGACAAACAAAAATAAGTTATCAATCAAGCAGTTAAGCAAATTAAATCACAACTCAGAAATCACAACTGAAGGTAATCAATTCATATTACAAATATATCCATGGTTTCGAATTAACCTCTAGCCAAAACAAATTAATTATACATTATTCTTAAACAAAAACATAAAATAAAACGTGAGTTGTAGGATTAAACCAAATTGAGAAGGCAGCTTTGCTTCTCCGTGTCTCCGTGTCTATCTCGTTCATGCGCCTGTTGCGTCAGGGACTCTCCCTTTTCGTTTCTTTCCTGCACAGTTTCACTCTTGTCCGTTTGCTGCCAATGGCAGCGTCGCAATTTCTGCAGCTGCTGCCCTCGCTTCCTTCTTCCAGTGCTCTCCCGTAACTTATTCACCCAAGACCTGCCTTTTTTATATTTTTCTTCACTTTCCAGCGTGCTCCACCTATATATTCCACTCCAATTATTTTCTTTTTATTCCCCCTTCTTTTTATTTTTTATTCTTTTCTTAATAAAACAAACCATGATGATGTTTCAAACATCATCATGAATCATTATTATTATTATATATATATATATATTATTTAATTTAAAAGCTAATCTACATTGATAAATTTATTACATAAAATCACACTTATGCTATTTTTATTTTCTTAACTAGATAAATTCGATAAAACACAAAAACAAAGTAAATAACTCAAAAATATAAGAAACTAACTAACAAAAGACAAGAGAATTTGATGTAAAATATGTATAAATATGAGCTTATCACACACTGACTACCCACAAAAGTTTGATCTTCCAGCTCCATTTGTATTGCACACTGCGGGACCATAGACAATTGTTGCATTCTATTTATGATGATGCAATCTGTGCATTTGGAAGGCTTGGCTACATGTATAGGTGTGACAAATACAACATTAAACCAGACCTTGTATCTGTGGCAAAGGCTCTTCTTCTGAATGTATGCCAATCAGCGTTCTTGTGAGCCTAGAAGTTTCAGATGTCATATCTTCTCAGAGCAGCAAGCTTGGTTCTTTTTCTCATGGGATTACATATTCTGGACACCCCGTAGCCTGTGCGGTTGCAATTGAAGCACTCAAGAAAACCGGAGGTCTTGGAACAACGTAAATCCGACCGTGAATCTGCAAGTAATGTAAATAACACAATATGTATCGTGGTTCACCCCAAGGTTTGGGCTACGTCCACACTGATATTGTATTTATCTGAGAGGTGAGGGAGATAACCTCTGAATATGAGAGGGGATGTGAGAGGGGTGAGAAGGCTTAAGAAATGGCCTCCCCTAATTGTGAGGGTGAGGAGTCCTTTTATAGAATAAGGGCTCCTCACTTATTACATATTTGCCCCTTCCTTTATCACATAATTACATTTAAGTCCCCCGAGTATTTGTACGAGATCTAAATACGGAGGCCCTAAAATATGGTATAAACAATCTACATAAGTAGTTGAAGGGCATTGAAGAATATGTGAATGAACTCAAGTTTAAGCACAAGTAGTTGCAACTTATATATGTATTGATAGCTGATGATGGTGAAAAAAATATGTAGATTTTCATGTAAAAGCAAAATCCTTTCCCCGTTTTGTTTGTGAGATGAATGGTATTTTCAACAAGGCCAAATCAGAAAAATGATCCATGTGGTCATAAGGTATTCGGAAGGTAGCCCATGTGCTAAAAAAAACTCGGATTTTAAACCCTGTGGTGTACTCTGTTAGCAAATTTAGTCCAAAAGTGATTTTTCCGTTAACTATCTGTTAATACATGGGTAAAATTGTACTTTGACGTGTGCACCTTCTTCTTCCTCATCTTTATATAATCCAATGTATAAGAACAAGGTCTGTAATTTGTACTTTCATAACACCATGTCCGAGAAGTATGGATAAGAAGAAGGTCTGTAATTTGTTTTTGTACAACACCATGTCTGATTGAAATTCAATCAGCATAAACTTGCCAGCACAAATGTCATGTGAAATCCCGTTCCTAGATTTCACTGTTATCACTTACATATTTGTATTATTGAGATTTTATATTATTTTTGGAGAATTTATTTTAAATTGTTTGAATTTAGATTTTTTTTAATTAAATTAGTTACGAAGTTTGAAGTTTGGGAATTAATTTGTTAAAATCCATGAACTTTTTGAGGTTTGGTATTGATTCCTTACAAATGATTTATATTCGAGGTTTATAAACTGTGTGATTGATGGCTGATTTTATTATTATTATCACATACTTTGTATTATTGTCACTCACACGAGCTTTGCAGCCTATCCAAGTTCTTGATGCCGATGCACCATTCCCATGGTGTAGGCACTAAGTGTACATATGTCAGGTCTGAAGAGAGTACAAGAGGTCGCTTGGTATTTTGGTTGGATTCTGTTGAGTGGTCTGGAATCCCTACTCTTGCTCATTCTCTATAAAGGTAGTCCGACCTTAGAATCGAGTGAATATGAATTGTTCATAGTAGACATTGTGTATAAATTAGACTTATCATGTTAGTACTTGGAATCTAGGTGGGGAATTGTGTAGGGATCCTTTATTAAAAAATGTGAATTGATATGGGACCTTATTGATTGAATAACATAGTAAATGTTGATATCATGCTTCTTTGATTTTTAGGATTGATTAATTAGAATGATTGCATAATGATGTGGGATATGATTATTATTATTATTATTATTATTAGTCTCATTGCTCAATGTGGCTTGAGAATAATACTGTGCTTTGTTGGTTCTTGGATATGTTACATGTTGTGGATTAAGGTTTCATGTTGAAAACATAGTGATTTATATGATGGATGAAGTGGAAATGTTGATTGTCGTATTTGATTGTTATGTAGCCCTGAATCTAGTACTTCCTTACTTGTCAAGTTCTAATGATTGATTGAGGAGTGTTATATCTTTCGGCTTGAACGTACTGTGGTAAATGTAGATGGGTAGTGAATGATGAACTACGAATGGCTTAATCCCTGTGTAGGGTACGTAGGCAGTCTAACGAGGAGATTAGATGCAGCCATAAAGTGTACAAAACAATTACTACGTAGTTGGATCGTGAATTGTGTTTGTGCATATCTTGCAGGCGGGGTATGTTAGAGATATGGATACTTGGGGACGTCACGTGTCGATCCTGGACGTATGTTGGGATTAGGGCGTGACATGTCATGTCAGTTTGTTTCAAATTATCTTGTCAATCATTGTATTGCAATCACAAACAGATTAAGAGGTCTTCGATTCCAACTCTGGTATCTACCATTACAAAAGTAGAACATAAAATCGAACTGAACGAAAATCATCATAACAACTTTTGAATAAATTTCGATTTCTTCGAAACAAATCAAAGCTTCCTCCTAGAAACGTGATTTATTTTCAATTCTCCACAACTTCATTAGAAAATTAAAGCAACAAGCACAAAGAAAATAGGCAAAACCAACATTGCATTCAATTTGAAGTGAAATTCAACAACTTTACCATGGTCAAGCGTTGTAGGAAAGTCAGTCGAGCAGTCCGGCATCACAGAAATCTCAGTGAAGAAACCGATAACCTCATCCATTATTCTCGGCACGTGACCACCGCCATCATCAACAGCTTCAGGCCATCTCCAACCGAGGGTTGGCCAGATGGCTCGTTTTAGCCCTTCGGCCCTCCAAAATATTAATATTTTAATGAACAGTACATGACCATATTTGCCTCCATCTCCAACCAAGGGCCAAATGGGTATAGGGCTCGTTTTAGCCCTGTCACAAAAAACCGTCTCCAACCGAGGGCCAAACATAATTTATTATTAAATTTAATGTTATTTAATGTTGTTTCATGTTACTTAATTTAATTTAATGTTGTATAATGGCTTAGGAAGTTATAGGAAAAAAAAAAGAATTAAAAAAAAAAATATGAAACAAATTTTGTAAAATAGAAGTTATAGGAAAAAAATGGAATTTAAAAAAAACATGAAACAAATTTTGTAAAATAGAAGTTATAGGAAAAAAATGGAATTTAAAAAGAATATGAAACAAATTTTGTAAAATAGAAGTTATAGGAAAAAAATGGAATTTAAAAAAAATATGAAACAAATTTTGTAAAATAGAAGTTATAGGAAAAAAAATGGAATTTAAAACAAATATGAAACAAATTTTGTAAAATAAAAGTTATAGGAAAAAAAAATGGAATTTAAAAAAAAATACGAAACAAATTTTGTAAAATAGAAGTTATAGGAATTTTTTTTTTTGTAAATAAAAATAAATAAATAAAACTGCAAAAAAAAAATCAAAAATAACGGCTAGCTGACGTCAGCTAGCCGTTGCATTTGAAAATTTGGCCTAGCATTCCTATCGGATATACATATTCCTATCGGTTATATTCTACAGGAAGGCTCACATTTCTGGTCAGCCCGGGGCTGGCTGGCTGGCTAGATTGGGCCAACCATTTGGCCCTTTTAGATTCCTTAGGGCTCACGAGCCCTCTGGCCTAACCCTCAGTTGGAGACGGTTTTCGAGCGTTTTTTCAGCTCTTTGGCCTTCTGGACCATTCGGTTAGAGATGGCCTCACCTTCTTCTACAGGTTCGTTCTGAAGCTGCAACGAGCCCGAAGTGAACTTGGAGATCTCAGTGACGGCTTTCTTGCTGTTCGTAGAAAGCAACGAGATGCCAGTCTTGAAGCTTCATACCGATCTCAATGATGGCTTTCTCAAAATTGGTTTTGTGAAAATTCAAATTAATGAGAGAGCAGAGAGAGGAGGAAGAGTGCACATGTCAAAGTACAATTTTACCCACGTATTAACAGATAGTTAACGGAAAAATCACTTTTGGACTAAATTTGTTAATGGAGTACACCACATGGGTTTAAATCCAAGTTTTTTTAGCACATGTCATTTATCTGATTTGGCCTTTCAATAAAGCATCTTTGATCTCTTTAAAAAAATGTTTTTTAAACAAGAAAGTGGAAGTTTTCATAATTAAATATAAAAAATAAAAAATAAAAATTTAGTCCTGACTAGTCCGGTACTGCACCAAACGCTTAACAATTTTAGTACTGCTTGGTCCAAGCCAAGCCAATCCAGCTTAGTCCATGAAATTAGTCAAGTCCAAGATAGTCCGGTGCAACAAACGCACATAAGATAAAAAAATCACAAAGAGTCTCAATTTAAGAAAGTTTTCTATCATTTCTCTTTTCACTATTTCTTATTAATTTTTTTGAAAAGATAAAAACACTCACTCTCTCTTTTATTTATTTATTTATTTTCTTCACATTTCAATTCAATCAAGTCGTTTTTATTTTAAAGTATTCAATTCAACGACTAAGCAAGATATTAAAGTAATCGTTGATGGACATACAATGCGAATAGGCAGTGTAAACGGCCTCATCAAGAGACTCCAGATTCCAGTGAGAAAATTAGTTAAACAGGCAACACCTCACGCTTTCTATGTTTTTCTAACAATCACGAAGAACCCCATCAGCAAACACCCTAATAAAACTCTCACTCTTCTCCTTCCCCTTTTTTTCCACATGATAACTATCCACATGGCCGGGGCCTCACCGCCAATCTACGTTCCGTTTGAACAAATCACCCTTCAATGTGGCTCTTTCGGTAACAAATCCCGCTTTGGATTTACCTACACATTTCCACTCTCTTCCGGCCCAAAGTTCATCCGCTTGTATTTCTTCCCAGCTTCATACGCCCCCAACTTCGACCGATCCCAAGCCCTCTTCTCAGTCAAAGCCGGTGGCTTTACCCTTCTCCACGACTTCAACGCTTCAGCCACGGCTGATGCTCCTGCCTCGGATACTATATACAGAGAGTTCTGCCTCCACACTCAGTCAGGGCACAATTTGAATATCACGTTCAGTCCAGGCAAAGCAAGCCCAGATGCCTACGCGTTTATCAATGGGATTGAAATTCTCTCCATGCCCCCATGTCTTTACTACACTTCACCCCAGAGCCCGGATGGGGTTGCTTATGTAGGCAGCGCAAAGACGATTCGCATCGAGAACAACACTGCTCAGGAGATGGTGTACCGAATCAATATCGGTGACGAAAGCCGGATCTATTCCTATCAGGACACTGGTATGCACCGCAATTGGGATGGATTGGGAGACGAGTACAGCTACTTAGACGATTTAAGTAGGAAGTTTACCTAACCGGAGTAAATAAGGATGAACAGTCACCAAAGAGAACCATGTCTTTGAAATTCCACAAGATCCTACAAAAATACCTGAAACATGTCTGGGGCCTTCACAAATTCCACAATTGTGCGTACAGCTTCCTCTTTGGCTTCACCCAAAGTATGCACATCTTCACCAGAAAAAGTCGCCAAGTTCTTGGCCAGGAATTTGAAAGACTCCCTTGCCAAGCTAAAAATACAACAGAAAATGTAATTAATTGTTCTTAAAACAAATCGAGGAGAGACATGTACATATAGAAAAAAGATTACAAAGCATACTTTTTGTGTTCTTTCAGAACATTAGCGATGGTCAGAAATGACTGCCTCTGATCAGAGATCCCAATATTCCACATAACTTTCCACATTTTTGAATGAAGGGATGACATGTTCAGTGACCCTCCCATTGATAGCCAAATTAAGAGCACTAAAGTAGACTAAGGGCTGGTTTGGTATTGCTGTGCTTTGAAAAAAAACTGATGTGAGAATAAGCGGTTGTGCTGTGAGAATAAGCGGATGTGAAATAAATCAGCAGAGTGTTTGGTAAACTTTTTTGTAAAAGTGCTTTTGAAAAAAAAAGCAGTCTGATAGTGGGTATTTTCATTAAAGGAGCACTGTAGCTCCGTGTGCTTTGAAAAAAAAGCCAGTTTTCCAAAGCTGCAAATAGCAGCTTCAGCTTTTTCCTTTGATTTCAGCTTATTCTCACAGCAGCTTCCAAAATAAGCCATTTTTTTTCAGTTTACCAAACACCTAAAACTCTCACAGTTTTTTTTCATGGGTGCTTTTTTTTTAAGCACCTCACTCCCAAACCCAACCTAAGAACCGGCTATATGGGTTCTCCAGTAGGTAGTACAGATTGAACAAACTGTAAACAAAATGCTTCATCTGGACTTTCAGACTTCGTAACAACATTGCGGATAACAGTGAATATGCACTCAAAGATCTGGAAGGAAACAAAAATACATGAATTTGTGTATGATGAGCATTGACAAAACCGTTCAGATGCCATTTAATTGTCGTTATTAATTGAATAAGTTGACACTAAGTCCATATCGTCTAATATGGATAATAAGAACGTTTTAAAGAATATTAGCAATTTCAATTTCTACAAGGGTAAGCATCTATGTAATTGACCAAAAACGCATGCAGAATTTTGAAGTAATTAGGCTAAGGAACTTCAAGCAAACAATCTTTCAAATTTTGTTAAAATTGAAGATAAAAATGAATTAGTCGTGAAGGAATATTATCCCCGCCAAATTAAGTTAAATATCTCGATCAATACACTAAGGATGCTTAATTTTCAAGTGTGCAGAAAGAATGAGTGAAGCACAAATATCTCGAGTGCAGATTTAAAGATCATGCTTAATTCAGCATGTAGTAGAGGTTCGACATCAACGACATGCTAAAAACTTAGAGGTCGTTTTTGGGTGGATGCTATATTAATGGAAGAGATTGAATCTCTACATGTCGTTGATAGACCATCACTCCTATTCTTGTGCTCCTGGGGTTGAGGTACTCGGTTAGGAGTAAGATTATCTCCCCTCCTATTCTCGTCAAGCAGCAAGTATCACATCCATATTCAAAGAAGCACCTTCGGCATCGTCTTCCATCCGCAAAGTTCCATGCTCCACACATCACAGATTTCTCACTCCGATTTTACATGCAGAATATTTAACCACACTACTCCCGGCCAAAGCTACTTGTGTCGTTCATTGGGAATCAAACAAAATATTTAAGTCGGGTCTGTTATCCCATAGTCAAGAACACAAGTCTTACGTAAAAGTATACACATCATGACAGGAAGATACATCCATCCAATGTGATAGAGGAAAAGGAATGGAAATTGCCCAAGTGATGCTTCAGCTCAAGTCTTTTCTATGCAAAGACTTTGAACAAACCCTGGCTGACTCTTCTTGTTTACCTTTCCTTGTTTGTGTTTGCACACCATTGTCACCCCTATTGTACGTCCACCATGTATGGACTTGTAAATAAGTTGCGCTATTCTCCCTCTTGCCAATTGGTTTTATGGTAGAACATCAACTTTTTTTAGGAGATTCGCCAACGATCTATCTCCAGAAAGGTGGTTTTATTTCTCCAACCACATCCTCTAATTGAATTGACGAGAACCACGTACTATGCCAAGAAGATAAACATCGAGTGAGTCATTCTTCACCGCACGAAGACTTGGTGTAGACTTGTAGCTAAGCAAGATATTTAAAATGATCATTCACAGACATACAATGCTAATAGCAGTGTAAACGGCCTCATCAAGAGACTCCAAATTCCAGTGAGAAAATGAGTTAAACAGGCGACACCTCACCCTTTCTATGTTTTTCTTACAATCATGAACAACCCCATCAGCAAACACCCTAATAAAACTCTCACTCCTCTTCTCCTTCCCCTTTTTTTCCACATGATAACCATGTCCATGGCCGGGGACTCGCCGCCAATCTACGTTCCGTCTGAACAAATCACCCTTCAATGTGGCTCTTCCGGTAACAAATTCGGCCAAGACTCCCGATATTGGGATGGAGATATTGACACATCTTTTTTTCCGTTCGGAGCAGCTGGTAACAAATCCATATTCAAAGAAGCACCTTCTCCCTCTTCTTCCGGCCAAGTGCCTTACAGCACAGCAAGGCTTTCCCGCTTTGAATTTACCTACACATTTCCACTCTCTTCCGGCCCAAAGTTCATCCGCTTGTATTTCTACCCAGCTTCATACGCCCCCAACTTCGACCGATCCCAAGCCCTCTTCTCAGTCAAAGCCGGTGGCTTTACCCTTCTCCACGACTTCAACGCTTCAGTCACTGCTGATGCTTCTGGCTCGGATACTGTATACAAAGAGTTCTGCCTCCACGCTGAGTCAGGACAGAATTTGAATATCACGTTCACTCCAAGCAAAGCAAGCCCAGATGCCTACGCGTTTATCAATGGGATTGAAATTATCTCCATGCCCCCATATCTTTACTACACTTCACCCCAGAGCCCAGATGGGGTTGCTTATGTAGGCAGCAAAAACACGATTCGCATCGAGAACAACACTGCTCTGGAGATGGTGTACCGAATCAATATCGGTGACGAAAGGCGGATCTATTCCGATCAGGACACTGGTATGTACCGCAATTGGGATGGTTTGGGAGACGATTACAACTACTTAGACGATTTAAGTAGGAAGTTTAGTGTTTTACCACATAACAGTAGCGTTCAGCTTGACTTTTCTGGAATACCAGAGTACTCTGCTCCGAAAGAAGTTTACCAAACCGGCCGCTCAATGGGCATGAACAAGACCATAAACAAGAGCTGCAATCTCACCTGGGAATTCCCTGTGGATTCAATGTTTGCTTACTTGGTTAGGCTTCATTTTTGTGAGTTTGATGCTTATGTTACGATGCCCCAAGACAGGCTATTTCATATCTACATCTCCAATCAATCCGTTGAGCAAATGGCAGATATAATCTTGTGGAGCGGTGGAAATGGAAAACCAGTGTACAGAGACTACGTTGTGTTCATGTCGGGGAACCCTGCAATCCCAAAGAAAGTCAATCTCTTTCTTGCACTGGAAGCAAGCAAGCAGGATTGGTTGACTAAATACAACGACGCAATCTTGAACGGACTCGAAATGTTCAAGCTCAGTACAAATCAGAATCTCGCCAGACAAAGGCCCGACCCACCTCCTATAGCCCCAACAAAGGGGACATCAAAACCGAGCACCAGGTCAAGAACTCCTTTGCTTGCCACGGTCATTGGTGTAGCTTCCGGCATACTTGGACTCTCTGTTCTTGGGTTCTTGGTTTTTAGGCGGTGGCAGAAAGTCAAGGACACTGGCTCAGATGGGTCCTCATCTTTACCACCACATTTGTGTCGTTGCTTTTCACTGTCGGAGATCAAGGCCGCCACCCAAAACTTCAGCCAGGGTTTCATTGTTGGTGTTGGCGGCTTTGGTCACGTGTACAAAGGGCATATCGACGGCGGGGCCACTCCCGTTGCGATCAAACGGCTGAAACCCGAGTCAAAGCAGGGAGCCTGTGAGTTCAAGACGGAAATCGAACTGCTCTCACAACTCAGACACCGCCATTTGGTGTCTCTCATTGGGTATTGTACTGATAAAAATGAGATGATTTTGGTGTACGATTACATGTCACATGGGACACTCGCTGACCATCTCTACCACAACGACAACCCACCTCTCTCCTGGGGACAACGGCTCCAAATTTGCATTGGCGCCGCGAGAGGGTTGCGCTACCTTCACAGCGATGCGCAGGGCACTATCATCCACCGTGACGTGAAGAGCACAAACATTTTATTGGATGAGAAATGGGTGGCCAAGGTTTCGGATTTTGGATTGTCGAAAATGGGCACGACCACCATGTCCAAGACCCACATTAGCACGGCCGTGAAAGGCAGTTTCGGTTATCTAGACCCGGAATACTACCGACGTCAACAACTAACGGTGAAGTCCGATGTGTACTCATTCGGTGTAGTGTTGTGTGAAGTACTGTGCTCAAGACCAGCTGTGGTGCATGCAGTGGAGACAAGGCAAATGAACTTGGCTGAATGGGCCAAGAGCTGCCATCGCGACAGGGAACTTGATCAAATTATTGATCCGAACATGAAGGGTAAGATTGAAACCGAGTGTTTGAACAAGTTTGTGGAAATTGCTATGAGTTGCATCAATGATAATGGGATCGAGCGGCCGACAATGAACGATGTTGTGAGGGGGCTTGAGTTTGCATTGCAACTACATCAGAAGTGCGGTGAAAGGAACGACGAGGATGCCTTGGCTAGTGTGCCAGGTTGCGCTACGAATGAATCCGTTCAGTGCATATCCGGGACGATCTTCTCAGAAATCAATAATCCTAATGGGAGATGATGAGCAACATTAGAGTAATCTGGCTAGAATTATATGTTGTGTTAGCAAGCCAGTAACTATTTCTTATCAATTGTGTTTGTACCGAAACGAATGCTGAATTACTTGCAGTGCCTCACATTATGTTGTTCTGCTTCTGGAACAGCTAATAGCACTTTCTACTAACAAACTGCACTTATGGCTGCGCTACTGCTCAAGCGTATATATTGCATGTGGTCCAATATCTTACTGGATAGAGTGTTGGGTTTCTACTTATGCGTCCCGAATTTAAAACTCTTCCTCCCCTTAATTGTTGTAATAGTTTCGAATCCTCCATCTTCCCTTAATAATGATCAATTTTTTTTCAATTTTTTTTTTAATTGTTGTAATAGTTTCTACCCATAGGCACTCAAGTTTTTTTTTTCAAAAAACTTTCCACATATTTGAACGAAGGGATGACATGTTCAGTGACCCTCCCATTGATAGCCAAATTAAGAGCACTCAAGTAGACTAAGAAATATGGGTTCTCCAGTAGGTTGTACAGATTGAACAAACTGTAAACAAAATGCTTCATCTGGACTTTCAGACTTTGTAACAACATTGCGGATAACAGTGAATATGCACTCAAAGATCTGGAAGGAAACAAAAATACATGAATTTGTGTATGATGAGCATTGACAAAACCGTTAGGATGGATAAAAACACTCAATTCTCTTTTTATTTAAAGTATCGAGTAGTAAGTGCAAGTAAAATTGTGTGATTATCGTTTCTCGTATTTTGCTTATTTACCAGATTGTTGTCAAATACTCATGTTATAGCATGTCAAATTAAGATACTATCACTTTACGATCCAAATTTAAGAACAGACTCATGTGGTAATACAAATTCACTTATGTTATAACACGTAAATTAATAACACTACGTAACAATTTGAACATTGTGCAGAAAGTTTCTCCACTTGCCCATTGATTTAGGACCCAATGCAACTTGGGGCAACTATTAAACATCAAAATCATTGGGGACAAGGTTTATTAAACAAGGTGTTAGGTCACATCGTCACAGGATACTGCTAATCCGCTTATGTTATAGCATGTGAATTAATAACACTGCAGTCTGGCCGTCACAGTAAACAATTTCTCCAACAAGAAGAATATCCGAAACTTGAAACCAAACAATCAATGGTGAATCCATGAACAATTCAAAGCATACCAAAAAAAATCTCATCTATTTAACTCTTAAGGTCTTCTGGTTACAGCCACTAGACACTACAACTATGCTGGAAAAATAATTAATTAAAAAAGCAGCACTAAAACTAAGCAAACCCCATCACAGGAATCTCAAAAGCTTCTGGTAAAACGAGAAGACCTCAAGTTTCTGGTAAAAATAATCCTAAACCTACAGCAAAATGCCTCTTCATCTCATAACCACAATGTCAGAGTCTTAGCTTTTCACTCATTAGATTATGATTAAACTACTTACCATCAACACTTCCGAGCGTGCCAATCACGAAACCAATCTTGTTGAAATATTCCCGCAAAAAAATCCCGATGCATGTTAAACAGCATTCTGGTTTGCTTCACTTGAGCGTCCGCCCCTCCCTCGTGCCTGATAACCATATCCACTGCGCCCGGCTGGGCCACCCCTGCCTCGGCCTGAGAATTCGCCCCTTCTCACATATTCGTTTCTGCCAAAGCTCCGGCCACCGCCATAGTTCCCACGGCCTCTAAAGCTGTCATTTCGGAACCCACCCCTTCCAGCAGGAGGAAATCTACCTCTTTCACTGCTACCAACTGGAAACACAAGCATTCTTCTTGCATGAGCTTTTCAAATATCTTCAGATGACGCATTCTATTGAATTAGTGAAGGATAACAGCATAGACTGTATGTCCACTTACCTCGAGTGGTAGTTCTCTTTATCTCGATGACAGCTTGACGGCCACCAATAGTGATTGGTGAAGCCTAAAACATTAGGTTCTCTTATTAGATACACGAGAAACCCAATCAAACATCAGAAATAATATAAACGAAACATGAATGAAGTTCTACAGGCACTCCTGGAAACATGAAACTATGACAACTCAAACTACATGCACTTAGAGCTTAAACTAACATGCTGCGAAGATTGTATTACCCATCAGCTACGGTGAAAGAACATCTAAACTTGATTGAACAGAGTACCAAAATACAAGGCCAATAAGAAGATGATAAGAAAGAATTCCCATATCCTATTCATACTGTTCAAATCAGTCTGACTTGATTTTCACGAGGGAGAGCAATCAAAAGTTAGAATCATAGAAATTAATAATACTGCATCCAGATTCTATAGAAAATCATATTTCAAAGAACGCAAAATAACCTACCTGAATGGCACTATTCATGGAACTTGAAGACTCGAACTCAACAAATCCAAAACAGTGGCCCTGGAGCTGCACACACACAAAATAACATGCAAGGGGTGATAAATATATCAGAAAATCCAGAGCCGAGCGGGAGATACTTTTGGGATGCAAAAACACTAACCTTCTTATTTCGGACTTGGACGCCTCCTTGCTTTATTGGTCCAAATTTCTTGAATTCTTCCTGAAGCTGATCAGTCGTCACGTTTAAGGGCAAATTCCTTATGTAAATAGAGTAGCCCTCAACTATAACAAATGCAATTGTTTCATTACAGAAACAAGATAAAACGATTAAATTTAGATAAATGCAAATTTACAAAATATGTTTTAGTTTTATGAAGATTTTCAAAAGGAAACTTGCAAATATAAAGAGAAGAAAAAAGGGGAAAAAGTCAGAAAAGCCAAGCATACCTTCCTCATTAGTATCACTACTCTCCAAGGCACTAGTGCTAGTTGGGGCTGATGCTTCAGGCACAGAAGCAGGTGCAGTTGGCCCAGGCAAATTAGTTTCCGCTTTCTTAGAAGCCACTCTTACAGTATTAGTAGGCACATAAACCTTACTTGGTCCCGGACTCCCTTTAGGAACTTTAACCTACAATAAAATTTGATTAACTTTTGTAACTATTTAAGAAAAATTCTGCCTAAAACGGAAAAATTTGTTCCCCTTAACTCACAATTGATGCATACGACTTCTTCGAACTATCCTCTTGGGCTGTAGTAGAAGCCGGCTCAACTGCCACAGTGACATCGTTCCCATTTGAATGAGACGGGGGTTCCATGTCAGATTCTGTAGCGTATTGTCTCTCATGGTCTGATGTGTCATAAGTTTTCTCAACAATAATTGGATTCTCTTCAACTTGAGTAGTTTCCAGATCAGGTGCAGGAGGATCAGGAACATGAGTTGGCTCTGCAAACAAATAATAGGAAGTGTAAACAAGTTCCTGCTGCAATACCAAAACTAGAGTAACAAAAAAGAACAGAAAATGTAAGATATGATTACCTGGATCCTGGCTTGAGAGGATTGTTGCAGCATCATTAACTTCATTAACTGAATGGTTTTCTAAAAGATCTCCATCTTCCACAAATCTAAAGACATCATTCAATACAAAGAACCCATTGTCTTGAGGGGCAAGAAAAAATGATTGGGCGAATTTCCTTTTCAAGTTATCCTTGCCTGTTAAACATCCAGTAACTAACACAGTCACCCCATCTTCATAAGACTTCTGAGCATCAGCAGTCTTTATCTCAGCCTTATATTCGTTGTAATTTAAGGAAAGGATCTTCTCATTGATTCCCTGCTCAAAGAAAACATTGACAGAAAATAAGACTGATGACCTTGAGAATTTGAGAGGATGGCAGAGTCATACAGGATTGAACATTCAAATAAGTATTTAAAAAAGGCCAAAAAAGCAACAGATCAAACTTAAGGGACCACGCGCAAATGATCAGGTAAACAATCAATGTGCTTCAATAGTTCGGCGGACCATACGGTATCCAAATCAACAAACATAAAAGAACTGCCTATATCAAGCGCCAACATGCATTTGTTTATTAATGTACTCTTTGATGGTTTTAGCACATTTTTCGACAAATGTTCCTTACAAAAGGTAGAACCAAGAAATAGACCATTGGTACTTACTTGCATAGTGGTCACTGATGTCATCACACCATTGGAATCAGGCCGGCTTAGTACGCTTGAATCCTGATAAAACCGATGGACCAGGCCTGGGTTATTATGAAGAATATGGTAATACTGTTCAATGAAAGCATTTCCAACAAGTTGGGCACTAGGAGTGGGTCGAGAAATTGCATTCTGCAAGGCCATTCTGCGCAAAAAATCCAGAAATAAAATACCACTAAACAATTGTTCATATCTCATTAAACCAATCATTAAGATAACTAATTCAAAACCACAAGGGGTAGTGAGTAAGAGATATGAAGAAACCTTCAGAAAATTCCATAAATTAAACATAGAAATAGGCACCTATAATGTATCAAAGGTACTAAAGAACCCGTGCTGAAGACTAATCCTTCTTTCGAAGAAAGAAAGAAAAGAAAATGCCAAAAGTAAAGTAATAACTGCCAATAGATAGTAGGAACTAAGAACTTAGCGACCAATTTCGATTACATTGTATGGACACAAAACACGAAGGAGCTAGCGATATAAAATACAACTTTCTTATAAAGAAAACCGAAGAGCCAATCGCAGAGAGAGCTGAAACCACCACATTCTGAGAAAGGCCCTAGAATCACCATAAATTACAATCATTTTCCATAAAAACGAGAACCACATATCTGCTCAGTGAGCACTGAAAATTTAGGCAAATTCCAACATTTGGGGGAACAAACTGATAAAACCTAAATCCTCAGAAGCAGCAGACCCACATTACCTGGATCCAAACCCAGCAAAGCTCAAGAACTAAACCCTAAAACCAACCTCATACCCCAAAATAAACAAAACCCATCTCACAAAATCAGAGAAATTGACAAATCAATCAATAACCCGCCCAACATTCACACCCGCCGAGCATTAAATCACAAAATTAACTCGATTAATCCCCCAATTAGGGCAATGCTCGATCACAGAAACTAGTAAAAATCCGAGCAATAATTCGATTCAAATAACAGAAAGAAAAAGAAAAAGCTTCATGAAATCCAAAATACAACCTTGAAAATCATACAGTAAGTAAAGTTAGATGGAATAATCAGAGAAATGAAAGCGAATAGAAGTTACCCTTTTGTGGGAATGCTATATTGGTTTGGGAGAGACAGAGCTTTGGGGACGGTGGAGATGGTAGGGTACCTTCCGCCAAACAAGAGTGAGCGAGTGAGACAGACTGAGAGCGAGCGAGCGAGCGAGACAGAGAGAGAGAGAGGGACAGACGAACAGTTAGCCAACGATAAAAAGGAAGGGTCTTTGGTAGACGCCAACAACCAACCCTGATGCAAATTCACACTTTGGGTTTGGAGTGCCCAGATTGGTTCAAGTATAACTCTTTTACACTTTTCGAACATTTTTATTTTTACTTTTTAGAAATTAGGGTTTTGGTCGTCCAATTAGAAATTTCTTCGATTCTACGTATCATTGAAAATAAAAGAGTCTTAAGGGTGAAGCTTCATGTATCAAATTCGTGCATCAAATTATATGACACACACGCCGAAATAGTTATTAAGGTTATTAAACGAAAAAAAGATAAAGAGTGAAAATTTGCAGAATGACTAAATTTTTGGGAGTTTTAACGAAAAGTCTGCGGTACTGTTAACTTTAACGAAAAACCACATTTTTACACTAAAAAATCAAACTTGATACTATTCACTTTACCCTTTATTTTGTCCTTATCATTAAAACTCAAAGTTTTCAAGACTTTTTCATTAGTTTTCCTTAAATTTTTTTCTTCTTTTTGAGATGCTAAATTTTAAGTTCTGATAATAATATTATAAAAAAAGTGCCTATAATAATTCTCAATTGTTTTTGTTTACTAAATCTTCTATTAACGTAGTCAAGGTCCTGTGGTTAGGGCAATTTTTTTTTTACTAATTCTCAATTAGTGTAAAAGGGCATTTTTTATACTAATTCTCAATTAGTGTAAAATAGGATTTGTAATAAAAAAATATTTTTAATAGAAATTTGGATTTTGAAAGCTTTTAAATTTTGGTTTTAGAATTGGATGTTTTGTTAACTTAATTTACTATACGTATATAAAGGTTCTAAAAAATGTTAGTTACTAATCAAGCGGCGCGTTGAATCCAGCAACTAAGCGGAGACTAAGCATGGGCAAACTATACATATTAGTAAATTTATACCAATTCAAGAAAAGCAGAGGTTCCTCCTGCTCCAAAGAACAAGAATCATCACAAGATTAACTATGAAAAAGAAGAAAACAAATTTTCAGTTGATTAGTACATATGACATGAGGCTTCAAAGGGTTTCAAGACCTTTGGCAAATAGAGAAGCAAAAGCCTCCGTATGATGTTTTTCCAAAACCACCGCAATGTCAACAGCGCCACCACCGTTCTTGCCATCTGAAAAAGTGATCTCTCCAGTGCCATTTTCCCGAAATACTTCAGTACTCCTCGGCCTTCCCCATCCAAAATCAGTGCCATACATGTCAAACCGATGGGATCCAGTCGTAAATACTCTGCGAGGTTCGGCAGCACTACTATTCTGTACATCAGAGAGGTACAATCTTGAAACCAAATCTTCCGCGCCATTCAAAACACCCCCGTTGTCCAAACCTTTAATGGCTTCACTGATCGCATTACCGCCACAACCAAACCCGTCTTCTCCCAAAAGTCCTTTTCTTTCTGCAACTGTTAAAACAGGACGTTACAGAGTTTCCGAAATAGTTTGCAGGTAAAGGAGGGGCTAAGCTTGACCGGCAGTCCACGCTAATAAACATACGTATTTTGTCCCCTTTTATTTCTTCTTCCTCTCCTTGTCCTACTTTTACTAAGCAAACCCATGTGTACGCGCACGTTAGCGAAAACGTTGACATATGAAACGATGGATCACGTTCTTGTTGCTGTTTGTGGTGATCTTTTTCATTCTGGTCATGACATATTTCCGTAAAGCTTGTATCTTCGCGCTTGTGAATTCGAAGCTGCCTCGAAAGGAATTTGGTACCGCTGGCGATTTATAGTGGGCTGCGACCTTCAGGCTTCGATTGTTTTGTCTTCTGTCCATGTTTAGAAACTGGTTCAAGTAGATCGCTTCGAGTTGGAGACCGATCGGGTGTTGGATTACGCTTCTGTCATAAAATGGTTTGAGCTGATCCGGTAACAAAATATCATTAGATTGATGAAATTGTTTGCATATGTGAGCCCATGATTTCAGAAACAAGAAGAGAGTGTTGCCGTCGAGAGCTGCATGGTGCATCGATATGCCAAGGAAAAGCCGCCGCTGTTGGGAAGGATGGTGATTTGCAACGCCATAACGGCTGCTTTTTCATGAGATACGGCCAGTTGGGGTACAAAAGGATGGTATTCTTTGGGTTCGATTTTAAAGTCATTGCTTGTGAGGTGGTGGAAATCGGCATCAGATTCGGCTACTGTGAGCGAAAGGGTGTCGCCTTGGACGTAATTGAGGGTGGGTTTGGGGGAGTTTTCGGGCCACGTGATGTTTCCCGCTAGAGGTAGAAAATGTTGGAGGGTGATAGAGAGCGAGTTTTGTTTTGGAATAATTGTTGAATGAAAGAAGAGTAAAGTGTCTGCAGGTGAAGAGCAAGGCAATATTTCATAGAAGAAAAGGCGATGGAAGGGTGGAAACCTTATCCATAGGAGGTCGAAGAAGGTTAGCGGAAGAGACCACTCGTGAAGTATTAGTTCGGTTTGTGATTGACTTGCGATACGGCTGAAACGGTACCATCTTTGTCGCAGGTAGGATTCTCTCCTTGAGATGAGATTGTTGAGTTTGATGAGCCAGGTTTTGGTTGTGGAGCTACCTTACAAACTTCAACGACTTTCACCGAGTTATTTGGGTCTGTCATTGGACTGTTGAAGTGGAATTTGAAATCATATTAAGAACTTTATTAATGAAATGTTTATCTGATGATGATCAGAATTCAGAGGACTTCCTAACCCTTATGTAATGGAATTTCTGGGACAAGTGTAATCTAGTAGTTAGTAGATTAATAACTCAGCCACCGATTCAAGACAAAAATATATATATGTGGGCACCCATTAAAGAAAAAGAATAGCAACGTAGCCAGAATTTGATCAAAAGTCAGACTTTTACATTATATGGTTGGTGCTAATCTGACAGAATGTGAAGGAAAAAAGTCTCATAACATTAACTAAGCGGACTAGGCATATAGCATATTTAAGTAAATTTATACCGATTCGTCCGAAGACGTGTCATGACTTGTCTTTGACATGCCAATGACAAGTCAAGACTCGCAAAATGTCGATCATAGCATGCCAAAATTTCGAAACAGAGGTTCGTGCTCCAAAGAACATCGTCATCACAATATTAACCATGAAAAGGAAGCATACAATTTTTCAGTTGACCAGTACACATGAAATGAGGGTTCAAGCTTCAAAGGGTTTCAAGACCCTTAGCAAATAGAGAAGCAAATGCCTCCATATGATGTTTTTCCAAAACCACCCCAATGTCAACAGCGTCACCACCGTTCTTGCCATCTGCAAAAGTAATCGCTCCGGTACTATTTTTCCGAACCACTTCGGTACTCCTCGGCCTTCCCCATCCAAAATCAGTGCCATACATGTCAAACCGATGCGATCCAGCGGTTGTAAATACTGTGCGAGGATCAGATGTACTCTTCTGTTCATCAGAGAGGTACAATCGTGAAACCAAATCTTCCACGCCATTCAAAACCCCTTTGTCCAAGCCTTTAATGGCTTCACTGATCGCAATTATCGCCATAACCAACCCGTCTTCTCCCAAAAGTCCTTTTCTTTCTGCAACTGTTAGGTAGGCCGTGACTATGTTTCCGAAAAAGTTTGCAGGTAAAGGAGGGGCTAAGCGTGACCGGCAGTCCACGCTAATAAACAAAGGTATCTCGTCCCTTTTTATTTCTTCTTCCTCCCTTTGTTCTGCTTTTACTAAGCAAACCCATGTGTACGCGCACGTTAGCGAAAAGGTTGACATATGAACCGATGGATCACGTTCTTGTTGTTGGTTGGTGGTGATCTCTTTCATTCTGGTCGTGACCCTTTTCCGTAAAGCTTGTATGTTCGCGCTTGTGAATTCGAAGATGCCTCGAAAGGAATTCGGTACCGCTAGAGATTTATAGTGGGCTGCAACCATCAGGCTTCGATTGTTTTGTCTTCCGTCCATGTTTAGAAACTGGTTCAAGTAGATCGCTTCGAGTTGGAGACTGATCGGGTGTTGGATTACGCTTCTGTCATAAAATGGTTTGAGCTGATCAGGTAACAAAATATCATCAGATTCATGAACATGTTTGCATATGTGAGCCCATGATTTCAGAAACAAGAAGAGAGTCTTGCCGTCAATAGCTGCATGGTGCATCGATATGCCAATGGAAAAACCGCCGCTGTTGGGAAAGATGGTGATTTGCAACGCCATCACGGCGGCTTTTTCATGAGATACTGCCAGTTGGGGTACAAGAGGATAGTATTCTTTGGATTCGATTTTAAAGTCATTGCTTGAGAGGTGGTGGAAATCGGCATCAGATTCGGATACCGTGAGCGAAAGGGTGTCACCTTGGACGTAATCGAGGGTGGGTTTGTGGGAGTTCTCGGGCCACGTGATGTTTCCGGCTAGAGGTAGAAAATGTTGGAGGGTGATAGTGAGCGACGTTTTGAGTTTTGGAATAATTGTTGAATGAAAAAAGAGTAAAGTGTCTGCAGGTGAAGAGCATGGCAATATTTCATAGAACAAAAGGCGATGGAAGGGCGGAAACCTTATCCATAGGAGGTCGAAGAGGGTTAGCGGAAGAGACAACTCGTGAGGCAGTGTGTGATTGATTTGGAATACTGCTGAAACGGGACCATCTTTGTTGTAGGTAAGATTCTCTCCTCCAGATGAGATTGCTGAGTCTGATGAGCCAGGTTTTGGTTGTGGAGCTACCCTACAAACTTCAACGACTTTCAGAGAGTTATTTGGGTCTGTCATTGGACTGTTGAATTGGAATTTTAAATCAACTTAAGAACCTTTTAATGAAAAATGTTTATCAGATGATGATCAGAATTCAGATTAGGACTTGCTAACCCTATATATAATCGAATTACGGGGACAAGTGTAATCTAGTAGTTAGTAGATAAACAATTCAGCCACCGGTTCAAGAAAAAAAATATATAAATGTGGGCACCCATTCAAGAAAAAGAACAGTAATGTAGCCAGAATTCGATCAAAAGTCAGACTTTTCATCATATGTTTCATTTATAAAGTTGAGCATCTAACAAGTTCAATATAAAATTATATAAAGCTATCTATATCTTAAACTTAGAAAATTTAAAACAGAACAAAGCAGAAAAGCAAAGGGGGAATAAAACAAAAAGGAAAGAAAACTATAAAATTGTTGTAATGAAATAAAACCATACAAAGATGATCCTGATAGGATGCTGACTGGCACTATCAATTGGTTGTTTTGTATGTGAGGACTAGAATGTGAGAATCCGGATCATGTGAGGATCTCGGGAATCCGTAAATCATATTCGTTCATGGTCAGAAATTATTTCAAATATTTTTATTTAAAATTAAATACAAATAATAACTAACAAAAACTAACCATATGATGTACGATAAACAGACATAATTTACAAATCTCCAGAATCCTCATCAAAAGCATTAGAAGAGGATCTTGTTGGGGATGTGATAAGGTTGGCTAGTTAGGTATGTGTTGACCCTAAAAACTACCAAGCCTACGTGGCGCGCAGGCCGAGTAATCTATAAGCTAACTACGTCCTTCGGTTGTGTGCGGGGCATGCCAACTCGTCGGCCGAGGAGTAAAATTTGTTGATGTTACGTCTGGTCGCGCTACTAACTTCTGCGTCTTGCGATTGCGGCCAAGAAAGGAACACGTCTCGGCCTCTTGGGTTCTCGAGCCTGAAGACAAGGCTACTATTCTTACGAAGCTCACGAATCGTTGTCGTCGGATTCTGTCACGGTGATGGTATTCGTCAGAGTAAACTCACGCCGAATCGACACCGAAGTGTAAGGGCACAAATACTCAAAGCGGATATAAGTCTTGATAATGAACGCGGTTCAGCCGTTGGAATGCCGAACTCTAAATCCCACTTGAGAGTATCCAATCATAAACGAACTCGGCGTACAATGCGCCGAGCCTGATAAACTGTAACACCTCACTTCGCCGAGAAGGCTGATGAGATGACCTCGACCAACAAGGGTTCGGAAACCCTTCTCGACCGAGACTTGGATAGGTAACCAACCGTTCTCGCCGCAGTGCTGTTGATGCCAACGGAAGATGCTGCGAGATCGGCTGATTCTACGGTGACAGAGTTATCTATGCCGACTTAAGATATCACCGGTTGCTTTCACAGTGCTGTTGATGCCAACGGAAGATGTGTCAACGAAAAGAGAAAACAAAAAATCTCAAGTTGTTGAGAGAGTTTGCGCAGGGCAGTTGTGTGTTGAATTGAAATGGCTTTTAACGTTCCACAGCCTCATGTATTTATAGGGTCGTGCTCACGTAATTCACGTTTCACACATTCTGGCGCGCACACGATTTTTGTGCAAGTCAATCGTGACCCAAATGTTTCGCGACCTTCTCGCTAGAACCGTGCAACCATGCACCAATGGAATTGCATCGCCTTAAACCTTGACCCCACACGTTGCATGCAATTCCATCCTTTCTCATCTTTATCTACCTGACCCAAATTCAATTTGCAATTGTAGTTTTGATCAAATAGAAACACACAAGGAATATTCTTTATCTATCCCATCTGATCACCCCACCATTCCTTATCTTTTGGTACTCATCAGATACCATCATTACCGAGGTAATTTGCATGCATATTCGGTTCCGAGCAAATTTGGCCCTTATCCTTTTTCACCATCTTTATCTCCATAAGTGCATGGAAGATAATCTTTTAACCCACCACGTTGGCTCTCAAACCAGTCATCGTATACGCATAGCACATTGAACTGACATTGATCTCCTTTGCTTCCAAAAATATACTTAAGATAATTACTACGAAAATCCAATAGTAATATCTAGAAAAATATGAAATCCAACGGTCTCGAACCCATTCATTCAATAACCTTGATTGTTCGGACCGATAGTGTAAAATCGGGTCCAAACAGTATGATTAGAGATAAAGTTGTTAGTCGGTTTCTTAGTGGTCAAGTGAGCTTGGTTACTGTATTGGGTAAGCTGTAAGAAAGGAAGTTTGTTGTTAAGAAAGTAATATTGTAATGAATACACTGTTTTACTGTTACATTGAGTAAGACGCAAAGCAAGGGTTCTATAAGATTCAGTTTGTGCAAACTTTTAACAGATTGACTATGAAATAATGAGTAATGTTACATTTATCACATATGAAATAAATAATACGATCGAAAACCCACCGCCACACGAACCCTAGACAGATGTACCCAATCACTGTATAAATATTTTAAATATCATAAGGACTCGAGACCTTTGGCAAACAGAGAGGCAAAAACATCCATGTGATGTTTTTTCAAAACCAACCCTATCTCAACACCTCCACCACCATTCTTGCTATCTGCAAGAGAGATCGCTCCGGTCCTGTCTATCGAAACGACGTCTGTCTTCCTCGGCCTTCCCCATCCAAAATCAGTGTCGTAAATCTTAAACCGATGTGAGCCAGCAACGGAAAATTTTGTACGATCTTTGCTACGCACGCCACTGTACAAACTTGAAACCCGATTCTCTGCCCCCTTCAAGACCCCCTCATCCAAACTTTTTATGGCTTCACTAATTGCACTCACAGCCACAACCAAGCCATCTTCTCCGAGTAGCTCTTTTGTCACTGCAATTGCATTACGGCCAGTTAAGCAGTTGCCAAAATAGTTTGCTGGTAGAGGAGGGTCAAAGCGGGACCTACAATCAACACTAAAGAACAAGAGTGATACGCCAGCTTTCATCTCCTCAACCTTGACTAAGCAAACCCATGCGTAGGCACATGTGAGAGAAAACGTTGACAAGTGAACCGATTGATATTGTTCTTGTTGTTCCTTCTTGGCCATCACCGTTTGCCTTAGGGCTTCAACTTTTGTGCGCGTAACTTGGAACGTGCCTCGAATTAGGTCAGGTGAAACAGGATCTGCACGCACTTTAGTCATCAAGCTTCTATTGTTGGGTCGGTCCATGTTGAGAAATTGGTTTGAGTAAATCGACGCGAGCCGGGCATGATCCTCGACGACCATTCTGCCGTAAAATGGTTTTAGCTGATCCGGTAACGAATTAGACGTTGAGATTAATCCTCCATGTCTACAGAGGTAAGCCCATGATTTTACAAATAGGGTTGAAGTGTTGCCGTCGAGGACTGCATGGTGCATGGATGTTCCGATAGAAAAGCCGTGGTTAGCAAATAGAGTGATTTGCAATGCCATGGCCGTGGCTTTTTCGTCGGATATTGGCAAATGGGGCACAAGCATCTGGTATTGTTTGGCTTCAACAAAATCATTACTCGAAAGATGGTGGAAATGATCAGCCTGATTAGACTCGGCTATTGTGAGTGAAACGGTGTCGCCTCGGACGTAGCTGAGAATAGGTTTGTGGGAATTTTGAGGCCAAGTGAGGTTTCCTGCTAGAGGTAGAAAGTGTTGGAGAGTGGTAGAGAGGGATGCTTTGAGCTTGGGAAGTATGTGATAGAAGTCGGTGGAAGGAGGGATTTCATAGAAGAATATGCGCTGAAAAGGTGGAAACCTTAGCCAGAATAAGTCAGAGAAAGTAAGATCAAGAAGGAAGTACTCTTGTGTGCCTTGTTGTTCTGGAGCTACCCTGCAAACCTCAGTTACCTTCAACAGGTTTGGGTCTGCCTCTGCCATTGAAGGGAGAGACGGAAACAAGTGTACTGGCAATGTTTTAATGTTTAGTTGGAGATGGAAACAAATAACTTATACAAATATTATATATTATATAAACTAAATCATAAAATCAACTAAAACACTGTTCCTTGAACAGTGTGTCCGCAATTTTGCCCCCATTTGATTTGTTTTTTCATTTCTGCCAAAATCCCAGTTGGTACCTCTCTGTGCGCTACTTCTCATATACACGTGTTGGTAGATGTACACGTGTTGGTAATCCTGGAAAAAAAAGATGGAAAAGTTGAGCTTTTCCATTTGCTTCCAGAAACCACGGGCTCTCTTGCAGCAGCAACCATTAGCTTTCTTTCGCAGAAACTACGAACCCATCTCGACTTCTCTCTCGGAACCCAGCTCGAGTCCTTGGGTAAAACTCATCTTCTTTATTGGTTTTTTCTTCTTAGCATCTTACAGTACTCTTTCTTTCTTCATATATCTTTATATTTAGCTGAAATTCTGAGTTGCCGACTCTCTAAACACTATTTTTACATTCAAAATGCGAAATTGGTTCAAATATTTTCAGGTAGTTGGTGGTATCCTTTTTTCTCTCTTTTCCTTTGGGACCAATAGCATTTCTAATGGTGTCGGCAAAAGAAATAGGAAATTGTATTATAATAGTTAACGCGGTAAGTTCTACTTTGTCTCATAGAAAAAGTGTGTCGCAGGAATGAAATAGGCAAATTAAGTAGGCAAATTTTATTTTATCTTTGACATCTACTTTTAGCCTTTATTTTAGATTCCTCCACATGAATGCCAAATCGCCGATAATGTTGAAAGTAAGCAACATTGACAACTTTGTGGGTGTAGAAAAAATTTGCTTATCCAATTGACTAAGCCATTGGAGCATATTTTTGTCTACTTGTTTCTTCAAAAATGGATTTGACTATCCATTTGCTTACTCCATTTGAGAAGAAATTCTTCAACAAGGAGAATGGAACAGTGGCCATACGACTCCGCACACCAAATCACCCCTATCCCACCCTCCTGATTTTTTTCATATTCATCCGGCTCCGTTTGTGTCATCCTCCCTTCCTCACACGGCACTGTCACGGAGAGGCCCATTACTAACGGTGACCGCTCCCAAGAGCTTCTTCCATTAGAAATGGCCTAGTAGATTTTATTGACTGAAAAAGTCAGTGGATTCTAGTAGACATGTTTGTCCATATCCAAATTATTAATTAAAAATTTGCCCAAAAAATGATGATTGATAAATTCAAAGATATTGGACAATATATAACTACTTTTTTGCCTTTTCAATTTTTGGAAAGGAAAGTCAGCAAAATTGAGCATCTAGAAGTCTTGAATATGTGGGATGGTAAGAAATAGTATTATAAGGGTATTTGTTGCACTAGACTATCTCGAAATAGATTAGGTTCATGGACTAAGTTAGATTGATTTAGACTAGATTATATTAGATTAATTTAATGAAGCATTTGGTGTAATATCAAACTAATAAACAGAATAATAAAGATAATAAAAATTAATTTTCTTTTTCTTTTTTTTTTCTATTTTTTTTCATTTTGCTTTCCTTTTTCTAGAACACTCCAACTCTTTCGAAAGCTGTCCCGTAACCACGGTAAAAACGTGGGAGATATTTAGTTTTGTAGAGCTTTGATGGTACCTTGGTTTTGGTTATTTCATTTTGAAATTTAGGCCATAAAATTTCCTATCAAGTCTGGGTTTTGCAGGGCTTCACACGAATTTAGTTTTGCAATTCTAATCTGGGGTTTGCAATTCGAATATGGGTTTCGCAATTTGAATTTGGGTTTTGCAATTCCAGCGTACCTGAGTTTATGTTGCTGAAAAGTGATTGTTTTGAGCTTAATTGCGATTTTTTTAGCTCAATATGACCTTTAATGGTTTCGTTGCCTTCTGGAGAAGTGTTCAAATTATTCCAAGCTTCAAGGTGAGCTATCATGGGTCGGATTTGGAGCAGATATGGATCCAAAGCTGGCTGGGCAGATTCTGGGCGAATTTTACTAGTCAATTTAGGATTAAGTTTCCTAATTTATTTTAATTTATTTGGTTTCCTAGTTTTATTCTAGAATAAATTTGTAGCAATGGTCTCTCAACTTTAATCAAATTGGAGCAATGGTTCCTCAGCTAAAAATTCATTACCATTAGTCCCTCAACTCATCAAAATGTGTAGCTATGGTCTTTTTCGTCAACTTCGTTAGAATTTTGTCAAAATAAGTTATGTTGGAATGACCATTGCTACAGTTGGGGTCCTTCAACTCATCAAAACGTGTACCTATAGTCATTTTCGCCAACTTTGTCAGAATTTTGCCAAAATGAGTTACGTTGAAAAGACCATTGCTACAATTAGGTTAAAGTTGAGAGACCATTACTCCAATCGGGTTAAAGTTGAAGGACCATTTCTCTAGTTTGATTAAAGTTAAGGGACCAATGGTTATGAATTTTTAGTTGATGGACTATAGCTGCACGTTTTGATAAGTTAAGGGACCAATGGTAATGGATTTTTAGTTGAGGGACCATTGCTCTAATTGAGTTAAAGTTAGGAGACCATTGCTACAATTTACTCTTCTATTCTAAGTCATTTTCTAGGAAGAATTGGATTTTCTATGTAGTGTAAATAAGCCATTGTGGCTAGCCCTAGTTTCTTATTCTCTATGCGATATTTGAGAGAGGAATTTGGCCAAAATTTAGAGATTTTCAGACTTTTACATTCAAAGTGTTTTCCATCCTTTTCTATTTCAAAAGAATTCCCTTTAGTTTTAATTATGAATGTGCGTAACTAATATCTTTTGCTAGGATGAGGCCACGAGCCTTAGCAAGAATATGTAGTTTATTTTCAATTTACTTATGATATTATGCATGCATGTTTTGAATTGTTGGGGTCCAAGTAGGCATATAGGAAAACCTAACCTTCAAAATATGCATGTATAGGTCTTAAGTAATTGGGACAAATACATAGGATTGTTAAGGTGACAAGTGCTTTCTCAATTAAATTTCTAAAAACTATTTCTTTATGTTTCTCGTAATATTGTAGATTTTTCTACTCTTTTTCATTAAATTCGTTTTATTAAATTAGGTCATAAATCAATCTTTCCAAAACTTTACTTTTAAATAATTAATTGAGATTTGGTTTAATACGAATTATTTAATAATCTATGTGGAGAATGACCTTGCTAGAGTCATTTATACTACAATATTCTTGTTACTCTTGCAAGTATTATAGGAATTTTTAACCATTTTGCGTGTGGTAAAAATCCTATTAGTGCGCAGAGAGAGGACACGAGCAGAGTAACACGAGCAAGAGGAAGCAGATCATAACTAGTGCCATGGTTTTTGGGGACTCTTGCTAAGAACCTCTACCTACTTCTTTAATTAATTTAGGCGAGTTCTAGGTAATCTCATTAATGTTAGTCTCACATGATAACAAACACTGAACTACACTAAAGTTTGTCTGATCTAGTCCAATGAAATTCAGTGAAACCATACAAACGGGACCTAAAGGACTAAAGGTCAGATACATACCGCATGGCATGCATCAAACATTTGACCATTTCCCCCGTTTGATACGAGATCTAGGGATGAATTTCTAATTTTATTTTAATTCAAATCCTACACCTTTTTTCTTCTAATTGTTCCTATTGTAAATTTGATCGATCACAACTTATTGGTTATATATCATATGCATGACATATGCGTATGATACTTCTGTGATCTGTCCTCAGTTTAATTCTCTTTTCACTTGTAATGCTATTTAACACATGATTAGTTAATCAAAAGTTGAGAAATGGCTTTTCATTAAGGTACAAGTCCCACGTACAAGAGCGTGATTTTTTGAGTTTCATGACACTGGGACGGATCTATATAGGGACCGGGGTGGTCCCGGGACCCTCCAAAGATTGGGAGATCGCTTGTGAAGTACCATGGAGGACCACCCTAAACTTTAGATGGAGCTCTATGAAGGACTGGATGACATAAATCATTGTGAAAAATAAAAATTAGTATCCTAGTAGTTATAAGATCCACAACTGAACTAGGTTTTATTCGCCGGACTTTGAATATGTAGTTGCAGAACTGGGTGGGTAAAGTGAATGAAGAAGATTGATTGTGTCCGTACATCTGTCTTTCATGGAAACGGTGCCGTTTTGTCTTTTGCTTTTTTTTTTTCCTTCTTATCTCTTTTTTCTATTTGGACCCACTATCTTCTCTCTAAATATTTTTTTATCCCATTCTGCCGTTTGGCCCTTTTTTATATCCCTACAATATATTGAAAGCTAAACATAATTGTAACCTTTTAAATTAATAGCCTTCACCTCATAATCATTAATATCTTATAAGAAATAAAACCTTTTCATTTACTAGTATTCTTAAAAAAAAAAACTTTTCAATTTACCAGTTCTCAAGAAAATTGACCCTAAATATTGTAGTAAGGCTTTTAATCTTTAAAAGACAAAACAAGGCTGCCCATATACACACAAAGTGCTCAATGAAGTGTTCATTTAAAAAATAGAGAAAAAATTTTACCTACTATTTCCGTCTACAAAATCTTTAAATCTTTTATACTAAGACCACCCGAGGTTGGAATACTGCATCTACCACTGATGACACATTATTTAGAAAGAAAAGAAAAATAATTAAAATAAACCATAAAATTTGAGAAGACGCAACAAATTAGGCTTCAAAGGTTTTCAAGGCCTTTAGCAAAGAGAGAAGCAAAAATTTCCATGTGATGTTTTTTCATTACCAACCCAATATCCAGACCTCCAGCACCATCTTTAGATTCCGAGATGGACATAGCTCCCGTCCCTTCTATGGAAACAATCTCGACCTTCTTCGGTCTTCCCCATCCGAAATCCGTATCATATATCTCAAAGCGAGGTGAACCGGCCGTCGAAAATATACTCTCATCAGTACCCACAGAGTACAATAATGGAATCCAATCCTCAGCCCCATTCAAAGCCCCATCGTCCAAACTTTTTACAGCCTCACTGATCGCATCGACCGCCACAACCAACCCCTCTCCTCCTAAGAGCGCTTTTGTTTCTGCAACTGCCATCCGAAGCACTAAGCAATTCCCAACATAGTTTGTAGGTATAGGAGGGTCTAACCGAGACCTAGCGTCCACAGTAAATCCCATCACTGCATTTTTGGCTTGCATTTCTTCTGCCTTGATTAAGCAAATCCATATGTACGCACATGTTAGACAGAACGTGGACAAATATTGAACCGATTGATGACCGTGTTGTTGTTTCTTCTCTTTCACCAACTGCCTCAGTGCTTCTATATTTGCCCGTGTGAACACAAACGTGCCACGAATTGAACTCGGTACTAAAACTTTAAACTTGGAAGACATCAAGCTTCTGTTGTCGGGCCGGTCCATGTTTCGAAATTGGTTCGCGTAGATCTCTTCTAGGCCGGCGGGGTCTTTGATGACGCTTCTGTCTAAAAAAGGTTTGAGCTGTTCCGGCAACAAATTGGAATCTTCGTGTTTGCAAATGTGAGCCCATGTTTTCACAAACATGGTTGAGGTCTTGCCGTCTAGGATTGCATGGTGCATGGATGTTCCAATACAGAAGCCACGGTTAGGAAATATGGTGATCTGCAATGCAATGGCCGCGGCTTTTTCGTGAGACATGGGCATCTGGGGTATGAGAGGATGGTATTCTTTGGCTTCAATGTTGAAGCTGTTGCTTGAAACTATATGGTGGAAATCACAATCGGACTCAGCTATGTTGAGCAAAACCCCGTCACCTCGGACGTAACGGAGAATAGGTTTAGGGGACTCTTTGGGCCATATGACGTTTCCGGCTAGAGGCAGAAATTGTTGGAGGGTGAGAGAGAGTGAGGTTTTGAGTTTCGGAATGAGCGTTGAATGGGTGAAGTTGGTGTCGGAGGAGTTAGGGTTATTGATTTCATAGAAGAAAAGGCGTTGGACGGGTGCAAATCTTAGCCAGAGCAAGTCGAACAAGGTTAGAGGAAGGGACTCAGGGATGGCTGATGAGTCCGGCGTGCTTGGTTGCGGTGCTACTTTGCAAACCTCAACCACTTTCACCGAGTTTAGATCTGCCATATTGCAAATGGAGGATGCAAAACAAGTTAATAGTTTATCATTCAGGTAAATAATGGCCTCCCTTTTTTAATGACGGCCAATGTGGTTTGTTGGATCATTTTTTATTCTTTTTGGTACCAAGCTAGAAGCAGCGGGATCCCCAAGGAGCCGCTTACACGGTGAATTTATGAGTATGCCAGAAAGATATCATATTTAAGAAAGGATGTGATATCCATACATCCCATTTTACTTCTCACACATATTTTTAATTTTCGGCCATCAGATCGAATGAATTGAAGAATACCAACGGACATGAATTATCAAAAGGTATGTGAGAAGTAAAATAAGGTGTGGATAGCACCCCCTTTAAGAAAACTCTGATAAAGTGAGACTCATACATGAGCATGGCTGATGTCCTTGCAGAGCTATTTTGCAAACCTCAATTTTTTTTTTTTTTTAACCAACCATATTATTTACACGAAATGAGAGGAGGTTGTCTTAACCTCACAATGAACTAGTAATAATATGATTTAAATTCATTTTTAACGAAAATCAAATTTAAAACCCCTCACTTACAAATAAAAAAGAATATCATATTATTATAAATCTCAACCACTTTTAGTCTTGCATATTGGTAATGGAGAATGTAAAACAAGTTAACATTTTATAATTGATGTAGATAATGTCCTATGGTTTGGTGAATGATTTTTTATTTTTTGGGACTATGAGTCTTGCAAGTTGTGAGCACCGTTATTAAATTCAAGCATGATAATGTGCGTCACATGCATGAACTTCTAAATTCCATTGAGATCAAATTTAAGTATTACTCTATAAAATATGTGGAGCATTTTTGTTCATCATCATAACTATGGTGTATATTTACTATATTTCTAATCATCTCTCACGTGTCATTTTATTTAATTCTGATTAACCTTTATATTAAATGTTACTTTTTTAATTTTGAAAGAAATTAATCAAGGTTAAATGATAAGATACATGACAAATAATTATGTGTATAATGAGCATATTCCATACTTTATGATGGTGAACAAAAATACTTCCAATAAAATAAGGTAAATTTGAGATTTTGTCAACCAATTTTTACGAGTGAGTATTGATGCTCATATATTTAAGTGTAGGGTATGCTTACCACGCATCTTATAGCTTGCCATGTGTTCCAATGACTAATCAAAGTTAACTTTTTATTTAATTACTTTATTATAATTTTCAAACATATTTAAATTTTAAAACTAAAGATAAAATAATTAAGAAAATTTAATACTGTGGGCCCCACCCCACTCCTTCGCACCCTTCTTCCCCACTCATACGTCTCCCCCACTATTTTTCCAACTACTGCTGCAATTAAAATTTTATCAGATTTAATCTTTGATACTTCGCTATTATTGTTCTTGCCGTTGCAGATCAGAGCCTGCAAATCCCCGAATTCGAAACTCACAGCATATGAAGTTCGTTCATGAAATCGTAAGAGATTGATGGGGAAGCCAGCGAATCCATGATGGGATGCAGAAGAACAAATGGTCGTTGCTGGTTTTGGCACTGTTACTGCTGCAATTAAAAATTTATCAGATTTAATTAATTTATTATTTTCTTGCTGTTTCCACAGCCATGGTTTACTTCATGAGAACTGAGTTTGATTTGTGCAGGCTAACACTGGAAGTCGTTTCGGCGATGGAAGTGATAGAACCGCCGACATAGTCCACTCGCCGCTGGTCTAGCCGTCGGGATTCGCTGGTGGCAAATTTGAAGCTCTGTGGATTTGTTTTTATTTTATTTTTTGCTTTATTTCAGTGGGGAAGGAGGAGGAAGGAGGAAAGAGGAAAGAATGGGGGAAGACGGATGAGTGGGGAAGAAGGGTGGGAAGACCCGTTGGTAGAGTGGGGTCCAATATTTAATTTTCTTAATATTTTATGTTTAGTTTTAAATTTTAAATATGTTTCAAAATTAAAATAAAGTAATTAATTAAAAAAAAAAAGTTAGTTAGTGCGACACATGTTAAGCTATAAAATGGGTGATGTGTTATAAATAGGCAAAATTTAGAGAGATAACATTTACTCGGGACATGAACGAAGCAGTTGCAGAGTATTATACTAACACAAGCTGTTGCAGAGGAAGTAATGTATATTATTGCTATTAGATGTTTTTCTCTTCCTTTTCTCTTCTTAATGTTCTCTTTATTTGAACAATCTAAGTGCTCTATTTATAGAGCCATTTCAATGGAAACTTACAAAACTTACTATTCACATGTGATACATTACTATACACATGTGGGCAAACATACCCATTATTTACAACACTCCCCCTTGGATGTCCACATATCAGTATCAGTTGCCTCATTAAAACCTTGCTTGGAAAAACCCAGTGGGAAAAAACCATAGCGAAGGAAAAAGAGTACAACTTTACCTGGATGGTGTTGAACATGCTTATGTTGCCTCGTTAAAACCTTGATAGGAAAAACCTAGTGGGAAAAATCCTAATCGAAGGAAAAAGAGTACAACATACATGTATCATGAATGCTCCCCCTGAATTGTATTTCCCCCTGATTCCGCATTCTTCAAATTTGTAAGCCGACGTAATCCGATTCCCTGCACCAACTTTTGAAATGTGCATTTTGGTAGAGATTTGGTGAACAAGTCTGCTAAATTTTCATTGGAACGGATTTGTCTGACTTCAATAACTTTACCCTTCTGAAGCTCATGTGCACTAAAAAGTCTTGGAGATATGTGTTTAGTCTTATCACCTTTGATGAATCATTCCTTAATCTGGACGACATAGACTGCATTATCTTTATGGATGACAGTTTGAGTGTCTGTCCTTGAAGGTAGACCACATGAATTCCGGATGTGATGGATCATTGATCTTAACCAAGAGCATTCACGACTTGCTTCATGTAAAGCAATTATTTCCGAGTGATTGGAAGATGTAGCAACTAGCGTTTGCTTCGTTGACCGCCATGAAATTGCAGTATCTCCATAAGTGAACACATATCCATTTTGTGAGCGGGCTTTATGCGGATCAGAGAGAAAACCAGCATCTGCGTATCCAACAAGGATCTAATCATTTGTGAGCTTGTCTGAGTAGAAGAGACCCATATCTGTTGTCCCACGAAGATATCATAGAACATCTTTGACTCATTTCCAATGACGAATTGTTGGAGCAGAGCTGTACCTGGCTAACAAGTTAACTGAAAAAGCTATATCTGGTCTAGTACATTGTGCTAAATACAATAAAGCACATATTGCGCTCAAATATGGTACTTTTGGACCAAGGACCAGTTCATCTTCTTCTTTTGGACGGAATGGATCTTTCTTAATGTCCAAAGAACGAACGACCATTGGGGTGCTAAGTGGATAAGCCTTGTCCATGCCAAATCGCTTCAATATCTTTTCAATGTAAGCTGATTGATGGACCAAAATTCCATTAGCACAATGCTCGATCTGCAGGCCGAGACAATATTTTTTTTCCCAAGGTCTTTCATTTCAAATTCGCTTTTCAGATATTCAACAGTCTTATTGAGCTCTTCAGGGGTTCCAACTAGGTTCATATCATCGACGTATACTGCCACTATAGCAAATCCAGTATTTGATTTCTTAATGAACACACAAGGGCAGATGACATTGTTGGCATATCCTTCTTTAATCAAATACTCACTGAGACGATTATACCACATTCACCCAGATTGTTTCAACCCATATAGTGATCGCCTTAATTTGATTGAGAACATACCTCGTGGTTTGTTAGTTGCTTCAGGCAACTTAAGTCCTTCTAGGACTTTCATATATATGTCAGTATCTAATTCTCCATATAGATACGCAGTGATGACATCCATAAGTCACATGTCAAGTTTTTCCGAAATCACCAAACTTATTAAGTAACGGAACGTAATTGTGTCCAATAAAGGAGAGTATGTCTCTTCATAATCAATTCCAGGTCTTTGTGAAAAACCTTGTGCAACGAGTCGTGCTTTATATCTTGCAATCTTATTTTTCTCGTTGCGTTTCCTTGTGAATACCCATTTGTAACCTACGGGGTTCACACCAGGCTGGGTTTGGATTATTGGTCCAAAAACACTTCGTCTTTCCAAGGAATTTAATTCTGCCTGGATTGCATCTTTCCACTTAGGTCAATCTTGTCTCTGTTTGCATTCATCAACAGATCGGGGCTCAATATCATCACTTAAGATCATTTCAGTGGCTATTGCAAATGCAAACATGTCGTCGATGATTATTTCATTTCGATCCCACAATTCATTAGTACATGCATAATTTATGGATATTTCTTTGCTTTCATGTACTTCTATCTCTTCAGGGACATATGTCTCATCAAGGACATTTTCTTTTTCTGGAAGTACAGAATCATGAATTATGGATTTATCATTCAATTTCTTTTCTTGAATGATATCATTTGGGTTCAACTGTGCCCCTATCTTTCTCTTTCGAGGGGCTGAATCTTTTGAACCTGGGGGTCTACCACGCTTCAGGCGTGCACTGGATGAATCATTCGCTGCCACTTTATTTTATCCAACAGGGACATCAATTCTTGCAGGTGCGTTTGCAGCTGGTATATGTGACTTTGTCACTTTCGAAGCATCATTAAATGCATCTGGCATTTGATTAGCGATACCTTGAAGATGAACGATCATTTTCGCTTCATTTTCACATTGAGTGTTTCGTGGATCAAAATGAGATAAGGTGGGAACAACTCATGTCAGTTCTTGCCGTTCTTCTGGAACGGTCTTTTCTCCCCCTAACGATGGGAAAACTGTCTCATCAAAATGACAATCAGCAAAACGAGCTGTAAACATATCACCAGTCAAAGGTTCCAAATATCTAATGATAGATGATGAATCAAAACCCACATAAATTCCCAGTCTGCGCTGAGGTCCCATTTTAGTTCGTTGTAGCGGTGCAATAGGCACATAAACAGTACAACCAAAAACTCGTAAATGGGAAATGTTTGGCTATTGTCCAAACACGAGTTGTATTGATGAATATTGATAGTTGGCTATGGGTCTCAATCTAACCAGTGATGCATGACATGTCCCCATGCAGAGACTTGCAATTTCATTTTCATGAGCAAAGTGCGGGCTATTAATTGAAGCCGCTTGATAAATGCCTCTACTAAACCATTTTGAGTATGGACATGAGGAACAGGGTGTTCAACATCAATGCCCAGTGCCATACAGTAATCATCAAAGGTTTGAGACGTAAATTCACCAGCGTTATCAAGTCGAATGGACTTAATGGGATGACCTGGGAACTGTGCTCGCAACTTAATTATCTGAGCAAGAAGTCTCGTAAAAGCTACATTTCGAGTAGACAATAGGCAAACATGTGACCATCGGGTAGATGCATCAACCAAAACCATAAAATATCGAAATGGTCCACAAGGTGGTTGAATAAGTCCACAAATATCCCCTTGAATTCTTTGAAAAAATGATGGTGTTTCATCATCAACCTTTAGTTGTGATGGTCTAATTACCAACTTCCCTTGGGAACAAGCCTTGCAAGGGTTATCATTTGAGACATCGATATGTCTGCTCAATAATGGATGTCCATTAGAGTTGGTAATGATTCTATGCATCATGGTAGATCCTGGATGACCTAGACGGTCATGCCAAAGCATGTAAACCTTTGAATCAATGAACTTCTTATTCATAACAGTATATGCCTCAACTGTCTTTATGTATGTATAATACAATCCACTCGATAAACCATGCAACTTCTCCAATATACGCTTCTGGGTATCATTGGAGGTAATGCATAAATATTCCACATTTTCTACACTTTTCGTTTCAATGTGGTATCCATTTAGACGTATGTCTTTAAAACTCAACAAATTTCGAATGGACCGAGTAGCATATAATGCATTCTTTATAGACAATATTGTTCCATTTGGTAACATAATCTGGGCTTTTCCTGAGCCTTTAATTACATCTGATTGCCCTGATATTGTTGTTACCTTTACTTTTGCAAGTACCAAATTCGAGAAATACTTTCAATCTCGAAGTATTGAATGCGTGGTTGCGCTATCTGCAAGACAAAAGTCTTCGCCATTGATCTTGTTTTGAGAATAACCATAATTTTTATCCATGATCTCTGAGAAAAGAAAAAGCAGTTTATTCATACTGGAATACTACTTTTATTGAATTGAAAATGCGAGCATTAAACCACAAGTACAAATAACAGGAGTACATTAAACATAAATAATTCAATCGGACCCATAAACTTCATTCCCTCTTTCATTAATAAAGTCTGTAGCATCCATGTGGGTTATGTTTAACTGTCCTGATAAATTAGTCACTGGATCAGGGGTTTCCATTGGTTGAGCATGGTCGAAGAAATTGATCTCGACACCCTTCTCCTTGAAGGAGGCTTGATACAGCTCCACCAGATGCTTTGGGGTGCGACAAGTACGCGCCCAATGTTCGTTGCCACCACACCTATGACAACCTCCTTCATGATTTCTAGGAGTGTTCACATGAGCTTTTCCTTTCTGGCGATTTGCATTTTTAAAGCTCGGGCCTGGATTATGCCTTAGAACCTGGTTGTGAAACTGGTTGTGAAATTGGACACCATGGTTCTTGCCTTTCCCTTTCCACCGACCTTGCTTGTGGCCACGTCCTCATTTGTAATTATTGCCACGGGAGGATATGGTATTCCTTTCAAGGGAAGCAGCATTCACTTCTGGGAACGGTGCTGATCCAGTAGGTCGGGAATTATGGTTTTTCATCAGGAGCTCATTGTTCTGTTCAGCTACCAGGAGCACAGATATCAGCTGGTTGTATTCAGTGAAGCCTCGTGCTCTATACTACTGCTGCAATACCATGTTAGAGGCGTGGAATGTGCTGAAAGTCTTTTCCAATAACATCTCCTCAGTGATAGTATCCCCACAGAGCTTTATCTGGGAGGTAATTCTGAACAACGCCGAATTGTACTTAGCCACTGACTTGAAATCCTGGATCCTTAGGTGAGTCCAGTCATATCGAGCTCTTGGAAGAATCACCGTTGTTTGGTGATTGTATCTGCTTCTCTAGGCATTCCAGAGGGCTAACAGATCTTCAACCGTTAAGTACTCGCTTTTTAGTGCCTCATCAAGATGACGACGAATAAAAATCATGGCCTTTGCCCGATCTTGAGAGGATGAGATGCTCTCTTCCTTGATGGTATCTCCAAGATTCGCTGCTTCCAGATGAATCTTGGTATCCAGTACCCAAGTAAGGTAATTCTTTCCAGTAATGTCCAGGGCAGCGAAATCAAGCTTTGCCAAGTTTGCCATTTTCTTTTCTGAAAGAAAAATGAGGTGTGTAAGAACTTGCAATAATATGTGTACTGGAGAAATATATTGTTAGAACTTCTGATTCTTACAAATTTTGATCTTCAGGCCAAAATGATCCTGAGCTTGAACGAACACTTCGAAAGCTTCAGAGAAAAATCAAGCCGAAGCGTGCATCGGTGTCCTTACCACCATCTTCTCCACTACATTTGAGTTCTGAAGATGAGGAAGAACCACAAGAAGGCATGGCTGATAACCGTACTTTGAGGGAGTTGGCAACGCCGAATACGGATCAACAACCATTGTGCATCACCTATCCAAATGCAGACGGAGGATTTGAGCTCAAGTCCGGCATGATTCACTACTTGCCTAAGTTCCATGGCTTCTCAACAGAGGATGCCAACAAGCATCTCATGGAGTTTCACGTGGTATGCTCGGGAATGAGACCAGCAAATGTGGATGAGGAGCAAGTCAAGTTGAGGGCATTCCCATTTACATTAGAAGCCAAGGCAAATGAGTGGCTTTACAATTTACCTCCGGGATCAATGAACACATGGAACCAGGTGAAACAAGCATTTTTGGAGCAATATTTTCAGGCCACAAAAGCTGCAAACATAAGGAAGGACATATGTGCAATCCGACAACAACATGGAGAACCATTTGGAGATTACTATGAGCGATTCACACATTTGGTTGCATCTTGTCCTAATCATCAAATTTCAGAGCATCTTTTAATACAGTATTTTTATGAAGGATTATGTGGTACTGATCGTGTAATGTTTGATGCAGCAAGTGGAGGAGCATTCATGGACAAGACACCAATAAATGCTAAGGCATTATTAATTAACATTGCTGGCAATACACGACAATTTGGAGGGAGAGATGAGCTACCTCTTAAGAAAGTTAACGAGGTAAGTGCTAATTCTAGTATTGAATTACAATTAGCTAACTTGACTAATCTTGTGCAACAGGTTATGGTGGCTCCAAAACAGGTGTGTGGTGTATGTTCAATGATGGGACATGCCACATACATGTGCCCTTCGTTAATGGATCAATGTGGTCTTGAGCAAGCTAATGCATTAGGAGGATTTCAAGGGCAACAAGGGCAAAAGTATGATCCATATTCCAACAACTATAACGCAGGATGGCGCGATCATCCACACTTAAAGTGGAACAATCAAGACAACGGACAACAATCTGTTCCCAACAACTATAACCGTCTGCCTGGCTTTTTTCAAGCAAGACCGCAGGCACCATTTCAGCCTCAACAACAACAAGCTCCAAGTAAGTCTCTTGAGGATTTAATTGCTTCTTTAGCTAACTCTACTCAATCTCATCAACAAAAAACAGACAAAGCAATTGAAAACCTTGAGCGCCAAATGAGTCAGTTAGCAAGTTTGATGGGGCAACAACACCAACCAAGAAGGTTGCCTAGCCAAACCGTGGGGAATCCAAATGCGGAGCAAATGAATGTTGTGACTTTAAGAAGTGGAAAAGAAGTTTTTGAGCAGTCGAGGATGCAAAAGAGGACTAGAAAAGACACAATTGAACAAGGAGAGCTACAAACCGAGAATCTGGAGCAAGATGAGGCTTCAACAGAAACTGAAAAGTCTCATAAAGATACAGAATTGAACAAAAAAGATTCTGATAAGGTAAGTAAAGAAGTTTAAAATTCATTTAACTCATGTGTCCCTGTTCCTTTTCCTCGTAGGTTTATGAAGTCTAAGAAAGAGCAAACTGATAAGGAAATCTTGGATACTTTCCGGAAAGTCCAAGTGAACTTACCTCTTTTAGATGCCATAAAACAAGTTCCCAAGTATGCAAAGTTCCTTAAAGAGCTTTGTACGAACAAGAGGAGATTCAATGATCAAGAAACTGTGGCATTGAGCGAGGAAGTATCAGCTGTTTTGCAGAGAAAGCTGCCACCGAAGTTGAAAGATGCCCGTAGCTTTACCATTCCATGTGTAATTGGAGGCAAAGAGTTTGGGAGAGCATTGTGTGATTTGGGGGCATCCATCAATCTGATGCCATATTCAGTGTATGAGTCATTGAACCTTGGAGACTTGAAGGAAACAAAGGTAGTAATCCAGTTGGCAGATCGTTCAAATAGATATCCCAAAGGCCTATTGGAGGATGTACTTGTGCAAGTGAATGAGCTCATTTTTCCCGCTGACTTTTTTGTTCTTGAGATGGAACATGACCCTATGCCTACTGCATTTCCTCTTATATTGGGAAGACCATTCCTTAGAACAGCAAGGACGAAGATTGATGTCTACGATGGTACCTTAACCATGGAAATTGATGGAGAAAACGTCAAGTTCAAAATCTTCAATGCTATGAGGTACCCTAGTGATTTAGAATCTTGTTTGTCTATTGATGTGTTTGACTATTTTGTGCAGGATTGTTTTAATGAAGGTGTGGGACAAGATAATTTAGAGAAGGCGTTAGTGCATAGCATTACACATGGAAATCTTAATTATTCAGAGCACATTGAAGAAGAATTAATCCAAACAGTGGCATCTCTTGAGTCTCTTTCACCAATTCGTGGTAAGTGTTCATCATATTTTATTTCTCTTCCTACTTCTATTGAAAAAACTCTTCCTTCTGTGATTCAGGCACCTAAATTGTAGCTTAAACCGATTCCTGAACATCTGAAGTATGCATTTTTGGGAGAGGATGAAACATTACCAGTCATCATATCGTCACAACTCACAGCAGAAGAGGGGGAGAAACTGATCCGGGTACTGAAGGATCACAAAACTGTCATAGCTTGGAGCATTGCAGATATCAAAGGTATAAATCCAGCTACATAAGATTATGTTGGAGGAAGGTGCAAAACCAACAAGGGAAGCTCAACGCCGTTTGAACCCACTTATTATGGAGGTTGTTAAGAAAGAAGTTATCAAACTTCTTGATGTTGGCATCATATATCCTATCTCGGACAGCAAGTGGGTGGGCCCTGTTCAAGTAGTTCCGAAGCGATCCGGAGTCACAGTTGTTAAGAATGAAGCTAGTGAGCTAGTGCTTACACGTGTGCAAAATAGTTGGAGAGTCTGTACAGACTATCGGAAGATAAATAACACCACACGCAATAATCACTTTCCAGTTCCGTTCATTGATCAAATGTTAGAAAGGTTAGCTGGTCATTCTCATTATTGCTTTCTTTATGGCTATTCTGGATATAATCAGATTGCAGTTGCTCCGGAGGATCAAGAAAAGACGACTTTCACATGTCCATTTGACACATTTGCATATCGAAGGATGCCGTTTGGACTTTGCAACGCCCCCGCCACATTTCAAAGGTGTATGGTAAGTATCTTTTCTGATATGATTGAGAAAATAATTGAAGTGTTCATGGATGATTTTTCAGTTTATGGTGATTCTTTTGATACATGTCTACATAATCTGTCCCTAGTTTTAAAACGTTGTCAAGGAACTAATCTGGTGTTAAATTGGGGAAAATGCCATTTCATGGTTTCGCATGGATTAGTTCTAGGGCATATCATATCTGAAAAGGGAATTGAAGTTGATAAATCTAAAGTAGAACTTGTTAGTTCTTTACCCATCCCTACTACTGTCAGGGAAGTTCGTTCTTTTCTTGGACATGCAGGTTTCTACCGTAGGTTTATGAAGGACTTCTCAATGATTTCTAGACCCTTGTGCCGTTTACTTCAAAAGGATGTAACATTTGATATGAATGAAGAGTGTGTGGTAGCATTTAACAAGCTTAAGGAGTTGTTATCCACGACTCATGTGATCATGCCACCAGATTGGAGTTTACCTTTTGAGTTAATGTGCGATGCTTCAGACTATGCTGTTGGTGCAGTTCTAGGGCAGCGTATCAACAAAGTGCCACATGTCATTTATTATGCATCTCGAACACTCAATGATGCACAGTTGAATTATTCAACAACAGAGAATGAGCTTCTAGCTGTTGTATTTGCTTTAGAAAAATTTAGATCTTATCTGATTGGGACTAAAGTTATTGTGTTTTCTGACCATGCAGCTTTGAATTATCTACTCACAAAAAAGATGCAAAACCGCGACTCATTCGATAGATACTTCTACTTCAAGAGTTTGACTTGGAGATCAAGGATAAAAAAGGGAGTGAAAATGTTGTAGCAGATCATCTTAGCCGATTTGTGCATTCAAACACAGAGGAAGATCTCATCCCTTTACGTGAAAGTTTTCCGGATGAGCAACTGTTTTCATTAAAGATTACTGACCCTTGGTATGCAGATATTATCAATTACAAGGTCATCAAAAAGATTCCGGATGATTTTACACGGGCACAAAAAGATAAGCTTGTCAAAACCGCCAAATACTACGAGTGGGATGATCCTTATTTGTGGAAATATTGCACTGATCAATTGATTAGAAGGTGTGTCCCCGAATCTGAGTTTAAATCTATTCTAACTTTTTGTCATTCTTATGCATGTGGTGGCCATTTTGGAGCAAAGAAGACAGCCCTGAAGGTGTTAGAGAGTGATTTTTATTGGCCTAGTTTGTTTAAGGATGCGTACGAGTTTTGTGCAACATGTGATCGTTGTCAACGAACAGGTAACTTGGGCCCAAGAAATCAAATGCCACAAACCCCTATTTTGGTTGTTGAGATTTTTGATGTGTGAGGCATTGATTTCATGGGACCTTTTCCATCTTCAAATGGTTTTCTTTACATTTTATTGGCTGTGGATTATGTTTCTAAATGGGTGGAAGCAAAAGCCACCAAAACTAATGATTCAAAAGTTGTTTCAGATTTTATTAAGAGTAACATCTTTGCAAGATTTGGAATACCTAGAGCAATCATTAGCGATAGAGGGAGTCATTTTTGCAATCGAACATTTGAAGCGTTGCTTAGGAAGTACAATGTCACACATAAGGTGTCTACACCTTATCATCCTCAAACTAGTGGTCAAGCAGAAGTATCAAACCGTGAGGTGAAGCAAACTTTGGAGAAAACTGTGAGTCCCAGTAGGAAGGATTGGAGCATGCGCTTAAACGATGCATTGTGGGCTTATAGGACTGCTTATAAGACTCCTATTGGAATGTCCCCATTTCGGTTAGTTTATGGGAAACCATGCCGTCTTCCAGTATAGTTAGAACACAAAGCTTATTGGGCGATCAAAGCCTACAACATGGGCATGAGTGTTGCCGGATAGCATAGAAAGCTTCAATTGAATGAGTTAGATGAAATCCGGAATGATGCATACGAGTCTAGTCGAATATACAAGGAGAAATCAAAGGCATTTCATGACAAGATGATATCAAGGAAGAGCTTTTCCATTGGACAAAAAGTTCTTCTATTTAATTCTCGCCTTCGGTTATTTCCAGGTAAACTTCGTTCTCGATGGGTTGGTCCATTTGTTATAACTAATATTTTTCCTCATGGTGCAGTGGAAATCCAAAGTGCAAAGACCGGAAACATGTTCAAAGTGAATGGGCATAGACTCAAGCCATATTATGAGTCTTTTGCGGAGCATGATGTGGAGGTTGTACCCCTCCAAGAACCATTTCCCCTTGGATGATTACTCTTGGTACCGTTCGGTTGCGGACGTAAAAGCAAGCGCTTATTGGGAGGCGACCCAATATTTCTATTCATTGTCTTTTTATGTCATTTTCAATTTTTAGTTTGCTTTTTCTGAATTTTCTTGCGTGCTAAGCTGAATTATTTCTTTTCTTTGTAGGAAAATTTGATCGTGCCCACCATTGAAGTTGATTGCAGAATTGGAGTTTGGGGGTCACTGCTTGATTTTACTGCAAATTGGGGAAGTTTTCAGTCCAAATGCTTTATTTTGTTTATTATTATTATTATTATTATTATTATTATTATTATTATTATTATTATTATTATTATTTTCATTTTCTGACATTGAGGACAATGTCCAGTTTAGGTTTGGGGGTAAGGATCTAAAAAATGACCAAATTGAAAATGTTCATCCCTTTGACTAAGAATTGGTTTGATTTGTTTCCTTGTTGTTGCTTTTTGTTTTCTTAATTGGTTTTGTTTACTCTAAAAAATAAACCAAAAAAAAAAAAATTAAAAAATGTGAAAATCCAAAAAAATATTGTCTTATTTTCTTTATCGTTTTGAAGTAGATTTTTGTTAGTTTCCCGACCCAATGATATAATTGGATTGAATTTGAACCACGGTGATCAAGAACTTAGTAAGCATGTGTTGTGTGAAATTCCTTATTCTCTTGTTAGCCTTGTACATGTTTAATCATCTTTGAAAAACCAAATGCACATAGCCTTGTTGATGTGAAACTAAAGTATGACTTAAAGCTTCACATGTGAATATAGTGACCATATACAACCTATGTGAGTTTTTTAGCCTATTGAAAGTGTGTGCATTTTTCATACACTCATATTCTTTCATGTGTGATGAACTTATGTGAATTACATCTCTAGAACTTGCGTAACGATCTTTCGAAATGTTTGTCATTTGATTGCATGAACTTGAAAAGGATAGAGGCATTAGGTTTATCACCATGGCCCAAATAAGCATGTTTCCAAAAGAAAAATAATATCATTAGATTGCCAATTTGAGCCGTATATGTTGAGCCTTTTATTTCTTATCATCAGATATGTCTATCCTTATACCTTAAACATTTTTCCTTACCCTTTCCAAGCTAGCTAGTGAGCAATGTGAGATTGTCTTATGAGAAATGTTTGTGAAGTACTTTGAAGGAGTTTGGAAAAAGAATAAGTGTGGGGGTATTTCATGTTTGTATTTAGTTATGTGAAAATTGGTTCAAAAAAAAAAAAAAAGAAAAAAAAAAAAGTATACAAAGCAAATAAAAAGTTTTTTTTTTCAGTTTAGGGGTGTGGTTGGAGGTATTAGTAGAGTGGTTGGAGAGCTTGAGTTCTTGTAAATCTCAACAAGAGAATTGCTTGCAATGTAGCTTGGAACTTGTGTTCACCTATCCTTTCATTTCTATAACCCTTTTCCTAAGCCTCATTACAACCAATAAAAGTCCTCTTGATTTAAGTTTTGCAATTATGATTGTAGAGATGAGATCTTTATGCAAGCTTATGGTAGATCTTTCACATCTGATTCTTTGAGCGAAACACGTTAAACTAAACATATGTGTGATTGAGTGTATGTCCTGTGAGAAGATCACTAGTTAGCATGTGGTGTTTTAAAAAAAAAAAAAACTTGAAATTGCATTAGCATGGCTATTACACACACTACACTTCATGGATGATTAAAAAGTTACTGCTAACATTTGAATAAGGAAGATGAGCTTGGATTAGCTTGTTTGGTGCTAGCTAAGGTTCTTGATGATTTGTTTTCTTGAATGAAATTCTATGAGGGTCACATAGGGGGAAGCTATTGTTTTTCATGATGCTACTTTTTCATATTTTCTTCGTTTTGCTCAAGGACTAGCAAAAACTAAGTGTGGGGGTATTTGATAAGCTCATATTTATATATATTTTACATCAAATTCACTTGTCTTTTCTTAGTTAGTTCCTTATATTTTTGAGCTATTTACTTTGTTTTTGTGTTTTCTAGGATTTGTCAAGCAAAGAAAAGAAAAATAGCACAAGTTGGATATTAAGTAACAAATTCGTCAAAACTGCCTGTGCAGGTCAGCTGACTTTGGAAGCAAGTTGCGAACAACTCAGAATGAATTAGAGAATGAGCCTTATATGCTTGGAAAGCTACGGATGTCTATTTTCTGGAGCATTTCGTAGATTGTTAATATCAGTTTCGTAGAAGAAGGTATGGCCGTTTTAACACTGAAAGGTTTCCAAGACGCTGAGCAGTTTGTAACTGCATTGAAGGCAATAAATCCAATAAAACTAGCAGCCAAAACTGATGCAGCCAAGAACAAGCCAGCTGACACCTCTTCAAATATCAGATGAAATGGAATTAAAGATGAGGATTAAGTGGGAGTAATTGGCATAAAGGTTGCCCAAAAAGTTACAATTGTTTTACCATTTCCTCTCACTTATTGTCATCACTAAATGGCTGTTAGTGGGGTGAGTTATGGAGCAGAAATGGGGCAGCAAGCATGGGCATAAAGGCTGCAGGTTGCAGCAGCAAAAGAGAGTTCTTTAGAGAAAAAAAAATAGAAAAAAAGGGAAGGAAAGGAAGGAAAAAAAGGGAAAAAAGGCAAGGCTGCTGCGTTGAGAAAGGAAGGAAAGGAAGGAGGAAATCTTGGCATTCTCTTCTTTCAGTTTTATCTTCTCAAACTCATGTCTTTCTTTTGGTTTTATTTGATAATAATGTGTCACTAAATTTTTAGTAGTTAGGGGCTGTTTTGAAGCCCCTAATATGATTGCAAGTTTGTTATGACATTTCGTTTGAATTACTTTTATGAATGGATGAAAATTGGTTCACTACTTGTCTCATTGATGAATTCTTTATTTGTTTTCTATGGATGCATATTTAGTAAGCATATCTAAGATTCTAACGCTATGAATATGTGTGTGCCTGCCCTTGTCGAATGAGGACCTACATATGTTCTAGAGTAGTACTTGTTAATTGCGATTAACATGTGAACCAATTTCTAGGATAAGTAAGACAATGCCAGTACTTACGATGCCTTGTGATGACTCAAACTCTTTTCGTTCTTAATGATTTCTACTTGTTAAATCTATGAACACGCCATTCTAGATTGCATGCTAGGAACTAAGTTAAGTTGAAAACGCCATTCTCTTAACATACTACGTAAGAAAGAGTAATAGGTTGAGTTCTAACATTGAGCCAACTTGAGCATCTTCATCCGGAAATAAAAGAAATTTGAATGAAACATAACATGTTTGCATGATTATTTGGTGGTGGATAGCAATACCCCTAACTCGTTTTTCTTAATTTGTGAACTACTTAATATCTGTTTCTGTCCTGTTTTTGTTCGATTTAATTTAAATAGCAAATCAACTCTAAAAATCCCAATAATTTGTGTGAGTGTAGCTCTTTGTGTCTAGTATCTGCATATAAAATTTCGTAGAATTTAGATAAGTGTAAGTCGTTCTAACAATTATTTTTCGGTGGCTAATCAGTAGGGACAGCAACCAGTTTTTGTGACATTTTAAGTAGTTAGATAAAACAATTTTCTGCGGGAAAGACCCTTATTTTCATATGCTACAATTGACAAATCTTATTGTTAATAAGGAAAATCAATAGAACATTTGTGTGCTACTTTATGGTGTGCATTTAAGCCTATCACACCACCTAAAGCAGGGTGGGTGATTATTTCACACCACCTAAAATTGCGATAAAATTAAATAACGGGCAAATTTAAATATGCAGGATAGAGCGGGCGATTATACCGCTCCACTTAAAATTTGCAGTAACATTAGATCTGCAGTCCAAGATAGGCCGCACAGTCTTGGATTGCATAAATAATCAGTGGGTTAGTAGTCAATATCTACACCAAACAAGAAATCAAAGATATAAATGACTGTTAGTTGGAGAACTAGAAGTAAACATGGTGCAAACAGTTCTTCGCGACGGTATACCTAGCAATTGAGGCAGAGGAAGAATAAGAACAGTAAAAACCTTAGAGGAAACTTTTTTTTTTCTTTCGGTGAAGGGAAATGAGAAATGATTAGAGAGTCGTGCTGATAACGTGTTATAAATAGGCAAAATTTAGAGAGATAACCTTTACTCGGGACAGGAACGAAGCAGTTGCAGAGTATTATACCAACACAAGCTGTTGCAGAGGAAGTAATGTATATTATTGCTATTAGATGTTTTTCTCTTCCTTTTCTCTTCTTAATGTTCTCTTTATTTGAACAATCTAAGTGCTCTATTTATAGAGCCATTTCAATGGAAACTTACAAAACTTACTATTCACATATGATATTTTACTATACACATTACTATACACATGTGGTACTTAACTATACACATGTGGGCAAACATACCCATTATTTACAACATGATGAGCATATCCTATAATCAAGGGTGATGAGACTTTTTATCAAGTGCAAATATCTTCTTATTTACGCTACACAAAATATAAAGAAATTTAATATATAAAGAAGAATTGTAGTGTAGAATTTCAATTTTCCAAATAGTGTAGTGTAGAATTTCAATTTTCCAAAGAGTACCGTGTAAGTTCACACATATATGTGTTGATTTTAATATTAACTCTCATTTTTTTACATCATTCAACGTGCGTTGTTTATGTCTTAAGCTTAAATGACCCCACTTATGAAGGGAGTGTTTGGATGGGTGCGTTTAGAGCAATAGTGTTAATGAATTAAATAATTAGTTGTTATGAAGAAATAAATCAATAAATATCGGATCCGCATGACAATGTATAAGCATAATTACTTTCTGCCATTTTAGTAAAATGCGATTTGTAAAAATATTTGATATATTGGAGATGGAAACAAGCAATTTATAAAAATAACTATACATATAAAAATTAAACATTAATTGCATTACATCCGCATTATGTGATATGCCTGTAGATAAAATTTATAAATTAAATAATGTGTCTTTGCGGTTTTCGGGCATCAACCGATCTCCGACAGGATAGTTTCAAGAACACGGCTTCAAAGGTCTTCGATCCCTTTAGCAAATAGAGAAGCAAAAACCTCCATACGTTGTTTTTTCAAAACAACCCCAATCTCAATACCACCATCGCCATCTTTGCTATCTGAGAAATAGATAGCCCCAGTCCTATCAATCGAAACGACTTCGCTCTTCCTTGGCCTTCCCCATCCAAAATTAGTATCATAAATCCTAAACAGGTGTGAACCAGCAACAAAAAAAAGTTGATCGGCCTGTGGTTGCATAATTTCCATCCAAGCCTCCGCCCCATTCAGAAGTCGATTATTTAAACCTTCTAAGGCTTCACTGATTGCATTTACAGCCACAACCAGCCCGTCTTCTCCAAGTATGCCTTCGCTTTCTGCAACTGCTATGCGTGGGGCTATGCAGTTACCAAAATAGTTTTCAGATATTTGTGGGTCCAAGCGAGACCTACAATCCACACTAAAAATCAATCGTATTTTTTCGGATTTTATTTCCTCTGTCTTGACTAAGCAAATCCATGCATACGCAGTTGTGACGCAAAACGTGGACAAATGAACCGATTGATGTTGTTGTTTCTTCTCTTTCACCAACTGCCTTATTGCTTCTATTTTTGCTGGTGTGAATTGGAAGCACCCTCGAACCGAGTTTGGTGGGGGAGATTGAAATTGGAAAGGCATCAAGCTTCGATTGTTGGGTCGCTCCAAATCCATATTTAGAAAGTGGTTCGAATAAATTAAGTCGATCCTGGTCGGGTCAGGGACCCTTCGGCCGTAAAATGGTTTGAGCTGGTCTGGTACCGAATCGGATTCGTGTTTACAAATGTAAGCCCATGATTTCAAAAACAAGGTTGCTATCTTGCCGTCTAGGGCAGCATGGTGCGCGGATGTTCCAATAGAAAAGCCGTGGTTTGGGAAGAGAGTGATTTGCAGTGCAAGTGCTGCAGCTTTTTCGTGACATACTTCCAATGGAGGCACGAGAGGATGGTATTCTTTGGCTTCAATGTTAATGTTGTTGCTTGAAACTAGACGGTGGAAATCAGCATCGGACTCAGCTACAGCGACCGAAACGGCGTCCCCTCGGTGGTAACTGAGGATTGGTTTAGGGGAGTCTTGGGGCCAAATGATGTTTCCTGCTAAAGGTGGAAAGTGGTTGAGGGTAAGAGACAACGAGGTTTTGAGCTTTGGAAGTATAGAATCGAAGGAGGAGGTATTTTTTGAGGAAGGCAATATTTCGTAGAAGTAAAGGCATTGGACGGGTGGAAACTTTAACCAAAGTATGTCGAAGAAAGTTAGAGGAAGGGAAAACTCTTGATCTGCATGTTGTGGAGCAACTCTGCAAATTTCAACTAATTTCGTTGATTTGTTTGGGTCTGCCATTGCTGTTGGGGGATGGATGGTGTAAAGCTTGATGAATCGTTTAATATATATAATAAAAGAAACCTGTTTTATTTTTATTAATAAAAAAATGTTTTATAATAAATAAAGAGTTGCAACATTCTCTACCACAAGTCCCACCCAATTTCTTTGAGAAGTATTGTTAGAGCTAGAGAGACTAAATTTATAGACTAAATTTTAGAAACTAAAGGACATGGAAGTTGATGATTGATTTATTACTTAAGCGTTGATAAACGTGTTTATTCCTATTGATAACACATTATTTAGTTTGCAAATTTTGTCTCCTAGCATTACTTATTCTTTGAGTGTCATGAGTCATGATATAATATTATTTTTTCAAAAATTAAAAAAAAAAGGATAAAATGGGACAATGTTACAACTGAAACAACACGTTCATATTTCATCTTTGTGTTTTTTATAAAGAACTTTAACGAAAAATCCCGGTACTGTTCACTTTAACAAAAAATCATATTTTTACACTAAATCTTGATATTATTCACTTTAACCTTTATTTTGTTCGTTAAAACTCAAAAGTTTTCAAGCTTTTTCATTAGTTTTGATGTTCAATTTCATATAATATCTTTAAAATATTTTAATTTCATATATTTATTTATTATTTTGTTCAACTTCAATAACTGTTAGTTAATCTGTTAATTAACAATTAAAATATGATGTGGAAAGCGCAGCCTACATTTTGCACGTTGTGGAGCAACTCTGCAAATTTCAACTAATTTGATTGATTTATTTGGGTCTGCCATTGCTGTTAGGGGATGGATGGTGTGATCCTCGCCTGATCCTCCAATCACATCCGTTCATCATATATCATGCGGTTAGAAATTATCGTAATTTTTTTATTTAAAATTGAAAATGAACAATACCTAATAAAAACTGACCACATGATGTACGATGAACGAATGTGATCCAACGAGAATCCTTTCTCGGTGTAAAGCTTGATGGATAGTCTAATATATATACTAGCATTTGCCTACACACTTTGTGTGTATGAATATATTTTTTTTAAATGAGAAGGAGAGAGGGAGAGAGAGAACGTGAGGGGGGGAGTGGAAGGTTTTTGTTTTTGGTTTTTTTTTTTTAAATGTTGGAGGTATTTTAACATCACATGTAGGTGAGGCTTCAATAAAAAACAGTAAAATTTGGACATGTGAAATTACATTATTGCCCATCATTTTTTTTGTGTGATAGAAGACTAAATTGTATTTTCATCATCTTTTGATTGACAAATAGGATTTCATTAATTAGTCGAGATATATATAACATATTTTTATTTTTATTAATAAAAAATGTTTTATAATCAATAAACAGTTGAAACATTGTCTATCACAAGTCACACCCAACTTCTCTCAGTGTCATGAGATATGATATAGTACTATTTAAAAAAAAAAGTAAACATGGTTTAAATAGGACAGTGTTGTATGTGGCACAACTGAAACAACACGTTCATATTTCATCTTCGCGTTTTTATCACATACTGTCTCTGAATTGTTTTTCAATCCAACGCATAATTTGTATTTATGTGCTTCATATGCGTTTGGAGTTTGCTTCTAAAAATATAGCTATACCTACCGCTCACGTCAATTTCACATGCCATTCGTTTGATAAGAAATAAAAAGAAAGATCAAGAATTCGAGTGGCAATTTAAAAATTGCCTTATGAATTAAAAATATTTAAATAATGAAAAGGAAAAAAAGAAGATGGGTGATCTCTTCGTCCCGTGCATAACCATTTTAAAATTAGATTTTTAAAATGAAACAAGTTCATGTTTCATTTTCTTTTGTGTTTAATTGAAAAAAAAGGTTTACAATTTTTTAATACTGTGGGCCCCACCCCACTCCATCGCTCCCTTCTTCCCCACTCATCCGTCTCCCCCACTATTTTTTCAACTACTGCTGCAATTAAAAATTTATCAGATTTAATCTTCTATACTTCGCTATTACTGTTCTTGCCGTTGCAGATCGGAGCCTGCAAATCCTCGAATTCGAAACTCACAGTATATGAAGTTCATTCATGAAATCGTAAGAGATTGATGGGGAAGCCATGGGATGCAGAAGAACAAATGGTCGTTGCTGGTTTTGGCACTGTTGCTGCTGCATTTAAAAATTTATCAAATTTAATTACTTTATTATTGTTCTTGCTATTTCCACAGCCATAGTTTTCTTCATGAGAACTGAGTTTGATTTGTGCAGGAGAACACTGGAAGTTGTTTCGGCGATGGAAGTGATAGAACTGCCGACATAGTCCACTCGTCACTGGTCTGGCCGTCGGGATTGGCTGGTGGGGAATTTGAAGCTCTGTGGATTTGTTTTTATTTTATTTTGTGATTTATTTCAGTGGGGAAGGAGGAAAGAGGAAAGAGGAAAGAGTGGGGAAAGACGGGTGGGGACGATCCTAGAATCCCGTGATCGGGACAATGTATAGAAATGATTTTAAAACTTAAAATTTAAAATTAAATATAAATATTACTTAATGAAAATTAATCGAAATTAATCGAGGTACGATAAACGATTGAGATCACGGAATTCTAAAGATTCCTAGGAAAAAGATTTTTCCAGGAAGAAGGGTGAGAAGATGGGTTGGTAGAGTAGAGCCCAATATTGAATTTTCTTAATATTTTTTATGTTTAGTTTTAAAATTTAAATATGTTTCAAAATTAAAATAAAGTAATTTATTAAAAAGTTAACTTTAGTTAGTTAGTAGACACATGTCAAGTTACAAGATGGTGGTGAGCAATTTAAGTGCAAATATCTTCTTATTTACGCTATTATAAATATAAAGAAGGGTAAATTATAGTTTGCATTCTTTAGTTTGAGTGCAATTGTAATTCCATACAATATTTTTAAAACATTTTAATCTCATACATTACTTATTATTTTATTTCAATTTCATACATCTGTTAGTCAAACCGTCAGTTTGACTGTTAAGTAATTGTGTGGCAGTTGCATGTCCCATTATTTTGCTGACGTGGTAGTCAATAATATGTCACATGGGACAAACAAAAAATAGTATTTTTTAGAAATGTAATTCTAAGAAAAATAAAATAAAATATGACTTTTTATTATATACAAAAAGTGGGCCACACTCTATAGAACTTCAACCTCTTGTTCCTCGTGCAACCTTCTTCCTCCTCGTGCAATCTTCTTCCTCCCTGCAAATCTCACGCATTGCATGAGACTCCCTGAACTTCCTCCCTCATTCGCCACGCACCAACACACTACAAATCCCTACAATTAAATAAAACCCAGCAAATCCAAATCCAAGTCCCAACATCTTCCCAAACTAACCCAAAACCCATCACTCTCTGTTCCACCCTGTAAATTTTCATTTTTTGGCTTTTGGGATGGGGAGATCGACGAATCTAGAGTGAGATGTGTACATGTGCGGTTTCAAAGAAAAAAAATTGACACAATCTGGTTCCAGATGGGTTCGCAATTGAAGGACAAGAAGAACATGAAGAACCCACCCACCTTAGAGCCCTCATTCGTCGATCCGCCGCATCCTCTGTCGATCCACCACCACACCCACAGTTCTCTCTCCCATGTGACGACTTAGGTTCCCTATTTCAACCACATAGGCTTTCGATTTTGACTAATTTGCAAAATTCCCAATTCAAACCATGCCAGATTAGAATTGTTAGGTTTAAATTGCTGCGATTTGGTTGTGGGTGATGGTGTGGTGTCGGGCATTAATGGTGACGGAGAGGTGTGTTCTTGGTGGTTACGGAAGATGAGGTTGATCAGATGGAGAAAAGGTGTGGGGTTGGTAGATGAGTGGAGAATGAGTTGATCAGAGAGAATAGGGTTCGGGTGTGGTTGAATATTTTTAATTTTTTTTGACATTTTAATTATTTATTAAATATTTCAAATAATGTCACATCACAGACCAGCTCCGCTGTAGCACGATATTGTCCGCTTTGGGGTTACCATTCCCTTACGGATTTGTTTCTGGGAACTCAGACAAGAACTTCCTAGTGGGTCATCCATCCTAGGAATGCTTTTCCCCAAACTCGCTTAACTTTGGATTTCCGATGGAATCCGAAGCCAATGAGTTCCCAAAATGCCTCGTGCTATAGGGAGTGGAGCATGTACATATAAGGCACATCACCCCCTATCCGTTGGTTGAGGTGGGATCTTATAATCCACCCCACTTAAGGGGAACCCATCATCCTCGCCGGCACATCCGTATTGAACAGTAGAGTTGCTTTAATACCATTCTGTCACATTCCAGACCGGCTCTGCCGTAATACAATATTGTTCGCTTTGGGCCCCGACCACTCCCTCACGGTTTTGTTTCTGAGAACTCAGACGAAAACTTCCCAATGGATCACCCATCCCAGGAATGCTCTGGTCCGAACTCGCTTAACTTCAGAGTTCCGATGAAATCCGAAGCCAGTGAGTTCCCTAAAGGCCTCATGCTATAGGAGGTGGGCATGTACATAAAAGGCACATCACCCCCTCTCCGTTGGTCGATGTGGGATGTTACAAATAATAATAAGTTTTTATATTTTATAAAAAAAGTTTATCCACGTGGTGTAAAATTTACATCCACCTCATTAAAAATTGGGTCTCATATATGTCACATCATCACTTAACAACCAATTTAACAGATTATGTAACAGATTGTTTGAAATTGCAACTAAATCATATTTGGTGTATGAAAGTGTAATATTTTAAAGATGATGTATGAGCTTGTAATCGCATTCATACTTGAGGGTGCAAAATGTAATTTACCCTATAAAGAAATTTAATATATAAAGAAGAATTGTAGTGTAGAATTTCAATTTTCCAAATAGTATCGTGTAAGATCACTCACGTGTTGATTTTAATATTAAATCACTTTTTTTACATCATTCAACATACGTTATTTATGTCTTAAGCTTAATGACCCCACATGTGAGGGGTGTGTTTGGAGGGGTGCGTTTAGAGCGATAACATTATAAATAATTAGTTGTTATGGAGAAATTAATCAATGAAGATCAAATCCGCATGAAAATGTATAAACATAATTACTTTCTGCCACTTCAGCAAAATGTAATTTGTAAAAATATTTGATATATTGGATATGGAAACAAACAATTTATATAAATAACTATTGATGCACAAAACCGGAGGGGTCTTGGAACAACGTAAATCCGACCGTGAATCTGCAAGAAAGTAAATAACACAAGATGTATCGTGGTTCACCCCAATGTTTGGGCTACGTCCACACTGATATTGTATTTCTGAGAGGATTGTGAGGGAGAGAGTGTGAGGATCCTCATGGCCTAGGAATTGGCATCCCCTAATGAGGAGAGTGAGGAGTCATTTTATAGAATAAGGGTTCCTCACTTATTACATATTTGCCCATTCCTTTATTACATAATTACATTTAAGTCCCCCGAATATTTATACGAGATCTAAATATGGAGGCCCTAAGTATGGTACAAACAGTAGTCCCCCAAGTCTTCAATCAAGAGAATCTTTTGGCTGGAGACTTGAAATTCAGTTCATGTGTGGGCCGAAGTAACTAGATGTCGTCTATGACTAATACTCAATATGAGGCGGTGCTCAATCTGAAATGATGCTCAATTAGAAGTAGCACATGTTGCGAGGCTGCTCGACTTGTGGCTTATGTTGCCTTGGTTGGCTCGGCTTGTGGCGTTGAAGGTGAGAGAGTTCCTTTTATAGAATAAGGGCTCGCTCCTCAATACATAAATGATGGGCTAGAGTTGATGCTCAAGGCGAGATAGTTGCTCTGTAGGCGACGATGCTTTCTAATGAAGGTAAGAGAGTCCCTTTTATAAAATGAAGGATCACTCCTCAGTACATGAATAATGGGTTAAGAGTGATGCTCGCGGCGATGCGGTTGCTCAGCTGGCGGCGATGGTCTCTAATGAAGGTGAGGGAGTCCCTTTTATAAAATAAGGGATCGCTCATCAATACATAAATGATGGGCTAGGAGTGATGCTTGCGGCGATGCGATTGCTCAGTTGGCGGCGATGCTCTCTAATGAAGGTGAGATAGTCCCTTTTATAAAATAATGGCTCGCTCCTCAGTACATGAATAATGGGTTAGGAGTGATGCTCGCGGCAAGACGGTTGCTCAGCTGGCGGTGATGCTCTCTAATGAAGGTGAGAGAGTCTCTTTTATAAAATAAGGGATCGCTCCTCAATACATAAATGATAGGCTAGGAGTGATGCTCGCGGCGATGCGGTTGCTCAGTTGGCGGCGATGCTCTCTAATGATGGTGAGGGAGTCCCTTTTATAGAATAAGGGATCGCTCCTTAATACATGAATAATGGGCTAGAATTGATGCTCTCTAATGATGGTGAGGGAGTCCCTTTTATAAAATAAGGGCTCGCTCCTCAATACATAAATAATGGGCTAGAGTCCCCCAAGTATTTTTCATGAGGCCCAGTTGAGGCCCAATATATGGTACATAATGTAGTCCCCCAAGTCTTTGGTCAAAAGAGTCTGTTGGTTGGAGACTTCAAATTGAATCCATGTATGGGCCGAAGTGGCGGTTGTTCGGAGGCGTTATTTGTATACCCTGCACTGAAGCTTTATAGGTGAAGCTTTGCAAGTGAAGCTTTGAAGCTAGAGCTTTGTAAATGAAGCTTTCGAAGTTGGAGATTTTGTAAATGAAGCTTTTGAAGCTGGAGCTCTGTAAATGAAGCTTTCGAAGCTGATTGACATGAGTGATGCTCATGAATGTTTATGTTGATTGACATGAGTGATGCTCATGGATGTTGACATGAGTGATGCTCATGAATGTTGACATGAGTGATGCTCATGAATGTTGACTTGAATGATGGTCATGAATGTTTATGTATGATTGACATGAGTGATGCTCATGAATGTTTATGTATGATTGACATGAGGGATGCTCATGTGTAAGTTTGGAGTACTGGACGTACTTTTGATCACCTGGTTGGTGATAATAGCGGCAGGTTGCCGAATAATTTTGTAGTACTGGACGTACTTTTGATTACCTGGTTGGTGAAAATAGCGGCATGCTGCCGAATAATTTTGGAGTACTGGGCGTACTTTTGATCACCTGGTTGGTGATAATAGCGGCATGGTGCCGAATAAACTTGAAGCCATAGGGCCTGGTTCTTTTGGGCATATGAGCCTTGGCCCTCCACATAACATTCCAGCCTGTTATTTTGGGCTTGTCGTTTTTTTTTTATTACCCTCTGATGGGGTTTATACAGATATCTCCGAAAGATAAAAAAAAATTACATCATTCAAAAAATAAATCCGACCCTCTGCTCAATGGGTCACGCCCATAATTCCATTTTTTGCATGCCATCACCACCGCAATTATGTATGCTTCTTTTTATTTTCTTTTGCTTTCTGCTCCCCGCTCATTCTCTGTCCACCCATGTTGCTTTGCAAGGTATCTTTTGCTTTTCTTGATTTCTTTCCAATGCGTCTCTGTCTCTCCACCTCCACCGGCAGACTTGCTTTTGCTTTTGCAGACTTGCTTTACTTTTTCTTTTTATTTCCGTGGATCAGTTTCCAAGGCGATGTGGAGCGCTTGGTTGATGGCAGAGTAGAGGTTCAACGACTTGCTGCCAGTGCCACGAACAATCATTTCATCACCACCGGCGGCAGAGGAGGATGAGGAGGAGGAAGATGTTGCAAATGGCCTCCTCCTGCTAACTCCGATCCGTTCAACCAATCTTCCAAATCTGCACAGCCCCATTTAATCACTGAAAACTAAGAGCGAGCGAGCTCAATCTCTTAACTGTCCGTCTAATTGTGTATCAGTCTATTAGATTCAGTTCAGAGTGGAAGACTCGGACTCAGACTCGGACGCAGACCCAGCTGAAAACTTGATGATGATTCAAGATAGTAGGGTTATTAAACACGGAAATATGTTGCACCTGCTCAACAGCCTTAACAAGAGCTGCGCCCACGAGCTTGGGTTATTGGGCAAAATCTGCAGCATCATCGGTAGGATTAGCAGGCGGTTCTGGGTAATTTGGTGAAAGTCGGACTGGAGGAGAATCCCTTTGTAGTGTCCCAAAGGTATTGAAGGTAAGAGAAGCAATTGTGTTCACTTGTCCCTGTAATTGGGAGATTATATCCATCGAGCAAGCTCGCCCTGGCTACTGAAACGTCGTTGTTGGAAAAGGTGAGTGTCGCCGACGGAGGTCTCTGCAACTCATAGAGAGAGATTGTGCTAGGGTTCGTGATCTTTTTAGAGAGAGGATTTTTTGGTTCGTGGTTTGTGAGAGAGAGAACTGGGGAGATTCTGAACGCAAATGGAACAAACAGGTATCTTCTAAGAGGTAGTGGCACCCCCAACCAACAAATAGTAAGGCGAAATTTGTAAATCCACCGTTTAACATTAAAAAGCAAAGCAGGAAAGGGAAGAAAAACCAAAGGTATTTTCGTGAAATCACCATTGGTAAATAGTGCTCATCAACTAAAGTTTTCATATAGATATAATGATACAATACTAATAGTGCCGTATTATGGCGGCTGGAAGCTGATTGGAAATTTCACAGGGCATGGAGGATCGAAGAAGATGCTGGTTTTTGAGGTGCAGAGAGAGAGAGATTTGGTTTCTTGGGTTTTGCAGATATCACGGTGGACAATGGTTGTTGTTTTACGGTGGTGAGATGAAAAAATGAAAGAGAACCAACATAGCTTTTCGTGTCGTTTCCCACAGACGGCGTCAAATGTTGATGCACAAAACCGGAGGGGTCTTGGAACAACGTAAGTCCGACCGTGAATCTGCAAGAAAGTAAATAACACAAGATGTATCATGGTTCACCTCAATGTTTGGGCTACGTCCACACTGATATTGTATTTCTGAGAGGATTGTGAGGGAGAGAGTGATAGGATTTTTACCACTCATGTGAACGGGCTTAAATCTCCTATTTTACTTGCAAGAATCACAAGGTTATTGTAGTATAAACGGATTTCGCAAGGTCGTCTCCACAAGGATTATTAAATAATTCGAACTAATCAGATTCCATTTAATTATTGTAGAGTAGAAATTGAAGTGATTGATTTTATAACCTAATTAAAATAAAAACGAAATTAATTAATTAAAATAAACAATCTGCAATATTGAAAACTAGAAGGAAAAGAAAATAGTTTTGGGAGAAATCAAATTAAGAAAGCACTAGGGTTCCACCATCACCTAGCAATCCTATGAACTTTTACCAATTACTTATGATCTACACATGCCATTTTGAAGGTTAGATTTTCCTAATTCATATTCTACTTGGAACCTCCAACATAGAACGTATATCTAACATGCAACCCGTCCGGACGTTCGGATCAAATCTGAGCATGAAAGACTCATTATGCTTTCTGAAAATCCTTTGAAAAACCATGCAATCCTTAAGACGTGATATTCATCCTAAGTGAAATTACAATTATTAATCACAAGAAGCCAGCGTCAATTTCAGGGAACCTTCCGACCAAAATTGCATCAAATTACTTTTCTAAAGATCCTAATGGTGATCAGGCATTAAAACAATTAGATAGTTTTTATCCCGGTGATTAACAATTCAAAGTATGCATGCAATCAATCATAAGCAATTAAATAAAAATCACATATTCATGCTAAGGCTCAAGGCTTCGCCCTAGCAAAAGGAATTAGTTACGCATACTCATAATTGAAATCATAGAAAATATATTCAAGAAAATGATTGAAAACACCTTCAAGTAGAAAATCTCCAAAACCCTAGCAATTCTCTCTGTCTCCAAAATTGTATAAAATAAAGCGTAGAGAAAAAATGGTAGACGGCCCAGCAATATATCTGCCAACCCTCCCACCAAACCCTAGGAAACTAAAATTAATCCAATCTCCATAAATTAGGAAACATAACCCTAAATTAAATGGTAAAATTCGTCTAAAATCTGAACAGCCACGTTTTGGACCCATAAGCTGCTCCAAAACTAGCCCAATATAGCTGGATTTAATGTTTGGAATATTATGAACATTTTTCCAGAAGGCCACGAACCCATCCGAGGTCATCTTGGGCTCCAAAAACACAATTTAAGCCCAAAAACGTCATTTTCCAGCACTGCGCACTGCTTCTTTATTTCATCGCCAGAAAATAACTGCTTGGTAGAAAAATCCCAAATTTTGATACGATTAAGCTGAGTGACTCACGAACGTCCTCCAACTGGAATTACTCCAAAATTCGTCCATTTGATCCTCATGGCCTAGGAATTGGCCTCCCCTAATGAGGAGAGTGAGGAGTCATTTTATAGAATAAGGGCTCCTCACTTATTACATATTTACCCCTTCCTTTATTACATAATTACATTTAAGTTCCCCGAATATTTATACGAGATCTAAATACGGAGGCCCTAAGTATGGTACAAACAAACTATATATATATAAATTAAACATTAATTGCATTACATTCGCATTATGTGATATGCTTCTGGAAGGGTAATACTAGAAAGACTAAATTAGTAGAAAAAATTTATAAACTAAATGATGGATAGTTTCAAAAACATGGCTTCAAAGGTCTTCGATTCCTTTAGCAAATAGAGAAGCAAAAACCTCCATACATTGTTTTTTCAAAACAACCCCAATCTCAATACTACCATCGCCATCTTTGCTATCTGAGAAAGAGATAGCCCCACTCCTATCAATCGAAACGACTTCGCTCTTCCTTGGCCTTCCCCATCCAAAATCAGTATCATAAATCCTAAACCGGTGTGAACCAGCAACAGAAAAAAGTTTATCGGCCTGTGGTTGCATAATTTCCATCCAAGCCTCTGCCCCATTCAGAAGTCGATTATTTAAACCTTCTAGGGCTTCACTGATTGCATTTACAGCCATAACCAGCCCGTCTTCGCCAAATACGCCTTCGCTTTCTGCAACTGCTATGCGTGGGGCTATGCAGTTTCCAAAATAGTTTTCAGATATTTGTGGGTCCAATCGAGACCTACAATCCACACTAAAAATCAATCGTATTTTTTCAGATTTTAATTCCTCTGCCTTGACTAAGCAAATCCATGCATACGCAGTTGCGACGCAAAACGTGGACAAATGAACCGATTGATGTTGTTGTTTCTTCTCTTTCACCAACTGCCTTATTGCTTCAATTTTGGTTGGTGTGAACTGGAAGCACCGTCGCACCGAGTCTGGTTGTGGTGCTTTAAATTGGAAAGGCATCAAGCTACGATTGTTGGGTCCCTCCAAATCCATATTTAGAAAGTGGTTCGAATAAATTAAGTCGATCCTGGTCGGGTCAGGGATGACCCTTCGGTCGTAAAATGGTTTGAGCTGGTCTGGTACCAAATCGGATTCGTGTTTACATATGTAAGCCCATGATTTCACAAACATGGTTGACATCTTGCCGTCTAGGGCAGCATGGTGCACGGATGTTCCAATAGAAAAGCCGTTGTTGGGGAAGAGAGTGATTTGCAATGCAAGTGCTGCGGCTTTTTCGTGACAAACTTCCAACTGGGGCACTAGAGGATGGTATTCCTTGGCTTCAATGTTAAAGCTGTTGCTTGAAACTAGGTGGTGGAAATCAGCATCGGACTCAGCTACAGTGACCGAAACGGCGTCCCCTCGGAGGTAACTGAGGATTGGTTTAGGGGAGTCTTGGGGCCAAGTGATGTTTCCTGCTAAAGGTGGAAAGTGGTGGAGGGTAAGAGATAACGATGTTTTGAGCTTTGGAAGTATAGAATCGAAGAAGAACGTGTTTTTTGAGGAAGACAATATTTCGTAGAAGTAAAGGCGTTGGATGGGTGGAAACTTTAACCAAATTATGTCGAAGAAAGTTAGAGGAAGAGAGAACTCTTGATCTGCATGTTGTGGAGCAACTCTGCAAATTTCAACTATTTTGACTGAGTTATTTGTGTCTGCCATTGCTGTTGGGGGATGGATGTAAATCTTGATGGATCGTCTAATATATAATAAAAAAACCTATTTTTATTTTTATTAATAAAAAATGTTTTATAATCAATAAATAGTTGAAACATTGTCTACCACAAGTCCCACCTAACTTGTTGGAGTGTCATGATATACTATTATTTTGTTAAAAGTACACATGGTTTAAATAGGACAATGTTGTATGTGGCACAACTGAAACAACACGTTCATATTTCATCTTTGCGTTTTGAACTTTTGATCACATACTGTCTCTAAATTGTTTTTTTTTCCAACGTATAATTTGTATCCATTGCTTCATATGAGCTTTTAAGATTTTAATAAATTATTTTAAAAATCTGATTGAATACATCTTGAATTTCAGAAAATTATTTAAAATCTTAATTGAATATCCCTATATTTATTAAAAAATTTAAAATCTCTGAAAATCTCAATTAAATACACATCCTTATATTTTTAAAATGAAACAAGTTCATGTTTCATTTTCTTTTGTGTTTAATTGAAGAAAGAAAAAAAAGAAGTTTACAATTGCAACTTTGCAAAGTTAAAATTAGGACAACTTATGTTTTATCTCCTCATGTTTTAATGCAATTACAATCTTATATAACATTTTAAAAATATTTTAATCTTATATATTTACTTATTATTTTGTTCAGTTTCATGTCACAGCTAGTTAATTTATTAAATTAGCGGTTAAATGATAATATGACAACCGCTAAACTCATATTTTTCTGATTTAAATTTTAAATTTGTGCCGTGGTTAATTCATTTAATTATTTTATCTATAAGAAAAACCCCAAATAATTAAGAAAACCTTACACAAGATCTTCATCTTAGCAAGAACCCAGTCCCCAACCCATCCATCGGCTCAATGCAGTCTCAGTGCATGTTTGTTTTCTCTGCAACCATAGCCCAACACAGAAACATAATGATCAATAGAAATAACCCATTTGAGCTACTCCACATCGTCTCTTCTCTTCTCTCTCTGAGGCTTTTAAATCCCAGAAAATACATTCCAGAAATCAGAGGGCAATGGAGTCAATGGTTAAAGACATTGTAAGAAGTTACAATTACATCTAAACCTAAGGGTATAAAATATAATTTGCTCGTAAAATTAATATGGAAGAAGATAATACCGAATATATTGCTGAGAGAAAAGGAAATCTGGGTTTTCATTTTCATGTCCCAATTGCTTTATAATCAATAATAATTAATATTTCAAAGGCCTTCGAGCCCTTTAGCAAATAGAGAAGCAAGGTAATTCTATTCTCCGTGAGAGTCCTCCGCTGTGAGTGTCTTTCTCTCCTCCGTGGGAGTCCGTAAGGTTTGCCGTCTGCTTTCAAACCAACCCAACAACCCAATTTCACTGTCACTGCACCCCCTGCAACATACCCACTCAATTAAGTTTTCACCATACCCCTGCATCCTACCCTCCCCCAATTAATTGCAGGATAGCCCTTCTAGATCTGAATTCTGTGATTTTACTGAATCGATGGGGGGTAGGCGGCATCTTAACCCTCACCCACCTAAATGACAAATGGGTAGAGAAAGCTTTGAATACCTCCAGATCTGGAATCCAAGGGGCATTAAATGGTGAGGACCAACCCCATCTACTCACTAACAGGGTGTTTAGTGTAACAATGAGTTAAATTCCGATTAAGGAGTATTGAACCGTTTACTAATTTTGGAGGAAACAAAAGTATGGTGGGGCCCACACGAAAGAAGGAGTCCAACTCCCCAAATTAGAGGAATTGAACTCCCTATATGGATGTGGTATTTGAGTTCCGGGAGAGTGAGGTAATGGGAATGCATTTGCCCTGCCTATTAGAGCAACTCCAGCGTTGCTGGTTGCTCGGGCGACAGGCGAGGAGAAAGGGCCTGAGGGCCGGTGGGAGCAGCTCCAGTGGGGAAGGGCCCGAGTGAGGGTGGGAGCCCGAGTGGGAGGCCCGTCAAAAATTGACAGGCCTGGCCCCCGAGCCTTGTGACGTCAAGCTGACGCAAGGGCTGGGTCTGGCCTTTTTTTTAAATTTTTTTTGTGTCAGGTGCGTGCCCCTCACTCGCGAGTGGGGGCGCGTCGACCGACAGGATTTCAGGGGGATGGCCCGCGCGCCAGTTACTGTTGGGAAGCCACGTGGCTTCCCACGGTCCGTTAGATCCCAACGGTTCTTTAATAAGAACCGTCCGATTTACAACGGTAAAAAAAAAAAAAACTGATTTTATATCAACCGTTCGATCTGAGATCAACGGTTGATATTAATCTGCTTTATAAATTTAAAAAAAAAAAGTTTTAAAATTAAGAAAAGTTACCGTTGTGACACGTGGCACAATCTGGAGTGTTGGAATTCAAAATTTTTAAATCCAACGGCATAGATTAATTATTTGAATAAAAATTTAAAAAAAAATTGTAAAAAATCCGAAAAAATTGTAAAAAATCTGAAAAAAAATTTGTAAAAATTTGTTTTTACTTTTCTATAAATACCACTTCTTCTTCATCTACCTTACACCACAATTTCATATTTTCTCAACTACTTTCAATCGAATTCCTATCTTTCTCTCAAAGTCTCAATCCAATTTTTTTCCACAAAATGGCTACTGATGCAGGTTCGAATTGGTCGCTTCTTGAAGATGTTGCGTTGTGCACTAGCTGGGTTGAAGTTACTCATAATTCCCTTACGGGTAATGAGATGCAATTGCGAGAAATGTGGAGTTTAATTCATACCAAATTTGTTGAGCAAATGAGTGGGAAAAGAACCAAAGAATCGATATCCAGTCGTTGGAAAATACTTAGCCATTCCTTTAGTACGTGAAGAGATGCCTTGACACAAGCTAGTAATAATGTTCGAAGTGGGGCAAATTATGCGGATGAGGTAAGAATATATTATAATTATTTGTTTGTATTATTATTTTGTTACCTAATTTGATTAATAATTATTTGTTTGTTTCATTTATTTGTTACCTAATTTCATTATTATTATTTGTTTGCAATATTTATTTGTGACCTAATTTCATTATTATTATTTGTTTGTATTATTTATTTGTGACCTAATAATTTCATTATTATTATTTGTTTGTATTATTTATTTGTGACCTAATAATTTCATTATTATTATTTGTTTGTATTATTTATTTGTTACCTAATAATTTCATTATTATTATTTGTTTGTATTATTTATTTGTTACCTAATAATTTCATTATTATTATTTGTTTGTATTATTTATTTGTTACCTAATAATTTCATTATTATTCATTTGTTTGTATTATTTATTTGTTACCTAATAATTTCAATATTATTCATTTGTAGCAACTTCAAGCACAAGCATGGTATGGTGCCAAAATCAAATCAAGAAACAAATCATTCACCCGGTGGGAATGTTGCTTAGAGAAGAAAGAATTGCACAACGAGATCGTGACATTATGAACACGCGTTTAGAAGGGATGTCTCCAAATTCTAAATATTTTTGGCAGTCGGAGAAAGCGGATGTGGTGCAAAGGAGGCGTGCAAGAGAAGCGAGATCAAGACAAGATGGTCCTAGCACAACAAAACAAGATGATCCTAGCACCACAGATTGGTTAAGTGGTGAGGAATATGGTACTTTTGTAATCGGAGCCCATAGTTTTCCAATCACTTTGGGTTGTAATTTATTATTTATGTTGTTTCCATTTTATTGAAGTTAGTACTTTATTTAAAGTGAGAGTACATGTATTTAATTTCGTAATATATTTATCCTAATAATAGAATCTTTAATTCATCAAATTGTTCACGTATAATGAAATTATAAAACACACCAAATAAAACTCACCAATTGGAATTACATAAACACACCAAATAAAATTACATAAACATACGAAATAATAAAAAACTCACTACAAAAAACACACCAAATAAAATTACATAAACACACCAAATACAAACAAACATACTAAATAAACTTAAGTATCTTCAGCTTGTTTTAATGCCCATTGGTGCTCTATCAAGTCAATTTGCCGATCATTGTGCATAGATGACCTTTGAAGTGCAGTATATCGTTGAATGACCCTTTCATTGTAACGTCCATCCCTTTCTAATGGCTCGTGTTGCACGGGTTCTTCGGTGGCATCATGCGCACAATATATCCGTGTTCTTGAATTGTTCATCGTGTCTGGCTCTGGCTCATATTCATCAACCGCATCATAATCAAACTCATCTTCCACAATCATGTTGTGAAGAATGATGCACGTCATCATGATGGATCGAAGTGACTCTACATCGAACATTCTGGCAGCACCCCTGACGATCGCCCAACGAGCTTGAAGGATACCAAAACAACGCTCCACATCCTTCCTGCACCCTTCTTGACAGCTTGCAAAGTGTTTTTCTTTTGCACTTCGCGGGCGTGGCACTGTTTTGACAAATGTTTCCCACCGTGGGTAAATGCCGTCAGCTAGGTAGTATGCCCCGTCGTACCTACGTCTGTTGACGACGTACGTGACTTTTGGTGCCTTTCCTTGCAGGACGTCGTTGAACACTGGGGATTGGGCAAGGACGTTGAGATCATTTTGAGCCCCCGGAACCCCGAAAAATGAGTGCCATATCCATGTATCAAAAGATGCCACTGCCTCCAAAATGATAGATTTTGATCCTTTTATGTCCCCATATGCGCCTTGCCATGCACTTGGACAGTTTTTCCACGTCCAGTGCATACAATCGATGCTTCCTATCATCCCAGGAAAACCTCGCATCTCGCCCTTCTTCAGAAGCCTTTGCAAGTCCACGTGAGTAGGTTTTCGGAGGTATTCTGCGGTGTACAAAGATTCAACTGCTCCGCAAAACCTCATCAGGGCCTCAAGAATGATTGATTTCCCCATTCTCGTTATCTCATCCACTTGGTCTGCAGATGATCCATACGCAAGCATCCGCAACGCAGCAGTGATTTTTTGCTCAGGCAGGAGACCCCTAACACCACAAGCATCCTTCTTTTGCACAAAGTAAGAATCATGATTGCAAACATCAGTCATGATTCTGTTGAACAAATGTCGTTCCATTCTAAAACGGCGTCTGAAGTACGTATCAGGAAATGCACTGTTATGGACAAAGTAATCGTCCAACAGCTCTTCACCCCGTCGTTGCCTGCTTCTATCAAGGTTTCTTGAACGGTTGGGCCTGCATATCTGAGCAACAGTCTGGATGACTCGACGGGAATGTGAGGCTCTGGCCATTCTTGTTTCATCATCTCTCCTTCTACGCTCTTCATCCTCTTCCATCTCATTTTCGGCTATCTGAAGGTTGAACATTCCTTCGGATTGGTTAAACAATTCCTCCTCTTGCTGATCGATTTCCCACATCATCCTTGATGAAGAAGAAGACATTGTAAGGATGGATGGTGAAGAAGAAGCAGAAATTATGAATAATGAGATAGAGATGTTGAGAAAATTGGTGTGAGATTTGTGAGGATGGATGATGGATTATATGGACGATTCAGAAAAAGATCGGATTGTAGACGAGGCCACGTGGCATGCCGTCATTCGTTAAAAATCTAATCGAAATCTATCCTCAAAGATTCTGAAAAGATAATGACACGTGGCACGATCGTATTGGATAAAAATCTTATCGAAATCGATCTCCAATAATTATATTTTCGAATAATGACATGTGGCGCAATTTTGAACGAGTTAAAATCTGATCAAAATCTATCGTCAAAGATTCTCAAAAGATAACGACACGTGGCACGATGACATTGGATAAAAATCTTATCGAAATCAATCTCCAATAATTATCTTTTCGGATAATGACACGTGGCGCAATTTTGAACGAGTTAAAATCTGATCAAAATCTATCGTCAAAGATTTTCAAAAAATAACGACACGTGGCACGATGACATTGGATAAAAATCTTTATCGAAATCCATCGCTAAATAATTGTTTGTTTTTTATAAAATGACACGTGGCGCAACGAGAACGATTTAAAAAATCTTATCCGAAATTACAAATAATTTTATTTTGTATTATTTAAACAAACAAAAAAACTAATATTTTATTGCCTATTGCCTGGGGGGAGGGCTCCAAGGGTGGAGATGCAAATGGCAATTACTGTTCATTTATGGCAGTTACTATTCATTTAAGGCAGTTACTGTTCAAAATGGTGGATTCAATAGTAGATTGCCAGGGGGAAGGCTCCATGGGTGGAGTTGCTATGCTTATTTTTATAATTTCAAGTCTACCACTCAACTCACTGCTCTCCACCGCTCCTTGCGCACTCTCCCTTCATGCGGCAAATGGCACGCCTCACCTTCCAGTTCCACCTCCCCATGGGACCTTCTCTACCCAACCTATCAACTTACCCCTGTGTGACCTTGACTACCCAACCCGCCAGCTCAAGAACCCTATCCACATATCTCGAAACCGAAATAAAAAATCAATCACCCAAACCCCTGAAAAGAAACAATTCAAACCAGACCGAAACCCACAGTAGCGGGGAAGCAACCACTCAAAAACCCAAAAAATTATTAAATACTTTGCAGGGAGAAGAGGTGGTGGCCGTGGGGAAGATGGAGGTGATGGCATGGTTAAAAGATACGAAAAATTGTAGGGAGAGAGAAGTGTTCTATTCAACCGAGTTTGAATAAGGGCATTATTGATACCACGGGTCTCCATAATTGTGGCTCTGGTGAAGAGCACTGGTACTTCTAAGGGAAGCAGGGAATGATGAGATTTGTAGAGATTTTCTAATAAATTTGTATACAAATTTAATTTTTTTTGAAGAAGGGCATTATAGTAATCACACTGATTTTCATTCCGATTCAGGTGAATTAGTAAACAACTTATACGAATTTAATACTATTTTTATTCCAACCAGAATATTTAAGTAAACAACTTCAACATGAATCTGATTCTAATTCCTCCTCATTTCAATTCCTCATCAATTCAATTCTTCCTCAATTCAATTCTTCTTGTTTTGATTCCGGTTACGTAAACGGGTCATAACAGTAATGAAGAGGAAGAAAGGCCAACTACTGACAACAATAGCATTAATGGCGAGAAGTGTGAAATCCCGTTACTGGATTTCACTGTGGTAATCTACGTATTTGTATTATTGAGATTTTATATTATTTTTTGGGAATTTATATTAATTTATTTGAATTGAGGTTTTAATTAAACTAGTTATGAGGGTTGAAGTTTTGAAATTAATTATTTAAATTACGTAGACCTTTCGATTGCATAATTTATATTTTCGAATAAAGCTCGATCTCACGAACGCGTAGGCGAAAACCGTTCGTGAAATGGAGTTATAATGAAGAAATTAGAGATGTTTTAGTTGTTGAGAAATAGATAAATAAATGTTTAGAAGCTGCCAAGTGGCAGCAAGGGAGAGGGGAGAAAGGAGAGAGTGCGGGAAAGAAAAGAAGGGGAGCAACCCAATCAGAATAGGGAGCAAGGAGAGGAAAGAAGAGAGGAAGAAATGGGGAAAACGGGTTGACCCGCATTCCCCATCGAACCTGCGTGATTTTCCGACCATTTTTCGTCGGTTTTTCTGCGATCCATACCCCGTCATCACCTGTAAACACCATCCCTCTTCTTCTCCTTAATTGATCATTAAATATTCTATGGGATTAGGCCCGTTTTGGGATGTACGGTGGCGACGGCACCGTGAGGTGCTTGGTGATAATTCGCCAATTTTGAATGAAATTTTGTCGACTTCGACCACCCTTAGACTCCCCATGAGCCCTAGAACAAAGCCCAATCATCTATAGGGGCGGCGAAACACCAAGGAAGGAGAATCGAAGCTCACCCATTTTAGGGTTTTCGGCGGGTTTAAGTGGAATTGGTGACTTTCCCAGCCAAATTGGCCTTGGTCATAAGTATGAAACTTGTTCTACTCATTGAGATCTTCATTTTTTGCAAAATTTGGTAATTTTTAGAAATAGTTGAATTTTCTGGCTATTCGGGGCGGCCAACCGCCACCCGCGACGACTCGAGCGGCGGCGCGTGGCCAGTGGGCTGACGATATCTTTCTAAGTCCAATTAGATGCCCTGAATTCATAATTGAAATCCGTATGAAGTTGTTTGATTGTTTGAACTTAGTTTCATTATGATACATCACTAGATCAAAATTTGAATCGACGATTCGACCGGTGGATCATCACCAAACTTTAATGAGTTATGGAACATAATATGTCAGGATAGCTGGAACTGACAGATTGGGAATCCGATATACGGATCTTTCCGAATTGGATTTCTAAGTTAGTAAAATTAATTGTTGACCGCCTCTTGATTTGGCAATTGGCGGAGATCCGTCTGTTGGATCATAATGAAATTTTAGTATGTGGTTCTAGAAGTGTAATGTGTATTTTGGGAAGTGACGGATCAAAAATATGATAGGCGGATCTTCCGGTTTAGATTTCTAGGGCTGTGAACGCTATTATCGACCTTGATTGACGATTGGCTCTTTAGTAAACTAGTCCAAGTTCTTCTAGTGTGTCAGCTATCGTAGAGTGTGGTTGAGATTTCATGGAACTTGATGGGCTCATTGTGGTGGCGTGTCTTTCTCGCTTGACGCATGTCTCGAATCGTTTATAAAGTTAAAATTAGTATTATTAAAGGCTCCGTGAGGCTTTGCGGCTTATCTTGGTGAGTTACTTTAATATATGTGATATGGTGCTTACCCGATTCTTTATATTATCCTCTATGGATATGACATGGTTTTATAAATGTGTTTTCTGTTAAAATGTGATTTGAATTAGAAAAACCGTTGGATGTCTGGGTGACTCATTCGGAGTTTTCAGTGACTTAACTATGAATTCATAAAAATATGATTTTATATTTGAGGTCTATAAATCGTGATCGATGGTCTGTTTTTAGTTATTATCACATATGTTGTATTATTGTCACTCACACGAGCTTCACAGCCTATCCGAGTTCTTGATGCCAATGTACCATTCATATGGTGTAGGCACTGATTGTACAGATGTCAGGCCTTAAGAGATTACAAGAGGTCACTTGGTATTTTTGGTTGGATTCCGTTGAGTGGTCCGAAATCCCAACTCTTGCTCATTTCCATAAAGGTAGTCCGACCCTAGAATCGAGTGAATATGAATTGCTCACATTAGACATTGTGTATCAATTACACTTATCATGTTAATACTTGGAATCCAGGTGGGGAATTATGTAGGGTTCATTTATTAAAATTTGTGAATTGATATGAGACCTTATTGATTAAATAACATGGTAACTATTGATATCTTGCATCTTTGATTTTTTTAGGATTGATTAATTAGAATGATTGTGGAATGATGTGGGATATGATTGTTATTATTATGATTAGTGTCGTTGCTCAATGTGGCTTGAGAATAATACTGTGCTTTGTTGGTTCTTGGATATGTTACATGTTGTGGATTAAGGTTTCATGTTGAAAGCATAGTGATTTATATGATGGATGAAGTGGAAATGTTGATTGTCATATTGGATTGTTATGTAGCCCTGAATCTAGTACTTTTATACTTGTCAAGTTCTAATGATTGATTGAGGAGTGTTATATCTTTCGGCTTGAACGTACTGTGGTAAATGTAGATGGGTAGTGAATAATGAACTACGAATAACTTGATCCCTATTTAGGGTACGTAGGTAGTCTAACGAAGATGTTAGATGCAGCCATAAAGTCTACGAAGAATTATTGCGCAGTTGGATCTTAAGTTATGTTTTGCCTTTTCTCGGAGGTGGGGTATGTTAGAGATACGGGTATTTGGTGAAGTCACGTGTCGATCCTGGACGTATATCGGGATCGGGGCCTGACAAGAAGAATGATAAGCTCATTAGGAACATGTAACTACATCTTTCAATTCTCCTTGTAGTCTGTGTGTACTTGCAACAAGGGTTACAAAAAGAGGCTGGACGGAAAAAACAAGGGAACTTTAACGAAAAGCTCCCGGTACTGTTCATTTTAACGAAAAACCACATTTTTACACTAAAAAGTCAATTCTGGTAAATCATTAAAACTCAAAGTTTTCAATCCATTTTCATTAGTTTTCCTAAAAAACAAAGGAGAGGAAAATTCCCAGTTACAAAGCTGGGTAGGGTTTCAACTGTTTATTTATCGTACACATCAGTACAGATAGCTCAAGCCACACGTCGAGTTGGTCTAAGAAGTAAGTATGAATTATTAAAGTGACCATTTATGGCTTTCGTCTTTTCTAGGCTGAAGGTATTAAGTATTAACCGATCTCCAATAGCATAATTTTAAGAAATTATGGAGTGATACAGTATCACCACATCAACTTTGATACTTTCACTCGAAATCTACCATATGTACATCTTATATACAGTTGGATTAATATTTATTTTAATTTTACAACATAAATTTAAAAAAAATGAAAAATAGTTGCGCAGGGACGACGACGCCGCCTACGTCGCAGCAATGGACGGCGCCACATTGGGGCCAGAGGGAGCGAAGGCCCTCATTTATCTTTTTTTGTTTTGTTTGAAAAAATGCAATGCATATAGCAATCCCACTTGATACGGCATTTTTGGATATGAAATTTATGAAGAATCAATTATGAAATCGAATAGAGATTAATTGATGAATGATAACATGATTATTTTTATAGAAAGATGTTGGATGGCATTGGTAATGTAGTTGTCATACAACATTTTTTTTTAAATGAAAATGTGTCGAGAGATATTATAATATATATGTTGTATGAAAACCTAATGGATTAATATATGTGTTTTGTTTAGTAAATTCTTGATCTTCTCAATTTATGACTTTGTTGTTTGAGGACACCCCATCCATATAGATTTTTTACTTCGTCCCTAGTCGTAGCTGTCAGCCACAACGACGAGGATGTGGGGGTCGTAGTAGTCGGGGCTTCATCAAACCTTGTATGCAGGTAGACAGGCCTTGAGAGCCATGCCGACAGCGACTCCTTTGGCGTACCCTAGAGTAAACGCTGAAAAAACGAATCGTCTGGCGGCGATCTAGACCATGTGAGTCTCATGACCATCAGAGTATCTAGGGGAGCAGTACTCCGTGGTCTCATTCATCTTGCCATTAGTGGATTCAAATCCAGTGGAGAAGAAACGGGTGCCGATGTGCTTGGTTGCAGAGGTTGGCCAGAAAATCCTTCATAGCAACGCAACTGCCTTTCCATTTAGTGGGGATGGGCCCATTTCATGAAATGGTTATGTCCAATCCAAGTCTTTGATTAGTGGTCTAAATTAAAGGTTATTTATAATTGATAATTTATCATATGAAGAAATTGTTGAGGTTTTTGGGAAGAGATAGAGAGGGGCGACAACCACAACAGGGGGGAAGCTATGGGGACTAGAAGATGGCTATAGGGTTATAAGCTAAAATCTAGCCCAAAATGCTCCAAAACTCAACTTTAATGGAGGGTTGGGCCAAAAAAAAAAAAAAAGGACCCACAAGCCAAGCTTTAGCCCTTTAGCCATCATGCTAGATATTCTTAGCCACATGGGTAGCCCTTTGAAGGGCTCTTTTTTTTTTTTTTAGGCCAAAATTTTAATAAAAAAATTAAAAATTTTGATTTTTTTTTCTTCTTATAAATACATAAGTCATTTCTACATCATTTCTCACATCCTTTTCATTAACACCCCTCCCTTACCTCTTCCAATAATCTAAATTAAAAAATTTCAATATTTTTTGAATTGCCATATCTTCAACCAAAAGGATAAGAAATCCGAAGCTTATTTATTTAGAGACAAGTGGCACTCAAAATATGTCCAGAAACCTTATTTTAATATGATAGTATAATTCAATTAACCAATAAAATTAAAGAATAAACTTAAAATAATAAATTATTGAGGGCGCTAAATAGCCCCCTTTGGTTGGAGATGGTATATAAATATGGTCTGACACTGTTCATTAAAAAATAATTACTTGTAGGGCTATAATAGCCCCCTTGAGTTACATGGGCTTGAGAACCTAGAGGAACTTGCGGAGTAGTGAAAGAAACCCTTAATAGCCAGAAGTGTTAGAAAGCTGAACTGGAGATGGTGTATCAGGATACTGAAATTGAGAAGAATAATCCTGAAATGCGTAGTTAGCACTGAGTGAAGGAGGAGGAGGAGCCCATTAGTAAGCATAGTTGCCCATGTGTCGACAATCAATGGCAAATGGCCCATCTTGCCATAAATATGACATTCTTGCACAACCTGAGTAGATTTATTTCTGTATAGACAAGTCACTGCCGTGTGCTGCTTCCTTGCACAGATCTGACATTAAGGAACTACATTCTGTCTATTTGAAGTATTACCAAAATGATTTCCAGGCCCACTAAAACCATTGGCATTATTAGGAGGAAACTGATGATAAGACTGAGAAGTTGAACCACCTGAATTAAAAGAATCAGGAACAACAAGACCAAAGCCAAAGTTGGGTGGAAATGGCACAAAAGAAGTAGAACTAGTGGAAGGACTAAATGCATGTGAAACTGACTGATATGTAGAATAACCACCAGAAGAAGATGGAATTGAACCATTAACATACATAGCTGCCATGCTTTGAACAAGAGAATGCATCCTAGCTTCTATAGTCTTTTCAACCCCTAAGAGTTGAGCCTTGAATTCTTTCAATGAAATAAGTGTTTGTTTGGCTAATACCACAATTCTGATCATATCAAACTCAACAGGCAAACCAGTCAATACAGTAATAACCAAATCATTATATGTGATCTTTTCACCAGCTGCAATGAGTTTCATGAGTAGTTTTACAACCAACAATATATTCCATGGCATCATCACTCAGAGTGGCAATAAGAAAACTCAAAAGAGCCATATCAGTTTTAATCAATGCTTTATATGCAGTACTAATTTTAGTGGTAACCCCCAATTCAGGAGAAAGAACAAACTTGGGAGGACAAGGAGATTCACTAGTAAAATGGTCAAACAAATCATAGCTACGAAGAACAGAGCAAAATTGAAAATTCCGCTTGATGAAATTGTCATCATTCAACTTAATAGTCAACATTCCCAAAAAAAATTTCAAGTTTAACCCAGTCAATCAACTTGCTTGAGTAAATTAACAACAAGAATCTACGATCATGATGAACAATTGGTTCTTGACCTTAATTCATCAACCACTATGAGATTAATTGGCATCGGTGACACGCCCCGACCCTGATATTCCCCGAATACCAGGATAGACACGTGCTGGCCGACACCCGAGGGTGACAAAAGTCATTAATTGATACAAAAGCTAAGAATAAGAAATAAAGACGGGTTATGAATTTAAATACAATGAGTTAATAATTTAGGAACGTGTTCAGAACATACAACTAAACCTAATCACTAAAAAGAATTGAGATAAAATTTAATGAATAGAGAAGTGGGTCCTACATCGAGAGGACTCAAATATGCTGCTGCGGAAGTATCTTGACGTCGGGATTATGTGCCTTGATTCTAAGTCCTGAATGGGGGCGCAAAACAAAGGTGAGTGGACCAAGTTTATATATATAATAATAATAATAAAACAGCAGTGTTCTAAAACGCGGTCTAGGCGGCCGCCTAGGCGGCGGTGCTCCGTCGCGATTAACCCGAAATCGTTCATTAAATCGGCAAGGACATTAAGTGGTGTACGGCGGCCACCTGGGCGGGCTAGGCGGGCTCGGCGGACGCTAGGCGGTCTGGGTGGCCTGGGAAAAAACTTGTCGCGAGATTGACAACCTTCTTGTCTCTCCGAGTCTCGCCATATGCATCTCTGTTTGCTAAAATAGGAGTCAAATATGGTGAGAGAGATAGAGATAGAGAGAGAGAGAGAGGTAGATGAGATTTGTGCAATCGCAGGGATGGGTGATGACCGCCTGCCTCTCTGTTTGCTAGAAGAGGAATCGAATATGGTGAGAGAGAGATAGGTAGAAGAGATTTGAGCAATTGCAAGGATGGGTGATGGCGATGGATTGTTGAAGGTAAGTCTGCAATTGCAGAGACGGGTGCGGCGGCAGGTTGTAGAAGGTTTGTAATTGCAGAGAGGTGCATGCGACTGCTTTAGGGTTTTAATCAATTAGTAACTTTAGCTTGTTAGGTTTGAGTCGGTTGAAAGATTAGTTAAAAAAGGAATGCAGGCCAGCCTTTTATTTTATTGAGAGGCCCAACAATATGGGCTTACAAAATGATACAACTTTGGAACTTTACATATATAACATGTATACCGATATATATTCTTTATTTTTTTTAAATAACATAGTATCAATGTTTATTTATATATATTATGTAGTAAATTTAATTAATTTATATGATGTATTACTTAAATCCGCCTAGTCCGCCTAGGCGCCCGCCTAGGCTCCGCCTAGCCGCCTAGGCGCTAGGCCCCAGCCCGCCGCCCGACTAGCGCCTAGCGTTTTTTAGAACATTGTAAAACAGTTATCAACATACTAACCCCCAAAGTTTATATAAATGAAAACTACTAGCATAATAAGTGATGGATTTAAATCAAAATCCTAGCATGCCAAATATCTTAAAAGCCAACATCGCGGAAAAGCATCGCGGAAATCAAAACAGTAAACATATCATAAATCGTCTCGTAAACGCGGTGTGCTGCTAGAAAGATCACTGAATAAATATAACTCCCGGCCCAGTGCATGCACCTCAGTCTCTGTGCTCGTAGCCAGAGATAACTCCCTCCCGGCCCAATGCATGTCTCCGTGTCCCTCAGCCTTTCGCTAGGGATTATTTCTCCCGGCCTACATGCCAACACCAGATCCTCGCCCCAGGCGGCATAGTGTCCACTAGGTACGCACAAATAGTTACGTCTCTCTTAAATAACCACTTCATAGCATAGGTTACCGATCATCGTCTATACTATAAAGAAGGGTTCAAAAACATGTTCTAGCATCCTATCGTCATCTATCAGATAGTCTACCAGTTCATGGTTTTTATAGAAAATACGATATATTAAAATATAGCTCAATATAGGCTAACAATTAATTCCTCACCAAAACACGAGACGAAAATCAATATATTCAATAAACAGGCTTCACATAAATCAAATCATAAACTCGTAGGCATGCTAATCATTTATGCAATTAAATCATAAAATCATGTAATTTTAGAAGGGGTCCACTCACAGATATTCCTTAGCAGAAGAGTCGCGCGAATAAGGATATATAATTTCTCCACTAGCAACTTTACCTAAGCACAAAAATATAATTAATAAAACTATATAATAGCAATTGAATTTGGGAAAACGGACATTGAAAATGGATTCAGAACGTCGTTTTACCCTAAGAAGGGTCCCGGACGAAAACCCGAAAAGTCAACCCTAAAGTCAACGTTGACCGGAAGTCAACGGTCAAATTAGGTCTGATGGGTTTTAGGCTTGAAATCCGGATTAGGGTTTAGGTTAAATAGGATTATAATCTATTGGGTTTTGGGTCTTCTAAGGTTTTTGGGTTAAAAGGATTTAGGATGGAAAATTGGTGGTTTGGGCATTAAGCCCAAACATATAAACTTAAACACACACACACACACATGGGTCGCAAAGGCCCTAAGGCCTCACTAAAAAAAATAGGGCTTTAAGCCCTTTTTAAATGAAACCGGCCCAAGGCCCTTTGGGTCTTTAAAACAATATAAATAAAAAATAAAAATGAAACGGGCCAGGGGATTGGGTTGGGCTCGGCAGGAAAGGCCCAAAGCCTTGGGTTTTGGTGGGTTGCCGGACCCAAGGTTGAAGAAGGCCGGAATTCGGCCGGAAATCCACACCTACTTTAAACGACCATAACTTTGTCAAAACTCAACGAAATCAAGCAAGACAAAAATGAAAGTTGTATCCCTGGAAGAGACAAAAAGAATGATACCTCACACGACGTCTAACTCGCCGTGGTTTGGCCGGAAAACGCCTCGAAAGCCGTCGGACTCGCCGGAAACTGGGTAAGATTCAAATGAGTATAACTTCTTCAATACTCAACGAAATTGAGTGAAACGAAAATGAAAGTTATAGTACTCGACGAGACGAAGAGATTGATACCTTGCACGCCGGCAAACTCGCCGTGGTTTCGCCGGAAATGGCCTCAAAAGTTGCCGGAGCTTACTCCGTGCCGTCGAACTCGCAGGGCAGGGTCCGGGGTTCGTTGCGAGCCTCTCTTTGATGGTGACTCGGTCCTAGTGAGTCCAGGGGAAGAGAGAGATGCGAGAGGTTGAGGGAGGGAGATACGGGAGAGCTGAGATGGAGAGAGCTACGGGAGGGAGAGACGAAGAAGAAGAAGAGAGAGATCAGAAAACATAAAAAAAATAAACAAGGTGGGCCCCACGGGCTCACCAATTAAGGCTTTAAAACAATTTTAAAATATAAAAGAGGGGTTGGGGTGTTTCAATCGGCCTTCAAGAAAGCAATTAGATCTTCAACTAAAAAACAAGATATGTAACGGTTCATCTAGGCATCGACCTTTAACATAGATGAATCCAAGATTGTAAACAAACAATTGAAAACCGGAAAAAAAAATCCTAAATTTTCACCACAACAGAAATCTAAAATCGAAAGAGAGAATCAAGAAAATCTCACTAAACAGAGCAGTAGAAAGAGCCCATCTAGAATCAATCGCATAAGCATATATGCTCACGATACCATCTTAACAATCTTGTATGAATTAAAGAATCTATGAGATGAACAAACCCTAGTAATCTTGTAGAAGAAGAAAAGAGAGCTCAAATGTATTTCTCTGAATATTCTGTTTACAATATGACTGACTTAACTAATGAAAAGAGAAGGAAAGCCTATTTATACAATATCTCAAAGGTAGCTTATCTCAAAAGCTAATGCTGACCTGGCAATTGCCTTATGTGGCACATGTATATCCAATAACTTTATTTGAGTAGTCATGATGACATAATTTATTTATTTTTTTTAAGAAAACATGGATAAAATCAGACAAAGTTGTATGTCGCATAGATGAAACAATGTTCATATTTCTATTTTTTTTATCATCTGAATGAATTTCATTTCATAATAATAAATAGGATTACAAACAATGTTGTATATCTAGGAAGCAAGAGTATTTTAGTTTAGTTTTAGTTTCTCGTTTCTTTTCAAAAATTTAAAAAAAAAAAAAGAAGAAGAAGAAGAGTATTTTACTATTTTAGTTTCAGAATTGCATCTACTAGAAAAAGTGACATGTGAGTATTGAGAAAACACTTCAATTTGATGTTTTTATCAAGAAAAAAAAAATAGTTTAAAGCGCCCAACAAAGTGTGAGTACCCAAATAAAATCAATTAGCAACAAATGAAAAGGCTCACGATCCTTTAGACACTTAATGCATAACTTGCATTTCGCACAATATTATTCCTATCTGAGCCATAGCAAGTCAAGCAAGGTTAGAGGAAGTGACTCAGGGGTGGGTAATGAGTTCGGTGAGCATGGTTGCGGAGCTACTTTGCAAACTTCAACCACTTTTAGATCTTGCATGTTGGTAATGGAGAATGTAAAACAAGTTAACAGTTTATAATTGATGTCAATAATGTCCTTAATTCCTTTTTAAAGCCGACCATATGGTTTGGTGGGTCAATTTTTATTTTTTGGGACTATAAGTCTTGCAACTTACTGTTATTAAATTCAAACATGATAATGTCAGTCACATGCATTAGTAGAACTTGTGAATTCCACTGACATCAAATGTAAGTAATACTCTACAAAATAAGGCAAATTTGAGATTTATCAACCAATTTTATGAAGTGCAAATATCTTCTTACTTACACTACACAAAATATAAAGAAATTTAATATATAAAGAAAATAGTAGTGTAGAACTTTAATTTTCTTAATAGTATCAAGTAAGTTAACCCATGTGTTGATTTTAATATTAACTCACGTTTTGCACATCATTCAAAATGTGTTGTTTAAGTGTTAGACTTAAATGATCCAAACGTGAAGAGCGTGTTTAAAGTGTGAATCGCACATACATTTCATGTGTTTATAAGAAGTTGAGGTTAATTTTCATGTTACCAATTGGTTCACATATTTTAATTAACTTTAATTAAATTCCATCAATTTATTGTTATTTATGAAATTCTTATTTATTATGGTTGATGGAATAACTAGCTAGCTCAACTTTGTTTCTAATGGTCTCCTAATTTTTATTTTAAAAAGTAGTGTTTTTTTCCTGAAACAGTTGACCTAGAAAATTCTGATTTGATCTCTCCAACACATACCGGCATGTACCCGTATAGCACCAGAAAAGAAATTGAACATATAATCTATTGAATTTTACCCTAGAAATTAGGGCATGTTTGATATACTTCTCGCATCCAATTTGTTGCTTCTGAAACTAATGAGTACTAAATAAATATACCAACATTCATAATTGTCTATTGCCATTTGGTGTTGAGTATACTGGCCAGACAGAGGTACTCGAAACCCTAGAGTGCTGGAGTGATCAAGCCATTCAGCAACGGCCCATTACAAATGAGACCTTCCAAAAGGTTAGCCATTTAATTGTTCTTGTAGACCTGGGTAGTTTTTTTCGGTAGTAAAGGAATGGCTTTCTGTCCAATCAGCGTTGGCAAGCAAGTAAAGATCTCTGTACCTTAGATAGCCAATCAAGTAAATAGACTCGGTGTTAGACGTCTCATTCAATAGAGGCCCTCAACCTCTCAACCTAAATTCCTTGCCAATTAGAGCTAATAAAATTTGTTGCTATTATATAGTTTTGTATCGACTAAATTAGCGAGTTTTTTGTTTTTGTTTTTTTAATAGCACTGCTCATCATATCGGTCAACGTCTCTAGAGAACATTATTGCTTGATCCTGTACTGTATGTAAAACTAATACGTTGATTGAAACTAAGCTATCTCTGCACAGTGACATTTAAGATTGGTCTGCACTAAGATTACTAAATTAAAGGGGATACTCTTATTCACTACAAAGGTAAAAATGTCCCAGTAACAATATTGTTAGAATGTCCCTAACACAATGAACGTTTTGATGGTAGGAATTATAATGTATACTTTAAAAAGCTAAATATTAGTAAGATTTCTGTAATTAATTCAAACTCTGCCCTCGTTTTTCATTCTCATTTTCTCTTCTAACTAACTTTCATTGACATATTATAACTTAATTAACTTCTTCATATTTCACTTGGAATCTGTGTGATAGTTTTAGCCTACATTGTCGCATTTGTGTAATTAAAAATAATATGTTAGGGACACCAAATTTATATATGCACTCAAGCCTGAAGATAACACTAACCTACCTAAACAATCAAGTCTTGCGACCTCACCGTCTCAATGTCGTGTCGTCGCACCGCTTGATAATGAGTTTCGATCTTATATATTTCTAGTACTCACAACCGGATGTAAACAAATCTTCTCTTTATATAAATTTGGCTAAATAGCCAAAATGGTCTCTGAGATTTGCATAACTCATCACTTTGGTCCCTAACATTTCAAATCGATAAAAGTGGTTCCTGAGATTGTCTACCATCCATCATTTTGGTCATTCCGTTAAAAACTCCGTTAAGTGTTCCGGAGCTCTTGGCCGGAAGTTTGGGCAATTTTCAAAGCTTCGTAACTCAATCGTTTCTTAACCAAATTCGACCCATAATATATCAAAATGAAGATAGGAAAGTGTAGAATAAGATTATACCTATTTGGAAGCCCAATGGCGGCCGCAGATGGTCGGAAAATAGCCTCAGAGTTGACTGGTCAAAGGGAAAACTGGAAAACTCGCCGGAAACTGGGTAAACTTTAAACGTTCATAACTTCTTCAATACTCAATGAAATCAAGTGACTCAAAACGAAAATCATACTTCTCAACGAGACGAAGAGAACGGTACCTTTTTCGATAGCTAACTCACAGTGGTTTGGCCGGAAAATGGCTCGAAAGTGGCTAACTCGAGACTAAGACAGCCACTTTCGAGCCGTTTTCTGGCCAAAACACAGCGAGTTAGCTGTCAAAAAGGTACCATTCTTTTCGTCTCGTCGAGAAGTATGATTTTTGTTTTTGAATCACTTGATTTCGTTGAGTATTGAAGAAGTTATGAACGTTTAAAGTTTACCCAGTTTCCGGCGAGTTTTCCAGTTTTCCTTCGGACCAGTCAACTTTGAGGCTATTTTTCGGCTATCTCCGGCAGCCATTGGGCTTCCAAATAGGTATAATCTTATTCTACACTTTACTATCTTCATTTTGATATATTATGGGTCGAATTTGGTTAAGAAACAGTTGAGTTACGAAACTTTGAAAATTGTCCAAACTTCCGGCCAAGAGCTCCGGGACACTTAACGGAGTTTGTAACGGAATGACCAAAATGATGGATGGTGGACAATCTCAGGGACCACTTTTATCGATTTGAAATGTTAGAGACCAAAGTGATGAGTTATGCGAATCTCAGGGACCATTTTGGCTATTTAGCCTATAAATTTCGATTCACAGAAACATACTTCAAGTGCATCGACTAATAATTCAAAATTGTTATATAAAAGTTTAGCCATGGTCTTAAATAAGAAGCAATTTTATTTCTACATAGCCATGGTTGGTACCAATATAAGAAGATTATATAAAATTTCAGTAGTTTTACTGGGCTTCGAGTCTGGCTAAAAGCTATTCTCTTCCTTTTATAATATAGACTCTATTAGAATTGATATAGCCCAAAAATGCCATACTCGTATAATTGAGATCAGTTGTCTGCGATATAGGGCAGCAACGTGTGAAGGTGGGCGATGGCGATGGTTTTTTCTGCAGCTTTTTTAATTAGGTTAATTAAAACTGTTTTTTTTTTCTTTCTAGAAGGATTTAATAAGTCCAGATTAGTATACATGCTGGCAAGTTTAGTGTTTAGCATTGCCCTTAAAAAATAGAATGATTCAGTATCTAGAAAAAAAAATGAACTTTTCCCTTCAAATAGTGGTAGAATACTTAATTACTTATCAATCTTTTCTTCTAGTTGGGAAAAAAAGGCGAGACGAGCAAAACTCAAAAGACATGCTGGTTGGGAAAGTGGAACGAGTAATATATTGCAGGTAGATTCAGAAGGTTTGTTTTTTTTTGGTCGAAGTAGATTCAGAAGGTTGAGCGTGATGACTCAAGAGGTGAAAGAAAACTTGTGTCTGGAATCCAGGGACCATTTATTGGGGCAAACGCCCTTCATTGTCAGTTTGTAAACATATAGCTCTGTACATACTGTGCCCGATCTTGAGATGCCCGCCAGTACTGCTTGTTTTTGAGCTCTTTGCACACAGAGATGAAAACCCTAAAAGTCTTTCTGTCCTGTCTCTTTCTTCCCCTGCAGAAGAAGCAGTGAAGGGCCTCCCTCTGTTTAATTTTCTCCTCTCTCAAACACATACACAGGCTGCAGTGTTATTCGATCTGTGTATGTGTCATATGCGAAATAACTATGTATGCAGTGCAGCTCTAGTTGAATACCAACAGAAAACTCTTCCGCTGAGACTTCCAAAGTAATTAGGGTTTTTTAAGCTTAGGGGAAAAAACTAGGGTTGTGAAGTTTCTTGTTAGTGTTCTCACTTAACTTCTGGGATAATTAACTAGGGTTTTTTAAGTTCTGGGAAAATAAAATTAGCCAACGCCATAATGGTGCAACTCGGGTTTTGGAGTTCTAAGATCACGATTACGTCTTCAAATAGGAAATATACCTAATCGTTCTGAGTTAAAGCACTAATATTTGACATTTAAGGACTAAAAAGAAACAATTGAGAAAGAACCTTGCATACGTGTCTATAGATCATCGAGAATATCATTACTTTCAATGGTTTAATAACTTGGTTTTGTTGAAAAGAGCAATGCAAATTTCGTTATGGCTGGGCAGGGTGTCAGCTGCTATGTCATCAAGTCTTCAATTACTTCGTGCATATCTCTCTGCAAGAAAAAGTTGTGTGGTCCTATTCGTACTCTCTACTCAGTGGATCTTTTAAAAGAAAACGCATGTATTGGTCCCTCACATCTTAGGCAGCTTCTCATTGTCCGAAGTACCTATCATACACATGCTAATGCTTAGAGTTATAGACCACAAATTTTTGTACCCCATGGTAAAGCCAAGTGGATATATATATATATATATATATATATATATCTTTCTAATAAAAAATTGATCTTCATATATATGAAATCTGCTTGTATGTAGAACAGTTGGCTAATGATTGAGGAGCAGCTTGATAATCGTAGTTCATTAACAGCAAATATTATTTTTAGATTTGGGTTCGAACTTTAATTTGACACATAATATGTCCCTTCAATACAAAAAATGATGAGGTCCTAACTCACATATGTTCCGTAACATATGAGCATTTTGCCCTCAAAATCTATTGTTAGGTAAAAAGGATTTTAATTTCATTGATATTTTCTTGAATTATGTCGTCTTTGTTTTTCACATGATGTTCTAAGGTGTTGCTTGATTTTCCTTTACATATTATACACTGAGTCACTTGTCCATCTATTTTCTTCTCCTTGTCCTCCCTTATAGTTCAAATGTGTATCTTTTTCAAGAAACCTCAATATTTATTGAGTTGGAAAAAAATTCCACCTAGACAAACGATCGAGAACATAAACTTTATTCCTCATGGTTCAATTGGAGACCATATAGAAAAATAAGAATAAAGAAAAATACATGAAAAGAGGGGCATAAAAACAAAGCGGGGATAGTTTAAGTGTGTGATGCAATTAGAGAGAAAAGGGATAAATAGTTATATATATATATATATAGTTAGGCTGCAGATGAATATGTCAATTCCAATGATTGATTAATTGGAATCATTTATTTTTGAAGTGTTCTCACACAACCTAACATATATACGTGATCGAGTCATTGTTAAAATTGGACCACACATCTTGAGTATTTGGATGTGGGAGGAAAACTTCAGCTTACTATAAGGCTTTGTCCACATGAACACGTTCATCTTCCTTGGTACTTTAGGCGTGCATGTGAAAGGGATATATCTAAAACCTTTAATTTGTTAATTGTCGATAAAGCAACACTCACCACTTTCGAATGTGCAGCATCCATATGGTCCCCAATTGAAATTTCCTAATTTTGTATTTCATGTATATAATCATATGTTGCTCACAAGACGTGTCATATCTAATGTGATTTTAGCAGCTAGCTGGAGATTTTAAGATTATTAGCCCTCCTAAACTAATTGTTATTGTGACGACGATTGTTTAACCTTATGCATGCGTGATGAGAAAAATGATGACATATCGACTAAGTTGATGGTGAGAGTGACACGTGGCAGGGTATGTACCACTGCTTTATCTTTCCTTGTGGCATGGTCGGTGGAATTCCGGCGCCCTCCTTTTCCTCTCAACTTGCTCTCTACTTCTTCTTCTTCAACAAGTTTATTCTCATCTTCTCCACATACTTGCAGAATCATTTAATCTTCAAAAGTACAGGCGGCTGCTTGTGTAGTGCTGTATATCATCAAGCACCAAAATCTATCAGCAAAACAAGAAGCAGAAAATGTTTACTTTAATGTAAGTTGGGTCAATTTCAAGTAAGTAGTTCAAAATCATCACCATATGCTGGTTGGGTTAACCCTAGAGTACTTCATAATTATTAAATAATTAGCATCATATACCTAGCTTTATATTGGTTGCTTTACTTTAATTCGATTAACATATGTATGCGAGACAAGTGAACTTCGGATTCCTAGAATAAATATTTCAATAGCTTGTGAATTTTGAGATTCTTTTGAATTTTGTTCATGAAACAATTCATGAAAGCTGTATATATATTAGGTTTTTTATTTTGTGGATCATCATACAGACATGTCATAGATATTAGCTTAGCAGCAAACACTTTTTTTTGTTGATTTATTTTCTTTATAATTCATTTCTTTCATGATTGTTGGTGTAGCAGATCATGATAAAAAAAAAAAAGCACATGAAGAAGAGAAGCATATCATGATTAATTCGTGAAGTTTGTCATCGCAAATAGAATAGAAATCTGGGTGTTGAGCTGAAATGATGAACCAATGACGAGAGGGTTCATAACAGCATAAGATGATTAAGAGTCCCATTACTGAAGCAGATTTGCAAGAAGCAGGAGCTGGCAGTTCAAGTCGTGATGACGAAGCCAATAAAATTTCATCAAACCCTAATTTATCTCGTCCATCAACTCCATGGCTAAGGTTGAAGGACCCAAGGATTGTGCGTGTGTCCCGAGCTTTTGGAGGGAAGGACAGGCATAGCAAGGTTTGCACCATAAGAGGACTTCGAGATCGGCGGGTGAGGCTATCGGTACCCACTGCAATCCAATTGTATGATCTTCAAGAAAGGCTTGGTCTTAACCAGCCTAGCAAGGTTGTCGATTGGTTGCTTGATGCCGCGAAGCATGAAATCGATGAACTTCCTCCGCTGCCAATGCCATCACCTGGGAGTTTTGGTCTAAATCATCCATCATTAGGGCTCACTTCATCTCATGGTGACCAAACCAATGCTCATGCCCAGTTATCTCATAATCATAGTGGAGAAGGCCCTAGCAGTGGAATAGATAGATCAAATTTTTGGCCTACTGATTCGGATGCTCTTTGGCGAGCAAAGTCGAAAGAAATTGTAAGAGCCACAAGAAATGAGGACGAGGGAAATCAGAAAGATAATCTTGGAATATCAGATGATCAAGAACAAGCAGGCAATAATGTTGATGGTAATTCATCAAACACATTCTTGAGAAGTAATACCAACCCTCCATTCTTTCCAGGTCTTCTGAATAGTTCTACGAATATGCCTTATGCTTATCATAATTGGGATCATTCTCATCAGACTTCAAATTTTCCACTATCTCAATTAGGAAGCCATGGATTCCAATCCCAAACTACAGATCTCCACAATTTTCTTAATGTACTCTCGTTGCCATCCACATTGTCCTTATCAACGACACAATCTTATTTTCCTTCGCATAACACAGCGGCTACAGGAGAGCTGGATCCAAGACAATTCAACCACTTGCAAATGCTAAACTCTAGTAGTAGTACTAGTACTTCACAAAACCTATTGCCCAATTTTCTTTCTACACCAGCTCTATACCCTAGTAGCCAAACTCTGAGAGCACCCCATTTGAGTATGGTGACTAAGCTTGTGCATTCTTCAGACAACAATGGCAGTGGTCATCACCCAAATAAAAATCAGGAGCCTCCGTCTCGATGATGCGTAGCTGATGCTTTTAATTCAAAGACTCATGAAAGCCTAAGCTTGCTTTATGGCTCAGATTGGTCGTCTTTTGTAAATGGGAGCTAGGTTTAGTGCAGACAAAGGTACAAACACACATCGTACTTTACCGGGTTTAGTCGGTTTACTTAATGTCCATTTCAGATTAAAGATACCACATATGATTTGATTTCCTACTTAATTTTGGTTTATATTATGCGACATTTGCATTTAAATTAAAGAAAGAGCTTTCGAGCATAAATTTGATTGCAGCATTGTTAATGGTGTGAAGCTACATCGTACATTCATTATTCATTTTTAATTGAATCTTGTTAGTTAGATTTCGGTGTGTATGCTACGTTGTTAGTTAGAGACAAATACGTTTTTTATAACTAATTTATATGCCAATGGGAATGTGCGCCATGGCATTCTCTCCTTGGAAATGGTCTTATACAACTTCATGAGATTGTTCTCTGTAACTATCATTAATTTTTCTCTCTAACTAGCTAGCAACTGCAACAAAGATTATTTACCAAAAAAAAAAAAATAACTGCAAACAAAGATTTAAAATCCGGGAGAGAGAGAGAGAGAGATTGTAGGAGGTGTGACCTGAAATGTGTCTAAGCTTGCTTTCTTTTTAATTTCTGCTAGACATCAGGCAGGACTGCAAACATGAAAGGATGGAGTGAATGTAATAGTGTACGTTATTACCAGTTGAATAGGCTTCTGAAGAGAAGGAGGTAAAGTAAGTACGAAGATAGCAGCCTGCAGGCTTTAATTAATTAACGACCTAGAGTGAGGCGCATTATGAGAGGGATAGTTGAGAGCATAGCTAGTGTCAACATCACATACACAAGATCCAACAACATAATTATATATATGTATGCTAGTTATATAGCTAAGGGTTATGAGTGTTTTGTGTTGATTATTACCTATATGTTGGAGTACTAGTGCAGATAATTTGAATCTGGTATTAAAAGAATATCAATTTTAATTTTAGTTACTTATACATAATGTTATTATCGCATACTGTCTTTGTTTTTTGTTGTGAGCGACTGAAGTGGTGTGCTTGAATATAACCAGTTTATATTTAACCCCATCTTGGTAGTTTCTAGTCCACCGTCAAGAAACAAGTAAAGTCCTTAACATGCAAGGCATTAATAAGAACCAAACTTGGCACAATCCTTTATAAAAGAAGTTTGATTACTTGTGGTGCAAGAACTCAATATACATACAATCTGTTCTAAAAACCTTTCTGTTGGCAGAAGCCAACGTACGTTTGATAATCAACAAACCAAAAGATTCACTAAGCCTCTTCAAAGGTCAAAGTGTGAAGCCTATATATACCAACTGAGAAGTCATTTCCCTTTCTACAATACACTCGTGTATGAGATGCACTAGTGTTTGAACGGCTAGATTGAGATTGTCAAAATCCAAAGAAAGTAAAGAAAGAAAAAGGGTATGCATAAACCATTCCATTTCTACAATAACTTGTGTATGAGATGCAGTGTCTAAACAGTTAGATTGAAATTCTCAAAATCGAACTATTCAATGCACCAGAATATAGGATCCACGGGTGCATTGTAGAATTTTCACCATAACACGATATACATGTTTGTGTATGAATTTGGTTAGTTAAGATAAAGGCCTTCATCACGAGTGGATGAGCAGTACTACAAGTAGTTAGAACTGCAAAAGCTTTATGTGTTGCCTCCCTGATTAATTTGTTTTACATCGATATCATAGTTCAGTACTTTACAGGAGGTGCAGGACAGTGGTAGCACTGCTCCATGCAGTTGGCGCATAATAACCAAGAAAAGAGGATTTACCAAACAAAACAAATAAAATTACAAAACCTAGAGAAGTGAAGTCGATCTGGTCATTTCTGGCAAAGCAGTAGTAAAAGGAAAAATAACTCGTACTTCCCGTTCTTTCTGTTCTTTCTATAGTTCCCGTGAATCCAAAACCATTCATACTTTTTGATCTTGTTTCGTCAATCTCGCGTCACTGGTCGTCAAGTTTTGATTTGTTTTTTCTTTCTTTTATCATAGTTCACATCTTTCTACCCTAGTAGTGTTGGTGAGAATTTGAAGGCAAAATTGCAGTTTTTCCTCGGTACAACATGCATTGAGTGTCATTCCACAATTGACCGTCTTAGAACAAATTCAACCTTTTAATCCAACAATTTAAAAAACGTTGGCACTTAGTGCTTGTAGGCAAGGTATTAAATATCGGTAATATCGGAAATATCGGTAATCCGAAAACACGGAAATATCGATGGAAATATCGGGATAATATCGATATCGATAAAAATTACATGGAAACCACGGAAATTGTAAGAAAAACTTGGAAATTTTTATTGAAACTTTGCAGGATGTTTATTTAGTCAATTATCTATTAGTTTATCACAAAAAATTGGAAGGAAATGCATTGCATGATGGATTTAACATTATCAAGTTGATTATATAGCGAGCTGACAAACATTGTGAGTGTATAAAATATGTAGTAATTAATGAAAGAAGTCTAAACACACCATAATCATGTATATATAATGAATTAGTACAATATTTTACACTTTAGTACCACATAGAGTTCCTATGAGGTTCAAATTTTTAACTATCTTCATCATCTCTATGTGTAGAGTGAGTGTATTGTGAAGAGTAGTTATCAAATGATAAATCCCCAAAATAGTTTTGCATGTAATTGTTAACATGCCACCCATATGGATCCGAGATTGGTTGAGGTTGTCCATAAGAAAAATCATTTGAAGATTGAGTCTGGGATTGTTTCCATGAGTCGCTCGATTCCATCCCAACAGAAATGGGATATGAAGGGTAGGGAAATGGTTGGTTATGAGTATAACCATAGTTACTACTTCCCATTCCAACAGAGTCCGAAGTTCTAGATAACGAGTCATCTTCTTGACTTGACAAAATCCCCTTCCCTCTTTCTCTACGAGTATAGTCCTTCCCTATGGCACCAATTCCTGGTCCTGCCCGCCTACTGCCATGGTCATCATCCTGTGTTGCATGCGTGAAGTTTGCCTCACCAGTGAAGGGGCTTATAAATCCGGGAGGTGGTCCATAATAGTTTCCATATCCACCACCACTACCTCCGACTCCACTACCTCCAGCTCCACTGTATCCTTCATCATTCCCACCTCCGGTGGTAGGTGAGTCTCCTGATCTTGTACTAGAGCTATCATTAGTATCAGCACGATGTTGTGATTGTGTAGGATTGGAAGAAGGTGGAATTCCAGTGTTTCTTGGTCTTGGGCGCAAAAGTTCGTCCAAAGAGTCAGCGCTGCTAGATCTCACCTCCTCCTCTAATACTCTTTCTACATTTATCCCTTCATTACGTGATTCTTCAGCAACTCTAGGAGCTGGGTTGCCTTCATCATCATCTAAATGAAGAGGTCTAATCCATTGATAAAGTTGGTTACCGTCTGTATCATCATCTTCACCAACAATATCAAACACATCTAGTGGGTCACCACGGTCGACATGATCTATTTCTGCTTCCTTATCTTGAATTTGAAGCTTCATGTTGTAGTAGCAATAAACTAATTTTTCCAACCTACTATGCGCCAACCTATTTCTTTGCTTTGTGTGTATCAGTGCAAATGTGCTCCAATTTCTTTCACAAGCAGATGAGGAAGCTGTTTGTGATAATACTTTGATTGCTAACTTTCTCACAGTTGGTGCATCGGTCCCATACATGATCCACCATTCAGCTACAATGAAAAACAATGTTGATAAGCCTAATAACTCGAACAAATTCTATTATAAACTTATAGTGAAATATGTTTACACTCACTAGGAGACATTGTTGTTCGAGCAGCAATTGATGTTGGTTCTCCAAAAGTTCTTCTTGCATCTTTAAACCATGTTAGCTGAATTCAATAAATCGTGTTAGTTTAATCCAACAAAGTAATTATTAATATTATAATTTAAGTAATTATTATAATTTAAGTAATTGTGTACCTCATTTCCAAATTGGCCAACTGCTGGTGATGCAGGGTCTAATTTAGAGTATACATTATGTACAGCACGTATAAGGGTACCATCATCTCCAACACCGGGTCTGTATTGGTATCGAGGATTCAAATAATATGTTGTTCAAAGAAACACATACTCTAATAAGAGAAATAAAACTTATGCAACTAAAGAAATGAATTGCAAATTATGACATAATTTATACCTGCTGCATGCAAATCGTGGTATAATGTTTTATACCATCGATCTTCAATTATCTTTATGACCCACCTTGCACCATGTTTTCTTTCCAATTCATCCTTCACTACACGCATCAACTCATATACTGCCCCCATAGTAGGATACACTTCTGTGTCAACGATCCGTAAAACTTTGTAAAGAGGTTCAAACAGTTGGCACACATGTTCTGATTGAGTCCAAAAAGCATGATCAAGCACTATACTTTCCACCATACGACCTGTATTTGAGCGGCTGAAATTGTGGTTGGCCCAATCGTCACTAGTGAATAGTTGCTTCAACCCTGCTTTCTTCTTCAGTAGGCTGTCTAATGCAATATAGTTGGTGGCGAATCGAGTGGTAGATGGACGAATGATTTCTCCTTTGCAAAATTCACGCATCTTTGCCAACAACCAACCGTGATTGTAAATATAATTTGTGATCGTTCTAGCTCTTTTTACCACAGTAGCAACATTCTCTCTCTTCCCAATTGCCTCAAACATGAGATCAATACAATGTGCTGCACATGATGTCCAAAACACATTATGATGCTTCATTAACTTTTTTCCAGCTTTGACAAATGCAGAACCGTTGTCGGTCACGACTTGAACAACATTATGCTCTCCCACCTCCATGATTACATCCCTCAATAATTTGTAAATATACTTGTAGTTCTTTATATGGTCTGAAGCATCAACAGACTTCAAAAAAATTGTCTTTCCCTTGGAGTATACCATGAAGTTTATGATAGACAATCTGGTCGGCCCAGTCCATCCGTCACACATGATTGTGCAACCATTATAGTTTCCCACTTTGACCTCAACTTGTTAACATACTCGCCAATGTCTTTATACTCCAGATCCAAATATTTGTTTCTTATCTCATAGGGAGTGGGAGGTTATACTCCAACACCGGCCTGTTGACATCCCACTACCATATTTTTGAAATGATGTGATGATGCTTTCTCAGCAGGGACATTTTCATAGATAAAGAACTTGCTAATTAGACGCCTCATTCCCTCCTTCACATTGCCTCCAGTGAAATAACTCCAAACACTCTTTTGACGTGCTTTGGATGACTTATATAAACTTGGGGCTATTGGTGGTGTTGGTTGTGATTCTCTAAGACTGCCTCCCCGTCTCAGTTGTGCACCACCACTTGTCCCGGAACCTTGTGCTCTATTAGGAATTTTATGAAGGTGTTCTCTTTCCCATGTTGACTGTTTAGAGGCACGTAATGCTTGTTTCAAACTGCGTCGTTCTTCAGGTCCCATGTCATCATCACATTCGTCCTCATTGTCATCATCATCACTATCAACCGCTTGGCCAATGACTTCTCCTCGTAGCCCAGCTCGAATATCTTCCATTCAATGTGTTATCTTTTCCTTCTGCTGTTTTTTATTTTTTAATAATGTGCTGATGAATGCCTTCACTTCTGGGGGGACATTATCGCATCGTTGAACATTTTTTGCTGGATCTAATCCACTAAGATGGTACTTAAGTCGTGTCACTCCGCCACTCTTCATTACCCGACCACAATATTTGCAAATTGTGCCATGTTTGTTTCCGTCTATTGGGTCTCCATGTTCCCAAGCTGGATCACGTTTAGTAACTCCACTTGACATCTTAAACGTACCTATATTTATTTTTCATGAAAATTAGACAATTATTTTTTGATAAAATAAGAGAACCTAAATAATAAAGTTATTCTACAGAAGAATTAAATACGAAGTAATGAAAATGATTGTAAAAATTTAAGTAATTATACAAATAATATGGAATAATAAAACCTAATATTACTGAATAATAATCCAATTTGATAATAATCCAATTTAATGAATAATCCAATTTAATGAATAATCCAATTTAATGAATAATCCAATTTGATAATAATCCAATTTAATGAATAATCCAATTTGATAATAATCCAATTTAATGAACAATAATCCAATTTGATAATTAAAAAAAACCTAATATTAATGAATAATAATCCAATTTGATAAAAAAATAATCCTAATATAAAACATGGTGATGAATAATAATCCAATTTGATAATAATCCAATTTAATGAATAATCCAATTTAATGAAGAATAATCAAATTTGATAATAAAACCTAATATTAATGAATAATAATCCAATTTGATAAAAAAATAATCCTAATATAAAACATGGTGATGAATAATAATCCAATTTGATAATAATCCAATTTAATGAATAATCCAATTTAATGAAGAATAATCAAATTTGATAATAAAACCTAATATTAATGAATAATAATTCAATTTGATAATAAAAGAAAACCTATTATTAATGAATAATAATCCAATTTGATAATAAAACCTAATATTAATAAAATAATAAATAACATTAAACATATTAAAATTATCCTAGGGAATAATTATACAACATTACTTAATTACTTAAAAAAATTAACATGTAATTATTAACATTACTTAATTACTTACAAAAATTAACATGCAAGTATTAATTACTTAAAAAAATTAACATACGAGTCCACACAAATTTATTTGTTGTTGTATAAATTACAATAATATAAATTTAAGTTTGTAAACTTACCTTAAATATGGAACCGTTTGTGTTCAAGCTTTGGAATGGATCTGGAATGGCTTTGAAAATGGTAAGGGAAATAAAATAATAAATAACATTAAACATATTAAAATTATCCTAGGGAATAATTATACAACATTACTTAATTACTTAAAACAATTAACATGTAATTGTTAACATTACTTAATTACTTACAAAAATTAACATGCAAGTATTAATTACTTAAAAAAATTAACATACGAGTCCATACAAATTTATTTGTTGTTGTATAAATTACAATAATATAAATTTAAGTTTGTAAACTTACCTTAAATATGGAACCGTTTGTGTTCAAGCTTTGGAATGGATCTGGAATAGCTTTGAAAATGGTAAGGGAAGAAGAAGAAACGAAAATGCTGAATGCCTCTGATAGTGATACTCCACCTCTGATAAGGCGTGAAAGAATATAATAGACAATGACACACTGTTCTGCATGTGAAAGAATATCACAGACTTACAGTGGCACACGGACACGATTTCATTATAAAAGCAGTATTATTTGATGTCCATGGTCTGAAACTGCAAAAAGTTATGGACATATTGTGAAATCAGTCAGGCATCTCAGATGAGATGACCCAACCACATCAAAGGGCCACATAAATTTTTTGCAAGTATTGCTAGAATCTAAAACCAAAAAGTAAGAATATTATTGGTGTTACAGCTTTACAGGTTACGAATGTATTATATAATATTTATATGTCTGTACTCTGTATACACAGGTCCACAGTCACCTCACACACGACACCACACACACACACCGACATGTCACCACACACGCACACAACCCACGCACACTCACATCTCACACGCATACGGTCTCTCAGACTCTCTCGAACCTTCTCTCTTCTCTTCTCTGAGTCCCTTATCTCCATTCTCCGTTCTCCCACGGGCCACACAACCAACAACAAACACAGATCTCCCAAGTCCCACCCACGTACGTCTCTCGATCCTTCTCCCCCACACACACACTCACGCACAGAGACCCGATTTCTCTCGATCCTTCTCCCACTCCCACACACATGCACAGAGACCCACATCGGCAGATCGGCTTCTGCTTCTCCCTCGTCGCCGCCGCCGTCGTCTCTCTCCTTTCTCTCTGCGCCGAGGGTCCAAGACCCACATACACACACGCACACTCATCATCATCAGCATCGTCTTTCTCCCTCTCCTTCTCATCTCTGCAACTCGGCAAACTCCGGCGAGGCCGTGCGTGTCGACTCAATTTCTGAACACCTCCGATGGTTTCACGGCAAACTTCATATATAAAAACGTTCATCTCGTCTTCTTTTTCATTTTCATACCTAGATCGGAGTCTAGGGTCCTGTTTTACAGTTGGCCGGAGCTTCCACAGCTCCGGCGTTCTTCTCCGAGCGGTCAGGGTCCGATATTATCGATAAATTAGATAATATCGCGATATTATCGATATCCCGAAAACCATTTGGATATTGAAAAAAAAATCGGTTCTCCTCAAAACCGATAATATCGGCGATATATCGCCGATATTATCGGCATTTTGGACCATGCTTGTAGGTACCGAAAGGAATTGAACAAAATTGGCTTTATTAACAATTGTTCAAACGACTTAAAATTGGTGGCTAATGATTCCGGAATTTGATCCAACTAGCGTACAAAAAATCAACACTTAGTGCGTGTGGCTTTATCAACAATCAGAGCACAAATTAGTCGATGATCAAATGAGTTATGAATTTATTAAAATGATTTCCGCACTTATATTTCCTTATCCTATATTTTTGGTTGACAGGTTGAATAAATAACAAAAACGATGAGAAAGAATGCAGGAGGATAAAATGAGAGCGAAAATTAGTACTCAATTTATTTATAATGGCAGCTTTTTGTGAGTAAAAACAAGTAATTAGAAAACTCATCAACAAGAACGAAACTCATAAAAAAACCGACAAGTCCTCGCTCTAAAAACGACAAGTCGTACAAAAGCCTCTCTCTCTCTCTCTCTCTCTCTCTCCCCTTCGATTCCCTTCTTCTCGTTCGCAAGTATTGACAAACTTGAAAGCTCCCAAACTCCCATTCAAGATTCAACGTCCCTCTCGATCCAGAGGTTTTTCTAGGGTTTAGCCCAATCCCAAACTTCAACCTCTCTCTTTTTTAGCTTTTGCTTGTTCGCAAATCGGATCGAATGGTGGTACGAGCGCCGCCGTATCTCTGAGCTCAGCCTCTGCTCGCCGGTGATTCTATTGGATCGTAAAAGCGTGGACTTCACCGGTAAGCCTCCGCCTCAAAGTTTCGCTCTTTCTTTCGCTTCCGCCTATTTTTCAATTCAGTTGGTTTGATTTCAATTCCTAGTTAGAAGTTTCAGGGTTTGCTTTTCTACTCGAGAAAGCTCCAGAAAATTAAGCTTTGATCCATTTGGTTTCTTTGTCTATTTCCAATTTTTTAAATAATTTGTAACGGCTAGTAGTTCCATGGATTGAAAGCTCCCTTTTGCCGAGAAAAGATTTCCTAAACGAAACGAAAAAAAAGTCAAATCTTTGTATCAGGACCAGCTCAGTGAAGTTCTTTTTCCATTTTTCGTATTTGTATTCGGGTTTTCTTGTCTGTGTAGGGATAAGTTTTTTCCTATTTTGAATCTTATGTTGTTTTTACTTGCATTTTCGTAGGGAAAGACGGAGGCATCGATGATTTATTGCGGGTAGATAATGTGGGTTTACGAGGACTTTCGCCAAGAATGTTGGTTTTGAATATACTGCTTTGGGTGGCCTGATATGAGGGGTTGAATATGACCAATGGGGTTGGGGAGAGTGGAAGAGAGCATGAACAACACAATAGAATGCAGAGAATATCGAGCGGTGATGAATTTGCAAAATCAATTGCGAAGATTGCTGTAGTGCAAGTATGTGAGATAGTGGGGTTTCAGACATTCCAGTTGTCTGCTCTCGAAACACTCTCTGATGTTGCTGTTCAGTACATTCATAACATCGGGAAGACTGCGCATTTATATGCTAATTTAGCTGGAAGAGTGGAATGTAATGTTTTTGATATCATTCAAGGGTTGGAAGATTTGGGCGTGCTGCAGGGATTTATAGGTGCTTCAGACGTTGATCATTGTCTTGCAAGTTCGGGGGCGGTTAGGGAAATTGCTCAGTATGTTGCTGAAACTGAGCATATTCCATTTGCCTACTCTATTCCTCAATTCCCACTTGTTAAGGACCGAAAGCTGACTCCTAGTTTTTGGCAAAGAGGGGTAGAGACGCCTGGAGAGCATATACCTAGTTGGTTGCCTGCTTTTCCTGAATCCCATACATATGCTCAGTCACCAATATCCAATGAGAGAGCTATAGAACCTCACACTGATATGATTGAGCAAGAAAAACAACAGAGAAATGTGGAGCGGTCTTTGTACAATTTGCAGCGGAGGCTTTTATGCAATGGGTTGGAGGGACCTTCTGTTGGCCCTGAAGATGCTGATAAGGCAAAACAAGCAAGAGAAAGTAACCCTTTTCTTGCTACACCTCTGCAATATGGGGAGACAGAAATATCTCATGTTGCTCTTCCAGCTAAACTTTCAAGTGAAGCCACAGCACGAAATGTTGTTGCTGAGAACCATGTCCTGAATCAGTCTTCACTGCTGGAGACCTTTGCTCCGGCTATTGAAGCAATGAAGAGTGGGTCGTGTGAATCAGAGGAGGGGCGGAAAGAGATTCTTTTGAGCAGGAGACCAATTGTGCAATTTAAGGTTGGAACCGCGAAGAAGTCCTTTGGTACTATGTTTCATTCGAGCCCACACAACAAGGGTTTTCTGAAAACTGATTCCTGGTTTGAAAGAGAAAATGAGAAGGATGTAAAGAAAAGGAGGGCTGAGAAGATTCTGAAGGATTCCATGGAAAACCAAGAGGAGCTTGCTGAGTTGTAAATTAGGTTGTTTTTCGACTAGAATTCGTACACTTGTTTTAGGATACTAGCAGTGGAAGCGGGCTCGCATGGTGTTGTCTGCATCTGGACATTGTAGAATGGATATTACACAATTCTGGAGGGAATTTTCCCACTTTAACAAGTTTAAAGGTATGTTAGTGTCAGTTGCAGTGATACACCCAGTTAATGATTATTTCTAATTCAAATTCTTTTGTTTTCGTTATTTAGTGGTTCTACTCTGAATGCGCGCACAAGTATTATTCCTCATCTGTTGTGTACTTTGTTGCTATATCAATATGTAAACGGAACAGAGTCAAATTTATGTGTAGTTTCATAATTATAGACTAATAAAAGGTTAATGTGTTTTCCAGTTCAATAAATTGTGCATAACTGGAACAAGAAATTGGAAGGGAAATATGCATACACCATAATTGTATTATAGATCTATGTCCTCTATCAAAGGTTTACACGTTAGAGAATAGCTGAAATTTTACCAGTAGTTATTTGTGGCTTTACAGGAGATAAAACTAAAGGATTATTGTGAAATGTATATAAAATACTCCCCCCTCTCCTGTTCTTTCCAACCAAAGCTGGAAAAGAAAAACAAAAGAAGAAAAGGACATCAAGGAAACAATTAAGACTTGGAACAATTCTTTTAGAAGAAAAAAATCAGTGTTATCAACTGCTCCTTCTTGGCAAGCCTGCAATGCCTACCAGACTAATTATGCAAACCAGCTACGTCACCACCGCTCAAAACTTCAGAAATGATGCTTCACAAACTACCTTCCTCGTCATCCAAGCTGCCAGTTTGAGTTTTTGAAATCAATATTAGCACAGCCCCTTCTCAGAAAACAGTTGCCTGCAATGCCCACCAGACCAACCATGCAGGCTAATTGAATCACCATTCACAATTTCATTTATCAAATCTTTAAAGATCAATCGCTCAACATCCAACACTACACCTGGAATTTCACTGTCACACTCTGTCCAATTCTTTGCTTGATCCGTGAAATCTTCCAACAAGATGTTTCTCAAACTTTCATCCTCGTCATCCAGGCTGCCATTCAAGTTCTTTCTTTGTAGCTGATCAACCTCTGAACACAATTCTTTCAGAAGCTGCTGGCTTCTTGGTTTCCAATCTGCCAGCTTGTGTGGTGGGAACCACTTCTTCAAAGAATCTTCCACCACTAGTTTTTGAACAAGGAATTCATTAATGACCTCAAATACTAGTTTTCTTTGAAGTTTCTCATCAGGTTTGGGCTGGAGATCAGAAGGCATTGTATTTGTTCTGATATCTTCCATTGCAAGGAACAAATTAGGGTTGATCAGGTGGTCTGATGTGTGAAGCTCACTGGTTGTCCAGGGAGATTCGAGATATTCCAGAATACCTGATGCCAGCAATATTTCTGAAATGTACATGTGGTCTGGATTTGTACTGTCACAGAGGGGACCACTGATGGGGTCCTCGTGTGTCCTGCTCATGCATCGATGATTCTGAATCAGGTTCTCTAATCTTTTATGATCAATTTCTGCCCCAGGACTGGGCATTGTGTTGTTGGATAACAGAGATTGATTCATTGGGTCATACCCTGCTATATCCAGAATTTGTGCTTCATCGTCTGCAGCAAGAAATTTGAGGAAATTTAGTATAAACGAGTCTTGCATTCTATACCACATATAAGGGATCAGTTGCACAAGAACTATACCTTTGAAGGCATTTGATATCTTCTTCACTGGAGATGGCGAGTCATCGCGATAGAATGTAGAATCAAGAACAGAGACAGGGCTTGGTTGTTCAGAGGAAGCTTTCCTAGTTTCTGCCGTTGACCTATCATCAATCACTGCTGGGTGCTGTGGGAAAGAAAACAGAACATCTGTCAACCCAGATAAGAAATAACTTACAGGAATGAATGATAAGTGGGACACCCTTACCTTTATTTTTTGGTTATGCTGCTGGAAATGTGTGCCTGTGATCCTATCTGATTGGTGAACGCTTGTGGCTGTGTCTGTGTGCAAGGTCAAGCTGATGGTGCTTCCAGATTGCTGTGAAGTGGAATCATCGTGATGACTCATCTCTCTCATCTTGGTGCTAGTCTCCCTCAGTTGCGCATTACTTTGATGCAAACTGGGTGTCTCATGCCCAAGTTTTCTACCTGGGGTGGTTGCTTCTAATGACTGCCTAGTGTGTTGTCTTCTGGTCATGCTTGAATTCAATGATGGCGTGCTTGGAGGAGATTGCTTCTCCAATCCAAGTCTTCTCTGTTGCATTTTCGGGCTAGTGATTTTTGAACTCCTACTTGAGCTGATGACTTGTTCTTCACTCATAGTTTGCGATGCCTTTGGTTTTTGTGCAGATTTCAAAGTTCTTGCGTTAGAATTATCATCAATGGAATGAAGGTGTCGATTGAAAGGATCTCTGACATGATTGTTCCTTGGTGTCGTATCTTTGGCTGTATTATTGTCGACCAATCCCTTTCTGTTATCACCAGGGTCACTAGTCCGAAGCTTCCGAAGACCTAACGTGTCATTCATGGAATCCACCATGGAAGCAGAGCTGTGGGTTTTATCAATGAGTTTAGCTGGTTTCATTATGACGATGGGTGATTTATAACTCTTTGGAGATTGGGAACCCTTGGCCGTGGCAGGAACTGATATGTTACTTTGTAGATTTCTCTGGCTTGCTTTTACTGTGCTGTCAGAGGAAATGCTTTCGTTGCTTATTTGAGATGCAAAATTTAAGGCGTGATCCTTTCTTGTATGCGTCATTCCTTTCGTCTTCTGCATCGCTTCAAGTATTTGTTTAAGAGCTCTGAGATCCTTTCCTGATTTTTTAAACTCAAGATCTGCTAGCCTTTTCTCCATTTCACCATATACTGAAGATGATGAGTTTGGAGCTTTTGTCGGTTCTTCTTGATGCTTGAAAGCTGATCGCTGAGAACCTTTGCTTCTGTGCGGCTGCCTCCAAGGAGCTGTTTCTATTGGAAACTTGGAATTCGAGGTGGGCTTCATGACTGAATCAGTACTTCTCCTCTGGGGTGAGCTGAAGTCTTTCTTGGTATTCGCAAGGAGTATTCCGGAAAAAATATCTTGCTTGTTTTCAGTGGTTGCTCTTGATGATCTTGAAAAGGGATCAGATCTATCACATGTGCCAGTATTAATCAGCCTTAATGGACTATCAGTGGTTGACACGGAATCTGATAGATCCAGTCCCATCAACTTTGCAACTACATTAGACGGTCTTTTAGCGCTTCCAGGTTCATTCTGCAGGTCAAGCATTTTGTTGCTGTTCCCATATTCTCTCTGCAGATCCTTGATGAAGTAATTTGCTTTTGTTTCTGGGTTACAACCCCTCCTTATGGAACGTTCTTTGCTGTCCAAAGAAAGCCTTGGGACTTCTTTGAGTTTTACGGTGGATTTTGATGCATCGCGCGACTCTCTTCCATCATAAGAGAACCTCCGAGCATCTTTTGGTACAAAACGTGTACCACCATCCTTCTCTTCATTTGAACTCCAAGGTGAGACCCGAAGCTTTCCAGGAACTTGAAATGACTCGTTACCACCAGAAAACCTTGTCTTGGTGGATTTTATTGGTGAAGGCCTCGGGGAGTCTATGTACTTCAATGCATGACCGGCTCCATCTTTAGCTGCAGGTTTAACTGAAATGCCACGGGCTTCTCTGTACGTTGAGTCTTTGACAAGATCTTGCAGATCAACAGATCTCCGGCGTATGTGCATCGAAACATTTGGTTGGTTCAGAGATAGGTCCCGAGCGTGTTTGTCGTTGGAAATGGTTTGGCCGGACAAAGATGGTTCTTGCTCAGCTGCCTTTTGATGTTCAAGAGACGAGAAGCTAGATGAACACGACGAAGAAGAAACAGTGGTCTTTGATGATTCTGTGGAGTTTCGTTGTTTCTCTTTCACCGCCTTTTTTCGAATTTTTTCCTGCAAATTCCAAAATGCATGTAATGAATGTTTCTCTTTAATCTAATCAAAAGATTGAGAGTCAGACTTCTAATTAAACTAAGTCCGCTAATGTGATTAAGTGCTGAATTCTTACGGTAGCTTTCTGCACTGTTCTTGGTTCTACTGCGTGGTTGCAATTCTCACCTGAAAAAAAAAAGTAAAAATATATAAATACATTCATGTATTATGAAACTATAAATGCATATTAATAAAAATAAAAATAAACATGTTATTAACAATTAGCTCAACGCTTAAGTAATAATCTAATTATCAATTTCTATGTCTTAATTTATAAAATTTAGTTTTCCCAACATTATCTTTCTGTAAAATATTTATTGCTTAAATTTGATCAAATTCAAAATGTCTTTACATTCATGAGCTGATGTAAATCATTCGCAAAAGGAAATAGCAAATCAAAAGAAGCCCCATCAATAAGAATCCAACTTCTCATTTACAAAACCAATGGTTTTTTTAATTTTTACTAAAAGCACTTTTTCTAGAACTGCTTTGAGCTTAACTGCACTTCCAAGCAAATGGTAGAAATAAGAAATACCTGGAGGGAGTCTCTTGTGGTTGATACGCCTGCCGGCGAGGAAATGGTGGCGATCAAAGAGCTGAAAAATTCCACTCATGCACCCAATTTGCTTGTGGAGATCCCGGTTCTCATCCTTTAGAGAATGCAGAATCTTTGCAGACATCTTCACTTCCACCTCCTTCCCCTATTGCTTCACAAACCCACCAGCTCACACCTTTGAAACTTCCATTTCTGCAAATTCCGGGCAGCAAAACGCTTATAAATAATTGGTTTCAAGAATTTTACACGACCCCAAAAAACATGCAGTTTAAAAAACGATACTGATTTTCTGTCTAGCCAAAAACAACAGATTTTTGTCTGAGTTTTTGCTCGAGTCACCATTCTTCTAGCTAGTTACATAAACTGCATTGAGTTTTTTTCTCACTATATATTAATAATCTTCTTTTTCTTGGATTTTCTCTAAAATTTTTGTATAGAACAAAAAGGAGAGAATAAGAGAGCAAGAAATATGTAAGAAAAAAACATGTTAATTGATCAGAAAAAGTCCCTTACCTATGGAATATATAAAAATAAATGAAATTTTTGGGTTTCACAGAACAAGGGAGACAATATTCGACTGCAAAACCAAAAGGAACAAAAGAGACATATGGGAAGGGAGGGACCCAACACTCAACAATCACCCACAGCAGCCCCACCTTCCAAGGAGTTGTAAGGAGTAAGGAGGATGACTACTATCTATCAAAGAATACTAGTGCGCTGGCCAGAGCAGACGGATTAAGTTCTGCAGACCCAAGAAGAAATGTCTTTTTATTTTTTCTTATCTTTTGGGTTTTCTCACACAGCACAAAAGAATAACTTGTCCTTTGGCTCTCTCTAGGGAAGGCAGGCATACACACACACACACATAAGAGGGTTTGTGGTTGTATTTATTATATATGCAGTGCTCGATATCAGTTTGGCAAAGAATGAGACTTGGTGATTACCTTTTATATTATATCATGAGAGAGAAGTTTTTTTGTGTCATTAAATTAATATTATAGTTTAATCTAAATTATCGGGAAAAGAATTCAAATTTGAGTACACAAGAGCATACTGTTTTAGCTAATTTGACTACTCTTGTATCAAATAGCGAAATTCGAGCTTAAGTGCATGCAATGAGAACACGATACTTTTGCTAATGTGATCACACCTAAATTTGTAGAAAGAGGCAGGATTTTAGAAACAAATTAAAATGAGAGTTGCAGCTAGGATTATTTAAAGAAAATGACACAGTTTTCAGAACTTATAATTTAAAAAACATAAGAATTGGGATCTCAACCCTCTTAATTAAGTAATTCTTCAATGTTAGTCTTTCTCTATTAAAAGCAATTAGAAATCATAAGTTAAGAAACAAGTGCCATATTGGGTAGAATTAGTGCTTGTACAAGTGAGTCATTTACATTTAAAACCACTAATAAAGAGAATTAGGGTACTAAGATATGAGGAAGGAGAGGGTGGGAAAGAGGTGGGAGAGATCGATGTGAATGGGTGGGTCAGATCACAGATGTGGTTTGTTCAATTTTTCTCCCCACTTCCATGTGTGTGGGTCTGGAAGGGCAGGACCTGTATCTACATAAGCATGTGGATTTGTCAGATGGTGGAAGAAATAAGAAAGTGGATTAATGTACTGGAAAGCAGCTTGCCAAGCCTAATAAAACCACATTTCCAGCCATTTCCCTAGCCAATTTACCAAGCTATCCTCCTCTGGATAATCTGAAACCCCTTGATGTTTCAATGACGACTTGACATAGGAAACTACAAATTAAGTGAAGGATAAATTGGTGTTTGACCTCTTGAACTATTATTTTAATTGATATTGACCTCTTAAATTATTTTTTTGGTAAATTAACTCTAAGAACTATTTGACATTAGCCAATTAATTCCTCTGACCATCAGATTTTGGTGAAATATCAATCACTGTGCCGTCAAATATTGACACAACTTTACCCTCAAGAGCGAATCACATACAGGTCACAGGCCTGTATTCAGCGACAAAGTGGATGAAATTTATTGAATTGACTAATTTCAAATATAACCAAAAAAAATAGTCTAGATAGTTAATTTCAACTTGAGTAATAGTTCATGAAATCAAACGGCAATTTACTCAAATATTGAATACCATGTCACTTAATTTTTAGCTTCAATCAATAATCATTAAAGAAAATTGGATAATTATTGAATGGAATCTAAAAATTCTATGTAGCGAAGTATTTAATACTCCAGAATATTGTAATGCATCGCCACAAATTAAGTTAGAATTGTCATAAACAACTATATAATTCTTTTGATTATTACCACAAGGCCATTTTTACCATCATTCATGTCTTACAACATACTTAGTTAGAATACAATTATTTGCACCACTTTGCTTGGCTGCTGAACAATTAGCAGGAACTCCTGCTAAATAGCCATATTGACTGCTAAGCGGTTTGACAAATATTCACTTCTTTTTTTCTTCTTTTAAAAATTATGCAATATTGAAAATATCATGAGCAGCCACATCAAGCTCCTGCTAATTGTTCCGCAGCCAAGCAAGGTTCTTATTTGCATAATGATCATAAAATTCGAAGTTTCAAGTTCCTGTTTTAGTCAATTTATAACTTTATGCTGAAACCTGTTAGCAAGATCAGTACTGCAACTTTAAAGCATAAAGATTAATAAGTTTTTGGGCGTTTTAACTTTAAGCTGCAGTCTCCAAAAGAGTGGTCCAATATATACGTTGTTTTTTTTAAAGGACCAATTGGTGGCCAAGTCACGGCAGTTTACTTTTTCGGAAGTTAAAAACACTTACAGAGACATTTCAACTTTTGATCCATATACGTTGATAAAAGTCATAATTTTTTTTTAAGCAGACATGCATACATCCTCAAGCCGCTGGACCACTAGTTTCCCAGGATTGTGCGGAAAAGACGCACGTTTCAGTGCTTATCTGCTTTGAGTCATCGAGTCGAGTCCCTTGTAAAAATGCATATTTTCTGTTTGAAGTTTACATTGGCACATGCATGGTACTTGCTGATGTATACGTTACAGGAGAAAGAAGAAGGTCCATGGACATATTATTGATGGAAATGGAAAAGAAATATAACTCCAGTGTTTTCGAAAATGACATGATCTTTGGCGCTACTATACCCAAACCTACCTTACCTTATAGACTTATTTTTAGCTACACTACAAGGAACTCGATTTTAATCTCATTTTGCTCCTTGTAACTTAAAGTCGCCACTTTACTCCCTAAAACTCAAAATTTGCTCCACTTTGCCTCTTAGAACTCGATTTTGATCTTATTTTGCCCCTGAAAAAGTCGTTTTCATAAAACTCAAAATTCGCTTCACATTGCCTTAGATCTGTTAATTTCTTTTTTATTGTTTTCATATCTTCAATTTCTTTTAAACTTAATAATCTCTGATTGTTGAATATGTTAATACATAATGGAGATTTATAATCAAATTTATTACACACATAACATAGTCTTATTGGATGTTGGATCTCATATATATATATATATATATATATATATATATATATATATATATATATATATATATATCAGGAGGCGACCTATAAGTTTCAGGGAGAAGAAAAAGTCCACAAGTCAAAGTGGAACAGTTTCAGGGAGTGAAGTGATGACTTTTGAGTTACAAGGGGAAAAGTGAGCTCAAAATAGAGGGTGTAGCTAGAAATAAACCTACACTACACTACACTATTAGTAAGAATGGTAGCTTTCAAAGTAAAACTACACTTTGGCCTTTAGACTCGCTTCAGCGACCAATATATATAGGGGTGTGCTATCCACACACCTTTTTTTACTTCTCACACATCCCTTGTTAATTTCTGTCCGTTGATCTTCTTCAATTCATCTGATCCGACGGCCGAAAACCGAAAATGTGTGAGAGAAGTAAAAAGGGGTGTGTGGATATCACACCCCTATATATAGAGTCCGTCTACCATACCTTAATAAAAAAATAAGATATCGGTACAATTTAATTTAAACGACAAACTGTAATGCAATAACAATATTCAACTAAAATATAAAATATACGCAATATATATATATATATATTGGATAAACTTAAAAACATATTCATCTCCTCAGCCTTATGTCATCTATTATGTACTGGATCAAACCTTATCTCAGGAGTGTGCTCTCTTCCGTGCATGAATGATTATTTTCACAACTGCGATAAAACGTCATTTACTTTTCTTAATGCATTTTTATGTGAATCTAATGGTTTAATTTCAAATTTTCCCTTATCGGGTTCTTGATAAATTTATTCAAGACAACATATAAACAACCAAATTAATGGGGGCTGTAAGTGTCATAAAAAAATGGGGGCAATATGTTATGTAATCTTCTGGCGTTGAAGGTGCTTGTATTCATCCAAATGAAGATCGTATCTACCTTCTGCACGTTTTGGAAACCCTAGCTAGATGCCTAGATACTTGTAGGTCCAAAAGTACTACATAGAACATATTTAGGACCGTCTCTGAGATTTTGGGAGCCATGTGCAAAATTTATAGAAGTGCCCATTCTTAAGATAGTTTTTTCAGAAAAAGTAAGACAATGTACTGATGCTAGAAAGCAATATTTTAAATCAAAACAAACTTAAGAGTCACTGATTGTAAATTTATAAATGTCATTAAATAATAAGTAAAAAGAGCTACAAACATAACCTTCACTTATTAATTAAAATCACTTCAATCTTAAACAAGTAAACAAGAAAAAAAAAAGCTTCAAAAACTCTAACTTCAAAGTTTCACTTCAATATATAGCATTATTATATAATAGAATTGAAAAAAAATCATTTTTAGGGTGTTGTTATTTGCAGTCTGCAGCCATATACTTTGCTGTACATGTTGGCATTGTGTAGAAAAATAACAAATAAGGTTGTAAAAAAAAACAAACAAGTAGAAATGAAAAAAAAAAGGAACATTCTTGTGGATTCACTTATTCGGACATGCTTTTCCAATCAGCCATAAATCATAGAAATCTTACACCTTTCTCTATCTCTCAGCTGATGCATTAACATGATGGCATTATAATTTTCTACATATGGACCTAATAAATATGTTGAACAAAATTACAAGTGCGAATCAAACGTTTACTCTCGTTGGATTATTGTGTGCAATTAGGCACATCTTTTAGCAAAGAGACAAAGAATTGCTATTCATGCATTAAAGTGTAAACCCTAGCAATATACAAAGTAGTGTTCTCGGTCGAGGCACAGTATACTGGATATTATGCCGACGTATTTCGATTAGAAACTCCCTCATCTAAATTTTCCTTTTCCATTTTTCTTGATGCTTTATTATTTTTTACAAAACGATAGCGTTAATAGGTTAAATAATGTTAGAGGATGAGTGACACACCCCGATCCTGAAATCAAGGCATGCTGGCCGTCACGTGAGCATGACGTAACCATGAGTGCGGTGCGGAAGCAAAGATTCAAGACTTATGAAGGAATTAAATCCACTACTAGCAAAATAACAACCAACTAGCATGCTAGAGTGAAATAAAGTGTGAACACACACAACAACAGAGCTTAAGCAACTAGGTGCAGTCAAGTAGGACTATAATTAAGTTACAGCACCCGCAGGTGAGTCCTACATTTTTAGGAATCTGTCAGAATGCCGTAGAAGCCCTCGTCAACCACCAACCTGCTAACTCGAACCTGGAGGGGCGCAAAACAAAATTGAGTGGGTCAGCAAAACAAAACTTTTCGAAAACCTTTCATTAAAACATTTCTAACCCCTCGCTGTAAAACCTGTATACTTTCCCAGAAAATAGTATAATAGCATATAAATCTTCATAAATCTCAAATCATCATTCTTTATCAAAATCAGAGAAAATGCCATGATATAAATGCTAATAACAGAATATGGGTGCATCAATATAACGGGTGAAATAATGAATCAATCGGAGACCCTGCAGTTGGTCCTGTACGGTTAATTCTATAGCTCAATATCCAAACCAAACCGGAGTCACCTCGATGACCTGTACGGCATTACTCTGCACATAAATCGGAACTACCTCAGTAGTCTGTACGATAAGGATGGTGTAAGAATACGCTCTAGTGCTTCTCTCATCAATCATCTGTATAATAATCTAAAGTCACCTACTAGTCGGAACCACCTCGGTGGTCTGTACGGCTAGCATGTCGGAACCCTATCATGGTCTGTACGACATGTCGGAACCCTCTCATGGTCTGTACGACATGTCGGAACCCTCTCATGGTCTGTACGACATGCACCTACTTGGATCCAAGGCGAGCGTGCGGTGCGGTGAATAATATAAGCACTAATACCATGATTGCAGGTTATGAGCTATCAACATAATATACATCGTCAATGATTCACATGAATAACATAAAACTCACCTGATACTCACATGTGCGTCCACAGCACCAATTCATATATATATATATATATGCATCCATTATCAATTCATATAATTCATATCATGCATGCATGGCATTTTAGAAACATACTTTCATTAAAAACTCAATTTCTGGGAAATTCAATAGCATATAGGTATAAATAGAAAGTACTGCCCACTCACTGATAAGTCGATGGGTAGTAACCCCCGTGACGTCCCTGGATGCGCTCGTCCTCGGGATAGGTGTCACCTATATGCGAAATAACTATAAAAACGTTATTTAAAGCACATAACCAATAATTCTTAATAACTTCTCATACGATGCTCAAATTGGGTATATGAATATACCACAGTGACCTACTCGACGTCACGAACGTCGACAAATTTTTAGAATTAATTTTGGGCTTGTACCGCGCCCCCACGCGCCAAGGAGGGCACGGGTACACGCGCCCCCCACGCGCATCTTCTTCCTCGAGCTCGCCGGACTGAGTTTTCCGGTGGCCGAAAAACTGGGCATTTTTCAAACGCCTTGTTCTCCTTCGTTTCTCAACCATTTTCTTCGTATTTTATATCAAAATGAAGCCCTAAGCATGTAGTTTCACGTTACACTACTTTAAGGCTCTAAAAACTACGAAATCTCACCGGAGAAATCCCACGAAAACCGGCCAACTTTGAACGTGGTGATCCCAACGTCCAAAACTTCCAAACGAACGTCCCCGAGCTTCCTTAGGACCTCACTAAGCTCACTATAAGCTTGGATTGTCCTAAAAATCAACCAACACAAAGTTCATGAATAGTGCCAAAATCGGTGCTCGTGATTTCGACGTGAAATCGAAAGATTTCTTACCTGAAATGGGTGTGGTTGAGTTCGTAGAGTCCTCACGAGCACGATGGTGCCTTCAAAACCCTCGATCCACGAAGTTTCAGGGTTTTATGGTGTGGTCCGTACGTTCGAGAGGGAGAGAGAGTGAGAGAGAACCGTGAGGAAGAGAGAGGGAGAAGGCACGGGGAAGAGAGAGGGAAGGTGAGGCTTGTCCCGTGTGTGTGTGTGTGTGTTGTGTGGTCCATCCAAAACAAATTCCAACTTTGATCCCTAACCACACAAAACATACATACCAATTTTAAATCAAATTATACAATTTTCCAAAAGCTTATGGAAAATGTATATTTAGTCCCAAAAATATATGTCACACACACGTACCTTAGCAAACGTCGAGGGTACTTCCGTCCTTTCACGTCCTTAATAAGAAAATCTCGGGACGGGCTGTGACAATGAGGCAAATCGGTGGAAATCGAACCTATGCATGTTTATGCGTTTATTTCTGATTAGGTGCATGCACACAGCACACGTTTTTGGTTAATTAAAATCGTGGTCTATATAGTAAAAGTGAGGACGCATTTAATAACCATTTTGTTTTATGTTTTCAATTTTTAATTTTTCTTTTTAGATATGAGAAAGGCATATATATGGGGAAAATGATGATGAAGAAGCGTGATGGAGAGAAGGAAAGAAAAAAAGGAAGAAAAGATGAAAACAAAATCTTGAATATGCAAACAATTTAAAATAGTTTTTTATGTTTTTAGTTTTCATTTTGTGTGGTTTTCCTTGTATATTTCTTCTATATCTCTACAGATGAAAACAAAATCTTGAATATGCAAACAATTTAAAATAGTTTTTTATGTTTTTAGTTTTCATTTTGTGTGGCTTTCCTTGTATACTTCTTGTATATCTCTCCCACCCTCTTTTACCCACTCTTCTTTGTCCCTCACGTGTTTATTTTTCTCTTTATCATTAACACTAAAAATGAAAACAAAAAACTAAATAACTATCAAACAGACCTTAAATATTTAAGTAAATATTGATGTGGTCCTGGAAACCTAATACTGATTTTTTATGGTTTAATAGTGCTGTCTTTATTTGATACGATTTTGAGGTTACAACATGAAGAAAAGATACAAACCACACTAGCTACAAATGGTAGTATTATCTTGACTAACCACTACTGGGATTAAACTAATCAGTGACTCAAACCTAAACCTAATGAATTAATCCATACAAAAGAAGTCGCATCGATGATAATCTCCATACAATATAAGCAAATTAATTAAGCGTTGTCACAAGGGCACGTGCTTTCTTCAACATGGAGTACGGATATAATATGAGTCCTTAAAAGCTCGGATTTGACCCATTAAACGAGCTAGGTGTGCGGAATATTATTAGCAATTAATTAATTAATTAAGAGTTGTAAAACGTCGAAGCTTAAAAAATTCAGAAGAATATAAAACTAAAACGCCATGCAAAATTTCCTGGCTGCTTGAATGAATATGCCAAGGGTTCGAAATTAGTACGAAAGTTGGCATCCCTAATTTGAATTGAAGATGATTCGATTCGTCAATGGAAACAATAGCTGTCTCTCCTCTGTCTCCAACCTCGTCAATGGGAAAAATAGTTACTATTCAATTGGAATAACAATGAGCATAATTCCGTTTTTACTAGATAATGGCAGAAAACTTATTCAATTGATGACTTCAATTGGAATTTTACAATCTTTAAGGGTTTAAATTTAGGAGTATCCAACACAAAATTTTAATACATTCATATATTTATATATATATGTGTGTGTGTGTGTGTGTGTGTGTGTGTGTAATCATATTTTGAAAGGAGTCTATAAAATTTATGTGTATTCAATTACAATTTGATTTAAAAAAAAAATTAAAGGTAATAATTTGAATGAAATTGAAGTGGTTTCATAGTGTATACCCAACCTTTCCAATTGAGATTTTGAAAAATACACTCAAAATTCAAATAAAATATGTGAAAGTCCATTAAAATTCCATCAAACTTCTTGCATTTTTTAAAATTCTTCAAACCCCCATTTAAATACGCCTAATTAAAACTTTCTTGGCAAAAAGTGAGAACTCTTCGAAGTCATCGATTACTCCAACCTTTTTAAACCAAAAGCACATCTTACCTAATTAAGTATCGAAATATTAACGCTTAAGCCATCACTAACTTTTAGTTTTTGCTTCTTCCTAATGCCAGAGATCTACCTTTTTTGGGATTATAATGCACGTCTCCGTAGCCCTTTTGCTGCTTCTAACCTTTTGGAATCTATGGACCAAAAAGTGTTAACTTTTAACCTCTTAACCTTTTAGCCTTTGAAGACGTTACTTGCTCAACTAAACATGCATGTTGGGTGCCAGCAAAAATGCCAAGCTCTCTATTTTGTTCATGGAAAGCGCGTAATGAAAGCATTTCAGCATTTTCCCATGCAGAAACCTTCTAGTTTCATAGAGAAAATAATTACTATTCTTGTATATAAATTAAAAGAAAAATAAAAGAAGAAAGGTTTATAATTTACTTCAACCACACAGCAGACAGCGCACATATATGAATGAATTTTAATTTTAACATTTTTTCTTATTGACATGAAACGATAGAAAATTTCATTAATTAAGAACAACACAATACAAGATGGTGGCAAATGAGTATATTTATTCAGTGATTAATTTTTTTATTTGAAGAGTAGTCCACACAACTTGTAAACAAGGTGCCGTTAAAACCTTTACACAGCCACTACAGAATCCAATAGCTACATAGCTTTAAGTTTTAGACTTGGGAGATAAACTAGCTAGTTTTGCTTGCATGGGGAATGTTAGCTTTTCAGCTTTAGATTATTAAATCTAATTATACATGAATTTGAGGGTGCACCTGACTATCTAGCTAGCTACTTAATCATTTCGTCTAACTTGTGGAATCTTCATATGATAAAAGTGGTGATTGTGATAGTGATCAAACTTATAATTGAAATTGAGGAAAGGGTGTGGAGGGTGCAGGGCCACATGGAAAAATTGAAAGCATCACATGAGGATTTAGGCCTTGTTCATGCTTTTGAGAGCTAAAAGTGTTTCCTAAAGAGTAAAAATATTTCTATTTAAAGAATAGTTCGGCAAATTTTTAAAAAATGCTTTGGGTAAGAAGTAGAAGCACTTGAAGTGATTTTTTGAACAACACATAGGAGGTGCTTTCTCTTATAAGTGTCGCCAAGGGAAAACACGGGGAGCACGTCCTTGACCTATTTAATAAAAAATGTTATATGCCTAAGCTACCCTTATTTTTTTAATTCAAAAGTCCAAAATGTCTCTGGCTTTCACAACAAAACCTCAGAACCGCCTTAGACTCTCTTACTCTCCCCGGGACGGCGTCTGACCGCTCATAGATCTCGCACCGACCTCGCATGCATAAGTCGTGTGTAGAGGGATGGCGCATGGCATCTGTGAACTCCTATGACGTCAAATTTTACTCACAGAGATAGGTTTCAAGCCAAGGGGCCTATACTATTATATTGTGATAATCAAGCAGCATAAATAGATAACCAATAATTCGATACAACATGATCAGAATAAACACATTGAGGTGGATTGACATTTCATCAAGGAGAATTTGGATGTTAAGTTAGCAGATATTCCGTTTGTGAAGACAGAAGTGCAGATAGCAGATATTCTAACACATGCAGTCTTTACTAGAGTGTTACATGACTTGCTTAACAAGTTTGGCTAAGGAGCTATTTGTGCACCAACTTGAGGGAGAGTGTTGACGTGAGTTAACTGAATGTTATTAATATGTAATTTACTAGGATTCCTTAATTGTCTTTTGTACTACAAGTTATGTGTAGCCTTGAACGTATATATAATTATATATACATATTGCCTCCGAGAGAAGAATACAACAATAAATTAAACCCTAAAATTTATCCCTTCGTCTAAGTAAATTAGAAGCTTTGTGAAAGTCAACAAAATTATGAGCTTTGTAAAAGTCAACAAAAGGGGATAATTTCCCAATAATTTAATTAATTGTGCACAAAATAAACAATTATATGTGCACAGAATCACAAGGAGGGATTTTAAAAACAGGTAGTAGGGTAGGTTTCTATTCACATTCTTATTAGGAATTTCATGGAGGCTAGGACCCAAAATTGTGTGTCCATTAAACAAGGTGTGTGTGAATAATATATGATAGTTCCATGTTAGAGGGTTTTGTTCAATGTGGCTAATGAAGTCAATGCACCATGCATATCTTATCCCCTAATTGTACGAGTGAGAACCTTCATCATATATATCGATCTCACAGAAACTTGGGGTGCAAGAAAACCACACAAAACAACTCAATTATTTGAAATCTTTTCTCTAATTTTTAGTTTTTCTGTAAGGCAAAACAAGCCAACGCTATGCTTCTTCATCAAGTGCGTATTTTTGCTAATTTTTTTAAGGGAAGAACGAGGGTTGAATTATTACAAGAGATACACATGATCGTTGCATAATGCAGGGACTTGGAATATAATTAGAATTATAAACCAAAAATAATAGCGTCACGTGTACTAAGAAGAGTGATATTTGGCGATAGGTAATATGTCAAGCACCAAACATCCAATCAGTTTGCCAGGTATTTGGGATCGAAAGTAGCCCACATCACATGCCATGCCTGATGTGTCAGGTTTGAATGTATATACTTAAAAGTATAAAAAAAACAACTGATGCAGTTTTGACAATTTCAAGTGATTAAAACTGCAAAATTTAAAGAAAAAGACCTCCTCATTCATCCGTCTGCGTTTTATGAACTCCACATAATCTCCGAGAAAGATGCTTAGGGTTTCATGGACCCTGTGCCCTCTAGTTAGAAGGAGCTTCTTACATATCACTAGAGTCTAGAGACATATTTTCATGTTCTTATTGCACTTATCACGTAATTTTATATTTTTAGAACGTTCAATCGTGTGATTTGACTAATGTAAATTACGATTACATCCAGATCCTTTTTCTAGTCAAACAAACCATTGGAGCCCCAGCCCCATCTTGGTTTTTTCCTTCCTTGTGCATGCCCCCCCCCCCCCCCCCCCCAATATGTTGTTAGATGTATGTCCTTGTTTTCATCATACGAATTCAGAAGTGCGTTAGATGTATGTCCTTGTTTTCATCATACGAATTCAGAAGTGCCATAACGACTTTTGTGGACCATGCAGCTGCATCGTGATTTCATGTCAGTCCCCTTAAAATCGAGTACAAACTTACAGTACACATATGGGCACTCGACAAATAATGGTCGAAGAGTCAACAACTCTAGCTAAAATGTTGAGGAAGAGAGAACATTATTGCATCACAAAGTCGTGAGTGTTTGCACAAGTTGTGGTTCTCAGTGGCTTTGTCTAACTTTAGGCAGAGATACTAAGGGCTGGTTTGGTATTGCTGTGCTTTGAAAAAAAAAACAACTTTTTTTGTGCTGTAAAAATAAGCAGTTGTGAAATAAAACAGAAAAGTGTTTGGTAAAAAAAGCTAAGCAAGCAAAAAAAACTAGTTTTTCAAAGCTAGGTTTTCCAGCTTTGTGTTTTTTGTTTTTTTTTTTTATAACCATTTTTTTCAGAAGCACTTAATGCCAAACCAAGGCTAAGGAAAACATTGGCATAGTACAAGTTCGATGAAAATATGCAGGAGACAGCGACAATTGTACACCCTTCTGTTGCACAGTGCATGCGAAATCATCATCCAAAGCATGTATGTGAAAAACCAATCACTCACGGGTAGAGAGACTTCATCCCATGTAATATCTCCAGGCATCACTTGCGTGGAGATTATATATATCTTGGTAGTTGGTACATATTATTAGTTTTTCTATGGTATTATATTAAAATGGCCGGCATGTAAAGCCTTGGAGAAAAACTTGCACATATCTTGGGTTTTATGCAACATCTAAATATGTTTCTGCCCTCACGTGACTTTTTCGTTCATCACGTGTGTAAAGAGATAGGTTTCTTTGCATTAGACCTTACTAAGGAAGAAGCTAATTTCATTTAACCTTTCTCTATGTCTGAGTGTCATTGTGTAACTTTTCAGGTGGAATGCAAAACTCCACTATGAACATTTTCCAAATGTTAGGAAGGAGAAATATAACTAGAATAAGAGTTGATTCTCAATATTATCAACTATTTTTCTTTCAATAAAATTGATTTATTTATCGAAATTTTGCAAATTATTATGTATAATATTGTGCATGCTTAAGAAAATTCAGATCTAATTGACCCAAAAAAAAAAGGCAGTGCGATAACGCAATCATGTCATTTAATAATGCAAAAAGATTTAATTCAACATATTCTAGCCCATTATGAGGCTATGCCCAACCCCCTCCCTTTGGTGTAGATATAATACCGTTTGTTCAGAAAAAAGTGAGACCACGTCCAAATTAATCACGTAATGTAAGGAAGTTCTCGTAAAAAGTATACAAACATTAGAAAGAGAACTACCACTAGGCTAAAAGCTAGTTCGATGGAATTAATATGGTGAGCAAAATAACAACACTCTTTAGATGTTCTTTGCATCTATATGCAACTAATCCTCTTCAGCAACAACATAAAAATGTTCCAGAAAAATAAAATGAAAACCACCATGTGAATTGAATGTCGATATCTGATATCTGAAATGAAAACAATTTTCCAAAATGGATCTACCAGAAAGTAAATTTGCAGTATTTGTTCCAATAAACACTTCAATCACAGTTTCTTTACGAGGTCAATTTTCCAACAAGCTGTGGCTGTTCTGGCAAATCACCAGCTCCACTTGTTTGGCAAAGGTTTGGAAGAATACTCCTTTCGAGAATGAGAGAGGAGTTCCACACAAATGATCACCATAGCAAAAATACAAGTAATGTGTTTTTCATACCTAACGCTTCACCGTAGAACTACAGGTTATGTTGGCGGTTTCTATAGCATACACCTTTCCAAGAACCTTGAGGTAGAATGGCCAAGATGCACTACTTTCATTAATAGGTCCTTGGCCAAATGGCTGTTGCTCTACAAATTCCTGTATATTTTCAGCTGCAGCCAACCGTTCCAGATAGACCCGAATATCACCTCCAGGACCTGCCATACATTACAGTCATTTTTATTTATCATTCGCCTCTAGCCCGTTGAAGAATTGACATTTGATATCATACAAACAACCAAAACAATGCAACCCAAGTGCAAAGTAAATATTTCAGTCATCAAGGAATGGAACCAGGTTAGATGCATTATTTAACAAAGGGGTGTCCTGCTAATTTCAGTTCCTCTTTTCTCCGTAACATTGCCATTGACTTTCTAACCGACAAGTTATGAAAAGTCTTAGTAAGCAAAAAATGTGAAGTGATGTACAACTCCATCTCCTATATATTGGAGGTAGCTGGCAAGTCAATTTGAATTAAACTTATAACTATAACCTTCTCTTTTTTAGTAAAATTTTTGGAGAACTTGTTTTTGCGCAGATAACCACAATCAAATGAACCAGACAATTCATACTAAAGAACAATGAACTGGGAAAATCCCACAAGTGTATCCCCTCTCAACGTTTCTCAAAATTTTATCATGTGCAAACTTAAAAAAAGAAAGATATAAATCATTGAGGTTAAGCGACAGAAGCAGAATGTGCATTTTACGGTACATGTACATTTTCTGGAAATAAAGCAGTAAGGTACTAAGGAATATATTTTATTACCTAATGAAGTGTCGCTCCCTTGCTGGAACGTGAATGGATAAGGAAACACTGAAGTATGTGCCTATGAGACGAGAGTTAAATACAATCCAAAATTTAGAACTACTTAACTAAGTATATCAAAAGAATGAGAACAGATAAATTAAAATGGAGCTTACAGGATTAAGCAAGGCTTTGTAAGGAGAATCATCCAACAACACTGTGTTTGATTCATTATATGCGCCCTTCTCCCACGGAAGACTAGGGTCTTGTTTTTCCCATATTCTCCTCAGCTCCTTAAACACCAAGGTCTTATGCTTATTTTCTAGAGTCCTGAACCCTGTTGCAGTACAGTGGGATAGATCCTGCAACGCCATCATACAATCCATCAAGATGTCCAGAACTCGGATGCAAGGAAATCAATGTTCAAGCTATTTTATGGTTTCAGGAGGCCCAATTGGTAGGAAAAGGAATCTATCTAGTGATAATTAGCGAAAAAAGACTTCTTACTCATTTGGACAAAAAAATAAATAATCAATATACATAGTAAATATATGTAGACAAATTTGCATGCCACACGAATCATGAAGATTCCTTGATTTTTATTCATTGCAAGATCATCCCATACAGTACTTGAGGATAAGAGCAAGCAAGAAAGGTTGAACTGAGAACGTTATTGCAATTTCTACACACAAAATGCTAAATGATGCACAAAATGAACATGGATATAAGGCCTTACCCAACAAAACAGCAACTTGTGCTTCATATCACCCATCAGATAATCAATCACTTTTTCCACAATTCTCCTTCAACAAATTAATAGGTATTGCTGTCACTAATTATTCCTAAAACCAATGGATAACAACCGAGATACTGCTAAAGTAAAGAGAGACAGAAACAAAAATAAAAGTAGTTCTTAAATTTAAAATAAAAAATAATTCAACATAAGAGAAATAAAAGAAAGAAATGATAGCAAACTATAGGTTACTTGGATCTTGAAGACCACACACCCACTTCGAAATGCTCAAAGCAGAACTTAAGAAAATCAAGATAGAAGGGCCTCTTGAAAACTGAACAAAAAAAGTAATGATGCAATTAAAGATGAAGAACAAATAAAGCATTTAGAGTTTATAAGTAAAGCAATAGTACAAAAAAGTTTCTCACTTGCTCGCCCTTGAATTCTTATGTCAGATGGAAGTCCCTTTGGAGGAGGAGATACTATATCTGCAAGTAGTCCATTTATATCAAGAATAAGAAGCTTTTTCTCTGTATTGCAAACAGGTGTTCTTACAATTGAGATATTTGAAATCCCAGATCTTTTGTCCTCTTCATTCATGGTTTTAACACGTCCTGACGAAATAACTACGACATCATCACTTCTTTCATCAGATAGACTTAAAGTTGACAATCCATGCACATGATTAGCATCACTCTGACCATATGCCTGAGGCAGGTTCTCAGTTAGACCTGTGTATTGCAGTAAATTTGGCTTCTTCATCCTATGTCTCCTTCTTGTTTTCTTTTTCAACACTTGATTCGACTGCGCATGATTTTTTGTTGTTTCCGTACCTGTCTCCATAATTCTAATAATGGAAGGCCGAGGTCCTGCATTCACTAAGAGAATAACTTGGACTTCACCCTTGGGCATTGTGAAGGAACTAGTACTCTTGATCATAAGCTATTATCTTCTTAGAATGACTGCTTTCTACTATCCGTCTAACAAGGTCAGTTTCCACACGTTTTACAGAACCCTCGATCATTCCCTTTCTCTACTTCCCTGCAAGTTGCGGGCAGTATGAAAACAATGAGCTTTCCAACAAGATGAGAAAAATGTAATCTTTCTCAATAATTATTTACACGCAAGTAAACTACTTTACAAGTCATTATATGCACCACATAATCCACAGAAACTGTCAATGTGAATAATTAAGAAAAGAGAAAAGTTCATCTTGTAGCTTATTTAAATCATAATTCTTTCCTTGATTACTAGTGATTGATTGTAACTGTATTGCTCCATATATCGGTGGTTGTATCTCTACTAATTTCCACTTCCTTTGCTTGTAGTCACACATAGACACAGGCGAACTGCGTTAAATTTTCTTCTCTCATCCTTGCTTTACTGTTTTATTCACTATTTCAAGTTAGTATTTGGTTTGGTCCAATAAGTCATTACGAAAGAAAGGATTAACTCAAGTGTCGTTCAACTGAACTTGCGAAAGACACGAACTTCCGAAAGAAAATTTGAGAATACAATTGAAGTACAAGAAACGTTAATCATCTGAGGTTGCAACTTAATTGAAGAATTACATCCGCACAATGAGCTACATTAATATATAAGCTATGCTGATCGAATTTTTAGAGAATTCAACAACAACAACCAAGCCTTATCCCACTAAGTGAGATCGGCTGTATGAATCCTAGAATGCCAATGCGCTCCGTTTTTCGCCATTTCTTCCATTAACTCCAAGTACATAGAATAATCTAAAAATATAATCTGCCTCTCTACAAGCTCCAACAAGAAACTCACCTACTACCCATTAGAATTGACAATTTTAATCCCATGTAACAAATGAATAGTAAATGAACCCACCAAACCAATAACCAAATGGAATTATTCGAACTTTTTAGTTTTTACAAGTTGGTATTTTTCCTACGTTATTTTCTGGGGAAACAAACAGATTTCATCCAAACATCCAACAAATGTCAAAACTTTGGAACAGAGCAAATCGAAGTGCTAAAGGTAGTACCGTACATATATATATATATATATTATGGATTCATGATGCATATATAAATTCTTGGATTTGAGAGAGAGAGAGAGAAAAAGATTAGACCTTTGGTTTCCAGCGTCGCTGCGAAAGATGCTGACCTCTGAGTTCTTGGATTTGAGAGATAGAGAGAGAGAAAAAGATTAGACCTTTGGTTTCCAGCGTCGCTGCGAAAGATGCTGACCTCTGAGTTCAGCGAGAGGGAGGGGAGGGAGGGGAGGAGGAGGCGGATATTTTGAAGATTTCAAAGACAACTAATGACCACGTTTCAGCAATCAATTAAGACCAACCCACAACCTCAAATGTTAGGTCTTAGCCCCCGACCATTAGGCCCACTTTCACCTATCCATGTAAGATCCAGGCCCATGACTCGATCATTGGGTTATATATTGGCAAACAGTTTTAGGGCTTGTCTGGTTGACGGTCTTCCATTTATGTGCAGTTCCTGATTGTTGATGCATGTAGATTAATAATTGTATTATTAACAGAATATGAATAGTATACAACGTTTGCCTTTTATTGGCTTGTAAAATTCTCAACATGATCGAGAGTTGTTACGACTACTTTCTGCGAACATTGGGTGATTCTCAATCTGCATATGCATGTTGACTCTATAATGGGATCAACAACTAAGAATCAGTCATGCGCAACTAATTCTAACATTATCCTAAGAAATGCCTACCCCTACGTTGATGTAAGCTCCTACAATCACGGATCGATTGTACTCGAAAATTCCTTCACATCATCTAAATAACATTATGAACACTTATGGAAGTTAAATATGAGAGTGGCTTTAGCATTCACCTTACACCATTACATCTTTACCTTCATATTTTTCAAGACTTCCTATGTTCTACGCCTATGTCCTGGAAAATTCTTTCAAAGTACAAATCCACTGCTATCCCACTTCTTGAGATGCCCCCACGAACTATGATGATTGATGCCTCAAGATCAAACTGTACGATGCCAACTTTTCTTCAAGTGACTTGCGGATCCGAGAAACCTTGGACCACAAGTCAACCATATGCCAATAATGTTTGAAAAATATACAGACAAAAGGCAAAGATTTCGATTTCATGAACAAATCTGCTAAGTTTAGAAATGCTCTATATATCTCTAGTACTTCTTGTGCTCTTTACTTCAAATGATCAGCTCGCATTCATGTGCTCAAATCTCTTAAAGTCTGAGTTGTGGCCAATTGGGTCTTTGCCACGTGTAGCTTTGCACGAAGGTTATGAGGATCATGTGCATATCATGCATGCCATGATTATATATTCACAAGCTTTTCTATTAGATAATTCTTGAGCCTGCTCTGCCTGCATCTGCTTACCCATCTGCTGACTGAAGCTATAGGTAGTAGCTTCCATCTAACATATGCTTTGCTATGATGCCTATGTGCATTTTTTTTTCTCTACTTGCAGAATCCCCAATGGAATCAAAAGCGTAAGTGGTCCTAAATTTATATGAGTTGTGGACATATTTACCCATTAATTCTCAGATTTCCATATTATAGAGTGAAAGCATATACCCATGCATATGAACGGCATTGGAGTAAGTTTTGAGTATTAGACGGGGTTGGTTGTGAAATGACTCGGTTCTGGGTCGTGTGTCAAGAGAGATTTTCTCTTGTAACCAATTCATAGTTTTAGTGGTCTCACTTGGCATCAATGTTTGTCATGTGTTCAGAGCATGATCGACATGTTCAATAAGAACTTGTCACGTGGTTAATCAATGACAAGATTCACAATAATGTATCTCTTCTCAACTGGCGACAAATGAATCCAATTATTTCTAACTCTAGTCCAACATTTGAGTTTAGTAGTGTTATTAGTGGACCAAACACCAACCAAGATATATTAGAATGAGATTTCTTTATAGGAAGTAGTTTTGTTCATAAACATTTTTGCTATAAGTGTTTCTACTAGAAGCACATTGAAGTTTTACTAAAAACCCAAGTTCTTTTAGAAAAGCACTTACGAATTTTTTCTCCAAAAAACGCTTTTATAATCTATATACACTTTCAAGTTTTCTATCATACGTATTTGCTAAAAGCACTTTGGGTTGGTAGAATGCAATTCGGTTTTAACATAAACAGTCTCAAACATGTCCAAGCGATGCAATATACCGATCGAACTTACCCATAATCTCATTTTCTCTCGCAAAACATTGTCTCTCATATAAGAAATCACAGTACTTTGCCCACTCTCTTTTTCCATTTTTATATATTTTTGCTGCATCTTACCTCTGATCAGTATACCAATTAGGGACAAAACAACTAGATAAAGAAATTAATTGACCGTCTGGGGCCGCTGGGCTGTGGAGAGAGAGATGAGACATATGAATTGAGTAATTGATATGTGTGCAGTTAGTTGGTGATGCGGAAAATTAATTAAAATTTCTGCATGTATAAATTTATCTTTTGCTGTTGGTTCTAAATTCGGATAAAAAAAGAAAGAAGGAGACGTCAGTTAATCGACAGTCGGTGCTCCATTTTCATGGAGAATTCCTATGATAATGGACAATGGAGGTTGGATGGGCATTAATATACGAAATCTGTAAACCCAACCACCACCTTCCACCACCCCCATGCATGCCTTGCTTAAAAAGATAGGGAAAAACGTCGAGCAGTACTGCTACTAGTCACCTACTGCAAGAACAATACATATATCAAAATTTAATTCTGGACCCAACCAACTTTATTTATCTAATATAACCAAAGCAATCATGCTACTCATCTACCTACTGATCAAACAAAATAATACAACCTTTTCAATTCTTTCTTAATACTTAAAACAACTTAGAAAGGAAAGGAGATTAAGAAATATTATGTTTTTTTGGGTAAAGCTAATACTTGCATTCTCCTCTTGGGATGAGCTCATTCTCCCTTGTGAATAACGTATTTTAACCGTACAATTTTCATAAAATTAACTGTTCAATTTCTTAATCTTTATTTAAAGATCAACTCCACAAAAAATCATTTCAATTATAGATCATTTAGTCATTCAAATTTATAAAACAAATCGACGGTATAGGTACTAAGTAATATATTCATGATAAACTGTTGTAGATACAAACTAATATATTCAAGATAAACCGTCCATTTATGTGATTTATGTGAATAATTAAACGATCTCCAATTTGAATAATTTAAGTAGGATTGATCTTCAAATAAAGATTAATAAATTGAATGGTTATGATTGTTGATTTATTCGGTTAAGATACGTTATTCGTAAATAAAAGAACGTAAAAAGTTCTTCCTTGACAGTATTGGAGTGGAAATTTGGCAAACATTAAAAAAAACTTGGTACTAGAATTGATTAAAGTTGTAATCTATTTTCTTCTCGTGCTATAAGTTGGAAACGGTTGTAATATTTGTGACTTTCCTGGCACCTTTCCCTTCATATTTGTCATGAAATTTGTGACATTTGGGAAGTCTTTTATACGATTCACATGAAGTCCAATAGTTGTTATTTGTTATGATAAATTTAATGTACGTATCTCATTTATCATTCAAGTTTGTCATAAAAAGTAACCATACCTTTTTTTTGAATGTGCATCAAATGACTGAGTTCAGGTGGATTGTAATTGTCGTCTTACTTGTTTGGTGGTTTCTTTGTGTAATTTTTGAAGTGGGAGGGTTAAACTGTCATATAATATAATTGGATCGATAATATTACAATGAGTGAATCAATAACATCAAGTTATATTGTACTGCAGTGACGATTGGAATGAAGTAAATTTCGGCAGGGTAGTTGGTACTTAGTAGAAACTGACAAAGTACTAGTCCTAAGGAATTACCTAATTAATTGCATAAGCAAACAACAGCAAAAGGAATTACCTGATTAATTGCATAAGCAAACAACCGCAAAGCATATTAAACCTACTAATTAAATGCTCGTCAGAAATGCTGAAATTAGTCTCTTTCCTAAAACGTCACCGTCAAGTGTACTTCCAACGCCGACACACCATAAAATTTATAGGGAACTTTAACGAAAAGCTTCCGGTACTGTTCACTTTAACGAAAAACCACATTTTTACACTAAAAAGTCAATCATGGTACTATTCACTTTACCCTTTATTTTGTCCTTATCATTAAAACTCAAAGTTTTCAAGCCCTTTTCATTAGTTTTCCTAAAATTGAAATCAAAGTACGCATGCATGTGCTTTCAAGTTTTAAGACAAATGGTAGTATCCAAATTCTTCAAGAACTTTTAATTAGCGGGTCTTAACTACATTTCATAACTATAATATAATAAAGTTTTATCTTATTAAGTGAGGTCGATTGCATAAATAATACAAAATTTCAGCAACATCTCACAACTACCAACCCTAATTCATCATCATTGAAGAAAATCGAGGCCACAACAAAATTCCAATATAATTGTGAGTGGTGGGTACCTAATTATCCATATGAACAATAACATACCATATATAGTTGTTTATTGGCGTTTTTAAGATACACAATAATGAATTTGTTACCAATATCTATATATAGACAAAATGCAAGTAAAGAAAGCTTGAAATAGAAAAAAAAAACCTATACTTCTAAACATTTCTCTCCAAAAAAATTTAGTGCAGGTTGACTATTTTGAAGTGATAATAATAACATCCTAAGATTCGCAATGTATAATATGTGTGTGTATGTGCGGAAAAACCTAATGAATGAGAGCCTTTATCTCAGTATACATTTCTTAAACGTATAAATTCTGAAGCTTTAGAAAGTTTGAAATATCAAAAGATAACTATAATTCGAATTTTAAATTCCCCTTAATTTGTGCTTCAAGTTACCGTCTCACGCATTATGGTGAAGTTGAGCATAGGGTTCAAACTTGAATGAGTTGTGAGCCACTTCCTACTTTCTAAAAAACGTGAGTTAAGCTAGTTCGGTAAAGTTGCATGCCTATTTTTATACTCAATTTCAAATTATAGAGATAGAGAATTGGATTGTAAAAGAAGTTTACAAATTATATTAATTAGAGTCAACAAGTTGACTGTTTCAAATTATCTTAATCACCAAGTGACCAAAAGACGAAATAAGAGACAAAAAAACGAAACAAGAGACTTGTAGTACGAAGTATTAATCCAAAAGAGGAAAGCCCAAAAAAGTTATGAAGTTGCTAACCATAATACATTCCACACCCTCTCTATTAGTCTATAAATACATATTTAAACGTCCTCACAAGTATCGACCAACCAACCCACGCAGCCACCTTGTCAACTCACGCATCTGCCATTTGCCACCACTCCCTTAGATCATCAGTCGTGACACTCCTCTCTGCCTCCTTTTAACTTCTCTCTCTACATGCTTTACCAATCACAATGGGCAACCTCTGCGCCATCCTTGCACCCAAACCCGCCAAGCGAAAGCCCATAAAGCGCCTCCCCAACCCGCCGCCGCAACCCAATTCCAGCAGCCGCTGGACCCGGGTCCGATCCTCCCGGAAAGAGAAGCTCGAGGACGCTCTAATCCAGGAACAAGCTCTCGCCGCCGCGATTCTGTTCCAGCAGCACCAGCAAAACGGCTCTCTGCCCTTTGATCGCTCCACCTCCCTCCGCTACCCCAACTCCAGCTCCAAAAAGGGCAGCAACGCCCTGCCCCGCAGCTCCAGCTCCCGCGCCAGGTCCCTCACCGACCCCCTCCTCCAGCCCCACCAGCTTGTTAATCAGGTTTGTGTTAGCGAGGCTTGATTAAATTCTGTTAATTTAGATTAAAATTTCGTTAATATTGAATTAAAATTTGGAACTTGGAGTGGATTATAGAGTTAATTTGCAATTTCCCTTCTGAGTATTTTGGAAATTTAGGATTTGATTGTGGGTTAGTTAGTGATTAATGATTGTGATTATTTAGAAAATTTCCCCTTTTTTTCTTGGAATTGAAGAAATAACGACTGAAATGTGTAAACTTGGTGATTGTTTTTCTCTTTTCACACACGTGCACAAACTGACAAATACATGCATGTTTATATATGTACATGTGTATGCCTCTGTTTGTCTGCGTACGTATGTAAGGATGTTGGATTTTTGTTAAATTTCGTATGTAGGAGTTTGTTTTACCCTTTGGATGAAATTAACTTGCATTTTAAGGATGGCCGTGTATATTCCGAATGTCGGATAATGGCGGGTTTAAACTATCATGATCATGTAAATAATGGCGCAGAGAATCGCCGTGATGTTTATGATGTTGTTGTATGGAATTTCTTTGTTGTGATTGCTCAAATACGGTCCATTTTTCACTTATTTGATTGAGTTTTGTGCAGTTTCCGCAATTGAGTTCTCGGTTGTTTCCATTGATGAAATTCTTTTGGTTCCTAAGTCCTAACAAATTTTGTGTTTTGATAGGATGTTAATCTTGATGGTCTAGAAACCGACCATTTTGTCCTTGTACATGGAGGTGGCTTTGGTGCTTGGTGTTGGTATAAAACCATAGCACTTCTTGAGGAGGGTGGTTTTAAAGTTACCGCTGTAGACTTGACCGGCTCTGGAATTCATTCATCCGATACAAACAGCGTTGCAAGTCTTTCACAATATGTGAAGCCTCTTTCTGATTTTCTTGAAAACCTTCCTGAGGGAAAAAAGGTAAATTCAATTGCATTCCAATTTTTTATCTTATTCGTATTGTTGTTTTGGCTTGAATTTCTTACCGTGGCATTTTTAACAATAGTTCAGTGCCAACTTCACTTATAATTGGCGAAATTGATATTGTACTATTCTCACTGTCTAAAGGATTTGTCGATAATTTGATATGCCGCTTGTGTGACTTTCAAGATCTATGGCATTGTCAAGTTTGTGCAACTTTCATACTTTATAACTATCTCATTTTTCAATGCCGTTCATATAAAGTTATAAACAAAACTAAATCAGTGATGACTGAAAAACATGTACTTGCTTTAAAGTCATGCGTAAAAATATGAGCTATATTTGTTGTTTGGTACAAAGATATTGGACTAGTATATGTCTTCGGTACATAACTTTTTTTCTTTCGATTGCTGTATTATGCAGGTAATATTGGTGGGTCATGATTTTGGTGGTGCATGTATATCATATGCAATGGAGTTATTTCCACATAAAGTCGCAAAGGCCATTTTTATTGCTGCGGCAATGTTGAAGAATGGACAAAGTACTCTTGAAATGTTCTCCCAACAGGTTTTCCCTCATCCTTTATCGTTGGATTTGATAAATCTATAATTTTCCCTCATGTGAATGAAATTCAGAATCTGAAATTTGGCGATCGATTTATATCCCTTAAAACCTTAAATATGTGTAGATGAATTTGTTTAATCTATTTCCTTTGAATCTACTTAAAAGAACTCATTTTTCTTCTGTGTTTAATTTGCAATAGCATTTTGTATCGCATCTGGTCGTGATGGACTATGGCATAGTTATTATTACAAACGAGTATCATAATTATAAACTGAACGACCTATATAAAGCTTTTATATGAACTATTTGAGTGACTAATGCTTAGAATTATTGCAGGCAAGTTCAGATGATCTTATGCGACAAGCTCAGGTATTTTTGTATGCAAATGGGAATGATCGGCCTCCAACTGCTATTGATCTAGATAAATCAATGTTGAAGGATTTATTATTCAACCAAAGTCCCAGCAAGGTAATGCCTCACTTCTTTTAACGCACCGAACTTCCTATGAAAAACACGCAAGTGGTTTTCCATTTTTTCGTTTTCCTTGTTAGTTTTACTAATTTCCTTTTGCTTATGTTGCTCTAGGATGTCGCGTTGGCATCCGTCTCTATGAGGCCAATTCCATTTGCCCCGGTTCTGGAGAAGCTCTCATTAACCGACTTGAAATATGGATTGGTGAGGCGGTTTTATATACAGACATCAGAAGACAATGCCATACCCATCACGGTCCAGGAGAGCATGATAAAAGAAAGCCCTCCCGAACAGGTCCTCCGCTTGAAAGGCGCTGATCACTCTCCTTTTTTCTCAAAGCCTCAAGCCCTGCACAAGTTATTGCTGGAGATTTCGAAGATTTCATCTACTTAGAAACCCCGTCTTTTCCCGGCTAGATGTCCTCTAGAAAACCCTTCTCGATCTCCGCTGGCATATGATTGAAATGCCACCGGAATCATCCGTAATTTATGCAGTTGCATTAGCTAGGATCGCGAGTAAGCATGTAAATGCACATAGCTATAGGATAAAGTCGTGTGTTTGTGTTCATTTTATGAGACGTGTTCGCAAAAAGATATATATTTTGAGGTAATTTTCCGATCGAATGCAATTTCGTCACTGTGTTCAGAGGATTGTTTTTATAGGATAATATGAAGTTAACAACTTAACACTTGAACCTTGAGTAAACATACAAAAACCAGGCATGTCACGCCAAACCTTTGCGTACAGTGCAATTTCCAAATTTCCTTTCATTTAGAAAAATCGTTGGCAATATCTTGTACGACCAGTTAAACTCGACATGAAACAACATGAACATAACAGATTTCTGATCAACCCGTTGACGAGTTTGGTGTTATTGCCCATTATGAACTCATTAACAATTCAGGTCGTGATCGGGTCACTCCTTAAGAATCCAATAAGATATATTGTTTGTCAGATCCAGACATTAGACATGACAATTTTTTTGCATGATCCGTTAACCGGAAACAAAACGACACAACATGTTAATGAATCGAGTTTTTATTGGGTGACCTGTTAAGAATCCATTAATATAACGAGTTTCACACAATAGGACACGAAAACGATACAAACACGACCCGTTCGCTAGGTCTAAATGTGAGTAGAAATGTAAAATACATTCTTCTCTCTCTCATCACGTGAGTTGAAGTCAGTAGGATTGTTGATCCGAACTCACGCTACGTGTGGATTCAAACCATATTGCCAGATCAGAAATTGACCATGTCTCTTTGGTTACAAAACAAAATCTAAACACGAACACACCTCCCAGTTGCTTTTGCAGGGCACCAAAATTTAGGCCCCAAGAGGAAGCAAGAACAAAGTACGTTATCTATGCATTTTTTTTCTTTATATTTTCTATTTATTTTTCTATCTATGGAAATTTCAGATCAATTTCCATAGAGCATAGGGATCTAAGATGTTTTCTTTGCCATGATCTGAGCTTTTATTCTTTATAAATTTATGAATTCCGAACCATTTGTTTCTGTTTTTCCAATTTCATGTTCGTTCTCCCCTTTTTCTGGTAATATGTCAATGCCTTATGCAATATTGTAATCATCTTTCATGTGGTTCTTCATAAGGTCGTACATTTTCTTCTAGGGTTATTGATTTAATTTTCCTCGTCTAACCTCTGCACTCCTCCTCCAATTGCGGAAAAAAGTTGCACAATATTTAATTTGGAGTGCAAATGGCTAAATGAGGAGTGCCAAAATCACTATCTTGTAATGCACCGATAATCTATTGCTATATGCATCATATAGTGTTCATCGGTATCTTCTAGCCGGGTTTTGCATACTTCATATCATGCCATAAATCGTACATTACCCAGTTTACTTGTCAAATATAGGTTTTCTAGTGAACAATTTCTACACGTTCTTGATGAAGTTTCAAGTACAAATGTTGCCATCCTTGTTAATAACATGTTTGGTTTGGGACTTGTTGCTGGAAATAGGAAAAGAAAATAATAAAAATGGGGCGTGGACGTGGAGTCAGCTGTGGTGGTGGACAAAGCTCTTTGGGGTATTTGTTCGGAGGTGGAGAGACAGCTAATGCTAACAAAACCCCAAAAACTACTAACAACACACCACCACCACCACCTCAGAATGCTAACCCAGCTCCTGCTCCAGCTCCAGCTCCAGCTCCTGCTTCATCACCGATTGATAAGCAGCTTCCAGCCGGCATTCACAGCAAGCGTACGAACAATTACTTCCGAGTTGATGGCCAGAACTGCGGAAATTTCATCACGGTGCGTAGTCTTTCAATTAGTCTACTTGTTTCATTCGCTTATGGCTATAACTCTGTCTTTGTTGCATAACCATGACGTGCAAGTCTAGTCCTGCTAGGACATATGCGTCCGTTCTGTAATTGTGGATATATTATTGATATCATGTTGGTATCGTTGTAGCAAAAAAATTGTACCAACATGTTATCGTGCAATATCTAAAATACAGATACAATATTGATGACGACAATATTTTGGGGATGTGTTGTAAACTGGTTGTGCATGTGGATGCAGGATCGTCCATCGACCAAGGTTCACTCCGCTCCCGGCGGTGGATCATCCCTTGGCTACTTGTTTGGTGGTGGGAGTGGGAACTGATTCTTGCTTTTGTAGAAATCATCACATCAGCAACTGAATAATAGCAATGATAAGATATACAATTGTGTATATATACATATATATGTATATATAATTCAGAAATATGAATACCTATATACTCCAAAAATGTCATGTTTGCAAATTGTAATGTTGTATGATGGATGGAGATTTGATTACTAAATCCAAATGAAACGCATAATGCACTAGTTCTGCAGTTCTTTGTACTTTTTCCTTCATACATTCACTGACTCAAGTTCGTTTTTTAAATTACTTTTAAAAAAATGTCAAAAACGCTTCAGACAATTAAAAGCATTTTTAGCGACATTTGATGGAACAAGTTAAAAGATGTTTATTGAGAGTCTTTAAAAGTGTTTCCTACAAAAGCAATCACAAATGGTCGCAATTCATCTAAACATATAACTTGAGACTCAATCGGAATTTGTGATTAAAACTCGAACTTAATTAAGCTCAATCAAATTAATGATCTAAAATTTCTAGCAAGATAAATCTCTTACTTGCATTTCAATTTCTTGTTCGCATTTGAGGATTATTGGATCCTACCAACTGCCCAAAGAATGAAAGAGTTAAGAACCAAGATCATGCAAAATAAATAAAGACTGAACAAGAAGAGAGAAAGAAACGTATTCCTTTCAGCTAATACAAACGATATTTTATACTAATTTACATTATCTTCCATTTTTTTTATTTAAATAGGATTAGCTAGTGGTTTCGTCATGACAGTTCATCATTTCGCGAGGGAACGAGAAGACTCATAGATGCATTTCAGTCTCTTTTGACCATCATTGTGTGATTCATCAATACAAAAAAATTAAACTCCAGATGTGCTATATGAAATACGAACTTATAATTTGTCTCTAATCACTAGACTAAGGGCTGGTTTGGTATTGCTGTGCTTTGAAAAAAAGCTGCTGTGAGAATAAGCGGCTGTGCTGTGAGAATAAGCGGCTGTGAAATAAATCAGCAGAGTGTTTGGTAAACTTTTTTGTAAAAGTGCTTTTGGAAAAAAAAGCAGTCTGATAGTGGGTCTTTTCATTAAAGAAGCACTGTAGCTCCGTGTGCTTTGAAAAAAAGCCAGTTTTCCAAAGCTGCAAATAGCAGCTTCAGCTTTTTCCTTTGATTTCAGCTTATTCTCACAGCAGCTTCCAAAATAAGCCATTTTTTTTCAGTTTACCAAACACCTAAAACCCTCACAGCTTTTTTTCATGGGTGCTTTTTTTTTAGGGAACTTTAACGAAAAGCTCCCGGTACTGTTCATTTTAACGAAAAACCACATTTTTACACTAAAAAGTCAATCATGGTACTATTCACTTTACCCTTTATTTTGTCCTTATCATTAAAACTCAAAGTTTTCAAGCCATTTTCATTAGTTTTCCTTTTTTTTTAAGCACCTCACTCCGAAACTAGGTCTAACCATGGTGGTTAACATTACCTTCCATTCACTAAATTATCGTTTTTTTTTAAAATAAATAAATAACGACCCGAGTGAAAACGAAACTTATAGACGATAATAGCCGTCCATAATCGTACACGGAAATCCAACGTACTGATAGATAGTTAAAGCCTCGGCTAGGGTTTTCGTCTCTCTCTCTCTCTCTCTGGCTGTCTCTGCTGCAAAACATATACCAAATTGCAGCTCCAGAGAGCTCTAACAATGACGACTGTGGTGCCAACCTCCGAGGAAGATCCCGCTCTCGCCGTCGTCCGATTCACCTCCGAGCTCGCCTGGGCCGACGCCGGCCACGAGGTACTCTTCTATCTCCTCCTCCAATTTCGCTGCTCATTTTCCTCTGTGCATTTAGGTCAAGATGTGATTGTCTTGCAATTTATTCCATCTCTAATTTGGGGGTTGGATGCTTTCTGCCCGGTTTTTTGGATCGAGTAATTGAACTGAGTTTTTGGGTTTGCTAGTATTAATCTGTGATTAGATATTGGATTTTCCCCCTTAAATTTTAGTCGTTTATTGCGTATTACGTGCTTAATCTCGAAACTCAGTTTTAATTGTAATGCTTTCCAATCCGAAACTTGGGTTTGCTGTGACAAAAACATTGGGCTAATGTATTTCCGAATTCTGCATTTGGTAATTGTGAAGTAAGAATTGATATTTCACCACCATTTTTGCCCAACGAAAGAAAACCGAAATACGCGTGTATGTAATATGTATAGATACTGTGCATATGCATATCACTACGGAAGTTGGTGAATTTCCTGTAGGTCAATTCGGCAAATTTTTGCTCAATCTCTCATGGAGTAAAATTCTCATCAGTACGAGTCAAGGGAATGGTCCTTGTTCTTTGATTTCCATATAAAGGAAGAGATTTATCTTTGTCATGATTATCTGCCAGGTTGCTGAGCCGCAAGTTACTAGACTATGTGCTGAAGCCCAAGAATGCGTGGTAATGGACAGGTGGTTCGATTTGGTGTCCCTTATGCTTACTTCGGCTGAGGTCATATTGTCAAAGGTCTCAGAAAAAGGTACAATCTGTATTGTTAGATGTTTATGTACCTCTTTAAATGGATAAAGAGGCTTAGTATTGCATTGCACGACAGTGCAGAGGTTTTTCTTCCAATTCTCGTTCATCCACTATATCAATGTTTGCTTTAAGTTCCTTAGTTTAATTACTTCAAAATTTTGCACGTGTTTTTGGTCAGTTACGTGGATGCTACCATTGTAGAAATTGAAATTGCTAATATTCTTTAAAATGTTCTTATTAACAATTTTGGATGATATGGACTTAGTGTCAACTCATTCAATTAGTAACGACAATTAAATGCCATCTTAACGGTTTTGTCAATGTTCATCATAACAAATTCATGTATTTTTTTTCCTTCCAGATCTCGAGTGCATATTCACTGTTATCTGCAATGTTGTTACAAAGTCTGAAAGTCCAGATGAAGCACTGGAGATGGCAAAACTTATATCCTCAAAGATTACTCAAAAACCAACCGACAAGCCTGCGTTGCGCTTAAAGATGTATGATACCATTGTGATCTTGACCTTAGCTTTTTATTACTTTGAATGTACTTTTGACCGTTTTTGTTTTGTTTACAGTTTGTTCAATCTGTACAACCTACTGGAGAACCCATATAGCCGGTTCTTAGTCTACTTGAGTGCTCTTAATTTGGCTATCAATGGGAGGGTCACTGAACATGTCATCCCTTCATTCAAAAATGTGGAAAGTTTTTTGAAAGAGTGGAATATTGGGATCTCTGATCAGAGGCAGTTATTTTTGACCATCGCTAATGTTCTGAAAGAACACAAAAAGTAAGCTTTGTAATCTTTTTTCTATATTTACATGTCTTTCCTCGATTTGTTTTAAGAACAGTTAATTATATTTTCTGTTGTATTTTCAGCATGACAAAGGAGTCTTTCAAATTCCTGACCAAGTACTTGGCGACATTTTCTGGTGAAGATGTGCATACGTTGAGTGAAGCCAAAGAGGAAGCTATACGTACAATTGTGGAATTTGTGAAGGCCCCAGACATGTTTCAGGTATTTTTGTAGGATCTTGTGGAATTTCAAAGATTTTTTTGAACTAATTCTCTAGTCCATGTTTCTTTTTGGTGACTGTTCATCTTATTTACTCGTGTTAGATCCTTTACAAAGTATGTTTCTTTTTCTTGTTAAAAAACATTCTATTTTTATGTGGTGGACCCAGTTAATTGTGTAGTAGTTTAGAATCGACTCTTTATAGACATTATTCATTTTCTGGCATTTTGAAGAAGCTACTATGCTTCCTCTGCAGTTACATATAATATCTGTATAAACACGACAGTGTGCTGGCTTAATTTTATCACTTCAAAACAACTGGGTTTTTGGCAGTTGGCTTCCCCCCTTCCATTAGGCATTTAGATAACTGATGTGTTGGTTTGTTAATGTTATGCTGCAGTGTGATTTGCTAAATATGCCTGCTGTAGAGCAACTGGAGAACGATGCTAAGCATGCATTGGCATATCAGCTTTTGAAGATCTTTCTGACTCAGAGGCTGGATGCTTACTTGGAGTTTCAGGCTGTAAATTCTGATTTACTGAAAAGCTACGGTAAAGTTTAGTTTCATTTGACTGGGTTTTCTTCGGATTATATACATTTTTCTGTTCGTCTAAATTATGCTTTCTGAAATGTTATAGGTCTTGTCCATGAAGACTGCATAACTAAGATGAGGTTGATTTCCTTGATGGATCTTGGTTCTGATGAATCTGGACGGATTCCTTACGGTGCTATCAGAGATACGCTTCAGGTTAGATTGGCTTACCTTTCTGGTTCTAGAAGTGTAAATCCGACATCATGGTTAATTATGCTTATGCACTTCTTTTTGGCAGATTAATGATGACGAGGTTGAACTTTGGGTGGTAAAGGCAATAACTGCCAAGTTGTTGGACTGTAAAATCGACCAGATGAATCAAGTGGTGATTGTGAGGTTAGTTTGTGTTTCGTACCTTCTGCGTATGCACAAAGATGCATATAGTTGTTTATTCAATCTTTTAGGCTTCTTTTTTGTTGAACCGAATTGGCCTTTGATCTGCAGCCGCTGTACTGAGAGAGTATTTGGGGAAGAACAATGGCTTACACTAAGAACAAAGTTAGCAACTTGGAGGGTAAGTAACTTCAGCCGCTTTTTCATTATTAACTGCCCGCTAAGAACCGATTCATTGCTACCGTATAACAAACCACTCTTTGTATTGCATTGTCCATAAATCTTCATTAAATAATCGTATATTGACAGAGTTTCTCATTGTCAGGGTAATATTGCAAACGTTATCAGCACCATTCGAGCTAACAGGATAGCTGACGATGGATCACAGGCAGTGCAAGGCTTAGTTATTCGTTAGAAACTTACGGATCTTAATGTAGGTGCTTGACTGACTTACGAGAGTTTCAATGAACGAGTGTTATTGATTCCCCCTTATTTTGGAATTGAATCAAATGTTTTGAAAATTTTGGCAGGAAAATAGTTTCGTGCTGGTTACAAATGGTATAACATTGTACTCTTGCGAAATGATGATCGACTGCTTATATCAGTAGTAACCTCGGTTGCGTTTAACAGGAAAATTCTCTTGTCCAGAAGTTGTAATGGAGCATATTCCAGCCAAATTGGGGATCGTATGAAACTGTTTTTGTAAGCACTTTTGTTGACAAGTGCTTTTATTAAAAATATAGAAGGTTTTACTAAAATCATTGTTTCTTGGGAAAAGGCTTGGGAGTGCTTTTTGGAGAAGCATTCGGCATGTGCTTGTTCAGAAAAAACTCTTCTATCTAGAAGCACGTTTTAAGTGCAAGTGATTCAGCATTCAATTGGGTTCAAACACAATAGATAAGAAAAAACATACTCATATCATGGTCAGGCTTACCCATAGCCTTTAGGTCCAGCCAGATTACTCTAATGTTGCTCATCATCTTCCATTTGGATCGTTGATCTCTGAGAAGATTGTCTCAGATATGCGTTGAACGGATTCATTCATAGCGCAACCTGGCACGCTAGCAAAGGCATCCTCGTTGTTCCTTTCACCGTAGTTCTGATGTAGTTGCAATGCAAACTCAAGCCCCCTCACAACGTCGTTCATTGATGGCCTTTCCATCCCACTGTCATTGATGCAACTCATAGCAATTTCCACAAACTTGTTCAAACAATCGGTTTCAATCTTACCCTTCATGTTCGGATCAATGATTTGATCAAGTTCCCCGTCGCGATGGCAGCTCTTGGTCCACTCAGCCAAGTTCATTTGCCTCGTCTCCGCTGCATGCACCACAGCTGGTCTTGCGCACAATACTTCACACAACACTACACCGAATGAGTACACATCAGATTTCACTGTTAGTTGTTGACGTCGGTAGTATTCCGGGTCTAGATACCCGAAACTGCCTTTCACGGCCGTGCTAATGTGGGTCTTGGACATGGTGGTAGTGCCCATTTTCGACAATCCAAAATCCGAAACCTTGGCCACCCATTTCTCATCCAATAAAATGTTTGTGCTCTTCACGTCACGGTGGATGATAGTGCCCTGGGCATCGCTGTGAAGGTAGTGCAACCCTCGCGCGGCGCCAATGCAAATTTGGAGCCGTTGTCCCCAAGAGAGAGGTGGGTTGTCGGCGTGGTAGAGGTGATCAGCGAGGGTCCCACGTGCCATGTAATCGTACACCAAGATCATCTCATTATTATCAGTACAATACCCAATGAGAGACACCAAATGACGGTGTCTAAGTTGTGAGAGCAGCTCGATTTCCGTCTTGAACTCGCGGGCTCCTTGCGATGACTCGGGTTTCAGCCGTTTGATAGCAACGGGAGTGGCCCCGCCGTCGATATGCCCCTTGTACACGTGACCGAAGCCGCCTACACCAACAATGAAACTCTGGCTGAAGTTTTGGGTGGCGGCTTTAATCTCCGCCAGTGAAAAGTAACGACACAAATGTGTTGGTAAAGATAATGACCCATCTGAGGCAGTGCCCTTGACTTTCCTCCGCCGCCTAAAAACCAAGAACCCAAGGACAGAGAGTCCAAGTATTCCGCAAGCTACACCGACAACCGGGGCAAGCAAAGGAGTTCTTGATCTGGTAGGTTTTGATGGTGTCCCCTTTGCTGGGGCTATAGGAGGTGGGTTTGGGCTTGGTCTGGCGAGACTCCGATTTGCACTGAGTTTGAACATTTCGAGTCCGTTCAAGATTGGGACCCCATTCAACAAATCCGTTTTCAGTGCAAGAGAGAGATTGACTTTCTTCGGGATTGCAGGGTTCCCCGACATGAACACAACATAGTCTCTGTACACTGGTCTTCCTTTTCCACCAGTCCACTCGATTATATCCGCCATTTTCTCAGCGGATTGATTGGCGATGTAGATGCGAAATACCCGGTCTCCGGGCATCGTCATATCACGATCAAACTCACACAAATGAAGCCTAACCAAGTAAGCAAACATTGAATCCACAGGGAATTCCCAGGTGAGATTGTGGCTGTTGCTTATGGTGTCCATTGAGCGGCCGGTTTGGTAAACTTCTTTCGGAGCAGAGTACGCTGGTATTGTAGAAAAGTTAAGCTGACTGCTACTGTATTGCGGTAAATAACTAAACTGCCTACTTAAATCGTCTAAGTAGTTGTACTCGTCTCGCAAACCATCCCAATTGCGGTACATACCAGTGTCCCGAACGGAATAGATCCGTCCTTGGCCACCGATATTGATTCGATACACCATCTCCAGAGCAGTGTTGTTCTCGATGCGAATCGTGTTTTTGCTGCCTACATAAGCAACCCCATCTGGGCTCTCGGGTGAAGTGTAGTACAGATATGGGGGCATGGAGATAATTTCAATCCCATTGATAAACGCGTAGGCATCTGGGCTTGCTTTGCTTGGAGTGAAGCTGATATTCAAATCCTGTCCGAACTCAGTGTGGAGGCAGAACTCTCTGTATATAGTATCCGAGGCAGAAGCATCAGCCGTGGCTGAAGCGTTGAAGTCGTGGAGAAGGGTAAAGCCACCGGCTTTGACTGAGAAGAGGGCTTGGGATCGGTTGAAGTTGGGGGCGTATGAAGCTGGGTAGAAATGCAAGCGGATGAACTTTGGGCCGGCAGAGAGTAGAAATGTGTAGGTAAATTCAAAGCGGGAAAGCCTTGCTGTGCTGTAAGGCACTTGGCCGGAAGAAGAGGGAGAAGGTGCTTCTTTGCTTATGGATTTGTCCTCGAATGGAAAAAAATATGTTTCGATATCTCCTTCCCACTGTCGGTTGGCTTCGTCGAAATTGGTACCGTAAGAGCCACATTGAACGTTGATTTGTTCAGGCGGAACGTAGATTGGCGGCGAGTCCCCGGCCATGCACATGGTTATCATGTGGAGAAAAAGGGGAAGGAGAAGAGGAGGGAGAGTTTTATTAGGGTGTTTGGTGTTGCGGTTCTTCATGATCGTAAGAAAAACATAGAAAGGGTGAGGCGGTGCCTGTTTAACTCATTTTCTCACTGGAATTTGGAGTCTCTTGACGAAGCCGTTTACACTGCCTATCGCAATGTTTGTCTGTAAATGACGAACCAGGAGTGTCTCCTGAGCATTTCCCTAGGGATCCCGCAATCTTGTCCGTTCATCGTATATCGTGCGGTCAGAAATCATTTAAAATTTAAATTTTAAAATTCAAATATGAATAGTACCTAACGAAAACTGACCGCACGATATAAAATGAACGGACAAGATTGCGGGATCCCTAGGGAAAGATCCGGCGAGGATCCTGGTTCGTAAATGACCACTTTAATGTCTTCCTTAATAACAATTAACAAGTCTACCCAAAGTCTTTGTGTAAAAAAAAAAAAAAACCGTGCCCTGAAGAATGACCGGGAGCAGTTTCCGTACTTTTTCCTCCACGCACTCGACGTATTGTTGGTATAGGTCTAGCCCATGACGAAAGCACAAAGGAAGATTCATTCATATGCGAGCGAATTATAGCCAACATGATCCTCTCCGGATCCCTTTCGTGAGGATCCTATGGATTTGTAAATCATATATTTTCATCGTATATCATGAGATCAGTTTTTCTCTGGTACTATTTGTATTCAATTTTAAATAATAAAATTTAAAATAATTTCTGACCGTACGATGTACGATGAACGGATAAGATACATGGAACCCCTGGATCCTCACCAAGAGGATCCGGTGAGGATTCAGACTCGAATTATAGCACATTATGTCGGTGGAGTAAATGAGCTAGAAAGTTGTAGCTATATTATATTATGAATAAATTATATTTTACCACCTCAATTTTGTATTACTGTTATGCATATCTCATTTTTTTTAATCACTGAAATGTTATATATCACTTTCCGTCATCCGGAATGGTTGGATAACCGTGACTTGCCACTCATTGTCTCCCTTTTAAAAAAAATGTTATATATCAAGTTATCAATTGGTTGCAATGTCAAATTTTCATTAAATTTTTCATCGATTTGTTTGTTAACTACTGACATACCGTGCGCAGAGTCCACCCCCTAGCCTAATTGGATTAAAAATTTAATTAAATTAGGGATAGGCAACGGTTACGACAGATGAGATATGCGAATACGGGAATCTGTTCAGAGCATACAACTAATCAAGGATACTATGAAAGGAATATTATATAAGAGTAAACTGCCGATTTGCCCCCTGAACTATCACCCAACTTTCGATTTGCCCCCTGAACTTTTTAATTAGAAAATTAAGGACTTAAACTAATTTTTTTGGCCGATTCCCCCCTACCGTTAGTTTTTCATAAATTTCATCCAAATTAACGTTAACTCTTATCATGTGCAAACCACATAACTCTCATTTGTGGACAAAAGCGTCATTTCACTAGACCTTCAGACAGAAAAGCTATAGAATCACACATTTTTGCATAGGTTTATATTTTAAAAATATAAGGTTTTCAATTATTTTAAAGAATGAAGTGACCGAACTACCCACACATGTTGTGCATATGCTTCCATTTAACAGAAATTTGGATGGAATAAATGAAAAATTAACAGCAGGGGGCAAATTGGCCAAAAAAATTAGTTTAAGTCCTTAATTTTCCAATTAAAAAGTTCAGGGGGCAAATCGAAAGTTGGGTGATAGTTCAGGGGGCAAATCGGCAGTTTACTCTATTATATAACAATGAGAGTTTGAAACTTACGTCTTAACAATTTCGTAAATATTTTAAACATTGACTTCAATATAAGAAAACAAATTGAGCAAGTTCTCATTTTCTAAGAGTTGGCGTCCTTATGTAACGGGATGCGTTTAAAGGACGTAAAGTTTCACGTCGAATCTCAGTGAATCACATACAACATATAATGCGTGGAAAAATAACATACGATATATAGTTAGTGGTTTCATTTTGAGTTGACATCTCCACTCCAAAATCGTTTATCATATTCATTGAATACTGTGCCGGAATAACAACATTTAACGATGATTAAATAGAGTATGGCCCAGGCCTACCTTGAAAATTTAGCGTGTGTAGGTACTCTCTGCAAGATTTTACAAACTTGAGCATGTGGCTCATTGGCTACTGGGATTTTGCAATTACAAATGGTTGGGTCCGAGACTTCTTGGCTTTCCAGCATTTATTTTTATTTTTTTTTAAACTGAAAGAAAAAAAAAAGTTCTTATAATTTGCCTTATTTTTTACTATATTAAAACTAAGCCTTGTTTTTTAACATATAAAAACCATACTCTCTTTTTTGGCTAGTCGATATTAAAAAAATGCATATACAGTCTAGGGCAAAATCTAATTTTAAGTCGTAATTTTCAATTTTTGTACAATTCTAATGTGTTAATTTTGTTTTAATCAAAGTTGGTAAACAAGTTTTGTTTTTATGATATATTCATTTCAATACTAGGTTTTTCATAGAAAATTTAAAGCTCCACCATTCTTATTTGATTAAAAATTTTCATGTCAATACAAAACACAAAACCTTTATTTTTTCTCTCATTAATTATATTTCAAAGGCTAATCTTTCTATGGCTTAAGGGCCCCTCCTGATCTGGTTTTCTGGCTCTGTGACACGCCCTGATTCCGATATTCCCAGAATACCAGGATAGACACGTGTTGGCCGACACCCGAGGATGACGAAAGCCATTTATTGAGTGCAAATGCTAAAAATAAGGGGTAGATAAGACTTATAAATATAAAAGAATAATGAAAATGCATTTAAGGAACGTGTTCAGAGCATACAACTAACTAGAATACTAAAAGAAATAATATAAAATTAAATGAATAAAAGAATGGGACCTACACCAAAAGGACTCGAAGATGTCGATGCGGAAGTGCCTTGACACCGGGATTGTATGCCTGAATTCTAAGTCAGATACTTCGCCACTGAAGAGCCACGCAAACTAGCGAAGACGGAAACGCCACTATAATTTCCCCTCACACGACGTCTAACTCGCCGTGGTTTGGCCGGAAAACGCCTTGAAAGCCTCGGAGGTCGCCGGAAACTTGCACGCCAGGCAACTCGTCGTGATTTGGTCGGAATTGCCTCGAAAGTGACGGGTTCCTCGCTGGAAAACATGGAGAATCTCCACCAAGGTGTTTCTACATCGGGGATACAAGGAACTCGCCGGAGTTCGACGAGAGAGGGAAAGAACAGTGGTCTCTGCCACTATGGTGCACCACAGACCTGTTCTAGGTTAGAGTTTTTGCCTGGGAGGATCCTAGGGTGTAAGGGTGACTAGGTGTGTGTGTGGGTGTCGATCAGAAAAGAGTCCGAGAGAGAGAGAGATGAGTGAATGAGAGAAAGCTAAGAGGGAGAGAGAGAGAGGGTTATAAAAATCAGAAGAAGAAAGAAAACGGGAAGGGAACCGGGGACATAAAATAGAAACATACTTTAATAAGATATAAAGTCGAAAACACAAAATAACTTAAGGTCAAAAGTAAGTGCATAAATTACGATAACGTTAAAATAGATATGTATTAACATATAGGTCGAAAATTCGTGCTGAACTTAAAACTGAAAACGGAAATACTTTCCCCAAAACATTTGTAACGTCAAAAACAAATAACTACAGTAAAGGAAGTTAAAATACTTATACTGAAAATCAAAACTGAAAAATGAGGGTGGGTCTCGGCCAAGCATACGAACGTCACGTACTCCGAGAACAGATATGTCTTTGGGTCGAGCCCTAACAATAGCGAATTTGTAATTGTCGTAGATGGGTTTTCCCACCCACTTGCTTAACGAAATCAACGAATAAGTGCACAATTTCGCACGTCGTAAATTTGATCATCCGAATACCAGTTTGCAAAACTCCTATGTCAATCAGTGTTGCCTGTAGAAACCTTCATACCATGTCACAAAAGTGTCGTACCCAACCAAACAAAATAAGAACTATCGTCGTAACAACTCCATCCAGTACCAAGCACACCATCTTCCTATGTTCTTCCTGTGATATCCAACATCGCCCAGGGGAGTGATCCTTAAATGTATATTCGCATCCCTACCTAGCATGAGGCTTTTAGGAGCTCACTGGCTTCGGGTTCCACTGGAACTCCGAAGTTAAGCGAGTAGCGCACGAGAGCAATCCCATGATGGGTGACCCACTGGGAAGTTCTCGTGTGAGTTCCCAGAAACAAAACCGTGAGGGCGTAGTCGGGGCCCAAAGCGGACAATATCGTGCTACGGTGGTGGAGCGGGCCCGGGATGTGGTGGACCCCGGGTCGGGATGTGACACTTCCAAATCTGACCAACTACTCCAGTGTTTTGCCAACAAAGAATCCATTTGAAAACTGTACCTTGGGATTCAAGAGAAGTGGCTACCATGTTAGTAGTAGACCCAAAAGCTCGAGCCAAGCAAGCAGAAAACCGGAAGTCATCTTCTTCAACAAGCATTATCTTTTGGGAATTGTTGCAATGCTCAATCCACCTCTCCATTTTTTCTTAGTTGCATATTTCTAGTCAAACAAGGTCAATGTTGGTAGAAAAAAAGAAGGACTCGTAAGTGATCAACCTAAAAACCAAAGAGAGCACACACTTTTCGAGAGAAGTGCAACTTTTAAATGTGCTAAAGCCACAATACAAGTGAACACAACGTGTCTTCCAAGGTCTAGATAGTTCGTTCATATATCAGACTCGGAACTCAAGATGGAAACTAAACTCAGTAGATGCCTATCAAAGGTGTGTTAGGGTAAGGTGGAAGATACCTTTGAAATATTTGGGCAAATGAACTTATTTACATATCGTTGGAAAAGAACTACTAGAGCACGATATGATGTTTATGAATTGTAACAGGATAATGAGTGGTGACTATTCAGTTCAGCGTGAAGATAGTGATGCAATATGCTGATCACCTACACTATAATCTTCACCAGTCTCTTACCAAAAGATGACTCAAACTTCACACCAATGCGGAACTCTTTCTAGTAAGTCTGCTAAGTTTGTGAAAAGGTTATGCTACTAACATTCATGTCCAAATCGATAAGAATTGGGCGCACACTTCCGTCGAATCGATCGATCGTGAATTTCTCACTGAATGAGTAAGAAACCAGGTCGAGAAGGCTAAAAGAACATTCAAGAATTTGAGGGTTAAAACAAGTCCATTAAAATCTAGAGTAGAAGATATCGGGATTTGAACCAGAAACCATGCCGAGAACATTTTATTTTTTTATTTTTAACACCCTCCGTGTAATGTTCCGGCAAGATCCAGTTTACATTGAGAAACAAACAAGTGAAGGAAGGTGAAGATGCAGAAATAGAAGTCACTGTTTATGATTATTTGATTAACCATCACAGTAAGGTTGACTGGTTTCTTAGCAAAAAAGAAAATAGGTCTAAGGTCAAGAATAGTTAAGAACTGCTAATAAGATTTGACGAGGCCAAAGACATTTCGAAATTCACAATACCTTATGAGAGCTGTTTCAAAGTTCATAAATTAAACATGGAACCTGTGAATCAACAAAATGATGAAGAAGAAAGATACAAAGCAACCTATGTATGCATGCAATGACACAATTGGCTACCTTAAAGTGATGCTCTTGAGCAAACCAAAGGTCAATGAGTACAGAGAAGTTTAGAGCAAAGCTCGATCTTCCTACAATGATGAATATGGTGGAATCTCAAGCCATTACACTGAAAAATTACAAGGCTGAACAGTTAGTAGGCAAGAGCACTAGTCAGTTGGGCTACAAACAAGTGGCTAAGTTCGCCTATATAGAAAAGTACGTGGACAAAGAACTAGGGTTTACCGCTAAGTACCAGACCCAGGTGAAATTCAAGAGGTATGTTTATCCAAACAAGACTAGATCTTCATCATCCAAATCCAACTACAACAACAACAAGAATTGAAACTTATTTTGGAAATTGGTGGGAATAACGTCTGCTACCGAAGAGTTTCCCAAGAAAAGTATAATCTCTAGACGAAGTCAAAGCTCGAAGGATTTGGTGTGAAGCTGACGGTCAAAGGTTAAGGAATTTGACTTCGTCGTTAGGGTAATCAAGAAGGTTATTGATAGAACAATCGTCGAATATTCATTTTACAGATTCACACAAGTATCCTCAGTGGGAACGAGTTCGAGAACTTTGATTCAATCCCACCCACTACCACTTACTAACTGTCGTCACAACTAGCACTTACTTGCTTTCCCTAACACGCACTTCAAAAGTTTCGTGTAGTTGTCACTAAGATATGACTCTGCCCGCCATTCCTGGGGAATGCATGTTGCAGAGTGATATCATCGTTTCAGATTTCTATTTGGTCTTAACCAACTCGTACCGTTAAGATTTTTCCTCTTCCCAAAACTTCTAAGTAGATTCGACTCCGCCCTCAATTCTTAAGGAACGCATGTTGCGGAGTATCGATCTAATGTTAAAAGTCGTCCAACAAATCAAACATGTCACCGATGAGGTACAATCCTGACACAAATTTCTTCTTCTTCAATAGGATGAGACAATTCATAGCGTGATGAGGATTGCACAACCGTGCCGAAAGACAACAAATCCATAAGTCGTGACATCTAAATGATGTCATGATCGACACATTACGAGAATATAAGAGAATTTTAAGTATGCTTTGAACAAACCATGCTCTGATACCAATCTGACACGCCCCCGATCCCGATATTCCCCGAATACCAGGATAGACGTGCTGGCCGACACTCAAGGGTGACGAAAACTATTTATTGAGTGCAATTGCTAAAAATAAGGGGTAGATAAGACTTATAAATATAAAAGAATAATGAAAATGCATTTAAGGAACGTGTTCAAAGCATGCAACTAACTAGAATACTAAAAGAAATAATATAAAATTGAATGAATAAAAGAATGGGACCTACACCAAAATGACTCGAAGATGCCGATGCTGAAGTGCCTTGACGCCGAGATTGTATGCCTCAATTCTAAGTCAAATACTTCGCCGCTAAATAGCCACGCAAACTAGCGAAGCCGAAATGACACAATAATTTCCCCTTGCACGATGTCTAACTCGCCGTGGTTTGGCCAGAAAACACCTCGAAAGCCTCGAAGGTTGCCAGAAACTTGCACGTCGGCTAACTCGCCATGGTTTGGTCGGAAATTGCCTCGAAAGTGACGGGTTCCTCACCGGAAAACATGGAGAAACTCCACCGAGGTGTTTTCTACATCGGGGATACAAGGAACTCGCCGGAGTTCGACGAGAGAGGGAAATAACAGTGGTCTCCGCCATTGTGGTGCACCACGGACCTGTCCTGGGTTCGAGTTCTTGCCTGGGAAGATCCTAGGGTGTGAGGGTGACTGGGTGTGTGTGTGGGTGTCGATCGGGAAAGAGTTCGAGAGAGAGAGAGATGAGTGAATGAGAGAAAACTGGGAGGGAGAGATAGAGGGTTATAAAAATCAGAAGAAGAAAGAAAAGGGGAAAGGAACCGGGGACAAAACAGGGGGTGGGCCCCTTGGGCACACCTATTAAGGCCCTAAAAACAATTTTTAAATAAAAACCCAAAACTACCTTTAAAATCGGAGGTGGGGTATAACACTCTGCCACTGCGTAGGCAGGCGGTGAATTGCCGGCCACAAATATGGGGACGATGATCATGTTGAGTAACAAGGAAAGGTAAAGACGAGTGATGAGAATTGGTTTCATCTGCATGGTAATACTGTTTGTTGCTTGGGTTTATTTTTTATTTATGGCGTGATACACTTACACTTGTTTATAGTGATAGATATATGTATGGTTGTGCCTTGTGCGTACCTTATGATCATCAAAGACTTTAAAGCCATCTAGTTTTTGGCCCATAATTTGACATCACGGTCTTTTGGATTGATCACGGGAGATAACGCGGTAACAAAAGTTGCCTGTTTCAACTGCCTATTGCATCGTTTGTTCAAAGTCTTGTGTAGAAATGATAGAAGACTTGCGCTAAAGAATCACTAGGAGCAGAGCAGTTTCCATACTTTTTCCTCCATCACTCACTCCATGTATCTTCTTCGCATATGTAGTGGTTCTCCTGAGGCACCCCGTCAATACAGAGGATGTGGTTGGAGAAATAATACCGATCGAAGACTTGACTACTTTTGTTCTTGATGAAGAGACAGACTTAAGTTATTTGAGCAGGCAGGTGGCCCCTTTAGATATTTTGCTTCATCTTCTTCACATTTACATGTCTGCAGCTTCTTCATTTTTCACATGCTGCCTGGTGAAAAATTTACTTAACTAGGAATTTTTGTACAAAGTCCGAACTAATCACATCGGATGCGGACTATTTAGTACCGAGTACAGTGATTAAGAATGCAATTGGAACACGATTCTCTTGATTTAGTTTGTGTTCAATTGGATTTAAATACAATTGATATGAAATTTGAAGCAAAATATTTACTAATATCCTATTCAAATTCTATTGCTTTCTGGCCACACTGCTCCCATTTCGTTGAAGATGTTGCTTGCATCATCTTCCAATTGGATCATTGATCTCAGAGAAGATTGTCGCAGATATACATTCTCAGTACTAATGCCACCGTCATTTAAGAAGGTAACCTCGTTGTCACCATTACTTCCAATGCTCTTTCGATGAAGCTGCAATGCAAGCTCAAAAATTGCTTTTGAATATGCAAGCTGCTTGGGTTTTTGTTTTTCTTTGTATGAACCTGTGTGAACATGAGATCTTGAGTTTGAAAAAAAAACAATATTTCCTATTGGTAGTAATAATTTGATTCGATGCATTTGAGTCGGCATTGTGGACTTGCGGGATATTTGAACTCATTGACTTGCGTTCTTGCAAGACACCCCTCAATTACGATATCACCGCCCAAAATTAATGCGCAAGGCCCCAGTCATTAAATGACATGTTTATAAATTTAACTTTATTTTCATAAATTTAATACGTATCAAACAATAATTAGAACCATAAGACCAACTACAATGGTGGGCTAAAAGCTAAATTATGTTGTGCCTTGGCCCGTTCGTTAGTGCGGAAACGAGATTCAGATTACAACCTCACCATATTCACACTCAGTTGAACAGAATAAAATACAAGAAATAAAGACACTGAGAGATTTACGAGGTTCGGCAAAAACCTGTCTACGTCCTCCAAGAGATATTGCTCTTCACTATGAGAATAACTAGTACAAGATACACTTGAGTTAAATCAACATAACCCAAACCCCAACCCCTTGTACCCTCACAGAATTTTACTAAGAGACTCACTCTTCCCAAGAGTTTCTCACTCTCACTCTATATTTTTCTCTCCTTTGTGTTTTCCGGATGCACACCCACTTTCTTTACAATTGGCAAGCTCACATCCTTTGTGCATGAAAAATGCCTTCACTTATAGACATGCACCTTCAATTATGTCAACCACCAAAAACCAAGTTTACGGGTCATGTTTCCAAATTCCACAAAACATGCTTCCACAAAACATGCTTCCCTAAAACATGCTTCCACAAAACATGCTTCCAAAGTCCACAAAGTTGAGAGAAAATGGTTGCCAACTCATAATTATATGAGCCAAACACAACAATCTCCACCTTGGCGAATATACTGTGCAAAAAACCTTGCACCCATCACCAATGTCCATTGGCCTTACGTACCAGCATACACACCCTGAATCAACCTCGTTGGTCCTGTTCCTGATTCAGTCACTGCCAATGCATGTGCAGCTGCTGCAAGCTAAAAAATCACCATTTAGCTTTAGACAGGATCTCGACACATCCTCGTCTCCTCCAGCAGGTTTTCCTCCTCTTCATTGTCTACAACCTGAAAACTCGTCAGCGCGCCCGTTTCCAGTAACAACCCATCGAGCCAGACAAAATTCCCACACTTCCTCCTACCTCATGATCATCTCATCACCTGTGAATCCCATAGCTCCACCTGTTGCAAAACCCCTGCAACACTTGAGACTAAACATCACCAGGAGAAATGTTGCTTCGAGTACCTAGAGGGCATACTCGAAGTCTTCCGCCACAAAATTGCTACAACCCGGACCAAGATCATCCTTTCTTTTTCTCAAAGGACAATTTTTCTTTTTATGCCCGAATTCTTTGCAGTTGTAGCATTGTAGACCTTTGCCTCCGGAACCGGATTTGAACTTGTTGTCTCTCTCAGATCCTTCTCCCAATTTTCTTCCACGATTCCAACCTTGAACAGCTAAAGCAGTCTCGTGCCCACCATCAACAATGGTCTTCTTCTTTTGTGTATCATAAGACACCAAAGAAGCTTGCACCTGCTCCAAACTTACTGTATCTTTTCCATGCAGTAAGGTTGTCACAAGATTTTCATACGAATCTGGAAGTGAGGTAAGAAGTAAGAGGGCTTTGTCTTCTTCCTCAACCTTAACATCAACTTTCCGCAATTGATCCAAGTATCCGTTGAACTCATTCATGTGGTCCATGAGATTCCCACCTTCATCCATCTTCAGCTTGTACAGTTTCCGCTTCAAATGCAACTTGTTGGTCAAACTCTTAGCAATGTAGAGTTTTTCCAACTTCTCCCAAAGTGCAGGCGCAAAATCTTCATCCATAACATTATTGATAATGTTATCAGCTATACAGTGTCGAATCGTGCTAACACAACGCGCCTCCAGCTCCTCCCACTGGTCATCTGTCATTTCTTGAGGCTTCCCATCTTTTCCCTTCAAAGCTCTAGCCAAGCCTTGTTGAGTCAAGACATCCTTTACTCTCATCTGCCAAAGAGTAAAACTGCCTTTCCCATTAAACTTCTCAACTGAAAATGACATGTTTGTAGTCATCATGGTGAATAAAAAATATGAACCGTCAATGAACCAAAGCTTCCAACAAAGCTCTGATACCAATTGTTGTGCCTTGGCCCGTTCGTTAGTGCGGAAACGAGATTCAGATTACAACCTCACCATATTCACACTCAGTTGAACAGAATAAAATACAAGAAATAAAGACACTGAGAGATTTACGAGGTTCGGCAAAAACCTGCCTACGTCCTCCAAGAGATATTGCTCTTCACTATGAGAATAACTAGTATAAGATACACTTGAGTTAAATCAACATAACCCAAACCCCAACCCCTTGTACCCTCACAGAATTTTACTAAGAGACTCACTCTTCCCAAGAGTTTCTCACTCTCACTCTATATTTTTCTCTCCTTTGTGTTTTCCGGATGCACACCCACTTTCTTCACAATTGGCAAGCTCACATCCCTTTGTGCATGAAAAATGCCTTCACTTATAGACATGCACCTTCAATTATGTCAACCACCAAAAACCAAGTTTACGGGTCATGTTTCCAAATTCCACAAAACATGCTTCCACAAAACATGCTTCCCTAAAACATGCTTCCACAAAACATGCTTCCACAAAACATGCTTCCAAAGTCCACAAAGTTGAGAGAAAATGGTTGCCAACTCATAATTATATGAGCCAAACACAACAAATTACCCTCCAAAATTTCCTCCCAAACCCAATCCAACCCAAGGGGAAAATTTGGGCTAAATGCTAAATGCTAAACCAATGCCAGATTCCCCCCAAAATTTAGCCCAGAAATCGGAATTTAAAATTTTCAATATTTATCGAAATTTAAATTTTTTTAGATTAAAATGTTCATAAAATTAATTTAAGATAGTCTACATATTTATTTTTTTTTAAATTTAATTTAACAAAAAAAAAAAAGCCTAAGTTCATTCTTTAATAATCCTGGGCTAAAATTTTAGGCTAGAATGATTGGAGCAGAAAAGCTGTTTCTGGGCTAAAAGCTAAATTTTCCGGGCTAAAATATTTGGCTTTTAGCCCAACCATTGGAGATGGTCTTAGGCAATTTAGCTGACTCTCAAGTCTTGTTCTTCAAGAGAGAATTCATCCCATCATCACCCATGGCATTGCACCACTTCTCATTTTCTTCACTCTTAATGGCTTCCTCAAAATTGGATGGAATATCATCGGTGATAATAGGAAGAGCAAAAGCAACGTAGTCACTATACCGAGTTGGCTAAGCAATATGTCTCTTTCCTCTGTTCTTGGCAATAGACTCTTGAGGCGAAACTTGCCCTTCGTCTTGAAAATAGTCTTCAACTTCAACATCTTCAACATCCTCATGGTCTCCCACTTCTTCACTTGTAGTGGCTTCGACATCAGCTGAAATAGGATTTGAAGTACTAGAGGCAACTTTCTCAAGCTCTACCTTTGGACATCTTTCACATTATTCTCAGAGTCTATTCACATACTTTCTTCATCGAATGTCACATATATGGGCACCACAACCTCTAACGTTTGACACCACTTTAAAACCAAGAAAGATAGCCTTTTTTTTTTGCTCTAGGATTAAGTTTATTTTCAGTTATATGAAAATAAGCAGGTGAACCAAAAATACGGATATAGTCATAATCAAAAGACGTTTTTCCAATCCATACCTCCATTGGTATCTTACCCAGAACAACAGCCGAAGGTAATTGGTTGATGATGTGACATGCATAAGTAATTGCCTCTATCCAATATGACTTGCTCAAACCCGACTGAGACAACATACATCTAACTTTCTCAAGCAATATTCGATTCAATCTTTCTGCAACTCCATTTTGTTGTGGAGTTCCCCTGACACTGAAATGTCTCACAATTTATTCCTCTTTGCAAACTTTAAAGAAAGGCCTAATCGGATAAATGGTCCCCGTGGTCATAAGGTATTCGGATGATAGCCTCTGTGGTAAAAAAAATTCAGATTTAAACCCCTGTGGTCACAGTCTGTTAGGATTTAAACTCATTTGGTCTAAGTCTGTTAGGATTTATGTCCTTCTGTCATTCCTCCATTAGGTTTAGGTTGGCCAAATCGGATAAATGGTCCCCGTGGTCATAAGGAATTTGGAAGATAGCCCATGTGGTAGAAAAAATTCGAATTTAAACCCCTGTGGTCTAAGTCTATTAGGATTTATGCCTGAAATTAGAGGTTATGTCATTCCTTCGTTAAGCTTACAGGTGGAGCAGAGTTTCTCTGAGTATCTATCAATAAAAAATATCTTACAATAAAAAGAGGGGGAAGAGAAGATTTCAGTTTATGGTAAAAAAATTCATTCATCTCAGTTATTTCACAAGAAGAAAAAGACGAAAACAGAGGATCTGTTGAATTTCAAATAGTTAGTTTCACTAATAGGATATGAAGACTTACTTCACATTTACAATTACACAAAAAAACTATTTATATCAGAGAGGTTTACGTAAAATTCTGGGAAAACGCCAACGATTACTGTCTTATTTGTCAAAGAAAAATAGAATATGTTATCTATATATATAAAGTGAGCACCCTAAAATGGTGAAACATTCAAAATACCATAAATTGTCCTTTAAGAATTTCATAAATTACAATTGAACCAAAAGAAGCCAAAGTATTTAACCATATTTTTATTTTGAATGAATTTAATATTTAAAATTATAGAAAAAAACAAAAAAAAAAAAAAACAAAACCTCCCACATTAGTGGGTGGTTTCATGTTTTTAATTCATTCCTTCTTTTTTTTTTAATTCATTTTTTAAAAAATATGTAAATTAATTATTTAAATAAAAGATATATATCTATATATATAAAGTGAGCACCCTAAAATGATGAAACATTCCAAATACCATAAATTGTCCTTTAAGAATTTCATAAATTACAATTGAACCAAAAAAAGCTAAAGTATTTAACCATATTTTTATTTTGAATGAATTTAATATTTAAAATTATAGCAAAAAAAAAAAAAAAACAAAACCTTCCACATTAATGGGTGGTTTCACGTTTTTAATTCATTTCTTTTTTTTTTTAAATAATTTTTTAAAAAATATGTAAATTAATTATTTAAATAAAAGATATATAAAAATGTCAATTACCACACGCGTATGCGTGTGGCAAGAAGCTAGTAAAGAATTAATTAATCGGTTGGATATTCGGGAGTCAAAAACTCGTTAATTTTATAAAGGCATTTTGAATTATTTGATTTATTAGATCTTGAATTTTAATGAATTATGTGATTTATTAGTTCCACCTCGTTCTGTCGCGTCTCCTCAGAGAAACTCTGCTCCACCTGTAAGCTTAGCGGGGAAATGACAGAACCTCTAGTTTCGGGCATAAATCCTAACAAACTTAGACCACAGAGGTTTAAATCCGAATTTTTTTTAGCACAGGGACTATCTTCCGAATACCTTATGACCACGGGGACCATTTATCCGATTTTGCCAACCTAAACCTATTGGAGGAATGACAGAAGGGCATAAATCCTAACAGACTTAGACCACATGGGTTTAAATCCTAACAGACTGTGACCACAGGGGTTTAAATCCGAATTTTTTTACCACAGGGGCTATCATCCGAATACCTTATGACCACGGGGACCATTTATCCGATTAGGCCTTAAAGAAATGGTCAAATGTGTATTCATCACCATTATCCAATCTCAAAATCATAATCTTCCTCCTAATCTGGTTCTCAACTATTTTCTTCCAACCTAAGAAAATACTCAACACCTCACTCATATGCTTCATAGCGTAGACCTAAGACCTTTTAGAATAATCATCAACAAATGTCACCAACCTAAGAAAATAATCAACACCTCACTCATATGCCCTTCGTTTGATGTACTGCAGTACCAAACTTCATTCTAGTTTGCTTCCCTAAGACACAATGCTCGCAGAAATCAAGTTTACAAGTCATGGCACCTTTTAGAAGACATTGTTTCACTAGACTTTATAGAGTTTTCTCATCGGCATGGCCTAATCTCATATGTCATAGTCTAGTAGTAACTGAATCAAATGTGACCATATTTTCTAAGACTACTGTTGCTTCACATGTCATAGTGCTTCCTTGCAATAGATACAAATGACCACATCGAGGAGCTTTCATCACAACAAGTGCGCCATAAGTAACTTTCAATGTCTGCCCATCTAAATAAAACCTGAAGCCCTTGGATTCAAAAGTACCCAAAAAAATAAGATTTTTTTTCTTCAAATTCGTACATACCGAACACCTGTCGACTCTTTAGCCATACCATCATGCAACTTCAAACGAACTGTACCAATCCCTTTCGTTGTACAAGGATTATCATCTCCCATAAAAATGACACCACTGTCAAACTCTTTAAAGCTTAAAAACCAATCCTTGTGAGGAGTCAAATGATGAATACAACCCATATCCAACACCCACTTGGTAGAACAATCAAAAGATGAAGCGGTTAAAGCAAAATCAGAAAAATCATTCTCAAGCTTAGTAACATTAGCTTCAGAACTCACTTTGCCTTTATCTTTGATCTTCAACCTAGGGCAATCTTTCTTCCAGTGCCCCTTAGTATGACAAAAAGCACATTCATCCATTTCCATACTTTTTCTACTTTTAGAATTTCCTCTAGGTCGAGACTCTGATTTTTTCTTACTAGAGAAAAATTTCCTCTCCAACGATCTACCTTTAACAAATAAAGCCTCAAAGATACTATCATGATTTTTATCTCTATGCCTCATTTCATAATTCATCAAGGCATTGGACACATCTTCAAATTTCACAGTTTCTTTACCATGCATAGTAGTAGTAACAAAATGCTCATAAAATCCGACAAAGAATTCAACAATATTAAGGCCTTATCTTCATCCTTAATATCCTTATCTAAATTCATCAAATCGACAATCAACTTATTAAAAGCATCAAGGTGTCTAATCATTTTTGTACCTTCTTTATATTGGAAGAGGAAGAGTTTTTTCTTCAAGTGTAGTTGGTTCTCAGAATTCTTCGCTATATACTTGTCTTCTAATTTTTGCCACAACGACTTTGCCAACGTCTCCCGCATCACAAAATACTTCTGAGTTTTTGTAAGGCACAACCAAATTGTGGAGCAAGCCCACAAATTCAATTTCTCCCAATCTAATTTCGACATAGTTTCCAGCTTATCTCCCAAAGCTGCAAGTAGATTTTGTTGAGCCAACACATCCTTGACCTCACATTGCTCCATCCCGAAGTTGTTCGACTTCAAACTTTGCATTTTGCACCGTAGTTCTTGCAAATCCTGAGCTGCTTCCAAAACTATTCTCATCTTGCCCGCCTGACATCTTTAGCTACTAGACGGTACCCAAGAGCAACTAGTGCTCTGATACCAATTGTTGTGCTAGGATAACACCAAACCAATTGAAAACCAACTCAAGCTAACCTATAAGGAATATATCAAATGAAATGCAAGAACAAAAATAGAAAAAACGCTAAGATTTAACGAGGTTTCTCGACAGTTAGTGTAACTGGAGTATGTCCTCAGAGCAGTAGGAGCTCACCAGTAAGCCACTATCAATCAAATATGAGTGTTTACAAAGTGTTGACAATCTCACAATCCAAAACCCAATACACCCAATAGCTCTCACACACCATATAAACAAATAGAGAAGAAAATATAGAGAATAATTTCCTCTCTATACAAAGCTCAAACCTAATACATCAACTACAACTTTGATAGAGTGATTGCTAACCAAAGAAATGAGCACTTTGCTTTCAAATGGGGCTGCGGCACTCTTTTTAATCTTCTTTGCTGCTGCTTAAACCAAAGGGCAGCAGCTGCCCTGCCTTATTAAAGAACCCTAGCCACCCCGTGGCTTTTCAAAAGGGCTAGATAAAAGGCCCATTGGTGGGCAGGTGAGATCAACTAAAGGCCCAATAGAATTTGGCAACAAATCCAACAAGATGAAGAAAATTGGTTTCGTCATGGTAAATTTTATGAAGGTGTTTATTTGTTGATTTGGTTGTATGCATGAATACACTTAGCTCTTTTTTATGAGTAGATATGTCACGTGTGGTTGTGTGTGTGTGTGTCTCTTTTTATGAGTAGATATGTCATGTGTGGTTGTGTGTGTGTGTCTCTCTTTTTATGAGTAGATATGTCATGTGTGGTTGTGTGTGTGTGTGTGTCTCTCATTGCAAGTTCTCGAGATTTAAGTTTATCAGACTTTTCTCGGATAACCACTGATTAAGTCATTGGCATGCATGCAATTCAATTGGGATTCGAAAAATGATTTTTGTACATTCTTTTTTATTTTTGTACACTTTCTCTGACTTATTGCCATTGAATTTTTTTTTTTTTGATTTGTTTAAATGAATGATTAGAAAAAAAATTGATTGTGTAAGAAAGAAAAAAAGATGTGCATAAGTCATTTCCTCAAATCTTTATGCGTGTACTTTAACCAGTGTTTAAAATAACGATATAGATGAAAATATGAATATGCAATTTTAGGAAATATCGATGAATATATCAATATCGGTAGTCTTCAATGGAAATTTGCAATGGGTGGGTAAATCAACTCATTCATCAAAACTAGAAAACAAATTCTCAAAAATAAAAAATAAAAAATAAATTCAAAAGCTCTAAATCTGCAATAGGTAGTGAATAAGTAAATATCGTCGATATTCATTGATTTTCCTATATCTCGTGATACAGGGTGAATTTTACATTTCACCCCTTCCATATTGATCCTTGATTTTTCAAATATTTCGATGGAAATATCAACAATTTCGTAAATATTTTAAAATGTAGATATTTTGAACACTGACTTCAATATAAGAGAACAAATTGAGCGAGTTCTCCTTTTATAAGTGTCGGCATCCTTATGTAACAGGATGTGTTTTAAGGACGTAAAGTTTCACGTCGAAACTTAGTGAATCAAATACAACATATAATGCGTGGAAAAATAAAATACGATATATGGTGGTTCTCGTAAGGCACCCCGTCAATTCAGAGGATGTGGTTGGAGGATTATACCGATCGAAGACTTGACTACTTTTCAGAGGCGGCGTTGAGGGGGAGCGAAATGTGCAATCGCACAGGGCCCCTATATGTAATAATGTTATATATTAAAAATATACTTTTATTAGCACTTTAAAATCTTATAAGTAAATTTTTTTCTTTCAAAATATAAAAATTTGGAGTGCACAAAGAGATAATAGGAGTGCCAATAACAACACCGTAAAAAAAGATTTTCTTTTCAATTTTATTATATAATAATGCTATATATTCAAGTGAAACTTTAAAGTTATAGTTTTTGAAGCTTTTTTTTTTCTTTATTTGGTTGCTTAAAATTGAACTGTTTTTTATTATTTAGTGAAGGTTATGTTTGTAACTCTTTTTATTAATTTAATGACATTTGTAAACTTACAATCAGTGAGTCCTAAATGTTGTTTTTGATTTAAGTTATTATTTTCTCGTACCATATATTGTACTACTTTTAAAAATAAAAACTATCTTAAAATAGGGTCTTTTAATAAATTTCGCCCAGGCCCCCGAATTCTCAGAGACGGCCCTGCTACTTTTGTTCTTGAAGAAGAGATAGACTTGAGTTATTTGAGCAGGCAGGTGGCCCCTTCAGATATTTTGCTTCATCTTCTTCACATTTACATGTCTGCTTCTTCATTTTTCAATGCTTCATGGTGAAAAATTTACTCAATTAGGAATTTTTGTACAAAGTCCGAACTAATCACATCGGATGCGGACTATTTAGTAATGAGTACAGTGATTAAGAATGCAATTGGAACATGATTCTCTTGAATTACTTGGTGTTCATTTGGATTCAAATACAACTGATATGAAATTTGACGCAACATATTTACTAATATCCTATTCAAATTCTATTGCTTTCTGGCTGCACTGCTCCCATTTCATTGAAGATGTTGCTCGCGTCATCTTCCAATCGGATCGTTGATCTCAGAAAAGATTGTTGCGGATATGCATTGGACGGATTCATTGCTAGCAAAACCTTGCTCGGTACTAACGCCACCGTCATTTAAGAAGGTAACCTCATTGTCACCGTTACTTCCAATGCTTTTTCGATGAAGCTGCAATGCAAGCTCAAGCCCCCTCACAACCTCATTCATCGAGGGTCGTTCGATTCCTTTATCATGAATGCAACTCATAGCAATCTCAATGAACTTATTTAAGCACTCGGGTTCAATCTTACCCTTCAAATTGCGGTCAATGATTTGATCAAGCGTCCCATCTCCATAACAACTCTTTGCCCACTCAGCTAAGTTCTTTCGCCTCGTCTCCACCGTATGCATCAGAGAGGGCCTCCCACACAATACCTCCCACAACACAACACCGAATGAGTACACATCGGACTTCTCAGTCAGCTGCCGTCGTCTGTAGTATTCAGGGTCCAAATAACCGAAACTGCCTTTCACGGCCGTGCTGATGTGGGTCTTGGACATGGTTGTCATGCCCATTTTCGACAATCCAAAATCCGAAACCTTGGCCACCCATTTCTCATCCAACAAGATGTTGGTGCTCTTTACGTCACGGTGGATGATGGTGCTCTTGGCCTCACTGTGAAGGTACTGCAACGCACGAGCCGTGCCAATACAAATCAGAAGCCGCTACTCCCAGGAAAGAGGTGGCTTGTTAGTGTGGTAGAGATGGCTGGCGAGGGTCCCACGTGGCATGTAATCGTATACCAAGATCATCTCGTATTCATCCGTACAATATCCGATCAGAGACACCAGATGACGGTGGCGGAGTTGGGAGAGCAGCTCGATTTCTGTCTTGAACTCGTGGACTCCCTGTGATGAGTTAGGTTTCAGGCGTTTGATGGCGACATCGGAGGTCGCCACACCGTCACCGATGCATCCTCTGTACACGGTTCCAAAACCTCCCACTCCTATAATGAACGTGACATTGAAGTTTTCAGTGGCTGCTTTTATATCTGCAAGTGAAAAGTATGGACACAAATAAAGCGGTACAGGGGGGTCCTGGATCTTTGTTAATTTGGTCGTCCGGTTATTGGCGCTCGAGGACTTGGCCTTCCGTCGTTGCATGAAAATGAAGAATCCGAGGACAGAGATCGTGACAAGTATGCCGGAAACTAGACCAGCAGCGATGCCTAGCACACGAGCAGTTGAGGGGCTTTGTGGCTCCACTGGTTCTGATCCGCCGAGATTGCCATTTGAGTCATTCAGTTTGAAGACTTCAAGCCCATTTAAGGTTGCATAACTGTGTAAGTCATATAGTGCGATAGAAAGATTTGTTTTGCCATGCATGCTTTCAGGGCCAACCATTGACACAACGTAGTCTCTGTACACTGGAATCCCATATCCACCACTCCATAAGAAGATGTTGGCTCTTTCTTCAGCTGTTTGGTTGGCTATGTAAATTTGAAAGTCTCCAGATCCGTTCCGGTTGCCTCTGTCAGATTGGAACTCACAAAAATGCATCCTAACCAGGTAAGAAAACTTGGAATCTACAGGGAATTCCCAGGTGAGGTTGTACGGCCGTGCACTTGCTTCCGGTCTGCTCCCTGACCGGCCTGTTCGGTAAACTTCCAATGGTGCAGTGTTCTCTGGTCTTATGGAAAAGTTGAGACTAACAGAAGGGCTTTGTAGTCGACCGCTTAAACGTAAACTTAATGCATCTAAATAATTTTCCTCCTCTGCCACACCATCCCAGTTGCGGTACAATCTGAAGAACAATCCAGTGTCCAAATTGAACAATCCAGTGTCCGAAATTGGGTCTCCACCGATGTTCAAGCGGTAGACCATCTCTAGAGCAGTGTTGTTTTCTATTCGAAGAAACTTCTTTCCTCTAGTACCAACATAAGAAACCCCACTGGGGCTCTGGGATTCGGTGTAGTAGAGATTGCTTGGCATGTCTACAATCTCAATTCCGTTGATAAATGCGTATGCATCTGGGCTTGCTGCTCTGGTTGGAGTAAATGTGATGTTCAAGCTTTGCTCTTGATCGTCAATGTTCAAACAGAACTCTCTGTACAACGTCTCCTCCCCATACACATCTGCGATGGCCGAAGCATTGAAATTGTGGAGAAGGGTAAAGCCACCGGCTTTGACAGAAAAGAGCGCTTGGGAGCTGTTGAAGTCGGGATACGAAGCTGGATAGAAATACAAGCGGATGAACTTTTGGCCTGTGGTATTAAAGGAAAATCTGTAAGTAAATTCAAAGCGAGAAAGACGTGCCCTGGTGTAAGGAACTTGACTGGCGGAGGAGGACGACGACAAAGGGGCGTCTTTGGTGATGGATGTGTTACCAGCTTGGCGTTCTTCTGAGGGAGAATATATTGAGTGCCTATCTCCAGTCCAAGATCGATCGTTAAGAATTTGGGGGCCGGTATGCCCACATGCAATGGCGATCATAGGCCCACATGCAATGGTGATCAGATCGCCAGGAGGGTAGGCAGGCGGCGAGTCGTCTCCGGCCACAAGTAGCGGGAGGATCATGTGTAGAAACATGGATGACAAGTAAGGGATGTTCTTCATGAGAGAGAGAGAGAGAGAGAGAGAGAGAGAGAGAGGATGAAGCTCAAAAATTACTTGGAATATGCAAGCTGCTTGGGTTCTTGTTTTTCTTTGTATGAAATGAACCTGTGTGAACAACCTGTCAACGAGAGATTTTTCAATATGACCGTCACACGAGATGATACATCATGTGTTCTTATATAAATTGTATGTTATGTATGTTAAAAGGTTAATAACTTAAAAATTAAAAATTTTCAACATTTGCATAAAAATACGTGATATATCCGTATTCCAGTCACAATTAAAAATTTCTCTAATGTGAACATGGGATTTTGAGTTTGAACTCTTTTTTTTGTCTGATATTACGCGTCAATTTCCTATTGATAGTCAAGATTTTTGACAAATATGAGGGTAGTAATAATTATATTCGGTCGCTTTCGAGTCGGCAGTGTGGACTTGCGGGATATTTGAACTCATTGACTTGCGTTCTTGCAAGACACCCCTCAATTACGTGATCAGTACCCAAAATAAATGTGGCTTCAATCATTAATTATCAAATTTTTATAAACTTAACTTTTTAAAATTTTATTATCATAAACTTAACATATGTTAAATCATAATTGGGATTACATAGAAGCCACATTCATTTTGGAACAATATTTGGCTACTAAAAAATGAGCATGAATTTCTACTCAAAATTTCTCAAAATTGTTCGTTGTCAATTTATAGAACTTCGTGTTTATAATCAAAATCGTTTATATTATAAATTATCTTATAAAAATCGCATTTGCCTAAAATCCATTAAAACTAAGACGACCTTAGTTTTAATTTATTTTTTGCAGAGAAGATCTTTACAGTGTGATTAATAGTATGAACGATTCTGATCATAAGCACAAAGCTTTATGATTAAAACACTAAGAGGTTTAAGTAGAAGTTCCTACTTATCTTTAAGTAGTCAATTATTGTTCTTAATTTTGAATGCAGAAGATTTGATCTCGTCAATTATTCCTATAAGATTTGTTTAATATATATTAAATAAAAATAATCCACCCAACTGAGAATATGTATTATACTAATTTTTTTAGTAATATCTTCATGAGTGTTTGGTTTTTATGTTGGTTTAGAAAAGTTTGCAGGGATGGAGTTTTTTATGAGTGTTTCGCTGAGTTTTTATTACAGATGTGCACATGGTGAGGGTAAAAGATTACTTTGAAAATTGAATGGTGGGTTTTGGATGTTGGCCTGAGAACGGCGGTTGGAATTTGGGTGGTCGCTGGAGTGGGTGATCGGAAATTTGGCCGCTACTATTAGCTATCCTTAGCTCCGCGCCACTGTGTGGAGAATTAAGTTTGAAAGATAGCATAGTTTCATGAGTGCTTCCGAATTTGCGTCAGTTAGTATCAGATCCAACTGTATGGTGGGATTCTCGTGGAGTCAAATTTTATGACTCACAATAGGTGATCTCGAGACGAACTAGTGGAAGTTCATCGACGTCGTTATCCATATGACGACATGATGAAAAGAGAACGATTCTTCATCTAACCAAATCTCTCACATTGAAAATCGTCGACAAGTTGTTGTGGATTTTGATGGGAATGATGCGTTTGTTTACAGTTTGTTACTGACATAGAAACTTTAAACTAATATGGTGATGCCGCTTGTTAGAGGACAAGTGATGGATGCATTTTGATTTTATTGCCACAATGGGCTAAATGGTGTCAATACAAAAATATAAACAAAGATTCTATGAACCATAGTGAGCTCCCCCATACAACCATAAGATATTCAATTTATGACAGCATAATGCTTGAGATTTGACGCAAAAGATGTCTCAGATATACATTGGATGGGTTCCCTTTCCGAAGAACTTTGCTCACTACTACTAGTTTAGGCGGTAGTGTCATTGAAGAAGGCCACCTGATTGTCATTTGTGACTATTCCTTTCAATGCAACTCTGATGAAGCTGCAACACAAACTCAAGGGTATTCACAACGTCGTTCATTGACGGCCGTTCTATTCCTTTATCATGTATGCAACTCATAGCAATATCAACGAACACACTCAAGCACTTGACTTCAATCTCACCCTTCAAATTTGGATCAATGATTTGGCCAAGTGTTCCGTCTCCATGACAAGTCCTAGCCCACTCAGCTAAGCTCATTTGCCTTGTCTCCACCGTATGCATTAGAGCGGGTCTCCCACACAAAACCTCAAACAACACAACACCGAATGAGTACACATCTGACTTCACAGTTAGCTGCTGAAGTCGGAAATATTCCGGGTCCAGATACCCGAAACTGCCTTTGACCATCGTACTCATGTGGGTCTTAGATGCGGTAGTCATTCCCATTTTTGACAAGCCGAAATCCGAAACCTTTGCCACCCATTTCTCATCCAACAAGATGTTGGTGCTCTTCACGTCACGGTGGATGATAGTGCCCTTGGTTCCACAGTGAAGGTAGTGCAGACCACGAGCCGCACCAATACAAATCAGAAGTCGTTGCGCCCAGGAAAGAGGTGGGTTGTTAGTGTGGTAGAGATGGCTGGCGAGGGTCCCACGTGCCATGTAATCGTATACCAAGATCATCTCATCTTCATCCGTACAATATCCAATCAGAGACACCAAATGGCGGTGGCGTAGTTGGGAGAGCAGCTCGATTTCTGTCTTGAACTCGTGTGCCCCTTGTGATGATTCGGGTTTCAACCGTTTGATTGCAACGGTTGTGGTCTCACCATCACTGATGCATCCTTTGTACACGTTTCCAAAGCCTCCAACTCCGACAATACACATGTCGTTGAAGTTTTTGGTGGCGGATTTGATCTCTTTCAGTGACAGACAAGGACACAAATCAGACGGTAAAGTTGACCTGCAGGTCATTGTTGACTTGGTCGTCCTGCAATTGGCGCCCGAGGACTTGGCTTTCCTTAGTAGTCGGAAAATCAAGAATCCGAGGATAAAGATCAGGACAAGTATGCCGGAAACTTCACCAGCAACGATTTCAAACACCGTCTTCTTTGACGAATTATTTGGGGGGCTTTGCGACTCCACTGGTTTGGATGGAGCTGGGACATGGTTCGGTCCGCCGAGATTACCATTTGAATCATTCAGTTTGAAGATTTCGAGCCCATTCAATAATATTCCTTTGTTGTACTTGTCCTTCAGTACGATAGAAAGATTTGTTTTCTTCCCCATGCTTTCAGAGCCAACCGTTGACACAACGTAATCTTTGTACACGGGAATGCCATGGCCACGACGATCACCAGTCCAGGAGAAGATGTCTGCTCTTTCTTCAACTGTTTGCTTGTCTATGTAAATTTGAAACTCTTCTCCTGTTTCTTGCCAACTACAAAAATGCATTCTAATCAGGTAAGAAAACTTGGAATCTACAGGGAAGTCCCAGGTGAGGCTGTACCCAATTTTCCAGGTTGATTCCGATTCCGTGCTAATTGACAGGCCTGTTTGGTAAACTTGTTTTGGCGCCACGTACTCTTGTATTACGGCAAAGTCAGGTTGACCACCGACTTCTAGTAGGTGACTGCGCACACTTAAACTTAGCGGCTGTAAGTAATTTATCTCCACTTCCGAACTATCCCAGCGGCGGTACATGCCAGTGTCTTGAGTGGATGAGATTGTTGTTCCACCGATGTTTATTCGGTAGAGCATCTCTAGGGCAGTGTTGTTCTCTATGCGAAACGTGTTTTCTCCGGTGCCTACTTCCTTGTTGTGCCTATTAGAGCTTAGGGCAGGAGTGTAGTAAAGATTGCTCGGCATGGATACAATTTCGATTCCGTTGATAAAGGCATACGCATCTGGACTTGCTGCCATGCTAGGAGCAAATGTGATGTTCAGGCTCTTTGTGTCATCAACGTTCAAACAGAACTCTCTGTACAAAGTGTCAACCCCATAAGCATCTGCAGTGACTGAAGCATTGAAGTCGTGGAGAAAGGTAAAGCCACCGGCTTTGACAGAGAATAGTGCTTTGGATCGTTCGAAGTTAGGGCCATAAGAAACCGGGCGGAAATACAACCGGACGAACTTTTGGCCGGCAGTTTTGAAGGAAAATCTGTAAGTAAATTCAGAGTGAGAAAGCCGTGCCCAGGTATAAGGTACTTTGATGAAGGAGGAGGTGGACGATGGAGGGGCTTCTCTAACAATAGATTTGCTAGCAGCTTGGTGTTCTTCTAAGGGGGAATATATCGAGTACACATCTCCAGTCCAATTTTGCTTATCTTGCATTAGGGAGCCCGTATAGCCGCATGCAACAGTGATAAAGTCGACTGGAGTGTATACAGGCGGCAAGTCGTCTTGGGCCACGAGCAAGGTAAGGATCATGAGTAGAAACAGTGGTGAGAGGTGAAGACGAGGCGAACACGGTTTTATGGTTGTATAAACGTGTTTGCTGCTTGTAATAACGTTCTTCATGATATATATATATATATAGAGAGAGAGAGAGAGAGAGAGAGAGCGAGAGAGAGATGAGGGTGAGGGGTTGAACTAATGGCGATGGAGGATGAAGCTCGAAAATTGGTTATAATACGTAAGCTGGTTGGGTACTTGTCCTGTTTTTCGTTATGAATTGTGTGTGAACATGAGAAATATACTTGTTTCTCTTTTGTCATAATTAAGTTTGAAGAAACTTCCTGGAAATTAATCTAAATAATTTTCTTAGCTTTTATTTAACATTTTTTTTCCTCTGATAACGACGCGGGCCAGTACCGATAAGTCAAGATTTTTGACAAACATAGTATTACTTCCAATTATTGATTATTTTTAAATGAAATTCCTGCTTTACACTAAGTTAATGAAAAAGTTGACAGAGATAATGAAACGGACTTATAGTTAGTGAAACATGACATTAAACTTAATTCAAAGACATGAGAAACTATTATTAGCGTTCAGGAACCAAAACAAAACTCGCTATACGATTCTAGGACCACTGCTGTAATTTAATCTAATATTAATTACCTTGAGTTGGTGTTTGGACCCAAATTTACACCATCGGTCCGTACAATCAAGGCCGTTGAGTGAGCATAGCTCTCAATCATTGGATGACAAAGTGAAGATAATTTTTATCATTATTAAAGGATAATATTAAGATTTTAATCATGATGTTATCTCTTAGTAATATATTAAATTACTATTTGATTATATCTCAATTGCCTTTGGATGGGATGTTGGTTTTGGCCACGTGATTATGTTTTTTGGGATTAGGTTCTATCTTATTTTGGGTGCATAGCTGCACCTGGAAGCAAAGTGGTGGACATAAAGTTCTAATTGGACTAGGAGATAGTCCACGGTTTCTTTTGAGGCATGCAAAGGATAAGGAAGAAAAACAAATGTTTTTTTTAATAATGGTGAGGAAGTTGTCAGGTGATGGACGGTTGGAAAGGCCATCAACTATATATATATATATAATTGGTAGGCAGTCGGCATGCTATGGAAAGCGCAATACACGTGGAAGGCAAACAACGTTATCAAGGTGGTTTTTGGCAGTGCCTCCTTTATTGCCGAGTCTAGGAGATAATGATGCCTCTAAAAAATAGGTTGTTGCTTATCTGGAGAAGTCTTGACTGGGATTCTAGCTGACGAGTTTGAATTAAAATCAAATCTTGCAGTAGTGTGAAGCTGCGCCACACAACATTTGTTCCTATAAATACAGATGCAGTGGCAACGGGAAAAGGACCTCCAATTCAACACACAATTGCCCTGCGCAAACTCTCTCAACAACTTTGAGATTTTTTTATTTTCTCTTTTCGCTGACACATCTTCCGTTGGCATCAACAGCACTGTGGAAGCAACCGGTGATATCTTAAGTCGGCATAGATAGCTCTGTCACCGTAGAATTGGCCGAACTCGCAGTACCTTCCGTTGGCATCAACAGCACTGCGGCGGGCACGGTCGGTTATATATCCAAGTCTTGGTCGAGAAGGGTTTCTAGATCCTTATTGGTCGAGGTCATCTCATCAGCCTTCTCGGCAAAGTGAGGTGTTACAGTTATTACATTCGGCACATTGAAAGCTGAATTTGATATTGAACTTCGTAAGAATAGTAACCTTGTCTTCAGGTTCGAGAGCCCAAGAGGCCGAGACGTATTCCTTTCTCGGCCGCAATCGCAAGACGCAGAAGTCAGCCGCGCACCCAACGCAACATCAACAAATTTACTCCTCGGCCGAGCTCGGCTGACGAGTTGGCACGCCCGCATTCACCGAAGGACGTAGTTAGCTTTTAGATTACTCGGTCTGCGCGCCACGTAGGCTTTGTAGTTTCTAGGGTCAACAGTTGGATAGGGCAGGATAGAAGTGAATATAGGTTCAATTTATTTGCCAAATGTACATTAGTGACATGTAGGCTTGTATTATTTCCATGTCAGCAATTTTTTTTTAAGAGAAACGATACTTTCAAGAAGATTGAAGATAATGAAGAATTTGGGGCTGCTTGGGATATAGAAATGAACGTTAGAGGTATTGGAATAATAATTTGAGTCGGAAACGGAGAAAGCATTTGTTGAGGTACAGTAAGCATTAGAAAGTTGTAGGTTAACCTATTTAGAACGCTGACCGTACCTGACAAATATTGAAATGGAAATAATACAAGCCTACATGTCACTCACTAATATACATTTGGAAAATACAATTGGCTTTGTTTTGTTGCATGAGTACAATAATTGTGATTGATTTTGTTGCATGCAAATCGTGAAGTATTTCGATTCGTCTGTTCAAAGTCGTTGTGGAAAAAAAAAAAAGTTAACAAAGAAATGAAAAGGACTTGCGTTGATGCGTCACTAGAGCAGTTTCCATTCTTTTTCCTGTCACTCATATTGGATGTATATCTTCTTATTTGCTATCGAGAGAGTGTGATGGAGATACGTCATGAACGATGAATAATCAACATGAATCATGATGAAGTTAGTCGCTGAAGTTGACATCTAGCTAAAATTATTTGGTTGTTGAAATGAAAAAATAACTATAGATACTGTTTATAAAAAAAATGGAAATTGACTATGATAGAAAAAAAAGCAAACTATGGTTGCTAAAATCGAAAGACATGAACTATAGGGGTAGAATTGATATTTCACCACCATTTTTGCCCAACGAAAGAAATCCGAAATACGCGTTTATGTAAAAGGTATATAGATACTGTGCATATGCATATCACTATTTCCTGTAGGCCAATTCGGCAACTTTTTGCTCAATCTCATATGGAGTAAAATTCTAGTCAGTACGACTCAAGGGAATGGCCCTTGTTCTTTGATTTCCATATAAGGGAAGAGATTTATCTTTGTCATGATTATCTGCCAGGTTGCTGAGCCACAAGTTACTAGACTATGTGCCGAAGGCCAAGAATGCGCGGTAATGGACAGGGGTGGTTCGATTTGGTGTCCCTTATGCTTACTTCGGCTGAGGTCATATTGTCAAAGGTCTCGGAAAAGGGTACAATCTGTATTGTTAGATGTTTATGTACTCTTTAAATGGATAAAGAGGCTTAGTATTGCATTGCACGACGGTGCAGAGGTTTTTCTTCCAATTCTCGTTCATCCACTATTATATCAATGTTTGCTTGAAGTTACTGAGCCTAATTCCTTCAAAATTCTGCATGTGTTTTTGGTCAATTACTAAGATGCTTACCATTGTAAAAATCGAAATTGCTAATATTCTTTAAAATGTTCTTATTATCAATATTGCATGGATGATATGGACTTAGTGTCAACTTATTCAATTAAAAACGACAATTAAATGGCATCTTAACAGTTTTGTCAATGCTCATCATACACAAATTCATGTATTTTTTTTCCTTCCAGATCTTGAGTGCATATTCACTGTTATCTGCAATGTTGTTACGAAGTCTGAAAATCCAGATGAAGCACTGGAGATGGCAGAACTTATATCCTCAAAGATTACTTAAAAACCAAGTGACAAGCCTGCATTGCGCTTAAAGATGTATGATACCATTGTGATTATGACTAACTTTTTTTTTTATTTTGAATGTACTTCTGACCATTTTCGTTTTTTTACAGTTTGTTCAATCTGTACAACCTACTGGAGAACCCATATAGCCGGTTCTTAGTCTACTTGAGTGCTCTTAATTTGGTTATCCATGGGAAGGTCACTGAACATGTCATCCCTTCATTCAAAAATGTGGAAAGTTTTTTGAAAGAGTGGAATATTGGGATCTCTGATCAGAGGCAGTCATTTCTGACCATCGCTAATGTTCTGAAAGAACACAAAAAGTATGCTTTGTAATCTTTTTTCTATATGTACATGTCTCTCCTCGATTTGTTTTAAGAACAATTAATTATATTTTCTGTTGTATTTTTAGCTTGGCAAAGGAATCTTTCAAATTCCTGACCAAAGAGGAAGCTGTACGCACAATTGTGGAATTTGTGAAGGCCTCAGACATGTTTCATGTATTTATGTTGGTTCTTGTGGAATTTCAAAGATTTTTTTAAACTAATTCTTTAGTCCATGTTTCTCTTTGGTGACTGTTCATCCTTCTACAAAGTATGTTTCTTTTTCTTGTTAAAAAACATTCTATTTTTATTTGGTGGAGTTTAGAATCGACACTTTATGGACATTATTGTTTTTCTGGCATTTTGAAGAAGCTACTATGCTTCCTCTGCAGTTACACTTCAAAACAACTGGGTTTTTGGCAGTTGGCTCTGATGATCATATTCCCCCCTTCCATTAGGCATTTAGATAACTGTTATGTTGGTATTGTTATGCTGCAGTGTGACTTGCTAAATATGCCTGCTGTAGAGCAACTGGAGAAGGATGCTAAGCATGCATTGGCATATCAGCTTATGAAGATCTTTCTGACTAAGAGGCTCGATGCTTACTTGGAGTTTCAGGCGGCAAATTCTGATTTACTGAAAAGCTACGGTAAAGTTTAGTTTCATCTGACTGTGTTTTCTTCGGATTATATACATTTTTCTGTTTGTCTAAATTATGCTTTGTGAAATGTTATATGTCTTGTCCATGAAGACTGCATAACTAAGATGAGGTTGATTTCCTTGATGGATCTTGGTTCTGATGAATCTGGACGGATTCCTTACGGTGCTATCAGAGATACTCTTCAGTTTAGGTTGGCTTACCTTTCTCGTCCCAGAAGTTATAATCTGACATCATGGTTAATTATGCTTGTGCACTTCTTTTTGGCAGATTAATGATGACGAAGTTGAACTTTGGGTGGTATAACTGCCAAGTTGATGGACTGTAAAATGGACCAGATGAATCAAGTGGTGATTGTGAGGTTAGTTTGTGTTTCGTACCTTCTGCGTACGCACAAAGATGCATATATTTGTTTGTTCATTCTTTTAGGCTTCTTTGTTGTTGAACTGAATTGGCCTTTCATCTGCAGCCGCTGTAATGAGAGAGTATTTGGGGAAGAACAATGGCTTACACTAAGAACAAAGTTAGCAACTTGGAGGGTAAGTAACTTCAGCCGCTTTATCATTATTAACTGCCCACTAAGAACCGATTCATTGCTACCGTATAACAAACCACTCTTTGTATTGCATTGTCCGTAAATCTTCATTATATAATCGTATATTGACACAGTTTCTCATTGTCAGGGTAATATTGCAAACGTTATCAGCACCATTCGAGCTTACAGGATAGCTGATGATCTACTGTAGTAACTTCCGTTGCGTATAACAGGAAAATTCTCTTGTCCGGAAATTGTAATGGAGCATATTCCAGCCAAATTGGGGATCGTATGAAACTGTTTTTGTAAGCACTTTTGTTGACAGGTGCTTTTATTAAAAATACACAAGGTTTTACTAAAATCAGTGTGTTTCTTGGAAAAAGGCTTGGGAGTGCTTTATGGAGAAGCACTTGGCATGTGCTTGTTTAGAAAACGCTTCTATTTAGAATCACTTTTAAGTTTCTCCCGCAATTGTGTAGTTGTAAGTGCAGTTTGTTTGTAGAAATAGTTCTGCAATATAACGCAATGGCAGGCACTACAAGTGATTCAGCATTCAATTCGGTTCAAACACAATAGATAAGAAAAAATACTCATATCATGGTTAGGCTTACCCATCGCTGTGAAGGTAGCGCAAGCCTCGCGCGGCGCCAATGCAAATTTGGAGCCGTTGTCCCCAGGAGAGAGGTGGGTTGTCAGTGTGGTAGAGGTGATCAGCGAGGGTCCCACGTGCCATGTAATCATACACCAAAATCATCTCATTTTTATCAGTACAATACCCAATGAGAGACACCAAATAACGGTGTCTAAGTTGTGAGAGCAGCTCGATTTCCGTCTTGAACTCGCGGGCTCCTTGCGATGACTCGGGTTTCAGCCGTTTGATAGCTACGGGAGTGGCCCCGCCGTCGATATGCCCTTTGTACACGTGACCGAAGCCGCCTACACCAACAATGAAACTCTGGCTGAAGTTTTGGGTGGCGGCTTTGATCTCCGCCAGTGAAAAGTAACGACACAAATGTGTTGGTAAAGATGATGACCCATCTGAGGCAGTGCCCTTGAATTTCCGCCGCCGCCTAAAAACCAAGAACCCAAGGACAGAGAGTCCAAGTAGTCCGCAAGCTACACCGACAACCGTGGCAAGCGAAGGAGTTCTTGATCTGGTGCCAGGTTTTGATGGTGTCCCCTTTGCTGGGGCTATAGGAGGTGGGTCAGGGCTTGGTCCGGCGAGACTCCGATTTGCACTGAGTTTGAACATTTCGAGTCCGTTCAAGATTGCCACCCAGTACCCATTCAACAAATCCGATTCCAGTGCAAGAAAGAGATTGACTTTCTTCGGGATTGCAGGGTTCCCCGACATGAACACAACGTAGTCTCTGTACACTGGTCTTCCATTTCCACCACTCCACTCGTTTATATCCGCCATTTTCTCAGCGGATTGATTGGCGATGTAGATGTTAAATACCCGGTCTCCCACCGTCACTACATCATCAAACTCACAAAAATGAAGCCTAACCAAGTAAGCAAACATTGAATCCACAGGGAATTCCCAGGTGAGATTGTAGCTCTTGTTTATGGTCTTGTTTTTGCCCATTGAGCGACCGGTTTGGTAAACTTCTTTCGGAGCAGAGTACTCTGGTATTTCTGAAAAGTTAAGCTGAACGCTATTGTCTAGCGGTAAAACACTGTACTTCCTACTTAAATCGTCTAGGTAGTTGAACTCGAGTTCCAAACTATCCCACTTGCGGTACAGACCAGTATCGTGATCGGAATAGATCTGCCTTTTGTCACCGATATTGATTCGGTACATCATCTCCAGAGCAGTGTTATTCTCGATGCGAATCGTGTTTTCGCTGCCTACATAAGCAACCCCATCTGGGCTCTGGGGTGAAGTGTAGTAAAGATATGGGGGCATGGAGTTAATTTCAATAAAATTGATAAACGCGTAGGCATCTGGGCTTGCTTTGCTTGGAGTGAATGTGATATTCAAATTCTGTCCTGCCTCAGTGTGGAGGCAGAACTCTTTGTATATAGTATCCGAGCCAGAAGCATCAGCAGTGACTGAAGCGTTGAAGTCATGGAGAAGGGTAAAGCCACCGGCTTTGACTGAGAAGAGGGCTTGGGATCGGCCGAAGTTGGGGGCGTATGAAGCTGGGTAGAAATACAAGCGGATGAACTTTGGGCCGGAAGAGAGTGGAAATGTGTAGGTAAATTCAAAACGGGAAAGCCTTGCTGTGCTGTAAGACACTTCGCCGGAATAAGGGGGAGAAGGTGCTTCTTTGAATATGGATTTGTTACCAGCTGCTCCGAATGGAAAAAAAATTGTGTCAATATCTCCACCCCAATATTTGGAGTCTTGGCCGAATTTGGTACCGGAAGAGCCACATTGAAGTTCGATATGTTCCGACGGATCGTAGATTGGCAGCGAGTCCCCGGCCATGCACATGGTTATCGTGTGGAAAAAAAGGGGAAGGAGAAAAGGAGAGAGAGTTTCATTAGGGTGTTTGCTGTTGGGGTTCTTCATGATTGTAAGAAAAACATAGAAAGGGTGAGGTGTTGCCTGTTTAACTAATTTTCTCACTGGAATTTGGAGTCTCTTGATGAGGTCTATTCGCATTGTATTTCTGTGAATGATCACTTTAATATCTTGCTTAGCTACAAGTCTACACAAAGTCTTTGTGCGGTGAAGAATGAGTCACTCGATGTGTATCTTCTTGGCATAGTACGTGGTTCTTGTCAATTCAATTAGAGGATGTGGTTGGAGAAATAATACCACCTTTCTGGAGATACAGTAAAATCTCTTATTATTTACTTGTGTGTTTATTGTCACATCATCATGAAATTCTTCAGATCAGCGATGGCCTTTGATGTAGAAAAGAACGACTTTTGTGCTAACAAAAATTGTTATTTGCATCAGTCCTATGAGGAGCTCCTCCTCTGTAAGTAAAATCGGAGCGAGAATGATGTGTTGTGGTGTATGGCACTTGGCGGACGGTGAACGACAACATTGAAGGTGGTGCTTTGGATATGGATGTGATACCAGCTGCTTGGTGTGCTTCTAAAGGAGAAAATGTTTGAGTAAGTATCTCCATTCCAATTTCGTTTATCATACTGATCAAATATGCTGCGGGAATAGCCACATTTTATGGTGATATCTTCCACTGGAGTGTAGATCGTTGGCGAATCTCCTAAAGAAAGTTGATGTTCCACCATAGAACCAATTGACAATATGAAGAATAGCGCAACTTATTTTTAAGTCCATGCATGGTGGACGTACAATAGGGTGACAATGGTGTGCAAACACAAACAAGGAAAGGTAAACAAGAAGAGTCAGCCAGGGTTTGTTCAAAGTCTTTGCATAGAAGAGACTTGCGCTGAAGCATCACTTGAGCAATTTCCATTCCTTTTCCTCTATCACATTGGATGGATGTATCTTCCTGTCATGATGTGTTTACTTTTACTCAAGACTTGTGTTCTTGACTACGGGATAACACACCCGACTTAAATATTTTGCTTGGTTCCCAATGAAAGACACAAGTAGCTTTGGCCGGAAGTAGTGAGGTTAAATATTCTGCAAGTAAAATCGGAGTGAGAAATCTGTGATGTGTGGAGCATGGAGCATGGAACTTTGCGTATGGAAGACGATGCCGAAGGTGCTTCTTTGAATATGGATGTGATACTTACTGCTTGATGAGAATAGGAGGGAAGAGAATCCTACTCCCTAACCGAGTACCTCTACCCCAGGAGTACAAGAATAAGAGTGATGGTCTATCAACCACATGTAGAGATTCAATCTCTTCCATTAATATAGCATCCACCCGAAAATGACCTTTAAGTTTTTAGCATGTCATTGATGTCAAACCTCTACTACACGCTAAATTAAGCATGATCTTTAAATATGCACTCGAGATATTTGTGCTTCACTCATTCTTCCCGCACACTTGAAAATTAAGCATCCTTAATGTATTGATCGACATATTTAACTTAATTTGGAGGGGATAATATTCCTTCACGACTAATTCATTTTTATCTTCAATTTTAACAAAATTTGAAAGATTGTTTCTATTCTTCCGTCGACATACATTTGAATATAGTGAATGAATTTTGCCTTTCGATGTTTTGTACGTAACTTCACTAACATCGTAGTGGAAGTATATAATAGAATTTTTATTATTAATAGCCAAAATCTGATCTCTAATTTCAAACACCCTTAAAATTAAAATCTAATTACACCCAAAAATCAAAACCTTTTTTATGTTCTGCGTCATTGTTCAAAGAGGGAGGGGAAACACCGGGGAGTCGCATACCAATTGCAGGAAGATGTCGAACCACCATTGATACAATTTTATCAAGGCGATTCAACGGTCTCATCTCTAAAACCACCATTGATACAATTTTATCAAGGCGATTCTTCGTCCATATTTCTTGAATTGTCTTCCACTTCTCTCTCTCGGTGAAAATTCATAATTTCTTTTCCAATTCATATTGATAACATGCTCATAATTAAGATCATTGATTCTCCTTTATAAACTAAACACGTACTTTATCTATGTCAAAAAATTTCTGCGGAAATAAAAAGGGTGAGCTCAGAAGTGAATGTCCATTTCATCTCAAGGCATAAAAACGCAATTTTGATCAAGCATCAATCAAGAATCTTTCATCTGGTAAACAAATTCGTATCCCTTTCACGATTTAGGCAACTCAGTAATTTGAATTTAAATTTTTTTTATTTTGGTTGATTATAAATTGTAAGACATTGTAGTTTTTTTTTCTCGAATAAAGTTGTTCCTTGGATAATAGAACAATGGCTTTGCATCCATACCGACTATAGTAAAAGAGCAGCTTCTAGATTAGAACTTGTGATTTCTCTTGAGCATGTGAGGGTATTTGGGTAAAGTTGCGAGTCTGCTTTGCTATGCTTGGAAGTTTCTTAAAGAATTGACATTTATGGAATTGATGGTCAAATTTGGTTATTAATGATATGCAGTAACTTGTGTGTACCTATTGCATCATATTAATTAAATTCAACTTCCCCAGGCCAACTCCAACTAGGGATGGCAAAATACTCGCGGTTATGGATAACCGCAGTTACCCGCTTATTTAACATTCACGGTTATGGTTATGGGTAATTATTTAGATAAATAAACGATTATGGATATACCCGTTTACCCGTGAGATTTACATGGATGATAATGAATATTAACCGTAGTTATAAACGAATACTCATTTACCTATTTATTTTAATATAAATGGATACCCGTTTATCCATATATATATATATATATCTGTCAAATGACACATTGACGCAAGGAAGCTCTCTCCAAGTCAAGAAGCAATTAATAATTCAGGAATACTTCAAGTTTGTTATTAATCTGATTAGGTGATTTGTAAGAAAAATTCATGTACGTTTCTTGCGGATTCTGTTGAATGCTTGGGTTTGTCCGGTGTTTGATTGAACTTGATTGAACAATTTTTTAGATTCGTTGCATGTGTAGGAAAGAAATGGATACTAACGTTAAAATTTGTGCAAGTTAAAAGTAGAATCGTAGAAGATGAAATAATTATGAAGATGTCCTAATTCGATTTTAAACACTAAAAGCGACCTAAGGGTTCATCATCAAACATTTAGAGTTCATTCAAAAAGGTAAACCTTATAAATGTTTTGACTTGATCAGCGAGACGTATAAATTAAGGTTTTCCTCAAGTCAAAAATATGTTGTTATGTATTGTAACATATATGTTGGGATTAAATGTTGCAAGTACTTTTTTAATTTTCAAGGTTAAAAAAAATATGTAGACGGGTAAAAAGAGGGGTAAAAGGTAAAAAATGAAAGATAAACGGATTAAAAAACAGGTAAACAGATAAACGAAACGGTTATGGTTAAATAGGTACGCAGTTGTGGATATGATTAACCGTTTATAAACGGTTATGGGTATTGGTATAATCATTTAAGCAATTACCCAACGCGTAAATGGTTATGCAAGTATGAGCATAAAAGGTTATGGATAAATAACCGCTGTTACCCGCCCACCATAATCATTGCTCATCCCTAACTCCAACCCTTGGAGCAAGTCTCAAAATTTAGTTTTTATTCCCCAGGTCCCCACCCCTTTCCCCCAACCCAAAAATTTTATTCCAACCATTGGGCCAAATTTTAGTTGTGGGCTAAAATTCAAAAATGGCCCAAAATTCCGGCCAGCTTGAGTTTGGGTTAGTGGGGGAACCCACTTGTGCTAGTTGAAGACAGGAAGTTGGACGACAAGCGGCCAAATTCATGCCTGCCGCATGAGGCACGTTCTACAGCCAACATTAATGCTGCAAAGTGCAGCACGTAGGTGTATCTACCCCTTGTCTGCTAAGAAAATTGAGCTCAATGACTCTTTTGGTTGATCAACAGCTGAAATTTAAATGGATCATTGGTTATCGAACGGTCCATATTTAATTTGATTAATATTTTTGTTTTATGTATATAAATTTATTGAATCTAACGGCTGAGATCGAATATGATCAAATCTAACGGTAAAAAAAATTGAATAGCCCAAATTTAAAGGGAACTTTAACGAAAAACCACATTTTTACACTAAAAAGTCAATTCTGATATTATCCACTTTATCCTTTATTTTGTCCTTATCATTAAAACTCAAAGTTTTCAAGCTATTTTCATTAGTTTTCCTAAATTTTTTAAAGGGAACTTTAACAAAAAGCTCCCGATACTGTTCACTTTAACGAAAAACCACATTTTTACACTAAAAAGTCAATTCTGATACTATCAACTTTATCCTTTATTTTGTCCTAATCATTAAAACTCAAAGTTTTCAAGCTCTTTTCATTAGTTTTCCTAAATTTCCAACAGCTAAATAATTAAAAAACAATTATTTAACTTAAAATTCACCAAAAAACTCTATAAATATATATGTATTTGTTCAAACATCCACACAAAACTCACGTTTCTCCTACAATTCTTCCAATTTGTCTTAATTATTACTGTATTAATTATGCTAATTGATGTATTAATTGTTTTTGTATGTGTTTTTTTTTTTTGTCAAATGATAGATTTTATTAGATTAGATGTTAGATTAGTCACCGATGGGGTTTGAACCCACTCCGTCTTGCAAGGGCTCAATATCTTCCCACCACTGTAGTAAAGGGCCACTTGCTTTTTGTATGTGTTTCATATGTGTCGGTTTAGTAATTTTTCAATATTTATTGAAATTTAAATATTTTTATATTAAAATACGAGTTTTTCTCAACTACAACCTAGCTAACTTCTCCAGAGAAGTACCATACGACCAATACCTAATTGTTTAGACTGCTTCGAAATTTAATTGCGGGTAATTTAAGAAACAACAAAACTACGTACGAATTATGTTGACAAATTATAGCATATATCATATCAGATTAATACAATTTATAAGTTCGAGTCCAAGCTTAATATATTAACACTAACGGATTAAAAACGTTGCTCAATCAATCATCACCTTCCATTGGGATCGTTGATCTCAGAGAAGACAGTCCCGGACATTCCTTTAATCGATTCATTAGTAGTAGAATTATGATCACTACTAGTCTTGCTCACCCTGTTCAATTCCGACGACTCCTCCCAGCTAATAAACCCTACATCGCTCCCAGTCACACTCTGAACGTCATCTCCACCGCCCATTTCATCGTCCGAATTTGAATCCCCTCCAACGCTCTGCTGAAGCTGCAGAGCAAACTCAAGCCCCCACACAACATCATTCATTGACGGCCGTTCGATCCCACTGTCATGCATGCAACTCACCGCAATCTCAACGTACTTTTTCAAACATGCATTTCCAATCTTACCCCTCAAGCTTGGATCTATGATCTGATCAAGTTTCCCATTCCGGTGACAAATTTTAGTCCACTCAGCCAAACTCATTTGCTTTTTCTCTGCCGTACGAATCAAAGCTGGCCTCGCACACAGTACTTCACACAACACTACACCAAATGAGTATACGTCAGACTTCTCCGTCAATTGTTGACGGCGATAATATTCAGGGTCCAAATATCCGAAACTACCCTTCACCACCGTGCTGATATGGGTCTGAGACACGTTCGCGGACCCCATTTTCGAAAGTCCAAAATCCGAAACTTTGGCCACCCATTTCTCATCCAATAAGATATTTGTGCTCTTTACGTCTCGATGAATGATTGTGTACTTGGCACCTGTGTGAAGGTAGTGCAACCCACGCGCCGCCCCGATACAAATCTGTAGCCGTTGATCCCACGGTAGAGGTGGATTATCGGTATTGTAGAGATGGTCGCGGAGAGTCCCACGCGCCATGTAGTCGTACACCAAGATCATCTCGCCGTCGTCCATACAGTACCCAACGAGCGGCACCAGATGGACGTGGCGGAGCTGGGATAGCATGTCGATCTCCGTCTTGAACTCGTGAGCTCCCTGCGACGACTCCGATTTCAGCCGCTTGATTGCAACAGGGTGCAACCCACCACCCATGTTGACATTTCCTTTGTACACATGTCCGAAACCGCCGGCGCCAATAATGAAAACACTGTCGAAGTTTTGGGTGGCGGCTTTGATCTCCGCCAGTGAAAAGTAGCGACACAAATCGGACGGTAAAGAAGAGCCGCGAGTCTTGGTTGACTTGGTCGTCGAAAAAGACAATGGACCCCACTTTGTTCCTTGCCCGGAGCTTGAGTCCTTGACTTTTCTTCCTCTCCGGAAAACCAAAAATCCGAACACAAAGGCTAAAACAAACACACCTGAAACTACACCGGCGATGATGGCAAGCAGAGGAATCGATTTCTTGTCTGTAACTTTGGGGCTCTCCGCCGGAGCTATTTTGAGAGGCGGGTCGGGGTTTGGTCCGGCGAGATTCCTATTTGAATCACTGAGCTTGAAGATCTCGAGCCCGTTCAAGATTGCATCGCTGTATTTCGTCAACCAATCTTTTGGGTGGGCTTGCAGTGCAAGAAAGAGATGAACTTTCTTTTTACTTCCGGCGCCTGCAGGCACGAAAACGACGTAGTCTTTGTACACCGGCTTCCCATAACCTTCGCTCCACGTGATTACATCCGCCATCTGCTCCGCCGTCTGATTGGCGATGAAGATTTGAAACAGCCGGTCCCTGGGCAATGTAACATCACCTTCGAACTCACAAAAATGAAGCCGAATAAAGTAATAAAACGTAGAATCTACTGGAAACCCCCAGGTGAGATTATAGCTCTTGTTTATGGTTTTGTTCCTCCCCATCGACCGACCGGTTCGGTAAACTTCTTCCGGAGCAGAGTACTCCGGAATTTTCGAAAAGTCGGGCTGAATACTACTGTTTTGCGGCAGAACACTAAAGCTTTTACTCAAATCGTCCAAATAGCTGTAGTCCACTTGAATACCATCCCAGTTTCTGTACATTCCAGTGTCCCGATTGAACGAGAGCTGAGATCCGCCGACGTTGATCCGGTAGACCATCTCCATGGCGGTGTTATTTTCGATCGGATACGGGTTTATGCTGCCTACGGAAACAGGCCCATCTGCTCTTTGTGGCGGAGTGTAATAAAGATTGTCGGGCATGGACACGATTTCGATTCCATTGATGAAGGCATAGGCATCTGGACTTGCTCTGCTCGGAGTGAACGTGATATTCAAGCTCTGTTCGGATGCAATGTTGAGACAGAACTCCCTGGATACTGTCTCCGACGAGAAAGCGTCGGCGGTGACGGAGGCGTTGAAATCGCGGAGAAGGGTAAAGCCGCCGGCTTCGACTGAGAAGAGGGATTTAGATCGGTCGAACTCGGCGGCGTAGGAAGTGGGGTAGAAGTACAAGCGGATGAACTTTTGGCCGCTGGTGAGCGGAAATGTGTACGTAAATTCGGAGCGAGAGAGCCGAGCTGCGGTGTAAGGCACTTGGCTGGAGGAGGAGATCGGGGTTGCTGCTTTGAATACGGATGAGCTGCCAGCTGCTTGGAAGGGGGAGAATTTTGAGTTGATATCGCCACTCCAAGTTCGTCCGTCCTGTTGGTTGACTTGGTCGCCGGAAAGGCCGCACTGTAGGGTGATGTCATCGACCGGTTTGTAGACAGAGGGTGAGTCTCCGGCGACGTGTAGGGTTATGATTTGCAGAAACAGGGTAAGGAACAGATGAGCAAGATTGGGTTTCATGGTAAGGTGTTTGCTGCATATGGAAACGGGGGAATCTGTTGCTGCTTATTATCGTAAGCTTATCAAAATTCCATTTATAATTAAACTTCTAACTGGATTTTGAATACTTTAATGGTGAAGTGTTTAGTAGTAATTGGAAAACTGGGTGTATGAAAGTTTAGAGGTTTTTTTATTTTTTTTTATTTTTTATTTTTTCCACCAAACTTCTGAAATATTAAAGCAGCTTGTCTTGTCCACTAGTCTGAGTTGTTATATTATTGATGAATGCACAATTATTGAAAATGAAAACTATTGAAAATGGCTTGAAAATTTTGAGTTTTAATGATAAGGACAAAATAAAGGGTAAAGTGAATAGTATCAGGATTGACTTTTTAGTGTAAAAATATGATTTTTCGTTAAAGTGAACAGTACCGGGTGCTTTTCGTTAAAGTTCCCTTATTGAAAATCTAGGGGCAAAACAAAAGTAGTGGGGCATGAGAGAAAATTTAATGGAGGAGACTCTCCCGCCACTTTATAAAGGATTAAGCTTTATAAAAACTAACGAAGAGAGTTTGAAAACTTTGAATTTTAACACAAAATAAAAGGTAAAATAAATAGTACCATGATTGACTTTTTAGTGTAAAAATATGATTTTTCGTTAAAATAAACAGTACCGTAAGTTTTTCGTTAAAGTTCCCTGAATTTGTTAATGGTTCATTATGCCACAATTACCCTGAAATTGTTTCATTTAAATCTCTCTCTCATGGATCAAAGACTTTGAATGTGGTCTAAATTCTTAAAGATTCTCAATCATCAACAGTAACGTTAATAGACTATACACAAAGGGTAGTGGTAGTGGACTTGAAGAGTCAAAGTCTTTGTCACAAGTCTTTATGCATGGTGGGTCGTTTGCTTGGAACCAGGATCCTCGCCGGATCTTTCCCTAGGGATCCTAGGGATCCCGCAATCTTGTCCGTTCATTATATATCGTACGGTCAGTTTTCGTTAGGTACTATTCATATTTGAATTTTAAAATTTAAATTTTAAATGATTTCTGACCGCACGATATACGATGAACGGACAAGATTGCGTGATCCCTAGGATCCCTAAGGAAATGCTCAGGAGACACTCCTCTCTCGTTTGCTTGTATACTTTTCCAAACAAATAGATTAACTTGTTATATATTCTTACGGTTAATGCTTGGTAGAAAAGTCTCACCACTAGCAAGTTGCAAACAACCCGTCAAATGGTATCCAGCTATGAGTTAGTAAACGTCATTTTAACAAGCATGTCTCTTTTCAAATGTGACTTTTGTGGTAAGGTGATGATATTATCCCCACAGATTTTTTTTAGCATTGATACATTTGGGGATTACATGTATCATTGATTTTAAGTGCACATAAAAGACTAACATATAAGAGGTTTATGTTGACTTATCGCTAGAAAAGCCACACCAAAGGGTGATGTCATCGACCGGAGTGTACACAGAGGCTCAGCCTGCGGCCACGTGTAGGGTTATGATTAAACCTCTACTATGAGTTGTTATGTTAGGAAAATGATCATCGCTGGATCTTTTTTCTATGGATCTTGGGGATTCCGTAATCGTGATCGTTTATTTTACATCGTGCGATTAGAAATCATTTCAAAATTAAAATTTTAAAATTAAATATAAATAGTACCTAACGAAAACTGATCGCATGATGTACGATGAACGGTCACGATCACAGGATTCCCACCGGATCTTTTTCCGTTATGTTATTGTTTGCATGCACAAATATTGAAAATCTAGGGCAAAACAAAAGTAGTGGGACATGATTTCATGGAGGAGTTCATCGTTGATTCATCAGGATGGAGATAATTTTTAGAGTGTTCGGGACTATATGACTGGTATATCTAGTGTTATAACATAATTGGTTAATTTTTTTTTTCAAGAGTCTAATTAATTGTATTATGACACTTGGTATACTGGGTTATGTTCTTGATACTAAAAAATCTATTGGCACGATGACTTCTCAAGCCACTAACTAATATAAGATCATGCGTGAACTTCTTTCTGATATCACCTTGTATTAGTGGTTCAGTACGCCACAATTATATTGAATTCGTTTCATTTAAGTCTTTTTCGAATGGGATGAAACAAAGACTTTAAAAGAAAGGTCATCATCCAGAAAGATGCGGCGCACTCCTGACCAAACAATACCCGCCAGAGATTTGAATGTCAAATAATCGGTTGCACGTCTCTATCATCAAGAGTAAAGTTAATCTATATTATCTATCTATATTATTAAGAGAATAGGGCTTGTCAACTTTTTGCCCCCTTTTCTTCCAATTTTACCCTCACTTTTGAATATACAATGTTGACATGAGGAGGGCAAAATAGTAATTTTGTATCTTTTGAACTTTTTCCCCTTTTCTTCCAATTTTGCCCTCACTTTTGAATACACAATGTTGACATGGGTAGGGCAAAATAGTAATTTTGTATCTTTTGAACTTTTTCCCCTTTTTCCTATTTTGCCCTCACTTTTTATACACAATATCTACATAAGGAGGGCAAAATAGTAATTTTATATCGAAATATTTACATAAGATAAAAAATATGCACTTATTAAGAGAAATTGTCCCACCATCATTTTTTCATACACGTAAGTGAAATCATGATGTTTTTTGGATAGTTTGAATGAACTAAAATAGTTGCGCTTGAGGAGAACGTGGGAGGAGGTAAGCGGTTTTTTCCCTTTTTTCCAATTTTGCCCTCACTTTTTATACAAACTATTGACAAAAAGGAGGGCAAAATAGGGAAAAAAGGGAAAAAGTTGACAAGGAGGCTTCTCTTAACAATAGTATAGAAAAAAAAATATGCATTTATTAAGAGAAATTGTTCACATACACACAAAGTGTGTGCTCTCTGCTAGTAGACTTAATACAAAGGGTAGTCGACGAAAAATCCAAAGTCTTTGCCACTAGTCTTTATGCATAGTGATTTGCTTGTATACTTTTCCAAACAAGTAGAGATTGTGTTGTTAACTTGTTATATAGTCTTATGGAAAATGCTAGGTAGAAACGTCTCACCATTAACAAGTAACAACCAACCCGTCAAATGGTATCGAGGTATGAGTTGGTATACGTCATTTTAACAAGCATGTGTGTCTTTACAATGTGATTTTTGAGGTAAGTTGATGATAGTACGAACACGGATTTTTGTTAGCATTGATGCATTTTGTGATTTACATGTATTATTGATTTTAAGTGCATATAGACGACTGATTCTAAGTGCACATAGACGACTGACATACCCTATTCTTATAAGGTACTTGAACAAATTAATACTTAATATACTCGACCATCCTTATATTATATAGTTTGGCTACAATAATATTAGGGGATATCCTCAATCTGTTGAGGTTTTGCGATTTTCATGTGTTATTGATTTTAAGTGCATACAGAAAATTGATTCTAAGTGCACATAGACAACTGACATACCCTCTTCTTATAAGGTACTTGAACAAATTAATACTTAATATACTCGACCATCCTTGTATAATATAGTTTGGCTACAATAATATTAGGGGATATCCTCAATCAGTTGAGGTTTTGAGCTTCTGCCTAGATAAGTTTATGTTAACATGGTGTATAATGTATATAACCAAAAAGCACATTGTCTTCATAGAATTTATGTTCAGCTGTTTTGAAATGGAAGTAAAATAAAGCCAACAAGTTACAAGAAAACCCGCATTTGACTAAAATTTATGATTAAACTTCTACCAGTTAAGATCTATAAAAATTAGTGATAATTATGTGATTCATGAATGAGAGGCACAATATATTGGGTGATGCTATCCATACACACTCCATTTTACTTTTCCTTAGCCGTTAGGTTGAATGAATTGAAAAGGTCAGAAGACCAAAATTAACAGAGGTCTAGGCACCACCCTATATATTATACAACAATATGAACCATTATTTTTTAATGTGAAACATTTTAAACCATGAATCTACTCTCAAAAACACATTAGTATAAATAATTAAACGAAAGAAGTGGAAAATATACTTTCCATATCCATTTTGAGTAGTGTTCTGAGAGACAAATGGCCACAAATATTTTTTGTAATCTATTGGGAGCTTGAGGTTTCCAAATTCAAATTTCAAGAGGTTGGGTTAGGCTCGCCGGATGACGTCAAGATTAGCTTTCAACGTCGTGATCATGGAGACGGTATCTTATTCGACGGGGCAAGTGGAATTTTGGACCATTCTTTTGCTCCCACGGATGGAAGGCTGCACTTGGATGCAGATGAACGAACTTGATCTGGTTTGAGGCCTCCAAGTAAGAAGAACAAACTTGATCCGGTTTAGGTGGCTCCGCACGGAAGGACTGGGATCACCTTCGGATCCCAGCCTGCAGAGCCAGCTGACCACAAGATCTCATCCTTCCATTTTTTATCCTGTGGCTAGGAATAATGAAAAATTCTCAAGCAAAACAAGGCAAGATGAAAATGGAAGGCTGGGATCTTGTGGTCAGCTAGCTCCGCAGGCTAGGATCCAGAGGTGATCCCAGTCCGTCGTGATAGAAATGGCCCTTCATGACTTTAGTTGTGAAGATAAACATCAATAAAATAAAATTGTTGAGTGTCTGGTAAATTTGTTTTATAAAAGTACTTTTAACTAAAAAAAACAGTGTCTAATAAACTTTTGTATAAAATTGCTATGAGCATCCTAAATGACTAAAACTGATCACCCTGCTTTAAATAAAAAAATTTAAAAAAAAAGAGGTTTTTTTTAGATGGTAGACTCTGCTTTCGCATTTCTATGCTTTTCACATTTGATGTTCTAAATTTTTTAATAAGTTTTTTTTTTAAAGCATCACAACTCCAAACCAACCTGTAATCACTTCAGGCATTGGGAATCGGAGGATGTGCACCATCAGTTCGGAAATTTTCCTTGAGCATCTCCGCAGGTAAGTTGTCTCCGATTTCTTTGAATAAAAATTCAGGCAACGGGGAGTTGAAGCACACCTTCGAAGCTGTCAAACTCGTTAGGAGTTTTATCGAACAAGGCTTCGAGCTCCGGTCTAATGAATTGGGCTATAAGTTCAGTGCATGTGCCAGGACGTCTGACATCTTCCGGTGTCCAAATTCTTATAAGGTACTTGAACAAATTAATACTTAATATACTCGACCATCCTTATATAATATACTTAACATGAGGAGGGCAAAATAGTAATTTTGTATCTTTTGAACTTTTCCCCCTTTTCTTGCAATTTTGCCCTCACTTTTGAATACACAATGTTGACATGAGGAGGGTAAAATAGTAATTTTGTATCTTTTGAACTTTTTCCCCTTTTTTCCTATTTTGCCCTCACTTTTGATACACAATATCTATATAAGGAGGGCAAAATAGTAATTTTATATCGAAATATTTACATAAGATAAAAAATATGCACTTATTAAGAGAAATTGTCCCACCATTATTTTTTCATACACGTAAGTGAAATCATGATGTTTTTTGGATAGTTTGAATGAACTGAAACGGTTGAGCTTGAGGAGAACGTCGGAGGATGTGGGCGGTTTTTCCCCTTTTTTCCTATTTTGCCCTCACTTTTCATACACACTATTGACAAAAAGGTGGGCAAAATAGGAAAAAAGGGGGGGGAAGTTGACAAGGAGGCTTCTCTTAATAATAGTATAGAAAAAAAAATATGCACTTATTAAGAGAAATTATTCACACACACACTTGTGCTCTCTGCTAGTAGACTTAATACAAAGGGTAGTCGACGAAATATCCAAAGTCTTTGCCACTAGTCTTTATGCATAGTGATTTGCTTGTATTCTTTTCCAAACAACAAGTAGAGATTGTGTTGTTAACTTGTTATATAGTCTAATGGAAAATGCTAGGTAGAAACGTCTCACCACTAACAAGTAACAACCAACCCGTCAAATGGTATCGAGGTATGAGTTGGTATACGTCATTTTAACAAGCATGTGTTTTTACAATGTGATTTTTGAGGTAAGATGATGATAATACGCACACGGATTTTTGTTAGCATTGATGCATTTTGTGATTTACATGTATTATTGATTTTAAATGCATATAGACGACTGATTCTAAGTGCACATAGACGACTGACATACCCTATTCTTATAAGGTACTTGAACAAATTAATACTTAATATACTCGACCATCCTTATATAATATAGTTTGGCTACAATAATATTAGGGGATATCCTCAATCTGTTGAGGTTTTGCGATTTTCATGTGTTATTGATTTTAAGTGCATACAGAAAATTGATTCTAAGTGCACATAGACAACTGACATACCCTCTTCTTATAAGGTACTTGAACAAATTAATACTTAATATACTCGACCATCCTTATATAATATAGTTTGGCTACAATAATATTAGGGGATATCCTCAATCAGTTGAGGTTTTGAGCTTCTGCCTAGATAAGTTTATGTTAACATGGTGTATAATGTATATAACCAAAAAGCACATTGTCATCATAGAATTTATGTTCAGCTGTTTTGAAATGGAAGTAAAATAAAGCCAACAAGTTACAAGAAAACCCGCATTTGACTAAAATTTATGATTAAACTTCTACCAGTTAAGATCTATAAAAATTAGTGATAATTATGTGATTCATGAATGAGAGGCACAATATATTGGGTGATGCTATCCATACACACTCCATTTTACTTTTCCTTAGCCTTTAGGTTGAATGAATTGAAAAAGTCAGAAGACCAAAATTAACAGAGGTCTAGGCACCACCCTATATATTATACAACAATATGAACCATTATTTTTTAATGTGAAACATTTTAAACCATGAATCTACTCTAAAAAACACATTAGTATAAATAATTAAACGAAAGAAGTGGAAAATATACTTTCCATATCCATTTTGAGTAGTGTTCTGAGAGACAAATGGCCACAAATATTTTTTGTAATCTTTTGGGAGCTTGAGGTTTCCAAATTCAAATTTCAAGAGGTTGGGTTAGGCTCGCCAGATGACGTCAAGATTAGCTTTCAACGTCGTGATCATGGAGACGGTATCTCATTCGACGGGGCAAGTGGAATTTTGGACCAGGCTTTTGCTCCCACGGATGGAAGGCTGCACTTGGATGCAGATGAACGAACTTGATCTGGTTTGAGGCCTCCAAGTAAGAACAAACTTGATCTGGTTTGGGTGGCTACGCACGAAATAGAAATGGCCCTTCATGACTTTAGTTGTGAACTAAACAAATATAAAATAAAGTTGTTGAGTGTCTGGTAAACTTGTTTTGTAAAAGTAATTTTAACTAAAAGTACTTTTAACTAAAAACACAGTGTCTGAATGTCTGATAAACTTTTGTATAAAATTGCTATGATCAGTTAAATGACTAAAACTGATCACCATGCTTTGTTTTAGAAGTATGGTAGACTCTGCTTTCGCGTTTCTATGCTTTTCACATTTGATGTTCCAAATTTTTTAATAAGCGCTTTTTTTTTTTTAAAGCATCGCAACTCCAAACCAACCCGTAATCACTTCAGGCATTGGGAATCAGAGGATGCACCATCAGTTCAGAAATTTTCCTTGAGCATCTCGGCAGGTATGTTGTCCCCGATTTCTTTGAACAAAAATTCAGGCAACGGAGAGTTGAAGCACACCTTCGAAGCTGTCAAACTCGTTAGGAGTTTTATCGAACAAAGCTTCGAGCTCCGGTCTAATGAATTGGGCTATAATTTCAGTGCATGTGCCAGGACGTCTGACATCTTCCAGTGTCCAAATCGTAACTTACGACATTGCTGCATAGATAACCCTCCTCATATTGGTGGTTGAATTATAGTTTTATCTCAACCAATTAATGTATTAATGAAGCATTGTAATCGTAGGTAATTTCCTTTTACTAACCTAGGTATAAACCAAAGAGAAATACTTAGTTACTGATAAATCTTTTTTTTTTTTTTTTTTTACAAACGGGAGGATAATCTTCACTGAATTTTTCTAACTATGGGGATGGGAGAAAATTTAAACTAGAAAAATAGTGGGTTGAAGAGAAACGCTCTATCTACCAAGCAATCTACCACTTGCTTGACCAATCAATTAGTTATCTTGTTATTGATCACAGTCTATTCTTTTCAATAATATTGCAAAAAATGCCACGGTAATCGTAGGTCATGTTTCTAAGTTGTGTCATTTCTCATTTCCTAATTTATAACATATTGTTGATCAACATAAGTGTTTTGTAATTAATATTGTAATCAATAACTCGAACTTCGCTTTATATTGTATGGAATCCGCAGATCGTAAAACCATGTATTGGGGCTAATGCATGTCCTGTGTCGGAAGGTCAAGGAAGCTAATGACCTAATGACATGGGAGCCGGCAATTAAAACTCCAGTGAGATGCGACCATAATTATAACGGTCCTAAGTTAGAAAATTTCTTATCGAATAAGTTTCAAGTTCCAACACAATACGAAAGACGTAACGATTTGTACATTCTCACGCAGCTCCAAGCCTCCGGAGGCAGATTGTCTGCCCTCCTAGTTATGGTGCCCTTCCATGCCTTTCTATTTGTGCAGTCGCGGTTAAGCCACGTCAACATTTTATATTTTTATTATTTTTTGTCTTATTATCTCTATTAAAAAATTAATATAAAATGTTGACATAACTTAACTGTGACCGCACAAAATAGAAATGTATGGATAGACACCACAGCTAGAAGGGCAGACAATTTGCCTCCCAAGCCTCCAACCCAAAACCCAATTGTCAAATCAACCTCACACCTTTCTCAAACTCTGTAGGCTACTAGGTATCCACAATCCCAAGGGGCTAAATGGACCATATCAAATCAACCCAATCAAAAGCCCAATCAGATTCCAAACAACCCACATCCAAATCAAGCACGGGTCAGAAAAGACCCAAATTTCAAATCGGGTTAGTCTTCTCTGTCTGTCTTCCCCTAAAACCCTAGACTTTCTTTTACTCTGTTGTCACAGAAAACGCAAAAGTTTTAATCTTTGAAAATCGTAAGGAACCATGATGAACGGTGGTCGGCACCAAAACAAATTCGCATGGAAGCCAAACCTCGGCGTCAAAATCAACGAAACCGAGGTCGGAGGACGGTTCCGGCCGCTGTCGGAGATAACGGGGGTCTGCCAGCGCTGCAAGGAACAGATCGAGTGGAAGCGCCGTTACGGAAAGTACAAGACCCTGACGGAGCCCGCCAAGTGCCAACGTTGTACCAAACGCGCCGTCCGTCAGTCCCACCATAAGCTCTGTGCTGCTTGTGCTAAGGAACAACGTGTTTGTGCGAAGTGTTGCTGTCGTGTCGAGCAAATTGTCGGAAAAGACCTTGCGGAAGTGGAGTCTGAGCAGAAGAAGCTTCAAGAGGTTTGATTCTTTTAATGTTGTTTTTGTAAAGTTTCCAGTTTTTAACTGGTTTTCGATTCGGAAATTGACGAAAATTGATGGGTTTGTTTTGTTTCGTGAAAATTGTAATGCACAGGCGATCAAAAATGCAAGAGAAAGAGATAGGAGGAGTCTGTTGCGTGCGGTATGTTCTCGAATTCGAACACATTTGTTTGTTCTTGTATTGGATTGTGAATCAAAAGTTGCATAATTTGTGATCTCGGATTGTACTGTAACAGATGAATGCTGGAAAATCTACGGGTGTAGCGAAAGCTGCAAGCGAGAAAGGAGACAAAGCGGGGGACCTGTTCCCGTCTGCGTCACTCGAAGAATATGCAGAGGCAAGCAGAGATGATGAGGATGACGAAGGTGATGATGGTGAAGGCGAAGAAGATGAGGCACTGGTTTGCAATTAAAAGAGGTACTGAGTAGTATTTCAGCAGTTGGCTATGATCGTGTAGTGTGTCCATCCTTTGCACGCAAGTTCGAAATCGCTTGCATCTCTTTGTACCATCAGCGACAAATTGGGCAAAGATATCCTCGTTTCTTCAACACCATGAAGAAGGTCTTGAAGAAGTAAACTGATCAACGTCTTTTTTTTTCGTGTTTCTTTCGTTGTTTTAGTGGTCCACGCATAATTGTGTACAAGTGCTTATGCACAGAAACTTTGAAATTTTGTTTGTTTTTAATTATCAATGAAGTAGGTCTTGTTTAATATTATCACAGATCAAGTTGCATTGCTTTTGGGGGTTTCTTGGGTTAAAAGCAACCTGCCAATAAAGTATGCTAGGCACCTGGGGAAGATCGAAAGCTCAATAGAAAAATAAGAGAGATCCAACTTCACTCTTCAAGTCAACAACTTCGAGAGTGAATGAATCTTCAAATGGTTGTTATTTCTCCGAGTTGCAAGGAAGAAGAAAGCCAATCTTACGAAATGCAGAGGGAAAGCAGTTTGAAGCCAGTCAGATGCCTTCTTGCGACGATGCTTTGTGCCATTCTCCTTGTCAGCCCCGTTACAGTCTTCATTTTCGGCTTCCATATCTCATATCCGCAATCCTTTTTCTCTTTCAACGCCAGTATCTCCCACGACCAATTTGTTTTGCCTCACTCCCTGCACACGGATGTCTCTCATTTGCAGATCCAGCTGGGACTTTTGTTGCAGCAGCTGCATAATGAAAGTTCCGAATCAAAAGTACTTCTGAAATTTTCGGATCAGGTGCTTCGCATCGCCATTTCTTTAGACAAACTTGCTGATAGCATTAAAAAGAAGCATCAACCGGACAAAGATGAAGTAAGCACCGTGGATGAAGATTTCACAAATCCAGAGGAAGGTGAAGCTGAAGCTGAAGAACAGGCTCCTGGTGGCACAATCTTCACTTCAGGTGAGATTCGGATTTACATTTCACCAAAACAAAACAGGCAGATTGGGAAGAAAATTTTTCTTGGGGTAGAAGCAATAACTCCATCAATTGGGTTGGCTTGTGCCCGAATGGCAACCAATTTAGACCGGTTTATGAGTTATAAGATCCACGGCAAGTGCCCAGATGATTCGGAAATAGCTCAGAAGCTTTTAGTTCATGGATGTGATCCATTGCCAAGAAGAAGATGCTTCACAAAATCACCGCCACACTACACCAAGCCACTTCCTATAAACTTCTCCCTTTGGACTCAACCTAGCAATGCTAACATCTTATGGAACAGTTACAAGTGCAAAGACTACTCTTGCCTTGTTTCGAAAGAAACCAAGGACCGAAGAGGCTTCTTCAAATGCTCGGACTGTTTTAACCTTTCGAAACAAGCATGGGACACACCAACAAACGAGTCTGAATCGGCAGAGTTCACCATCGATGAAGTTCTAAGCTTAAAGCCGGGGGAGATAAGAATCGGCCTAGATTTTAGCCCGACCACGGGAACATTTGCTGCTATCATGAGGGAAAAGAACGTTACCATTGCATCAAGTACCTTAAACTTAGGGGCTCCTTTCAATGAGGTCATCGCCTTAAGAGGCCTTCTTCCTCTTTACACATCAATCGGTTCGAGGCTACCTTTCTTCGACAACACCCTCGACATTATCCATTCCACTTTGTTCTTGGATGGCTGGATTGGAACTGAACTCCTTCAGTTTGTATTGTTTGATTGGGACCGCGTCCTTCGGCCGAAGGGTCTTCTTTGGATAGACAGGTTCTTCTGTCACAAGGAAGACATGAAGTTGTATTTGGACGAGTTTAAGAGGTTAGGCTACAAACCATTGCTTTGGAGGGTAGTGCCTAAGACTGATAAGCTTGGAGATGAGCTCTTCTTCTCAGCTGTTTTGGAGAAGCCAATCAGAGGTTAATAATCGTCGTTAACGAGTAAATTCCAGAGGTTAATAACCGTTGTCAACGAGTAAATTTCTCAGTATCTTTGTGTTTTAATGAATACCGTGATATTTTAACGAGTAATACTTGTGGTTAACAGCAGGGATTAAGCATTTCTATTGTACTTAGTAAGGTTTGCAATTACATTGATATTTTAAAGAGAACAATGTATAGCAACATGAAATTATTATATAACTTGTATTAATAATACATTTTGAAGTACTTAGAGCTAACGGAAGACTTGACATAAAATCAAGCGCAGTGACACTTAGCACAAAACCGAGTGCAGTGACATTCTAAGATTTCTACAGCCGAATCCCCTTCGTGGGATAAAACTTTGTTGTTGCATTAATAAGTTGAAATTCCCTGCTCAGAGTGAAGGTACACTTGCTATAGAACAAAAAATTCAAATGAGTTCAATTTAAAGAACGATATCAAAACTATGTAGCAGAAAAATTCTTGAACGAATTCAGAGGACCTTTCCAAAAGTATGCATATTGAGATATCTTGGGATCAAACTGCCCAATCGAAATTAACAAAATAGGCTTCAGTGCCCACAATCTCTAGCATTCCTCGGAAATGTTCGGTACCAGTTTGTTTCATGACCAAATTTTCTGTCGTTGCACAGTCGCTCAATGGCAAGAAGAAAAGGTTGTGGATGGAAGAGGAATGACAACTCCTATTCATCTTTTGCGCACAAGCGCTCTGAAAGTCAAGGAAACAACAAAAAAGAAATCAGTTAACAATTTCGGGTATTCGCAAGTCCAATGCTTTTTGCTTGAGAAGTTGAACAGCAGGAACTTAAAATTTCTGCATGTACAGATTTCGAGATAGGTCGCCAAAAGTAGATTGGACCTAGAAGTTGGGTAAACATTACACAACGGAAACACAAAGAGACGAGGACCCAAAATATAGGTAAGAGTTCGTACTCAGATATTCATAAGCCAATATCATCGAGGTGCCCCAGGCGGACATACTGAAAAATCTTGGACCTAGCCCTCTGTAGAAACCTTGCCAGCCATCTTCTCTGATCAAGTTCTTAACAACTTCTCTTGCAGTGGGTCTCTTATCGTGTCCCATTGTCTACAATACAGCGACACAATTATTTTAAACACAAATTTGTCGATGACTTGGTCAAATGAAGATGAGCAAGCTGCAAGCCAGCAAAGTAACCAGATACATTAACTGTTTATATGAATACCTGCAGTCGTGTCTTGATGGTATCCAATGGAGTTGTTATGCAGGATGCTGTTGCACCTGCAATAATTCCACCAGCAGCTTGAACCAACACTATTTTCCCCATGCTTGGAACAGCCTCATCAGAACCAGTTCCGCGGCCTATGAAACTGCTTCATAAACCAGGATAATGTAACACAGATATTTTGTCAGGCAATAAAGATAAACTGTTGACAAAAGGGTATTTGATTCACCTAAACTCCTTCGCCTTATAACTTCATCTAAGAGGAACAAAGTTCATTTACCTAATTATAGATATTCATTGGCTTGATGGACTTTAGAATTGCTAACCAACATAACAACCGACAAAGTCACAGTACTGATGATTATGTCCGACAATTCATTACTTCTTAACATAACTATCATGTTCCACTAACACACTCAAACCAGAGACCACCTAAAACGAACAATAAAATGATACACCTCCAAACTTTTCATGCCCTTGTAAAATGATAAATAGAATGTTCAACAGAAAATCTTTAGTTATGTATGGCCAACATTCATTTGAAAGATATAAAATTTACTGATTAACGAATTATCAATTAGTTGACCTAGTTTAAGAATAAAAAAGCCTAGAGTTAATGGACAACAAAAATTACCATTTCTCACCTCCAGATTAAGCGCTGGCTTGAACCATAACTAGCCCACCATACGGCGCTAGATGGAGAGTAAGTCATAACAGAAAGTCCAAACCCTCTATAAAGTCCTCGTATGCCATCCAACTTTATAACCTTACGAGCAACATCCATCCCCCCGGTGTACTTTGCATGGCCCGAGTACCCTTGCACCATCAACCTTTGACTAATCTAAAGAAAACCCATTACTCAAAATTAGCGTCTCAAACCCCTAAGTACAAAAGTACTCAAATGAAACTGATAGATCCTATAAAGTTATTTACCACATCAATGGGAACAAAGACAGCCTGAGAGAAAAACGAGGCAGTCATTCCAGCTACTCCATTAGCCAAAGCAGCCTCTGTAGCCTCAGATAAGTGGAAGGGTTGAACCATCTTGAAAGCAGCCACCTTGGTGGCCTCTAAAGCAGTGAGAAATATAATCCGGGCAGGAACTGCACCGGTGATCACAGTGCCAAACCCTCGGTATAGACCACGAATACCATCTGCTTTCCAAATGCCCTTGGCCATAGACAATGCATCTCCCTCTAGAGCATCTTTGGAAGCAACTTGTAGCCGGGTTTTCACCACGGATACTGGGTACAGTGCCACTGTGACCCCTGTAAACAAGCCAGCTCCAACCACATAAAATTTAGTCTTATCAAGCCTGCATAAAATTCAATACACCACAAAGTTCACTCATTTGAACACCCAACCAATATATAAATCACGGGTTTCGGATTTCGTTTCGAACTCTTCAATTAATCAAAGAATTCATAGCATCATCAAAACTCAATGGAGCACAAAATTCACTCATTTGAGCACTCGACCAATATATGGGTTTCCAATTTCCTATCGAATTCATTGATCAATTGAAGATTTCGTAGCATTAATGTCAATGAATTCACACCCAGAAACATCTACAAAACGCAAAAACAAAGCGAAAACAAATGGGATTTTCTCAATTAATGGACAAAAATAAAAATTGATCGAATAAAGAACATACTTGTCCCAATTAATCTCGGTGTTGCCAATGGAGGCCGCCATGGAGGTCGCTCGAAATCGAAGAGAAGAAGGAGGAGAGAAGAAGGAGGAAGCCGGCGACTCGGGATTCAAGAACGCATCTTGTTTCCGAATCCGAAAAATCCCCCAAGATTCTGGGAAACGGGACCCGTTTTGCGAAACGGGTACGAAGTTTGATTGAAACGATTAGCGCGTGGAAATGTAAGGAGTTTTCTTCTCGAATTTGGGATTTGGGAGAACTTTGATTGCTTGGCGGAGGAGGAATTGGAGAAAACTCAACCGGCCGACTCTTGTTCTGCTTACGGCGGCGGCTCAGCGCGGGTCAGGAGGTTGTTTTTGCTTTGCAGGGTGGTGTGTTGCGTGCTTCTCCCAAAATTCATAAAATTAACAACACATTAATTACTTATTCATTTAATTAATTCCAACAGAAAAATCATTTAATAATTATTTTACCAACTGACAACTAACCATTCAAAACCATTTAAAATGATACTGTTAGTGGTTTAAAAATAATTTTTTTTGAAGCATCTAGTAATATTCGAAGCGCCATGATATGAGTATTTTTTTGTAAAGCTATTATTTAAGATTTTGACACAAGAAATCATTGTCATCTCGCTATTTATTTTACTACTCTTGCCTTGTTTTATCCAATTTTCTTGTGAAGACAAAACTTCCTGCCATGAATAGCCTTCAAAACCATTGTCATTCTCTTATGCATTGAACTTCATCAAAATTTATGTTTTATAAATCTATTAAAATCTCTTAAAATCTCAATTGAATACAATTTCAAAAACTTGATTCCGTTTAGTCCGGATCGGCGATAAATTTGGTCCGGGCCGGGATTGCTATTATAATTGAACAACCAGATAGCCCATTTGGGTAGATTCTATTTGGTCCCATCCCTTTCCTTCCTTTTGAAATTGGATTGTAATAAGTTGGTGAAATAGCAAACTATTGGCTTTTTTCTTTTCTTTTTTTTATTGAACAAATTACTGGGTTTTAGAGCAAGTCCACCGGAGGTGGAATAGCCCAGCACCCAGTCAAAAAACTGGCCCAGCACACAGCCAATTCACTCCATCCCACGAGATTGACTGGCACCCAGCCCAAGCTGGTCTCTAGGCCAACCCAAAATTGACAGACCTGGGGACCGGGTCATATGATGCCATGCTGACGCCAGCGTGGCGTCAGACACTTTTTTTTCTTTTTTTTTTATTCGGGGTCAAGGATTCGTGTCTTGTTCTGGAGAGACATCAGGGATGGAATCGCCGGGATATACTGATGCGATGCAGCCGTGAAGTGTGAGTCCACCGCGGAGAGAGAGAGAGACAAAGAGAAAGTGTTCGAACCCGAAGAGGGATTCGAATCGCTGAGAGAGATCTAGCAACACCGAAACCCTTGGACCCGCAAAAGCGAACAAGGGGAGAGAGATCTGAGGAGAGCTCAAGCTCTCAGCTTCAATGGTATGACCTCGCACCATGCACCGATGCCGCATGCAAGGCCATGGTTGGGTTCCTTGAGCTCCAGGGATTACAAAAATAATATTTTGTGTTTGATTTGTTGAAGATTTTGAAGAGGAAGAAGAAGGAAAGCTCAAGGGAGTGAGCTGGAAAAGAGAGAGGGAGAAAAATTAGATAGAGAGAGAGAGAGAAAGAAATGACCGGAGAGTGAAAGGAAGAAAGAAGAAAAAATAAATTAAATGATAAAATATTAATTGTTATGAATAAAATAATATAATATTAGATGGGCTGGGTGCTAGCGTATTTTTAGGGGTGGAGATGCTTTGGCCTATTACTGTTCACTGGGATCTATTATTGTTCATTTAAGTGGATAAATGCGCTGGATGCTGGCACAAAGTCTTTAGGGGTGGACTTGCTCTTAACTTAATTAGCGAACCCCATGCATGCACATGGTCGCCCGTTTGATTTGAATGGATGGTTCTGAAAAGTGCAAACACGTGTACACAATAAGTTTATTTTTTAGAGTTCTGTTTTGTAAAAAAGTAACTGTTGAGAATATAAATCTCACAATAGAAAAATATATAATTTATTTTATATATTTATAAGTAGTTAAGTCACTCTTCGTATAGTTAATTGGTTTTGCGGTGAATCTCAACTTTCTTTGTGATATTATAATAGGATCTATTACGTGTGAAGTTTAAGCCCATATGTGCTTTATGTCACTTGATATATATGGTTCATGTGTTATACTTTAAAATTGTCAGAATAAAAAAATAGGTTTTTTTTAATTTTAATCCTTCAAGAATATTGAAATTTAAAATAAATCTGGTGTTAGATTACATATTGATTATAATCCCTTAATGTGTTCTTAATTCAAAATAATTAATGTTTATTTTATATAATATCTCCCATTAAATATTTAAATTTATAAATATACAAATTTTAATTTATTTTTGACCAAAAAAGAATTTATTAATTTATTAATTTTATTTAACATTCTTCAAATTTAAAAGGCTCAATTAATGTACCTAAATGTTAGTATCAAAATGTATTATATTGAACTAATGTATTTAAATGTTAGTACTTAAATATATGTGCCGAAATATACCACCGAAATGTAGTATATTAGATTAATGTACCTAAATGTGTGTACCAAAATGTATTATATTGAATTAATGTATCTAAATGTTTGTATCGAAATGTGTGTACCTAAATATATGCACCGAAATCTATCATAATGAATTTAATGTACCTACAAAGTACATCGAAATATATTGTATAACAAAAATTAGTTTATCTAAATGTTTACAACAAAATAAAATTAATAAATTAAAAATTAGGAAGAAAAAGAGAAATAATTAAAAAAATCAAAATATAATTAATAAATGAGGTTATTAATGTATAAGGGGACTAAATTTAGATTTTGAAACTCATGGTTTTAATCTAAAAGTCTTCTTTGTCAAGAATTAAAATGAAGTTTTCTATAAAAAGAATATAATAAAATGAAACGAATTTTATGTTTCAGAGAGTAAAATAACAACTTTTGAGTTATAAATGCAAAGTACAACACAATCAAATTTCCAGAGACGTAATTTTTTTTTTAGTAAACAATATTATTTATACTAAGGGGATGGAGAAGTGGGCTAAGCCTTACAATGGGATAATGTGGTTCAAATTCGTCTTGGTAAGTCTTTTAATAACTTTACCAAAAACAAGTCTTTTAATAACTGTAGAAGGTTGCACAAGAGAGAAAGTATATGCCTAACTATATTGTTTGACTACTAGCTCGTTTGGCAAGTGCTTTTAAACGACTGAAAACGTTTTTAAATAAAATGTTTTTTGAACCAAATCTTAGTAAAAATGCAAGTTAATTCTAAAAATAGCAAGAAGCACATAACATGTACTTTTAGCAGAAAGCACTTCAAGTGCTTTAAGAACCCAAAAATATTTTCTCTAAAAATGTTTTTAGTGTTGTAGGCATAATTTACTGAACAATTATGGAGGCCATAGAGAGAGGAAAGGTGTGGCAATAGTAGAGAGAAGCGAGGGATGTAATTGTGAGGTGTGTGTTATTCCACCCCATTATGCCTTTATTTATAGTAGTAGGGAAGGTTAATTCCTTACCCTTTTAGGATTACAACTCTTAATAGTTAATCAACTCCTAATAGGAATATAATATACATTCTCATATCTACTAGGATTTACACAATCACATTCCTAATCTAATAGAACTGCAACACTCCCCCTTGAGTGTGTAAATACTCAAGTAAATGTCGCATCATGTCTTCAGTGATGAAGTAAGTACAGTTAATGAAGTCGTCGGCACAATGAGCGAATGCAAGTCTCAAATCAATGGAAGAATGCATAAAAAGTAAAACTCACAAAACCTCGCTATGGTAAAATCCAAGGTGGGAGAAAACCCATAAACTAAGGAGAAAAGTGAGAAGTTGCATTAAGTCAAAACTCTACGTCTTTTGGATGCAAGTAGAAGAACTCACAAGGGTACGATCAGCCCAGGATGGGTGCCTCGTTAAAACCTAGTTAGGTAGCAAAAACCCAGTGGGAAAAATGCTCTTAATCGTAAGGAAAAAGAGTACATTAAGATCAAGTGAGTATGCTTCTGGATATTCCCACTAAGTTTAACATAACTTCCAAATGAGAACTACAAGCATTGCATATGAATAGTTAGGCATACCAATTCCTCGGACAAGCTTTTGGAAGGTTGACTTCGACAGTGACGTCGTGTAGAGGTCGGCAAGGTTGTCTGGGATCGGCTTGCATGACTTCAATTTCCTAATGCTTTGTTGATGTAGATGTAGACGCAATATGTCTTAGCGTTGACTTCGTTGATGTATCATGGCTTGATCTGGTTGATACATACAGCATAATCTTCATGGATCGTCATCGGGACTCAACAATGGATGAAAACAACAAGTACTTCGAATATGCTCAACAATAACTCCTAACCATGTTTCACTTGTGGCATAGTGAAGTAAGGTGAGTCTTGTAACGATTCAAAGATTTTGCAACTAAGGTCATATCGTGGACCTCCAAGATATTGCGATATCCCTAACGGTAAAGACATAACTATTCGGGGATTTTGCCTTGTGCGGGTTTGATAAGTAACATGTGTCAACATAACAATAAGGCAAGCATCATTATGAGGATTAGGCCGTTCAAGATGCGTTGGGATTTTCCCTCGTAGTACCTTCAGGGCACGTCTTTAATACCAATTTAGTGGTTGCGTGTAGGCGTGGTGCTGCATCTTTACCAAGATCAACAGCGAATGAGATGTCATGTCTAAATACAATGAGCTAAGTATAAGGAAGCGCAAAGTTGAACTTTAGATATGCAATTTCGGATTTCATAACCTCTTCAAGGGTTTCATTTGCATATAACATATGGACGATCAAAGGTATACTCAAAGGTGACACCTTCAGGGTGTAGTTCGACTGGTAGACCAAAATACCGTCAGAATAATGCTTTAACTTCAGGTCAAGGCATAAACAAGTTTTCCCAAAATTCTTCATCTCAAATTCCGTCTTCAGATGCGAGGCAGTTTTCTCAAGCTCTTCCGGAGTCTTAGTGAGATTCTTGTTAACGACATAAACTGTAACTCTAGCAATTCGGAGTAAGACTTCATAGTTTAACACGCAAGGGCATAATTCATCCCTGACTGATCAAATAATCACTTAGATGAGTATACCACATCCGTCGGATTGTAAGTGAATGCCTCAAACAAGTTAAGAGGGTGTTCCGTGGTTTTGGAACTATTTGAACCAGTCCATGTAATTCTTCGAGAACTTACATGTCAATCTCCGTATCTATATCCCCATGGAGAAAACATTAACCACATTTCATCATGCTACTATCAATCACAAGACGTTTGAGAGAAACCTTGCACCTTAAGGCATGCATCATATCGCATTATTTCATTCATCTCATAACGCTTCTTTTCCCACTTGTAACACAATAGGGTTACCTTGGGCAGTGTAAGAACGTCAGGTCTAAAACACACTTTGGTAAGGAATTTGACCTGGATTGTAATTTCGTTTGTCCAATCATTTCTACGTTGTCACTTAATCAATGGAACACGGTTCGATATCGTCGCTTTTCATTTATGTCGGTAGCTACCATATAAGTGAAAATATCATCGATGGTAATCTCATTTCAATTCCATTTTGCTCATCCAAACTAGTATACTGGATCGAGTTTATATTCATTGTTGTGTCGTGTCTTCCTCTTCTAGGGAAGTGAATCCTACGAACTAAGTAATATTTTGTGCTCCAGGCCAAGACAGATTGATTAGCTATCCACCGGTGTACCAGACCGTCCAATAGGGGTAGCACACTTTCCAAGGATGTTGACTCGACTTCCGTTAAGTACGTCTATCCTTACAAGCATGTTTGCTGCTGGTATACGATCTCGTCACTTTAGCTAGATCAGAGGAATGAGTCTGGAGCAACATTCTGAAAGCTAGAATTCATCGCACTTGCTTATCACACTTGTGCAGTATGAGGATCGAGATGAGACATAATGGGTAACATCCATGCAAATTTGCACCGTTCTACAAGAACGTTAATGTTCTTATCTCCCCATAACGGCGTGGAGACTGTCTCATTTAAGTGACAACCCACAAATAAGCGGTAAAGAGAGCATCAGAATCGACAAAGATTCACATCCTTCGTTGAGGACCCATATTGGTATGTTATGGCGGCGCAACTTGGCACATGGAATGCACACCCAAATGTGTAAATCCAAAAATCGTCAGGTTCGTACCCAGTAACCAACTATAACGTCATATAGGTTGGGTGGCAATGGGCCTCAAGGCGGACCAACATAACTGCGTACAAGATTGCATAGCCCTAGGCAGAAACCCAAAACTTGGTACGTTTACCAAAATCTGGGCGATCATTTAAATTGCACTTTATGATACATGCAATATTTTATCGAAAACCATCGATATAAACTCTCCAGCATTATCTAGTCTCCCAGACCTTAATGGATAAGTAGGGTGGTGAGCCCTTAATTGGCCATGAGGTTTAGCAACAATGTGTGTGGACAAACATATGACCAGTTTGTCGATTCATCAACCAAAACCATAAGTATTTATATGGTCCGCATTTTGGTTGGATTAGTCCACATATAGTTCATTGAATCTACTGTGAAAAGAGAGTCGTGTCGTATCTTTGCGAGGAATGATATAGAAATCAATTTCCCAAATGAGCAGGCTTTGGCAAAGTGTGCTTGTAGGCACTAGATCCTTACTTCGAGTAAGGAGATGCATCGTAACATCATTGTTCGACCTAAGTGTCCCAAAAGGTCATGCCAAAGCAAGTAAACTGCTCAATTACTAGGCTCCAGGCCTGCCACATGTGGTGTATTCCCAGTTAGGAGACAACCCATTGGCCCCAAATCAAAGCTTCAGGCTCATTTTTGGAGGTGGTGCAAAGATATTTTACTCTATTTTCTTCAGTTGTTTCATTGATAATCATTGTTCTCTCGAATATCCTTAAAAACTCAACAACATGGAGAATTTAAGGTCCCTTAAATGGTAATTCAATACCATTCGTACAACAAAGAGTGTGCCAATGCTCTTAATCAGGTTGGATAGACTTGAAGTCGTTGTTAGAGATGTGATTTAGGTGTAAAGTTAGTGTGCGTAGTACGCATTCATCCAGACAACTAACTTTCCCACATTCCTACCTAATCACGTGTTTAATTGAATCGGTCACATGTATTAAGAAACATGATTCAATTAACTCATATTCGAGGACAATATCAATAAGATTATCCATAAGTAAAACATACACCAAACTTGAATCCAAGAACATAGAAAAATGTTCACAAAGTAAATGGTTTACTAAGGGGATTCGGCCAACAAGGTCATCCATGTCGAAATTCTGCTATTCCAACGATGTTTGGTGGAGCAAAATTAGTCTCACATATTGATAGGAGCATATTTATGCGACTTAGTTAGCTTGTTCTTGTGCATTTATGTTGTTATGTCTTAGTTAATTATGTATTTTAAGCTATTTTCGTGTGTTTGTAGGTCCTAATAACAAAGTTGGCAAGAAAGTGCATTTTGGAGTATTTTGGAGCATTTTTGGGCCAAGATTGGATAGTGCAAGCATGGAGACATAAGGATGGACGTTTTTGAAGATTAGAAGGCTAGAAATCAGCATGTGTGTGTGCAAGTGTGTTGACCTACAACTACAAACATCCATCCACTACACACATTACATCCACTCATTACCACAACATTCACCCACTACACCCATTACATCCATTCATTACCACAACATTCACCCACTACACTCATTACATCCACTCATTACCACAACTCCATACACTCATCTCCCTAGCTTATAAATACATCCACCCTTCACCATAACTAGAGAGATCCATCAGAAGACACATTTTGCCGCAAGGCAGAGTCTTTTCTCCTTAACCATTCATTCACCTATTCACGCCTAAAACAGATTCCCACTTTTCGCCGCACCCTTCCTTCACCATTCTCCATAGTTTCTGACCTTAATCAACCCTTGTCGCACCATACATCCATCCTAACCATAATCTCATCCTTCTACACCATCCATAATCCCCAAAACCCACCATCAAACCTTGTGCCGCAACAAAGAGAATAAGGAAAGTTCTTGGACGTGCTTGCTGTTCAGTTTGGATCGCTGGAGCGTTTAGGTGTTTTCTTTCTTTTGTTTTCAATGTATAAATTTGTTATTCTTTGCTTTGCGATTATGAGGAACTAAACCCCTTTAGCTAGGGGGAATTCAAAGCCATGAACATACTTGCAATATGAATTAATTACCTTCAGTTGTGATTTCATAAGTTGTGAATTCAATTTGTTTAACTGCTTGATTGATAACTTATTCGTGTATGTTTATTAAGAGTGCACACTTAGTTTGCATGCATGAATATGATGCTAAAGTATAAGGGAGTTTCACCTAATAGTTACAAACTTATATTCACAAATAGTGGAGGTCGCTTATAAACGATCGCGTTAAATGAATTCTTGGCAGGAGTTTCATGCTCATCATAGTAACGAATGCCTCATCAATACTTATAGTTTTCATGATGCTTAAAGATCTTTGATTGTATCTTTATTGTGCTGTTCACGTAAAGGACTTTTGAAGAATGCTTTGAATTGTTGTATGCGCTTTCCCATCCAATTCAATAACTTAAGGAGAACTTGAAGGTTAATTTAAGCGGACCTAATTAATCTGGGGTGTTGAGTTTCATGATTTATCGAAAGAACAACTGAAAATTGGTTTATGTGCAAGTGTGTCATGTGTGGAGAAGAACCATCTAGCTAGCCCATCATCCATAGTTTACCCAAATTCGTCCAAAATCTGCTTTATTTTACAATCTGTTTGTTTTGTTTTCAAATTCGTCAAAATCAAATCCCCCTTTACTTTAAAGTGTTTTATTAGTCAAAATCTGTTTTTGATTAGTGTTTTTAAGTGTCTTGAGTCAAGTTAGAACCTAATTTCGTCCAAAACCATCCCTAGAGTCAGTTTAGAGTCAATTCATTGTTTTAAACTAGTTTTGAGTTTTTTTAGTTTGTATTGCATCTTTTGAGTCTAGTTTGGTGTTTTAAACTTAATTTTATGTTTTTAAGTTAGTTTCAAGTGTTTTAGCAATCCCTCATAATCCCCGGCCTAGAACGATCCCTACTTACATTCTTTACTACAATTGACAGCAAGATGGTTTAATTTGTGTGTTAAGTAATTTTCGCATCACTTATTGACTACTAGAATGGTACTCCTCAACAACATTGGTAGGGGCACGAACATGTGCATAACCAATGATCTATTCCATCGAGACGGAAGTAAATTCTGCAGGGTTAAGGCTTGGGAATATTATCCCTTTATTCTTGAAGTTTTAGGTCTTAGGTGCCAAGGGTCACGCTTCAGGCATGATGCCACACCTTAGCAGGCCCTGATTCTACTATATGTTTGTGGTAGTAATCAGATCCGAGAATTTGGTAAACTTTCGCTTTCTACACTTCTGCTTCAGGAATGAGTTAGAAACAAGAAAGGACGAGAAAAGTATTATCCAGTCAAAATTCGATCAGATTTATAAACTTCATAATTGTACTCATTCATGGACGTAATCATGGTGTGTTTCAGGCAATGCCTTTCATGATTAGACAGTCTGTAGGAGCGAGCCAAAGAGCCATGGAATCCTCGTTTAGAAGGTACTTCCGTTTGTAATCCTTTAGGCATAAGTCTTCGAATGAAGATAATGATGGAGGCTTATTCAGCTCTTCCTTGCCATTGTTGGCTTCAATGGTTTCTCAGCTTCTTGATAGTTAAGTGGAGATTCAAGCCTTGTACCCCACATAAAGTGGTTTCTATAAGAAACGTCAAAATCAGGAAATCGAACTTGTGACGGTTCGACAATCCATTGAATTGGAGGAAACAAGATTGTGATTATTGTTATAGGAAGGAATCATCCATAAGCATCAAAGTTAGAACATTCGAGTTCTAAGACATGTTTTTCATGAAAAACATCGGGTTTTCATGGGTGCATTGTTTAATGAAAACTTCAGGTTTCAAAGGCACTAAATTTGAAACTACAGGTTCAATTTAGTTTATGAACGTTTAGTTCATAAAAGAGAGGTTCATGCAAGAACACAGAATGCAATATGCTGATTTAAGTGTAGTGGATTTGAGGTTCTTCGAGAACTCAAGTGTGAGAGCTTCGTTACTACGAAAGTATGTCAACGGTTCAAAGTATAAAAATAAAGGAAAACTAATGAAAATGTCTTGAAAAGTTTTAGTTTTAATAAAAAAACCATGTTATAAGTTTTGTTTAATGATTAGTACAAGGCCCATATTAAACAGTCCAACTAAAAATGGTCCAACTATAATAAATTATGATTTGTCGATTTTACCCCTAACTTTTTTAGGTTGAGTTCCAGATTTTCGTCGTTAATGGAGTTCATCGTTGTTTTGCAGACCTTCTTCTTTTTCTTTGAAACAAAAATATAGATCATCATGCTATTTAATTTATATTTTGTATTTTTTCGTTGAAATGTGATCGTCGTTATTATTCAGTGTATTTGAGGTAATGTTTTTCAATTTTTCTTCGTCAGTGGAGTTCATCGTTTGTTTTTATAGAAAATAAATTTGAGATATGCATGCTATTCAATATTAATGACGGGTCACTGTTTCTGGACTGTAAAAATAACCTGTTTCTAGATTTTAAGTAACATTGTTTCTGAAATCTAAATTACTGTTTCTGGAATCTAAGTCACTGTTTCTGGATTCAAATGAAATATACACATTGTTTCTTAAATGTAAGCTAGAAAATAAATAGTGAAATTCACTGTATCTGGATTCAAATCAAAATAAGCACGTTGTTTCTTAAATATAATCAACTGATGCATGAAAGAAAAGAACTAGTCTTTCTGGAATTTAAGTCACTGTTTCTGGAATTTAAATCACTGTTTCTAGATTTTGCTTTTTTTCTTTCCAGATACAGTGTTTGTTTGTGCACTGACAAAATAAATATTGTATCTGATTTTTTTTCCAGAAGTGTTATGAAAGTTGAACGCCATGGTTGAAGTCACTTTTCTCTCTCTCTTTCTCGTCTGCTTTTTCTATTTCCTTTTTCTTTTCCAGATTTTGTAATTGGGGAATGTGGTTCTATCACAAATAGAGATATATTTTTCTTTCTAGTTTTATGGAGAAATGGGTGCAAGGAATTGGAATTTTTAGTTTTTTCCAGTTCCATGGAAAATGGATTCAGTTTGAGTGTCCTCCTCGATTCAATTGCACAGCTATTTTCAATAATTTGGGACTTTTTTCTTCTCAAAGTCTGGTTATTCTCCAAATCTGAATCTAATTTTGACAAGGAAATTCAAAAATTGATATATGCACCAAGAATGAAGGAAGAAAAACCTAGAAAATGAAATGCTAATCGACGCTCTGCTTGGAGCTGACGTGAGTTTTCTCCTTCATGAGAACAAACAAGTTTCAGACTTCCGCCTCCTTGTTGGGGTAATTTTGGAAACTTATTTTTGTTTCTGTTGGGCTCTGTAATTCAGCCCATGTAGAATTGGAGGCCTTTGTCCTTATGATTAATTTTGAGGTGCTTTTGGTTAAAGAAAACTATAGGGTGGTTTTTGATTAAAATAGTCTTGGTCTAAGCCTTTTTCATTAAAGCTTCCTAAAAATAAATGATTGGATCATTAATGTCCAAAAGTGATCTTTAAGTCAATAATTTTGGATTCATTATCAGATTAATGGATTGCATGTCACTTTTAATTAATTCAATAGATTAAGACCAAATGGGATTGATCGTACAAGCAAAAATAATATTAAAATAATATGATGGGTCGAAAATATCATAATCCAAAAGAGGGCTGGGTGTTGTGAGCAAAAGAAGGGGCTAGGGTTGGGTATGACTGCAAAAGCAGCTTACAGATTGGTCTTTAGGCCACGAGCCAATTTTTGAAGCCCAGCAACAAGTGCTGGCGTAATTGGGGCCAAGCGAAAGCTGGCCTGTGGGTTTATATAGGGAGCCCATCCGCATTGGCTGGTGACTTGCGATGTGGGTCGGGGCTGACACAAAGCCCAGCAAGCATGACAGCTTGCTGGCGTGGGCCGCAAGGACTTGTGGGCTAGCACCGAAGTGAGCAAGCTTCAGACCTGGGTGTGCGCGGGTTAGGAGCCCAGCAAACAAGGCTTGCTGGTTGTGGGTTAATGGTTGCAGGCCAATGTGTAGTTAGGCTCAAGGCTTAAGGCCTATCAAAATTTACCCCAGGTCGAGGCCTGGTTGTGACGTGCATAGTGATGGTGCGGTGGGTGTGCCACACCATGTCCAGTTTCCCCTTTCTTTCTTTTTTTCGAAATCCCTATGGGTTTAGGAAACCCTAAATATGCTTCTAATTTATTTTATATACATTGACTCACAAATTCCACATAGTAAATATAATTGAGTAATGCATGAAACAAATATATATATTGATATTGATAAATATATGAACATATACAATATATATATATATATATATATATATATTAGAAGGAAAATATAAACATAGGGGGTTCATGCATCATGAGGAATGTTTTCATGCTTCATGGTTGTTTCAAATATCTTACTTTATTTTAAGTGTACCTGATTAGCAGAAAACGATAAAAGCTTTTGAATTTGTAGAAGATTCTTCTCAGAAAGCCAAAATTTCATCTCCAATGCGTTGTATCACGTTCAACATAGAAAATTTAAATTGAATCAATAGCATGTAGATCAATTCAATAAAATAATAAATTAATCATAAAAAGAATGATTAAAATGTAATACTCCCCTAATTGAATATCAAACTCTCTGTAATACTCCCCTAATTGAAGATCAAACTCTCTTTAGCGCAACGTCAAGAGCGTGCTGATAACGTGTTGTAGGCATAATTTACTGAACAATTATGGAGGCCATAGAAAGAGGAAAGGTGCGGCAATAGTATAGAAAAGAGAGAGATGTGTAATTGTGATGTGTGTGTTATTCCACCCCATTGTGCCTTTATTTATAGTAGTAGGGAATGTTAATTCCTTACCATTTTAGGTTATAACTCTTAATAAGTAATCAACTCCTAATAGGAATATAAGATACATTCTCATATCTACTAGAATTTACACAATCACATTCCTAATCTAATAAGACTGCAACATTTAGTGCAATTTAAAAATATTCTCTAAAAATACTTTTAATCATTTAAAAGCACTTGACAAATGAACCGTACGTCACGCCATTAACTTACAAATATATGTTGAAAACTGGATTTTAGAGATTGCCAATTGGCATCCACGTGTTTGACCAATACCATGCACATTTTATACGCAAGAAAATTAGGACAAGGACTAGATCTGTATCCTCGGAAAAGGGTTTATAAATCTTTGGACTTGACTTTATCCTCCTAACTTATTAACCACAGAAAGATTTCATTTCATTAAACCATAAAGAGTAAACTGCCGATTTGCCTCCTGAACTATCACCCAACTTTCGATTTGCCCCCTGAACTTTTTAATTGGAAAATTAAGGACTTAAACTAATTTTTTTGGCCAATTTGCCCCCTGCTGTTAATTTTTCATTCATTCCATCCAAATTTCTGTTAAATGGAAGCATATGCACAACATGTGTGGGTAGTTCGGTCACTTCATTCTTTAAAATAATTGAAAACCTTAGATTTCTAAAATATAAATATATGCAAATATGTGTGATTCTATAGCTTTTATGTCTGAAGGTCTAGTGAAATGACGCTTTTGTCCACAAATGAGAGTTACGTGGTTTGCACATGATAAGAGTTAACGTTAATTTGGATGAAATTTATGAAAAACTAACGGTAGGGGGGAAATCGGCCAAAAAAATTAGTTTAAGTCCTTAATTTTCTAATTAAAAAGTTCAGGGGGCAAATCGAAAGTTGGGTGATAGTTCAGGGGGCAAATCGGCAGTTTACTCAACCATAAAATAAGAAGAGATATTCATCAATTTACCCCCTGAACTTGTAAGAATTGGCCAATTTCCCCCCTTAACTTTAATTTTGGTCAATTTCCCCCCTCAACTCTCATAATTAGTCAATTTGCACCGTACTGTTAATTTTTTTAATTTTTCATCTATTCTTTTGTAAAGTAGGTATCCGCATGACTGCCTTTGAAGGGCAAAAAAGTCAATTTGCACCCTATTGTCATTTTTTTCAATTTGCACCCTATTGTCATCTTCCGTTAAGTAGGTTTCCCTACACCTTACCAAAGGTAGACGAGGCCGAGGGAGGAGGCGACGGGGTGTGGGCAGCTGCAAACTGCAAAAGCAGCATATCAAATGGATTGGGCTACAAACAACGGAGGAAGGAGGCGTTGGCGGCATTCATGGGCTTGGCTTGGAGAAAAGGAAGAAGATATAAGGTGTAGGGAAAATGACTTTTTTGCCCTTTAAAGGCAGTCATGCGGATACCTACTCAACTGAAGAATAGATGGAAAATTAAAAAAATTAACAGTAGGGTGCAAATTGACTAAGTATGAGAGTTGGGGGGGGGAAATTGACCAAAATTAAAGTTGAGGGGGGGGGAATTGACTAATTATGAGAGTTGAGTGGGAAATGGCCAATCCTTACAAGTTCAGGGGATAAATTGATTAATATCTCAAATAAAAATGCATGAATTGCCACTTAGTACTACGGTCTAGTGGTATTTCACTTATAAGTGAGAGGTCTTAGGTTCGATTCTCTCTAAAGGCGAGTTTGAACCACATTATTGCTAACTCATTGTGAGGCTAAAACCTCCCCCTTCCTTTAATGTAAATAATATCATTTATGTTATGGGTGGACAGTGGCGGAACCAAAATTATATGTAAGGGAGAGCCTTTCATATGTGTATTGAGGAAAAAAAGTTCTAAACTCATAGCATGAGCAAGTGAAGTAATCTTCGCAAAACTGAAAGAAAGTCCTTTTAAAATTAATAGAGAGAACCGAGAGAAATGTATAAAACCATACAACTAAGTGGGAGGTAGAGAGGAGGGTAAAACGCACTAAAAAATTTAAAATATAGAAAAAAGTATGAAAAAAATCTCGTTTTATAGAAAAATGAAGGTTTGCAAATAATAGTTTATTATATTGCTTTATAAATAACATTAAAGTCTATTTTAAACTTGATTCCTAAAACCCTCCGTTTTGCTAGTCACGTAGTAGTAGAGTATAGTGGTATTTCTCTTTACTTGTAAGCGAGAGGTCTTCGGTTTGGTTCTCGCCAAAAGTGAATTTGAACAATGTTATTATTGTTAGCCTAGTGTGAGGCGTAACTCACCTCTCTCACCACCTTAATTCAATTGATATCGTTTATTCAAAAAAAAAAAAAAAAAAAAAACTCCTTGCTCTGCAACCATAAAGAAAACAACAAAAATGTTAATTTTGTTTTCTTCTACAAATGCAGGCTTGGGGCGCCTAAATATTTATTTTACACTGTAGCCAGATTGGGCTCAGAAGCACCATGGTCCCTTGGTGACTCTTTTTTTTAGAGTGGGAGAGTTGCAATAAACTATATAATGAGTCTGTCATAATTAGCATCAAACTCAATATTTTTAGAAGTTAAATTTAAAATCTCTCACATACAAATGTAAAAAGTTGTCACAGCACCATAACACTAAATGACCAGAAAAGGGAATTAATGATCTATTTCCAATTGAAATATGAAATTTGGCAACAACTAAAAAAAATTGAAATATAAAAAATTAAGCTCCAAACGAGCATGATAACTACTAGAAGTCTAGAAGCTGCCAAATTCATTTTTGGTCTGCTTAGACTCTGATAGAAGATGCCAAATTGCTAATTACCAATTGCCAAACCTTTGATTTTGATTTGTGATCATCACAACTGTCAAGCATTTATTTACTTTGAAACAGTCAATTAATCTTTTTTAACCCATTTTACAAATTAAATCTTACCATAAAAAAAAAGGAAAACTAATGAAAAGGACTTGAAAATTTTGAGTTTTAATGATAAGGACAAAATAAAGGGTAAAGTGAATAGTATCAGGTTTGACTTTTTAGTGTAAAAATATGGTTTTTCGTTAAAGTGAACAGTACCGTGGGCTTTTCGTTAAAACTCTCTAAAAAAAAACCCCCACAAATTAATAATTATTTCCTTTGAAGAACTAATCTTTTATAGTACGATATTTTTATTATCTCTAGTGAATGACATACACCGATAAATGCAAGACTAGATATGCGGCTAACGATTCAACAATCAAAAATCTAATTGTAAAAAATTATAATGTATACTAGACACTGATGAGTAGTAAAAAAACGTCCTTATAATATTTTTATTGTAGAGTATACATATATTTCTCTGCACCCAAAATCTTTTGTGGTCTCTTTGTGACCTATTTTATTGAGCAACATATATTCTTTTGACTCAATTTATCTTTAGTTTTAAATTTTTTGTTGAGGATTAAATGAATGGACATGTGTCACTCTATGAAATTGGCCACAGAGGATTTTGGGTACACAAGATTTGAACTCGTTAATTCATTGTATTTTTTTTCTTCCATTGTACGAATTAACCATAATAATTTAATTAGGGTATTGCTATCCACACAATTTTTTTTACATTCCATATTCCCTATTAGCTTATGTTCTTTAATCATCTTCAATTAACTCGATCTGATAGTTGATAATTGAAAAATATAGATAAAAAATAAAAAATGAGTATGTAAATAACATCACCCTTCAATTGAAGAACACACCAGCTGGTCTCAATTTTTAAAAAGAAAAGAAAACAAAATTATTTAATACAATCACCATTTTTAAAGTCGAAAAACTTCCGACTTTTAATAAAATTAGTTAATTAAAAATTGGCTACATCTATTTGACAAAAGAAAAGGAAATTAGTACATTTAACTGACTTGCAGACTTGGAAAGTGCGCAGTAGCACACGCTACCGCGTTCTCCCCACTCTCTTTCCACACTCTTTTTCTCTGTTTTTCTTGGTCGAATACATTTTCTCTGTGTTCAGACGAAGGCTGGTGCCACCACCTCTGACAAAAAAGTATGAAACTTTGCGGCACCGAAGAAAAATTAGAGCACAAACATTCCGACCAGAACAAAATCTAATTGCCAGAAATGGGGTTTCTGTTCCTGCCCATGATTCGATCAGTCCCACAATTCATCAGTTTCGCCACCTTTCTTGTCTTTGTGCTTTCTTGCACCACCAGCTTCATTGCAACAGGTATATATGCTCAGGCTCGATCAATATTTGCAAAGTTTGAATCTTTTTTACTCTTTTTTACTTGGTAATTTGTAATTTCTTCAAAGTTTGAATCTTTAATTTTCTTGGCCCAACGTGTGTTATTTCTTCAATGTTTGTGAGGTTTTGGCTTTTGGGGTTTCACTTCTACAAGCGAGGGAATGAGGTTTTATTTTTGTTTATTTTTTAATGTTTCAATTCTTGGTTTTGGTTTTATCTGATGTCGATGCAGATGGGTTTTCATGGAAAAATTGTATTTCGTTATGAAGTTCTTGTGTTTCGAATGAATTCGAACTTTTTGAATTTTAACAGACGAAATTGTGGCAAACAAGGCTCTGCAATTATTGTTTGACATAGTTTTTGATTGATTCAAATCATCACATTGTTGATTGTTTTGTTTGTTTATTGCCAGAAGCGTATGATCCACTCGACCCGAACGGAAATATCACCATCAAATGGGATATCTTAAGCTGGACTTCTGATGGCTATGTTGTAAGTATTATTTGAGAACTGTTTGTTTTTGTCACTAGTTGCACAGAATGCGTAAAATGGTTGCGTTCGAAGAAATATTAAGTTAATACCGAAACATGATTATGATTTCCGAGGAATAACAAGAGCTGCTTGTCGAAGTTCTTCAAGCATCGATCGGTTGCCTAACACTGAACACCATCTTTATGTCATGCTTCCATTTGGATTTTTGCTTGCAAAAACTACATTAAAATCTCAATCGCAAGCTGCACTCAAAGTTAGACATTCCGCTTTTGGTTTAGTAAAACAGAGCTCTATTAGTTGTTGACAGCAACATTAAACATGGATTCGTTTTACCTTTCCCTGAAGCATAGTAGAGTTGAGTGAATATCTAATTAGTGTTCTCTTTGAATACACAGGCTGCTGTTACACTTTTTAACTTCCAAAAGTATCGGCACATTCAGGCACCGGGATGGTCGCTAGGGTGGACATGGGCAAAGAAGGAGGTTATATGGAACATGGTGGGAGGACAAGCCACAGAGCAAGGGGATTGTTCAAGATTCAAAACAACACTCCCCCATTGCTGTAAGAAGACTCCTACAGTTGTTGATCTATTGCCCGGAACTCCTTACAATCAACAATACACAAATTGTTGCAAAGGAGGGGTACTTAGTTCATGGGTGCAAGATCCAGAAAAGGCTGTAGGTTCTTTTCAAATAAGCGTTGGTCAAGCAGGAACCACAAACAAGACCGTCAGACTGCCTAAAAACTTCACCCTGAACACACCCGGTCCTGGGTATACTTGTGCTCGCGCCAAAGTTGTCAAACCAACTAAATTTATCAGTCCAGATAAAAGGAGAGTCACTCAAGCTATGAGTAAGTGTTATGAATCTTTTTAAACATAAATGTTTGCGCTAATAAGTTTGTCAGTCATTCTTACCCTTGTTCGTGACAGTGACATGGAATGTGACGTGCACATATTCGCAAATGCTGGCTCAGAAAACTCCTACATGTTGTGTCTCGCTCTCATCGTTCTACAATGACACTATAGTGCCCTGCCCCAAATGCTCATGCGGTTGCCAGAGAAACGCAACTCATCCAGGAAGCTGTGTAGAGTGAGCTCTCTTCTGAAATCAGCTTCTTTTAACTTCTTCTAACTCAAGCTTTTTCATTAAGACATTTATATTCTCTGTGAATATGCAGACCAGATTCCCCCTACTTGGCTTCAGTTGTCTCAGCCTCCAACAAGAATAGCTACACGCCTCTAGTTAGATGCACTGCGCACATGTGCCCAATCCGAGTTCACTGGCATGTCAAGGTAAACTACAAACAATACTGGCGAGTGAAGGTTACAGTTACAAACTTCAATTACAGGATGAATTATTCCGATTGGAACATGGTTGTCCAACACCCAAACTTTGACAATCTGACCCAGATTTTCAGCTACAACTACAAGTCGATAACTCCTTATGCTACAATAAGTATGTTAATCCTGACTTCTTGTTACTTTTCATATGTTCTTCAGTTCTTTGCTCACATGATTTGGCTAGAACTTGAAGTGTTGTATGATTTTCTAAAAGAACTGCATATGTTATTCTTCCTCATTGAAAGTTGCGAATCTCTGATCTGGCTTTCTTTCAAACAGATGATACTGGCATGTTATGGGGAATTAAGTTCTACAATGATATTCTGATGCAAGCTGGGCCTCTTGGTAATGTACAGTCAGAGCTGCTTTTCCAAAAGGATGAAGCAACTTTCACATTTGATAAGGGTTGGGCGTTCCCTCGAAGGGTCTATTTCAACGGTGATAACTGTGTGATGCCACCTCCAGATGCCTATCCATGGTTGCCAAATTCTGGTTTCCGGCAGTATGTCTCTCTGCTCACTCTATTCATGACTTGTCTATCGACCATTGCAGTCATGTATGCTTATGCTTAATCTGAGCTCGAAAATGTTCCGATCAATGATTTTCAAAAGGTATAGTTAAGATAGGAATATATGGAAGCCACTCAATGTTCTGATGCGTTATGATCAGCGTTCCCGGCATGAAATTAGATGGAGTCAAATGTGCTGCTGATGTTCATTTTTTGTATTACTGTAAAGGGTAGGTTGCTTCTGGCTATTGTGTTGTATGAATGTTCATGTAGCCAGACCCTCTTGCTTGTAGAGTTACCAGATTATGTAGTCATGATGGTAAATCCGAAACGAGCAATAAAATCTGATCAGAGTTTTATCTGTTCTTACTGTTTACGTAATATATCATATGATCGCGTTGTTCAATCAAATTGTGGCAGTTCTGCATTAAATTAAAGATTTCATTTGCCAATCATGTACTTATTTATATGAACAGAGAAATTCATATACCAGACTCGTCCAGTCTCTCTTCACAAGATACATACAAATAAGTTAAGCTTGCTTCTTCAAAGAATACTTGAAGTACCTACGCTCCAATTCTCTGTGCAAAATATCCTTCATACCTTAGCTTCAAAATTTTAGGGCATCGATCACGGTTGTGGAAGCTACGGAACCAACTCATCAGATAGCTATAAACAAGAAAAAGAACGACGAAATCAAGGCTGAGAAGGAAAGTAGAATTTCATGGGCAGAATTGGGAAGAAACGGGTAGACGTCAGGTGGAGGCAACTGGCACTCGTCGCCATTGAAGTAAACTTTGCGAGGAAATGCCCACCCCTCCCTCAAAGTGAAGGTGTTCTTGTCCTTTTGAAGCAGCATCTCTGACTGAACGAACCCAAATTCCCCGGCTTGCACTAATCGGTCATTGAAGAATTTCATGCCATAAAACATTCCAGTGTCATCTGCATATAACGTAGCAGCTATGTTAGCCTACATATGACTACGAGAATATAACGTGGAAGAGGAAATCGATTTGAACTCACTTATGGAGCTGTAAGCAATGAGAGGCTTGTAATCAAAGCTGAAAACTTGTGTGACATTGTTGAAATTAGGATGCTGCATAACCAGAGTCCAATGCGTGTAGTTCATCTGATATTTGAAGTTTGTAATCGACACCTTCACGCGCCAGTACTCCTTGTAATTCAGCATCACATGCCAGTGCACTCTCACCGGACACATGTGGCGTGTGCACTGCAGTAGCGGCAGCCCATTGCCTTTCCGCTTAGCGTCATCTTCAACCACGCTAAGCATTTTGGAATCACTTCTGCAACACAATCAAAATTATGACCATGTGACTTATGTATATATGTTTGCACAGATTGTGCAATATATCGTCACTTGGTCGAGGACTTACTGGATGCAATTTCTCTTGTCCTGGCAACCACAAGTGCAAGAGGGGCAATGAACGATTGTGGAATTGTAAAAGGACGAGAGAGAGACACAACAGCTTGGGTATTTTCTGGCCTGAAGTTGTGAATATGAGCAGGTCACATTCCATGTCACTGCACAAAATCGGATAACCGTTACGCATTTGACATGTCACATGCTAATCAAAACGAACCAATAATCTAAAATGTTCGAAATAAATTGAATCATGTGACACGGAGGAACTTACTCAAAGCTTGAGTCCTGCGGCGTCCGGCAGATGTCAAAAAAATTGTGGGAGGCACAATCCTTGCTCTGCCACAAGTGTACCCTGTTCCAGGGCCTAGCAGAGTGAAGTTCCTAGGAAGTTTCACTGTACGGTTTGTAGTGCCGGCTGATCCAACACTGAGCTGGAAGGATGAGACAGCGGTCGAGGGGTCTTGGCCCCACGCGGACAACACGCCACCCTTGCAGCAATTTGTGAATTGCTGATTGTAAGGAACACCAGGAAGCAAGTCCACAAAGGTGGGGGTTTTCTTGCAACAATGAGGTACGTTCCCTTTGAACCGGGAGCAGTCACCTTGCTCCGTGGCTTCAGCTCCCACCGCTGCCCATATCACTTCTCTTCTGGCCCATGTCCACCCTAATGTCCACCCCGGGCTCATGATGTGCCGGTACATTTGGAAGTTGTTCACGGTAACAGCCGCCTGAAACATACAATTCATTCAATAAGGCAGAATCGATCATTCATACATTTGGTATGTACCCTCTAAGTCTTTCAAGAACAATCTTCTTAGATAAATGACGAAGGTGAAATTCGTACAACTAACGTCATCGAGTAACGTAAATGGAATACGTCAGAAATCAAGTTAGCTACAGGAAAGAAGTGATACTCACCACATAACCATCTGGTGTCCAAGACATGATATCCCATTTTACAGTTATGTTTCCATTCGGATCCAACGGATCATATGCAGCTGCATCAAATCAGAAAACATCAGATAAGTGATTATTTTTCTTTCTTCAATCCAATGCGTAGTAGTCTAAAGGAGTTAAAGAGTTTTACCAGCACATGAAAAGATAGCAAGAAAGAAGAGAACTGATACCAAAGTTCTCATCTCCCCGGTCCGAAACCCTAATCTTTAACTTTCCGGTGATAGAGTTTGGGTCGTAAGCTTAAGCAATGAGCAGGAGCTTTTTAGTAGCCAATGGAAGTGTGTGTATTTAAGAAAGATAGAGATCGTGCAAAGGACAATTTCGTTAGCCTTGTAAACAGATGGATTACCTAATGGTTGTTGCATACTTAAAAGTTATAATTGCATGTTCAATTCTGATCTCTTAGTCTTTCTCATCTGAAGACTTCTGTTGAGCTTTCCTTGTCGTAAATTAACTGCTAATAATACCTAGCTAACTAGGCATTTGAAATATATTTGCAGCGAACACAACATCTCAACGGTCCTCCATTGCAGCTGATGATTAGGTTTGTAGCTCAAGTGATTAAAAATAATGGGAGCTATACAACCCAAATTCTGGCTTGACTCATGATTAAAAGTATTAACCATTAACCCTGAATGTGAAATCTTGTGTTCGATTTTTCCCCCTCTCTAGTATCATCTTTTATAAAAGAAAAAGAAATTTAGCATGCCAAAAGTGTTGTAATTGTTTTATTTTTATATAATTATTCTACAAAACAAGTTATTTCTGCATGGCAACCTAATAATAGTTTTAGCATGTGTACACTTGCTCTTGAGTAGGGATAAGAGTCCCTTGCTAATAGAAATAAAGACTACTCAACTCAAAGTGCTTGCAATTTAAAGGCTTGAGTTGGCTTGGAAAAGGATTGATAGCTAATTAACCATTGAGAATTAGTTCTTCAAAAGGTCGAATGCGTAAACATCAACTGGTTTTTATGTGTAAAAGCGTAATATTTATTGCATGGGGTCATAAAGCTGAATTGCTAATTTATAAGCTCAAACAAAAGCGGCAAAGTTTCAACCAAATGTGTTTATCAAAGGGTTTGACAAAATAACTTAAAAAGTAATTGTCAATAACAGAAGTAATTTTCATTGATTTTTTAAGAAACAAGAAGAACACTTCTAACGTGCTTCTAATTAAAACGTTTATAAGCAAAAATGTTTCCTCGTATATACAAGGGAACATTTCTGCTTATAAACGTTTTAATTAGAAGCACGATAGAGGTGTTCTTGTTGTTATATGTGCATGTAAAAAATAAGAGAGAGATAATGAATTAGACGAGTCGAACTACACATAAGGTTTGGTCGTCCGACTTCAGTAATAGCCTTAATCTCTAAACTTACACAAAACGATTAGAAAGAATCAAGACCCATTTTATCTAACTGAACCATTCTAGTATTCATAAGGAGTCTATTTCCATTTTTTGTTGTTGTCAAAAACAGATTTTGTTAGATTAGATGTTAGATTAGTCATCGATGGGTTTGAACCCACGCCGTCATGCAATGACTCAACACTTTTTCACCATTGTAGTTAAGGGGCCACTTAACAATATATTTTGTTAGATTAGATGTTAGATTATCCACCGACGGAATTTAAACCCACTTCGTCATGCAAAAACTCAACACTTTTCTACCATTGTAGTAAATGGTCACTTGCTCGTCTATTTCATATTTTGGATATGTTAGATTGGTTTGATGCCATGGAACATTCTAGTGATAAGGTCAAAGTCTAAAATTGTCAACCCTGAATGCAAAATGCTATTTCCTATTGGGTCGTTTAAGAAAATCCAGCGGCTCAGCCGCTGGTTTTAGGTGGTCAAATGTATATTGCTGCCCACAGTAAGTAGATCATAATTTTCCATTCTTCCATATATACCAATCCACGTAACACTATATGTATACTTGGCTCATAGAAATCCAAACGCAACAGTAAAAAGCAAGAAGCAGAAAGAAAGCAAAGCAAATTACTTTCCTCTCACAAATCTTGTTAGAGAAAATCAAAGTACTAAGAGAAGGAGAATTTCTGGATTTCAGATGGGGCGTTGGGTTAGGCCTGAGGTGAGCAAGCTTTTGCTTTTTTTTAATTTGGTTACTTTTTTCAATCAGTTAGCAGTAAGCTAGTTGATTGTGACAACATCTTCCACCATTAATTTTGAGTTCAAATTTCTACCTTGCAAATAGTTGAGAGTAAAGGTTTCAAATTAATTTGGTTACTTTTTTTCGAATCTCTTCGTTTTTTTCTATTGATGGGAAGAAAACGATAGCACGAAAATACTTTCTGAAGGTCAATTAGTTTTCTCAAGAAAACAATCCAATTAAGCAAATAATTAATCCCATTTTTTATGTGACATATCGTTAGGTGTACCCGTTAATGGCTGCGATGACATTTGTGACAAGCTTGTGCGCATTTCAGCTTACAAGGAACATGTTCCTCAACCCTGAAGTCAGGTACAAATTAATATACATAAACATATATATATATATATAATTTAAAGGTCTAAGTTTACAAACGTGTTAATTAGTTAATTTATTTGCAGAATCAACAAAGCTCACCGTCGAATGGCGGTGCTTGAAAACGAAGAAGAGGGAGAGAAGTACGCGGAGCACGGCCTCCGGAAGTTCCTCCGCACACGGCCACCGGAGATCATGCCTACCATCAACCACTTCTTCTCTCAAGAAAAATGATATCGGACATGTTCGTGAAAGTTTACTTGTGAGCGCGGGGGGGGGGGGGGGGTGTTTTATTTTTTAAGAGTTTTATTTTTTAAGAGTTTTATAGCAACTTGTTCATGTCAGTTTATACTATTTTGCTTTGGGCCAGTTTTTTTTATAATGTTTTGTGAAATTCCACAGCAGTCATTCATATTTCCCCATTTTGTATAAACAATAATTTAATGATGAGCCTGTCATTCATCGTATTAAAACAATCAATCCTTTAGGAAAACTAATGAAAAGGGCTTGAAAACTTTGAGTTTTAATGATAAGGACAAAATAAAGGGTAAAGTGAATAGTACCAGGATTGACTTTTTAGTGTAAAAATGTGGCTTTTCGTTAAAGTGAACAGTACCAGGAGCTTTTCGTTAAAGTTCCCTTTTTTTTTTGTGATATTTCAGTACATAATCAAAATATATATTTCAAGAGCTTTTTACACCTTTTAAGTTTGGTGTGATTTTCTAAATAGGCCATGAAATTTTAATTTTCACAGGTGTTGAAATTGTTTTATTATGTGTTTTCGGTTTGATTAATTGTATGCTTATTCATTGAATTGATTATCTGGTGAGTTTGAGACCTTTGTATATTCTAACATGTAAGACACATTTGCACCATATTAACAGAAAAAATTAATTTAATGGATAATTAGATGTTCAAAGAGCCAAAAGTATAAATGGATAAAAAAAATTAAACGTCATGATGCAAAAAAAAAAAAAAATTAAAACCTCATAATCCATTTTCAAATTGTCTCAAATCCGAAGAGTGTAAAATGTAGTTAGGGCAATTACGGAGAAACCATTTTAACACGCAGGCAATGAACTTCAAACATTTCCAAACAGGAGAATGGTTGGCAAAAAAGAAAATGAAAAATATCATGACAAATGATATTGGGAAATACATGCCAAACTGTTTGGGCTTGTTGGATCATAGAAAAAAAAAACAATTTGTTGTTTAGGATCGGCCCATGTGAGACCATGAATATTTGGTTTTTTTTTTTTTTTTAAGATTAAAACTTTGAATTTTTTATTTTTGATGTAACAATATATTTACACAAAAAAGTAGGTGAACATATTGTTATCGAACTAGTCATTTACGATCAAACTTAAGAATTCTCACTTAAAAATAAAGAGAAATATCACTACACATAATATATTAAGTAGCATTAAAATGAGATTGAGAATGAGAAATTACTTCCTTTTTTTTTATATTTGAAAATCAAACTTGTGAAAAATTGTAATTAATGTCGGAAAATGAGATGGGAAAACAAAACCTATGAGGAATGGAGAGTTTGCATTTCCCCGTCTTCTCCCGTCATTTATTGCGCACTTTTAACATTAATTATATTATTTTAAGACAATATTTATCCTTATTAAATATTAAAAACTCAATTGTGTCCATAAGAACTCTTCATACTCAACTTTTCTGTTTCAATTTTATCCCTAATAAGAAATAAAAATAAAAATTTATCTATAAATATAATATTTACATTCCTATTTCTCTTGAATTTCTTTCCACATATCAAAAGCACAATGTTGGTGACCAAAAGAGATAGGAAAGGAACTGGTTTTCACACATCATTTTTAATCTCTCATACACTTCATTTTTAATTTCTAACCATTAGATTAAATAAATCAAATTGACACAACGAACATAATTTTGTGTCACTCCACCTAAAACAAATTGAAACAATGACCATGAAACAACACGTGAATTAAATGTTGCTCCACAAATTCTTTCCACATACATGTTTAATCTTTTGGTTCTTCGGGGCATAGATGAAATTAGATTGGATATCTCTGTATTCAAGCCTCAAGAAAGGAATGAAAAACTTTTGTCCAGTTTTGACACACCTCGTCCCGAAGGAGGGCGTGCTGGCCGTCACGTGAAAGTGACGTAACCATTTACACAGTTCGGAAGCTTTAAAGAATACAATTACTAAGATATAACACCCGAGGGTTAATCCTACTTTTGTGAATTCTGTCAGAACACCGTTGGATTCCTCGTGGCCACCGAAGCTCTGCTATCTAGAACCTGGAGGGGCGCAAAACAAAATTGAGTGGGTCAGTAAAACAAAGTTTTTCGAAAACCTTTCATTTAAAACATTTCTAACCCCTCACCGTAAAACCTGTATACTTTCCCAGAAAATAGTATATAAACATATATATATACACATCAACAAAACTCAGTTCACATCCATCAACATAATATCTCAGTAATGATATGCCATGCCCAAAATATAATCAAAATGCATCAATATCAATCAGGTGAAATAATAAATCAACCGGAGACCCTACAATGGTCCTGTACGGCTGATTCTAAAGCTCAACATCCCACTCAGCTGGAGTCACCACAGTGACCTATACGGCCCTGCCGGAGTCACCAACTGTGACCTGTACGGCACTACACTGCACATCACTCGGAACTACGTATAGTAGTCTGTACGATGATAGATGTATAAATACGCTCTAGTGCTTCTCTCATCAATCATCAGCGCGCATAACTAAGGTCACCCACTAGTCGGAATCACATCTAGTGATCTGTACGACTAGCATGTCGGAACCCTCACATGGTCTGTACGACATCCACCTACTTGGATCCAAGGCGAGCGTGCGGTGTGGTGAATAACAATATAAGCACTAACACCTAGGTGCAGGTTATGAGCTTTCAATGCAATTCATATAAAATAACTCATCTGAATAATAATAAAACTCACATGTGCGTCCACCGCGTCAATTCACATATATATGCATCAATTATCAGACTAATTATCTCAACAATTGCATGCATGGCAAATTAATTCATAATTTTCATATAAACGCATTTTCTGGGAAAAACAGTTGTATATAGGTAATACGAAAACAAAACTGCCCACTCACCTGGAGTTCGCCTTACAACTCCCTAGCACAATACGTCAAGGCGTCATGACGATCGGCGCCTAAAACAATAATCAAATCCAATTTCAGAAATCATATCGATAGAATATATAACTTATATAAAACACGTCACTACGCAGATCGATCCGGAAGATCTGCAACTCAGATTTCAAATCCATAACTTCCAGAGGTCCACAATATATCTCTAGGACAACATTCTAAAATTTCATTACCATCCAACGGTCGGATCTCCGTCAATTTCCAAAACCAAGTGACGGTTAACATTCTATATTATGGACTTACAACTTCAATTCCGGAAGATCCGTAAATCGGATTCCCAATCCGTAAGTTCCTATAATCCTCAAATATTACGTATTACGACACATCAAAGTTTGGTAACGATCCAACGGTTGGATCGTCAATTCACATTTTCACCTATATGCGAAATAATTATAAAACGTTATTTTAAGCACCTAACCAACAATTCTTAATAACTTCTCATACGGTGCTCAAATTGGGTATATGAATATACCACAGTGACCTACTCGACGTCACGACGTCGAGGAATTTTTAAAATAATTTTTTAGCGTCGCACGCGCCCCCACGCGCCCCCACGCGCACCTTCTTCTTCCTCGCGTCGCCGGCACAGTGTCGCCGGCGCCAGAAACCTGCAACTCGTCCGTTCTCACTCATTTCTTCACCATTTTTCATGAAATTTTCACCTATGAGCTCTAAATTAAGAGGGGAAGGAATCTATACCTTCAAAAACCTTTAAAAACCTCTGAAATTTCGTCGGGAAAATCCTCCAATTCGGCCAACTTCGAATCCGCCGATCCTGACGTCCAAAACCTTCAAACGAAGCACTCCGAGCTTCCTTAGGACCTCACTAAGCTCACTGTGAGCTTGGATTGTCCTAAAAATCAACCAACAAAAAGTTCATGAATAGTGCCAAACTCGGACCTCGAGTTTTCAACGTGAAAACGAAGGATTCCTTACCTGAAAATGGTGTCTTTGAGTTCGTAGAGTCTTCACGAGCACAATGGTGCCCTTGGCACCTTCGATCCGTGAAGTTTCAGGGTTTTGTGGTGAGGTCCGTACAAGGGAGAGATTGAGAAACTGAGAGAGTAGTGAGGGAGGAGAGAGAGAGAAGGCACGGGATAAGGAGGGAGGTCCTGTGCGAGGGTGTGGTCCAACCACAACCATACATGCCAAATTTAATCCCTAACCACACAAAATACAATCCAAATTTAATCCAACCTAAATTATTTTCTCCAAAAGTTTAGGGATGCAATATAAGTCCAAATAATATAGCACATACACACATACCTTAAAACCATTGAGGGTACTTCCGTCATACTACATTCCCGTTAAAAGTACCTCCGGGACGGGCTGTGACAATTTTGAAGATTAAAAAAAGAAAAAGAATTATTCATTAGGGAAATTTGTCCCTTCCAACTATTTGAAATGATAAGATTAGATGGGATAAATTTTATTCACATGTAATAAACTCAAAATGAAAAATTATTTACTCCTTAACGCTTAATTTTTTGTGAAACATCATTGTGTGATAGAGATTGACCTAACTTAAATTTTTTTTTGTTGAAAACGTTATGAGCTATTGCTCCTTTAACGTTAACTTTATGTGTTAACAAGTCAATCAATTAGTTAATTGGTGGGTACCAATCATAGTTGAGTGCTTGAACTTTACATGCAAGTGTGGGCAGCTACTCTCCCTTAGACCAATGTAGATCCTCCCCTTCCCTAAAAGTACTAATTTCGTTGAAATTTTGATAAAGATAAAGTCATTATTCTTAAACTATAACAATCATTAAACTAAAACGCAAAAATTGCATAAATCAAAACTACATGGACAAAGTGAAAATCATAAATTGACCCCTTAAATACATTAGTCAAAAGACTCTCTAACTTTGTTCTATGAGATCAAAGTTATGAGATTTAAGATCGATAGAAGTGATCCTTAATTTTGTCCACCATCTATTATTTTGGTCATTTCGTGAAAGTTTTTGTTAAATAAGGACCAAAATGACAAAAATACTCTTCATTTAATAAACAATAGGCCAAAATAATTTGACAAAAATTGAAGGTAATTTTGCCATTTTATCCTCTATTTAATGGAAATTTTTCACGAAATGACCAAAATAATTGATGGTGGACAAATTTATGAATCACTTTTATCGATTTCAATTCTTAAGGATCAAAAGGAGGAGTTATCCCAATCTCATAGACCATTTTGGCTAAAAAAGCTTATTCTAAAATGGGAGAGATTTTTTAGTGTACTAAGAACAGGGGGTGGTACGCAACATATTATTATACAATTGGAGGAAAGTTTTTTTTTCAAGTGTTCCTCTAAGGGTATAGTGACATATACATAGTGTCCGTTCCGTATCTCGGGCACACTGAAATGGATTTGTATATTATATATAAGTTGAACATATATGGGAATATGGTCAATGCGGATGGATATACTGTCATGGATTTTTTTTTTCCCTTATCCTAATTGTTCATAATAGCATTCAAGTAAATAATTATATTTCTTGTTTCTTTCTCATCAGTGCTTAGCCACCAGTCAATCTTTTTCACTTGGCAGTGAAGGTCCAAGGTTAATGAAAGTTCCGTTACGGTGAGAGTGATTTAACCTTTTCCTCTACGTCTCCATCCATGTTGTGAATGAATGTGATTGGTTTTGTTTGGGTTCAGCATTTATATCCGTAACCATGAGAACTCCTTGTCAGTTTAATTTGCGTTCAAAAGTTCTGCGGACTTAGTTTTCTCAGCCAAAACTGAGAAACCGAAGTTTGGTCGTCAAAACCCAACAACCACAATTTCCCTTCATCTTTTTTGGGATATGAAGACTCGGCAGAACTTCGTTTTGTTACTCACGGTTGTCGCAGCGGTTTTTAGCGTCGCCAAAGCTTGCTCCAACGGACAGTGCAAGGTTCGTGCCTCTTTTTTCATGTGTGTATCTAAATTATGATTTTTTGTGACTGGGAAAAGGAAGAGTGATATTTGCTTTGCTTTCAAATGTGTAGCTTTTGGACGAATGCTCGATGGATGCCGATTGTGAGGCCGGGCTTTACTGCGGATGTTGCCCACAAGGTTTCTCAGGCTCTAGATGTATAAGATCAGCCATTACAGATCAATTCAAGCTATTGGTACGTGACCTACCTACCCCTCTCCCTCTAGAAATTTTGAAAACTTAACGTTTCTTGTAACACATTCAAGATTTTGATTCGTCCATTTTTTAAAGATTTAGAAATTTTAGAAATAAAACGACTCGAGACCGCTTGAGCAGTTCTTGAGGCCTCTTGAGCAATACTCGAACCCCCGTTGAGTATAATCGACGCCCTCGAGTAGTTAAAATTCTAAAAATGCAGAAAAATTTGAGATAAAAAGCTTGAACATCAATATTTCGCCTCTCTCTCTTACACGTACATAGAGACAAGGACAGGCGCATATGTTGTGAAGTTTCCAACTTTACAAAAATGGCGGATTATTTTTTTGGGGGGGGGGGGGGGGGGGTCCACATGACATAATGACTCCGTGGAATCTAAGCATGACTTTTGGTTTGCCGGCTCCTTCGGCTGTCACAACCAGTGAACAGAAGTTTAGAGTTTTCTATGCCCTTGGTTGGGCTTAAGGAGAGTGGTTTGTGTAGGCCCATTGAGGCCCAATACTGGCAGAGGACTTTGCTTACTCATGTATGTCAATTTGGGATAAAAGATTAGTTGTGTTTTTTTTATTATCACAGAACAATTCTCTACCTTTCAACAAGTATGCGTTTTTGACAACCCACAATGCCTTTGCAATTGAGGGAGAGCCATCTCACACTGGAATTCCTCGCGTTACCTTCAACAATCAAGAAGATACTATTACTCAACAACTAAATGTATGGCATCCTTCAATCATATACACGCATGCCCCTTGCCTCTTCAATTTTGTTCGAAAGTTGTTATTAGCACTCTGGAACAGATCATCATGCACTCGTGAAAGTGCAATTTCTCCATGATGGTGTTACGGAAGACGAGTGCATAATGACTTTTTAGAGTGCTAATATGTAGGGTTTAGTCATACATCTCGTTTAATCCTTGACATTTTGCAGAATGGAGTTCGAGCCTTGATGCTCGATACATATGATTTTAAGGACGATGTGTGGTTGTGCCATTCTTTTAATGGACAATGCCACGACTTTACTGCATTTGTAAGCAATACCATCTGCCCAACTTCATTTTCTTCTTTTTTATATATTCTTTGAGACTAAGAAATTTGCACACAAAATGTATTTTGCCTCAACATTACTTCCCAAATATACAGGAACCAGCTATAGATACACTGAAGGAAGTTGAAGCATTTTTATCAGCCAACCCATCAGAAATTGTGACATTGATATTGGAGGACTATGTGGAAGCTCCAAATGGATTGACAAACGTCTTCAACGCTTCTGGGTTGAAGAATTATTGGTTTCCGGTGACAAGCATGCCCAAAAATGGCCAGGACTGGCCACTAGTTAGTGACATGGTTGCCAATAACCAAAGGCTACTTGTGTTTACTTCAAAAAGTGAGAAGGAACAATCCGAAGGAATCGCCTACCAGTGGAACTACATGGTTGAAAATCAATGTAAGAAGCAACAACCCAACTACATTTCTTTTTTTAATATTATCATATGATTTTCCGTCTATTACTAAATTGCCTGGAGCTGGATCCATATCGACAATAATATGGCATTACCTACTATTGGTACCGTTGTCTGCATTATTGATAAACTATCGATACTTTGAGTACACAATTGTAGATATGAATCCCGCTACCTTTGAAAGGGGCATGTATGAATGAATGTCTTACCTTACAACACCAAACTTTGCAGATGGGGATGATGGAATGAAGGAAGGAAGTTGTTCAAATAGAGGAGAATCATCACCTCTTGATGACAAAACTAAATCTTTGGTTTTGGTGAATTATTTTGCTTCTATTCCCTTTAAGCTAGAAAGTTGCGAAAATAACTCTGGGAATCTGATTAACATGCTTTACACTTGTCATGGTGCTGCTGCCAACCGATGGGCTAACTTTGTTGCTGTTGATTTTTACAAGGCATGCCCTTTCTTCTCCTGCTTAATAACCACTGAAAAGTCAGATTTAATGTATACTAAAAATAATCAAATTTAATTTCTGTAACTTTTGAAATTTTATTTATTTATATGTGCTTGGGTTATGATGCAGAGGAGTGAAGGGGGAGGATCGTTTCAAGCTTTGGACAATCTCAATGGGGAGCTCTTGTGTGGATGTAACGATGTACATGCGTGTGTGGTAAGCTAAGAAATTTTGGTTCGAACACCAAATAATTTTTGTATTTTTAGCAAAGTTTGTTCATAAAAATATATATTGTTTTTTTATAAACAATTTATGTGCTTGATTGCAGCCAGGATCACCTCCAGGGTCTTGCCAGCCATAGGATACACAATACAAATTCATGTAATGAAGCTTAAATCTTTAAGAGAACTGTGGGAATTTCGATGAATCGGCATACAGTTTGTAATTGATTTATCTTTAGAAAAAAATATTTATATTGAAAATCGTTGTCGTTTCATTCTTAATAGATGAAAGATATGTTGTCACTTAAAAAATGGCAGTTCAACCTGTCAATCTTGTGAGCCTCGATAACTCGATCTTCTCCCACGAACTGTTTGTGCTAATGAATTAGTCCCATAAAAAAATGAAATCTATCCACTTATCCAATTTGAGCACCTCTATAGGATAGACTTGATGTTATAAAAACATGGTCATAAATAGTGTATGTCATATAGCTAAGCATTTGGTGCATTGCCCTTAAGGATGCACGATCCAAGTGGATCGGATAAGGTGGCTTCAGCGCATTCTAAAAATGTTTGCAACTCCAGATCAACATTACTCATTTTTTAACGATATGGCAATATACCTGTTCGGGCGAAGATTTCATCAGAGAGGGTTCCTCGGCTCTCAGCACAGCTCCCCAAGGGATTGGCATTTTGAATGTTTAGTTGGGCTCTTGCTGATGTACTTCAAGAAGAGGATTGAGTTAGTTTTGAAATGTGCCTTTCTAGGGCTTTAGGTGTAGGTCTTAAGGCTCGCAATCAAAACTAATTGAGTGCTAGGCGTGCCACTGCTATCTCAATATAGCAGATGTAGAACAAGTGTATTTAGTCGATTGCTTGCGCCCCAAGTTACTCAGACTTCTTGTTATCAAGGGATTGTCGTGGATGAGTTAAGTCCACATTAAGTTATTTTTCTTGCCTTGTGACCAAGGACTTTCAGTTCATAGGATGTATTATGTAGCCCAACCTCATATAAGCCCATGCAAAGTCCCTTCTCTCATCAATGTGGGATTCATTCTCAACATGCCCGCTCACGGACAACACAACGGGATGACGTAGAACACATGTGACCGTTTAGCTTCACACGTGAGATAATCTGCTCTGATACCATGAAGAAAGTTGAGATTCCACCATAAAACCAATTGGCAATATAGGAAATAGCCGAACCTCTTATAAACCCATGCAAGGTCCATTCTCCCATCAATGTGAGATTTATTCTCAACATGGAACCCTATATTAATAAAATAAATATTTGACACATCCATTAGAAATGAAGAAGATTTTAACATATATATTGTCACTTAGTATTACGGTCTAGTGTCATCTCTCTTCACTTGTTAGTGAGAGATATTATGTTTGATTTTCGCCAAAGACAAATTTTAACCTCATTATTGCAAGCCCATTATGAGGCTAAGCCTACTCCTCACCCCTTTAGTATAGATAATACTATTTGTTAAAATAAAAATATGTATATTCAATCTGTCACATCAGCAATCAAATAAAATTTTAAAATATTATATTTGACAACTCCTGTGGAGATGCTTTAAAAGGCTAATGGCTGGTAGATTCGGTCAAATTCATGACTCGTAAGTGTGACCAATGGATGCATAATCTGATGAATGTGACCAAGGGATCCGAAGTTAAAAAGATCATAACCTGATGAATCCAGAGTCAAACAATGGATGCATTCCCAGTAGTTTAATTAGAATCGAGTAGCTAATTAAATTTTATATTATGTACCAAATTAATTCTCAAGGATCTCTCAATTGGTGTGGAGCATGTGAGTTGGTAGGTTAGGAGGCATCAAACACATGCTAGCAATATTGAGCAAAGGAATAAAAATATTTACGTCATTAGGTTCAATTATACAATAGGAATAATACAGGACATCATATCTACTTGTGATCACCTACTTTGATATTACATTCACCAGCAACATGCTTCGATGTTGCTTTTGTGCCAGAATAATGGCTTCATGTCATTGGTGTATCATCACATGAATGAAACAATAGAAATTCTTTTTTTCTTTTTAAATTCACATTTTAATGGGCATGTTGTGATTGGTTTAATACTATACTAAATTACTAATCGTATTTTATATCATTTTGACTACTGTGTTCGGGGAGTACTCTTGTCGTCAACGCACTACTCAATAGCTGCCAAAGTTTTATATATCTATTTTGACGGAAATATCAAAGGAACTTTATAGCATATATATATATATCTCGATGAATATTTTGAGAAGCTATTTTGTTAAGAAAAATTAACGAAAAGTTAAAAAAAAACTTTAGTTTTAATGAAAAAAATGCCAAATAAAGGTGTAGTGAATAGTAACATGAAAAGGTAAAAATGTGATTTTTCATTAAAAGTGAACAGTATTGGGAGTGTTTCGTTAAAAGTTTAAAACTCCAATTTTGTTATATGAAACAAGATATTTTATAAAACATAAGTAGTTTGTATACCATCATATCTCATCATATAGCATATTAATTAGTGAGTATTGGTGATTTTTAATTATGAGTGAATCTTATATGTATGAGTATTTAAGGATGGTGTTATCTATACACACTATTTTTTTAGTTGTCAAATTAAATGAATTGAAAATAATCAAAAAACAAAAATTATAAGGTGTGTAGACGGTAACTAACATGTTGCATACTATATATAATTAACATTATTAGAGAGTGGTACAAATGTGGTATGAAAAATATGGTAAGAGTAGTATTTTTAAAGTAAAAAAATGTTTGTTTGTTTTTGTGATTGAACGATGAACCGATGGTTGGATATTGGTTTTTTTTTTTTGGACGGTGTGTGGGATGATGAATATTGATCGATCGATCACTAGTAGCTGAGTGTCTGGTACTCGTCTATATTAAATATTCCACAAAGGTACCAAGGACGATTAAGATACACCCACGAGGGGGTAACATGCAAATGAAATTGGGCATATCGTTTGATCCATAGTTGATAATTCCATTGTTGTTTGTTAATGCACAAAACTACACCACAAGACTAGACCAGCCCCTGTATGTGTGTGGAGAACCCCACCACAAGCTTCGTCCTTGCTCGCTCGTAGTGGCCAAGCAGCCCCCCGATCACGTGGTTTTGGTACCTATGCCCATATGTCATAAGCTTACCTAAACTGGATTACTGGACTCAACTCACCCAAGCACCTCAAGCTCAATGCATGCATGACGAGCCAGTCAACCTCATAATCTGTTGTATAATCTCTTCACGCGCGGGACTCATCAAATTCGTCACTCATGCTAAACGATGAGTGTTGTAGACACAAAAAAATACAGGACTCTCTCTCCAATGCAAGAGAGTGCGTACACTACTATTCTAGATGGAGATGAGATCATGAACACACAAACACACATTCAAGCAACATAAATAATATAACTTGATAATACAATAGTGGGAGGGAATGAAAGAAACAACAGCAAAGACAAGCAATTATGCGTCAATACAAATTGCAATTGGGGACCCTTTCACACATGGGGTGGGGGTGCTCCCCTTCTGCTGTGGAGCCAACCTAGCTACCTTATGTTTTATCAGAATCTTTCCAAAATTGTTGCTTGGAACCACATACGTACTTATTGGCTATTGCCTCCAAGCTTTTCATCAGTTTCATAATAATCTGTCCAACTTATAATATAACCCTAATTATATATATATATTATATCAATCGTTAGTTTCTTAATTATATATACTCAAAACTAAAAGCTGGTATACCTAGATATGTAATATAGTTATAAATTGGAAGTTTGTCTGTCTAGGGCAGAGAGAGCACGTCAAAATTAAAGAGAGAAAAGACGCATCGCATGCACGAGTTTGCATGGAGAATAATATAGAGAAGAATTATCTACCCTCCTATTTCCATCTCTTTCTCTCATCTCTTATAAAATATTATTTTTTGTCTTATTATCTCTATAAAAAAATCAATATAAGATGTTCATGTGCTAAATTTTAACCGTTCAAATAGGAGGAGAAAGAATGAGAGAGAGAGATTAGGAAGGGAGAGAATCTTCTTACCAATAATTTTCTTTTGTATTTTATCTGAAAGAGTGTAGCAAGGCCTCTATTATTGGCATTAAGTAGCCGAAAGTATATTAGAGTAAGATAGGACAGGAAACCCTAGTTATGCAGACGGAAGTACGTACGTCCATGCCCACTGTTGGAATCCATTGTCCCACATCGGACAGAGGAGAGAAGAAAATCAGTTAAAATAGAATTACTCAATTTTAACAAACATCGAGGTTTTTTGTAATAAAATTTCACATCTAACAAATTCAGCAGATAGTCCAGTAAAGACAGCATCGGTGTTGTTGGAGTATGCACTCAGCCCGTCTATCACCGTAGACCACACGCGTGACCTGACCTCTTGTCTGCAGGACCGACTGCCACTAGCAACTACCAACTATCCGGACATATAGTTGATTTTTATTATCAAGTTCCCTCGATCGACATAATTATGTTCAACCGTAACTGCAGCTTCGGTTTCCTCTAAATTTTCCAATTTAGAAGCTGGGACACATGAAAAAGTAAACCCTAATTTTATAATTTGGGACACATTCAAGTTAGCTTCGGTTATATAATGAAACAAGTTAGGGATGGGTTGATCGTCTAGGAAGGAAAATTATAACATGAGAGTTTGGTGCAATGTATAGAGCGTACACAATCGTAATTTGGAAAGAATAGAAAGCACAATTTTTTCATAAAAAAAGGTAAGACGATGTTAAATATGTAACAAAAAAATGTATACCCTTTAATTTTTATATTAACTCTTAACACCTAGTAGTTAACAATGGAAATTGTTTAAGTAAATATTCATGCCATTTATATTACATAGAATCCATGACTACACGATAGTGGGTTCCAAATATATTTAGGAACAATTGAAACTTATTGTGAATGAAAAATAATCAACTTTGGTTAGGTGGTATTGCTCCTGGGGGAAAGACACGTGTTGTAATCCCAATAGAGCTTAGTTTGCTTTTTGTCTAATCACTCACTCACTCAGCATAAAGGACAAAGAAACAATAATTGAATTCAACTAGTCACTTCTGCAGTATGTGTGTATATGTATACACAGCGGATCCGTAGTAGTGTTTTTTACATAATTTTTTTATATATACACGTTTTTGTAGAGTTTATTTAGAAATGTATTTTAACGATTATAATCATTTATTTTTTGGAACGCTGTTTATGGATTATTTTTGCAAAAAGTTAGACAAATTCAAAATCATTAAGACATTCATTTGTAGTGAAAAAAATAGACAAATACGGTTTTACAAAAAAACCCTAAACGCTTAATCTAACGGTTATATGGTTTCAGATTTGAATGATATTTGATAAACATGATCTTTGAGGGAAAACATAAAAGATAGGTAGTTCAAAACGTTAAAATACATTACAAAGCAAGCTATGCAAAAATATGTGTAAAAAGTTGTGTAAAAAGGTGATACTACATATCTGCCTCTATATACATGCATGTTTATATATGGTAATATTTCTAACCTAAGACATATTAGAGGATTTATTTGATTTGATATGTAATTTCCTTAACTGAAAATTGTAGGAACTAAAACTAGTTTAAGATGTACTATACTCTTAAGGAGAGATAAAGGAAAATTGTATTGTAACGTCTATGTATAAATCATCACGGGATCCGATAAATGAAAAGACAATAAGATTATACATACGAAAGTATACTATAGCTACGACAATTTCTCAAACAAACAAAAAGGTATGACTTGTACAAAGGGATTTAATGAGCTATGAGTTGACTAACAAATCATGATGGTTGGTTGATGACTACTTGTGTCAGCAACGTAGTCTAATGACCATCATGTGTTTTTCTTAGGATTTTTTGTTCACTTGGCTTGCTAGCATCTTTCTTAAGTTTATCACTTGTAAAATTTTATTTATTCTGTCGGGGAAGTTTTTGTTTGAAAAAAAAAACCTACATATTGGTTATGGTCTCCTCACATCTTTACCATTGCAAGGTCAAAACAAATTGTTATTATCCCCAGTAGGTAAGAAGTAAAGAAGCATAGAAAAGTGTGGGTGAAACAGGTGACAGATTGCAAAGAGAGAAGCAAAATGGGGTGAAAAATATCAGAAAGCTAGGTCAGGAAGAAGGGGGGTTGGGAGAGAGAATGAGAAGCAAAATAAGAAATCAATCAATTCAGCGAATAAAACAGGTGCGCTTGGATAGACCTACCACACGTGCACACGATCATTTTATGGGAATGGGGAGTGGGTTTGTGGTTTGGATAAAGACGTCAAGAAACTACAAAACAAACAAAGAAATGGACATTTTTAGTACTGACGTGCTTTTATAAAAAATGGGTATAAAAAAATTGAGTTTAAAAAGGTGTTTGATAAACAATTAAAAACAGTTTATTTTCACAGTTTTTTGTGAAAAAAAAACTGAAAACATGAAACAGCAAAAATGAGGTTATTCTCACATAACAGAAGAAACAATTTTTTTTTTCAAATCACAATAATACCAAACCAGACCTTACTCTCTTTCTGTCAAGGGATTATGATCCTTTGGAGTTTTTAGCACCCCGTGTACTACTTCTGCACAAATGATTTTAACTTCATATTTTTTAATTTTTATGTTTTTGTTTAATAATTGTTGTGTTTATTTATTTTTCAAGTTCCGAGTTTGGGAACTGAGATTTGTGAGTCTCAAGACGTTTCTCTGTGGCATCGACATGTAGTTGACACTTGACATTTTTTACACCGATTGTTTTAGTTTACTGTCATAAAAAGAAAGTTTTGATATTCCTTGCCCTTTTTTGGCTGGCCAAAATATTGATTTTTAGGGTTTTCAATTTTTTTTTCCGCACTCCATGTTGATTTCACTTAATCTTTCTCATTAATTTGTATCATGCATGCCACATATAATGGAGAGATCATGTTGTGTCACACGAAAACAATCTTCAACAAAGGGTGAGCAACCCTAAAGCTTTGAACATTATAATTCATATCCAGCGAACCAAATATGTTAGTAGATAGGCCATTTCAAGCATATAAAATCTTAGGGTGTATTTAATTGGAATTTTAGAAGAGTTTTAATTTTATGAATTTGAATGGATTCCATATATGTCATTTGAATTTTGAGTAAATTCTCTCAAAGTAACAAGAGGCATGTTGAATTTGTTAAAGCCTAAACTATACTATGAAATATATGTAAATCCATCAAAATTATATACTTTTGAACACTGTTCTAAAAATCTCCGCCTAGCGCCGCCTAGGCCCCGCCTAGGCGCTAGGCGGCTGGTCACCGCCCCGATTAATGCCTAGGCGTTTGAAAATTAATAAAGGGCGCCTAGACTAGTTGAGGCGCCCGCCTAGACCGCCTAGCCCGCCCAGACCCGCCTAGGCACCTGCCTAGGTTGCGACTCACTTTGATAGAAAATAGATAACTTTCAATTTGCATTTAATTTTCTTCAATAAATTGTAAGAGACTTGTTGAATACTTAAATGGGCACACACTATATACTTGTTCTCCATGTTTTCATTATGTTCCAATACTTTATAATACATATGTCATTCTATTTTGTAGTTTATGATGAAATTATATATATTTTAAGTATAAACAGACATTTATTTACACGAAATATAATGGATTTACTTAAATCCGCCTAGTCCGCCTAGGCGCCCGCCCAGACCCCGCCTAGCCGCCTAGGCGCTAGGCCCTAGCCCGCCGCCCGACTAGCGTCTAGCGTCTTTTAGAACCTTGCTTTTGAAAGAACCCTCAACCTTTTAAAACCAAAACATGATTGAATACACCTAGATCAAGACTGAATACACTGTATGTACTTTTATTTGTTCTTTTAAAATTCTTACTAAATATCCCTAAATTTTATAAATACATTCAAATTTTTGATTGAATATGTTGAATTTTTAATCTATTTTTTTTCTTTAATACATCGATATTTTTACATTAAGGGAGGGGAAGTTCGGATAAGTCATACAATGGGCAACCTAATTTGGTATCGAATTCGCCATCCACGAGAATCGAACCTAAAACCTCTCACTTCCAAGTGAAGATGTATATCATCAGACCGTAGTACTGAATGACAAAAAATTCTTTAATATTCCAATTGAATACACCGTTTTGGATTTAGTTCCAATATAATCAATTTTTCTAAATATTTTCTATATAAGGATTACATCTCATGCAAATGTCTACTATGCGCGCGTATATAAGTAATATGGAGGTGTGGTCAGTTCGATTCACAACCTAGATTTGATCGGCTTGGGCCCAAGCTTTTGTTCGGAAAATTCTTTGCTAAGGTACGATTTCAGCTCTTGATATTAGTAGTTTAAATGTCTACATATTCTTTGTATTGTGATTTTCTCACACAATCATTGTCCTTTTTAATAAGGGAACTTTAACGAAAAGCTCCCGGTACTATTCACTTTAACGAAAGATCACATTTTTACACTAAAAAGTCAATCATGGTACTATTCACTTTAACCTTTATTTTGTTTTTATCGTTAAAATTCAAAGTTTTCAAGCCATTTTCATTAGTTTTCATTTTTAATAACCCAAATTACCTTAGGCAGTTGACTATCAAATCGCCTTGCGAAAGACAAAATAATCCAAAATTACCCTTCACTTGTTCAAACAAAAGCTAATTTCTTTTAAACGAACAAATACATAATCTTATTTAAAATTATAAAGAAACAAGAAATGAGAGTTTATGTCCACCAAAAGAAGACTTCATTAACATGCCCGTACGAGAGGTTAGTTGAATAAAATCAGGGGCGGGGCTACATAGGAATCCGGGTGGTCCTAGAGCCTTCCGACGTTGGGAAATACGATGATTAAGATCCTTCATGGACTCTTGGAATTTCTGCTTTTGAATTAAAACAAATTAAGTTATTAATTAGAACTTAATTAGTATCTTGATGAATTGTGTGCGTACACACACAGCTCTCCATCCACCCCCTGCGTTGTATGAGATCAATAATTTAGAGGAAATAGTTGGTTGGGTACCCATCTCTGCCGCTCTGGCATGAAAAAAGTAGAAGAGAACAAACTAGAGGCCCTCGTGCAACTGGAGGGTAGACATTCTTCCATCTCTATCTTTTCTGCCACCTGTAGCGGCCAGCCATATGCCCCTCAGGTTATCTGATGAAATTGAGGTTTCACCATAAAACCAATTGATAATATGGGAAGTAGCCCAAGACCATATAAGAACATAGCAAACTTTGTCCCTCACCGAGGTGGGACAACTCTCAACACACCCCGCACGTGTGGCGGATTTTCAAGCCTACACGTGGACAACAACTAAGAGACGTGTGAGCACGTGTGGCCCCAGGGCTTTCACACGAGACAATCTGGTCTGATACCATAATGAAATTGGGGTTCTACTATAAAACCAATTAACAATATGAAGAGTAACTCAAGACCATATAAGCACATAACAAACTTTGTCCATCACCGATGTGGGACAACTCTCAACATCCTTCCCCCTCCCTCCCTCTCTCTCATAATATAACCTTTTGCAGCCTACCAGTACCGTATGTGTTCTGTCTGCAATTCCTCTCTTCTTCTTATTATTTTAGCTTTGGCCTTTATTTTCCTGGATTTTAGCTTGTTCTAATCAATTAATCTGTTTTATGCATTTCATGTTGGCATGCAATCGTCTACCTAATCCTGCTATCTTATAACAAATTACTTTGGAATTGGATAACAAGTTGGAGAATTAAAGGATGTCTATATGTATATGCCATTTGTCACCTGCCAAACAAGACACTCGTGTGTACTAGAAACTCCAAGGAGTTTCAACATCTCTTTCAATTTTTGAAATCTAGCAATTCTCAAATTGGATCAAGTACATCAAAGATAAAAGTACCCTATTCAATGAACTGTATCAGAAAATGATCTTATATATTTTGGATCATATAACACGTTATGATGTATTTGTATTAGAATATGAAATGTACATAAAATGATGAACCAAAAAAATATCTTATAGTTTTCACAAGCATAAAAGTACATGAAGATCACATATAACATTACTGTTGTCGTAGTAACTCTCATTATCCTACTACAAAACGATTACCGACTATCTTTAATATGAAAACTAAGTTAAGATTGGTAAAACCCCTTTTGTGTCTAATCTCTTTCCAAGGATCTCAATATGTATCCCCACCTTTCTTCAAGTCACCATCCAATCCACCTTATTTTCCACTCAAAGACAAGCCATCAGCTTCAAACCAAAGTCAAGAAACAAAATGAGAGTAGAAGAGATAAGCGAATTACAGGACGAACCATGTCTCATTAGATTCATGTAACATGTTGATGAGACTGATGATCATCGACACCTACTGTACGGGCTGCCCCCGAAGATAATATGTGGTGAATGTTAATTAATTATGAATTATGAATTCATGATGACGATCATCACGACAAACCTATAGTTACACACTTTAACTATTTTTGTCACTATTTGCGCAAGGAATCACAAGAGAAATAATAGATGTTTAGTAGGCCTTTTAGTCAAAATGATCTCTGAGATTTACATAACTCCTCACTTTAGTCTCTAACAATGAAAATCAATAGAAGTGCTCCCTAAGTTTGTCCACCGTAAATAATTTTTGTCTTTCCGTGAAAAGTCTGTAATTATCCTCGTAGAGGAGTTAGTTTGACAAAAATACCCTTCAAAAAGTGGTCATGGGGTTATTCACTTGACAATTTAACAAATATTTTGGCAAATTTTTCACAGGAGGATCAAAATGATTTTTAGTGGACAAACTTCGGGACTAGTTCTATCAATTTTTATTGTCAAGAAATAAAGTAAGGAGTTGTGTCTATCTCAGGAAAACTTTGGAGAAAAAGCCTAATTAGTATTGAAACAAAACAATCATGTTCTCTTAGTCACCTAGTGGCTAAGGATACATGGTCACTCACCGTTGAATTGGAAACATTAATAGCACATTGATTTAAATCTACACCCTTAATATTATACCCAACAATAAGTGATCATACATTTCTTCTATTGAAACAAATTAGAGAAATGCTAAGGAAAATCTCTCAAAGTGAGACTTTTATGGATTTTCTGTCACCTCACAGTTTAATGTCAATTATCGTGCCAACATTATAAACATTGTGTAAAAAACATGAAGTAACAGAGAGTCCATAAAAAGTCCCACTTTTGAGAGAGTCGCCTTAACATGTCTCAACAAATTATTCATAAAAAACAAGTTAAAAGAAATTAATGGAAATTTTCTATAACTAGCCAGGTATAGTTATTTCTCAACAAATTATTCATTAAAAACAAGTAGAAAGATGTTAATGGAAAACTTCTATTACTAGCTAGGTCTAGTTAGCACTCTAGGGTTTATGGTTGTATTTGTGACCAAACTTCTCGTTCATACATTTGACATTTGAAGTTTATGTTTCAATATATTGATTTATTGAGGAGTGCTTTTAGTTCACTCAGGATCCTCGTCGGATTCTCTTTATGAGAATTCCATGAATCCTTCAATCACATCCGTTTATTGTATATTGTGCGGTCAGTTTTCGTTAGATACTATTTATATTCAATTTTAAATAAAAAAATTTACAATAATTTCTGACCGCATGATGTACCATAAACGGATGTAATTTAAAGATTTTCGAAATTCTCACAAAGAAAATCCGACGAAGATCCTCACTCCTCCTAGTTTTCTTTTACCTTTAAGACCTACCCTAGTGAGAACAGGTAAAGGTATATACTTCATCATACTTCAAAGTCTGATTCCAACTTTAATAGCAAAGGACAATCTTCTTCTCACTAACCAATGTACCATCTACGGTACTAGATCTTGCAAGATAATTAATGGCTACCATTAAATATTTTAAAGAACACTCGCATATATCGTTATCCATCGACCAAAAGATAAGGAAAAAGGATTGCTCGTAATGCATATAATCTGCAGATTCTGTACTGTAAATTATGATTGAAAACAATGTTACAATGTATGGATCGATGTTCTTGTGCTCAGTCTGCATATGCTTCTTAACCTGATTGTTAATGGTGAAGATTCCCTACTAATGACGGCATTTAAACATAGCTAACGATGGTGGGTGGGATGTTAAATGTTTGTGGCTTTTTTTTTATGCGAACTTTAACGAAAAGTTTCCGGTACTGTTCAATTTAATGAAAAACCATAATTTTACATTAAAAAGTCAATCAGGGTACTATTCACTTTACCTTTTATTTTGTACTTATCGTTAAAACTCAAAGTTTTTTTTTATTTTTTATATCTATCACTGAAGTAAGAAGGTGAATGCTTTCATTATATGATAACGATAATTTAGACACAATGAATACTCATACTGTCATACTCTGAATGTATCACAAATTTAGATAAATATTAGCTCGGCTACCGGGTGCTTTTCGTTAAAGTTCCCTATGTTAAAGGAAAACTAATGAAAATGGCTTGAAAACTTTGAGTTTTAATGATAAGGACAAAATAAAGGGTAAAGTGAATAGTACCAGGATTGACTTTTTAGTGTAAAAATATGATTTTTCGTTAAAGTGAACAGTACCGGATGCTTTTCGTTAAAGTTCCCATATGTTAATTCATACCCATGGACGAGGCAAGATTTATGGTATTTTGAGATTATTTGGAACTCTATTTATATTTCCCTTGAAGGTGTTTGAGATTAAAAGTCCAAAATTCTCGAGTGGGGTTTAGGAATTTACAGCCCACAGCTTCAAACTAGAACAAGGGGCAGTCCAAGTTTCAAACTAGCAGTTAGAAAGGAACCAAAAGAATACATGCACTCACACACACACACTCTCTCTCTTATTCACATGGTAACCAAGCTCCTGTGTCTTCTTCTGGTTTTTGCAATTCCATTGCCAGATCTTGTTGACGAACATGTGAAAGGGATTCACTTTTCTTTTAGGCCCTAGAGGGTGGTGTGCATGTGCCTTTCAAACTTACTACAGCAGTAAATTTTCCACAGTATCCTTCCTCCAAAGTCTAAACTAGTTTATGAATACGATAGTTAAAAACTTTTTAACTTTTCACTTTTGAGCAAATCAATTTTTATTCAATTGCTTTGGCTTTGGAAATTCAAATAGGTAAGATAAGTTAAAAGTTTTGGAAAAGTGATTTTTATTTTTTTAACACACGATATTTTAAATTGTTTTAATTTATAGGAGTGGATTCATATTTGACGATAAATAAGCGGACACATAATTTTAGTCAATTTTCGATTGATTTAACTTTTGTTGCCAAGAGAAATGTAAAGGAGAGTTGACTCTCTGTCACCTTACAGTTTAATGTTAATTTTCGTACAAATATTATAAAATATTATGTAAAAAACATGAGGTAGTAGAGAATTCATAGAAAGTTCAACTTTTAAAAGAGCCTCATTTAGCATTTATCGCGTTGTCAAATAATCTTACTATAAAATCTCAACTTTCTACATGATATATGCACGTGTAGAGATCAATAATAACACGTGACTGATCTTTGTGAAATAACTAAACACTTTTTAGTCATTCAAGTGAGCTTTTACTGCTCGAGGTCATAGATAAGGTCCCTCACTTTGTATAGGGTGCATGGATTGGCCTAAAATATGGTCTCTCCCCCTCTCCCGCTCTCTCTCTCTCATATGGTGGTTGAGACTTGGATTGGCCTATATATATATGAAACACTTTTGGCTACACCACAAAGCTAGAGCATGCCCATACCATTGAATGCTCTCTCTGTCTAGGGTTCCTTGCAGCTTCTAGGAGGAGAGCAGAGCATCAATGGCTGTCTTCATGATAGTGCTTATCTGTTTCCTCTGTTTGGTCTGCATCTGCTCTGCTCTTCTCAGATGGAATGAAGTTAGATACAGAAAGAAAGGCCTCCCTCCAGGCACAATGGGCTGGCCAGTCTTTGGTGAAACCACTGAGTTTCTCAAACAAGGCCCAAACTTCATGAAAAACCAGAGAGCAAGGTGATTATATTTTTAGGGTTTCTCCTCTGTTAAAGTTTAGTTGGTTTTTTGAGTAAAACGGAAACAACAGTCATGATTAAACATATGTGTATAACAGGTGAAAAGTCGTGTGAATCATTTTTCGAAAATTAAATTGGCAAAACATTTTTTGTATAATTTTGATTTATTTTTTGCCAGGTATGGGAGTTTCTTCAAATCACACATATTGGGGTGCCCTACAGTGGTATCCATGGATCCAGAGGTGAACAGATACATCCTAATGAATGAAGCCAAAGGGCTGGTTCCTGGCTACCCACAATCCATGTTGGATATTTTGGGAAAATGCAACATTGCCGCAGTCCATGGCTCCACTCACAAGTACATGAGAGGTGCATTGCTTGCCCTCATTAACCCAACCGTGATCAGAGACCAGATTTTGCCCAAAATTGATGAGTTCATGACATCCCACCTCGCTGGCTGGGACAACCAAGTTATCAACATTCAAGAAAAAACCAAAGAGGTTTGTGTAACAACATCCCATCTTTCACGTAATCCGTAATCAGAGTCGAACTGCAGTTTGTTCGACCCTGATTGCGGAGTACTTGTGTTTTTACTCGCTGATTCCGGATAGTAAACATGTTCTGATACTATTCCTTTGTTGATCACTGGTCTGATCAGGTTTTCTTCAACTGTTTTATACAGATGGCACTTTTATCATCTCTGAAGCAGATTGCAGGCATTGAATCAAGCTCAATTACTCCAGCATTCAAGACAGAGTTCTTCAAGCTTGTGCTAGGCACCCTTTCATTGCCTATTGATCTTCCTGGCACTAATTATTACCGCGGTTTTCAGGTATACATCTGTTTTATTTTCTCATCACCAAATCTCCAATGGACATTGTTGTGGAAGGTCCAGCAATTGAGACTGGCGAACCATTTTATATGCAGGCAAGGAAGAATATTGTAAGCATGTTGGAAAAACTCATAGAAGAGAGAAGGGCTTCCAAAGAAGTCCATAAAGGCATGCTTGGCTGCTTACTGACAAGTGATGAAAACAAACACAAACTCGGTGACGAAGAAATAATCGATATGGTCATCACGATTTTGTATTCGGGTTATGAGACGGTTTCCACTACTTCCATGATGGCTGTCAAGTACCTCCATGATCATCCCAAAGTGCTTGAAGAACTCAGAGTAAGTTTATGGTTTGTTTTTGCTTTTGGTAACAATCTCATCCAAACTTGCTTAACTTCGGAGTTTTGTTTCTGACTTTTTAACTGCACATTGTAGAAAGAGCATTTAGCAATTAGAGAAAAGAAAAACCCAGAGGACCCAATTGACTGGAACGACTTGAAATCTATGAAGTTTACTCGTGCGGTGAGAATTTCTCACCTTCGAAAAATTTGGATTTACCATTTGCTCTGGTTTGCTAATATCTTTCATGTTATGTTTTTACCCTGCAGGTAATATTTGAGACCTCAAGATTAGCTACCATTGTGAATGGGGTATTGAGAAAAACGACTCAAGATATGGAACTAAATGGTAAGGAAAATATATCTTACATTTTCAAGGTTATTTTAAAGGGAACTTTAACGAAAAACTTCGGTATTGTTCACTTTAACAAAAAATCACATTTTTACACTAAAAAGTCAATCTGATACTATTCATTTTACCTATTATTTTGCCCTTATCGGTAAAACTTAAAGTTTTCAAGCTATTTTCATTAGTTTTTCTTATTTTAAATTGTTAATAACCTTGGAAGCAACCTTTTTGTAAGCAAGGATAAGATTGCGTACGATAGATGTTTCTACTGACCCTCGCAAAGCATGGAGCCTTTTTGGCTTGAAGCCGCCCTTTAATGTTATTTAAAAGATTTATAACAAATTTTTTCTATGTTTAAACAGGATATTTGATTCCCAAAGGGTGGAGGATTTATGTGTATACAAGAGAGATTAATTATGACTCCTTTCTGTATCCGGAACCATTAACCTTCAATCCTTGGAGATGGCTGGTTAGTGAAACTCTTTGTATTTCTGTCTTACTCCTCGGCTTCGACAATGGAAATAAACTTGAAATTTAAACATAAGTCGGAATTTCTAAACTGGGTTTGAATGCAAAATGCAGGACAAGAGCTTGGAGTCTTCAAACTATTTCTTTATATTTGGAGGGGGCACTAGGCTATGTCCAGGAAAGGAGCTGGGAATATCAGAAATTTCAACTTTCCTGCACTACTTTGTAACTAGATACAGGTAGCTTTTGATCTGATTTTTTACCTAAGGTAAAAGAAATGTTGTTTACTATTAAAGATAAGATTGTAATATTTATTTGCTTGCAGGTGGGAAGAAGTTGGGGGAGACAAACTGATGAAATTTCCACGAGTAGAGGCACCGAATGGACTGCACCTTAGGGTTTCATCTTACTGACTAATATATGTACATGGAAAAAATAGAGAAAATAGTATATAGGGCATGTGAGAGAAATATGATGTATGATAAGGTGCTAACATATTAGAAAAACTAATGGAATTTGAGCATTTTCCTTTTGTTGGATATTATAATTTTTGCAATGCAAATTAGTCATGGTAATTTCTTGCACGACTTATTTAACTCGACACAAGACGACTAGAGATTAACAAGTTCCGGGACAACTTGTTAACAAAACGTGTATTTATCGAGTCATTCGTGATGAATCCGTTAACGAATCAGGTCAATATCGATTCACCAGTAAAGAACCTAACAAGATATCGTTTGTCAAACCTAGTAGACGGCGCATTGAAAAAACGATTAACCGAAATTTATTTAATGGGCTAAGCAATCAAGATGTCCATTGTTTAATGGGCCAAGTTGTACCCAAGGGAAATTCTTGACCATATGGGTTTTGTCCTTGGTCATTTACAAACTCGATTGAGTATTGATGGATGAAGAAAACGTAAAAAATTCTTGAAGCATATTAGGTTGCTTAATATGAAGATTAAGCCTCCCGAAATAAATTGCAGGAATTAAGGTGAATTGAATTGGACGCAAAGAGAAACTCGAACCCCTATGCTTTTTGTATCTCGAATATTCTATCATGCACTGCTGTACGACATGCTTTATGTGAATAGAGAGCTAGATGTCCGGCCAAGAATTCAACAATGAAGAGTCTGAAGGCCATAGATTCTGATGTACATTACACTGATGCATGCTAGAAAAACTTTTCTCGTCTCCGTATCTATTGTTTATTTGTTCTTTTTACCGTCCAGATTGTATGTACTCAACAATTGCTCCTCCTTTGTTCAATGGGTTTAGCACTTGTAGTTAATTTTGGTTCTTTTATTTTTTCAGTTTACGTTAGAGGTTGGTCAACTTGTAACGAAAGTCACGAAATCGTAACATCGGAGGATTAAAATGGGAAGTTACATAGAAAGAGCATAAAATATAAGAACTAAATTGAATGACCAAAATAAAAAATGAGTATAAGTTGAAGAGTGGTTGCCATAATTAACCTTTAACTTATACATTCTCAATTAATTTGTGGTAATACACTCGTAATTAATGCAAGTTATATTATGTTATTTTACAAATGATAGCGTTTGAGAGTTTAATTGTTAAATGTGAAAGGGAAGATAAATCGGTTAGAATCGAACTTGCACCAAACTATATAAGCATCATTGTTTTTTGTCACTGTAATAAGGCGCGATCTACAAGTTATATTATGTTTCTATCGACCAAAAACGAGTTATGTGATGAATCACTTGTGGACCAAAGCATATTCATATGTCATGTCAAAATCTAAGTCCCACAATTAGTACAGTTCCCCTTCGCGCCTATTTATAATCGTCCTTGCAAATTTATGCATGAAAGCAACCAATCTATCCTAAACGTTCAAAGCAACGCAGAAAGCACCTTTTTACCAATTTGAAAAGCTGGTAAATGTTTTGTGGGGATAGATAGACTCGCAGTCATCGAGTTTACTAAGAAATTTCAAAACCTGTCGTAACTTTTAACCTTCTCAAACAATGTATGATTAGTTTGAAATACTACTAATGCAGTGACAAAAATAGAGAAAATTTTGAGTATGACAGTCACACAGTTACGTGTTGCTACTAATCCACATGTTATAATATGTGTGAATGACAAATTATACGTCTGAAACTAAGAAACAATCTTCGATAGGGAGTGGTCGGTCATGTAGACTAACCCAATAAAGGTGTTATGTATCATGTTAATACGAGTAGTGTCAGATTAACCAAAATATTAGAATTGTATATTTTTGGGTGTTTGTAGAAAGAATGAGGTCAAAGAAGGGACTCACTGCCACATTGAAGTTTTTCTTCCCTCAAACCAAAACTATATTAATAGTAAACAACACGTGATAATGTGGTGATCATACTAAAAAAAATCTAGTATCGAATACCATAAACTATTCGTAAACAACACGTGGAAGGTTCAAAATGGATGACTAGAATTAGAGTCCAAAAAGCTAAAATCAAGTCCTTTTTAAACACTCATAAAATCAAAATTTGGTCTTTTTGCAATTGCAGTTCTCAATCTCAGCTTGCTTTTGTAAGAGTTGAACAATTCTCTTACACCTTTAAATCTCGTACACGTTTCCTCCCTACCCACACTCGTGCCGCTTCCTCCGCCTCCTCACGTGCCACCACGTCCCCCTTCATTTATATTCCTATTCAAACTCCCTCTCCTCCTTCAAAAGCCTCTCACTCCTCCCCCTCCCCCTCTCTCTCTGTCAACCTTGCGCCTTTCGATCCTCCAATGGCTTCCGCGACACCCCTTTTGACGGATGAACTCGACATTGTGATCCCCACCATCAGAAACCTCGACTTCCTGGAGATGTGGAGGCCGTTCTTGCAGCCCTACCACCTCATCATCGTCCAGGACGGTGATCCGTCGAAGACCATCAAAGTCCCGGACGGCTACGACTACGAGCTCTATAACCGCAACGACATTAACAAGATTCTGGGTCCGAGGTCGTCCTGCATTTCGTTCAAGGACTCTGCCTGCCGATGCTTCGGATACATGGTCTCCAAGAAGAAGTACATCTTCACCATCGACGATGACTGCTTTGTATGTCTTCTCCTCTTCTTATTTTTCTAGGTTTTTCCAATCTTTGTTTTGTTTTTGGATTTTAATTGTTTTTTTTATGAGTTTTTAAAGTCTGGATCTTGTATTTCATGGTTTTGCGTAAAATATGGATGACTGAATAATTCATGCGGCACGTTCTTCTGCCTCTATCGATTTTCTTTTCTTTAATTGATCGTGACACTATTTTTTTACCCAATTTTTTATACTTTGTGGAGCCAATTTCGTAACGTATCAATTTTTTAGGTCTCTCTTAAAGATCTTGTCTACCAAAAATCATCCAAATCTGAAATAATATGACCGTTGGATTAAGAGTTTAGGATTCCTTTGTATAACCATATTCGTTCATTTTCTTTCCTACAAATAAAAGTCTTAATGGTATCACGGATCCGCCCATGTTTAATTGTTGATTTTGTATATGTTAATTATATCACTAGTACCTAAGGGAATTGTTATTAGCACTTCAAAAATCTTATTCTACACTCCAAACTTTCTATATTAGAAAAGAAAAATACACTTGTGAGGAGTGTGTAATGAGATTTTTGGAGTGCCAATAACACTTCCCTTACCTAATGCATGTAAAGTCCCATATAAAATGAAATTAGCGTCCTTAATTTGTTAGAGATTGTATGTAAATAGCACTGCTGGCATCTAGTTTGATCTGGATTGAATAATGTTTGTTATGCGTGCAAAGTTAAACACATGAAACTGCACATCACCACGGTAGGATTTGTGTGTAGGTAAATCCCTATTTTAAATCAATTTCAATAACAATCTATCTCTCCTTATACAGAGAAACTTGCATACATGACACTATGTCATTATCTCACACTACTCACACACTATCATATTTTTTAACTTTTCACACATTAATGTGTGATTAGCGTCCAAACTAATTTCACATTGTCATGCTTATAAACTTTCATACATATCAAATTGTAATTAGTGTATAATGCCGCCACTGCAAAGACATCTTTGTTGCATGAAAATGCCTCCTTCCCATCCATCCCACTATTTTAAATTTGGAAAATAATTTTGACACTGAACTTGTTTAACTTCTCTGTTGGACTTCTTCCATCTCTATATTTGTTTGTTTTGTTCCTAGATAAAGATATAGCATATGCATTTGTTTTATGTGCAACTTACTTCTGTCCTTTCCCCTCCCAATTCTGAAGCACTTAATTTCAATTTGTTTTTACTAGAACTCTGAAATTGTTGGCATATTTATAAGTTATCATGATTTTCTGTGTGTATATACTTCTAGGTTGCAACAGACCCATCTGGCAAACCAGTGAATGCACTGGAGCAACACATCAAGAACCTCCTTGCACCATCGACCCCATTTTTCTTCAACACGCTGTATGAACCCTTCAGAGACGGTGCGGATTTTGTTCGTGGATACCCTTTCAGTCTCCGTGAGGGTGTTTCGACCGCTGTCTCTCACGGTCTCTGGCTCAACATCCCGGATTATGATGCACCAACACAGCTTGTGAAGCCACTTGAGAGAAACACCAGGTAGATCCACTCCCTACAAAAACCCTATCTTGCATTGTACGCATCGTGCAATATATGTTCCTAACATTATATGCTTATGCTTTCACTAGGTTTGTGGATGCTGTTATGACAATCCCAAAGGGCACATTGTTCCCAATGTGTGGGATGAACTTGGCTTTCGACCGTGACCTCATCGGCCCTGCTATGTACTTCGGACTCATGGGTGACGGTCAGCCAATTGGACGCTATGACGATATGTGGGCTGGCTGGTGCACCAAGGTTCCCTTTCTTCTCTTGTTTTAACCATACAATATGCCCATATGTCTTCTAATTCTTCCATTGTTCTCTCTTTCATGTGAATAATATATTTAGTTGCATATATTGGTCAGGTCAGGTGGTTCCGTCGTCCTTGATACTATAGATTAACAGTATGTATTATCATGAATATTTCAGGTGATAACAGATCATTTGGGGCTTGGAGTGAAGACAGGGCTGCCTTATATCTACCACAGCAAAGCCAGCAACCCATTTGTGAACCTGAGGAAGGAGTACAAAGGCATCTTCTGGCAGGAAGAGATCATCCCATTCTTCCAATCTGCTGTCCTTCCCAAAGACTGCACCACCGTGCAAGCATGCTACATTGAGCTCTCCAAGCAGGTCAAGGAGAAGCTCAGCAAGGTGGACCCCTACTTCGACAAGCTCGCCGACGCCATGGTAACATGGATTGAAGCTTGGGATGAGCTCAACCCTAATGGACCTGGATCCAAACTGGCCAACGGCAAGTCCAAGTGAAAAAAATAAAGGATAAAAAGTTGATTTAACTTTGCTCTTTATATTTTTACTGTACCTTCTGGGAGTTATATCTATCGTTAGTTTAGTGACTGTAATCTTTTGTTTTTAACCCTCCTCCTGAGCCAGTTTGGTCATCGCTTTCAGTTGCATGTCGGCAGATGTAATTTTTATTTAACGTTCTCCAATGAGCTTAGTGCAATAAAAGTATGTAGTAGTTCATTGTCTAGCTTTTTACTATCTCGATAGGAAATGTCAATTTTACTTTTACGTGTCCAAATAGAATTACTGTTGAGTCTATTTATAATTTGGCATTCATATACGCTCGATTACATCTAAGTTTTTCTCTTCCGCCGGCTCCTCTTCATTCAATAATAACTATGATAAACAAGAGGGGAGCTCCAAGAGCCCATATACTCATGTTTGAATTGTTTGATGTGAAATAACTCAAACATAAGAGATAAGAAACTGGAACTTTAACTGCACTATTTAACATCAGACAGAATTTAAGGATGGAATCAAAATTGAAGTCAAAGTGACCAACATAAATTGCTTACAAACTCAAAAAGTATGCAAACATAAATAAAAATCGTCCATCAAACTCAGAAGTTGCTGAAAATTGGCTTCTAATTAAATAGAAAGTTGCCGCTCCAGTTGCTCATGGCGTAATTAATGGTTGCAAGAAGCCTCGCTCTCTCCACCCGCCGTCTTCAAGTTAAAATGAATAGGAAGAAGGATTAGGTGTGTTGTTTCGGTAATGGGAGTATGGAGCTCAAGGTCAACTTGGTCGACAAACTTAAAACCGCTCATTTCTTCAATTTGGGGTGGGTTGATCTTCAATCTTTTGACGCTTGGCATCATGTTCCTCACCATCTTCATGGTTAAGATGTCCATTGACAGCCTCCGGTCCCAAGAGAGAGATGTGTTTGCTGGTGATTGTACGACCTGCCCTAAGCTTTGGCCCCCAGTGCCTTTCAGGATTTGGAAGGAAGCGTGCTACCTTCTTGGTTTGTGCCTTGCTAAGAGACGCAACAGCTCGAGCAAAGTTAGCCTGCAAAAGAGAAAATGTCAGAAAGAGTGGTAAGTTAGATATCTCGCTCTGCCCTCTCAAACACGCACTCACACACGGGGTGATTTGGTCCATGAAATTGCATGCACATACCAAAAGAAGAAAAGGAAAGTATAATCAGAAGAAAAAAGAAATCATTATTCGTATACAAAAATGGGGGAAACATATACTTGAAGGATGGGTTCCTTGGCAAGTATCACGGTCCCTGACTGATCCGCTGGCTGAGGTTTCACCGGGTGATTCTTCACCTACACAAAATCAAGGCTCAATAAGATACCATCACACACCCAATGCAACGAACTAGTAAATAGCACTAATCTCATAGAAAGTCTACATAATTTACAGAGTAGAGACGGAGCAAGCAACAACAGAACCATACTGTTAAAAGGGGGGCTGGAAGGAATCTACGTGCAGGGATCTTAAAAGATTGTCTACTATTGAAAAATTAATACATGCATGACACGAGAAACAAATGAGAGCTGAAAGAGACTGCTCACCCAACAGCGCATTATGTCCCAAATGACATCCATGGGAGCATCTGATTTCAACCCCAATGGGTTTACGTGAGTTCCAGATATACGATACCCTGCATTGATCACAGCAGAACGGAAAATCACAGCAGATGGGGAAGTGCACTTTAATGTGGCACAGAGGTTGTGCAGACTCAAGAACAAAGGAACATCAGGCAGTTCCTGCAAACAATAGACACATCAGTGAAACTGCATAAGCACATCTAATTTATGTCTAATAGCACAAATATTAAGACAAAGGGCACACCTCTGAAATTGTTGTTAGTACAGCAGAGATGCGATCATAAGCGGGATACCGCTCCTTCATAGATTTCACATCAGATAGTATGGAAGTCACCCATTCTTGATCATGGATAGGAGCAGACCATATAGGTCCACCCATATTGAATTTCTTCCCACAGTCACTGCATTCTTGAGGAACAACGGGACCAAAACCCGGTAGATATCTTACACTGGTGTTCTGAAAATGTAAAGGGATTCCTTATCAGAATCGATATAAACTAAAATGAGAAAATAAATCCATTATCTAAAGCTACAAGACTTCAACAGACAAATAACTCTTGGTAAAGCCGTAAAAATCAAAGTGGTCAAACATACTCAAACACATACACATATGAAAATATTCTGCAAGGGGGCAAAGTTTGCTAATAATAGAGTAATAACTATGAAGATCAATGTGTGTCCTACAATTGAGGTTAACTCTCCTAAAAGATAGTTTCAAACATAATTCTCTATTCAACTTTTCAAAGTCATCGTTACAAATAAAATTTAGACCACACTTACATATAGTTCAGGGAAAGCAAGAGAACAAACATTTCTTAGATGACATTTGTCATGAATACATAAGCACAACCTAGCTCCCAAGGTATAGTATATCAGCACCATACCTTTGTGACTGTCCTTCCAATAGGCTGAAGATGAAATGAATCGCAGCCAATGCACTGATAAACATAGGATAGCTTAAGGGGAGAGTTCTTCATTGCACTTGCAGAACTGCAACCAATTATTTGATCAGTCAACAGCAAAAGAAAGAAGCCTAGATAGCTAGCATTAAGTGAATTAAAAGGAAATAGGTCTTCATTGCACTTGCAGAATTGCAACCAATTATTTGAACTATCAATCAACAGCAAAAGAAATAAGCCTAGATAGCTAACATTAAGTGAATTAAAAGGAAATAGGTCACATACGAGTAGATACGGACGAAAACTCGAACATAAAAGTCCATCTGAACAGATAGCACAGGAACAATGTACCGTTTGTAACGATTTGCATGACTCTGCATTTTATCAAGAAGAAATTATCCGTGCACCAAAAAAGAAATATATACAATTTTTATTAATTGAAATATATAATTATGGTCCAATAAGGGTACTCTTCAAGTTCAATCTACCTTCAATCTAAACTTGATTGAAAACCTAAAATTATTATCCACATCATCATTAAACAAACGAAACACCCCACAATAAAGCTGTAAATAGTTGCCATAGAAAAGACATGCCAATAACTATATTACCAAGGCAAATGCAGTATCAATTCTACTTCCCTTCTGGCTAAATTGTTAATAACAATTTTCAAGTGGTTTGCACGTTCTAGTTAAAAGCTATAATCAAGGACATAACAATACCTCAATGCAAGCTAGGAGGATCCTCAAAGCCATTTCGTGACAATACTTCCCTCTCAATGGATAGGAACCATATCTAATCCATAAAACAGTTCGTGATAAGTAAGTCCAAGAATCAGAATAAAATGCTTCAATCAAAGTATATCAGCAGAAAGATATTACTGCTTACTTTGAATAGCAAACCTCCCCATTTCCACCACATAGCACTGCCATATCAGTTGCTGTACACATTAGCAATCCTCCATCAACAACAGATTGAACCGCAGAGTCCAAGAAGATAGAGGGCGAACCATAAGGATCAAGATCAACCTGAAACACCAATAACCAGCAAAGAGTATGTTACTGCCACTGGTTTATGAAGTGTCAAAATAATAGGAATCCGCACAAAGAAATTAATCTGCAGTGATGAATATAAAACAGCATAAGCATACCACATCAAATTCTTTTGGATGGGTGAGCATATGCACACGAGCATCAGCAAGATGTGATTCCACCTTTGAACATGCAACTGAACCATTGAACTTGATATTTCTCCTACAAGCTTCAACTGCACCTGAAGGAAGACAAATATTGGTGATAACTGTTATGATGCTTACAAGTAATTAGAAAAGCCCATATGCAGCTACAACTTACTTATATCAATATGTATTTAAATAGAAACTAGAAGTCCATAATCTCATCTAATTTGGGTCTTAAAGCCCATTCGTTCTTCATTTCTTTTAAGGACAAACAAAGTAATCTTTAAAAGGTTAACACAAAAAATGGCCATATACATTTAAGTGCAGTAGTTAGAGACAACCTAAAACTTACCTTTATCATTGTCTAAAGCAACAACTTTACCAATTCCTTCCACTTCACGAGCATACCTAAGAGCTCTTAAACCAGAAGCTGACAGGGCCTGTGAACGAAAATGATACAAAACAGAAATGTGAATTGACATCTTCCAGAGTAAAGAGCAAAGACTAAAGAAACTAATTAATTGATTGAATCAAAATTCATGAAAAACCTCAAGAACTCTTGGTGGCTTCAGTTCCCCATGCCATTTTCCCTCAGTGACCTTGTCTGTTTTTTCTGAAATGCTACATGGTTCATCTTGAGATATCTCTGCTGCCATTTCACAATCTCCATTGGTTTTTTCTTCATTAATAGCAGGCTCACTAGGTACTTCTTCTACAACAGAATTTGAAGCATCTTTGTCAGACTCCTTCGGGGCAGGTTTTGCTTTCTTGGACAATCTTGCTTCATGCTCCTCCTTGCGTTTGGTTATAAATGTCCTCAGAACAGCAACGGATATGTCTCTGTTGTTAACCTAATAATTACAGACTGAAAAAATCAACAGTCCCTCTAAATTACAAAATCTAAAAGTCATCCAGCAAACTGAAGTGAATAAATGCCACCAACACATACTCATGCTAAAAACTGAACAATCACCCATGTTGAAAAGCACCCCCTACATAATATTTACTATACGAAGAAAATTGCTACTAACATAATCAAAACGGGATTAACTCTTCGAAAACAAAGACCACTGGGCTGTAGACAAGTTCAAGCTTATCTATTACTAGTCTTGCTTTGTCTATAAGCACATCCAATGAATACTGATCTAGGTTGAAATTTCAAATATACTCTCTTTGTTCATCTATTCTGCCCTTACTTAATTTGCGCTCCATATATAAAGCGTAAGCAGAAATACTAAATGATAAGCCAATTGAGCAATACATAATTCAACATATGGATTGGCACAAATGCTCCACCCAAATGCTCCCAAATGCGAGACACAACTAACTTTTACACTCCAAGGCTCCACCACACACATTCCTCAACGATTACTAATCAAAAAACAAAACCTTTCGCATATCGAAATTCTTCAATTCTAAGCGTTAATCTTTCCTATTGCTACACTATTTCCCCAGCAGCCAATCCCAACTTTTGAACAACCAACACTGACCCAGCAAACATCCAATTCAGAATAACTCAAAACACACAAAAAAACCCACAAACATTGCATCTAAAAATCCCATCAAACCTCACAACCCAATTCAAAAAATCACAAAAGGAGAAGATTTTTGGCACCTGAGTTTTATTGTAAAAGACTTGGTTCTTAGCATGCATGAGAATCTCAGCCTCTCCTTCCTTGATGATGGCATAATCACTGAGATCGGTCGTCATGTTCCTTCACTTTCATGCAAACAAAAACCACCCCCGAATCTCTTCCTTCCGCGAGCAAACGCAGAACTGTAAAAAGCAGGAGGCTTTCTCTTCCCCTTCTTCTTCTTCTTCTTCTTCTTCTATGGAAGCTGTGGGTGGAGTCTGCGAATTTGTGCAGGGAGTCTGAGAGTTTGTGCAACTTCCATCAAACTGAAGACTTTTTATATGCAGACAACAAATATGCTTATTAATTTGAAAACCCTATCTTTTCCTGCTAATCGCGATAAAAGTTTTGATTTTTCGGATAAATTGAAACCTTTCTTTTTCTCCTTTTTCGGCTTAAACCCTAAATCTCACCCGGTACACTTTAGAAAATAGAGGTAGGTTTTCGCTAACAAGAACGGGACGTTATGGAGGTAGTGCGCAGCGTGGGTGGGGTTGTCCGGTAACTCCCAATCCGTGGCTCCAAATACAAAAAATTGGAAACAAAAACAGTTTTTTAGAGATTGTTCATATAGTCGATCAAAAAAAAAAAAACAAGAGAGATTGCTAATATAGTAATTGCAATTCAATTCGTAAAATTCGATAATAGTAGATAACCGTGAAGGTCTAATTGGATAAAAGTTCAGATATTTTCAAACATAAAGAAAAACCATGAATATTATTTAGTTACGGTTTTTGATATGATTATAAGAGTCATCAATTCGTATATATCTATATATATTTTTGATATGATGTAGTGATATTCCTCTTCACTTGTAAAGTGAGAAGTATTAGGTTTGATTCTCACCAAAAGTGAATTTGAACACATTATTGCTAGTCCATTTTGAGGCTAAATCCACCTCATTCTCTTAGTTTAAATAATATCGTTTGTTCAAATAAAAAAATTGAAAAGGCAAAAAAAGAAAAAAAAAAGGGGAAAACAGACAAAATGAAAAGTATAGAGCCCAATTACCAAGCACAGGCTTGAATCCAACTCCACAAAACCTTAAACACCCGCCGACCCACCGGGCATCTTATGCCTCTCCCCTCTTTCCACACCCTCCCAAGCCCAAACATTTCCTCCAAAACATATCTTTCCTCACTTGATGATGATAGTAAGCCCCCCAAAGATGACCTTCAATGAATCAAACATTGCATTACAAGCCCTCAATCGACCCGTCCCACTAAATGGCTCAAATTCTGGTGAGCTTCTTGTTCTACCAACAACACCAATTTGACCTCACCATACCTAAACATATATCTTCCCTCTCTAACTGGCGGGATTCACCTCTAAAAAATGTTTATTTACATTTTTTGAGCAAAATAAGTATTTTACATCTCGTCGATTACAAAGTTCACCTCTAAAAAATGTTTATTTACATTTTTTGAGCAAAATAAGTATTTTACATCTCGTCGATTACAGAGTTTTCTGCTAACCAAAAATTCAAAGTGTTCATCTGAATGCATTTGCATCTCCGATAAGAAATTCTCTCGACAATTTTCTTATAAGCCATGCATCTTATCATTTATAAACTTATAATCAGCCCAACCTTTTCTTCTTCTCATAAAACAGCTGTTGACATCTTATTAGATAAACTGATTTATGAAATCTGATATTACTCCCAATAGAGAAACGAAGAGTAGGCTTTGACGGTTTTCTCAAATTTATTATTTGTTGTACTGCCGACAGACATGGATTTAAGCATCCACTGTTGATGGTAATCCTCCATATTGCAGCGGATCTTAACTGTCGAATTCATGATTATTCTTCTGCAAAATAGTATGCCAAAAAGGGGGAGTTGGGGACCATTTCTTCTTTTGTTCTTAGCCACCATCAAAAGGAAGAAAACGAGTGAGAAAATTCTACGTCGTTCAAATTTAACAATAAAGAAATGTCACTTATTAGCTAGGAACATTATATGGTTCAAAGTTTGCTACACTACCTTCCTAATCACTAACTAATTCTAAAGCATTCTTCTATGATTATGCTCCCTACTTACTATATAAAATCTGCAAAACCCTAGCTACCCCAAATGAAATTCATGGTGTAAATTGTAATTAGCTAGATCTTTCGAGAAGCCATATATATATATTGACATCCACTTAATTAAGCAGAAATAATAATAATAATATATATATAGGCCCTTTAAGGGAAAGGATCCCCATTTTTCAAAAAAAATGGGGACACCCTCTTAACCATTAGATTTGGCTTTAATGAAATTCTGTGGTTGAGATTAAATCACAGGCCGCAGAATCTCAACCACATGATTTCATTAAAACCAAATCTAACAGTCATGAGAATATCCCCATTTTTAAAAAAAAAAATGGGGATCCCTTCCCTTAAAAGCTTCATATATATATATATATATATATATGTGTGTGTGTGTGTGTGTGAAGGAGGTTCAATTAATTTTAAATGTTAATTGATGGACAAAAATGTTTAGATATGAAGGAGGTTCAATTAATTTTATATGTTAATTGATGGACAAAAATGTTTAGATATGTATGGGTTAGGTTGATAGGGGTAGTTTCCAGTTTAGTCCAACATAAAGTAGGGTTTCGAGGCCATTGCTGAAGTAATAGTACTCAAAGGGGTAAGGAGGAGCAAAAGCTTTGGTAAACTATTTTCTTTTCTTCGGCCCCGTCAAATCGAGCATTTCATACAATGAATCTTTAAGCATGACAAGATCTTGAAACTCTTTTGTAATCTTTTCAAAGATTAGCACTAATATATAGTTTCTATATACATCACTACCTATATTAGGCATAGAATGCATAAACAAATGAGTTAAGCCAATTAAGCACTTCTCAACTTTCCAAATAAGCTACTTAGATAAAGCTCAAAGGCCAGGTGTAGGATAGGTGACTCGTCGATCCCCTCTCCTTTCAATACTTTATGCCCCCCATTACCTTAAATAGCATCCTAGAAACTTCTTTGTGTGCTTACAAAAATAGAGGTCATTAACCATTAACAAAATTAATGCTGATTAAGCATGCAAATACTTTTATCACAGATGTTAAACCCTAGTTGGATAAAAGCCACTGTCCAAGGAGACATCAACAACCCACTAACTCATTTCAGCTTAGTTAAGATTTTATGCTTAATTTCTTTAGAAATGCTAGTGAGACTAAATTTGTGGATAAAATTTTGAAAATTAAAGGACATGAAAGTTGATAATTGGTTTATTACTTACACGTTGATAAACGTGTTTTTTCTTATTGGTGACACATCATTTGGTTTGTAAATTTAGTCTTCAAATTTAATCTCTCTAGCATTACCCATTTCTTTATTAAGAAACTTCTTCGTTAATCTTAAATAACAATGACAAACAAGTTATACAATGTGGCTTTGTGTTTTTTTGTTTTTATTTTTATTTTTTATCGAAATGTGGCCTTGTGTTATGCTACAAGGAATATTGGTGGTGATGTCATACAGTATGCGGAGTAGGGTTTAACGAGCCAGCTGTTGTGCTGTGATTGATTAAAGGTGTTGAGCTGGTTGAGACCCATGTCTCAACACGTGTACTCAGGTTTGTAGAGGGAAGGGTCAATTCGAATTCATGATATGGCGAGAGACAGAAGCAGAGATTCGGTTCAAAGATATTGACTGAGATCATCAAAATGCACTAAACCAAACAAATTAAATATTCAAGTCACTGATTCAGAGGGAGGATATATACCATGTATTATGTGTATATATAAGAGGAAGTTAACCTAGCCATGCATTGTGCAATATAACCAGTGTGCCATAGAATACAAAGAAAACAAACAAGTACCACTTATTGAGTTGAGTTGAAAGAGATCAAAGTGCGAAGTTAAAGATGGTAGCTATGATGGGTTGGGGTGGTGTTGGAGAACAAGGATGGAGGAAAGGTCCTTGGACTCCTGAGGAGGATAAGCTGCTCAGTGAATATGTCACCTTGCATGGAGAGGGAAGATGGAGTTCTGTGTCTAGGTCTACGGGTAATCAATCAAGTTAATTAGTCTGTTGACTGCTTTTTAACTACTTTTTTTAGGACCAGGATCCTCGCCGGATCTTTCCCTAGGGATCCTAGGGATCCCGCAATCTTGTCCGTTCATTTTATATCGTGCGGTCAGTTTTCGTTATGTACTATTCATATTTGAATTTTAAAATTTAAATTTTAAATGATTTCTGACCGCACGATATACGATGAACGGACAAGATTGCGAGATCCCTAGGATCCCTATGGAAATGCTCATGAGACACTCTTGGTTCCTTTTTTTACACCAGTTCTAATTATTTAAATGTCATATATTGTTTCTGAGAGCTTTAATTTCGGATTAACTGATAATCTTAGGCATGCATGCATGCTCACTTAGGGTTTTTTCTTCTTTAACAAAAATACTATTTTCAGGTCTGAACAGGAATGGGAAAAGTTGCAGACTCAGATGGGTGAATTATCTGAGGCCAGGACTGAAGAGAGGGCATATAACACCTCAGGAGGAAGGCATCATCATTGAATTGCATGCTTTATGGGGTAACAAGTAAGTAATAATAGCCTAGCTAACTAATACTCTCTCTCTCTCGATTAAATAATTGTCAAAAGTACACAATATTTTTTATTTCTAATGTGAATTGTTATATGAATTTACAGATGGTCCACCATTGCAAGATACTTGCCAGGGAGAACCGACAATGAGATAAAAAACTTCTGGAGAACCCATTTCAAAAAGAAAGATAAATGCACTCAGAAGCAAGAGAAACGAAAAGCAGAGATTCTAAAAACAAAACAACAACAATTAGAGGAAGATCAAAACATGAAAGCAAGAGCCACTACACCACACCATCATTGGGAAGCCTGCAGCCAAGGAACAATAAGCAATATGAATAATACTGATATCCATGAAACACAAGCAACATGGCAAGAAAATATGGAGGAAGACAAATATTGCTTGCCAAAATTGATGCACCAAGCAAGTGTGGAATTTTGGTCAGATTTATTAGGAGAAGAAGGGTTTTATAAGCTCTGGAACTTAGACGACGTAAGCGGTCGAATGGATCAGAAGCATTGCAGCAACACACAAGCTTAAGCCAGTGCAACAAAGCAGCCATGCAGATCAATAATCAAGGAATTACTGCAGCTTTATCTTCTGGAGGGGAATCGAGCAATATATCATTACAGAATGGAAGTGAAACTAGTTCACCTGCTTTATTTTGGGGATGAGGACAGTCCAACACTTTCTCCAATGTAGGAGGCTACATCTTCTAATTAGAAATGCTGATCATTCATTAGATTGGTACTAAAATTATTTTTATGTCGCCGATTGACACGATCGATGATGAACTTCTGATCCAGCTAGCTAGCTAGCTATAAGCATATCAATAAAATTCTATATGTTGGTTTATGTTTCGAAAGCGTTATTGTACTATTGTTAATTTTGATTTGCATATATATATATATATATGATAAATAAAGGTAGTGTGGTCTTTTATATATTCCTAGCTTATGTATCCATTTAACTTTTTTTTTAGACGAGTGATCAGTGGGAAATGAGGAAGAAAACACAGTATATATGGACTTTTAATCAGCATGCAGACTAGAAAGATCGGAAAGAAAACACAGTTGCATTAAACTTGTTTTAAAAGGCACTGATCTCTAAACATTGGAAACTTTGTTTTGCAACAAATTAATAATTAGTTTTAAATGGAAAATTAATGGTAACTGGTCGAGAAAAAGTATTGATTTTATCACTATTAACCCCAATCAAAAGGACTGAAAACGCATTAGTAGCTGCACTGATCAAAACCTCATCATGGACTAAGTCATTTGTCTATATACACAATAAAAACTAATCATTATCAATAGTGGTCTTTTTTGTTGTAGTTTGTTAGAATATCAGGCTTTAAATTACAATAGAGAAATGCTAAGGAGACTCTCCTAAGTAGGATTTTCTGTGAAATTTCTGACACGTCACAGTTTAACGTTAATTTTCATGCCAACACTACAAAATATTGTGCCAAAACATGAGGTGGAAGAGAGTCAATGGAAAAACTCAATTTTTGAGAGAATCTCCTTAACATTTCTCGTTACAATATTAAGATCCCATAAAATCTACTTTTATAAGAAGAAACTAATAATTTCATCAAAATTAATGGACTTGTTTGACGCCTTAACTACATATTATTGGTAAAAAGAAAATAGTGAACCCACTGAACAGAATTATTGAACAGATTATAGGTCAAACATGGATCATACATATTCTTCCTTGGCCTTCTTCCTTTGGCCGGTATTGACTTCTAAAGTGACAAAGTCTTGACCAGTCAATTAGTCAATGACCTAGAGTTGACCACTTACAAGTTTATATCATTTGAAAGTTGATTGACAAGAGGTAGGCAGGCTGTAGAAGCCACAACTGATTGATTGTGAAGGCAAAAGACCAGAGGGTTCCAGTCAGTAGTCACTCTACTCAGATCAGTTGGGTCATATACCACTACTATATGTAATTATAATCAATTTAACCCTGAAACTAAATGGAAATTAAGTGTCGTTCCCCAATTTTTACCGCGATACAAATCTTACCGCTTCTTAAGTTTACCTTACAATAGTTGGTAAAAAGATAAATGTAGAAAAGAAAAGAAAAGAAACTGAGGGAAATCGACTGTAAGACTACTAGTTGTAAAGGTAAATGTTGTTCGGATGATTTAAAGAAAGAGTTCAATCATCAACTGCTGTATCATGTGATTTACAATACATAATCTAAAAATATGATCTCCTCAATATTTTTCATGTTATTAATCGTATGAATCTACCAATATAATACATAATCTAAAAATATGATCTCCTCAATATTTTTCATGTTATTAATCGTATGAATCTACCAATATAATTAGTTATGGGCTCGTAGAATTATAGCGAGAGAAGAACGCGGGCTGCAAAACACAATTGTCAAAGGCTCAAAATGTACTTGGGCTAGATATATTTACCCGTAATGCTAAAATTTAGCCCAGAAAAGAAAAAAAAATTTAAAAATGGCCCATGCAGGTCTCGAACCTGCGACCTTCGCGTTATTAGCACGACGCTCTAACCAGCTGAGCTAATAGGCCGTTGTTGATTGATAACTCCGGACAATGGTTGATATCAGAGTTTAGTTTTAGATAAGGCGCTTTTTCACTTATCAACAATTTCTGGCCCTTCTTAAAGGAAAGCAGGGACAGAGACCAAAGCAAATGGATAACATAACGGCGAGCGAGCTGGCCGGATTCGGAGTCGGAACTCTGCTCCTCTGCGCCACCATTGCCGCCCCAAAGATCGACGCTTTCATCTCCGCCTCTCAGCGCAGGTAACACTTGCTAATACCCCATTTCTTAATTCTCATTAAACGCCATTCTTTCTTTCTAATCTTTTGAGTTTATAATCTTCACCAACTCCTGATTAGGTTCCAAGAATTTCACAAATAACCCACTTTGCAATGCAAAGTTCCCAACTTCCTCATTATAATTAGACGTTTTTCATGATTTGAGTAATGTTATTGCTACAGGCACCAAATTTGCTAACTAATATTAGCGTCTGCTTTAAACCTTATTTGTTAATTACAAGTAAGGAGTTCGATGCATGCACCAACGCACCATTTGGTGACCCGAGGATTATTGTTCTGATTTATGTGTTGTGTGTATGAAACCTTTGGATGTTCAGTTCCTTGGGAATGTGCAAGAGATGTGGCAACTTGAGGATGATAGCATGCTCAAGATGTAGAGGAGTTGGATTGATCAAAGAAGGTGAAATGCTTGGATCAAATCTCATCGACGACATGTATGAATCGCTTGGGGGTGAAGGATCGAAAGTAAGATCCATCTCTTGCACCTATTGTCAAGCTAGAGGTCATTTTTCGTGCCCCGATTGCTCTAAGCCAACGTCTGTTTGAGTTTGTTTAATTGTGTAAACTAAAACTTGATCAGGCTATTTGTGTTATCTTAGAAAGATTAATCAACGTCGAAGCTTTCTTCGTCCTCAGTCACCATATTTGTTTGGTACCGGTGATATTGAGCAGTGAAATTTATGAACCCAAATTAGACAGTAGAGATATAACGGTTCGTAATCCATATATACATTGTGAATCTTGTTATACTTTGGAATAAATAATTTCCCGAAAGCGGTTCATATGATATGTATACATTCATTATTTCCATACATGTCAGTGGCTCAGTGCTAGAGGCTGTATATGTACTACTACTGCAAGTCTAGCTCCCCTAGTTAGATGAATTTCCTAGTGGCTTCTCCCTTTTATTGGAATATTCATCCTTGATAATGATATTTATGCTTGAATTCGTTTTATGTTCTTACGGTCCTGTGTTAATCTTCCCCTTTTTGTGGAATATTCATCTTTTCAAACCTGATATAATGTTTTGTGCTTGAATTTGGTTGATGCCTTTATGCTGTCTGTTGAATAGCGGAGCCAGAGAATCAAGTAGGAAGCATATGTTATATACAAGAAGTTAGGGGGCTATAATATGAAAGTTCATCTGAAGGTCAGATGAACGGTTTCCCTCCTATCCTTCCGTCCGCTCCTGCTATTGATCTCTTATGTGGTCAGTAGGTCTATACAGTGCCTCAACTCTCAAGGTGCGCCCGATGCACGCATTTGAAAGCACTGTTATAACTTATGAATGAGTTTCCTAGTAAAGTTTGGTTGTTATTAGAAGTGACATCGAACGGCTCTTTCTTCATTCTTCCCACCACCCCAGTTATTTTCTTTGAGCTAGGAAATTAAGATCTCGAGAACGTGTTGTAGGATTAAATGGTAGATTGGACATTGATGCAAAACTACTAGGAAGTGAATTGCTAGCTGGAAAGAGAAGGCTTTTGCCAAAGATAGCAACTCACATGAAAGTATATATACCCTTTGAAATTGGTAGGAAGGTTCTTGTTTTAATGGATAACAGGTAAGCGTCCCTTTTCCATATGGTCGGAACAGCTCATACAAGCTTCACCCCTTCTTCTGTGGTAAGTGAAACTTCTACGTGTAGGCAGAGAAGTAAAAATGTTGATCTGGTTAGGGGTGGGGGTGATAGCTCTAACTTCTCCCACTTCTCTGCTGCAAAAACTATATTAGCACTCATCTATTGAAACTATACTTAGATACATAACGAGGTATTGTAAGTGGCAGAATGGCCTTGCATTTAGCCTATGTCGCTTTGATTTCCAAGCTTAGTCATATGTGTTACAGGTGAAGTTTAAAGCACGGCACTACTGTGTTAGTTGGAGGAATCATATCTCACTTGTGCCGTGCATATTTCCATGTATAAACTTAGAGATGTTGCGAAGTGACAAGGCACCATGAACCAGCTATTGCCTATTGGTGCACTGAGCACCCAATTTGACCAAGTTCACTGAGGCGATAGTTCTGCTGTGGTGAATTGGATATGTGCCACTATGAGTATAGGGTATCCTATGCTATATTAGCCCTCACTATTTTTAGGACAACATTGCGATTAGTAGGGAACTTGTTTCCTCTTTCTACTTATGCGCGGATGTATATCCCGGTGTTTTTATAGCATACATCACGTATGGAAGCGCTGCGGTGTTCAACTGAGGACAGCCAAGTTACTCTCTGTTTCCCAGTTGTAAACACTCAATTTGGATAGCAGACTTTGCAAGGTGCTATACCTTTCTCATAAGAAACTAAGAAGATACTTGCAAACTTGATGGGACAAAGCTAAAGAAACCAGAGTTCGAACGTATTTTGGGTTTGTAGGACTGAGAGCTTTGAGTCACGTTCAGTTGCGACCTGCATTTGAGTTTGGATCAAAAAATGTATTTTCATTCTATCTCGAATTTCTTTTCTAAAATTTACATTTTAGTCTGAATACGCATTTAGGTCTACTTAACACCGAGACTGGAAATCAATTTAATTGGACTTAATAATGCCCAATTTTATTGAATGTCACGAAAACGTATGTGACATAGGGTAAGTGCTTGAGATTACACTTGAATTCAAATTTACTTATCTGATTTACAATTGACTTTTTGAATGAAAAATAAAACGCTTCAATATTTCTTTGAATTAATAAGAACCATTTAACTTTTTATTATCTTAGAAGTTACAATGTATGTATGCTGCTTTCATTCCCTATAAATTTTGGGATAGTGCTGTTCACACATTCATTTTTATTTCTCACACACTCTTATGTCATTGATTTTCTTCAATTTATTCGACCGGACGGTCAAAAATTGAAAGGAGTGTGTGACAATGGTGTGTGCAGTAAAGGGTTGGATTCAAATATTAGGATTCTCAGTGTTAAGAGTTCAAGTTTTTTAGATAGAAACAAAGTGCGAAGCGTGGAAAAAAAAATTCAATTTATTCATCGAACACTTGGTAAGTTTGTTATCATCAGCCGAATTATGTTGCACCCATGTTAACATATATTGAATTATGTGGAAGCATTCTGATGAGTGATATTAAAAGAATTTGAAGAGTGTTGTTGATGCAACTTGCAAGAGACATTTCGTAAAAAACTGGGTGAGCACAAAACGGACTTACATCAAACATTCGAACGGTCTTCTTGAACTCTGAGCAGTCTTGAGATCACCTGGTCCCAATATGCATCCATTGGGTTTATGGATAGCATGACCCTAAATCTAGGAGTGGTACTACTAGTACTAGTATTATGATGTACTGTTCCCTTTTACCATATATTGTTTACGAATACGTGAATTGCCATAATCAAAAAGCATAATCAAAGGTTCTCAAAAAAAAAAAAAAAAAAAAAAAAAAAGCATAGTCAAACGGGCTAACGGACTCCTTCCAAGTTTCAATCTTTCCCCAGCACGCGTCCGACAAGACGTCGACAGCCAAAAGTAAACACTCGGTAACTCTGTTTTTACCGTCATATCGAGACACGTGGACGTACAGACCATTTCACAGTTCGGAGGGTAAACGCCGGCACGGCGGTTTCGCTTTCGCCATCAATCATGTCCGTCACCTGGTACTGTTCTGACCCCGAATGGGCGGTCGACACGTAGTCGGAGGAGTGCTGCTCAGACACTCCAGCAGTCACTTTGGCCTTGAAAACTACTGTTTTTTTTTTTTCTGATCTTTTAATTTCCTTTTTCCTAAAATATTTATTCCAAACATCAAATTTTTTACACATGAATTTAAGAATTGTATTAGATGGATAAATAAGATTGTTCATCGTTTTTTTTTTTTCGTTAATGATAATGTTCATTGTTGGCTATAGTACCCCAAGTTGGCCAATTCATCGATAATAAAATTCTTATAATACATATGTCATATGCGACATATATAAAATAGATTGGACGAGAGGACATTCAAATATGACACCAAGCATAAGAATAAACACTTTTAAATTCATTACACCTCGAGCTACAACTCATTCCTATACATATCTAGGTATAATTATGCCTAAACAATAGTTATATTTCATGGTCCAATAACTTAAAAGTACGTTTGATAAATAATTTAATTTTTAATTTATTTGAGATATGATAAAGAACACAAGGGACCAGTGGTGGAGCCGACGTGAGATCATTGATTGTCCATGACTTCAACAACTTTAAAACCCCTATGTATATTGTATTTGAACCCTATAAACAGTTAAGACAAACTAAATTACAACATCATTCTCCTACTTCTTCTTCTAATTTTTGTTATCATATTTGTCTTCCTTTTCTCTTTTCTTGTGTGCGACTCTATTGTGCGCACCATCAAATGCTTCATCAGTTGAAAAGCCTTGGCAATCTTCAACATTACTCTACAATTCCTGTAGCCACCCTTGACAAGCCTCTATATACCATAGTAGTTGATGACATACATTGGCATAAGCCTTCAGCAGATGTTGACAACAATTGGCTTGTCCCTACTAGGTGCTCAACGAAATTGTCCAATAAAGTTCTTTTGGTCAAAATCATAACTCCATTATATAACTTCATTATTTGAAAATCCTGACTCCGCCACTGCAAATGACAAAGAAGGGTGCAAGGAGGGAGGAGAAATAATAAATAAAGATGAATGAGAATAAAATATTGAAATGTAAACAATTTAAAATATATTTTTTATATTCTTTGTTTTTACTTTTTATTTGGTATACCTTTCTTTACATCTCTCTCACCATTCTTCCACCGCCCTTCTCTATATGGCCTTCGTTTCTCTCCGCATTTCCACTCTCTCTATGTATAAGGTTAAATCATTTATGTATGTACATAATACATATACATGTCTTATAAATTTTTATGCGTACTCGTAACACAAAGTGGTATACTAAAATATCTCTCGTACATATACAATTCTAAGTCTAATCTGAAGAGGAATAATTTAGGTGGGTTCCACATACTGAATAATTGTACTCATGCATCTTTAACTACATGCCCATGCATGGTTGTGGTTCACAACTTAAAAAAACTATCGTACGTACTAAACATCACTTTAATTCCATATGCAATGTACCATGGATTCTAATATTCCTAAAAAGAAACGCCATTCAGTCACTTCTCATATCACCAGTTTTTTTTTTTTTTTTTTTAATTTAATTTAATTTAATTTATTTATTTATAGAAATAATTATATTATTGATATTTTAGAAGATAAATTTTTGTTTGGAAGTGTTTTCTGCAAGAAGTACTAATTATATATACTCTTCTTGAAGAAATCACTTGACTTCAAGTACATTTTTAGGATTCATTTGCATTTTTATTAAGGATTAGTTCAAAAAATATTCACCAACAACACTATCAAACGAACCTTAATTTTTTTCATTTTCAACAATTTTAAAAGCACTATCAAACGAGCCATAAATTTTTTTCCATTTTCTTCTTAATTATATATTTTGACCTAACAGTTAAACCCTAAACCACGAAGATACTGTAAACACGGAAATTCCAAAATTTCAATGTCTACAGATACATTGCGTGAAAGATCACGTATACGAATCGCATGCATATTTTAGTATTTTTACATTATATAATTTAATAAATCGACATTGTAAAGATAATATATGTGTTATTCAAATATATATAGATACTGACTCTTTATGCAAATGGATCTTTATTTATTTTTAAATGGAATTAGGTGTGGGGCTCACTGATCCAAATCGTATATTTTATAAGTCTCAATTCATAGATTATACTCGTAAAAATTCAATTCAATTTAAAATCATTTGTCTATTTAATTATTAAGATAAAGTTTCATTGTTTCTTATATAACAAAGTATTTGTTATTTTTTTTAACCTAATTAGATGTCTTAAATATTTCCAATTTGGCTAATATTTTGCAAAGATGATCTATGGTGTGCAACTTGAAAAATAGACGGTTTATATTACAGTTCATTGTGGTGTGGACCTCACAACTAATCCCCTTTTTATATATATAAAAAAAAGGGATTCATTCCCTTAAAGCTTCCTATATATATTATAGGTGTGTCAATAAATGAAGAAACCCTAATTAAAGGGATGTGCTATCTACACAACCTTTTTTTACTTCTCACACACATTTTATTAATTTATGTTTTTTGATATTCTTTAATTCAGTCGATCTGACAACCTAAATTAAGAGGGTGCGTGTGAAGTAAAATAAGGTGTGTGGATAGCACACCTCTTTATTTTGTCGTGGGAAGAGAAAAATATCTTCCTATGACATTATCACCCCTTGTGTAGCAATCGAGTGATAGCGAGTTGTGGGGACACAGTGGACCTCAAGACGGACTAGGATTCTCTCTCCTCCTCTTTCCATCACCTTCCTCCCTTCCTCTCACATTCTCTATTTTGTCTTTCTCTTTCTATATAAAATTAATATAAAATGTTGACGTGACTTAACCGTGACTGTTCAAATATGAAGGAAGAGAAGGGGAGGAGAAAAAAGAGGGGAGAGAATCCTACTCCCCTCAAAAAGTGAGGAGGTTTGTAATATTCTTTCATTCCTTTAATTTCTGAAATCTTTTAAGGAAATTTTATTTTTTTTTAATTTTTTTTTTCTCAAAAAAGGGGACAACCGGAGGTAACCCCAACATTAACTACTTCATTTATGAATTTCATAGTAATAGAAATACATGTCCTACCAAGACAAAATTTGTAACTTGCTATTCTCTAGCCTAGCAGGCAAAGATTTACCTTCGTGGAAAGGATAATTCATTCAGAATGACGTAAGAGTCCAACTACATTGCATTGCCATAATACATGTTGTATATTTGAAAGAGGTTGACCCCCTTGCTTCTCTCATGTTACAATCCTCAAGCCATGATTATCTACTCCTTGTGGGGGCTGGGAAGACTCACAGAGACATTTCGGTATCCCCTAGCCACAAACTAAATAAAACCAAACTTATAAATTTGACCTTAATAAAAAAGAAAAAATAAAATAAAGATGGCGAATTCTCCCTACACCCAATAACCTTAAACTCACTGCACCACTGCACCTCACCATCTTTTTAGACGAACCTAAACCAAACAATGGCAAAATTTTCTCCCGATCGAAGACGTCGACGATGGTTAACTCCTTCCATTCCTTTTCTTCACTTTCTTTTCCTCGCTCTTCAAATAACCTTGAGAAGAATATGAATCACCATGCATTGTCAGTGTTTGAGGTCGTTGACCTCTGTTGGTACCATATTATATTGGGCCTTATTACTTGAGCTTCCAGACATTGAGTCCATGATTCATGTAAAAGGGGTGGAGCCCTTAGTCTATAAAAAGGGTCTCCTCACCCTCACAATCCTCAAGTCTCATCCTCACATACAAAGCCACAAGGCTCACAAACAGAGAAACTCTCTCAAACTCTCTCTTTCTCTGGGGGACTTCCCCTCATGCTTGTAATCCGTACATACAGTTACAAAGAAATACGATCAATATCAGTGTGGATGTAGCCCAAACATTGAGGTGAACCACGATACATCTTATGTTCTTTACTTTCTTGCAGATTCACGGTCGGATTTACGTTGTTCCAAGACCCCTCCGGTTTTGTGCATCAACAACCTCAAATATGGCTCCACACCATTCTCCATCAACACCAATTTACAACTGCCTCTCTCTTTCCTAATTGATCGAATCCAAGTTCGCATAAAGAAGCAAGAAAGAGAGAAAGAAGAGCATCGATTGGGTTCGTCGGAGTTTCAATTGTGTTCACCAGGAAAAAAAGGAGCGGTGTCCTGGTTTCCTGGGCAGCGTGAAACCTCCCAATGTGTTTTTCTTAATGGTGGCTGGAGCATATACAAGTTCTAATTATTTTCAAATCCTTTTCATTTATTTCAGTTCAAAGTTGGAATTTTATTAAAGAAGTTTTTAGGTTCAGTGTATATGTAAAATAAATAAATGGGCTGAAATAAAATATTTCAACCGATTTTTTTTTATTTAATCTCTACTAATTAATAAAACACTCATCATCAACCAAAATCTTATAATATTACCAATTTAACCCTCTAATTAAAACATAACATGAATAAGAAATATGTAGCAGAAATGTAATTTCACACAACCAAATTTACTGTTTGTTTTCTCAAAGCCTCACCTACATGTAATCCTAACATATCTATAATTACTTGGGCTTCCAGACATTGAGCATGATTCATGTAAAATGGGAGGAGCCCTTAGTCTATAAAAGGGTCTCCTCACCCTCACAATCCTCAAGTCTCATCCTCACGTACAAAACCACAAGGCTCACAAACAGAGAAACTATCTCAAACTCTCTCTTTCTCTAGGGGACTCCCCCTCACGCTTAGTGTGGACGTAGCCCAAACATTGGGATGAACCACGATACATCTTGTGTTCTTTACTTTCTTGCAGATTCACGGTCAGATTTACGTTATTCCAAGACCCCTCCAGTTTTGTGCATCAACAACCTCAAATATGGCTCCACACCATTCTCCATCAACACCAATTTACAACTGCCTCTCTCTTTCCTAATTGATCGAATCCAAGTTCGCATAAAGAAGCAAGAAAGAGAGAAAGGAGAGCATCGATTGGGTTCGTCGGAGTTTCAATTGTGTTCACCGAGAAAAAAAAGAGCGGTGTCCTGGTTTCCTAGGCAGCGTGAAACCTCCCAATGTGTTTTTCTTGATGGTGGCTGGAGCATATACAAGTTCTAATTATTTTCAAATCCTTTTCATTTATTTCAGGTCAAAGTTGGAATTTTATTAAAGAAGTTTTTAGGTTCAGTGTAGATGTAAAATAAATAAATGGGCTGAAATAAAATATTTCAACCGATTATTTTTTTATTTAATCTCTACTAATTAATAAAACACTCATTGTCAACCAAAATTTTATGAAATTATCAGTTTAACCCTCTAATTAAAATAGAACATGAATAAGAAATATGGAGCAAAAATTTAATTTCACACAACCAAATTTACTGTTTTTTTTTTCAAAGCCTCACCTACATGTAATTCTAACATATCTCTAATTAAAAAAATTTAAAATAAAAAAATAAAAAAAACTTCCCACTCCCACATTCTCAATCACTCTCTTCCTCTCTCCTTCTATTTCTAAAACAAAAATAAAACAATTTCTCACACACTTTGTGTATGCCCATATGCTAGTTATTTATGAAGAAACCTATATGCATCTTATATATATATTGGATGTTTTGGTTTTTCATAAAATTCATTCTTTTGAAAATCCTTATTTTTATATTTGTTGTATTTAGAATGTCTTTTATCTCAAGAAACTAAAGAAATTAGTTTCTTCAAACGAACCAGGCACTAGCCAAATCCATTGGATGATTTATGGTTTGGACTGTTTTTTCTTTCTTTAATTCTAATAATAATTGATCAATTTTTTGACTTGTGGAGGTTGAGGATGATTTTAAGGCTACTGCCTTTGAAGAAGATTCCTAATCCATTGGATGATTTATGGTTTGGACTGTTTTTTCTTTCTTTAATTCTAATAATAATTGATCAATTTTTTGACTTGTGGAGGTTGATGATGATTTTAAGGCTACTGCCTTTGAAAAAGATTCTGAGAAACTTACCAGAGGTTTCTTTTTGATTTTTGATATATATATATATATATATATATTTTTTTTTTTTTTGTGACCGCAAAAAATTGCCTGGAATTGTCACCGATGCCATATACGTTCCATCAGTTGCTGCAACTTGGAAGGAAATCCCAACATCTTTTTCCATTTTGGGTATTGGATTATCCTACACCCACGTGGGCTGCCTTCATATGGCAATGTGGTTGTGAATTGACCGAACTACCCATCCTCGAGTACGTGCGTTTTCTTTTTTAACCATGCAATTTGAATGGCCTTCGTGTATCGGCAAATCTGGTTTGCCCTCTGGTCGAAGCAACGTACCATTTCTAGCTTTGTAGAAAAACCAATCCTTGGCATCCTATTTATGCATCTGGTTAGACTTTTGACAGTGCTGAAGGCCCCACTATATGCAATGGATGTGATTTACTTTCCTACCGTGAATGTCAGCCGTTGGATGATGACCTGGTAACAAGCACATAACTCTTTATTTTGGTCTCACACTGCCTCATGATGGTTTCACGATATGTGACAATCATGGTAACCATGTAACCCTATCAAACAAAGTTTATCTTCTATATAAGGCTGGTTAGCTAGCTATGTCAAAGTTATAGGTTAAGGACGCTTTCGTAACCCTTTTGTTCTTGAAATGGTTCTTTCATTCTAATGTTGGTGGTTAATTCATTGGTTCTTTCTCTTACATTATGGTGGTTAATGGTTGAACATTGTTTGGGGGTATTACATTCTAAAAAATTAAGGTTGAAAGAAAATAAAGTTTGAATGAGAATTCTTTCGGTGCAGGAAGAAAAATACAATTAAACTAACTCTTACAACGTAACCAATAACTGTAACGTGTGTAACAATATTATTTACTCTTGCTGCTAATAAATTTATAATTAGGACTTGATGTGTCTCAAATTCTTTTTCACGTCTCTAATTAGGCAAAAACTGCTATGTTGCAAGTGTGGCTTTTACACCCCAGAAATGTTACATCATCTGTCCCGACATCAAACTAACAAGGATTTTAATCACGATACGTTCCTGAAATCACACGGATCAAAATGGTTCATGAAACTAAAAATTTCAGAAAGGCAATGGAATAACCTAATTGATTTGCCACACTCATTTTTAGGGACCAATTATTGATTGATTTTCAATTTTAAAGACCAACCGTGACAAAATCTCAATTAACAAAGGATCAACCATCCAAGCAGTCAAAATATAGATTGATACAATTTCGAAACCTCATGATGTAATTTTAATACCAATATCTATATCATATCCATTCTTCTATACAACTACTAATCTCTAAAAAATATCCATTCTTAGGATGTCGTTGAAAGCTACAATTTGTAATCACCCTAAACAGGAAATAAGGGGTGGAAATTAGGCTAAACCATATACAGTGACCAATCATAATAATTTGATTCAAATTTGTCAGGAAAGTCACGACGGACAACCAAAATAATGATTTTATGTTGCAAAATTGTAATGGTCAAAATAGTAAATGACATAATTTCAGAACAGTACATGTGAGTTTTCATTTTCACAAAAATCTTTTCTTACAAAGATATATGGTAAGTACGGAGACATACAGACACAGCCAAACGCGCTCAAACTGTGATTGGTTGTGGAATTCTCTCACACAAAGAAATAGTACAAAACAAAAATAAAATTAAAAAAAAATAAAAAAGGAGACTTTATATGAAACTAGAAAGAACACAACCCTAAAGTTCATTTCAGAGTTTCTGGGTGTAGATTGGAACCTGAGGTTATTGACCCAAAAGAAAAATCAGGATTGGAACCTGAGGTTAAGAAGATAAGCCATCACTCAAGAGACAGAACTGAGAACTACAAGACAACCAGCTCTAATCTTTCTCTCTCTCTTCCAGTCTCTCTCTCTCTCTCTCTCTCTCTCTCTCTCTCTCTCTATCTGTGTAGGGTTTTCCAACTGAGTGAGTATCTAACTTTCTCTTGTGTTTCACAAATTTGGTTACAGTTTGGTACTGACCTAGAAAAGGAGGATCAGTTTGTACCAAAGAGAGAGAGAGAAGAACAAGAAAGGGAAAGAAAATATTGTCAAGATCAAAACTTTTGGAGATTAGATACACAAAATAATATTTTTAGTAACTAAGGAATGGGGAGAGGAAGAGTGGAGCTGAAGAGGATAGAGAACAAGATAAACAGGCAAGTCACATTTGCAAAGAGAAGAAATGGGCTTCTGAAGAAAGCTTATGAGCTCTCCATTCTCTGTGATGCTGAGGTTGCTCTCATCATCTTCTCCAACCGTGGCAAGCTCTATGAGTTTTGCAGCAGCTCTAGGTAATTCCTTATGTATTATTATATGGTCTGATCATTTGTTTGCTTCTTTAATTCCGGGATTTGAGTCGGGATCTGTTAATTGTTCTCTCTAGTTTCTTTGATTTCTTCGTGGGTTTCATTGGGATCAATATAATACGACTTTAATTGCTTCTAGGCTCTATAAGTGCAAGCCTTTCACAAAGATTCTCTCTTTTTGATTGTCTAATTAATTATTTTTCATATGGCTGATGGTACAAATTTTGATTTCTTCATGGTTTAATTTGGATCCATATATATGATTTTAATTGCTTCTACAAGTGAAAGCCTCTTTCATAAATTTTCTCTCTTTTATGTTTAATTAATTAATTTCATAAGCATCTATTTCTAAATTTTCCCTTTTTCTTGAAATCAATTTTTAGTTCTATATATGTTGGAAAAATTTATTATACAGTCTCACACGGCTGATGATATTAGTTTTAAGTTCCATTACCAGAAAATATTCATTTTCTTATCCTTTTCTAAAATTAATTTTTGTGCTATATATATGTGTTTGTGTGTGTGTTGTTTAGCTAAGTAAGGTGTTTAAGTTTTCATATAATTCAGGTATCTGGTTTCACAGAGTGATATTATTTTCATTTTTTGGATACTAATTCTTGCATTAGATATTTAAGGTGTTGGGTTTTCATCTATTTCCATCTATCTGATTGCACCAAATTATATTTTGTTCATTTTTTGGGGCAAACTCTTGCATTTTTGGGATACTAATTGTTGCATAGCTAATTAAGGTTCTAGTTTTTCATCTAATCTCATGTACCTGCAGATTGCACAAACTGATATTTTGTCAGTTTTTTGGGTACTAGTTCTTATATTACTGGATCTGAAGCTTAAATATTCCCATTTTACTAGTTGCTCTCTGGAGTTTTTTCTTCTAACTTGATTTCTTCTTTGCAAGAAATTAAGGATTGTCTCCTTTTTTTTTTTTTTGTTAAATGAAAAAAATTGTCTTTTTATTTCTTTGCAATTAATTTCTTCCCCTTTCCATGTCTAGAGTCTAGTTGTGAAATATATATAATTAAGGGTTTTTTTTTTTTTTTTGAAATGTCATATAAACTTATATACACCTTCTTTTTTTTTTGAGTTCATCAAAACTTATAAACCTTTTTAGATTTTTCATATGAACTAAAGTTTTTAACAATTTGCCATACCAACTTTCCGAAATTAAGTGTGAGAAGCAAAGAAACTGACAGATAGAGGAGAGAGAGAGAGAGAAGCTCAGCGACATAGAAGCTTAGATAAGAAGAAATGACAAATTAATGTTTTCGGAAAGTTAGTATGACAAATGACATTTCAAAAAAAAAGTCCTATAATTAAAAGTTGATTTTCGCACTCCTATTTTCTCTCCTTTCATTCCTCACTCTTTTTCTATCCTTAGGATTGAACAAGTTAAGGGGATTTATAGGGGAAAAAAAACCACAGAACAAGTGCAAAATGAGGAAACGAGAGTGTAAAGATCATTATTCTATAATTAAAATTCATATAGACATTTAATTAGATAAAATTAAAGTTCATCTTTTGCACTATCTTGTTCTAGCTAGTCTCCTTGTGTGAATTGATTGAGTGAAAGAGAGTATGGCGGATTGGCTCCGGAGGTGTGAGTATCAAACGCCTGAGATCATAATTATCCTATATTTCTTTCCCTATAGAATTTGGGACTCAGAGTTCTCTGGCATGGCTTTGAAAGAGTTCCTTGTGATTGTTTTTGTTCTGAAATCCGTATATTTTGACACATCTATCAATGAAGAATTCTATCCATTGTACAGTGGATTATAAGCTGTGTTACATCTTTCAAATCATGAGTTAAAGAGAAATTAAAGTTTTTCTTCTTTTTGCTTCACCACTTCTTAAAGACTTTTTTTTTCCTTTCTCTTTAGCATTCTTTGTGATTATATATGTATGTCTGTTGTGCATGCAAATCATGTCTGTTAAGTTTTAACGGTGCAAATTATAGTTTTCCACTGTGTTCTTGAGAAAATATATATTTAGGGTTTTGCCGTGTGGGGGTTCAGGATTCGTAAACCAAACAGATTTAACCAAGAAGTGGATGGCCATAAAATTTGGTTCAAATCCAATGCAAGTAATGAGAGGCAATTAGTTTTCGAACTAATTAATTTGGTATATACGTACTTTCTAATATGAAAAGATGTCCAATCAGAACCATACATTTGGTTTTTTTTTTTTTTTTTTTTTTTTTTTGAGTACATCGATATTTTTACACTAAGGGAATGAGGAGTTCGGCTAAACCATACAATGGGCAGTCTAATTTGGTATCGGATTCGTCATCCACGAGATTCGAACCTAAGACATCTCACTTCCAAGTGAAGAGGAATATCATCAGATCGTAGTACTGAGTGGCTAACCATACATTTGGTTTAAGTAAAAAGTTTCAAACAAAGCTATTTTTGCAATCTTTATGAAGATATTTGATAAAGAGTAATGCTCAGAAGATCAAATTTTGTAATTTGTTGATAATTGAATTATTACGTAAGTATTGATTAACATGTTTATTTCCTAATGTAACAAGTCATTTGATTTAAAAATTTGGTGTCTCTAGCATTATCTTATGATGAATTTGGTTTGTGTCATTATCTTTTTCTTTTAATATAATTTATTTCAAACAGAAAGCCCTTTACGTTTTGAAATAAAATTATTGTGTTTATGTTCTCATGCCATGAAAGAAAAATACTAGTATATTTGTTGTTAATACTAACTATAAGGATGTAGGGAAAATTTTGTATTAGGTTGTCAATTTCAGTTGTCGATCATGTACCTTTTTGTTCAGTTGTCCAATTTTAAAGTCTGACAACATAACACGCAAAGTTGTCCTGTATGAGAATTAATATTTACACATAACTATGTAAGTATTAATATATTGTTAATTAACCCTTCTTGAGTAAAATGAGCAACTTCTTGCTTTATTGTAAATTGTAATCGAGTTATATTAGGGTAACTGATTATGTCACTATTGGTTGCTAGCATGAAAGAATGGGAATATTTGAGACAAAATCTTCTGCAGTTAAAATATTGCAATCTTTTTGCGACTCTAATTGTTGACTGACACACATTATAAACTTAACTTTTCTTAGTTTTATTGTCATAAACTTAATATATGTCAAACAATGATTGGGGCCACAGAGAGGCGACACCCATTTTGGGTGCAGAAGACTTTATCTCGGAATATTTTTGCTCACCACTCTCAAGTGATGATGATGCTCATCACCCTATGTATCATCGTTAGATGAGTTTAATTTTCGAAATCTGTTAGTGGATAGACATAAATCTCCAAATTTAAACTAATCCATTGGTGATAGATAGAGTGATAAGTTACTACGACTTGAGGGTGATGATAAAAAAATGCAATGATAAAAGAATACACGGCATATTGATATGCTAAATACATTAGTTAAGATGACTATTCTGTCATAAATGCATTAATTTATACTTTGTAGAATTAATTTTCTGTATCAGAATTATGCATGGAAAATTAGAAATTCGCAAGCTTGTTCTTTTACTATCATCATATATTAAACTTTTCATTTATAATACTTCAAGTAATGAGATATTATATTTGATGTTCCTATTTTCTTGTAACTATAAATCGTATCTACGTTTGTATGATGAGTGAATATATACAACTAGCTAAGCCTAAGCAATCGCTTGAAACGTGCCAAGTTTATATAAATCTTTTTATAAAAAAAAAATTAAAAAAAAAGGAGACCTGTTGATGGTTTTGTTACGGTAATCCACTATTTTGAGAGCCGGAAAGATTCACAGAAGTATTTAAGTCTCCCCGACCAAATTTAAATAAATTGAGTAGGAAATTTTTGGCTAGTCTTTTGTGGGGAAGAAAATAGTTCTACAACATGGATTTAACATGCATGCTATGGTTTCTTCTCATACCTAAAATTTTGGATCTTTTATTATCCTAATTAACTGGTCGTTTTCTTTTCCTCCGTTTCTCCTCCCTTCTTTAGCATTCTCAAAACACTAGACAGGTACCAAAAATGCAGTTATGGTGCAGTGGATCAAGTTAACAGACCTGCAAAGGAACTTGAGGTAACACTTAACAAATTGCTAGTTTTCTTTACTCTGTATAAATTTAAAACCTTTTACTAGGCCTTTAGAATGTTTGGCTTATAGATTCCTCTCGCGTAGGAGAAACAGAATGTGGCTAATACATTTTTGTTGCCATGCATGTATATATAGCAGAGCAGCTATCGTGAGTACATGAAACTCAAAGGTAGATATGACTCCCTACAACGAACTCAGAGGTAAATAATCATTTGTGAATTATAAATTAAGCACAATGAACTGTGGTCTTCATGGAATTGTTTACCGCTTAGAAGTTAACATTTTGAAGAATAATTTCAACTTATGATGAATTCCTGCATATAGAAACCTTCTTGGTGAGGACTTGGGTCCATTAAACACAAAGGAGCTTGAGCAGCTTGAGCGTCAACTTGAGGGCTCCTTGAAGCAAGTTAGGTCCACTAAGGTAACACCAGTTTAAAATCAAATGAGTTATGCATTCACCATATGGCAGATTTCATCATGCATTTTTAGGGTCCGTTTGAGATTCCTTATGTCAAAAATACTTTTTCTCATTAGTGCTCCTGCTCCAAGTGATTCAATAGAAACACAACAAATCATTTAGTAAAAGTGCTTTTAGGATTCAAACAACTTTTAAGTTATGCCTATCATAGCCATAACCACTTTTTGTTATTTGGAAGCGCATTTAGCCATTCAGAAAGCATTCTCAAGCAAACCTTTCAGACTTTAATGAAGTATTGGCTTGAACTATCCCCTTCAGCTCTTTTAGGAGATGTGGCATTAATCGTTCATCTCATCTTGCTTTGCAGACCCAGTATATGCTGGACCAACTTTCTGACCTTCAGAACAAGGTATGTGCCACTGAGAAATGAAAGCATTGCAGTTTCATGTGCTTGAAAGTCAATAATAATATACCTTGTTCTAATTACAGGAACAACTGTTAATAGAAGCCAACAGGGATTTGACAATGAAGGTAAATTTCTGTCTCATGGCTCACTGTTAAATTATTAATGTGCTCTTTTGATTGCGACACTGTCATTAGTATGCAAAAACTAACAAGTCTCACGACGGTCCAATACGCGCTTTTTATTAATTTAGAATATATGACATGAAATAATATTACCATATGAATATATTGCAGTTGGATGAAATTAGTTCAAGAAATCAACTTAGACAATCATGGGAAGGTGGTGACCAGGGTATGGCATATGCAACCCAGCATCACCATGCTCAATCCCAAGGATTCTTCCAGCCTTTAGATTGCAATCCCACTTTGCAAATGGGGTAATTATACAAGTATTTAATTTTTAATTATTCATCTGAATAAGTTATGTTAAACTACATTAATAGCTTAATTAGATGCTAATTAGTACTTTGATTAATTTACAGGTACTCTGCAGTGGGGTCAGAGCAGATGAGTGCTACAACTAATGCCCAGCAAGTGAACTGTTTCATCCCTGGATGGATGCTTTGAGCCTGTGCTGATGAATCTGATCAGTGCCTCTAATCACTCATAAGAAAGCATGCCCAATTATGCTTTTTTTTCCTGGCAATATATAAAATGCATGTAACTTATTTTCACATAAATTCAGCAGTGACTGAATTTCAAGGGGACCTTTCAAAGGCCTAAAGTCCTTTTAACGTTAGTTACAGAGGGCTTTGCAGAAATTCACAATATTGAGAACTCATTTCTTGCTTTGAGACTATGGTTATAAAATGTTTTCCTCTTTTTCAAAAGAAGACTATGGTTATATATGGTAGGATTGGGGATACAAGCTTGTGACACATTTTGACATCCACGGATCATTGAAAAACACTACGAAGTGGGCCATACAAAATGAATGTCTTAGTGTGTGTCCAAAGTGTGTGTCTCCGAATCCTAACCCACATATATATATATATATATATATATATATTATATTCTTATTCTCATGCACATTAAATATTGTACATAAAGATGGTAGACCTTGTTGTAGGGAGGCTTCGAAATTGAGACATCTTTCAGTATTGAGAAGGGAAAAATCTTAGAAAAGTCTTTTAGTTTGTCGTTTGCTTTTGTTGGGCCTTAGTTGAATCAAAGGTCTCTTAATTATGTTAAGACCAGTCAGTTTTTGAAAAACAAAAGTTGGGCCTATATGTTGGTGTGTCCTTGGGTTTACAATGTTTTCTCTCCTCATAAGCCAATGTAATTTGATTTTAACTTAAGCCCAATTTAAAAATAAAAAAATTTAAAATTTTATGGGAGCAAATGTGGGTTAATTTAGTTTTATTGAGAGAGAGAGAGAGAGAGAGAGAGAGAGAGAGAGAGAATTAAAAAAAAAAAGTAAAAAATTTAAAAATTTTATGGGAGCAAATGTGGGTTAATTTAGTTTTATTGAGAGAGAGAGAAATGGGTGAGATGTTTTTATGACATGTGGGAGAGGAGAAAAAAAAAATAGTAAAATTCTTTTTGTATGAAATCCCTTTAAGCCCGTGGTTTTTCTTTTCTAATATTTTATTGAATTGTGAATATATAGCTAAATTGTCTTTTTCCACTTTTTTAATCGACAAAGAAATTTTATTAATAGATAGGTATGAATAAATTTTTTTTTTTAAAGAAGTATGTGGATGATATTGTTTGCTCAAAAAAAAAAGTATGTGGATATATTGGAGGACGAAGAGATCATGGAGCTCTATTGAAAAATTCCTTAAAGGGAAATTTTATTTGAACCCATATAACCTCTTTCTACACCCAACTTAAATTTTAATTGTGAATTGTCTTTTTTACCCTATTGCATAATTACCACCAAATACAATATGAAATTAACAATAAAACCAAAATTTATCAACAAACCCACATCCCAAATAATCAAATTCTATTATCACGCAATGTTTATCCTACTTTCATCACGCAATTAATCAACATTTATTTGAACCATATATTCGCAAGAAATCATCATTATGTGTTGTCTACACTAAAAATAGCAATAACATTTTTTAGAAAAATCAAAAATCACGAACCGTAAAATTCTTCATAAACTAGACATCCAGAACTTTCCAAGCAAAAGCTCAATATCTAGTTCATCTTGAGGAAGTACAGCTTAATCTTCAAACTTGACAAAAGAATAATTCCAATAGAAGCCAAACGCCTTGGATAAACGACAAACAGAGGAGGCATGACCTTGAATGCCGTGGTGAGGAAAGGAGATGTCAAGTATCCTCTTTGTCCACAGGATCTCAAAGTGGTACATGAGGAGGAAGACAAGATAAAATGGGAGAAACAAGCTTACACTATGTTATAACTTATAATAGATATTGGCAGTAAGTGATCAATCTGCAATGGTCACAAATTAAACTTTTACGATATCTGCCATTAAGCTTTACTACGAGTCTACTGCTAAAATTAAAATCAAATTAGTTGTTGGAAGCATCGATACTAGCGGGATCACCATGCTTGAAGAGGTCCAGAAAAATGTAGATAGAAAGGGTCTCAAGGTATGATAGTATGGTAGACTAGTTCTGTTTGATATAGTTCATATTTTTGTTTGATCATGAGCTTATGTTTTATTCTTTCTTCTGATCTATCAGCTTGTAATAGCAAACCGCCGAAGTAAGGTGATCAAGAAGCTCGCGAAGTCCAAGTTCACCAAGAAAATTGGTAAGGAATGGGTGTAAAGATAAATATATATTTGAATTGGGTTTATGTGGGTAGTGTAGGTAGTAAATTTGGGTTTAAAAAAGATATTAAACCTTTAATTAAAAATAATATAGATGTAGAGAGTAAGTTGGGTGTAGAAATAAGTTATATGGGTTCAAATTAAATTTATCTTCCTTAAATCACCTTATTTGAGAGAGAAGTAATGTGGGGCTTGCTCCCAAATTTATTTCAATGAATTGAATGTTTGTTTTTTAATCTTTCATTAAAAAATCATTTTTACAAAGAATTCGACGAACACAATATTTTTTTTTTCTTTCATTGAGACGAACATACTATTTTACACACAATACGGATTACATTGTTGATCAACTCTCTTATATAGGCGGCCATACAGACCACTCAAATGACAACCATTTAATTGAATGGTTAAATGGCTTCATATTTAAGTGATGTTTAACTACATTGGTAATTTTTGAAGGAAGACCAAAAGCTAAATACTTTGAATGACGGAAATAGAAGACGGAGTGAACTCTTAAGAGGGTCTCAAGTAATGTTACTTGAGGATCCTTCATTGAATCTACCACCCTATACATTGATACATAAACCCCATATGTAGGTGCATATTCCAAAGCAATATGAGATATGGTCCCGTATATGAATGTGCTAGGTCACAGAGATTAGAGATACATATAGCTTTATTACGAGGTTTGATTCTTTGGGACCGTTTAGTTTGCTTACAATTATCGTAATTTTTCCCTGTTTTTTTTTCCAATCAAATACTACAACAATAACAACCAAGTCTTACCCCATTAAGTGAGGTCGGCTGTAGAAATCCTATAACATCATTGAGCTCTGTTTTGCTTCAAGTATTCCTGTAGCTCCAGTGACTCCATATCTTCTTTTTGTAGTTTCTTTTAAAGTCTTCCTACGTCTTTATCTATCTATTTTGCCCTGAACCTCGGTATTATAGTCACATCTTCTAAACCAGAACATCCAATCAAATAACGATCGAGTTGGAAAAAAGGACCACTTTCATAGAAACTTAATCAAAATGTACATACTTATATAAGGATAATGCTAAAGGAAGGACCACTCTATTTAACTAATGTTTGATTAGCATCATCACTACAACTACGTGTTCACTTTTTGTTACTTAATTTACATGATCAAATCATTCCATTACCATATGTAGAATATTGCTCTTTAATTAGTACTAAATATCCAGCTTAATTACATTACATGATGTTTTGCCCCCCCCGCGTCTCTCAGCTTAATTTACTCATAATAATATTATGCAACTTTATCCGACATCCTTGAGTATTATCCACTATTAATTGCATATCTCTTTGTATAAAATTCTACATGTGATGGAAGAGTTCAAATCTTCTGTACCCAAAAAAAGTGTGACCTGCCTAATTTTGTGATACATGTCCACTCACTTAAACCAATTTAACAGTGTCACCTCTCTCTTATCACCTGACTAACCCTTCATCTGCCTTTCCCAACCCCGCCGCTGCCATTTGCATCCCCAAACCTCCCACCACCACCATCTCCCAAATTCCGGCAAATAGAAAGCTCTGCGGCCCCCTTTCTACAATATTCCTTCATCTACCATATTATTGGAGAGATACCTCTGCAGCAGCCCCATCTCATTTTTCTTGAGTACCTCCCAGCACTGGTTACTCATGTGCACAACAGATGCACACTCATCGTTTCCTTCTAAAAAAAACCATTATCTTCGACGGATGCGACCAGGAAGCACTGTTGAAAAAATCAGCATTGGCGATGATTCGATTCAGTATGCATGAGCGAGAGCCCTAGATTCTCCACAGTTCAATCAAGACCAAGTGGTTCTATCAATCGTATTAATCTTGATAAGTAGAGATCTTAACATGAATACATTATTATTATTATTATTGTTGTTGTTGTTGTTACTACTACTATTATTCAATCATATTAATCTTGATATATACAAAAAAAAAAGAAAAAAAGAAGAAGGCAATAAGCAACAGCAAAAAATGGCATGGCCAACAACCTAGTCATCCTCCTTTTGTACGGAAAAAAATCGGTTAGTTAGAAAATTTAGACTTTTTATATTAGTACTCCACAAAATATTGAATGCACCCCACATTAAATTTTAGAGTAAATTACATAAAACTACCTCAACTATTGGGTCATTAACAGTTTCATACATCGTCTTTAAAAAGTTTTAATGTCATACCTCATATGCGAATTTTTTACAATTTCATACCTTCCGTTAAATTTCTGTCAATTATTCCGTTAAATAGTGACGTGACATGAGACGGGACCCATTATCTATTAAAAATTTAATTAATAAAATATTTATAAAAAAAAAATTTGGGCATGGGGACCCACCCCTTCCCTCACCCTTTCTTCCCCCGCCCCCTTATCCCACCCAAAACCCAGATCCCTTTCCCTTCCCCTTCCCTGCAACCCCCGACCCATTCCCCACCCCTTCTTCCCCCACCCCCCTTATCCCACCCAAAACCCAGATCTCTTCCCCTTCCCCTTCCATGCAACCCCAGATCCCTTCCCCTCCCCCTTCCCCTTCCCTGCAACCCCCGACTCTTTCCTCACCCACGCCAACATCTCCCCCCCAGACCCACCTCCTCCTTCTCTGCCGCCTACCCCTCTCCCCGACTGGTGCCTTTTCTGGTGATGGGCGTTTTGGGCATTTGGGTTTCGGTGGTTGAGGAAGAAATCGTACTCCAATCTCTATGTTTCGATCTCGGGTGGCTCCGTCTCTATATCGTTTTCGTCCGAATGTTTCGGGTCGAGATGGTGGGGCAATTTTTGGTGTTGGAGGGATTGGGATTGAGTTTTTTGGCGTTGGTCGAAGAAGTCGGAATCTGGCGGCGACGGAGGGTAGAAATTTTTCCAGTTCCACATGGAGGAGGCTTGCCCCGGTGTTGGTGAGAGGTGGGGGTGGAGGAGGAAGAAGGGATGTGGGGAATGTTGGAGCTGTTGGCATGGGTGGGGAAGGGGTCGGGGGAGGAGGAGGTGGTGGCGGGTGGAGATGTTGGCGTGGGTGGGGAAAGGGTCGGGGGTTGCAGGGAAGGGGACGGGTAAGGGATCTGGGTTTTGGGTAGGATAAGGGGGGCAGGGGAAGAAAGGGTGAGGGAAGGGGTGGGTCCCCATGCCAAAAAAAAGGTTTTATTTTTTTTATTTTTTAATATTTAATTAATTAATTTTTTAATTTTTTATTATTTTTTAATAGATAATGGGTCCCGTCTCATGCCACGTCACTATTTAACGAAATAATTGACAGAAATTTAACAGAAGGTATGAAATTGTAAAAAATTCGTAGATGAGGTATGACATTGAAACTTTTTAAATACGAGGTATGAAACTGTTAATGACCCAATAGTTGAAGTAGTTTTATGTAATTTACCCTAAATTTTAATACTAAATGATTTATGTATCCTACTATGCAATGACAATTTTGACCTTATTAGGTTTTAAAAAATAAAAAAATTTCTAAATACACCACAAATCACGTTTATTATTTATCTTCTTCAACTATCAAAACTTCTCCCACCCTCCATTTTTTTTATGGTTATTTTCAACTAGGTTTATCTAACATTTTAGAAAGTACAGAGCATTTAGGAAGCATGAATACTACAAATTGGATGAACACAGATATCGATAGCTATAAAATTTGTTAGCAAACCATAATTTTTCATATGAAAAATGCCTACAAATTCGTAAGAGCTTTTGGTTTCATTACACAGGTCAAATATTGCTTCTTAAGATACTACATCCAAGCACAACTTAAAAGTTCACATGTATCAAAATCACCATCGAAAATTAATAGGCTACACAGGCAAAGCCCTTGACTGAACAACAGAGTAGAACAAAAAACAAAATCATAAGACGTTTAATTTCTAAGATGTTAGAGCGTGATTCGGATGGTGAAGCAGTAAACTCGAGTCACAGTTCAATGAGCCAACTAAGCCGTTTAAAAATGAACGAAAAAACAAAATCATAAGACGTTTAAAAATGAGTATTATAAGATTTGATAAATGTGGGGTGTATAGAAAATGTGGGGAGTATGAAGAAAATGTGAGGTGTATGTTGAGAATGTAGGGTATGAGGGTATTATGGGGACGTATGTGGGGTGTATTAAGATAATTTTTAATTAAAAAAACAAATGTAAGGTGTATTAAGTATGTGAGGTTTATTCAACAATACGTAATGTGTTAATATAATAAACCAAAATTTATAAAAGGAAAAAAAAAACACTTTATACTCCTATCTAGCTAGGAGTAGGTCTACAAATTATAATGTTACGAGGATTAACGTAATAATTAGATTATAGTTGATATTATATATAGTTTGATTATTATTTTCACATTGATATTTATAGACTAGTTCTGAACGGACCTCTCTAGTTTCTTCTCCTGATCGAGAAGATCGAGTTTGCACTCATTGATATATATAGCTACCTGCATGCAGAAAGAAAATTCAATGATCACGAGTTCACGAGAGACATAGTCAGTGGCGAAGCCAGGAACTGTCGAGGGGAGGGGCGAACTTAAGAATGCAAGGTTCAAAAAAAGGGCAACAATCAAATTCTTTTATATAGTAATGTCTTTCATAATTTATCAATACAAGCAAATTACAATTGTTGCCGGCTATGTTTCATTTCATGAAAATGCCGCATAATAGGCTCATTATTAATAAAAGTAAATACATTTTTCTCAATGTAAACTTAGTGAACTCACTTTGTTGGGAACTACCCGAAATACTTGAAGAAAGAATATCAGGAATATTTGAAGTAGGACTACTCGGAATATTCGAAAGAGGACTAGCCGAAATATTCGAAGGATGACTAGTCGGAATATTCAAAGGAGAACTGGCCGGAATGTTTGAAGAATGATTTAAGCATTGTTTCATAGTACCGTTTCATTATGTCACTGTATCATAAGAAGGAAAAAAATCTTAGACACTTAATCCTCGAGTAAAATATAGTATATGACTACTAACTAATTAAACCAACAATTCAATTAATCAATACCATTAATCATATAAACTATTCAATAAACCAAAATTCAATTCAATTAATTAATATCAATAATCAATAACTATGATTCTATATTAATTAGTTTTCAAAAGGGAATGGATGGACTTAATGGCTTGAAGGCAGAGGTAATGGTCCCCACTTTAATTTATCTTTTAACCAACAAAATGAAACCGCATTGTTTGGTTATGGAATATTTTAATTTTTTTGTCATAAATGAAACGGCGTACTTTCCTTCAAGGATTTAAAAAAAAAAACAATAAAAAAATTAAAACACTACTACAATATTAGCTTTAGGTGGCGGATGATGGTAGCGGATATTAAAAAATCATGTCGGTTAAATTATATCCGACACATCATTTAATTACTGGCGGATATTAGAAAAATCCTGTCGGTTCTATCCGACATAAATTTCTGGCGGGTATTTACTGGCGGATATCAAGAAACTACTGGCGGATATCTACTGGCGGAATTTTTGAATCTTTTTTTTAATATTTTTTACATATCCTGGCGGTTTTTACGTTAATAGTGGCGGTTATAACCGACAGAAATTGACTATTTTATTATTTTACTTTATGGCGGTTATTATTTTAGTATTCTGGCGGTTATAACCGACATAGATGAAAATTTTATTATTTTAAAATGTTATATTGATTAAAAATAAATAAATAAACACATATTTAAAAAAAAAATTCACTCATGACCCTAAAGTCTAATGAACCCAATTCTCACAAGTCATAAATTTTCTGAGAGAATAATGACAACAGACTACAATCTAAAGCTCTATCATTTTTGTAACAAGGATTATGCTCCCTCATAGGCAAGCAACAAGATACAAAGAAATTTAAACAATTTTTTCCAATGCGTCACAATGCACATTGTCTGGCACATAAACACACATGAACATCTGATGTACTTTATCATGTCTGATTTTATTATTTTAAAATGTTATATTGATTAAAAATAAATAAACACATGTTTTAAATATTATATTTTTTGCGATTTTTTACACATGCTATCTCATAGTATATACGAACATATTTGACGAATGCATATCCTATCAAATTGATAGATTTAACAAACATTTAAGAGTTAATGTTATGCTTCCATTATTTATAAAATAAGATTTATCCACTAGTGTGAATATTTTAAATTGAAGATTGAATTCATTCATTGCATTCTTAAAGGATCGAGGAGTGTAGCTGCAAAAAATCATCAAAATCGGAGCTAAAATAACCGTTAAATTGTGATATTTCCTTTATAACCGTCGAAAACTTTTGTTTTGTTACCTAATCTCTGAACGTTTGCTTTTTGTGATTTTTTACGTATGTGATCTCGGAGTGTTTACAAACAAGTTTGACGGATAGCTCATTGAAAAAAGTTTCGTAGAATGTGTATTGCGTCAAAATGGTAGATTAAATAAACACTTAAGAGTTAATGTTATACTTCCATTAAGTATAAAATAAAATTTTGTGGTATCCACTAGTGTAAATATTTTAAATTGAAGATCAAATTCATTCATTACATTCTTATAGGGTCGAGGTTTGTAGCTGTAAAAAATCATTAAAATCGGAGCTAAAATAACCGTTAAATTGTGATTTTTCGTTTATAACCGTTGAAAACTTTTATTTTGTTACCTAATCTCTTAATGTTTGTTTTTTGTGATTTTTTACGTATGCGATCTCAGAGTGTGTACAAACAAGTTTGACGGTTGGATCGTTGAAAAACGCTTCGTAGAATGCGTATCGCATCAAAACGGTAGATTAAACAAACACTTAGAGTTAATGTTATACTTACATTAAGTATAAAATAAGATTTATCCACTAGTGCAAATATTTTAAATTGAAGATCGAATTCGTTCAATGCATTCTTATAGGGTCGAGGAGTGTAGCTGTAAAAAATCATCAAAATCGGAGCTAAAGTAACCGTTAAATTGTGATTTTTCGTTTATAACCGTTGAAAACTTTTCTTTTGTTACCTAATCTCTTAATGTTTGTTTTTTGTGATTTTTTACGTATACGATCTCGGAGTGTGTACAAACAAGTTTGACGGTTGGATCGTTGAAAAACGATTCGTAGAATGCGTATCGCATCAAAACGGTAGATTAAACAAACACTTAGAGTTAATGTTATACTTCCATTAAGTATAAAATAAGATTTATCCACTAGTGTAAATATTTTAAATTGAAGATCAAATTCGTTCAATGCATTCTTGACACACCCCGTCCCGAAGGAGGGCATGCTGGCCGTCACGTGAGAGTGACGTAACCATTTACACAGTTCGGAAGCTTTAAAGAATACGATTACTAAGATATAACACCCGAGGGTGAATCCTCATTTTGTGAATTCTGTCAGAACACCGTTGGATTCCTCGTGGCCACCAAAGCTCTGCTAACTTGAACCTGGAGGGGCGCAAAACAAAATTGAGTGGGTCAGTAAAACAAAGTTTTTCGAAAACATTTCATTTAAAATATTTCTAACCCCTCGCTGTAAAACCTGTATACTTTCCCAGAAAATAGCATAATAGCATATAGTTTTTCATAAATCTCAAATCATAATCTTTCTTAAAACCAGAGAGTACGCCATGTAAAAACTTAAAAAAAAAAACAGTTTGAATGATGCATCAATGTAACAGGTGAAATAATGAATTAACCGGAGACTCTGCAGTTGGTCATGTTCGGTTAATTCTATAACTCAACATCCAATCCATCCGGAGTCACCTCGGTGACCTGTACGATCTAACTCTGCACGTCACTCGGAACTACATAAGGTAGTCTGTACGATGACAGGTGTATAATTACGCTCTAGTGCTTCTCTCATCAATCATCAGCGCGCATAACTAAGGTCACCCACTAGTCGGAATCACATCTAATGATCTATACGACTAGCATGTCGGAACCCTCACATGGTCTGTACGACATCCGCCTACTTGGATCCAAGACGAGCGTGCGGTGTGGTGAATAATAATATAAGCACTAACACCTAGGGGCAGGTTATGAGCTATCAACGTCATGCACATCATCAATGATTCACATAAATAATATAAACTCACCTGACTTACCTGTGCGTCCACAGCACCAATTCATATATATATACATGCATCGATTATCAATTCATATAATTCATATCATTCATCACATGCATATCATTCCTATCATGGCATTTCATTCATATCATGCATCTCATTCATGCATGGCATTTTAGAAACATACTTTCATTAAAAACTCAGTTTCTGGGAAATTCAATAGTATATAGGTAAATACAGAAAATACTGCCCACTCACCTGGAGTTCGCCCAACAACTCCCTAGCACAACACATCGAGGCGTCATGACGATCGGCGCCTAGAACAATAATCAAATCCAACCTCATAAATCATATCGATAGAATATATAACTTATATAAAACACGTCACTACGCAGTTCGATCTGGAAGATCTGCAACTCAGATTTCCAATCCATAACTTCCAGAGGTCCACAATATACCTCTAGGACAACATCCTAAAATTTCATTACCATCCAACGGTCGGATCTCCGTCAATTTCCAAAACCAAGTGACGGTTAACGTTCTATTTTATGAACTTACAACTCCAATTCCGAAAGATCCGTAGATCGGATTCCCGATACGTAAGTTCCTATAATCCTCAAATATTACGTATTACAACGTATCAAAGTTTGGTGACGATCCAACGGTCGGATCGTCAATTCACATTTTCACCTAACCACGAATCGTAACGAACTTAGGTTCAATTATTCAATTTACGTCCATCAATTATCAAAACTGAACCTAGAGCATTAAACACATGCTAAGAATGACATTGGCGGGCCATTGGCCACGCGCCGCCGCACGGGCCGCCGCGGGTGGCGGTTGGCCGCCCCGGCTCGCCGGAAAATCTAACTATTTCCAAAAATTACCAAAATTTGCAGATTTGAAGATCTCAATGAGTAGAGTAACTTTCATACCTGTGGCCAAGGCCAATTTGGCCTGGAAGTGCTTCAATTTCCCCAAAACCGTGAAGAACCCTAGAATTGGGTGCTTCCAATTCGACCTTCAAACTTGTTCCAACGCCTCAACTACCTCTTGGGCTTTGTTCTAGGTCCTAAAGGAATGCTAATGGTGTTAGTAATTGAAAGAAAACATTTCAAAATTTGAAGAATTTAGACAAAAAAGTCGCGACACCCGTAGGGGTGTTCTTCGCGAAATCACCACGAAATTCAATGATTCTTGGGGTGAAACGTGAAGAGGGAAGGTCTAGATGTTGATTGGGAGTGGTACCTTGATTCAATTCGTCGGAAAATTGGTGGAATTTCGACGGAAATGTGTAGAAAACCCGACGGGTCGCGCGCGGGTCACGGGTTCCCCAACCCGTTTCTCTCTTCTCTCCTCCGCTTCTCGCCCTCTCTCCTTTCCTCCTTTCCTTCCTCTGGTTGGTCAGATTCTTCCTCTCTCTTCTCCCCATTCGTTCTCATCTTCTTCTTCTCCGATTGGGCAGCTTTGCCCAATCTCCATTTTTCTGTTTCTTCCTCTTCTTCTCACGCACACACACACACAAAACCTTATTTCTCTCATCCCAACCATCCATTTCAATTCTTCATTAAATCTGGGCCGTCCATTTTCATAAAAGAAAATTCCAGATTTTATTAAAATTTTAATTCCTTAAAATCCCAAATTTCAAACGTTAATAACTTTTTCGATATAACTCCAAATCACGAACCGTCTGCGCCCACGCGTCCGTAACGACGAGTACTACGAGGATATGTTAAGAAAACAAATCTTAGATGGCACGACATGATGATTAACCTCGAATAATGCACGTGCCTCAAAGGGTATTTTTGTAAAATCCTTTATTAAAACTTTAAAAACTCTTAAAATTAGGGACGGACTGTCACAATTCTTATAGGGTCGAGGAGTGTTTCTGTAAAAAATCTCAAAATCGGAGCTAAAGTAACCGTTAAATTGTGATTTTTCGTTTATAACCGTTGAAAACTTTTCTTTTGTTACCTAATCTCTTAATGTTTGTTTTTTGTGATTTTTTACGTATACGATCTCGGAGTGTGTACAAACAAGTTTGAAGGTTGGATCGTTGAAAAACGCTTCGTAGAATGCGTATCGCATCAAAACGGTAGATTAAACAAACACTTAGAGTTAATGTTATACTTCCATTAAGTATAAAATAAGATTTATCCACTAGTGTAAATATTTTAAATTGAAGATCAAATTCATTCAATGCATTCTTATAGGGTCGAGGAGTGTTGCTGTAAAAAATCATCAAAATCGGAGCTAAAGTAACCGTTAAATTGTGATTTTTCGTTTATAACCGTTGAAAACTTTTCTTTTGTTACCTAATCTCTTAATGTTTGTTTTTTTTTATTTTTTACGTATGCGATCTCGGAGTGTGTACAAACAAGTTTGACGGTTAGATCGTTGAAAAACGCTTCGTAGAATGCGTATCGCATCAAAACGGTAGATTAAACAAACACTTAGAGTTAATGTTATGCTTCCATTAAGTATAAAATAAGATTTATCCACTAGTGTAAATATTTTAAATTGAAGATCGAATTCGTTCAATGCATTTTTATAGGGTCAAGGAGTGTTGCTGTAAAAAATCATCAAAATCGGAGCTAAAGTAACCGTTAAATTGTGATTTTTCGTTTATAACCGTTGAAAACTTTTCTTTTGTTACCTAATCTCTTAATGTTTGTTTTTTGTGATTTTTTACATATGCGATCTCGGAGTGTGTACAAACAAGTTTGACGGTTGGATCGTTGAAAAACGCTTCGTAGAATGTGTATCCCATCAAAACGGTAGATTAAACAAACACTTAGAGTTAATGTTATACTTCCATTAAGTATAAGTGTAAATATTTTAAATTGAATATCAAATTTATTCATTAGACAATATTTATTTATGTTTTTCAAGTATTGATTAGACAATATTTAGTTTGTGTGATGACATTTTATCGCATATTTTACATGCATTATTCTCTATTAAACCAAAAGTGTAAAAATTATCTATTAAACCAAACAATTATTTATTTAATTTTTAAAAACATATTCTATTTAAATACATATTATTTATTTATTTATTAAACCAAACAATTATTATTTTATTTTTTAAAATTGTAATAAAATTTGGGGGGAATTTATAATTTTGAGGGAAAATTTTAAAATTTTCGGAGGGAAGTTTGCCGCCATTTTTTTGTCTGTCGGTGATAACCAACAGTAATGAAATTTTTCTGTCAGTTTTTATTTTTAAAAAATGTTTCTGTCGGTTTTAACCGACAGTAAATAAAATAACCTAAATTTTTAAAACCCATTCATCTTCCTTGCACCGATGCTTCCCCCTTCCCCCTATTCTCCTGTCCTCATTTCCTTCTCCTTCTCATCTCTTCTTTTCTATTATGTTCGAACACTTGCAACCCATTCCAACCAACAATTCCACACACACTGTAGAGGGCGTGGACAGAGGGTTGATAGGAAGGGTTGGGCGTGGACGGAGGGTTGATGGGAAGGGTATGAGCTAGAGAGAGGGGGGTGAGGGGTGGGTTCTGTCCACTGACGTTGGTTGCGGTTGAGGGGAACGGAACGGGTACAGAGAGAGAGTGAGGAAGGGACATAGGAGTTAGAGGTATGGGTTGATTTGTCAGGGGCTGCTGCATCCTTCCTATTCGAAGGGTAACAAATAATTTTCAATTCATTCTGCTGCATCCTTCCTATTCGAAAGGTACATGAATGGCTTCTCATCTGAAATTATTAAACATTGGATTTGCTATTTTGGTTGCGCAGCTATGCAGGTGCTCTCTCCAATCCATCGATCAGTTTAGTGCTAGCTGTTATTGCTGCCTTGGAAGTCAACAATATTCCTTCAGCTCCTTGGTTCCTGTCATTGTGTTTGCATATTTTATATCCTTTGGTTTCTCAGGTTATGTACTTATGTTTGGCGTTGCTTGCTTATTGTTTTCGTGTTTATATTGTATCAACGACTCTTAGCTTGTTTTGGCTTCTTGCAGGCTTACGGGATTCTGGAAAAATATCTGTGTTATTTTGTTCCTCTCCTCGAACTGAAGAGATGATGTTCATGTTAGCATGGATGTTTGTCTAGTCTCCTCACATAATGAAATGTTGTGCTTGACATGAATAAGGGTACTTGATACAACCATTTTTTCCGATTTTGTTTGGCCAAGAATGTATCTGTATAAAATCCAAATGCAACCGCAGTTGGGTGATGGATTACATTATCGCTCGTTTCTTTAACTTCTAAGATTTCTACCTGCGATAATTTTGCGATATCTTGTCTGTCATTGTGATTTTCTTTCCCTGATTGCAACCATACGAAGACTTAGGTTGAGGATTTAGAACGAATATTAGCAAGCTTCTCTTATCTATATTGTTAATTTGTTATAGCCTAGAAAGGATGATCTTGACCCTCCCTGTTTATCATTGTCAGTGTAGGGGATGGGCGGATGGGTCGGATGACGGGTCGTGGACTAAGAAAACGGTGCCCATTATTGCTCCCTTGCCTAAGACTTTAAAGGCCCTAACAGTCACCGGTGAGATCGAGCTCCGGCGAGGTTGGATGGTGAATGCGGGGATATGGAAAATGCAGAAAGTGATTTTTTTTATTTATTTATTAATATAAGTCATGTCGGTTTTAGCCGACAGTAAATGATTTTATTTATTATTTTTAATTAATTTCTGTCGGTTTTAGCCGACAGGAAATGGTTTTATTTATTCATTTTTAATTAATTTCTGTCGGATGGTTTAATGATTTTCTGTCGGTTCTAACCGACACAATTTCTGTCGGTTTTAGAGTATTTTCTGTTGGAAAATTAATTTCCTGACGCAGGCAATTATGTCGCTTATTATATCCGCCACTGCATCCATTTTCTGTCGGATTTTGCTTAAAATCCGACAATAATATATGTTTTTTGTCGGTTTTCAAAACGCCACTAATAACTGGTTTTCTAGTAGTGAAACACTACTGCACAGCAGCAGGAAGTAGGAACCCAGAAACCAGACAGGACCAGAGGGGCGAACCACCACTTCTAGGCTTAAATTCCGGCCAAGGGAGGGGCGAAGGCCCCTCCTTGTCCCTCTATAGCTTCGCCACTGGACATAGTGGTGAAGCTACTTGAGGACTAGAAAAGGTCCACACCTATTCTGAAGTTTCTTCACCTTATAGCTTCTGTTTGTATGGTTTTGGTTGGATACTCTACATTCTTCGACTTATGTGCTTTTCTTCCCAATTAGCCTTATAGGAACTAGCCTTCCTTATTAGTTAGTTCACCATTTTGCATGATTTGTTTTACAATGAAACTACACATGTATGGAATACATGAAGATTTTATTTTGAAAGACAATTTTCATAGTTGCATTCTGAACCATGATTATTAATTTTTGTTCAACTTGTATGTAAGAACTTGTAAAAAAACTTAAATGCTTATGATATCTCAATTTTTTTTTTCGTGGCTTCATTACTCTTTTTTTGTTAAAATTTTCATTACATTACAAAAAAATGAACCTTTTTCTCCCACTAATTATATTATTTTTGTCCAATATTTCTTTTATACGACTTGGAGGGGCCCCCATAACTTCTATTTCTAGCTCCGAGACACACATGCTATATATAAAATAAGTTCGCTGCCATGGGTGCATTGCACCCTTCTGCCTATCTAACTCCTCACATACGCTTTGAAAATTAAAAAAATATAAAAAACTCCTCACACACGCAAGAGTTCATTGGCACGTTGCATTTGTAACACGAAAGTTTCTCCCTCAAAAGTGAAAATTGCCATATATCTATGTAACTACACGTCCCATATGAATGTGATTTGGTAGGTATTGCAGCTAGATGCTTAACTCGATAGTGTGAAATGTGTTTGTGATAGCAGATATTTTTTTCCTCCTTTTAAAGTACAGATCAGTACTGGTACTAAAAGTAATGCATGGCAGCAACGATCATGTCTCTGTTATTCTGGGAAAAAATAAGTGTTACCGCGGGGAAAGGGATGATCCCAGCTTAAACCAACAACGAAACTCAAATTTAGAAGATGAGAAATCCTTTAAAAACAACTCTTAAAAGAAGTAGAAGTTCGGAACTCTTGAAAGATCATGAACAAAAGCTGCATCATCACACGGAAGACAATATCTCATCAATGAATTCCAACATGACCGACACCAAAGTTTGCTAAACAATTAGCCATTTGATTACCTTCACGATATATATATGAGAAAGCCAAATTCCCATGGAAGATAGAATTGTTAATAATTAGACCAATCAAACGATAAAGGGTTTTAGATCCTCGGGAAATCCCTTTTCTTAATACCCCCTATTCTCCTTTCATCCGGAGCTGCCATAACTTGGGCTCATCATGCTACGCCAAAGCTCCTGAAAATATCTATTAGACAGAAAATGCATTGTCGGAGCATAATCGTACTCAATCCAAAAAAAATGTCAACCTTTTTTCCGAAGCCATATTGACAACTTGAACTATGGCTTGAAGCTCTGCCTACAAGACAGTAGCAATACCAAAGGTTCATACAAAAAACTTCATAGATTTTGGACGCTCATGAAGACCTACCACTTTAAGCGCTCGGAGGATGCAAAACTCATTAACGGAATTTAACATCATACCCAAATCCCATAAGTTCATTTTAATTAGAAAGGGTAATGTTAGAGAGAATAAATTTATAGGCAAAATTTTGTAAATTAAATGACATGAAAGTTGATGATTGGATTATGACTTAAGCGTTGATAAATATGCTCGTTTCTATTGGTGACACATCATTTAGTTTGTAAATTTTATCTACAAATTTAGTGTTCCTAACATTATCCTTTTAAAAATTTGAAGATGAATGCCACTAACTAAATAATAGAAAATAAATAAATGTGCACAACCACCAAAAAAGTGAGAAATCTTCCTTTTTATCGCACTTGTTCTCCACCCTACTAATTTGACATTTTAGGAGGACTCCATTGTTTTGTAGTAAATGGTCCCCTCTCTTATGCATCTAGCCGTACGAGGTCAGTTGTATTATTAAAATGTATAGAATACGGTGCTTTGAAAGAGTTATAAATACCAATTTCAAGTTCAAGAGTAGGATGGTAGCAGATGCGCCACGAATGTCCAGCTAAAAAAATAAATAAAGGTCTTAGTACTAATGGGACCAGACCACTAAAAATGGATCACGGGTATGCCCCAATTTGATTTTTATTTTTATTTTTTGACCCTCTTTATCAATTTAAAACCAAATTTAATACTGAAATTTTTATAAACTAATTAAAAAGTAAAAAATAAAAAAAGTAAAAACCAACAGTCGATAACCACACACTGCAACCACACAAGCTATCGTTGTCGATGGTGCTCCTCGAAGACGGCAAAGCTTTCTTCCCTTTCTTTTCTTTCTCTTGAAATTCTGGTGCTAGATCATGATGATCGATCCATCCCGTCAAACAACAAACAATGTGTGAAGTTTAAAATTTGGGGATATTTAATTGAATGCTACGTGACGATGACTAATGTCGATACAACTTCGCCGGCGGGAGAGAGGAAGAGAGATATATATAAAGAGAGGAAAAGAAGCTTCGCCTCGATGAGGAAGAGCCATATGGCCGAAATGCATGGTGGGGAGGTTGGGGTTGGTGGCAGCAATGCTAGATTGGGTGAGGTTATTGTTAAATTTATGTAGTGGTTTTTTGTTTTTCTTTAATTTTTCAGTTTTTTTATTTTTAGTTAAATTTTATGCAAAGTAACCATTCTAAATTTAAAATTAAGTGAAGGAATACGTGTTAAAAATTAGGGAAAAGATATAAACGAGACACATATATGGGAAAACAAACTCACAAACCTAAAAATGAGTCTTAGGGATTATATATATTGCCAAAAAAAGGGATTATATATTGTCATCTTTAAATCCACTTATATATATAAATCTCAATTACCAACAAAACTATTTGGCCTATAAATAAGACCTACTATGGGGTTTATCTATTTTTATTTACTCAAATGGACTTTTGGCCCACAAACTTCGAAGCTCAAACCAAGACTTAGACGACCATCTCAGTTCTCTCTAACTTGTCTGAGGGCTCGAACATGGTTCTCTTTGAGGTGCGTTTGCCACGCAGACGTCTAGGGCTATGGAATATCTTGCCCCTAAAATGCAAACAAACACGTCATTTGACACACTCAGATCACTACTGCATCGTGTTAACCGCCTCAAGACACAGTTGAAGGTTGCTGCTAGGAATTACTGTCATTGTCAACGCCAAATGACTGATATATCCCTGATCTAGCTCAGCCATATGATCGAGTTTGCTCATTCTCCCCTTCCTATGAATAGAACCAAAAGCCTTCAAGCTCGATACACTCGTCAAATTCAACCTCTACATTTAAACAAAACCTTGATTGATTGAGTGATTCTTCAATCAATCCAACTACTTTTTAGCACAAACTCAATTGCTCTTCAGCAAAACTCTTGTAGCTTTTCAGTTACAATCTCATAGGCTTCCTTCAAAGCAAACACTGCCTATGATACATGAGATCTAAAACTTGATAGCTCTGCCACTCTGTGGTATGATTTGCTTGATGTGCAAATTCAACCACCCTGATTTTCTCTCTGAGGTGCATGCTTTGTACTAAATCCAACCTGACACCAGTGATATCGTTGGACTCCTCTAGCATTATCTTGCTCTTCATAGCCTGAATCTTGCTAGATTTTTTCTGCTTTCTTTATATTTTCAGTCAATTTACATTTCAAGTTATGTAGCTCGACTCATTTGCCTATATTTTACTTTTGTGAACGTTTTGTAAACTTGACTCCATCATGAAATGATTACATTGTGTTTCTCGTTTTAGTTTCTATTTCGCTTTTATTTACTTTTTTAGGCAAGCATACATGAAACTATACTAAACCTTAAGTCCTCGTTCGCTCGAGGCACGTAAAAGAACTTAACTGAACCAGCGTCTCACTCGTTGCACAATCATTTGGTTAAGAAGTCATATTAATTGTGCAACTTCACACACAGTCAAACACAAACAATGTTTGTTGGCAGCCTCCAACAATCGCACGCCTATTTTCTTTTTCTCTCAAGCCATCTCGTGACACTAAGACCGAAAGCAACACTCGAAAAAAACATAGATCTTGAACCTAATATAGATTCCGTCTGAGTTTTGAAACCAACGAAAACTCTTATTACTTATCCTAAGCCTGGACCACAAAATGAAAATCATGCTTTACTATCATTTTAAAGTTTTTTTTATTTTTTTTATTTTTTTTATCTTTCCTTAAAAAAGAATTGTCAAGATTCGTCTCTTTAATAAATAAATAAAAAAGAATTAACTTAGCCACATATTATACCACGTAATTTTTGAATTGCACAAATTTAACCTCTCCATTAGTTTCAGGATTTTACCGTCTAGTTAAACATTTAGTGTTGCGTGACATAGACTACGCTGACATTTAAAGCAACATTGACCATAATTTCATTGTTTAGTACTTCACTCTTTCAATAATTTTATGAAATTGAAGGTCAACATATGATTTAAATGTGGGCCCGGTCTCTGCTACGTGAGCATTTAATGTCTAATTAGACGGTGAAATTAACAAAAGCGTTAAATTGGTGCAACTCAGAAATCATGTAATGTAATATGCGAAAATTAAAATCTCGTGGCTCATTTTACAAATGATCCTCAAACTTTGTGGTGTAAAGTGAGTTTAACCCAATATAAAATTAGTGAACAAGATCTACATGATGCATGAATATGTTAGTGGCCAACTGCGGCCACAAACCACCACAAAAGGAACATAAAAGTAAACAAATTAATTACCCAAAAAAAAAAAAACTATTCAATTCTAGGAGATCCTTCCGAATGAGGGAACACACGAGACACAACTATTCAATTCTACATATGGGTTAGCCACACAGTACTACGGTCTAGTGGTATTCCTCTTCACTTGGAAGTGAGAAGTCTTATGTTCGAATCTCATGTATGACGATTCGATACTAAATTAGGTTGCCCATTGTGTGGCTTAACAGAACTTCCTCTCCCCTTAGTGTAAAAATAACGATGTATTAAAAAAAGAATTCTACATATAAGTTCGAAACGTTATTGTGGCACATGACTTCCCAAACGAAAGAAGGAGACCAAATTCGAAGAGTGCATGTAAGTTCTTCCTTTTTCGAAAGGCCGAAAGGCAAATACAAACACAAGAAGCCACCTCACGAACGAAAAAACAAAACCAATTTAATTAATTTGACAAGAGAGACCAACCCGCCACCAGCAGCAGGTAACAATTAGAAAAGAGAAATAATGATCCCTCCGTTTTGTTTTGGCAAATATATAGTTACCAAACTACTTTCCCAAATATAGTTGTTTTTTTTATTTAACTAAAAAAATATATAGTTACCAAACTACTTTCCCAAATATAGTTGGGGCAGCACCCACGTTCCACAGTTACCTCATAATTCCCCTTTCAATTGATTGAGTTTGACTAATCCGCAGTTTTCAACATTACAAAATGATTTTGACGCTTATGTTATTAATTAGAAAAACTTGGGACATTGTGTCTAATACGATGATGTTACATCAAAATTTGTTTTTTTTTTTTGACGTAAATTTTCTTAAACAAACATATCACCACGATATTGATAATTATGTAATTAAAATATAAGTATAGTTAATAATATGAACAACACTTAATAGTGGTTGATATATAGGTGATTGAATATATGCAGTGCTCAAGCTCGACCTAAGATTCCATCCTTAGATGTACATATTTATTTTCTAGATTTATTGTGCATAAATCTAGTAAAGAAAGTAAAAATATATATGCCGATATAATTGAAGGTGGCTTTGTTGCAGCTACTAAGGTCTCGTTTGGCAGCTCGATCTGTACTGACTATTGTTGTCGGATAAGATAAATAGCCACTGGATAGTACTGACTAAATTAGTCGGGCGTTTGGTGCAGTATTAGACTAATGACCGTATTATTTATATTGTGTTTGATACTGAACCGGATAAGAAAAGGGAAGGAAAATTTTGACAAATCTTTGTTTCTTTGTTTGTTGAGATCCAAAACGGAGCCCCAAAGAGTTTGCGGTGGAGGAAGCATAGAGAGATGTAGAGGCGGAGAAGAGGGAGGGAGATCCTGTGGTAGCCAAAAGAATATGCAGGGAGAGAACCGAAGAGTCTGCGGTGGAGGAAGCAGAGAGAGAGAGATGCAGCGATGGAGAAGAGGGAGGGAGATCCTGCGGTAGCCAGAAAAAGATGCAGGGAGAGAAGAGTCTTGTTCTGGGTGGTTGGATGGAACCTGCTGGTGGTGGTGGTTCATGGTGGCTGACGAAGGAATTGGGTTTTGGGATTTGTGGGATTCTTTGGTTTCTTGGAAGCTGCTTGGAATTTTGGAGAGTTTTGATTGGGAAAATGGAGGGAGTGTGGTTGGTTTTTGTAAGCAGAGAGAGCGGTTGGGAAGAAGAAGATAGGGAGGGAAACGAATAAGAAGAACAGAGGGAGGGAAAGAACGGAGGGAGGGAGAGAGCGCCGACTAAATTGTCCTGTGCTTTTGGAGAGTATAAGGAAGCGGGTATTCATCGGATAAAATAGGTGGGCCGGATTATTTAATCCGGTGACTATTTAATACAAACGGACACCAAACACCGTACTCCATATTATTAGTAGTATCCGATGCTTTATACGGTGTGCCAAATGAGGCCTAATAGTATTTTTCCTATGTGGTTATTATGGATAAGGGAAGTCATGAACGAGAACGTTAATAACGTAGGAGAAAATAAATGAGTATCAACTACCTTCTAATGCATTTTGTTTCTTCAGGTATTGGATTATGAATTATAATATGAAACTTAATTGCATAATTTTTATTTCGTATGTGTTAGTAAATAAACATAAATCAAAATTTCAGATAAATAAGCATGCAATTGTACATGTTGGCTAATTAAAATGAAATCCCATATAAATAGTTCACTAGTTATAAAGCCCTTCAAGAAAAATGTAAAAGAAGACTCTTCCCTTTTCCCTTAACGGTGTGGGTGTGGCCTGGAAGCAGCCATACTAGATGAGCACCCTGGTGCTAGATAGGCGTCACAAATTATCAGCAGTTCGTATCTTATATTTTCTGTTTTTTATAAAATTAAATAAAATCTTTTCGGAAAAGAAAAAGAATAAATAAATCTTTTAAGTTTGAGACAAAAGATCAAAAGGATTTTTTTTTTTTTTTTTTTGACAAGTGATAAGATTATATACATTAAATTATGCAGAAGGATTTCGAAGAAGTGTGGGACATCGGATGCAAGGGCAAACGTGACAAGCCACTTGAGATTAAAAGAGTGAAATGGATAGAAGGATCTTTTAATCTTTTTTTGTTAAAAAAAAAAGAAAGTAAAATTCAAGTTTTTATTTTTATTTTGTTACCGATAAAATAATTAAATTAAAGTCATCTAAAATGTTGAGATGAGAATTCAAACTTGGACGTAGAGTAAGCACATTGTTCTAATTATTTGACTAAATCCATGTGTATAAACGTCTAAATTTAAGTTGAAGATGCTTGTGTTTCACTCCTCTTTCCCATGAGGAATACATTTGAGCTTCGTCATTTATTTTTCGCGTATGAAATTCAACTGCTGATGATGTTGATCTGACTGGATCATGTTAAAGAAGAAGTTCAATCCTAGTCTACTAATTTTCCTTTAATGGTATAAAACTGAATTGCTAAGTGTTGATCTAGTGTGCTGTTTGACTTTTGGGTATAGGTTAATAATTAGGAGCCTTTCTTCTCTAACTGTCTCATGTGTTAAGAAAGCTATAAAATTGATATATATTTTTAATGGCATTTTAGCAAAATGGTTTCTGAAATTGACATAACTCCTCATTCTGGTTCCTGATATTTGAAATCAATAGAAGTGGTAAATGAGTTTGTCTACTATCAATCATTTTGAACCTTCCGTGAAAAATCTCTATTAAATAAGGACTAAATTGACAAAAATACCCTTCATTTAATAAACACTGAGCCAAAATGATTTAACAAAATTTAAGGATATTTTTGTCATTTTGGTCTTATTTAATGGAGATTTTTCATAGAATGATCAAAATGATTGATGGTGGACAAACTCAAGGACCACTTATATCTATTTAAATCTCAGAGACCAAATTGAGGAGTTATGCCGATCTCATGGACCATTTTGGCTAAAAAGCCATTCTTAATACACTAAAAATGGTAGAGATTTTTATATTCCACATAAATAAAGCTTGGTGGAGGCTGGCTAACCTATCATGATTTGATTAGATACAAATTGGTGCTGTGCATAGAGAAAAAAAAATCTTGTTCAATTTGACAACACTATCAGTGTTACAAATTTAGTACAACATGAATCTACCAATTATATTAAATATAATTTTGAGTAATTACAAACTTCCCCCTATTTCTAGTGCTTGTTCTACTTCTGTTCTCAAACATTTTTATCGTCCTTGGGTAGTCTCTAAAGTTTTAAAGATATGTATTAAATGAGACAACAATGACTTCATTTACAAAAGTTGAAGCGTTTGATTCAGTTAATTTTTTGTTTGTTAAAACATACCGTAGGGTCAACTATGTTAGCTTGAAAAATATTCGATCGACACCGAATTAAGTTGATATAAAGTTTTCCATTAACCAATATAGCACTAAAAACACTCATATTGAGAGCGTATGTAACAAAAGGATAATAATTAAAACATATTATTCGGTTATTCTACTACACAACTGATTTTTTTAAAGTTTTTTTTGTTCATTTAGTTTTAGTGGTGATTAAAAAAAAAGCTCCAGATTAAACTGATCAATTTGGGTTTGGTGCTTTCATTATTATTTTTTTTTAGAACAAAGGCCTATAGTACTCCTAAAGAAAAATGGTTGCATGCCAAGTGCCACCAATTGTTAACAAAATGAGTTATCGAAATCCCTTTAAAAAGTGGTCACATGATATTTCTTGTTATTTCTTGTTATTGAATGTCACTTTTTTGTTAATAAATACCCTTTCACATATAACGGACAAACTTGGAGAGGAAATTAAGTTGAAGGACGAAAGTGGAAAAGCACGAAGTGTTTAGGAGGGCAATACGAAATTAAAATTCTACCAGTATATTTTTTTCATCGAGAGATAGGCCATATAAATTTGGATGGTTAGAAATATAATGTTATAATTCATACTTAATTAATCTTTTGTTGATATAATTAATAAAGCTTAGAAGCGCCGTCAGCAACGGCAAATGCATACCATGCTGCTATGATGCCTTCTGTTTGGTCCCGCAGGGCTTAACCTGACATGATATTTGTACGGACTGTCTGCAATCCTGTGACTAAACTGAGACACTAAGCAGCTGAATTGGCCTTTTGGACCACTACCAATTCGACAACGCATTACCCCAATACCACCAGGTTTCCCAAAACCACCATTCTCTCTCTCTCTCTCTCTCTCTCTCTCTCTCTCTCTGTTTCCATATTTATGCACAGCGCCTTTGCTTCCACAAAACTAAACCAGAACACTCCCCAATACAAAAATAGAAAGACACTACAAAAAAACCCCTTCTTTCTTCCTTATCATGCTTTTGCTTTTTATCATCATCCAGCTGCTTCCTTTCCTTTCTTGTATGAACCAAATTTAGGGTTTTCTCTCAAATTGGGTATATTTTCAATCTCTTGGGTTTCTAAGCACCAAAAAAGCAAGTGTTACTTCTTCTTCTCCCTCCTTTCTATATTTAGCAATATAAAAGAAAAAAAGAAAGAAAGGGAAAATAAAAAGGAAAAAAATGGGAAGAGGTAAGGTTCAGCTGAAGCGAATCGAGAACACGATAAGCAGGCAAGTGACATTCTCAAAGAGGAGGACCGGATTGCTCAAAAAAGCTCATGAGATCTCTGTTCTGTGTGATGCTGATGTGGCACTTATTGTCTTCTCCACCAAAGGGAAGCTCTTTGAGTATTCTACTGATTCCAGGTCTTTACGTTTACTTAAGCTTTTTAAGCTCATATATTTATCTGGGTATATGTATATATGTCTATTTTTTTTTTCCTGTTTCTTGTTGGTGTTTTTTGCTTGTGTTACTCCAGAAATCTTAAATACGAAAACAAAGCTAAGCTTAATTAAACAACATACACACTTGAGCTCTCTCTCCCTCTAGTTTTTTCTGGATCGGCCTTTTTATCTATTTTTTGGTACCATATCTAAGGGGTCTACATATATACATGACAAAGTTATGAACAAAAATAATTAGTACTTCGGTTTTTTTTATAAATTTTCTCCCTTTGACTTGCTAGAAATTACTAGCATACAAAACTTCTTGTTTTTTTATTTGTTTTATCTTTAGTTTATTTTGCTCTATTATTGTCAGAATAAGTAGATAGAGTTTTGAATTTTTACCCATACATCTTAGATTAAAAACCTCTTGCTCTCCTAAGTTATTGTAATAGGTTCAAACTCTCTTCATCCCTTAATAATAAAAAAACTCTAAAATAAAAAATATTGTCAGAATAAGTACTTACTGGTCAAATCAGGAGAATGAATTAATTAATTAACTTTTAAGTGCTAATTTTATATGAATATCTGTGTACTTAAAAGGGACATTTAATCCATTCCTGTAATCCGGTGGTCTTTATGTATGGAGATTATATAAGACACTGGTTACAAGGCAATATATACCACCACTACTGAGTACTGTCTGAGTAAAGGGTTATGTCTCTCATGTAGAACCAAAAGAAAGCGCAGTACCATGGGGGATGCTCTTGCTTGTACTTTTCAAATTAGCAGTTATCTTTTATAATAATTTGTTTACAGGTGTTGGACCCGGGTGAGGGTTATTGAGCAATGTGTCATGATCGGGGTGGTGTTTTCCTAGGTTTTGTTACCTAGGATATATGTTTGAGCATCTTGTAAATGTAGCATATCCCATATAATGCTGGTTGTGCACCCAGGACATAGGAGAAAGCACTCCTCCAATCATACAGTAAGTTGTGGAAAAGTTGCATAAGGGAAAGAGAGAAAAAGTATGTTGGTTCGTTACTATATTTGATTCTGCAAGGGCTAGTGGTGAGTTGCTTGGTAGTTAGAGTTTTCGAGTCCAACTCATTGCATTTCGGGCTTAAACTCTCCCTGCCTCATCTTTAAAGTAAATTAGAGTAGAATATCAATCACTTGTAATACAAAAATTATGATTCCCAAAAGGATTTTTCATTTTGGTGTGATTAACCATTTAGACAGACAACAAGAATTAGGGACCTCTGTAATTAAGCAGAATCCAAGTGTTTTAATATGATTGTTAGCTAGGTAAATTTCCCGAACTTGTGTATGCTGTAATTCATACACTTACCAAATGGAGGATGAGAACTTTCAAAAGTTTGTAAATCATTTTAAACTAGCCTGAAATTACCTAATAGATTTCATAAATGAATATTTGCTCATTTCAAAATTTATATTATTAACTACTTCTTCTTCTTTTTTTCGCCACTTAATTAGTACTACGGTCTAGCGTTTACTTATCAGTGAGAAGTCTAAGGATCGAATATCATGAATGGCAAATTTGATACTAATTTATTCCTCTCACCCTTTAATGTAAATATTTCATTGTATAAAAAAAAATTCTCTTTCTTTTCATTTTGGATTAGTTTTATAAAATGCATGATATACCATTGGACATAATAGAATGTAAGTGTGGATATTATTAGGAAACTTATATCTATGAGATTATGTGAATCTAAGGGCCTGTTGTGTAACATTTTCCTTTTTGGTTTTAAATTTCTCTTTTTGTTTAAGATTGAGAGGAGGTATACAAAAGAAAAGAGTGGTAAAGAATGGTGGGGAAAAAGTGGTAGGAGGGAGGTGGTAGAAATGTTTGAAGAATACTATATAAGATGAAAACTAATTAAAAACTAAAAACTAACACTACTTTAAAGTTTTGTTTCATTTATTATCCTTCATTTCTTCATTCTCACTCCATCCTCCTTTACCCTTCATTTCCGTATATATTTTTGGTGTTTCAAAACGACGAAAACTAAAATCAAAATTAAAAAAGTTACTAAATAGGTGTTAAGGAAATAAGTTAGTCAATTTCATGAGTAATGTTATATAATCATCAAGTATAACTTTTGCATTTTTCCCAACAAGTGAAATCATGTATGTTGTGTTTGGACGAGTGATTACCAAGTACTAAGGGCTTTAGGCTATATTGGCAAGAAATGTCCTAAAAAATATAAGATATATGGAGATTAGGAAGACTATGTAATGCACTTAGTTAAATTTGTTAATTAGTACCAAAGAATTTAAAACTACTACTTAAAATGAGTTATTTGAAACCATTGTTTAGTGACTTTAATTAGTGTTTTTTCAATCCCTCTATCTAATGTTTTGTTGTGTGTTTCTAACTAATTTAGACTAAACTCATTAGTACTTGGAAATCCCTCATCGAAACACAGCAAAAATGATTTCACTTGCATGCAACAATATAACGAGCTAAACTTGATGACAAGAAAGCATTACTCATAAAGTTGAAGTTTATTGGCCCGTTCAAAAATACTTCTCTCGAAATCACTTTCACTTGTAAGCATTTTTGCTAAAGGTATTTTGTGTTAGAGGCACTCTGAAAAAGAACATGAAAGTAAGCAACAAAAAAACATTTCAAGCGTTTTTACAATCCAAAAACACTTTTAATAACTTTTTCTTCAAAATATTGGCCTTTTGGATCCCAACAAGTTGATATCTTTTCTACACTTGTATTTATTCGCCCTCCAACCTTACAATTTTATCTCCTGAGTCTAGGGTTTCTGCAAGCTAAAGAGCTGTAGCCACCCTTTCGCCTTAATGTTTAACCAAGAAAATAGGACTCAAGAGTTTTACCTAAAACCGTCAAGCTAAGTATATGTTAGAATCTATGAGTTGAATTTCTGTTCCTAACTTCAGTTCAAGCTATATATTAAGATGTGAGCTCATGAGTCAACAATTACATTATGCTTTGATATATTTTTCTAACGTATATACCTACTTCTCCTTCTCATTGGCGACGCTCAAAATATATAACGAGAAATTAAGCAGGGAGGGGCGAATTATGTGTATATGATAGATTTTATTGGTCTACTACACATTATTCTTAAAAGAGTAGTGCTACACTTACTATCTACTTGTACCATCATTTGTACAATCTCTCTAATAGAGATAAGGTCCTAAAAGATGCTAGGCGCTAGTCCCTGGGGGGGGTTGGGGCCTAGCACCTAGGCAGCTAGGCGGGGCCTAAGCGGATTTAAGTAAATCTATTATATTTTGTATAAATAAGTGTCTACTTATACTTTAAATATATACAATTACATCATAAACTACAAAAGTAAAATGACATATATAATGAAAACATGGGGAACAAGCATATAATATGTGTTCATTTAAGTATTCAACAAGTCTCTTACAAGTTATTGAAAAAAATAAAATACAAAATAAAGTTATCTATTTTCTATCTAAGTGAGTCGCGACTTAGGCGGGTGCCTAGGCAGGTTCGGGCGGGCTAGGTAGGCGCCTCAACAGGTCTAGCTGCCCTTTCTTAGTTTTCAAACGCCTTGGCATTAATTGGGGTTGTGGCCAACCGTCTAGCGCCTAGGCCGGTCCTAGGCAGCATTAGGTGGGGATTTTTAGAACAATAAAGGTAGGGTCCGCCAACGCACGTGTCCCATCTTTATTAGAGAATGAGTACAAATAGATAGTAAGAATAAAATTTTTATTCTTAAAAACTTAAAAGTTTCTGCTGAATATATGCCAACAATTATATCTTATATTTTACATTTTAAATGTTTAGTCTCCAAAGAGTAATACTAGAGAGACCACATTTTTATACCACATTAGTGTACCATCTCATGTAGCAAGTAATGCATACAGCCAACGTCCAATGACATAAATTCATTAATTGACATGACATGTACACATCACTTGCCACATGAAATGGTTCACCAATGTGGTACAAAAATGTAGTCTTCCTAACATTTTCCTAATTTGAATGGTTCATTCTAGGGTCATTTCCTGTTGCAATAAATTTATTGTAAGATTCTCAACCTAATGTATATATGCCTTGTGTTTCCTATGCTTATTAAGTTGTAGGGTTGCAATTATAAACCAAACATTTACGTTCATGTGCTTGGCATGGTGAACTCATCCATTTCTCGTATTAGAAATAACACACGGTTAATTACTTGCACAATACTATAATGTAATCACTACAGAAGTCTAAGCCATTACACTAGATTACAACTGCAAATGTTGAACTGGATCTGCGGTTTTTCATAGTGAGTCGTGCTGGCAGAGAAAGAAATACGTAAGTTGCTGCACATATAGTTGGAGAACTCTACACTAAACGGAACTTATGTATTTCTTTCTCTACCAGCATATTAGGTCTAAACCAAGTTTATATGGCCAAAATATGGAAGGTTGCATGCATATATGCGCCGATTGTTCAAGTTAGGGGTTCTTTCTTAATTTCCAGATGATAAGTATCCAAAGCTATACATAACAAAAGTTTTGTGCTTTGGTGATCTTTTTCTGAATTTCTCTTTTCAACAATTCATCTACTTTTATGAATCTTATATGCATTCTTGGACAATCATGTATGATGTGCGCTTATTTCATATTTATAAGCTTCATTGGCTTGTCATTCTGAAAGATTTCATTTTTGTGAAGCATGGAGAGGATTCTGGATCGATACGAACAATATACCTTTGCAGAACGGCAACTAAACGGAACTAATTCTGAATCACAGGTATTTTATATATGCATCCTAGACTAGTACTAATATGTAGAAGAAGATGACAAGTTGCATCAGTTAGGTTTCTTTCTTGTATATATGCTTTTAGAGTTGAGAATTGGTTACAAATTGAGAGCACTTTTCTCCTTTCATGTTCTGTATCCGATTTATATGAATGTGTGTCCTTCAGTGCAATACTGATCGGCAAGAGATTGATTTAGGGTTGTTAACTGATTGCTAAACTTGTCTTTCTAATAAGATTGGATTAGGTTAAGCCATTAATAAAGATCCTGCAGAATCCATAGTTTTCTGTTATTTATACGTTTCATATATATTCACCTCATTGAGATCCTGCAGAATCCATAGTTTTCTGTTATTTATATGTTTCATTATATATTCACCTCATTGTTTTTTAGATAAGTACGATAATCTTTAATATTCAAGAACCGTACAAAAGCAAGGGTGCATAATGTAGCCTCGTTAAAACCTTGTCAAAGAAATAATGTGAGGCGCCGCCTAACCAATTTTTGTAATACTAATGGAGATGTTCTTGCATTTGAAAACCCTTGTAATATAACTTCTGAATTTTTTGTTTTGTCAAACAATAGATTTGTTAGATTAGATGTTAGAATAGAGAGCCGACAGGTTCGAACCCACACCGTGGTGTAAGGGCAACACTCCTCCCCACCACTGTGGTAAAATGTCACTTGCAATAACTTCTTAATTTTAGATTGCGTTGATAAAGCTTGTATACTTCTTATAGGAAAACTGGTGTGTGGAATACCCCAAACTTGCGGCAAGGATTGAAGTCATACAAAGGAAGCTGAGGTAAATTATTTAAGCTATTGTAAATGTTATGATAAAATGTTCATGGGTTGTGTTTAATGTCGATCTAGGAATTTTACGGGAGAAGATTTAGAACCCTTAAGCTTGAGAGAGCTTCAAAATTTGGAGCAACAGCTTGATACAGCTCTTAAGCGCATACGAACAAGAAAGGTAATGAAGTTACCTCAATTAATATTAAATCTGTCATGTATAATTTACAGGTATGCTACCTCTGGGCAACTAATTAATAAACGATTTTTAATTACTACTAATTCCATATATAATTCTGGCATTTTCAGAACCAACTCATGCATGAATCCATTTCAGAGATGCACAAGAAGGTATAAAGTTATTCCTACATGCACCTGTGTGGACATTAATCTGTATGTTTCTGGTTGATTAGCTTAATTGTAACCTTAATTACGTATATACCTTCATTCAGGTGGTTTTTAGCATCATATTTTAGGTTTGTTTAGTTGGATTAGCATCATATTCAAGATGAATGAAACTGGTGTTTATGCATGCATGTGTCGTACATCTCACACTGTGACTTGTAACAGCAAAAGGCACTACGGGAACTAAACAACTCGCTAGCAAAGCAGGTATTAAAATTTTCAAAAGCGCTCTTATATGTTTATTTATGAGAAATATTTTCTTAGAATAATAATATAATTAAATCTTGGATTAACAGCAAATATTAATTGATTCAAGGTCAAGGAGAATGGAAAGATGCTTGAGGAAGAGCATGATCAGGTGCAGGTAGTAGGGCGGCAGCAGCAAACCAACCAAGGCCGCCACAACTCATCCACCCTCATGCTAATGCCGCCACCCCAACCCCCATCAACACCATCACTACCTACTTCTCGAAGCACCAGGTCTCTCTCTCTCTCTCCAGCAATGTTTCCATAAGATCATATGCTCATGCATAATTAATTAGTATTCTTAGAAGGCTTTTTAGCCAAAATGGTCTTTGAGATTACTATAACTTCTCCCCTTGGTCCCTTTGAAAATAGATAGAAGTGGTCTCTGAATTTGTCCACCGTCAATTATTTGGTCATTCTATGAAAAATCTTCGTTAAATGGAAAAGTAATTGGAGGGGTTGATTGAACAAAAATACCCTCAATTTACGAAGATTTCGCAAAATGACTAAAATGATTGACGGTGTACAAACTTGAGGACCATTTTTATCGATTTTCAATCTCAATGACTAAAATGAGGAATTATGCCAATCTTAAAGATCATTTTGACTAAAACTCCTTCTTAAAACTATATAAAGTTTTAGAAGTGGAATGACATTAGGGTTGCATGGAAAAGCTAATTATATCTACATAGAAAATCATGCAGTGGGGGATTCCAGGCAAGAGGAGCAACGGATGACGGTGATTACGAGGGAAGACCTCGGCCGCCTGCTGCTAAAAACACACACATGCCACTGTGGATGCTTTCGCCATTTGGATGAAATATAAGCTTTGCCGTGCCTACTAGTCAAATAAAATTCCAATGTTTTGGGTTGCGGAAATGTTCCAAGATGCATACCACTAATCAAACATTTAATTTACATCTACTGTGCCTTTTGTTATTATAATTAAAGAATAAGAAAAACAATGTTTCTTCAGTCTTGTACTATTCTAATCATCTTGAAAGGAATTTTGAGGTTCACATACGATACAAGTATGTAAAGTCCCACATCGAAAACCTGACAATCATATGTGCCATAATATTAGCATATCGTTGATGTCAATACAGACAGAAGTTAAAACGTAATTTCCAGCATGAACATAAGATTATTTAGTAGCTTAATAGTGAGAACTCTTCCCGTACGGTCGATAATCAAGTCTATTTCATGTTTTTTATACAACTAATTGTGAATAGTTACATAAACAAGTTCAACATCTCAATATGATGGTTCTTGACACAACTAACTCCGTACTTCTTAGTTGTGGTTACAAATTATAGCAGTTTGACATAAATTCAAAGGGTTTAACCCCTTCACAATCTGATTACGACAACTCCGAATACCTAATTCATAACCAGATTGGAAATAAAGTGATTACATTGACACAAATTGACATAATGGATGTCAATTTTAAATCTAATCCAATTGTTTCTTCACTTGCTATTACCGCTAGCCTAAGTGTCTTCATATTCACAGTCGCCGCCCTCGAGGACATGCTGCCTGCAGAAAAGAGAAACGAATATATTGGCATCTTCATCAAAGATAAAAATAAAGAACACGAGAAAAGAAGCATTTCAAAACCAATGGTGCAAAGCTCCAAGTACATTACCAGTTAATGGAATATTATGTGATCAACAAATAGAACGCTCTAAGGAGGAAACGCACGCCTCTATGAACTAGAGAACTCTTACGAGGTAGTTTCAGTTCCTGTGTTTCTATTTCCTATTGACTGTATGACATATGTTCTGACCTCTCTCCACTCTTCCCTTTTATTAAAATAACTCCATAAAAAATGAAGCTAAATTACACTTTTTGTTACTATAGTCTAAACCTGATTCCAATCTTGTCCCTGTAATTCTAATTTTAACAAATTTACCATTATTTCTTAACATTTTCAATGCGATTCAAACAGAGTTCTAAAATATTTTATCCTATTTTTACCAAGGCAGATAAACGATCAATATATAATTGTGGAATCAGATCATGGAAGAAGGTTAAATTTGTTGACCTTTGGACCAGCCATGAAAAGAAATCCATACCTTAATCTTTCACAAAGCCGTGCCAAAGCATCTGAACCTGTTCTAGACGCAATGTCTTCAATTGTAGAAGCATTCCTTAGATTAACACTATCTGCAAGATTAAATTCACACAATTCCTTCAAGGAACATGCATCAGTCAACACGGCTGAATGGCCACCACCAGCTGCAAGTTTTCGCACTTCCCCAACGCACCTGTGTGATGCAAACTTCAATCAATGTACCAATCAAGAAAGCCACGAAAAACCTGATCATGAACAATTTATCTGTACCGTACCAATCAACAGGGGATGGATACCAAGCATAAGTTGATTTCTCGTTAGATGCCTGACCATAGCTATTGTAGCCCCATCCATGGATTCTTCCATCCCTTGTAGAGATAAGTGTGTGGGAGTGTCCACACGCAATGAGTTGCACACTAGTTGGAACAACCAATGCAGGAATGTTACGGAAAAAAGACTGAGATTCATTAGGGTTGCATGAAAATAATCCCGTTTCAGGGCCAAGGCCTAACTGCCCTGCTCGACCACCACCCCAAGCATAAAGAGCTCCCTTCTGAGTCACAGCACATGTATGTACGCCACCACATGCAACATCCTTTATGACTATTCCATCAAGTGCGACCACTCGCCTAGGCAATAACTCTTTCTCCCCAGATTGAAGGGAAGAATGCCCAAGTTGACCCATGTTTCCTAGCCCCCAAGTATACCTACGAGTGCCAAATAAAATTATTAAAGAAACCAAAGTTAAACAAACAAATGAACAGAATATGACTTACTCGATGGGAAGACTACATAACAGATAAAGAGTATATGAGTATAATTGAAATATCAGTTCATAACATGTATCAATATCAGAGTTACCACTTTATCTAGAACCTTGGTTAGTAAAACAACTGAGGTAAAAAAATTTCTGAAGACACAACTCCAATCACAGATTAAAACACAAATATAAATGTAATCCAGTATTCTAGGCATCCTGTCTCCTTTCAAATGTGAGATTCCTATACGAAGATTTTCGCAAACCTTCTGAAGTTAAATGTGCCATGCGGATAACCACAATACTTGAGCTTAACTATAGAACCTAATCTCCATCTAAGAATTCCTCAGATCACTTACACCTTGCCTCTTTCAGATATAGCTGCCGAGTGGTACTCCCCGCATGACACTTGGGTAATCTTCACAAGCTCAGGGGCTTCATCTAGGAACTTCGCATATGCATTTATTATACGAGCCCCCTGTAATCCGTCACATGTAAATCCTCTGCCAAGCTGACCATATTCATTATATCCTGGTGTATCATCACAGTATTAAAGTTTGATTAATTAGAGGTGGAAGAAGATGAATTTAAGGTTTCTTTCAGTTTCTATGGGATATGTAACTCTAGCAAAATTTCGCTAGAATAAGATTCAGCTCTAACATATGTACCTTGAAGCTGCTTTAAAAAAAAAAAAAGTAAGACATTATCGGAAACTAAGAAGTGGAATATGCATTTACCCCACGCTTGTAGCAGGCCATCCTCTGATAAAGCGATCACATGAACTGCCCCACAAGACACTTGACGGATAATCTGTGAAAGACTTTTTAGTAAGTAGAAGGTATTAAATTTGATAACCATCCACTCTAGTCTAATAAAAGAATTCCGATTCCATTATATGGTGTTACTTTAGTTAAGCATTCGATACGACAGGTATTCATATCTATCTTCTTGCAGGTTTTAGAGTTGTGATCTAAGACTAGTTCTCACTTTTAAATGCATTGCCTGCAGTGGCAGAAAACCCTAGTAGTTGTTCATTAACCAACCCAGGTAATGACAAAAATCAAGGTTATTAAAATTACCGCCCCAACTTTTTCTTAATAGAACTAATTTACCTGATAAAATAAAAGGATTTTAGCCACAACTGAAAGTTGATGAGCTCATACCGAGTCATTTGTAAATCGACTATCCAAACAAAATAGTAGTTCTAACACCGAACAATTCCAACCAAAAAAGAAAAGCATAATGAATAGGAAGTGTAGCATACCGTGTTTGGAGTAAAGGCTCCCCAAAACAAACGTGGAGAATTTGATCCCTGTATGAGAAGTAGGGGAAAAGGTAAACAAAGTATTATATCTGCCAAAAGGGAATGAAAGTAGGAATGAAGCTAAAGAAATTCATAGTAGGACCTGATTTTGCCCCCACACCCAAAGCCTTCTTGTTGAGACTGTTCCATCATTTTCACGAGGTTCTGCAATAGCAGCGGTACAAAATGCTCCACAAGACACAGATTTCACAAACTCTGTCTGTAATTGCTTCACTTTCGTCGGATTTTTTCTTCGCTCCTCCGTTCCATCTCCCAATTGGCCGAAGTCATTAGCTCCTGGTCATTGCTTACACATTCAGGTTATCCAGCACATAAACCAAATACAATACATATTTACTCTATCAGCTATCGCAAACAAATGGCTAGTCCCCATCATTGTAACCAACCATTTTCCAAACCAAAAGATGGCGATTTAAGACGGGAAATCGTCCTTTCCCACAAAGCAAATGATTGAAATCGTAAATGGAAAGATTATTATCACAAAACAATACAGATGAATCGTACCCCAGATATTAAAAAAAAAAATTTTAAAAAAAAACCATCTGAGCTAATCCACCAAAAACCATATCAAACAATTCAAAAATGGAAATTTTTTAAAAAAATTAAGACAATAAAACAAAAAGATGAAAGCTTAATTACCCCAAGTGAAAAGCGACCCATCGGAGGCAACAGCGGCGGTGTGCTCGCGGCCGCAAGCAATGTCCAGCCACCGCGAATTAGCCCCAGCCGTGCATCCAAAAAGCTCCGGCGAGAGCTGTTTCGGAATCCTCAACTGCCGCTCCTTCCCGCTCCGACCCGTCTGCCCGGACTGGTTGTAACCCCACACGTAAATCGCACTCTTCGTCGGAATACTCACCGGCGGATTGCGACCCAGAAGATCATCAATTTCCATTTCCATAAATGCCCTTCACAAATTGAACCACAAAGTTACAACTTACAAGCCAACGAATTTAACAAAAAGTTAACAAATTTTAATCCAATTGAAGGAGAAAGTGGAGAATTGGGATTTTCTCGGCATCCAAACAGAGGGAGAGAGAGAGATACCTGGAAGAGTCAAAGTGGGAAGAGGAAGAAAAAAGGGCGAAACTGAAAAATGGTTGCCGTTAGTCGTTGGAGAAATGTAAAGAGGTAAATATTGTGTTCCGAGAACTCCGGAGGCGGTGTCGGGTCGGGTCGAGTGGCTGAGGCCCTCATGCGTGTGACACGCACGCAGCTGCCTTCTAAATCAATGAAAATTTCAAACCCACACCCCCCTTTCCACCAAAAATTTATGTATCTCTGTTTTTGTTTAGGATGTTTTTGGCTACAAAACTCACCTATATTTAGTACAATTATCATCTCAACAATTAGTAATTTTTGAAATTTCACTCTAATGTTTCGTCCATTTTTGTCATGTGTCGTTCATTTGAGAAAAACAACTTAAACGACCATCTTCAATGGAAATGTCAAAATTATTACAGTCAGATTATAATGGATGACTGATATGGCAATTTGGAACCTTATGTTAAATTTTGTGTTTCTCTAACCAAATTGTCAAATATTATTTTCCTATTAATATATAGCTTTAAATGGTTGTATTTATTAAAAAATATTGTTGAAACAAATTTTTTTGTTGAAATGTTAGTGTAATAAGGGACACACCATTAAACTAATAAAAAATAAATTTGACGCTGTAGTCAAATTTGACATCTAATCACAAAGGGTTCAAATTCAATAAGTAAGTAACACTTCGGTTGGAAGGGTTTTTGATGTCAAATACGCATGTGACATTTCCACCTAGAATCATCATGCAACGTCTTCTGCCAATAAAACAATGACATTTGAATAAAAAAACTTACACATTTATTTTATGTCCACAAAATACTATGTACTCGTTTCGTATAAGTTTTACTCGAAAAGACTTTAGAGAGGGTAAATAAGTATTCCTATTATGCATTATCCCTTCTAATTTTTTGGTCAAATGTGCCACTCGAGATTAGCTCTCCTTGACTTTTAAGGTGCGTGGCGTGGGTGCGTTAGGTGAAGCCTGAAGAAAAAAGGCGGTGGAAGAAGTTGAAAACGTCGGCAGGGCATCCATAAATCCCCGACGTGCGAGTGCAATTGCCTTCTCCTTCTCCAAAGACGCAAGCTTTTGATAAAATTACAGTCTTTACAGGCAGACAGGTAACGTAAGTACTTCGCAACTTCGAATGAAGGCATCAAATCGTTCTAATTTATTAGATTCATTTGTTTCGTCAATCGTTGTATTTTAATTTGTATGGATATGTTGGTTGATGTTAAAACTGTTAAAAATGATATGAAATCTGAATTAATTGGGTGATTTTTGATGTCAAAATTGCCGGCGGGAATTGTTCTTACTGGTTACTGCCGTTAATTTTGTGTTGTTTGTGTTTAATTTCGTGGCAGAAATAGAAACATGGCTGGTGTGTCGGCTGGGAAGAAGCTCATCCAAATTGACATCGTGTCGGATACGGTGTGCCCGTGGTGCTTTGTGGGCAAGAGAAATCTTGAAAAAGCTTTTGAGGCATCTCGTGATCGATTCGACTTTGAGGTTCTCTGCTTTTCCTTGTGTTGTTTGTTGTTGTTGTTGATGTTGATGCTGTTGTTTTTTTGCTTTCACCATGTTGATGTTGTCGTTGTTGTTGCTTTTGTTTAAAAGCTGTTTTTGACAACCAGAAGCGCTTCTAACTACGTTTGGTAGGAAAACATAAAAGTATTTCTAGGTCGTAGGAGCGCTTTCTAGCAGACACACTTGATGTTTTTGATAAAAATATTAGCGTGTTTGTGTTTCTAGTAAAACCACTTATAGTGAAAGCGCTTATGAGCATAAGCGCATCTTGCAAAAGAAGTACCAAACTGACCCTACGTGTATATAAGTTGTTGGCTTTGTGCTGTGCCATGATTCCATCGTAAATTGTTGTCACTGTATATGAACTTTTCAGGTTAGATGGCATCCATTCCAACTTAATCCCAATGCGCCTAAAGAAGGCGTTGATAAGAGAAGTTATTATGAGGAAAAATTTGGGACTAATAGGTCGAAACAAATGGAGGCTCGGATGGCGGAGGTATCGCTGCAATTCTATTCTATGAATCACCTGTACAAACAGAACACTAAAATACATGTTTAGTCAATCCAGTCACTCACTGTCCCCCTTGACAATTGCAGATTTTCCGAAGCCACGGCCTGGAATATAACCTGTCCGGGCTCACGTAAGTGTAAAGGATACTTCTTTTTTTTCCTTTTCCATTGTTTCGCTGATTCCAAATTCGTAATGGAGGGAAAGCCCGGAAAAGGTTTTGTTAGAACTTGGATTGCAGTTTAGGTATTATGTTATTAACATTGTGTCGAAATTGTACAGTGGAAGTACTCTAGATAGCCACAGGCTTATCTATTTTGCTGGGCTTCAAGGGCATGATAAGCAACACGCTCTTGTGGCTGAACTATTTCTTGGATACTTCACACAGGCAAAATACATCGGGGACAGGTAATTGAGCAAAGTTTCGGGCCAGTTTTTCATGACTTCACATCTGTATGCCTTAAAGGTTGTATTTAGTGATTTCTTCTCTTGTATACTTTGTGATACGCGTTAAATGTTGTGAACCCCTTCCATTCTAAGATGAACAAGATAAGCAGTTTTTATGGGAGAACAAACGATGTAGAAGTAAATGCTTTTACATCCTTAAATCTGAATTTAAGAGGCACAATTCAAATATTTGCAATTTGGATACAGGGAATTTCTTCTGGAAAGTGCTCAAAAGGTTGGAGTAGAAGGGGCAGCAGAGTTTCTTGAAGACCCCAACAATGGGCTCAATGAGGTTTGTTTACTGATTCCTTCGCGCGTTGCTATTATTTGCCAAGTTAACAAATGAGAACAGAACGTAGAATCGAAGATCAACTGATTCAACTTATAAGATTCTGTTTTTATGTACCTGGAAAGTAAATCTGGCTAGAATCAGAAACAACCTTCTATATTTTCGAAAGATCTGATGTTGCTCGTTATGATAAAATGAAGGTCAATGAAGAGCTCGAGAAGTACACAAGAAACATCAATGGAGTCCCACATTTTTTGGTGAGTGATGAAAACTCACATATATGAATATGGAACTCTTGTTGGATTTAGCTTAATAGATGCTATACTTATGAATCCTTTGGTTCTTTCGACAGTTTAACAATGGAAAGCTTGCGTTAAGTGGCGGTCAACCTCCTGAGGTGTTCTTGAGAGCTTTTGAAGCAGCCACAAAGTGATGGAACCTTACATATACGAGCTTTCGCTCTCCATCTCCAATAAGAATCCAACCTTGGAAATATATTTTCAATACATATGAGTAATTTTCATCATGTTTGAGTGTGAATCGTGAACCTTATTTTTCACATGATGTAATAATGCCAATGGTGGCAATGGTTTGTTTATATATGTCTATCCATGAGACACCGGGTTTTCTCTTTTTCCTTTATTTTGTTCTTGGTTACAGATCGCGGTGTTTTCACGAATCACGTCCCTAGTAAGATTAAAATGCTTGAATTTTGACAATTTATTTTTGTTAGAAAAAGTACGACAACTGCAAGTCTACAACGCCCACATCTATATCAATAGACAAACTCTGAAAGTCGTTTGAAAACATTATTTGGGCCTTTTTTTTCTTCATACAGATGATATCAATGAAGAGGAATCGAAACAAATACTTGGCCAGAAGATTATATGTTTTAAACGCTTGAGCTACAAGTCGCTTGTGGAGTTGTATTTCCATTTCATCAAATGAGAACTACTCATCATGCCAAAATATACTAGCTACGTCAAAATTTTGTTTACATGAAAACTCAAACTTAAAAAGGTATGTGAGCTACGTGGTAGGTTGTAAAACTCTCAAACGTGCGAAAGTCCACAAGGTTGTCCGAAACCCACTACGCCACGTGGCAGTTTTCATGAACAACTTTGAAACAAAAACATCATCAAATCCCGTACCTTTTGATTCATTTGTTTCATCCATCTTTTGCATGCACGTTTCAATCAATATTAAACATGGCTAGAAGGAACAAGCCTGTTGAAATTGATGTAGTTGCAGACACTCTGTGTCCGTGGTGCTTTGTGGCTAAACGAAATCTGGACAAAGCTCTGGACCTCTGGTGGCAGGTAACGATCGATACGAGTTCGAGCTCCGGTGGCGTCGGTATCAACTCGATCGCGATGCCCCTCAAATAGGCACTCACAAGAAAGAGTATTATGCGAAAAAGCTCGGCAAAGATGTGTCCGAAGTGTTCAAGTCACGTCTCAAATGTAAGAAGTCATGCACCGAGAAATCTCAATGTATAAATATATAAAAAGAGGGAGGAGGGAACCCTAGTTTGTTTGAAGTACACCCTCAAAGGGCACCTTATAAATTGTATTTCAGTGATCTGAACCGTCTAAAACAAGTGCAGAGGAAATACTTTAGAGAGTCACAAGCTTATATATTTTGCTGGGCAACAAGATCATGATAAGCAACATGATCTTGTCGATGAGATTTGTCTTGGATACTTCACAGAGGGGGAACACATTGGGGACAGGTAGAAACTTAGTTTTGAGACCCTTTTTATTTTTATTTTTTTATGACTTAGGGTTAAAAGGTATTTGCAATTTGATTGCAAGGATTTTCTTCTGCAATGTGCTCAACGAGGTCTGTTCTTTGAGATATTTTGTCATACGACCAGAGATATATCATTTCCTTCCTATATCTCTCGTCACAAAACCATTGCGTCATGAGAGAGAAATAGACGATTGTGATTTTCTGCTGACCTTGCTTGTTATGATAAAATGAAGGTAAAGGAAGAGCTCAAGAAGTACTTAGTAAAAGGAATCCCATATTTTGTCATGGGTGATGAAAACTTCACATCCCGTAAAATTTGTGACTCGTTTGATAACCATTTTGGTAACTTTTTTGGGGCAGATTAATGGAAAGGAAGAGTTTTGTGGTGCTCAGCCAACTGAGGTCTTTCTGGCTGCTTTCGAATCAGCCACAAAATGATACAACTTCACATCTCGAAGCATTCACTATGTAGCTCTAACAAGAATACGCAACCTTGGAAACATGTTTTAAATGCTGATCAATTTTCTTTTGTTCAACAATTTTGTACGTTGTATTAGTGGTGTTAATGACAATCGTTAATCGAGCGAAATCACATGTGAATGTGCGATCTTGATTTACAGTCTAATAACATATCAGATATTTTTGCATATAACTATCCCAATATGTATCCTTATTTATCCCGCTTTTAATTTTATCCGATATGAAAACATTCATCTGCATTAAGTATTTTGAAGCGCTAGTAACAATTCCCGATATATAATTAGGCTAATGTTGTTCAGTCTTTCTAATCTGATGCGAGATTTAAGAGACACCATTAAGGGAGAAAGAAGGGAAAAGTTAAATCATAATTTAACCTTTACTCCACAGAAGACAATTACTGCTCAATGACCACAGCAATGCAAGAACACATATGGAATGAATATTTACTTACAAGTTCTCAGAAATCAAGTTTATATGTACCATCAATTGACACTTTTCGACATGTGGTATTCACAATGAAAATCACTTCCTTGGTGTTCTCTCTCTTCCGAAGTTGTTGGATTCATCAACGACGCAAACCTTTTCGATCGCGATTAAGTCGTTTCATCGAATACCATCACCTACAAAGCGAAACATATAAATCCACAGTCAAAATACAGGTTGCAGGACAAAAGCAATCTGCTTTATTACTATTTGTAATATCTGATGAAAAGCTTAAAGAAATAACTTTCGGGTGGACTTCGTAATTTTTTAATTGACGGTATAAATATGCAGCATATAATTGACAGTACAAAACCAAATTGCTTGATCGAGCAGCTCGAGTCCATGTGTGTTGGTGAGGGAGAAGGATATTCGAGTACTTCAGGACCAAAAATAAATAGTTAAAACATGCATAGCAATATATCCGCGATGGTGGAATTTTCCTATAACATAAGTAACACAAATACTTGACTGGAGTTGAAAACTAAAAGCCGTCGCTACCTACAGATTATCATCATTATGAAAGAAAATGTTACCTTGCCACAAACAGGACAGCTTTCACTTCTCTCCATCCATTCATATATACAACCAAGGTGAAAATGATGAGAGCATTTTGTTATTATTTTTGGGTTTTCGTGTGTGTATTCTGCATAAATGGCAACAGAAAAAACATGTGAATTTAGATATCAGAAGTTATATACCATAAGGGTACACTTTCCAGAATCATAAACCAACCAACATTGCAACAAATATTGCAAATCCACTTAAGTGTGTTTAAGTCTCTTTCCAAGCTTCGTGCCAAATTATTGAAGGAGCGCAATTTCTAGGGGAGCAGAGCAAAGGCAACATGAAAATGTACCATTTACGTATGTAATTGAGTTGATTCAATTTGGTAAGCAAACACGTGCAATTAACAGAGTCCAAATAGGACTGTGTCATCATTCATGTTTGTGTACCTTCAAGTGGAAATGACCATCAGATCCACAAAAAAGTCAACATGAAGAAACTCTGCTACTACAGATTGAGGAAGAAGGACAAACACCAGTCAAAGAAAAATTACCTTCAAGACATGTTGGACAAACATCCTCGTCCTCTGATGATGAATAGAAGTTCCCAATTCCAGTTGTAGCTTTGGCCGATGAGAATTTCATTGAGGACTTGGAACGATGTTCTTTTGACCCATCTTCACAAGCAGAGCCATTCCATTTTTCTCCTGTACTCAAACTTTCAGAATCTGCATCGGTATCACTTCTTAGAGGTTCAGCCTCCTCATGAGAGTGACTTGAGCCCTTCTCCCGCCTAGAAATCAACCCATCCCGCTGCAAGCGAATGTATCTGGGGTCAGCATCATAAGGCAAGGGCCTTGGAGGCGAACGATACATGTCAGATAAGGAGTTGTCAAGTGATGCTGAGGAATTCATTGATGCAGCCCCCTGAATGGATGAGGGGATCGAATGCACTTCCTCTCTTCTGAATAGTGATGTATACTGCAAAATAAGGGAAGATAACGGGTTATACTTCCATCTTGAAGAAAGTTATTATCATCAATATAAACATCTTAATAATCATCAATTTTAGTTTTTATAAGCTTCAAAACTTCTAACAGTGAGCAACTGCCTAATTGATAATCAAAAGTAAATTAGAAAAACGGCTTTTCGTTTGTTCCAGCAAAATATTCACAGGGTTGCCAATGCAATAGCAGATAAGTGAGGGCACAAAAGCAGCACTGTCTCCAGCATAATTACAGATAAACAAAAATACTAATGTTGAATGTATTATGCATTCTAAACATATGGAACTCGGAAAACACATAAGGACAAAAAAGAAGAAGAATTAGTTCAGTAATGAGGATGACAAAGGCATACCACATTTAGAAAGTTCTGAAGAAAGCAATTAAGACAGGCACAGTCCCTATATGCAGAACTGTTCGGATTCACATAATCTTCAAAATCCTCAGAATTCAAACAACAACATACAGAACCCATTGTGCCAGCTTCAAAATAAGTCTCCGCAACAATTCCACACTCTCATCGACCGAAACCAATCAAGTTCCACTTGTGCATTAATCAATAGAACGCTAGGAGCAATAACTGTACTTTGACAAGTACAAGAGAGGACACAAAGCTCGCAGAAGTCCCACTGCCTCTGCGGACTGGTACCCTCCCTCTTCTATTTAACAATGTCGGATGCCCTTTCTGGTTTTGGTATAACTTACGGTTATATTCTTCACCTGCGAAATAGAATACAGTAATGTTCAAGTTTCGAACAACAATATCGACAAGAGAAAACGCTACAACTGAAGAGAGCTATCTAAACAAATTCACTAGCCAAATTAACTAAAGCGCAAAACATAAGCAATCCATGTTGATCAGTTTAGTGGTACAGAGAGTTCATACATTTAAAGTAAATCAATTAAGTCACCGTCATGTTTCCTGCGAAAGATCGTAGCACCTAACCAAATGCAGCTATATAATCCCATGACTTGAAAAATAAGGAAACATAGAAAATTTCAGAAGGTACTGAAGATTATAAAGTCACACCAAAGAGATATTTTTAGATACAAATCCCCCACATCTATTAAGAAAGCAACCATCTTTTTTGTTCCTCACCCTTTCTCTAGTATGGTGAGGAAGAAAGGCATATCAACCAACAGAAAAATTCACAGAAAAGTGAAGGTCAAGTCAGTTAATCCAAAACATTTTAAAAACTAAAACATCATAATTTGGGTAAGGAAAACACGCAGCTATCCTAATTTTTCAAAAATAAAAGGATTAATAGGAAGATCAACCTGGAAAACACATAAACCAATGTAATTAGACAGACCCTTGTGCAAAAATCAAATCTTGGAACATCCAAAAGGTTCAAAAAAACAAAACCCAATTGCAAAATTCAAATTTGCAGCAATCAGAATGTTCATGGAATAAAACCCATCACCAGAAAAAAAGCAAAAAAATCAAAAAATCAAACTCCTTTTGCAGATACAATTCAATCCTGAAGCAATCAGAAGATTCAAAAACACTGCAGAAAGCAAATAAATTTCAGAAACAAAATTACAGATACATAGATTTTCAAATTAAAAAGTACCTGAGAGAGGTGGGAAGGAAGTGGAAGGAGAGAGATGGAAATTGATCTTGGTGGGTGGACAGAGACAGGCGCACCAAGGAATCGGAAAATTCAGTAGAATTAGGAATTGGATGATTGGATAAATAAGAAAATTCGAAAATCGGGTGCTAAATTTGGGTGAGTGGGTTAAGAAATTGGGTTTTCGAATTTGTCAAAATTGTGTTGGATTTGTACTTGGATTTTGGATTTTCTGGTGATGGGAGCTATGAATGCGCGGAATTTTAAAGTCACCTCCTTTAATCTTTACCCTTTTAACTTTAATGATGATGTCCCCTTCCTAAACTAAATATAAAATAAATGGTTTAAAATATACGTATTGATAGAACCTTAATTACCAACGTCACTATCCACATTCTTTTTTATTTCTATTATATTTTTATTAATTTTCAGCTATTAAATCAAATAACATAACAAATATCAATTGTGACAAATTAACATGAGCTTATAAAAAGTAAAACTGAGTGTGTGAATACTGAATAGCACTATCTTTGCTTATTTATCTTTTTTATTTACTAATGGCATGTTTACTTATCATTTACAAAAATATTGACAAGGTAAGAACATAGGGTATGTCTGGGTAAGGAGCACCAAATTACAAGGTCTTTAGGTCAAATGAAGAAAAAATTGATCACAAAAGGTTAGATAAGAGAATTTGGAACAAAATTAATCACATAAATAGGAAAAAATTGATAGAGATTTGTAAATGATTCATTTCAAGTAGTCATTTGCAGATCCGTATATCATGCATTTTGTAATGTTCTGTAGTCATTTATAATCTTTCCTATCAAACTTTTTGTGATTTATTTCTTGGTCACTATATATAAGCCCCTAAGAATTTGAAAATTCTTTCACCCAAATATACCCAAGGAACTTAGAAACGACAAAGTACAAAATGAAAATTAGAGTAACCACTCTCGTTAGTTGTCCCGATTCTTGTTTTTTGAAGGCATTTGATTTCAAAAATTAAGGTAAGACTTACTCTTTTTTTTTTTAATTTCTTTTATACTAGTAAACGTGAGAAGTCAAGAGTTAGAATCATTATTTTCTCTCTCATACTCATTCTTTATAAGTATAGGATTGAAATTATTCTGATTCCTAATTTCTCACAAATGAGACATATGAAATCATAATGTACGAACTTCCCACACCACCACTTGCAACCTAATACCTGGAAAATTAGGAAATAGGTTTGACCATAAAAAATAGTTGATCTCATTCTCATTCACTATATTCGTTATTTTGTATTTTCCGATTCACGAATTACCCATTCCAAATAAAAAACATGCATCTTGCACTCGAGGTATTGAGTTCGATCTTCTTTTTTCATTATCATATGAAAAATATATAATAAGAGATTAGCAATTTGCTCCTCATCAAAGTGTCGGCACTGTATGCCATTCTTCCTACAATTAGTATCCTAGTATTATATGCAACAACCCTTTTCAAAATGGCCTTATTGCTGGACATATTTATCTTGACAAACACCACTCACCAAATTCAAATTTTTTATTATTTTTTGGGGTTAGTAGTAAGGAGAGCAAATTCTGAAAACAAGGGATAGATATGACATATAAATATAAAAGAATCAAGAATAAGCATTTAAAGAACGTGTTCAAAGCGTACAACTAACTAGAACACTTAAAGAATTTATATAAAATTTGAATGAATAAAAGAATGGATCCTACATGGAGAGGACTCGAAAATGCCGATGCGGAAGTGTCTGGACGCCGGGATTGTATGTCTCGATTCTAAGTCCTGAATGGGGCGCAAAACAAACGTGAGTGGACCAAGTTGATAAATATATACTAAAACAATTATCAACGTACTAACCCCCAGGTTTTATGAAAACACATATATATCATGATAAACATAGGTTTTCCGAAACCTAGCATGCCGTGCAATGTCTCAAACCATAACTCTTATATATAATAATCATTAGTGAATATCCAATATCTCTCCAGGCCCCATGCCGGCTCCCCGTCTTTGAGCAGACAGTTAGAGGAAAATTATCCCCAAGCCCCATGCTGGCTCCCCGTCCCTGTGCTAAATAGCCAGAGGAAACACACTACAGGCCCTATGCCAACACCAAACCGTCGCCCGGGATGGACCGGAATCTATCCCTACGTCCCATAGCGGAATAAGGACCATTAGGTAAGTACAAAACCATTGAACATATATATATTGAAAAACAACTTCATAGTATAAAGTCATTCATCATCTATACTATAAAGAGATGTTCGAAACATGTTCTAAATATCATATCGTCATTCATCAGATATTCTATAAGAACACGGGTTATAGGAAAAATAGTAGTAAATCAATATAGCATCAGTAATCATGTTATCTCAAAGCGTTTCATAGAACATAATCATTAAATCATACTTTTCATGTATGCATTTCTACTATCAAAACATGCATTTTTAGAAGGGGTCCACTCACAGTACTTAGCCGCTGAAGAGCCACGCAAACTAGTGAAGACGGAAATGCCACAATAATTGCTCCTAAGCACATAAAGGGTCCAATTAATAAAACTTTATTATAGCAATTGAATTTGAGAAAACGAACGTCGGAAACGGATTCAGGAAGTCGAATTACCCTAAAAGTGTCCCGGGTAAGTTTCGTAAAAGTCAACAGAATATTCCACCAGGTTAGGCTGGGCTTGCTAATGGGCTTGGTAGGCCGGCCCAAAGGCCTGGGATAAAAGGTTAAAGGACACGGGTTGGGTTGCCCTAAGGGATAGGTTATAAAGGGTTTTTAGGTTAGGTTGAATGGCCCAAAGGCCTATCTACAAGGGTTTTGAGGTTTAAACCAAATAAAAGGAAAAATGTTTGGGCTTTAGTGGCAACGGGCTAAAGGCCCACGTTTTACACTACCCCAAGGGCTTGGTTCAAATAGGCTTTGGGCTTGAAGGCCCGGCCTGAGTTCAAAACATGGGTCGCCGGACCCAAAGGAAAGAGAAGGCCATAATTCGGCAGGAAAATTGAACAAACTTTAAACGTTAATAACTTTGTCAATACTCAACGAAATCGAGTGATTCAAAAAACGGAAATCATAGCTCTCGATGAGACGAAGAGAATGGTACCTCACATGATGTCTAACTCGTCATGGTTTGGCCGGAAAACGCCTCGAAAGTGACGATGCTCGCAAAAAAACTGGATTCTTCTAGTCCCGATTGTTCTCTGCAATTAATGAGTGAAACCACTCAACAACTACTTCATTCTAACCCTAAAACGCAACTGAAGAGGTTCACGGACTCTCCTAGGCCGAGTATTCGCCGGAGATGAGGCTACACAGTGGTGCAGTCCCAGTGTACGTGATACGATGAGGGTTGAGTGCTCTTCCTTGCTCTAGGGTCCGTGGAGCTCATGAGTCCAAATGGTGAAGATGCGGAGTGGTGAATGTATGTGTGTGTGTGTGTGTATGTGTTGTTTCTCGGGGGAGAAATGGTTGAGAGAGTTGTTGAAAGGGAGAGATAAGGGAGAGTGAGGGAGAATAGAGAACTGAGAGAGATGGGAGAGGGAGCACGGGAGACAGGGGACATATATCAGGGTTGGGCCCCTTGGGCACACCATTTAAGACCCAAAAACCATTTTTTATAAACTTTTTAGGGGACTCATGAAATTACACTTTAATTCGGGGGTGAGGTGTAACAATCTACCCCCCTTAAAAGAATTTCGCCCACGAAATTTAAAATCACTTACTAAACTGAAATACTCGAAAATAGTAAGAAGAATATGTGTATAAAGATAAATCAAGACATCGGGATGGTCACGTGCTGGCCAACACCCGAAAGGTGTGGGCCAGTACGTACCTATCCTGGTATTCAAGGAATATCGGGATCGGGGTGTGTCATATGCACTTGAGAATTCCGTACATACTCATATTTATCTCTAGTCACTAAATTGCAGTGATTTTCAAAATTTTGTTTGTTTTCCAGTTTAGTAGTAAGAAATTTTTTTTGTTGAGAACATTTACTTTTGCCGTCGAGGTTTTAAGTTTAAGTTCCCTCTTCTATAAAATAAAGAAATTGATTATTTTGAGAGATTTAAATTTCAAATTCAATGATTAAAATGCATAATTTTTCTTCGATAAGATGCATTACGTTGAAATAAGTGGTATATAAAATGAAGGCCAAATTGGATTGTTCATCCCCGTGATCATAGGACACTTGCATGATGACCACCGTGGTGAAAAAACTAGGAATTAAAACCCCTGTGGTCTAGAATGTTAGCAAATTTAGTCCAAAAGTAAAATTTTTGTTAAATGACTGTTAAAAGTTGGGGTAAAACTGTCTTTTCAGTTCCAATTGACATTGAATTGGGGTTTTTTTTTATTTAAAAAATTAAGCATTATTTTTTTTGTTAATTGTTATAAAAAAATTATTTATTTTAAATGTCAATTGGAACTGAAAATACAGTTTTACCCATACTTTTAACAGTCATTTAACAGAAATTTTACTTTCGGACTAAATTTGCTAACATTCTTGACCACAGGGGTTTAATTCCTAGTTTTTTCACCACGTGGGTCATCATGCAAGTTTCCTATGACCACGGGGATGAATAATCCAATTTACCCTAAAATGAATAGCTAATATTAAAAACAAAATAAATAAATAATTGTGGAAATTAAATTTAACGCTAAAACACCAATAGCGCACTCAAAAATAAAGAAAAGAAGTGTGTATTAAAAGGGGGGTGCTATCCATAAATATTTATTTCTTCTAGACACTTCTCTTAATTTTCGACTATCAAATCGAATAAATTGAAAAAAATCAAATGACAAATTAAATAAATTAAAAAATAACAAAAAATAACAAAGAGTTTACGAGAAGTAAGATATAATGATGAAAGTCAAAATCACACATCACAATATGTCGTGTGAAGCATTAAATTGGGGGCCACCATACGCAATTTACACTACTCGTTTCGGTTGTTTAAATACATCAAATTGCCGTTGAACCGATAGCTCTTCGCCGGCGACGTCTCAGATCTACTTCTCCCTCTCCAACATTTTCCCCCAAATTCCAAACCCTAATTCTCAAAAACCATCGCGGAGACCTCCATTGCCCTCAAGCCGCTCCGCTTCGCACTCTCCCGACGCTCATAGCGGTGTCAGTGTGAGGCGTTTGAAGTGATTTAGCTCCAATTTCAGTTCACCACTGCACGAATTAGGGTTTTGAATGTTCGCTGCAGATGGTGATTTAGTTCTCGAAACGTTTGTTCTTTGTGGAGACGTGAGAGTCTAGGTTTTGTACGGAAGGATGCAGGGATCGGCGCAGAGCTCTGCGGCTCAGCCGGAGGCGATATTGCAATGGCTTCAGAAGGAAATGGGGTACCGGCCTTTGGGTCCGTACAATGCTGCTTCTAGCAAATCGCAGTTGCCCTCAATCGACTCGCTGAGGAAGATTTGCCGTGGGAATATGATACCCATTTGGAACTTCTTGATTACCCGCGTGAAGTCTGAGAATACGGTGAAGAATATTCGGAGGAATATAACGGTTCATGGTGGTGGCGGCGGTGGAGGGGACGGTGGTGCATTGGCAAAGGCGGGGAAGGAGGAGGGCACGAGGAGTAAAGGGGGTAGGAGAAAGGAGAAACTTTGGGAGGCTGCGAGTGCGGCAGAGACCAGGGAGGCTGCGCTGCAAGAGAGGGACTTGGCGGTAAAGGAGGTGGAGAAATTGAGGAACATTGTGAAGAGACAGAGGAAGGATTTGAAGGCCAGAATGTTGGAGGTTTCGAGGGCTGAGGCCGAACGGAAGAGGATGCTTGATGAACGCTCTAAAAAAAGGTTTGAGCTTTTTTTAAAGATTTGCATACTCCAGTACATGATTTGGTTGGGTTGATAACTTGTCTTGTAACGTTAAAATTATCATGGTATGTCATCATATATAAGTATGAAATGGGCTATGTAGATTATTTAGAGAGGAAACACGATGCTATTCCTCTTTGCAAGGTTTATTTGAGAATAGTCTTATTATTTGAAAATTTGTGTTTAGTTCATTGATCCACACAACAAAAAAGATAACCCCATTTCTGGAGGCCATGCAAATTCAAATGATATTCACAGCCACAGGATAGTATTTCAAGTTAATCAATGCGGATTGTGGGCTATGTTGATATATCCTTGATCTTGATGCAGGCATAAGCAAGTAATGTTGGAGGCTTATTATCAACAGTGTGATGAAGCGGAAAAGATATTTGCGGAGTATCATAAACGTCTTCGTTATTATGTTAATCAAGCAAGGGATGCTCAAAGGTCAGGTGTTGATTCATCTCTTGAATTGGTTAACAGCTTTGGTCCAAACAGTGAAAAGGAAGCTGTTTATTCAACTCTTAAGGGCAGTAAAGCAGCAGATGATGTGCTTCTTATCGAAACCACTCGGGAAAGAAACATCCGAAAGGCCTGTGAATCTCTTGCAGCACATATGATTGAAAAAATTCGCAGTTCTTTTCCTGCATATGAAGGAAGTGGTATTCATTTGAATCCTCAGTTAGAAGCAGCCAAGTTAGGTTTTGATTTTGATGGGGAATTACCTGATGAGGTTAGAGCTGCAATAGTGAATGGGTTGAAGAATCCTCCTCAATTGCTTCAGGCAATTACTTCATACACGTCACGGTTGAAATCTCTAATTTCCAGAGAGATAGAGAAAATTGATGTTAGAGCTGATGCAGAAACTTTAAGGTAAACACTTCCTTGTCAGTCCTGTTGGATACGAGGAGTTTATTCACTTTTCTCTTTGCCTTAGTTTCTACAGACAAGGCTGTTCAACTACAAGATACCTTCTTTGTATTTTTTTAATAGTCACTGAGCCAAAGATTGGTGATAATATGGTCTCCCTGTCCTCCCCCCTCTTTTTGTTAATACTTGCAGTGATAGGTCCATTATTTGTCATATTTTTATAACATTTATCCTTAGTCTTTGCAAGGATATTCAATTAAAAGAAGTTTTCTTTAATCTATTCTTTCAAATCAATCAACTTTCGTTCTTAAATTAAGTGTGGTGTTATTAACTGGTAAATTGGTTTTAAAGTAATCCTTGTGGATACAGTCTCATGCTTGCGTATCTATACTATTATTGATTTGCATGCTTGTGAGTAACTTAATTTGGGTCTTTTGAATCTCTATTTTTAGGTGTTTAAAAGTCTACAACATCCAGCTGCTTGATTTAAATAATAATTGTGTACCTTTTTCAAATTTGATCATTTCTATGTCTGAATTCTCATTTCTTCTCCGTATTCTTGGCTAATGTCTCATAAATTCTTTAATCAGGTACAAGTATGAGAACAACAGAGTTATCGATGTTTCTTCTCCTGATGTGAGTTCACCATTACACTATCATCTTTATGGTAATGGAAAGATAGGAGTTGATGCACCTTCTAGAGGAACTCAACTTCTTGAAAGACAGGTTATATTCTTTTACTAGATGGTAGCCTTTACATTAATATTTAATTATATTTTCTTCTTTTCACTTGTATCATCCATCTTAACATTCTTATTTCCACAACATGTATACATTGCTCTTACTCTTGCTTTAAATGCTTTCCCCCTACAAAGAATAGTTGGCCCAATCCCTAATTTCATAAACAACCATATTGTTTAAACGAAAGAATTGTTTGGTTCTATTTTACCCTTACATTTCTGCTTTCGTTTTGTTTTCTGAATTGTGCATTGTTTCAAGAGTTTAACTTGTTATTTGGAATATATTGTTCACAGAAAGCACATGTTCAACAATTTTTGGCTACTGAAGATGCACTGAACAAAGCTGCAGAAGCTAGGGATCTGTGTCAAAAACTTATAAAACGCTTGCATGGCGATAGTGATGTAGTTTCTTCAGGAACATCACAAAATGTGGGCAGTCTTAGGCAACTTGAGGTAAATCTTCCTTGCATATTAAATGTATTAATTACCGATAGTTTGGGTGGAAATAGCACCATGGGTGACAGGTTTGAATAGTTTCAGTCTTTTGATCCTTTTGATAGTTGTATACTCTATACCAGCTTACTTTTAGTCTGCACTTTGTTATCATCTGTTGTTTTTACAGTCTTCCCTTTTCTTTGTGTAGCTGGAGGTTTGGGCCAAAGAAAGAGAAGTTGCTGGCTTGAGGGCTAGCTTGAATACGCTGATGTCTGAAATACAACGCTTAAATAAATTATGCGCGGAAAGGAAAGAAGCTGAAGATTCTTTGAAAAAGAAGTGGAAGAAGATTGAAGAATTTGACTCCCGCAGATCAGAACTTGAAATCATATATACTTCATTACTAAAAGTTAACATGGTAAGTATCTCAGCTTCGTTAGTGCCAATTTGCTAGCCACTTCATGTATCTCCAATTGCATAGTTTTCATATGTTATTTGTATCATATGGTAGAATATTTCAATAGAGGCAGCTAGGATAATGCTTCTCTATCTCTTTTTGTTCTCCGTCAGGAATATATTCTAATGTTATTTTTGTCAACTTGGTGCTTGGTAGGATGCCACTGCGTTCTGGAATCAGCAGCCATTATCCGCGCGGGAGTATGCATCAAGCACTATTATTCCAGCATGCACAATAGTTATGGATCTTTCAAATAGTGCAAAAGATCTTATTGAAAGGGAAGTTTCTGCTTTTGACCAAAGTCCTGATAATAGCCTCTACATGCTTCCAGCAACTCCACAGGTTTGTTGAGTAAATTTGTGGCTTTATCATTATTAAAGAATTGTTATTCTTCTAAGTATAACTCTTTTTTTTTAAATTGGCGAATGATTGTTTTATTGCTGAATCTGTCTGTTACTTATAGAAATGGTAAAAATCAATAAATCTGTTTCTTATGACCATTATCAGAATTATTAGGGACTAATCATAATCGGTCTGTAATCTCTGTATGATTTCAAATTTTATGACTTCTATAGTTTGTGTAATATTATGATTATCTTGAAGTTTTTCTATTGTTGTTTGGCTAGTAAATACAAATCTATCTTTTGTTGTCCACCATCTATAATCTGTGTATGTAACGATGTAACCACTAATTACTTTTGTATCAGGCACTATTGGAGTCCATGGGTACAAATGGGTCTACTGGACCTGAAGCTGTTGCTGCTGCAGAAAAAAATGCTGCTATATTAACTGCAAAAGCAGGTGCTAGGGATCCATCAGCAATACCATCCATATGTCGCATATCTGCTGCCCTTCAATATCCTGGTGGTGAGTCTTCATTCATCTGCTACGACAGTATAGGAATGCCTAAGATTAGAGGCCTCTGCATTCGTTTTAGGCTTGGTTTTGGAAGAAATACTTCCTCTCCATTTATCCAAGGCTTGGCAACAGGGTCTCTTTTGCCTTCTTTTTTGAGTTGAGTGTGTTATGGTTTCTCTATCGCACTTACAAAAAAAAACAAAATGCATCAGCCTTTCAATAAATTGGTAAAACTCACTGGATGGTTAGATTTTATGCTGGTGAGTATGGAGGTGCTGTTACATGACAGCCCGCAAGGATCTTGTTTAACAATCTCAAGCCCCCGTAGGCAGGACACTATGAATAAGTTATCTCTCACCCGTGGGGGGGGGGGTGAAAATTTTATATCAGGAATCAGGATAAGAAATAATCTTCAGTTGTTATTCTTTCCTGAACCTAGGTACGAAGGAGTTTTGTTTGGAACATGAAAATAGAACTCTGATTAAACGGTGCTCTGTTGATTCTGTGCTCTCTCAATATCTACACATGTCACTTGTACCTATAGTAAAATAAATATAATCATTTTGGCTTGTGAATTTGCTCCTTAAGCTTAAGGATGCCTAGCCTGAGTTTCACGAATGCTACCATATGCATGTTCTTGTGTGGTATTTTATTTTATCTTATTGTTTGTGTGTCTGCTTGATAGGTGCTTTCAGTTCTTTTTATTTTTTAATCTCGTATAAATACAAACTTACATTTACTGGGTAAACAGGTTTGGAGGGTTCAGATGCTGCCTTAGCATCAATCCTAGAGTCCCTGGAATTCTGTTTGAAACTTCGTGGTTCTGAGGCTAGTGTGTTGGAGGACTTGGCAAAGGCAATCAATTTGGTTCATACACGACAGGATCTTGTTGAAAGTGGTCATGTGTTGTTGAACCATGCCTATAGAGCTCAACAAGAATATGAAAGGTAAAACTTCAGGTTGCCTTGTTTTTACAGGAATCTAGGTTATGTAATCTTCCAAATCCCAAAGTTTCAGTAAGCAGAGCTCGGTCAAATAATAAAAACTTGAATTCCATTTTGAGGATTGTGAAATGAGGAAAAATACCAGAAACTGCTTTCTTCTTTCTTTTGAGATTTACAGGATTCGCTGCGCTAGATGTTATGACTTTTTTCATCCAGATTCTAAATACATTATAGATTGCTATTTGTTCTAATCTTTTGCCAAAACTCAGGATGTATAACTCTGATGCTATGTTAAATTCGTTCTACATATTAGTATGTGATTTTTATTAATATGCATTGTAGATCTCTGACTCAATTTTCAGATTAACATGCACTTAATTCTTGTCGACTACTCTGCAGGACAACGAGTTATTGCTTAAATGTGGCTGCTGAGCAAGAGAAAACTGTCATGGAGAAATGGTTGCCCGAACTTAAGTCTGCAATTTTGAGTGCTCAGAAGTGCTTGGAAGATTGCAACTATGTTAGGGGGTTGGTGAGTGACCACCGTAAACTGAATCATCTGCCATTACATTGCCTGTTTACCTGCATGCATGTGACCGTGCACACATGTTACTGGAATTAATTTATCTTCTTTTACATGAGTCCCAAATTTGGGGTAAATAACGGAAATGGAGCTTAAGTGGAGTTAGTCTGCATTTGTATAGTTGTATAGAGAGTATCTTTCTACCATAGGAGTATAAGTTTATTTTGCCCTCTTTAATTGTCAACCGCAATATGTTTTTGCAGCTTGACGAATGGTGGGAGCAACCAGCAGCAACTGTTGTTGACTGGGTCCTAGTCGATGGATTAAACGTTGCTGCTTGGCATAATCATGTGAAGCAGCTCCTTGCATTTTATGATCAGGAGCACTTGTGAATATAATTTGAGTACTCAGCAAGCAAGATTTTCTCAGGATCTTCCTGGTCTTCCCAGATCAAATTTGCCACTTCAATGACCGTACAAAATACTCACACAACTAACCTGCATCCCTGCCTGAGGCAATACGTGTACGGGGTACAGTTAGCAAGTGGAGTCATATACTTCGGATGTCATATCACTTCTACATTTCGATTTGAGGAGAGAAAAGCGGAGGAGGGTAGCCGGCGGGAGGAACAGGTCCTGATCTTAGTCGATTTGAAGTTTGTTATACCGGCAGACCAGAATTTTTTGTCTCTTTTTTTTTTCCTGATTAAGTTTTGTATAGAAAGACAAGGATGTGTTGTATCATAAACTTTATAGTTTGGTTTTTTTTTTTTTTTTTTTTTTTTTTGGGGGAGAGGATAGTGATTTAAAGTGTAGAGGTTAAATTTGCAGTATGAAATTGAATGTATGACTTGGTCCTCTAGGGTGCATTTGGTACGCAGACGGGACGGGACGGGACGAGATGGGACGGGACAGCTCCCCATGCCCTTGGATGGAAGTGAGGAGGAAGAAGAAGGAGATAGAAAGGTTATAATTTTGTGTTCCACGGATGTGGAACGAGTTCGTTCCAGGGGGAGGTGGAACGAAAAATCATCCAAAACTTGTCCCGTGGAACAGCAGCTCGTTCCACTCGTTTTAGGCGTACCAAACGTGGGACGGAACGCCTCGTCCCGTTCCGTCCCGTCCCGTCCCGCGTACCAAACGCACCCCTATTGAATGAAGGGGCAGGCTTCCGCTTGGCATAATATCACTTCAGTCAAATTGTCTTCCTGTTTCAGAAATTGACAACTCCATCTGACGAAACATCACATGTAGATGTTACATTATTGTACGGAAGAAAATTGCTGCCATACACTGTATGTTGGAATGCCAAATTGAATGCGGTCGTTTTTCAAGCACGAATACAATGATCGTGAAAGGGGTGAGGGACCTAGAGAGATGGCCGAAGCAGGAATACAACGATCGTGAAAGGGGTGAGCGACCTAGAGAGATGGCCGTATCTCTTCGATGAATGTTGTATCGAGGTTTGGTTTAAAGAAATATCTTCTATACTTTCATCTACTTGATTACTACTCCGATGCACTTAAAGCTACGGGTACTATGTCTAATATTTTTAAGGTGATTTGTTATCAGCACTCTGAAATAGCCCGTCATGCACTTCTCGTCGTTATTACGAATAATAATTTTCAGGTAATTTGTTATCAACACTATGAAATAGCCCGTCATGCACTTCTCGTCGTTATTATGAATAGTCCGTAATAATTATAATAAAAAATGTTAATAACAACTCTCGTTTTTTATTCTTGGTAGGTCGAATCAAGCGGTATAGAATGAGAAAATGCCATGTCAAAGTGTGACATATTGGTGATGGTTCCAATAATAATAGACCACCCAGTGCACAGATAAGTAAAACATAATAATCAGTCTTATCTTATATGTTTCAAGTTTGACACCATTTGGAAATTGGAGACACTTTTATATGAAAAAGTCCTTAAACCTCAGCCCACCTCATTCCCCCACAAGGCTTAAACTCGCCCGTGAGGAGAACACATGACATGTCTTTTGGAACCCGTGACTGACGGGGAATGCGACAGAACCATCGTTTTCTTTAACTTCAACATGCATTCTCTTTCGTTACAAATTCGAACACAACACATTAATAGATAAATATTTATATTATTTATATTCTATTATATTAATAAAATGAAAACTTCTATTTTCATTCTATGAATATTAAGAATTATTGTGTTATTATATTATTGTTTTTTATATCGGCTTGATCAATTTGTGAATTGACACGAACACGACTGAATTGCCACTGATTTTTCACTGTCTAAAAGAAAAACATTTTAATCACAAGATAGCGGTGGGGACGGAGAGGGTTGTGGTTGTCATAGATATACCTGGGACCTTCAAGAACCGCCTTACATTGTCAAAATTTGTAGGACGGACAAAGAACGAAACGGTGAAAGTTTGGGGGTTTGTTAGCCGCTCAATGCAAAACCCTGCGAGACAATTTGTCAATTCCAGTGCAGGGTCCATTTAACAGTACTATTGTGGAGTTTGTGCCTGAAATTCTTGCATGTGACAACGTATATCATTTACGTTTCGAGTGTGACACGTACAACTGTAGTTAGCACGTAATGAGTAATATATTTCAAAACGAGGATATATTTTCGGTGACACCGATGTTTTTCACCAAACTTCCTAGCAGTTATTGGAAAATGAGAATCGTGGAAATAGCCCTAGGTTTCCTCACAAAGCGGGAAACTGAATTAAGGACAAAATAAACAGACTGTGGGAAGGAAAAGAATGCGTTGATGCAAGAGGAATCTGGGTGCAACACCAACACATGAGTGCACAGAGAAACCCTAATTTCGATGTTATACACATCATCAGGTTAGTCGAAGTTTCTGCCTTTTTACTATTGCTTTTTCAATTGCTGGTGATAATTTAAAGCAAATTCAAATAATGATGCTAATGATTCAGTTTTTCTTATCGTTAAAGATGAATCCCCAAAAACAAAATAGTAATACACAGATGTAGTACAAACCAAGAGAAGAAAGAAAAGATGACAAACATGAACTTCTAAAAAATTGTCATGATAAGATCTTATGCCCCCTGCTCAAATACCATATTCTGACACCATGGAAAGTTGCCTTTTTTTTTTTTTTGTTGAGCTACAGTTTTTTTTCACATGTATTAATGATGTTACGTGAGAAAACCGTCAATATATCTCTTTGTATCTACAACTCTTATTAAGTCTAAGAGTTAGAGTTAAGATATTTCTGGTTACTTATAGATCTTTTGACCACATCATATATATCGGAATGTTTCTAGCCAATACAGTAGATGCTAATCATTTGTGTGTATGTGATAGATACAAAGAGAGACATCCTCTACTACACGGATTATATATAATCTCACAAGAATGTCATATATACCGATTTATCTACCTGTTTCTAACCAATATAGTAGGCGCCCATGCATCATTTGTTTATGTGTGAAGATAAAACATGAATGAAGACATGCAGCAACCTGCGGTTGTTGTTGTTGTTGATAGTGTACAGCTTTAGACTCATGAAATTTGTGGCCACTTCGCTTATCTCGTGAACCAACGGGGACCCAACTATTCTGTTTGGCATTCGTACACCACAAAGAAACAACCTCAATAAATAGAAAATAAACAAAACACCAGCAAAACAAAAATTAGGGGCATCTTTTCTATCTACTTCCCCACCATCACAATTATTACCTTTTTTCTTGTATGGTTCGGTGGCAGGAAACGAAACCTAGTTACATTTACTTCTTCTAGTTTGCAGTTGACTGTTTTTCCATGAGTGAAATAATGAAGCTCGATGGAACCCGGGCTATAAAATTCGAAAATAGTCGTTTCTTTTTTATCTTCCAATCACAGTTAATTTGATGAGTTAATTTTTCGTACGTGTTGCGAATTGTAATAAAGAGCCGAGCATATCCTTTTTTATGCCTAATAAAGTGTATAATCCTACAGAATATTTATATTAGTTATAAGCTCTCAGCGATTGATATAAAAGGCAGCCTATATCAACTTATTTTTAGAGTCGAGAATATCAGAACTTCACAGAGGGGGGATAGATAGGCTCTAAAACCATGTATTGGTTTCTTACAGTTATCTTTCTGGTTGCTACTCTCACATTTCATACTCCTTCAGAGGCTAGCCATGAGAAGAACCATCCTTCTGCAGTTGTTGTAGGCACTGTCTACTGTGACACATGTTTCCAAGAGGATTTCTCACATACCAGCCATTTCATTTCAGGTAAAATTCATCTCCAATTTTCAAGTTTCAACAAGTTCATAATCAAATTTCTTTTTGTATTGTAGTCCGGCCCTTCTCTCCTCGTGCATACTCTCATTTTTATTTTTGATCTTTAAATTTGAATAAATCAAAGAAAAATCAAAAGAAAAAAATAAACAAAGGTGTACAAAAGGAGAAATGTAAAATCTGGTAAATTGACTGAGAAATAGAATTGGCCAGAATAATTTCATTACTTCTGATTGTAAAACCCTTATACAGATATTTCCTATGAGTCAACTATACAACTAGGAAAAGTAAATAACATAAATCAATTACGACAAAATCTCTCCTTGGCGGTAAGATTCTGCTTTCAATCACAATTTCTTTCCAACATTTATTATTTCTCTTAAAGAAAAATGGAGGATATTTCATTAATTTGTATATGTCGATATCATTGTCGTCCAGTAAATATGTCATCAATAACGTGACGATTTCATTGTGAGTCCAACAAAACGTACAGACATGTTGTGGATGCATTTTCGAAAATATCAATAACCTTGTGGGGTTCTTGTGCAGGGGCTTCTGTTGGTGTGGAATGCAAAGATGGGAGTTCAACAGAACAAAGTTTCAAGGCACAAGTGAAAACAAATAGTCATGGACAATTCAAAGTCCTTCTGCCATTCTCGGTGAGCAAACATGTCAAGAAAATTGAAGGATGCTCAGTGAAACTAATCAGCAGCAGTGAACCCTACTGTGCTGTGGCCTCATCAGCCACCTCCTCTTCCTTACACCTCAAGGCAAGAAAGCAAGGGACTCACATATTCTCTGCTGGTTTCTTCACCTTCAAGCCTCTCAAACAACCCACCTTATGCAACCAGAAACCCAGCATTCAGAATTCCAAGAAATTAAATTCCCAGAAGTTCTCATTCCCTCGTACTGATGAGCTGGAATTCCCATCACCCTCTCAAGTGGACCCCACAATTCCTGATCTACCTCCCGTCCCTAAGATCCCTTATCTTCCACCAGTGCCACAACTCCCTCCTCTCCCTCCCATCCCAATTGGTGTCCCAGGACTCCCAGGACTTCCTGGAATTCCAGGTTCGCCCCCTGTTGCTGTAAAAACTTCATCTGTGTCCTCCAACTCCAAAACTTCAAAGAATGAGCAACTAGGTGATAATAAAGAAGTAGCGCATCCAGATACTATATTTCCACCTTTATTTCCACCAATTATCCCTAATCCATTTCAGCCCCCTCCACTTATCCCTAATCCACTTCAGCCCCCTCCACTTATCCCTAATCCATTTCAGCCCCCACCATCTCCATTAATCCCTAATTTGCCCCCTCTTCCTGGTTCTCCACCAGCAGGTCCAGCACCATTGATTCCCAACCTGCCAATTCCCAACCTGCCACCTATACCTGGTTTGACTCCATCGCCGTCACCACCACCACCAATCCTCCCACTCCTCCCTCCACTCCCCTTCCCACTCCCACCTGTGCCTCGGATCCCCGGAATTCCCCCAGCAGCTTCTTCAAAACAAAGTACTTCACCTTGATTTAAACTAATTAATATATTTAACAGTGAATCATGTATAATTATTTTTCCAAATAATGTGTTTTACATGTTGGTTTAAGGTTTTTATTATGTAAAAAATACTGCATGGTTGGTTGTGCAATTATCAGAAGGATATACGCTTTATATTAGTAGGGTTTGTATCATTGTATGTTTGTGCTTTTGTAAGGAGCATGTGGTGGACACAAAATTATTGTACTTGGAATAAGGCTATGGGTTCCCTTCATCTGACAGACTTTTATTTACTTTGAAAAGAATCCCTATTTATAATGTGATTTCGCTCTACTATTTTTATGATATTATTAGACTCCTTATATGTAAAAAGAATTAACTGAAAATCATAGCCCCATACATACACAAAAATATCACAAATTTTGAGAGAAAAAAAATATTTTAAATTTTGAATTGTATGCATTTCAACTACTCTCCAAACGAAGAATAAAAATCGATCCATTTGAGGTTGCCTGAGCTTCTTCAAAAAAACTAAGGATAAGGAAAACAAATGAAAGAAAGCTTTCAGCAAGCAAGAGTAGGGTGCATAACTGCATATACATAGCAGTCGTTTCATTCATAAAATAAGGAAGCTTAAGGTATTGCCTGTGAAGTGATAAATTCGTATAGTTCATAGACAAATATGAGTACAACGATACAATACGATTTGATTATTCTAAACACCAATTTTTACCTCCCACACACTTCTTGTTGATTTTTGTCTTTGGATATTCTTCAATTCATTTGATCCGCCTGTCAAAAATTAAGAAGGTATGTGAAAAGTACAGGGATTTGTAGATAGCATCACCCATTAGTTAATAACATATGATTAATTTGTGAAAAATGTTATTTTTACCAAATATTTATACAATTATTTGTATCATCTCTCTTATAGAGATGAATCCACATGTATTGACAAGTTATACTTCTATTAAAGAGATGTTAAGGGTAGCAGAAATTCAAAATTTCAAGAAAAGGGAGAATCATGGATTTAGAGATTGAAATATTATTATATCAATTATTATTGAATATTATATGGGTCCCCCTAGAGAAAACTGAAGCGCGTCGGTCATGCTTTTCTATATGGGCCCCTTAGAGAGAATCTGCAGATTCGCTGTGCCCTTTTACGTGTCTCCTTTGTGTCTAATTTACTAATATTTTGACACATATCCTCTAACTTAACTGAGAAATAACACCGTTAAGTTTTCATTTGACATTTAAAAATTAAAAACAAAATCAAACACAGGAGGAATCCTTCTGCAAATTTTCGAGTTCCTTCAAATCAAAATCCATAGATCAACACCCACAGATCAAAATCCCTAACCAAAACCCCCATATCAAAATCCATAACCAAAACCCATGCGACACAATGAAGACAACGATAGGCAGAGTTACTGAGAGAGAAAACGAAGATACACTTGGATGCCATCTGCGAAATTCATATTTTTCTTCTCAAACCCTGATAGGCCGAGTTAATGAGAGTGAAAACGAAGATGGCGACAAATCGAATTCGGTTGAAGTGGAAATGGAAAGAAAGAGGAAGGGAAATGCAATTGATTTTTGATGGGGGAGATGGGTTGATTGAGAGTGCAGAAGGTGTTTGATAATATGACTGAGAGAGACTTGGTCTTGGAATTCTATGATCTGGTGTCACTCTCAAAATGGTCTTTACCATGAGTCATTGAAGATGTATAATGGGTCTTGATGGGTTTACAATTGTTGGGTTGCTTTCACCTTGTGCTCAATTGGGCGCATTGCATATTAAATAAAAAATAAATAAATAATTTAACAGAGTTACTTCTTAGTTAAGTTAAAGAATATGTGTCGAAATATTAGTAAACGAGACATAAATGAGACATGTAAAAGGGGACAGCAGATCTGCAGCCGTTAAAAGACCAATGAAATGAACCATTTCAGCAAATTAAAAGAAGGCAAATATTTGTACGGAACGACGACGTCAGAATTAGGTCATCTTCTGCGGGCTCGTAGCGAGTTAACTCGCTGCTTCTACAAGTCACAGTCATAGAGGTTGAGGTCGAGCACGACGAGCCGTATCACATACCTTTCTGTTTCATTCGAGTTCGATCGACTTCAACTCCTATTTCGACCAAGTAGGTGATAAAAGCTTAGGGTTTAGTGTTTAGGGTTTCGGAGAATGATTTGTAACTAGGGCTTAGGGTTTTGGATTGCTTGCACAAAATCATTCTCCACTATGGAGAGAAAAATCACCATAATCTGAGCCACCTTCTATGATTTTAACTTAATCAGTACATTTTATTCTTATATTTTCGCAAATATATGTTTGGATGAAGAAATTTAAGATTACTAAGGAATTTTAAAATGACGGAAATTGAAATGACGAGATTTTATTTTCTAGAATTTGTAAATTTTCTTGTTTGGTTAACCTAAAAGAACAATGGAATTTGTTAATTTTAAATTCTCAATCATAGAAATTGGGAAATGACACCTATTTACATGAAGTTTAAATTTGGGAATTGGAGGCCCCAAATCCCAAGTTTATTTTTCACGCGGAAATTCTAAATTTCTATATGTTTATAAATCAAAATAAGGGAATTGATGCATGTAAATTTATAAATTCTGACTTTTATCCAAATTCCAAGTTTATTTCCTTCGTCTAAACATAGTGTTTAACATTAAGTTTTAATTCTTGTAGAATTTTTTGTCGTTGGTTTGGTTTGGATGATGAAAATTAGCTTGCTCATGACACACTTGTTAGTCCAACTTCAAGCAAATTTGTAGTCTGCAAGTCAGTGCTCTCTATCTGGAACCTTCCTTGCAAAGGAAGGAAATCTTAACGGATTCTTGCAACCCTTCCCCAAAAGCTACGAATAAACTCCTTAACGACGACGGTCCAAAATTGAGACGCCGTCACCTATGCCCCTCAAGTCCTTGCACAACATGACGCCAAAAGACTCCGCATTACCTTAGCGGCCTAGGGTTTTGTTTCGTGCAGACAAAGCCATAGACCTTCTGACGAAATCAGGTATATCAAACTATGTGGATTTCACAAGCATTGAAGTAAACTCCATTTTTGACGACGATGTCGGGGAGTTGTGGAATTTTCCAGACTCTCGACTAGCAATATTTAAAGTCAGGAGGCTAACCCTTATGGAGAAGAATAAGTTGATGAGGTTCTTCAAGCTTGTTTGGCAGCACTTGGAAGCCTCTGATGGTGGTGGTGGTGGTGACCAGGGGAGTAAAGAAAATAGTCGAAGTTCAAAAATTTCAGATGAGGATTTGGAGAGCCCCTTTGTTGACTTCCTAAACAGAATGCCATTGCCACACAAGATCAAATCGTAAGAATCGCATGACAATTATTTTATTTTCGGTTTTGCTGCTTTTTTCATCACAAGCTTTATATATGTTCCTAATTGCCTTGGTATGATTGCTCTTAATTTTCTGGACACTTTTGTTTTTACAACAAATTCGGAGAGGGGCTTCAAACTTGGGTGCATATGGTGTTAAACTATTAGCTTTTGATTGGTTATATTGATTGATTCATGGAATGAAAATGAAAGAACAAAATCTGAAAAACTGGGGATGTCCAACCAGTCGGTGAACTGGTCTGATGGAGGCAGAGCGAGCAAAGCAAAGTGCTCTGCTTTTGGCTGGGTGAATTGCTCTGGATTTTTTATTTTTTTTTGTCTCTCAAAGTCGGCTGGTGCTTTATTTTACTGGGCTATCACACTCACCGATTCTCATTTATTTAGAGGTTTATACACATATATTAATTTGTTACAATAATTAAGACACTATGGCTGGTTTGGTATTGCTGTGCTTTGAAAAAAAGCTGCCGTGAGAATAGCGGTTGTGCTGTGAGAATAAGCGGCTGTGAAATAAATCAGCAGAGTGTTTGGTAAACTTTTTTGTAAAAGTGCTTTTGGAAAAAAAAGCAGTCTAATAGTGGATCTTTTCATTAAAGGAGCACTGTAGCTCCGTGTGCTTTGAAAAAAAAGCCAGTTTTCCAAAGCTGCAAATAGCAGCTTCAGCTTTTTCCTTTGATTTCAGCTTATTCTCACAGCAGCTTCCAAAATAAGCCATTTTTTTTCAATTTACCAAACACCTAAAACTCTCACAGCTTTTTTTCATAGGTGCTTTTTTTTTAAGCACCTCACTCCCAAATCTGGCTTAACTCTAACAGATGGTGAAGTACACTGCTTTAACCTACTTCGCTAAATCCAGGTTTGCAGACACGAAATCTAGGAAACTTCACACACCAGTGGTTGAATCAGTATAGAATACCTCTTAACACTCCATCTGCTTGTGGGCAACAAAAAGCACTCTTTGCTGCTGGTCACTTCATTTTTGTCTTCCTTTCTTTAGATAGGACGTCATTATAATAGCTTTCACTTCTTTGTACTTATGAAATTTATGGGTAGCCTACATTAGCATTCACTGAATACCGTTGCCAAGATTAATTATACGATATAGTTTTTCCTAGGTCTCAAAAACAATATATCTTCAGTATGCTGAGAACTTATGTCATCTTCTCGCGTAGAATTATTTTATATGCCATTGCCATGGTAGACTATGATCAAGACAACTTGGAAGCATGTAAAAGTATACTTATGAAGAGAGATGGGATTGAGCGTTTAGCACTCTAACACAAATCGAGGTTAGTTTTGTTTTGCTCCTTTCTACCGTTTAGCACTTTCGGCCAATTTCTGTTTTTCTTTTTCTGATGTAAACTGTTTCATACGTGTATTGATGATTCCAATATGAAACTTATCTCAATATAATAAGTTCTTTGGGTTTCTTGTTCTTAATTCATATGCTACCTATTTCATCTTTACCAGACGTGAGAGTAAGTCTGAAAGATGATAAACAAAACGTGGCTATGTATTCCCGCCATGGCTCTACCTTTAATTACCATTTTTTTTAAAATGCAATTTCTAACATGACAGCTATATGAATTTGTAAAAAATAAAGATAAACAAACAAATAAACATGACATTATCATCCTTAACTACAAATCACCGTCTCATGCATAACAAGAGTATATAAATGTTGAACTGTTTGCATTTTAAGTACTACATCACTTCCTAAATAAAGAGTACAACTGACCAAAATAGAAAGACCTCATAGGGCATGCCCATATTTAGGCACACCAACAAAATATAAATATGCCGGCAGATCATCTATCACCACATAATTACCGACTTGTCTTTTGCTTTATTGTTCGAAATATCCCTGCTTCTACCGCCACCGTTTGAAGACCCAACTCCCACTCCACCATTTCTTGCACCTTCGAGCTGCTGTTGTTGCTGCCAATAGTCCCTGTAGAAATGGGGTGCTCTTTGGCCACTCGTGGCAGAGGCCGGTTGGACTCCTCGGTTGTTAAGTCTGTACTTCTGCAAAACCCACAAAGAGGATATATATTTTCCATCAGATTCAGCACCACGTCAAGGAGATCAAAGTCGAGCAATACTCATAAAATTAGGAGAAATTTTTATGGGCGACGTAATGTTACTAATCCACCTGATATAATATAGGTAGACGACAAACTTCATGTGATTTGGGGACCATAGGCGTATATGGCCTAGTTTGGGTTTGTTTGCACTGGCATTGTTTCATCCGGCAAGTTAAAGTTTTATCTGGGTCTCCTTTGTAATAACTCAAAGGTATTGGGTGCTGCTGCAAATATATTTGACGTCCTATCATATACGTGTAACGTACGTACAACCATAACCAATTTGGATTTTTCGTAGTTCTAACGAGTTTCTTGAGCTTATGCACTTAGCAAAGGCTGCAAAGCTAACATAAATGATGGAGAATTAGTCCCACGTAACAAAATATACCATTTATTTATGGAAGATTTCATTCATAATATCACCGAAGCTTTTAATAATAAGTGGTTAAGTTGAGCAACATTGGTGATGTTAATAGTGAGTCATATTAAACCTAAAAGTTTATTAATAAATTACACCAATTAAGCTTCGCTTCAATTCGTTATTCCTATCATGTATATAGCACTTCGAACAAATTATCACATACCATTTTATCGCTTGTATTTCTATGCAATATATAGGAATAAGTTTATTAATAAATTGCACTAAAATTACTAAGAAAATGAGTTAAGGAGAATAACAATTGGAATCCAACACTCTGGTGGTTAAGAACTACCGGTTATCTTACATTCGAAGTCTTGTGTTCGAAGCTCCATCTCCTAAATACAGCTTGCATTAAAACAAAAACAAGAGTATATATGTATTCAAGGTTTCAAACCAACCTGCAGATGACTCTTGACTTGGTCGTGGGTTAGCCCATCGACCTGCATGACAGCTTGTATCTGCTTTGGAGTAGCCTCTGCTCAACAATAAGCACATAACAAACTACATATTAGCATCAAGCCAAAAACCTGCAGTCCTAGATATCATATCCCACCATAAAAATGACTCAACTAATTCTATGAATATATCGTCACAACTCATTTGCCTCACCTTGAGGACCTCCAAGTAAACTCATGGCCTCCAGAAACCTTGCGTGGAGCTCCGACGTCCAGCTCCTCCTTTTGTTCTTCAAGTTTGGCAGCGGTAGTGGCAGTGGAAGCTGTGGCTGTGGCTGGGATTCCGTTTGTGCCTGTGGTTTTGACTCTAGCTCAAAATCGTCGGCCGCCATGTTCAAATCACATGGGAACGGCGTAGGGCTTGTCGGCTCTTTGTTCACCATCATTCCCATCCGACTAGATGATTGGGAACATTGGGAAGTCATCACCTTTTACAAAATAATTAAAATGAGTTAAATTGTTAGATACATTGTAATCTATCAAAAAGCACACGACCAGATAAAAATGAAGTTATTGATAGTTATTGATGAACTTTTGCATGTCTGTATCACCTTGTTTACCTGCTTGTGGTCAGTAGTATCTATGCCATGTGGCTTAGGGTTGAACGGAGGAGATGAGCTCTTGTATTTTCTGAACGCACTGCGTCGTTCAGATTGATGATCGGAGAGTTCTGAAATCTCATTCTTGAGGACTTGTACAGCTATATGATCACAACAACAACAAAAATCAATAAAAAAAATCAAGCAAACCCGTTAGAGGTAACTTTACTTATGTCAAACCTTTCAACTAATTCCTTAAAGAGAAATAGGGAAAAAATGAAATAAGGGCCGGCTGCATGTGTAAAATTCAGTACAAATTATAAGTAACACTCTCACGGTATGATACACTTAGGCAAAAACAAATAAACAAATAAATCAAAATAAATCTATGAGAGGTAACTTTACATGTAAAAAACCGTTCAACTATTTAATTAAAACAGAAATAGGGAAAATAAAATAAAGTAAGGGTCAGTCGGATGTGTAAATTTAAGAAAAACCAGATAACGCGCGCTATCACCGTCCGGTAACAGGAGCACACAATGAAGCAAAAAACAAAAAAACAAAACAAAATCAAAACAAAATAACCACAGGAGAGGTAACTTCACATAGATCAAACCATTTAACTATTTTCTTAAAGAGAAAAAGGGTAAAAGATAAAAGAAGGGTCTGGTCGGATGTGGAATAAACACTTAACAAGCTCACAAACCGACATCAGAAGTAGCCGATGAAGCAAAGAAAATCTATCAAATATACCCATAAGAGGTAATCAATTTAACATATATCAAACCGTTCAACTATATTCTTAAAGATAAATAGAAAAAAATAAATAAATTAGGACCGCCCGGATGTGTAAATTTGGAAACAATAACGCGCTCACCGTCCGACAAGAGGAGCACAGAGTGAGGCATCTCAGTTCTAAACGCTTCTAATTTACGAAGCTCTTCTTGATGTTTTTGAAGATGCTCATTTAAAACAGACAATTTTTGTGAAACATTTTCAATGTTTGCGAACTTAAGACTCAATGTAAGCTCAAGATGGTTTGAAGAAGCCATTTTGGTTACTCTATCTTTTAGAGGCCGATCTTGCTACCTAGGTATGTCTCTCTCTCTCTCTCTCACAAATATTGGTTGGTGGTGGAGACTAGAGGACAGAGAGAGTTGGTATATATAAAGAGAGTGAGAGTATAGGAAGGAGTGAAAAGTAGAGAAGAGATCCACAGAATTCAATTGATGCCATTTGTTTTAACAAAAAGTGCATTCGGAAATCCCAACGAGAGAATAGGTTTACTTAAATTACAGATTCTCCCATACACTCTTTTAGATTTTGAAAACTAAATTCTGTCTTGTAGAATTAAAAAATAAATTATAAGTACAAACTAGAAAGGAAAAAAAATACGTTTTATATATTCCAAACCAATTAATTGATAAATTCCAAACCAATTAATTGATAAATTCCAAACAATTAATCTGTTTGTTTGTGTATGGAATGAGGAAGTGACTTGGTAAAAATTCTAATTTAGAAACGGTTGCCAACTTACACCATATATACATTTTTCTCCAAAAGAATATTCATGTCCATATATAAAAAAAATATTTTCCTAATCACATGGTATTTCCCAAAATAGGAGCAAGTTGGTGTAAAATTTTTTGAAAATAGTGTCATTAGTATTGAAACATTGAAATAGTATTTGAACTATTCATCATTGCTATGACGTCCTGAGTTCGATTCTCAATCCCTAGTATAGGATGCACAAAACAATGGATGCACAATGAATGAATATGAAGGGAAGCACTTTTTTCTTTCCACAATAATATTCATCCACGTTGAGTATCTCTTAGAAAGCGTTGCTATGCGTGAGTTGTCATCCTTATCCGACTTGCACTTTCTTAAGAAGATTCTTTAATGAAAAGGAGGGAAACTTCACATGATGCCAAACAAGAGCAACTCTCATACTAGGTAAGATCAATGTGTGTTTGGGTGGAATTAAAATATAATGGGTTTTACTTTGTTTGTGAGAGTTGCTCTATGGATGGTGTGGTTTGAGTGCCCTTACATAAGTTTTTCTTTTATATAAACTAGCTTATTTTCTCCTTTGTACTTTTCTTCTTTTCTCTCCTTAGTTTTCCTTTCATTTATTCAATTCAAAAGTTTTATTTTTTGACAAATGATAGTATATCTACACTAAGGAGTGGAGAGTGGGCTAAGCCTTACAATGGGTTTGCCATAATAATGTGGTTTGATTTCGCCTTTGGCGAGAATCAAACCTAAGACCTCTCACTTACAAGTGAAGAGGAATCTTACTAGACCATAGTACTAAGTGGCAATTCAAAAGTTAGAAACAAAAAATTGTGAAGAGTGTATAGACAAAAAATGGGAGTGCAAGATCACTACCCTTATCATAAGTGTATTTTTGTTAGCCTGAAAAACTTAGTGAAAAGAGTAATGCTACACTTGTCACGTTTTATATGGGACATTTGTGTAACGGAGTGAGGTCAATGACACACCCCGACCCGGAATGTCCACTAGGACTACGAATTGAGCTGTGCTGGCCGATACCTGGAAGGTGACGAAGCCATAAAGTGTGATGATGTGTAAAATGTGAATAAATTTAATCCTAAAAGTGCCTAAGTACACGAGTGCGCGGTGAGCAGGTATGGACCCATTTCACACGTGATTACAGAGCATAAGTAAAGTACAATCAGGTAAGATAAGGATTATACCATCATAGGAAGCCACCTGTACTGGGATATGCCACGAATCTTCGTCGATACAAAAACTTTGTTACTAGAACCTGGAGGGGCGCAAAACAGAAAATGTGAGTGGGTAAAAACAAAGCTTTTCAAAAACCATTTCTCTTTCCAAAAATAATAACCCCTCACCATAAAACTCGTATAGTTTTCCAGAAAGTAATAATACATACATATATAGAGATCATGCTCGAGAGTAATGAAAATCAAGTGTATGCCATGTCAAGTATCTAAGAAATGCAATAGGTAAGCCAAGTAGAATAAATCAATGTAAAATGATGTGTCAGCCGGAGTCACCTAACGTGACCTGTACGACTTATCCTATATCTCACAAATCAATTCCTGCACACGAGTCGAAACCACATAAAGTAGTCTGTACGACAGGGTGTGTGTAAATAAATACGCTCAAATGCTACGATCACGTGAAGGTTGTGCGAAGTATCGCAAGTCACCTACAAGTCGAAACCACCTAATGTGGTCTGTACGATAAGCTGGCACCTGCCTTGGATCCAAGGTGAGCGTGTGGTGTAGGAGGTGAACGATCACGTGAAGGCTAGGTTCTGACCTCGGGAGGAGCACTAACACCGGGGTGCAGGATAATGAGCACTAAATGCATGTAACCATAACCATTCTTAATGCAATCACTATCATCAATATGTACTCACCTAAAGCTTACTTGTGCGTCTGTAGCATCATGCAATAACATGCATATATATACTAATGCATATACCAAAGCGTAATGCAATTGACATGGCATTTAAAAATGTAAATCATTTTAAAGCAATTTCTGGGAAATGTAGAGCATATATACGTATATATATAAAACCAAAGGCACACTCACCTGGAGTTCGACCTAAAATTCCCTAGCACGAACATCGAGGAGTCACAAACGATTTGCGCCTAGAACAATTATCAAAGCACATCTCAGAATTCTTATCGATAGAACATGTAACTTGCGTAAAACATATCCCTAAGGACGTTCTTAAATGACTTGAGACCCATTGATCAAAAGTCAACCGTCGATCAAAGATAGACGGTAGGGTCTACAACCCTACGCAACTCGATCCGGAAGATCCGTACCTCAGATTTCCGATTAGTCACTTCCAAAGTTCCACATTATGCTTCTAAAACATCATCCTAAAATTTCATTATGATCCAACGGTTGGATCTTTGCCAATTGCAAATTCAAGTGGCGGTCAACATTTTATTTATGAACTTACAAATCCAATTCGGGAAGATCTGTATGACGAATTCCCGATCTGTAATTTTCTATGATCTTCAAATATTACGTACTATAACATATTAAAGTCTGGTGACGATCCAACGGTCGGATCCTCGTTTCATATTTTTACCAAGTAACGTATCTTAATCAAATTAGGTTCACAATAATCAAATCACATCATACGGATAACAAATCTAAGATCAAGATATCGATTTAACGTAAAATAGCTTCGGCGGTCCACTGGCCACGCGCCGCCGCTGGTGGCGGTCGGCCGCCCTGACTCGCTGGAAAAATCAACTATTTCAAAAAATTCTGAAATTTCACATAAATGAAGATCTCAACAAGTAGAACAAATTCCATACCTGTGACTAAGGCCAATTTGGCCGAGAAAAGCCCCAATTTAGCTTGAACCGTACGGAACCCTAAACTTGGGTGTGTTTGTTTCGACCTCCAAACTCACTCCAACACCTTAAACATTGCTTGGGCTTTGTTCCTGGGGTTGAGGGGAGCCTAGTGGTGGTGGTAATTTACTGAGTTAACTTCACGATTTACGGATCGCCGCCATTCACTCACACGGACCACCGTCCGTTTTCCCCCAAAAATACCACCAATTTCTTCCTAATTGTGGGTGAAAATGGAAGGGGAAGTAGCGGGATGATGATTGGGCTTGATAATTTGGTCCAATTAGCTATAAATCCGATGGAAAACCACCGGAAAATATGAAGAAAACGGGTTGGATGGTGCGGGTCAAGGGGAACCCGATTTCCCCCTCATTCTCACCTTCCCTCCTTCCCCTCCTTTCACTCTCTTCCCATTGGTCACTCTCTCTTTCTCTTCTTTCTCATTGGTCTGGTTCCCCTATTTTCTCTCATTTCTTATGTTTCTGATTGGTCACCTCATTCCCTCATTGGCCAATCTGTTCCCCCATCTCTCATTTTATCTCCTCAACTCTCTATCCTGGCCACCCACGTGGCAAGTTCCCACTGCTCCAAAATTGTTGGAGCCTTCTAGATGAGGGCCAGTTTACAAAAATACCCCTAACTTTAAACGTTAATATCTTCTTCATTATAACTCCAAATCACGAACGGTTTGTGCCTACGCGTCTATGAGGTCGAACTCTATCCAAATATGTCAAGAAACATGGCAAATATACGAGAATCACATGCGTCCTCGAAAAATCACGCTTTGCCCCTTAGAGCATTTCCGTAATTTCACGTATTAAAATTATAAAAACCATAACTTTTAGGGACGGGCTGTTACAGTCCACCAATACAAACATGTGATAAAAATAATGTTTTTATAATAAAAAGTACTAATAAAAATCAACATGAATATATTCAATAATCTTTTTTTTTTGTTTCTGTCAATATGATTTAGGGAAATTCGAAACTATAAGAAAAGAAATGGCATTGAATCAAAGCGCTAATTTACTAATACATATCCAGCAATTAATATGAGAACCAAAATCCACAGTTCTGAATAACTGTTATAAATATGTACAAAACTCTATAAAGATTGAAACCAAAACAATAATGTATACTGTGTGAGCTTATAACTAATCCGAATTTTAAAATAATGCATTATTAGATAAATTAAGCGTGACTCTAGGCCTACGGGGCTTCTGCCGTGGATAGACAATGAATAACAAATGGGAAAGAGATCCTCTCCGGATCTATATGCATCTGGAGCTCAGGGATCAAATGATCTGTGCCTTTAAAATTTGATCATCCGGCAAAAAATTATTGTAGTTTTTAAAAGTTTTTACTAATTTCTCTGTTTTTAGCCGTTAGATCAAATTTTAAAGGCTCGGATCATTTGATCCCTAGGCTCCAGATGTATAAATCCGGAGAGGACCCTTTCCTAACAAATGATATGTTGAATTCTAGGTAATTGGTTATTCTTCTGTCAAATTACAAATTCCCCCTTCATTATATTATGGTAGTGTTATACAATACTTGCATACATATAAACAAAAACTATTCAACAATTAAATAATACTTCTTAAAATATACATAACACAATTTCATAACAAACTTCAAAAACAAGATTAGCTTTGTATTATGGGCTACAACTTATTTCATATGCTTTGCTCTCTTCGTTCATTTATATACTCTCTTTTTAAGGTGACAATCATTATATTGCACACGCAAAGTGCACCATTCACAAAGTTTAAAGAAAATTAAGGCCCCGTTTGGGATTGAGGTGATTTTAAAAAAAAAGTCATTGTGAAAAAAAGCTGAGGGTCATTTTTGTGTTTGGTAAACTGAAAAAAAAGGCTTATTTTGGAAGCTGCTGTGAGAATAAGCTGAAAATCAAAGGAAAAGCTGAAGCTGCTATTTGCTGCTTTGAAAAAAAAGCCAGTTTTTTCAAAGCACACGGAGCTACAGTGCTCCTTTAATGAAAAGACACACTATCATCCTGCTTTTTTTTTCCAAAAGCACTTTCACAAAAAAAGTTTACCAAACACTCTACTGGCTTTATTTCACAGCCGCTTATTCTCACAGCACAGCCGCTTATTCTCACAGCAGTTTTTTTTCAAAGCACAACAATACCAAACCACAACAACTTTTAGCACAATGCTACTTTCTTTATGTGTGAAATTCCAATTCCCTGCTCAAAGATAAAGAAAATAAATGTCTATGTGACGAATTTCAAGCTCGTATTTTACACTACAAGTCATGAATTCAATTCTTAGCTCTAGTGAACCACACAATGGTGGTAAGAGAAAGACTCAAATGCTTCTGTGAGTTTTCTTAACCTTAAAAAATGTAAATTAGCATGACGAAGTCACCGGCTGGTGTTCTTTTGAAAAAGATAAATAATAAAACATCCGTAGGATCACTTTTGCTTGGGAATAAAGCAAAGCTTTAGTTCTTTTGTCGTTGTTTGATCTAAATAGTTAAAAGCAAGTTAATTTGTTATTCATACCAATGTTTTTGTATCACATTTTCATATCATTTTAGGTAGCATTTAAAGTGAACAGTCATATCATTTCAATTAATCAAAATTTTAAATTTAATTAATTATTTAATAAACTAATAATTAAGAAAAATTAGTTAATTAAATGATGATTGTGGTATACGAATATGAGGAATCTTTCTCCTTCGTTTTCTTGGGTTTTGTAAAATTTTCAAATAATGTGGCTGTCACGTCAGATGATGCTATTGGTATAAAAATATAGTATAAAAATATGGTATGAATAGAGTTTTTGATTCCTCTACACCGCCTTATAAACATTATTATCTTTCCCCTAAACCCATTTCATTTTCCTTACCTCTCTCTACTTCCGACCGACCCCAAACACTCTTCCTCCTCCTCCTCCTTCCTCTCTCTCTCTCTCCGATGCACTGAACCTCGCACTCGATCGTCTCGCTCGCCATGACCGAGACCTTCTCCAGACTCGCCGAGTCTATCTACTCCGACGGCAAGCCCATCTCGTCCACTGATCTCCTGCAGAGGCTGCGCTCCTCCCCCGACTCGATCAGACCGGGACTCGAGAACCTTCTCCCGATTCTAAAACGTGGCGTTGAGGCCACCGGAGACGGCAAGCTAGGGCTCCAATCATGGACCGATTCTCAAATTCAAGCCGTGTATTCGATTTCCTACGCCGTCGCTTCCTCCTCTCGATCTCTGTCCGGTACATGAGCTTCCTTTCATCTTCTTCTACGTGAAATTAGTTGCCTTTTGTTTGTTTTTTGAATATTGATGCTTTCTTGTTAATATAGAAGTAGACGATATCGAATTCAAGTACTTAATTCTAAGTTGCAGCTAATTTTATATGTATTTGTAGTTTTTATTGCTTCTAAATCTTAAAGATCGCAATTTTGAAGCGTTAATGGAGTGTTGAGGTAATAAATGTACTTAATTTGGTTGTGATTGCGTGTACAGTGGAGCAAGCGGATGCGGTAATTGTTGCTATTGTGCAACAGTCGTTGGAATTTGCTGTATGTTATTTGGAAAGATCAGAATTTAGCAGCGAAGATATGAGCATTCAGGTTAGTTAGTTCTACTTTCCATATCAAGTTCGGATGACTCGTTTAGTTTTGAATGTTATTATTTTTGTGCACCTGCGTTAATCATTTGAAAGGCGACTGTTTTGTATATTTGTTTACGGTTATTGTTTTGAGGACCTATGAATTAGTTATGCACATTTTGCTATTATTCTCTAATAACAGTTTGTATGATTGTCGGTGATGGAAAACACTCTACTTGGTTTTCGTAGTTGTTAAATGAACTCTGACGGTGGGGATCAACCTTTTTAATAGCGCAGTATAATTATTGAATTCATTGTGTCTTTTCTGATTGGTTGGTGCATTTTATGAGTGTTGAGCTCCATGTTTTTTCTTTTAGGCACAGTACTAGTAATTGGATATTGCTTTTACCATCAACTGGAATTTGCAAGTAATTTCAGATGTGATGTATGCTGTTTTTTTATTTTATGCAAAGTTGCAAACAAATAAATGTATTACAGCGACGACACAATGAAAGACGGACAATATATATATATATATATATATATATATAACTGCTTCTTGCGTGGGCACTCTGCCTCATTTTAAAAAATTGTAAGATAAATTTTTTGGGTCCTTTTTCCATAAATATTAAGTATTCAAGTCAGGCACCTCCTTTACCCCTTGACACAGTCTATTCTAATTATCTTTCAACCACTCCAGTGTCTAGGCACTCTGTGGCTCTAATATTGTGCGCTTTTGCTGTCATGTGCTTAGAGGCCTACAACTATCATGTCTAATAGATGAAAATCAATAACATTAACACTGACTGTGTCTTGTATGAACGGAGGAGAGAGAGGGAGTGACTTTTTTATTTTTTTTCTGGGTCCTCTATCCTGATCCTTGTGAATTTATGTATGAGTTACATTTTTGTTGTGTTGGTTTCTGTGTTTTCCACAAGTGTGGTCCTCAAGGTATTAGTGTTTATGCACTTTTGGGGAGGGAATGAGTAATGGCTCAATTTTTTGTTTATAATTCAACCTGTAAGATCCCACATCGCCCAAGGGAGAGGAGGTGATGTGCCTTATATGTACATGCTCTCCTCCCTATAGTAAGACGCATTTTGGGTGGAAGCCCAAGAACAAATCCGTGAGGGCGTGGCCCAAAGCGGACAATATCTTACTATGCGGACTGGGATGTGACAATTTGGTATCAGAGCCACTCCCCGGCCAGAAGTGTGCCGACGAGGATGTCGGGTCCCTAAGGGGGGTGGATTGTAAGATCCCACATCGCCCGGGGGAGAGGAGGTGATGAGCCTTATATTTACATGCCCTCCTCCCTATAGTAAGACGCGTATTGGGTGGAAGCCCAAGAACAAAGCGGACGATATCTTACTATGCGGATTGGGATGTGACACAACCTTTGTTTGGTTTTGCAGAATAATATGGTGCAGCTTTTGGAGATGGCATTGATTAATAGAATGGATAAAACGCCTGATGAGCTGCAACCTTGTTCGGTAGATAGCCTGGTGGACTTGTTGCCATCTGTTACCAGTAGTTCTTGTGGTAATGATCTTGACAACTACATTAAGTGTGGTCCTCAAGGTAATAGTTTTGCTCATAAGAATTGATATCTTCTACTGTTGTTCCTTCATGGTTTGCTTCGTACTTATAATAGCTTTTTATGTGTCTGCGAAGGTGTCAATTGCTCAAGGGCAGAGAAACCAGTGGATCGCCTGTTTATGTCTTTAGCTTCTGAGTGCATACAATCAGATAAGACCACTGGGTTTGGTGGCCCTGCTTTCCACCAGGATTTCAACAAATTAGTTTTTCTATCCCAGCATTGGGCAGCTGTTCACGCAGGGTGCATTCAACGTTTGATTTTGCTCTGCAAGGAGCACATTGTGCTCCCAGATACGTTTGATGAGAAGATTGCTGGGCCATACATCTGTAAGAGGCTGTCTTTCAGTTTGAGGATTATAAAGCTACTTCGAAGTCTCACAAAGGACATCCCTTATATTGAACATGATGTGTCATTGTTGCAAGCAGTTGCTTCTTTTGCTGATGCAGTGCCTGGGTTGTTTAGACCTTGCTTTGAGTTTGTAAATAGCCATGTTGCAGTCGAAGGTAGTTTTGAGAGCCTCAATCTGTTGATATTGGAAGACTTTCTTGAACTTGTCCGGGTTACTTTCTGCAACAGCAGTGTTTTCTTGAATGTCCAAGTCTGTGTGGTAGCTTCCATACTAGACAATTTAGATGCTTCTGTATGGAGATATAACAAGACTGCTGCTAACCTGAAGCCCCCACTAGCTTATTTTCCTCGTGTTGTTGTCCACATATTGATGCTCATTCATGACCTTAAGAGGCAGACTAGTCGGGCTATCAATTGGAAGGAGTTAGACACAGAGCTTACTGGAAGTAGCGTCAATTTTCTTGATTCTCCTTCATGCCTTGTTCATTCTGAGAAAATTCCTTTACTCCAAAGTTACACATTTGAACATCTGGTGCAAATAATATTCCCTTCCTCAAAGCAGTGGATGGACGATCTGATGCATCTTATATTTTTCCTTCATTCTGAGGGAGTAAAACTGAGACCAAAAGTGGAGAGGTCATATTCTAGTTGTGCAAAAACTACTTGCAGCTCCGAATTAGAAAATGTGGTTTGCCATGAAGATGAAGCCCTTTTTGGAGACCTTTTCTCTGAGAGTGGTCGTGGATCTACAGACGGTTATGATCAGCCACCAGTGGTTGTTAATTCTAGCTCTAGCCAGAGTAATATGCCAATGGAAGCTGCTACGGAGCTGTTGAGGTTTCTTAAAGGGTTTGTCTTCTCTCCTGAATGGCATCCGTCTGTTTTTGAGGATGGCTGTGTGAAGCTTAGCAGAAGCCATATTGATATTTTTCTGTCCTTACTCCATGGCCAGGGATATCCTGAGGATAGGAGTCCTGAGTGCTATTCCCTTTCACATGAAGAGAAAAAGATTGGGCATACCCATGAACTTTGTTTTGATTTGTTGCAAGACCTGATCTCACACCATGCATTACCCGATTCGCTGGAAGAGTACTTTGTTGAGAAGATTTTGAATGTTGAGAATGATATTTTTGTTTACAATAATCAGACCCTTACCCTGCTAGCTCACACCCTTTTCTGTAGGGTGGGTTTGTCTGGTAGCCGGTTGAGAACCCAAATTTTTAGGGGGTTTGTTGATTTTGTTGTTGAGAAGACCAAAACTGTTTCTTTAAAATCTCCTACCTTGAAGGAACTTCTTGACGCCCTTCCATGTGCTTTTCATATTGAGATTCTCCTTATGGCATTTCACTTATCGTCCGAGGAGGAAAAAAAATCACAGGCGAAATTAATATTTTCTGCTCTTAGAGCAGTTGGTGCTCCAACTTCGGGTTTTAACAGTATGCATATGTCTTGCTGGGCTCTACTGGTTTCAAGGTTGATTTTAGTGCTTCGCCATATGATATTTTACCCACAGACTTGTCCTTCGTCCTTGCTTGTACATCTGCGGTCCAAGTTGAGGGAGGCTCCGTGCTCCAGTTCACAGCTTGGGGTGAACGATCATTTGTCATCTTGGGTCTCAGTGGTATTTAAGAATGTAATGAGTGCATCATTTGAAGAAGAGTCTGACATCAGTCCCTTGATTCATCAACTGATTGATGCATCTGCCTTCCCTGCTTCGCAGTCCCTAGATCGTGTGGATGTTGACTCCTTATGCTTGAACTGGTACGAGATCTGTTCAACCATTTCGTCAATTCTGGGGTTGTGGAAAGGCAAACAGGCTGCAGCGGTGGAGGATCTTATTGTTGAAAGATACATTTTCATACTTTGTTGGGATTTTCCAACTCTCGGTACTTCAAAGGAACATCAGCTTCCTTCGAGTAGCAATCCACAGACTTTTGACGTTTCTGACATGGAAAACTTCTTTTTCTTCAGCCATTCAATTCTAGGTCATCAGGCTGCTGTTGATGTGAAAACTAATTCTCAAGTTGTAGTTCAGCTGCTTCAGCACTTATCTGAGCACACTGAGGAAGTAGGCTGGGGTTTCTTGAGAAATGCAAGATGGCTGTCTTTGGCACTCACCTTGCTTGATGTTGGGATCTCGAGGTATGGCATGAAGAATAAAGTCCCAGGAGTGGGTTCAGACTGGATAGAGAACACGTCCAAGGACAATGAGTATATTGCTGTTGCTGAAGGTCTGATTGCCTCTTTAATGAACACTGATCAAGTTTCGATTTTGTTGAAGACATTTTCATCTTTGCTGAACAGTTATTTACTGGCTTATCAGAAAGCTTTTGTGGCTACCTTTGGTAATAGCCAGGAGGATGCTGATGGGTTTTCACCATTGTTGCTTTTTAAGCATTCAGGATTTGACAAATGCCTTCAGGATGAGCTAGGAAAGACTGGAACTTATTCGTTCCATCTGGAGTCTGTTATTGACCCCTTGACTAAGTTTGACGCTATTATTGACAAAGGAGCTTCAGGAATTTTGTGTAGGGCCTCCTGGCAATGTATGCTGCATGGTTTCCCACTGAATCTTCGGACTTCCAGTGGTGTTCTCCTTTCTTGCATTCTTAACATTAGAGGGATCATTTCCATTCTGGTTGGTCTGCTTAAAATGAAAGATATGATAGGAAATGTCTGCTTGGAGAATGAAGTGCTCCATCAAATTCTTGATATGGCAGTGACAATCAAGTCTGATAGGATTTTTGAAAGCATTCATGGGAAATGTGAAACCATATATGATAGCTTGAGTGTAGGTTTGGGAGGATCAGACTGTGCCAATTTAATTCTATTAGAGCACCTAGAAGGATTTTTAAGGGATATCAATGCCAGAGGAGTAAGTGATAGCACTATCCATGAGTGCATAATTACCAAAGCTATTGATACAATGGATAGCCTAAGGAAAGACCCTGCTAAGGTTGATTATTTTAAATTCTATCTTGGTATAGAAGATGTCCCCGAGCAGGTGAAGGAGCTATTTGGTGTGCAGCGTGGCAATCTACTGGTTCTAATTGACTCTCTACATAATTGTTACTCTGAAACAGTTAACATAAAGGTTCTTAACTTTTTTGTTGATCTGTTAACTGGAGAGCAGTTTCCTGATCTTAAACAGAAGATCCAAAACAAGTTTCTTGGCATGGACTTGCTTTTGCTTTCCAAATGGTTGGAGAAGAGGCTGTTAGGTTGTGTAACAGAAGCTTCAGGTGGAGTTAATAGTGCAAAAGGAAGTTCCGTCTTTCTCAGAGAGTCAACCATGAACTTTATTTTATGCATTGTATCGTCACCTCCTAATTTGAAATCAACAGAACTGCAGAGTCATATTTTTGAAGCTGTTCTGGTTTCCCTTGGACCTGCATTTTTGCAATTTGATATTCATGTTGCCAAATCATTTTTCCAATTTGTTGTTCAACTGTCTAAGGGGGATGCTTCAGTGAGATTGCTTTTAAAGAAGACCATAATGCTGATGGAAAAGTTATCTGGCAATGATTGCCTGCTACCAGGCCTGAAGTTTCTTTTTGGCTTTTTCGGGAGTGTCTTAAGTGATTGTGGGTCTGGCAAGAATACCTTAGAAAGGTCATCTGGGAAGCCTCTGCCTGTAAATGCTCTTGGTTGTGTGGGACCTATGGCTTCAAGCCCAGTAGGATCAAGGAAAAACTCCGAGGCATTGGTCCTTTCTTCTAATCAAGAAGGTGGTTCCATGGCTCTTGAATGTGATGCAACTTCTGTAGATGAGGATGAGGATGATGGAACTTCTGATGGTGAGGTGGCCAGCCTGGACAAGGATGATGAAGAGGACACTAACAGTGAAAGGGCCCTTGCTTCTAAAGTTTGCACATTTACTTCTAGCGGTAGCAATTTCATGGAACAACACTGGTACTTCTGTTATACATGTGATCTGACAGTGTCAAAAGGCTGTTGCTCTGTGTGTGCAAAAGTTTGTCATCGCGGTCATCGTGTTGTTTATTCTCGCTCTAGTCGTTTCTTTTGTGACTGTGGAGCTGGGGGTGTTAGAGGAAGCAACTGTCAGTGCTTAAAGCCACGCAAGTTCACTGGAAGTAGTAGCACTCCAGTCCGTAGTGCTAGTAATTTCCAGGCTCTTTTACCCTTCACGGAGGATGGAGAGCAGCTGCCTGAAAGTGATTCAGATTTTGATGAGGATGCTAGTACTGATGTAGATAACTCTCTCAGACTATCCATCCCGAGAGAGCTTCAAGATGCGATCACACCATTGCTTGAAGAACTTGATGTTGAAGGTCAGGTGCTTGAACTTTGCTCTTCATTGTTCCCATACGTAACTAGTAAAAGAGACTCGAACTTGTCAAAAGATAATAAAATTGCTCTTGGTAAAGACAAAGTGCTGTCTTTTGGTGTTGATCTCTTGCAATTGAAGAAGGCATATAAAAGTGGGTCCTTAGACCTGAAGGTAAAGGCCGACTATTCAAATGCCAAAGAACTTAAATCACATTTAGCTAGTGGGTCTCTTGTGAAATCCTTGCTCAGTGTCAGTATTCGAGGGCGACTTGCTGCTGGAGAAGGTGATAAAGTTGCTATATTTGATGTTGGGCAGTTGATTGGACAGGCCACCATTGCACCAGTGACAGCAGACAAGACCAATGTTAAGCCTCTCTCTAAGAATGTTGTTCGGTTTGAAATCGTGCATCTTACTTTCAATCCAGTGGTAGAGAATTATCTTGCAGTAGCAGGCTATGAAGATTGCCAGGTCCTCACTGTTAATCCTCGTGGTGAAGTGACTGATCGTCTTGCCATTGAACTGGCACTGCAAGGTGCATATATTAAACGGGTTGACTGGGTTCCAGGTTCTCAGGTTCAATTGATGGTCGTTACCAACAGATTTGTCAAAATATATGATCTATCTCAGGACAACATCAGTCCTATACACTACTTTACACTGCCAGATGATATGATTGTGGATGCAACACTTGTTGTGGCTTCTCAGGGGAGGATGTTTCTTATTGTTCTCTCAGAACATGGAAGGCTGTTTAGGCTAGAATTGTCAGTGGAAGGTAATGTTGGGGCTACACCTTTGAAGGAAGTAATCCAGATACAAGATAAAGTAATAGACGCGAAGGGCTCATCGTTGTACTTTTCTTCAGCGTACAAATTACTTTTCCTATCTTATCAAGATGGCACTACCTTGGTAGGCCGGCTAAGCCCCAATGCCTCATCTCTAAGTGAGATATCTACCATATATGAGGAGGAACAAGATGGTAAACAGCGGTCTGCTGGACTTCATCGTTGGAAGGAATTGCTGGCTGACAGTGGTTTATTTGTTTGCTTCTCAAGTATAAAATCAAACTCTGCCATTGCTGTATCTATGGGATCGCATGAGTTATTTGCACAGAACTTGCGACATGCAGTGGGTTCGACTTCACCTCTAGTTGGAGTAACTGCTTATAAGCCTTTATCCAAAGATAAGATTCACTGTCTTGTTTTACACGATGATGGTAGCCTTCAGATATACTCACATACACCAATGGGAGTCGATGCCAGTGCTAGTGCAACAGCAGAGAAAGTAAAAAAATTGGGTTCTGGAATTCTCAGCAACAAGGCTTATGCTGGCATTAACCCAGAATTCCCACTTGATTTTTTCGAGAAAACAGTGTGCATAACAGCAGATGTGAAATTGGGTGGTGATGCCATCAGAAATGGTGATTCTGAAGGGGCTAAGCAGAGCTTGGCATCTGAGGATGGCTTTCTAGAAAGTCCGAGCCCTGCAGGATGTAAGGTAATTGTTGCAAGGGTCTAGTGACCTGGTACTCATGGCATGGTTTAGAGTCTAATTTTTTTGGTTTTTATCTACTTTCTTCTATAGTTTATGGTTCTAACATTACTGTTTTTTTCCCTCAGATATCTGTCTCCAATTCGAACCCTGATATCATCATGGTTGGGTTTCGTGTGCATGTGGGTAATACATCAGCAAACCATATACCTTCTGATATAACTATTTTCCATAGGGTGATTAAATTAGATGAGGGCATGCGGTCTTGGTATGATATACCATTTACAGTTGCTGAGTCACTCCTTGCTGACGAAGAGTTTACAATCACTGTTGGACCCACATTTAATGGATCTGCTTTGCCTAGAATTGACTGTCTTGAAGTATACGGTAGAGCTAAAGATGAATTTGGCTGGAAAGAGAAAATGGATGCTGTACTTGATATGGAAGCTCGTGTGCTTGGTTGTAATTCGTTGCTTTCAGAATCTGGGAAAAAACGCCGGTCAATGCAGTCTGCTCCTATGCAGGAGCAGGTCATAGCTGATGGTCTTAAGCTTCTATCCAGGATTTACTCGTGTAGATCTCGTGGTAGCTCAAAAGTTGAGGAATTTAGTCCGGAGCTGAGCAAACTCAGGTGCAAGCAGTTATTGGAAAAAATATATGAGAGTGATCGAGAGCCCTTGTTGCAGGCTGCTGCTTGCCATGTCTTGCAGGCTGTGTTCCCCAAAAAAGACACTTACTATCAAGTATGTAAATTAGCAATTAATAAAGTACCCACTGTCCGTAGATACATTAGCAATTTTATCAGTGTCCTTGTTTATGCATAAGGAATGAAGAAATGTGTTGTTTAATTATCAACTGACATCTTCAGGTTAAGGACACGATGCGGCTTCTTGGAGTGGTGAAATCAACCTCTGTACTCTCTTCAAGGCTCGGGGTTGGTGGTACTGCAGGGGCATGGATAATTGAAGAGTTTACAGCCCAGATGCGTGCAGTATCTAAGATTGCATTGCACCGTCGCTCGAATCTGGCAACTTTCTTGGAGATACATGGTAGTTTCACATTAACCAGTGCACTGAATTGCTTACATGTTTAAGAATTCAATCTCGTGTTGAATGTAGTATATGAACCTTAAGCAAGAACCAGATCTTCATACAAATACATATGGCAAATGTCCAATCAATATAGTTAATTGTTTAAGTAAGTTGTGTCTGATTCATGGTAGATTACTTTCCATAAGATTTAATCAAGTGCTTGTTGCATTACTTCCCTTGCAGTCTCTGGTAAAGTTGATATGATTCTTGTACATTAATTATATAGATAGTTTAATTACTTCTATGTTATTTCTCCTGTAAATCTATATTGGTCTACACTGTGTAGATTTTTAATTTTTGGGCATTCTGATTGGCAGCACTTTTTAGTTCCATGTGACTAATATTTTCATTGTTTCCTACACAATTATGTTTTGCTAAACTGTTACGTTGGAATTTTCGTGGTGTTAGCTTTGTTAATTTTTGTACACCTAAACTTTAGGTGGTGTTACAAGTTTATGCATAAGTTTTGTTATCACAGTTACTGCATTCATCCTGCATCTGTGATATATTTCATTTGAAACTAACGGATCTGTGATTCCAATCCCTCATCCAGGTTCTGAAGTTATTGATGGGCTTTTTCAAGTTCTTTGGGGAATTTTGGACTTAGAGCAGCTTGACACACAAACAATGAACAACATTGTTGTATCTTCGGTAGATCTGATTTATTGTTATGCTGAATGCCTGGCTTTACATGGAAAGGGTACAGGGGTACACTCTGTTGGACCTGCTGCTGTATTATTCAAAAAGCTTCTCTTTTCGTCCAATGAGGCTGTTCAAACATCAACAAGGTAGTAAATTCTTATTATTATTTGTTTAATATCTTCAACTTGTTTTTAGTTTATTCTATTATTCACTTGGACTACCATTTCTGTTTCAGCTTGGCTATATCTTCAAGGTTGCTTCAGGTTCCATTTCCAAAGCAAACTATGTTGGCCACCGATGATGCTGTAGAAAATGTAGTATCTGCACCTGTGCATGCTGACACAACTGGTGGAAATGCCCAAGTCATGATTGAAGAAGATTCTATCACTTCATCCGTTCAATACTGTTGTGATGGTTGCTCCACTGTTCCTATACTCAGAAGGCGATGGCATTGTACTATTTGTCCTGATTTTGATCTTTGTGAGGCATGCTATGAAGTACAGGATGCAGATCGTCTCCCTCCACTGCACTCCAAAGATCATCCTATGACAGCAATACCCATTGAAGTGGAATCATTAGGCGGAGATGGCAGTGAGTTTCACTTCACACCGGATGATGTAAGTGATTCAAGCATATTGCCAGCATCTGCAGATGCCAGGACTCAGAATTCTGCCTCAACAATTCATGTCCTGGAACCCAACGAGTCTGGGGAGTTTTCTGGTTCAGTGAATGACTCTGTTTCAATTTCTGCTTCGACACGGGCTTTAAATTCTTTACTTCTCTCTGAGCTTCTTGAACAATTAAAAGGGTGGATGCAATCAATGTCGGGGGTCCGGGCAATCCCTGTTATGCAGCTCTTCTACAGATTATCATCTGCTGTTGGTGGACCTTTCACAGACACCTCGAAGCCTGAAAGCTTAAATCTGGAGAAATTGATTAGATGGTTTTTGGATGAGCTTAATCTGAACCAACCTTTTGTTGCCAAATCCCGCTCTTCATTTGGGGAAGTTGCAATACTTGTATTCATGTTCTTTACCTTGATGCTACGAAACTGGCACCAGCCTGGCAGTGATAGTTCCATGCCAAAACCTAGTGGGACAACAGATACACATGATAAAAGCATCATCCAGATTTCACCCTCCATCTCGGTTGCTGCTTCATCTTCTTTGGATGATCAAAAGAAAAATGACTTTGCATCGCAGCTGCTCCAAGCATGCAATTCTCTTAGGCAACAGTCTGTTGCCAGTTACCTGATGGATATACTGCAACAGTTGGCGCACGTTTTTAAGTCCCCATCTGTTAATTATGAAAACGCAGGACCTGGTTCTGGATGCGGTGCTCTATTAACAGTTCGAAGGGATGTAGCAGCTGGCAATTTTTCTCCTTTCTTTTCAGACTCATATGCAAAAGCCCACCGTACGGATATATTTGTGGACTACCATAGGTTGCTGTTGGAGAATACCTTCCGGCTGGTATACACCTTGGTTAGACCTGAAAAGCAAGACAAGACGGGGGAGAAAGAGAAGGTTTCAAAGATCTCCTCTGGCAAGGATTTGAAGCTAGATGGATATCAAGATGTTCTCTGCAGTTACATTAACAATCCGCACACAACTTTCGTGAGAAGATATGCAAGGAGGCTTTTCCTCCATCTCTGTGGAAGCAAAACTCACTATTACACTGTGCGAGACTCCTGGCAATTCTCAAGTGAGATGAAAAAACTTTACAAACATGTAAACAAGTCGGGTGGGTTTCAAAATCATTTGTCATATGAGAGAAGTGTTAAGATAGTTAAGTGTCTCTCTACAATGGCTGAAGTAGCTGCAGCACGACCTCGTAACTGGCAGAAGTACTGTTTGAAACATACAGATTTCCTACCATTCTTGATTAATGGAGTGTTCTATCTTGCAGAAGAGTCAGTTATTCAGATTTTGAAGCTGTTGAATCTTTCCTTTTACACGGGAAAGGATGTTGGTCATTTATTACAGAAAATTGAAGCTGTGGATTCAGGTATTAATTCAAACAAATCAGGGACACAATCTCAGGATCCCAAAAAGAAGAAGAAAGGTGAAGAAGGAACAGAATCTGGTTCGGAAAAGTCTTATGTGGATATGGAGTCTCTGATATATATCTTCACTGACAAGGGTGGAGATGTCTTGAAGCAATTCATTGATTGCTTTTTGCTTGAATGGAATTCTAGGTCTGTGCGTGCAGAGGCCAAGTGCGTTCTTTATGGTGTGTGGCATCATGCTAAGCCATCATTCAAGGAAACTATGGTGGTGACTCTCTTGGAGAAAGTAAAATGTCTACCAATGTATGGTCAAAATATTGTTGAGTATACTGAACTTATCACATGGTTGCTGGGTAAAGTTCCAGATGTCAGTTCAAAGCAACAGAGCAGTGAGCTTGTGGATCGATGCTTAACCCCTGATGTAGTCAAATGCATCTTTGAGACACTTCATTCACAAAATGAGCTTTTAGCTAATCATCCAAATTCCCGCATATACAACACTTTAAGTGGATTAGTCGAATTTGATGGGTACTATCTTGAGAGTGAGCCTTGTGTTGCCTGCAGCTCTCCAGAGGTGCCATACAGCAGGATGAAGCTTGAAAGTCTGAAATCTGAAACAAAGTTCACGGATAATCGCATCATAGTGAAATGCACTGGGAGTTACACCATCCAGACAGTGACCATGAATGTCCATGATGCGCGAAAGTCTAAATCAGTGAAAGTCTTGAACCTGTATTACAATAATCGACCAGTGGCTGACTTGTCAGAGTTGAAAAATAATTGGTCTCTGTGGAAACGTGCCAAGAGTTGCCATCTCACTTTCAATCAGACTGAACTGAAAGTGGACTTTCCCATTCCAATAACAGCTTGTAACTTCATGATTGAGCTGGATTCCTTCTACGAAAATCTCCAGGCTTTGTCTCTTGAACCATTGCAATGCCCACGTTGCAGTCGACCTGTCACTGATAAGCATGGTATTTGTAGCAATTGCCATGAGAATGCTTATCAGTGCAGGCAGTGCCGCAACATTAATTATGAAAATCTGGATTCCTTTCTATGCAACGAGTGTGGCTATAGTAAATATGGTAGATTTGAGTTCAATTTCACGGCAAAGCCAAGTTTTACTTTTGATGACATGGAGAATGATGAAGATATGAAGAGAGGGTTGGCTGCTATAGAAACTGAATCAGAAAATGCTCATAGGAGATATCAGCAACTTCTAGGATTCAAGAAGCCCCTGCTTAAGATTGTGTCGAGTGTCGGTGAGATTGAAATAGACTCGCAACAGAAGGATTCGGTGCAGCAAATGATGGTCTCCTTACCTGGGCCTGCATGCAAGATTAATCGTAAAATAGCTCTTCTTGGTGTCCTGTATGGTGAGAAGTGCAAAGCAGCTTTTGATTCTGTCAGCAAGAGTGTCCAGACACTGCAAGGGTTACGTCGGGTTTTGATGAATTATTTGCACCAGAAACAGTCTGTTAACGGAGTGGCTGCTTCCAGATTTGTGGTTTCTAGGTCTCCAAATAATTGCTATGGCTGTGGTTCTACATTTGTGACGCAGTGTCTTGAAGTCTTACAGGTCCTATCAAAGCATCCAAACTCCAAGAGACAACTTGTTGCTGCTGGCATTTTAACGGAACTATTTGAAAATAACATTCATCAAGGTCCTAAAACAGCTCGTGTCCAAGCTAGGGCCGTTCTTTGTGCATTCTCTGAGGGTGATATAAATGCAGTGACTGAGTTGAACAGCTTAATTCAGAAAAAGGTTATGTATTGCCTAGAACATCATCGCTCCATGGACATTGCTCTGGCCACTCGTGAAGAGTTGTCATTGCTGTCAGAAGTATGTTCTCTCACTGATGAATTTTGGGAATCAAGATTGCGTGTTGTTTTTCAGCTGCTATTTTCTTCTATTAAATTGGGTGCTAAGCATCCTGCCATTTCTGAGCATGTCATTCTTCCTTGTCTGAGGATTATATCTCAGGCATGTACTCCTCCAAAACCTGATGTACCCGATAAAGAGCCTAATACAGGAAAAGCTACTACCGGTTCGCAGAGCAATGATGAAAGTAATTCAAATATGTCTGGATCTTTGGGTGGACATGGTGGTGGTACCAAGTCAGCAGAACCACTAGATAAGAACTGGGATGCATCTCAAAAGACTCAGGACATTCAATTATTAAGCTATGCAGAATGGGAGAAGGGAGCATCATATCTTGATTTTGTTAGAAGGCAGTACAAAGTGTCGCAGTCTGTTAAAGGTGGTAGCCAGAAGACTCGACCTCAGAGACAAGAATTCCTGGCTCTTAAATATGCACTCAGGTGGAAGAGGCGTACTAGTAAGACAGATAAGAATGACTTGTCAGCATTTGAGCTGGGGGCATGGGTTACAGAACTTGCTCTTAGTGCTTGTTCTCAATCTATAAGGTCAGAGATGTGCATGTTGATAAGTCTGCTCTGTGCTCAGAGTGCATCAAGACGATTTCGGTTATTGAACTTACTAGTGTCCTTGCTACCAGCAACTCTTTCTGCTGGTGAAAGTGCTGCGGAATATTTTGAGTCTCTGTTCAAGATGATAGATTCAGAAGATGCTCGCCTGTTTTTGACTGTGCGTGGATGTCTTGGTACAATTTGTAAACTAATTACTCAAGAAGTTGGCAATGTTGAATCTCTAGAAAGGAGCATGCGTATCGACATTTCTCAAGGATTCATACTTCACAAGCTTATAGAGCTGCTTGGTAAATTTTTGGAGGTTCCGAATATTCGATCCAGGTATGACTGGTTTCTTTACTAATTTCAAATTTTGTGCTTAACTGATTCCATTCTTTGAAAAAACTTTCATGCTTAAACTTGACAAATTTTGTTCATCTTGATGTCAGATTCATGCGAGACAATTTGCTGTCGGAAGTTCTTGAGGCTCTTATTGTTATTCACGGCTTGGTAGTGCAGAAGACAAAGTTAATCAGTGATTGCAATCGGCTTCTGAAAGACCTTTTAGATAGCCTTCTGCTTGAAAGCAGCGAAAATAAACGGCAGTTCATTAGAGCCTGCATCTGTGGTTTGCAAAACCACGTGGAGGAGAGAAAAGGACGAACTTGTCTGGTATGGTTGATAAACTTACTTTCGTGCATTCTCTACTTTGTAAATGATGCTTTTAGACTGGTTAATCAAAATAACTCATCAAAATGCTAATATACTGATACCTAATTATACGTTTGTAGTATGGTAAAACTTTTGCTGTGTCTAGATAAAAGTCACTGTTTCTTGGGTTCTTTATAGTTTGTACAAGGCTCATCTTCTCATATTTGCTTGTGTTCTTCACATACTTTTTTGTTTTTGTTTTTGTTTTTGCATGCATATGCACGGGGTTCCTTTGTTTTGCTTTCACTGACTTAGGTCCCAGCACTAACATTCAACTATATGAACAGTTTATCCTGGAGCAGCTCTGCAATCTGATATGCCCATCAAAACCAGAGCCAGTGTATCTGTTGGTTCTAAACAAGGCACATACACAAGAAGAGTTCATTAGGGGATCTATGACAAAGAATCCCTATTCTAGTTCTGAGATTGGTCCTCTGATGCGTGATGTCAAGAACAAAATTTGCCATCAGTTGGATCTGCTAGGTCTTCTTGAAGATGACTATGGGATGGAATTGCTAGTTGCTGGGAACATTATCTCTCTTGATTTGAGCATAGCTCAAGTCTATGAGCAAGCCTGGAAGAAGTCAAGTCAGTCTTCCAATGCCATGGCCAATACGACATTGTTATCTCCCAATGCTGTTCCATCAGCTAGAGACTCTCCACCTATGATAGTGACCTATCGGCTTCAGGTTTGTTATAGCTGTTCTCATCTAACTTTCCCATGTACAGCTAGAGACTCTCCATTTCCGTACCAATATATGATGTTTGGTCACACTTCCATCATTGCATAAATGAAGTTCAAACAAAACTGACATTTAAATTGCATAGAAAAGCAAATTTATTTCTTTATCAAATCATGTATAGTTTCTAACAGATCATGTAAATCATAGATTTGAGATGTTATGCTTCACCCAATCATTTTAAATTCATTTTGTAGCTAAATTTTGAATCCATCCATGAATTTTGCTAAAATCTAAAGATAGATACTCATTATAATCTTTCAGCCAACTTAATATTGATATTGAAATAATAATCTCATATTTCAAAAGCGTTCATCCAAATGTAACCTGACATCATTTATTCCTAATGGATGAATATTGACGTTTTCTATTATTTTTGGTCGTCTTACGACTCTTTACCTTGATATTCATTTGATCATATATATTCTCTTTTTGGATACAATTTTCAGGGCTTAGATGGTGAAGCAACTGAGCCTATGATTAAAGAATTGGAAGAAGATAGAGAGGAGTCACAAGATCCAGAGGTTGAGTTTGCCATTGCAGGTGCTGTTCGTGAGTATGGTGGGCTGGAAATTATATTGAGCATGATCCAGGTGTGTTTCATATTTCATTATTCCTTCTTTACTTTTGAAGTGAAACCTTTTGCTGCCTATTATTGAATTATCTGACTTATAATATGATTTACAGCATCTGCGAGATGATTTCAAGTCCAACCAAGAGCAGTTGGTAGCTGTTCTAAATCTCCTCATGCATTGTTGTAAAATAAGAGAGAACAGACGAGCTTTGCTGAGGTTAGGAGCTTTAGGTCTACTCCTTGAAACGGCAAGACATGCCTTTTCTGTTGATGCCATGGAGCCAGCTGAAGGCATACTTCTCATTGTTGAGAGTCTGACTATGGAAGCTAATGAAAGTGATAACATTAGCATCACACAAAGTGCTCTTACTGTCACTAGTGAAGAGACCGGTGAACAGGCCAAGAAAATAGTCCTCATGTTTCTGGAGAGATTATCTCATCCTTTGGGCCTTAAGAAATCAAACAAACAGCAGAGGAACAATGAGATGGTTGCAAGAATCTTGCCCTACTTGACATATGGTGAACCTGCTGCAATGGAAGCGCTTATCCAGCACTTCAGTCCACCCTTGCAGGACTGGAAGGAATATGATCGGCTGCAAAGAGAACATGAAGATGACCCAAAAGATGAAAGCATTGCCCAGCAAGCTGCCAAGCAAAGGTTTACGTTGGAAAATTTTGTAAGGGTATCTGAGTCTCTTAAAACAAGTTCCTGCGGAGATAGACTGAAAGACATTATTCTTGAGAGGGGCATTACTGGCGTTGCAGTTAGACATCTGAGGGATAGTTTTTCAGCTGCGGGACAGGCTGGCTTTAAATCTAGTGCAGAATGGGCAATGGGCTTGACACTGCCATCTGTCCCACTGATATTGTCTATGCTGAGAGGCTTGTCGACAGGACATTTGGCCACTCAAAAGTGTATTGATGAGGGAGGGATTTTACCTTTACTTCATGCTTTGGAAGGGGTCGCAGGGGAAAACGAGATAGGCGCGAGGGCTGAAAACTTATTGGACACCCTTGCAAATAAGGAGGGAAAAGGAGATGGCTTTTTGGAGGAGAAGGTGCGGAGGTTGAGACATGCCACCAGGGATGAAATGAGGCGTAGAGCTCTAAGGAAAAGAGAGGAACTGCTTCAGGTAATTCTTTGAGCATTTTTTTTTATATATAGTTATTGAGAATTCTTTTTATAGTTTATTTTTTAATTATATGAAAGCAGGTGCCCACTGAAGTAGATTGTTATCATGTTACAGAATTCGATATGGAAAATAAGGGTACCTAATAGTTATTCTCTACTTAAAACAGGAGTTCAGGTTTCCTTAGGGTCAGCGAGTGAAAGCAATATAAATTTACTAGATTGTAAGAGACGATTCTCATGGTTGAATTAGGATATAATTTAGTTCTTATTGCATTTATTTTCTTATTTGACGTTCCTGTAATTAGTATTGAGAAAATGAGTATAACTAATTACTAGTGGTGAAACTGATGGTTCCTTTCTTATCCCTAAACTCAGGGTCTTGGAATGCGACAAGAGCTAGCTTCAGATGGCGGTGAGCGTATTGTTGTTTCACGACCATTACTCGAAGGTTTAGAAGACGTGGAGGAAGAGGAGGAGGATGGCTTAGCATGCATGGTTTGCCGAGAGGGTTACAGTCTGAGGCCTACTGACCTACTTGGTGTTTACTCTTATAGCAAGCGAGTGAATTTAGGTGCAGGGACTTCTGGAAGCGCACGTGGGGAGTGTGTTTATACAACTGTTAGTTATTTCAACATTATTCATTTCCAGTGCCATCAGGAAGCCAAGAGAGCAGATGCTGCTCTGAAAAATCCAAAGAAGGAGTGGGAAGGAGCTACTCTCAGAAATAATGAATCTCTTTGCAATTCTTTGTTCCCTGTGAGAGGTCCGTCTGTTCCTTTAGCGCAGTATGTTCGCTATGTTGACCAGTACTGGGACAACCTCAATGCTCTTGGACGTGCTGATGGAAGCCGCCTTCGGCTGTTGACTTATGACATTGTTCTGGTACCATATTTTCTTCACACTTTTCTTCTATCTTGTTATTTAGCCTTTCCGTTGTGCATTATCTTGAATTTGCACCTTATAATTATGGATGTTCTGTTACGTAGATGCTAGCTCGATTTGCGACCGGGGCATCATTTAGTGCAGAATGCAGAGGTGGTGGAAGGGAAAGCAACTCCAGATTTCTTCCTTTCATGATCCAAATGGCACGTCACCTTCTCGATCAGGGAAGCCCATCTCAGCGTCATACAATGGCCAAGTCTCTGACAGCATATTTGTCATCGTCGGCAGCAGATTCTAGGACTTCTACTCCTGAGAAACAACCGTCTATGGGATCTGAAGAAACTGTCCAGTTTATGATGGTGACTTCACTTCTTTCAGAGTCTCATGAATCCTGGTTGCAACACCGCCGTGCCTTCTTGCAGCGTGGAATATACCATGCCTACATGCAGCACACTCATGGTCGGTCAGCAGGTCGCACATCATCCAGTTCATCTCCTATAGTCAATATAGAGTCTGGTAATACAAGCCAAAGTCCTAGTGCAGAGATTGGGGGTGCCGATGAGCTTCTGTCCGTTATTCGACCAATGCTTGTCTACACTGGCTTGATTGAGCAGTTGCAACGTTTCTTCAAGGTCCAAAAACCAGCAAATGCGGCACCAGCCCCAACAGAAGGTACATCGACAGTATCTGAAGGGGATGACAGTGGAAGCTTGGAAGTTTGGGAGGTAGTGATGAAAGAGCGGCTTTTGAACGTAAAGGAGATGGTGGATTTCTCGAAGGAAATGCTATCATGGCTTGTTGACGAGATGAGTTCCGCGAGCGATTTGCAGGAGGCATTTGACATAATCGGTGTTTTAGCGGATGTGCTGTCTGGTGGCATTACCAACTGTGAGGACTTTGTACGTGCAGCAATCGATGCGGGGCGCGGCTGAAGATTCGGTTAACTACCGGCGTCGAATGTGTTGCTGTTGTTGGCTGCGGGATTTTCTTTTAATTTAGGCAAATAGTATTACTTGTAAAATTACGTACCCCATGAAAATGGGGTTCGGAATCTTCAGACTCCGTACATATCTGTCTCTTCTGAGTTTGTTGTGTACACGTATGGCTTCTTGGTAGTAAAGTTAATTTTTCTCCTTAAAATCTGCAATTTAGTGATTTTATTAAATTTATGTTTCTCCCTACAATTCTACAGTTCTGCAACAATTTTACCTCAAGTGCAAGTTTCTCTTCAAATTTCGAGTTTCGTGTGTGAAGTTACTTTCTTGCAGATCGAAAAAATACATAATTGGATAGTGCTATTCAATATCGACACTTATTTTTACTTTTCACACACCCCTCTGCATTTTCAACCGTTATAATTGATGAAGCTCGATAGCCAAAAATTACAAGTTACAACCCATTTCAATCAGAAATTCTTCTCGAAAAATATGTATATATTGAACACGAAGATAAAACGTTGCCAAAATTCAGACAAAAATGCCACATTGGGCGCACAAAAGAAGAACCCTCTTTTTCCGGCCACCAACAAAAAGGGGACGAAAGAAGCTCTAAGTTCACACACCTTAGTTCATCGCATCATAATCGTCCAGCTTGTCATTGTACTGCAACACCTTTCTCCTAATCTTCGATGAATCAACCCACGTAATGAAATCTTCCATATTCCTTGTCACAAGGAATGCTGGGTCAGTAACAGTCTCCGGACCAACTCGAATGTGCCCTTGCTCAATGTACGTGACAGCTTCTTTCAGGTGCTCAGCAAACTTCAGACGAACCAAAACAGTTGCAAGCCTACGTCTGCAAACACAGACATTGTCAGTAAAGCAACAGACGAGACGAGATGCATACACATATTTGGAAGTGTTCTGTTCCCTATCTGTCCTCGTGGACAGTAAGCCACCATCACTCATGATAAACTCCAATAAACTAGTGCAATTACTAAGGCAGAAGATTACCTGCAAAGGGATGACACCGATAAGCGCTCACATAATGCTAAGCTTTGCTTGGATGGTATAACACCGATATTATACCTGTTGTCAACATAAACCCTTTTTAAGTATTAATCACAACTAAAAACCACAGATATATTGGTTCCCTATCCCTTGCACATAAGACGATGCTAGACCTAAAATCACCATATTCTTGTACAACACAATTGAAAACAAGCAAAAACCTATTGAGTTCGGATCATACAATACTCGAGTCATCTATAACCAGATCCTCATTAAATAGACCCCCAACACTTTTCTCTTTATGTAACACAATAATGAACACACTTTGGGGGTTCTAAATTTCGGAATCACCAATACATCCTGAACATTTCTCTTAAAGTCTCACAGTAATGACCACACTTGAGGAGTTAAAATTTCTAAATATTGATATCATCACTACTTTTTTTTTCTCGATAACCCATAGAGCAACACAAAATGCCATTTAGGACCTAATTGACCGAAATTTGATAACTTCATATGGGTTTCTTATGCAGCTTTGAAATATTAATACTTTCAACTGACATATCAATTAAACTACATGAGCGTCAAAAAATATAAAAAAATATAAAATAAAATAAAAACTGCAAATTCCTACAACACAACAATTTGAGAAGCACATGAAGAAACAAAATGTAACTCACAGTTTTTCCAAGAGCATATCGGTCATTTCGATCCGATACGGATCGTTCGGGTTCAACTGCTTCAATATGTTCACCAGCTTGTGCACCATCCGGCACAAACCCGAGTACCTATTTTCCAATTTTTCAAAATTTTAATTGGAAAGGAACAAATCCCAGTTAATCGACAGATAAAACCTGAAAAGTGACATGAAATTAAGGGAAAAAAAATGTAATTTTACTTTTTGTAGTCGTCGCGACCGGTGACATGGTAACGCTGCAGAACCTGAGTTTCTCTGTGACCTTCTTCTCTCTTCCATTCCAAGAAGTTCACTTTCTTCAGCAGCTTCTTCTCATGAAACTTGAGCTCTCTCATGGTTGCTTTTCCGCAGAGGGAGATGAAAGAGCTAAAACCCTAGATGGAGTAAAAAAGGGGAAAAGCCCTAGATTGGAACAAAACGTACCGTTTCGCTCGCCCGTTTGAATATTTGTATTGGGCCTTAAGAGCAACTCTACCCATGGACCTCCCTGGCAATCAACTATTGAATCCACCATTTTGAACAGTAATTGTCTTTAATGAATAGTAACTGCCATAAATGAACAGTAATTGTCATTTGCATCTCCACCCTTGGAGCCCTCCCCCTGGCAATAGGCAATAAAATATTAGTTTTTTTTGTTTGTTTAAATAATACAAAATAAAATTATTTGTAATTTCGGATAAGATTTTTTAAATCGTTCTCGTTGCGTCACATGTCATTTTATAAAAAAAACAATTATTTAGCGATGGATTTCGATAATATTTTTATCCAATGTCATCGTGTCACGTGTCGTTATCTTTTGAGAATCTTTGACGATAGATTTCGATCAGATTTTAACTCGTTCAAAATTGCGCCACGTGTCATTATCCGAAAATATAATTATTGGAGATCGATTTCGATAAGATTTTTATCCAATACGATCGTGTCACGTGTCATTATCTTTTCAGAATCTTTGAGGATAGATTTCGATCAGATTTTTAACGAATGACGGCATGCCACGTGGCCTTATCTACAATCCAATCCTTTATGAATCGTCCATATAATCCACCATCCATCCTCACAAATCTCACACCAATTTTCTCAACATCTCTATCTCATTATTCATAGTTTCTGCTTCTTCTTCACCATCCATCATTACAATGTCTTCTTCTTCATCAAGGATGATGTGGGAAATCGATCAGCAAGAGGAAGAATTGTTTAACCAATCTGAATGAATGTTCAACCTTCAGATAGCCGAAAATGAGATGGAAGAGGATGAGGAGCGTAGAAGGAGAGATGACGAAAATATGAAATTGTGGTGTAAGGTAGATGGAGAAGAAGTGGTATTTATAGAAAAGTAAAAACAATTTTTTTCAAATTTTTTTCAGATTTTTTACAATTTTTTTCGGATTTTTTCCATTTTTTTTTTAATTTTTATTCAAATAATTAATCTCTGCCGTTGGATTTAAAAAAATTTGAATTCCAACACTCCAGATTGTGCCACGTGTCACAACGGTAACTTTTCTTAATTTTAAAACTATTTTTTCTTTATTTATAAAGCATATTAATATCGACCGTTGATCTCAGATCGAACGGTTGATATTAAATAAGAATTTTTTCTTTTTTTTACCATTGAGATCCAACGGTCCAAATGAAGGAGCCGTTGAGATCGAACGGACCATGGGAAGCCACGTGGCTTCCCAACGGTAACTGAGCCGACTGAAAAGGCGCCTGATTTTTCTGAAAAGTTGTCGGGCGACGCGCCCCCACGTGCGAGTGGGGTGCACGCGCCTGACAGAAAAAAATAAAAAAATGGTTGGGAGCTCGGGCTGTCACAAATTGACAGGCCCCTTGCTCGGGCCTTCTCCACGAGCTCGGGCTCTTCATGGCTGGAGGTGATTGACAGGACCTCGGGCCCTTTCTTCTCCCCTGTCCCCCGGCCTACATGCAAGGCTGGACTTGCTCTAAAAGCCCAAATAACTCAAGCCTTTTTTTGGTCGAAAGCCCTTGTACATTTATGCTTATGATAAAAAGTTAAAATTAGGGAATCTTAACGAAATACTTCTGGTACTGTTCACTTTTAACGTTAAAGACATTTTTACTCTAAAAAGTCACTTCTGGTACTATTCACTTACAACATCTTTTTGTCATTTTCGTTAAAACTCAAAGTTTTGAAACCATTTTCATTAGTTTTCCTTAATTAGTCTTATTTATTGAATTTTTTTTTAGCTTCAAGCTCAAGGAAGTGCTTTTGGTACTCAATAAATGATAAAACTGCCTCCAAAAGACTTAATTCACGAGAAAGTTTTTTTTTATAATATTTTTTTTACTTCACTTGCAAAAGATCATGCGAAAACTTAACAATCACATAATTCACAGTTTCTAATTTTTTTCATAATTTTTTTTATTTAAAAACCATCATAAAGCCTACTTATTACGCGACATTTCCAGCACAAGAAGTTTCCTTAGATTCGTACATGCTGCAAGTGGTCATTTACCACAGTGGTAGAAAGGTGTTGAGCTCTTACATGACGACGTGAGTTTAAATTTCGTCGATGGCTAATCTAACAAAATTTATCGTTTGACAAAAAAAAAATTCATAGATGCCATATTAAGGAGAAAAACAAAAACATTATCGAAACAATACATCATAACTGTAATGTTCGGTTCGAAATTACTCTCAAGAAAAAGGGATGAGCAACTGAGCACAGACTCAACTGAACTAAACAAATATAAACATATAGGTGCTCAGGGACTCGGCTTCTCTGCCCTCCCAATTCCCATACACTCTCATTCCCTCTTATTTTATGCGGTCATGATTAAGCCACGTCAACATTTTATATTGATTTTTTTATAGAGATAATAAGACAAAAAATAATAGTGATATAAAATGTTGATGTGGTTTAACCGTGACCGCACAAATAGAAGGGGATAGGAGTGTATGGGAACTGGGAGCGCAGAGAAGCCAGGTCCGGTGTTCAGTTCGTGAGTAATAATGCATCATGTGTTGTGGATATCCAATTACAAAACCCTTTACAGTTACATGCTTAGTTTTATGCTGATAGTTCATTGTTTGCCTAACACTCAGATGAGTGTGGAACAACATTGCACAACCATCTCAACTACTACTTAAAAGTTTATTTGGAAGTACTTTTAAACTGACTGAAAACGTTTCTGATAAAAATGATTTTAGAATTAATCCTTAATAAAAATACAAGTGAATTATCAAAAAACACTTAAATACTTCTTGAAATAAGCATCAGTTATATTCTTTCTTCACTTTAAACGCTTTTAAAACTCAAAAACATTTTTCCTAAAAATACTTTATACATAAGTTATATCAATTAATCAGCGTCGTGCCCCTTTCATTGCACCCGTGTTCAAATCGCATTTTCCGTTGTTATAATGAGTTAGAATATCGCTTTCTCATAAATTATTGAATATTTGTTGCATTTTTCAGACCAATTGACATTGAAAAACCAAATTGGTCTGTCAAAAGACTGATAGATATCACGGGGATTTGTCACAATTGCAAACGCCAAAACTTCTCTCCCAAAGCAGAACATGAGCACAAACAGTCACAGGACTCCCACTGACTTAAAAAGAAAGAAATAACAAGGCAATTGGCTACTTTCTTTGACGAAATTAACTACTTCTCCTCAATTGATGAGGCTTTTTTTTTTTTTAATTAAATCAATTGATGAGGCTGAGTTTATCCTCAAGTTACTTTGAGACTGATTCACGAAATTGCATATTTTTGATCGAAATTATTTATATTATAAATTATTTTATAAAGATTCTTTGAAATTTTTTTTTAATAAAATATGAAGTCATTTGGCCATCGAACTGTATAAAAACAAATAGACAAATTTGGCTAAAGCATTATGACCGTTAATCTATTTACTATAGTTGATTAACTAAACAACTTTAGTTTTAATTAGTTTTTTTTTCTTTTTCATAGATGATGTTTATATGAATTGTTTCGATAATAACCACGAAGTTCTATGAATCGAACACAAAGTGTTTTGAGGAGAAACTTCTCTTCAACCTTGAGGAGCCAAGTATTATTCTTCTTTGACATGAACAAAATAGAAAGAAAGAAATTTTATACGAGAAAGAAGTCACCACAACATTTATAGCAAGTCAATCGCACACTCTTAATTATGTCATAAAAGCTCATATATCTGACATATTCGAATTACCGACACAGTAACATTCCCGATAACCTTTTTAAGCCAAAAACCCAAAAACTGTCATATACAAAAACTTGTTCCCGTTTAAGAAATTGGATCCTCTCCGAGGCAAATCCTTGGGATCCTCCTAACTCAATAACACGGGTCGTTGAATTTTGATTAAACGGTTACAAACAGATGATCCCTCTAAAAATTATAATAATTGTAATCGTTGGATCAAAATCTAACGGTCCGTGTTAGTGGATCAGGAGGACCTTGAAGAGGATCCAATTCCCCTGTTTAATATCCAGGATTTGGATCCTCTCCTGAGCCAATGGAAAGGATCCTCCTGACCAACCATTATGGGCCGTTGAATTTTCATCCAACAGTTATAATTATTATAAATTTAAAGAGATCTTCATGTTTGTAGCCGTTAGATAAAAATCAAACGGCCTACAATAGTTGGTCAGGAGGATCCTCTCCAGTAGCTCATGAGAAGATCCAAATCCTAATATCCATATCTAATATATGTGGTGACAGGGCAGTGGTCAGGCACTGCAATCACTAAATAAAGTTCTGCAACCCTGCAGATTGCCCCATCACTGTTTGCAGGTTGCAACCACTAGGTTAAACCTTCCTTTGCCCATCACTAACGTAATGCTGAGCAACAAAATACAACTCTAACCACTCAATTGAACTTTCTGGTTTTATTTATTTATTTATTTTTATTTATTTATTATTATAAATTTTTATTTCAAACTTGTAAAAACTAACTAACGTTAGATTCGGTGGTGCTATCTCTACGCAACTTTTATTTTTACATACCTTTCTTAATTTTTTAAGATCGAATTGAAATGTTGAAGCAAAAGACAAAAATTAACAAAAGTGTATAAAAGACAAAAAGTAATACACGGATGGCATTGCCCTATTAAATTATGTGTACCTATTACATTACCACAAATACATGAGCAAACAAAAAGGTCCGAAATCAATAGATGACTGTACCTTTTAACTCACAATAATTGTCTTTGAATATGTTTCCATGAAGCCATATGGTATGTAGTTGAGTTTCCCTTAAGTCTTGTTTGGTATTACTGTAAAAGAATACTTCTGTTGTATTATGAGAATAAATAGTTGTAAAATAAAGTGGTGTTCGAGTGTTTGATGAATTTTTATATAAAACTTTTGTGACTACGTTAAATTACTAAAATGAGTATGATGTTGGATGTGAAATTAAACGAAGACGCCGAATAGAGTAAAGTAGGGCAAAGTTGTAATTTTGTAAAATATGCGGGAGTATGCTTGTCATTTGAAAATTTTATTAAAGAGCACCGCTTTGAAAAAAAACACTGTTTTGAAAAGCATGAAAAGTTCTGCTTCTGCTTTTCTATGTTTTTTTTTTCTGTAATTGACAACATTTTTTTTTAAACCAAACACATTCGATATCCCAGACTTTTTTTATAAACTGCTTTTAAAATAATTTAAGCAATCCCAAACTGGATATATTTCCTACTTAGCAGTTGCTAATGTGTATGGAAAAGCTCTTGTGAGTTAAATGTCAAAACCAATAAAATGAAAGAAAGAGCAAAAAGGATATATCCTCAATGCATCCATTTTACGACAATGGAAACTACACCTACCTAACCCAACCAAATTACGGATAGATGTTTTTTGAGTGTCATTGAATTTATAAGCTCTGACATAAAGTTGGTTTTCTCTAAATTAACAAGGGATAAAAAAAATAAAAGTTTTTATTTTTTGATATAAATATATTTTTAACGCTAAAATATGAGAAATTTTCGACTAAATCACACAACAGACAAGATATAATAATTTAGCGTTGAACTAATTATCCATAAGAGTCAATTCTAAGAATTCTCACTCACACTTGAAAGATGTGTACCACTAGAAACTATTTAATTTTGTTTTGAAAAAAAAACAAAAAAAAAAAATCAAATTACTTTGGTCATACGGCAATACAACTGCAAGTCTGCAAGTGAGTAGATTATCCATTAATTTTAGTGAAAAAAATGAAACAAAATAAGATGACTTGTAACTAGATTCTGGTTATAAAATCCACTTCCCAACCAACCACAATCTAAAAAAATAAAAATAAAAGATTGTAGTCTCAGTCTTTCAAATAAATCATAATTATGTTAATAAATACAGCAAATAAATAAATACAAAGGGGATAAAAAGCTGAGCAGAATTATATTTCCATTTAGTGTTCTACTTTTGCTTTGTCTGCTATGAACGCTTTCTCTCCAGCCTCGATTGTTGCCTTTTTTTCTGCTTCAGTTTCTCATTGAACCTTCTACGACTCTCTTTCCAACACCCACTTTCTTCAAATTTTCCGGCGCCCCTCGCCAGATTCTTGGCCGGAATATCACCGGAAAAGCAAAGAGCAACACGAAGTGAGTATTGGGTTTGTGGAGATTGATCGTAAAGTTGCATTCTTTGAATTATTTCAAGAATTTTACGGTTTTTCCTTTCTGGGTTTTGATTGGTGAAGCTTTTCAACAATGGCGGAAACTTCATAGCTGTACGGGGTGAAAAGGGTTTTTGGGGTGGTTCGAAGTAAAAATCTGAGAGTTGGGTTTTGATTATTTTAGTGCCGGACTTCACCAGAAACACAGAAACAAGAAAGTTTTAATCTTCTTTTTTTTTTTTTTAATTTATAATTATTTCGAGGTGTTTCGGATATGTCAATAACTATTGGATCTTCCATTGACATATATCTGTGAAAGATTCTGTGTTGAATTGCAACAACTCTGGTGCTTGACTGGTTGAATGATCAGTTGAAAAATTGCACGAGTTTTTTAGACCGTTAAAATGTGCAAAGGTGAGGACTTTGAGAAGTGTGATTACAGAGAAACAATGAAGGTGGGATTTAAGTTGATGGGGAGAGTTGAAAGGTTGAAAAGCTCAGTGTTTAAGGTGAACTCATGGCTGCTGATCATCCGGGCGATCGTGACGGCGTTGGTGTGGGCGTCGGCGGTGCAGCTGGTTGGGATTTGGTTGATTAGGGGGCCTAGTTTGTTCAATGTTTGGCCTCCTTGCACTCACTTGGAATTGCCTGCTCATGCTGTAGAATTGGCTAATAAGCTTCCAATGCCAATTGTTCTCCCACCAAAGAGTAAGTTTCTGATCTTGTTTAATGTAAATCTCGATCGCTTTTGTAATTAATATTTCCGCGCACACATGTTTATTTCTCCTTTGATTCATTCAATCCAAAGATTAGAAGTAAACAGGTTGTGCAGGGTGAGAAAAAATGTGTGCAGAAATCTTTCCCCTTAGAGAGCTGATACGTTTGATTTGTCATTCTTTGGTATCATGTTAATCAGCTGCTGTGCATGCTAATTTGCTTGGCTCAATAAAATTTGAGATTTTTCAATATTGTTTGTTAGTTGTGAATCACTTTAATTCCAGGGGTTTACAAAAACAATGGCTATCTCATGGTTTCTTGCAATGGAGGACTGAATCAAATGCGAGCGGCAGTGAGTTCTAGCCACTTCATCACAATTCTGGACATTCTTACCTTCAGTTTTGATGTTTTATTGGGGTTGTCTCCCACCACCATGTTATTTTACTCACTACTCGATTTTACGCAGATCTGTGATATGGTTGCAGTTGCCAGATACTTGAATGTCACCCTTATAGTTCCTGAGCTGGATAAAAACTCCTTTTGGGCTGCGAGGTAGGTCAATTTGTTTTCGAGTAAAATTATGAGGAATCGATGTTCTCATTGTAAATTCCTTAATCTGAATAAGGAAAATTCTCAGTTCTAAGCATGTCCCCTTGTGTTGGCAGTGAGTTTCAGGACGTTTTCGATGTTGATCATTTCATTGCATCGTTGAGAGACGAGGTTCGGATATTGAGGAAATTGCCACCAAAGCTCAAGAAAAGACCTGCATACTCGTTGCCACCAGTTAGTTGGTCTAACATGTCCTACTACCTTCATCAGGTTGGTTCGAATCCGAGCATCATTCTCTTTCCTTTTCAGTTTATATGATCATTCTCAGCAGTTGAACTAACTTCTGGAAGTGTTTTCCAACAGATCCTGCCTCTGGTGCAGAAGTATAAAGTAGTACATTTGAATAAAACCGATGCTCGAGTAGCTAACAATGGGCTACCTCTGGAGTTCCAGAAGCTGCGCTGCAGAGTTAATTTCCATGCTCTGAGATTCACTTCCCAGATAGAGGAAGTCGGTAGAAAGCTTGTCGGAATTTTGAGAGAAAAAGGCCCTTTTCTGGCTCTTCATCTCCGATACGAAATGGATATGTTGGCATTCTCTGGCTGCAGTCATGGGTGCAGCAATGATGAGGTAGAAGAACTCACAAGAATGAGGTAATAGTCCTTTTTCATTTTGTTTCTTTTCACACATCGATATTTACTAGTTTTTCGCTTATAAACATCTTCTAATTATGAGATTATTACACGTTGTTAGATATGCTAATCCCTTGTGGAAGATAAAAGACATAAATTCCGAAACAAAGAGGCTAGAAGGTTTGTGCCCACTAACACCAGAGGAAACTGCTCTAGTATTGGTTGCACTCGGTGTTGATCACAATGTCCAGATTTATATTGCCGCTGGAGAAATGTATGGTGGAAATAGAAGGATGGAAGGTTTGAAAGCTGCTTTTCCGAATTTGGTAAGTAGAAGGGAGAAGAAGCAAACCTTTTCAACAATTATGCATCATAGGACTGACATAACAGTTGAACTTTTGTGCAACAGGTCAGAAAAGAGACGCTGCTGGAGCCTTCGGATTTGAGGTTCTTCCCGAACCACTCTTCCCAAATGGCAGCATTGGACTATCTAGTCTCCCTAGAGAGTGACATATTTATTCCTACATACGATGGAAACATGGCTAAAGTTGTCGAAGGCCATCGCAGGTAAATGCATGTTCAATCTTTTGAATAACCTAGTGCTTTTTTCAAATCCCCATCTCCGTAGATTACAATAGTTCAGAACATCGTCAAACCTAGTGCTCTTCAGTTTTTAGGAAGATAAGATAAGATCTGTTGTTAATTTCAGATGATATTCTGATCTGAGATGTACGTTTCTCCTCGGATTTTTCTTGTTTCAGATTCTTAGGTTTCAAAAAGACAGTTTTATTGGACAGAAGGCTACTGATTGGATTAATAGAACAATTCAGCACTGGCTCATTGAGCTGGGATGAGTTCTCCTACATTGTGAAGGAAGCTCACGCCAACCGAATGGGGAGCCCGAAGGAGCGAGTTTCAGTCCCAGATAAACCGAAGGAGGAAGATTACTTCTACTCAAATCCACATGAATGTTTGCAACTGTTAGATGGACCCTTGAGAACCACATGATCAAGGCATGCCAAAAATATGGGTTTTTTGTCTCCAAAATTATATGCATTTGTGGCATTGAGAATTTTTTAGGCATTGGTTTACTTTATGATTGTGGTCTAAGTTAATACAGAAAGGGATAGGTTTAATTTACATAAAATAGGGTTGGGAGGTTGATCTTGGAGGCTCTGCTTTGGGAAGGACTTAGAACACTAGTTTGACGTTTTCAGAGTGCATGTAAGTCTCTCTCCTGCGTCGAGAGCTCTTGATCAAAAGCATTTGGGAAGATTTATAGAATTTTCATTAATAAATTAAGTTTTATGGAGAGAACTCCAAATAAGATCATTGTAATTAAACAAGGGGGAATATAGTGTATTTTCCTCAAAATCTCTCTCCTATACTTGTGCAAGCATCATTTTTTCAACAAATATTCACCTATCTTTCTCTCTCTAAATTAATCCAGGGTTGATGGAATTGAGATCCTCTCCTAATCTTTGTCCGAAGTCCGCGGACCAAGAGATCTGGATCACTCATTTAAAATCTTATAACCTCAATTTGTCCATATCGCTAGCTCATCTCATAAACAAGAATCTAAATTTCTCTCCTCTTTTAACGATCCATATTTTTGAGCACGTGAACTTTGTACCTGAAACCCGAAGAGGGTCTCAATTCGTGTTGATGAACTAATCAATGATCATATCATCTGAATGATGCTGATTCCATAAGAAAATAATTAACAAAAACTTCAATTACTTTTGGGATAAAATACAAAAAAAGTTAACTTGATGAATTAGGCATGCCTAAACAAGTAAGATTGGTGGGGCCTAAAGTCTCAAATGATGACAGCAGCATGGCATCTGGAAAGCTGATGTTTAAGGTGTGGGGTTTGGGCAAATAATCCCCATCATTTCATGTCCTTAATTACTAATTAGTTAAGGAGTTGGCACCGAACCTTGTTTCCTCCTTCATTGTTTAGTTTTTCGGTTATACGTTTGGTTGTTTAGTTGCCATCAAATAAAATATATTCATTATTGTAGAAGTTAGAGTGCACCAACTCCATGCTTCTATCATATAAACAAATATGAAGAACCTTTCTGTAACGGAACGTCATTGTAGCTGTATCTTAAGATAATTATAGACTAGTTAAAACATGATACCGTATGATCGGCTTACGATACTGCCAAAAACATGAGAGTGCATGATTAGCTTGAAATATTATTACAAAGCATCTCAGTGTAAGTTTTCTCTAAACAAATGTTCTTTTTAAAACATCGTTTTGGGGGTTTTAGTCTGAACCGCCTCATAGCATGAACCGAGATCTAAGATTGTTGGATGTTTAGTCGTTGAATTCGTAACTAAGAATTCAACAGTTATGAATCTCAGTAGATGATATGATCCAGTCTATTATAGAGTCTTCTTTTAATTTGGATTTAGAGAGAGAAAGTGAAGAATAAAGAAACAATGTTGGTTGCAATGAGTGATCCAAGAAAACTTGGTGTTGTTTTTCTACTTGTGGTCTTCCACTAACAAGGGAGTAATTCATGCACTTAATTTAAACGTAGCTTTCAATGCACACAGACACAACCACTTCCAACGACAAAAAACGACTCAAACTTTAAAGTCGTTCAACTCATCAATGGTTTATGGACCCATTTAAACTACAAGGAACCATTTGTCACATGAATCCACTCTTTGCTTACTTCACCTATTGATTAGGTTGCAGATTTAATTAACTAATTTTGAGTATTGGGGATTGGAGATAGAAAATTTCAAAAACATGTAGAATATTTATATGTATTTAATACAATTATTATTTGACGGTCAAATATAATTTGTGTCAATATACATACCGTTGAGAATATGATGTTATTGAATACATGTAAGTATTGTAGTCAAATAAAATAAAATTTCAATCAGGTTAATACTTTTGTATGACATAAAGGGGTTTTAGAGAAAATTATTTTGAGTTCCAAAAGCATTTGAAGTGCTTTCTGCTTGCAGCACTAATTATGTGTTTCTTGCATGAAGCAATTCAAGTGTTTTTCCAAGATTTATTTGTAATTTTACTAAGAATTGGTTCAAAAAATATTTCGCCAAAAGCACTTCCAATCATTTTAAAAACACTTCCAAACAAGTTCATAAATATGTCAAATTTATTTAATTAATCTGTGTTTCTTGTGAAAATATTTTTGAAGTGGTTCCTTTGCATTTCTAATTTTCTATGCACACACACAGAAGTGCTTTAGTTGTTTGAAAGCTCTCAAACGGGCTTTTGTTAGAAGCAAGTACAACACAACTTTTATTAAAAACCCAAGTGTTTTGATGGTCTTCTAAGTTTTTCTTTCAAACCCTCACAAAATGGCTTCCAGGCATGAGAATGGCTTTCGGTTTACCAGAAAGCACTTTCACCCTTTCTTAAACCGACCAAGATATGGTAAACGAGTGGCATCACACAAACAAATCAACGAAACATCAAGGATTAACGATAAAATTCATATATGTACAGAGTTCTTTAAAACGCAGACTAGAACAGAAACACGCTCCTCGCTATATGCATGGAATCATCCATCTGAAACTTCAAGGTATCAACAAAAGAACATCTGACATATCTATCTATGAAATTCCATGCACAGGGGGGCACAAACCATATACAAATGACTGACCTGAACCTAGTTGTTCTGTTGACCATGTAATTTTTGAAACAAAATGTCACCCGCCCGAGCACCCTCACCCCCAATAAAACCACGAAAACCAAAAATAAGAAGATTTAAGAAAAGCTATAAACTATCTAGTCTAGCTTTCTCTTGTTCTGGACCGCTTATGCGCCAGTTCAAGTCCCCCATCACAGTTACTTACTTGAGCCTGTGTCATCATTTGATTGTTCATGGATTGGTTCACATGTGCCTGTGCAAACAAATATAAAGTGAGGGAAAGATTGTAAATACCTATCGGTAACAGGTGTAGCAGCCAAAGTAACAATGGGGTTTAATATGACGGATGAAGATCCTAAACGAACCTTCGAACTAGATGCTACAGATGTCAGCCCACTGTCTGCTCGATTCACAACATCCATTTGAACAGAGATACTGGCCAGGGACAAGTCCAGACCAGCAGATTGCAGTGCCTGCGTCAGATTGTTCAAAACCCTGCGCAACACAAACCCAACTCAGAAACAGCGCAGTGATACATTTCCAAAAGGAAATTTGTTATAACAATTTCGTTATATGCCAATCATCTATATTTTCATGTCTCTAATGGCAACACTTTCAAATTTATAAAATATCTACCTAGAAAAAGCAAGCTTGCCATAGAAAACAATCGGGGAAACTTACAACGACAATATGTGCATAATTAATCAATAATGGCTATGCAGCATGCATGTAGTTTATTAAAACCACTGAATCGAAGACAACAGCTCAGAAAACAAGCTTGACAATAAAACATGGCTGGTAAGCATGTTAACAAAAACTTGGCAGCTGTACAATAAAGTTAACGAGAGATCTTCGTGGGAACTCACCCTTGAGAGTAAGCACTTGAGATGCTACCAGATCCATTATGTTCATCATGTTTGTTCAGTTTACCATCTGATACGGTTGAAGATGTTATACCCGCCCACGATGGGAATTGGGGTCGACAAGCCATGTTCTGAGAATCAGTAATAGATTCCTGCAAGGGCTGTGTGGGTACTCCACTCCCAACAGAGTCAAAGATGCTTTGTTGTTGCACATTAGGAACTGATTGAGTAGCTAGCCCAGCGATGTGATCCAGTGCTTTGTAAGCAACAGCAGAGCCCAAGTTAGATTCCACTGAATTTTGAGAGTTTGGAATCATTGCTGGTGAGACAACCACATTATTCTCATGACCCGAACCATCGTTCATAACTTGAGACTGATCTGCAAAATTTTCTCCAGACCTGTTATGACTTTTCTGTGGCAAACAAATAAATGGGAGGTCAGTAAGTCTCTGCAGGGCAGTTAATCCATACACTTGGCAAATCCATATATATTTGGTGAAACCGTGACAGTTGCTACCCATGCTATTTCTTAAAGTCAGAAGTAACCTCCAAAATTCCTAAATAAGCCCAAAAATATATAGGGTCGGAATTATCTCTGGTAAGATTTTGTTCTCCCAGTAACAGTAAAAGAGCCTCTCTGCCTGGATTTGGGTGCATGTTGCAATTGTTGTGTGTGGTGTTGGTCTCATGCACCATATACATCATTATTTAAGGGTACAACAGATATCCAATGCACGTACTCATGCCCTCTAGCGTCCAAAACAAGTACTTTCACTTTTTTCAGGCATCGAAGTAAAACCAATAGAAATTGACAATGCAATACAAAAGTGATAAAGAGTTATGAGTCCAACACCATAACAAATGCAAGCAAACACTACCGCACACAAAGACACAGATATGAAGCATTAGAATTTTACCCATGGCACCAGTTTTGTCGGCTCTGGACTCCATCCTTGGTACGACCCCTCATACAAATTGACCTTCTCCTGTAAAAATTGTATATACTCTATAACCTGCAAATAGATACAGTAATATTTCAACATGGTGCTGAACGCATTCAACCAAAATAAAATGACAATGAGGATAAAATATTACGAACATGATTGGAATGCTTACCTCCAACAACAATGAAGCCTTATCTCTTTTCTGATCATTTTGGGGAATGATATCTCTCAACATCTGAAATCTGCCGCAGAAATACATATTGCCCAGGTGAGTGAAGAGTTTATGCCCATGCTACTAGAACAAAAACACCCGCATGCCATAAACAGCAGCAAAGAAAGATACAAAAGTATTTAAAGGACAAAACTTCCACACGACTAACAATCTAACCGAACATGAGAACAAGAAGGAAGGGAAGACTACAAGTAAAATTCAACACAAAATGAATAAGCACTTGGTACTCGAAACTCAAATTTGCTAACTCGCATGAATAATTCGCAAATTCAGTTTCAGATAGCCAAATAGGCATGGAAATTGTTTGCCTAGAAGCTCCAACATTTTGAAGAATTTGGTAATCGTAAAGTTTCGATTTTTAAGAAAACAAATTCACTTCACTTTAATTCAACAACTCATAATTTGAGTATAACATCAGCAGAAATATACTCTCAACTTTTCCAGAAGATACATACATTGTGGCAATTTCCCTCTACTTATTCGAATCAGAAATTTTTCGAGTTCAGGCAACATGGAAAATCGAATACTATAAACCAAAATTGAAAAGGAACAATTAAAGGAGTGTTTGAATAAAAAAAAAGGGTAAAGCTTTGAGCTTGGAGAGCTTGCCTCTCATTAATCTTGCTCCTCCTACGCTGCTCGGTTTCGGAATGCTTGGAGCGGTTCTTCTCCCTGCCTTGCCCTTCTACCTTCACTGCAAATTCCCCTATCAACTCCTCATTAGCTTCACCCACTCCCCAATTACTAATATTTTTTAAATAAAATAAAAGTCTTCATTTTTTTCAAAAATAAAATAAAAACCAAGGCAGTCACTACTAGCCTAGCTCAGAGAGAGAGAGAGAGAGAGAGAGAGAGACCTCCATGAGACACCTCATCGTCGTCTTCAAATTCATCGTGGTGGCCCTTCGAAGCCTTCGCCATCTCCGGCTGCCAAATAATAAATAAATTTCCAAAAATTACATAAATAAACAAAAAAAGAAGCCAATTTTACGGAGAGAGAGAGTACTGAGGAACTCGGAGGAGGGTGCAGTGAGAGAGTGAGAGGTGGCGGTGGCGATGGTGGAAATGCGGAGGTCCGGGACCAAGGTGGGCGCCTGAATTGGGTACGACAGAGCTGGAAATAGCGGAAAAAGGGTCTGGTGTTGGTGGAGCCTTTTGTGCTGTTTTGTGTTGATGCGTTGTCGTTTTGGGGTTTTAAACGTTACAGCAAGACAACCATGGAAATTTGGGGATCATAATCCCTTCCACCAAATTCACCCAATCAATCAATCCGGATATTTAAAATTTGATCAAACGGTTAAAAACAAGGAGCCTTTTTAAAAATTATAATAACTTTAACAGTTAGATCAAATTTTAAGCATCTGAATTAGATAATTTTGTGAATTTGATGAAAGAGATTCGGAAATGATTTGTTTCCGAAATTTGGAGCCCTAGGTGGCGGCTCCCACTGTTTCTATTCCTAAATCACTAATTTTTTTTAAAATGAGACCTTATTATTAATTAAATTATTAAATGTTTTAATCATAATTATTCTGACAATTAATATTAATTTATTCATTAAATTCATTCTCATAGTGGCCGCCACTATTTATAATGTGACCCGCCCGCCACCACGCCTAATTGGTCCTAATTTGTTTTATGTTGCACGCGTGATAATGAGTTTGTAATTGTTTTCAAATGATTGAAAATGTTTGAAAAAAATATATTTTTAGATTTTATAAGAAAGTAAATGCTTTGTTTTTTGCGTGAAGTAATATAGTGTTTTTTAGAAACATTTTTAGACAAATCCAAATATGTTGAATATTTACACCATAGTGATTGGGCTTGGACTCGGCTTTATTAGCCAACGGTTCACTACGGACTTGACCGCCTATTCCAATTTACGAGAAAATGACTCGAATTCGAGTGCAAGAGGCATCGATGCAATGAAGCAGAAAGACTGTCATGACTAGCCAACATAACCCATATTTTTTACCAAACAATGTCTCAAATTCTGAATGCTCATTGTAGTTAAGCACGCGATTTTTTTTTAATGATACAAGTGATGTTGGGAAGGGGGAGTGGAGAAATGACTATTCGAGTACAAAAATGAATGTTATTAACCAACAGAGCTTCAACTACTTTACCATGTTTTCATATAACTAAAAGGTGATCATTTGAGATAATATTTTACATTAGTTTTATTCTTCCTACATCAATAGTGTGACAGTTGATGCGGCTTATTACATGTTTTACATAATTCCTCCAGCATTGGATCATAATAACGGGAAATAATAGTCACACACCTTTTTTCTCTCCTTACACACCCTTGTTTAATCTTGCCCATTTGCTTCCGTTTGATCTATTTAATTAGATGACCCGAAGTAAGGATGAGTGTGTAAGAGGAAAAAAGAGTGTGTTGTTATCCTTTCACATAACAATTAACTTCCAAAAGATCTCTTAGGCTTCAAGTGAGAGATCCATAGTACCCTTCTTCCTTGGCAATGTTTGTAACAAGTTGAGATTCATATGGTTGAGCCTTTGGCATGCCACAAGTTCAAGTCCAAACTAGCCCATTTTTACTTTCTGGGCAGATGAGAAGTGCTTAGCAGCGGCTACATTCCACGCCTCCGGTCCATCCTCCCGCCTTCCGCTCCTCGAACGCTTCGTCTCTCCACCGAAGCAACGGGACAACAACCCCAACAAGGACATGAACCAACTCGCGGTATTCTTACTCATGATTCTGATCTTAACTTGGTTTGAAAAGAGGCTTTCAAATTGGAGAAGTAGAAGCAAATGAATAGTATTCAACAAGGAAGGCAAGGAGCTGATGAGATTGTTGTTTTTCCTGGTTTTTTGCTGCTACTTGGACTTCTATCTTTGCTTATATATAGCTTAGTATTCTTGGAGCTCAAGTTTTGACCCATGTCTCTCCCATATTTCTGAGCAAGTTCTGGGAACCCACAGATTTTCTTGAGAGGCAAACAAAGATTAACCAACATGAGCTTTAAACCCCACTTATGTATCTTTCTGAGGCCCCACGTCAACTTTGACCATGAAAAAAATTTGGGGATCAGAATCCCTTCCACCAAATCAATCCAATCAATCAATCCGAATATTTGAAATTTGATTCAACGGTTACAAATAAAAAACTTTTTTTTAAATTATAATAACTTTAATAATTGAATCAAATTTTAAGGATCTAGATTAGATGATTGGGTAAATTTAATGGAAATGATCCGGATTCCTTTCCGAAATTTGGAGCCCTAGGTGGCGGCTCCCACTGTTTCTATTCCTAAATCACTATTTTTTTTTTAAAAAGAGACCTTATTATTAATTAAATTATTAAACGTTTTAATCATAATTATTCTGACAATTAATATTAATTTATTCATTAAATTCATTCTCATAGTGGCCGCCAGTATTTATAATGTGACCCGCCCGCCACGCCTAATTAGTCCTAATTTGTTTTATGTTGCACACGTGATAATGAGTTTCTAATTGTATTCAAATGACTGAAAAACGTTTTTTTTTTTTAAATACTTTTAGATTTCATGAGAAATTAAATGCTTCTTGCTTTTTGCATGAAGCAATAAAGTTAGACAAATACAAAACTATTGAATCTTTACACCACCATAGTGATTGGGCTTAGACTCGGCTTTATTAGCCCACGGTTCACTACAAACTTGACCGCCTATTCCAATTTATGAGAAAGGGACTCGAATTTGAGTGCAAGAGTCATCGATGCAATGAAGCAGAAAGATCGTCCTGACTAGCCAACATAACCCATATTTTTTACCAAACAATGTCTTGAATTTTGAATGCTCATTGTAGTTAAGCTAGGGATGGCAATTCTAACCGTTAAACCCGATAACCGTCCGAATGGATTGTATTTGGATATGAAAATTCGGGTATGGTATGAATATGGGGAAAAACCGTGAACTTTATTCGGTTATGGTTTTGGATATGGTTATAGGGGTCCCCAATCCATATCCGTCCCCGAATCCGACCCGAATATATTGTGTGTGTGTATATATATATATATTTGATATATAATATAATTTTATTCAATTTACCGAACCCTCCCTATACTAATTCATTATGCATGCATCAAACCCTATACTATCTTTATTATGCACCAAACATCATGCATGGGGGGCATACCAACAACCTCATCAATTCAATACTCTTATTGTTATACTCAACCAAATTAATTCATTGAATCATTTTATATATCAATTATCAAATGTTCCAAGTTTATCAGATTCATCTCTTTTCAAGAGTCTCACTGTCAAGAAATTAATTCATTGAATCAATTTGTTTTGTCTTCCTTTCATATTTGCTTTTGTCCTTTTTTTTATTGGACCAATTTATCATATTGGCTTGTCATAAACAACTTCAAATATATTGTTATGTTTTTTGTAATTGGATGTTGCTATTTAATGATGGAATTAGTATCTACTAAAATTTATAGTGCATCAATTGGATGAATATAATTTTTTAAATTTTTTTTGACGAAGATGGATATAACCAATAATCAATTGAAAATCCGTTAACCGGTGGATATGGTTATGGATAATCCCCAATGGTTAATTTGCGGTTATGAATATGGTTAATTTTCGTGGTTATGGGGATGGATATAGCATTTCTGTCCCCAAACCGAACTGTTGCCATCCCTAAGTTAAGCACACGATTTTTTTTTTTAATGATACAAGTGATGTTGGGAAGGGGGAGTGGAGAAATGACTATTCGAGTACAAAAATGAATGTTATTAACCAACAGAGCGTCAACTACTTTACCATGTTTTCATATAACTAAAAGGTTTTCATTTGAGATAATATTTTACATTAGTTTTATTCTTCCTACATCAATAGTGTGACAATCGATGCGGCTTATTACATGTCTTACATAATTCCTCCAGCATTGGATCATAATAACGGGAAATAATAGCCACACACCTTTTTTCTCTCCTTACACACCCTTATTTAATCTTGCCCATTTGCTTTCGTTTGATCTATTTAATTAGATGACCAGAAGTAAAGATGAGTGTGTAAGAGAAAAAAAGAGTGTGTTGTTATCCTTTCACATAACAATTAACTTCCAAAAGATCTCTTAGGCTTCAAGTGAGAGATCCATAGTACCCTTCTTCCTTGGCAATGTTTGTAACAAGTTGAGATTCATATGGTTGAGCCTTTGGCATGCCACAAGTTCAAGTCCAAACTAGCCCATTCTTACTTTCTGGGCAGATGAGAAGTGCTTAGCAGCGGCTACATTCCACGCCTCCGGTCCATCCTCCCGCCTTCCTCTCCTCGAACGCTTCGTCTCTCCACCGAAGCAACGGGACAACAACCCCAACAAGGACATGAACCAACTCGCGGTATTCTTACTCATGATTCTGATCTTAACTTGGTTTGAAAAGAGGCTTTCAAATTGGAGAAGTAGAAGCAAATGAATAGTATTCAACAAGGAAGGCAAGGAGCTGATGAGATTGTTGTTTTTCCTGGTTTTTTTGCTGCTACTTGGACTTCTATCTTTGCTTATATATAGCTTAGTATTCTTGGAGCTCAAGTTTTGACCCATGTCTCTCCCATATTTCTGAGCACGTTCTGGGAACCCACAGATTTTCTTGAGAGGCAAACAAAGATTAACCAACATGAGCTTTAAACCCCACTTATGCATCTTTCTGAGGCCCCACGTCAACTTTGACCATGAAAAAAATTTGACCAATACGTGGAATTCATATCTGAACGAGGTAAAGAACTCCGGTACTGTGTTGCGGACACGAATATGACGACATACGACACGCAGACATGATGACATTGTAAATTTAAAAAAATAAAAAAATGAACATGACGATCAAAATATAATAAATTTATAATGAATATTACATTTATTAAAAACATTACACACCCAATCAACATCTAATTCAAATTATTCACACCCAATCAAATTAATCAACCTCTACTTTTTTGCAATAGACAATAGTCAATCAAAATTTCAAAATACACAAACTTTAACCAAAATATGGAAGGGAGTCCAACAGTTCTGATATTTATAAAACTGCCCCCAAAATGTCTTTATATTTCCAAAACTGCCTCACAATGTTTTTTGAAATTTACCAAAAAGCTCATGCCGTGTCCAAAGGGGTGTGTTGGCATGTCAGAGTGTCCGACACTCTTGATACATTTGGATTTCAGACTGTCCTAGCAACCTAGCTCGTGTAAGAACATAAGATCTTCTGTATTTTATTCTCACCTGACTACACATTGATTTCACCTGGTTGTCCCTACACAAGTTTTTTCTCTTGAATGAGTAGAGTAGGTAGTGGTGAACACTTTCTGACAAAGATATGGAAAAAGAATTTTAACGAAAAACTCCCGATACTGTTCATTTTAACGAAAAACCATATTTTTACACTAAAAAGTCAATCCTGGTACTATTCACTTTACCCTTTATTTTGTTCTTATCGTTGAAACTCAAAGTTTTCAAACCATTTTCATTAGTTTTCCTAAGAATTAATTCAAGTCTAACAAAGACATTTCCGCTTTTGCTCTTGACAAACTTCAATATTTGTATCAGTTTGAAGCAGAGTAAAAAATCTTATAGAAACATTAGAGATTTCCTGTAAGAGACAAAATCTAAAGCTCAAATTTCATGCAGAACATATCAGCTTATATCAAAATTGGCTGTGTGGTTAAATAATGACTATATTTTACCTAAAGAGGGCTTAAACAATCCAATAGAGTTGAGTGAGTGCTTCAAAGACGGCCAAATTAGCGCGGTCACTCGTGTTCTTGAACCCCAGTTAGAAAACTTGCATTTCCCGTTTGAAACTGGAGTCGGAGATGATTCCAAACTTGCTTGGATCATACTAATGAAGATATATTTTATGTACAGAACTGCAGACCATTGATGTGACTCAATCAGCCCGCTACCTTTCTCCACCCTCGAGCTCTTCTTGATCCTCCAACTGAGTTTCTTCTTTATTGCTTATGTCTCCATTACCACCATCATGATCTCCATTATTTTTACGGAAGAACAACCCCGATGAGGTGGAGTCGTCTTCATCTAGAGTTTCTTCATTTTCCTTGTCTTTTGATTTCGACTGCAATGTCAAGTCATTCTCCATCCAAGCAGGGCAATAGTGCAGGACTCCAAGAGCAGAAAGAACTTGAGAATGACTAGGAGTTGAAGCAAGAGTTGATGACGTGGCATTGTTTGATTTTCCAGCAGGATCTTGCCTTAAGCAAGAACATTCCGGGACTGGATGAGAAATAAAAGACAGCGGCTTTGATCTTGCGGAAGCTTCTATTAATCCATCAACTAATCTCTTTCTCAAATGCTTGCGTACTGACATCAGCCAAGTATGGTTTGCGTGGTATAGGTGGTCATGAATTTCATCTAAAAGCTTGGCGACTTCTTTTCTACATTCAGAAAAACACAATGAATTTTTGAGAAAACACAGACATTCGTCATCAAGGGAGCAACCGAATATAGCAATTTCTAATATTTAGATACACATAGTACTTTTAGTTTGCGGTTAATGATCACAAAGAGCTGTGTATTGACCAAATTGTGCTCACTAGCCGCTCGTCAGTATGTGTCCATAAACACATCAAGCTTTGAAAGAAAAATGAAAAACAAACTACAATGCATTTAATCTAACAGCTCATATGTTTCAAATCTCATATCCTGATCCCGAAAATAGAAAATTTTACATGCATAGTTTGTCATAAAATAACTACAAACAGTGAAAGACCTTCCATTTATTAATCATGCAAATGAGCAAACACGTATGTCCAGATAAAGCTGCGTACCTGTCTGGTCTGTATGTCTTTGATTCAGCTGATTGATAGAGTCGCTGTCCCATTACCAAGCTCGCAAAATTTGGGTGTCCCTTACCATCAGAATCAAATCCGGGGATAAACACATCAGCTTCAACGCATATCACATAATCAATTGCTTCCCACAGAAGTTTATGAGCATTGGTCCTCAATTCAATAACTGTACTATCAGGCTCGTTATCACTCTCTGCTACCCAACCCCACCAACCTTCAATGTTATAGGATTTGGGCCTGGCCGGGGGTGGTGGAAGTGGGCGAGGACGAGGGCCTGCATTCTTCCATGCTTCAATTTTCATCTCTTCCTCAATCATTGGTGGACTCCTGGGATTGCGATCGACTAGGTTAGCTTCGCGAGCATACATCCTACTAAGCTCCCAAGGCATGCTGAGGGAAGTCCTATCAACGACATTTTCAAACATTGCACGAAGAGGGATCAACGTCCTTTGGCCACCGAAGATTTCTCCCCCCGAAACATATATTATTGTGTCCCACAAGTACCCATATGCACGAAGAATAATACCAATCTGTACAGATCCAAGTAATATAGACAAAAGGTTCAATAAGAAGTCATTTCTTATTAAAGGATGTAGACAATATTTTTGGCGAGTTAATTCTATGCTAAATAGACTGGGAGTATATATTACAACTAACTTTATAATATTCACTTCATCTCCATTATGACCATTATTTTTGTTTTGTAGCCACATTGTATCTTACCTCTTCTGGCATTAGGGGGCAAGAACCTTTAAGGCGTTGTTTTGCAGAATTCACCGAAAGCTTTCCCTTGATAATTCCACGTTTTATCATCCATTGTCTTTTGTGTTGAATGAGTTCCGTGTGTACATCCTTCGGAAGACAAACATATGAAAATCAAATGCTATGAAAGAGTTCCAAAAGAATAATATATGATGCAGTCCAGGGTCAAATGCTATGAATGGTTCAAAGCAAATACCTGGAAGAGTTCAGCACAACCATGATACGCCAAAGCCTCCCGGGTCATGCCAGGGTCAAATGCTATGAATGGCTGTCCAGGAGCCTTTAATCTAAAGAGGTAGTAAATATTATATGTTAAAAGCCATGCTGATGAGAAAAAATTAGATACCACACATTGAGAGAGAGAGAGAGAAGAGAGTAAATGGATGCTGGTAGTTGACCTTTGTAAAATTTCGGTGGCAAGTTCCTGGACCTCCTGCCGGAACCTAAGGGCGTGAAAAGCAACCCTACATCTCAGCCTCTGATACTCTTCAAGATCGGGTGGCAGGATAGCCTACATTACATCCAAAACAAGGTAGTAACAGGTATATCATTAAACGAAGAAATATAATACTCACTTCCACAGATTGAAGTTATGAGTACAGTGCAATAGAGAGAGCAGACACTGTTACCTGCAAGCATCCACCGTCAGACACAACTAGTTCAACTACTAAATGCTTCTTCAAAATTGGAAGAACATTGTTCTTGTAGTAATACAGTGAAGCAGAGTAAGGCACTTTAAACACCGGAATGTTCTTTTTCCTCCTTTGCCCTTTAAGATTATTGGGAAGCGTCTTCACAACTTTGACGTCTTTTGACAAGGCTGCCATGAATTGGTCCTCATTGTAGAGATAGGCAAAACTTTTAAACTGAGAGCTACGTAAAACCATAAGACACAAACAATAAGTACTGAATACATCAATTTAGGGCACGAACAAACAAAGCCGAGATTGTAATGATTGTTCAAAAAGGCAAACCTTATGCCCTTGCTGCTTGTGGTCGATTGGATCTCAGGAATCACCAACGTTGCATTAAGAAACCGAGAAACCACAACTACATCACATATCTGAAAAACCAATAAGATGCTGCAGCTGTAAACTTTTAAGACAATTGAATACAATCGAGAACAGGCTATTAAACCATGACCCCCTTACCGAATTCCTGATCTCATGAAATCCACCTTGTATCCTGACAAAGATAAACCCGCTGGTATCTGAATCGGGTTCTGTGACACACAAACACATTTCACTTTAGAATGATTCCATATTTGTTCACAATTCAAATAGATAAATAAACATCCTGAACACAAATTTCAAGGTTTCCATACACAAAATTTTAAACATAAAGCATATCCTTCTGGGCTAATCACGATTATAATAACACTGATCAAGTAAACCAAGGACCCCACGGGTTGTGTTAAACCTACAATCCGACATAAAGTAAGATTTTAAACTTTCTTTTTCTTAAGAGAAAGAAGTGTTATCATCAACCTTTTTGGTAGCATTGATTCTGCAGAGAAAATCCTTAAACCGAAATAACTGTCTAACATATGCCTCCACTCCAGAAAGCATTAAACCGATATCGAAATCACTATAGCAAGATGAAAAGTAGGCTAACCGGCATAATGTCCTCTGGGATTTGCGTTCGGCTGCAAAGATTCGAGATGCCGAACCGGACCCCATAGCCTTCTATACATTGGACTCTGCACTCCAAAGTAGAAGGATTAGTGAAACTGATTTCAGAAAACCAACAAAATTGATATGAAAAAACATAATTGATATAAAAAAACAAAAAAACGGATCCACACTAAATTCACACACTCAAACCAAACCGATTTCAGAAAACCAACAAAACATTTTCTGACTGAATTTCCCATAATATCGAAGACAAAAATCCCCGAAAAAATCAATGTCACAAAAACAACAATGATTGCCACTTTCAGAACAAGAACGATACTTTACCAGAAGAAAATAACAAAACAAACAAAACCCAGAAACAGAAACGCACTCAGGACTCAAACTCCACAAAAACATGAGAGAGAAAGAGAGAGTGAGAGGAGAGAGAGAAAGCAGTTAAGCAGCGCAGATGAACTTGAGAAAGATGAGATCTTTCATGGGGTGGGGGGGTTAAGTGAAACGTACAGTCTTGGAAAAATTCAAGCTTTCACCAATGGCTCTTCTGGGGAAGATTGTGATGGAGGAGTGGAACTCTGAAGCAGCAGCCCCTTCCGTGAATCTGGCCAGCAGAAAGTGCACAAAGAGAGAGATAGCTGAAAGAAACAGACCAACCAGTCCAACCCATTTCATCTTTGACCTCAACACCATCTTCCCCTCCCCTTTCATTGAAACCCCACTTCAGGATCAGAACTCCAACTGCAACCGGTTTTTGCAGAAGCAGGGAGAGAGAGAGAGAGAGAGAGAGAGAAGTGGTTTTGTTTGAGTAGAAGGAAAAGTCACAGAGAGGGGGATGATGCGGCACGTGCGAGTGAGATGCACATACACACCACCACATTTGAGTGTTTGACTTGAATGAGACCAGGCATGGCATTTTATTACATTAAACATTTGACGTTTTTAATAAATAGCTATCTGATGGCATCCCACCTTCTGCTGCAGCGCGTGTAATCATCGTCAGACCCAATTGGGAATGAGGGCTGGAGGGTGTAGGATAAGCGATGGCGAAGTGTTGGATATATCTGGTGATGCTGTATGATTGGAAAAGCGAGGTGGGAAAGATGGTGTTGGAGTTTAGTCACGTGATGTAAAGGTTGTGTCTTTATGTCTTTGGGTTTGCAAAGAGAATGACTTACATAGAATGTGTTCATCGTTATATTATATTTTGCTCTAACAATATATTGATGTGTACGTTTTTCTCCATATAACAATGTATTATTAAACCGAGATGTCGCAGTGATATAATTCATTATAGGGACACTTTGGATGCGGTCTCTAGCTATCAATATTCTTTGATTGAAACCTTGTTAGTTTTTAGTTTTTTATTGAGGTCCCTAAGAGCAAGTCCACCCCTAAGGACTTTGCGCCAGCACCCAGCGCATTTATCCACTTAAGTGAACAGTAATAGACTGGAGTGAACAGTAATAGGCCAATGCATCTCCACCCCTAAAAAAATGCGCTGGCACCCAACGCATTTATTTGGTATTTTTTTTTTTTTAAGTTTATTTCGGATAAGATTTTTAACCAATTTCAGATAAAATTTCAAATAAACTTAAAAAAAACACACTAAAAAATAAAATTACATACTCATCAAATAAACTTAAAAAAAACACACTAAAATAAAATTACATAAATTCATCAAATAAACCATAAAAAAAAACACACTAAAATGAAATTACATAAACTCATCAAATACACTTTATTCTTCAACCACAAGCTTTTTGGTATTTTTTTTTCACACAAAAAGTATATGAAAGCTTTGGTAGAAAGTGTAGAAAATATTGAAATGTGGTGTAAGGTGGAAGATGAGAGTTAGGTATTTATAGAAATAAATAAATAATTTTTTTTAAAATTTTCTGTATTTTTTAATATTTTTTCTGTATTTTTTAATAAATTTTAATTTAGTTAATTAACGTGGACCGTTGATCTGTGATCGGACGGTCTATTTTAAAAGTAAAATTTAATTTTTTTTTACCGTTGGAAATCCAACGGTCTAGAAAAACTAGCCGTTGGAAATCCAACGGCTGTGAGCGTGCCGCGTCACTCGGCGCACAAGTGGGCTGACAGCCCTCTGCATTCTTGTCGGCTACTCGCCCTGGGCGCGAGTGTTGTCCACGCGCCAGCCAAATAGGCCGGCTCTTGGGTCAGTCAAAATTAGGCTGGGCTGTTGCCTGGCATGGGCTGGGTGCCAGGCAACTTTGTGGGCTGGAGCAATTTGACTAAGGGCCAGGTTGTTTTTTGTGCTGGGGGCTGGGCAATTGAAGTCCCGGTGGACTTGCTCTAACATTAATGTAATAATGTAAGTTACTATATTTTTTAAATTAAAAATTAAAAATTGAAAATTTTAATTGTTTATATTAATGAGATTTTAAATAAAACCCATAATTTATGGGATTAAAAATAATAAAATATAAATTATACTCTCTATTATATTGTGTGTGTGTGTGTACATATATGTATGGGTACATTAACCAAAATTAACAAAAAAAGTTATTGTACCAAAACATGGATACATTCTCAAATCAACGAAAAAGAATGTACCCATATAAGTTTAAACATGGATTAAAAAATTTGAATGGATTTTATATTAAAAAAAGGGTAAATTTTACATATAACAAATTGATATATTTGAGAATGGGTACATTTAAGATTAAAAAAATTGAAAAAGTATATGAATGGGTACATTTAAGATTAAAAATTGAGAATCTTTTTATATATATAAAAAAAACTAATAGGTACAAACTTAATTTAATTTAATTTTTTATTATTTTGGAAATGTTTGAATTAAAAATTAATTAGAAGTTTAATAGAGGTGTGAGTATTAAACCCTAAATTAATTACTAATTTTTATATTAAAAAATTATATAATAAACATGTAAATTCATTATCACATTAATGCTAGGGACTTGAATCAAAATTTGATAACTAATAAGGTCTTAGTTAATAAACAGCAAGAACTAGGGACCGGATACTAATGTTTCCTTGTAAGTTATTCTCATTTGTAGGGTTTTTGTAGAAGTTGTGGTTGTGTGTGTGTGTGCGTGCGTGTGGTAGAATATAGATAAAAGGGTGTTTGTGTGAAAAGGAAAGATAGGAGCTTTTGGGTGGAAGGATGAGGTGGGCACAAGGAAAAGTTTAGCGATTAGGTTTAGGTCAACATAGATTTTTGCTTCATTTTGAAATTTCAATGGGGAAGAAGAAACTGATAATGCAATGATGTGGATAAAGGGTAGAGATTCTTCGATTGTATTTGTATCTTTCGTCACATATCGAGTGTATAGCTAATCGGTTACACATCAAAACCGCTAAGTAGGAGTGGCATAAGGATGTGCAATGCCTAGGCCAGCCACCTCTTTATAAATATTTTATGTATGCTAATTTTTGGTAAACTTTTGCTATGCACTTAAAACTTAAACTTCGTCTCTCTTTTTAGAGTAACTGACTTGAGCATCGGAGATTTAGCCAACCCCTCCACTCACCTTGTGAGCACATGTGTTGCTTTGGTCTTGATTAAAAGTATTATTTGTTTTGTAGGTACAATTTCATCAAGACTGAAAATTGCGAAAATTTATTACCACAATTATTGTGGAAGTGGATGTTCTGCCCTCTCATTTCCATACTCTTCTCGTCTCCTCCTGTTTTGTGTGGTCACGGTTAAGCCACATCAACATTTTATATTCCTATTACTTTTTGTTTTATTATTTTTATAAAAAAAATCAATATAAAATGTTGACGTGGTTTAACCGTGACCACACAAACATGAATGGATGGGAAGAGTATGGAAATGGGAGGGCAGTCCACCTCCAATTATTGTAGATAGAAAGTTTAAATATGGTACTAAAATATCATACTCAAATTAAAAAAAAAAAAAAGAGTTTTATAAATACAAATTAAGTTGTGGAAATGGTACCTCTGAAAATGAAAGATCTAGTAGTTTCGTCAAAGAAACGAAATAGGGAAAAAGACAATTGAAACGAGGACATTAATTAATCGATTAATAAAAGGGATTGTTCAAAGTTATGTCCTTTTCCCATAATTCTTTAAAAAATAATTGTCCTTTTATTTAATTTAATTTCATTTAATCCCTTAAATTTAACGTACATATTTCAGACTTTATCATGTTAAATTATTTCTTCCATTGGGACTTAGGTATAAAATATCGATGATATCGGAAATATCGGTAATCCAAAAACACGGAAATTTCGATGGAAATATCGGGATATTATCGATATCGATAAAAATTAAATAAAACCCACGGAAATTGTAAGAAAAACTTGGAAATTTTTATTGAAACTTTGCAGGATGTTTATTTAATCAATTATCTATTAGTTTATCACAAAAAATTGGAAGAAAATGCATTGCATGATAAATATAACTGATTTAAGTTGATTATATAGGGAGCTGACAAACATTGTGAGTGTAGAAAATATGTAGTAATTAATAAAAGAAGTTTAAACACACCATAATCATTTATATATAATGAATTAGTACAATATTTTACACTTTATACATTGCATGGTAAGATACATGAGTGACTTAGCAATGTCTAAAATATCGATGATATCGGAAATATCGGTAGTCCAAAAAAATATCGGTAGTCCAAAAACACAGAAATTTCGATGAAAATATCGGGATATTATGGCTATTTTAGACCACTTGAAATACTAATCACTCTGATTTGCAAGTTACAATTGTGTTTTCATCGACGCACGGTGCGAAGCATATCAAGGCTTTGACTGCCCTTTTGTTTTGATTTTGAACATAAGAAGAAGAGTTATTTTTCGAGTGTTGTTATTGGCACTCTGAGGACCTATTTCGTATTCTATTCGAGTTTAAAAATTTTTAACTTAAAAACTGTTTCTCAATTCACAACTCAAAAACTTGTTTGATGAGCTTGTTTTGCAAAACGTGAACTAAAAAATAACTAAAAATCTAGCCTAAAATCTGAGAACAACAAAAGTCTGTTTTTACTGTTTTTTTTTTCCTTCTTCGCGACATCTGCAGGACCTTGGTGTCGAGGCTAGCAACACCAAACATCAACTGAGAGTAATTGCGCGGTGATGAAAGATATCTTTCCGACGATTAAGAGAAATGTTTCGGAGAGCGTGACATAGATTCTTTTTGGCAGCAGAGATATTTTTTTCACACCATCCCCAACCCACCGTCCTCTCACTCTAATCACCCAAATTTGAATGGCAACATTTGAAATTAGCAACCCACCACCATATATGTGAACAAAACCCACCTAAAGACAACATGATTTCATAGTATGAAATGTGAAATTGAGAGTTCCAAATCAAGTCGTCAAGATATTGGGTATTGGTGAGTATTTTCAGGGTCGTTTGTTGGATCTCGACCCGACCTTAGTATCCTCCCTCAACCACCACCACCTAATGATTTTGTACAGGCAAGTTTTTGCGTTATATAGCCTAAATCGGGTGCGTTTGGTACGTGGGACGGGACGGGACGAGGCGTTCCGTCCCGCGTTTGGTGCGCCAAAAATGGGTGGAACGGGCTGTTCCACGGGACAGATTTTGGGTGTTTTTGTGTCCCACCTCCCCCCTGGAACGGGTTTGTTCCACGTCTGTGGAACACAATGTTTTACCATTTTAAGACAAATATACCCCGTGTCTTTTTCAAAAATTACACCTTCGTTCCGTCCCGTCCCGTCCCGTTCCGTCCCGTCTGCGTACCAAACGCACCCTTAAGATTTGAAACAGTTTCCAAGTTCGATACCAAACAAGTTTTTGGGTTGTAAAAAAATTGTTCTTGAGAGAAGTTCATCCAAGTGGTTTTTAAAAATTATAAATTTTTTATTAGTAGAATACTAAACAGGCTCGAAGGTCTTATTATTTACTTTTTTATATTTAGAATGAAAAGTACTCTTTTAGGTCTTGAATGATCCATCACCAACTTTACAGATATTATTACAATTTAACCATCTATCACTAGGTTGGATTTTACACAAAAAACCTCGATAATGTTAGAAGTGAACATTATACGTATAAAATATATATAATATTTGGTTATATTTCTGGTGTGAGACTCTATTTTTCAAACAATATATGTGAGTGTGAGTGTTAAACTGTTAATTCCATTAATTAGAAAAATAAATCGTCTTCTTCTTACCAGGAATAAAAAAGAGTAACAAATTGTTTAATTTCAGTTTCTAGATCTTTCTCGGAACCCACTGCCGTAAACACAACCGCCCCGCGGAAGCTATTCGCCAACTCGCATCCTTCACTGCCATTGGTTGTCAGGGCGCGTAGCCATCATATCCGAACCACGTGCTCCCACGTGGCGCTATCACCGCGCGCATAGTGTCCCTGCCCGTAATTTAAAAAGCGAGTTCACTCACTGCGTTAAATCCCTTTTCTGGTTCTCGCTAGAGGGAATGATACGAACTCCGAAAGCGGGAGAGATACAACGAACTGTCACAGATTCGAGGTCCGATCGATCGCGCCCGTCGATATTTTTCGGCATCCAATCTCCGCCGTCCGTCGGTCTCTGATTCCCTCTCGTCTCAGCGGCGGTGGATCTTCGGTAAGGCTCCGCCGTCCGGTTCCCAATCTCGCAGCCTCCGGTGAGTCTCATCGTTCGCTTTTTTTCTCCGTTCAGCATCAGGAGACACAATTATTTAGCAAATTTTTGCAATTTAAATATCGCGATCAGCATTTGATCTTGTGTTTGTGCTGGTACGGAAGATTCTGTGATCAATTTCTTATGAATTTCGTACTTGCAAAATAATAATAATCCACAATTTAAAAAAAAAAAATCACTTAATCTGTGTGTTTTTGTAATTTCCGTAGCTTTTTGTACATTAGAGAAGTTAAACGATTGCTGGAAATTTCTAAAATTACTGATTTTGGAGGAGAAATTAAAAAAAAAGTAAAATAGAAAATGAGAATTTTTGGATACGGGAATTGAATGGACAAGAAATTGAAATTCGATTCTTGGTATTGCATTTTTGGATTGAAATTTCATGATGCAGACTGCTGTTGGGGATATATTCGGAGAAAGAGAGTTTCGTTGTTTTTCGCTTATGTATAATGATTGAATTATTTTGGGAGAGTATTATGTTTTAAAGAAGGACTTAGAATTTGGTTTCTTTTGTGAAATTTTTATATATTCGTAAAATTATTTTAACGAATATGTTCTGTTGGAATGGCCAGCATTATCTCCAATGTAGAAAAATTTGCAAAAGTAGGTGGCTTCTTCGATGTAGCGTTTTCCAATGTGAAACTCGCAGTTGTCTTCTACTTGGTTTGATTATGATTATTTACGGTGCAAACATTCTCTGTAAATTGGTGCCGGCATTTGAGTTTGGCATCTTCTTGAGAGAGAAGCTCTCTTCTGCTGCCGCTGCCGCTGCCTCTACAGCCGCCATTGGAACTTGCCATTGCCACTTCTTTGCTTCCCTTCATGTCTCCTGAATTGCATAAACCTGTACATAACCAGATGGCAGTTGCAACCTTCATAGGACCTCTTAATGGTGAGTACCATGGGGATAAGACGTTTGAGAGAAAAAATTCTGGCAAGAGACGTGTATTTGTGCAGACTGAAGCCGGTTCTGTTTTGGGTATAGAGCTAGATAGTAGTGACAATGCTCACACGGTGAAGAGGAAATTGCGGCTTGCACTAAATGTCCCAACTGATGAGAGTTCATTGGTATGTGGTGACATGGTGTTGAAGAATGATCTCAGCATTGTTAGAAATGATTCTCCGCTTCTTCTCACCAAGAACTTTATGCACAGAAGCTCGTCTACCCCTTGTCTCTCACCTACTGGGAAGGATCTTCAGCAGAGGGATCAGAGTGGTCCAATTGAGGTACTGGGATACTCAGATCAGTTTGGCAAAACAAAAAAACTGGTTCGTGATATTGTGAAGGCTATACGAAATGACATTGATCCCGTTCCTGTTCACAGTGGTCTTGGAGGTGCATATTACTTTAGAAATTGCGATGGTGAAAATATTGCCATTGTGAAACCGACGGATGAGGAACCGTATGCTCCAAACAACCCAAAAGGTTTTGTTGGGAAAGCTCTTGGACAACCAGGTCTCAAACGTTCTGTGCGGGTTGGGGAGACAGGTTTTAGAGAAGTTGCAGCATTCCTTCTTGATTACAACAATTTTGCTAACGTCCCTGCCACTGCTCTTGTGAAAATTACGCATTCAGTTTTTAATGTTAATGATGGAGTGAAGGTTAATATGCATCAAAATGGAAAGCAAACAAGTAAGATTGCATCATTGCAGCAATTTGTTCCTCATGATTTTGATGCCAGTGATCACGGGACTTCTAGCTTCCCTGTTGCTGCTGTGCACAGAATAGGTATCCTAGATATCCGGATTCTTAACACAGACAGGCATGCCGGGAACCTTCTTGTTAGGAAGCTTGATGGTCCTGGGAAGTTTGGTCAGTTGGAGCTTGTACCCATTGATCATGGCCTTTGTCTGCCCGAAAGCTTGGAGGATCCATACTTTGAGTGGATACACTGGCCTCAGGCATCAATTCCTTTCTCTGATGATGAGCTTGCATATATCGATAAACTTGACCCTTTCAAAGACTCTGATATGCTTAGGATGGAGCTGCCCATGATTCGAGAGGCATGCCTACGAGTCTTGGTTCTTTGCACGATTTTCCTCAAGGGAGCTGCAGCTTTTGGCCTCTGTCTTTCCGAGATTGGTGAGATGATGAGTAGGGAATTTTGTGGGCACGAGGAGGAGCCGAGTGAACTTGAGGTAATATGCATTGAAGCAAAGAAACTGTTAGAGGAGAAAATATATTGTGTGCCAAAAGCAATCAAGGAGGAGGTTCAATTTGATCTAGACTGTGGGGAGGAGTCAGATTTGAGTCCAATCACGGAAGTGAAAATGGAAACTGAGAAGAGGAATTTGCATTGTGGATCAAAAGGTGGAAACGGAAGATCTGCACTTTCCAAACTAGAGGAGAGTGTGGAGGAGGACATGGATGGGCTTGACGGTAATGAATTACCTTCGAGGTTGGATGAATGTGCGGGTGTGGTGCAGGATCGGATTCCAAATGTTTCCAAGCTGTCAGCATCATTGAGAAACATCAGCATTGGTGAGAAGAGTTGGCGACACCTAGGTTTGAAGCAAAAGAACGGTTGTTGGGCTGGCTCATCGTCTGGAAACAGGAGTGTGAATGAGCAGCTACCTGTGAGCAGCAGTTTCGTGAAGCTGGCGGATATGAACAAAGAGGAATGGATGCAGTTTCTTGAGAATTTCCAGAGATTGCTCCGTCCTGCTTTCGCTAATCGCAAAGCAGGGAATCCAGGTCTGAGGCAGAGACAGAGGCTAGGGACTTCATGCCAGTTTTGAGGCAATAGTTTGTTAGATAAATAAACCGAGTACTTGTAAGGTACGGTGCTTGGTGGTGGTGTTTTTTTTTCCCCTTTTCAGAAGGTTTTTGTGTGGGAAGAACTGCTTCCGGAGTCTGATTTACAACTTCGAAGTTGTGTTGACTTTGTAGAGACTAGAGAGTGAATAAATGTTGTTTCAAGCATATATATGCAAGTACATGAGAAAATTATGCAGATGGCGTTTGAAAGCAATGATGCATGCATTTTGATGTGGTTCAGTCTCCATTGATTCTCCTTGCTTAACATTTAACAATTCGAAAATTCTACGATGTTTCGGTGTATAGTATGCAACGTCTAAAAGTCCGGTGTGTCTCAGTCTCCATATCCCTCGCTCAGCGATGCCGCGCCGGCACCCTTTCTCAACCCTCAATTCTCAGCCAATATCGAACAACATTTTAATAATCGTAACACCACCAAATTTTCCTACATTTCTCATCTGTCTCTGCCGGAAACTAAATATTCTAATATTCTCGTTAATTATTCTTTTATTCATATTAATTTTTTGGGTAAATTACATAAAACTACCTCAACTAATAGGTCAGTCACAGTTTCATACCTCATATTTAAAAAATTTCAATGTCATACCTTATCTTCGAATTTGTTGCAATGTCATACCTTCCGTCAGTTGTTTGTTAATTCATCCGTTAAATGCTGACGTGGCTTGAGGCGAGACCCACTTTGTATTAAAATTTTAATTAAATATTAAATAAATTTAAAATAAAAAAAAACCAAACCCACAGATCTTCCCCATCGACCCGTGCCCCCCTCCCCCCAAAAAACCTTCCTTCACCACCCCACCGTCGCCTCTCTTCCTCCATCTTCTCCACCCCACTGCTACTTAATCTCTAATCGTGAGCCACCGACGCGCTGACCTCCAGCGAACCAGGAAGATCCTTGACAGCGCGCGAAGCCACCTCCTGAGTTCAGGTCAACGCCATCGTTTTGGGCGTTCGGGTGCAGATTGTAGGAGGGAAGGGGGTCGTCGGAGAAAACTGACTTGAAGAAATCCATGGGTGCATACCAACTTGAAGATTTGGGTGTAGGATCGGAGGAGAGAGGGTTGGGTGGGACGCAGTGGAGAGAAGGTAGGAGGGTGTTGGGAAGTTTCCCCGAGGGGGAGGGGAGGGGGAATCCATGGGTGCAGATTTGGGTGTAGGATCGGAGAAGAGATGGTTGGGTGGGATGTGGTGGAGAGAAGGTAGGAGGGTGATGGGAAGTTTCTCGGGGGAGGGGATCTGGGTGTGGGTTTAGTTTTTTTATTGATTTATTTATTTATTAATTTAAATTTTTAAAATTTTAATAAAAAGTGGATCCCGCTTCTAGCCACGTTAGTATTTAATAGAGAAATTGACAGACAACTGACAGAATATATGACATTACAACAAATTCGAAGATAAGGTATGACATTGAAGTTTTTTAAAGACGGGGTATGAATTGTGACTGACCCAATAGTTGAGGTAGTTTTATGTAATTTACCCTAATTTTTTTATTGGTCAGATATCCGAAGTCTAGTGTTTCTGGTAATATTTTAGTCTACCTTTTCCGGCCAGATGTCTGAAGTTACATAAAGAAGCTTCGAGGGCAACCAGAAAAGTTTAGGGTTTAGGGTTTAGTCAAATGTACTTAGAGGTAAAAGGGTGTACTTTCGGTGTTTCGAGTTACTCCAGGTGTGTTTCAACAATGAATGTTTTTGAGTTTCAAGTTTTTGGCGAAGTTTAAGGCTCGTTTGGTACTTTACTTGAATCCAACTTTTTAAACTCAAAAATAATTTTTAAGTTTTAGGTCTTAAAAACTTGTTTGGTAGAACTATTTTAAAAAACTAAACTCAAGACTAACTAAAAAATATAGTCTATTATTTAAAACATAAAAAGTGAGTTTTTAAACTTAAACTCACTCATTTCTTTTCTCACTCTTCCCCTCTCACTTCAAATCTATATCTGTCTTTTTTCTTTTTTCTCTCTCTTTTTTTTTATAATTTTTTTTGTCTCTCCTCGAATCCACTCTCTTCATTCTCTCGGATTTTTCTCCCACTCTCTTCCTCTCTGTCTCGTCCGATCCTCTATCTTCTTTCTTTTTCCTTCAATCATCTCTTACTTTCTTTGCTCCTCTCTCATGCGACCCCTTATTTTTAGATCTTTTTGTTTCAGTCGTAAGATTTAAAAATTTTAAATCGCAAACTAATCAAGTTTTTGAGTCTTAAAGTAAATTGTTTTCAAGAAATGTTTTTAAGAAATGTTTTGAAAAATGATAAATTTTTTCAAATAGATACCAAACAGGCCGTATCTTCATTAACGATTAGGATATTTCAGCCATTCATCACATGTCTCTTTTTTTTTTTTTCGAGCAAGGATTATCGTACTGTTTTAACTATTGATATAACTTTTATTCTTTTGATACATGCGAAATTCTACTTACCAATCTAAACTGTAGAAGAAAGACGCGAACTTGAGTGCATAGGAGATGGATCTTAGCTGAAGTTGCTATGTTCATGTCTGTGTATTTAATTTTGTTCTTCTTTTGGTTCATTTCTTTGATTGCTTAGTTCATTTTATCTGTTGATTGTATCATTTCACATTTCGAGTTTCCCCTTTTGAATCAACAATCAAACACTCAGCAAGCACAATCCATGACCCAAAACTAGCAGCATCGGTTAGTTTTTGGAGCCGCTGTGGTCACATGAGATGTGAGTTAGGCCACTTCTCAAAACAACGATCACGAATTTGCTTCAATTCACTTCACTTCAATTTCCATGAGAGTTAAACAAACCATCACATATCAGTTACCATTACATGTCACCAAAACTGCTGTTCCCGCCTCACTAAAAGCTCACACCAATTGGTCTTCCACGTGAACTGACCAATCACATCAATATATACATGTATACACACACACACACACACACACACATACACACCTATATTATATCGGTGTTCTAGCAGCAAATTAAGCATCGCAAATGTTGCAGAATATGAGAATGAAACCCATGCCGCTAATATTCTTGTTCACAGTTATTTTGTTGCATCTTCACTCACTGCAGATGCAAAGTTTGCCAATTGCACCAGCACTGTATGTGTTTGGGGATTCACTGTTTGACAGTGGTAACAATAATGTTTTGCCAACTATTTGTAAGGCAGATTATCTGCCTTATGGGGTGAATTTTGTCAAGGGAGCCACTGGAAGATTTACCAATGGCAGAACAGTAGCAGATTTTATAGGTAAATTTTTAGGAAAACTAATGAAAAGGGCTTGAAAACTTTGAGTTTTAACGATAAGGACAAAATAAAAGGTAAAGTGAATAGTACCATGTTTGACTTTTTAGTGTAAAAATGTGGTTTTTCGTTAAAGTGAACAATACCGCGGGCTTTTCATTAAAACTCCTTAAATTTTTTGGTTTATTTTCAGTTCATATCTTTTATTGGCTCTAACTCTTTGTACTGTAGTTTCTAACTTTCTGTTGAAATCTCGCTCTCCCTCTCTCTCTCTCTCTTCTTTTTTTAGCTTGAGTTTCTTGGCCTACATATCCTCCCCCATACATGAGCATACGTGGATCGGTGACAGCGCTTAAAGGCCTAAATTATGCATTTGACTCTTGTGGCATTCTACCAGAAACTGGAAGCCAATTGTGTAAGCTTAGGCATGAGTCAGTCAAGTTAATTAATTATTAGATGAAGTTGGTTTAGTTAACTGGTGCTCTTTAATTAACATCCATCTTTTCATCATGTTTTTCTAATGAGATCATTAATTTTAGAACCATTCAAATCCAATTAATCGAGGCCAACATGCTTGGCAGGCAAGGAATTGCTATATATACTTGGTATGAGTTTTCTTTCATCTTTTTCTACTTTTGCAGGGTAAATGCTTAGATCTAAAAGACCAGATAGATTTGTTTCAACGAACAGTGAAGTCAGACTTGCCAGGACAAATAAAAAATCAAACCGATCTTTTGCAGCACTTGTACAAATCTATATTTCTGTTTTCTGTTGGCAGCAATGATTTCATCAACAACTACCTCGAACCTGCAGTTTTTCGATACAAGCAAGCGCTACTCTCGTCAACAATTTGTACAAGTCTTAATGGATGCAATTGCTCGCCATATGGAGGTACCAATATCTGATCTCTTTCTCTCTTGTCATTCAGTATCTAAGTAAAATAATGATTAGTGTTCTTGGTGAAAATATTTCAGACGCTATACAATTTAGGAGTCAGGAAAACAGTCATGTTTGAAATTGGTCCGCTTGGATGCATCCCGTCAATTTCAAAAGCACATAATCACAGTGAACTGTGTGGAACATACAAATGAGCTAGCCTCAATTTTTAATGATGAGCTTCGCGCAACGCTTGCAAATTTAACCACCACTTTCCAAGGCTCTTTCTTTGTTCTTGGTCGAGCTAATAGGATTGGTTATGGTGCAATTACAAATCCTATTAAATATGGTAAATTCAAAAACTATGTTGTCCTCTCCCCATTTAATTTATTCGATTTTGCTAATGATTTATATGTTTTGATCGAACAGGGCTAATGGATGGAAGCAATCCATGCTGCACTACTTGGGCAAATGGGACTTCAGGGTGCATTCCATTTCTTACACCGTGTTCCGAACCAAATAATCACTTCTTTTGGGATGCTTATCATCTTACTGAATCTGCATATTCAGTTATAGCAACAAGCTGCTTCAATGGTTCAACTGTTTGCACCCCATTAAACATTAAGCAACTCGTGAAAATGTAATAACATATTTGTACGAATCAGTGATTAAGATTATTTATCAACCTAGCTAGCTCAAGACCCTTGGTTTTATGGAATCATGGATAAACTATTGTAACTACATGTTTGCATAAAGAATAATTAACTTATACGAACTTAATTATCAGCATTATGATGTAGTTACATCAGAGAACAAGTCTAACTACAGATTATTAGCAGAGATGCTAGCTGTATGAAGGCACACTTAAAGCAGTACACGCCACAATTCTATACAGACTAGCTAGCTATAGGGGCCTGATCACTGTATAATTAAACTGGTTTCGAGATTGAGGCAATCTCAATGCTGTGGCTCATGATTGTTTATGGGCGGTTTGCAGCGCCAATCTCTTCCCTTATAATCTTTATTCATCAGGCTTAATGTTTCTCTTGTTGCCTTAAGAAGCCTTCTTGTTTCCTCTGTCAACTTATGATCATCAGTTTCATCATACTTAGTAGTCTCTTTCAATGGATAAGTACCGTCCTTACCTGCAATCAGATAACAAAAAATCTTAACATGAACTTTGTATTATTCACCTTCTTCCTCAATATATCAACCCTTAAAGCAGTACGGTAAGTTTCATTTGCATCCAAATAAACACATATATTGCAATCTTCTTAAGCATCAAAGCAAGAAATTCCCTCCAATATGCATATATCTTTAATTTGGAATACTAATTAATGCATACAATGATACAAACAAACTAGCTAGCTACACATGATATATCTATCATACGCATATTTTTACTACAGCACGCATCTGATAACAAGAAGACGGCGAGGGTACATAAACTGATCTAAAATTGAACTTGGGTTTTCAATGAATTTCTCAATTATTATAAGGAGTAGTAGTACTAGTATAACTTTTCTCATAATCAATCCAAACTTAAAATTTTACATTTAGATCTCCATTTCCTACGAAGTCACAATTTCCATCAAAACTACGGTTGTACCTGAATTCGTTGATGTAGTAGAACTACGGGTATCTCCATTTGGCCCAACTGCACTTGCAGGCTCTAACTTCCTAAACACTTTGTGTGCCACCATTTTTCTTCCTCCAAGCCCTATCATCCTTGACCCAGCTATTGAAATTCCATGTTCGATTATTTCCAGCACATGCACTTATATGGTTAGCTTACAAATGAATAATTGGTAATGGCACATGAAACAAGAGAAGTGCTTGCACCCCTCAAAGAGCTTCTTGCACTCGTCTGAAATTGTGCAATTATTACGAGAATGTCATTTTGCGCACTTCACCATAAGAGTGCAAGAAGCTCTCTAAAGAGTGCAAATATATAGTATTGCCCTACGTACAAGGATCATGAAATAACAAGCACCTGTTGATCAGATGGTCCATTTCCGGTCACTGAAAGCTCTTTTTTACCTACAAAAAGTATACATAAGAACCTCTCAGATACAAATCTACGAGAAATACCCTAAATCAAATTAATGGACTAATAGGAGAAGATTAACCTATCTACCTTGATGAGCATGTGTAGTAAACTCGCCTAGGGCATGCATAACAAAAAGAAGCCCAACTACGAAGCTTGCAAACTGTTGCATATCTTTGTGATTTCTTCCTTAATTAGTCGTTGATTAACAACAAAAGAAGGGAAACTAATTTGGAGAGACTAATGTGGGTATTATAGAGACCCGCGAGTCAAAGCTAGGGCTTCAGTACGTATCTCGCCTGCATAAAATATTAGTTCTCATGCGCACAGACAGGAACTTGGGAAGAACGCAAACCTAAATAATCTAATGTATAAAATATTCAAAGGAAAACAGCGTTTTCGGTTTTCAAAACTTTGAATGTGGTTTCACCGTCAGTCTCAGTCTCACGAGTTAATTAGTTGGAACCTGCAGAGGCTAGCAGGTTATTAAACGTATGATGATACATATTAATTAAACAATTAATGAAAGTAGGTAATATGAAATATGAAGCATGAAATAGGGTTTCTAATGTTTAAGCGTGTCTCTCCTGCCTTGCAAGCTCGAAGCTAGATGAGTCACTAACATTAACCCAGACATGCTACAGGTGTAGTATGTTGAAATGTCCCACATCGACCGTATTAATGAGAAAATAAGAGTTTAAATATCATAACCCCACTCCAACTATTACTGAGACCTTTTGTAATAAAACCTCACACCTGACGGATTGTGCAGGTGGTAATTACCAAGTTGGGGACAATATCGGTGTTGTTGGAACTGGGCCGTATGGCCCGTCTCTCTGATAATTCTACATGGTATCAAAGCTAGGGAGCGGGCTCGTACTGTACTACCACATGATGGGTGGGTCCCCTTGGCCCCGCGTGTAGGGTGAGTCCCCTTGGCTCCACGTGGTTGTGATTGTCGATGTGTGAATCTCCCACGTGTGACCCACTAATTGGGTCCCACGTGAGGGGGCGTGTTGAAATGTCTCACATCGACCGTATCAATGAGAAAATAAGAGTTTAAATATCCTAACCCCACTCCAACTATTACCGAGGCCTTTTGTAATAAAACCTCACACCTGACGGATTGTGCAAGTGGTAATTACCAAGTTGGGGACAATATCGGTGTTGTTGGAAGTGGGCCGTATGACCCGTCTCTCTGATAATTCTACATAGTATACTAATTAAGATCAGGACTACTCTGAGTCTCAACTAAGTATCCAAACACACAATTACCAAGTTTCTTTGTAAGTTAAGGCTAGGGCACGCTTACCTTTTACCAAGTTTTTCATGACGGTGGTGCTAGGGAGACAAAATTTGTAAATTAAATAATTTATCATCAATATGAATGAGCATGTTTATTAACGCTTAACTAATAACTCAATCATCAACTTTCATGTCATTTAGTTTACAAAATTTAATCTACAAACTTAGTTTCCCTAGCATTACCCTTCATGAAGAGAATCCCATGAATTGAATTATATAAAGGTTACTTAGCAGGATTATGAAGGCACAAACTTAATTCCACAGCACTATTTGTTGTAGTATCCTATGCTTGATAAAAAAAAAAAAACAAAGAAAATAAATATTCCTAGGTGGGCAAAATTGTGAGCCTAGCTAGCTAAACCCGTCAGTTTGAAAAAGACTGAGTACTACTCAATCTCAAGGCCGTGGCTGAAGATTGTGTACTGGCGGCTTGCGGCGGCCCATTTGATGGTGGTAATCTTTACGCATCAGGTTTACTATCTCTCTTGTCGCCTTAAGAAGGCTTCTTGCTTCATTATCTGTCAACTTATGATCGTCTTTTTCATCATAACTTTTAGTCATTTGAGCTTCGGTTGTTGGGTGCTTTGTCTTGAAATCTTGGGAGTGATTTGGTTTAAGATCTCTGGGAATTTCCAAACTACCGGCAGAAGTACTTTTCAATGTTGTTAGCTCCAGTATCTTCACATCATCCTGGTTCATGTGTAAACATATAACCAAGTTAGAATCAAATTAAAGTCAAAAGTTAAGCTATTGGAATTAGCTAATTACAGGGTTTGAAACTCTCCAATGTTAGAAATTAAAAAAGCCAAAATTTGAAAGTGATTATGAAAGTTTGTGTGTGTGTGAGAGAGAGAGAGAGGGAGAGAGAGAGAGAGAGAGAGAGAGACCTGTTGGTTCATTTTGTTTTGACGTTTTCCACTGAAATTGCTTGAAGCTTTAGGATTATCCTTACCTGCAATTAGAGAACAAGTATACAACATAAATCATGTATTATTTGCCACCTTTCCTCAAAACCATCATCTCAAAATTGGTTCCACAACCATTACAAAACAAAATTGTAATCTCATAATTTTCCATCCATTACTCACATGCATTGCAAGGAGGCTTAAGCATCAAATTAAGCAAAGAAAATCCCCTCCAACACATATATCTTCTTTGAATACTAATACATATATACAACCACACTAGCTAGCTAGCTAAATATAGCTACTACGTGATATAACTATCACACTTAAGTTTTCACTAGAGCATCTGACAACACGAGCCGGGGAAGACAGATAATCTCAGAACGATCGAAATAATTTTGTCAATTGTGTTTGGGAGGATGACGTGCAGGCCCGTGATAATCAGCACCAAAAGCTACAAAATCATGATGAGAGACTTTCGAGTACTTCTTAGAACTAGCAGTACTAGTATTACTTTTATCACGATCTCCAAGTTTACATTTTACATTTAGATCTTCCCTTCCTTCAAAGTTACAATTTCCATCAGAAGCACTACGGTTTGCACCTGGATTCTTGGAAGTGGTACTAGCCTCTTCATTCTGCTGCCCATCTGGTCTTACTGGCTCTGATTTCCTTAACACTCTGTGTGCCACCATTTTCCTTCCTCCAAGCCCTATCATCCTTGACCCAGCTATTGAAATTCCATCAACATTTGGTTCCTGCATATTTTATGGATTAGCTTATAAATCAAAAGTTTAAGTCATATTCCCCAGAAAGCTTCTTGCACTTCTGAAACACAGTTCAAATAACACCATGTATTATAGTGATGCTATTTGAGGAGTGCAAGAAGTTCTCTGAGGAGAGTTCAAGTTCAAAGTATGCTTTACCTTTTGATCAGGCAATACTGCACGTTTCCCAGTCATTGAAATATCTTCTTTACCTACAAATTAAACAAGAGTGTTATAAGAGCAAAATACACCAAAATTTTTATGAGAAATTCCCAGCCGAATATATTGAAGAGAAAAAGCTATACATATCTAGTATATATCTACCTTGATGAGCATGTGCAGTGTTAAACTGGCCTAGGGCATGCATACCAAAAAGAAGCCCTACTACCAAGCTTGTAAGCTGTAGCATCATTGTGTTTATAGTTTCTTCTTAGCCTTAACTTTCTAGCAAAAGGGTAGTGATCTTAGATTGACAACAAGAAGAGAGGAAACTTGAACAGACTGATGTGGGTTTTATAGAGAAAGTTCAAACCCAAGTACAAGCTAGGGTTTAGGCATGTACTTCGCCTCCATAAAATAGGAAATGGATTCTCTCCGGATCCCTTCCTCCTAATCCACCAAATTAGGAAATCCGTGCTATTGAAATTTGATCTAACCGCTACAGACATGGGCCCACTTCAAAAGTTATAATAACTTCAGCTGTTAGATTAATTTTCAATGATACGGATTCCCTGATTTGATGGATTATGAGGAAGAGATCCGGAGATAATCTATTTCCCATAAAATATAATTCTCAAGGGTACAGACATGACTTGGAAGAACTCGAAACTAATTAATCTAATCTATAAAGTATTCGAAACCCTCATGTGCAACCAAAAAATATATTCGAGAAAACAGTAAAAGGAAAACAACGTTTTCAATTTCCAAAACTTTAAATGTGGTTTCACAAGTTAATTATACAGAATTTTAGTGGTTAAAAATGAGTCACTAACAACCCCTTGTAAATAGTCATCAGATACCAGCTTTCATTTTTCATTTAATTAATTACTAAGCCAACCAACAGTAAAAATATGATTAGATAATTATAATCGGGTCAATATATCGTATAGCTGCAAGGATCAGGTCAGTCAGAGATTCGGTCCTCACCTTTCAACATAAATTACAAACAAGTAGAAGCATGAGATTTTTAAACAAAGCTATCAAGACTTCTGCCAAAAGTTAATTTCTTTGTCTTTCTACAGTGGAGAATATTCATTTTGTTCACAACACATCACATGCTTCAGCGTGATCAGATCAACTGAATCACTTCTTCCTCATCATTTGCTTAAAATTATATTTTGAAATTGACGAAATTAAATGTGAATCACACAACAGAAATAAATAAGAATGAAAGAAAAAATATTGTGCTTAAGAGTTAAGAGGAATCCGTGTTTCCGTTACAACTAAAAATTTCCCATGGTGGAAGGCAAGCTTGTTAGAGTAATTTGAATTAGCTGGGTTTCTATGCAAATAAGAAATCTGAGAGAATAGAGAAAGATGCAATATGAAGAAATGCTCTGCTCACTCTCAAAGTCTGAGAGGTGATCTTTTCATATATCTCTCAAAACACACGCACTAAGGCATAAGTACATAACTGTTAGCCTTAGCTGGATACACACAACCAACAATACAATCTCAGCCTTACACTTGTCATAATCTAAGACTAAGTGAATACACAATTCAAAACAAGGCTAATTTACTTTAACTTTACTTAGCTCACAGCTTATACACTAATACTCCCCTTTAAGCTTTGAGCTGATACAACTCCAAGCTTATCTCTAAGATAGTTGAATCTCTCTTTTGGTAAGGCCTTGGTAAAAATGTCTGCCACTTGTTCTTTGGTTGGACAGTATACCAACTCAACAATTCCCTGCTGCAAGGCATCCTTTATGAAGTGATATCTTCTGTCAATGTGCTTAGTCCTTTGGTGAAACACTGGATTTTTAGTTATTAATATTGCAGACGTATTGTCACACTGCAAAGGAGTTGCTTCAGCTTGTAACTCTCCAAAATCTTCAAGAACAAACCTGATCCATATAGCTTGAGATGTTGCTTCGGCATCACTAATATATTCAGCCTCTGCTGTGGATAGTGCAACACAATTTTGTTTCACAGAAGCCCATGAGAACACTCCACTGCCAAAAGAAAAAGCATAGCCTGAGGTACTCTTGCTGTCATCGATTGATCCTCCCCAATCACTATCACAGAAACCAACTAAAACTGCCTTCTTGCCTTTCATATAATGCAAACCATAATCCAGTGTTCCTTTGATATATCTGAGCGCTCTCTTAGCTATCCCATAGTGCTTGTTAGAAGGACCATGCATATATCTAGCTAACAAACTAGATGCATACATCACATCTGGTCTTGTAGCAGTAAGATACAATAAACTGCCTACAAGCTTTCTGTATTTCTCTTCATCTGCTGCACCACTTCCATATTCTTTACTTAGCTTTTCAGTAGCCACAAGAGGTATAGAGACAGATTTACATTCTTTCAATCCAAACTTATCCAACAGGGAAGAGGCATACTTCTTTTGATGAATGAAGATGCTAGATTCTGTTTGAATCACCCTCATCCCCAGGAAATGGTGAAGAAGGCCCAAGTCTGACATCTCATACTTCTCCTTCATATCTTCTTTGAACTCATCCAGCATATCTTGATTGTTTCCAGTATACACAATATCATCCACATATATGGAGACTATTAGTATATCTTTTTCTCCCCTTGTCTTAGTGTAGAGAGTTGCTTCACTTAAGCTTTTCTCAAACCCACACTTAGCAAAATAGCTGTCAATATCTCCATACCAGGCCCTAGGTGCCTGTTTCAAGCCATAAAGAGCCTTGTGCAATTTGTAAACCTTATCTTCCTTACCATTAATCACAAACCCTTCAGGTTGATCAACATATACTTCTTCCTGCAATATTCCATTTAAGAAAGCAGACTTAACATCTAATTGAAATAGCTTCCAGCTTCTGTGTACAACAAGTGCAATCAGTGTTCTGATGGTGTCCAATCTGGCAACTGGAGCAAAAGTCTCATTGTAATCGAGTCCTGGTTTCTGCACATATCCTTTAGCAACCAGCCTTGCCTTGTTCTTTTGTACCGAGCCATCCAAATTCAGTTTGGTTTTGAACACCCATTTCACACCAATAACCTGCTTATCACTTGGTCTGTCTACAAGCTTCCAAGTCTCATTTTTCTCAATCATGGATAATTCTTCTTTCATAGCTTTTATCCAAGCTTTATCTTGTGCAGCTTCCTCATACTTCTCTGGCTCCACAATACAAAGATTGCATTATGCTAGGATATCACTGATATTTCTCCATGTAACTGGTGTATGATCATAAGGACTAGTGATCTCAACAGTTTCAGAGACATCTCTATCTTGTTCTTCCATTTGATTACCATTTTCTACTTCTGTCACTTCTTGTAGACCGAAATCACTCACAATCCTATACTGATCTTGAATGTCAGTTATTGCAATAGATTTCTCTGAATTCTGCTTCCAATTCTAAGATATAGTTTCATCGAAGACCACATCCCTTGATAGGATTAACTTCCTTGAACATGGATCAAATACTCTGTACCCTTTCTCACAAGTTGCATAACCCACAAACACACATTTGACAGACTTTGCATCAAGCTTTTGTCTTCTTTCTGCTGGTACATGAACATAACAGAGTGATCCAAACACTTTTAAGTGACCAATTCCTGGTTTTCTCCCACTATAGGCTTCAAAATGAGTTATATTATCAAGAACTTTTGTAGGTGATCTGTTTAGAATATAAACAGCTGTATGTACAGCTTCTGCCCACAGAAAGTATGGCATGCTTTTATCATGAAGCATTGCCTTAGCCATCTCTACAACTGTTCTATTCTTTCTCTCCACTACTCCATTTTGCTGTAGAGTATAAGCAATGGATAACTGTCTTTGTATGCCTTCAGATTCCAACAACTTGCTGAATTCAGTTGAGAGAAATTCTCCCCCCTGTCACTCCTTAGGCATTTCACTTTAAATCCACATTCTAACTCCACCATTGCTTTGAACTTTCTGAAACAGATTAGTGCCTCAGACTTATGTCGTAGGAAATAAACCCATGACATTCTTATGTGATCATCAATAAACAACATGAAATATTTATTCCCAGCAATTGATTCATTATTCATGGGACCACACAAATCTGTGTGTATCAATTCTAGAGGATTCTTAGCTCTCCAAGCTTGTCCTTTTGGAAACCAATCTCTGTGTTGTTTTCCCATTTGACATCCTACACACACACACCATCAACATCTTCAAGGTGTGGAAGACCATGCACCATTTCTTTTTCTCTAAGCTGCTTGAGGCTTCTAAGATTTAGGTGTCCTAGTCTCTTGTCCCAAGTCCAGGTACGTTCAGTTACACTAGCCTTCAATGCAACTTGATCAGTTTGCATTAAAGACAAAGGGTAGCACCTATTACTTTTCATCTTAACCTTGATAACCAGACAATCAAGTGAAGGACCATCAAATATAAAACACTCTCTTCCACCAAATAGCAAATAATATCCATGTTCGTCCATCTGTCCTACACTCAACAGATTTTCCTTCAAACCAGGTAGAAACATGACTTCCTTGATGCATTTACTACCAGAATTTGTATCAATCACAAGTGAACCTATTCCAGCAACATCTACCAGATTTCCAGTGGGCATTTGTACTTTTCCAGTGACATTTGTCCTTACATCCATAAGTAGCTCAGCATTTCCAGTCATGTGGTTACTACAACCACTATCAATGTACCAGTTTTCATTCACCTTGACCTCAGTAATTGCACTGTTAGCATAAAACAGATTGTTTGTCACTTCTGCTTGATTAGCACAGTTTGCCTTCTGAACAACCTTGCCTGCTGTGCATTCTCTAGCCCAATGCCCGAACCTATCACAGTTGTGACATTTGGATTGCCCCTTGTATCGACATTCTCCAAAGTGAAACTTAGAGCACACTTTACACTGTGGTTTAACTATATCTTGCTTCATGAATCCTGAAGAAGATGAATTCTGTGCAGAATTAGTAAATGATCTCTGTTGGAACTTAGGCTTAGAATCCCATTTCTTGCCTTTAGAATTCCAATTTTTCTGAGATCTGGATGAACCAGAGTATGCACTACTCCTGTTTTGTTCCTTTGGATTCACAGAAAGTGAAGAGAATGCTTTCTCAGTTACATCAACAGTATGTAAATCAAACCGTTGTTCTTGGCTTTTCAAAATTGCTACAACTTCCTGCAATTCTACAGTCTCCAAGCATTTTGTATTTTCAATGACTAGACATATGGGATCATATGGTTTACTAAGACTAATTAGAACTTTCTGTACAAGCCTTTCATTAGACAGAATCTCACCAAATGTTTTCATCTGATTAATCAATTCATTTAGCCTAGTAAGATATCCAGACAGAGTTTCATCATCTCGCATCCTAGCATACTCAAACTCACGTCTCATATTTTGTAGTTTCACAGATCTTACCTGATCACCACCATGGTACTCACCATATAACAGATCCCATGCCATCTTCGCAGAATCTGCATTAGCTATCCGAGGAAATATCTGATCTGAGACTGCATTCTGAATAATACCCAGAGCTTTTGCATCTTGCATATATGTTGCGACCATTTTCTCATCGTCTTATTCTTCCTCTGAGCTTCCTTCAGCCTTCTTCTTCTTCTTTGTTTCTGAGATCGTAATCCCTTTTTCAACTAATTTCCATAACCCATGAGATTTGAAGATCGTCACCATCTTGATTCTCCAGAACTCGTAGTTCTCACAGGAGAAGATCGGAGTTCTCACCTCAGAACTTCCAGATCCAGCCATCTCTTAGCTTAGACGAGACGAACACAAACCGAAATCGGATTCTATGGAGTTTTGGCGTCTTCACCTGAACCGGAACGAGCTCGAGTGTAGCTCGATTGCTTCACAGTTTACTCCCAGATCTCAAATGATCGAACCTGGCTCTGAGGCCATGTTAGAGTAATTTGAATTAGCTGGGTTTCTATGCAAGTAAGAAATCTGAGAGAATAGAGAAAGATGCAATATGAAGAAATGCTCTGCTCACTCTCAAAGTCTGAGAGGTGATCTTTTCATATATCTCTCAAAACACACGCACTAAGGCATAAGTACATAACTGTTAGCCTTAACTGGATACACACAACCAACAATACAATCTCAGCCTTACACTTGTCATAATCTAAGACTAAGTGAATACACAATTCAAAACAAGTCTAATTTACTTTAACTTTACTTAGCTCACAGCTTATACACTAATAAAGCTGGCATAGTTCCCGAAGAGCCTGCAGAAACATTGACAAGTGATTTCGCATAGAATTGCTCAAAACACTTCCCCTTAAACAAATTAGGGTTTCTACTTCCTATATGTGGTGTGTTGCAATTTTAGAACACGAGGGCGTGACCTCCAACTCTACGATAGTGCTTTCATCTTGACAACAGTGCATTGCATACTGTACGTGGTTTCCAAGTAAGTTGGTTCGAGACATATTGGCCGGCATACCCACACAACAAATATTGCTTTATTAGAACCACCTTCTCAAACTATAACTCTCGTAGAAAGTATTGGCTTACTTGAAAATCAAAATCTCAAATGGAACCATATTTAGAACTTACATCCTTTTTAATTAATTAAATGATCGTATTGATAAAATGTCGATAACTTTGGTAGATAACATTCTAATAGTATAACATTTTGACATGTTATCGGCATGTTATCAACATTGTCTACAAAATTTATCGTGTAACAAAGACTTTTAACAAAAACAAACATATTGCTCAGAAAATATCATGCAAGTTTCTTGGCTTGCTTTGAATGCATTCTGCACTGATAACTAATAAAACGTACTCAGAGCATCCCAGAAGTCTACAGGGAAAAAAAATCTGCAGCTAACTAATGGAAATGGACACATTGGCATGGAGAAAGTCGGCTCCTGTTACCAATATTGTCCGTCTCCAGAGTTGTTTAGGAAGATATTTTGATACAGTTATCGGGATAGTGGCAGTCTATACCACAGAAAATTGCTGAGGAGCACAAACTAGAATGAACCTTTATGCTGGTTCCGAGCTACCACTTAAGGTTATAGACATAAATCAATACAAAATTGGATCAGAGACATGCATCTCATCTCATGCACAAGTCTTAATTTCTGTACCAGGTTAAGCTTTTGAGATTTAGGAAGTTGTATATGTCTTACCACAGTTACCATCAAAGCATGGGATTGATCAACACTAAAATCAGAAGCTGATTAATTGGTCTCAAAAAGGACACAGCACATGCATGCTTGTGTGCATATATCTATATATGTGGGTTAGGATTAGAGGACCTATTTTTTGGCACATATTTTATGGGGTTCACATTGTAACATTTTTCAATGATTCGAACTGTTTATATTTCAATTCATCATTAATAGATTATCTTTGCAAAATGTTAGACAAATCCAAAACCATTAAGATATTCATTTATAGTGAAAAAAAAAATTAACGAATACGGTTTTGCTAAAAAATAAAATAAAAAAACTAAAATAATTATCATCTGATCCGACGGTCATATAGTTTTGAATTTGGATGATTTTTTTTGTGGATTTCATTTTTGAGAGAAGATCTAAAATATAGATTGTTGGATCATTGAAATCCATATATATACACACATGCACGGGGTAGAACTTGATGTAACTTTCACAATAATGTGATTATACATGTTTTTTTTTTTTTTTTTTTTTTTTTTGGAGAAATATACATGTTAAATTGTGAGCACTCAATGTCAAGATAACGTGATTAAAAATGTTAGAATGTGAGCATTCAATTAGAGACACATAAACTTCTAAGCACTTTAAGCAAACCTTTCATCTCTAATATGAGATACTATCAAATTATTTTAAGCACTTTAAGGAAGTATTCAAATTTTATTGTGTGACGAGGGAGAGCATTTGACCAAACTTGTAGATACAAGCTTTAATACGATGTTACTCAAAAACACTTGACAATGCGTGTTGAAGTTTATGCAAGACTTTCTTCGGTGTGCGATACTATCAACAAGAAACATGATCAATTTACAATATGCGAACTTGTAAAGGGATCCATTTGAGAACCCAAGAACAAAAATTCCTTTTTTTTTTTTTTTTATTATTATCAAAAGACTCCCTTTAGATTGCAATCGTAACTTTTATGATTTGTTGCTTGTTTCTGGAAGCAAAGGCCGATAATGCAGAGGTGAGAGATGGAGAGGTCCATGTTGATGGGGGAGGAACCAAAACCCAATGGGCTTTAACCATTTGAAAGCCAGGGGTCAATTTTACTAGGTTGGCTTCTACTACCACTTGCATTCATTACATAACCAAAAGCTTCAGGTCAGAACTCCAAAATTGTGAAATGAAGAAAATTATCATAATTTTTGCCTGGGAAATGGAACTGCTCTTAGAGAAAACAGACCTATATCACCAACCAAAAGACAGATAAGGAATTTAACTGAAATGAGCAAGGCACAGTAACACTTCAAAATATACGGGTTGGTTTGTTAATAGTTCAAAATGTTTACAAGAATTGGAAAAGTTGCCTTCTTACAGTTTTTACCCCGATCGACCATGTTCTTTCTCTACCAAGCCCAGCCTTTGTCTCAAAACTAAAGCCTTGCTCAATCACTAGACAACAGACATCACAAAGCCCTTGTATTGGGTAATATCGCAAGTGCAGTCGATAGCATCTCATTTACAAAACTAGTTTTTTCTGGGATGCACTCACAGTGCCAATACACGAGGCTGTTCAACTCAAAAGATTAGCCAACAAGTCCAGTGTCAAATACCTTGAATCCATCGAGCATCAATTTTTTTTTTAAGTAGCAAAAGAAACAACACCACCTGAAGATGGTATCCGCTAATAATTCTGACTTGTAATTGCAAAAACTGGAGAGCAAAATTTTCTGCTTAGTATACGGAAGCATCAAATCTCGGTTCATAGAAACAAACCTGGCTGTTGTATGACTGCAGTGCACAGCCTGCGATCCATGACCACACCTTCTTATCAACGTCGTAAAGAAGACCCTTCCCTTGGTTCCAAGATGTGAAGCAGATCAAGTTATCCTGTCCAGAGCACTCGAACCTCTCGGCTGATAACCTTAACAGAGATCTGAAATACTTCGGAGGCATCCTGCTGATCTCTACCCATAAAAATTTAGCATGATCCAGTTCCCAAATTCTCATACTCTGAAGAGTACTATAAAGACCAATCCTTCCAACTAGAAACAGACGCTTCTGGGTGCCAGCAACCAAATAACCATCCAATAGAGACCGCGGGAACTTAGCTGGAATGTGTTCCCAGTACCCTGTGTCCAGTCGATACATCATCAGGCCAAGTGGAGAAAGGGTTTCCAAATATAATCTGGAGTCACAATATGCCATCTTTGAGGAGCATAGATTAACTGCAGGCATTATCTGGTGAATTGACCACGTATTGAGCTTCGAATCATATACTTCAGTGGGCAGTGATTTGTCACCATAAATATCACTAGTAGCTATAACTTTAAACGACCGGTCCTTCCTATCAACAACCATTATCAGCTGCCTTTGCTGATTATAATGCATACTTGGCAATGTCCTCCAAGTTTGTGTAAGAGGGTTACAAACCAAGGCTCTAAAATTTAAGCCATCAAGCCCAGAAAAACAAACTAAACCAGCAGAAGAACCAACCAACCAGAATGCCCACTGTGGCAAAAATGTGAACGGAATCCTATACCATGTTTTTAATGGCAAGCTGAAGACTGAGCATTGTGGGGTCTGAGAGTTCTTCCAAAATGTGAGAAGACAAGGCCCATGAGACGGTACTTGTGAGTGAAACTTAAGAAAGCTTCTATCTTGTAGAATTGTATTCCACCGTTTACATACACAGCGGAGCCTAAATATCATAAACGGCGGAATTCTAGCTAATATCTCATTCAACAAATCCTCGGGCAACATTGCCCATATATTATCCTCCATTTGAACATCAGGATGAACTGGTTTCCCAAATGTAGAAGCCGTTTCTTCATCTAGTCCTCGCGGCTTTGTCTTAACCACCTTTTGCCTCGAAGGGCTTGTATTCCTTGATCTTACACAACCCAACGGACTCGTGTTCCTCGACCCACCACCTCTAAGCGGTGACACTTGCTTTGGGCACCTATCATCTTCACTTGAAACCCCATTTCCCATAGATTTCGAACTAGTTACAGCAGACCTAGATTCAGAAGATTCCTCAGAACCATCCATGGTGATAAAACCCCAACTAACCAAAATTTTACTCCGGCGTTTCAACACTAGTACCCAATTCCTCCCAAAAGACCAAAAATTTCAATGTCAATCAACTTTCATCACCAAACAACAAAACCCAGAATTCAAAAAGTATGGCCTTTAACAATCACAGCATTAGACCAGCATTATAATTGAGATTAAACAAAAAAGCCCTAATCTTTACTCAGATCCAAAATTCATAATCTTGCAGATTGTAAGATGAGTCAAGTGAAAGATGGAAACTTTTTGAGCAAAGATCAATTACCAGCACAAAATTAAAGCTTTTCACCTTGTGATTTGAGATGAGTGTCCTCCAGGATTCAGAAATCTTCCATGGCTTCTGCTTGGTGAAGGAAACAGCTTGTTGGAGGAGGAGCACAGATGAGTAAATTCAGGCATAGAAATTAGGGGAAAGGACCTGGGGGTCCTAATTTCAAGGCTATTTCTTTTTACATTTGTGTTTGATTTACTTTGTCACTATTTGACAAAATGGACAAAGAAGAATCCATATAAATATTTCTGCATGATGTTGATGCCTATTGCCATTAGAGGGTGCCACGTTAGAGAAGAAGTTGTTTATTTTTCTGCTTTAGTTGATAACATTGTTTGGCTGGGACCTATCAGACAAAATGGACGGCAATGATTGGGGGGTGGGTGTGATTGTGTACATAGCAGATAAGTAGTAAAACTTTGCTCTAGAAAATAAACTTACCTCTTTAGCCTATTGCTATTAGATTATTGGGGTCCACCTGGTACTTTTGTCACCATGGGCTCCACTCATGTTTCTGGTGGTTGACGAAGCTTTAATCTACACAATGCACCAAACGGATGCATTGTTGTTTACCACATGTACACTGTAAGTAAGCAGTGTGTGTCGGTTTGGTATTGCTGTGCTTTGAAAAAAACAGCTGCTATGAGAATTAACGACTGTGCTGTGAGAATAAGGAGATGTGAAATAAATCAGCAGAGTGTTTGGTAAACTTTTTTGCAAAAGTGTTTTTGGAAAGAAAAAAAAACAGTCTGATAGTGGGTCTTTTCATTAAAAGAGCACTGTAGCTCCGTGTGCTTTGAAAAAAAGCCAGTTTTCCAAAGCTGCAAATAGCTGCTTCAGCTTTTTCCTTTGATTTCAGCTTATTCTCACAGCAGCTTCCAAAATAAGCCTTTTTTTAGTTTACCAAACACCTAAAACCCTCACAGCTTTTTTTCATGGATGTTTTTTTTTTTAAGCATCTCACTCCCAAACCATCCCTAATATGAAGTAGCTGAGAGGATATTGGGGATAAAACTATAGTTTTTGTATATAAATTAAAATTGGGTATATCGTAAGATCTCAAGAATTCCTACAACTTGGGATGAAAATCTTGCAGAATAGTCGCGAATTGTGAGTAGCAGTCAGCTAGTCGATGGCAAATTGGTCGACCAATCACCCATATCCTGCAAGAGCCTTTTTGGATGCTAATATAGGATCCCATTTTTTTTTAAATCAAATGCAAAGAGGAAAACTTTACTGCAAGTCTTCCATATAATATTATGTAAAAATGCTGCATTTTCTTCAGTCTAACTCTTTGTTGTTACCAATAGTTTTATGACCTTTGAGAACAATAGAAAGCAATCCAACTTCATCTTCAGCTATAATTCATCAAGTTCCCCCAAACGGATTTGTTGTAGAGGATAAACGAGTGCCTTTTTGGACACTACTGTAGGATGCCTGATTTACTTGGGGTGTGGTGCAAGTGTAGCTGGGAAAAGAGGATTTGATCTAATATTGAGGATACTCTAACGTCTCAAGGCGTTTTCTCCAACTCAAGATCAATCTTGCAAGATAGTCGCAGATTGTGAGTAGTTGTCAATTGACCCATCATTTACATTCTTTAGCTTCTTGCGATAATTTCAAAATATCTCAATAGATATCTTTTTGCACGAGAGCAGCTTACATGTAACGGATTCACTGTCACTTGACGTCTCAATCTAACAATAAATTGTCATGTGAAGAAAAACTTACATTTGACAACGTATTATTGAATACAGAATACCATGTGACAGCAAACTCGTTTCATGTAAGGCCTCCTCCTTTTGCACAGATATCTGTGATCGATGGCCATATTTTATTTACTTGTCACCAAGAATTTTGTTATATGTGATCCAAGCTTCCCCTCTCTATATAAATATCGATATATCAGGCCCGCAAACCCTAGCAAAACAGACTATCTCTCACTTTGTTAATTTTCTATTTGTTTCCAAGCCTTTTTCTGACTCAGTTATTTATAGTTATTTAATTAATTAGGTACAAATAAACTTGCAATATATGCATAAAAGTTGATCAGCCAGAGCTCCCAAGGGACATGGTATTCCATCAATTTCTCCCAAGGCTGCCGGCAAAGTCGCTAACGCGATTTAGGTGCGTATGCAAGCTTTGGTCCTCTCTTATCCGTAGCCCTTCCTTTGTCACTGCTCACATGAACTTCCATTGCCACAACTACAAGAAAGATACTACAAAACTCCTCTTCACATTACAAAGAAGTAGCCACTGGCTCTTCTTCTGCTCAGGAATAGATCAGAAACGACATACAACACCTGTTGCCCTACTTACGTACTCCCCGTACATATCTTACTCCGATTTTGCGGTACAAATTGTACCGTACAATCGTACCGAGTATCAAAGGTTTGGTCTGTGCATTAAGTGATGAATATGTTTTTGTATTTAACCCTAGCACGAGAGAGTTTGCAGTGCTTTCTGATGCAGAAATCGACCACAAATTTCCTGCTGGATCATGTCACTGTGGATTCAGTCCTTTTACGAAAGAGTATAAGGTTCTCCGAGTAGTAGGTAGTAGAGTGTTCGAATAGTGGCAGGCTGAGAGTTTTCATGCTGAAAATGTTATTCGGTCACGGAGGCGGTTAAAATTAATCTTGCTCATCTTCTTTTTGACCGGCCAAAATGTTTGTTTGGGAAGAGCGTATGCCTCCATGGAGCCATACATTGGATATACAATAAGGAAAATATTTTAGTGGTTTTCGATTTGGGAACGAGAAATTTAGGGCGATCCCACTGCCTGATCGATGTTCTGACTCTCACTTAATCCATAAAGGCATAGCTGTGGTGGAAGGATGTTCGGTCGTCTTGGTCACAAACGTGTTAAAAAGAAAATCGAATTGTTGTTACGGATTCTGAAGGACTACGAAAATCATGATCATGTGTGGGTCGAAGAGACTATCTTACTGACGTATACAAAGTCCCATTATGATTACTGTGAAATTGGTTTTCATGTTTATCCTGTATGTACAATCCACACAGGTGAGATAGCGATCGTGTTACATCCATATTGCAGATATTGTAGGGAATTCAAGCATGCAGCCACCCGAATTGCATCTGTATAACAGGAAGAACAAACGTTACAAAAACGTGGATTTAGTTTTCCCGAATGTATACAAGCTCTACAGACAAAGGAAGAATATGAAACACAACATATAGTTTTGTGACGTTTGAGAAAAGCAGAATACAGAATAATGCATGCAATCTTTTCATTTTTGCTTTGCTCCTTTTTCACTTTAACTGCATCTCTCATTTTGACAAGTAGATTTCAAATATTAAAAATGCAAAAAAATGGGGGACTCCAACTCGTTCAAACAACTTGTGGTTGAGAATTTCACTGCTTATATTGTATTTAATTAAGACATAAAACTCAGTACCCAAATATATACTCAATGTGTATGGTCGACCTGAAATTAAGTAAGCGTACTGCCGAAAAATGATTCAAATATGGGCTATAGGCACTTGAATGGGAGGATAGAGATGACGGTGGTAATTATGAAAATATTTTTCAGTGTGTCTGGAACACAAGGAGGTACACCATGATTATACTATTGGTGGAAACTTTTTATTGTAAATGTTATTCTAATAGTAGAATGATATGTGGTGTTCCATCCCATATTTCGGACACACTTCAAAATATCTCGTAGTTATCGGCTTTAGAAGATAGTGGGGAAGGCTTAAGCTCCATACTTTGTATCTGTTCCATTATTATTGACAAATGGTGTACATGTTAGGTATGAAGGCTGGCCCATGAAAGCTATAACAACCTGAAATCTAAATTAGGGTTGCAATAACTTGTGACTCACGAATCATGATCCTCAAACTGAAGGCTGCCCGTGAGTTTATTTGGCTTTGACTCCATTCATGAACCGTTAGCAAACCAACTTGTTTGATTCACAACTCAAACTTTTCATGTATCACTTTTGTCAATGATTGTAACAAAATTTGAGATATCTTTCAATAATAGTTGTTGCTATATATTAATGAAACAAAAAGTTGACATACTAGCTGTTTCGACTCTCAAAATTAGCATGACTATGATACGTATCGTTCAATCAATTTGACCTAGGTTTTGCGTTCAAATATGTTAATAGTTTGTATTGTAGGTTAATGCTTATCCTTGTACATTCTATATTCGATCTCTCCTCTCTTAACATCGGTTATTTCAAAAATGAAATTTGTAAGTGACAGATTGATCAAGTGACACTTATTCTCCAATCAATCTAGTGACATTTTAATCTCCAATTTGTAGGAGAATGCATAAATAAATTTTATTTGATTTGTTTATTTCGCTGGCAATAAGATAGTTTGAACAAACAAATAAGAAATTTGAGCTATAGGTTATATAAAGTAAAGAGAATAACGATGTATTCCAAACTTTATAAATCTAGAAGATTTGGGCTTTAATAACAAAGCTCTAGAGATGTTAGGGTTAGTTATTCTTAAACTGACACGCCCTACCGTGATATTCTCCAAATACCAGGGTAGACACATGATGGCCGACACCCGAAGGTGACGAAGCCATATTAGGATGCATGAGAACTAGAAACAATTAACCGACATATCTAAAACTTGTAAATTTAATTATAATGAATATGCAATTATGGAACGTGTTCAGAGCATACAACTAATTTGAGACACCAAAAATGAATAATATAAAATTGAATGAACAAAAGGATGGGTCCTACAACGAGAGGACTCGAAGATGCCGATGCGGGAATGCCTTAACGCTAGGATCATACGACTTGAATTTAAGTCCTAAGGGGGCGAAAACAAAACATGAGTGGACCAAGTTGATATATAAGTAATACTAAAACAATTATTTCTCAACGTACTATCCCCTAAAATTTATGAAAACTCAATAGTATAATATGTAATAGGTTTTCCGAAAACACCCTAGCATGCCATAAAACCTTCGTAAACCATATATTATATATAGTGCTTAATAATGTTATCATAATCGACCGAAGTCACCAACCCACACTCGGCTGTAGCCATTTATAAGTATCTCTCGGCCGAAGCCACCAACCCACACCCTGCTAGGGGTGGGTTCGGTACGGTTACCGTACCAAAACCCTTGTACCAATTACCGTACCAAACTTTCGGTATACCGAAGTTCGGTATTGCCAAAAGTTCGGTTGGCATGGTATGGCAAGGGTAATTGCCATTTTGTTTTGGAACAAAATCCGTTTTTGTTTTTTTAACCCAATTCAAGGGCAAAACTTTTTTTTGGTACCTTTATCTCAAACATTATAGATTAAATTCATCTATTATTCATCATTCACAATTCACACACATAATAATTCAAATGATGCATCAAGATTCATCATGAAAATTAAGCTTACAATCCAAATAGAAGTTACAAACCAAAACAAATAAAAGTTAACAATCCAAATAGAAATTAAAGTTTCAAACCAAATGAAAATTGGAAGTAAATTTCAAAAAGGAGAATTGTTAGTAGCAAGAAGAATTAAAGTTGAAAACCATTTTGTTTGGACCCAAATTTACACCATCGGCCCGTATAATCAAGGCCGTTGAGTAAGCATAGTTCTCAACCGTCGGATGAATAAAGGAAGATATTTTTGTTAAAGGATAATATTATGGTTTTTATCATAATTATCTTTTAATATGAATTATCTTGACATATTTTTAAGCAGATGAATAAGGTGCGAATTATATCCCTAAGCAAGCGGTACAGTTCAAATTGAGTTAGGATTTGTGTGGACGTATGGATTGGATATGTTGCAAGCTAATATTAAAGAAAGGGGATCAGGATGCATGCACCTAGTCTAAAGGTATGACAAAATGCCAAGATAAAAGTATTGGATAATGGTGACATTTAAGAAGCCTAGGGTGGCTAGGTCTTTTTAGGGTGATGATGATGTTGTCAGACATTATCAAATCAAAGACTAATTGCTAAGAAGAGATTGCATGCAAGAGATAGAATTGAAAAGCAATCCGTGGGATATTAAAGATAATATTCTGAGGAATATTATCTTAGCATGTATGTCGCAGCAGATATACAGCCACTATAAATACAAGAGGTCGTGCACCATTCAGAAGACCTCCAATTCAACACACAATTGCCCTGCGCAAACTCTCTCAACAACTTTGAGATTTTTTATTTTCTCTTTTCGCTGACACATCTTCCGTTGGCATCAACAGCACTGTGGAAGCAACCGGTGATATCTTAAGTCGGCATAGATAACTCTGTCACCGTAGAATTGGCCGAACTCGCAGTACCTTCCGTTGGCATCAACAGCACTGCGGCGGGCACGGTCGGTTATATATCCAAGTCTTGGTCGAGAAGGACGTCCGAGTCCTTATCGATTGAGGTCATTTCATCAGCCTTCTCGGCGAAGTGAAGTGTTACTATTTACCGAGCTCGGCGCATTGCACGCCGAGTTGTTTTATGATTGGATACTCTCAAGTGGGATTTAGAGTTCGGCATTCAGACGGCCGAACTACGTTCACTATAAAGACTTATATTTGCTTTGAGTATTTGTGTCCTTACACTTTGGTGTCGATTCGGCGTGAGTTTACTCTGACGAATACCATCACTGTGACCGAGTCCGACGACAGCGATTCGTGAACTTCGTAATAATAGTAACCTTGTCTTCAGGTTTGAGAATCCAAGAGGCCGAGACGTGTTCCTTTCTCGGCCGCAATCGCAAGACGCAGAAGTCAGTAGCGCGACCCAACGCAACATCAACAAATTTACTCCTCGGCCGAGCTCGGCCGACGAGTTGGCACGCCCGCATTCACCGAAGGACGTAGTTAGCTTTTAGATTACTCGGCCTGCGCGCCACGTAGGCTTTGTAGTTTCTAGGGTCAACACATTTACAAACAAAGAAAACATATTAATTAGTAGCAAGAAGAATTAAAGTTGAAAACCATTTAATAACAAATTTACTAAAAAAATTAAAACATATCTTTCTTGTTTTCTCTTCTTCTATTTCCTTGTAAAATTGAAGCATATCTTGTTGGTTCCTTGTAGAAGTTTACTTCATCTGCCCTAAACCAACCACTAGTACGCACTAGTGCCTCCATTATTTTAGGAGTCAATGATACCCTAAAAGGGTCCACAACTCTCCTCCCTAGGCTAAATGCATTTTCACTAGCAATAGTAGAAGTTGGGGTTACAAAGATATTCTGGCTATTTGTGAAAGAATTAGAAACTCTTTTGTGTTTGATTTCCACAATTTCAAGAGATCAAAGTCACCAACAACAATGCTAATATAAGTAGGGTTTTATTTTCAAATTATTGGAATATTATAAATATGTGTTATATAATTATCTATTATATAATTTATAAATTATATATTGTATTGTATTTTCGGTATGGTACGGTAATACCGTGGTAATGATATCCATTACCAATACCGTACCATGAAATTTCGGTACGGTACAATACCGTACCATTACCGATTGGTACAAAAATTTTGGCACAAAATCGGTATGGCACGGTTGGCACGGTAATTTGGCAAAAAAATCCACCCCTACACCCTGCTGTAGCCATATATAAGTATCTCCCGGTCGAAGCCACCAACCCACGCCTAGCTGAAGCCATATCTTATATCTCCCGACCGAAGCCATATCTTATATCTCCTGGCCGAAGCCAAAATCAATATCTTCCGGTCGAAGCCATTTACAAACGCCCCGTCGAATATATAAGTATCATTCACCTGTAAGCACCAACCAAACGTCCGGCTGTAGCCAATATAAATATATTCTGCCTGTAGGCATATATAACCCTTCATTTGCCCGTAGGCTCTTACAACACCCACCCGAAGGCATATAAATATCAATCGCCCGTAGGCTCCTACAGCACCCACCCGTAGGCATATAAGAAGTATCATTTGCCCCGTAGACAGTACCATTCGAATAACCATTAAGTAAGTACATAAAGACATTAACATAATATTTCTAATATCTATATATATCTATCTTAATCGGAGTTCAGTAGCTAAAACGTCATATCGTAAAACCTATTCATAGTATATAGTTATCAATCATTTATACTACGAAGAACGTAAAATCGATAAAGCAAGAATATCATAAATCGTAAATCCAATTTACTCATAAACGTTTCATAAAACGTAACCATTAAATCATGTTTTTCATGTATGCATTTCTAATAGTAAAATATGCATTTTAGAAGGGGTCCACTCACGGGACCTCGGGTACCCCCACACGCCCCCATACGAGCAGCAGCACGCGCCGACTGGGTTCTGTGTTTGGGCCTGTCCGGTTCTGGGTTTTGGGTCGGTTCAACTCTGGGTTGGGCTTGGTTCTTAGGCTAGGGCCATTTGGGTTTGGGCCAGGCTAAGGACCTCGGATATGCACAGTGGCACAACCACGGTACATGGGGGTTGAGTGTGCTTTTCCTTTGCTCCAGGTTTCGTGGGGCTCACGGGGAGGGAAGAGTGATGGTGGTGGGTAGTGGTGTCTATGTGTGTGTGTGGGTGGGTTCTAGGGGGATGAAAGAGTGCATCAAGAGGAAGAGGGAGAGAAAGTGTCCGAGAGTTCACACCGGGGAGAGGGAGAAAGAGAGAGAGATAGAGAAAAAAAAGGAAATGGGGCCGGGGACAAAATCAGACATGGGCCCCCTTAGGCACACCATTTAAGGCCATAAAGTCACATTTCAAACAAATATCCTACAACCAGAGTGAAATTACCAAAATACCCTTTCGTTCCGTAAATTCCGGGACAGATTGTTACATAAACGCTCGAGTCATACGTAAATAACTACCAATTACTAATAACTATAAATTTTAGTTCAATAGTTTGAAAAATGCGAATTTATTATTATACAATTTTCTTAATAAAGTTTACAACCACTCTCTCACAACATGTGTGGGAAAAAAACACACAAAATACAAAAGAACAGCTCTCATCTATTGTCTTTGACGGACGTCCATTTTCTGGCAATTGCACAACATCCAAAAAAAAAAACACTATTTATCTTAATTTCCAAAGCATAAAAAAACAAAAATAAAAACAAAAAATAAAACAAAAACAATATGTTATGTTTGCCAATCTGGCAAAGCCATCTGGCCCATAGCGAAGGAAGACAGCTCGCAAGAAGGATCAGTGGACCACGGTGCCCAGAGTAGACACGTGGCGGCTCGCTAAAGCCGCTTGCAGTTACTTTTCTCTCGTATCGCCATCACCGGACCACTACTCCCCCCTCCGCTCGTTCTACAAACTTTAATCATTTCACACGTGCTGCCCTCCCTTTCCACGCCGGAAAATCCTCCGCCCTCCATCTCTCTCTCTCTCTAAGCTGAAAAAACCGTCCGTCCCCGGACTCCAAACCCTAGGATCTAATTTTCTCACTTTCTCGTCAACCAAACACCAATTTTCCGACCCAAGAATTTAAATGAGCTTGAATCAAGCTCTTCACACTCTCCAGATTCAATTAAGTTAAAATTTGGGTTTTTTTTTTGTGTATATTTTTTATATTTGGGTTTGAGATGGGGGCAGTGACGTCATCAATGGCGGCCAAGTTCGCGTTTTTCCCGCCGAGCCCGCCGTCGTACGGGGTGGAGAAGGAGGAGGATAGTGGGAAGCTGAAGATGACTGGGGTGGGGACGAGGGAAAACGTCGACGTCTTGAAGCTGAGGACCAAGAGAGGGAACGACATCGTGGCGGTGTACATAAGGAATCCGTCGGCGAAGCTTACTGTTCTGCACTCGCATGGGAACGCGGCTGATCTGGGTCAGATGTACGAGTTGTTCAGTGAGCTGAGTCTTCACCTCCGTGTCAACTTGTTGGGGTCAGTAATTAATTATAGTAAATCTGTAAATTTCACTGTTTGATTTGTGACTAAGTATCTGTGTTTCTATTTTTGCACAAAGTATGATTTATGTGTGTGTTTCTAAGTTGTAAAGTTTTGAACTTTATGGGATTTATTTGTGTTTTATAGGTATGATTATTCGGGGTACGGACAGTCCACTGGGAAGGTATGAGATTTCGGTTTCGGTTTCGATTTTGTATTGATTTGTTTGAAAGCCCTGGAAACATAGCTCCATTAGTAGGGTAGAGAAACTAGAAAATGTTAATCTGATCGCTAAATGTTCTGTATAATTAATTTCAGTAGGGTTTCTTTTCTTGCAATTTTCCTCATAAGATAATGAAACTTGAATTTGGTTTTATTATTTGCGATGCACCGGTTTGTCGAGTTTTTCGGGCTACTTTATGCTGTTAATTAGAAAGGTTTCTTCTTTCCTAGAGACCAAATTGATCATTGGATGAATGAAAGCAAGTCTTAGCTATAATTGGTTAGGAGAATGTTTGAAATGAGATATATATTTTCTCTCTTATGGACAGCCGAGTGAGCAAAACACTTATGCAGACGTAGAAGCTGCATATAGATGCCTTGTGGAGAGGTACGGTGCGAAGGAGGAGGATATTATTTTATATGGGCAATCAGTTGGTAGTGGGCCTACTCTCGATTTAGCAACCCGGTTACCAAGATTGAGGGCAGTGGTTCTTCACAGTCCGATCATGTCTGGTCTTCGTGTCATGTATCCAGTGAAGCGAACATATTGGTTTGACATTTATAAGGTACTTAATCTTTGTTAATTGCTCAGCTTTAGGCTCACATTTTTCACAACATTTGGGATTGCATCACGCTAATGAGAGTTCTCCTATTCATGGTGCAGAACATTGACAAAATACCCTTGGTCAGTTGTCCCGTTCTGGTGATTCATGTGAGTGCCTTTTTTCTTTAAATTGTATGCTTTGTTTTCCTAGACTCTAGTGAATCTAAATATGGAAACCTAGTAATGCATATTGATGACCTAACAAATTGGTTACACTAGTCTTCAACATGTGCGCTGATGCGCTAACACTTCGTGTCTTCATGTTCCAAATTTGCCAGTCTTCACCATGCCGGTGGTGATTTTTTTTGCGTGTGTAGTCTAAATAATTTCTTTTAAGAATCTTTATGTGCTTGACATTTCTTGACTGTATGCTTATTTATCTTCATCCATCCTGTTGGATGAGTTACAACCCGGGGAAGAAGTGTAGCTAATAGCTTTTTATTTTTTATGTGTCTATGTATAGTTATCAAACTCTTTGACCTGGAATTTATTGTTTTCCCCATTTTACTAATCCAACTAATCTAGGTAAACAGTAAATAATGACAGAAAAGGTAGATAGCTAACAAATATCTTTGAAACCATGCAAACCTTGTCTTACAGTATCATTAAATATGTGTGGTTTAGTTTCAGAAGTGTACTTATTTGCCAGGTTGTTTTGTTCTGAGTTTTCCTATTGCCTGCAGGGGACGGCTGATGATGTTGTGGATTGGTCTCATGGCAAGCAGCTTTGGGATAATTGTAAGGAGAAGTATGAGCCATTATGGATAAAAGGAGGTAATCATTGTGACTTGGAGCTCTACCCACAGTACATAAAACATGTCAAAAAGTTCGTATCGACCATTGAGAAATATCCACATCTGAGGAATAAATCAGGGCCAGTTACAGGTCAACCAGAAAATCCGCGGAAAAGCACTGACTTCAGGGAGAAATCTTGTTCCAGCACAGATCACAAAGAGAATTGTAGACCAAGTACCGATCATATAGAAAACCCCAGGTTAAGTACAGATCGTAGAGAGAGGTCAAGGGCCAGCACTGATAGGAGAGAGAGAACAAGAAAGAGTATGGACCAACCTGAAAAAGCAAGTAATAGCGTGGATCAGCCAGAGAGAGCAAGAAATAGCATTGACCGGTAAGCAAGTTTTTGCTTTCAGTTTTCACCCATACATGCTTTATATTGCGAAATTCAATTGTTCACATCATAGCATCGACACATACAACTCGAGTTTTTCTGAATTTAACTTTGGTGGCAGCTTCGGAGAGATGTTCAGATCAGTTGGATTGTGCAATATTGATTGTTTTAAGCCCACAGCTACCAGTGCGTGAAGAGATGGGATCAGTTCACAAATAGAAATCCTTCTTCTACCCCGCTTCTATTTATTTGATTGGTTAATTGGGTCGTTTGGGCGATACGAAAAATGTCCGTAGGATGAGAACCAGCTACGTAGAGAAATTCAAGTATTGTATACGTCACTAGTGCAAATCCAAGAAATATGTACGGTCTAATGGTTATTTACACATGGGCGGGGTTTGGGTGATAGGATGTCATTGTTTCTCATTCTTAAAGAGGAAGAATAGGAAATTTGTTAGACCAGGCAACTTTTGTATCTCACTTAATTCTCCAGCTTAATAAATCTAAGTTATCTAACCTCTCTCTCTCTCTCTCTCTCTCTCTCTCTCTCTCTCTCTCTCTGCGTGTGAATACATTTTCAGTTGTAATGTAGTATGAAGCAAGAGTTCCCACAAGAACATTGTCTAGTGTTACTGTATGATGAACAAAGTATTTTGGTTATCAAGATTGCATTCATGTTAGCCCTCGCCATAGTGTTAGGGTTCGTAACCGGCGAGATTAGTGTTGACACACCGGTCATATTTGTCCCCATTTAAGTTATGTGACAAGAGTTTTCGCCTTAACCTGATCTTGAGAGATACTAAAAGCTCGTTTGAATGTGCGTTTACAATTAGTGAAAGCGTTTTTGATGAAAATATTTTTGGAAACAATCCTTAGTAAAAATGCTTGTAAATCTTGTAAAAGCATGTAACGTGCACATAACTGGTGCTTCTTGTAGAAAACACTAAATATTTTTGGAATTCAAAAATAGTTTATCTATAAACACTTTTTAGTTATTTTAAAAGCACATCCAAACAAACGATAAGAGTCTTCGGTCCTATGTTTCATCAATGCTTCGATTTCATAGTTGTGAATCTCGTGTAGATGTGTTGTTGGCAGAATTCACTTAAAAAGTAACCTACGACGCAACATGTACTACTGATTAGTGAAACGATCTGATCCAAAATTTTCTGTGTGCTTTGAAATCCTGTTTATCATTAAGAAAATAAAAGAAAAAACTAGATGTTGATTAAGCTCACATCATCACCAAACGTACAGAACGGACGCACCATATTTATCATCAAATTACACAAATTGGCCCCCAAAGAGTGAAAATAATAGAAACGCCCCAAACTCCCAGTCAGGCACCAGGCAAGCAAAAATAAAAGGGAACTTAACGAAAAATTTGCGGTACTGTTCATCTTAACGAAAAAGCTTATTTTTACACTAACAAATCAATCTTAGTACTATTTATTCTACCATTTATTTTATCATTATTATTAAAAGTTAAAAATTTCGAATCATTTCCATTAATTTTCCAAAAATGAAAAGCGCAAACTACTAACTAATGCCGGAGTCAGGGTTTAAGAAAAGGGTCAAGGGCTTTAGGCCGCTGCTTGCTCACTGGTTTGCTTCTTCCTCCCCTCTCTCTCTCCCTCCCTCCCTCTCGCTCTCTCTGATGAATTTGATTGCGTCTCCGAATCCCTTCTTCGAACCATTTCCTCTGATCCCACTCTCATCACTCTCACCAATTCATCTCCTCCAAAAATATTTGATCTTTTTAATTTGATGTCCTGCATCCAAACCCCATTTCCCCCTGCAAATACCACCAAGAATTGCGCATTTCAAATCCCCATAGTTTTCCACAAGAGCCCATCAATGATATCCACTAGTTTGTGGAGAAACTTGGCTAAGCAGGTCATTTCCGGGAACCAGAGGTGTCGTCTGAATTCACAGTCTATTTCTAGAGCTTATAGCCTTCTGAGGTTTTCCCGGGAATCTGTTTTCTCGGAAAAGTTCAAGCCTTTTGAGATGGGTTCTTGCTTAAGGGGTTTTCCGGAGGTGGGTTTTTGCGGGAAAGGTGAGATATCTTCAGGTGAGAGTTATATGGGGAATCCAAGTTTGGGGTCTGTGAGGAATCCGATTGGGTTTAATGGGTTTTTCCCCAAAGGGTATGCAAGTGTCGCGGAGGCGGTTTCTTCCACTGATGCCGAGGAGGATGTGTCTGTTGTTGATGAAGTTCAAGAGCTATTGCAGCAAATGAGTAAAGAGGGCAAGAGGCAGACGGATCATTGGCGGCGGATGCGGCAGAGGAGAGTGAGAGGAATGGGGCAGGCGAAGTACCTTGCGCTAAAGAGAAGACAGATAAAGATTGAGACTGAAGCATGGGAACGGGCGGCGAAGGAGTATAGGGAGCTTATGATGGACATGTGTGAGCACAAGTTAGCTCCCAATTTGCCATACATGAAGTCTTTGTTTCTTGGTTGGTTTGAGCCTCTGCGCAATGCCATTGAACACGAGCAAAACCTGTGCCGGAAGGGGAAGAATAAGGCGGCCTACGCGCCTTATTTTGATCAGTTACCGGCTGATATGATGTCGGTTATTACAATGCATAAGCTGATGGGATTGTTGATGACTGGAGGCGAACATGGAACTTGCAGGGTGGTAGCAGCTGCTTGCACCATAGGTGAAGCCATTGAGCAGGAGGTGTGAACTTTTCATTACACATATTCATGGACGTTTTGATTCGGTTTCAGTTTTCTCTTCCTGGTTAATAGTCAATTCCATTCAGGAGTAGGATTGCAGTCATTTTATTTTTCTGTTTACTTTCATTTTTCTTTGCTGGAATCCAGTTAACGGTGGTGCCATAGTGAAATTCCTATTTTTGCCTTTTTTTTCCCGAACCATGTTAAGTTTGTGTGGAAAGGGACTCAGGGAATGATCTAAAATCTAAAACCTTAGTGCCTTGTTCTTGTTTCTTGTTGTTCTCTAGATGGACTAAGTAAAACAGTATTCCTATGGCTTGGTTTTCTTACTCTAACCGTGTCATGCCGTCCATCTCTCCTAGATGAGCATTGATATATCACTGCTTCAATGCATCAGGTTAGAATACACAATTTTTTGGAACAGACGAGAAAGAAAAAGGTCAACAAGGATGAGGAAAACCGAGAGTCTGATGATGTAATGAAGGAACAAGAGAAGCTGAATAAAAAGGTTACGAAATTGATGAAAAAGCAAAAACTGCGAGCAGTGAGACATATAGTGAGGAAATATGATGCTTCAAAACCCTGGAGCCTGGAAGCCAAGGCTAAGGTTTGCATGGTTTATGCTTTAACTGGTAGAACTTTTATCAGCATTTTATTTACATGCATTCTAAAATGCCACTTGTTTCCTACGTATTTCTCAGGTCGGCAGTCGTCTGATTGAACTGTTGATTCAAACGGCTTTTATACAACCTCCGGCCGATCAGTCAGCAGATTCTCCACCAGATATACGACCTGCATTTGTACACACACTTACGACTGTCACAAAAGATCCAAAGTATTTACTAGTCTGTACTATTGATAACTGTACACCTCCCCTCCCGAATAATTTTATGTTAATGTGGACTTTTCTTTCAACAGGAATACCACCAGCAGAAGATTTGGTGTTATTCAATGCAACCCTCTTGTTCTCAAGGGCCTTGAGAAAACAGTAAGTAACTTCGATCCTTTTTCCATTCTGTTATTCTTGAAACAATTGGAGATGTCTGTTGGCTCTTGGACCTATTTTGATGTATTTATACTTTTAGGATCTAGGACTGTTGTCGATAAAATAGTTTGATAGGATCTGGAATGTTGTATAGTATTGTCCATTTGTCCCTAGCAGGTGATGGAATGTTGGCTAAGCTAATTATGTATAAGTTTTCTCATTTTCCTGTCAAAGGACACATCTTAAGAAGCTTGCAGGAATTTATATTCTTCTTTAGTCCAAGATTTATCAATAACTTTTACTGTTTATGCAGGCAAGCCACATGGTGATTCCTTATATGCCAATGTTGGTACCACCAGTCAACTGGACAGGGTATGATAATTACAGCTATGTGTTACCAGTTTTGCCCAATTTTAAAGTTGTTCTTTTGTTAATTTTTTATTTGAAGTTCACATAAGATCAGATTGAAGTCTGTAATTCATAAAATCAGTAATGGATGGAATGAAATGTGTAGAAGCTATTCTAATATATTGCATTCTTGGGGGGCTGAACTGGAAATGGAGAATAGGGTTTGATATAGGAATCGAATAGGACAACTCCTCCATTTAATTCTATCTTCAAAGGTGGCGTGATGCTTTCATAGTGCATCAACATTGAACATAGAATTCAACTTCTTCATAGTCCTTTATGTGATGGAATTTCAGATTACTTTTGGGTTAACCTGTTTTTATTTCCGTTTTGCGGTTTTATAAATTTGTCTTTTCAGTTATGATAGAGGAGGTTACTTTTTTCTACCATCCTATGTCATGCGCACTCATGGAGCTAAACAGCAGCGTGAAGCAATTAAGAAGACCCCAAGGCAGCAACTGGAACCAGTTTTTAAGGTTTGTATACATACAAGCGTTGTATGACTTTTTTCATCATGAAAATTTTATGGAACTAAACCAACTTGAGGATGTGGTGCCTTATGTGTTGATTTTGTGTTTTCCTGACCAGGCCCTGGACACACTTGGAAATACCAGATGGAGGGTTAATAAGAGGGTACTTAATGTTGTAGATAGAATATGGGCTAGTGGAGGCCGTCTCGCTGATTTGGTGGACCGTGATAATGTGAGTTTATTAGTCACACACACACACAAAAGGAAGAAAAAAGAGTCAAGATTCTTGGCACATATTAGGAGGTCGGTTTGTTCTTTTGCCATGCTTTGGCGAAAGCCAAAGACAAGATCAACTTTAATTAATTTGGGGAAATTCAAATTTCAAGATCAACTTTAATTAATTTGGGGAAATTCAAATTTCAACTGAACTTAACAACTGAACCAAATGGTTGGTTTAATCAGTTTTTAAGTTTTTTTTCTCACGCCATTTATTTCAAAAATATTGTTATCAATCTTGTGAGCCAATTTTGATTTGTTGAAATTGATCTGAAGCTGTTTTTTCCTTTATTTTTTTGCATTCAGGTTCCATTACCAGAGGAACCAGATACTGATGATGAAACACTGCTTAAGAAATGGAAATGGAAGGTGAAGTCTGCGAAGAAAGAGAACATGGAGAGGCATTCACAGCGTTGTGACTTGGAGCTTAAACTAACCGTAAGATTTATTTCACTCCTCTGAGTCAGTAACCATAATGTACTTAGAATTTATGAAACTCATTTTTACCGGGGAGCAGGTAGCACGGAAGATGAAGGATGAAGAAGGTTTTTATTATCCACACAATCTTGACTTTCGTGGCCGTGCATATCCTATGCACCCATACTTAAATCATCTTGGTTCAGATCTATCCCGGGGTATTTTGGAGTTTGCAGAGGGACGCCCCCTTGGAAAGTCAGGCTTACGTTGGCTAAAGATACACTTGGCAAATCTGTATGGGAGCGGTGTGGACAAATTATCTCGCGAGGGTCGAATAGCATTTATAGAGAGTCATTTAGATGATATATTTGATTCTGTGGACAGACCACTAGAAGGAAGACGCTGGTGGTTGAAGGCAGAAGATCCATTTCAGTGCTTGGCTGTGTGCATTAACCTTGCGGAAGCTTTGAGAAGCTCTTCTCCAGAGACTTTTATTTCACATATTCCCGTACATCAGGTACATTTACATTGTCATGGCATCAGATCTTCGGTTCATGAAAATTGTGTTGTATTTACCTTCAAGCTAGGAGAAATAAGCTGACAAGGGGGCTACCAGAAGTAATCAATTAGTTCTGGATGTTTAAATTATGTGGTTTCGGACATTTATGAAGGACATTATGTATTCTAGGTCTTCTTATGTTAGAGTTATAACAGAATTAATGGAAAAATACCCAGAAAAAAAGGTGAATAGAAAAGGTAAGTGTGAGCCTTGTCCCTTGTGTTAGCGGAGCTATCAGAGGTCTGCCATAGAGTTCAAATTTGGTTGAGGCATAGATCTTTTCTGCGCTTGAATGCTAACACATGCATATGTACCTTTTTGCTTCCCTTTTGTTGGGTGGGGGTAGGGGAATCTTGGGGGATTTGTTTCTTGGACTCGTAACCTCCTTCCTTCAGGTTTATGTTGAAACAACCTACGAAGTAAGTTTTGATGGCTTTGTTTCCTACAGTATCCTATAGAGAACTTAGCAGGTGATTTCTATGTTTTGCAAATGAGGGACTGTTGTCTTAAGCTGGTTAATAGCTCCTTTCAGATATGAGTTGTCTGCCTTGTCATTACTCATCTGCAGTGATATAATCTGGAATATATTATTTTACATTTCTTGATTTTTAATTGATTTTCTCTAGGATGGCTCTTGCAATGGTTTACAACACTATGCTGCCCTTGGAAGAGACAAGGTAATTTCTTTCCCTCAATTTACTTTAGAGAAGGTCATACGTGAACGCCCCCACCCAACTTCACTCCCTCACTCCCATCTCTACTTATGGTATATTGGGAAATTGTATGCGTTAGTTTGGAATCTTTTTTCTCATTGGAAATTTTCCATTCAGTTGGGAGCAGCTGCCGTCAATCTTGTTGCAGGAGAGAAGCCTGCAGATGTATACTCAGGAATAGCTGCTAGGTAAGCGGTTTATGACTAGGGCAGAGGTATCACATGATGAGTATAGTAGTAGAACCTCTTCATTCTACGCATGAGTATTACTTTTCTCAATTTACGTGTAAGCTGTCAACATGTCATGATTAAGTAATTTATTCATGAAAAAGTGTCACATTCTCGGTGCAGGGTACTGGAAATCATGCGAAGGGATGCACAGAAGGATCCTGCAGTTTTTCCAGAGGCCTTGCGTGCAAAAGTATTAGTAGATCAGGTTGATTTTACAACTCTTCAGTACAGTCTTTTGATGCATATCTTATTAAAACAAAGTGGATATCGTAACATTAGATTTAAAATCATTCAATTTTCATCAAAACGTGTGGTTTAATAATATATCAGAAAATGTGGCTGTTATCTGATTATTTTATGTAAACTGGCATTTTCTTTTGGCTACCTGATTATTTTATGCAACTAAGAGTTAACCCCGATGGCTGTACATATGCAGGTGGATAGAAAATTGGTGAAGCAGACAGTGATGACGTCAGTATATGGTGTCACTTACATCGGTGCTCGGGATCAAATCAAGAGGAGGTTGAAGGAACGCAGTGCCATTTCAGATGATGTAGAGCTTTTTAGCTGTGCTTGTTATGCTGCAAAGGTACCAGAAAGTTCATATTGTGAGGGTGTCAATTTTTATCTTCGCATAATTTGTAACAATATTTTCATATGCTTGTGAGCATGTGCATCAGTATTCATGAGAATTTTATAATGAAACGATTCTCGACATCATATGCAGATCACCTTAACTGCTCTAGGTGAGATGTTTGAAGCTGCACGAAGTATCATGAGCTGGCTTGGTGAATGTGCAAAAGTTTGTACCAGATTCCTCTTTTCTTTTGTTTCTTTCTCGCTCACGATGTTTTCCTGATATTTTGAAATTTTTATCTTGATTTTCAGATAATTGCATCTGAAAATGAGCCAGTACGATGGACAACTCCGCTTGGACTTCCAGTTGTGCAACCTTACCGTAAATTCGGCAGGCATCTTGTGAGTATTAAAATTTTCACCGTGTCAACAAGGGTCAACAATATTTTTTATTGTATTCATAATTACTTAAAAGGTTAAATCAAGTTTAATAGCTTCTGGTTGAATTTGTTGCAGATTAAAACTTCCCTTCAAGTTTTGACGTTACAGCAAGAAACAGAAAAGGTACTGTAGCTATATTCATTTAAAGGATGCTATAAGAAATGTAGATCAATAGTTTTCTCGTCATCCTTTGAAGTATGGAAGGTAACTAGGATCAATCTATTTTTTTATCTAAGAAAGGAAAGGAAAAAATGCCATGCCATCTTTGAGTTACCTCGGGCATGGTTGGTTTATTTTCAACATGTTTAATTAGCCACATGGTTATGGTCAGAAAGGTCTAAAAATTTGAGAATCACGGACATGGACATCGTTTCAAAGATTGGAAGTCTCGGAGCCTCAGATCTCAAACTGAATATTTTGTCTTTAGGTCATGGTCAAGAGGCAGCGGACAGCGTTCCCACCAAATTTTGTTCATTCCCTAGATAGTTCTCATATGATGATGACTGCGGTTGCCTGTAAAAGGGCAGGCTTAAACTTTGCAGGTCAGTTCTTGTGTGCTCCATTTCAATCACCCTGCTCTCTCTAACACACACGCACACAATGTACACTCTTATAATGGCTGTGTAATAACATGATTACAGGAGTTCATGACTCGTACTGGACACACGCTTGTGATGTGGATGAAATGAACAGAATACTTCGTGAAAAGTTTGTCGAACTATATGAGACTCCAATACTAGAGAATGTACAGTACTCTTCTATTCTGAAGTTCTCCATCACAGGTGCGTTGTTGAATCATGTAAACAGTTGTTGATCTAACCAATTATCTGTTTTGTTTCCAGTTGTTGGAGAGCTTTCAGCAGTCCTTTCCCACATTAACTTTCCCTCCCTTGCCCGAGCGGGGTGACTTTGATTTAAGGGACGTGTTAGAGTCGCCTTATTTCTTCAACTGATATATGGAGAGTGATCTTCATTTTCAACTACCCTCGCCTCAATTAGCGATCTGCCTATGGCGCTCACTCTGCTTCTATCTACGGCACCAAGAAAATGGAAGTAGCCTGAATGAGAACCCTGATAGAGACTGAGCCACATTATACCTGTATAGCTTGAGGAAGTCCTGATGCCAGTGTACGATAATCAGCATGAACTCTTGAGTTCACAACGCCATTGTGCTGCAGAAGCTAATCCGAGGCTGATACATAATCGCACAAGCTTCTGTACGAAGCTGAGAAACAAATATGTCAGTACAGTTAGCTGAGAATTCATACCTTAGCTATCCGTCAAGTCGCTCGTGTGAAGTATGTAGAGCTTTGTGGCCGATTCGAGCGGTATCTAGTCTAAAGAATGCCAGAGGACCATGTCATGTTGCAGGTTGCTGGTGAAGTTGCTGGTGAAGATGGTTTTATGTTAATATGTTTTAATTCTAGGATAGTGCTATATTCACACCCATTGCCATTGATCTTTAATCCATTCGAATCTACGGCCAAAAATTGAGAAAGGTGCGTGAGAAGTAAAACTTCTTGTGTGGATGACATTGCCCTTAATTCTATTCTTGTAAATTTGAGCGGTAAATTTGGTTTGTAAATATTTGGGGAACAATTCCTTTACAGATAATCAAAATACAAATTAATATCTCATTATAAAAAATGCAAGTTTATATAAGCTCTGTTTGGTGTTTGTAAACACAAACATAACTAAAGAAACCGTTTTCCTAAAACACCGAGAATTTAGGTGGAATGAGTTTACTAATATTGTGCCGTCATGACTTACAACAACAACAACAAAGCTTTTTCCACTAAGTGGAGTCGGCTATATGAATCCTAGAATGTCATTGCGCTCGGTTATGTATCATGTCCTTCGTTAGATCCAAGTACTCTAAATCTTTTCTTAGGGTCTTTTCCAAAGTTTTCCTAGGTCTTCCTCTATCCCTTCGGCCCTGAACATCTGTCCCGTAGTCACATCTTCGAACCGGAGTGTCAGGCCCTACTAATACAAAATTGTATGTAAGACTTTTCACAAGATCTTGTATTAGTGGCTCGGCAAGCCGCAAAACGCACCTAGATTCATGACCGTTAGATTTTTAGCTAAGAATTTAATGACTAATGATCCAATGGTCAAGGATCTCAGTCCATCTAAGGGCAGGTCTAATTTAGATTAGGAACAAACACCAGAATATGAAAATTAAAAAATACCCTTACTTTCTGGTTGTTTAGCGGGGGTGGAACAGACATTATACATTTAACACTATTCACGAAATAGCCCCAAGGTCCGTTGTCTTATCTGAATATATTTGCTGATCGGTCCTTTCAGTCGTTGCCACCTACAGCTACAGTCACACCTTCCGCTTTATTGATCATCATCCCCTTCTTCCTTTTCCTTCAAAACCCCAGTTCAGTAGCCGCAAAACGCACCGTTTCGGGCCTCAAAAACACTCAAGGAAGAAATAAGCTGCAGTTCTCTGCATGTAGAAGGTTTCTAATTGGTAAAGCTACTGCCTTTTTTAATTTTAACTTTTTCTGGGTAATTGCAAATGTGCCATCTTTCTCTCATTTTTGTATTTTTTTTTTTAAAAAAAACCATCGTTTCTGAAATCAGAAGCTTCAGAAATAAACACTACAGAATCCATATTTATTTTGTTTCTGAAAATTGTTTTTTTTTTTTTGGTTTGTTTTGTTTTGTTTTGTTTTTTTTATGTTTTTTGGTTCTAGAAATAGAAAATGCTAAAATTTGGTAAATAATATCTCAAAACTTCAAAAGTTTCAGTTTTTGTTAACTGGGTGTGTTATATGTTTCAACTCTAGGGTTGCAGTGGTGGGTTGGAACTTTATGGAGATAAGTTAAAGTCCAAGATCTTTTACTGCACGTTTTGATGGGTAAGAAATTTTTTACAAGTTGCTTACTCTCTTAAGTTGTTCATGACTTATTTATCCAAGTATGGTCTGGATTTACATCTGCATCAAGCAAAAATAACAATGTAGAAGTTTCCTTTGGCAAATAATCTTTGTTTTCGCCTTTTCGGGCACGAGTTCCAGTGATATGGATTAGCTTCTGTACTTAGTTTTTATGGTTAATGCAGATACGAAGTTCTGAATGTTGTTCATCGCCCTCTTATCGACTTAAGATTGCGTTTTTAGAGGTTTGTGGTGACGGGAATGGATTCTTTTGATATAATTTGTGCTGATTTCGTTTAGCAAATAGCTTTACAACTACACTAGCTTCAGTAGTTCTGTTAACAATCTTATATGGTTAAGCCATTTTATTCCTTGCCAAAAGTAAATGCATAAAGCCTGATTTACTTGAAAGGGTGTTGGGGTAGAAATCAAGGGAGTTGCTATGTGATTATATTCTATATGCATTCAGGCGCACTTGTGCGAGCATACTTGGACTAACAAGAGTAGTGCTTTAATTTCCGTTCTCGCTCTCTCTTGTGAATTTTGTGGTTCATGGCAACTATGTTGACTTGAGGTGGTGGCTCGCCCAAATGGAAGGACTGATGGGCATAAGGGGAGTGATTTTTGTATAGTTATAATGTAAATTTGTGTTGGAAAATGATGGAAAGTCTTGAGGTGTCTGAGCTTCCGTTGGTCTATTTGACACGCTTTAGCTCCTCTTCGATTGATTTTTTATTGATGTTTCGATACGCTTTTCTTGATTTGTAGTTTATTGTGTGAATTTATGATTATATATTTGTAATCTTGAATGTGAAACAGATAATTGCATCTGGAAATCAGCCAATATGGTGGACAACTCACTTGGAGTTCCAGGTTTTCCAGGAGCTGCTCATCAATCGTTGGACTTTGCTTGTACGTGCTAGTCAGTTCCCAGCTCCAACCGGCTCTCCAGCTCATTTGTGTGTTTACATATTTTAAGGAAGGCTCTATTTTCCTGTTTCAGAGTGTCTACGACTCTGACAATGGCCCCAAGACCAAGAGGACGACCCAGGAAGCGCAATACTCGAATGTGTGCTGCGATTGATGCTATGAAACCCATGGGTTTTTCGGAGAATTTAGTTTGTGATACGGTGAAAGAACTACTGGAAGTTTATGGGGAAGATGGTGATACAACCGGATGGCCCTTTATCGAAGAAGGTGCTTACTCCCTCCTGATTGAAACAATCCTTGAGAAACAAGGCGGTTCTGAAAACAAGGATGCTTCTCTTCTGGATGATGCAGGAAGTGGAAATGGCGTCGAAGCGTCAGCAGCTAAGCCCTCAATCACCGCTTTTTGCCTGGATAGTGTTGCACCGCGGAGGCTTAGACCTTTGTACGGCTGGATTTGTAGGGTTGGTGATGATGATAATACGCTACCTGTGGAACTAGCACCGGTTCCGTCGTTGGAGTTTGTTGCGGCTTTATTGCGCAGATGGGAGAAGAAAGTGCAAGTCAAGGTGGAATGCGAGGCCTGAAGATATGTGAATTCAATTACTCTCGTTTATTGAAGATTTGCCTTGTGAATTTTAGGGTTTAAAAGAGCATTTGGTTATCCAAAAGCGCTTTTAATTATTTGAAAGAACTTTCAAAAGCACTTCCAAACATTCACGTTCATTTTCACGGAGGATTGTTCAAAGCAAACCTCCTTTTACAGTTACCAAAACTTGAGCCCATTCGGAAATGTTTTTGAAATGGCTGTAAGCTGTTCTGATGATGATCCTCAACAAAAATAACCATGTGATTTCATGAAGCATTTCCAAGCGTTTTTCTAAAAGAAATAATCGGATTTTCAAACAAAATTTTATTATGCTTCTCATAAAAGCATTTTGTAGAAGAAGTACTTTCTACATAAGCAATCACAAACGTTCCAAGGTTTGCGGAAACCTCATTTTCAAATGTCATTCACTTCATAAGAATTTACAAATTGTTCCCAAAATCGTGAACCAAAGCACAATCTTTAATCCAGCTTACTCCTCTCTAGCAAATTACCAAGACACAAGAATAATCCGTAATCAAAATCTAACTCCATACCCAGTAAACACGAAAACAATACGTGCTTAATAAACACATGAATAATCCATAATTAATAAACACGGAAATAATCCGTGCTTAGTCAAAATGTAAAAATAATCCATAATCGATTCATCTCTTTTTTTCTTAGTACAACGAATATATTTTACACTAAGAGAAAGAGAGAGTTCGGTTAAACTACACAATGGACAACCTAGTTTGATATCGAATTCTTAGTACAACAAATATATTTTATACTAGGAGAGGGGAGAGTTCTGTTAAACTACACAATGAACAATTTAGTTTGGTATCGAATTCGCCATCTATGATATTCGAATAAAGTAAAAAAAATACGATCAACCCGTAGTGCTGAATGACAATGAATTCAACTCTTTATTTTGATTCCGATTACGAATTAATAACGAGCAGGGAACTTTCATACAATGAAAAAAACAAGCAGGGAACTTTTCATTTGTACAAAAAAGTAAACATTGCCACAGAAGTTGAACAAAACAAACAAAAATCCCAATTTCCACAAACGCGTTGCAATTCAGGAAGCCGATGGATTCTGATAAACAGATTCAACTTTGGACTCCAACATCGACGCGTATCTATCGAGCACCGAAACAACCGCCTCGAACTCCGTCACCTGCTGCTCGATGACGTCGATCTGCTTCACGTACTCGTCGAAGCTGCCGCTCTTGGCCTTGAGCTGCTCCACGAACACGCTCAGCCCCGCCGCCACGTCGCCGAAGCCCTTGTACTCTTCGGCCACTCGCATGTTCATCTTTTCGAGAAGGTCGAGGTGGTTGGTCGATCCCTGGAGTTCTGATTTGACCACGGCGGAGACGCTGCCGAAGAGATCGTTGATGGACTCGGCGAGCTCGTCTTTTTGCTCTTCCTTCGCAGCAGCAGCCATTCGAACTTTGGAACTTTGGGTTCGGTTCGGACCCGCTGTTTTGACCCGACGTCAATAACGAGTTGCTTTATGTACAGAGCTTTAACTTTTGTTATTACGGCCATCTAAAGAGGATCCTCTCTAGATACTTTTCACCAAGTCCAGCAAGACCCATAATTCGAACTTTTAAAATTTGATCCAACAGTTATAAATATGAACATACTTTAAAATTTATGATAACTTTAATCGTTGAATTAAATTTTAAATGCCCAAATTGTGTGCCTTAGTGAACTTGATGAAAAGAATCCAAAGAGGATCCTTTCCGTTTACATGGCCGTAATGTCATGTGACCGTTTTTGTAGGAAGCATTTTTGGTCACTACTATTTTTATTTACCTCTCTTATTACGTTACTGATAGAAAATAAACTATCATATGAGGTCGTGATAGATGAGTTTTCCTTGTATGACTCAATTCTTTTGTACGTAAAGAATAAAAGATCCCAAGTCGGTGAAACGGAATAAAAATGTTTGAATTTGTGCTTGTAGAACCAAAACTCTAAGGGGGCATTTGTTTGACCGGATTAGAGGGGACTGGACTAGACTAGACTAATTGCTAGTGTAGTCTCATGTTTGATTTGCACAAGGATTAGGTTTAATGAGATTAGAGGGGACTCACTCAGATTAATGGCTTCGCTAGGAGTTCTTAACGAAGAACCCCAAATTCGGTCGGACTTGTAAGACCTTCACGAGAGAGAACCTCGCTCATCCTGCGAGAGAAAGTCGTCGCACATCGCTCCCTGCTTACCCTGCTCCCTCATCCTTGTCCTCCTCACCCTCATCTCTGCGTCCTGCTTGCCCTCATCTGCATCCTACTCGCCCTCATCTGCTCCTTTTTCCTGGTAAACTTCGAATCTTCAATTTGTTTTGCAGATCGTGATATTACTGAGCTTTATTTGATTTAGTTGTTTTGGGTTTGAGAATTTTTCAATAATAGAGACCTCTACACTTGAACAAATTAGGGTTTTGATTTTTAGGGTCAAATTGTAGATTGAGATTGGACAGTTTGGAATCAGTTGCTGTCTAATTTTTAGTGTTTGAGATTCTTCCCTTTGGTTTTGTTTTCTCACTTGGGTTGTAGATCGTGATTCGTACTGGATAAGATGCAGAAGTTAAGCTTAAAAAGATCTGTATACTTTTTGCTTTTGGTTTCATTAAGTGACACCCTAGTGTAAATCTTTGAAAGCGTTTACCTTTGTTGTAGTTCTACTCTTTTCGGGTAATTTGAGTAACTAGAGGTCCAAGAACTAGGAATCCATTCATTCTGCTTTTGAGTTTTCTTCGTTGGGAGTAACTAATTCTTTTGATCCTAATTTTTTAAATTATTAGATTGGAGCCAAAGGCTTAAATCTTGATGCCTTTGTTTTCTGGGTTTTAATTCCCTTGGAACCCATTCCAGTTACATTTATTTGTGTGGGAGCAAAGTGGGTTTGTAATTGTTTGAGGTAAGCTGCTTAATTAGCATGTGGCTGCTTAATTATCATGTAGCTCCATGCATCAAATAATTTGTATTTTTGTATGTATACTTTGTGGCGTGCAACTTAACTTTCTTTGTTACCTGGAGGAGGGAAGAGCTTATAGGAGGTTAAATGGGTTCCTGTTATGGGGTTATGCAGTTATAGCTTCCTTTGTGCCTTCACATCACATGTTATGGTTGTATGCCGTAAGCAATTTAATTGTTGAAGTATGTTTTTATCTCAATCAGGATAAGGCTATTTTACAAATATGAACATCTTGAGATGAGATTAGGTTGCACTTATCTATACTGGACCAAACATGTCAATAACATTGATAAAAAGTACAAAACCAATTAGCATTAGATTCATCTGGTGGAAAGGAGAATATGTTGGTAGTGTTGGAACATCTGACCAGTGGACTGCAAAGCGGAATGCCATGGCTCAGGAAATGTATAATGAGTGGAGATCAATTAGGAATCAACAACCGAACTAGCTATATGTGTTAATGATAACATTTTATTTTAGTTTTCCTATTTTAGTTTTCCTTTTTATCATGCATATGTTGGACATTAGCAAAATGATTGGATTGCTCATCATTGATTGTAATTCGATTTATTGATTGGATAATATGCAAATTGATTGGATATTATGCAAATTGATTCTTTGTATTGTACTTTAGGACATTCAAATATTTTTTGTTTAGGTATGGATAACGACAATAATTTGAATGCTGCTCAAGAGCCAAAAGGAATGAGGCGTAAATGGGAAGCATTTGAGGAAGAATCATTACTATTTATTCTTGAGGATTTTGTTGCTCGGAGGCAACGATGTGACACATGTGCTTTCAAACAAGGTACTTTGAATGAAGTAGCGAAAGTTGTCAATGTGTTATGTCCCAATTCAAATATAAAGGCAATGTGTCAATGTGGTGCCTTTTGACATGGGATGTATTTTGTTAATCGTACAATCTTAGGTTATGGCTTCTAACTTAGCCTTGCATTGTGAAATATTTTGGCTAACGTTAACTAGGATTTTGTAAATTATGGGGATCTACTAAGAAGCAGGATTTTGTAAATTAAGCCAACTCGTAATTTTGTGTATGACAAGCAAGAGCAGTTTCTTAAGCACTTATCCTCACATTGTTTCCAACTCGAATTCGTATCCACCAGTGCCCATGATGTGTTAGGAGTTCTCACGTTGGCAACTTTGATGAAACCTTCGCCATTTCTGCATGCCTCGTGCTTCCTCACACAACCACTCGACGCATTTTTCATGTTCCACTCAACTTCCAACAAGGGTTGAAACCTTGGGAGGCATTTGCACTTAAACTTGCTCAAGCCGTAAGTTCCTAAGGGGTCACATATGCTGAATGCTCTACACCAGCTATAAAACTAGCATTTGCTCAAGGGTTCAGACCAGACTAGGTTCCTCCCCTGATTTTGTTGATACCGTGTAAATTCTTTGATTAATGCAAAACTATCTATCACTATTATTCTTGAGATGATCGAAGGGTTGACAACGTCCCACATCAATGTGATCTCATTCTCGTCATTTGTAGTGTAGATTTTAAGATCACCTTGCACTGTGGTTGTGCCATTCCACCACCCCCTATTCACATTCCACCACCCCCTAGAATTTTCATTATCTTGCTTCTTAGGCTAGTCTAAGCCAGTCCAGCTTAGTCCCTGCAGCTAATTCAGTCTAAGACAGTTCGTTGCAACAAACGCACCCTTAATCCCTTAATTGGGCTCTTCTTTTTTTTTCTTTCTGTTTTTTCTTCAGGTTACTGCTAAGTCACTTTAGTGACTAAGTGACTTAAGTTCTCTAAATGGGTATAAGCCCAATGAGCCCACTTGAATTCAAAACCATTCCAACGCCCATTTAAAACGTATAAGCACCCAAAATTTAATTAATAAATATTAATTAGTTTCAATCTCAACATAATTATCACATTACTTATTCCATCATCGTATTAACTTTATAATCCTTGATTCTAAATTAGGTTGCGTGATTCGTAAGGTTATAATTAACGAGGTAGTGAAACAAGGGCCTTACATATTATAAATGATTGCTCGATGCATGTCATAGCTCCCAAGTTAATAGAGAACTAAAGGAGAGAATCTGTTGCAATTATTACAATGTAATGCAGTCGGTCTCAATTTTTAGTCATTTGTTTAGGCTATTCCATGTCACTTTGCCTAAACCACATTCCATTGATTCATTCAGTTATATGCTTTGGCCAAAGACCTATGCATCATCCTGAAAGAGCATTCTCCTTGCAATGTAAAGGTTAGACATTCCTTATTGTACATTCACCTGCCTCTATGAATAGATCAATGACCCAGACCATGCACTCGATAACCCCAAGGGGTGTAACACATATCTCATTTCATTGAGCTATACATCCACAAAACAACCGTTATTTAGAGACTCTCCATCTTACTCTTCAATAATGTGTTTTGTCAACCTTTTCTCAAAAATGAAAAATTGAAAAAAGTTCATATTGTTGTAGGCCTATTTAATTGAGCTATCTAAGGGATTAGAGAGTGGGGGGCGGCGGTAGCAAGAGGGAGATTTAATTGTGAGGTGTGTGATATATCACCCTCATTGTGCCTTTATTTATAGTAGAAGGATAGGTAAAAACCTTACCCTTTTAGGATTACAACTTTTAATAGGTAATCAACTCCTAATAGGAACATAAAAGATATTCCTAGATCTACTAGGATTTACACAATCACATTTCTATTCTAAATATGATTGCAACACTCCCCCTTGAGTGTGTAAATACTTAAACAAACCATCGCATTAGATCTTTAGCTGATAAGGTAGAATAGTTGATGAAGTCATCGGCATAATGGGTGAACGCGAGTCTCAAATATAAAGAAATTATGCAATGGTAGTAAAATCACAAAACCTCGTTATGGTAAAACCCAAGGCATGGGGAAAATCCATAGACTAAGGAGAAAAGTGAGAAGTATGCATAATGTCTAAAACAAACGTCAAACAAGATGAAAGTAGTGAACTTAACAGAGTATGATCATCCTATGATGGGTGCCTCATCAAAACCTAGTTAGGTAGCAAAACCCCAATGGGAAAAATGCTCCTAATCGTAGGAAAAATAGTACATTAAGATCAAGTGAGTATGCTTCAGGATACTCCCCCTGAGTTAGACGTAACTTCCAAATAAGAGAACTATAAGCAATTCAACTCAAATAATTTATCCATACCGATTCCTTGGAAGAGCTTCTGAAAAGTAGACTTGGGCAATGACTTGGTGAAGAGATCGGCCAGGTTGTCCTGGGAACGGATTTGCTTGATTTTAATGTTCTGATGCTGTTGTTGTTGGTGAGAGTAAAAGAACTTCGGCGTTATGTGCTCGGTGTTGTCTCCCTCCCTTGATGTATCTCTTCTTTAATTGCTCGATACATGTTGCATTGTCTTCAAAGATCGTCGTAGGAAGGTCAACGACGGAAGTAAGACCACTAGTGCTTCTAATATGTTCCATAACTGCTCTCAGCTAAAAGCACTTACGCGATGCTTCATGCAGGGCGAGAATTTCAGCATGGTTCAAAAAAGGCACAACTAGCGTTTGCTTGGTAGACTTCCAAGATATAGCGGTGTCTCCAACGGTAAAAACATAGCCCGTTTGAGAACGTGCCCTATGTGGGTCAGACAGATATCCAGCATTTGAATAACCAACAAGGCGAAAATCAATTCGAGAACCATAAGGGGCGGCAACACTCGAAGATTCGCGGGTATAGAACAAGCCTAAATCCGTCGTACCCTTGAGGTAGCGAAATAGCCTGCGTGTGGGCGCATTGCTGTATCTAGCCAAAAGATTAATAGCGAATGAGATGTCGAGTCTAGTGCATTGATCCAAGTACAATAAAGCCTCAATTGCACTTAGGTATGGAACTTCGGGTTCCAAAATCTCTTCCTCCTCATCCTTTGGACGGAAGGGATCTCGTTTAGCATATAGAGTCAGAACGATAATAGGTGTACTCAAAGGCTTCGCTTTATCCTCATTAAAACGTCGCAACACCTTTTGGGCGTAGTTCGATTGATGTACTAGGATTCCATCCGAACAATGCTCGATCTCCAGGCTGAGACAATATTGAGTTTTCCAAATATCTTTCATCTCAAATTCTGATTTCAAGTGTACAGCAATTTCCTCAAGCTCTGTGAGAGTTCCAATGAGGTTCATGTCGTCGACATAAACTGCAACGATTGCAAATCTGGAATGTGATTTCTTTATGAACATGCATGGGCATAATTCGTTGTTCACATAACCCTGACTTGTCAAATATTCACTCAGACGGTTATACCACATCCGCCCGGATTGTTTCAATCCGTAGAGTGATCTCCTCAACCTAATTGAGAGAGTGTTCCGTGGTCTAGAATTATTTGAACCAATCAATGGAACTCCTTCTGGAACTTTCATGTATATTTCTGTATCTAGATCCCTATAGAGATACGCGGTTACCACATCCATAAGTTGCATATTCAGTTTTTCAGAAACTACCAAACTGATTAGGTAGCGAAACGTTATAACGTCCATTACGGGGGAATACGTCTCATTGTAATCAATCCTAGGGCACTGAGAGAAACTTTGCGCTCGCACTATTTCATTCTTCTCATTATGCTTTCTCACAAAAACTCACTTGTAGCCAACAGGCTTCACGCGTGGTGGTGTAGGAACAATAGGTCCAAACACTTTACGTTTCGCAAGTGAATCGAGTTCGACCTGGATTGCTTGTTTCCAATTTGACCAATCTGTTCTAGTTCAATGTCATCGCTAAGCATGATGTCAGTAGCTACTGTGTACACAAATGCATAGTCGACGATCATCTTATTCTAATTTCAAACCTCATCCAATACTGTGTAGTGGACCGAAATCTCACAATTCTTAGGAGGTCGGTTTATCTCGTCTAAGACATCACCGTAATCTAGAATAACTTTATGCGTTGGAACGGATGAGTGAGCGATGGTCGGATTCAAACTAGGGTCACTAGTTGGTGCCGATTTCTTCTTCCGAGGTTATGAATCCTTTGAACCAATGGGTCTGCCACATGGTAGGGTCGAAGCAGATGATTGGCTAGCTGTCAATGTACCAGGCCGCGTGGAAGGTACGACCTCCCCACCTTCGGGGACGGTCCGGCCTTCCCAAGCGGGATAGTGACGTATGCAGGGTACATCTATCCTTGCAGGTGCGTTTGCAGCGGGTATATGTGATCTTGTCACCTTAGCTAGATCATTAAAAGCATATGGCATGCTCTGAACAATGCTCTGAAGATCTATAATTCATCGCACCTTAGTTTCAGACTGGGCAGTGTGAGGATCTAAATGAGACATAGTGGGAGCATACCAGGATAATTCGCATTGTTCTCCAGGAACGTTAGCATGCTTATCTCCCCCTAGTGATGGGAAGACTGTCTCATCAAAGTGACAATCCGCAAAACGTGCGGTAAAGAGATCTCCTGTCAAGGGTTCTAAGTAGCGAACAATTGATGGTGAATCATAATCGACATAGATTCCTATTTTTCTCTGAGGACCCATTTTGGTACGTATATTGGCGCATAAATTGCGCACCCAAACACACGTAAATGCGAGACATCAAGCTCGTATCCAGTGATCAACTGTAACGGTGAATGAGGTTGGGTAGCGGTGGGCCTTAAGCGGGCCAGCATAACTGCGTGCAATATTGCATAGCCCCAGGCAGATACCGGCAATTTGGTTCCCATAACCAAAGTCTGAGCTATCAATTGAATGCGCTTTATGAAAACTTCTGCCATGCCATTTTGGGTGTGAACATAGGGTACAAGATGTTCCACATTAATCCCTACTAACATGCAATAATCGTCAAAAGTCTATGACGTAAACTCTCCAGCGTTATCCAGTCGAATCAACTTGATCGGATAATCAGGATGGTGAGCCCTTAACTTAATAATTTGTGCTAGGAGTTTAGCAAATGCAACATTACGTGTGCACAACAGACAAACATGTGACCATCGTGTCGATGCATCAACCAACACCATAAAATATCTAAATGGTTCGCAGGTTCGTTGGATAGGTCCACAAATATCCCCTTGAATCATTTGAAGAAACTTAAGGGGGTTGTGAATAATCTTTGTAATCGAGGGTTGAGTATTCAACTTCCCTAAAGAACACACTTTGCATGGCAGGAATCCAACATAGGGAGGTAACCGATGCCCACGAGATGTTTTGAGGATACGGCGCATCATGTCACGTTCAGGATGTCCCAAACAATCATGCCAAATCAGCAAAGTGCTCTGGAACTCAGACATATGGCTGGCCATATGGTGGGCTTCTATGCCACGAATGGTTGTTATGTACAACCCACTCGGGAGACGTTTCAACTTCTCGTGAATATGCTTCTGGTCATATTCGTACTAAGTGATACAAAGAAATTCAGAACCATTATCTTCAGTGGTTTCAACATGATATTGATTATCTCGAATATCTCTAAAACTCAGCAATGTTCTTCCAAAACGTGAAGAATATAGTGCCTTTTTAATGGTTAAGATTGTACCATTAGACAACATGATACGGGCTTTTCCGTATCATTCAATCAGGTTGGATGGGCCTGAAAGAGTTGTCAGGGGTGCTTTCTTGGGTATAAAGTTAATATATATATATATATATAAAGTTAATTTATTCGTCCAAATAGGAATATATATATATATATATATTGACAATTATATGAAAAATATACAATATATATATATATATCGTAAGGAAAATATAAACATAGAAGGGTTTATGCATCATGGGGAATGTTTTCATGCTTCGTGGACGTTTCAAATATCTTCCTTTATTTTAACACACACGCAGGCAACACACTTTTTGTCTTGTCAATGTTTTTTTCACACACACACACACTTTTTTTCTCACACACGCAACACACACACACACACACACACACACACGCAGACCCTCAGTCTATCCTTCTCCATCAGTCTCTCCACCCTCAGTCTCTCGATCGATCATTCTCCATCGTTCTTCCCTCAGTCTCTCCTTGTTTCTTCTTCGGTTCTCCCCCCATCTCTTCTCTGCAACTCACCTTCCCAGAGCCTATCCTTCTCCCTCAGTCTCTCCACCCTCAGTCTCTTGATCGATCCTTCTCCATCATTCTCCCTCAGTCTCTCCTTGATTCTTATTCGGTTCTCCCCCTATCTTTTCTCTGCAACTCACATTCTCCCTCAGTCTCTCCTTGTTTCTTCTTCGGTTCTCCCCCCCATTTCTTCTTCGACTGCCGTTGCGATGACGACGGAGGATCCTCGGCGATAATATCGCTAATATCGCTAATATCGTGATATTATCGATATTAGCGATATTATTACGATAATTAAGTGTAAACGTTGAAAATATCGCTATGTAAAAATAACGATATTATCGGCGATATTTCGCCGATAATATCGATATTTTCTTCCTTGGATGGGCCTGAAAGAGTTGTTAGGGGTGCTTTCTTGGGTATAAAGTTAATAAAATAGTGTCGCTCACGCAAGATGGTGTGCGTGGTAGCACTATCAGCCAGACAACTAACTTCCCCGCTAGACATACCTAGAAATAAATTGATTGAATTGGTCACATGCATAAATATCATTCCATTCATTCAATTAAGCAATTCAAGAAATAATATCCATCAAATAACAATCCATAATTCAAAACAAACCAAAACCAAACAAATTATTCCAAAGACTTGGAAAAATTGTTCAAAATTAAACCATAAACCTAGAAAAATAGGGGAGAGAGGCCGGCCACTCCTAGTGGGTTCGGCCATTAGGGGTAAACACCCTAAAAACATATCTAATTTATTCGTCCATAGGAGCTGACGCCTCCTGAAAATCCGATATCTTCATGGATGTAGTAGCATCTTCCGGATGATCCACATGTGCAAAGTTTGACTCAAGATGGGAATGATACTTGGCAATAGCCTCGAGGTTAGCTTGGCATACGCGTGACCAATGATCTTTTGATCCATAGCGGTAGCACATGTCCATTTCAGTGGAAACCAATTGAGCAATAGCTTTTCCTTTGTATTTTAGGTTCGCGGCCTTATAGGTAAGGGGTGGACACTGCTGGGTCACTCTTCCTCTCTTGGGTGGGCCCTGATTTTGTGGACCGTGGGCCAATGGTGGAGCTTGCCACCCATTGCCATAGCCACGACGATTCTTTCATCGTTTGTGGCTGCTAGAATTGGTCGCGTGGGCTTCAGGAGTGGCGTTCGAGCCAGTCAGTTGAGCTTGATGATTCTTCATTAAAAGCTGGTTCTGCTTTTCAGCGAGAAGTAGTATGGAGATCAAATCCGAAAATTTGGTGAATTTATGTGCCCTATATTATTGCTGCAGGACAATATTGGTGGCATGGAAGATCGAATAGGTCTTCTCCAAAAGATCTGATTCGGCTAGTTCCACTTTACAGAACTTCAATAGTGATCGGATTCTACAAACTTCAGAGTTGTATTCATTCACGGACTTAAAGTCTTAGAAGCAAAGATGCTGCCAGTCGTGTCTTGCTTTAGGCAAGTATATGTCTTTCTAGTGATCGAAACGGGCCGCCAAATAGTGCTTGGGTCCTCCTCAGCGAGGTACTCGGTCTGCAGAGCATCATAATTGTGTCTTCGAATGAAGATCATTTCAGTAGCTTTCTGAGCTTCATCGACAGGTTTGTCGTCGGTAGGTGCCTCGATGGTGGCTCTAATACCCTTTGCAGTAAGATGGAGCTTCACGTCTTGAACCCACTTCAGGTAGTTTCTTTCATAGACTTCCAGAGCGGTGAAATCGAGCTTGTTCAAGTTCGACATGTCCCTAAAACGAATGGTACAACAAAAACGTGATTAGTCATATGGTAATCCATAGACATATATCGTAGAATATTCTGGTTTTATAGACATGTATTGGTTTAATTTATGCATGAAAACTACAGGTTTCATGTGGTAAGTTTTGAATGAAAACTTCAGGTTTCAAAGGTACTAAATATGAAACTACAGGTTCAATTTAGTTTTATGAACGATTAGTTCATAAAAGAAAGGTTCATGCAAGAAACATAGAATGCAATATGTTGATTTAAGTGTAGTGGATTAGAGTTTCTTCAGGAACTTAAGTATGAAAGCTTCGTTACTACGAAAGTATGTCAACGGTTCAAAGTATAAAAATAAATTATTGAATCGTTAATGTCCAAAAAGTGATATCCATGTCAATAATTTTGGATTCATTATCAGATTAATGGATTGCAGGTCACTTTTAATTAATTCAATAGATCGGGACCAAACATGGTCGATCGTGGAAGCAAAATAATGCCAAACATTAGCATTAGGTCGAAAAAGCATAGCCCAAAACAGGTTTGGGCTAGGGTGCCGAGAGTAGGGCAAAGCCCTAAGGGTAAATGGGCCCGGGCTTGGCTACAAAAGCAGCCCATATGTGGCTATAGGCCACGGGCCGAGACAGGTGAGCCTAGCAGCAGCAGCTGCTGGCTTTTGGGTCAAATAGGGGGCATAGGTCAGGCCCAGCGGAACGCTGGCCTTGGGTTGGCGTGGGAAGCCTAGTCGAGGCTGGGTCAGGGTCGGGGCAAGCCAAACCCAGCAGAAAAAGCTGTAGGCGAGTGGGCCGAGGCTTCATGGCATAGCCCAAAGGGCTAGGGACTCGGGGGACATCGGGCCAAAAAACTACAGGCTTTTGGTTGGGCTAAGGGACTTCAGGCCCATTAGTTTAATCAGGCCAAAAGCCTTGAGATGTCTGGGTCAGTGCAGCAAGCCAAAAAGTTGTTGCCGTGTGGTCCATACGACTGGGCTTCAGGCCAATAATGGTCTGATGGTGCCATTGTGGGTTGCGGCGGCGGTGCCGCATAGTGCCCAACGCAAAAATTTTCCCTTTTTTTTCCCAAAAGAATTAAGGTTTAAGAAAAACCCTAGAATTGCTTCTAATTTATTTATATGCTTTAACTCACAATTTCACATAGCAATTTAATTGCGTAATGCATGAAACATATATATATATATATTGACAATTATATGAAAAATATACAATATATATATATATATCGTAAGGAAAATATAAACATAGAAGGGTTTATGCATCATGGGGAATGTTTTCATGCTTCGTGGACGTTTCAAATATCTTCCTTTATTTTAAACGTACCTGATTAGCAGAAAACAATTAAAAGCCTTTGAATTTTGTGGAAGATAGCCTCCTCCTACGATCCGTCAGTTCCTTAGATTCTAGCAAGAGCGTGCTGATAACGTGTTGTAGGCTTATTTAACTGAGTTGTCTAAGGAATTAGAGAGAGAAGGGGCCGACGGTAGCAAGAGGGAGAAGATAGATTTAATTGTGAGGTGTGTGTTGTATCACCCCCATTGTGCCTTTATTTATAGTAGTAGGATAGGTAAAAACCTTACATTTTTAGGATTACAACTCTTAATAGGTAATCAACTCCAAATAGGAATATAAGAGATATTCCTAGATCTACTAGTATTTACATTATCACATTCATATTCTAAATATGATTGCAACACATACGATGAAAAGTAACAAAGTTACTAAGATTTGTAAAGTTTGTCGGAGCAAAGATTATGAATCTATAAATATTAGTTTTCAAACTGCAATGTGGGTAACAAATTTGTATTACAAGAGTAACATTAAACAAACTGTTGGAGGATAAATTTTTCTATGCGACGGAAATATAGTCTGGTACACCAATTATTATAATAAAAGTGGTTAATTTTTTTTATTTTTTTAAATACTCAACCACTTATTTTATGAAATTTGGTATACTGAAACCAGAAGAATCTCTGTGGTTGGAGATGCTTATCTTTTAAGAATATCAAACGGGTCCACACCGACAACAGCAGCCTCTGATTGTATTGCTCCTGACAGACTCCTGATTCTTATAACCCACACGTTTTAGGTTATCCGAAAGGAATGGAATGACTGACGACTGATGCTGCCTCCTTCCCCAACTGAAAGAAAAAAGAGAGAAGAAAAAACTGGAATTTCCATTTGGCAATTGGCAAATGGGTCACCGTTTAGTAGCTCTGTTGCTGTTAGCAACCATGGCGACGGCCGTGTTGACCACAAGCCAAAGCATGGACAACGCCACCCCCACCGATACCAGCAGCCCATCCTCCACCTCGTGCGACGACGGCGGCCTCAACGACCCATCGTGCCTTACTGCCCGCGCCGACATGCTGGATGACGTGGACGTGGAGTCCATGATGGACTCAGAAATCGGCCGAAGAATGTTGGCCGGCGGTGACTCAGGTTTTACCGGAACTGCCTTAAAAAGTAGCGAAGCGGCGTCGGAGTCGTGTGCCAAGCAAGCCCCCCCTTGCTACCCCCCGCCTAACTATCACCGACCCGTGCATTGTGATATCTATAATCGCGACTGCGTCCGCAATTAGTGGATTGACTCCCAAGTACGACGTCGTCTCCTCGATCTCATTGCAAATCCAATAAGTTTCTCTGCACGTATGTAATGGAAAATCGACTTTGTTATTAGCAACTTAATTGTATGAAATTATATATCAAATCATGTATCATTTCCAGATTCAATTGCTTACTTATTAATTACTACTCCAGAAGAGCATATTAATATATCAATTAATTAATTAATTAGTTGTCAATTTTAGGATCCTAATTTCTATGTTATTTTGGAAAAAATTTAGAAAAATAATCCAAATTTGGACCCCATAAAGAATAAGGGTGTGTTATCACACAATTTTTTACTTCATACACACTCTCTTAATTTGCGGCCGTCGGATCGACTAAATTAAAAAAAATTAAAGAATATAAATTAATAAGAGGTGTGAGAGAAGTAAAAAAGAATATGTAAATAGCACAAATTATAACCAAAATTTGATATCAAAGTACTAATATACCCTTAAACACACCTTTATAATTTTGTATCAAATTAAAAACTCAGAAAATATGCCAAAATGGACGATTAAATCCGCTTTCTACTACAAGTTCAGAGATAGAAAACATACCGTAATCATGCAATGCATAAGAAAAATGCCAGCCTAAATCATCTTCTTTTTCATGCTAGCTAGATGCCCCATACTGGTAAATAAAACAAAAATTGTTAAATGTAAACGAGGTCTCAGCCATGAGTGTTCACAGCTTCCCAGACCAAGTTATTCGGGACTAGATTCTACAACTTCCCTGACCATTTTGAACAACAATAAAAACCTAACAGCAATTTCACAATAAAATAATGAACGATAAATCACTTTTGCTTATCACACACAAATCAAACCAAGAAAATCCCTGTGTCCACGGGTCATGCTTTTCTTTGGGAAAAAAACGAACCCACTAGGGATTGGGATAATTTCGATTTGGGTATTTGGATATATTTTCAAACTCTCTTCTTTTCTGTCAGTTTTTATTTTACAGGTATATTAGTATTTTCATATGAACTTTTGGCTATAATTATCATAAACTTAAAAGAGTGGCTATAATTTTATATAAAATCCAAATTTTATTTTTCCAAATTTCTCGTTATTTTGATACTTTTCCTTTTTCACATGCTTACTTTTGTAGCCATACAATTGTAGACATCGAAATTTCGGTGAAAACAAATGTTCACCAACGAATTAAAGTTTTGACGTGTCAGGGCATACATGACATATGCCACGTGTCATACAAATTGTACACATGGTGTGTGACTCGACAAAATAAGAAGAAATACCCTTGGAGGATTACACAAGTATTTTCTTCTCATTTTGGGCAATGACAAAGCATGCACATATCAAGTTTAAAATGATATTAAGTGGAAAATTAGGCCATAAAATTACCACTTCAAGTTTTAAATGATACTAAGTGGAAAATTAGGCCATAAAATTACCACTTCAAGTTTAAAATTGTATTAAGTGGGCAATTAGGCAATGGTGCTTGGAAAAGAAAAAAATATTTTGTGGTGGTGATTCATTCTCAAAGCCTATAAATAGGCTTCTACATCAAGGTATCATTCACCAATTCACAAATACATTTCTCTACTCCCAAATTAGAAGAGAATACTCCCCACACATCCAAAATCCTTGAAGCTTTGAAACTCTAAAGCTTTCAAGCATCCAACCTCCCAAATTCCTAAGAATCCCGAAGGATCAAGAAAGCCCTTTTCGTTCTTCGTCAAATCCTCCTTCAAGATCAAGCCCCAAAGGCCCTTGAAGAACTTCCACCAATTCAAGATCAAGCCCCGACGGCCCTTGAAAAAAGTATTCATCGTTCATCAACTGTTCATCCTAAGATTAAGCCCCAACGGCCCTTTGGATCAACAACATCAACAAATCCACACAACTGTTCATCCCAAGATCAAGCCCCGACGGCCCTTGGATCAACAATCATCCATCTTCAAGATCAAGCCCAAAAGCCCTTGAAGATCCGTTCATCACCGTTATTCAAGATCAAGCCTCAACAGCTCTTGAAGAAACGCTCATCCAAGATCAAGCCCTGACGGCCCTTGGATTAACAATCATCCACCTTCAAGCCCAAGCCTCAACGGCCCCTTGAAGAAAGCGTTCATCGTTTATCAACTGTTCATCCTCAAGGATCAAGCCCCAACGGCCCCTTTGGATCGATAACATCAACAAATCCGCTCGTCACTGTTCTTCAAGATCAAGCCCCAAAGGCCCTTGAAGAACTTCCACCAATTCAAGCCCAAGCCCCGACGGCCCTTGAAGAAAGCGTTCATCGTTCATCACTGTTATTCGAGATCAAGCCCAAAAGCCCTCGAAGATTCGTTCAAGCCCAAAAGCTCTCGAAGATCCGTTCGTCACTGTTCTTCGAGTTCAAGCCCAAAAGCCCTCGGAAATCCGTTCATCACTGTTCATCCAAGATCAAGCCTCGACGGCCCTTGGATCAACGAAATAGCCACCAATTTGCCCATTACGGAGATCTAATCAGAGGATCAAAATAGAGAGAGATTGTAACCCAAAATCATCAAAACACAAATATTTGTTTGTGCGCGTTGTTCTTGTCTCTTTCGTTTCGGGAATTTTCCGTGTTCACAAATTAGCACGCCGAGTGGGACAATCTCTACCTCTTATCTCTTTCTCCGTTCAAGAAATTCAAGCACACTCCATGGCTTCAAACAAAGAACAAGTCATGACCATCGACGCTACCTCCATTGAAGAACAGCTGGTTCAAATGAAGGAAACAATTGCAAGGCTGATAAAGACTGCGGAGGAGAAAAACTTGCAAACCGCTGGACCATCAACCATCTGGAGGCACAGTATGGCGTCAAAAAGAAACCAAGCTCTATACCAACTAAAAGGGCCGAAGAAGGTTTCAACCCAAACGCATACGAACTCATGTCAAAGGCTGGGCACGACTTTGCTTCCTCTTCAAATCCTGGGAAGAAGATTTCAAGCAAAGCCAGGAATGCTAGCGCTCAACACATCAGCGTGAGCATTGAACAGGACCAAGAGGAGCCTAAACCCGCCCCTCAAATTTCAGTCTTCGATAGGCTGAATCGTTCAAAACCCAGAATTTCGGCACTTGATCGCATTGGTGTGCAAGACCGAACTTCTGTCTTTAAACGGCTTAACATGCCAACACCCCAGTGCTCTGTTTTTTAAAGGTTGTCAAAACCTAAGAAACAAAGCAGCAATGCTAGCTCTCATCCACAACGATCGGCTTTGGAAAGACTTGAAGAAACCAAGAAGCCTTCTAGAAAGAGGAAGACAACGTCAAAGGAAGAAAATCGTAAAGCAACCTTGGAGGTTGACACAAAAGGACCACCGAAGGTAAGGAGGTGCATCAACATCCACACCGGCCAATCTTCACGGCAACAAACCCAAGAGGACCGCACTGAAGAGGAGGCCCAAGAAGACAAAGAAGACAAATTCCCGAAAGAAGACGTCACTTCCGGCTCTGTCAACTCAAAATCTTCACCTCAATCGCTGGGGGCATGCTCCAAAACCATGCCAGTCAAGCCGAGTGAAGTTGAAGGATGGACTCATGTCACTCCAAAGAAACTACACAAGAAGCATATGTCTTCTCCACAAGTGCACCAATCGGAAATGGGGCAAAACAGCTTTCGCCAACCTCCAAAGCAATGTGAAAGTGTTGAAGATGAGGAAATTTCTACACAAAGATCGACCATGCACGATCTTTTCTTCCTCAGAAAATTATTCAGCTACTCGGTCAAGGCTCATTGCTATAAAGATTGCGAGGAACGCTTCTCCAGGCAGCAATCATCTCTTCCACAAGTTCACCAATGGGAAAGGGGGCAAATCAGCTCTTGTCAACCTCCAAAATAATGTGAAAGTGTTGGAGATAATGAAACTTTGACAGGAAGATCATCCATCCCCATCACGATGCGTGACACCTTCCCAGAAGACTTCTTCAAATACTCAGTCAAGGCTCATTGCTATGAAGATTGCGAGGAACAACTCTCCCGAATCGCTTGACGAACCACAAATGCTCCTTGTTCGCACGAGCCTAAAACTGCACGAACAAACACTCATTGCCTGCACGAGCTGAAACTGCAACACGGCACCAAATGCTCCTTGTTCGCACGAGCCTAAAACTGCACGAACAAAAGCTCCTCGTTCGCACGAGCCTAAACTGCATGGCACAACGCTCCTGGTCCGCACGAGCATAAAAGGCGACACCAAAGCTCCTTGTCTGCACGAGTTGAAACTGCAAACGACACCAAAGCTCCTCGCCTGCACGAGCCTAAACTGCATGGCACAAAGCTCCTGGTCTGCACGAGCATAAAAGGCAACACCAACGCTCATGGCCCGCAAGAGCATAAACTGTGTACGGCAAAATCATCATCAAAATCACTGCTAAATTCATCGCTCATTGGAACTACGTTACGACTTGATCTCTTCTTTGGAGGGGTACGTAGGCAGCTCGAATGTTCAATTTTTTCGAGTTCAGTCACATCAAAATAAAAGAATAAATGTTTAAAAAAAAAAAAAACAAATGCATTGAGAGAAATAAAGTTCATTTCATTGATTTTTCTGGAAAATTACAGAGGGAACATTTACATACCTAAAAAAAAAAAAAAAAAAGAAAGTCAAATCAAATTTATAGGAGGGGATCTTCAAGGATGATCAGGTGGCGCCTCATCACTCGGCGGAGCTCCAGAAAGACGAAGCACAAGAGATTGATTATCCGGAGCTTCAACACTTGGTGAAGCGCTGAAGGACGAAGGCAGAAGTTGCCGCTGGAGTAACGCCACAAACCTCTGATGATCACTCTGAATCCGAACTTCGGACTCCTGCAGCTGGTCAAGCTTCCTCTTCATGCTTGTTGAGTAATTAGTTGCGAGCATGTGCAACTCTTTATTCTCGTGCCTAAGCACTCTGACCTCTTGCCGAAGACTGGCCACCTCAGCCATCAACGACTCAACCTGACGAGATCGAGCAAGAAGGCGTTGGCCCATGTTTGAAACTGAGCCTGCACATCGGACGCTGTAGGCCAGAGAGTCCTGAACAGCCAGCTCGTCGGACCGCCTGGAAAGTATCCTAGTGTCTCTAGGAGTGAGAAGATTTCTGGCCACCACCGAAGCGGTTGTATCATTCATCATCATGGAATCCCCAACTGTAAGAGGACCATTTGGGGATACGAATGACGGCTGCCAAATGTTGTTTGGAGAAGATATGTCACTATCTTCCCCGACATTCAAGTTAAGACGACGATCAGAAGGGCAAGACATTTTCGAATATGTGAAGAAAAAGAAGAGGTCGAACGAATCAAGATCTTAGAAGTGCAAGTAGGGAGCTTCTACAGGCGAAAAATTCAAGTGTGTTTCGGAATGTGATCGTGCCTCATTTTAAAAATCAGCACTCGACGAAGCTTCAAAAATTGAAGAGGCAAGCTCAGAGATCGAAGAGACGCCTGCTTTCTCAAAAGCTGGGCTGCTTAGAAACCACGGGTGGATCTCAGAAATCGAGAGGCCACTTGCTTTTTTTTTTCCAGACGCGTCAGCACCCGTCACACGCAAACTCAGTTTTGCGGAAATCACGGGTAATTTGTCGAAGCGCCGATCCCAGATATCGAGGAGGCGCCAGTCTTTTCCAAGACGCGTCAGCACCCGTCACACGTAAACTCAGCTTTGCGGAAATCACGTGTAATTTGTCGAAACGCCGATTCCAGATATCGAAGAGGCGCCAGTCTTTTTCAGCCTCGTCAACACCTGTCACATGCACACTCAGCTTGGCGGAAATTACGGACAATTTGTCGAAGATTTCTGATAAAGAAGAAAGCACGTGAAGCCATACTGATCAATCACTCAATAGTTGCCGACACGAGTGAAAGAATAGTACCTCTACAGGTATTAAAGAACTTCCTATAACTGTCCACCTTCACCCTCCATAAGCAAGGCAGATATACAGAACCTTTCTTCATCTCCGAGAATGCCTTCCCAACGAAGCCTCTCAAGTCACTCAGTGTTCCTTATTCCTTGGGGCACCTCTGCAAACAAATGACACCAAAGCAAAAGTATCTCATATCACCAGGGTAGAAAGCAAGAGTATCTCATATCATGCTTTCTCCCTGTCCTTTCCTTCGTCATTGTTATTACCTGCAAAGACAATGATAAAGAAAGCAGTATGCCGGAACCTCCACTCAAACTCGGGTAAGGAACCGACTGCTTGAAACCTTTCCCTGATTGCCTACCTAGCACTGCTCTCGAGTACTCGTCTTCCACTGCTACTGTACTTCCAAAGAAGCTGCCACATCTGCCTGGAGAACAGATAAGGCAAGTGAAAATGATACCTTGAAGCATGTGGAGACAACGTGCAAAAGAAACAAGCAGAGAAGAATGCAGCCTGCACAGTCAACTCAGCAGAAGGAGTCTGAGTTGAGGAACTCGAGAAAATGCCACATTCTGCCAGAAGAATAGATAAGGAAAGGGAAAATGATACATTGAAGCATGTAGAGACAAGCACAACAAAGCATGTGCCGATTCATCTGCTACTTCTTCAAAAGCAAAAGTATCTCATATCATAAGAGTCAAAGGCAAAGATATCTCATGGCATGCTTTTCGTTTACCCTTGCTCTTGCCTATGAGACAAGGAGAAAGAAAGCAATCGGTCGGCACTTGGACAGATTGAACAAAGAAACAGACCATCACCTCTACCTCGTGCCTACCTGCCGTGCAGAAGAAACAAGCAGAGAAGAATGCTGCCTGCACACTCAATCAACTCAGCAGAAGGAGTCCGAGTTGAAGAATTAGAGAGAAGAATGAGTCTGAGTTGAAAAACTCGAGAAGCTTCAACAACATTTTAAGGGCACATTCGCCAAAGAGCAAAGCCTCGCCGTACAATACCATCAAATCACCAGCACAAGAAACTCTCATCTTCTTTGCTCAGAACTCCAAACCCAGTTCAAGAATAAGCCTGTAGAAAGTCAAACAATTGGAGGAAACCAGAAAATCCTCCAACCCAGTTCAAGATCAAAGCTGTGGAAAGTCAACAAGCGCAACAAAATACGTGCCGATTCATCCACTACCAAAGCCAAATATCATCTACCACATGAAGCTCCTTGTGGTCCAATTTCAACCTTCAAGATCAAGCCTCAACGGCCCTTGAAGAAATTTCAAACAAAGTTCAAGAACAAGCCTCAACGGCCCTTGAAGAAATCTCAAGCCCAGTTCAAGAACAAGCCTCAACGGCCCTTGAAGAAATCTCAAGCCCAATTCAAGATCAAGCCTCAACGGCCCTTGAAGAAATTTTCCAGCCCAATTCAAGACCAAGCCTTGACAGCCCTTGAATCGACGTCTACATTGAGGTACTTCAAAACACATCTTCTACACGTGACAAGCACATGTATGCGATGCGCCTTGAAGTAGGGGCATTTGTAGACATCGAAATTTCGGTGAAAACAAATGTTCACCAACGCATTAAAGTTTTGACGTGTCAGGGCATACATGACATATGCCACGTGTCATACAAATTGTACACATGGTGTGTGACTCGACAAAATAAGAAGAAATACCCTTGGAGGATTACACAAGTATTTTCTTCTCATTTTGGGCAATGACAAAGCATGCACATATCAAGTTTAAAATGATATTAAGTGGAAAATTAGGCCATAAAATTACCACTTCAAGTTTTAAATGATACTAAGTGGAAAATTAGGCCATAAAATTACCACTTCAAGTTTAAAATTGTATTAAGTGGGCAATTAGGCAATGGTGCTTGGAAAAGAAAAAAATATTTTGTGGTGGTGATTCATTCTCAAAGCCTATAAATAGGCTTCTACATCAAGGTATCATTCACCAATTCACAAATACATTTCTCTACTCCCAAATTAGAAGAGAATACTCCCCACACATCCAAAATCCTTGAAGCTTTGAAACTCTAAAGCTTTCAAGCATCCAACCTCCCAAATTCCTAAGAATCCCGAAGGATCAAGAAAGCCCTTTTCGTTCTTCGTCAAATCCTCCTTCAAGATCAAGCCCCAAAGGCCCTTGAAGAACTTCCACCAATTCAAGATCAAGCCCCGACGGCCCTTGAAAAAAGTATTCATCGTTCATCAACTGTTCATCCTAAGATTAAGCCCCAACGGCCCTTTGGATCAACAACATCAACAAATCCACACAACTGTTCATCCCAAGATCAAGCCCCGACGGCCCTTGGATCAACAATCATCCATCTTCAAGATCAAGCCCAAAAGCCCTTGAAGATCCGTTCATCACCGTTATTCAAGATCAAGCCTCAACAGCTCTTGAAGAAACGCTCATCCAAGATCAAGCCCTGACGGCCCTTGGATTAACAATCATCCACCTTCAAGCCCAAGCCTCAACGGCCCCTTGAAGAAAGCGTTCATCGTTTATCAACTGTTCATCCTCAAGGATCAAGCCCCAACGGCCCCTTTTGATCGATAACATCAACAAATCCGCTCGTCACTGTTCTTCAAGATCAAGCCCCAAAGGCCCTTGAAGAACTTCCACCAATTCAAGCCCAAGCCCCGACGGCCCTTGAAGAAAGCGTTCATCGTTCATCACTGTTATTCGAGATCAAGCCCAAAAGCCCTCGAAGATTCGTTCAAGCCCAAAAGCTCTCGAAGATCCGTTCGTCACTGTTCTTCGAGTTCAAGCCCAAAAGCCCTTGGAAATCCGTTCATCACTGTTCATCCAAGATCAAGCCTCGACGGCCCTTGGATCAACGAAATAGCCACCAATTTGCCCATTACGGAGATCTAATCAGAGGATCAAAATAGAGAGAGATTGTAACCCAAAATCATCAAAACACATAATATTTGTTTGTGCACGTTGTTCTTGTCTCTTTCGTTTCAGGAATAATTCGTGTTCACAACAATTTCAGTGGTAAGCTTATCGGGGAAATTTAGAAAATAAATTATATATATATGGTATTTGAGTACCAATGATTAATTAATTTATATGGTATTTCAAGAAGTGTCAATCTGCATTACTTTGGGTTCGACCTCGTCGATGCTTAGGTCATTCGAGGTGCTCGACAAGGATGGACCCTTGAAATGGTGGTCCAGGGTAGATCAAGGGTTGACAAGGACGTGAACATGAGAGTTAGGGGAATTTGGTTAGTGTAGACTGGAAGGGCTTCGAGGAGCTCTTGAATTTTTTTCAAGTATCGTATCATCCTCAAGTGCTTTGCATGTACTCGATGGATGTCTGATTGGTGATCAGCGAGGAATCGGAATTGATGGCCATCTTTTTATACTAATATTTCTTTTGCTAGCCTTGAGCTTGCAAGCAGTGCTTCATACTCTACCTCGTTGTTTGAGGCATTGAAATCCAAGTGAAAATGACTGTTGAAGCATAGATCTGTCGGGGTGACCAATACAAGTCTTGCGCATGTCCCTTTATGTTAGAAGATCTATCTACATGCAAGCACCACACATCACACGGGCAGTCTGCTTGGTTGAGATTGTCATTTTGGGGTTCTTCGATTGGGTGTGCTTTGGCCACATGTTGGCCGACCAGTGTTGGATGATCATTTATTAGCCTTAATGACGGTTCGTGGCTGGTATGTTGGTTTTGGGTTTAAAAAATTGAAATTTCACAATGATTTTGATCCTAAACAATTGATCTTTTAACTAACACACACACGCAAATCGAACTTCCAAACCAAACCAATGGATCTTTAAACTCACTCTTTGGACTAAAAGGAAACGGAAGAGTGATAAGAAAAACTACATCTTATAGCACTAATTTGATTTTGAAAAATCAAAGTTGATCAACCTTTGTGCAGGACCACCTTTCCTCCGTGATCTTGTCGCGATCTCCCTCGCACCAAAGTGATGGTGCCTCTACTTTCTGACGCCTCCCAGAAATAAGGATCATGGATGCTGAACAACAGAGAGGCTAGTACTCTCCTGCTATTATAGGGTTGGTAAGGATGATGGATGTTTTTTAAAAATTAAAAAAAATAAGGGTAAAGTACAAAAAACTACCTCAATTATTGATGTCACGACACTTTCATACCTCATCTTTTAAAATTGATAATGTCATACCCCATCTTACGAATTTGTGCCAATGTTATACATTCCGTTAGGGTTGGCATGAATTTCTCAATTAAATGCTGACGTGGCTTAATCTGTGGCCCATTTTCTATTAAAATATTATTAAAAACTAAAAAAATATTTAATATTTTTTAAATATTAAAATAAATAAAAAAAGTTATAAAAAAAAAAAAAAAACACACTCAGTCAATTCGTCCCCTCCCCCTTCTCTCTCTTCTCCCCATCATCATCTTTTTCCCCCTTCCTGCAACTGCAACCCGAAAAAAGAAGAGGAAAAAAAAAAAAAAAAACCAATTTGTCTTCCCCCCTCCCCACCCCCCCCCTCTTCTCCCCGCACCCACTCTCCGCACCCAACCTCCCCATCTTCGCACCCAACCTCGCACCCACTCTCCGCACCCAACCTCGCACCCACTACCTACAACCCAAAAAAAAAAAAAAAAAAAAAAAACCCAAATCTCGTTGAGGTGGAATCGGGAAACCTTCGCCAGGCCAATTTCGAAGGTTGAGAACCTGGGCGTGGAGAAAATGGGGGGAATGGGTGTGGAGGGAAGAGGGTGGGTGCGGCGGGGGACGGACGAACTGGGTTTTTTTTTGTTTTTTTGTTTTTGTTTTCTTCTCTCTCTTCTTCTTCTTCTTCTTCTTCTTCCTCTTCTTCTTCCTCCTCTTCTTCTTCTTCCTCCTTCTTTCTGGGTTTGTTGGGGAGGGGGGGGAGAACTGGGTTGGGTTGGGTTTTTTTTTTTTCCTTCCTCCTTCTCTTCTTCTTTCTGGGTTGCAGGAAGATGGGGAGAGAGAGATTCTGGGTTGCAGGAAGATGGGGGGAGAGAGAGAGGGGGGAAGGACGAACTGAGCTTAGGTTTTTTTTTTTTTTTTTTTTAACTTTTCTTTATTATTTTAATATTTAAAAAATATTAAATAATTTGTTTTAGTTTTTAATAATTTTTTAATAGAAAATGGGTCCCGAATCAAACCACGTCATCATTTAACTGAGAAATTCACGCCAACCCTAACGGAAGGTATAACATTGGCACAAATTCGTAAGATGAGGTATGACATTGTCAATTTTAAAAGATGAGGTATGAAAGTGTCGTGACACCAATAATTGAGGTAGTTTTTTGTACTTTACCCAAAAAATAAATAAATAAATAACGTTATTATGTATACTAAGGGGTGGGGGAGTGGGCTAAGCCTCACGAAGGGCTATCAATAATATAGTTCGACAAATTCGACTTTGGCGAGAGTTGAACCTAAGACCACTCACTTACAAGTGAAGAGAAATATCACTAGACCGTAATACTAAGGAGCAAGAATGATGGATGTTGAACATGTATATGCATAAGGTTGTTTCTAAAGCAAACCTCACTCACCTCTCTCTCTCTCCTATATCCGGCCATAAGGCATTTCCATCCCTTAATTGGGCTCCATCTAACTTGAAGTCACTTAAATGCTTCCACAAAGCAGAAATTAAACTTAATGTCTGTTGCATTATGCAAAGAAACCAAGTTCCTAAACCGTGTTATGACAACAAAGAGCTGAGATTGCTATAAGTGGCCATCAGGTTTGCAAATACTGCAAGAAGGATCATGGAGACTGACACAATCTTGTCCCTTGTAGTTGCTATACGATGAGGATCCCTGAAACACACCAGAATCATCAGAGAAAATAATATTGAAAATATCAACGTCTTACGATGTTTGTATCATATACACAAAAGAAACTGGTTACAAACTTTTAATTGAAAATAGAACCAGAGAGACACTAAATTAATAATGAAGAAGCACTAAATTGCGGTTTATAAGTGAATTCTACACACTCCCATTTCACCTTTTTCAGTCATTGGATGCATAAATTAAAATTTAAGGAACATAACTGGCGGGAGAAATGCATAAGGTGAAACACGAGTGCAGAATTCACCTCCCTATCTACGGCTTATGGGGGGTTTAGTGTTTCCTCTAGTTCTGTTTTCAATTAAAAGTTTGTAACGCGTTCTAACTGAAGTGAGTTAACTCTAGTTCAAGAAAGAAAAAGACTCACTTGAGAGTGATGGAAGCAGGGAAAACAAATGCAAGTAAGCCTCCCATGGTTGCACCAGTGAACTCAAAAGCTATCCAAATATTTGGTACGAATATTGCACCCACAAGGGCAACGAAGACAAGCCCTAAACTTTCCAACACAAATCTCTTCTTGTCCAAAGCCAGAGGCCTTGCCGAGGGGAAAAGGAGGCCGTCCAAGTTGAGCCTGAGCGGTAAGAAAATGGTTGGGAATACTAGTATGACGTGCCCTGCGTAGCTGATTCGAATAATGTCGTTGAACAGCCAACTGTAGGGGATGCCAATGTCGGTGTCAAAGTTGGAGAGCAGGTCAGAATATGTTGATTCGCCAAAGAGAATGAACCCGAAAATGCCTGTCATTACATATACAACTGCACATAGGGCAAGTGAACCTCGAACAACTGCTTGCATTAGGGAAGGATCTTCAAGCTCGTTCTGAATTGTGTGTACTGCAAGTAATCAAATTTCGTATTTTCAGAAAGGCAAACCATTTCGCCACGCAGAGATTCTCTTTGTGTTTTGAGAAAATCTCATCACTTAACAATTTTACCCAACTACAATGGATGCAAAAGACCTAAACATTCACTTCTTTTTCCCTCGAAAGCACGCAATTGCACACGAAAACAAGTTGTTGAATTTAAAGAAGCAGAGAATGCAATTGAATATAAAGAGATGATCATCTTGAATACCATTGTAGTGACAGATGTATGCGAAAACAACGACAGGGACTGCGGTGAAGAGGTTAAAGAATGATGCAGAATCAGTCACATTTGGAAACCATTTTGGCGTCTCGATGCTTCCATCCTTTAGTTTGTAAGCTGTGACTCCAATGACAACAAGAAGAAACACAAGTGCCAATCCAACTGATATGATAGAGATATATCTTGCTGAATCTGCAGCCAAAAGTACAAAGACATATCCCTACCCTACTAAGTTTAAGCTGAAATTTCACAGGAAAACAGGAAATGTAATGTAGAAATAAATAGGAACTATTACCAACCGATACGCTCGAAGAACATCAATGGTAAAAATATGACAACAGTTACTGTGACAAGAACAAAGGCGCGGCTAGTCCACCAGTGAGCTCCAAACCACCCTTCCAAAATGCCGGTGTGGTGAGCCTCTTTTGAGTTTGATCCGGAAAGCACATCCTCTAGTTTTTAAAAGGAAACAAACACTATCAGAGCCGTCAAAGAAGAGAAGAGTTATTAGCGCTCCAAAATAGTCAGTGTGCACTGCTCGCTTTTTAATTTTATAGAAGCGCAGGATAATACTCATACCAATTATGATCATGTACACAATAAGAGAGCCAGTGTTGTAGATAACAATGCAGATCTGAAGCACAACCTTCCCTATTCTTCCAAAGGCATCACCCATGACATTTCCATAGGAACATGCAGACCCTGCCTTGCTGAATCTCAACAGCATCTCGATCGACGCCTGGATAACAAACGCAACTGTAACGATCAACACAATCCCGGGAACGAGCCCCAAGAGTTTCAGGGTTGCGGGCAGGCTCATGATGCCCGAGCCGACGATTGTGCATGACAGGTTGAACACCGAGCCATGAAAGGATGCTCCAGAAACCTTCTCGTGATCTTGTGTGCTTGATAACAAAGGAACTCGCTCATCGGCGTTTTCAATGTTGTGTTCTGACATGTTTTCTTGATCTCCATCGGTCATTTTCTAACGCTTCTGAGGCTAAAAGCTTCAGGAAATCAGAACAAAAATAGAAAGACTGCAAGTGATTTGCATGTTTGTTATGGGGATAACAAATCACACTAACCAATCACCGCTATTTCGGTTAAATGTATTTATATCATATAATTTTTCTTCTTCTTTGTTACAATCTGAAGAATCTGCCTTCGACTTATTATAACAATAACGCGTTACGCCACTTTGATATAGGGGTGTGCACACACCCCATTTTACTTCTCACATATCCTTGATAATTTATGTCCGTTGATCTTCTTCAATTCATCCGATCCGACGACCGAAAATTAAAAATGTGTGTGAGAAGTAAAATTGGGTGTGTGGATATCACACCCCTTGATATATTATAATCATAACGCACTACGTCGCCCTGCCTTACTTGAACTAACACATTACACCGCCCTCCCTTACCATTTGAACTAACCCTAACGGCTTGACGGAATGTTATATTAATTTCTCGATTTTATATCAAAATAAATAAAAACTCATACGTGAATATCATAAACAAAGGCGTAATCTTAGTTAGATTTGTAACTAAGACTGCAAGTGATTTGCATGTTTGTATAATCCCAGGAATGCTCTCCTAAGGTCCTCTTTTTAAGGACCTGTGAGGACCTCTTTTATTAGAGCCATAAGATTAATCTAACGGTACAAAAACTAATGAGTTTATATAATCCTATTACACCTAAACAAATTTTTTACACTCCATAATTAAAAACAGGATTCACGATCAAGAACCAAGACTGCTGCTGTTTGAAGAGTTCAAGATCTTCGCCCTGGATCGCCTCCGAGGTAATTTTCCTTTCGTTTCACTGCTCAATTTTTGTCTCCAAACCAACAGATTCTTATGATTAATTAATAACTATATATTGTGTTCGGCCCTTTTGGGAAGAATGTCAATGACCTACCCAGCTTTTCGAATTGGTCGCACTTGAAAATTGCGAGATCAAAAGTTTAATTGACTTATAAAAAATCGAATCCTGTTATAATTTTAAGAAATCAACTTATGTGGTATCTTTTAATTTTGGTTTTCGTTTGGTTCGTGAGAAAATTTTAAAAAGAGAAATAGGGTTCACGCTCATCCTCCCTCCCTACCACTCTGCTCCCGCCCTCTTACCATTTAGTGGGTGAGAAAATTGATTTATTGCATTTGCCTTTGTGGTGGTGGTTCAACCTTTAGCCCCATTTTTTTTTCTTCACTTTTAATTTTAATTGCAGATTGCTTTATGATGGAAGAACAATCTTCACAGGGACCTCACCTTAAACAAGTTGCAGGTGAACGTAATCCCATAGTTGGCCAAGAATTTGGATCAATAACGAAAGCATATGATTTTTACAATCAATATGCTCAAGAAGTTGGATTTAGTGTCAGAATGGGTTCAAGTAAAAAGAAAAAATGAACGAATGAAATCACCTGGAAACAATTTGTTTGCTCAAAGGAAGGTGAACCAGATGAGACTTATCAGAAAACAAAGAAGAATACATCAACCAAAGAAGAAATGAATGTTGGATCAACACGTGTGGGTTGTAAGGCAAAGTTAAGCATTTCTCGTGACAAGTCAAAGAAGAAGTGGTCTATTTGTAACTTTGAAGAGTGTCATAATCATGTACTTTCAACACCTACAAAGGTACACCTACTACCTTCACACCGAAAAGTTTCGAAAGCAAAGAAGCTTTACATGGAAACACTAAGTAGTGCAAATGTACCTACAAGTCAACAATTCAGAATAATGGAAAATGAGGTAGGTGGAATTGCAAATGTTGGATGTATTGACAAAGATTTGAGAAACGTTGAAAGAGATTTGTAGAAAGAAATCAAGGGACATGATGCTGACCTTGAATATTTTCATTCAGAAAAGGAAAATGACCCATCTTTTTATTTTGAAGTTGATAGAGATGAGGAAAATAGGTTGAGCCGTTGTTTTTGGGTCGATTCCACAGCAAGAAAAGCGTACTTCTTTTTTAGTGATGTAGTTGTTTTTTAAACGACTTACAACACAAATAAGTATAGTATGATCTTTACTCCATTCGTAAGGGTTAACCATCACAATCAGACAATTGTATTTGGATGTGGGTTTTTAAGTGATGAGAAAACTGAGTCATTTATTTGGTTATTTGAGCAATGGCTGAAAGCTATGCCTAGTGGTCCACCTCAATTAATAATTACAAATCAAGATCAAGCAATATCAAAGGTCATTGCTCAAGTTTTTCCTCTTGCATTCCACCGCTATTGTATTTGGCATATAATTGATAAGTTTCCACAAAAGCTTGGCCCAATGCTTTCAGTTTATATGCCACAATTTAGCGCTAGTGTATACGGTTCCGAAACTATAGAAGAATATGAAGAAAGTTGGAAGCATGCATTAATGCAACATAGCGCATTGGAGAATCATGAATGGCTGCTACAAATGTACAAACTTCGTAAGCAATGGGTCCCTGCATTTTGCATGCATATATTTTCTGCAGGAATGTCAAGTAGTCAAAGAGTTGAAAGTGGACACTCCTTCAAGAAATATGTTTCAAAACGCAACTCTTTGTGGGATTTTGTTACACGATTTGAGAGGGCACTTGGACACCAAAGACATAAAGAGTTGGTTTCTGATCATGTGGATGTTAATGAAGCGCCAAAGTTGAAGTCATGATTTCCAATTGACAAGCAGATGCGCGGTTTATATACAAAAACAACATTTTTAAAGTTTCAAGATGAAGTGTTTCAAAGTACTGCTATTTGAAGTGTGATGCTATAAGGGAGGACGAAAAGGAATGTGTTTATGTTGTTATGCGTGCTGATGTAGAAAGCTCAACATTGCGACATATTGTTCACGATAAAGTTTCTAGTTTTGCAAGGTGCAACTGTCGAAAATTTGAGTTCGAAGGAATTCCATGCAGACATATTGTATTTTTTCTCAGAAGTATTCATATTGTAGATTTGCCAAGCCAATACATCATGAAAAGATGGACCAAAAGTGTGAAGGTTGAAAGAGTTTGGGATGGAGATGGATTGGAAATAAAAGATGTGCAATACAAGTCATTAATGATGAGGCATATTCAGTTATCTCAACTTTCACAGTGCTTAATTGATGAATCGTCCCTTATGGAAGAAACAACTGAACTTGTAAGAAAAGGAATCGAATCGCTTTGTATTGAAGTTAAGGGATTACGCTCCAGTTTAGGTGTTGGAGAAGTGCCAACAAAAAGAAAACTTCAAAAACATGTGATCAATGAACCAGCTCAAGTAAAGGCCAAGGGAAGTGGGAAAAGAATGAAGTCTTCCAAAGAAAGGGCAATGGGGAAAGCTAAGAAGTATAAGGCAAGTGGAGGATTCGGGCACACCATAAGACAATGTCCGATATCAGAAGACGGGTAATAATTTATTTGATTTTAATTAGTATGTAAAATTCTTATTTTTTTTAATTGACTTCTGCTTGGTCAATCATTGCATAAGATTGTAGTTCATGTATACTTATATATCAAGTATATATTTCATAGATCAAGCATACACAATGCCGAAGCTTCTCATGACAGAACATGTGTACCAAATGAAACACCACATATTGTTGGTATGCATGGTAAGTGTTTTATAGTAAAGTTACAATTATATATTACTTTGGCATAATAGCACTGATTTAGTTGGTTCTAATCCTTAAATTCACTTCTATCTTCTTGCCAGATCACTGATGTTGATTCTAAGTTCTACAATTCACTGCAGAGGGAGAGATGTTCTTAAAAGTACATTCTAATATTTTGGTGCCATGGTTCTTTGAGATAAATCTCAAGCTTCTTAGTATAATCACAAGAACTCAATAGATGTTGAACATTTGTAATTTATTTGGTGTGTATCCCAATCTAATAAGGAAATTCTCAAATTTGATTACTCGGTACTACTTACTTATGTTAAAAAAAATTGTCCTCAATTTTCTTGAGAAAGCATAAGGTCAACGAGAGCACCATTCATCGGAAGTGGCTAAAAGACATGACTTGGTTAAATTTGCAACTAAGCTAACAGAGACAAGACCTCTGTTTGTTCACCTAAAGAAAGAAAAAAGAAGACTTTGGAGCCAATTTAGAAAACTAAACTGAGTTGTTCAAATACTAATTTAGTGAGATTGAGAATCAAATGACCAACAAATGATTTGAGATTGGAATCAAACCAATTTTTTTCATACTTACATAAATATTGCTTACATTCAATAAAAAGCTAGACAAACTTTTTAGATCCATTGATAGATGATTACATTCACTATACATTAATCCAAATTAGTGTCTTTGCAACTTGTACTACTGCATTTGCAATTACATTCTCACTTGGTTGAATGGGCGCGACTCCGTACAATGTGTCCTTTCTAACACCCCTACGGTATGAAGTAAGGCCATCTCCAACCGATGGCTGGCCAGAGGGCTCGTTTTAGCCCTCTGGCCCTCCAAGATTCTCCAAGATATTAATATTTTAATGAACAGTACAGGGCCATATTTGTCTCCGTCTCCAACCGAGGGCCAGAGGGCCAGAGGGCTCGTTTTAGACCTATCACAAAAAACCGTCTCCAACCGAGGGCCAAAGGGCCATAGGGCCAAACATAATTTATTATTTAAAAACTACAATTTAAATTCAAATCTAACGGCTAGGTGACGTCAACATGATGTCAGCTAGCCGTTGGTAGCTGACATCATGCTGACATAATTTATTGTTTAATGTTGTTTCATGTTACTTAATTTAATTTAATGTTGTATAAATGGCCTAGGAAAAAAATAGAATTGAAAAAAAATTATGAAACAAATTTTGTGAAATAGAAGTTACTAGTAATAAGCCCGCGCGATGCCGCGGGAGTTGAATGCACCGGCCTTAACTACATGAATAAGATACATTTAACCTAAAAAACATTCAACATAATCATGAACGAACAAAAATGATAGATCTAGGAAATTATAAAAAGCATTGTAACCGTAGATCCAAGAAATTATAAAAATCCATCCAATCAAGAGACTAATAGTTGTGGGAAGGTGGGTATGCAACCAAGAATCTTAAGATATACTTGACTTACAATTCCATTATAATTTCAAACAAAAAAAAAAGGATCAAATTTTGATTGAAACATCAAACAAAACAATCTCATCTGTTACAAATTGGACCAACTAAATAAAGAATATATCGATAAGATTTTCAACCTAACTATAAAAGAGAGCTTTATAACAGCGCAATCAACATTATTTGAACTCAACTAAACAGAAACTAATTGCATGTTAGAAATTCCATAGGTAATTGAATGGCAGCGCAGCCCCTACAGAATGTTTTTTAATCGATTTAGTAGTTACACTGGACAATTGCACAATACAAATCTTAGAAACTATTCCAACTTAGAGCAAAAATTACCTCTAATCTTTGTTTCTCTTGTACTTTGGTATTGCAGGGTTGACTTGTAAAGGGTGAATGAAGTCCTGAAAACACAAAGAATAAAAAGCCTCTGTTTCAGTTAACTAAAAAAAAGCAAACCATAAACAAAGTGAGATATTTGGTAACCAAAAAATGAATCTTGGAAAGCAGACATAAACAAACTTCAATCAACATTACTTTAATACATTTGGATATCAAGGAAAATTAAATTTAATCAATTTCGATATAAAAAAAATTAATTAATGCAGGAACAACATTTGTGCGTCAATGACGTGAGAAGTACTCAAAACAAACATTGTTTTCTTTAAGTCTTTAATCTATCTCTGCAAATCGCAATAACTCATATCCATTGAGAATCAAATTAACTAATTAACTTACTAACCCGTCCTGTAAATTTCACATCTATGCTCTAAACAGATTTTGTAACTAATATCCCAAAAAAGTGGCAAAAGGGAAGGAAAAAAACTTTTGTATGGTACACTGCAGTGTTATTTGTGTAACCAAAGTCAAGCGCTGAAACGCCAGCAACCTCATTGTATTCTTGGAAATCTGTTGCAGATTTTATGGCTCCAAAAGAAAATATATCCTACAACATTAATATCATTTAGACTAACGTATTTTTTCCAAGTGAATACACATGCAAAGTATCAAAAAGAGAGAAAGGAGAAAAAATTATCAAAATAAGAATTACAAACCTGTCCTATAATATAAACAAAAGGTAATTACAGAAAAATAGCTGGAAAACACAAAATAAGTAGAAGAGAAAATAGACAATCAGCATAATCTAAAACTACTTAAACAATTAATCCACATTGGAAAGCATAATTTACAAATCCAAACCAAATTACATCATCCAATAGATTTTTTTTATACATTTGTTATTGTGCCCTTAAATTGATTTCAGCAAAACTTTTTTCTTTTTCCACAGTTTGTGAAGCTCAAAATTTTCAAAAACCTACAATCATTACACAACGTTGTCACATCATAAGTGTAGAAGAAATCACCACTACCAAAATTTATAAAGACCAAAATAGTTCACCCAAAAATAACATTGATTAGCAAAGACAAATTTGCCAACAAAAGTTGAATAGGAGATACCCAGAAAATTTCCTTAGGTTTTACGATTCTTAAAAATATGACCTAACTTTAACCAAGACTCAAATTTTATTCAAGGATCGTGTTAAGCTAAGCAGCAAATTATAAATTCACTAATCTTGTTCTTAATTATAGTAATTTAGAAATCAACAGATACAAAAAAAAAGTCACAAAGCTTAATAAAAACTCATGAAAAAAAGAAGTTTTAAACAGAACACCTGCACATGACCCTATAATTTGGCTAATTTACAAACGCTCAACGTGCTCAGCAGATGTTAAACTTTTCAGTAGTATATAATTTGAAACTAATAAAACCATCTCTAACTTTTCAGAAATATTTAAACTGAAATGAATTGATATTTTTTTCTATACACTGATAAATCAAGGTTTGCTACAGAAAAGGAATCTATAATTTAAGCTTCAAAATGCATTATAACATCAATTAATCCAAAGAGAGCAAGCTGACGATAACAATTTGATTAGCTTTGGAAATCCCTTTGCTTTATCACTTCAAGATACTAAATTTTTCAAGCCGTCTTCTCTCTCTCTCTCAAACGCCTTTTTTTCTAGCAACTGGCCTAGAAAAGACTAAAACCCAAATGCATGGGGTAGAATTTCACCCAAAATATTGGGAAAACTAAATAAACAAATAAAATTAAAAGATAAGTGCATGGAAAATCAAATCTTTCACTCCTATAAAATGAAAGCAATTTTTTTTGTCGTTGATGAGTCTAAAATCCCATCTTCATAATACTCAAAGGTAAAAGAAATATAGCAAAAAGATAAGATGTAACCAAGGAAGAAAATATCGGTAATATCGGAAATATCGGTAGTCCGAAAACACGGAAATATCGATGGAAATATCGGGATAATATCGATATCGATAAAAATTACATGGAAACCACGGAAATTGTAAGAAAAACTTGGAAATTTTTATTGAAACTTTGCAGGATGTTTATTTAGTCAATTATCTATTAGTTTATCAAAAAAAATTGGAAGGAAATGCATTGCATGATGGATTTAACATTATCAAGTTGATTATATAGCGAGCTGACAAACATTGTGAGTGTAGAAAATATGTAGTAATTAATAAAAGAAGTTTAAACACACCATAATCATTTATATATAATGAATTAGTACAATATTTTACACTTTATACATTGCATGATATTAACAATTTAATGCTCATTTGTACAACTAAATATATGCAACTCGACAAGATTTAGACATGAGTGAGTGAGAAACAAAAAAAATGAATCACATTGAACGCTCTAAACAAAAAGATAGATATGCGAATTATTGGAGAGCATGGTTACCCCCCTCATTTTGTTCAATGTGATTCATTTCTTTATTAATTTAGACATGAGTGAGGGATGTAACCACGTCTCAATGTAAAATTCCCCTCAATGTGATTCATTTCTTTATTAATTTAGAAATGGTTACCCCCCGTTCAATGTGTTCAATTTAGACATGGTTACCCCCCTCATTTTAATCATATTGGAGAGCATGATTTAAATATAGTCATGAAGAAATGACTATGCATTTTAGGAGAATTTAGACATAGTCATGAAGAAATGAATCACAAAAAGATAGATATGCGAGATTAGAAATGCAACACGTGAGGGATTTGCAAATGACTGCTTAAAATGAGTCATTAACAAATTTCTTTTACATATCTTTGTAATGTTCATGTGATACATTTCTAATTCCTCCTATTTAACTTTGTGAGACAGATTTCTTCTTCATTTGCCTAAAATGCATGCCTTGTAGTTTGGGAGTCTCTCACCCAAACATACATGTAGTATTGGGTGCGGTAACTATTTGTAATAACTTTTTATAGTGGAAACTCAACTTCCTTTAATATGCAAGCATATATGCTCCAGATCCATGAAGAAAACTAAGGTTTCAACCCCAAAATTAATTGGCAATAAGAGTTATGACACAACTCCTAATAAACTTTGTGAGGAATTTCTTAATTAACTCTCCGATTTGAAACTTTTCTTACATCCATGCAGTAAGATGAGGAAAAAAGAACTTTGCTTCTAGTAGTTACCGTTTAGCTTATTTTCTATCTTTATAATATAAATAATGTTATTTAAAAAAAAAAAAAAAGGGGTTGCAGAAGTTATATAATAGAAAGATGAGAACTTTTTATCTCACCCACACCGCAACAATTCAAAACCCTTTTGACTGACTGTCCCACATCGGCTGTGCATAGAATTGAGCAAGCAAACAATCCTATAAAAGGTAGTTTGCATCCCACATCGGCTGTGCACTGGAAGTGAGCAAGCAAACTGCTCTATAAAACCCACATTTCAAGGCACTCTTTTCTCGGTCTTTTGGCTAAGATCTGATGTGGTATCTGTTATTGATAGTTTAATATTTTCAGTATTGTAAGTATTTTTAAAATATTTTGTGGTATTATCGGTAATATCGCGATATTATCGATATATCGCGATATTATCGATAATATCGCGATATTTTAACGAAAACTTCTTGAATACCTATTAAAATATCGGTAAAGCAAAAATCCGATAATATCGGCGAAATATCGTCGATATTATCGATATTTAAAACCTTGGATGTAACTACGGTCCCTGATGGTGCGCAACTAAAGAAAGAAAGACAGCGCTCATAAAGAGAGAAAGAGAGAGAGAGAGAAGAGAAAGATGATATGTCTCCATATGGTATTCTGGAGCCAAAAGAAAAGCTGCAGATGGAAATAAGCTGGAAAGAATCAATTTAAGATAAACATTCAATAACAGAAATCAAGAAATCAATTTAAGATTACTGACCCAGGTAGGTAAGCTGCTGTGAAGGTAAAAGAGGCCCAAGAAGCTTATATGAATGAAAGGATTTTGCTTGCTGCACACATAGACCTGTAAACTCGAGTAAACCCAACGTCAATCAGACCATAGGCCAAAAATCTCAACAAACAAAAAACTGAGCATAAATTCAAAAATCAGAAGTCAGAGAGAAATTTGTGACCCTAATTTGTGAAACTGCAGAGATCTGAGATGTAGAGAGAGAGGAACATATCCCAAACGATCCCATATTTTGGAACTGCTTTAAACCAAACTACCATGAAATTATAGCCACTTGAGAAATCTTCAAATCAGAACAGAACAGGCAGCAAGGGGAAGAATTTGCAAATCCCTGAAATCCCTCCATCTCTCGCTTTGTCTCCGTCTCTCTCTCTGTCTCTCTCTATCTCTATCTCAGAGGCGGCATAGCCTCCTGTCTGCCCTACAATCCCCTCAACATTAATCCCAATTTTTGGCAGACCTCCCTCTCCCTTAGTCTCCCTAACATTCCACACCCTCATCCCCTTCTCCGTCTGTAACTAATCCAGCCCCATTCCACAAACCCAGCTCAAGCCTTACCCCCACTCCGGCCCCCTCACTTTCTCGAAACCAACTCTCAAACCCTAGAACGCAGCACTCTCACTCTCTCGCAACCCTCTGAATGACATGGATGCAACAACCCTTGCCCTCCCTCCCGCCGTCGCCTAACCCCAAATCGAGCATCACCACTCAATCCCCTCTCTCTCTCCCTTGAATCATACACCCCCTGTGACTCTGTCTGCCTGCAAGCCGCATGCCTTCCTCTCACCAAATCCATCTCTCTCTCCCTCCCTCCCTCCCTCCCTGTATGAGTGACACAGTTTGAGTTACTTTTACTGTGTTTGACCATTTTTCTTCAAATCACATAATAAACATTTTTCATCATCGTCACAATCATTTTGGGAACCAAATCTTAAGAAATATAAGAATCACCCTATTTATTTCACTTCTTCATAAGGGATAATCTTATATAAAAGAACTCGAAACGTATTCAAGGTAGAGCAAGCTAAGGATTTAGAAGATAAAGACCCTTTTTTAGCAATATCTAATTTAAGCATTAGTCTATACTGCATGAATACAATATATAACACTACCAAACAAAGGAGATGAAGTGGAGAATGAAACACATACAGACCGATTAACAGAATAAGAATCATTTACCCTTCCCTACACCATGTAAGGTGCTTATGGGTTGCCAAAGAGCGGAAAATGTGATTCCAATGCTAAACAAATGCACTATACTCCCAACCATCCATATCATGAAACCATCATCGCCAAATTCTTGAATGGGACCTGTGCAACTTCCCAAGCTTTCTGCTGAAAACAAAGAAACCATGAGATGATGAGATCACATAAATCCAAACCTTTAAGAAATCAGGTTATACTGTATTTTATAATTATTTGCATAGTCGAACTCAGAAATCAGGTTATGCAAAACCATAAAAATTAGCAATTAATTTCTTTGATCCTAATTACAAAATGTATGGGCATATGAAGTGGGATCCCAAAATATAGTTTGAGAACTATATTTGGAATCCTGAGATCATGCACCAACAGAGTCACAGATTACCAAATGCTTTAATCGAAACACAAAATAACCACCAAACATCAAAATTCCAAAAACCTAAAACACAAAGCAAACAATTACAGTAAAATTAATATTTAGCAAAATCAAATGAACGAACAATGTATACAAATTCCTTTTCCTAGCGTCTTGCACATTCTAAATCTGTGGGAACCATATACAAATTTTTTTATTTTACAAAATTTATTAAGCATTTAATTAACATAACAACATTCAGAATTATAGTGGTTCTCTATGGTGCAATTCTAAATTACAGTGGAAATGTAAACTTGCAATTCAAGTCTATGCACCTGGTTGAATTTAAAATGCTTACATGTTAATCGTCTACAGTTAAGTTGTTAAACTCTAATTCCACCAAATTAAACTCTACAGTCCCTTATGGGATCAAATGAAAGCTGTATATGAAACCTATTTTAGTCTAGTATTATAACTTTTAACCATATTGATGATGTTGAAGTGAATAATTAAAACGAAGAGTAAACATAGTCATACAACAAATTAACAATGCCATGCAAAAAACTTGCTCGTTGGACAACTCAACCCTGTATTCCATCTCCTTATCTGTCATACCAAACATCTGCACAATTGTTTAAATCCAAATTCAGGTCTTTCCAAAACCCACCTGAATTATTTGAAAAACACAAATTTAGAACAATAATTCAAAACCAAAGAAAAGAATATCCATTACTCAAAGTAAAAATTAACCATCTCGTTGCTTCCTAGCTTTAAGGAAATGCCTAGGTTTCACTTTTACTAATGTCGAAACACCACCATCATTGACCAATTAGACAAATAAGACCCAATTCGATTACGCCCAAACTGACAGAACACCCAGATTCCCAACACCCATTGAGCAATCTAACCATAATTCAGCACATGAATAAAGTGAAAACATAAAAGATACGTGGGATAAGCTGACAGCCAGGCATCCCTGCGTAATACATTCACTTCTGAACCCCAAACACAACGAAACAAAAATCCACACACATGAACTACTGCTCCCCTATGTAATAAGAATTAAAAGCATCTCAAAACAAAATGGCAAACTATAAGAGCACTGTAAAAGTAAAATTGCAAGAAATCTAATACTTGGAGGGCAAGTACTAATCAGACCAAAATGAAAGATTGAACTACCTTGCGTGGAACTGTGCCTTGGTTTTTTCCCATACTTACAGGAAGCTTTGCACTGAGCTCTTATAGCCCAAATTTTCTCTGAAGGGAAAAAACACAATTTTGAAATAAGATTTTCATATTATACCTTAAAGAGAAGAATTAGAAAATGAATAAGAGAACAATGAGTACTTTTCATCATATATTGTTAGAGTATGTGGTCCTCTGGTCCAATGGTCCTGCAACCATATTTACTTTATAACTCTTTCTTTTAGTCTAAAAAACATCTTGGATCTCTAATTAATATGAATACGGATTCATACTTTATAACTAAAGATCTTACTGCTCCTGATAAGATGAACAAAACGCCATTTATCACATGCATTGCATTACAAACACAATGGAACATCTCATTAGACATCCCCACACAAAAAGTTTTTATTGAATTTTTTTATAACTAAAGATCTTTATAACTAAAGATCTTACTGCTCCTGATATGTTGAATTTTTTTTTTTCAAGTTTTTACTGCTCCTGTTAAGACGATGCCCCTTCCCTTCTGAGATCGGCAATAACATCTGAAGTACTTAACACCCATACACTATATTTACACACATAAACTAATCAGCACTCATAACATGTCAATGGTCCAATGATTATGGAGCTCAAAATTTATATAAGAAAGGGCCAATCAAATCATAAATTAAAATGAAAACATGTAAGTAATTAAGAATTATTACTTGCTTAGTCAGTTCCTTCTTGTCACTTCAAGGATTATTCAATTCAACCCAATTTGATCAAACTGCATCACCCAACAAAACAAAAAATAAATGAATTAAAAAGAAAATTAGGGGAACTAAATTAAATATACACTGACTGACTTTTTGGCTAGAAAACCCAAACAGAGCAATTAAATAGCAGCGCATAATGACGGAAGTTCTATGAAAAAATATGAATGAGTTTTCAATTAATAATTGAGGCCGAAATAAAGAATGCCTTTCTCACCTTTGATGCAAGGCGGACAACAAATTCATTATGGATTAATGTATAATATCTAAGATCCTTTTTTTTTTTATTGAGATGCTTCAACATCATCCACCTAATTCATATCACACATCCATACATAGCTGAGAATGCTTATTCCCACCACCATTGCATTGTTACTTTAGTATGTTTTTTCACTAAGAAGAAAAGGAAAGAGCATCATGAAAAATTTAGTTCCAATATAGCTGAGAACAATTATAATAGCACAGATAAAAAAAGGCACTACAAAGAAATCAAAGGTTGTTGTAATAGAAAGGAAAAAAACAGTAATGAGAAAAATTCACATGTTATTACCTTAAACTGGAGTTAAAATTACTCACCCTTTTTTTTTTCATTGCACCAAGACAAAAATAAAGAAAGACTTCTAATCCCATAAATAGCAAATACTCTACTATCCTAAATTCCTAATCCCACTTGACTTCGCTGCCTCACACCTTTGTCCCCTGTCTCCCATTAACTAAAAACACTCCCAAATTACACCAGCCAACTATACAAAGCCACTGGCCACATCAAATATTAGGCACGATTCAGGTAACCAAATTCAAAGAATAGAGTTCAGATAACAAAATGCAAAGAACAAAATACATATAGTAAAATTCAAGAACATGATTCAGAGGATTTGAACTATATTGTGTTGAAAACTTACCGAAGAGCGACGATTCCAGGGCGGTAGCAGTCAGGCTTCTTGACTTCTCCAGTTGTGGGTGCTGATTTTATTGAAGCCTCAAAATTAAAATAATTAGCAACTTAGATCCAATAATCTGATTGTTTCTCGGAAAAAATAGCTTGCAATAAAGATTTTGCAGCACTAATTAAGAAAGAATTAAATCCAGTTATGAAAAATTGAATGAATCAATTACATTAGATATCATATATTGTCAGCAACAATAATTAACCGATTCAAATGTATCTAGCTAGTATGGATTGAACAGCCACTTCAATTGGGAAAGAGAAGATGCAAAATCGAGCAGCCACTTGGATGATCAATGGATTATTCCATCTAGAAAATGATAAATATATACATATAGAGAGGCAGAGAGAAGAGAGGGAAGCATTATTACCATTTGGCGGCATTGATAGGTGCAGAGCAATTGATTCTTGTTTGATCCTCCATGTCTTCTCTATGCCTTCAGTCTCCAAATAGCCTCCCTCACTTGGTAGAAGCCACTGATAATTCTGATAAAAAACAAAACAAACATTCAAATCAATTGTTATCAGTATTACATGGACTAAAAGAACAGAAGAAGCAAGATTTCATGTAGAAAATCGCTTGTATAAACTAAATCCAGTAAATCAGAGAAAAATGTAATACAACAGTACACAACTGGAAAAGAAAGAGTACAAAATCCAGTCTACTGCTTAAGCATGACTCTATGTAAGATTCTTTTTCCTTCCATTAAAGTTTGAACAGACCAACATATCACATTATGGAAAACAAATCACCTTCTCAGCCTTGGCAGCAGCTTGTGCAGATTTTCCATACAATTCTTCTCTAACAGCAAGTTGACCCTTCAATTTCTTATCTTTCAAGCCCTGAAAACACAAAATCCAAGATGCAGTAACAAATAAACATGTATACGTTTCATAAATAAACATGTATACGTTTCATGAAAACTCAAAGTTTCTAGGCCATACCTCCAAATTTGCTTCTGCTCCTCTAAGAAACTTCTTCGCTCTCTTATCTAACTCATCAGAAATCTTCTCCTGCAAATTAAGGTACTGCCCATTTTATTTTCTCATTCCCTTTTTAAGAAAATTATGTGCATGTAAGAGCCTAAAGTTCAGCTCTCACGTTGGTGAGTTAAATAGTGCAATGTACAAAAGGTGAGAGCTTAATCCAGAGCTATCATAACTAAAATACCAAAATATCATGCAATCCGACTAAACATGTAACAGCAACCATCAGAGAATTGAAAATTTACTAATAAAATGAACCAAAGACCAATTTTGAATAATCAGGAACGATGACGTTTTAACATTGACATAGTGTGTTTGTGTGTGAGAGAGATGGAAATAGAGTTGGAGTTCGACAAATGCAGAAATCAACCTTAAGATTCCCTCTGGTTCAAATGGTGCAAGCACCATTGAGGAGAATTAGACGGCAGAGGTCGATAGTCCGAAGAGTTAACACTGCATTCCTGAAACACAAAGGATTAAAAATTTTGGATTATCATCAATGAAATGCACTAATACAGAACTTAAATTCTGATATTCAATAAACAGGATGTTGATAAAGGTTATGCTTGCCTGGAATAACCGGATTGATAAGGTGAAAATTTTGAGGCTTTAAGGTCTGAGCTAAAAGTTGAAGCTTCTACTTTCCAACTCGGGAAGAAATAACTGAAAATGCACAAAATAAAAGGCTTGATTTCCAAACCATTAAAAGGAAATTAAGAAATTAATTTATATATTTAATTTGGGTGAGGGATTTGAACAGAAAACCCATTTGTTCCATCTCCAGATTCATGCTTTTTTTCCAAACCATTAAAGAACGAAAAGAAAAGGTGCGCAATTTACTCAAACCCACAAAATTAAAATTAATTACACCATAATCAGGCAAAAGATTCAAAATTCACAATGTAAAAACCCAAATTAAACATAAAATTCAAAATTAACGATGCAACAACCCGAACCTAGATATGAACATTTCAGCAAAACCTAAACCCTAGACAGGCACAAATGTTCATTTCTTCATAGAAAATTTACAAAAATTTAAAGAATGACAACCCCAGCAAAACAAAATCCAAACATATCCAAAATTAGCAAGATGGACACAAATCCAAAAGCAAATCAGCCTTTCACACTAAGCAAACACGGTAGCAGCCATTTAATCATTTTTTATTAAATTATTATTTTTGATAAACCCACTCAGCCTCCAGAGTCTAGATTAAGGCTTGAAGCACAACTTTGAAAAATCGAGACTACCTACAACTGAAAATAAATCAAGAATGTAGAAAAAAATGAAAATTTCATACTGAATGAAAGAAGCATCCTTCAAGTGATAATAAGTATGGTGGTTTCCTTTCACCTTTTTCTTCTAACACCCTTATCACACAAATACAGAAGCAACAAAACATGGAGAAACAACCTAGCAACAGAAAGATACTCAAAGGATGTAAAGCAGAAAAGGAACCTCAATTCGATTTGTTGAGAAGGAAACAACAGCAAAGCATGAAGAAACACAGAAATGCGCACAGTGCAACCCTCTAATTTAAAAAGACACAAACCTGACTATAACAGTGTACGAAACAGTGCACTAAACAGACCTATCTTCCTAACACCCAACTAAACAGGCTATAAACATCCATTACAATTTTATTGACACAAAAAAAATGTCAATCACAGTTTTACAAACAAAGCAAATGGAAAACCAAACAGTAAACAATGATTTCTGAAGAGTGTTTTACCTGTTGAATCAGAGGACAAAACTGAAAACCCTCTCCTCTCCCATACCTCCCTCAGACATCCTCTGCTCGGCAACCCCGTGGGGTAACCCGTTAACCCCAAAAAACGCAGGGCATGCTCTCTGCCCTCTCTCTCTCTCCCTGTCCATCCGTCCCTCAAGGAGGGTCAGGTAGAGGAGGGGAGGCGGAATCGAAGATCAGTAAATCCAAAATCTCATCAGGAAAAAAAAAATCACTAAAAAGAAAAAGGCAGATATATATCACCAGGAAACAAAAAAAAAGGCAAGCATTAGCCAAAATTTGTAAATCAAACACAGAAGTGTCAACTCATTCTCCTCTGTTAGTCTGTTATCACCTCACATGTCACACTTTTTGAGATTGGATCAATTCGATCACAACCAAACTACCAGTATTAAATTTAACTAACTAACGATCAAATGATTTAAACATTGTGTATTACAAATTCAAATCAATGGTGGTAATAAATAAGATAATTTCAGCTACCATTTGTGATTAAAAACAAACAATGCTTACTCCCAAGGAAAATCTGACAATTTGGGTCTACTTCTGAATTTCGTCCTCATTAAACTGTTTACTTACCTGGTTTTAGATGTCTTTACGGATCAATCTATTTTTTTTAGAATGAAGTTAGAAGATGTTCTAGCACCAGAGACTATTAGAAGTTGGTAAGATATGCCGATACAGCGGTTTGAGAACAGTTTGGGAAACTTTGGGTAGAAAATATGCTCGCAAGGAAAACCGACAATGGGTGAGTATCACTCTCAAAGCTGGTTTATGTTTAAATTAGTGAATTACCATAATCTTTACTGGTCGGTTTTCACTTTTGGCCTACTTCAGTGTGTAAATGCTGAATGTATTACTCATTTTGCTTGATCCTAGGCAACTCTTACACCCTTACTACATTGTCACCTTTCTGATTTTTGAAGAACGAAGACTCTCAAAATTTATAGAAATACGAAAATGAGAAAATGATACATCTTTCTCAACCAATATGCTGTAAATGTTCACCACCAGTATATAATAAAAAAAAAAACAAAATGCTAACTTCATCACATAGCACAAACTTTTAACGCATCACCTTCCGAAATTAAATTAAGAATTCATATGGCACTCATTGAGAAACTAAGACAAACTGAAGTTGTATATTGTAAAATGCAACTGCTTTTAGAATTCCTAAGTCACGTCAGTTAGCAAGAAACCCATTCTAACTCAAGTTCTACAGTGTAATGCAACCACAAAAAGACCAAACTTCTGCTGCTAAAAAGCTTTTACAAAATAATAAAACCCTTTAACAGTTTGAACCCTACCAGAAAGTTTACATGAGTTGAAGAACAGCTGCACTTAAGTGCAGCAAGATCATAACCTCTTACAGCTTCTCCTCCGCGTCAGAACCACCTGCAGTCCAAATTAAGAAAGATTCAATGGCAGATCAAGAACAAATCAATAATAATTTATACTAAAATCGCTAATTATTGTTGCAGAGAGAATTCATATCAAGATTAACTACATTATTTAATTCGAATGGAATCAAAAAGCAGGATAAATATGAAGGGTAAATAAATTAATAGCAAAAGTCACATTTCAGCAGCAATTAATAGCAAATCAGAGTTGAGTAGCAGGGACCAAAACAATTTCAGTAAAAAGATCAGAATCCCAACAAATGTATGTAAAGTTATGAAGCCTATAAGATTTTGAAGCGAGGAAAAATGCCGTAAAACCAAAAGAAAAAAACATGAAATTATCCTATGTTACCAATATTGATGAAACCATCACAGGTGAAGAATGAGGCAAATAAAGCTTAACAAAATAAATGAAGCAATCAGTATGGGAAAATTTGATGGGTTTTGACACCATTCCTCCAAAGCCTCAGTAGTGGTGGTTTCACTTAGCACGCCAACAAAATTTCAAACAGCATTCTTGTTTTAGTACCAGATCAAACACACAATTATTCACGAAAAAATATATAACTTATTTAATAAGGTATACAAAGGAACTCATCACAGGTCAAGTACTTTTACAAACTTTGAAAAATATAAATCCCAAGTATAAATCATGTCAAAAATATCAAAACATTTACGAAATTTTTATCTTTCCATTCCAAAGACAGACCAATTTGAGGACAGAATAAAAGATAGACCTCCTCAAGCACACAACAAATTTGAAATAATACTTCCGTAAGACAAACCAGTACAGATAAACACTGAACAATAGTTTAGAGCCCAGCCTCTGCCTTTAACAGTTTGACAATTTGTAACTAAATTGAATCTCATCATACTCTCATTTACTTTTTCAGGATGCTCAAAATGCTATCAATGACTTAACTGGTAAGGATGATGTTTTTCCTATCTGAACTTTGTTTTTCGACAGCTTCTCAATAACGAAATCATTACCAAGATTCAGTTTAATTAGTTTTCTCATCATATCCAAATTTTATGCAGTTTATATAATATCCAGAAATAATTCATAACAAAAGGGCAGAAATGATAACAATATATGCTAACAGTAGAGAAGCGAATTAAAAATTGAACTTAGCTCAAAAACACATACCTTTCAAGGATCGGAGCCTCAGAAAAATTTATGAAGTTCACGCAAATATTTTTAGGTCTCAATGCACCTATACTGCAAACCAACGAAAATGCAAATGCATTAATACAATTGCCAATACCAATTTCTAAGATTTTAGCATTCTCTTTACCCTTGCAACCGAAAACCAAAAATCCCAGAAAAATGAGCAAGAAGCTTAAGCAGAAAAAAATCATATTTTAAACCACCAAAACCCAATACCCATTTAACCTGAGATTTTAGTGTTCTCTTTACCCTTGTGCAAGCGAAAACCAAAAATCCCAGGAAAATGAGCAAGAAGCTTAAGCAGAAAAAAAAACATATTTTCAACCACCAAAACCCAATACCCATTTAAGCATTCACGAACGAAAAATCTAAATACAGAGTGAAAGATCAACAAACTGAAAACCCCCAAAAAAAAAGCCACAAAAAAGAAGAAGAAAACTGACCTTAAGACAGAAGACAATGCACAGAAGAGAGAGATGCATCCCCAAAATGAGAGAAAATGAGAGAAAACGAAACAAAGGAACCCCCAAAACCTAACCCAACAGTTCACATCTATGGTAACAGCAAAGAATGGAATAAAAAATGGAACTTAGCTTTCGAAATCCAGCCATTGATCCGACATGCAAAAGGGAACGGACGATCCAGAGTGATTCATGAACTGAGGGGACCTTACTCGGCTCTGTTCATCATCTGACCCCTCCCTCTCTCTTTCTCTCACTGTCTCCCTTCCACTCACCCATGCCAGGATCCCTCTCCCTCTCTCTCTCGCTCTGTCTCTCCCTCTCTCTCTATCGGAGGCATGGCCTCCCATCCCCGAAACCCTCACTGAATGACAGCATACCCAAACCCACCCCAACCCGTCTCAAGCGTACAGGACAAAATTACCCTCCTAACTTTTAATAACTACGTTCCAACCCAGCCCCAAATCCCACGGTTTTGTTGTAAATAAAGCAAAATCGAGGGGGGAGGAATTGACCTCAAAGGACAAAATCACCCTCTGAATATTTGAGAATTACCCCCCAACCCAGCCACATTCGGCTGGCATTGTTGTAAATAAAGCAAAATCAAAACAAACGTGAACAGTGCCTGCCCTCCCCCCTACTTTAGAATAAGTAATAGGAAAAAAAATATGAATCAAATTTTGTAAAATAGAAGTTATAGGAAAAAAAACGAATTTAAAAAAAAATTGAAACAAATTTTGTAAAATAGAATTGAAAAAAAATATGAAACAAAATTTGATTAATATGAAAAGGAAAAAAAAGGGAAAAAAAAAAGTTTAAATTCATTAAAAAAAAAAAGGCCTAATAATACAACGGCTACTAGCCGTTATATTAAAAAACATTCAAACTATTAGTGTCGGTTATAACCGACACTAATAGTAGAACTATTAAAAAAAAATAAAACCTCTTTAATGCTGTCGGTTTTAACCGACAGCAATAGAAAACATTAAAAAAAAATAAGCCAGCCCTCCAGCCCTCTCTGATCCCGTGGGGCCCTCCCAGATTCCAGAGCCCTCTGGCCTAGCCCTCGGTTGGAGACGGTTTTAGGGCTATTTTCGGCCCTCTGGCCCTCTGGACCCTTCGGTTGGAGATGGCCTAAATAGATCACACCAATACCATAACCGGCTGTTGCAAGACTGCATTTACAAAACATATCACAGTCAAACTTATGAAAAATTCAGTCTATAAATCTAAAACCACCTTTGTTTGTTCAATGTGAATAATCAAACCACCTTTCTCAAATAAATAATTTGTCAATAACAATTAAACCAATTTATTATCAAGTTTCAACAAAATAAAGCAAACACACATAACAATCAACCCAGATTCTCAATTCCTCAACATGATCCTATTATTATCCCAACTGCCAAACCGTCACCACTCAAGCATGAAAATAATCAATTTTTTCTACTTTAACAAGAAATTTACAAGCTAATCTGATAAGTACAAAAACCAAATTTGTTGGGTCATTAATTTCACGCACTAAAAGGTGAGAGGGTGGGAGCAGAGTGGTAGAGAGAGAGGATGAGCCTGAACCCTATTTCTCTTTTCAAAATTTTCTCACGAACCAAACGAAAACCAAAATTAAAAGATACCACAGAAGTTAATTTCTTAAAATTATAACAAGATTCAATTTTTTATAAGTCAATTAAACTTTTGATAGGTCATTGACATTCTTCCCAAAAGGGTCGAACACAATATATAGTTATTAATTAATCATAAGAGTCTGTTCGTTTGGTGACAAAAATTGAGCAGTGAAACGGAAAGGAAAATTACCTCAGAGGCGATCCAGGACGAAGATCTTGAACTCTTCAAACAGCAGCAGTCTTGGTTCTTGATCGTGAATCCTGTTTTTAATTATGGCGTGTAACAAATTTGTTTAGGTGTAATAGGATTATATAAACTCATTAGTTTTTGTACCGTTAGATTAATCTTATGGCTCTAATAAAAATGTCCTCACAGGTTCTTAAAAAAAGGACTTTACGAGAGCATCCTTGATTATAATCCTAACGCATTGCGCCGCCCTTCCCTGCCACTTGAACTAACACAGTACACCGCCCCTCCCTTGCCACTTGAACTAACCCTAACGGCTTGACGATAAAAACTCATACGTGAATATCAGAAACAAAGATGTAATCTTAGATTTGCATCTATTGATCCTTTATTTGTTTGTTTTAACAGCTCAGTAAAAAATTATAGGGTGTTTTAACGAAAAGCCCACAATATTGTTCACTTTAACGAAAAACCACATTTTTACACTAAAAAATCAAACCTGCTACTATTCACTTTAGCCTTTATTTTGTCTTTATCGTTAAAACTCAAAGTTTTCAAATCATTTTCATTAGTTTTCCTGCATTCAAAATTCATAAAGAATGGTAAAAAGTAAAAACTATCATCGAAGTTGGTTACTGTCTTTACATTCATATATATAAGTAATTACCAACTAATTACCCAACAAGTTACAGAAAATGCTCTGGTCAATAGTGGTAACTTCCATCAACCTCTGGAAATCTCAATGATTTTGAGGATATATCTACTTGAGTAGAGCAAAAACTCGTCCCTTTTGAAGAGTACGACGATTAACGCTACCGGAGATTTTACTGTTGAAGATTAGGGATCTGGAGAAACTCAAGATTCTAGAGAGAAATTAGAGAGAGAGTATATCTAGAGAGAGATTGGATTTGTTGAAAAATAGTTTTCTCATTTCCTTAGTTACAAAATACACAGTGTATATATATACACATAAAATACATAATAATGCTGACTAAGCATTTTACACAACTAATTCTAACAAGCCAAAACTTAATAGTTAAGCTAAGTATCTGAGAGTATTATTCTAATGTGTTGTGTGCATGATTAATAGATGGTCCTTCACTATCTTTAACACACCCCCTCAAGCTGAAGGGAGGAGAACAAACTGAAAGCTTGTGACTGAGAGTAGCAAATCTGTCTGCAGGTAAGGACTTGGTAAAGATATCAGCAATCTGAAAAAGACTAGCAACATGATGAATACGGATGTGACCTTGAAGAACCTTCTCTCGGATGTAATGATAATCAATCTCGACATGTTTGGTTCGGGCATGAAAAACTGGATTCTTGGCTAATGCAATTGCACTAAGATTATCACAACAAAGTACAGGTTGTTGTAGAAGAGGAAAAGAAATATCCTTCAAGATCTTACACACCCAGGTGATCTCATAAGCAGTATTGGCTAAAGACCGATACTCTGCTTCAGTAGAAGATCGTGCCACAGTGGGTTGTTTCTTGGCACTCCAAGAGATCAAATTGGGACCTAAGAAAACACAGTAGCCACTAGTAGATCGGCGGTCTACCGGACAACCTGCCCAATCAGCATCAGACCAAGCTGTGAGACACTGTTTTCCTGGTTTGAACCATAAGCCGGAGTCAATGGTACCCTTTAGATACCGTAAAATCCTCTTGACAGCTTGTAGATGGATAGTTCGAGGAGTATGCATATGTTGGCAAACCTGATTTACTGCAAAAGCCAGATCAGGACGTGTCCAAGTCAAGTACTGAAGTGCACCAACAGTGGACCTATAAGTTGTAGGATCTGGAAGAATAGAGCCAGAACTATCTAACTTGGCTGAACTCACTGGAGTAGAGCAGGGTTTGACACCAAGCATGTCGGTTTTCTTTAGTAAATCCAAGGCATATTTGGATTGATGAAGAAAGAGACCGGTAGGGGATCTGTGAACTTCAATGCCAAGGAAGTAATGAATATCGCCCAAATCTTTGACAGGAAACAAAGATTGGAGTTGAGAAATGATGGACTGACAGACCATGAAGGAGCTCCCAGTGATGATTATATCATCCACATAGACGAGGATAAAGGTAATAGTAGAATATCTCTTGATAAAAAGACTAGTATCAGAGGATGAAGAGATAAAACCCAATGAAAGAATAGCACTGTAAAAGGCTTCATACCAGGCCCTGGGCGCCTGTTTGAGGCCATAAAGGGATCGCTTCAGTTTACAAACGTGATGAGGTTGAGATTGATCAATAAACCCAGGAGGTTGCACCATGTAGACATCCTTCTTGAGATAGCCATGGAGAAATGCATTACTCACATCTAACTGATGAATAAACCAATTATATGTGACTGCAAGAGACAGGAGAATGCGAATAGTAGTCGGTTTAGCTACTGGGCTAAACGTCTCGGAGAAATCAAGACCTTCCTGTTGATGAAATCCCTTGGCGACAAGCCGAGCTTTGTACCTTTCTATAGAACCATCAGCCTTGTGTTTAAGTTTAAATACCCATTTGCAGCCAACCAAATTATATTGAGGATTGGGGGGTACTAGTTCCCAAGTACCTGTGGACTGTAAAGCTTGATACTCATCCTTCATGGCTGCCAACCAGTGGGAGTTTTTAGAAGCTTGGAGATAAGTGGTGGGTGTAGAAGGAATAACCGTGAGAGTGTCAACAGTAGAAGGAAGAGAATGTTTGGTGGCAGTGAACACTTTAGGTTTGTGGATGCCAACCTTGGCCCGTGTAATCATGGGATGATTGTTAACAGGGAGAGAAACTAAACGAGGAGTAGCTGTATGGTGAGTAGGGGATGCTAAGGGGAGAGAATGTTCAGTAGTAGGTGAGAGTGAAGTAGGAAATGAAGGTGGTAAGACAGTGGCAGGAGATAAGGAGGAGGCATGGGGTAGGTGTGATGAAGAAGAGACCGGTATGGTAAAGGAAATGGGAGAGTCTGAAGGTGTAGTAGTTGAGATGGGGGAAAGAGTAGGAGAAAAAGTACTTTGCTTGAAAGGAAAGCAAGCTTCATCGAAGACAACATGTCTTGAAATGTATAGCTTGTTAGTAACCGGATCAAAACATCTGTACCCACTGTGATGCAGACTATACCCCAAAAATACACAGAGTTTACTCTTTGTGTCCAGTTTATGAGAACTATAGGGTTGTAACCAAGGATAGCAGGCACAACCGAAAGTCTTCAGAACATGATATTTAGGTGGTGCTTTGAACATTAACTCCCAGGGACAAGAAGAAAACTGAGATGGCAGTCTATTGATGAGATACACTGCGGTTTGAAATGCTTCAACCCAAAACTTAGAAGGCAAACCACTGTGAGATAACAAAGTCATACCCATGTCCACAACATGTCGATGTTTCCGCTCAGCACACCCATTCTGCTCGGGAGTATGAGGACAGCTCAACTGATGGACTATACCGTGAGCATTAAGAAAACCTTGTAAAATAGAGCTGAGAAACTCACCCCCTGAATCAGATCGCAGACACTGAATCTTACAATCAAACCAATTCTGAACTTTTAATACAAAAGTTTGAAGAACAGAACACACATCAGATTTGAAGGACAACGGATATAACCAACTATATTTGGTGAAATCATCAACAAGAATGAGATAGTATTTATATCCAGTACATGAAGGAGTGGGGGAAGGACCCCATACATCAGCATGAATGATATGAAATGGCCTAGTGGATGTACAAGACAAAACAGAAAATGGGAGTCTAGAGGCCTTCCCCAATTGACAATCAGAACAAAAGGATTGTTTATGTACTGAACCAACAATGGGAAGATTACTGTGCTTGACAACCTTATTTAACACTATAGAAGAAGGATGCCCAAGCCTTCTGTGCCATATATGGATATCTGTTTTAGCTATCATGAGGGCATGAGGTGAAATAGCAATGCCAGAGACGCCATTAGACGCATTCCAATAGAAGGGATAAAGACCTCCTTCACTGGGGCCCTGGAAAAGCGTCATCCCAGTTCTTAGGTCCTTGACATAGAATCCAAAAGGATCAAATGTCAGAGAACACCAATTGTCATGAACAAAACGATAGACTGAGAGTAAATTATGAGAAGCTTTAGGAACTAAAAGAACATTATTCAGTTTAAACGCAGCATTGGCAGTTCGAAGAAGTGCAGATCCAGTGTGAGAAATGTAGAGACCTTTACCATCACCGACGAACAGTTGTTCAGTACCAGTATATGGAATTGCTGAGTTGAGAGATGCTGGATCAGGAGTGACATGATGTGAAGCACCACTATCAGTGAGCCAATAGCTTGGGGAAGAGGAACCAGTCATAGCAGACATGCCAACAGGAGTGTTGGTGAAGGCCTGAGAGTGCTGAGACGCAAATTGTGAAAGTTGACCACAAGAAATAGCAAGATGACCATGTTGATTACATAGTTGACAAGGATTAGGACGACCAGAGAAAAATGATGATGATCGATTCTGATTTGGAGCAGGGCCAAGAACACCTCCAGAATTGTTATGAGCACCAAAATGACCATGCCGATTAGCTCCAAAATAACGATTCGGATTAGGTCCAAAATTACCATTTTGATTAGCCCCAAAATGACGATTCTGATTTGATCGATTGCGATATTAAGACTTTCCTCGAGAATTTCCGCGAAAGGAATTAGAGACAGATGGATGTGGCTGTGCTGTATAGGCATGAAAAGGAGCGGAGGAGGAAGATGATCGAGTCTTGCGTTTTTGAAGAGAAATTTCTTTATTGAGAAGAAGGTCGTGAAGTTCATCAGCATTGACATCTTCAGATCGCGTCTCAATTGAATCAATAAACGATTCATACTCATCAGGCAGACCAGAAAGAATATACGCAACAAGATCCTTCTCAGATATCGGCTCACCAGCCGCGGCCAGTTTGTCAGAGATTTCTTTGATGGAGTTGAGATAGTCGGTCAATGAAGAATCTCCTTTCTGAATATTCTGAATCTTGGAACGAAGACTGTGGACATGAGTACGCGAAGCACCAGCAAATCGACGCTCAAGAGACTGCCAAAGAGACCGCGAATCTTCCATCCCAATCGTCAGTGGAAGAAGATCCTCAGCAAGTGTAGAATTGATCCAAATTGTCAAAATCTGATCTCGTTCACACCAAGCTTCATAATCGGGGTTGAGAATCCGAGAACCAGAAGAGTCACGAACAAATTCCAGTGGACAAGGATCGTCGCCATTGATGAGCCCTAGAAGCTTGAAGCGTTTCAGAACAGGAAGAAACAGACTGCGCCAGGTAATGTAATTCTGACGATTGAGCTTAGTTGGAACCATGCCAGCAACATTCTGAACAGTAATAGATGCAATCGGAGTGAGGAGAGAGGGAGCCAGGGCAGAAGAAGTTGCAGGAGAAGAAGAATCAGAAGGATTCGTGGCGGTCGCCATGGAAATAGCAGACAAGATGTAGAAAAGAAAAAGGTAAGATCTGTTTGGGAGGTAAGAAAAGGCGAGAAAATTCACGGAAGCAAGGATCGAAGTCGTGAGACGAAGGCGATTGATACCATGTTGAAGATTAGGGATCTGGAGAAACTCAAGATTCTAGAGAGAAATTAGAGAGAGAGTATATCTAGAGAGAGATTGGATTTGTTGAAAAATAGTTTTCTCATTTCCTTAGTTACAAAATACACAGTGTGTATATATACACATAAAATACATAATAATGCTGACTAAGCATTTTACACAACTAATTCTAACAAGCCAAAACTTAACAGTTAAGCTAAGTATCTGAGAGTATTATTCTAATGTGTTGTGTGCATGATTAATAGCTGGTCCTTCACTATCTTTAACATTTACAACTCAACAGCGGATATCAGAAAGTATCTTGCTATGTCTGGATAGCCGAAGGGCAGTCAGCAGCATATAACTTCGGTTCAGAATATAAGCCTTCTTTTCCCTTTTTCTTTCTTCTGCAGCAACATCAAAATGGGCAGTCTTGTTGAAGAAAAAAATAAGCTCCGGCCGAAACCAGTAGAATGAACGTTGCCACGAATAAATGCTTATAGCTTAGAACTCCGGCATCAATTCTCCTCGCGGTCTCGAACTCTGCTGTGGAATCAGTATGTTCCACTTCAGTCTCACAACTCCCACCAAGAGATGAATTATTCCGAGTCCTATCCAGCTGAAAAGTACAAATACGAAATCCATTTTACAAATGTAAATCTCAGTAGAAGACGCTACATGCAGAAGATACGAAGAGAAATAGTCAATGAAAAATGTGAACACTGAATATGAATTAAATTGCTTAGCGAAAAATAAAAGCATTCCTGTAGTATGAGAAATATAACATTGGAAAGAAATTAAGATTAAAAACAAAAACGCTGATTTATTAACAAAGCAAGGTAAACATAAGTCAAACAGGGTTCATCATAGTACCGACCTTAGAATTGCTAGCAGACAACTCATCTTCTTCTTTAGTTTCTCTCGTAACTGTAGCCATTTCATGCTTCGAGTCTTCACGATTTTCTCTATCATCATTTCCCACGACCACAGAACGAGAATTGTTTGTTTGCAACTTCAGTTTTAAAGTTTTATTCTCCATAGCTAATGAAGAAATCTGCACATTCAATCACCAGCAGCTAAGGAGAATATCTAGAGTTGGAAAAACACATTGTTCACATTTTCAACTAAATACTAAATGTTAAATAACCAAAAGGAAAAAGAAATCAGGTGCCATGTCATTTGACAGATACAAGAAAAAAGAGACATTTCCCACTTCACAGTCAAAAACCAACCTTGAACTTGAAAAATAAATCAAATATAGGTGAATACCTGCTTATGAAGGCGCTCTCTCTCAAAAGCAAGTTGCATCAATAAGTTTGTAAGAACTTTGGACTGAATACCAATATCAGTCGCAGTAGCCATTTTTACTTCCTCGGCTTGATGTAAAGATGCCTCCAAGAATTCCAATCGACCCCTCAGAAAGCTTATTTCCTCATTTAAATCTGCATTGGATTCTGATAAAATTATACACTTGTCCTCCGTACTGTCGGCCTGATTTTCAGCTTTTAAAACCTTCTGCTTTAGATCTTCAATCACATTTTCCATGTCAGTGGCTGTAGAATTCAACATGTTCTGTTTCTCCTGGCTAGCTTCAGCAGATGCCACCGCATGCTGTAACCGGATATCTGCTTCCCTTAACTTTCTCTCAAGTGAATCCACCGTCTCCAAGGCACTGCCAGCGCTTTTAAGAAGTCCGAGCTCTTCATTAAGTTCCGTATTAGTCTCTGTTAACAATTTACTTTTGGCTTCTGCATTCTCGGCTCTGGCTTCAGCTTTATATATGTTCTCTTTAACATCAGCAATAACATTTTCCAATTCACTGATTTCAACACTATGCTGCTCTTCAAGTGCGCCCACCTTTTCCCTCAAGGTAAAGGCCTCGGAATCAGCGATAATTAACTTATCTTCAGCTTCCTTCAAGCTGTCTTTTAAGCCGGCTGTCTGTTCTAGAAGGAAGCTATTTAGTTTTGCGTTGCTGCTTTCAAGCTTCCGCAAAGTATTTTCTTTGGCTTCAGCCTGACCATCGAGTTTCGATCTTAGCTCAGCTTCTCGCTGAGCTGAACCATTTAAATTAAACTGGAGAACCTGGAGTCTACCCAATAGCTCTTTTGAAATACCCCTCAGAACCTCAGATGCATTATCTGCCTGTAACCACCTATCCAAAGCATCTGCCGCTTCCTCCTCCATGCAATATGTTTCTTGCTCCGAAGCATGCACCCTCAATTTCAGATCTTCTTCAATCTGTTTTGATTCGGTCAATTTCTTTTCAAGATCCATCTCTCTTGCCAAAGACTTCTCTAGCATCCTCAGTATATGTCTCTGCTGTTCTACGGATTGCATTTTTATCTTTACATTTGTGCTAGTAACTTTGTCATCCTTTAAATCAACCACTCCTTCGTTATTGTTCCCTGTCAATACGCAAAGCAAAGGAATGCGAAAGAAAATAAACAGTTAATACTCTAGAATATTTCACAACTTAAAGGACTTGTGCACTTACAAAAGTGGTTACAGACCTGCCTGGTGTATGCAATAAATTTTGGGCAACTCCATCACTCATAAACAAAATAAGAATGAGAAAAACGTGTCCTGACAAGAAAATCAAGAACAGAATTAAGGCGTGTAGCTTACAGTTTTGTTCTCCGTCAAAACATGGAAATGCCCTCTGGAGATGCAAGGATTCCATCCTAATTTCATACACCTGATCTTGCAACTGCTTCAATGATTGTTCAGAGTCGTGCAGCTTTTCTTCTATTACCACGACGGTTTCTCCCAAGTATGTGTATGAAGATAGTATCCCTTGGGCACTGGTGATCTCTGTTTGAAGTATAGCCATGAGTTTATCCAATTCACTCAACTCTGAGTCTAAAATCCCAGATAAGAGAGTGAGTTCCAGAGCCTTCTCAAGATAATAAGCTGATGTCTGCTCTTTGGCGGAAGCAAAGGCTTCAAATTCGCTCTCCTTGGTTGCCACGTGCATCATAAGAACATTTAGATTAACTAACTTCTCAGATGCACATGCTAGATCTAGTTCCACTCGGGTCAAAACCTCGCCAAGATGTCTTAATTCTCCAATAACCACACCATCAGATGAGACACTTCCGAGATTGCTAACTTTATTCGACTCCACTTCCAGGTCATCAATATTAACATCATTGACAGATACGCTTGCTTCATGACCGGCACCATAATCCATTTTAAGACCGCACTTGTTAAAGTGGTTCCGAAACCTGGATATCAAACAACGAAAGAAAAAGACAGCTCCGGACGTAAATATGTAGAATTATCACCCAGAGGGAAGTTCAAATAAAAGATTCTTAACTTGCAAATAAATCTATAATGGCGAACATAAGTTCACTCCTAGAATATAATTAAATTAAACTACTGTCATCTAGGAGCCACTTTTCTCCAGTAACAAGACAACCAACACAATGGAACGTAGAGTATCCAGTCCACGAACATGATCCTCTCAGTAGCAAAAATAGTTAATAACATATGAACCTAAAAGGAAAGAAAGTCTTGCGAGGAAAAAAATAGTTTGAGGAGCTGCAGTTTAAAAAGTCTGAAACTTCAATTAACTTTACATGGTGGATTGAATAAGGTAAACCTCCATACTTGGCATTGTTACTACCACATTATATAAGGAAGCTGTATCTTTATAGCGTCCATTTTCAACTCCGATGTTTGATATTGATTCTCATTTACATAAATATGTGCCCACCAACACGGAAGTCTGAATTTCAACTACAAAAGCATATAGTGTACAACATAGGGTCGGCTTTCATAAATTAAACTCTTTTCACCTTTTCATTTATTCACTCATTTCATTTGATTAGTTGAGCATATTTAGCTCATCATACGACAGAGTAGACAAAAGATCATGCATTTATTCTCACTGAATTTTTTTACCAATAAATAAACACGTAAAAGTGAACAACTGATCCGAAATCTACCCCCGATCAGAAAAGGAATTGTTCTTGAGCTATAATGGCATCTTCAAAATCCCAAATCAAGAATTTAAATACCCATTTGGAAACAATCATCAACAATGTTACATAGGCAAAGTTCAGTGATCATATTCAATCCTAACCACACATCAAATTTCAATCACTGTATTAGTAGGAAAAAAAATTAAAAACTCATAAACTTCTTTGATTTATAATCTATTAAAAAAAAGAAAAAACTCTTGACAATTGCAGCTCTTGAGTTCTTGAAGGCAAACATCAAAACATACAAATATATGAGCAAACAGATCCTCTAGTTTCCAACACACATTCAGAATCACATATTCTAAAAACCCATCTCATATATTCCACAATATATACCAAATCTAGGCAATGGCAGGAAAAAGAAAAGCGCATTATTGTCAAACCAGTTCCTCAGCAAAGCTATAAACATAACCTTAAAACCCACAATAAGAACAATAGAAAAGCAGAAAACAGCTGCAGCAGAAGAAGAAGGTGACAATTTTTGGTATAGGATCAAAAGCAAGTTCGTACCTTTGGAAAAACTGTTCTGAGATTCTGTTGGACGGAGCTCGCGGAGGCACAACACAAACAGAAAACAATGAAAGAAAGAGAGCAAAAAAAAAAAAACTGTCTCTTTGGGAAAACAGGTGGTGTGATGATGGACCAGGGATCTTCCGTCCATGTCTCCCACGTGGCCATTAGCTTAACACCAATACCAAATACAATGACAAAACGGATTACGAGGCTTCCTTAAAACTAAAAACAGAAGGTTTGGGGTTCGAAACTCGATACTGGTGTGGAAGCCAGACTTGTGGCCAAGGGAAGGCTGAAATGCTTTGTGAGTCTTCCCAAATCTCGGAAGGGATAGATAACCGTGACTAACCACCTATTGTCTCTTTTAAAAATATATATATACAATTTTAACTTTTTTTTAAACATTAATTTAAAAATAAAAACGTATTTAAATTATTATTTAACACATTTTCCTTATCAAGAAGGTTAAAAGACAATTTAATTTATATAACAAAATAAAATCATTAGAAATAAAGTAATTTTGCACAAACTAAATTTTACTATTTTATTGTTCCCTCACCCACATATCTTTATGATTAGGCTAAAAGACAATTTAATTTATATAACAAAATAAAATCATTAGAAATAAAGTAATTTTACACAAACCAAATTTTACTATTTTATTGTTCCCTCACTTACATGTCTTTATATCATTTTTTTTTTAACAAATGGTATTATCTACACTAAAAGAGTAGAGGAATCATCTAAGCCTCACACTGAACTTGGACATAATAATGCGGTTTAAATTCACTTTTGACGAGAATTAAACTTTAGACTTCTCACTTAAGGTTTATGACCTTCTGTCTTTTATATTTCGTTGCAATTTCTCTCTCACATATATTTAAAAACAAAAACAAAAAGAAAAAACTTCACAAACAAAAATATATGAGCTTAGGCTAGTTAATTATAATTTCATGTTAGACTCCAAGTCATATAATCTCTACTAATTAATAAAACATTCATTGTCAACCAAAACCTTATGAAATTACCAGTTTAACCCTCTAATTAAAACAAAACATGAATAAGAAATATGGGGCAAAAATGTAATTTCACATAACCAAATTTTGCTTTTTTTTTTCAAAGCCTCACCTACATGTAATCCTAACATATCTCTAATTTAAAAAAAAAATTCTAACTCTCACATTCTCTATCACCCTCTTCATCTCTCCTTCTATTTCAAAAACAAAAATAAAAAATTTACTCACACACTTTGTGTGTGCCCATATGCTAGTATTCATTAAGAAAACCACAACAAGAGAAAATAACACGTGGTTTTAATTATTTTTTTTAACTTTTACTTTATTTATTTATTTGATGCTATTAAACGTTGACAGCGTTAGTCTTGGAGTCAAGCTAAACAACACGTGTAAAAAAAACATAAAAAGAGAGGAGAAATTTTTTATTATGATCGGAATACGACTGATACATCACGTATTTTTATATAAGTGGTGAAAAATTGTATTTTTAAGTTATTAACCTTTTAACACACATTCTACCATTTGCATAATGACACGTGATGTATCATCCTGTATCCCGATAAAATCTCTTAAAGGAGAGGAGGCGGCAGCTGTGGCGTGATGGTTGTTTTTGCCAGATGCGTGTTGCGTGCTTGTAATTTTGGGCTCAATTTGGGGTCGGTGCGCTTGGACATGTTATAAAATGGGCTTCAACTTATGATCTGATCCCACAAAAGCCCAAACATTCTCAACAAATGTAATCAGCATCGGCCCAAAACCTTTTTCACTTTTATTTTTCTGTCAATTTCGGCCATAAAAGAATGTTTCACATGCATAGCCTATTTATAATGTGCTAAGTCGTAATAAATTAAAATTTTAAAATTCAAGAGCAAAAATTAAATAAATTAAAATTAAACACAAACAGTACTTGACAAAAACTGACCGCACAATGTATAATAAATGGACACAATTCACAAATCCTCAAGATCCTTACCAAAAGGATCCGGAGAGGATCCTATTGTACATAAAAGCACTTCCACCCCATATGGACGATAATTTCCCAAGCAAATGGTGAATAGACACTTATTGTTTTAGCGAATAAATTGTTCCAATGTATTTTTATTCAATAAATTTTAATAAAAATTAAAAAATTAACATAAAGATATTATTATGTTTAATTTCGAATAAGATTTTTAACTAATCTCATCATGTCAAGTATTATTAGTCAAAATTACCATTTTCGCGAAAGAGTGGTGAAATATTTATAGGAAATATTTAAATATTTTCTGTATTTTTTTATTTTTAATATTATTTTCTAACCAAATCAACTTTTAACATTATTTTTACTTTTTTAACCAATATCGTCCCGCCACGTGTTCTTATCCAAAAATACCTAAAACTTTAAAAGTTTTTTTCTATATTTTTTCGATTTTAAATTTTTTCTAGCCGAATTAATAGACCGCTAGATTATTTCAACTTAGTGTACTAGATTGTGCTATGTGGGCACAATGGTCAGTTTCAAAAAAACAATTTAACCCAAAAAAGGCCAAATTAATAAGAAACTTTGGAAATTCAATGGCTCAGATTTTGCCATGTGTTTGACAACCTACAGCGTGGGCCCCACGATGCTATTCTTGTCTTCGAACTTGCCACCACTCGTGCATGTATCGCACGTGCCTGACGCAAAAAAAAAAAAAACAAATGCTCATGGATGACATCAACGTGACGTCAGATCACATTCGAGTGCTGGGTCAGGCACAAATTATCTGACTGCTTCGTTCAGCAGGCATGGGCTCAAGTTTTGCCTGACTTTTTGAATAGCTGCAGCTTTTTTTTTTATCTGAAAATTGCCCAATTGTTCAACAAAAAGGGATGGAGTGGAAATGTTCTAAGATAATCATCTGGAAATAAATTAGACCAATGTAAAGTCGAATAAGACTAAACTACAAAGAGTACAATTGTTTTATGATATTAATCAAACATGATACTTAATCAGACAAATTGACATAAATTATCTCCTAAAATACAACTCATAATGCAAATTTTGGTATACAGAAAAGCATGTGATCAAGATTGGCGTTAAGAGGCCACTCAACATTATTAAATTGGCAATTGGTTTGTAATCTAGTCCCAAACGAATAGATCTGTAATCTAGCTTTGTCCACGATCGGATTTAGCTTTTAAATTTCTCACTAATCACATATTAGCTGATGTAAGAAGAAGAGTTAGGAGGATTTGCTTAAGATTCCTTGTACTTGATGCACCAGCAATTTTTACACTTGTTGCAACCACAGCCTCGTGTTTATATTATACATCTTAATCACATTATTGGTGTTACATCCCACATCGTCCAGGGGAGTGGATCATATAAACCTTATATGTATATTCTCATCTTTACCTAGCACGAGGCTTTTTGGGAACTCACTAGTTTCGGGTTCCATCAGAACTCTGAAGTTAATCGAGTTCTTGCAAGAGCAATTCCATGATGGGTGATCCACTGAGAAGTTCTCGTGTGAGTTCCCAGAAACAAAACCATGAAGGCGTGGTCGGGGCTCAAAACGGACAATATCGTGCTACGGTAGAGTCGAGCCCGAGATGTGGTGGAGGCCTGGGCCGAGATGTGACAATTGGTCTTTTTTTTAATGGAATCTTGGTGTGTTACCACCGTGGTTATTGCTTACTATGATGATCATGTTAGGTCAAAATTGACCCAAGGTGGGTAATTTGCAATTTTCGGTAAGATTGTTTGATTGAACAACTTTTACACTACATACGACTATTGAAATATAAGATTTCTCATGCTTTTAAGAGAAATATCTTACGAATACCATGGTCCGACTATCCATATACCAATTTTCTTCTATGCCATGAGAATTTCCGAAATTAAAGTGACGTCCTTGTGGGGAACACAACATGGGTGATGCCAAAATTTCCAGCCATGGATGATGGAAAGGAAACCAATTTGAGAATTCTCTCTTCTACCTTACCAGTTTTGTTCTAAAATGAAACGACATTTCAATAGGATCGGTAGGATTACTTGTGCATGCACGCCCAAACTTTAAGTATAGTTAAGGCTTTTTAGCCAAAATGGTTATGAGATTTGCAAAACTCTTCACTTTGGTTCCTGAGATTTGAAATCAATATAATTGGTCACTGAGTTTGTCCAAAATCAAATCATTTTGGCCTATTGTTTATTATATTGAGGGTAATTTTGTCATTTGGATTCTTATTTAACATAATTTTTCTTCGAATGATCAAAATGATTGATGATGGACAATCTTAGATATCAATTCTATTTATTTCAAATCTTATGGACCAAAAAGAGGAGTTAGGCAAATCTCAGAGATTATTTTGGCTAAAAAACCTATAGTTAATTATGAATGGTCAGAATAAGTTAGGCTCACGGTTGCGCTATTAATTTTAACATTTACTCTAACATAAATTTTTTAATAACGTTAAGGGTTTTTATCACAAATAGTCCATGAAATTGACCCACCCTATCAAGATAGTCCCTGAAACTGAAAATCAATCAATGTAGTCCCTGAAATTGGATGTCGCAAATCAATGTAGTCTTTCCGTCATAATTTCGTTAAAAATTCTGTTATGTGCTGATATGGCAAATGACGTGGCACACTTTATATTAAAAAACTAAAAAAATATTATTAAAAACTAAAAAAAATCATTTAATATATATATATATATTTTCTCATTCTTCTTCGGGTTGCAGGGGTGGGAGAAGGGAGAGAAGAGTTTTTTTTTCTTCTTCGGGTTGCAGGGGGTGGGGGAGAAGGGTTTTTTTTTTTTTTTTTTTTTTCTTTTTTCTCTTCTTCTTCGTCGGGTTGCAGGGGATGGGGGAGAAGGGGACGGGTTGGGGGGTAGGTGGGGTTTGACAAACATGGGTTTTTTTATTTTTTTTTATTTTTTATTTTATAATTATTATTTTAACATTTAAAAAATATTAAATGATTTTTTTAAGTTTTTAATAATATTTTATTAGTTTTTTTAATATAAAGTGTGCCACGTCACTTGCCACATCAGCACATAACATAATTTTTAACGGAGTTATGACGGAATGACTACATTGATTTGTGACACCCAATTTCAGGGACTACATTGATTGATTTTCAATTTCAGGGACCATCTTGATGAGGTGGGTCAATTTTAGGGATCATTTGTGATAAAAACCCTAACGTTAATGAATAACGAGATATTGCTCAATGTAAAATGATGTTACGAATTTATTTAAATTATGGACACATATATAGAATTTATATGTTAAAGAGTTAAACATCTTTGATGACATTGTTGGAAAAAGCTTTGAAAAAACTATAGGTTCTTTAGAGCAAACATTCCTCTCTAACAGAAGTGTTTTAATCAATTCGACCCTTACAACTTTGATGACATTGTTGGAAAAAGCTTTGAAAAAACTGCTATATATTTTATTATAAACTATTAAATAGGGTAAATTACATAGTAGCCCCTCAAGTTTGAGGTCTATTACAATCGCATACAACAACTTCAAAATATTTCACTTTCATACCTCAACTACTATTTTATTTCAATATAGTACATCCGTTACATTTTCCATCCATTAATCCATTAAATGCTGACGTGGTTGCCACATATATGCCACGTGGCTGCCAAATGCCACGTGGCAAATAAAATAATTTTTTTTTAAAACTTGAATTTTCTCAACCAAAAAAAAGATTTGAAACCCATATCCCTCATCCCTCACCCACCCCCAGCGAAGAAGAAGGGAAAAAAAAGAAAAGGGATACCCATATCCCTCACCCCCTCCCCAAGCGACCTCCCCAGAAACTTGCAAGAAGAAGAAGAAGAGGGGATTAAAAAAAAGAAAAAAAAAGCCGAAGAAGAAGAAGAAGGGAAAAAAAAGGGGATACCCATATCCCTCACCCCCCTCCCCCCAGCGACCTCCCCATTAACCCTATTTCAAAAAAAAAAAATAAATAAATAATAAAAAAAAAAAAAACCCCAGAAAAACTCATACCCATAAATCCATTCCCGAGTCTCTCTCGGTTCTCTCACTCTTCTCTTTCACTTTTTCACTCTCTATCTTTCTCTCGGACTCTCTCCTCGACAGTACACCCACGCACGCACCCATCTACATAACCACACACGCACCGACAAGACACCACCACCACTGAGCTTCAAAATCCCGGGCGAGAAATCCGACTTGAAGTCGTTGTGGCTGATGTCGAGGATCTTGAGGTTGTAGAGCTTGAAAATGGCGGGCTGGAGAGGGCCGTGGAAGGCGTTGCCGCTCAAATTGAGGTGGATTAGTGAAGAAAGGTGGCGGATTTGTGATGGGATTTGGCTGAAGAGGTTGCAGCGGGAGAGGTCGAGGGAAACAGAGGGAAGGAAGAGGAGGAAAGAGAAGGTACTTTCATGGTTTTAGGGGTGTGGGGAAGGTGTTGGGTGAGAGTGATAGTGAAAGTGAGAGGGAGAGTGTGTCTTGATGGCTGCTTATGGGTTTTCTAAGGGGATGGGGTTTCGGCGGCCTGGGGGGGTAGGGGTGGGATCTAGGTTTTTTAAGGGTTTTTTTTTTTGTTTTTGTTTTTTTGAAGATTGAGGTTTTTTTTTTAAATTAAAAATTATTTTTTTTGCTACGTGGCAGCCACATCAACACAAATATGGCAGCCACGTCAGCATTTAACAGACCAATGAATGGAAAATGTAACGGATGTATTATTTTGAAATAAAATAATACATGAGGTATGAAAGTGAAATGTTTTAAAGATGTTGTATGGAGTTGTAATAAACCTCAAACCTGAGGGGATACTATGTAATTTACCCTATTAAATAATACACAATAAAATCTCTACAACCGCAAGAAGAACAAAGAATTGAAGAACCTTAAGAGATCGAGGCTAGAATTTGATTTTATAACCTTAAGACAAGATTGCCCCTCACTGGTGCCTCAAGGTTTGCGTGAGCAAATGTCTTTCAGGATACAACAATATTTTTCTTTGTGGAAGTAGCACTCCAATCCACAAAGAACAGTGAACCAAAAGTGTTTAAAACTCTCTCTCTCTCAGATACTAAACTACTCTAATTTCTATTTGATTTCTGGATGCAAAACTATATCTAAAATGCTTGATGTGGTAGTCTATTTATAGGCATTAACATGCCTCCTTTTCAAAGGTTCCGTCTGCTTCCAAAAGATAAAAGATGCAACATTTTGTTCAACAGTCATATCCCAACCTTGTAAAAAAGCTGGAGGAAACCTTTCAGGTATTCAAGTGGTTCGAACAAATGAGGTGTCTGATACAACACATGTATCAGTGCCTTTTGTTGAACTGATGTGTCTTTCCAAATAGGCAGTTATATTATTGTTTGAATTCAAACAAGATTGACCGGTCAAGCCTATCCCATGACCACTTTCATGACAAAATAAAATTAAAAGGAACAGACTACCAATATATAGGCAGTTCAAGACTAACCCACTTTTCCACTTTAATTTTCATTCACTTGAATATTTAATATTTAAATATTAATAATACTAATAGTCAAATTATTAAATTTGTAACAGACACCACCTCTAATCTTTTTATAATTTGTGGCACACATTTGTTGAAATATTTACCAACAAACATTAAACATTAGGTAGTGTTATTCACACACCATTTTTTACTTTTGAAATTCTTACTAATTTTTGTCAATTGATCTTCTTCAATTCATTTCATTTGACGACCTAAAAATAAGGTATGTGTGAAAAGTAAAAATGGATATGTGGATAAACATTATTAGAATAATAACATTTACTATCTCATAATAAATTTAACAAATTGATTTGTATAATAATATCCTAAATTCGTTAGATTTGTTACCATGATTTTTTTTTTTGTGCATGTTGTTCAATATCTTAGTAGATAAAGCGTTGAGTTTCTAACCAATGTAATAGTTTCGAATTCTCCCATCTCCTCTAATAATAGTAAAGAGAAATTTTAAAAATATAACCTTATTTTGTCTTAAAAGGGCAAAAAAAACGTTTACTTTTTTGAACTACAGAAAGATTCAAAATCATGTGACAACCATACAAATCTTATCTAAACATTCAAACGATATTTTATTTGTGCAAACTTGAATTTTAACGGAATTAAGTAAAATGACGTATTTCTCTTTTGCATCAAAGTTCAGCGGACACCTAACATACCTAACATTTGCGTTTACTCTATAAAAGTTCGTAACTTTCACTCCAAAATTCCCCAAATTTACATTTTTGTGGATTAGGTTTTCATCATCATCTCACTAATCCACAATAATTCCGCAAAAAAAAATTTTAAAAAAAAAAGAAAAGAAAAAAACCCCCAAAACACTATTAAATTGCAGTCTTTGTCTCCACCTCCATTATTGGTATTAAATAACAAAAACATTTTAATTTGCGTGTGCCTTTATTTTTCCTTCATTTTCTTTTCAACTGGGCTATAAAAAAATCAAAGCTTGACCTAAAGAATTCAGTCACGTTTCTTTCTTGACCGGGTCTGCTCCATTATTGACTTTGAATTCTGGGTTCTCATTGGTTTTTGAGTTTGCTTATCTTTGAAGGGGGAGCTGGGTTTTCTCAAATTTTCCATTTGGGAAATTGGGTTTGGTTTTTTTCCCCTTGTCCAATCAAAATCCAGCTAAAGATTGTCAAAATCCACCTGTGATATATTGAAGAATTACTTGGATTTTCAATTAAATTCCGATACTTTAAGGTAAATTTGGATACTTCTCCTCCTGAGATTTGATTTTCCCTTGAAATTGGTAGCATTTGAAAAAGATTAGCCTTTTTTGCTTGCTCTCAGAAAGATTTGGATATTGGTGAAGTGCTGATTTGGTCATTTCTGTCTGAAATTCTGATTCTTTAGCTTGTGTTTTCTGAAAAAAGGTAATAATTTGACCATTTGAAGCTGCAAATTTGGCAACTGAGCAAAAGTTTTATTGAAGAAGATACTGGCTGGGTGTTTGAGCTGCTTTCTAGATTTCCCATAATCTTCAAACCGTTTGTTTTGGAAGATTGTTTTTGAGATATTCAAAAATATGACAATTGGAAGTCTTGCTCCAAATAAGGAGAAGTCAAGAAAGCACAAAGGAGTGACTGATGAGAATGCTCCCTTGTTGCCCAAAGGGCAAGTGGAAGATGCAGGGTTTGATGAGTTCAATGGAGCTTCCTTTACTGGGGCAGTGTTTAATTTATCCACCACCATTGTTGGTGCTGGGATCATGGCTTTGCCTGCCACCATGAAGGTGTTGGGCCTTGTCCTAGGGATCTCCATGATCATTTTCATGGCGTTCTTGACCGAGGCCTCGATCGAATTGATACTTAGGTTCAGCAGGGCAGGGAAGTCTGCTTCTTATGGAGGTCTCATGGGAGATGCCTTTGGAAAATATGGAAAGATTTTGTTGCAGGTGTCGGTTTTAGTCAACAATCTCGGTGTGCTCATTGTCTACATGATTATCATTGGTATGACTATAACTCTCTATACAGTATCGAATTGTTTTTACGAATTGTTGCAAATTTGTCACTTTGGTATCTCTAGTAAGGAATTTTGTTTGGTCTAGTTTGTCATACGGAATGCTATGTTAAAGGTCTTGATTTGTCTAACATTCTTTGTGCTGCCTGTGTGAAGGTGATGTGCTTTCTGGAACATCTTCGAGTGGGGTTCACCACGCTGGTGTACTTGAAGGATGGTTTGGAGTACACTGGTGGACTGCGCGATTCATTGTTCTTCTTGTCACGACACTTGGCATATTTGCTCCATTGGCATGCTTTAAGCGAATCGGTTAGTCTGAATTTTTAGTACTTGAAGAAGTTGTTTGGTGCACTGCAATTAGTTTCATTTCCATGTGATTAGTAGAGTTTGTGATTTGAATTGCTGCCTGATGGCCTCATTTGCATTGATTACTATTATACAATGTTGGGAGGATCATCATACAGTTTTGATATGTTAATTAATATTACGTTATAGTTAATGAGATTTTCCACTGATTTGGTAAGGTAAAAGATGCTTAGCATATTTTTAACATGCCTTCCCATACACATTTATGATATTCCTTATCTTAAACCTGTTTAAGAATAATTGTGTAGCCTTTATATCAAATTGTTGGTGTAGCGGTGATTTTATTAATAAGTTTTCCAGCTTTTTGTTGAATTTGAGCCTGTTATTTGTTGAAAAGTTATTCATTTTTCTAACTGGAAAGGAATGTCGCAGTGATGTTAATTACCCTGTCATGGTTGCAGATTCATTGAGCTTCACGTCTACCCTATCAGTTGCACTAGCAGTCGTATTTCTTGTTATTACCATTGGAATTACGGTTGTCAAGTTGATCAATGGAAGCATTGCAATGCCCAGATTGCTACCTGATGTTATTGACGTCTCATCATTCTTCAGTCTCTTCACCGTAGTCCCCGTTCTTGTCACTGCATACATCTGTCACTACAATGGTATGAAAACTGTTTGCTTATACAGAGTTCATTTTACTGGAACCTGGACCCTGTTCCTTCTATAAGAATATGGAATTTTAGGTGGATATTTGTGTTCTGCAGTTCCTTTCCTTTCCTTTATTTCGGTAAACTGAATTATCATTTACAAAAATAAAAGTGATTGAAAATTGACATATAGCAGATTTTACACACTAACAAGTTTACTGAAGAGAACTGTTATTAGCACTCCAAAAATCTCAATTTACACTCCTCATAAGTGTATTTTTCTTTCTAAGTATAGGAAGTTTGGAATGCAAAATGAATTTTGGAGTGCCAATAACAATTCCCTTACTGAAAATATGCAAGACTTGGGGAAATTATAGAAACGGGGACCAACATTTCATATGGGAGATCTGATACTTGATATGCTTTTCACCTTTTTCTGCAGTCCACAGCATCCACAACGAGCTTGAAGACTCTACACAGATAAGAGGGGTTGTGCAAAGCTCACTTGCTTTATGTTCATCTGTTTACATAATGACAAGCCTTTTTGGGTTCCTCCTATTTGGGGATGGAACTCTTGACGATGTGCTTGCCAACTTCGACACGAACCTTGGCATTCCTTACAGTTCCTTGCTCAACGATGCTGTGCGTGTCAGCTATGCTGCTCACCTTATGCTTGTATTTCCCATTGTCTTCTTTCCATTGCGGCTCAACTTGGACGGCCTCCTCTTTCCCTCTGCAAGGCCGATGGTTCTGGATAACATGAGATTTGCACTAGTCACCATTGGGCTCATAAGTATTATCTTCTTGGGTGCAAACTTCATACCCAGCATCTGGGATGCTTTCCAGTTCACTGGAGCAACTGCTGCCGTTTGCCTCGGGTTCATTTTCCCTGCTGCAATTACTCTCAAGTGAGTTTCCAACTTGATCACAAGAACTATCTATTAGTTCAGGTTTCTATTTTATTTTTTCCAATTGCTATAGTATGTGGAGAATAGTAGTTTGCAGAGAAAGATAACAGTCATCCTACCGCTTAAGGTTGCCACATCTCACGGATTTGATGCGTGTTCTGCCATTTTATCTAAAAAACATGAAAGAACAGGAATATTAATTACTGAGTTCTGTCCGTGTTATTAGCTTTAACAGTGGCTATTTCATTTTTGCGAATAAACTTGGAATCAATACCCGTCTCTTTCTCCTTTGAATAACATTCGGTTTTGTCTTTTGATATTTCAGGGATCGACACAACATAGCAACCAAGAAGGACAAGATCTTGAGCGTTTTCATGATTGTCCTTGCTGTGTTCTCAAACGCCGTGGCCATATACAGTGATGCGTATGCCTTGTTCAAGAACACATCAAAACGCGAATGATACTCAGAGCTCCTCATGATTTTTGTGAAGACATCAACAGGCTGAATCCGAAGTGTGGTAAGACCAGGGTTTTCTGAGAGGGTTCAGTTGAAAATAAAGGAAGATTCTGCACATGTAAAATATGTTAGTTTGCTTAGTGCAGGAAGTGGGCAATGCAATTCATTGCCTTCCACACTTGTGTATTACATTGTTCTTGATATTCAATTTTTTTTTTTTTTTTTGTGTATTAGAACGAAGTGAGCTGTGAGAAATGCAAATTTGTATTTTTAGTTTGAGTACAACTTAAAAAGTGGTCCTTGAAAATCATGTGTTAAACATGAAAAGTACATACATATGTGTATAATAAGTGTGTGGTACGTTAAAGTTTGAAAAAAAAAAGCATACAATTGAAAGAATCAATGAGACGTTTATGCTAACTACAGTGTTTTAAACATATGTATGTGCAGGTATAATATGTGTATTGTACACGAATTTACTAACTTGCTTGCTTAATTGGTTCACCTGGGGGATTCAAAAAAATATAAGCAGGTCAAATGTTAGTGAATTTTCTCTAGTGCACATTTAAATTACACATTTGAATAAGAATCGTTAGGTTCTGTTAAGTTAAATGATTTAACGGCTCTTATTTAAATGTGTAAAAAAATTGAAATATGACTAAGAAGCAATTAGATTATTACAAGTGAACATATATATATATGAGAAGTTTTTCTCCAATTGAGTTTTGAAAAAAAAAAAAAATTCTATAAAAATTATACTTCTCGAGATGCTTTCTCTAACTTACTATTCTAAAAAAGCTAACCTTCATGTTCTCATATTTGTCTTCCTATTTTGGACGTAGTAGGGCTGTAAATGAGTTGAGCCAAACCGAATATCATCCTGCTCAAGTTTGGTTTGTTTATTTTTATTTTTTTTGAGCTCGAGCTAAGTTTGGCTTGATTGTTATGCGAGTTGGCTCGAGCAAGCTTAAAAAATTCAAACCCGATACCGAACTCGAACTGTTTTAAACTGTTTCTTTTAATAATGGTTAGGTTCAATTTTGTAAAAACTTGTGCCCTATGATGATAGACTTTATGCATAAGAGTTGTATATTTTTAAAGGAAAATTAATGAAAATGGCTTGAAAACTTTGAGTTTTAACGATAAAGACAAAATAAAGAGTAAAATGAATAGTACCAAAATTGACTTTTTATTGTAAAAATATGATTTTTAAACTGTTTCTTTTAATAATGAGTTAGGTTCAATTTTGTAAAAACTTGTGCACTATGATGATAGACTTTATGCATAAGAGTTGTATATTTTTAAAGGAAAACTAATGAAAATGGTTTAAAATTTTTGAGTTTTAACGATAAGGACAAAATAAATGGTAAAGTGAATAGTACCAGGATTGACTTTTTATTGTAAAAATGTGATTTTTCGTTAAAGTGAACAGTACCGGGAGCTTTTCGTTAAAGTTCCCTATTTTTAATAGTGCTATCTAGCAAAAACTAACATTTTGTATAAATCACCATATGTTATAAATAAGAAAAAGTTAGAGAGATAACATTTACTAGGGACAAGAGAGAAGCGGGTGCAAGATATCACATTGTTTAGTTTCGTAACTATAACACAAAAGATTGCAAGAAAAAGAGGGAGGGAAGGATATTGATATTATTGCTTTCACTTCTTTTCTTTTCTGTGTATTGTAATCGCACACGGAGTGCTCTTTATATAGAACCACATCCGTGACAAACCCAAAAAATGAAATGATTGCTCATTTTGAAAACTTCACATAATAACAAACTACTAGTGTGACCTTTTTGAAAACTTCACATAATAACAAATACACTACTGTGGGCATTTATCTCCACAATTTTACAACACCATACAATTTATGGCAATATCTTACTTGTAAAAAGTTGTGAAGCAGATATTAGCACTTGGAATAGTGAACAATTTGACAATTAAATTTTGGTTTAGCTTTTCTATGGTTTTAGGGTTTTTTAAGCGGCAATTTGAAGTCCTATTCCCGTTGATTGATTTGAATCCCACAGACATAAGAAACCCCTATTAAGCGTCCTTCGCAACTTTTTATTTATTTTTTTATTTTTTTTCAAAAGTCAATTTAGTTAGTTTGATGGACTTGGGGCACTAAATAAGGTGGAGATTCATCTCGTTTATAGGATCATCCCCGAGAGTGTGATCAACATTGTCCAATGTCAAAATCTCGGTTGCTTCTCGATCAATATGCATGTAATTTGTAAGTTAGATTTGCTTGATTTACAGGTGGCCAAGATTAAATTCAAGGGACTTGACATTTGAGATGGAGGGCAGCAACGCAAACAATTATAATTGGCAAAAGCGTGCATGTAAAATATCCTTGACAGAAAAGGCCTCTACAAGGCGTTTTACTGTACAAAGTATTACACCATTAGCTTCCCAAACCACTACCCTATTTACAAAATTCCCATGCACCGGCGCATCATCATGTATGCAAAACTTTCTCAAATGCCCCGCGCGCATCATCCACTAATATACATCAAATATATTAACTCCTAAGGGAATCGAATAGATAGTTGAACCTCTACAATGTGGGGAGGGGCTACCCTCTACTGTATAACGATGCCATTGAAAAACTAAAGAGATAGAAGAAAACATACAGCTTGTAAGTTAGGGGTTCCCAATGCTGGTCACAAAAGGTACCAGCCTTTTGTAATCTCTTCTCTTCCCCAGCGCACAGCTGGCAAGAACCCGCCCCAGCATGAGCCTTGTGTTTTGCAAAGCCACTTCTCTAGGTGAGATTCCGGACTCCGTTGCACTCCCGTGCGCTGGCGTTGAACCTGTTGCAAATGGAGATGTCATACCATACTGAAGGGGCCCGCTGCGAGCCTTAAATGAGGTCTGAGGAGCTAGCATTTTGTCATCACCACCACCAATCCCGTTCTCAAACGTCCCAGGTTCGTGAGGATGAGAACCTGGCACTGAGCTGCAGCTTTGCAGAAGAGCTTCTAGGACACTCAGTGCCTCCCAGCACAGTGTGCTCTCTACCAACTGGGACACAATTGCATACATGTGTGGACTTTGGGCAGCATCCATGGGAGTATGCTGGAGCAATGCCTTAAGCATGAGCAGTATCGCACGCTGATACTCAACTGGCCCTTTCTCCAGTAATCGTAACAAGTGCCCGAAAGCCAAAGCTGAGTGCTTTGGGAACCACTCATTGCATAAGAGTGGCGAGACACAAGCAAGGAGGTTGTTGATGCTTTTGATCTCACCACGTGAGTAAATCATAAATACAGTAGCCAATTCATCTAATGATTTTGCTCTACACCAAATAGAGATGTTGGCCGCAACAGAGCAAGCTTTCTGGAACTGCTGTTGCAGTGGCGACGCAGGCCCCAACACCGGATCCTTGCTAAGCTGCAAGCAGAGCCAGGGAAGTAGGCCTGTGATGTGCATCAAGAGTCTTGTCTCAGCACCTCCAAATATAGAATCACATGAGTGCACCGTGATCCGTGAGAGAACTTCAATAGAAACACCATGACTAACTGTTGACATGAGTCCTTTAAGAACAAGAGGTTGCACACCTTCAAATGTCGGCAGATTTCCACCAGATGGAGGCTGCTCATAGCCACTCCTGGTTTCCATTCGCTGGAAGTCCCCAAGGTCATTATTGGTATCCAACTCATCCCGAGGCATGCTCGAAAGGAGCACATTTTCTGTTGTTCTGTCTCGGAACGATAGACGGTCAATCACACGTGAGAATAGTTCAAGCACTTGACAGTAGACGTGAACAAAATCTGTGTGCATCATAGCTACACACCCCCAAAAGAGTTGGGGGTAAAGTATCACCTTTTCTGGTTCCATGTTCTCCACCATCACTTGCAATGTCAACAGGATTTCCATAATGAATCCTAAAACTGGAGGTACTGGATTTCCTAGGCACCTTTGAAGGCACCGAAGGAGCAACACACACATATCGCTTGTGACACTAGGCCGCAATGCACGGTAAATCTGATGTGAGCGGCAGGCTAGGTGTCTCGATGTGCACTCCATGGCCCATTTCAGTGCCTCAGCTCCCCAGGTCTCACGAAGATCTCCTTGGAAGAAGATAGCATCCACCATGCTCTGAACTAGAGCAGACAACAACGCTGCACTTGGAAGCTCAGATCTCACGACCGTGGGGTCCTCATTTTCCCACATCATGCTTCCTCGCTTTGACTGGACATACTTGATCAGGCTCACAACCTGCTGCTTGTTCTCTCCATCACTATTTTCAACCTCATACAGTTCCAAATGTCGTCCTGCAAGAGAGTATAGAAGATTAACGAGCAGATGTTGGCAGTGTTCCAGCACAATGTCTTCCGAACTATCCATCGAAACAAATGTAACATGAAAGAGAAGGGGCAAGTGCTCGCGAAAATCTTCATCATTTTCATATGCGATTTCTGCGAGTAGGATCAATGCTATATCTGCATGTGTCAGTGAATGTTGTTGATGGCCCTGCAAGGCCGACTGAAGTTCTTTTGCACTAATCCCATGCATGGAAACCCCAGAGTGCAACCCGTCTTCACCCGAGTTTGGAGTATCAATAAGATAGTCTCCACTGTCCCGAGAAACATGGCGACTCCGCAAGCTTCCAGTTGAACTTCTGACCCCCATTAAAGGCCCCGACATATTAACCAGTGCTGGAAGGAGCTGACCTGATCGGCCTGCATTTGCAGGAATAATGTTCAACTCAGGAGGCATTGGACCTATTGGGCCAGAGACACTTCGGCCTGTCACACCTGCTGTTCGCCAGCTGAGGCTCCCACTTGCATTCCTTAATGGACCATCAAAGGAGCCCCGGACAAGTAATGGTGACATGTGTGGCTGGATGTCCACCAGTGACGCAATTTGGGGAACTGCAGGCCCTTGAGAGAATTCTAGCACAAAATTTCCATTAGCATCAACCTTATTTGCAATTGGCCCAATTGGATCTATGCTATCCTCCAGCATGCGCTGAGCTAACTGGTAAACCAGGTGGTCAATTGTTCGCTGAGGACATACCCGTGCTAAGTATAAACTTACTCGCTTTGCAACAGAGAAATATGTAGCAAAAGCACCACTTATTTCTGCAGATGCATTTGAATCACAGTCCTCTATCCCTTTTGTGATCAAGAAATCTAAAACAGGACTAATGTTCCTGGGTTTGCTAGCAATTGTACTCCAAAGTTTCTCAATTTCATCAGGAAAGTGGTCACCATGCCGCCATGTCACGTAGTAAAGACTTTTTAGTAATCTTTCACTCCAACCCGAGTCCTTAAGTTTCCAGAAATTTAAGTTCTCAATCCAAGGAGCCATGCATGTTAAGACCTGATGCTGTGCAATTATATCAACAGCATCAAGTTGCCTCTGCATAATCTCCTCGCATAGAAGCTGACTCAACTCAGGATGATCTTTGGCAAGTTTACACGAGAGCTTGTATTGAAACTGTTGGTAGGAATCAGGAAGGTTACCCACAACAGCAGCCCGATAATTCACTGAGCTCTCAATGCCATCCTCAGCCCACTCACGAACAGAAAGTGTCTCAAGCATCTGAAGGGCATCATCACGGATTTGTCTTGATGGATCTACAACCTTATAGAGAATTAGACTCAAAAGTCTCTGGATTTCACATTTTGGTATCTCTTGGCGCATGTAGACCTCAGCCAGCACACTGAAGTATCCATCAGCTATAGCAGCATCAGAGTAATAGCACTGCAACAAAGTATCAAATATGTTCTAACTTTTAAATAAAAATGAAATCCCTTAATTTTGAGATGTAAGTTCCCAACAAAACAGTGAATATAAAGCATACCAACCTAGCAATATAGTAAAGATGCAACTGAAGACCAGAGAGAATGCATGTGAATTTTTCTAGGAAAAAAAGAAGAGAATTGACTTTGACATTTTATTCCAACCGACTTGCAAAGCACTAGGTAGATTCTCAGTACTTGAAAATACCAAGTTACTTCTATGGAAGTCAGAATTACCTTGTTGATTGTCAAGGAATCATCTGTAAATATGATGAATTTACTAGTGAATTAACAGTCCATCAATTATCATATGTAGTACGCGGCAAAGTGAATCAAATTACAGGATCCTCAAGTGGCAAGGAGGGCGAAGATTCTAATAGGAGCTATAGCCCCAACAGACTCAATCTAGCATAGGCTAATCAGCCTTCAGGGCTGGAATAAATTCTACATAACATATAGTAGGGGCACTGTCCCTCTGGCTCTTTTTATTTAAAAAAAATAAAAAATCTAATGATAAAGGAACAGAATAGGCAAAGGAGACGTGAGTACCTGATCAATACAAGCAGGAAACAGGTCCAAATTTGTTTGTAATAGATTCTTCAAAGCCAGTTTTGCTAAAGAAACACGATGATGACCACCCCTATGCCTATCACGACCACCAGTCCCACGACCTCCTTCTCCATTGTACTTCGAATATGATGGAGTTCTTGGGTCAGCTGGTGAGTACCCAAATGGAGCCCTAGGTGCTGGCTCAATGAACAAACTGTTGATCCAAGATATAACACGGCCACTCATCTTCCTTGCATTATCATCAAAGCAAGGCCCGTATAAGAGTGAAGCCATAGCATTCATGGAGGCCCACTGGATGGCCTCAACCTGTTCACCAAGTTCTTTATCAAATGATATTTTGTCCACAGAATCTTTTGACCGGGCATTCTGAGAAGACTTATAACGTTCCACCTCACGTCGATAATCACTAACACCTTCTTGGCCCCATGTACTGCCTGTGTCATCACACCAGGAGAGAAGAAGATCAAACAGTCGCTTTCTAGTTCTGACATCAAATTTCTCTGATTTTGACTCAACAAATTCGGGGGCTAGTGATCTTAGAACAGAAGCAAGTGCAAAGCGGAGAGGCTGCATATCTTGGAAGTTTTCAGCAGGTGCTGTCAATATCTGTCTGGTTGTTTCATCGATGAACTTCAGATAGTGGAGACGGAAAACTGGCTTACGGGCCAGCATGCCAGGCCATACATTCTCAGCAACAGTACGAAATATATTTGCAATATGGATACGAAGCTCCTCCCGGCGAGATTTTTGACTCTGTATATCATGTTTAGTCAGATACACTGATAACCAATATCTAACTAATGAAGCACTTTAACAGTTGAAGCAAAAAATAAAGGATATTCAAATAGTTCTTAAGCCTTTACATATAATCAGTTTAACAAAACATTTTGCTAATATAAAACAACTCAAAACTGAAAGCTATACAGACTAGAAATCAATTTAAAAGTAGGTACAAAGATCAACTGCTGTCAATGTAATTAATACAAATCTCCTTTGTCATAAAGTGCTGCACAAAATTATAACATCATCAATTTGTAGAGAGCATGGGATAGTAAATATTTTCATTTGATGAAATAAAGGGAGTTGGATTAATATTTATAAAAGGGTAATAATCATTTGCTCCCAAAACACCCGAGTAGAATACCAAAACATATGGACCACACAAATGATGGGCATGCTAGCCACTTTTGATGTTGGCAGCATGAATTTTTCCCCTTTTGTTAAAGTATAGCAAATCGATACTTTCTAGTACCAAACATATTCAGTACATTGAAAATGTCAAAATGCTGAGTCTTCAAATGACAGCCTTGAATAAAAGAAATTTGAGGAGTTTATACAGCACCTTCCACTTTGGCTTTGCCTCTGTCTCTGAGGAAACCTCATCAATGAAAGATGCAAGCTCAGTAAACATGATTTCACATGCTTCCAAATGCGAGCGGCCAAGAGTCATTGTTGCTGCATGCTAAAATAGAAAGGACGAAATTTAGTCTACCCAGTTGAAGAGAATCAACAAGCATGGAATAATTAATCAATGAAAAGGAATATGTTTTCTAATTAAAGAAACCCTTACAGATGCAAAAGACCTGAAACTAGTAGTAACATAACAATAGGATCCAATTCTACGGGCATTAGAACTGGACCCCCACCACAAATTTGTTGTAATCACAAGAAAAAGAAAATAAGGACAAGGTACACTAGACATGACAATTTGTAACCACGAAAAATCTTCTTGTATCCATGATTCCATATATCCATTTATATAATAAAATACTGAAATTAAACAAACATCTAGCAAGTACTTACTATATGTGCCTCAGATCCAGATTTTAGAGACGGAAAAATTAGATGGTAAAGATCTTTGGTTGCAACTATACTACCAGCTTCTCTATTATTTGGTGGACATGAACATACGAACATTGCATACATGAGCCACTGCTCCAGTTTGCTGTCTGCATCTTGTGACTGATGAGCCTTCCCACCCAACTCAACAGGTGTGACATGAGCCAGACGTTGCATTACCTCTGCCCTGCAAATTTAGATTGTGTTACGACAAGATCATGGAATTTCAATCGTGAAATTCGGGTTGAACAGAAAATCCCGATCATTATAAAGTGTTTCAAAGATGTACAAGATAACTAAACGTAAAGAGGAATATACTTACTTTGCTTCATGGACAGATCTTGGGCAAAGTTCAGCAGCGTATTTGACAAGCTCACTAAGACAACGAGCCCACCTGTTCTTATCAGGGCTCTCAAATATTATAGACTGAAGTGTCACGTCAGGAGGGATTGCATCAGATTCTCGTCTCAAATCAAATGGACGCCCAGAATCCCAATAGCAGCTCTGGACTATATCATCCTGAAACATTAGAAAAAGATTCATGAATGAAATTCAATAAGACGTACATTTGCAACATTGCAACTCAAATCGAAAACGGGACAGGGGGAACAAAAGAAGACAAGGTTAAAGATAGGAAGATAACTCACCCCATGCTCTTCCAAGACATCAATTATAAATATTGGTTCAGGTTCATATTTCAGACTATGATCAGGCTGCGCGGATATTGTAAGGTACCGTATATCATTCCTTAAAGCACGTACACACCGCAATAACTCCAGTGCAGTATGTCTAATCTGGCTGTCAACAGAACTAAGGAAGATAAGACCAACTGCATCTATCTCTGATGCACGAAACTCAATCAACTCTCCTGCTATATGGAAAGAAGGTTTCTTAAATCCGTCATTTCGCCCTACGCGTTTTGTGTCTTGAGAATCACATTCCAGTCTATCGTCAATTAAACATGCTCTCCAAAAACGCATGAGTTCCAACAAACGGCCTAATGATGTTTGAATTAGAAGTGGGAATTCATCAGGAAGTCGTAGGATGAAGTTCGCCATCCCTCTCATCACTGCAAAGCGACGATGGGGAAGGTATCTCACAATCCGGTTCAGTACCTGCACAGCTTCCTCGCGAACACCAGGATCAATGCTTATCCCATGTTGAGGTATTATTTCAGTGATTTTATCACTCCGTCCAACCTCTTCTATTAGATACGGTATGCATTTCAGCACAGAACGGAAGAGATATCCTTGAGACTTTTCCTTGGTTACAGAATCTGGAAAGCATAAAGTTTATTTAGTGTTGTCATTACAGCAACGTAAGCATAAAGTTAAGCAGCATGCGCAGATAATAATTGGGTTATACTTTAGCTAATTATTCCGTAACTGCAACAAAAACATTTAGTATCTTAGCAAAATGAGATTGGCATGCAGGAATGTTCAGAAAAAGCCTGCACAACAATAAAACTACTGGTTGGCCTAGTAAGGTAGAGAACTCAATGGTTTACTGTGTGCAGTGACGTGTAGGGAGAGCGAAGGAGTCAACTGCGTATGACAAGCTCACTAAGACAGTTATCCCATCACAACATGGATTATAAACAACATACAGAAACTGACAACATGAAAATTAATTAGCATATCAATGCAAAAATGAAAAGAGAAACCTACTATATTATATATATATATACACAAATTTTGATTCCTTCAATATTGTCTGTGCATAGTAGTAGTAAATAAAATACCTATGGTGGTCCTTGAAGACGTCAGAAGAGCCTGACTATAGGTTCTATGGCAAGACCTCAAAATTGACTCAATTGCAGCCTTCACTTTTGGAATATAATGGCCAATATCATGACCTGTTGATGTAAGAAGACTTCAATGAGGATCAGTTGAAAACTTCAGCTACTAGAATATGGTTACAAGTATATGACTGAACCTTTGAATATGTCCAAGCCAACATGCGGACTTGAAGGTGACATTACAATGGCGAGCAAAGCACGGAGACCAATAACCTTTGCTTCACTAGGACTATCTTGTTTCAGCAGTTCCAGTATCATATGGTTCATGGCAAAATCAAGGTTATGTTCTGCTATAGTCACACAGAACTCCACAAGTTTATCATGTTGGACATCCTGAGTAAGCATTCCTTTCTTCAGAACCGTTAACAGTTGTGAGGTAACACTGTCCAAGTAATCCCATGTACGATTATGCGACTGGCCTAATGCATGGACGCTCAAGTAAAACCTCAAAACTCGATGAAGACAGTCCAAAGCCATGAAACGATGGGTCTTGTCCTGAATGAATAAACTACATAACGTCATACAACTTACGCATGAAATGGAAAACTACAAGGATATGGCTCCCACCTTTCAACTTATGAACATGCTAAGAAAACATGATTGGACCTGGAAAATACAACCAACTAACCAAATATACGCTTTATCGTCCCCTACACCATTTGTTTCTTGAACTTACTCTAAGAAGCTTGTAGAGTTGATCCATGTGAGGGCTTAAGTTGTGGATGAAAAATGTATCATCGCCAAGACAGAGAAGAAGAGTTACCAAAGGGTAACCAACCTGACGAAAATTGTTTACATGAAATTAAAATGAAAACCACAAACATGCAAGGGGAGGATGTAATAGACAGCACTAGCTTGACAGAAAATGCATATTTAACAATAATGGCAAAGGGGAAAAAGAGTAACAATTGACCTGACCCCATAACTGGAAATAAAAACATCAAACACCAGCCACACCATCTAACAGTAATCATTTAAGCCAAACTTCATCAGAAAAACTACAGCTACAAAAAATGGAGGACCCTTTCAGAGGAATGCTTGTAATTCTAGAATATAATCAAGTGAAACTCCTAATACCAAAACATGCCTCTGTAAAAGTGGCACATGAACTTGTCATGCACAAACTGCCCCAGTAAGGCGACAAGTACTTCAGCTTAAAAGATGAGATATTCATAATACAATTCCAGGACTACCATGACAGTCTGTATAAAGAAATGAACTTTTAATCGCTGTATAAGGCATCAAATTCTTTTTCTGTTTCATTTTTGGATTGTATACCGAAATCAAATGGAGGCAACGGTAAAGTGCAAAGGGGTTGCCTTCTCCATGATAAGTGAAAGTACTAAGAATCTTATTTTGCACATTTTCGATATTGGAAAACCCAAATCAGAATCAGATAAGAAATATGAAAAAGAGAGGGGTCAACTTACAGCAATATGTTTGCTTTGTTTTTCCATCCAATGGATAAGTTGTCCTCTTATCCGCCCAACAGCTTCATGCCAGAGTGTAAGTGCAGGATCTACACCTAAAGGTGGCCACTGGCTTTTTCCACCATCTGCCAAAGGTGCTAGGATATTTGAAAGCATATTGCATAGAGCATGATGGAGCTCACTTTTGCGTTTATGTGGTGCACGATTGAGAGGGTTTGCTTTTGCCACAAAGGAAGCAGATGCATTCAGTCCACCCTCAGTTTTTACCTGACAGTTACTTTAGTTATAGAGTTGTCCTAATATCATTTTTCCTATATGAATGTTACTATCCACATACCCCAAGTTTCAAGTAGCGCATTCCATTAATGATACTAAGCGTTTCACTTCGGGCAACACTAGTGTCAATTCGACGAATACTGAGTTCCATGAAAAAGCGCTCAGTGACCGAGCTAAACCTGAACATGATAATCAGTATATAACATTAACTAAACTTGTAGTTAATCATACTGGATAGGTAAATGTAATTAAGATGCCAGATTACCTAAAATTGGTCAGAACTACATATATTATCAAAATAATATACGCAAAATTGGTCAGAACAACATATATTATCAAATAATACTGAACGAGTTAATATACACCCAACCTCACAAATGACAGATGATAAAATTAAAAAGAACTATATTAAATTTGAAAGAAAATGCTAGTGCATTACCTATGAGCCTAAATCAAAAATACCGTAAAGCAAGAGTATTAAAAGACACAAAATCATCAAAATAACAGATTTCAAATCCAATTTAATAATGAACAATATTTTTAAATCGTTTTGCAATTCTCTCCTTTGTGTTCTTTCCTTTCTTTTACGAATGAGAGGGGGGAAGGGGGTGAGGGAGTTTGGTGATATTCTGTCACCTGATGCGAGACAAGGCACCCAAGAGCTGAGCAACTAAGTCCAGAAGAAGTCCTCGCAGGTCAACCAATGAAGGATATTCAACCTGACTAACAACCCTGCAATAACAGTAAAATGGATTGCAACCCAGATAAGTATATGACCAATGAAAATAAAGCTTCTAATGAGGTTTACTTTTATCAATTTTTCAGATATGTGTTTGAGCCCCTTCATCTCTGGCTCTCTGCACTACATATAACAGCAGGGAATAGGGTTGTAGGGAAGTTCAGCTCTCTGAGTTAGATCTCTAGTAAATAGCTATAGTAGTGTCCTCTCCTAAAATCGTATCATCCCAAAGGCATTATTCTTGATTAAATTTTATGCTAAAACTCCCTCAACTAAAATAAAGAACAACCAGTATTATCCAGTTAATCAGTCATCTTACATTGCTTTCACATTCACACTCAGGACATAAGGTTAAATGCTTAGATCCAAACAACATCCTGGTACTCAAATTTTATTACAAATTTGTGTATCATAAAGTCAGAACCAACATAGAAATCAATATCAAGAACTGAGGCAAAAAACGTAAAAAAGATCCGCACCTTTTCTCTTTCCTGATTAAAAGAAAAAAAAAGTCCACAACAATTACTCCATGCATATATCAAATTTATGGGAAAGGTATGACAAATACAAGAGAACTGGGAAAAGCATCCACACAATGAAGCATATAACAGACACCAAAATTAAGCCACAACATATAACCAAGAAGTTCCCACAACCAACTATAGCTTTACCTGTCAGCATTGATCAGCCAGTCAAACACAAAATTTTCAAGCCCAGACCAAAGTTTCTCTGCATAAAAAGAAAGCCTGTGTTAGTTCACTGAATAATACAACTTCGCAAGCCTCAAGGTAAAATAAAATACCAATGAAATGAACTAACCTGTAAGTCCCTCTTGTGGACAACACTCAACAAAGCGAATACATGCTGAGCAAAAAATGCACTCCACCGCAAGCTGAGCTTCAGTAAACATAGCATGAAAGTTATAACTAATGAAGCAGACTGACCAATCACATACACATGTTGAAAATAATGGAAAAAGTCAAAAAATTTGATACTCTAGTTTCTATACTATGCAAACTGCTCCATACAAACCTTTCTTTGGAATGTAGATGCGTCATTTGCGCCTTTTGGGGATTCACTGCAACAAAAGATTTCTATGTTAAATGAAATGGCTAAGCCAAAAACAATGAATAACTCGGATCAACAACAATGCTTTGACATATTGTAGCTCTACCCATGCCATTATAAACAAGAGGTTAGGATAAAGGCATCAAGTCCAGAACAACTAAGGAGAGGAAGAAACCCACCCTTCTCTCCATCTTAGAAGAGCTTCTAAAAGAGGTATTGGTGTATGCCGTGCTACCATAGCTAATGAATCCAGCACTTGCTCATAAGCAGGGTCAGATGGTCGGAGATACTGCCCATCCTATAAGTTCCACACATAACGAAAAGAGAAAAAAAATCACTTGTAAGATGAATGCCAACCCATCATAGCAAAACAAACATTCACTAAACAACAAAGGCATTAACTCATATTGTGAAAGATATAGACAATGTGCAGCAACAAATGACAATGTCGGTACCATTTCTACATAAATAGAGGACCTTGGACAGCATTTGGAACCTAAGATGAAACCCTGCAACTATTTTTAACTTCTTCATGTTTAATTACTCCTTCCTCAACTAACGTTTAGAAATCATGCTTACAAAGATTACAAAGGAACAAATGACCACCCTAAGTAACTCTACCAAGTTCCTCGAGCCAACTACGAAATTCACTATAGCTAAAGCATTCTGGAAACCATGGAATCAAAATATGAAGTGAAATGCAAAAACAAGCGGAACAAAGATCTTTATTGACGACGAAAGATTGCTAATTTCACAGAGAGAGCTACATAGATATGCAGACGGAGCTGAAAAACCTAAATTCAATCAAACATGTGAAAATTTGCAGAATTTCGAGTGGATTCAAATCAGAAAACGGACCTGAGCTTGAGCAGTTTCAATACGACGCCGTGCGAGAGGAAGAAACCGCTGGAGCAGGGCGTCGACGATAAGCTTCGCGGCGCTTCCCGCCTTCATTGTTTCACTCTACGATTCGCTTCGTCTACGCTGCCAGCTCAGCTCCGACCCCCCCCCCCCTCCGCTGGCATTCGCCCCGCCGCCCAATTCGAAACCCTAAAAGCAGCGGAATTTGTGAAATTCGCGGTGGAATCTGGGGACTTTTGGTAGCGTGATTTTGGAGCGAAGGAAAATGAGATCGTTAGAGCAGAAAAGCTCTACGAACAAGAACAAAGGGCATAAGAAAGAAACTATGCCGAATAACAGACTGTTTTTTTTCTTGTTGTTTCAATAATAATTTATCCATCTTCGGAGGGGTGTTTGTGTAATTATGTACTTTCCAATTACCTGACACCTCCTCAATTTATTTCCGACAATTCCGGTTACGAATTATTAAACCTTTCATAAATTTGTTCTTGATGAGAACCATACTATCCCACTCAAAAATTCAAATTTGAATAAGACTTCTATTGGGTGTTTTTTTTTTTTTTTTTTTAGGTGATAAAACAGGGGATGGATTTGAATCCAAAGTGTAAGTGTCGGCGTGAGTCAGTGTTTCAAAAGACTCGCCTCGGGGTGCGCCTAGGCGGCCTTGGGGGCAGGGTGGCACCATTTTCGCCTCTGTTGCAAGGGAGTTGGCGAAATACACGCCTAGGCTTCTTGGGGTGCGCCTAGGTGCCTGAGACATGCTTAAGGCGTCGATTGGGCGTCCCTTTTTTCTTTCTTAAGTTTCAAAAATCTAGAAATTTTTTAGAGTTGCAGAGCTGTTTTGAGTTATAGGCCATGAACACTAACGAAGGAGATGAAGAAAACGGCTAGGTTTTTTAGGCTGAGTTGGTGTTTTAAATTTTTTTTTCTTTTTTAATGCTGACATCACTTTACCATATTTATTACCCCATTATCTTCACTTTTTTAAAACTAATCTCACTTTAATGACATTTACTCTCTCTTTTCTCGTCACTTTTTATTTCTAATATTTATTTTCTCATATACTAGATATATATTAGATAAGCATTGTTTTGTTTTTGTTTTTATTATTTTTCTGAATATTCTCGTAATTGGTCGTAGAAAAGAAGACATATTTTTATTTAGATTATTATTTTCTTAATGTTATATTATTCTTTTTTTTTTCAATTCGTTATATTTTTTTTCCTTATTTCTCTTTTTTTAAAACTACCTATCCCACCCAAATATTATCCAAAACTGTCATATAAATAGGCACTTACTTAAGTAGATGTTTGAAATTGATTAATTTGATTGCTTGATTAAACTTGGTTGTGTGAGTTAAACTTGTTTGTGAGGTTCCGCCTAAGCAGGGCTATCCATCAAACGCCTCGCCCACGCCTTCGCCTTTTAAAACATTGGCGTGAGTATCTTGATTTTTTGTTATTTCTAAGAAAAATGATAAACACACACTTCTTTGAGCCTTTCATGCGCTCATGTTTAATTATGTATGTCCATTGTCTTCGTTTATTTTATTCAATTTGATAGCCAAAAATGAAGAAGTGTGTGGAAAAGGACCTCCCTTTTTAAACTTCTATATCCTTTCCATAGAGAAATACACTAATCAAAACTGTTCTTAAAAAAAAAAAATTATGTACTGATCAAATTTCCCCATTCAAAAATTAAAGAAAATTTCCCACATATTGTTACTTTCCAATTCATTTGATCCTTATATTTAAAAATAATAATTGTATTCATGAATTAATTTTAAAGCTTACAATTTTCTCACTTCACAAATGAAGGAGGTTTGAATTAAGCTACACATTTTACATGCTAATTTTGAGCTCATCTTCAAGAAACTCCTGCTCTCCCATCTCCTCATCAAGCACAAAATCAATTTCTGGCCTGTACCCAACTCTCGTCATCTCGGAAACAAGCAAATCAAGCTGCTCATACACCTCTTTATGTCTCGGATGAGCCTTGTCGCCAACCAAAAACGCATGTACCTCATCTTTTACCTCAATCCAGCTGCAACCCGGCTCCTTCTTCAATTTACCGCGCCGCATTGTCTTCCTCATCTTCGAGACCTCGCCCCACATTCCAGCTTCCGCATATATATTTGATAACAGAACATAGGTAGAAGAATCTTGAGGATCCAGTTGCAAAATGGAGCTGGCTGCTTTTTCAGCCACCTCTACATTTCCATGGAGCTTGCAAATGCTCAGCAGAGTTCTCCATATAACATCATCGGCTTCGAAAGGCATGTTGTCAATAAGCCTCAAGGCCTCATGGACTTGGCCTGACCTCCCTATAATATCCACCATACATGAGTAATGCTCCAACTGAGGATGTAAACCATAGTCGCTAAGCATTGCGCGGAAATAGTGTAAACCTTTTTCAGCGTGCCCAATATGTCCACAGGCTCGGAGGACTGAAACAAAAGTTGCATGGTTTGGCTCCACATTCTCAAGCTGCATGTACTCAAAAATTCTAAGAGCATCTTCTCCAAGGCCGAAGTTTGCGTAGCCAGAGATCATAGCGTTCCATGTGACAGCATCCCGCTTAGGTGCTTTCTTGAACATTAGATGTGAATCTTGCATGTTACCACATTTTGAGTACATATCGACAAGAGTGCTGACTATGTATACATCCGACTGCAATTCATGTTTGATAATCTGAGCATGGATCTGCTTCCCAAGTCCAACAGTAGCCAAATTGGCACAGGTATCAAGAACCGTAGCGTATGTAAAGTTATCAGGTTCTGCACCCATTTCCAACATCAAAGAGAAAAATCTCTGCGCTTCCTCATCTTGCTTATGCAATGAGAAGCCAGATATGATTGCATTCCATGAAACCATGGTTTGTTCTTCAGTTCTATCATGTATCTTTTCTGCCTCTTCCATCATTCCACACTTGCAATACATATCGACAAGGGCACCTCCAATAAATAAGTTCATGCCCATTCCAGATTTAATAATTCTGCTATGAATTTCCATCCCATAGTTTAAAGAGTGCTGACCTGCACAAGCTTTTAGAACACTACCAAAGGTGAACTCATCCGGTTCCATCCTTGAGCGGAGCATGGACACGAAAAATGAAAGTGTCTCCTTTTCATTTTCATTTTGTCCGTAAGCTGCAATAATCGCATTCCAAGACACAGCATCTCTAACTACCATCTCATCAAACACGCGAGAAGCTCCAAAGAGATCTCCGCATTTACCATACATGTCCAGCATGGCATTTGCTACACATACATTTGATCTCAAACTACTCTTAACCACTAATACTTGTAGTTGAATCCCCTCCAAGAGCCCCTTGATCACAGCACAAGCGCTAAGTGCACCAGATAATGTTATCTCATCAAAACCAAGACCAGATTTCCGCAAAAGCTTAAATAGATGCAGAGCTTCAAAACCTTTCTCATTTCGAGCATATCCTACAATCATTGCATTATATGACTGCAAACTCCGGTTCGCCATCAAATCGAATATCTTTCTAGCATCAGACATCCTGTTACATTTTGAATACATGTCCAATGTGGCAGTTCCAACAATAACATCAAATTGGAAGTCCGTCTTTATACCATGTCCATGAAACTGAGTGCCTAATCTATATGCAGATAATCCTGCACAGGACCTGAAGACGCTAGCGTATGCAGACTGGCTCACCCCGGCTCCCGCTTTCTGCATCTCATTAAACAGTTCTAAACCCTTGACGTACCGATCATTCTGAACAGAACCTGCAATTATTGCGCTCCAAGAAACCCAATTCTTTTCGGGCAATTCATGGAAGGCTTGAAGCGAACAATCTAATCGCTTACACTTCCCATACATATCCACCAAAGCACTTCCGGTGACCACATCAATGTCAAAACCAATCTTCACTGAAACACAATGAATTTGAATCCCCAAACCAACCTCTTCCATAACAGAACACGCCTTCAGAACAACCGCAGTCGTTGTGCAGTCGAATTCCATACCCCCACTCACCATTTCCACATAAACTTCAGCAGACTTCCAATACTCACCATTCTGCAAATACCCCGAAATCAAAGAATTCCACGAAACCACGTCTCTCTCAGGCATAGCATCAAAACAAGACTGCGCAAACCCCATCTTCCCACTCCCAGCATACCCAAAAACCATGGTGTTCCACGACACCATATCCCTCTGCGGCATTCCATCGAACACCTTACCTGCATACTGCAAAACCCCACACTTCACATACATGTGGATCAAACAATTCGTAACGAACACAGTGGGATCGAACCCAGAAACGATCATGCGAGCGTGGGCCTGTTTTCCCGGATTCAGAGCTCGGCCGTGGGAGCATTGCTGGAAAATGTGGGAGAAAGTTTTGAAATTTTTTGCGGGTATTGGTTGGTTGCGACTGTGAGTGAGAGTAGAGAGAGAGCAAATGGGTTGCGTTTGGGGGTGAAGAGATTTGGAAGAGAAGGAGACGATTCTGGTTAACCAAATCGGAGAGAGATGGTGAGTAGCGGCCATCCACTGCGCTATTCATTCTTGGCGGGTAAGTTCATATGCAGGACACTTTTCTTTTACCGAATTACTGTTTCCTTTTGTACATTTGTAATTTTTACTCCAATTAAAAGAGGGTCAAACCAGTAAATTGGGCGAAACGCAGCGTTCCGACAAAGCGAATATAATTATACTTTTTGCATGTATTTTCATACATTACCGTAATTTACTCACTTGGTTATGTTTGGTTGAAGAAATTTAAGATTATTAAGGAATTTTAAAATAACAGAAATTAAATTGACAGGATTTTATTATCTAGAATTTGTGAATTTTTTTGTTTGGTTAACTTAAAAGAACAATGAAATTATATATGGAATTTGTCATTTTTAAACTCACAATCATAGAAATTGGAAAATGACACATATTTACATGAATTTTAAACTTAGGAATTAGAGGTCTCAAATACTAATTTTTTTTCCGCGCGGAAATTCTAAATTTCTATGTTTATGAACAAGGGAATTTATGCATGTCAATTTACAAATTCTAACTTTTCTCCAAATTTCAAGTTTATTTCTCTCATCCAAACATCACTGTCGACGCTCCTCCATATCAGTCGATTTTCCGAAACAAGAAAAATGAAGAACTAGCCGGAAACCGCTGAATTGAAATCTCCGAATTCGATTGGTAATATCGGAATGCTCTCTCTCTCATTATTTGTGTGCATCTGTTTGTACGTGTTAGGTTGTAGATGTATATGGAGGTTTAATTCCTTTACATTTTCCGCAGAATCTTCAGAGGAGAACAAGAACAATGCTGGCGTGGATAATGTATGAGTTTCTTCCCTTCTAGTTTTATTTTTTTGAATTTTTGGTTCTTTTTCAGCAATAGCTAGGCCAACAACAACCCTACTTGTTTAGCGGTTGTTGCCTATTTTTCTCGTAGTGATCTCCATGGATTGCCATTAATAATGTATGAGTTTTACTGCTTCCCCTTTAATTTTTGTTGAACATTCAAACAAGTACGTCTTGGTAGAGGCTTTCTCATATAGCCTAACCAAGGGTGATTATTTTTTTGGCCCTGCGACCTTTTTATGATTAGTAAACTTAATTTGATGATCTTAAGTCCCACTCTTCTCTCCCCTTGTGAGAGTCTTTCTCTCCACCCCGTGAGAGCCTTTCAATCTGTGTTCTGAGCCTTCTTTCAGATTTCATCTCCTCCGCCGCCACAGGCCCTTATCATGGCCTGGGTCGGTGACTCTCGGGTTTAGTTCTCTCTGCAACTTTTCTGCCGATCGTCCCCAATATGTGCTTTAATTTTCCAAATCCTATGCCATCAATTCTAATTTCTTTCCACCATCTTTCCCATCCTCCATCTCCTAGGCTTTCCTCTAGCCCATTTGATTTCGGATTTGTAGCTCCTTATCTTAAACGCGTTTTGTCGCGCTTTTCTCGGGACGTGCGTAGAGCTTCGGTGTAGGTGATCTCACCACCACCTATCATGGATCGGGAAGTATGTTTTGCTCCGGCTCGGGTGTTTACACCACCACCTCCCATGGATTTGTCTTCGACGACTTTGTTGCCTTCGGTGACTATGTTGCTGATGAGTTTTCTCACCAACTTCCTCTATTTCGCTACAGATCCGTCATTTATGGTGCTTTGTGAAGGTTGTGGGAGTCGTCTTTCCATCATTTTTGTGGAGTTGCTTGGCTGGATTTCTGACGTCTGTTGGCCGGAAGATCTCTGACGGTGCATCGGCGGAAGTTGCAAGGAAGATAGGTTTTCTGTTTTTGGGCTCAAACTTTTGGTTTGGGCTTTTTCTTGTAGTTGGACCTTAATCTGTTGTAAAGTTTAGTGTGGTTTGGCAATAAATCTTCCGCTTTTACCAAAAATAAAAAATAAAAATAAAAATAAAAATAAAAACACCAGCTTTCGCTGTATGTTATGAACTGGGACATCATATTGCTTGGAATTTGGAACTTAAATATTTTGTTTTAATAGAAATTTAGAATTATAATCGGGCTGTTGATAATTAAAATGCTAGGAGTTCGATATTTTTTTTAGTACATCGATATTTTTACACTAGAGAATGGAGAGTTCGGTTAAGCCACACAATGAGCAACCTAATTTGGTATCCACAAGATTCGAATTCAAAACCTCTCACTTCTAAACGAAGAAGAATACCACCAAACCGTAGTAGAATTCCACATTATTATACCTCATTGTTTAATGCCTAATTAAGTTACTTGTTATTGGGATTACTAAACAAACCTTCTTTGTGTTCTCTTCTCTCCGTGAGTGAGAGAACTTCTCTCTGGAAGTGAGAGTTTTTTTCTCTCTGTGAGTGAGAGCAGAAACAAAACCTAGTTTTTCTTTAGCCACAGACTTAATTTCGATTAGGGTCAGTGGCAGCCCCTTCTTCTTCCGTTTTATCTTTGTTTCTTCCTTTTGCTACCTTCCCCCGCTATGCTTCCCGATTGACCCAGTCATTCACACCTCATAGGCATTCATCTTCCCCCACCACTTTCAATTCGTTCTGCAGTGCAGTCAGTTTTCAACGCAATTTGTTGCGATCATTTGAGAGGGTGCGTAGAGTTTCAGTGGTCACACCGACTGAGTGTTACAACACCACCTTCTTCTCTCTGTCTGCCTATATTGGCAGTGTCACTCATGATAATCCCACAAGATGAATCGTGTCCGTTTATCGTACATCGTGCGGTAATAAATCATTTTAAATATTTTTATTTAAAATTAAACACAAACAATATCTAACAAAAATTGATCACACAATATACGATGAATAGACATAAATTACGAATTCCCATAATCCTTACCAAAATGATCTGGAGAGGATCCTGCTGGGGACAAAGCCTCTATTAGAAAGGGGTGGGGCCGAAACCTGGACAAATTCTCTCTTAAAGTTTAATGCACTGTGTACGCTGGAGCTTGTCTCTAATCAGTAGCTTAATTATTTTATTCTTCTTTGATTCTGGCCAAGATTGATGTGAACAAGTATTTGAGTTGGTCAATGACGTATTCTATGAGCTCGAAGAGGCGAGGAAAGCATGCCCTAGTTTTTAAGAATACGTTCTTGACCAACTCAAATACTTGTTCTTATGTATGAAAATTAATCAGTTATTTGAATTTGATGCTCTCAAATCTCAAGAATTGGGACACTTTATGCATATATAAGCCGTAGTTTTGAATCTAAACCCGCTCCTGTTTGTGAAGTAATGGAAAGTGTTTTTATCTACTCGGAGGCAAATTAAGAGCTGGTTTGGTATTGCTGTGCTTTGAAAAAAAACTACTGTGAGAATAAGCGGCTGTGAAATAAATCAGTAGAGTATTTGGTAAACTTTTTTGTAAAAGTGTTTTTGGAAAAAAAAGCAGTCTGATAGTGGGTCTTTTCATTAAAGGAGCACGGTAGCTCTGTGTGCTTTGAAAAAAAGCCAGTTTTCCAAAGCTGCAAATAGCTGCTTCAGCTTTTTCCTTTGATTTCAGCTTATTCTCACAGCAGCTTCCAAAATAAGTCTTTTTTTTTTAGTTTACCAAACACCTAAAACCCTCACAGTTTTTTTTCATGGGTGTTTTTTTTTAATCACCTCACTCCCAAACCACCTCTCTAAGTGTTAGCATTGTTAACAAAGACTTGCTCGTTGACAGACTTAAATCCCTAGTTGACAATTCTGGTGTACTTTTTCCTTAAAGTTGAAACAGGTTCTATGCTTATAAGTTTATCATGTGTTGATTAAAAAAGGTTAGTAAATGTTAGTAGTATTCACATATCTATCATTACTTCTCATAATCGAATGCTAACAATGGTGTGTAGGATCTAGAATGTAAAATTAGGTATATGAATAGCCCAATTCAAAAAGAAATATTTCGTTTTCAACAATAGATACTAGAAATTAAGAACTTTTTTTTATATAAAGTTATAAACCCTTCGAAAATGTGTTATATACATGATATATGTACTTTTTAAGTAATATACTATTTTTTTGGCCTATTCTTTTTTTGGATGAATCCAGGGTATCCCGCATGTAGGCGAGAACTAATCCCTCGAGCCGGCTCGGACCCCATTCGGGGGGCAAACTCTTCCAATGCTGGCTTCTTCATTCACAAGGCTCGAACTCGAGACCTTACTTAAGGAGAACAAACTCGTTACCACTTGAACCACCAAGCATTGGTGCCTATTCTTCAGTAATACACCATCATCCATATTTTACTAATTAATAAAAGTTATCTCAATTCTTAGTGTATGTACAAATAAAATCGAAACTAAATTCATTTCCACGACAAAACTTCTTACTTGAAATAATGAAGATAAAGAAAATGATACAAAACCCCCTAAATTCATCTCAATTCTTAGTGAGAATCAACGTATGTAAACGATAAGCTTTATACCTAATTTATTATCTAGCTTAGTCAAAATTCCCAAATTTCTTTCTCCAATATGTATTTGTATTATATAAAATAAAACAAATATAATTCTCAAAAGTCAACTCAATTTTTATTTTTGAGTACAACGATATATTTTACATTAAAAAGAACTGCAATTCGACAAAGCTACACAATGGGCAGCCTAATTTGGTATCGAATTCACCATCCACGAGATTCGAACTTAAGATCATTCACTTACAAATGAAGAACAATACCACCAGACTGTAGTAATTAGTAACAACTCAATTTTTCTTGATTAAATGTTTGTGCATACTTTTATTTTTGGATAAGATCCCTAAAATAAAAATAAAATAAAATAAAAATCAAAACGAGGAAAGAAAATCCCAGAGTATATAAACCGGAAGCGCCACCAACAAAAAATTTTCCTCTAATTTCCATTATTAATTTTCGAAAATAATGTCTGTGCTCTCCACCACCACTCAGCTACCCGGCGACCCACAACCAACAAATGAACCCGTTGACCCGCAAACCCACCCAACCCTCCTCATCGATCCCCTCACCCACTGCTGCGCCAACCACAACTGCAACCCCTTCGCCGTCGATGCTCTTGATTCCCGGAGCACCTCCGATCGAAACTGGTTCTCTGATGCCGCCTCCAATTCTGACCATGACGTCAGCTGGTTGGTCACCGATCTTTTCGACCGCAGCAGCTCGGAGCAGCAGCGCAATGCCGACTGCGTTGTCGATTCGGGTTCGCGGTCGGATCCGTATGCGACCGAATTGGAAATTGGGGGTGTTGAGGACGGCGACGAAACGGAGTCGAATTTAGGGTTTGGGTCAAACTCTATGGGATCGGTTTCTGAGCTTCGGATTGTTGGGTTGGAGTTGGAATCGGATTCGGATTCGGGTACAATCGATGACATAGAAAGTGATCGGATCACCGATTCGGGTATCCAGTCAATTTGGGATAACCTTTTCTTGATGGAGCAGAGGAATATGCTTGAAAGTTCTGAATCGACCGAGAGTAATCCGGTCAGCGGCGGAGTGGAGGAGCTATCAGTGGTCTCTGGGTTTTTCACCGCGGAAGGCGAGGTTCTCCAAGTAGCAGCACGAAGCATGGAGTGGGAAATAGTCAACAATTTTCGGAGGTTCGCGGATGATGACGATCTTGACTTAGAGACTGCAGAGTACATCAACACGATTTTCGGGCAATTCGTGGAGAATGCCAATGCCATGAATGGCCGTCCTCCGGCAGCTTTAAGCGTGGTCAAAGATCTTCCAATGGTAGAGTTTACAGTCGAAGAATTGAAGAAAGAAGAAGCGGTTTGTGCTGTTTGTAAAGACAGCATTTTGGTGGAGGATAAAGTCAGAAGCTTGCCCTGCTGCCATTACTACCATCATGATTGCATTGTACCGTGGTTGGGCATTCGGAATACATGCCCTGTTTGTAGGTACGAGCTGCCCACCGATGATCCCGATTACGAAAGGAGCAAGCGTGAAAGTGCTGCTCGTGGTGAGCCAGGGGATTTACAAGTCAGGTTTGAGTTTGGGTTTGAACAGTTTGTCTAAGATGCTATACAGATACATATAATCTTGCTTTGCTAGATGTAAAAATTGTAACTATGCGTTTTTCGGGCAGTCCTATATATCTCACGATGAAATGAAGCTTGTAATGCTTTTGAACATCTTATAGCTTTTGTTAATTTGGGGGAGTTTCTCAGTGTTATAAATTTTGCTTTGCCTTTCATGTTACTTGAGTTTTTAGTAGTGTTTATGCACCAACCTTGCAAGTGGGTTAATGAAAATTAGTTTGAAGAAGTATGTTTGTACTGTTGAGATTGAAATTTGTTCAAATTGCGAAAAACGAATACATGAGATCTACGTTAAAGTATTACACTGCATTTCGGATCAAACTGCATACATTTCGCTTCCAAGTCATAACGAAAGACATAGTGAACACGAGGCTAGACTTAGGCGGACTTGATTGCTTCGAGTTGCTTTTCCAGTTGTTGAATGGTATATGTTGCATCCTTCAGCTTCTCTCTCAAACTCTTCTCCTCCTTGTCTCGACGCTCCCTCTCCTCGGAGAATATGCCAATTAGGTTATCTTGTTCATTGTTCATTTCTGTAATTTTTTGTTGTGACGCTAGGAGCTGAGTTTCAAGTGACTTGCACCATTGATCCTTTTTCTCCAAAAATTTCCTGAGTTTGATATATGCTATTTTCAATTGCTGCACCCCTACAACTCGAACATGCTCCAAGCGGGAACGCCCACCATTGACATCATGACCGTCCAGTGAATTGGCTCCTGGGCTACTTGGTGAACAAGATTGTTCAGTATCTTCCGTATGTGAAGATAACCGAGTCGCAACAAGTGAGCGATCTTTCCCAGAGTCTTCTTTAGCAGCAAATCCCTCATGATGCCTGCCACCCACTTGCTTATCAGACATGGTAACATGCATGCCTGCAACGCTAACATTGGCTGCCGAAGGTGGTGCCGATGGTTCATAAGACCTTGATGATCCTAATGTCCCAGATTGCTTGGGGGTTTGGACTCCATCGTTGGTGATCCTTTCGGAAGCTTTTGAACCAACACTCTGAAATGCGGGTGAATCACGACCCGAAAATGGTCTCTTCTTGCTGCCTGACGTAGTAGCCTCCGCGTTAGATGGAGGATCAGGACTAGTTTCTTTACGATTTGCAGAGTCGTTAATGATCTTCTTATTACGTCGCGGAGCATACCCAATTTCGTGGCAGTTAGTACTCCAGTAATCCTTTTGCATAATTATCAATCGTTTCTCGAGTCTCGAAAGAACTGTTGTACGCTCAAACCCCTGCTTATCATGAGCTGGTTCAACAAAATTAGCTTCTAAAACACCCATAACACCCCTGCCGTCACTTCCTGCAGCATTCCAAAGCCTCCAAAACGGCTTAATCAGTCGATTCTTGTGATAAACATTGAACCCCTGGACGTCGATATGAGATTTTGCATCCTTTACAAACCCGATGGTGACAACAGCAATCGCATTTGCGTTTGTTTGGATCCCGTCAGCACCGGTTGGCCGATACGTGACTTGCTGGGACATCATCATATCATTCACTATGTTGTGGTGCTCAACTTCTTTCCCACGAAGGATGATCCGAAAGTTAGGAGGAAGCCGTAAATAGAGAATCGATGCATAGCTCCTCAACGAGTGCTGGTAGGTCAAGAAAACCCGCGAGTTGGAATAATCTTGAGCCATTTGTATATTCTTCTCGTCTCGATTGACACCTTTGAGTTGAATATCATGAGGGTCGGTGTCAAAATCAAGCTCCAACTGATCTTCGTCGTCCTCCCAAAGGTTGTATATGATTATTTGGGTGCCATGGTTTTTAATCATTAAGAACTGACGATGCAGCTCTTCTTCGCTAGAAAATGGCGACCACTGAACTATTGTCTCCACATTTTTCTTCCAATCACTTTCAGAACTTTCGGAGGATTGAAGCATTTTGCGCCAAGCTCCTCCTCCTCTCTTCTCATAATCAAGCATGGGAACTACTATGTCTTCCTTTCCCGTGCTCTTCAAGAACGTGTAAGACAGCAACCCGATGCTCCGCGTATCGCTTTTTCCATCTTTTCCTTCGCAGCGCGAAAACACGATCACATCTGCTCCTAGCCTCATAGTACTCGTCTTAAAACCGTTTCCATACTGTCCGATAGTGTTAGCAACTTTGCTTTTCACCGAATACCCCAAGGACATGCAGTGTCGCATCTTTTTCGGATCCATACCACCGCCATCATCTTGGATCAGCAACATTCTGCTTCCATCTTTCTTGCTTTCAAGCACATCGACATTAACGTACGTAGCACCACTGCAAACCTCATCCAATGCATTGTCTAACAGCTCGGCAAAAGCGCCGAGAGCCCACTTGTGACTTGTTGCATTGGAATGCAGAAATCTGGGATGAACCCTAACACGGTCCATCCCACCAGCAGCAGAAGTATGATTATCGCTGCAAGGAGCTCCTTCATAATCCCCAGCCTTCCAAAACTGCTTACAGCTCTGCTGGGCTCTCACCTGCCGCAGCGGCTGAGGACTCAGAACCTCGGAAGATCCCACCCCGTCCAGCTTCCGCTTCTTCACCGAACCTCCCAAAACTTCACCTTCTTGTGACATGATGGATGATACAGGCTAATCAACTGGTAGGGATGTAGAAAATTGCAGAGGAAAGTGAACCAAGCAAAGGGCTCCAAACAAAATTCTTAAGGCGTGAAAGTATGCTAGAAAATTTGTTCACTCACCAATGTGATCCACCAAGTCCAAGATCTGTGTATTTATACACAAGGACTTAACCCAAAACAAACAGGAAAATTAGGCCTAATCCTAATAGAAATTTGAAAGAAATCCTAATCCTAGTTGAAATAGGATATTTAGCCAATTATCAACTGACCATGGAGACATCTATGTATAAGGGCTTAATCCTAAAACAAACAGGAAATTAAATTGATCTTTTTATATTTATGAAACATTTAGAGTTTAATAGTTCAAAATGAAAAATTTAACAATAAATTAACAGAATTAACCGTATTGTCTAACATAGTAAACACAAGGATCAAAGTGGCGAAATTGACAAATTGGGGACTAAATTGACCGAACAGGTAAAAAATGAGGACCATTTTGACATTTAAGCCTATTTACAATGCATGATATTATGTTTGGGTGGGTAAACCCTAGACATCGGTTAATTCTTTTCAAAATTCTGCCACCACGAGAGCTGATACTACTACCAAAAGAAGCATCAGATCCCAAGCATATTCATCACTCGAAAAGACAAAAAAGATGACCGTCATTGTCATCATCGAGAACTGATGATCTCCCTGACGATGTATATATTGATTGAAATATTTTCTCTACTCCCCCACAAGTCCCCGTTCAATGCAAGTATGTGTCCAAGCATTGTTCAAGGTATACAAAAAATATGTATCTAATCGCATTAGCCGAACTTTAGACCGCATTCGTGGGAACTTGGACCGCTGCCTCACCATGGCGGAGCAGATCACCGAGTGCTTCTGAGTTGTTACAAAGCTCCGCATAGACGAGCCACATACTGGATGTGATATGTGGTGGGATTAATTGGCATATTCATCTGTTGCAAATTTTTCTTTTTTTCTTTTTCGTAGGCATTTGTTGATGTAATTTTCATCTTATGAAATCAAATCAAAATTTACTTTCGATATGCTTTCTCTTTTTATCCCTCTGTCATGGATGGATTTTTTGTTTTGTTTTGTTTCTGTGCGGGTATTAAGTTCATATATTTGTTGTGGGCTTAGGTTTTTATAAGTTGGGCTCAGTCAGAATTAAGTAGTACTTAAATAGTAACATAAATCTCTTCATTAGAAGGGAATACAATTTGGTACGTAATTATATGTCGATTTTGATGTGATGAACATGTTGGTCGAATGTGTTGTTGGATATATATCTACTGTTTTCTGCCGTCTTCCATGCTTCTGCCACCATGAGAGGTGTTACCTCTACTAAAGGGAGCAGATCCGAGTCGTATGTCCCCCACAGAAATGCCGACCTCTGACGACCATATTCATCACCGGAAGATATCAAAAACGTCACCGTCACTGTCAACACCATCATCAACATCAACAAAGCAGTATCGATCATCTCCCTAATGACGTTTTGGTTGAAATTTTTCGTTAACTCCCATGCATACCCTCTTTTCAATGCAAGTATGTGTCCAAGCATTGGCTCATTTTATTCGATTCCTTAAAATTGGCTCCGTTGACTATGAAAGAAAGAGAATCTCACATTGCAATCAGAACATTTGTTCGCTTGAGCAAATTACTATTGACAGCATAAGCAAAGCAAACAAAACTATATAAGGAAAACTAATGAAAATGGCTTGAAAATTTTGAGTTTTAACGATAAGGACAAAATAAAGAGTAAAGTGGATAGTACCATGATTGATTTTTTAGTGTAAAAATGTAGTTTTTCGTTAAAGTGAACAGTATCGGAAACTTTTCGTTAAAGTGAACAGTATCGGAAACTTTTCGTTAAAGTTCTCTACTATATATGGCCTGCATAAGGAAAGACTTGGACTGCACTATTAGTATGTGTCATCGCGTAATCGGAATATTGTACCGCAATGTCTGCAACATCACGCAAACTACACATAGGGCTAAGGCGCCAGCAGTGACAAAGCTTGGTAGAAATCGCCGAGGAGGCACCGGACTGGAGTGTGATAGGTAAACCTTGAATAATGTTGGTTAGTTAACCTTGAATAATGTTGGTTAGTTCATCTTATGAAACCCAAATCAAAATTTGTTTGGCATGATATCTGATTAGTTCATGTAACATCGAGACCTTCATAGAATCTCAATCTCCCTTTGTAATATAGTTTGCAGGTTCTAATTAATCTTAAACAACAAAAAATTAATCCAATTTGGATCCGGTAAAATGCTTGTCCAAATCAGTTAATGGATCCTTTTAGGAGTCAATGTGAAGCATGTGGTAAATAATTAATTCACCCCACTTCCAAATCTACCTGTTTGAATATTAACTAAGCATGAAATTGGGGTTACATCACCATCAAAACACATAACAAAAAGAGAAATGCAAGAAACAAATAAACCAGTCATTTTCACTAATGGGGATAAAAACCTTATGGCTTTTGTAGTGTCCACAGAGACAAAAACAGCACTGAGTCCCTAAAAAACTCATACAATTTTATGTGGCCTTTGGGAGTGGCCTTGGTTCAAAAATTCTACACAACTTAATTAGAGGCCACCTTCTGATTCAAATCTAGCCGATATTTTTTTTAACGATCGAGTGGGGACTTTTGGAATTATTACTTCAATCATTTTTGCTTTGAAAAATGATGTAACAAGAAGATAATATTGCAGGTCGCAATATTTGTGCCTGCCTCTTGCTTTTGTTTTTTTTTGGGGTTTTTCACTTTTTCGTTATGATTTGCCTACTTGAACATTTTTAGCTACCATTTGCTGTCGTTGTTATCCAGCCGACTGAATTATATATAGGCCACCAAACGATGTCTCTTGTTGCCATTTCCAGAACCTAGCAGCAATATATACAAGTTATTTCCTTTTTTATTTCAAGAACTTACAGGAAACAGAAGGCCGGCGTATATATATTTAACCATCTTAATTCTTAAAAACTATAAAAGAAAGAAGACAGATTGATTTGTACAATCCTATCCAAATGGCTTAATTATGAAAGCCTATGCAAGCAGTTTTGGATTTTTCAAACAATACAACCAAAACCAATCTTGCCCTCTCTTTTCTGCTAGATATGCTTGGCCATCATTTTATGTTCCCATAATGTTGTATTTGAAATTTAGTAAGAAATTCTGGTCCAGGATCAATGGATTATGAAAATCTTGGTGAGACAACGGCATAGAGGTTATTGATAGTGGTCGAGGATCGATGTGAAGTAACAGAGGCTAGCTGGCTAGCAGCACATTGATTCTTAACTAATATTGGAAACCCTTAGGTCTTGTAAGTCGGAGCATTTACCCTGACATTCGAGATCCTCTTTTCCGACAATATTGTTTGTGAAACCCGTTTTCATATGGTATAAGCCGAGCCTCCCTATAAGGACATGCATCAAGAGACATAACCAAACTCGGAAGCCAACCTGATAAGCTTTGAAACACCAAGTACTTTAGTTCACCTTGTATTCACCCCACAAGAATGAGTTAGGCAGGGCATAATTAAAGTAATTAAACCAAAAAATGGAATGTTTAAGCACTCGTGGTATTAAATAAATTTATAATCAGATCGCCACTAAATACCACACAAACAAATAGAGCAGCAGTTGTGTAAGCAATGTTTGGATAATCTAAGACATTTCTACTACAAAACCACCATATAATTATGAAAGAGGATCCTCGCCGGATTCGCTTTGTGAGGATCCCATGGATCCTCCAATCACATCCGTTTATCGTACATCGTGTGGCCAGTTTTTGTCAAATACTGTTTATATTCAATTTTAAATAAAAAAAAAATTACAATGATTTCTGACCGCACGATGTACGATGAACGGATATGTGATTGGAGGATCTGGCGATGGTCCTCCTGTTATAATTATAACATCATCAACCAACATATATCAAGGAAACAAGCAATATTGATGACGAGGAGGTAATTAAGCACCCAAGTTTAAACTAATCATTTTGCTTAAAATAAACCTGCAACTTTAATTAATACTTTAATATTACAAGTACGTAAGCACGTGTACCTGTTAAGTGTGAGTCCGTGTTACTCAAAATGCACCACCCAGAATTAAAAAATGCGTTATGCATACATACGTTGCACAAGAGATGGCAAATCTTGTTAAAGCATTAAACAAATATTATTTGATGGACTAATTAACTTGTCTGAAAAATGAGATTAATTTAATTGCATAAACAAAAGTGGAACTGAAACAGAAGAAAATAATTAAGAGGGTGTGATCAGCTCACGATGGGCTTATCCTGGATTAACCAATTAATCACTTGAGATCCAATTAATCACTTGAGATCTAATGACCTCACTTGAGATATAATGTGTATGCTCTTGGGATAAGAATGTGACATGTGGTACTAGTTAAACATTTTGTTTCGCAAATAAGATTATTAATATAAGCGATATTCTATATTTGAACTTAGGTGCAAAGGAAAGAACACATTGCTCTAGCCAACTTGACTAAGTTCCTGTTTGCGTTTTTGTAGTTTCATCCAATGGCGGAGCCAGAATTTTTTTCTTTGGGTGGGCTAGTTGAAATTAGTGCCATAAAATCATATGTTTATTTTTTAATCAATATAAAAGAACAACAATAGAATATAAATAATTCTTGAAATCATAACACTAACCGACAACTTCAAGGACCATATAAATAATTAACCTGCTAAATAAATCAAGAATAAGTAAATAAAGCGATTAAGAACGTATCAAAGGTTGCATTCATTGGGAAATCGCAACGTAAAGTACGGAATTACGGAGATAGAGATTTAATTGTGAACTAAAAGAAAATTCTTTTTCTTTTGTTGAGTAAAAAGTACGGAAGCTAAATCGCATATGATAAATTGTCTTTTTCTTTAACAAATAGGATAGAAGGGGGAATGGAAGATAGAACTAATTTATTACTTGTCGCATAAAAAGTATTATTTATTACCTATCCTCTACTAAATAGTAAATATACATGAAATAATAACCTAGATTGGAATTGAGTGGGCTATATAGGCTACATGCATTAACATAAGCCATTAAAGCATGAGTTCAAAAAAAGATAGTGCTATTCACACACATTGATTTTTATCAATTCATTCAACCCGAAGGTAATAAGAAAAATGTGTGATAAATAAAAATGAGTGTGTAGATATCACTACCCTTGCAAAAAATCTCCTTGAGCTACATCCTACCTTAGCGTTATGAGTGTCTCCACCCGTGGTTTCATCCAAAACAACAAAACTTGAATTTAAAAACACATATATCACTAGAAAATCATGATTTTGGATTGGAGTAACTGCTAGTGCCTAAACCCTACCAGACTCACAACTGTATTCCTAGAAAGAAAGAGCGAGAGAATCATATGAGTTCAAGTAGCCTTCAAATACACAACTTCCTGATATATTCTTGCAACCCAACAAACTAAGTCTCAAATGCATAATTTCTTGCAAACCAAGACTCTTGATACTACGTAATACACTCTATAAAATTAAACTGTGAGGAAATAAAACCAACAAATATATATATATATATATATATCAAGTTATAACTCGATTAAGGATTATAATGCATACGTACGAATGATATCAGAAGGGCTGAAAAACATAAGCAACTCCCCCAGCCAACCACCGTCATGAAGGGGCCTTGTTGGATGAAAACCTCCACGCCCTACCCTAGCTAGCCACTTCATCACCCTGCAATCACCATTTCTAACAAAAACAAAAAATGCAATGACAGAGGTTGCCTTAGTGGGGTGCACATAGGGTCATCTGGGCATCTAAGGACAATACCCAAAAACTTGCATACACCCCTTGATTGGTGGAGGAGCGTGAAAAAGACGCTACAGAAACCCTAGAGAGAGAGAGAGAGCTTTTTTGTTTTGAGTTTGACAAGCCAAGCAATAGGGCTAGGGGGGTGGTGCACTAAGCACCCAAGCGCGCTTGTTAGCCAGGGCCCACGTGTGACATCTATCGTGCGCTCTCGTTTTTCTCGTCTGCCTACTTTGTTCATGTCGTGCGACTCGTGTCGTTCTCTCATTGTTTGTTGTTAATATTTTAGGTGTTTCACTTTCTATTATTTAAGAATAAAAAAAATAGAATTGGATTTCTTTTGGAGTGCCATTCGGTACGAAAAGGGAAGGAGTTAAATCAAGTACCCTTCCGTGCACAACCCAGACCGTCATTGTAGGGCAAATGTCGCAGGTTGAGACATTATTTTCCCAAAATGCCCTTGGAGCCTTGGATTGTAGTGATTGTCCAACAAAGTTCAAGGGTAAAATGGAAACAAATGAAGAGATATGGGGGAATGATTTTGGGACGTAGATAAGATATGTTAGTTGAGTGAGGGGAAAAAAGGAGTTCTATCAACAGATCCAATATTACTTTCACTCACGTTTGGTTTGAAGGCAAAGTGCCATGCCAAATTGAGGTTGAAAGTTTCTTTTTGGGGTGTATTCCTTTAATTTGAGTGTGTACATATAGTACACATAGCCAAATATGCGTCAATAACTTACTAAACATGGACACATGAAGAGAGATATAAAGATGAGAGAACTAGAATCGTGATCGAGAACAGTCTCTCGTATTATACTCCTGAAACTAAAGAATTTTGTTAAGAACAATTGTTCATGCACGTTTTAGTACTTGAAAGCAGAATTCAAACTTGCATGTACCATGCACTACCCAAATTGGTGAAACGCATAAATGTAAGCTAGCTGTTGAATTACACATTGCCTGGCATGCTTATAGTTAAAGTTTGCTGCTTTTTTCTGGCCTCCTTGACTGAACAAATTTGCCAGCTGAGTAGATAAACAACCAATCATGGAGACATGATCGAAAAAAATGGCTTCGCATGCTTATAGCTAAAGTTAGCTGCGTACATTGAATTGATAATACTCTTTCTTTTCACCAGCTAATTACAAACCAACCTTATACCCACCAGAGACACTTGCATACCCGCGTGTATGTTCGGTTCCATTTTCGCGTGACGTCACGTTGACTATGTTCTGTGATCAGTGTTACATGGAGAAGGGGGAAATACAACCTCAGGGTCAGCGAATTACTTCTCCTTTATCACACACACAGTGACATACTTAAGGAGTTGAAACTAAGTGATGCAGCATTGACCAACCAAATGCAGTTATCTACACAATGTACAAGTACAACTGAGCATAAAGACATACTCCAAATCCTGGGTTTTTTCAACTGCTCACTCATCCACCTCTATATACTACAAATCCTCAAAGAAAATAAAATAGAGAGAAGTAGGGAACATGAGAAGGACAATTGCAAGACAAGAAAAGATAGAGCAGTCTATACCTGTCTTATGGCATTGTTGACCATTCAGTCCACTCAACTTGACCCAACCCAACCCTCGGGTGTAGAGAGAGAGAGAGAGAGAGCAATTGCCTGATCGTCAGTACGATTTTGGTTCCTGTATCCATTCAAAACTCTTTTAGTTAGTGGAAGACTGCATTTTAAAGTACATCCATGAATCCCATAAGAGTTTTCCACTCAGTAACATCTGCTAATTTGAATGGCTTAAACAAAAAGTAATCTTTTTTCCATGTTCCTGCTGCTACAACTGACTTAATTTGACCTAAGTGCACCATTAATTATGCTTAAATATTTAACCAAGCCAGGGAAAAGAGAGATCTACTTTTGCAATTAAGATATAGTTTCAATAACGTTACTTTTTTACTAAATATATGTCACGTACTTAAAAATTGACTCACATGTTCAATAAATACTTGTCATGTGGTGAATTAGTGATAAGAAAATATACTTCCAAAGAAGGCCAAACTAATTTGGGCTAGGACAATTTGTCCTCAACTGGCAATATGGTAATACAAACTGATTTTTATAATAATTCAGATTGTGTTATAAATAGGCAAAATTTAGAGAGATAACCTTTACTCGGGACAGGAACGAAGCAGTTGCAGAGTATTATACCAACACAAGCTATTGCAGAATAAGTAATGTATATTATAGCTATTAGATGTTTTTCTCTTCTTTTTCTCATTCATCGTCTTTGCACAATTGAAGTGCTCTATTTATAGAGCTACTTCAATGGAAAATTACAAAACATTACTATTTAGCTTGTGAGTATATAGTATACACATGTGATACTTTACTATACACATTACTATACACATGTGGGCAAACATACCCATTATTTACAACACTCCCCCTTGGATGCCCACATATCAACATCAGTTGCCTCATTAAAACCTTGCTTGGAAAAACCCTGTGGGAAAAAACCATAGCGAAGGAAAAAGAGTACAACTTTACCCGGATGGTGTTGAGCATGCTTATGTTGCCTCGTTAAAACCTTGATAGGAAAAACCCAGTGGGAAAAATCCTAAGCGAAGGAAAAAGAGTACAACATGCATGTATCATGAATGCTCCCCCTGAATTGTATCTCCCCCTGATTCCGCATTCTTCAAATTTGTAAGCCGACGTAATCCGATTCCCTGCACCAACTTCTGAAATGTGCACTTTGGTAGAGATTTGGTGAACAAGTCTGCTAAATTTTCATTGGAACAGATTTGTCTGACTTCAATAACTTTAGCCTTCTGAAGCTCATGTGCGCTGAAAAATCTTGGAGATATGTGTTTAGTCCTATCACCTTTGATAAATCCTTCCTTCATCTGGGCGACACAAGCTGCATTATCTTCATGGATGACAATTGGAGTGCCTGTCTTTGAAGGTAGACCACATGAATTCCGGATGTGATGGATCATTGATCTTAACCAAGAACATTCACGACTTGCTTCATGTAAAGCAATTATTTCTGAGTGATTGGAAGATGTAGCAACTAGCGTTTGCTTCGTTGATCGCCATGAAATTGCAGTATCTCCATTAGTGAACACATATCCATTTTGTGAGCGGGCTTTATGCGGATCGGAGAGAAAACCAGCATCTGCGTATCCAACAAGGATATGTTCATTTGTAGGCTTGTCTGAGTAGAAGAGACCCATATCTGTTGTCCCACGAAGGTATCGTAGAACATCTTTGACTCCCTTCCAATGACGAATTGTTGGAGCAGAGCTGTACCTGGCTAGCAAGTTAACTGAAAAAGCTATATCTGGTCTAGTACATTGTGCTAAATACAATAAAGCACCTATTGCGCTCAAATATGGTACTTCTGGACCAATGACCAGATCATCATCTTCTTTTGGACGAAATGGATCTTTCTTAATGTCCAAAGAACGAATAACCATTGGGGTGCTAAGTGGATAAGCCTTGTCTATGCCAAATCGCTTCAGTATTTTTTCAATGTAATCTGATTGATGGACCAAAATTCCATTAACACAATGCTCGATCTGCAGGCCGAGACAATATTTGGTTTTCCCAAGGTCTTTCATTTCAAATTCGCTTTTCAGATATTCAGCAGTTTTGTTGAGCTCTTCAGGGGTTCCAACTAGGTTCATATCATCGACATATACTGCCACTATAGCAAATCCAGTATTTGATTTCTTAATGAACACACAAGGGCAGATGACATTGTTGGCATATCCTTCTTTAATCAAATACTCACTAAGACGATTATACCACATTTGCCCAGATTGTTTCAGCCCATATAGTGATCGCCTTAATTTGATTGAGAACATACCCCGTGGTTTGTTATTTGCTTCAGGCAACTTAAGTCCTTCTGGGACTTTCATATATATGTCAGTATCTAATTCTCCATATAGGTACGCGGTGATGACATCCATAAGTCGGATGTCAAGTTTTTCTGAAATCACCAAACTTATTAAGTAACGAAACGTAATTGCGTCCATTACAGGAGAGTATGTCTATTCATAATCAACTCCAGGTCTTTGTGAAAAACCTTGTGCAACGAGTCGTGCTTTATATCTTGCAATCTCGTTTTTCTCGTTGTGTTTCCTTGTGAATACCCATTTGTAACCTACGGGGTTCACACCAGGCGGGGTTTGGACTACTGGTCCAAAAACACTTCGTCTTTCCAAGGAATTTAATTCTGCCTGGATTGCATCTTTCCACTTAGGCCAATCTTGTCTCTGTCTGCATTCATCAACAGAGCGGGGCTCAATATCATCACTTAATATAATTTCAGTGGCTATTGCAAATGCAAACATGTCGTCGATGATTATTTCATTTCGATCCCACAATTCATTAGTACATGCATAATTTATGGATATTTCTTTGCTTTCATGTACTTCTGTTTCTTCAGGGACATGTGTCTCATCAAGAACATTTTCTTTTTCTGGAAGTACAGAATCAAGAATTGTGGATTTATCATTCAATTCATTTTCTTGAATGATATCATTTGGGTTCAACTGTGCCCTCATCTTTCTCTTTCGAGGGGCTGAATCTTTTGAACCTGGGGGTCTACCACGCTTCAGGCGTGCATTGGATGAATCATTCGCTGCCACTTTATTTTGTCCAACAGGGACATCAATTCTTGCAGGTGCGTTTGCAGCTGGTATATATGACTGTGTCACTTTCGAAGCATCATTAAATGCATCTGGCATTTGATTAGCAATACCTTGAAGATGAACGATCATTTTCACTTCATTTTCACATTGAGTGCTTCGTGGATCAAAATGAGATAAGGTGGGAACAACCCATGTTAGCTCTTGCCGTTCTTCTGGAACGGTCTTTTCTCCTCCTAACGACGGGAAAACTGTCTCATCAAAATGACAATCAGCAAAACGAGCTGTAAACATATCACCAGTCAAAGGTTCCAAATATCTAATGATAGATGGTGAATCAAAACCCACATAAATTCCCAGTCTGCGCTGAGGTCCCATTTTAGTTCGTTGTGGCGGTGCAATAGGCACATAAACAGCACAACCAAAAACTCGTAAATGTGAAATATTTGGCTGATGTCCAAACACGAGTTGTATTGATGAGTATTGGTGGTTGGCTATGGGTCTCAGTCGAACCAATGATGCTGCATGTAAGATGGCATGTCCCCATACAGAGACTGGCAATTTCGTTTTCATGAGCAGAGTGCGGGTTATTAATTGAAGCCGCTTGATAAATGCCTCCGCTAAACCATTTTGGGTATGGACATGAGGAACATGATGTTCAACATCAATGCCCAGTGCCATGCAGTAATCATCAAATGTTTGAGACGTAAATTCACCAGCGTTATCAAGTCGAATGGACTTAATGGGATGATCTGGAAACTGTGCTCGCAACTTAATTATCTGAGCAAGAAGTCTCGCAAAAGCTACATTTCGAGTAGACAATAGGCAAACATGTGACCATCGGGTAGATGCATCAACCAAAACCATAAAATATCGAAATGGTCCACAAGGTGGTTGAATAGGTCCACAAATATCCCCTTGAATTCTTTGCAAAAATGATGGGGATTCATCATCAACCTTTAGTTGTGATGGTCTAATTACCAACTTCCCTTGGGAACAAGCCTTGCAAGGGTTATCATTTGAGACATCAATGTGTTTGCTCAATAATGGATGTCCATTAGAGTTGGTAATGATTCTTCACATCATGGTAGATCCTGGATGACCTAGACGGTCATGCCAAAGCATGTAAACCTTTGAATCAATGAACTTCTGGTTCATGACAGTATATGCCTCAACTGTCTTTATGTATGTATAATATAATCCACTCGATAAACCATGCAACTTCTCCAATATACGCTTCTGGGTATCATTGGAGGTAATGCATAAATATTCCACATTTTCTACACTTTTCGTTTCAATGTGGTATCCATTTAGACGTATGTCTTTAAAACTCAACAAATTTCGAATGAATCGAGTAACATACAATGCATTCTTTATAGACAATATTGTTCCATTTGGTAACATAATTTGGGCCTTTCCTGAGCCTTCAATTACATCTGATGGCCCTGATATTGTTGTTACCTTTACTTTTGCAAGTACCAAATTCGAGAAATATTTTCGATCGCGAAGTATTGAATGCGTGGTTGCGCAGTCTGCAAGACAAAAGTCTCCGCCATTGCTCTTGTTTTGATAATAACCATAATTTTTATCCATGATCTCTGAGTAAAGAAAAAGCAGTTTATTCATACTGGAATACTACTTTTATTGAATTAAAAATGCGAGCATTAAACCACAAGTACAAATAACAAGAGTACATTAAACATAGATAATTCAATCGGACCCATAAATTTCATTCCCTCTTTCATTAACAAAGTCTGTAACATCCAGTTGGGTTGTGTTTAACTGTCCCGATAAATTTGTTACCGGATCAGGTGTTTCCATTGGTTGAGCCTGGTCAAGTAAATTGATCTCGACACCCTTATCCTTGAAGGAGGCTTGATACAAATCCACCAGATGCTTTGGGGTGCGACAAGTACGCGCCCAATGTCCGTTGCCACCACACCTATGACAACCTCCTTCAGGATTTCTAGGAGTGTTCGTATGAGCTTTTCCTTTCTGGCGATTTGCATTTTTAAAGCTCGGGCCTGGATTATACCTTGGAACCTGGTTGTGAAACTGGACACCATGGTTCTTGCCTTTCCCGTTCCACCTGCCTCGCTTGTGGCCACGTCCTCGTTTGTAATTATTGCCACGAGAGGATATGGAATTCCTTTCAAGGGAAGCAGCATTCACTTCTGGGAATGGTGCTGATCCAGTAGGTCGGGAATTATGGTTTTTCATCAGGAGCTCATTGTTCTGTTCAGCTACCAGGAGCACAGATATCAGCTGGTTGTATTCAGTGAAGCCTCGCGCTCTATACTGCTGCTGCAGTACCATGTTAGATGCGTGGAATGTGCTGAAAGTCTTTTCCAATAACATCTCCTCAGTGATAGTATCCCCACATAGCTTCATCTTAGAGGTAATTCTGAACAACACCGAATTGTACTCAGCCACTGACTTGAAATCCTGGATCCTTAGGTGAGTCCAGTCATAGCGAGCTCTTGGAAGAATCACTGTTGTTTGGTGATTGTATCTGCTTCTCAAGGCATTCCAGAGGGCTAACGGATCTTCAACCGTTAAGTACTCGCTCTTTAGTGCCTCATCAAGATGACGACGAATAAAAATCATTGCCTTTGCCCGATCTTGAGAGGATGAGCTGCTCTCTTCCTTGATGGTATCTCCAAGATTCGCTGCTTCCAGATGAATCTTGGTATCCAGTACCCAGGTAAGGTAATTCTTTCCAGTAATGTCCAGGGCAGCGAAATCAAGCTTTGCCAAGTTTGCCATTTTCTTTTCTGAAAGAAAATTTAGGTGTGTAAGAACTTGCAATAATATGTGTACTGGAGAAATATATTGTTAGAACTTCTGGTTCTTACACATTTTGATCTTCAGGCCAAAATGATAAGTACTCGAAACTTCAGGCTCGAGATTTACATAATTAATGAGAAGGGCAATTGTACCGCACCATTCTCATCGAAACAAGTATAGGATGAGCGATTATTCCGCACTACTTTAAACAGCAGGAAAATTTAAATATGTAGAGCAAGGTGGACGATTATACCGCACCACCTAAAATTGCAATAAAATTTAAATTGCGATAACATTTAAATATGTAAAGCAGGGTGGGTGATTATTTCACACCACCTAAAATTGCGATAAAATTAAATATGTAAAGCAGGGTGGGTGATTATTTCACACCACCTAAAATTGCGATAAAATTAAATAACGGGAAAATTTAAATATGCAGGATAGAGCGGGCGATTATACCGCTCCACTTAAAATTTGCAGTAAAATTAGATCTGCAGTCCAAGATAGGCGATAGAACCGCACAATCTTGGATTGCATAAATAATCAGTGGGTTAGTAGTCAATATCTACACCAAACAAGAAATCAAAGATATAAGTGACTGTTAGTTGGAGAACTAGAAGTAAACATGGTGCAAACAGTTCTTCGCGATGGTATACCCAGCAATTGAGACAGAGGAAGAAGAAGAACAGTAAAAATCTTAGAGGAAACATTTTTTTTTTTTTTTTCAGTGAAGGGAAATGAGAAAAATGATTAGAGAGTCGTGCTGATAACGTGTTATAAATAGGCAAAATTTAGAGAGATAACCTTTACTCGGGACAGGAACGAAGCAGTTGCAGAGTATTATACCAACACAAGCTATTGCAGAATAAGTAATGTATATTATAGCTATTAGATGTTTTTCTCTTCTTTTTCTCATTCATCGTCTTTGCACAATTGAAGTGCTCTATTTATAGAGCTACTTCAATGGAAAATTACAAAACATTACTATTTAGCTTGTGAGTATATAGTATACACATGTGATACTTTACTATACACATTACTATACACATGTGGGCAAACATACCCATTATTTACAACAGATTGTTAATAATTGAGTTGCATTTCTCTTTCTTGGAGAATGTATGCTTGCACCTTTGCACCTCAGCTTCCAAAAGAAGACAAGAAAGTTGTCCAATCTCTCACTTTAAATGTCCTCTATGTATGTTTCTAGCTTGAGCTTTTGTAGACTTCAATTGCTAAGTGGTGTATGGGATTAGCATATTGCTATACGTATTTCGTATTTAATCGGAGTAGAAGATCCGAAATTGCACTATTAGTCCAGCAAACTACTTGGATTATCTACATTCTACTCCTTTTGAAAGGATTTCTAGAATTAAAACCAATATATAAAATTCTAAATCAAGTTCTTGGTGAGCAAAACAAAAAAGAAGAAGCTACTTTTCTGTTATTTTTCTCAGCAGGCTAACAGGATTAGAACCTAAAAACGGCAGAGGGCGGATGTTGCTAACGATTGAACAAAATATTGTTAAGTACGGTTGATTAATTGATATACTAATAGGGAGTTGAAGAAAGTTGAGATTCCGTCATAAAATCAATTGGTAATATAGGAAGTTACCTAATCTCTTATAAGCCCTTGCAAGGTTTTCTCCTTTCAATGATGGAGACTCTTTTACTTTCATATCCTCATACAGCCCTTTATGCGTGGCGAATTTTCAAGCCAAACACGTGACCAACACCAATTGGGTGACGTGGAGACGTGTGGCGGTTGGACTTCACACGTGGGCTAACCTGTTTTGATACTATAAAGAAAGTTGAAGTTGTACCATAAAACTAATTGGTAATAATGAAAGTCAGCCAACCTCTTACCAGCCCTTGTAAGGTTTCTCTTTTCACCGACGTGAGACTCTTTTACTTTCACATCTCAATTGAGTTTAAGTGTTTGATGAGTCACTGATCAGCACCTTAATTATTATAACCAGTACGTATAAAAGTTCTTGCCTTTCTAAGCCTCTTTAATTTCTTTCCATTCCTTACGTCACAAGGCTCTATTGGATAGCAAGTATCCATCCCTGTAGACTTGACAATGGCACACCAAAATTAAGATTGACTTCTTGATCCCATTTTCTCTTGCACTGCATTATTTTGCCTATACAAACACTACTTGTAATCCCCCATGTTACATGTATGTATGTCAAAATATCATTTCATGCATACATGCATGTAGCCATCGATCCATGGATGCATGCCCATAACGAACACGTAACCGAGAGACAAACATCTCGCGTACATTCATGTACACATAGATGAATGTGATGATGCTGCATAAAATAGAGACATGATACGCATGATTTTCCAATCAGCTGAGCTTTGAAGGCACTTTCTCACACTTTTCACCCTATAAAGGCCTCCTCCCCTCGAGCCTCTTTCCCCCCTTCTAACACAACCAAAAACTGAGTACTCTCCGCTCACCTTCTTCACCACTAAGTCCTTGCATTTATCCGTCGAAAGTTTGAGAAGTCATGCAGCCCGGTGAGGTCACTGGAATCCATTACCTCGTTCCTTCGAGCTCATCATCTCCCTACCCTCCTTTTAGCATGAGCACTCAAAGCAATGCAACCACTTTTGAATTCAACCGGTTTTCTAGCCCATTGTACAATTTCCAATATCCTACTTCCCAACTTCAAGAAGTTAATAACAATCCACAGCAACCATCTTCCTTCAGTAGTAACTCAACCTCTGATGAGGCTGATGAACAGCAACTCAGTCTCATCAATGAGAGGAAACAAAGACGAATGATATCTAACAGAGAATCTGCACGCAGATCACGTATGCGCAAGCAGAAGCACCTTGATGAACTCTGGTCACAAGTGGTTTGGCTCAGAAAGGAGAATCACCAAATTTTGGAAAAGCTGAACCATGTCTCAGAGTCACATGAGAAGGTTCTGCAAGAGAATGCTCAGCTCAAAGAGGAAGCTTCCGAGCTTCGCCAAATGCTCAATGACCTGCAACTGCACAGTCCTTATCATCCTTCCCTTCGAGACCTCGAGGATGTCCCTTGCAACACAGCTTATCTGAGAGCAGAGTCCTCAAACCAGTCCATCACAAGTTCCATGGATTTGTTAGGCTAAGACCGATGGACACTGAGTTCTTATCATTTCTCCATTTTCCCATTATCCATCTATTTTGATCTTCTGTTTGTGTAGAAGTCAACTAATCCTCAACTCACTTTAAAATCTGTATCAGATCCAAGCAAATAAGCAATAAAATGTTTTGGTCAAATTTTCAGCACTGTCTAGAATCTTATCTATAACAAATAAATTTCCTAAATCATGTAAAATTCTTACTAAATTAGCTGCATGAAGTTTTTTTTGGTCAAGAATTAGCTGCATGAAGTTAAAGATTGCTTGTTCCGAACAAAACCCGGATCATCATAAAATTATCGGATCACCAGCTCACTACCGATAGAGCTAGTAATTTATCATCAATACTTCTAGAACTATTCGAAAAAATTAATATTATTGCCGAAGAAAGTACAGCAATAATTTCAGGTGTACAAGAACAAAGGGAGGAGAAAAAAAAAATGCAATGGATGGAGCAGGGAATGGCTACGGTGGGGGGAGAGTTGGTCATGACGCAGAAATAAAGGTGGTGAAAATGGGAGTTGGTTCGTGATATTAAAATTACTACAAAACGAAAGACATTCACAAAAGCTATCCACTAACGTATAAAGTCCAATTGAGCACTGTTTTCAGCTTTTTAGAGGGCTGGCTTGACTGAATGTAACATGGTTTATTTTGTTTTGTTTTGCAATTTGTTCTCTCTCATTTGGATATTTTCTCAGAGACTTCATCTCTCTCTTTCTTTCTTTCTTTCTTTCTTTCTTTCTTTCTTTCTTTCTTTCCTGCAATAGCTTATTTCCTTACGAAGATCTGCAAACTTAAGAACCTTGATGTTTTAATTATATATATTTCCAGCGCAATCAAATCAGAGTCGAAATCAAGCTCAAGGCTGCTAAATTTCAACTCGATCTCATCAGATTGAAACCTATCAGGATTTACTGGTTTGAAACATCTCTTGAAATTTAAGTAAGTTCCAAAGTTTTGTTTAGTAGCATAACAGAAATACTGATTTTTAGTAGCTAATTTAATCCTAAATTGTGCTAATATTATATTGCAAAACATAATATATTCCCTCTAATTTTTCTTGAATTTAATTAAATAGAAACTAAAGAAGTGCACTAATAGGAGTTCATAATACAGGACAAAGGAAGAAAAGAGAAAATCAAGGCTCAGTTCCAACAAAAAGTTTTCGGAAGGGGGAATATGGGGAAAGCTCTAGCAAAAGGTTCCGTCGATACTCTTTCCAAAATTATATTTTACATCAAATACATCAAATGTAAAAGAATAAGAATAGATCAAATGTAAAAGAATAAGACGCGAAATCATGCAATTTTATTTAAAGCAATCAGAAAGCAGTATACATCAATAGTAACACAAATGTGCAGATATGAACTGTACAGTGTACAACTAGCAAAACATGGAACTGGGGCCTAAAAAATTTGAATAAAAAACTTACGAATCCGCCTGCTAGTGTAGGCACTATGATGAAACGAAGCTCCTTTTGATCCACCTCTACAGACAAATCTTAAACATTCTCAAAGACAAAGCAGAGGATGTGAAATGAAAGATTGGAAAACGTAAATTAGATTCATTGGAAAATACATACATCCTGCTAGGAGATTATTCTATCATTTACAGTTTGAATTTATGTAACAATATCACCAGTATTCGTTGCAAGAGCATCTCCCGTCCTTGAAATGATGAAACCGATTTGAATCTCTTACTACTATTTCTCTCCCAGTGGCTTCCGAAATATACTTAATCGCAGTGTGGCAGTCTCCGCAAACACGGAGATTCTTAAATACTCTAATAGGTTTTGATTTCGATGTGCTAATAAGACCAAACGCCACTGCTATTTTCTCACTGTGTTGAAACAAGTAAAATCCTTTTTGTTCCTCTTCCACATCATGAAGTACAAAATCTGTATTCGGGACATAGCCCAGTTTCTTTATCTTTGAGCCCAATTGATCCAGTTCATCATAAATCTCCTTTGCCTTCGGGTGTGAAGTATCCCCAACATGAAACTTGTGGATCTTATTTTTCACCTCTATCCAGCTAGAACCTACTTCTTTGATCAAATACTTCTCTTTCATATATTTTCTTACTTTTGCCACTTCTTCCCACCGACCAGTGGAAGCATACAAATTCGATAGTAAACTATATGCTGCCGAATCACGTGGGTTCTGCTCGATAATCATCTTTGCTGCATGTTTACCAAGCTCTATGTTACCATGCACTCGGCAAGCTCCAAGAAATGTCCGCCAGATGAGTTCATCAGCTATAAAAGGCATTGAGTTAATAAACTCGAGGGCTTCTACAAGGGATCCTGAGCGGCCTAATAAATCAACCATGCATGCGTAATGTTCCATTCTTGGGACAACACCATGTTTTTTCTGCATTTCCTTGAAGTGTTTCCAACCCTCATCAACCAAACCTGCATGGCTGCAAGCTGATAAAACAGCAATATATGTGATCTCATTAGGTTTTATTCCGGCCTCAAGCATTTTGTTGAACATGTCCACCGCTGCAGCTGCATATCCATGTTTTGCAAAACCCGTGATCATTGAAGTCCATGATATAACATTCCAATCTTCCATCTCATTGAAAACTAGAAAAGCAGCATCTATGTTTCCACACCTAGAATACATGGAAACCAAAGCGTTACAAATGATTTGGTTTGACTCAAGTCCTGACTTTATTATCCGGGCATGGATTTGTTCGCCCTTACCAGCTGCACAAATGCTTGCAGCTCCACTCAAGAGACTAGAAAATGTGAAAGCACTAGCCCCATATCCTGTATCCTGAATTTCATGAAAAAGTCCAAAGGCTTCTTCTGCATCTAAATGCTTGGCATATGCATCAACGATTGTGTTATAAGATATCAAATTTTTCTCATACAGAACATCAAAAGATTTGCGGGCATCTTCCACCTGGCCAGACTTTGAGTACATGGTGATAAGCGAATTTCCTACACAGTTAACGGAAGCAAGACCTGATTTCACTGCCAGGGAGTGAATTTGTTCACCCTTACGCAGATCCAAAAGATTTGCACAAGCCTTCAGAATGCTAGAAAATGTGAAATGATTTGGTGGAACATGACCTGACATCATTTCAACAAAGAGTTTGATGGCTTCCTCATCACCCTTTCCGCTCTGCACATATCCATTGATAATTGCAGTCCATGACATAACATTATGGTTTGGCATCCGATCAAATACCTTCCTCGCATCATTCATCGATCCATCAGCTGCACACTTGACATACATGTCCACCAAACAACACCCGACACAATGACCTAAAGCCAATCCAGACCGTATAACCCACGAATGCAATTGCTGCCCCAGTGAAAGTGATTCCAACTTTGTACACGCCGATATAACGCCACTTAGTGCAAACTGGTCAGGCATGAACCCACTCAACAACATATCCACATACAAACCAATAGCCTCTCTGGGGAAACCCATCTGTGCAAACCTAGTAATCATCAAAGTCCACGTCACCGCATCCGTCTCAGGCATTTCCTCAAACACCTTATACGCTTCACCCAAATCTCCACCACCCTTCGCAAACATATCGATCAATGAACACCCAACACACACATCAGACCCAAGATACCCACCTTTGATCACCGACCCAAAAATTATCTTCCCAATCCCAATATTCCGGGCATTCGAACACGCCCGAATCACAGATGCAAAGCAATACTCATTCGGGTAAAACCCATGTTCGAGCATATCAAGAAACGTCGAGATCGCTTCGAATCCCATATCATTGTTCGCAAAACAAGACACCATGGCGCTCCAAGAAACCAAATTTCTCTCACTGCCCATGTTTTCGAAGATCGAATTCGCCTTCTTCCAGTCCCCAGATTTCGAATACAAGCTAATCAAGGAGTTCAGAAGTACCGGGTCGGGTTCGAGCTGGGAGTGAGCCAACCGGTCGTGGACGAGCTTGCCCAGGTCGAAGTTCCGGGACCGGATGCAGGACTTGATGAGGAGTGAGTAGGTGGGGAGGTCGGGGTGGATCCCGCGCTGCGCCAGGAGATCAAGGGTGGTGATTGCTTTGCGGAGATGGCCGACATTAATTTGGTTGATCAGACGGTTGTTGAGAAGCTCAAAGTTGGTGGCTTTCGGACTGAGAGGAGGAGGTGGAGGGAGTTTGGCGGGAGCGGGAAGAGAGAGGCTGAAGCCCGGCATGTTATCTCTAACGGCTAAGTCTGAATTCCATTTCAAATTTCAGTTATTCACTGCGAGGTTTCGTGGGAGGTTGATGAATGATAATCCTTTTGTTTGGGTTGGGCCTGGACAACATAAACACAAAGCAATGTTGGGCTTTTGGACTTGATGGGCTTTGTCTTACAATTTTGAAACAATTTGTACTCTACTTTTTAGGGGTGTGCTATCCACACACCTCATTTTATTTCTCATACACCCCTTGATAATTTATGTCCGTTGATCTTCTTCAATTCATCCGATTCGACGGCCGAAAATTAAAAAAATGTGTGAGAAGTAAAATGGGGTGTGTGGATATCACACTCCTACTTTTTATTGACACAATCGATGCTGGAAAGTGGAGTTTCGAATTTTTTTACTTGAGTTACAAACACTTTACTTCTAAACCTTATCCTGAATAGGGTTATAGCTCGAACGAATTAGAAGTTGATTTTTACCTACCCCAATTTTCTCAATCTAGATTTCAAAATTGAGTCTATAGTCAACCATGAGATATTTTCTAAACCTCAATTGAGATTTAAATTGTTGGGTTAGGCTTATCCCATAAATCTTTTTAACTTAGTGCTAATTTGCTAAAGTATTAGACTTTCATGGCTTGACAAAAAGTCAAACATTTAATATCCTCATCTTGTACTCCTTGTAAACAAGTAATTATTCATTCCACTAAATCTACCAAGACCACAAATTCGAGTATTTAAAATTTAATTTAACAGTTAAAGTTATTTTAACTTTTAAAATGAACCCCTGTTTGTAGCTGTTAGATCAAATTTCAAAGACTCAGATTTGTGGTATTGATGAATTTGGTGAAAGGAATCTAAAGAGGATCCATTTCCATTATAAACTCACTTATTACATTGTCTATGGCCCACCCCACATCCAACACCTATTATTATATTAATATTTTTTATTAAAAATTTATTATTAACATTCCAAAAATTTTATTTAACACTTCAAAATTTCTTTAATTAAAAATAAAAATATAATATAAAATGAGATTTTTAAAGTACGATTACCTTTTATTAAATAAAAATGAAAACACAGACACGAAAATTAGATCTCTCTTCACTCGGAAGTTTGATCTCGTCCACGCTCTCACACATGGTCTTCTTCTTCACACCCAGCTGAGATCTCACACACTTCCAATCACCTTCTCTCTCTCTCTCTCTCTCTCTCCTCATTCCACTTTCCAATCAGCTGAGAGACAGAACTTGAACTCTTTTGCTGCCGCTGCTATAATCAAAACACCATTCGATCATTCTCTGTTTTGAGGTCGAGAGCGCTCTGATCGGAGCTTGGTTGCTGCAATGGCGGTGGCCGTGCGAGGCAGCCGTGGCGGAGGCGGGTCGGGTTTTGGCGGGTTCAGCCTCCGGAGCTTCTTCTCGTATCGGATCTTTGTCTCGGCTATGTTCTCTCTGCTCTTCATTGCCACGCTCTCTGTTATCCTCACCACAAATCCTTCGACTCCACACCACGACTCTGTATGTATTGCCCTCTCTTCCTCAATTCGTTTTCTCTCATTTAATTTTGTAATTAATCGAGATTTAGATTGAAATTTCGAAGCTTTATCAAAACCCAGATGTCAATTTCACTGATTAATTACAACCCACATTCTAATTTCTAATTTTCACATTTGAACAAATCTCAGATTGGAAAAAAAAAACCCAAATTAAGTAAAAAGTGAAAAAAAAACCCATGTAAAAAACTTTGACTAAAGCAAAACCCAGATGTTAATTTTTTTCCATCAGATAGGATTGAAGTTTTAATCTTGAGGTTTAATTGATTGCAGGCCCTTCCAACAACTGGAAACGCGTACATGCGTAGGACGTTTTTAGCTTTAAATTCTGATCCTTTGAAAACAAGATTAGATTTGATATATAAGCAAGCCAATGATCATGTTACTCTGGTGAATGCTTACGCGGCTTACGCCAGGAAGCTTAAGCTGGAGATATCTAGGCAAATGAGAATGTTTGATGATTTGGCGTCGAATTTCTCTGATCTTCAAATGAAGCCGGGTTACAGGACCGCTTTGTTTGAATCAGACGGTCCTTTGGATGAGGATGTTTTGAGGCATTTCGAGAAGGAGGTGAAGGATAAGGTCAAAATTGCTCGGTTAATGATTGGGGAGTCAAAGGAGAATTATGATAATCAGCTCAAGATTCAGAAGTTGAAGGATACCATTTTTGCTGTTAATGAGTTGCTTATAAAGGCAAAGAAGAATGGGGCATTTGCAAGCTCGATTGCTGCAAAGTCGATACCTAAAAGTTTGCATTGTTTGGCCATGAGGCTTGTTGAGGAAAGAATTTCACATCCGGAGAAGTACAAGGAAGAGGAACCAAGCCCCGAATTTGAGGACCCAAGTTTGTACCATTATGCAATTTTTTCAGATAATATCATCGCTGTCTCAGTTGTGGTACGATCTGTGGTGAATAATTCCAATGAACCGTGGAAACATGTCTTCCATGTTGTTACAGATAGGATGAATCTTGCACCGATGAAGGTATGGTTTAAGATGAGGCCTGTGGAACGGGGTGCATATGTTGAGGTGAAGGCAGTAGAAGATTTTACTTTCTTGAACTCTTCATATGTGCCAGTCTTGAGGCAACTTGAGTCAGCAAAGTTGCAGAAGTTCTACTTTGAGAATCGGGCAGAGAATGCTACCAAGGATACACAAAACATGAAATATAGAAACCCCAAGTACTTGTCAATGTTGAATCACCTTCGGTTTTATTTGCCAGAGATGTATCCCAAACTGCACAAAATTCTCTTTTTGGACGATGATGTTGTGGTTCAAAAGGACTTGACAGGATTATGGAAGATCGATTTGGACGGGAAGGTGAATGGAGCTGTTGAGACCTGCTTTGGGTCCTTCCATCGGTACGCACAGTATCTGAATTTTTCACACCCTCTGATCAGGGAAAGGTTCAACCCGAGGGCATGTGCTTGGGCCTATGGGATGAATATATTTGATCTTGATGCTTGGAGGCAGGAGAAAAGCACTGAGCAGTACCATTACTGGCAGAACTTGGTAAGTGTTTTCTTGTGCTTAAATTCCTTGCGTGGGGGAGAAGATTAAGTGCCATTCGGGTTAGCATTTTCGAAGTATGTAACTTTTATTTACACAACACAATTTGTAATTCACTTGGAAATTACCATATATAGTTGAAGTTCAATTGTGTTGTTACTAGTTGAGTGTTGAATCCAATCATATAATTGTGAATAATTCTTGTCCATGAATTTTGCAGAATCAGGACCGGACCCTGTGGAAATTGGGGACTCTTCCGCCGGGGCTGATTACCTTCTACTCGACAACAAAGTCGTTGGACAAATCATGGCATGTGCTTGGGCTGGGGTACAATCCCAGTATTAGCATGGACGAGATTAGAAAAGCTGCGGTCATTCATTACAACGGAAACATGAAACCTTGGTTGGACGTTGCTATGAACCAATACAAGAAACTCTGGACTTGTTATTTGGACAATGATATGGAATTTGTTCAGATGTGCAATTTTGGCTTATAGATAAGAAAAACCAACTTCGCAGCTCCACTCCAAGTTCATCAGCGAGTCACAGCTATCGTCTGTCACTACTTACTAATTCTCACAAGTGTTAGATTCCTTCATTAATCGCAACCTCAGAGCAAAGCTCGGTGAGAAATTATGTGTTGGTCTTTTTTGTTTCTGGGAAAAGCTGTCTGTTATGCTTGCCTTAATGTTGTATCTGTTATTCATGTGGAGCATGCATCGTAAACAGGCAGATTGGGAATGTATACGTAGCAATTCTTTTCCACTTTGCATAATATGTAATTCATAGATTCAGACTACTTAAAACCTTCAGCATTCGTCAAATGAATCTGATCCTACCCTAAATTCTCTCTATCGAAAGACTTATCTCTCACTTTATATCGACAGGAAGTCGAGTAGAATGCAGTAAAGGTACATAATCTATGCCGTTTGTTGTTTATGAATGTTCTTAGTATTCCTTGCTAATGTTATTACATAATCATTAGGTAAGTGCTATTGGTACTTCAAAAATCGCATTCTACACTCTTCACAAGCGTATTTTTCTTTTTAAATGTAGAAGTTTGGAGTTTAGAGTGAGGAATTTGGAGTGCGAATAACAATTCCCAATCATGATTCATTTATCAAATTTGGTTGGAAGGTCTTATTTGTAGGACATAGCTACGAAACATATACATTCACCATTTAAAAGTCAGCTTTTTAATCTAAAATGGTCATCAGATTGCCATAACATCTCACTTTGGTCCCTGAAATTTAAAATCGATATAAGTGGTTTCTGAGTTTGTCCACCTTCGATTGTTTTAGTCTTTCTGCGAGAAATCTTCGTTAAAATGAGAGTAATTTTGTCAAATCAACTTGCCCCTTGAACATGTGGTTTCTTCAGTTTAACAAAGATTTATCACAAAAGTAACAAAATGATTGACGGTGAACAATTTTAGGGACTACTTCTATTGATTTTAAATTTAAGAGATCAAATTGAAGAGTTATGACAATTCAATAGACAATTTTGGTTAAAAAGCCTTTAATGGTCCGATATGACATTCTTTCTTGGTGAATGTATAAAGTAAAATGGAATGTACCATAGTGAATTCCTGTGATTGTGATTGACTGATAAGAATTCACATTGTAGTGATACAAACGGATACGCAATCTCCTTAAATGGTGAATGCATTGGAACAGGATCCTCCGGATTCATCAAAATTGAGCCTACTAATCAATGAATCTGGACTGTTGAAATTTGATCAAACGGTTATAATTATTATACCTTCTCGGGGCCCCTATTTGTAACTGTTGAATCAAATTTCAACGGTCTGTATTCATTGATAAATGGGTTCGGTTTTAAATGATCCGAAGAGGATCCGATTCCGAATGTATTATGCAAAACGGGTATTTGTGGTGATGTGGATGCTTTGCAATTGGTGACATCATGTTGAGATGGCTAATGCGTGTGAAGAATGCGTATATTTGCAATTGGGTTAGTAATTTAATTAGCAAAAGTGCCCACCCAAACCATGTCCAGGTCAGATGCATATGCTTTCCTAGATCCGTTTCAGATTCTTATCATATTTAAAAATTAAAAAGTTAATTGAGTTAAAAATGGAGTTGTCTTTTCCTTTCTTTGTTTCAGTTAATATTGGAATTTAATTTAACCCTTGAATCTTAACTTAGCCTAATGAGAACACATGTTTCCTACGCGCATCATTTTTCTTCTCGTACAAACCTTCTGTTATTTCTGTCGTCGAATTATATAAATTAAATAAAAGCAAAATACAAGATTAAACAAAATAATGTAAATATAAAAAAATATTGTGTGATTATCATTTTTTCAAGAATATGCATGCAATGCTCGCCTCTCAAGACAAGAGTATGAGAAGCATCAAGGTAGGCATTCCCTTACAGAAATCTTGTTACGACTTCTCATTAAGAGAATGAGATGCATTGTTCGTCTTCTTTCAATAAAAAAAAAAAACACAAACCACAAAGAATTCTTTTAAATCAATGAAAACTTTTATAGGAGCTTGTAGCTAAACTGGTTAACGTTATTTGACCGTGCATTTGAAATTTTAAGTTCAACTCTCGTCTCTCGTGTACCGCTTAACAATAGTTGAATATGATGTATAGCATAGGTGACAAATGTTGAACAAAGTTATAATAATACAGGTCAGAGTAAATTGAATTGGCGCCTGTCAACTGGTGTTACGTTGGATGGAGTTGCCATATCTCCACACCTAACCCACCTTCAACGACGGCGTGTCCACCTCACCAACCGAGCCAGTGGCCAATCTTGACCCGCTTCAATATTCCCCAAATACCATCGAAAATCTTTTCTTAATATAAAAGCTCATCACTTTCCGCCTACCCCAGATCTTTGATTTCTTGGGTTCGCTCGATTTCCTCAGATTTTCAATCCCCCTTCTCTCCTTACAGGAAGAACACTTTCAGGTTCGGATCCTTTTGCTTTCTGGGTTTTGATCAAAACGTTCCCTTTCACTGCTGTACTTTACCGAATGCAATTATTGCCATTAAATAATTTGACCGACCGCGTTTAGAAATCATAGCTTTTTCTGAAACTTGGTTGGTTGCCATGATTTGGGATTTTTTGATCTGTGTTTCCTTTGTTAGTGTCATTCGGTTGCTCATAATCTTGACGATGAATTTCGTTTTGCACTGATCTGTGGATTCTTGGAATTTTTCAGATTGATTAGATCATGCTTTTTAGTTCATCCAGTCATTTGGTTGATGGGTTGTGGAGTTTATGATTTTTATATTAATATGATTGAATTTTGTTTTGGATAAGTAAAGTGTAAGTGGGTCTGGTTTAATTTGGTTAAGCTTCAGAGAACAATTGGACTGTAAAAGTGAGGGCTTAGTGAGGCAATGAAAGTTTATTTTTTTTTGTTTGTTTGTTTGTTTGTCCATTGAGTCGATCGGAACAATTGGACTGTAAAAGTGAGGGCATAGTGATTCAAACTGGGCTAACACCTTTGTTCGTTAGATTTGTTAGTTTAGCGTTATTCATCTGAGGATCAGATACTTAATGTTTAATCTCGTCTATGTTCTACAATACGAAATTAGTATGCAGGGCTTACCGGCTTAGTAAGTTCTTATGGGAGTATCATTGTTCATTAGATTTGTTATTTTTGTTTAATACATCTGAGAGTCATATACATAATTTTTAATCTTATCAATGATATACAATGCTGCAATTAGTATGTAGGCATTGGAATATGCGATTAGCTGTGAAATTAATTTATGATCTATTGTTTTGTAATTTGAGCAATTGAAGTTTGTTGGATTTCATCAAAGCATCCTGACATTTTGTTTTTCGTGACTAAGGTCTCTCAGATCTGTACTTCGTATTTTGCCATTATATGGATATAAAATTGACGCTCTCGCTAACAAATCCAAATGTCAAACAGGCAAAAAGATGGCTGCAACACCAAAACCTACAAGAATAGGCCTTGCCGGTTTGGCTGTCATGGGCCAAAATTTGGCTCTCAACATTGCAGAGAAAGGCTTCCCCATTTCGGTATACAATAGAACTACCTCCAAAGTTGATGAGACCGTTGAGCGAGCTAAAAAGGAAGGAAACCTTCCCCTTTATGGATTCCATGATCCCGAATCTTTTGTTAAGTCAATCCAGAAACCCCGTGTCGTGATCATGCTTGTCAAGGCTGGGGCGCCCGTTGACCAGACCATAAAGACCCTCTCCGTCTACCTGGAGAAAGGTGACTGCATCATTGATGGTGGTAATGAGTGGTATGAGAATACTGAGAGGAGGGAGAAAGCCATGGCTGAACTAGGTCTTCTTTACCTTGGAATGGGAGTTTCAGGTGGTGAGGAGGGTGCTCGATACGGGCCTTCTATGATGCCTGGAGGTTCCTTTGAGGCCTATAAGTACATTGAAGACATTCTTCTTAAGGTGTCAGCTCAAGTTCCGGACAGTGGTCCTTGTGTGACTTACATTGGCAAAGGTGGGTCTGGTAACTTTGTCAAGATGATTCATAATGGGATTGAATACGGCGATATGCAACTGATAGCGGAGGCTTATGATGTACTGAAATCAGTAGGAAAGTTGTCAAATGAGGAACTCCAAAAAGTTTTCTCAGAGTGGAACAAGGGTGAACTTCTCAGTTTCCTGATTGAAATCACTGCTGATATATTTGGAATCAAGGATGACAAGGGAGATGGATATTTGGTCGACAAGGTTTTGGACAAGACTGGCATGAAGGGTACTGGTAAATGGACTGTACAGCAAGCTGCTGAACTATCAGTTGCAGCTCCAACAATTGAATCTTCATTGGATGCAAGGTTCCTCAGTGGGTTAAAGGACGAGAGGGTTAAAGCAGCTAAAGTGTTCAAATCAGCCGGCTTTGAGGATAGCTTGAACACCCCAGAGGTGGATAAGGCAAAGTTGATCGATGATGTGAGGAAAGCACTTTATGCATCAAAGATATGCAGTTATGCACAAGGGATGAATTTGATCCGTGCAAAGAGTATTGAGCAGGGATGGGACTTGAAGTTGGGCGAATTGGCCAGGATCTGGAAGGGAGGTTGCATCATTCGTGCAGTGTTCCTAGACAGAATTAAGAAGGCATATGACAGGAATGCTGATCTTGCAAACCTTCTTGTGGACCCCGAGTTCTCGAAAGAGATCGTTGAGAGGCAGTCTGCCTGGAGAAGGGTGGTATGCCTTGCTATCAACTCAGGCATCAGCACCCCTGGTATGTCAGCTAGTCTTGCTTATTTCGACTCCTACAGAAGGGAAAGCCTGCCCGCTAACTTGGTCCAAGCTCAACGTGACTACTTCGGTGCTCACACATACGAAAGAACTGACATGGAAGGTGCTTTCCATACTGAATGGTTCAAAATCGCCAAACAGTCAAAGATTTAAGTCCAATTTCTGTGGCACATTCAACTCAAGCAGAGAACACTCCATCTGAATAATTTCTGCTGACGATTTTACGCTGGGCGGAGCTTCTGCCAACTCTTTTTCAGTGAAAAAATTTATCCCAAATAAGCTTTATCAGTTTATTTTTTAAGACTTTGAAGTGTGCTTTGTTATGCTTGTGCTTTTGGCAGATCTGTCCACGCCCACAGCCCCTTTCTAACTTTGAAAGATGTAATTCTATTCAATTCAGGGGAACTCAAAATTTTTATATTTATCTCAATTTCAGCAGCTCTAATTAGATATTTTTGTGCATTTTTCTTGCAATTATTGACTTTTTTGTCATTGTATGTGCCAAATATTCCTCAAATATTTACTTTGCTTTTGGGGTGTCAAATGTGTCCCATAAATCTGAATAATGTGGTTTCCATGTGCTAAATTCCCTTTAAATAAACCAAATCTGGTGAGGCATCACAGCTGTGAAAATTGGGTCCAGAAAAAGCCTAAATTGGTTGTCAATCATGAACTATTTTTCCTCCCATGCTCTACCACTGTTGACTCTCAGCTAAAAAAATTGTATTCCACCTGTCAAAACTTGTATTCATATTCACTTTAGTTGTACCAAACCATATTCTCAAGTACCAAAACTTTTAAAGTACATCGATGTATGAATGACATTGTATAACTTAACGGCCGACTGAATGTGAGCTGAAGAATTTCATTATCGAAAATTCTAAAATATATCAATATATGGTTTACATTATATAATTTAACGATCGACTGAATGTAAGCTGAAGAATTTAAGTACTGAAAATAATAAAGTAAATCGTTGTATAATCAACATTTTGGAATTTAAGTACTGAAAATAATAAAGTAAATCGTTGTATAATCAACATTTTGTAACTTAAGGATCGACTGAATGTGAACTGAAGAATTTAAAGAAATTTAACGAGTGAATGATCCACTTACAAGACATTTATATTTTATATTGTTTGTATAGGACACCCCAAATACTAAAGTAAAACAAGAATCTCTTGGTGAGAGGTGGTTTTCTTATCTGATCTTCATGTTGACTTAATGAATAATAGGACAAAAGGCAAGGCAAAAAGACATGTTCTATGGTTTCTCTATTAAATTCAATTCTCACTTTCCTAAACAAATGTTTGCATGTGTTCTAACTACTGCTGATTACATGCAGATTTCTCTAATGCGGGATAAATATTGATGGATGATTGCAGAATGTGAGTAGCCGGTCGATCTATACAATATAGCCAGTTGACAGTTACTCACATCTCGCGATATCCGGGAATTAATGCATATATTATTGATAAAACGTGCAAATTTGATGACAAATTACGGATTTTGTTTTTATAAGTGGCAGAATATTCTTTGGCGTTGGAAGTACAGCCCATATTTGGTACTTGCTTTGCTGTTGCATTTGCACACCAGTTGCAGAAACTACTCGACCAATTTTTATTTTTAAATTTTTTTTTGTAAAACTCTACCAATTTTTTTTCTGTCACAAAAAAAAAAAAACCTCAGCATTCATAGTTGGCATTTGTCTTTCTATGTTGATCTTTTTCTTTCCAGCACGAATTGTTAACATACACACATTCTGCATAATAATTTCTAAGCTTTTAAAACTAGTGAATCAATATTTTCTTTTTTTTGCAGATAGCCACATGTATGCTTTCTGATCTTTCTTCTTTCCAGCAAATTGCTCACGCTGTTTGCTTCGTAGCCACATGAGACAGCGGCACAAACACTCCATACACAAAATGCATTATTGTTGAGAAAACTTGAGAGACAAACACACCATAATTTCATGCTTGCATTACAAAATACCGCCTTTTTCCGCCAGAAACTTAATTACTCCGAGATTGAAAGAATATGTTGTGACACAATTTAACCTTTACACTTTCAACGGATGTTTGTCCGAGCTGATGAATGTCCTAAAAGAAATGCAGAAAAAAAATGTCTAATGAGATACAAATTGAAAATCAAAATAAGAACGGTGGAACGAAGAATTTTCGTGGAAGAAAAGAGAAATATATATCCTTCCATTTGTGTATTCTACATATAAAGAAAAAATATACATCTTCTTCTTCATTTGCAAGCTTATAGTTTTAATTAACAACTATAATCTGCAGTACCCCTTGAGCCAGGACTTGACGACACGATCAAAGTTCATTAGCGCTGATTTCTCATTACTTCCTTTTGGTACTCTTTTCACCAGTTTTCTTCTCTGGTTTGCTTGTGCTCTTGTGCCTAGATTGCTTGTTGTTATCGCGTTTGGAACGAGCGGTGCCTTTACTGTCTTTACTGCGCGAAGGCACGATATCATGATGATGACTTGGGCCAGAAGAAGCATCAGAAGCCATTGAATCATCACTCTCATTGTCATCTTTGCCAACTTTTTTTCTGGTGAGATATGCGATGTGATGATGGTTTTCGTAACCGACGTCTTCAATATTGCTGCATTCGGGCTCATCTTCTTGCATGGGAGAGGCAATGTATGTTGTCCACCCTGATTCACTGCTGCTGCATCCTTCTGTGCCATAAAAATTTCTGAGGGGCTCCATTGCAAAACGAGAGAGGGAGAGAGAGAGAGAGAGAGAGAGAGAGAGAATAAAGAGCTGCCTATGAATGCTAGAACAAACTGTATCATACTGAAGAAGGCTATAACTATTAATACTCGAAATAAACAAGAAAGAAGACAACTTTAATGGATTTTAAATTGGATTAAAGTTGAACAAATGGTAGATTTTGAGGACTCAAAAATCTGTGGCATGAAGCTTCCATTTAAGGAGGAAAAATATTATAAAATGAGGTTGGTCTATTGGTCTGTGAAAAAATATTATCTTTATTTTTCACTTTATAATTGTTTCTAATTAAATAAAACTGCCGACTTTTAGTGCAAAATACAGATGATCTCATTTTTTTACAAGCAACGAGAATTAACGTAAAATCTAAAACACTTTTGAGTATCTACATAAATTCTATCTTGTGTAGGGAAAACATTACATTCGAGCGCATATTCCTCAAACTAGAAGAATATATGAGCCTCAGGCATGTTCATGACTCTCTTTTAGAACTGAACCCTTAAATCTGTGACTCAGCTTTCTATGAATATGGGATAAAATGCAGAGAACCCAACTGGGGATTGGGATTTTAGATCAAGATTTTGAGAAATTTTCAACTTTTTTATGCTTAAGTTCTGTCCTTGCTTTGTTTGATGTTGTCTTTCTTAGAAGAGCTGGACAAGATTTATGCTTGTAAATCTCAGTTTGAATATTAAAAGTCTCAATCATGCATGACTCATGAACAAAAAAAAGAAAGTCTAACTACTGCAAAAGGCTTGCAGCTTAGTTAGTTAAGGAGCATTTAACTTTGCGCGGAGGTTCTAAATTTGATTTCTCTCACAGTGGATTGTACACAAAGGAAAGGTTACAAAGTTGAAAATAGTAACTATAAGTTTAAAGCAAAGTGACAAAAGTGATGATAGATGCATGAATCTATACAATCAGTGATAATAAATTTTCTCTGAACACGAATCATTGGACACAATTTGGATTTTGGGTTGTTTCCCACTAACATTTTTGTGTTAAAAACACATTAACACTTTAACTCACATTTTTTTTCATTGAAAGTGAAATATTATTAAATTCGAAGAAAAACATTTACATCAGAAGCAAGAGTATTGAACAACCACACCGGTTCAAAGCTATCCCAGATATGAAGGCCCCCCATTAGATGTGCTGCCCTATTACAAACTCGGAGAGCAAAAATGAACTCTACCAACCTCGGTTGTTATTTTATACATTAAATATCCAAGAGATTACCTTCAATGACAACGTTGGCTTGTATAATCCCATTTATCATATCCACCAAAGTTTTTTGAATCCATTTGCAGCTGCGCACTACCTGAAAACCTTCTCTACACAAGCCCCCAAAAGTATTGACAAATAGGATCTATGTAATTATCAAACTTTACACGTTTTCTCAGTGATTGTAGGACAAATGTCAAACACAAGCAACAAATTCAAGATTTTGCATTAGTAACAAAATCTGAGATGTCATAAGTGCCAAAATCTTATGATGTAAACGTCAGGAATGATTTAGGTGAGCAGCAAATTTGGGCTCTTGTTTTGTCAAACGATAATGCAAGACTAATTAAAAATTTAAATTAAATTTGCAAACTAAATGATGTGTCATTAATATGTAATAAGCACGTTAATTCATATTTAAGTAATAATTCAATTATCAACAACTACATCATTTAGTTTAAAATGTTTGGGCTAAATATTCATTTCTTTTTGTGGGTTTATTTGGTTTTCTTTAAATCGTCGTTCGTTATTTCTCGAAGGTAGTTGTTATTTGTACAGGTACCCATGGCAAAGGACAAAAAAAAACCAAAGGTAGTAATTATTCACGTTGAATAGTAATTGCTCTAGTAATTTTTTATCCATACAAGAACTGTCATGGTAGCATAATGCCTGCCTTGCGTCACATACCTCCAGGCAGCTCTTTGAACTTGCCTGACCTGCTCGAGCTTGAGTAGGCCTTTTGCCTTGACAGTTCACCAATCGGTGGAAGTGTTCTTAGCACTCTAAAATGTAAGCATGCGCTTTTGCTTTAAGAAAACATAAGAGAAAAATTATACATATAAGAGTGCATGATGATATCTTAGAGAGTGTCAATAATAACTTTCTTTATTTAATAATTGCTCTTTTTTTTATTTAAAAAACATTTTAGCTTATTAAGGGAATTGAAGCTGTATATTTTGTTTGGTCAAACTGTAAATATATCATCTTCTTCTTAGGAAAAAAAAAACTGTAAACATATGTGCGTGTGTGTGCGCATATACAAGCACTTTAAAGGAAGGAATCTCCATTTTTTTTAAAGAAAAAAATGGGGATTAGTTGTGGGACCTACTTTAAATCAAACTTTAACGATCCAAATCGTCTATTTTATAAGTCTCTATTCATGGATCATCCTTGCAAAAAATTCAATTCAATCCGAACCATTTATCTATTTAATTATCACAATGAAATTTCATTGTTTCTTATAGGACAAAAGTATTCGTCAATTTCTTTGAACTTAATTAGATGTCTTAAATATTTATGATTTTGGCTAATATTTTGCAAGGATGATCTAAGAGGTGCAACTTAAAAAATAGATGATTCGGATCGTTGAAGTTCGACGTGGGTATGTCTGTATGTATGTATATTAATGTAATGACATATTTGTACTAAGTGGTGAATGATTAAGACTAAGCTACACAATGAACTAACTATAGTAAATTGGTATCGAATTTGTCTTCCACATGCGTTGAACCTAAGATCTCTCACTTATAGTTGAATATCAGAGTGCAACAAACAAGATTACAAAATAATAAGATTTTTATTAAGCAAACGAGAATGCCGAAACGACTACAAAACTCCAAGATGCTACATCATGACTAACTTGTTCTCAATTGAATAACAAGTATGCTATTTATAATAAATAACCCTAACCCTAAAAGGTAAGAAACCGAAACCCTAATGCTAATGAGCTAAGCCCATAAAACTAAACATTAAAGTAAACTTAAATACTAATATTTCCCAACACGCCCTTCCCCCCCCCCCGGCGTCAAACTCATGGCGGTATATCACACGAGTTTGTAAACAAGCAGATGTTGACTAGCTCCGTTAGGTGGAATGCGAACTAGACTTGACTTGATTGACGAATTAATTCATACTAGCGTTGAGAGTATGGAGAGAAAGCATACGAGTGTTCCTTGTCACTAAACGAACGAGATTTCCATATTCCAATTACAACAACAAACCGAGAGTAACAAAAACTATCACTCAAGTGGTCGAGTGCTTGGCAAGCAAACTCCAACAAAACTTAACCGTGTGGGCCTCAAATGGCCTAACAAGCACCACTAATTTTATCTTTTTTTCCCAACAATTCAAACACATTCTCATCAAGGTAAATGGCCTTTACCACAGTGGTGGAGACGAGTGTTGTTCTTGCACCACGGTGTGGATTCGAACCCCACTGACTCCCTAATCTAACATCTAATCTAATAAATCTATCGTTTGACAAAAAAAGAAAAATGGCCCCATCATTCTGAATACGCTTAAAACACATCACTTGTCAATGTACCAATCTTCTTTAATCGCAGATCACCAACTTCAGAACTTCCTCCCTTAAATCATTCACAACTTTCTCATCAGATACAACGACATGCACCACTGGGTTGCAGTCTCTAACTTGAAGACAATAACGGTTCAAGCAGAGGAGTCACGGGAGTTCGATCAGGCATCAGGTAGCAAACGGAATTTGTGTTCGTCAGATTTGAGTTCTTTAGGCTGCAGGTTGGGCTAGCGAGTCCAAATCAGGCAAACGACGATATCAAGGCTCTAGCGTGATGGCGGTGCAAGACAGAGGTGTAGTGGGTCCAGCGGCTGGGCACGGCTCCAGCTTCAGACTAGCAGATTTATTTTTAAATTTTTTATGAACAACAAACATAGGGTAACCCAAACCAGAAAACGAAGAAAGTTTTACGAAACGAAATTGGACAAAACAAACAATGAAGATAGACAAACTGATACAAACAAAACAGAAGCAGATTAAACCACGAAGGATTAAACTTGCTCTGATGCCAAGTTGAATATCAGAGTGCACGACAAACAAGATTACAAAATAATAAGAATTTTATTAAACAAAAAAGAATGCCGAAATGGCTACAAAACTCCAAGAGGTTACATCGTGACTAACTTGTTCTCAATTGAATAACAAGCATGCTATTTATAATATACTAACTCTAACCGGTAGACTAATACTAAGTGAATAATATATACTCACATATATAATTAAAAAAAATCTCAAAGAACTAAAAAATGGAAATGATATTAATATATTCATGTACATTTTTTTTTCGGAAAAAAAAATGTATTATTATTAAGGGGAGGGTGGAAGTTCAAAACTATTACAATAATTTAAGGGAGGAGAAGTTTCTAACCTGGGACGCATGAGTAAAAACCTAATACTCTATCCACTAAAAAATTGGACCACATGCAATACATTCGTGTACATGTTTGTAGTTTATTTGTTAATGCATCATACATTAGCAAATTTCATAATAATAAAAAAAAACATGCATTAACAAATAAATTGAAAACATGTACATGAATATTTTAACATCAAAATCAATAAGAGAGAGGATGCAAGACAGAGAATAAAACTCTAAAGCATGGAAGGCTTTGAAGAATGATTATGTTCCAACAATAAACCAAAAAAAAAAGTAATGTGAAGTGATATCATATTTTTATATACCATTTGTGTAAGGGTCCCCTCTGCTATGTCTTGAGATCATTCCAAATGGTGCATTTGCCTACCATTGGTTTGTTTCCGAGACCAAAATAATTGATGATATAAATGGAAGGTGATGCAAATATGATCAATGTACATGCCTAGCCGCAAAAGAAGTGGCAAGGTTGTGTTTCCAAAGGTACAAAGTACACCCTGGTTTGATATTGATATGACCAAGGAGTTGTCCATGCCAGTGTTTTGAATACAAACTATAGTTTTGACCTGGAATATCCTTAGTATATATCCATATGATTGATGAAGAATTTTGTCCAAGAGAATATTAGGCTATTTTGCCCCCCGTTTAGCCACTACCAAAGTTCATAAACAATTCACAATCACTCGTAGATACAGAAAATTAGCATATTTTTTTATACAAAAAAAAAAAGTGTAAAATTAAATCTCACACGTCTTTCAAAACCTCGTACAACATGCATTGATGGTTCATAATTATTCCTACAATATGCACTTACGATTCACAGTCTCTTATGTCTAGTGCAGATTTGTTTACTAAAAGGGATGTTGAAAAATAAGCCTCACATATGTCCCCCATTAGACGAAGTGCCAAGAGACCCTCTTGTCAAAGCCATTAGCTATGCCATCCTTATAGGTGCTATTTGCTTTTACATGCCGCGCGCCGCGTCTACACGCACTAAACATAAATTTAGCAACAAAAAACAACTTTTAGGGCAAGGGAAAGTCATGGTCTGAGACTATGATGGTCTCATAGGCGAGAAATTCTGTGGTCCGAAACCCGGAGAACATGTTTCCAACAGTCATAGGAGAAATTTTTAATTGAGACGGGAACATGGATGATACACCACGTGTTTTTATATAAGTGGTGGAAAATTTTAATTTTTAAATTATTAACATTTTAACACACATATCCCACCATTTATATAGGGACACGTGGTGTACCGCCTCATGTAACGGTCACAATGAAAAATCTATCCAACCATAGACACAAAAATCACCTTATACCCCACCTCCTACTATTGGAGAAACTTTTTAGGGTACCCGGTATCCTAGCTAAGCTGGTGTTCCCAGCAAATAAAGGCGTGAAACATAACAAAAAAATGCCAGCTAACTTATTTTGTCAATACAATTCCTAACTTACCCTAAAAGTCAGAGAGAATTTCGAACAAAGCACCCTCCCTTCGCCAAGAACTGACAACAACAATCATCTTGCCGCCACGAACTCACGGCGAGACCACGATCCCTCTATTGAGGGCGATAACTACACCACTGACACCCCATTATTTCTCTCACTTCCTACTCTTAATTTTTTCCATTTCTCCTCTTAATTTTCTCCTCTTCCATTCTTACCTCGTAATGGAGCTTGAGGATGATCAGCTTGAACTCCAACCTTTAGATCTGTTGTCTGCAACCTCCGATCAAAATGCAGAGGTGGCCAACGATAATTTATAGTGCCTTTCCCCGACGCAAGGGAGGATTAGAACAAAAAATAGGAAGGTAGAAGGAGATAGAAAGAAAAAGGAGAAGGGAAGGAAGAGATGGGTGGGGTGCTAGGGATGAGCAACGATTATGGCAGGCGGGTAACCGTTTATACTCATAGCACCTCACCCATCTGTCATAACCGTTTATACTCATACCCGCATAACTGTTCACCCGTTGGTAATTGCATAAGCGGTTATACCCATACCCATAACCGTTTATAAACGGTTAACCATACGTATAACCGAATACCCATTTAACCGTAACCGTTTAATACACGTTTACCCATTTATCTTTTTTAACCTGTTTATCTTTTTTTTCTTACCATTACCCATTTTCACCCAGACACATGTTTTTAACAACTTGAAATTTTGACAATTAAACACCATTATAGGTACATTTATCATACATTTTCGTATTTTAATTTTTTAAGTCCTTATATCATTCTAATAATTAAAATAATAGTTACCAATAAATGTAATATAATATTTGCTAAGTATTCTTGGGTTACGTAACTCCTTTTTTGAAATAAATAAATGGGTAATTTAGATTATGTAGATTATTAATTATTGATGGTTAACTGAGCTAACTGTCGTTGGCATAAGAAAAAGAATTGTACTAATAGATAATTTAGATTATTAATTATTGATGGTTAACTTTGGGTATCTTATGGGACACACGGCAGCACAGTATGTAACATCCCACATCGTCCAGGGGAGTGGATCTTGTAAGTTATATATGAATATTCTTATCTCTACCTAGCACGAGGCCTTTTGGGAGCTCACTGCCTTCGGGTTCCGTAGGAACTCCGAAGTTAAGCGAGTTCGCGAGAGAGTAATCCCAGGATGGGTGACCCACTGGGAAGTTCTCGTGTGAGTTCCCATAAACAAAATCGTGAGGGTGTGGTCGGGGCCCAAAGCGGACAATATCGTGCTACAGTGGAGTCGAGCCCTGGATGTGGTGGGGGCCTGGGCCGGGATGTGACAATTTGGTATCAAAGCCAATCCCTGGCTGGAAATGTGTCGACGAGGACGTCGGACCCCTAAGGGGGGTGGATTGTAACATCCCACATCGCCCAGGGGAGTGGATCATGTAAGTCATATATGTATATTCCCATCTCTACCTAGCACAAGGCCTTTTGGGAGCTCACTGGCTTCGGGTTCCGTAGGAACTTCGAAGTTAAGCGAGTTCGCGAACAATCCCAGGATGGGTGACCCATCGGGAAGTTCTTGTGTGAGTTCCCAGAAACAAAACTGTGAGGGCATGGTCGGGGCCCAAAGTGGACAATATCGTGCTACAGTGGAGTCGAGCCATGGATGTTCAAATTTAGCCTAAGAATAATATCGACGGTCCCTTAGCCACGCGCCGCCCCGACTAGCCAAAACATCCAACTATTTCCAAAAATTACCAAAAATTACAGGAATGAAGATCTCAATGAGTAGAGTAACTTTCATACCTATGACCAAGGACAAATAGGCCGGGAAGAGCTTCAATTTCATTAAAACCTGTCGGAAACCCTATACTTAGGTTTGCTTGATTCAACCTCCAAACTTGCTCCAACGCCTCCACCACTACATGGGCTTTGTTCCTGGGTTCTAGGGGAGCCTATTGGTGGTGGTAATTGGTTGAGTTAGCTTCACGATTTGCGGATTGTCGCCAACACCCACACTCACCACTGGTGCATTTCCCACGAATCCAAGGCCAAATTGTATGAATTTAGAGATAGAAATGGTAAAGGGAAGGCTAGGGAGGTGTTTTATATAAATTATGTATTATATCGGTAAGAACTCTGAGACGTGATTTGATAATTGTTTTAGGGGACGATGGTTCGTGACGTCCCGATATTCGTGCTAGGGAGTCATAGTGCGGACCTCAGGTAAGTGGGTCTTTTCCTTTTTATCGTATGTGTGTGTATATATATATATATATGATTGATAATTCTACAAACGGTTATAAATTTATTATTGCATATAATTACTGTGAATGCTTCGAAGTACTAACGCGAACTATGAATGACTTGATCACTGTTTAGGGTACATAAACAGTCTAACGAGACGTTAGATGCAACCATACCATAAATGAGACTAAATAATTGAGACAATAGCCTTGTTTGGGAAATTGTGCAATGTGAGGGACATTGGTGGAAAATGTGAGATTTAACCTTATGATTTAGTGATTGGATGTTGGTCATAAATCATTGTGTGAAGGTTCGAGAAATTGAAGTAAAAAATCATAAGTATTAATAGTTAGTTAAACTAGTGTTTAGTTGAGCTTGTCACCGATAATTATTTTCGAAAATTAATAGTTCGGGAGTAGGGCGTTATAGATTGTGCATTTTACGCCACATTATTGATATATATATATATATATATATATATAATTGGAAGCATTACGATATGGTTAAGTTTTGGATTGCATCAGGGCATGTCTATAAGTATATTATTGCGCATAATTACCGTGAATGTTTTAAAGTACGAAGGTGAACACATGATGCACAGATAAGTTCAGGTGAGTATATGTTGTGAAATGTGGGATGCATGGTTATGATTACATTTTATTTGGAACGATCGAGTGATGGCATGACTATATTTATGTTTTAAGCAACTCTGACACTGTCGTACAGGTTGCAATAGAGGCAACTCCGATATTGTCGTACATGTTGTCTATAAGTCATACATGCCATATTAGATGCATTTAGAGCTCATAACCCTGCACCCCGGTGTTAGTGCTCTCGCACGAGGACATGACCTAGCCTTCACATGATCGTTCACCTTCCGCACCACACGCTCACATTGAATTCAAGGTAGGTGCCAGCCTATCGTACAGACCACAAGAGGAGGGTCCGACTCATAGATGACTTACGATACTTTACACAGCCTTCACGTGATTGTAGCACTTAAGGGTAATTATTTACACCTAGCATGTCGTATAGACCATTAGAGGTGGTTCCGACTCGTGTGCAGGGATATGTGATGAGCTATGGGTTCAGCCGTACAGGCCACAAGAGATGGATCTGGCTGACATATTACTGGGATATTGATTGACGAGATATGGATAAGTCGTACATGTCACTATAGGTGACTCCGACTTATGAGCTAGCATTGATTGATGAGATATGGATGCGTTGTACATATCACTACAGGTGACTCCGATTTATGTACTAGTATTGATTGATAAGATATAGTTGTAGTCGTACAGGTCACCATAGGTGACTCCAATTGGCGTGCGAGTATGAGTTATTAAGCACATGATTATTTATATTGCTAATGAGAAGCTGTGTCGTGGTATACTTCTGGATTTACTGTTAGTATACTTTTGATTTCGTACTTATACGTAGTATGATTTTCTGGAAACTATAGAGGTTTTACGGCGACGGGTTACTACATTTGATAATTAAAATGATTTTGAAAGCTTTGTTTTTGCCCACTCACACTTTCTATTTTGCGCCCCTCTAGGTTTTAATTGCGGAAAGTTCGTATCGACGAGGATTCTCGGCAAATCTCAGGATAGGTGGTTACTTCTGAGGGTATAATCCTTTTCCACTCCACTGTACTTACTTATGCTCTAACGTCACGTGTGAAATGAGTTCATTCCTGCTCACCAGCGCACTCTGGCATTTAGGCACTCTTAGGTTTAAATTTATTCACATTTTTCCACGTCATCACACTTTATGGCTTCGTCACCTTCCAAGTGTCGGCCATCACAGTTCTATTCGGAGTCCTAGTGGACATTCCGGGTCGAGGTGTGTTATAATAGGTAGGGAGTTACGTACACCAAAGTTTAAACCGGGTAGGAAAAATGTTCCCCACACGAGAGCCTTCCCCAATTCCCCTTCCTCACCAAATTTTACATATATAAAATAAATGGGTAAACGGTTACCCGTTTATAACCGCGGCTAATACCCATGACAACACATTTAAATTTCACGGATAAACGGTTATACCCATAACCTTTTATTTATCTAAACGGTTACACATAACCGTAACCGTGAAATTTAAATAGGCAAGTAACTGCGGTTACCCATAACCGCGGGTATTTTGCCCATCCCTAGGTGGAACGAAGGTTGGAGACTCCGACTGGAATTCGAATCAGTTTTTTAATTAACTTTTTTTTTATAAATTTATTTTCTGAAATTTAGAATTAAATGGGAAGATTGTTTGCAACGTGTCAAAAAAGATTGCTAGGTGTCTAATATAGGCTACGGTTAGTTGTTTATATGGTGAGAACATCAACTCAGATGGGGTACCGGTACTCCGAAAAATTTCTCCTGCTATTGAGCTTCACCACTTCTCGGATAGTTCCACACTCTCTCTCACTCATTCCACTCCGGCTCCCGTATATAAGAAGCTCTCCTCATAGGCTCATAGCCGGCGGTGCCTGGCTAACGAAATACTGTTTGAAAACAACTGTTGGATTTTCAATAGGATCCTCCCAATTATATATCTGATTGGCTCTCTCTTTTTGAGTCTTTAGATCTTTGGTTTCTCTAATAAAAGAAGAGTAATACTAAGGAGATTAAATTTGAAGATTAAAATTGCATACTAAATGATATGTTACCAATATAAATGAGTACGTCTATTAATGCTTAAATAATAAACCATCAACATTCATGTCCTTTAATTTCTAAAATTTAGTCTCTAAATTTAATCTCGTTAGCATTACTTATAAAAAAATACTCAATAACTTCTGTACTTCTTAATTTTACTCCACTTTCCGTCCAAGTACAATGAATTGGGTGTGCCCCTGAAATTTTATAGGGTACGCCTACTTACATGAAACAGAATTTGAAATTGAGCTTATTTTTGGGTCTTTGAATTTATTAAAACATGATATTAGAGTATTTTAGTTTATGATTTTTCCTATGTAATCATTCTTTTAGTTTGTGATTTATGAGTTTATTTGAGTTTACTGAAACATGAGTATAAAAGTATTTTACCACAAAAAAGTAATTCAGTACCTGAAAAGTTATGAATTAGACCGATAGATGATCAAATATTGATAGGAATTGTAAGTCTAATACACTTATCCCATATCAAATAAGTGACTATATATATCCATTTTTATACTATGTTTTTTTTAAATTTCACCCATCCCTTAGAAAGATAAAATCTACCAATATTTGAATTTCTGAATGATAATTAAGTTGAGAAATAATATTGGCGCAACATAAATGACTCAAAAAGTGGTATCATAGATTCATAGTCAATGTTTCAGTTGGAACGCACAAGATGTAATTAGGTTTCCACCTGACTACCATGGTTAATTTCAGATAGTATTGAATGTGGACGATTGAACCCTCAATACCATCCATACTAAGACATAATTAGATTTCATTTTTCTCTAATTTCTCCACATTAAAGTTTTGATTTACTTTTAGTTCTTCCAATTGTAAATAAAATACACATAACTAACTAGAATAGAATATAAATTTTAATAAAAGTATACTTCAGAGTTTAACACCATATTTTATTTTATTTTAAATTTTTATGTTTTTCAAAGACTAATGTCAAAAAACCCTAATACATACATATATATATATATATATATTCCCGATTTTCTATCTTAAAAGACCAAAAGTATTTCAAAGGATGATCCCCTCAAACTTTCTGATCGGTCTCAGAAGAGCAAGTACAGTAGTGCGTTGTTGGTGCGATCACCTCTGTAGCTAAGTGCGTTGGTTTGTCGTCCCCGGCAATTATGACGATTGCAATCCTTCTCTCATCGTCAAGAACTGTGCTCGCCGGCTTTGCTTGCTTCTCTTCATCTTCACTCGAAGAGGGTTTGCGGTACGAACACGCGAGGATGATCAATGCAACAGAAATGAGCAGCAGCATTAAGCCTAAGCCGCCGAAGAGGTACGGCAACGGAGACCTCCATAGGTGGTGGACTTTGGTGGTTGCTGATGTGGCGCTTGCAGTTGCAGGACTCATTTTCTCTCTTCTTATTCTGTAATTGGTTTTTTTGTTTAGGGTGGAGAAATGGGGGGGGTGTAGCTCAGCAATTTATAGTGTTAAATTCATAATACCCTTATGCGGCCTTTGGTAATGGGGTCGTCAATTACTATAATACCCTTATGCGGCCTTTGGTAAGAGGAAGGAAGATATTCCTTGTGTTTTCTCAGATGCCAAAAGTAGTGACTTGGTGTGAGTAATTTGGGTGTTAAAGGTGCATGACACTTGCTAATAGAAATCATCACATTTGCTGTAGTTAATTGGTTTATGCCTAAATTGCTAAAAAGGCCAAAGAGTATATGCTTTGAAGTGTTTCTTTCTTTTTCTTTGTGGCTCATAAGAAGTACAGTTATTGGCAATAGAAATCATTTGGAAGAAGAAAATCTGTGTGATTGGCATTAGTTTTATTAGGGGTCGGTTTAGCCCTAATTTTCAAACATAGAACATAGATACAAGAGGTCTCTCTAGAACTGTTTTTTAAGTGTTAATTAATTAAGATCAAAACTCAAAGTCATTCGCAAGTATCTGTACACTCCTGTATTACTAGAAATGATGTAAACAAACATAAGAAGTAGAGTTAATCTGTTGATTAGTTTTGTCTCCCTTCACCCTTTGCAAGACCCACCAAGGCGTGCCCATATGCAGCATTATTATTTTACGGGGATAATTTTAGAAAGTAGTAATTATTTTTTCTTCAGACTTAAAGGAATTTAACCACTCGACCGAGGAATCTTGAAGGGAGTTAAACTATTGCTCGAGGAGCTCAGAATACTTACCTTCTTCTGCAAATTTATAAATGATAATCATGTTTTTTCTTCTTCTCATTTACTTGTTAAACATCAGAAGTAGCTGAAAACTTTGTAACTGTTTTTCTTGAGCTGGTGTTTGGGAAACCTATAAAAGTTTCTCCTAGTGTAGATGTGCGGTAGCTTGCTTTTGTAGCTAGCTAGCAACATAAATTTTGGATATGGTTTATGAAGTAATTCCAATGTCATCGTGAGAAGTCTTGAGGATAAGAGATGGCCCCAATTGTAGTTACTCTGTTCTTGTTTACACGGAAGGATATAGATAAGGTAGTGCTACCTACTCACTCATTTTTATCTTTCACAAAATATCTTCTCAATTTCCAGTCATCGGATCAAATGACAGAAATTATTAGATAGTATGTGAAAGGTAAATAACAGTGTGGATATATAGCACCATCATATAAATAAAGATTATACTTGTTTCTCCCTCATGGGAAGACTTAGTTGTACCCCCCACATCCTTGTCATGTTGGGGAATTTTTAACCAAGACTTGTATGATCTCTTTCAGATATATGCATAGGATATAAGTACGTAGTACGTATGTATTTCACTCCCAATAGTTGGTAAAAAACATTCATCTTTAAATCTAAGGTCTAGTGTAGTTTAATATACATTATCATATCGTTTGTAATTAACTATATTGGACACATTCAAAGAATTTCCGAGGATTTAACTCAAAATAACTGGGGGTTGAGGTAGTCAAAACTGCCTGCAGCTAATTTGTTTTATGTGGTCCTTGGTGATCCACGTACAGCTATTATTTAGTACCTTAATAGTTCGATTTTAAAGAAGAGTTTAGTAATAACTTAAGGCGTACGTTAAAGAATGAAATACCACACATTTCCAGTACTGGTCTTTATTAATTAATAAGCGAGGTGAGTGAGTGATGTATCGACTCCTACAGTATGAGTTATTTTTGGATTGAGAGGTAATTTAGTTTGAAAAACTTCTTGATGTAGTTGTTGATTTGAGAAACTTATGATGTAGTTATTACTCTCTTTTTAGAGGGAAATATTGATGGTTAATTTTTCGATGTGTGATACTCTCTTTCATCAACCGGTTGAAATCTCAGCATGTCGTACTGTTTTTTTTCAACTCCTAAAAAAATTGACGTAGCAGTTGTTTAGTGATCCCTCCAATATTTGGAATAGAAATAGGTAGCCCACCAAAACATTTCACCCTCTCCCAACACTGTGGCTAGTGCCACATCCATGTGCTGTCGTCCAACGAACAAAACGAGCAAGAAAAAGAAAATTAGACCCTTAATTAACTCCACGTTCAACCCCAGCATATATGCGGAGACTTCAGTCTCACTTTAATAATTCCTTTGTTTGTCAAATGAGATCCTCATGCCACCTTACACCCATAAATTCATAGCATATATTAAAGGTCGTGGTCTATGTGAGAATGTGAGGACAAAATCTCATATCAATGAGGATTAAACCACACAAGGATTTATAAGAGTTTGTTTTGACATTTTCATAGTCTAGCCATATTTAATCTCTACTTTGTTGAAGAAGGTCATGAATTCAATTTTTCTTTTTTTAATTTTACTATTATTAGGGGAGGAAAACGAGCTCGAAACTCTTACAATAATTTAAGAGATGGATAGTTTCAAAACCGAAACTTATAACTCATATGCCCTATTTGCTGGAATATTGAACATGGTCATGAATTCAAATTTCATACACAATAATGGTTAAAAAAAGTTAAGAGATTGATGGCGAAACTTGCTTAAAATTCTTGCAGTATGCCATTGCGTATAACTATAAGATAATAATTATATGTATGAACAAAATTGTGTGGACTAGCTTATTACATGTGGTAAGCAGCTTAATTGGGCCATAGAAAAATATGAGGTATAGATAGACATGCCAGCTATAGATGTTTACGTCTTCTCCTAAATTTCTGAGTGCGGTCTTTTTGAAAACATTTTCAACCTCCCAACAAATTTGTTTCCACATGAGTATTAACTTCATACAGATGAGGGTGTGAAGAGAAAATCGCTCATTTTGTTTCAATTTAAGCTATCTATAGTACACTTTTTTATTTGATTCATCTCATTCACATGTATAATATGGTAAAAGAATGACACACTGTATTTGCCTAATCAAATACCGGATGTTAATAATTTTTTTCAACATATTTTATTTGCCAAGAGTAAAAAAATGAATAGAGAGATCAATAGTGATGAGGGTAGACATAAGATGATAGATAAGAGTATGCTAGGTTTAGAGTTCCAAACTTTTCAATATAATAAAAGAATATTTAGTGAGTAATAGTTTTATGATATGCTTAAAGTAAAATCATTCATACGTGTATGATTGTAATAAGTAGATGGCTTTTTAGCTAAAATTGTCCATGAGATTTGCATAACTCCTCACTTTGGTCCCTGAAATTTGAAATCAATAGAAGTGGTCCCTAAGATTGTCCATCATCGATCATTTTGGTCCTTGGGTGAAAAATTATGTTAAATAAGGATCAAAATAAAAAAATTACCCTCAATTTAATAAACAATAGGCCAAAATGAAAATTGAGGGTATTTTGTTATTTTATTTTTATTTTATAGAGATTTTTTGCGAAATGACCAAAATGATTGATTGTGAACAAACTCAGGGACCAATTCTATCTATTTTAAATCTCAATGACCAAAGTGATGAGTTATACAAATCTCAATAACCATTTCAACTAAAAAGCCTAAGTAGATAGGGTAGTGTACGTCATGATCATCCAATATTGATTTACCACGCTTCCAATGCAAAAACTATATAAGAATGTGGTCATCTTATTTACCACGCTTGCAATGCAAAATATATATATGAATGTGGTCATCTTCACTGTATATGAATGTGGACATCTTATAGCAAGTTATTAACTTAAAGCTCCTTGAGAACTTGGAAAAAAAAATGAAAAATATAACAAATACAAAACCTATAGCTAGTGGGAATTAGCATTTCGCATGGCTGATGCTTTTCAGTTTCCACTATAGAAGAAGATGTGGAAATGCACTTCCCTTTTGACTAATTAGCCATATCCAAGATTATTAATAAGAAAACCACCACCTTTTTTCTCCATTTACTGTTAATATTGCATGTATCTAAATTTCTGAGTCGTCCATTAATTAGTAACAGTAACTAAAACACAGCTCCGAGACGCCACTTCTCTAGGATAAAAACAACGTGATCCATGTGTTCTGCCAAACCTCCACAAGCTCCACCATATTAATTGATTAAATTATAAACTAATGCTGTAAATAATAGACTAACATAGTGTAAAATTAGTAATTTATTAGGGCAAACACGGTGGTGGAAAGACTCTAGGGTTTAACCGTACGCCAAGGGATTGAGCTATAGAGAAATTATGGTAGCTTATTCTATATTTAGGTGTTTCTCCAATACCAAAACGTTAGTAGTTTTCATGCTTTCATATTTATCCCTCACAATCATGTGTAACCTTGAACTGCTCAAACCTTGAGTGCAATTTGTTAACGAAAAATCATAAACACCTTTGGTTCGGCTAACTTTCATTTTTTTTTATTGAGGTTGGTTGTCTGAACGAGTGTAAATGAACTTCACCTAACCTTTTAAGACAACCGATTTCGATCAAAAAAATGACATGTACTTGACATGTCTACCCATTGCTGTACCTCAGTGTACATGTATATATTGCTGATGTTGGTAAATTTTCGGGCTATCAAAAGATTGATATTATATACACATTGAGCATAGGTTTTTTCTTTAGGGGTGTGCTATCCACACATCCCTTTTTACTTCTCACACACCCCTTGTTAATTTCTGTCCGTTGATCTTCTTCAATTCATCCGATTTGACGGCCGAAAACCAAAAAGGTGTGGGAGAAGTAAAAAGGGGTGTGTGGATATCACACCCCTTTCTTTAATGCTATCCCTAGTTGAGAGAAGGCGAGATCTGCTAGATTTGGTCAAATTTCTATCAACTTTCACAAGAAACTTCATAAAATTTACAAGTATAAAAAACCGAGTGGAACTCATCATTTCCTATGTTCCCCTCTGGAGTTGATGACGTGGAAAAAGGAAATTCCATTCCTCTTGGACTAATTTGCCATATATCCGAGAAGCCACGTCTCTGTTAATCTAATCCATCAGTTACTCTTTGGCTTTTGCGTTTGTATCAAACTTTTTCTTTAACCACGACCCTACGAGAGAGTTTATTGATATGAAAAAAAACGTTACACTAGGATTAGTTTGGGATTGTTGCGTTTTAAAAAAAAAAAATTGTTTCATTTTAACAATAATCAGTTGTAAAATAAAGCAACTAAGTGTTTGATAAACTGTTTTTGTAAAAATATTGTGAGTATGAAAAGCAGTATGAAAGCGTTCAATAAATTTTAATGTAAAAGTGATTAATTGTATATAATAACAAAAATGGACATGGTAGTGAGTGGTGGCGATGACAGCTTGGCGAGGATAGTGGTGGTGGTGGCGGCGGCGACCATGGTGATGGAATCAACAAAGGTAGGAGTATGCCAGTGGTGGCAATAAGGGATGTGGTGATTGAGATGCAGAGGTAACAATGGTGGTGAGACGGCTCAGCGATGACACCAACGGTAGTGGCGATTGTGGTGGCAGTGGTGGCGACTGTGGTTATGGTGGTGATAGTGGTGGGTGGTGGTGGTGGTGCCAATGACAGCGGTGGTGGTGGCAACGATAGTAGTGGCAATGGCAGTGGTGAAGGTTGTGATGGCAGCAGCGATGGTGGTGGTAGTGGTGGTGATTGTAACAATAGTGGTGGTTGTAACAGTGTGATGTAACGTTAGTGTTTCTAGTGGTAGGTGGTGATGGTTGTTGTGAAATCCCGTCCCCGGAATTTCACTATTCATTATGTATCTAGTAATTTAAGTTCGTTTTTCATGTTTACGTTATTTTTATTACTTAATTTTAATTCCGTAAATTTTGGGAATTAAATCGAATAGTTATCGGGTTTGAATTTTCGAAATCAATCTTTATCTTTCGTTGACTTTTTGAAGTTTTAACTAGTGTTTTTAAATAGATCTCGAACCCACGGACGCATAGGCGAAAACCGTTTGCGAGTCCGGATTATAACGGTATAGTTACGGACGTTTGAAGTTGTGTTGCTTAAAAAAAAAAAAAAAAGAACAAAGAAAGAAAGCCACGGGAGTGGCGAGAGAAGAAAGGAAAAAAAGAGGGAAAGGACCCCCCCCCCCAAAAAAAAATTTCGGTCAACCCATGCACCCACAAAAAACAAAGGGTTTCGACCTGGCCAATTTCAGGCCAAAATCCTTTCATTTTTCAGGCGTTTTGCACCCATTCACCACCTGCAACTTATTCCACAACCTCGCATCTACCTTATTTGCTCAAATTGAAGGGTTTTTAAGGCCAAATTCAGGTAGAACTCCACCGGAGAACCCGAGGGTTCTCGACGACGATTCGTCGTTCCGATGAGTATCACCATTCACCATCACCCTTGATCAACTTCTCTTGGACCCAAGAACAAGACCCAATCAGTTGTAAGGGTGTTGGAACACCAAGGAAGCCGAATTGAAGAACACCCACCTTAGGGTTTTCGATGGGTGCGAGCCAATCTGAGGGCATTCCCGGCCAAATTGGACTTGGCCACAGGTATAAAGTTTACTCTACTTGTTGAGATCTTTATTCCTGTAAAATTTGAGAATTTTTGGAAAAAGTCGATTTCCCCGGTGTGTGACATCCGATTTATGAAATGTTGATGGTTAACATTATGTATGTATAGTCTTATTTGAAAATTACCCATTTATTATGTTGCATTTGTTGCTTTAAAGTTAATGAATGCATTAATGTAATGTTGATGATGGGGAATCGACAATTTTATTATCCCATAATGTGAAATTGTTTCTCTTCATATTTGGTACACTTTTGCTGGAGTTGTTAGTATACATTTAGTCAGACGTGGTCCATATTTTATCCTTGTGATGACAATGAATAGCCATTGTTGATGAGCATATTGATTCCATCTCATTGGTTTAGCATTATCAGACCTTTCTGCTTATGTCTGAAGTTGAACGATTCCTTATATGTATGTATAAATTAATGAAGGGATGAATTTGATTCCTTATCTACCATATACATATATCTATGTATGCATATTCAAAGGAACTTACTTATATCCCTAGATATATATATATATATATATATATATATATATATATATATATATATGCACCAACTGCCAAGGCTTTTATATACAGGTACATCTATATTTGTAAGTAGCATCTTCACTTATTTTCTCTAAGTGTTTTCATTCAAATTTATATTTATTTTGATCATGTTAATTCAAGTTAACCAAAATAGTACTTGGATCTCATAGTGTGAATTAGGAGTTGATCAAGGTGATGGATGCTTGTAGTAATAATTCGAAACAATGCTTTGGAACCTAGATGGGAAATACAGAAATGGATGGTGTACGTGCTCATGTTGTAAATCATAAGTGTGGAGGTAGGAGGTAAGTTGTGTGTTGGTTTGATAGCACCATTTCCATGATGTAGGCACTTATTTCACATGCGACAGGTCTGGGTAAATTATGAGAAACCGTTTGATATTTTGATTCCGTTAAGTAGTCCATAATCCTTGCTCTTGCTCATTTCCATAAGGTTATCTTAGAATCCTAGATTCGTGTGAATGGGAATTACCCACGATGGATCTTGTGAATACAAATTAGAATTACCATGCTATTATCCATAACCCAAGTAGGGAATTATGTAGAGTTCTTTAATTAAATTCGTGAAATGATATGCTATCTCACTGATTGATTAACGTGATTAAATATTAATATTGTGCTTTGTGATTCCTTGATATGTTACAAGCTATGGATTGAGATATAATGTTGGAAGCATAGTGATTGGTATGATGTAGTGAAATGTGATTTGACTTGTGTATTGGAAATGGTTGTGACATGTGATTGAAATGCATATTGAATTGCTTGGGAGATGTGAGGTCTAGTAATGAACCGATAACCCATTGTGATGGGGTTTTGTTGCTTTATATTGTTTCGTTTCGTTGAGTATTTGGGAATTGAGTAACTTGAATCATGTCTTATTCTTTCGAGCCGTTGTTATGCTTCCTGGACTTCCGTTCAGTTCTGTTGAGTAGTCCGGAACAGAGTTCTGATTGGATTCCATTGAGTGATGGTCCGGAATCCCTTCTACTTCGCGATTCCGTTGAGTGATGGTCCGGAATCGTATCCTGATTGGATTCCGTTGAGTGATGGTCCGGAATTCCCTTTGGTGCCTTGGTTTCATTGGGTGTTATAAAATTCCCTTTTTCAGAGATGTAGTCTTCGGCCGAGCTGTGGCGCTCTAGCCCGCATTTTGACGTGTTGTATGTGTTATTGATGATGTGATGGTTGGCATTATTGATGGATGTGATTATGGAATGATGTTGGCTATGGTAATTATGATTAGACTCGTTGAACTTTATGACTAGTGAATATGATTGTGCTCCGTCGTTTGTCCCTTGTAATGTTACATGTTATGCATTGTGATTTATTGTTGAGACATAGTGATTTAATTGATGAATATTCGAGTGTAGTGAAATGACGAACTACGAATGGCTTGATCCCTAATGAGGGTACGTAGGCAGTCTAACGAGGAGGTTAGATGCAGCCATAAAGTATACGAAAAACTACTATGCGATTCGATTCTCGAGTTGTGCTTTGTACATATCATGGAGGCGGGGTATGTTAGATGTACGGATATTGGTGTCGTCACGTGTTGATCCTATACGTATGTTGGGATCGGGGCGTGACAGTTGTTTTGTTCTCCAAGAGATAAAATGAATATAGAAGGGTAAACAATGCCATTTGCAAAAACTAATAAGGGTATTACAGGAATTGAAAATTTAATTAAAGGCTCAACTCCGCTTTTAAGTTTTTAACAAAGCAGCTTTTAAAAGCAAGCTACATGCTGCTTTTAAAGTTGTTGTCTACATGCCATTTCCTTTTAAAATAAGTAGAATATTTTATTTTTACCAAACAATTTTTTATTGCTTAACTTTAAAAGTAGTTTTTAAAATATTCCAAACTCCTCTAAATTAAAATCTAAATGTTAAGAACATTTTATTTCATTCGTTATATCATGTTATTGTGTTTTAGTATCACATGATAATCTGCAAATTTTGATATTCTTCTTTAGTAATCTACACATATATCAAAATTATAATATTACAGTGTTATCCGTTCTCACAAGAGGAGCACATATAATTGGCCAACGTATATGCTTAAGAAGAGTAAACATTAATTAATGTGCAATTTCTTCTCATATTGACCAAAAGTGAATTTTGGAATAGGTGCTAAACCGGTATAATTTGGAGGTAATTTGAGTTGGTTAGCCACCACCTGTATATGGAAGTCTGAACTTTCAAGCTAATTGCTTCCCAAGATATTACAAACGATATTGTTAGTGAGTTAAATTGTTAGTTGTTAGGGGGAAGGGAGATCGTGGGGACTGAACCCACACCATGGTACATAGGCATCATTGTTTTCTGCCAATACAGTAAAACGTCAACTGCAGTGCTCTCTTCAATTTACATAAATCCGCACAAAATCCGACATGCCTTTAGTAGTAGACTGAAAATAGAATTAAACTACAAAAACCAAACCAAAACTCGACTATGTTTTGATGATCATATTGGTGCATGAGAGAGACTAGTAGGACATGAGATGGGGTTTGCCAAGTACGTTGGTGTTTTCTCTCCAGCCATTATGACAAGAATTTTGGATTCATAATCTCCAGCCTCTGTGTCCACTGGTCTAGTTGGTTTCTGATCGTGATCACTACTTCTCCTTCTTGAACTGGTGGAGGGTCTGTGAAAGGAGCAAGCAAGAATCAGCAGCACTACCGCGACGAGCCCCAACATGAGTGCTAGGCCTCCGAAGAGGTATGGAGTCGGAGAATTCCTGTTTCTGAATATGGCGTAGTGGCCAGTAGCTGCAGTGGTGGGGTTTCCAGCTGAAGGCCTCATTGCTGGTTCTATGGTTTTTTCAATGCAAATGTCCACATGAATGAACTATGTTTTGTTTTTATAAGCCTACATATACTTTATATATAGTTCTACACGTTGAGCTGATGAGAAGATAGGAAAATTTATGATCTAAGCTATAAATTTACAAATATGCCCTTTTTAACAAGAACAAATTTACAAATGCGGCATTTGTTGTACATGAATAGGGATAGTGATTTTTTTCTTCTTTTCTTTTTATTGACTTTGCTTGGCCACCTGGTCATGCATTGTTATAGAAGTTATTTGTTTTTCACATGCAACTCTTTCTCTCTAGATATATTTCGGGAATGAGTAATGTTAGGTAGCCTAATTATTCTAGTAATTTGCAAATTATTATATGTGTCACTAATAAAAAATAAGCATGTTAATCAACATTTAAATAATAAATCAATCATCAACAACTACGTATGGTTTATAAAATATGATTTAAATTGATGATTTCCCTAGTATTACTCGTTGAAAATTATTTGAATCCAATATTTGTTTCTTACACTTAACACAAAAGCTAAGGAAAATGATCTTGACGGAGCTAGTTGTTGTGGATGGCAGAACTGGAAAATGAATGTTAGCTGCCTTTTCCACTTGCATTTCTCTACTTATCTTCTCCATTCAGATTTTAACATGCGAACTCTACTAGCACATCAAGTTTAATAATTAATGTTTTGAAAAAACCAAACTTATCATTCCACCTATACCCTTGGGCATATTTAGTTCGGATGGAAAGCTAAATCTAGAAAGGAAGAAAGAAGGATGAGAAGAAGAAGAAGAGAAATTTTCGATCCAGGTCCAAAAAGCTCAAGTTGTTTTCGGAATGAGTCTAATTCTATTTGATTTTTATTGTCCGTCTTGCCCCTATAATACAAGTAAAAGTATGTTTAAATTCCATAAATTTGAATTTTAGAATTTGAATATTATATGCCTTAAGCTACTTACTTTCTAATAAAATAACATTTTAAAAATTTGTATTCAATAAATAGATAAGCTTAACAAAATTAAACAAAAACATTGTGTGAACTTGTGATGTAGGTAGACAATATAATTAATTAGTGATAAAGGAAAATCATGTACAATTAATCTGTGTTATAGGTAGACTATGAACCACAACCTATGATATAGGTAGATAAACAATTAACTTGAAATAAATTGTTAAAAACATGTAATATAGGGAGATAACGTACAATTAATCTGTAATAAAGATAGAATAATAGTAATAATAATAAAAACTATAGAGGTAGATTAATACAAAATATTATTGGAAACTTGTCATAATGAAATATTTTGAGAAAACTTGAGATAACGCAAAATCAAGTTTTCTCAAAATATTTTTGTCAGATGTTTACTTATCATATTTTCTTGGGTAATTTTGTCTCTCATTACTTAACTAGTGTGTTTTACTAAAACATTGGGTTACCAAGTGAATGCAACAAAATCTAAAATTGGGCCTTCCCCAAATCGGGGATTTCCTTCCCCATTAAACCCGTGATTCCATCTCCCTGGTTTTTTCACTTCTTTTCCTGCTGACAAAAATGAGACACTCATTACCTCTCTGGTTTTTTCACTTCTTTTTCGGGAGGAAGAACAAACAACATTTCGACCTAAATTAATTAGCGAGTAATATTAAATAGACCAATTTTTTAATTCAAATTTGTAAACTATGTGATGTGTGACCGATAAAAAATAAGCAAATTAATCAATACTTAAGTAATAATCTAATCATCAACAACCACGTCATATGATTTACAAAATATTATTTAAACAAAGGGTATCCCTAGCAAATGGTATCCAAAGCAAGCATACCACTCCAAGAGAGAGACTGAGAGTCTAATGGTGTGTTTACGAACCCATAATCAAAATCAAAATGCAGCATTCAATTTCGATTACGAGATAACCTTCGTTTACTAAACTTGGGGAATAAAAAGAAAGGTGGGACCCACAAAATAAGGAATTCAATTCCTCATTTCGAAAGAATTGGATTCCTTGATTGTAGGTGGTATTTCAATCCCAGGTGTAAGGAGGAATCCGGAATCTATTTTCTTACCCAGTATGCCCTCAAATATTTATTATAATCTCACCGACCACCACTGTTGTCACATCCCAACCTGGGCCCCCACCACACCCCAGGCTCTACTCCACCGTAACACGATATTGTCTGCTTTGGGCCCTGACCACGCCCTCACGGTTTTGTTTTTAGGAACTTGTTGAGCATCAGATTTCATCATGGTTTATCTATATGTATATTACCTGCACATAATTATTATGAACGCTTTGAAGTGCAAAGGTGAACGCAGGACGCCCAGGTAAGTTCAGGTGAGTTTATGATATTAGTTGAAATGATGGGGTTATGGTATGACTACATGTATGTTTAGGCAACTCCGACCTTGTCGTATAGGTTGCAATGATAGGCAACTCCGACACTGTCGTACAGGTTGCCCAAGAATCGTATATGTTACAATAGATACAATTAGAGCTCATAAACCTGCACTCCAGTGTTAGTGCTCCCGTCTGTGGCAAGGGCATAGTCCTTCACGTGATGTTCACCTCTCGCACCTTACGCTCACCTTGGATCCAAGGTAGGTGCACAGTCATGTCGTACATACCACTATAGGTGGTTCCGACTCGTAGGTGACCCGCGATTATTAGCATAGTCTTCACGTGATCGTAGCACTTGAGCGTATTTATTTACACCCAGTCTTGTCGTACATACCACTTTAGGTGGTTCCGACTCGTGTGCTGGTATACTTATTGAGCTATGGGTAAGTCGTACAGGTCGCTAGAGGTGACTCCGACTTATGAGCTAGCATATGTGATGAGATATGTGATGAGCTAGCATATGTGATGAAATATGTGATGAGCTAGCCTTGATTGATGAGATATGGATAAATCATACAGGTCACTAGAGGTGACTCCGACTTATGAGCTAGCCTTGATGACGAGATATGGATAAGTCGTACAGGTCACGTGAGGTGACTCCGACTAGCATGTTGACGAGCTATTAATTCAGCCGTACAGGTCACTATAGGTGGATCCGGCTAATATGCCATTTCATAATGATTTATTTCACCTGAGTACTTATTCTTATTGAGATAATTGACACGGTATAACTGTGAGACTATTATTTTGGTGGTATTGATTTATAGTCACGCTTGTTATTTTCCGGAAAATTATACAGGTATTACGGTGAGAGGCTACTGCCTTTGGTAGTTGGAATTGGTTTGAAAAGTTTTGTTTCACTCACTCACATTTTCTATGTTTTGTACCCCTCCAAGTTCTAGCAGCAGAGTTCCGTATCGACGAGGATTCGTGACACTTTTCGGTACAAATGTTTTCTTGTGATGGTATGATCATTATCTCACCTTACTGCACTATACCTATGCTATGTATCACGCATGAAATAGGTTCAGATCCGCTCACCGCGCACTTGTGTACTTAGGGACTTTTAGGTTTTAATTTATTCACATTTTATACATTATCACACTTTATGGCTTCGTCACCTTCCAGGTGTCGGCCAACACGACTCGATTCGGAGTCCTAGTGGACATCTTGGGTCGGGGTGTGTCAACTGTCCACTGCCTAGCAAAGGACCTTTTTTGCTGGATTATTTTTCTTGAATTTCTTGTTTCTTTAATAAACATATGAATTAAAAAAAGAGAATTGCTATTGGCTCTCCAAAAATCTCATTTTGCACTCCAAACTTCCTATAATTAGAAAGATAAGTACTTGTGAGAAGTGTAAGATAAGATTTTTAGAGTTTTAATAACAATTCTCTTAAAAATAATTAATTTTTAGAGTTTTAATAACAATTCTCTTAAAAATAATTAATTTTTTTAGGATAAATTACTAATTAATGTTTTATTGTGTAAAAAAATGATCAGTAAAGATACAATTAATTTGGATAAACAGTTATCCAATTAATTAATATATAAATATGTTATTTAGAATAAGGGCATTTTAGTAATCATATTCATTTATATTCTGATTCAGATAAATTAGTAAACAAGTTTCATTCTTACTCTAATTCCATAACATTTAAGTAAACTGGAATCCGATTCTGATTCCTCCTCAATTCCTCTTATTTTAATTACGCTTACGTAAACAAGCCATAAGGGCTGTCAACTTTAAGGTTGAGAGTAAGAGTGTTCTACCATAAATTGTGTGAGTGAGATTTAGAGTGTGAGAGAGTTTGTTATACTTTATTATATTTATCAAGCCTTGTCTTTAGCTTAGTAATATTGTTCTTGTTACACCCATTACTTTGATATAATGGAAGATTGATCAATGTCCCATGATGTAGGCACAAATTGCCAAACTACGTAAATTTTTAGTGTCGGTCTGCTTTTCTATATTATGTAGTACCGTCAATCCTAACATTTTATTGATGAGAAAAGAGAGCAAAACTAGACCTGTCATTCGTGTCGTGTTTTCCGTGTTCGTGTCGTTTTCGTGTCATACCTGATATCTTAACGGGTCGTGTCGTGTAACACCCGTTAAAATAAACGGGTAAAATGACCTGACCCGAAATCGACCTGATAATATTAACAGGTAATATGACCCGACCCGTTACCCATTAAGGAAAATATATTTTAAAGCAATAAATAATCAAATGAAAAACATAATACTAAATAAGTATATACATACTATATTGTCACATTCAAAACATAAAAACGCAATTTTCTTTTAAGTATATTTTCACTTACCTAAAGTCTTTAATGGTTTTTTAATTAATGTAGAAGTGTAAAAAAAATATAAAAAATATATATAAACGCTCGTAATGACAAGTTTTACAACTTTCATAAAGAGCTTAACTTCGAAATTCGCCACTATAATCATATAAATCATAGATCAAAATTTAACCGTTGATTGTTGTTTACATTTACGCTTCATTGTTCTCATCAAATTTTTTTTTTTCTTTAGATTTTCTTTTTTGAAAACTTGATCTATTAGAGGATGCAGGAAGATGAACGGTTTGGATCGTTGATATTATATTCAGAGTTTTACGGTTAGTGAAAATATTACTTGATGTTTATCAAGTTTCTACAAACTATATGACATCGACTCATATTTCAGTTAATCGTAAATATCGAAACGTGATATCAAATATCTGAACCGTTCATCTTCTTACATCCGCCAGATGATCATGTTTTCAAAAAATAAAATTTTAAAAATAAAATTCAGTAAGAAGAATAAAGCGTAAATGGCAATCGACGGTTAAATATAAATTTAAGGTTTATGAATTATAGTGTTGGATTTCGAAGCTGACCCCTTCATGAAAGTTGTAAAGTTTGTCACTATAAGTGATTGTATATTTTTTTTACATTTTTTACACTTCTACAATAATTATTATTAATTTTATTAATTTTTCCCTCAAATAAAAAACATTATTCATGAAGGTTTGGAGGATTTTAAAAATCTAAACGATAATGTAAGTGTAACCATTATCTACTCGTGGAGGAATAATGATGAATCACTGAGTGTTTATATATTCTTTCACATTTTTCATACTTGCATGTATGTCTTCTTAGTTCTTTCCTATACAAATACTATATTAGTTTATTTTAATTTTGGACAACAACATGTTAAGTAAAATTTATCCTAGTAATGATAATAAGGAACTCTCATAATAAAAATAAATAATGACTAAAACTTTTTTTTTTAAACTTATATAGAATAATAATACAAAATTATATATTTAATATAGAATATATTGTATATATTAATATGGCTATTGTATTTTATAATAAATCTTTTAGTAATTAAACTTTAAAATTATCAAAATATTGTTTTTCTTAACGGGTCGAAACGGGTTACCCACGTTTTACCCGCGTGTATACCCGTTATTAACAGGTTCTTAACGGGTCACCCAATAATGACCCAATAAATTATTGTGTTGACCCGAAACCCGTTATTTTCGTGTCGTTTTCGTGTCGTGTCACCGTGTTGTGTCAGAAACTGCCGGGTCTAAGCAAAACCTTCTGGGCTATCCAAATCAATCATCCAAAACTATCTAGCGTTCATAATAAAAGTTGGCAACGTGGCATTTTGCATATATTCGCTCCCTAAACTTCTTTGCTTTAGTGCATATCTTTTTCTACTGCAAAGTGCAAAGTGAAAAGTGCACTGAACTTTTCTCGCACAACATGCAATTTGCTGTGCACTTTATGCCTTTTTTTCAACCTTATGACCTTTCTCGTCATGATCAAATATCCAAATCAAATAAAAAACTCACAAGTAAATATAAACTTGGAGTGTTTTAGGCTTTTAGCAGAGTCAAACTATGTAAAGGACTTTACGTATTGTCCACGTGCAATCGATAATATGTCAGTTTTATTATTTCTAACACAATGTAACATGTTACTGATGCATTTTCTAAAAAAGGTGCACAATGCATGCATCTGGAAATTCGTTTTAGTTGCTATGAGTGTTAGGTGATGATGAAGTTAGAATCTGCCTAACGGAGTGAAGAGAAATCAGAGATGTAGATGCTCAACCCATTACATCAAAGATTGTGGTATTTTCTTGAGTTTAATTGGACAAAATTCGGAGCAACCAACACGCATCCAGCTTTATCTTCAATAGCTCCATATGTATCAATCCACTTTCAGCTGCTGAACTTTAATTAATTGGTTTCACTTTCACATATCATTGAGCCAATGTGTCTCTTTGTCTTAAGTTTCATTTCCACGTATCCTTGAGCCTTAATATGAGTTCCTGCTAAACTTAAAAAATGAGTAGTCAATAGAGTAGTCTAATTGAGGTACGGGGTGGTGGACATTTTTGCAGTATAAGCTGGGTGCATTACAAATATTCCTCTAGCAAAGTTCTTAAGTGTAGAGAAGTGAGTCAAGTAAGTCGGCACTACTGAAACGGATATCCCGTGTGGAAAGAGAACAACTTTAAAAGAATCAAGCTCCGAAACAAAAGCAAAGAAAGCTCCTTGTGCTTCAAGAAAACAAGAAACTACTGCAGAGTTTTAAATTCATGTATAATTACTTCGGAACATTGAAGTTGTAATTTCTAAGAACGTTAAATTTCAAGTTAAAAATATGTAAATGCAGTTGCAACACAGAATTTGCAAGGAGATTGAGGACAATAAACTGGAAAAATATACACTATATATCAGTAGCAGATTTTTAATAATTAATAAGACTAAAAACCAACACAAGTGTTAAGAGAGAGGGTCATCTTTCATCTTCTGATGTCGTAATTAGAATGATGGAACAATACCATATCCATTTTCCGCCATCAGCGATGTGGCGAACATCTGGTCGACTTCAACTTCCATTTCAGTTCGCTTTGCAAACCGGCCCTTGATTCGGGGTCTGGTCTCGGCGTAGGCCTTCCTTGAGGCATACCGGATTGTTTTCTCAAACTTCCTCGTCTTTTTCTTCTCTCTGTACCTTAGGACCCTGGCCTCCCTGTCCATTGGACTTAGTTGGGTTGGCATTTGAATGGTAGGTCCACTGAAAAGGTCAATAGTTCCTTTGGGAGTTCTCGGGTGCGAAATTGAGATATCGCTCATTGTTGAATCCGGTACAACTCCAACATCCATGGATGAAACAGAAACCTATTACATGACCAAAGGAAAACAGCAGCATACTTAATTGCTAGTTCAAGTGACTTTGAGAATGAACATATGGAAAATAATTACAGTGCAACGTACCTCTTTATAGCCAAACTTTTTTTATATTTAGATCCACAATGACATCATGTGCAATGAGCTAATTGAGTTTATCACAGCAAAATGAGAGCATAAATCCTCTTAGGTAACATTTATATCTATGGATAAACTTGAAAAGGCAAATTTCTAAGCAAAGCATGACAACATAGTGCAGCATTTTTGGACCCTGATACCATTTTCTGACTTGAGTGAAAAAGGGGAAAGCCATAAAAGGGACTGAAAACATTCTTGCTGTTCGATTCCGCCCTTTGAAAGAACAAAAGCAAAGAAAAAGATGAGAAAAGAGGGACAAAAGAGCATACAAAAGTGCTCACAAAATGACAGTTTTTTTGGTAAGTAGCATTGACTGTTTATTTTACATTTGATTGATACGAAAAATGAATGGTTTAGATTAAAAATAAAAAATATAATACTTGTGGAAATCAAATCTAACCGCTAAAACTCATAGCACTCAATGTTACATAGCAAGTCACACACTATGAATTGTATTTATCTGAAATTTAATAATTGTAGAAAGAAAAGTTTATGTCGATATAATTACATATGGCAATCTATCAAGCACAGAAGGTGTTACATTAAACAGAAAAAAGTGTGATAGTGGAGTGGAGCACATAAATTAGACTTGATTAGATGATTAGGAGGAGCCCAATTAGGGTTTCCAAGATAAACCACCAGATATGTTAATCAAAACCTGTATTTCAAATTATCCAGGGTTTTGACGTCTGATAACCAAAATTTACCAAATTATTAACATTAAATGGAGTCGTTAGTTAATTAACAGTAACCATGATTAGATAGTAGAGTAAAGCTAAAAAGCTTACACTGTGACTTAGCGAACCATTGTAACTGTATGCAGCTTTAGAGGACTCATACTCCAAACCCAACTGATGAAAACTTTGCTTCTGCAGCTGGTGAGCTTTCCCTACTTCTCCATGCTGATGAATTGGCACAACACTATCTCCTCCATAGTTCTTGTATGGGACCCCATATTGTTGTTGCTGCTGCTGGTCATGCTGCTGATGATGATCAGTGAACTGATTATTCTGATCAGCACATGTGTTGTACTCCACAAGATCCAAATACTCATCAACTTCCGCTCCAAAGAAAAACCCATTATTCTGAGTGTTTGTGTTGTTATTGTTGTTGTTGTTTTTCACCGGGTTGAGCAACAACCAAGATGCTGCCTCATCCTCATCTTCCTCATAAATGGTATCATCTCCTTCCTGGCTCAGGAACCCATCTTCTGTCTCCGCCCCAGCAGACACAACCACTCCCATCTCGCCTTGTTCGGTTGCCTGAGAGCTGTACAAGCAACCGGAGATGGGCAGGATGGGGACGCGCTGGTGACGCCTCGCTAGAGGATTGGCGGAATGGATGTCCGCGTCGCAGGCAGTGCAGAGCGAGGCTGCATCCGCTTTGCACAGGAAAGCGGCCGGAGCACGCTCGCAGGCCTCACAGACCCACACGCGCTCATGGCGCGACGCCACGCGATTGGCAGCATGAATGGTGGCGTCGCAGCCCGAGCAGAGGTACGCGGAGTCTGCACGACAGTACACCGTGCATGCTGCTGCCCGGCACGTATCACAAACACGAGCCCAGTTGTTGGCGGTAGCAGTGCCATTGCTCTGATCTTCCTTCAACATCTCTCTCGTGATTTCTCAGACTCGAAAATTTTGAGTAATAATTGAGTTGTGACTTGTGAGTGTGGAGCAAGAAGTTAGTTTGGGGGGTCTAACTGTAGGCAGAGCGCCAAAGGGCAAGTGGGGCGGGAAGGAATCCAGGAAGCGACACGTGGAAAATATAAGTGGCCTCGAAAGACCCAGATCCTCTCTGCATGCTTTGGATGAAGATTATGAAGATTCGGGAATTGTGAGCATTCATTATACATCATACGATTAGTTTTTGTAAAGTATTGTTTATGTTTATTTTTAAATAAAAGTATTTAAAATAATTTATAATCGTACAATGTATAATGATAGACACGATTCACGAATTTCTGACATCCACGCAAAAAGAATCCAACGAGTATCCGGACTCGCCTAGAAAAGTTGTTACGTTATCTTGTGGTTGGCTATGCTTTGTGGGATGTGGGTCCCCCTGTCGAGTCAGAGGTTTTTGTAGGGCCCATGGCTTGCCACTAGAGTCTAGAGCTTTGGCGCTGGCCCACCCTGAGCATCTAAGATTCGGGGAGTACATGTGGCCATGCAATCGAAGATGTGGTGGAGAAGGCTCGGTGGGTTTATCCCCTGTCGGATCGAACAGTAGTTCGATCTGACTACCAAGACGAAGGAAAAACTCGTGTTTTTCGTGTTTTTCTGCTTGCTTGGATAATGTAACAAAGAAATGACACCACATACGGTTGGGATTCATTAGACCACAACGGGGCAAAATGGAGAAAAGGAAAAACTTGTATTCTTGTAGCAAACAGTTCACCTACATTGTGATCATTTGGATATGCTGTGGAGACGAAAACATTTTGTTGATATGAAGAACCACTTACGTAAAATGTGGATGTTAAGATGGTAGTGTCTGAAATATGTTTGACGCATAATAAGTTTGAAATACTATCAGCATTGACATTTCTAATTTATTTAAGTATCTCTCATCGATATGATCTATATCGATAACAAGTACTCTCGTATAGTATCAATGTGGCATAAATAAATAACATATCAATGTATTTTTTATAATTTAAATATTGATGTGTTGCATGAGTAAAGTTATATGAGAATTATAATGTTACTTAAGAAAAAAAACCTCAACGGTTTGAGGTGATAATTAATAGTAGTTTGATATATGGTTAGTAAAGTAAGAATGATGTAGACATGCATCTATATAATGCGAATTTGCTTGGTTGGTCTGTAGTTGTTAAGCGTGTCATATACAACCATATCACAGATCACATATCAAGATCAATCACAGGGTAGAGATGAATCCCCAAAAAAGCACCAAGGCCCTAAAACAAACTTTAAAGCAAATTTCGAGTAGTTGTCACATTACGAAAGAAAAAATTCACTACAATTTGCAAGGAATGAATATGGTAAGTTTTCCCTTACGATTTGGCATTTGACAAGCTTCAAATTGCATGATTTCTCCTTTTAACATTGACTGCTTTATAGGATTAATTAATTCCAAGTTATGTTAAAAAGAAGGATTTTCTTTGATATAAAACCCACTAATGTTTTAAGTTCATGAACTTTAATCATTTGGATATATGTTTTTTTATCAGCTGAATGGGATAATTTGAACTTAGGTCAAACATAAATGTTGATTGATTAAACCCTAATTTCAACTTTTTTTTTATATCCTCAACGGTACGTGGGCAATTTAATAATATAGAAAAAGTTACACGTACATAGTGGAAACATAAACATTATCCCCTCATGAAACAAGAAAAATAAAATACAGGAAAAGAGGAGGGACTTACACCTTACCCCTAACTTCACCTTAATACTAAGTGACTACATGATATTATAACAGAAACTTATATTCTAATTCATGAAAAAGATTACTTTTTGAATAAAACATTGTCTAAGATGAAAAATAAACTATAGTCTTAGGCACATTTAGTAAATTAGGTTATAATATTTTTGTGTTTTTTGCGTGTAGGTTATATATTACCATTTACTTTTCATTGTACGTGAATGTTCCGAAACTTATGTACCAGTACATTCATACTAATACTTATGTATACATTCGTACCAAAACTTATGTTTACATTCGTTCCTAAACTTACGTACCAATACTTCTGTACCTATGTGTTTTTTTAAATATAAATTGTTTTTGTTTTGTTGTTGACTTTTTTTTAATATAAGAATTTGAATTTTGAATAAATTTCAGATGGTAAGTAATTTATAAAAAAGAAATGTGCTATAATTACTTAAATATATGGTAAGTTTTTAAAATAAGAAATTAAATTAAATTTATTAAAACCCTAAAATCTAAAAGGCCCTAGTTCATAACTAATGAAAGGTAGTGCTTGATCACTTTGTATTGGTGAAATATATAAACACTTGAAACCACATATGATTAAAGTACTCCACCTTGCAAAAAAAGGAAACACAGACCAGCATATCAAATATGTTACTAAATTGAGAGCATGCATGGGACTTGCTACAGGCACAAATATACAGAGCGTGGGTTTACAGTCTGTGTATTACTTCACAAGTAATGAAGAAGTGTCTGAAGAGATGAGAGTCTCTGGAACGATTTATCTACAACTTACTATAAGTGCGTTATTGATTTGTGATACTACAATTAATCGTTGAGTCGTGGAGATATTAAGTATCGAGAGGGAGAGAGAGAGTCGGCAGTTCTGGATCGAAGACGTGTAATACTGAGTTGGATGCTGAGTTGTATAACTTCATCAGCAGCACTCTCGCTCCCCAGCTAGAATTCAGTGGTGACGTGGAAGCCAATTGAGAACTTCAGTACCATACATCTATAACAGCGCAGATGCTGATTCAGACCATCCATATGGGGAATTTTCCTGCAGTCAATAGGATACTGCCACTTAAGAGACTAGGTTAGGATGCACCTCTACCACAAGTTGTATGTATATATATGTATCTATCACTTTCAGCTGGACATGTATATTGATTTGCCCAGCCGGTTCTTTTTTCTAACCATTCCATGAGTATCGTTTAAGTAGTGTTTGCATTCAAATTGCTCATCGACACCTTCTTGTCTTGATCATCTACATGTTATTAAAGCTCAAAATCAATACCTTTGTTTCCAAAATTTTCTTAATATATAATAGCGATATTGCAATAAGGGTAATGCTAGGTAGATCAAATTTTTAAACAAAATTTGCAAACTAAATGATGTGTCACCAATAGGAAATAAATGCGTTAAGCAATATTTAAGTAATAATCCAATTATTAACAACCACATCATTTAGTTTACAAAATTTGGTTTAAAAATTTGATCTACCTAGCATTACACTTGGGAAAATGCAGAACCCGACACAAGATCAAGATAAAGTTCTAAACTTGCTAAACTGCAAACTTGTCATTTTTGTATCCATTCTTGTTTTTACAAGGCGACAATCTAAACTACTCTACTTTGTGTGAGTAGAACTCCGAACTCACACGCAACGCAACAAGTTGGACACACTTTCCAATCGACTTAATTAATGGTCCTTAAATTAGAATGGATATCGTGAAGCCCAGCGGCCCTTTTTGTAAGGTTACGCCCAAGGGCCTTGAAAAAGCAGAGAAATGTCTAGATAATCATCATTTGACCTTCAGTACTGACCATGGGCCTTAATAATAACATGTAGTTTCTTATTTCAGTTTAAGAAAAACTTCATTTCTAGCATATTAGGTAAGTTGTGTTTCCATGAGTTAAAAAAGCAACTTTAATTAAAAGCTTCCGGTATTATTCATTTTAACGAAAAATTATATTTTTACACTAAAAAGTCAATCCTGGTATTATTCACTTTACCCTTTATTTTGTCCTTATCATTAAAACTCAAAGTTTTCAAGTCATTTTCATTAGTTTCCCTAAGTTATAAAAAGGAGCAATAAACAAACAATGAAGCATGTTTCAGTACATATAATGAGGTGTATTCAATTGAAATTTTGAGGGATTTTAATTCTTTTTATAAATTCAGGAGTATTTAATCAAGATTTTAAGTGATTCTCTAAAAGTCTAGGTGTATTTAATAAGAATTTTAAAGGAGTTTATAACATTTCATATGTATTCAGTTAAAATTTGATTTTAATTTTTTTTAAATGTTGAGGAATTTTAGGGGATTAGAGATATTTCATAGTGCATTTTAAGCATTCTTAAATTTCATATCTTCTTATGAGAATTTGAGAGAATTCACTCAAAATCTTATATAGGATCTTTAGAAATCAATTGAACTCCATCAAAGCCCATTAAAATCCTTCAAAATCTCAATCGAATATTGAGTGTCACTTAAGGGAAAAGAGCCTAGCGTTCATTGAAGAGTTGTCAAAGGTTCCAGTGGTGTATATTTTCCTAACTAATTGCATATATGATGTGAAATTGACACTGATATTTGTATAATCTCAATTGTTATGCATTATGTTACGTGTCAACTATAATTTGTTGAAACATAGAATACAAGACACTTTAACTTAAGGGTTGAGTCTAATGAACTCCTATCCCGCTAAAAAAACAAGACAAGAAAAACAATATTGAGTCTTGATGAATATCTTTGTGTGTTATATAACACTTGAGTCCGTTTTTTAGAAGAAAATAAGGTTGCCAACAAGTAGCCAATTCAGGACTGCTCTCGTCTTTCTTTGTTTGACATGCAGGTCCACCTTTGGACACTCTCCCTTCTCAGCCTACATATTTGTCTCCCCTTTTTGATCAATTTCATTTTTTGCAAAATTTTCTTGTTTTTGTTTGTAAACTTATCAAATTTATGTCTTTTTTCCTGCACACTTCCATTTATTTTTAGCTCTCAAATCAAATAAATTGAAAGAAAAATTAAGAGACAAGAATAAACAGAGTAAAAAACAAAAAAACAAAAAAACAAAAGAAAACTAATGAAAAGAGTTTGAAAACTTTGAGTTTTAACGATAAAGACAAAATAAATGGTAAAATGAATAGTACCAATATTAACTTTTAATGTAAAAATATAATTTTTCGTTAAAATCAAGAGTACAAAAGCTTATCGTTAAAGTTTCAAAAAAAAAAAATTAAGCCGTAAAGGATTTCTTTAGTTACTGCGATTCAGTTGTTAAAGTAAAAATGGACTGTAAAGTCAACTATTGGACAGCGTGGATAAAACGGCTTCTTTAGGAGAAAAGACCCGATGCCAGTGCAGTGCAGCGATCAGAATCTTCAGTTTCATAGGAGTTCGAATTCACATAAGAGTCGATCATTTCGTAACCCAAACTGCTTTCAAAATCTCTAACTTTTTTGCCCCCACGGCCGATCACTCTGTTTCTCCGGTAATCTTCTTCCTCCTTTCTCTATGTATATTTGTTTGTATGTTTGTTTGAACAAACAAGAAATACCTGTGTGTTGGGTTTTTTTGTATTGAATACCACGATTGATATGGAAGTTTGAGAATTTTTTTACTGTTGGGTTTTTCCTTAGTATGCTTTTGGATTTGATCATCTTCATTTGCTTAGTTGGTAAGTTAAAGTTTGGTAATTTGGCTAAAATTATCAGAAATCAAGTTTCAATTGCTGAAGTGATCGACGATATAACGATGAATCGCTCAAATATCGATGATATACTGAAAATCGTCCCTTAAAGTTTCTATCTTTTTTATCTGGTCAGAATTGATGACAAAGAAATGGATTTTTTTTTTTCTTCCCATTTTTAGGACGATATGTTTGAGAAGTGAGACCCATGTGTTTAATTTTCAAATTTTCCTTGATTTTTTTTTTTTATTTTCAAAATTACGGTATCTGGGTTTTGGCTATGATTGCATTAACTCTGGAAATTTTACAAATTTATTGTTTCTATATGAGCTAGGTTTGTGTACATTTTACAAAATGTATTTGATTGTTTTTCAGTAAAAAACTGTCTGCTTTGTGGTGTCATTGGACACACTTCCTTTATTGCTTGGGGATGTTTTCAAGCACTAAATTGTATGCAGTTGTGTTTATACACCTTATATTGCTTATTCATCATGGCTGCAGATCACGATACCTTGGTGAGAATCTTCAGTTTTAATTGCATAACGGATGGTTTCAATTTTCGGGATTTTCATGAAATGATGTCACAGATTGGATTCGGATAAATGCCAACTTCCAACTGCACTTATGGTTGTGAAAGTGTTGAAGAGGAATACGAAAAGAATTGATCAGTCTTCTGGTGATGAGATTAGTGAGATGGCAAGTGTTACGAAAGAAGATAGAATTAGCAGTCTGCCTTGGGATGTATTGGACGGGATCCTTGTTCGCTTGCCTTTGAAAGAAGTTGTGAGGACTAGTATCTTATCCAGCAGGTGGAGGCATAAATGGACTGGCATTTCAAAGTTTGTTATTGATGACAAATGCATACCAAGCCGGATATCAGACAAAGTTGCAAGATGGGAATCGATCATGGAAATTCTTTGTCAAGTTCAATTGCATCATACCGGTCCTATAGAAAAGTTTAAGCTTGCTGCTTATTGCCGGCCTGACCATTCTGATTTAGACCAGTGGATTCATTTTTTAGCTGACAAAGGTCTCAAGGAGTTCATCCTACAGGAGTTTGACACTATAAAACGTTTTAACTTGCCTTTTTGTCTATTCTCGTGTCCACTTTTGAATCGCTTGGAGCTTTTCGGTTGTAGAATCAAGCCATCTTCTGAAGCCATCGGATTCAAGAGCGTCGTGAACCTCCATCTCAATGAAGTTTGTGTAACTGGTGGCATGCTAGAATGTTTGGTTATAAATTCTCCGGTTCTTGAAAGATTGACACTGTTGAACATTGATCGTCAAATTGTTATTAGAATTGGCAACACGAATCTCAAGTATCTGAAAGTAGATTCCAACTTTGACGATATTTATCTTGAAAACAGTCCATCTCTTGCTTGTGTTGACATTGGCTTGAGGGCGAGGGTTGTACCGCGACTTTTTGGGTCCGAAGGAGGGAAGCTAATCAGGGTTATAGGCTGTCTACATGCTATCAAGAAACTGAGCCTATCCAGTGCCATCCTGGCGGTAATTTTTCTCTTTTTTTCGCAGTTTCGTATTGGCCTCTATTGCTATTTGGTTGGCTTAACAAAAAAAATTCTGATATGATTGTTGCTTGCATTTGTTTTTACTTTCTAGTTTCTGGGCAATAATGGCGTACCGGACAAACTTCCTACTCTGCTTCCACATCTGTCAGTTCTCGAACTCAGGGACGTACAGTTGGATTCTTTGACAGAAGTGTTGGTTTGCGTCTGCATTTTTCGAAGTGCTCCTAATTTAGAGGAACTACACCTTTCAGTAAGTTTAGTTCCTCTGAACAACTAGCAATTTAGTTCAAGCATTTTTCATCTGCTCTAGGACTTTGAATTACAAGATGACTTTGGTTTTCGCTTTGTTTTCGTTTTTGGACTTACAGGTTGCTAGTACAACTGAGTATTACAAACCTGCTGCTGACTTCCTCATCACTAAGTTGTCAAACCACTACTTCGAACAACTTAAAGTAGCGAAGATAAGAGCGGTACAAAATGTTCAAACTGAGACAATATTCATCCAGCTTTTACTCGCTCATTCGCCCGTGCTGAAAAGAATGACCATTGTACATTATGGAAGCAGAATTCTTCCAACAGAAGTGCTGGAGCAATCTGTGCCAGCTTCTAAAGATGTCGAAATTTTCAACTTATGCGTATAAATCTCATCTCCTCGAGGCATTTCTGTGTTTTTTTTCTTTTTCTTTTTGTACAGATGTAGATCAGGGTTAGAACTTGAAACTTACACATGTTTTTTTTTTTTTTAAGAAAACCTCAACGGTACGAGGGACATGTAACAACCTCTTTAATCTTTTGTTTATTGAATAATGAATTTCTTGCAGAGATTTTCTTCATACCGAAAAAGAATGAGAACAATCAAAGAGCGGGTACCGGCTGAAACGGTCTCCCGAACCTGGTCATGTTACATTGTTTTTGCAACTTCAGGAATCAAGATTTCGAAGACCTATGAATCTAAGAACGTCAATTTATTGAAGAAGAATCTGTACAATTGGACAGAAAACATCAAAATTTTCGGAACTCTGGCAAACTGCTAATATACAACATAAACGTTTAATCTTAACGTAACCTAATAGCTTCAGCTGTCTCCTTGCTATGAAATGCTTTCTTTTGAAGCAGAAAAAATTCAAGTCGGAAATCACCGTGGACCAGAGAGTTCCATTGCTTGTACTAGTAGCGAAGAGTCGTCAGTGAGATCGGAGTATCGGTCTGAGGATGAGAACTCGGGGGCTTTGGACTTTGTTGATTCTACTTTCTGAGAGGCTTCCCATCTTTCCACAAGTCCATCACCTTCAAGCATCCTTACCACTTCTGACATTTTCGGTCTGTGGCCGGGAAGGTACTGTGTGCACAAGAGTGCCACTTGAACCATTTCCTCCAGCTCAATCCTGTCATAGTTGGTTTTCAGATCCTTGTCCACAAGCATCTCAAGCGTCTTTTCCTGTTGAATCTTTTTAACCTGTGATCAAATAAACGTTAGATAAATCAAACAAAATCCCGGGACTGGACTTATTAAATTAGACAACAGTCCAACATATTGCGTCTTCCAAGTCCGATGTAGAGCGGTACAACTCTATAGTACTAGCATGGAATCAAATAATTTCCAGTCCCAGCCACCAAATGGGCGTTATGGAATAGTAAGAACTAGATGGGAGTTGTGTACTCACCCAATCAAGTATAGCTCCCTTCTGGTTAGCTGCCTTGCCAAATTCCAGTGCTCTCTGGCCTGTAATTAGTTCAAGTAGAAGGATTCCAAATCCGAAAACATCAGTTTTCTCAGAGGACTGGCCGGTGGAGAGGTACTCAGGGGCTATATGACCCACGGTACCCCTAACAGCTGTGGTGACATGCGAGTCTTGGTGATCCAGAAGCTTTGCCAACCCGAAATCTCCCACCACAGCTTCACAGTAGTCATCAAGAAGTATATTTGCAGCCTTCACATCCCTGTGGATTATTTTCGGATCACATTGCTCGTGAAGGTACAACAATCCTCTTCCGGCTCCTAAGGCAATCCGCTTCCTAGTGCCCCAATCCAAGACCGGTTTCCCTGTTAAAAGATTGATTCAAATTTAGACACACATGATAGGAATTCTAAATGGACAATTACAGTTTGAGATTTTGATATTTTTACCTTTGAGACGGGAAGCAACGCTGCCATTGGACATGTATGGATAAACTAGAAGTCTTTCGGCTGGTGTGATGCAAAAGCCGTATAGCCTGAGAAGGTTGCGGTGAACTGCTAGGCTGATCATTTCAACTTCAGTCTGGAATTGAATCTCTCCACCAAGTGCACTGCCATCTTTAAGCCGCTTAACTGCTACGAAAGTGCCATCTTGGAGAGTTCCTTTGTACACATGTCCAAAGCCGCCTTTTCCTAGTATGTTCTTGCTGTTGAAATTGTGCGTTGCAATCTGAAGTTCTCTGAAGTGGAATCTTTTCAGGTTACCAAGGGAAATTTCCTCATGATGCCGGTCTGAGATTTCAAAATATACGACATTAAGTAGACGGTTGGTTATCCAATTACGTTTTCAGAACACAAATTTTTTCATTCATAAAGTACCTTTAACATCGAAGAATGCCTGTTGGTTGCGCCTTTGCCGCCACCATATAACTGCTCCAAATCCAAGAACAACCAGGCAGAGGCATCCGAGGCTTAGACCAAATGCTAGTGCTACTTTGTGACTTTTAGATCTCCCGGGAAGAGCAGCTTGAGAAGACAAAATGAAATTGAAGTTAGGATCAAAGCATCACACGATCAGTTGAATTTGTGATCTTTGTGGAAGTTGGAACTAGTTTGTGCAAGAAATCTCAGAACAATGTATTGATTCAAAGTCCATACCTTGTGTAGTAGTCAAATTCATCAACATTGGCATCAGTGTCGTCCCATTGCACTGAGCTTCAGATCCCGTTGCGCAGATCAGAGGATTTCCAACTATGCTGAAACAACAAAAAAGAGAGGGGGTGGAGAGGATTTAGTAATCAATTCTATGTTATATGTGAGAGAGAGAGAGAGTGAGAGAGAGTGAGAGAGAGGGAGGGAGAGGAAGATTACTTGAATGTTTTAGCAGCAAATCTAGGTACAGGGCCACTCAGGTTATTGTAGGACAAGTCTCTGGCTTGCACAAGATCATAGAATAACAAAAATTTTACTTCAGAAACACAATTTAGAAAGATTCACACACACACACACACACACACACATATATACACACATATATACATACACACACATATAACAGTAAGATAAAAAGGGGGGAGAGATTTACAGAAAGGAAAGCTGGCTCATGTTAGCCAACGAAACCGGAAATGCTCCACTGAGACTGTTATTGTTGAGCCTCCTAAACCCAGTTGAAATAATCTACATTAGCCTTAAAAACAAGTACAAAATATACTTCAATTCATGTGCATGGATCACAAAATGCTTACAAGTATTGGAGACTTCTCAGGTGGCCTAAAGAGGAGGGAATTGCTCCAGTGAAGAAGTTATTGGAAATATCAAGTGTACGAAGCTTTGAGAGCCTCTCAATCTCCCGAGGAATCGGTCCGGTTATATTGTTGTTCTGTAATAACCTGTAAAAGAAGTAGAAAACTAGAAATTTAAAAAACAAAACACCATAGCTCATTAAATTCAATGAGAACAAAAAAGCATTGAAATCTGCCCTTTTTGGGAACTTACACAATCTGAAGATTTGTTAAGTTGCCTATGCTTGGAGAAAGAGTGCCTGATAAACTTTGGCTTGGAATACCCCTGCAAAAACACCATTTCAAATTTCAATTACTTAACACATTCATTAAACTTATAATTTTCTACTAATTGATCTTGTAGCTGTCAGAAAATTAAAATTTTCGTAAAAAAAAAGAACTCACAGGCCAATAACTAGGCTTTCAGGAGAGCAAGTGACCATAGTCCAACTACATGGATCAACAGAATCATCATCCCAATTATCCAAAACTCCATGAGGATCCACCAGAGAATTCTTTAGGCCCATTAAAGCTTGCACTGAGATGAAAAAAAAAAACAGATGAGGATTCTGCAAGTTACTTTCAAAGTTTAGAGCTTCTGAGGAAAGCAATTCATTTTTTCGCAGAAAATTTTTGAACTTACCTTCAAAGTTTACTCCTTTAGGAGAAAGCAACCCATTCCCACATGTCCAAGACCACATAAATGCCATAAAACAGAGAGCAACTTTTGCTCCTCTCATTCCCATTGATTCAAACGTCACAAGCATAAACCAGAAGCTGAAACTGAAGCCAGAAGCTGAAAGCTGCTTATGGTGACCGACAGTGCTTTTGGGATGACGAAATCTCAAGTGGGTTTGGTTTGTTTAAGTTGTTTGATCTTCAAATTGCAACCACTTTTCTTGTTGCTCTCTTCTCTCTCCATGCGGTAATCCCGTTCACCGAAAATCTGTGTCAGGACTCAGGAGGACCCAAGAAAAAGCCACTTCTTTTGGGGGTATAAAAAGGAAACTAGCATGCCTGTCATTGAGTCCTGAGGCTGTGGGGAAAATTATATATAAATGGCTCTAATCCTGAAGGAAAAGAACAATTTGAAAGGCAAGGAGATAATTGGAAATCCAATTTGTTAATACTTGTTAAGCTAGTGAACAATGCTTTGAATTGTACCCGCCATACAAAAGACGAGCAATAAGTTTGAAGTTCAAGTAGTCATTTAAAGGATTTAATCTTTTGTAAGTTCGCAAGATCTTGAATGTAACAGCTAATTTCACTTGCTTTTTATCTATTTTTTCATTATGTGATTATGTTTGTTTCCTCTTAAAAAAAAATGAGTTAGGAGCTTGTAACTCAAGTGATAAGTAAGAGCGTTCAGTCCATTATAAAAGGTAAAATATTATGCATAATATCTGCATAGTAAAGATATATCCATTAAGCGAAAATCGTTATCTAACGAAATAGAAATAAACCAATCAAATTTTATTTTCAATAATTAAGAATGTTTAATCATGTAGTCTAGAAAATAGAAGATCAAACGCTGAATAATCTGGTACATTTTCCGACTAATGGAACCAAAGTTCTTTCTTATTAGCCAGTAATGAGTCATATATATATATATATATATATATATATAGATATCATTTACCTAGAGATGGGTGTTATTTTCATATTTTATCCTTGATTATATTTATTGATTTTTTCTCAAATTTAGGACACAAAATGGTCAGTGTGTATGTGGAACTGGGAAATGCCTTGCTTTAGACCATGAGGAGTCCTACATTCCCGGAGCTTGGCCATTCAATAAAGTTACAAAAACATGGTCTTCTTTTTTCAAGAAATTTGAGAATGTGAGAATCTCGAGCAGGACATGAAACTAATGGCGGATTTGGTCACCTACCACAGTGAGCACCATAAGATGATCTTTGCTAGAATTTTTGTTTAAATTTTTTTTACATCATGCAGAATATTATATTATATGTTGTTAATATTATATATTTTTACCAAGGAATTTTTTTAATCATAATTCTGGTTGCTTTTGTGCTGGAAATGTTGGAAGTGCTTTTTTAGATTCCACACAGCACTATCTGCTAACAATCTCACACATGCTCGCACTCTTCTCACCTTCAGGCTTCAGCAGACAGTCATTCCCCAAAACTTGTTCAAAAAGAGAAACTTTGAAAAGCAAAAGCTGCCATCCAAAATCGCTTTTCTCCAGGACACTTCCCTCTAAATTATTTTAAGACCAAATCATACTATTTCGTTCTCATGCTTCAAGCTGCAAGCAATTGTTGTTCTTGTACCCATGGATTATCCATTACACCAGAATATATATATGATGCCATGCTTGCAATACACATGCAACTCTTGAAGAAGAACTTAATACAAATATACAAACTAAGTTTAATATCATATAAGCTAAGCAAAATAACTATTGAAGGAAAAAATTTCCTTGTTTCCAATTGTATACAACTAGACATTTTGTGGTTCTGAATGATGTCATTCTTGCATCATGCATGCAACTCTCATAGTTATGTAGTAATTTTGTTACGAGAGAAAATGGTATAACAAAATCTAAACTAAATAAGCTATAAGCCAAACGACTCCTTCGTATTGAAACAAAAATTTCCTCCAACAGTATACAACCGATTATACCTGAGATTTTCTCTAACCTTTTATTTAGAGTTTTTATTTGTAGTGTCATTTTTCTAATATAGGTTTTGATGTGTTAAGTACTCCATGCATCAAATAGCCAAATATTGTGACCAACAAGAAAATGCAAATTGACCAAACAGAAGAAGAGAACAGAGTACATAAATAATATGGGGTGGGGGGCTCAGGCATTGTTGTCCCTTTCTTCACATCACCTCAATCCTCCAAAAAAGGGCATTCCCTCTAGTAGATTCTCACTACTTAGAACCATACACTTAGATTTTGAATCCGATAAGCCCCAAAGATAAAGTTTTAACCCACCCTTTGTCTCCACTGCATGCCCCTTTCTCCTTTATCTTTCAAGAAGATTGACAACGAGGCAAAAGATACAATGTGGGTGCTGCATGATGCTGAAGAAAGTAATGCCTATGGGAAGATGACAGTGCACAGAGTAGGTGATTGGGATGTTAGTTTTACAGTGCCATTTTCTGGTTGGCTTGCATGAAACGGAGCTGCATGCACTTCCATAAAGAGGAAAGCACATATTCATGACGATCACAGACGTAGTTCGAATAAATTTGGGCATGCTGTAAGCAAGCATTTAGGTCTGTGATGCTGATTGAACGAGATGTATGTACAAAGATAATTAGCTGGTACATCTTTTTGTTTGTGATTTAATTAGGTTTTTAACAATCGAATCGTGTTTGTCGTATCTATGTAATATCAAATTATCCTCCATGCAATTGGAAATCATGAACTTCTCCAATAAAAGCGAGACTGAATGGTACCATACCTAAATCTTTGTAATTTATGATTTATGAATGAGAATTGTTATTAGCACTCCAAAATTTTCATTTGGCACTCCAAAGTGTCTATAATTAGAAAGAAAAATACACTTGTGAAGAGTGTAGAATGAGATTTTTAAAGTGCTAATAACAATTCCCTTTACAAATTTGTATTAGGTAAAATGATTGATTTAGCAAGATTCTTATAATTAAAAAATTATCAGATGATCAGTAGAATCCTTTTAAATAGTGGGCAAGTTGTCTTATTGCGACAAACTGTGGAGTTGTTTGCTTAGGCTCTCCGCAAAGGGTTTGTTTATAAATTATACTTGGATTAAGCAAAGAACAATTATCAGCGGCACCATTTTTCTCAAAACCATCAATTTAAAGCAGTAAAGCACAATGAATTATAACATGATGTATTCGTTGTTTCTCTGACCAAAAACAAAACACTTCTTTCATCGTTTACTATTTCTAAACTTTCATTTTCTATGGGAAAAGAAAGTAACACCAGGTTTTCAATTTTTTTTATCTCTGGATAATTCCTTTTCATAAACTCACTTAGGAAAGTTTTTACAGAAGATTTTTAACCGAGCAAGGTAGTTTACTTTCTTAGTACTTGCTTACGATAAGGTGAACTCTTATATCAAGAGTAGATCGAAAGAACTTGAACAAGTTAGTGGACTTGCTAATCTACTTAATTGGCACGTTATATTTGAAGAGTCATTTATACTTACCTTTAAATCAAAGTTTGACGTGCATGCAAAAATAACTCATTAAAGTTACGATATAAAAAAGGAAGTGTTATTGGCACTCCAAAAATCTCATTCTACACTCCTCAGTGTTTTTTTCTTTCCTAATATAGAAAGTTTGAAGTGTAGAATGAGATTTTTGGAATGCTAATAACAATTCCTTATAAAAAATTGCTGCACTTACCATATTTGTAGTATATCACACATTTGACCACCTCTCTTTAGATATTAATGTTTTTTTTCTAAACACATTAAACTGTGGTTTTTCCGCAAAAAGTAATTACTCATAATTTTTTTTTCTAACCACTTGGATGGTAATGTTTAAATAATTTACTTCTTGTTTTTATGTGCTTTGGTGGATTGAAACAAGAGAAAGTGAAACAAGGGCATCATCCAAATGAGTAGGAAATAATTGTCCCTAAACCCTAACCCTTGGTGAAGTTTGAATATATTCAAAATCAATGGAAGAAAAGAACCCTTTAGGCCTCTCCACTCCTGCAACTTTCCACCCCTTTGAAAAAATCAAGTAACCCACATGCTTCTTGCTTCGGTGCTTTGCCTAAGCCATTGAGTATTTTTGACATTACAGAACAACAAAGCAAAAATGTTGAAAATTTTTAGACCCCATATGTCACAAAAATTTGTACTTATCACAGTAAAAATCTGATGCCCACTACCATTGGTCACAAAGTAAGTAGATCCATAATTCCATTTTTATTCTCCAAGGCATGGAATCCAAAGGGAAACTTAATCATGGCAATTGTTCTTTGACAGTATTCTATTTATGAGCCCTAAATGTATAATTAATGGTTAATATATATCAGAGGTGTGTTACAAACATCTTAATTAATTGTGTTGGATATCGATATTCTGTAAAAGATTAGTAGTAATTATGTTGTTAAGGTATCAAAAGTGTTGTTTTAAGGGACAATGGGCATCTTTTGTGTGGCCCTAAGAGTGATCTTCTGGCACTCCTTATTGCCATAATGATTCCCATTAGAATGAACATCATTTGGTTTCATATGGTGATAAGCTCTTCTTTTTTCTTTTCACCTAGATTTAACGCCTGACAACATAAGATAATATATTACAACAAAGAAAATATTGTTCTTAATTATCATGTATGAACACTTTTTTGCATAATATATAGTATAAAATAAATAGAAGTGTAACATCCACAACATTTATCATCTACATTTCTCAACGTTATTCTGTAAAAATAAAAAAAAATAAAAAAATAAAAAAAATCGCACTCTTTTTTCTCTTTATGCACATTCAAGTTTTTTTTTCCTTTTGATTTTTCTTCGATTTATTCAATTCAAATACTATAAATATAGAGGGATGTATAAGGACGACAATGTTCTTCTTTTCCGACTTACAGAAGGACGACGACGTTCTTGTATTCCGACACTAAGGCTCTAGAAGGTGACCATTTCCTGAAGTTATGTGAGGTGGGGTCTCATACACATGAAATCTAAAGTGATGAACATGTTCACAAGACGAAAGACATTGATAGTACCAGAGATAGACAGCTTAGATGAAGCTAAGTTTGAGGGAACACGATGCCCCATCTTTTCCACTTGGTGTTTTTCTGATGGATCATGTTTTTTAACATCTTTAAACCAATAGATTCATCACTCATCAAATATCTCACTTTATTTCTTCTTTTTACCAAAATTATTCCGCCGATTTGCTCATGCGTCTCTCTTTAACTTTTTTTCTCTGTAACAAAACTGTTGCACAATAATGTTTCATCCCCACCTTGGCTTCTTTTTTCCTTTTGGGTGGGAAAATTTGCCTCCCAAAGAGTTACTCGTCACTTTAGTTTAAGCCGTGGGATACGATTTTCGCGCATTGACGCTAGGGCTAAAGTAAAACTTTGTTGCGATCGTCCGGGGTTAGCTCAAATGATGAGAGGAGGGTTATGGTAACGGATTAGGATTAGGACAAGCACAAGGTTTGATTCCTTCACATGTAACTGAGAAAGTAAAAAGTCGTTATGGGATTAGAAGGTTTTTAAGATGTTCGGACATCACCTTATGTTGCCTCTGGAGTTTCCGCTCTCTCACATGGAGTAAAATTCGAATTTGAGTGTAAGTTGACGAACACACTGTCCTAACTCACATGTACGTAATCCTACAGAATTTATGGGCCTAAAACTTGAGAGATGTAAGTGTAAAACTCCTATCCTTTGCGTTTGCTTTTAAGCGTCCAAATTTTGGTCCCCCACTGCACACAACTTTTTGTAAAAACAGGGATAGGAGCTGTGTGGGGAAGCAATTGCTACTAATCATCAAAAGATGATGGCATTTTGTCACATTGTCTGTAAGAATATCACTTGTCTTGTTTCTTTCCTGCATTTTCCACAAAACCAGAAAGTTGAAAAATTCGAGAAAAATAAAATTCCAACAAAAAAATTCATGCCTAATGGCATGTTCAGATTGTACCTAATGGCATGTTCAGTCACACTCATCACGTTTTGCTCATTGAAAAGTCTCATTCCATCCATTTTGGCTTCCAGATTGGCATGCCAGTCTTCACCTCATCAAAAATCTCTTTTGGAGTGCAGAATTAGGGGGGAAAAAGGGGGATTCAACGTATGAGAAAGCGAAATTCGAAACAGGAAAGAAAATAAGATGTGGAGATTTAGCATGGTTTTGAAATCAATAGAGATCAATAAGAACACAAGTTAGATATCAAGATGCGTAGATGCATTGCCTGTTTAACCGATCATAAATTATGCAGCTCCCACCTTCCTACTCAAGATTTGCCGGAGACCTTAGTAAATCTGTTCAAATTTTATTGAAAGAAAACATACTAACAATCTTCAGTGCTAGGTGTTACGACAAAACCTAGTGTTTGGCTGGCGTTGCTTGAATGACTCAAAAGTTCAAAACGGAATCAGGGAAGGGGTGAGAAATCTCCGGGAGAAGGGGTGAAGGGATACCCGTTATAAAGCATCCCTTCACCTTTGCTTCTCACAGGGAAAGAAAGCTTTTCAATACAATTTTGTATCTCTTCCCTGGCTGGACAAGTCTTGTTCGTAGCTGAAAACCTAAAACCGGTGCGGTCTCTCACCTATCTTTGCTTCCATAGCAGAACATAAAGCAAGTTCGATGTCCTCTTTCATTGCTGATGATTTTCAGATGAAGCGAGGAAACGTCTTCGATCAGCTCCAGAAAATGACTAGCATTGTAGACGAATCAAAGTTTAGGAGTTCGGCATCTTACTCCCGAACCCTACATAAACATTCGCCACTGCTTCCCCCGCAACCTCTTAAAGAAGACCAAGGGCTTCAAAAGCATATCTGGAAAATGTAAGGGATGCTAAAGACTTTTGCAAGAAGTAAGCATTCAACAGAGATGTAATAGCCATACATGTTATCGTAAGAAAAGAAAAAGGAAGAAAATCTGGAAACTTCAATACCACTGATTTTATTTTCCAGCACCAGAACAGTTGAAAATACTTCCATGAATCATTAGAATATTAGAGGAGCAAAAGAAATATTCAAAACCAAAATTTTTTGAACAAACGCTCTGCTACACTATCCTCGCGAAATACATTACAAGATACAGTCTAACAAAGCCTAAGCAGCCACCGCGGAGGGTGCACCACGTTCTCCAGATTTAGCAGAATAGAATAGATCTAAAACATCAGCATGGTTGCGGATGTAGCCTGGGCATTTGGAAAGGAAATTTTGTGCCTCACTGTGCCGTCCAGCCTTGAAATAGGCTTCAAATACATTGAGAAAGACAGTGGTCGATGGAAATCGCTTTGAGGTCATCGCCTTCAGAAAAGCTAAAGCATCATCACCTGTTCCAGACTTTGATACATACTCAACAAATGGATCTATAAAAGGAGGAAATCCGTGGTTTTTCATAATACCCAGAATATTCAGAGCATCTTTAAATCCACCCTCAACCATTAACTTACTGATCAACAATTTGTATGTGGTATGCCATGGCTCGAGCTGCCTTTCATTGACCGAATCGTTGAGTAACTTGTATGCATCTATTGCCCTGTTCTTTCTGCAATACGCATTTACCAATAAATCAAAAGCATAACCAGCAGAGGCAGCCCCCTCTTTCTCAAGCATCTTTTGGAAACAATCGGAAGCCTTGTCGAGAGCACCAGCTACACAGTGACCCTCAATTAAGGATGACCATATCTTGTAATCCGAACTACGCCCAGAAGCTTCCATATTACTAATAAATTCACTTGTTGCCCCCTTTTTGCCAGCACTACTAAGCCGGAATGCAATCCTACTCTGCAAACCACCACTAGCTACAAGCCCACCTTCCTCCATTGCTTTGAAAACCTTATTGCACTCTCCATATCTACCAACACCATTCAGAGACTTAAGGACTGCATTCAGCATTGAATCTGTCAACACATTCCCGTTATCTGCAAAAATCCTCACAACTCTAGAAAATAGACCCATATCCAGCTGCTTACCACCTGCTATTTTCCTCAACAGAAAGGTACAACAATGCACCGAAGGTTTATTTGAACCAGCCATTGCGAACTCATACAAGTCCACAGCATCCTTCATCATTTTCCTCTTACAAAATCGACCTAAAACTTTAACATATGTCTCCTGCTCCAGTTCATACCCATTGCTCCTCATTTCATCAACAACTTTCCAAAACCTATCTATGCAATCTTCCCTTCCCAATACCTTTGCCATAGCATTATAAGTCCGTTGATCATGTTTCAACCACCCACTCTCCTCCATCCACCGAAAAAAAATCAGTGCTTTTGCTGGCTCTGTACTAAGATTTTCCAACACCATTTTAACCATATCGCTAGAATACGCCACACTCAAATTCCGTATTTGCCTCTCTATATCATCACTCCACACCTCATTTCTAACAATATTACACACTCTCAAACAAATCTTATCCGGGGAATTGTCAGTAGACCCCGATGCAAACAACGCTCTCAATTTCTCAGCATCACCGTCCAACCCATCCTTCTCAAACTTTTCCAAGGCTTTATCCTGCACCCATTTCGACACACCATACCCTTTCTTCTTCATAACATCAACCACATCCCAAAACTCATTCACAAACCCATTAACCCCCAAAACACTCAGCATCGAATTATACGACTTGGAGCTCAATCTCTCACCTTCACACGACAATACCCAATCGAAAAACCTCCTAGCCACATCAGGGCTCGACTCGAGGCTCTTCAAAACCTTCAACACCAACTCATGGCTAATCACAACATTGTTCGACTCCAATTCTTTCCTAATCTGATCCGAACCCCTAGGACTAGCGAAAATATCAGCTATAACTCCATGATCGGAGTCCTTGAGCTCGAGTGCCGGCTCAGATGAGAGGCTGCGGGACAAGGGGTTTCTAGGGTTTATCGATTTTGCGAATCGGGAATTGAAAATGGGCAGCGAAGGTGAAAGCTTTGGGTCGAGAGTGTCAGTGTGGAACGAAGTGAAAAAGCTACGTGAATGGAGATTGGGTTGGGAGTTTACCTGAGAGTACGACGGCTTTATGAATTCGTGCGGCGGAGGGCGGCGGTGAGGTCGGAGGAGAAGCAAACGCCATTGCTGTCTCATCGCTTGGATCAGGGTTTTCCGGCTGAGGTAGCGACGATAGATGGATTTGAGTCTGTGACAGAATAGGGCTTTTGGAAGAGGGTTTTCTTGATAGAATTGTTGAGTTTGTTAAATACCAAATATAACCTCGTTTAGTTTTCAATTTCCACTCACATCGGTGACTAAAAAATGAGCCTCAATTTTTTTAAATTGGCTAAAATGGTCCAAGTAAAATTTTATTTATTGAACTGGACAAAATCAAATATGGATCACATATTTAAAAGTTTGAAAATTAAAAAATTGGGTTAAACGATAGCAAAAGTCTCCGGTCTATAACAGAGTTTGGTTTTCGTCCCTAAACTCTACTGATGGTTTCTTCAGTTCTTGAATTATGTCATTTGTTGTACTAATAGTCTTTTTCGTTAAGTCCATCAACTTTTCTGTTAAGTTAAATGATAAAATAGAAATTCAAAAATACCTCGTGACTTTTTCACACTTTGCGCTTATAATCAAAACTCCTTAAGAATTGACTAAACGATTTTAGTTTAATTAATTTTTTATTTTGCAAAGGTGACCTTATCTGGTGATTTATAATATGAGCGGTTCCCATCACAAGTCAAAATTTTGTAAATAGGCTGCAAGGTATTTTGAGAAGGAACTCTTCCTTCACTACTAGAATTTTGGTTAAAAGACACAATTTTCATTGGTGTCTATTATAAAGAGTGGACACTCACATTGGTGGCAAACCTCAATTGCCACCAAACAGCCACTAAATAAGAGTACATGTCCTATGTAGAATTCTCTATTGTTACAAACACCACCAATATTGCATTGGTGTGTATATGAAGAGTACAACATTTTTATATTTTATAGTTATTTCTAAAATTCAAAATATCTCATTCTCCCTCTTATCAGTGGCTAGATTTGAAACTAACATTGGTGCCATTCATACTTATACGCACACCAATCCTATGTGTCTATAGTAGGATAAGTGGCTTTGAAGATATACGCACCAAAGTGGGTGTTAATTACAACATACAGTAACCCAAATGGTTATATTTTGAATTGTATTACATGCAATTTAGTAATAGCTCTGTACTATATTAAAACATATGTTCTTAATATAAAATTCACATGAAATTTAAATTTGCAAAAGGATTCACATTTCCAACCAACCACACTTCATATACAATAGATTTATCAATAACAAGGTTTGTGCTACATAAGAAAGCTTATTACATTTAACGATATTGTCCAACACAACCAAGTACCTAAGGGTGATGACGGTGCATTTTATCCCACCTACGTAGCTATGCACATCCAATGCACATCAATCTGATAACTAACAAAATCCACCCAATTGGTTATATGTCTTCCCTATGGCATTTCTAGTATATAGATTAAGTAAAATTCACAAAAAAGATCATAGTTAACTTTTCACTTGCTGATGCCAGTGACATTCACCATGCATGGATGATACCCAATCTCATCATCCATGCCAATATTCTGCACCACAACAAAACCTTCATCTTAAACTTCTCCACTTGCTTGGATCTCCAAACCAGTCCCTGGTTCAATTCTATTGAGACAAACTTTAATCACATCAACTCCATTTGGTTCTACCATGTCTCCATCAGCATTCTTCTTCAACACGGACATAATTTCAGCCCTCATTTCACGCTTCATGGTCTCCACTTCCAAGTCCACCCGTCTCTTATGTGCCACCACTGAATCGGTATGCTCTTTCCTCAATTGTGCAAGCACATTTGTTGACTCAATCCTTTGTCTTTCCTCTCTCTCACTTGCCTCCATCTTAAGTCTCTCAATTTCAATATTAGCAGCTTTTCTTTGCTCCTCATATGATGCTCTAAGTGCTTTAACCTCTCTAGAAATTCCCTTTGTTTCAATTATAATACCTGGCACATCAAAGCACACAGCACCTGTCCCAAACCCTCTGACATGGTTGCTTCTCTCAGGCCCTAATACATCAGCGTACACAATATGGCAAACCTCATCAGTTACGATCTCATTCTTATCCTCGTACAATTTCAACTTTCTATTGAAATCATCTTGTAATTACGTGACAAGATTAATTACTAATGTATATGCACTCTATATACATTTGTAATTCTATTAAATCAAAGATATTCCAACCATGTTTCGCAATAATACTAGTAATATGAGTGATTGTTCTGTTCTTCGGGCTATAGTGCATATTAATAAACTCATATGCATGGGAATCTCTTTCATTACTCCATTGTATTAACTAATGCAAGCTTCCGTTGGCTTATGCTCTTTATTTCATTGACATTAAATAGCAATTAATCTAAACCACTATCATTCAGAATTCATAAACCTTTTATATATCTCACATACATATAAATAGTAGCAGCTGGTAATTGATGGCATACTTACAATTATTTCAGCTGACCGAGCATCCACTGGTTCCCCACTCTTCCGAGTATGTGTCAGCGTAAAGAATGTAATGCAGTCTGGTTTGCTTCCATTAACTTGTTCCTGTAAACATAAAATGTCAAACAACTAATTTACACATTATTTCATATCTTAACATCAACATTCACCTTCATTCCATTTGCACTAACATGTATTTAAGTTAACATAACACAACACAACTGGAAGAGCCTTACATATTCGTGTCTGATTTGCGCAAAAGTCTTGGTTCCAGTTGTGTGATTAATTTTGAGTGCCTTCCTATTGTTTCTAAATGATGTAGCACGCTTCTACATATGTCAAGTTTATCATTCATTAGTTAGGCTATGTTGAAGGAAATTCATCCTAATTCCCAATACATATAATCCAGACATTTATAAACTTCATTATGTCATAAATAAATCAAGCATATATGGTGTATAAAACAGGAAGAACATTTGTTGATTATGTGTGGTACCTGAGCATCTACAGTATCCCATAGATGCACTAACAATTTCCATTGGCCTTGGTTGACAAGGCCATCATGACAATGGAACCTCTCTGCTAATGGTGAGTGCAAAAATGGAGTATAGTATGCCTTCTTGAGAATTGCCTTGTAATGCTTCCATCTATCATTTAACTTCAACTCACAAACCCAACGAACTTTTGGCTCCAATTCTAGTGTTATAGCATATGTCCAATCAAGAGTCACATGCTTATTTACATATATATGATGTTGTTAATTATGCACTATCATTTAATATATGAAATATGAATCTGTACAATTACTTTGTAATACCCCTTCAGTAGGTTTCAAGTATTTTTCTACTAAAACAAATAAAAATTAAAGGAGACAAAGTTAAAAGAAGCCATCTTGCACATCACCATGCTGCATGGATGCTGCATCTTAGTGGTTCATAATGTATTGTGGACCCTATTCTAATTGTCTATGGAGCCTCTTACTAAGTATTTGGTGCGTCTTATTTCAAATTTATCACATTAAACCAGGATTTATTCTAGACCAACTGCAAAATAATTGACATAGCAAATAAAAGAGTTAAACTTGTGTATGGATAACAACATTTGAGGTCAAAGTAGGATTGGAATGAATTTATCATAATTAAAAACTTATGGTTTTAACTTGCTTGTTGCCAAAGGAAATAAAAGCCGATGTGATGGCATTTTTTGGGTTTTTTTAATTCGAGGGTTAAAATTAAAAGACAATCCCTCAACTATCTATATATATAGGAAAACCAATCAACTATTAATGCCTCTTCTATTTTTTACCTTAATCCTCTGCCAAGCACGATCCATGTTTGAAGCCTTGTAGAAATTCCTCTAATCAACTATGTTAATTGAAAAATATGATGATTCTTGAGATAGCATTCCTAAGAATCTAGAAAATCTTGCAATAGTATGAGGAGGCTCTATCGACTGCCATTTGTCATTAAATTTCATCAGCTCTTTTGTACCATTGGGTGCCCATCGTGGCCTATTTATTCCCCTAGGGCCCTGTGATCTACAGGTCATAAGATGACGTTCATCCAGGACCCCTCCGACATTATTTGGAACTGTTAAATAATCTATATGGTCATGTTCCATCAAGTTGAATGCCGGTGGTTGAGTTTCGATGCCATCGTAAAGCGACATTGATGCAAGTGAGTTATTGTTCCTGAACCACATTAGCTTTGTCAACTACCTTTCATGTAAATACAAGACAAGTGTGTTAAATTAACATCTGTAAACAAAAGCATTTCTATTTAATTATACAATTAATTTTCTGGTAAGAAGAGAAGTGTAGTAGATACCTTCTGAAATTGCTTCAATGAAGCCTCTATCCCCTCAGATATTTTCTTGTTTGAGTTGATAGCTTGATGCAATTAAACAAGATAAGTGTATAAAGTGATAGCTATAAAGACATACACGTTTAATTTTTGAAATCCAATCTTTAAATTTTTGCAGAGAGTTAAGGCGAGCGGGAAGTCCTCTCGCCTAGTAATCCCGCTCAACCATTAATTAAATGATATAACCTTATGGAGGTAAGCCCCTAGCCACACAAAATGGTCAGGTGTTTCTATTACCAAATAAAAAAATTGGCTAGCTGTTAATAATTTGGCAGTCTATGATTTGGCAGATTTGGAATTCATGGTTGATGAGATTGGCATATACATTGTGTGGTCATAGTTCAATGATTTTGTAAGGAGACTCCCATTATAGACTATTAATTGTTGAAACCTGAATTAAATTTCAATTATAAATATCAAATGAAGAGTTTTTGCGACTTACACCAGTTTCAAAAACCCTCTAAATCACACCTAATCATCAATGGCCCCCTTATTCCCAAATGCTCGCAGACAGTTGTTTCGTAACACAAGTGAACCTCATGTTCCTGCGGCTGATCATGAAGTTATTGGTCTCATGATTCATGCCCCAACCAATAACATTGCAACCCCGATTGCCACCCAGTAAAACGTTGTCCATGTACTCACTGCCAATCATAAAGATTCTGATTTTTGGCGTTACCTAGAGGCTAACTTTCACGCTGAAGTCGAGTATGAGGCAAACCCTACACTGCAACCAGGTACCAATCAACAGTTCAAATCCCCTGTAAAGGCAACTGCTGCTTGGGGTAAATGGAATGCCATTTCTCATGGCTCTAACATGCACGTTTACCCTCCTCAATCACCCAATCCCTTGATCAATATTTATTGTCCTCATTATGATGAGGCAGCGAAAAATGTGATCTTGAAAGATGAGCATTTTCCATCTGATCTTCCAGGTTTTGGTGTGAACGTGCTTCCTCCCTGGTCCAACGAAATCGGTTACGTGAAGCATGGTAGCAGTGGAAAGCAACCTTGCATCAGTGGTGATACAGTGAATATAATATCATCTTTTTTTTCAGGATGATTCATATCGCTTTGATCCTATTGAGATCTGCAATGTTGTACACTTTTTGACCGGTGTGATTTTTAATAGGCATGCCACCCATTCCATTGGGACCCGAGAAAATATCTTCAAGCAAGGGGCCTAGTTCACAATAAGGAGTATTAACACTAGGAATTTGTTGTGCAGCTTGGCTACTTGGAAGAGGGTCACCAAATGTCTCTCCATACCATACCCATGGGCCTTCCAAGTATGAACGGTCCATACCTTCAACAATTAGATGCGCTTCAACTTCACTGTTACTCAACCAGAACCTATTCAAGCATTTAGCATATGGGCATTTGATGTTGCCATCATGAGAAGATACTTCCAATGAGTTTAAGATAAATTTTGCTAGCCCTGTTCTGTAATCCTCTGTAAATGAATTCAAAGTGGCCCAACTTTTGTCCATCTTGCTTGAATATAATCAATAGTTTCCAGAATTGGAACAATAAAATGCCTAATGATTAAGAAGTCAAGTAAAATATGTAACTGAAACCAATTAAGTAAGTATAGTATGTGAATAAAGAGACAAAAAAAAAATTACAAATGCAACTACAAGGGAGAGATTATATTGTACGAAAGAATCATTTGTAACAGGAAAACAAAAAATCAATCGATTTTATGAGTGACATTGTATGTATGAGACTCGCAATAGATTTTAAGGTGCAGGGGATAATAAGAAGTTCATATAATTCACCAGAAGAAGGAAGAAAATATTTCATATACTCAATATTATCGGTCGGGCAGTTATTAATATAACGAAGCTTAAAAATAGGGAACAAAGGGGCAAGAAACTAGGAGGCCGATAAAGAAATTCTTTAGTTGAACCCTAAAACGTGAGTAATTGGAGAATCAAACAGATTAAGAAGCATGATAAGAAATTGAACAGTTTGACATGAAAAATTTTGAATATTAAATACAAGAAACTAAAAATTACTTGTTGGAAATCCCCAAAATCACTTCTATGTCTTGCAGCCCTAATTTGATAGTACGAAACCCAACTAACAAAAAAATAATGAACCGAGGAGCTTTATCTGTTGAGAAATTGTGAGGGCAAGGTTTGAGAAGCAAACATCAGAATTGCATTGATTCGTCCACCTTTAAAACCACAAGAAATTCTTATAATAAGGACTCCATTCCATGACTTTTCTCACTCATTTCGGTGGGTATCCAAAAAAACAAATAACCAGCACCACTTCGGTGCCTAAAAAATAAATAATAAAATTAAAATGCAAAAGAAGAGTATTTTTAAGAAATAAAGTTATTTAATAGACACCAATAGTTGGTATCTCAATTTTGAAGGTCACCGTTATCAGCGGCATCCAACTATAAAGACACCAAAAAATACTAAGAGTGCTTGCTTTATGTCTATGGTCACCAATTGCAAATGGTGTGCAAACATCGGTGTCCTATAGCCATAATTCTAATAGTGCTTTTAACTCTAACGAGCCAAGCTCTTTTCATTTTTCAAATAAATTAAATATTTTTTGTATGAAAAGACCACTATACCCTTAAATTTGGTGGAAGTGAAGATAGATTTGATGGAAGGACCGGACCATTCATGCAGCTCATGGTTAAGTTAGAGGATGGGACAAACTAATATGAGAGTTCAAAGAAGAAAACTAATATGGGGTAAAGTTTAGGGACCTTTGCTACCACATACCCTAATTGATTAGTTATTATTTGGTTTTGATCATTTAAGTATCAATTGCACAGCAAAAACATCACATAAATTAATCATTTAGCAATTAAAATCCATATTTCATTGTTTCATCCAAAATCTATATTTCATTGTTTCATCCAAAATCAGCCACCAAATTAGTTAGTTGAAGACATGAATTTTTGTTGCTGTAGTATTATCTTAATTCATTGCGTTTGGTCCCAATTTATTGGTTTCTGACTTTCACTCATGAAAAAAAGGGGCATAAGGTTTCAGTTTTAATATTTTACATACTGAAGTTTTAGAGTTTGTTTCAAAATCATAAGAATATGTAGTTTAATTCATAGGGGTGTGTAAACTTAAAAAAAAAAATCATTTCAAATTGTTCATTTTTCATTTTCTGGGTTTCTACCCTCATAATTCTTCACTCAATTTCTATTAATTGAAGATAGCTTTGAGGTTTCAATTAATAAAATTTATTTGTACCATCGATCTTTCTATCTTCTAAATATCTTTGCATATTTAGAAAACTATTTCACAAGGTGAATCCAGCCACCCAACTTTGAATATCCTAACTTCGTCCCTACTTGTGTCACGTAAATCATTCTCCTTAAGGTGACTCAATTCTTAAACATATTTTATATCAAATCTTAAACCTTGTAAAACACATATATGTTTAAAAAGAATATTTATATAGAACTGGCAGAACTGCAGATGTACCCTTTACATAAAGCACATAACTCAACATGAATGAAACAGAATACATCAATTATCACCCTTTCGTCGCTTGATTGCCGTTAAATATAGCCGTTAAATAGGTAAATCAATTGCTCAAACCCGCACTGCACTATCAATTCCTTCATTCATTCTTCTTGTATTTAACTGTAGATGTTTTGAACCAAACCTCCATGGACATGTACAGAAGCTTCTAGGGTTTTGTATCTTCACTTCATTATTATTTCTTTTTTGTGGGTTTTCGTTTCTTCCTCCTCCATCTTTTGTTTGTTCACTGTTTTGCATTTGATGTTTTATTTAATTTTGAATTCTTTGTCATCTTTTTGTCTATGTCATTTATCTATGTTATAGTGCCTATATACAATGATCTTATCCACTTCTATATTAGAGAATTTGGCCATTTATAATTTTCATTTTATGAACTGACATAGCTTGTATTGTTAAGGATATAAAAAATTGACTTTTATAAGCAAAATACCACTGCCTTTTAGCAATACTTTAATTATTTTAAGTATCTTAATATCATGAAATAATATAAAAGTGAAGATTAAAATAAAAGTTAAAGATAAAGATATAATTTTAAATACCATCACATAATGATGAAAAGTTTATGAATTAATTGGGTGAGAACTACAATGAACGGAGCCACTCTACGTTCTTCAAAGGAGAGACAAACATTAACAAAAGAAAAAAGAAACGAAAACCGAACAAGTGTGAAGCACACACCCAACTGAGAACTCGACAACTTCCCTGCAACTGAGACGCCGAGGGGCTAAAGCTCCCTTTGTTGCAAACAAGAAATTAAAACAAACCACTAAAAAAGTTGTCCAAGAAGAGGCTCCGAAGTTCCCTAAAACCCAAAAAGTTCAAGAACTAAATGCGAAAACGCTTCATTTGTTCATGCCGGTGGCGTTCTTGACTGCATCGGCAGCTCCCTGTGCCTTGGCCTGCATGTTCTGGCCAGCATCCTGCATTGTTTCCTTGGCAGACTGGGCGGCATTGTTAGCCTTGTCCATCATTCCACTGGCCTTCTCCTGTCAAATCCCAAATCATCCAATACAACACACACACCTCAATCTCAATGCACAATCAATATTAAAGCAAAAGAAAACGTAACGAAAAACTGTTATTGACGCTCCAAAATAGTCGATCATGCACTAGAATCATAAGAACAAAGAAGAAACGAGTGCAGTATACATGACTATTTTAAAACGCTCGGAACATTTCAAAACGAAAAATGGAGATGAGTGAGGGTTACCTGAGCTTGGCCTTTGGCCTCTCCAGCTTGGTAGCTCATCTTCTGGGAGTTGTCAGCCATTTTCTTCTAGTTGGAAATTGGAGAAAAAGAACAATTTGAAATCGATTGAAGTTCTTAAAGATGGTAGTTGATTCGCTTGATGATGAAATACTCACATTCGGATAGGTTTATATAGGGTTTTGGACCACCTGAATGCTCGACACGTGTGATGCCACGCGTAAGTCACTCACGGACTTCCTCTGAGTTATTGTTCTGGGGACCAACCACGTGTCGCATTATTACTTGGGGTGAGCCTTTCGACCAGGAAGCTATTTTTCTCCAGTGGTAGTTTCTAAGTTCCTGTTTTTAGGGCTTTGACAGTTTCATCCCAAAAGGATCAATATACCACTATATATATATTATTATTTTTCAAAAAAGAAAATAGTGGTATTGATATATTATTTTGATAATAATTTCATCAATGGGAGATTGAAAAACCAGACTTCAGTTTATCAACACACTTTTTTTATTACAAAAATTCACCATTGTCTCTTAGTACATCACTCGTGTAATTGTCACGTGATGCATAATTGTCAATAAAATCGCGTCACAACCCATCAAATATTAATACTTATAGTTTCTAATATCTTGAGTTTCCAATTCATAGAAACACAAGCTAAGGTTCTCTAAAACTTAAACGAGAACATTTCAATTTTCAAACAAATACATGAATGTCTAATCAAAACACGAATTACATAAAGCACATAACTCAACATGAATGAAACATAATACAACACTTATCACCCTTTCGTCACTTGATTGCCGTTAAATAGGTAAATCAGTTGCTCAAACCCACACTGCACTATCAATTCCTTCATTCATTCTTCTTGTATTTAACTGTAGAAGTTTTGAACCAAACCTCCATGGACATGTACAAAAGCTTCTAGGGTTTTGTATCTTCACTTCATTATTATTTCTTTTTTGTGGGTTTTCGTTTCTTCCTCCTCCACCTTTTGTTTGTTCACTGTTTTGCCCTTGATGTTTTATTTAAGTTTGAATTCTTTGTCATCTTTTTGTCTATGTCATTTATCTATGTTATAGTGCCTATATACAATGATCTTATCCACTTCTATATTGGAAAATTTGGTCATTTATATTTTTCATTATATGAACTGACATAGTTTGTATTGTAAATGATCCAAAATTGACTTTTATAAGCAAAATACCACTGCCTTTTAGCAACACTTTAATTATTTTAATTATCTTAAAATCATGAAATAATATAAAAGTGAAGATTAAAATAAAAGTTAAAGATGAAGATATAATTTTAACTACCATCACATAATGATGAAAAGTTTATGAATTAATTGGGTGAGAACTACAATGAACGGAGCCACTCTACGTTCTTCAAAGGAGAGACAAACATTAACAAAAGAAAAAAGAAACGAAAACCAAACAAGTGTGAAGCACACACCCAACTGAGAGCTCGACAACTTCCCTACAACTGAGACGCCGAGGGGCTAAAGCTCCCTTTGTTGCAAACAAGAAATTAAAACAAACCACTAAAAAAGCTGTCCAAGAAGAGGCTCCGAAGTTCCCTAAAACCCAAAAAGTTCAAGAACTAAATGCGAAAACGCTTCATTTGTTCATGCCGGTGGCGTTCTTGACTGCATCGGCAGCTCCCTGTGCCTTGGCCTGCATGTTCTGGCTAGCATCCTGCATTGTTTCCTTGGCAGACTGGGCGGCATTGTTAGCCTTGTCCATCATTCCACTGGCCTTCTCCTGTCAAATCCCAAATCATCCAATACAACACACACACCTCAATCTCAATGCACAATCAATATTAAAGCAAAAGAAAACGTAACGAAAAACTGTTATTGACGCTCCAAAATAGTCGATCATGCACTAGAATCATAAGAACAAAGAAGAAACGAGTGCAGTATACATGACTATTTTAAAACGCTCGGAACATTTCAAAACGAAAAATGGAGATGAGTGAGGGTTACCTGAGCTTGGCCCTTGGCCTCTCCAGCGTGGTAGCTCATCTTCTGGGAGTTGTCAGCCATTTTCTTCTTGTTGGAAATTGGAGAAAAAGAACACTTTGAAATCGATTGAAGTTCTTAGAGATGGTAGTTGATTTGCTTGATGATGAAATACTCACAATCCATAAGGTTTATATAGGGTTTTGGACCACCTGAATGCTCGACACGTGTGATGCCACGCGTAAGTCACTCGCGGACTTCCTCTGAGTTTTTGTTCTTGGGACCAACCACGTGTCACATTATTACTTGGGGTGGGCCTTTCGACAAGGAAGCTGTTTTTCTCCAGTGGTAGTTGCTAAGTTCCTGTTCTTAGGGCTTTGACAGTTTCATCCCAAAGGGATCAATATACCACTACATATATATTTTTTTTTTTCAAAAAAGAAAATAGTGGTATTGATATATTATTTTGATAATAATTTCATCAATGGGAGATTGAAAAACCAGACTTCAGTTTATCAACACACATCTTTTATTACAAAAATTCACCATTGTCTCTTAGTACATCACTCGTGTAATTGTCACGTGATGCATAATTGTCAATAAAATCGCGTCACAACCCATCAAATATTAATACTTATAGTTTCTAATGTCCTGAGTATCCAATTCATAGAAACACAAGCTATGGTTCTCTAATACTTAAACGAGAACATTTCAATTTTAAAACAAATACATGAATGTCTAATCAAAACACGAATTACATAAAGCACATAACTCAACATGAATGAAACAGAATACAACACTTATCACCCTTTCGTCGCTTGATTGCTGTTAAATAGGTAAATCAGTTGCTCAAACCCGCACTGCACTATCAATTCCTTCATTCATTCTTCTTGTATTTAACTGTAAAAGTTTTGAACCAAACCTCCATGGACATGTACAAAAGCTTCTAGGGTTTTGTATCTTCACTTCATTATTATTTCTTTTTTGTGGGTTTTCGTTTCTTCCTCCTCCACCTTTTGTTTGTTCACTGTTTTGCCCTTGATGTTTTATTTAATTTTGAATTCTTTGTCATCTTTTTGTCTATGTCATTTATCTATGTTGTAGTGCCTATATACAATGATCTTATCCACTTCTATATTGGAACATTTGGTCATTTATATTTTTCATTCTATGAACTGACATAGTTTGTATTGTTAAGGATCCAAAATTGACTTTTATAAACAAAATACCACTGCCTTTTAGCAACACTTTAATTATTTTAATTATCTTAAAATCATGAAATAATATAAAGGTGAGGATTAAAATAAAAGTTAAATATGAAGATATAATTTTAAAAAACCATCACATAATGATGAAAAGTTCATGAATTAACTGGGTGAGAACTACAACGAACAGAGCCACTCTACGTTCTTCAAAGGAGAGACAAACATTAACAAAAGAAAAAAGAAACGAAAACCGAACAAGTGTGAAGCACACACCCAACTGAGAGCTCGACAACTTCCCTGCAACTGAGACGCCGAGGCGCTAAAGCTCCCTTTGTTGCAAACAAGAAATTAAAACAAACCACTAAAAAAGTTGTCCAAGAAGAGGCTCCGAAGTTCCCTAAAACCCAAAAAGTTCAAGAACTAAATGCGAAAATGCTTCATTTGTTCATGCCGGTGGCGTTCTTGACTGCATCGGCAGCTCCCTGTGCCTTGGCCTGCATGTTCTGGCCAGCATCCTGCATTGTTTCCTTGGCAGACTGGGCGGCATTGTTAGCCTTGTCCATCATTCCACTGGCCTTCTCCTGTCAAATCCCAAATCATCCAATACAACACACACACCTCAATCTCAATGCACAATCAATATTAAAGCAAAAGAAAAATAACCAGCGTGGTAGCTCATCTTCTGGGAGTTGTCAGCCATTTTCTTCTTGTTGGAAATTGGAGAAAAATAACACTTTGAAATCGATTGAAGTTCTTAAAGATGGTAGTTGATTTGCTTGATGATGAAATACTCACATTCGAATAGGTTTATATAGGGTTTTGGACCACCTGAATGCTCGACACGTGTGATGCCACGCGTAAGTCACTCGCGGACTTCCTCTGAGTCATTATTTTGGGGACCAACCAGCGTGGTAGCTCATCTTCTGGGAGTTGTCAGCCATTTTCTTCTTGTTGGAAATTGGAGAAAAATAACACTTTGAAATCGATTGAAGTTCTTAAAGATGGTAGTTGATTTGCTTGATGATGAAATACTCACATTCGAATAGGTTTATATAGGGTTTTGGACCACCTGAATGCTCGACACGTGTGATGCCACGCGTAAGTCACTCGCGGACTTCCTCTGAGTCATTATTTTGGGGACCAACCACGTGTTGCATTAATACTAGGGGTGGGCCTTTTGACCAGGAAGTTGTTTATCTCCAGTGGTAGTTGCTAACTTCGTGTTCTTAGGGCTTTGACAGTTTCATCCCAAAGGGATCAATATACCACTATATATATTTTTTTTCAAAAAAGAAAATAGTGGTATTGATATATTATTTTGATAATAATTGGGGTTTCATCAATGGGAGATTGAAAAACCAGACTTTAGTTTATCAACACACCTCTTTCATTCCAAAAATTCACCATTGTCTCTTAGTACATCACTCGTGTAATTGTCATGTGATGCATAATTGTCAATAAAATCACGTCAAAACCCATCAAATATTAATACTTATAGTTTCAAATTGTCCTAAGTTTCCAATTCATAGAAACACAAGCTAAGGCTCTCTAAAACTTAAATGAGAACATTTCAATTTTCAAACAAATACATGAATGTCTAATCAAAACACGAATTACATAAAATTGTGTTACACGAATACGTCTTTAAAAAAATCATTCAACATGTATGATCGTGTCACTTCACTTAAGAATCTAAAGATGCAAAAATATCGCACTCGACCCATGTACAGTGGCCCAGTCGGCCCATCCACCCCCTCATGAAATCAAGCTTGAAAAACTTTTGGAAAATAGAAAATAAAGGGGAAGAGAGTCAACTTCAAAAATATTACGGGAGTCCCTGATATTTTCAAAATTTACACTACAAGCACGTTATATTTATCAATTTATATTCCCGCCACACCCACCAGAAAAAAGCCACCCTAAGGCCATCTCCAAACGATGGCTGGCCAGAGGGCTCGTTTTAGCCCTCTGGCCCTCCAAGATTCTCCAAGATATTAATATTTTAATGAACAGTACATGGTCATATTTGCCTCCGTCTCCAACCGAGGGCCAGAGGGTCAGATGACTCGTTTTAGCTCTTTCACAAAAAACCGTCTCAAACCGAGGGCCAAATGGCCATATGGCCAAACATAATTTATTATTTAAAAACTACAACTTAAATTCAAATCCAATGGCTTAGGAAGTTATAGGAAAAAAAAAATAGAATTAAAAAAATATATGAAACAAATTTTGTGAAATAGAAGTTATAGGAAAAAAATGGAATTTAAAAAAAATATGAAATAAATTTTGTGAAATAGAAGTTATAGGAAAAAATAGAAGTTATATGAAAAAGCGTAGGTCTCACCTAACATTTTTTTAATTGTTATTCAATGAGGTTGTTCCACCTAACATTTTAATTAATAAAGTGTAGGTCTCATCTAGGTGTATAATCGTTAAGTTCCAACCCGCTGCTAAACTAGCGTAAAACATACCTTAATTAAGACCACCCAATATTAAAATTATAGATCCACTAATGTGTATTTAGTGTTACTCTTCGTTGAATGAACATTGAATCATATAATTATTATTGCTCAAGAGTTATTCATTTTTGGTTGGTGTTTGAAGTTTAATTATGTGGACGGGATGGAAGAAAAGAAATGTTTAAATTAAAAAAAAAAAAAACCCAACGGCTAGCTGACTCAGCTAGTCGTTATATTCAAAAAAATTTCAAACTATTAGTGTCGGTTATAACCGACACTAATAGTAAATAAAAACAAATTTGCCTATGAATACCTATTACTGTCGGTTATAACCGACAGTATTAAAAAATCCTTCTTTAATGTCGTCGGTTATAACCGACAACAATAGGAAAACTATAAAAAAAAATAGCCAGCCCTTTGGCCCTTTGAAATTCCGTGGGGCCCTCCCAGATTCCCGAACCCTCTGGCCTAGCCCTTGATTGGAGACTGTTTTAAGGGCTATTTTCGGCCTTGTGGCCTTTTGGACCCTTCGGTTGGAGATGGCCTAAGGGTCCAGAGGGCCGAAAATAGTCTCCAACCAAGGACCAGGCTAAAGAGCTCGTGGACCCCACTGAACAAAAAAAGGCCAAGGGGCCAACTGGCTGGCCATCTTCAGCCAGCCAGCCAACCCGCTGGCTAGCCCAATTTCATTTTTTTTTCCATTTGCCCAGTCCACATTAGGGTTTAGGGCTTAGGTTTTTTTTTGTCGCAACCCATTTTTTGTTTTTTTTATGCCCAGTCCACTTTTTTATTTTTTTTTATTTGGTTTTTTTTTTTAATTTCTAATTTTTTCTTACATCATTTCTCACATATTTTTCATAATTTCATACTATCTTATCTCATTTTATTTCAATTCTTCACATTCCATACTATAGCCATTTGGCTCTCGGTTTGATACGGTTTTTTGTGACAAGGATAAAACGAGCCCTATAACCCTCGGTTGAAGATGATAAAAAAGATGGCACTGCATTGTTCATTAACATATTAATTTCTTAGAGCGTCAAAAGGCTCGTTTGAGTCTCTAGCCAGTCTTCAATTGGCGATGGCCTTAGCCCAAGTCGTAGCCAGACACAAAGCCCTCAAGGCTCAACCCACGGCTGCAGAAGCCTCCTTCTCCCTCTTCATTCCATACGTGCAATCACCTCAGCTCCAAAGTTTTCAACTTTCTGTATATTTTTGTTCGTTCTTCTCCGCCCAAAAAACCCTTTTCTTCTTCTTCTTCTTCTTCTTCTTCTTCTGCTTCTGCATTAGTTTCCAGCAGATTTACAGATAAGAAGAGAGGAGTCTGAGGAGTAGGAAAGTCGGGTACTTGAGATAATTGGGAACCGGGTTCGTTACAACCCGAAACGAGCACGGCTTATCTGCACACTCTGAGTCAATGAAAAAGATGGGAACGAAGGACAAGAAGAAGATCCATAAGAACAAGAAGGTTGCCCGGCCAACTTTGGAGCTTGTTGAAAAGGGTTTGTCACTTCTCATATGATAAAAAAAGTTATATTTTTCTCTTACCGTTTTAGTTTGCTTCTAACTTGGGTTTTTGAAATTTATTGTGTTTAAATTGGAATTAAGTTTCTGGGTGGTTTGAACCTAAAAACTAATTGTTGAGGCAATTTGATTTAGATGATGAATAATATGATATAAAATAGATGCTATAGACTTTGGGAAATTGAAGAACTATGCATTTAAAATGTAGTGGATGTATGTATAATTGTGCAATGTTCATCATCATGGAGACAAAAACCTATTTGATAATTGGATTTGGCAGTGTTTGGCTCCCTGTATCTGTATTGATACGGCGAAGAGTTTTACCAAGTTGTGATTTTGTAGTTTTTATCTGTTTCCAGATAAAAAATTAGGATCTGCAGAGATTAGAAAGAGAAAAAGGGCAAAGGAAAGCAATGCTGATTCTCGAAAGGTTGTTCAAGTCTCTATTGAAGGTACTTTGGATTTATGTTTCTCATGTGTTAAGTACATTGTTAGGGGTATAGATTTGGATTGAACTCAATGTTCTCCGTTTGCTTTTGTTGTTTCAGTAGATAATTCAGCCAAACCAGCCAAGGATAAGAAAAAGGCAAAACTAACGAATAAAAGGAAAATAAAGAATGCGAAGAACTATGAAGCTATGGAAGGCAAGAATGATCATCCAAATACGGACACTGATGACGATTTTCATGAAATAAATGGTAAGTTGCTTCTAGTTGGGTAGCATTATACTGTAATAGTTTTCAGGGGAACCACAGTTATTGTGTAATTTGTTAATGGTGTCCTTGGGCGGGGGGGTGAATGTTGAAAATTTACAAATTTCCAAAATCTTTGCCTGTCTGTGTTTTGTTTTGCTTTATATGTAAGTCGGAGTTGTTTTCTAGTTTTCTTTTTCTCTAACCTAAGGTCTCTGCTTCCAATTTTCTTTCTCAAGCTGTATGGAAATGCACGTATGCTTTTGAAGTGTCGACCATAGAATCCTTTCCTGCTTTTAACTTACTTAAGATAATTTTCTTTCTATTAGATGATGGAGTTGCCGATCAGAGCCCATTTGAAACTCAGGAAGAGATTGAAATTGGTGAAGTGCTCACTGAGGCTGGTAAGGAACCAAAATTGGAAATTATGAATAAGTGGCAGCTTTTGTTTGATCTGAGCAGAGTCATTGGATGATATTTTTATTGCAATTACTTATAAGGTCAAGTGCTCATTGAGGTTCTCTCTTTATTGTAGGTAAGTCAAAGAAAGCTAAGAAAAAGAAAAAGAAGGATCGTGATTCATTGGAGTTTGTGAAGTCACTTGACGAGGAAGTAGCTGGTCAGGAGAAGAGCTCAAAAGGGATATCAGGTATGATTCTTGAATTTGAAACATTGCTTTGTATCCAAGTTATCACTATTTCATTGCAATCAGTACTTTTCTACTTTTAGTAATGATAAATTGACGATGTAGGTGTACCCAAGAAAGCTTCAAGAAAGAAAAAGAAGGATCTTGATTCGTCAAAGTCTAAGAAGACACTGGAAAGGGAAGTAGAAGCTGATCAGGCTGATGTTTTCCTTATTTCTTCTGGGGATGAGGACTCTTCGAAAGGAATGAAAAGTATGAATTACTGAATTCAAACTACTCGTTGGTGTATATTTTCATATTCTAAAGCCAACAAACCTATTCATAAGTAAATACCTATGGATGATAAGCTTCAAATTATTTGATTTTACAAAATTCAACATATGTGATATTAATTTCCCTTTTTTATACTGTACTCCTCTTATTGAGAATTTCTGAATCCTCAGAATGGATTATGGAATACCATCAAAGTAGACCTGGGTTGAAGGTACTGCAGCAAAGAATTGATCAGTTTATGGTTGAACATGATGAAAAACTGGAACAGGTAATTTTCCTCTTCCATGCTACAAATACCATGCAACTGGAGTATTCAAACCAGCCGTTTGGACCTTCGCTCTTTATAACACTGTTCATACTGTCTTAAGTGACATATTTGCACATGCTTGAAGATCTATAAAAAACGGTTTCATGTATGTTGAGCGATCTATAAACACATATGGTATTAGCTGATGGGCTTGCTCTATTGTTTTCCTTGTTTTGAATTTTGGCCCGCATACTTATTTCTTCATGGAAGTATGCTACATATTCCTGCCTCTGATCTCTCTTTACATATGCCCATGTAATGTGGGAATGTATAATCTATATTTTATTGGTATTGTGTGGTTCGTGTATGTCCATCTGTTTATATTCACTCTGCGTAACTTTCCAGTTGATCAAATGTGTACTAGTTCACATATATGCGTGGCACATGCAGGAAAAGAAAGAGAAAGAAGCCCGTGCTGCAGACGGAGGATGGACAGTTGTTGTACATCATAAAGGAAGGAAGAAGACCACGGATTCTGAGAGTGGAATTACAGTAGGATCTGTTGCCCAGGCTGCTTTGGAGGACAAGGTGGCCAAGAAGAAGCGCACAGAAGTTGTTGGGCTAGATTTTTACCGGTTCCAAAGGAAAGAAGCTCAGAGAAACGGTATGTTAATCTTACATATAAAGTTAATCTTGTGTTAACCTGAAAAACCACACGACATAGATGAAAATGTTGCATATGCTGAAAAGCACTCCCATTATGAGCATGCAGTGGCATATTGCATATGCTTATGTTGTCAGTTTCCGATGAATTTTATTTTCATATGTTACACATGAAATAGTTTTGATTTTGGGAAGAGTATTATATGTAGTCTTGTTGTTTAAAGTTGTGCAAATACAGCAAAGCGCTAATAGGATATGTCCCTGCAGAAATTATGATGCTCCAGAGCAAATTTGAGCAAGATAAAAAGCGGATACAGCAGTTAAGAGCGGCTAGGAAGTTTCGACCTTACTGAACGCCTGAAAGTTTGTCCGAAGAAAAGCCAGGGATCAATTGTTCTTGTTCATAATGTTGAGACATGAGTAGTACAATGCATGTTGCATAACAGTATTGCGCCCCGTATTTATTTTTCCGTTTGTTTCATCAAACGTAATTGATATCCATGGCGATTATTTTTCTACCAGAGAATGCACATTCTTCATACATTAAGCTACGGATTATCGAATGGCAACGACATATTCGCTATTTTTAGACAAATTGGCCTCTGCCCCCTTTTCTGTCTTCCCTAATGCCTTTTGGCTTTTTCCTTTTAGGTCAAATCTGGCGTTCCTTGGATTTGTTCAAATCGAATGCCCAATGCCCAACAAATTTCTACCCAAAACAAGAAGCTTAGAAGCTTAGAAGCGAGGATGCTTCCTTGAGGAAGAGATAATTAGTCCTCACCCGTTTATATTCGTTTGTTTTCATGTTATGTTTATATTCGTTTCGTGTTCATGTTGTGTTTATCTTCGTTTCATGTTCATGTCAACCCAAAGATCGTACGTTTTTAATCGTAGGTCTAATATTCATGTCCCAAAGATCGTCCGTTCTTTGAGACCTAAGTCATTTTCGAGACGTGAATAAATTTATTGTCACTAAATTTACTGTCACCGTAGCGTCTCAGACCATTAATATGACATGATTCACATATGAACATTTGTTGATGATCCGTTGATTCTTTTCTAATTGGAAGAACAAGAGGTACTAAACCAATACTTAATAAATAGCATAATCCGTAGTCAGAACACAGAAATTATATAGATAACAATAACATTCATCTTATAGAGAGAAAAAAAGGTACATCAACAAGGACTCCTGCATCCAGGAAGTCTGAGAACGACGACGGATCTCGGGTTGCATCCAGGAAGTCTGAGAACGACGACGGATCTCGGCTGCCACCCGAGATCCGGTTTATTGACATTATCAAAAACTAAAACTGCAGCGACACAGCAGGCTGCATATCATAATACTAATACCCTACTATAATTGCAACATAACCCCAGTCACATTTGTTTTTTCATTTATTTACTACTACTAAAAACACGAACAATAGAACGCTAGATCTCGGCCAGATCTATCTCTTCAACTTCCTCGTCCTTCTCGTCCTCGCTCCAGCAGCACTTCAGAATCGACCTTGGAGACTGCGAACCAGAATCATCCTTGACAAAGCTGTGGTAGATGATTGCACCACCCAGGCCTAGACCCTCATAGCTGCTTCCTCCGCAGCCGTATCCCTTTAAGTCCAGAGGGCACTTAGCATCAAGATCTTCGCCTGCGGTGCTGGTGGTGTGCAAGGCTATGGAGAACTCAGCTGGTTTGAAGCAATCCAGAACCCTGTAAAGCAGCTGGGTCAAGTTCACATCATTGAAATTATATCCCACTGTTTCAAAGCTAGCGTAGCTGAAACCGTCTTCTGGTGTCACGTGGATCGTAGAAACTGCATTCCCTTCAATTGAGTTCATGGAGTAACCGCAAGGTTCGAACTCAAAGTCGCATATATCAGATTGTGGGAGGATCTTCCTGATGCCAGATTCTTCGGTCATACCAGCAGCTGAACTTGCATCGGATTTGTAAAACACAGAAGCCCTCTTCCTGTCTAGACCGGTCATGCACATCTCCAGTGTGTAGGTTGGGCCTGTTTGGCGTGAACCCCACAATAAGCTTGCCAGCTCCGCCGATGCCGAGTAAATATGCCATTTCTGAGTTTTGTCAGGGCTTCCCATAACATATGCCTTGCTTGCCAAACCAAGCTTGCTAAAATGGCCGTCAAGTACAGCTACTTCCTCGGAAAAGCTACGATGAGGAGAGGGCTGAGCACCAGGAAAGATAAAGCTCCCACGAGAGTACCTCACAGATTTTACAGCTAGAGAGAGGGTATCAGCCAACTTGAGGATGGCAGGGATTGATCGAAGCAATTTCGTTGTGCCACAGGTTTTGATGATCACTTTGTACGGGTACACAAACAGGCTTGACTCGGATAGGACGTAAGAGTCGAGATCATCATTTGACAGTGAAGAAACAATGGTGCACTCAGCTGGTGTCAGAATCTCATCTATTTGAGCTTTCGATAGAGAACGAAGACCCATGCCTTTAGGGTCAGCGAACAGTCCAGGCTCGAAGAAAGAGACCTCGAGCCTCTTTTCATACCCTTCGAATCCAATTGCAGAGACCGGTACAGCCATCTTGATTTAAGTAAGCAAATGAGGTGCAGCAGCAGATGAAATGACAAGCGAGGGAACGAGAGAGCGAGAGAAGTAGGGAAAAGAAATAGACTAGAATAACTAGAGTAAGATTGCTGTATTAATGATCGCACGGGGTTATGTTGGGACTTAACACAAGTCAGGATGGCTTTCGAACGCACTGCACACAGAACAATACAATATAATGTTAGAAGGAAGTCCATACAAAACAATCGAGGAATTACAAGCACCATGAAACACACAGCAAAACTTACGTTAGAGTAAGCAGCTGATCTGAATTTCTTGATTCCACCGTGAGGCCTGACGTCTTCAATGCTGTAACCGAGGGGAGCTTCGTAGAATGATGATTTACTACTACTAGAATCCTTTTTGCCACCTTTTGACTCCATTAGCTCATTCAGTTATTTTCCTGCAGAAAGGATTAACCAAAAAGGGATCAAAATCACAAGTAATAACATTACAAATCCAGGTTAAAGGCGACATCTATGCAAATTAAATGAGAATCCAACTGCTTATACCAATAAAGAACAATTAGCATAGACCAACTCTAATAAACCAATTCTGCTAGGAAATTAAATAAAATCATACATCCAAGCACGAAACAGTGCTATAATTATGTACACAAAACAAATCAGTGTTTAAAAAAATAGAATCAAACCAGCATTGTAATTTACCGAACAGCGATAAGGGGTTTATGCAAAGCCGAAAAATTATAGTAAGGCAGCAAGGATCCCTCAGTCGCAGCAGGCCCTGTCTGAGGAATTCCCAGTCTTGCGGAAGATGGAGTATGCATATAAGATTAAATAAACGACCAAAAATACCGATAATACGCATAAAATCATCTACTACATTTGCCACGGAACATCGAAAGCGAATAATGCATTCAAGTTCTAAACCAAATCATTACGTTTTCCATGAGAATATAAAATAAACAACCCCAAATCAATGACATTCAACAACAAAAACAAAACTTTGACCCTAATCAATCAACGAACACAATTTCTTCCTCATATAATCATACCAATAATCAAATCAAACAACGAAATAAACAACCGAGATTAAGGAAACAAACTTACAATTAAAGTTTTTTTTTTTTTAATAATCTAAACGGAATCTACAATCTCCTTCGAAAAATTCCCCTTAAATCTCTATATCAACACCTGAACGCCAACAGAAACAAAAAAAAAAAATCAGATATACATAAAAACGCAAAATTGAATCAGCAAAATCCACAGAATCGAGAACCGAAGGCGAGTAATGGAAACTAATCGTACCTGAAGATTTGAAAACCGGGACGAAGGAGGCGAAGATCTTAAGGAATCGGCGAAATGCAAACCCTAATTATACCGCACAGAAAACCTAAAACTGACTGAGGTCACGAAAATTTTGGGAGCTGAAAAACCGGTGCTTCGTTGTTTTCGTGAAGGTTGAAAGCCCAAGGGAGCGTTGCGTTATATAGTCAGAGAGTGCCGTGCTTGCCACGGGATTTCCCCTTATTTACGGTCATGCCACCCTGTCTATCCGCTTCATGTGGATTTGCTCAAAAGATTGGCAACCACCCGTGATTTTATCATTCGGACGATTCTGCCCTTCCTTGATTGCGTGGACAGGGAAGCCCGAGCTGCACAAGCAGGCAGGGTCGTATGGAAAAGATTTTTGAATGTGATCGTCATACGAAATGGTACATTACATATTTTTATATAAATAATAGGTTATGTACATTAAAAGGTTAATAATTTAAAAATTAAAATATTTCATCACTTGTATAAAAACATATAATGTACCATCTGTGTTTACAATTTCTCGGGGTATGGATATTTAGTCGCGGAATCAATGTTTTGAAAAGACTGCGATGCGAAAGCGAAACGACGGCGCGAAGATTTGAGGGCGGTGATTGGCTGCGGACGAATGCGAGTCGTCGCGACACGTGGTGAAAGGATAAGAAGGCGTGGTTGTGAATTGGCTCCACGTAGTGAGAGGGACCAGAGTGATTGTGAGCTGGTTATTTTTATAGTTTTCTTTCTCGATCATTTCCGCGCTTTGTCTTGTATGGCTGCGTGGGCCCGAATCTTAATATTCTCCCAATTTTGTATCAAAATCAATTGCAATTTAGTCCGCGCAACTTGGACCCCAAACCAAAAAGAATAATAATTAGTGCCGCTTTTAAGAAATATTAAGGAGATTCGTTTAAAAGTAGAATTATTCGTAAATATTTTGACATTTCATGCCTCTAGTATAATATTTTACAATGTTAGTATGAAAATCAACATTAAACTGTAAGATAATCGAAAGTACATAAAGAACATTTTCCACATTGAGAGAGTGTCCTTTGCATTTCCCATCAAAATTTTATCATAATCCTATCCCAATCATGAAACAGGAATTACCCTTCTCTCTCGTCATCTTTAGCCGGAGAAATTTTTAGTTGTGAACGGAACACAAGTGGTACACCACGTGTTTTAATAGGAATAGTGGGAAATTTTATTTTTTAAGTTATTAATTTTTTAGTACACATATCCCACCATTTGTTTAGTGATACGTGGTATACCACCCCGTGTACCGGTCACACTAAAAAATCTCTCATTTAGCTGTGAGTTTAGTCGCATGTTTTGGTTTGGTTCACCTCTTCATCTTGATTCCCTTGCAATTTTGGGTAGCGACTTTGGGGAGTGCTGGAAAAATGCATGTCTACGGGTTCATGATATGGATGCCAACGACGAGTTTTTGCAAGAATTTGTTTTTGGTCTTTGGCGAATTTGGAAGGGTTAGAAACGATATGGTTTTTCGTGGGACGATGTGGAATCCAACGAAGGCTTTGGAATTGTGGAGGGGGCAGGTGAGTGAGTTTAGAGATGTGATGGTTAAGATTGATAACCAGTGACCGTGGCCAAGGACGGAGCTAGAAATGTTTTTGACTGGGGGCGTCCTAAAACAACCAAGTAAAATAATGGGTGTTAAGTTGTTGAGGGTCAGGTACAATGAAAAATCTCTATATTAAAAAGTTAAATTTTAAATTGTAATGCCACAAACGAATGAATGAAGTAAATTCATATAAAATACTTTGCAGAGTAAAATTTTTATATCAAGTTATGATACTTCATCAGTTGAATCCAATCTATTTATGAAACCTCCAGTTCAATTGAGTTCAATTTAGTTTAGAAAACTTGGAATATTCGGAACCAAAATAAAAAATTTAATTGTTGTTTTAATTGTCATGACAATTTTTTTCATCCCCAAAAATCTGAGTGGGGGCGGATGCCCCCTCTGGGCCTTAGGTAGCTCCGCCCTTGACCGTGGCATCCTGGAAGTATTCTGTCGGCAAGGGGCGTGCAAGGAGGTTGGAAGAAGCCGGAATTTGGAACTTTGAAATTGCGATGGTGCTTGGAACTCAAGGACAAGGTTGGGTGGTTTTGGGTGGCTGTTAAGAGACTTTGCTGCCATTGATGTTTTGTAGAAACAGCGGGTGTACAAAGGTGGAGGTGGAATCTGACTCCCAATCTTTGATTTGTATGATTAATAGACAGATGGAAAGGGATGCAATATTAGAAGGGGTGCTGCTTGGTATTGATTCTTTAGCCATGCATTTTGATTTTGTTAAATTCGGGTTCGTTCCGCGCAAGGGCGGAGCGAAGTACAAGGTTACCCTGGGCTATAGCCTAGGTAGTTCTTGTGGGTACAAACCAATTATTCCCTATATTTCATTTATTTTTATATTCATCTAACTATTAGCCCATGTATCTTTTTATTTAGGGTAAATTACACAGTAACCCCTCAGGTTTGAGGTCTTGCACAAATCCATACAACATCTTTAAAACATTTCACTTTCATACCTCACGAAACATTTTATTTCAAAATAATACATCCGTTACATTTTTTTTGCCACGTGGCAGCCACGTCAGGTATGAAAGTGAAATGTTTTAAAGATGTTGTATGAGATTGTAATAGATCTCAAACCTGAGGGGTTACTATGTAATTTACCCTTTTATTTATTTACTTCATTAACCAATACTATTTATTTCCTAAATAACAAAATCTATTTTACACTTCATATACTATCCATTTATGGTTAATCATGACAATAATTACTTACTTTGATAGCTTTTAATTCTTTTCAAAAGCAATTCGTTGCATGTTTTAAATTTTGAATTATTTTATGCATGATTTTTATCTATTTAAAAAAGTTTTACTGTGTGTTAACTTTTTCTGTTTATTTACGTATATATTTGTCATATTAAAGGTTGATAAACATAGAATAATTGGACGAGCTTTACTTATAAGATTAACGTATACTCATTTTTTTAAAAACTAACTTTTTTTTATAGTTCTTAGATAGCCCACCGGCAAAAAAATTCTGGCTTCACCCTTGGTTCTGCGGGAAGGTAACTTGGCTGCTCACGAGGTAGCTTCGTTTGCTACCAAGCATGGTGGCGAGTTTCTTTGGGATGAGATTGGTCCGGATTTTTTATGTAATATTCTTGCAGCTAACTTAAACCTTGCCATTCGGCTTTAATAAATTTCTATATTTTCGACAAAAAAATAAACTAATTAGGTACATCTCACATGCAATGCAACACCACCCAGACCCAGTTCAACTTTGTATTCATTTAATTTGGCATTTTAATCAAAATATTTTTTGAGTTTGACATAACTCTTTATTGTGATCTTTAACATTTGAAATCAATAGAATTGGTCCTCAAGTTTTCCGTTGTTAATCATTTTGGGTTTTTTGTGAAAATCGTTATTAAATTTTTAATTTTGGAATATAAAGAGGGGTGAATGGTCATCCAATTTTTGTGGCAATGCATGCATCTCTCCTAATATCGTGATTCGGAGGTTCAAGCATCTTTTAAATTTCTTTTGTTTGTTGGAAAGCATCTTCTAATTAAGCAAATGCATGCAATTAATGCCTACTCACCAACGTAAAAGCAAGTTGAAAAAGTAGTATCACCACCAACGCCAAGGCGTATTCACAATTTTAAGTTGGAAAGACTTACATATGGCACTTAACTGTCATTTTTATGTTCATGTTTACTCAATTGAATGCTAAGATGATTCTCTTAAATGTAAGACTCTTTATGAATTTCTTGCCACCTAAGGTTTTTGGCACAATGTTTATAATTTTGGCACGAAAATTGACGTTAAAATGTGAAGTGGAAGAGAGTCTTTGAAGAGTCTTTTGAAAAATCACTTTGAAAGAGTCTCATTAACATTTCTCTTTCTATTTATATTCATATCATACTCGTGTCATGTTCGTGTTTACCCAATAATGTTCATGCTAAATTTGTGACAAACCACACAAATTTGTGTCACACCATACGTTTCTTAGCAAGTTAAGTAATTGAATTTAATAATTATAATAATACAATAACACTTTTTCAGCAGTACACAACTAGGTTATCGTTTCGTTAATATAAACATTAGGTGGTTTTCACTAAAAAAAATATGCTAGGAAGACTAAAATTTTAAATCAAATAATGTGTCATTAATAAGAAATAAGCATGTTAATCAACGTTTAAGTAATAATCTAATTACCAACAACATCATTTGGTTTACAAATTTGTTTAAAAATTTTGATATCCCTAATATTATTCAATAAAAAAGCAAGTGGCTATTCACTTCAGTGGTGTAAGGAAGTTGAGCCCTTAAATGATGATGTGGGTTCGAATTCCGATGATGGCTAATCTAACAAAATCAATCGTTTGGCAAAAAAATAAAATATTATTCTATTAAAAAATATAACACAAGCTGGAGCAGTGTTAATTGTGAACGCATCAACTTCTATTTTCATGCTTGCTTTAAGTCATGTAACGAGTCGTGTCTAATATTACAGTTGGTTGGAGTAGGACAGATTCCAACTTCTTCCGAGAAGAGATCATCTCCGGATATCTTCTGCTAAGGTCACCAGATCAAGTGATTCGGGCTTTTAAAATTTCATCTAACGGTCCAAAATTATTATAGTTTTTAAAAGATCAAAACAAATGGATCGTTAGATGAAATTTTAAAGATCCAAATCACATGATCCGATAACATTGAAGGAAGAGATCCGGAGAGACGATCTCTTCTCACTTCTTCCCACCTTGGAAGCAGGCTTTGATGCCTCTCGTTCTATCTCGAGGCAGAAAATGAGGAGGGAATCCTGCATGCATGCCAATTGTCAATGGGTGTCGTCATCATGTGGGTCAAGTAATGCTGGGCAGCTGTGTCTGTCTGTGTGTATCAATTCTGAAAACTACTCTTTCGGTCTTTTCTGCCACAAGCACTTATTTGGCATCAACTTACTCTAACTCTCGAGTAAAACTCACATTTTAAATTCTAAATCTACTCCAATTTGTTCTAATTCTTAAGTCAAATATAAGTTTTAACTCAAAATTTATTTTGAGCAAGTTGAGGCTAGAATTCCTCCCTAAATAGTGGGTTGGCCCTCTATACATGTGTATTTTTTTAGTTTTATGTTTATAAATTCATTGAATCCAACACTAAGATTTAATATGGTCAAATCCAATGGTAAAAAAAAAAAAGATCTAAATGTCCAAATTTAAATCCAACAGCTACAATAATTAAAAGAAATTTGTTCATGTATTTCACATTCTATCATATTGTTCCACGAGTATTATAGCGACGGTTTAGTGATTTTTTTTTCTATATTTTTAGGTAAAAATATTTTTCTATATTTTCTATATTTCTCGAAATCTAAATATTTTTAGGTAAAAATGTTCATAAAATTAAATTAGGATAGTCTACATATTTTTATAAGTTACTTTAAGAAAAAAAATTATTCTAAATTCATTCTTTAATCATCTCGAGCTAAAAATTTAACCTAGAAGGCTTAGAGAAAAAAAAACCGTTTTTGTGTTAAAACTTAAATTTTATGAATTAGAAATTTTAAGTTTTAACTCAAGGGATAAGGATGATCTTAGTCTAATCAGAAATATATCTCATTTCCGTCAACAAACAGAGGGGGTATGTGTTCTTTCTTGCAAACATCGTCAATAAAATTTAAAAGAGAGTTCATGTGGATGGTGGAACACAGCTTTAGGTTTTCCCATCTTAATATACGTTAACAAATATTCACATCTAACAATGTTTGAGTTTGTAACAAGGACGCAACTATCAAACAACGATCGATGCCAAGTTGTCAATGGAAAATTCTTCCGGACAATAGCCGCAATGCTGGAAAGATAATGAATGACATGTTGATTTATATGGCGCTCCGATGAGATGAGCACAACCTTCATTCCAACTGCTTCTCACTCTGTGGCGACTGACCTCCCCTTCCATTCTTCTTCTCGTACTCCTGCCTCGTTTCCTCCAAACCCCTTGATACCTAGTGAGATCAACGAAAGACATTTGCGCGTGAATGATGCAGCAAATTACAATATTGGAACTTCATCCATCAACGAAACAAGAAATTATGATGATAGAAGCAATGAAATGGATATGGAGAAAAACCTTGGTTGAGTAAGCCAATGGAAGTAAAGTATCCGGATTCATTGCATCGTCAGGGAAGTTACGCAAAGCATGAATAAGTTTCTCGAAGGGTAATTTTATCTGTTAAAAAAGAAACAGGAAAACAAAGTCTATGAGAAGGCAATATTCTAGTTATCATGGTGCGGAGCAGAAAGCCGTCCTGATATACTCACCAAGTCGTCATGGCAATACTTTAATAAGGCTAATCCAACTTTGAAAACGATTCTAACACCCTGTGAAAAGTACAAAATGATCGTTTTTAGAATAGACTCCAACCACCGATGGTACTTCAGAAGAGAGACAACACATTAAAAATCACTAACCTCGTAGAGAAAGACATCCCAAATTCGAAGAGCCAAATGGAATGGGAAAGAGTAGGAGAAAACGGTTATGAACCACTGGCTTGCATACATGCTTGGATTTATCATTTCTCGAGTAAAATGCTCTCCCAGCTTTGGCAAGTGCTCCTTTACTAACTGGTCAAACTGAAAAAGGTATTGTTGTACCAGTGGTAGCCCTACCTACACGACAAGCATAAACCAACACTTCTAAGAGCACTGAAGCCATTTTATCCTTTTCTCGGCTTTGAATATAACAAACGAACAAACTAGGGATAACCCGTATAGATAAAAATGAAAGTGAACAAGGTGATCAAAACCCCAAATACATATGAGGCATAGAAAAGACAACAACAAAAACATCATAACAGAATTAGAGCTCCCGAAAGCTCAGAAGGCCACCAAATAACATAAGAAAAATCCTTCACGTAAAACAAAGGTGTAGGCACTGGAAACAACAGATACATAAAGTAAAACGAAGGTGTAGGCTCTATGCTCAGATTGCGTGTCCTTTGAAAAGAAAGAAAAACATGGATAAACTTTATAATTTGCCTAAAGAGAAACCAATGCGCTTAGCAAGTAGCCTAGAAGACAAAATAAATTATAATAAAAGATAAAATGAAGGCCCGCCACCCTAGAGCAGTAGGTTATAGTTTTGAAACCTAGTATATATATTACGACTTATTGAGTTTACAACAATTAATCCTTCTAGCAATATACTCCTTCCGAAACACACAAGTTTACGTTAAGAAAGCCTCACCCCAATTAATTGTAATTTACCACCTAAATCCAATTTGACCAATTGCTTTATCTGATAACTTCAGTTTCTTTTGTTTTTGTTGTTCCCTTTGACTATAGAAAATGGACCAGATGATAAAATAGCGGTCTAACATTCTTCTTTTTAGGTAAAGTAATGGCGGGCATGATTGCATCTAATTAGTCTACAAACCGCCAAAGATAAGATCAAGATATTCATATAGCATAAGAGCTATACCTGATATAAACCTTCCATTGGTGCATGAACTGCTCCCTTTAGTAATGCAACTAATAACCAAAATGCATCCTCTTCACTCATATAAAGAAGTAACAGACCAGCCAGAAATCCCATTCCCTGCATTCTTTTAACCATTTAAAATTATCCAGTGTCTGACATAAACTAAGTGCAAGAGCAAACAAACAGACAGTGTCAAACCTGAACATATCCAACTTCTCTGTCAAATACGGAGTAAGCCTTCAAAACATTGTAGAGGGACCTTTGACCAGGGCCGTGTCTCTGCTGGAAGAAAACATGTGAAGGGAAGGTTCGCGAAATATCTCGAATTATATCCAGCTCTGAAGCTGACGTCTCATAAATCACTAATTGCTGCAACAACCACACCACTTCTTAGTTTAATACTATGGGTGAGTGTACACAAAGAAAGAAGAGCACAAGATGATAGACCAACTTGGGATGTAAAAAGAATAATCACAAATAAGGAAGAGCAGTGTAATTAAATTTGTCTAGCCACAATCAACCTCACCTAAATAATCCCACACCATGTCGTTATCCATTTTCTACACTAACGACTCAAACGGTATCTCTTTAAATTCAACTAACATGAACCCAGCTAAGGCGTGAAGTGCTCAAGGTGGAAAGATCCTATTGCTTGAACATTGAATTTTGGCATTACTTTTCAGTGCTGGTCAACAGCGAACCATGTCTAAGACTGGCAGCAGGATTGGAACACCGTAAGATAGGAATGAGAACTACCGAAGTATTCTTTCTACAACCCCTTGCTACATTTTAACTAGCAACACCACCAGGTATGCATCAAGGCAAACTCAGTTCATAATCTATATAAAAAAATTTCGATTCAGAAAATTGTGATTCATCAACTGGAGTCCACTTAGAAAAAGGTTTAACATAAGTTTTGGTTCATAGCTCATATTAGAGATGAATCTGCATAAAACATTTTACTTCGCCAAAGTGCCTTGTCAAACTTCTGTAATTCACTAGGATTTTGGCAGCGGTGGTCTTCTTTATAAACTGCTAAAGCATTTAGCTTTTCATTAAAGAACAGCATTTTAATAGATTTTCCAACCCCAGATTTACCAGATGGTTCAGATGAAGCCACATACCATTTATTATGCGTTTCAAATGATTCACCTGTCATCCCCGTGAACCATCTGATTTGGTACACAGTCCCTTCTGTCATGGGTTGATATTTAATAAAATACTAAGGCGTAAGTATTCTATAGCAGAAGTAAACAAAAAGGGGGGATCCTTCCCTTATGAACAAAACAAAGAATCATTTCTTACAAACTCATAAAGCAATGACATAAAGATATAACTACTGATAATAATATGTACCTCGTAAACCCCAGGGTTCATCAGCAACAGATCCCGACTTCCAGAGATCAACTGCCAAACGAGACCTCTTAAACAATCAGGAATTCCTTTCCTTATTCTCCTTTTAACAACGTGAGGTTTTCTCCTAATATAATGTTTCCAATCACTCCCTCCCACCCCAATCATCTTCCTCCATTTTCTAACCCTTCTTTCCTCTCTGAAAAAGGTGAAGAGCCACGATATACGATTAGCTTGGATGAAATGTTAATTTGCTTGAATCTCATATTCATTAAGTGAACTTTTTATGACCAAATACAAATAGTAAAGCATAAAACGATAAATTGGTAAGCTTACCTATCATATTCAAAGGCTGACCTGCTCTTGGTTAAACCTTCAGGTGAAATTTCTGGCTTTAAGAAGCCAAATCTGTCCAATCTCAGTGGAGGAACTGGACCTGGCTCATGGTCATCATCTTCTTCTAGTTTGTTTTCCATTCCACTATCTCAAAGAATCTCTTGCACGCCACATTGCATTGTTTTCTTGATCAATTTCGCAGACCAAATAGACCGGCAACACTGAAAGAGGTGAAATGAAGGAAAAATGATACTGCTTACAATCACAAAAATCTACCACAATTACACGAATACAAGCAAACCCACTTCCATAAACACTCAAAAGCATACCAACGAAAACTTGTGGTAGCCTGTAGCCATTAATATAACAGCAACCTATTGCTGTCGAATTGCTAATAAGACTTGCAAGTTAGACGGCTACGAAAGTATCAACTTAAAATAATCTACCGAACCATTTGGCAGACAACTTCCATTAGTAAACAAATATGACATACCCTCTAGCTTTTAAATATGGTATAACAGCTGAAGAGACAACAATGTATATGGACAGAAAATGGGTAGCATATCAGGAGAAACAACAAAGACGCGTACATAAGAAGATGCTCTAGCAAATGATACCACCAATACAACAAGAGGAAATATTATCACCCCATCGAAGAATCACAACACTGCGACCAAAAAAAAAATAAAATGAATCACAACACAACATTGTTCCCAACCTATCATTTAACGTATAATCCAAACGAGTCCGTCAGGTTTCTAAAGATTTATGGTGACCCACCATTGAATATAATATATGGATGGAGATTAAAGCACTAAGTGCATATTCATTTATTCTCCAGCCTCGATATTAAATCCAAAGGTGCGTGATCAATCATTCCTTGGTCACTTGGTGACAAAGAGACCATTCGGTAATCCAAACACAACCCAAATCTCAACCGGACAAACAAAAGCATACCCAATACCAGGAAAATAAAATAAAATCAAATAAAATCAAATTCAGAACCAAACCAAACCAAAAACAAAAACAAATCAGATGGGCAGGGTGGAAGACAATCAAACATCCACCAATCTCCATGGAACCACCAATTTCGAAACGCAATGAGGCAAAAATAAAAAACCCAAATCGAAACCACAGTCAAAAGCAGGAAAAACTGAAAACCCACCTGGGAAATTGGATAAATTTGATGGGTTTTCTTCTGCTTGTTCTTCTGATCGTTAAAGTTGCTTCCTTTTTCGCTCAAATGGTGGTTGTTTATTCAGCTGCTTCCAATCAATGAGATTCAGACAGAGGAGGGTCTAAGAATGGTAGTTTCTGTCATCCTCCAAAACCAAATGGAGCTTTACGCGTGTTTGCAGTGTGTGCGAAAGAGTGCGTCCTCTCTCTCTCTCTCTCTCTCTCTCACTAGGATCAAAATATCATCGGATACGATTGACTGATATTTCTACATCCACCATAAATTCAGGAAGTATTGGTGCCTCGGCGTCAACGGACTGTGACTCATACGAAACCGACTTGAAACGACGCCGTTTAGTGAACCTGAAGGCTGAAGCTCAATGGCGGCGTTTTGGAGTCGTTGCTTACTGGCAAACTTTAACCAACGACAACAGAACGCGTGGTTTGTTAGATATCGCACGACATCAATATATCCGTCGTTTGTTGGCAGCTGCCCCCGGTTTCGAAGTGATTTTGCGATGGGTTTTTTGAATGATTTTGTAGAAGTTTATGTTCAAAAATATATGTATTTTATATATGTTAAGAGTTAACAACTAACTCATATATATGAGTAGTAAAGAACCGGTTACAACCAACCATCCCTATACAAAACTCTTGGGACAACACAAAGATAAAAAACTGAGAGGACTTATAATACTAACAGCTCCATAACCATCTCCATGCTGCCCGTGCTTGTCTTTGTCGAAGACCACACATGATGTGGAGATAGAAAGCTGACAGAACAAGACAGCTCCATAACCATCTCCATGCTGCCCGTGCTTGTCTTTGTCGAAGACCACACATGATGTGGAGATAGTTTATTATACAATATATGTGTCCATACTTCTTTGTCGAAGACCACACATGATGTGGAGATAGTTTATTATACAATATATGTGTCCATACTTCTTGGTTCCAACACCCCCCCTCAAGCTGGATCAAGGGGATTTATTGAGCCAAGCTTGCCCAGAAGACGATGAAACTGAGCAGATGGTAGTGCTTTGGTGAATAAGTCAGCCAATTGATCATAACTGCGAGTGAACACAGTGTGAATGACCTGAGATTGAACCTGAGATCGAACAAAATGACAATCCACCTCTATATGCTTTGTTCTTTCATGAAAGACAGGATTAGCAGCAATGTGCATGGCTGCTTGATTGTCACACATAAGTGGTATGGAGTTGGAACAATGAAACCCTAGATCAGATAGAAGACCTTTGAGCCAAATAAGCTCACATGCAGTGGCTGCCATTGCACGATACTCAGCTTCTGCACTAGACCGAGCAATGACCTGTTGCTTCTTGCTTTTCCAAGTTACAATATTGCCTCCAACAAACGTGCAATAGCCTGTCGTGGACCTTCTATCAATGGCATTGCCTGCCCAATCAGCATCAGTGTAACCACTTATGCTTGTGGATTGGTTATTTTGCATGAGAATTCCTCGTCCAATGGACCCTTTAAGATAACGAAGGATCCGTTTGACAATGTTGAGATGATCAACGGTGGGAGAATGCATAAATTGACTAACTATGCCCACTGCGTAGGTGATATCAGGACGAGTAATGGTGAGGTAAATTAACTTACCAACCAGTCTTTGATAATAACTCACATTATGAAGAGCTTCCCCAGCCATAGTAAGCTTGAGCTTGCTGTCAATTGGAGAGGTTGCAGGTTTGCAATCAAGAAGATTTGTCTCCTTGAGAAGATCAGTTACATATTTTCTTTGATTTAGGAATAGTCCTTTGGATGAGGTAGCCATTTCTATGCCAAGAAAATACTTAAGCCTCCCAAGGTCTTTGATGGCAAAGGTCTCTTGTAGAGATTGCTTTAAGGCTGCAATCTCAGTTTCACTTTCACCTGTGATTATGAGATCATCCACATAGATAAGAATCATCAATCTTCCTCTCATTCCTGTTCGAACAAATAGAGAGGAATCTGCATTGCTTCTAAGAAAACCAGCCCTTTCCAACACTGAGCTGAGCTTGGCGTACCAAGCTCTTGGAGATTGCTTTAAACCGTAAATAGCCTTGTGAAGTTTGCAGACCATACCATTTTGGGCTTGAATATAACCTGGTGGAGGTTGCATGTACACTTCCTCTTGTAATTCTCCATGGAGAAATGCATTTTTTACATCCATTTGATACAAGGACCAACCAGAATTAACTGCCACAGACAAGAGAACTCTCACAGTGTTCATCTTGGCTACTGGTGCAAAGGTTTCTTTGTAATCCACTCCAAAAGTTTGAGTGAATCCACGTGCAACGAGTCTGGCTTTGTGCCTTTCAATTGAGCCGTCAGCTTTGAATTTTATCTTGAAGATCCACCTGCTGCCAACAGCCTTTTTTCCAGGTGGTAAATGAACAAGACTCCAGGTTTTGTTGTCACTCAAGGCTTGTAATTCCTCTGACATTGCCTTCCTCCACTTAGATGATTGGTTTGCCTCCTGAAATGTGCTAGGTTCAACATTATTTGCAACTTCAGTGAGAAATGCAATGTGAGACTTTGAGAAACAGTTGTAATTGAGAGTTTTAGTGTGAGGATGCCGTGAGGCATAAGTAACATAGTCCATCATCTTAGCTGGTGGCTGTCTTGTTCGAATGGGATATCTCCTAGCTTCTAGAAATGGTGTTGTTGGTAGAGAGGGGCTTGGGCCTGTCTGAACTTCACCTGTATGCTCACTGATGGATTGAGAGTGTAGTTGGCCCACACTTGGAATCAAGTCATCTTGAACTTCTTCAATGATTTGACCATTTGAGATGTGATCCTCTGCTAGTGTATCATGGTCAGTGACTCTTGGTAAGGGAAGCAAATCACTCAAGGTCTCATTCTCATTAATATGAGTCTCATTGCTTTTATAGTAGGGCATTGTTTCATCAAAACGAACATCCCTTGACACAATACATTTCTTTGTGATAGGATCAACACATTTGTATCCCTTCTGAGTTGGTGAGTACCCAACAAAAATGCACTTCACTGCTCTAGCTTCCAATTTATCACGATTAGGTGCTTGCACATGGACAAAACAGCTGCAACCAAATGTTTTAAGATGCGCCAAGTTGACTGCCCTATTGTTTAGAGTTTCATGTGGAGTTTTGAACCCCAATACTTTACTTGGAAGTCTATTAATTATATAGGTAGCAGTGAGAACAGCATGTGACCAATATCTTTTGGGAACATTCATATGCAGCATTAGAGATCGAGTTTTTTCAAGCAGATCTCTATTCTTCCTTTCTGAGACCCCGTTTTGTTGGGGTGTCCCTACACAACTGGTTTGATGAACAATCCCTTGTGAACTCAAGTACTGAATCATGTTATTGGACAGAAACTCAGTGCCATTATCTGACCTAAGCACCTTAATGTTTGAGTTGTATTGAGTTTGTACAAGTTTATGGAAATCTTTAAATATGCAGAAAACCTCACTTTTTGATTTCATAAGGTATAGAAAGGTAGTACGAGTGAAATCATCAACAAATATGACAAAATATTTGTAACCATCCATTGATTCAATTGTAGGTCCCCAAACATCCGTGTGTACTAACTCGAATGGTTTACATGTCTTAAAAACAGAAGTGACAAAAGGTAGTCTGACTGACTTTGAAAAATGACATGTTTCACACTCAAGGGGTGATTGACAAAAACCGGGAAACAATTTTGACAAAACAAGTTCAGATGGGTGAGCAAGTCTTTGGTGCCAAAGTTGTTGATGTTCAAAATACTTGGTTCCAGCTTGAAAAGCTTTAGGCATGACTGAGTTTTTGCACAGGTAGTAGAGACCATTAAGGAAGAACCCTTCACCAATCACTTTCTTGGTGATGACATCCTGAAAAACAACGTTGTTTGGTGAGAAAATGGCATGGCAGTTTAGGGAGCTTGTTATCTTTCCTACTGAAAGTAATTGAAAAGGAAATGAGGGAACATATAGGGCTAATGACTCATTATTGTTTGTGAGTATACTAGCTCTTCCCTTACCCAAAACTGACACATTTTTTCCATTTGCAACTGACACTAGCGAGGGGTTTTTAAATGCTTGAAAATTATGCAGATTTGAAAGTTTGTTTGTCATGTGATCAGTGGCACCTGAGTCAATTATCCAACAATCATATTCAGTGCTTGTTTGTAATGCAGTGGAGAAAGCATTGAGAATACCTGAAACCTCTCCTTGTTCTGCAGATTTGTTATTGGCAAGAAATCCTGCAAACTGCCCCAGCATGGCAGCGTTTCCTCCATCCTCCTTTTGTAAGTTTGATGCAGTACTCCCATGATCCTTGGTTTGCAAGTACGCAACAAATTCTTTTATAAGAGTCACAGGACTTGTAGTGAAGTCCATGGATCCAAAAGAGACCCCAGAGGTGACGTTTGCTGCATGATGACTCTTGAAATGGCTTGTTTGTGAAGGTTTTGATGGAATCATCTTCCCATCTTTGGTAAATTTGGGCTTTAACTCGGGATGAAGGATCCAACACTTTTCTTCCACGTGACCAACACCATTACAGTAGGTACACTTGAGGTGGGAATTCTTACCTTTGTATATTTTGTGGTTTGCAACATAGGCTAGAGCTTCAGTTGGCCTTGAGCTAGACTCACCATTCATGGCTTTCTTCCTAGCTTCTTCACGTTGGACAATACCACACACACTTTTGAATGTTGGCAGTTCTTGACTCATAAGTATATGGCTTCTGAGATCCTCGTACTCAGAACTTAAGCTTCCCAAGAGTTGGTATATCTTATCTTCCTCCCCTCTCTTTAGTAGCGTATTTGCATCTGTGGTGTGTGGAAGATACATATCCAGTTCATTCCACATGGTTTTGAGCCTGCCAAGGTGTTGTACAAAGGACTTCCCATTTTGTTGAATGCATGCAATGTCTTTCTTCAGTTGGAACACCCTTGCATAATTGTTTTGATTTCCATACATGTCCTTCACCGAGTTCCACAAATCTTGTGAGGACTCTGAGTAGCTAAAAATTTCTGCAACATGCTTCTCCATAGTATTGAGAAGTAAGGACATGACGAATTGATCTTTGCAGAGCCAAGCCTCATAGGTTGGTGAGGTGATATCAGGAGCTTTGATGCTTCCATTTACAAAACCAATTTTTCCTTTTCCTCCTAGAGCAAGTGAAACTGCACGAGACCAAGGTAGGTAGTTGAACTCATTCAGCAAGGCTGAACACAAACGCTGATTGGTGTTAACCTCAGTGTCTGAAAAATTTGAACAAGAATTACGGGAGGTTTTATCCTCAACATTTACTGAATCTTCTTCAGCCATGGCTCAAAGTTGAAGGAGAGAAGCAGCGGAAAGAAATGGCCAGAGACAGGTTAAAGAAGGACCCGCTCTGATACCATGTAGAAGTTTATGTTCAAAAATATATGTATTTTATATATGTTAAGAGTTAACAACTAACTCATATATATGAGTAGTAAAGAACCGGTTACAACCAACCATCCCTATACAAAACTCTTGGGACAACACAAAGATAAAAAACTGAGAGGACTTATAATACTAACAGCTCCATAACCATCTCCATGCTGCCCGTGCTTGTCTTTGTCGAAGACCACACATGATGTGGAGATAGAAAGCTGACAGAACAAGACAGCTCCATAACCATCTCCATGCTGCCCGTGCTTGTCTTTGTCGAAGACCACACATGATGTGGAGATAGTTTATTATACAATATATGTGTCCATACTTCTTTGTCGAAGACCACACATGATGTGGAGATAGTTTATTATACAATATATGTGTCCATACTTCTTGGTTCCAACAGATTTATTGGAAGATTATTTCTTGTTAGCATTATAGTCTCGTACTAATGTAAAATCCATCGTTTTATTTCGAACTTATTTGATAAATTGGACTAATAACGTTAATTAAATAAAATTACAAGAGTGTAAGTTTGCAGCTCAATTAATTAAAAGCATTCACTTCATATTTTCTAGCTTCCGAGTTCAATTATACTTTCATGGGCGTGTGTAAATTGAAAAAGAAACCTATAGGATGAAAATGTAAGAAAACAAACCCTTAGGATGAAAGTGAATATCATAGTAAAATATGGGGACTACTATTCCAACTTAGTAAAAAAAAAAAAAAATCTTGTGCAGCCATACCCAAAGGTAGAGAAACAAAAGAACCAATCACAGCACATAACATGTAATAATATAGGGGTTATTGTGAAGTTTGCCCCACCCTTAATGTTTTCGTCTATTTCACATCTAAAATTACGATTTACTCTAAAAAAACTAATATGACTGTTAAGTCGTCCATTAAAAAATGACATGGCAGACCTTTGACCCCAACAAAAAATTTTAAATTAATCAAAAATGTTTTTCTATACAAAAAAACATAACTATTGAAAAGTTAAAAATTAAATATAAGAAAAAATAGTTTCTCTACCACTCGCATAAATATTAAAAAATTAAAAATTAAAATATAAGAAAAAACTTTTTCTGTACCACTATCATTCTCACGCATGCAACCTCCTGCACGTCATCCATCCGCACCACCAAACTCTCCCCCACCCCACACCAACCCGACCCACTCCAAATCTACACCAACGCAACCTCCTTTTATCTTTATCCCGACGGTACACCTCTTATTTGTGTCCATCTGCGCGACGAACATGTTTGTGAAGTCTCCATCGTGTTGTAAAAAACGTTGCATTTGGCTTGAACATCTTGTAGCCGAGTCTTGGGTACAAATCTAAAGCGGGTATGGATTGATTAGAAATGGGAATTGGATTTGGTAGTGGAATTTGAGAATCGAAATGGCGACGACTTGGTTGTAGCCAGTTCGAAATTGACTTTGGCTCAGTGTGTGGGTGGGGGCGAGTATGCTTATAGAGTGACGTGTTCAGATCAAATGATAAAGATATTAACGACTTGAGAGCTGATGACGGATATTGTGCTTACTTTCTGAAAAAAAGACAGCTAATGAGAGGAGGGTAAGATTGTAGTGATAGTCGGAAAATGTAGGTAAAATTTTTCTATTTTACAATGTTTTTTGTTTAAATTTTTTTTTTTGGATTTATGATAATTTTGTTATTGCCCTTTTTTATTTGGGAACTTTAACGAAAAGCTCCCGATACTGTTCACTTTAACGAAAAACCACATTTTTTTTCACTAAAAAGTCAATCATGGTACTATTCACTTTACCCTTTATTTTATCCTTATCATTAAAACTCAAAGTTTTCAAGCCCTTTTCATTAGTTTTCTTTTTTTTTAGGTATTAAACTTTTATTAATGACAAGTCGTAACTTTAGGTTAGAAAGTGAAGGGAAAGAATTAAGGATAATAAAGTGCAAATTCTACAATAAGTTGTAAAGTGAGAATATAACTAATATGTGTTAGAAAAACCTTGGAGATAATTTATTTCACTTCTTAGCGAACTGTTTCTTCCTTTTGTTACTCCTCGTTGATGGACCCAACCCACAAAAGACTTTCACTTTCATCTCCCATCTTCCAAAAAATCACTAGCAAACATTCTTCCTGCTCCCACAAACTTCCCCAGCTCTGAGAATTGTGAGTTCTAAAGCAGCTCTGACAGGTTCATTTTTCTGAATTTTGTTCATTTTTCTTGCCAAATTACACAAATTTATGAGTTTTTCTGTGTTAATTTTGCAATGGTGGTGATAAAGTTAGTGGGTTTTGCTCTGTTGTTTCAGTAGACAAGTGTTTTTACTAGAGAAAAGCATGGCTTCTTGTTTTTCTGTTGTTTCCAATACTGGGTTCTTATCTATCCCCAACAAATTAGAATTTCACGGCGAAAAGTCCAAGTCTTTGGGAAGGTGTAGTGGTTTTTGCCGTAGTTCATTTGCTTTTCGTTCCATGGGTTTTCGTAAATTGCGAAACTTTCAACATGGGTTGTTCTGGAACAATGAGCTTAGGCCATTGATGAATGGAAACAGTGGAGTTTGGTTAAAGGGATTGAATAGTTGTTGTAAATCTAGACATGGGTTCTGTTGTTACAATAAAATGGAGCCATTTATGAATGCAAATAGCGCGAATAAGCAGGTCCATTTGGGGAAGAAAGGAGACACTAAGTTGAGGTCTTTGAGGAGGAGATTTTCTTTGAGATTGCGCCCGAGGTTGCGGTGGTTAGCTATGAGAGTGAAAAGAGTTACAATTCAGTCAGTGTTGAATGGTGTTGGGACTTTCTTGCGAAAGAACATGAGAAGAGTGACACTTGTTTCTTTGGTTTCTGTGATATTGGGGCTCTGCTATTTGTTTCTGAAGTTAACCGCTGTGCCCTCTCCGAAAATGGTTCCATATTCAGAATTGATAACAAGCCTTCAAAATGAGTCTGTTACAAAAGTTCTACTTGAAGAGGGATCTCGTCGGATATATTATAACACAAATTCTCGCGTTGATGGGGGTACTCAATTGTCTGAAGGAGAATTGCCAAGCATTGAAGGTGAGAATGTGGCCGATAAAGTCACAAGTAATGATGGTTCTCGATCTAGTCAAGCACTGAATAGGAATGTTTTGAGAAAATTATCACCGACTCAAGCTTCTACGCCTGGCTGGCAGTATTCGACCAGAAAAGTAGATCATGATGAGAAATTTTTACTTAGTTTGATGAGAGAGAAAGGAATTACATATAGCTCGGCTCCTCAATCAGTTTTGATGTCAATGAGGACTACTTTGATAACTATAATATCTCTGTGGATTCCTTTGATGCCATTGATGTGGCTTCTTTATCGTCAACTTTCTGCTGCTAATAGCCCAGCTAGAAAGCGGCGACCTGATAAGCAGTTGGTTGGATTTGAAGATGTTGAGGGAGTTGATGCTGCGAAATTGGAGCTTATGGAGGTACACATCTCTTCTCTAGAATACATTAGATATGTTGCATGCTTTATTTCTATGCATCGACACTTTTTTGCATTGCTAACTTGATTCTGTAGTTGATAATGAGGTAACTTACTTTTCTTATCACGGTACTGTGGATATCCTTCACTCTGCTTGCTACAATTATGTACTCCGTGAAAGCTTGAAAGCTTTTGGCTTAAACACTTACTGATACAAGTTATAAACACTAGGAAGACATATTTATCAGTTCTTAGATAGAAAGATAGAGCATCACAGCCAAAACAGTGCATCTTTTGCTTGTTGTTGGAGTGTTCTGATCTCCATGAGCTTGAAACACCAAGGGTTTGAACAAAATATATATACTACGGAGAAAGTTGTGCATTTCTGTTAAATATAAAGGCTGGTTCACATCATGAATCGAAATTTGTATCCAGAACAGTGCTGGGAAGGTATCCCAAGGCTTGCAACAAGTCCGATCACACATGGCGATGAGCCTTTCAGGTTGCATATCTTTTATTGAGATATAATCTTGTGGATGTTTCTCGTTTTATTCAGAGGTGTTAGACAAGTAAGTGAATAACATAAGTCTTGTATAACGGGATCTCTTTAAGCTTTATGTCCTTCTAAAGTTTATTATTGCCTCTCAGAACTATGATGTTTGTTACCTTAGTGGATTTTACGACCAGTTTGTATACATGATTACAAACAAAGGCACTGAAATATATTCTTATTATTTAATTATTTATTCAATTTTCTTCCTTTATTTTCTTGACATCTTTCTTGTTTGTAGATAGTTTTATGCTTGCAAGGAGCTATTAACTACAACAAACTAGGAGCAAAGTTACCCAGAGGTGTATTGCTTGTTGGTCCTCCAGGAACAGGGAAAACATTACTTGCCCGTGCAGTGGCTGGAGAAGCAGGTGTACCATTTTTCAGTGTTTCTGCCAGTGAATTTGTGGAGATGTTTGTTGGAAGAGGAGCAGCTCGCATTAGAGACCTTTTCAATATGGCAAGGAAACATTCACCTTCAATTGTATTCATTGATGAGCTTGATGCAGTTGGAACGAAGCGTGGCAGAAGTTTCAATGATGAGCGTGACCAAACATTGAATCAGGTAATATAAGGTTCAATTCTGGCTTCAATCCTGCATTTCTCGCATCCATTCAAAGTTTAAGCGGTCACATTCTGAATGTCTTCTGGAATTGTTAGTATATAATTTCATCTGCGGGCCATTATTTGTATTTCCAAACTTTTTGAAAATTGTCAAATCACTGTAGTTGGGAAGACTCTTTTGTTCTCTCCTGTTTGATTTTGTTTGATGGGAAAATAATATTGGTCCCCTCTAAAATCTTGCCAACTTTTCTTGCTTATTTACTGTGCGTTTAGCTTATACTTTCACCTTCAATCTTAGAACATTGAGTATTTCCTTTAATGTCCTTAGTTTTGTTTTCAATTTTCAAGTCTAAATAGCTATCAAGTATCAACACGTTAAATTAGCTTATTGTTTCGATTCTGCTGTTATGTACAATAGTAGAAGGCAGTATTAAGGATAACCACATTATTGTATCGGTAGATCTTATATATGGATTTCAGTGAACATCTTGTCAACTGTCATGTATGTTTGAAATTTATTTTAATATCAATTCGGTAATGTTTTTTCATTGAATTTTTTTTTTCTGTTCTTGTAGTTGCTGACGGAAATGGATGGATTTGAGTCAGACTCAAAGGTGATTGTTGTTGCAGCAACAAACAGGCCCGAAGTATTGGATTCTGCCCTTTGTAGGCCAGGCCGCTTCTCAAGAAAAATAGTTGTAGGAGAACCAGATGAAGAAGGAAGGAGAAAGATATTGGCTGTACATTTGAGAGGAGTTCCTTTGGAGGAAGACACTAATCTTATTTGCGATCTCATTGCTTCACTGACACCAGGTTTTGTAGGTGCTGATCTTGCAAACATCGTCAATGAAGCTGCTTTACTTGCTGCTCGTAGGGGTAGGGTATACAGTACATCCAAATTATCTTTTGGTTTCCTGAAATTGTACATGGATCTGAACTTCCTATTAATCTATGGTCTGTTGCAGGTGGTGAAACTGTGGCCAGAGAAGATGTAATGGAAGCAATTGAAAGAGCAAAATTTGGAATTAATGATAAGCAACTTAGGCCGAGTACAATAAGCAAGGAGATTGGGAAAATGTTCCCGTGGATGCCTTCTCTGATGGGAAAGAACACAAGGCAAGACGGAGTGCAAGGACCTCTAGGATATCAAACTCTGAGCTGAGTATGTCCATACGTTCTAGTGGTAGTGATATGAATGATACAATACAAATTTTTTACGAGTTAGCAATTTTGATTTAAATTCGTTATTATCATCTAATATATAAAGTCAATTAATTTGAAATGGTTAGTTTTTGGTATCCCATATATGAAAGCTGAACTTACCATCTATATCCGTGCTCTAAACTTTGTTCCGTCATGATCTGGCGAGTTCAGTGTCATCTATATCCATATGAGTGAAAGTTCATAGCTATAGTCATGCCTTGTCTATAGAAGCTCAAGTTCTTATACAGGAAAAATAGTTCACAGGAGCAAATTTCAATTTTAGGTTGACATCAATCGATATTGGTAGAAATGTCCAGACTTGTAGTTCATGGAAAATCGTCGACTTATAAGATGTTCGACAGCAGTTCATACTGAATCAAATCCTCATCCACGCAAATCTATTCCAACTTCAGTGGTCACACTTAAGGTGGAATAAGTAATAGTAACACTAACTTGTCCACATTTTCTTGGTTCCGTAATCTGTTATCTTCATATTTTCGAGAATCATTAGCTGTCTTGATTTTGCAATTTTACATCTTATGTGCCTTGTACATGGTTTCCATTGTTAAATTGCTCTTGTTTTTTAGTGATGATATCAGATTCTGTGAGATTGTAAAGATACTGTACATGCATTGATAATTGGCATTTTATCCAAATGGCCCCTCAAATTTAAAACCGATAGAAGTGGTCTCTGAGATTGTCCACCATCAATCCTTTTGGTCCTTTCGTGAGAAATCTCCATTAAATCGAGAGTATTTTTGTCAAATCAACTCCTCCCCTTGAACTAGTGGTTTCTTCAATTTAAAGGAGATTTTTTCATAGAAGGAACAAAATGATTGACGGTGGACAATCTCAACGACTGCTTCTATTGATTTTAAATCTCAGGGACCAATGTGAGGAGTTATGACAATCTCAGGAACCATTTTAAGCTAAAAAGCTTGGATAATTTGATATGTTTATGTAATTCTTGCTTATATCATGGGAATCGTGGAATCCATGAAATGATGGTTGGCGGGATGTCATTTTCCAACTAGGATGTATTGCTAATCTTGTCAGCAACCTAAACTATGAGCAGGCCTATAGTTTCCCAGTTTATTGGAATAATATGTGTGATTTTGATTTTGACACCCACTAATATGCCATTTTGTCATGATTTTAAGATTCTCTTGGACTCTCTCATGTCTTTCAACTCAATTTTGTTTCGTTTTCCTGTGTGATAGTAAAATGATACCATGACTGTTTCCCAGAAGTCTGAATCTACACGACGAGGCTTCTCAGATGCAGGTCCGGCGCTGTATGAGAAACGATATTACTGCTACGAGTTGGACAGCCGATACAGGATCGTACTTGCACTGTCATGAACTTCGAAGAGGCGATCAGGTATCGAGTAGATTCAATGCCAAGATATTTCAAAGCATACCGTGATGGTACACATGAACTATGTTTCCAGGTTAGAGGCAGCATTAGGGTTGCATTTTTGGATTCACCCGTACCCATAATATTGGTTGAAGCACATTGCTGTATCATTCCAATGTATTAAACCACGATATCTACAGGATTATAATTATTGGCAATAAAAAGAAATAAATAAATGGAATATTTTATGGTTTGGAAACTTTAGACCCCACCGCCCATGCGTTCCCCATGTTGATCTGAGAAAAGATGTTGATTGATAACCACATGGCACTCCTAAATGTCTTTGATTACAAGTATTTGGGAATTTGAGTCGAGGATGTGCTTTTATATGAACAAGGATTGTCTGCCCTCCTAGTTGTGGTGCCCTTCCATGCCCTCATATTTTGTGCGGTCACGGTTAAGTCACGTCAACATTTTATATTAATTTTTTAATGAGATAATAAGACAAAAAACAATAAAAATATAAAATATTAACGTGGCTTAACCGTGACCGCACAAAATAGGAGGGCATGGAAGGGCACCACAACTAGGAGGGCATACAATCCTTGTCCCTTCTATATTGCAATTTGCAGATTTAGATCAGAATGACCACGTGACATTTCCGATCATCTTCGCAAAATCATGGGATTCATGTATTTCGTGTATTTTAATTTTGCTCGACTTCACGCTGGTCCCACCCGTGTGAGAGAGGGCAGCCTTACTGTATATTCTCATCTTTACCTAACACGGCTTTTTGGGAACTCACTGGCTTCGGGTTCCATCCGAACTCCGAAGTTAAACGAGTTCGCGCGAGAGCAATCCAATGATGGGTGACCTACTGGGACAATATCGTGTTACGGTAGAGTTGAGCCCGAGATGTGGTGAGGGTTAGGGCCGGGATGTGACACTTACCCAAGTTCCCCTTTAGTTACTCCTAGTTATTCAAACGTCATCCAGACACATTGAGTAATTTGGAAGCAACATGAACATTTTATTCATATTCCTTCTGTTGAAGGAAGCCACACGATCTTAAACGTGGTCGATAGGGCGCCGGCGATTGTGGTGGATTGCCATGGAAGTACACCTAGGAAGCAAAAATGGATCTGTTGCCCAGTAGAACAACCTAATGTAATGCGGAAAACAGAACCCAGATTTCCTAATTCCTATATGCACATTTTAATTCAACTAACTTACGAGCAATCCACCACAATTACAGATCATCCTATTTACAAGATTGTTGATGGATCAGCAAGCTTGCTGTTCCACAAAGCCGTTGTTTTCGCGTTAGATGATTGCGGCTTTAAGTCTCCTCATCAGCTCCTCCCTGTATTCAAAGGAAGACCGGCGTTAGAATTAAAACTGATCTTTTACTGACCTTCTACGCTGCGAATATACGAGTTTTTATCCGATTTTGAATTTACCTTGTGAGTAGTCTGTCTTGAGATGAAGCGGATAGGAGTCCCCTGTTCTCTTCAGCCCTCCTTAACAGGTACGGCAGCACCAACTGTATCGGTCCGAATGGCATGTACTTGCTTACTTGAAACCCTGAATTTTTCAGGCCGAAGGAGAGCGATTCTGCCATTCCGTACAGCTGCGCAAATTCGAGCTTCTGGTGCACCTTCCCGACCCCGATTTCATGTGCTTTTGCCATTGCCAGTCTCCCTACATTTGCATTCAACATTTCACATCAGACATACTAGGATACAAAACTCTAAACCAATGTAGTGGGGCTTTTCTGCAAGTTTTATTTACCTGATTCAACATTATGGGTTGCAAGAACAACTGCATCAGAGCCATTTGCAATCCTCTCGAGCATGAACGAAGCACAATCGTTGTAGCACGCGTGCGTGTCCTCAATGCAATCGTGGATAGGAGACTTATAGCCCAAGGAAGAAGATATTTTTCCTTCACTTGACATATAAGCTCCCCTCACCACTTTGAACCCCATTGAAACGCCCATCTTATCTGCAGCCTTTGTTGCCAGCAACAATCTTTCCTTTGCATCTTTCAAGTAAGCTTGAATCGTCCCGTAAACAATTGGGTTATCATCTTTGTTGTAGATGATCGCAGAGGAGTAGGTCAAGTAATCGATGGCCGGTTGAATTGAAGTGTACTCTGCATCGACGGATAGAGGCACATTGGCTTCTGCGCACTTTTGGGACAGTTTTAGTAGTCTCTGGTGGACTAATTCGAGATCACGCTCTTCTTCCGGGGTCAAAGGCTCCGGCTTTTCGAGGGTATGGTAGAGAGGGCTCGATTCCGAGAAAATGGGAAACGTATCGTGCTTCCATGGAAGATTGAAAGACGGATCTTGCTGTTGCCATCTCAGCAAGTCACTCACTCGCCGAAGCAGATTGGTGGGGCAAATTGCAGTAATTTTCACAATGATAAAGCTCACCTGTTACAAGCCAAAAACGTTACGATCACAAAAAAACTTCACGAGGAAGTGGTGAAGAAAAACAAAAAATCACAACAAGAATTGCTTTGTTTGAAAGTGCTTTTTTGATAAGTCACTGTCAGAATCAGAACTCAATTGGTGCATAGCAAGCTTTCACATGGTTTGCAAATTGCACTAATCAAGATTCAATTAGTGACAATTGCAAAATTAAAAATAATATTAAGAATAGTAAATGTTTGATTGATGTTGGAAGATTTGTCGGCAGCAACTAGGAAGCCAAATCAAATGTAAACAGCCCTAGACCTAGATGGAAGATTCAAGGTTGGCCAAACAACTTGGTGGTGCATGTAAAGAACCAAGTGGCATAAGTAAAAACCAACTTGGTGCTGCATGCAAAGAACCAAATGGCATAAGCAAGAAAGTAGGACCCGCAATCCCACATGTCAACGGTATGGATTCAGACTTTTTGATCATATACCATGTCGAAACAATATTAACATTTAGTAACGGAATATTTTAACCATTAAGTCTTATTTTTTTTTTAAAAAACGGTATTACATATACTAATGAGAGGGGATGAATTAAGCCTTACTGTTAATAATAATGCGGTTTAAACTCGTTTTTGGTAAGAACTGAACCTAATATCTCTTATTTATACGTGTAAGGAGAGGGGGTGAATTAAGCCTTTTGGTTAATAATAATGCAGTTTAAACTCATATTTGGTAAGAACTGAACCTAATATCTCATATTTATACGTGAAAAATAATATCACTAGACTGTATTACTAAATAAATCTTATTTTACATAAGAAAAATCAAACTCTAAAGGTTAAAATTTTGACTCAAAACACTGGAATTTTTCGGTATACATCATGCTCTACGAAGGGCCGCGTCACAGTTTATTGTTTTAAGCACGCAGTAAATTGGTTAATGAACTTCATTTTTAAGCTAAAAAAAATCATTATGAACGCTAAAATGTAACTGAACCTCACTTTTAAGGAAAAAAAAACTAATGAAAAGTAAAAAAAAAAACTTTAATTTTAACGAAAAATGAAAAATGAAAGTGCAGTGAATAGTATAAAAAAAGGTAAAAATATAATATTTTTTTTTAAGTTAAAAATGAACAGTCCAGAATGTTTCATTAAAATTCCTAAAAAAAGGGTTTCGAACGTTAAATCACGAGTGGAACTTTAGGAGAGTTTGTTTAGCATTTCTCTTTTAAAAAAGAGAAGAAAAACAGAATTTCGATATGATCAAAGAAAAGTCAACAAATCGAATCTTGAATCTTTTGATTTTGGGGTGATGTGGAGAACTACTTACCGAAGAAGGTGGCAGGGATTTGGTGGATTCAGCGGTGTCTAAGAAGCCTTGCAAGTTCTTGTCACATGCCTCGTTGTCACCGGCGTACTCCAAAGCGTAAACCAGCATCCCTCTCAGCCCCGCCTCGTTTAGCTCCAGCACCGACTTTCCGGCGGCGACGGCATCTTCGCCGGCGCAAAAGTGGTCATAAATCGTGGACCGTATCATCCCCAAGATAACGTCTTTGATCAAGGGAGTCTGCATGAGCTTGGAACGCATGACCCACATTCCAACATCCACCATCGGCTCCACCGCCACCATGTGGAGGTTCAACGCCGCCCTCAACAGCCGCGACGTGGAGACCGAGGCAAAGAGCTTGTCCGCGTTATCAAAGCTGGAAAGGCTGGGGTCGGCGTCGATGGTGGTGGCTGTGGGGTGTGGTGGTTTTTCGGCATAGCCGATTGGCTGGGAAATGGCGGATATGGTGGTGGAGGAGGCGGAGTTAAGTGGCCTGACATTTTTCAGGAGTTTTGATGCTCCTGGGATTACACGGTTTGCCATTCAATGGTGGGTGTGTGTCTCGAGTAATTCACTAATTCTCTGGCTCTCTTGCTCCTAAATCTCTCCTCTCTCTCTCTAGCACTCCCTCCTCCTCTCTCTAGAATTGTTCTTATACCTGAAGCTTGTTAATTATATAGGCAGTTCAGAGTTTTTACGGTGAGGTGTGACCTGGTGTCGAGTAAATCCTGTCAGATTGGATCATACGTGGCTCCACGGAATCCTCATCTATTTTTATTTTCATTTTATTTTTTGGTAGAATTTTTCTCAGGTAGAAAGTAGGATCTTTGTTTCCCCTTTCCCTATAATTAGGGTCTAGAAAGATAAGTATGATTGACTTGGCTAGTAACTAGTAGGATTACCAAGAACGAATCCGGATCATCACCGGATCATTTTTTGAGGATTTTGAGAATTCATGAATCATATTCATTGTACATTATGCGATCATAAATTATTTTAAATATTTTTATTTAAAATTAAATACAAATAATACCTGACAAAAACTAACTGCATGATGAACAGATTTATGAATCCTCAAGATTCTCACTAAAAGGATCCGGAAATGATATCCTCGCGATTAAGCTAGTCTTAAATGTAGGTGATTATCTCCATGCGAACTTCTTGCAATGTGTAAACCTAACTCCATTTTACCTAAATCATAGGAAAGAGAACTGAAATAACTTAAATACCTAACAGCTTGTTCGGCAACAATTTTCAGTTTTATAGCGGACTGAAAACATAAAACAAAATACGTTTTGGGAAGTTTAGAAGCCGAAAACTTGAATACTAACTATTTTTTTTTGCTAGTTAAAAAGAAACTATAACACGATGTTCACCTCTCTCTCTCTCTCTCTCTCTCTCTCTCTTTCTTCGAAAAGAGAGAGCTAAGAGGAGAGATTTTTCAATATGACCGGTACATGGAGTGATACACTACGTGTCATTATACAAATGATAAGATATGTGTGTTAAAAAGTTAATAACTTAAAAGATAAATTTTTCCACCACTTACATAAAAACATATGGTATACCACTCGTGTTTCCGTCACAATTAAAAATTTCTCAACTGAGAGGAGTGGACAAAGGAGAGGATGTAGAGCGTATTTTAGTTTTGTGTGCTTTAGTTTTACAAAATGATATTTTATACTAATTTAGAGAAAATTGAATTCAAATGCAAAATGATGGATACACTCGCTAGAAAGTCTATGAGATTTCTCAAATTTTATCATTTATACATATAGCAAAAATGCATGAGCTGAGTTATGAGAAGTAGAGCGATTAAGCCAACCGGCCTAACTGATTTTTATATTCAATTATTCCTTCTCTTAACCAGGCTGTTCATACTTTGTTGAATTATTGTGCTTCGATGAACTATACGTGATAAACTTCATTGCAGATTTGCTACATAACATGTACGAAATAATTATTCGATGTTGATTGGCCAAAAAGGAAGGGCATCTAAATCTCACCCACTATATTATATATTTGAACAATTCTTGATCATTACTTAACAATGAGTATGAAATTATACTCAAAATTCTTCGTGCTTGAATCACGGACTTTTGTGTATATGATACTACTTAAGGATGAATAGGAAATCCTACTCAAAACTCTTATTGTTTGAATCACAATGTTTTATGTATATGATAAGAGCCGTTCATATTATAAATCATTATGTAAAGATTAAATATGCAAAAATGGAATTAAAATTAAGATGGTTGAGTTAATTTATTGTAGCAAATACATAGACGGTTTGTAATACTTTTACTAATTCTGTTTATCTGTTTTGTACCGTTCTATGACTAAGCGACCTTAGTTTTAATTAATTTTTTTTTTCAGATGCGATCTTTATTAAGTGATTCTAATATGAACAGTTCTAATCCTAAAAACGAAGTCCTACGAATCAATAACGAACAATTTTGAGTAGGAAATCATGCTCATTCTTTAAGTAGCCAAGTATTATATTCTTACCCAAGTTATTGTGTGAAATAATCTCTTCACAACTTAATGGCTGCACGTATAAATGAGAAGTTTCAAGTCTGAGTTTAATTAAAGACGAATTTTGTACCTAATCATTACTAACTTATTGTGTAATTTCGCCAAACCACCCCGTAGTCATCCCGAGTACCGTCGTCGTATTAAAATAAAAAATATTATGAACAGCATAACTTGCCTCCTTGCCGTTCATATTACGTGTATATAACAGATTAAAAATTATATCCCAATACAACATAAGAGGAGCCAGCTTCAATTGTCTTTGAATTCTCTGTCAATGCAACTCGGAAAATGACTGCCACTATTTCAGCATACGTTGGAGACTTTTAAATTGTTCTTATGGGGCCATTTGAAACCCTCAAAAGTTGTCTTATACTGGTTTTTTCTCCACCTTAAATATTTAAAGATTACTTGTTGTAAATAAATCCCATCATGTATCTATCACAAGAAGCAAGAAAACAAAACCCCACTTAAATATCAAATCAATTTGTTTAAATGTATTTTAAGATTTCATCCAACCTCTCGCTTTTCCATATCAATACAATTATTTTTTTAATACAAAATCAAATGTATAAATGTATATAATTATTGTTCTTATGAAGCTGGTATAATAAGTTTATACTCTTATCCATCCATAATTGATTGTTTAGTGTTGTATAATAGTTAAAGCTGTCGAGCATGACAAACACACTCTATGAAGTATTTAAGAGATTTTTTCAATGTGTTCAAAACAGGAAGCGGAACATCACATGATTATAACATTGAAGGAAAGTGTTTTATTTTTCGAAGTGTCTTGCTAATATATAACATGTTATATATGCACCTTGTTCGAAAATCTCAACGTATCGTATGTTAGATTAATTAGTGGCTCCTAGATTATTGGGTAATGATCAAACGTCCACGTCAGTGTTTCGTGTCCTCCATCATCTTTCTCTCTCTCGCACGTAATCGGAGAGACTAAGAAAAATGTCCTGAAAATGAAAGTTCCAAAGACAGTCTAATGCACTACTACTCATATTATCTAAGTTAAGCACTTTTACAATTCATTAAGGCCTCGTTTGACACGTAATGTTAAAGTTTCAAAGACAATCTATTAAATCAGCACTCGTACAATTTACTAAAGCCTCATTTTGCATGCTGTATAAAGCATTGAATAAGATTAAGAGTACGAAAGTGGTTGTTTGGTGCACTTTTGTACTTAAAAACCACCCGCTTAATTAACGGGTCAATCAAATTTTATATGGCTGATACAGGATAATTAGAACCCCCAAAAAGCTAGTATAATTAGTCTGGGGGCTAACCGAAAACAAGCTTGTTTCTCTCTTCAGTTTCACGCATCTGCTCCTTGACGAATCATCTCCATCTTGATGAGGCGGTAACGACTTCTCAGTCACTCCGCGAAACTACCATCACCTACGTCGTCAAGAACAATAAGGGAGGAACCCACTCCAATGAATCGATCAAGCAAGAATTATTTCATTTCTTTTACCAAAATCACGCAACTTCCATTCGAATTGTAGAGTGTGAATTTATCATGCAAGTATGCAACTTTTTTCTCTCCCTCTCCCTGGGCCAAACTATTTGTAAGCACATGTAAGGGCCATTTTCTTATTAATGTGAGATTCATTCTCAATATGCCCCCTCACTTGTGGCGAATTTACAAGCCTAAAACGTAGATAACACAACAAAGTGAAGTGGAGTGCGTGTGGCCGTTTGACTTCACACGAGGACAATCTATTCTGATACCATGAAAAAAGTTGAGGTTCCACAATAAAACTGTTGACCCTAAAAACTACCAAGCCTACGTGGCGTGCATGCCGAGTAATTAGTAAGCTAACTACGTCATTCGGTTGTATGCGGGGCGTGCCAACTAGTCGGTCGAGGAGTAAAATTTGTTGATGTTGCGTTGGGTGCGCTGTTGACTTCTCGATCTTGCGACTGCAGCCGAGGAAGGAACACTCTCGGCCGTCGGGTTCTAGAGCTTGAAGACAAAGCTACTAGTTTTGTGAAGTTCACAAATCGTCGGCGCTGGATTCGGTCATTGTGATTATATTCGTGAGAGTATAAGCACGCCGAATCGACACCAAAGTATAGGGACACAAATATTCAAAACGAATATACGTCTTGATTGTGAAAGTGGTTCGGCCGTTAGAATGCCGAACTCTAAATCCTACTTGCGAATAACCAATCATAAATGACTCGGCGTTCAATGTACCGAGTATAATAACTTGTAACACCTCGCTTCGCTGAGAAAGCTAACGAGATGACCTCTGCCGATAAGGATTCGAAAATCCTTCTCGACCGAGACTTAGATAGATAATCAGTCGGCCCTGTTGCAATGTTGTTTATCCAAACTGAAGATGCTTCACGGTCGGCTGATTCTACTGCGACAGTGCTGTTTATCCAAAATGAAGATGTTCGCCGGTTGCCTTCACAGTGCTGTTTATCCAAACTGAAGGTGTGTCGGCGAAAAGAGGAAAACAAAAAAAAATCTCAAGGCTATTGAGAGGTTTCGCGTAGAGCGAAAGAATGCGCAGGGTAATTTATATGTTGAATTTGAAGGGCTTGTTTCAATGTTTTCCCTCCCTATTTATAGCAGCCAACATGTATTGAATTCCAATCACTCTCGGATTAGAACTTCTTCTCATGATCCAACCTTATCTCGGCCAATCCTATTCCTACTAGGACTTTGAACATAACTCGTTATCAGACCGTATTTAATCTCATCAACCTGATCCCGTCGAAACTCCTTCTCATAACAGGATTCGTCCACATTCCCAATTTCTGATAGGATATGGCCAACTTCGACCGCGCGGCCCATGGGCTGAATATCTCCCAATGACACATGTACATGACTTCTGGGTCGGAAAATAATCTAAACTCGGCCTATCCAGCAATGGGCTGAAAAAGATCTAACTCGGCCCAAAACTATATTTTTGGGCCCAAACATTGCCCCCTCGCTTCTGAGGTCATCGACCTATACTCCTTAGTTCGAGCCTCAACCTTGAAGAAGTGAAACCCACTCTCGGGAACTGCTACCATGCGCACTTATGAGACGTAATCCCACGATTTTGATTTCCAAATCGTCCTGCCACGTGTCAACCCCCTGGTTACCCTAACAACCTTTAATCATGATCCTCGAAAGCATGCGACCGCCAAAACGTCTCTCTTGCATTAAAACCGCCGTAACACGCCATCGTGCGTCCTCAATCCGTGAAAACCTCGATCCTCTAGGCTTGATTTTCCGAACCTGTACAATGATTAGTATCTCTCCCGCTTGATTTTATCCTTGATTTTGAAAATCAACCATTTAGCCTTCCGTTCCCAAATGTCTATAAATACTTGGATCTCTTCCATTCGTACCTTACGCTCTCTCAAACCTTTGAAATTTTCTTGCCGTTCTGTTTTTAAAACTTTCAAAAACCAGGGATTCTGAAACTTTCATCTCAGAAATTTCTAACCTTTCTTCAATGGCTTCCGTTGTCTCAAAACTCTATTCTGAGTGCAACAAGTGCAAGGATTTCATCGATCAACACGCTATCAAGACTCTGTGTTTCGAGGGTGAGTCAAACATTACTCACCAAGTTTTGGGCCCACTCTTCAAGGATACGGTGTTGTCATCCATCATCAACCTTTTCAAAAAATACTGTTTGGCAGGTTTGCTGCAAGGATTTGATTGGTCGATGTGGTGCCAGACACAACCCCAAGGATCCTGGCCTTCGCCCAATGCGAATTGGGTAGCATGGGTCGTTCGAATGGAAAGGTTCTTCGGTGAAGAGTGGAAAACTCTTGGTATTTATGACGCTATCAAGTTCTCGACCATGGAGATTACAATGGATAAAGAGCTCCTCATGGCAGCTTTTAGCCTCTGGTGCTCGGCCACCAACACCATGGTCCTTCCATTCGGTCCAATGACTCCTACCATCCTCGACATCTCGGCTATCATTGGGACTTCTCCTACTGGCATCCCGGTCGACGCCACTCTTATTGAATGCCCCTTTAACCTTGACCTCAAGGCGTTGTTTGACGATCGGGCCGTCGAGACGTTGAACCAGGAAGGTCAAGAGCCTTCAAAAGTCGATGTTCAGAAATTGCACAAAGAATTTTCTAAACTACAACACCCTTATCCTCCATTTTGCTGGTCGAGGAGAGGCAAGTCTTCAGAAGGGGGAACACTAGGTCTTCCTGTTTTACTGGTATAACAAATTCATTTGTTGTACCAAGTCAAATAAATGCTTGGTCGAGAATATGCCGGTGGCGGAAGCCCTGGCTAGTGGCCACTTTCTGGCGCTCAGCCCCGCCATCCTCGCCAACCTTCTTCGTTGCTTGGCAGAGACAACCCTCAACAAGATCGACCCGCACCAGAATGAACCTCTATGGGTGTTCCAACTCTGGCTGTAGGTTTATTGCTCCACGTTTCGGCCAGAAGTCTCCGACCTCCAGTCTACTGTAGCGTTCGGCCTTCAATTGGCCTCCTGACCAGTGCCCCCTTACTGAGCCGAACAAGTCTTTAAACACCTCTTCGGCCTGGATATCATTTCTGATGACGAATTTTTGATATGTCGTCATCAAGAATATCCTCGCTCCATCAGACTTCCCATATCGACTTGGAGTGACAGCGAGGATGCCGCTTTTCATCTAAACTGGGGGTCATTCATGTTAACTCGCGACCTTCCCCTTGGTTGTGATGCTCATCGAGCAAGGTTGCCCATTGCCTTTACTTTCTTCTCTCTCCCTTCTGACCTGAGGGCGCGTCTCTGGTTCTTCAGAAATGGAGTGTAGAGATGCCGAGAAAGAATTTCAGGAACAATGTAGGAAATTTCGTCTTCGACCAAATTCTCCTGAATCTCTCTGCACTGATATCTTCAACGACTGGTGGGAAGAATATATGCACGACTTTTTTGGCACTTCGGTCGAGGAAGTAGTCAACAAAATTTTTGGTGACCGGCCCAAGAAACCCTCCGCCCCTCAATCTAAAGAGGCGCCCTAAGGTATACCCATGTTTCTACCTTTATTTTTTAGATATTTGAGTGATTATACTAACGGGACTTCGCTGTCTTTGGTGGTCGGGTACTAAAACAAGCGGACGTGGTCGTCCCGGCAGTGGTCAAGAAAAAATTGGCCCCTTCCTCCAAAAATACCAAAACCACCGCATCAACCTACCGAGCAAACAGCCTCCCCTGGACGCCGAGACAACAGGTGAAACTCCCCATCCCCCAAAACGCATCAAGAAATTGGCGAAGAAGAGAGCTTGGGAGATTCATGTTATCTTCAGCTACACCACTAGGACGACCGCTCCGAGTGCCTCTCCTCCCGCTCTCGTTGCTCAGGCTTCGACGGATAATCAGCCTTTTTCGGCCAGCCCGGAAACCCAAGCTCAACCAATACCTGAGGTCCCCGAGGTCGTGGTTGAGCCGGCTGTTGTCCCCGAGGTTGACTTGCCTGCAGTTCCAGGGTCAACAGGAGTACCCGTTCTGGGGGAGACGACCCATTCGATTGGGAATGATCTTTATAAGAATCCAAAGCATTCGGCGGTCATTTTAGAAGAGGTACGATCATGGCGTCAAATCCCTTTACTTTTTAAGTAACAAAAAATGATTCACACTTTTTGTTTTAGGATGATGAGAGTGACGAGACTCCGCTGGCGAGTCGCTCTCGACCAACCCAAGCTCCTTCCGTTGATCTTCCCCCCGTAGTTGAGGCAGCCGACCAGGTTGATCATCTCACAACCGATCGCGGAAAGAGGCCTATGGTCGAGCTTGAAGCGACGTCAGAAACTCCAATTCACCCTCAGGACCAAAACCTAGGCATCCCTCCTCAAGAAGTGACCTCGACTTCTGTAAGTCTCGAATATTTTCTATTTTCAATTTGTTATAACAAGTCTGAAATGAGAAAATATTAAATGTCAGGTGCCCAGTTATTCATTTCACCAAAAATTTTATACGCCGAAAGGTGTTATCTATATTTCCTAGCCACCTCAGTGGCCATCGAACGTAGATAACCTTCATTGGCCGCGTGAATTAAGAAGCAGTCTGAAACATTGGGCTCGGCCATTAAGTTATTTAGGTTCGAGCAATGAACCCGAAGACATGCCCGAAGTCTCATCTCGGTAGGTTTAAAACAAAAACCTTCTTGCTATATTCTTGTGTGATCTTCCTTGCGTTTAAACTGTTTTCATGTGCAGCCTTCATGGGAAGTCGAGTTTGATGCTCTTCTCTCAAGCACTTCTGGAGCGGCAGGTTCTTCGGCAGCTATGACTGAACCTGTCGAATCAGCTGCTTTTGTTCGGTTGCAAGAAGTTTTGTCTCTCTCATATTCACAAGTATTCGAGCGTAAAGGTCTTGATTTGTTGGGTGCATGCCTAAACGACCTCAGAGTTGATGGTCAATTGAGCGCCGAAGCTATCGTTCAGGCTATCCGCCTTGAAACGAACTCGGGAATCCTTCAGTATTTTCGAGAACGCTCTTCGGGCTGACGATGACTTGAAAGCTACAACAGACGTTCAAGACACTCTTCGTCAGAAGATCGACGCTTTAAAGGCGAAAAAAGGCCTTGGCTGACCTTGACCTTCAAATGGCCGAACTGGCAAAACGAAGGTCGGCCATTGCTTCTGAGCTTGCGAGGGACTTTGAGTCGGGCATCAAATCTTGCTTGATCGAATACGTGGCGAACGTGAAGCGAGTCGAGCAGCTGAAGATGGACAAGAAGAACCGGCAAGCTGAGGTCATAATGGGCGATGTGAGGTGGTTGGAGATGAAGGCCCTTCTTGGAACTCTTATTCCTTCATCACCCTAGAGTTATTTGATTGTAAACCGACCTATCAATGAAATGAACTTAATGAAATAAAATGAGCTTTTATTCTTGCATCTCCCATGTGACTGGGTAGTATTTCTTTAAAAACTTTCCATTGATTAGCAACTTGTGAATAATACCGGTTCCATCTTTAAGACGATATGCCCCCTTGCCGAGGACTTTATGAATAATGAATGGCCCTTCCCAATTCGGTGACCACTTGCCGAACCTGGGGTCTTTAGTTCCTACGGGTAGTACGGTTTGCCAAACCAATTCTCCTTCGCCGAACGTTTTTTGTCTAACTCGCTGATTATATGCACGCTCGGCGATTTTCTTTTGAGATACTAATATATTATAAGCATCAAGCCGGGCGTATTCCAAATCTTCTAGCTCTTGTCTCATGGCTTGATTGTATTCGGCACTGAACAAACTACTCTGTTCAATTATTCGCAACGAGTTTACACTTAGCTAGACAGGCAGAATTGCGTCGTGTCCGTAAGTCAACACGTACGGGGTCGTTCCAGTGGCTGTCCGTGGAGAGGTTCGATAAGCCCATAATGCTTCGTTTATCCTTAAATACCACATGCCTGGCCTTTCCTTTATCATGTTTTCGAGAATACCAATAAGAACTTTATTACTTGCTTCGACCTGTCCATTCGCCTGCGGGTAGTATGGCGTAGATTGCTCGAGTCGAATCTTTAGATTTACCGTATAGTCCTTAAATCCGTTGGATGTAAAAACTGTACCGTTATCTGTTATGATTGTTTCTGGCACGCCGAATCTAGTCACAATGTTTTCTTCAACAAAACTACAAACTTCCTTAGACGTTAGCTTGGCAAATGACTTGGCTTCGACCCATTTGGTGAAGTAGTCCGTTGCAACAAGTATCCACGCATGTTTGGCTGCACCAGAGGATGGTGTGATTTTACCGATAACATCCATGGCCCATCCTCGGAACGGCCATGGTTTGGTGACCGAATGTAATGATTCGGCCGATACTCTCTATATCGGCCCATGGATTTGACACTGTACACAACCCTTTGCGTACTCAATACAATCTGTCAGAATACTCGACCAGAAGTAGCTGTGCCGTCGAAGTAACCAACGTATTTTTCGTCCCAATTGGTGGGCTCCACAAATTCCTTCTTGCACTTCTGCCATTACTTGAGCAGCTTCTTGCGGGCCGAGGCACAGTAACAGTAACCCGTCCTCACCTTTTCGATACAACTCATTCTGGTATAATACGTAATTTATGGCATGAACCCTTGTCAGTCGGTCGTGTTTTTCCATGAGGTTATCAATATATCGCATAATCGTCATTCTCCAATCGTCGGGTGATGCTTCAACGGCACAAACCTCGATAATGTCTTTACGTTCTAACAACGACGGCAAAGACATGACTCGAGTACGAATCACGCAATCGTGTTGGAGAATTTGCTTATTAATCAAGGCTGAATGTTCCTGTCGTAACACAGGTATTTCTCGGCCTAATTTACCCCTCACGAGTTGGGCTCCGGAGGCTATTTGAGCCAATTCATCGGCGTCAGTGTTATGGACTCAGGAAATGTGTTTAAAAGTTATTCCGTCGAAGGATTCCGCCAAATAGCTGGCAACCATGTGGTAAGGCGCCAGAGTACAACTCATGCAACGAAAAGTCCCGTTGAGTTGATTAATGACAAGTTCGGAGTCACCAAGCACAAGGACACGAGTGGCCCGTAAATCATGCAGCACGCCGAGGCTGATAACAAGGGCTTCGTATTCGGCTTGATTATTTGTACAATCAAAATCGAGCTTGAGAGAGAAATACCAACGATTATGAGTGGGGGATTGAATAATGATCCCAACACCAGCCGAGACTGACGTATTGGACCCATCAAAGTACATCGTCCAATAATTATCCTGTGTTTGTATCAGGCTGATGTCAACGTTATTACCCCTGAATTCGTACGGGGAAGGGTGGTGAGCCAAAAAATCGGCTAGAGCTTGACCTTTGACAACTTTTTGGGGTACATATTGCAAGCTGAATTCGGAAATGGCCATCGTCCATTTACCGATTCGGCCCTTGACGATCGGCCGAGTGAGCATGTAATGGATGACATCGTCCATTTACCGATTCATCTTCAAATTGTGCCGGCGCATGCGAAAGAATGCCTGACGTAGGTCATCCAAATACGTCCGTCGTCGTGCTGATTTGACAACTACATCGTCAATATAGACTTCGACGATGGTACCAATTAAATCATGGAAAATACTGTTCATAGCTCGTTGGTATGTAACCTTGGCGTTCTTGAGGTCGAAGGGCATGACGACCCATTCGTAAGTGCCGAGTGCCCTGGGACACCGAAAGGCAGTCTTGTGGACATCCGCCTCGGCGATGAAAATCTGGTTAAAACCGGCATGCCCATCCATGAAGGATAGAATCTCGTGATGTGCTGCGGCGTCAATTAACAAATCGAAGATGGGCATCGGGTACTCATCTTTGGGCGTTGCCAGGTTCAGGTTACAAAAATCGATGCAGATGCGGAGTGCGCCATTTTTCTTTAATACTGGGACGATATTGGCTAGCCACTCGACGTATCGAGCGGTTCGAATAAACCCAGCCTGTAAAAGTCAAACTAGTTCGTCCTTTATGTCGAGCTGTACTTCAGTTGAGAACCGGCGAGGAGGCTGGCGGAAAGGCTTGCAGCCAGCTTTGATGCGTAGTTCATGTTCAACCAGGGTCTGATCGAGACCCGACATTTCATGATAACTCCAAGCAAAACAATCTTTAAACTCGTGCAGTAATTGACGGAGTTCAACTTTCATGGTATGGGGTAATAACGCGCTAATAAATAACGGTCGAGGGTCTTCGGCTGTTCCAACGTTTATTTCCTCTAGAGGATCCTTAACTTGGGGCTGACTGTCTTCGAGTTCGGCCGGTGCGGCCTGAACTTTATCCAACGATAGTACCGGGCCGTTATCTTCCTCGGCCAAAAATTTGATTAAGTTGATGCCCGAATGTGGGTGCTTGGAAATAACATACCAATGGGCCAGCAGGCATTCCATCATAGATGAAATCGCGGCCCGACGCTTATCGCTTTTGATGTCAGTCATCAGTGGTGGGGAGCAAATTGGCCAAACCGAGTCTCGCCGAATCCTGGTGGACCGTCTCGGGGCCTACCTTGATGGCTTTCTGGACTGAGATCCGAGTCGGCCGTCCATCTTCATTAAAACCCTGTAGGGTAATATAGCCGACGTGATCATCATAATAGCAGGCCTGAATCATGTTGGTTTCAAACGGCTGAGTATCGGCTGGGTGGACCACGACCAATTTACCATAAAAAAAAAAATGAGAACTTGGTATAAAGAAGAAGGAATGCAATTTGTTTGATGAATCCAATCCCTACCAATCAGACATTATATTCGGTCTTGGAGTTGAGCATAAAAAATGCGGTCATGTGGTTGCGACCTGCAATGTTGACCTTGAGAGTGAGTACTTCTTTGGTCTGAGACTTGTCACCGACAAAGCTGCTCATGGTTATTCCTGAAGGAACGAGTTCGTCGTTGGATCGTCGTGATGATTTCATGGTGGATACAGGCATGATATTGACCGTTGCTTCGCAATCGACGAAAATTTTGGAGATTGGGTAGCCTTCAATATGGGCCGTGACATACAACGGTTTTAAATGCTGAAGATTAGCCGATGAAGAACGGGGAAACAAGATGTCCAAGGCTGTTTTGAGTTCATCTTCGCCATTTGCTGACTCATCTTCAGTGGTAGTGATGAAATCAACTTGTGTTGCTTCCTCGGCAACCACATCACCATCCAAGGAACTTGGTTGGTGTGTAGTCAGTTGAAATTCAGCAGGTAGAACATGGACCATGCTGATTTCCATATTTTCAAAGACGAAAGGGCCCATTGGATCCTGGTCGTCATCTTCCGAGTTGGTGAGGACTATAACATTGTGTGTTAGAGCATTCTCGGCCTGATTGATGTGTGTCTCAACATGCTCTTGCCGCATCGGGCTTGCATGCATCTGGTGTCTGACTCTGCTCCTGCCGCATCTTACGAACTCGTTCCTCATAGGCGATCCGGGCATTCCTAGTATCCAGGTAGGCGTCCAGACGTGCCACCTGATCTTTCTCATCGGCCGTTAAACCGAATAAGGATACGGCTGAAAAGACTTCGAAGTGATATCGAATGTGTTGAAGGTCTTCGAGAGAAAAAGGGAGTTCGGCTGTGTCAATGTCCGTGTATGGGTCGACCTCGAAGCCGAGAACCCTAGCTTCTCGAATGTGCTGGAATCTAGCTTTCATCACTGGATCAGTGGTTTTTTGGATGATCTGCTCAGCATCGGGGCAAGTTAATGCCAGGTTAAGAGCTTATTGGCATGCCTTGGGCAAACCATACAAATCGTTGGCAGAATATTTTTTGTGAAACTTTTTCATGTACTCCAAAGATTCGTCGAGGAATGGGGGGTGCAGATTCCGCCGAACTCTGATTAGTGGTTCTCTCAAAGGTAACAGGGGCAAATGGCTTTCGGCCTCTTTCTTAAATTGCTTGAAGCGAGCTTTCATCTCCTCGGGCCGAAGAAGGAGTTTGATACGCTTCTCGGACTCTTCAATGGTAATTACGAAGTCGCGATTGGTTTCCTTCTGCCCCTGTAACTCAGCAATGATTGTTGGGGTTGGCCGATCATCTCCACTCCCTGCCGTCTCTTTCGACTGCCATTTAGTGGCCGAAACAGGCTGGGCCGCTTGCCGTCGAGCCAAGTAATCTATACGCTGACATCGACGTTTCTAAGATTTGGAAAGTGCGGTATACATGCCGGTGGGAGAATTATAGCTATACCAACGTTGGTCACGCGGCCTGAAAGTTTTTGGATTCGCTGATGAGCTTGAGCTACTGGAATTACGTGAATAATAATCCTCGTTATAAAACTGTGCGTCGAAATCAATGCGTCGTCTGATCGAGGTAGGGTTGTCCGTCTGTTTCTTAGGGCTGAGCCTATCGAATACTTTCTGGCGCTGGCATTCACTAGGTTCCTTTGAAGGTGCCGTTGTGGTCGTCGATTGTTGTCGTGACGTCGACGTCTGCGTATGAGGCAGTTTCTCCTTAGGCTCGGTTAAAACAACGCGTGCCTTACAATTGCTGCACAAAACTATTGGCCCGTCATCTTCTTCTTCGCTGGAGTCTGACATGGATTCAACTATGGCCGGTCTTGAGAGCTCGGTAGGTGGCGCATTGGAAAATAGGTCGATCTTGAGTCGAGGCTGGGAACCTTTCTTTAGGATGTGTTGTACTGGGGTAAACCCGACCTTTTCTTTCCCTTTGATCTTGGGCAAACGGGCGTCTACCATGCCAACTGTTGCTGAAGGGAATGGATCTGTATCAACCATCATGCGTTTTTCAGGAAACTTTAACTTGCCTTTGTCAATCCAGCTCTGGATATCATTACGAAATATGACACAATTGTTTGTGGCATGCTTGGTCGAGTTATGATATTTGCAATATGTCTTTCCTTTAAGCTCTTCAGCCTTGGGAATGTTATGCCCTGGCCGAAGTTTGATGATCTTCGCTGATAGCAATTGATCAAAGATTGCTTCGGCCTTTATAATATCAAAAGTGTAAACTTTCGATGTTTTCGTTGTTCCTTTCGTGGCCGAGCGGGTTTTGGCATCCTTGGAATTAATTTGAGTCAATGCCTTGCATACGTATGGTTTATCTATTACTATCTCGGTCGCGTCCAAGCTGACATATTGAGACTCCTCGTCTTCGGTCGATGCGTAACTGACCGTGGGGTTTTTGTAAATCGTCCCTCGGGATGAGGATTTCGAGATCTTCTCTTCTCGGAGCAAATAATCATATTGCTCGACATGCTGGGCTAGTTCATACATATCCTGAAAGTTTGCCCCCAAGAATTTCTTTTTGTATTCTACATCGAGGTCGTTCAGAGCAAGTTTAACAAACTTCGGGTAAAGGCACTCGGCACCAATTCCTGGCCGATTTAAATATGGTAAGATAATCCATCGGTGACTCATCAGATGTTTGAGCCATCCTTGCTAATGAAGAAACTGACATTTCCATCCCTGGCCGATAAAACTGCTCGTGAAATTTCTGGACCAACTCCTCCCAACTTTGGACAGAATTAGGTGAGAGGTTGATATACCAGGCAAATGCTGAGTTGGTCAACGAAAAGTTGAACAACCGCAGCTTGTGAAAGTCACTATTAACATCTCCGCATTGCGCTGTGAAACGAGCCACATGTTCTAACGAGGATAAGGACGATTCTCCAGCGAAAAGGCTAGAATCTAGAATTTTAAAACCTTTAGGATATTCGAACCTTTCCACATAAGCTGGACACGGATTGATGCATTTAGGGAACTTCGGCCCCTTTTTCATGGCCGAATCGATCATCCGCTGGACCTCGGTTATATCAACGGGTGTTGCTTCCATTCTCTGGTCGGATCCATCTGACCTACTACTCGATCCTCCCATTTTTTCTAAGTCAATGGTCTTAGGCCGAGTAGACACCATTTTGGCCTGTAGGGAATTACTTTTAAATGGAAGCTGCCGAGCCTGATCAACAGGTTTCTCTTCGAAGACTTTACTAACTATTAGTTCGAGCAATCGGGTTTGGGTCTTTCCAGTGCTTTGTATCGTTTCAAGCAAACGGTTCATTTTATGGCCTACTGTCTGTTCCACTTGCCGGGATTGCTCGTCAAGTCGTCTTCAAAGAAACGACCTAGTCGGAGGATCAGAACATTAGTAAGCTAACTACGTCATTCGGTTGTATGCGGGGCGTGCCAACTCGTCAGTCGAGCTCGGCCGAGGAGTAAAATTTGTTGACGTTGCGTTGGGTGCGCTGCTGACTTCTTGATCTTGCGACTGCGGTCGAGGAATGAACACTCTCGGCATTCGGGTTCTAGAGCTTGAAGACAAAGCTACTAGTTCTGCGAAGTTCACAAATCGTCGGCGCCGGATTCAGTCACTATGATTATATTCGTGAGAGTATAAGCACGCCGAATCGACACCAGAGTATAGAGACACAAATATTCAAAACGAATATACGTCTTGATTGTGAAAGTGGTTCGGCTGTCAGAATGCCGAACTCTAAATCCTACTTTCGAATAACCAATCATAAACGACTTGGCGTTCAATGTACCGAGTATAATAACTTGTAACACCTCATTTCGCCGAGAAGGCTAACGAGATGATCTCTGCCAATAACTTGTAACACCTCATTTCGCAGTGCTGTTTATCCAAACTGAAGATGTTTCACGGTCAGCTGATTCTACGGCGACAGTGTTGTTTATCCAAACTGAAGATGTTTGCCGGTTGCCTTCACAGTGCTGTTTATCCAAACTGAAGGTGCGTCGGCGAAAAGAGGAAAATAAAAAAAATCTCAAGGTTGTTGAGAGGTTTCGAGTAGAGCGAGAGAATGCGCAAGGCAATTTGTGTGTTGAATTGGAGGGGCTTGTTTCGATGTCTTCCCTCCTTATTTATAGCAGCCAACCTGTATTGAATTCCAATCACTCTCGGATTAGAACTCCTTCTCATGATCCAACCTTATCTCGGCCAATCCTATTCCTTCTAGGACTTTGAACATAACTCGTTATCAGACTGTATTCAATCTTAGCATTCTAATCCCGTCGAAACTCTTTCTCATAACAGGATTCGTCCACATTCCCAATTTCTGATAGGATATGGCCAACTTTGACCGCGCGGCCCATGGGCTGAATATCTCCCAATGACACCTGTACACGACTTCTGGGCCGGGAAAAAAATCTAAACTCGGCCTATCCAACACTGGGCCGAAAAAGATCTAATTCGGCCCAAAACAATATTTTTTGGCCCAAACAAAAACTAATTGGCAATATGGAAAGTAGCGCAACTACTTATAAGCACATGCAAAGTCTTTTATCTCATCAATGTGAAATTGATTCTCAACAATCAGTACCTCAATATTCTTTTTCGTTTCTACAATTTCTTTGATAAGTATTCTTCTCTGTCTGGGTTGTTTAATTGACTGTATAATTTAGGTTGAATACAAATTAGGCAAGATTTTTTTGCATTTTACGCAAACGTTTTTAATTTATTTTTTCCAGAAACCCTTATGGCAAGTTTTTAGGGATGAAAATTAAATTTGAAATAGAAAATATAAAGAAACACTAGATATGGCTTGTCATGTTGTGTTCATGTGCGTGTTGGCTTGCTGTAATATCTTCATATTCATGGCAGGCAGTGTGGGTGGGGCCTTTGCTGTGGAAGGAGGTTGTTGCTGGTGTTTATTTATTTATTTTTAAAGTCCAGAGACTCTTATCCGGACAGTATAAATAATCAGCATTTTAATTTACGGAACTTTAACGAAAAGCTTTCAGTACTATTTACTTTAATGAAAAATCACATTTTTACCCTAAAAAGTTAAACCACATTTTTACAATAAAAAGTCAATCCTTTATTTTGTTCTTATCGTTAAAACTCAGAGTTTTCAAGTCATTTTCATTAGTTTTCTATTTAATCTACTTAATGACTGAAAGAATAGTCATTATAATCCGATGCACATATTATCCTATCCAACTAAAATAGTGAGTATAGTTCGAGCTGTCAAACGAAGCTTAAGTGTTAAGTTTATTACAAAATGTATCGATGCAATCAAAATAGCAAAACCATATAACGTTAAAGAGAATTTAACTTAGGTTTTTGATGCGGGACATGTTTTAATTAGCAAAAAATAAGAGTGAGACACTTGAGAAGCACAAATAGGGCTTCCTTGTAATCTATGAAGAGACAAAACCATACTCTCCTGCCCTTTAAAAAAAAAGTACATATAGAGAGAATCGTGCCTTGGACCTAAAACTAAACTAACTTAACTAACCTGAAATGACACTCTCTCTTGTTTTTGCCATTACTAATTGAATTCTGTATGGAAATGTGATATTTTATTTTACTTTGAAAGCTCCATATGTTCAACTCAACGTCGATAAATTAGCCACAATTTAGCTTGCCACACAATGCTCTAAATTTGTAACTAATTAGCTTTGTCATGAGAGAATGATTCAAACCTTAATCAGAGCAACCATGGTCTTTAGGTTTTAACTCCAAACTTTGCTCAACACGTGTCAAGCAATGAATGGAACTGAAGAAACTATAAAATCCCACTCACTAACTTCCACATTTCATCATCAAAAAAAAGTTGTACGCACTTTTCAGCTGCCTCAAATTTTCTTGTGTGTGTTTGTGTAGAAAGAGAATTACTTCATCAGGATGAACCAATCCCAGAACATGAGCCACCAAGCTGGCCAGGCCAAGGGCCAAGCTCAAGTGAGTCTAGAAGCAGCTGTCTAGAAAAGCAATTTTGGTTAAAAGTTTGTTGGTCGTTTTGGTGGTTCATGATCATGTGTTTTTGCAATTTTGATATACAGGAAAAGGCCAGTGGCATGATGGACCAAATGGGCAATGCTGCCCAATCTGCCAAGGAATCAGCCCAAGGGGTTTGAACTTCTTATTCTTTTGTTAATTCCACGTACATTATGTCCCATTTTTGTTAAGGGATGATTTTGTATGAATTACATGTCAATACGTTTTGACATGCTATGTGCAATAACATCAACACCTTGTCGACATTGTATCGACAGTCTGTCCCTTAATAAATTACATACGTCTTTGCTTATTACTCGTTGCATATGCATGTTGTAATTGCATGTGTTTTTGCAGGCTGGTCAGCAAATGATGGAGAAGGCTCAGGGAGCAGCTGACTCCGTCAAGGATGCAGTTGGCGCCAACAAAAGAAGCTGAGATGGGGATCTCATCAGTCCAATTCCTCCAAAATTTCGTGTTCCCGTTTTTGTTTTGTGATTCTTTCTTTTTTGGTCGATCTTTTACTTAAACTTGCTGTTTGAAGCAAGAACAAGTTCTGATCATGCAACCACTTACTGTTCAGAGAACATTTTGCTAATAATCTCAATGATATTGTTTCTCTAGCACCAATGTTTCAGAGTGGTTATTTATTTACTTTTATTCCAAATTGATATCGAGAATCATTTCTACTTAACTGCAAATCACAATGCAACGCATACAAAAAACCAAGGAAAAAAGACATTTGTGTTGAAACCAACTACGTGAGTATAAAAAAAAGCTGAGCTCAAAAAGGTGGTCGGTAAACACTTAAAACAGCTTATTTTCACAGTTTTTTGTGAAAAAAAGCTGAAAACGTGAAGCAGAAAAAATGAGTTTATTCTCACATCACAGCAGAAACAGTTTTTTTTCAAAGCACAACAATACCAAACCAGCCTTACATATGGCTTCAAATGTCTTCAAGACGATTAGCAAATAGAGAACCAAAAGCCTCCATACAATGTTTTTCCAAAACCAAGCCAACCTTAACACCACCATCACCATTCTTGCTCGCTTGAAAAGGTATCGCTCCTGTCCCATCTATCGAAACTATCTCGTGCTTCGTCAGTCTTCCCCATCCGAAATCAGCTGCACCATAAAAATCAACGGTGTGAACCGGAAATGGGAATTATTCTATCAATACTACTGGTCTGCAGTGTGTATAAATATATATAATTATTTTTTTAATACAAAATCAAATGTATAAATGTATATAATTATTGTTCTTATGAAGCTGGTATAATAAGTTTCTACTCTTATCCATCCATAATTGAGTGTTTAGTGTTGTATAATAGCTAAAGCTGTCGAGCATGACAAATACACTCTATGAAGTATTTGAGCGATTTTTCAGTGTTCAAAATAGGAGGTGGAACATCACATGATTATAACATTGAAGGAAAGTGTTTTATTTTTCTAAGTGTCTTTGCTAATATATAACATGTTATATATGCACCTTGTTCGAAAATCTCAACGTATCGTATGTTAGATTAATTAGTGGCTCCTAGATTATTGGGTAATGATAAAACGTCCACGTCAGTGTTTCGTGTCCTCCATCATCTTTCTCTGTCTCACACGTAATCGGAGAGACTAAGAAAAATGTCCTGAAAATGAAAGTTCCAAAGACGGTCTAATGCACTACTTTTCTAAGTTAAGCACTTTCACAATTCATTAAGGCCTCGTTTGACACGTAATGTTAAAGTTTCAAAGACAATCTATTAAATCAGCACTTGTACAATTTACTAAAGCCTCATTTTGCATGCTGTATAAAGCATTGAATAAGATTAAGAATACGAAAGCGGTTGTTTGGTGTACTTTCATACTTAAAAACCACCCGCTTAATTAACGGGTCAATCAAATTTTATATGGCTGATACAGGATAATTAGAACCCCCGAAAAGCTAGTATAATTAGTCTGGGGTGTGCTATCCACACATCCCTTTTTACTTCTCACACACCCCTTGTTAACTTCTGTCCATTGATCTTCTTTAATTCATCCTATCCGACGGCCGAAAACCAAAAAGGTGTGAGAGAAGTAAAAAGGGGTGTGTAGATATCACACTCCTTGGTATGGGGGCTAACCGAAAACAAGCTTGTTTCTCTCTTCGGTTTCACGCATCTGCTCCTAACGAATCATCTCCATCTTGACGAGGCGGTAACGACTTCTCAGTCACTCCGCGAAACTACCATCACCTACGTCGTCAAGAACAATAAGGGAGGAACACACTCCAATGAATCGATCAAGCAAGAATTATTTCATTTCTTTTACCAAAATCACTCAACTTCCATTCAAATTGTAGAGTGTGAATTTATCATGCAAGTATGCAACTTTTTTCTCTCCCTCGCTCTCTGGGCCAAACTATTTGTAAGCACATGTAAGGGCAATTTTCTTATTAATGTGAGATTCATTCTCAATATACCATTTCATGTATGGCGAATTTACAAGCCTAACACGTAGATAACACAACAGGGTGACGTGAAGTGCGTGTGGCCGTTTGACTTCACACGAGGACAATCTATTCTGATACCATGAAAAAAGTTGAGATTCCACAATAAAACTGATTGACAATATGGAGAGTAGCACAACTACTTATAAGCACATGCAAGGTCCTTTATCTCATTAATGTGGAATTCATTCTCAACAATCATTACCTCAATTTTCTTTTTCGTTTCTACAATTTCTTTGATTAGTATTCTTCTCTCTCTTTTTCGTTTCTACAATTTCTTTGATTAGTATTCTTCTCTCTCTGGGTTGTTTAATTGACTGTATAATTTAGGTTGAATACAAATTAGGCAAGATTTTTCGGCATTTTACGGCAAACGTTTTTAATTTATTTTTGAAACCCTTATGGCAAGTTTTTAGGGATGAAAATTAAATTTGAAATAGAAAATATAAAGAAACACTAAATATGGCTTGTCATGTTGTGTTCATGTGCGTGTTGGCTTGCTGTAATAGCTTCATATTCATGGCAGGCAGTGTGGGTAGGGCTTTGCTGTGGAAGGAGGTTGTTGCTGGTGTTTATTTATTTATTTTTTAAGTCCAGAGACTCTTATCCGGACAATATAAATAATCAGCCTTTTAATCTAGGGAACGTTAACGAAAAACTCCCGGTACTGTTTACTTTAACGAAAAATCACATTTTTACCCTAAAAAGTTAAACCACACTTTTACACTAAAAAGTCAATCATGATATTATTCACTTTACCCTTTATTTTGTCCTTATCATTAAAACTCAAAGTTTTCAAGCCATTTTTCATTAGTTTTCCTTTTAATCTACTTAATGACTGAAAGAATAGTCATTATAATCCAATGCACTTATTATCCTATCCAACTAAGTTCGAGCTGTCAAACGAAGCTTAAGGATTAAGTTTATTACAAAACGTATCGATGCAATCAAAATAGCAAAACCATATAACATTTAAGAGAATTTAACTTAGGTTTTTTATGCGGGACATGTTTTAACTAGCAAAAAATAAGAGTGAGACACTTGAGAAGCACAAATAGGACTTCCTTGTAATCTATGAAGAGACAAAACCATACTCTCCTTCCTTTAAAAAAAAAAAAATTACATGTAGAGAGAATCGAGCCTTGGACCTGAAACTAAACTAACTTAACTAATCTGAAATGACGCTCTCTCTTGTTTTTGCCATTACTAATTAAATTCTGCATGGAAATGTGACATTTTATTTTACTTTGAAAGCTCCATATATTCAACTCAACGACGATAAATTAGCCACAATTTAGCCTGCCAACACAATGCTCTAAATTTGTAACTAATTAGCTTTGTCATGAGAGAATGACTCAAACCTTAATCAAAGCAACCCTGGTCTTTAGGCTTTAACTCCAAACTTTGCTCAACACGTGTCAAGCAATTAATGGAACTGAAGAAGCTATAAAATCCCACCCACTAACTTCAACATTTCATCATAAAAAAAAAGTTGTACGCACTTTTCAGCTGCCTCAAATTTTCTTGTGTGTGTTTGTGTAGAAAGAGAATTACTTCATCAAGATGAACCAATCCCAGAACATGAGCCACCAAGCTGGCCAGGCCAAGGGCCAAGCTCAAGTGAGTCTAAAAGCAGCTGTCTAGAAAAGCAATTTGGTTAAAAGTTTGTTGGTCATTTTGGTGGTTCATGATCATGTGTTTTGCAATTTTGATATACAGGAAAAGGCCAGTGGCATGATGGACCAAATGAGCAATGCTGCCCAATCTGCCAAGGAATCAGCCCAGGGGGTTTGAACTTCTTATTCTTTTGTTGATTCCACATACGTTATGTCCGTTTTTTGTTAAGGGATGATTTTGTATGAATTACATGTCAATACGTTCTGTTATTGATATGTTATGTGCAATAACATCAACACCTTATTGACACTGTATCGACAGTCTGTCCCTTAATAAATTACATACGTCTTTGCTTATTACTCGTTGCATATGCATGTTGTAATTGCATATGTGTTTTTGCAGGCTGGTCAGCAAATGATGGAGAAGGCTCAGGGAGCAGCTGACTCCGTCAAGGATGCAGTTGGCGCCAACAAAAGAAGCTGAGATGGGGATCTCATCCGTCCAATTCCTCCAAAATTTCGAGTTCCCGTTTTTGTTTTGTGATTTTTTCTTTTTTGGTCGATCTTTTACTTAAACTTGCTGTTTGAAGCAAGAACAAGGTCTGATCATGCAACCACTTACTTTTCAGAGAACATTTTGCTAATAATCTCAATGATATTGTTTCTCTAGCACCAATGTTTCAGAGTGGTTATTTATTTATTTTTATTCCAAATTGATATCGAGAATCATTTCTACTTAACTGCAAATCACAATGAAACACATACAAAAAACCAAGGAAAAAAGACATTTGTGTTGAAACCAACTACATATGGCTTCAAATGTCTTCAAGACGATTTGCAAATAGAGAACCAAAAGCCTCCCTACAATGTTTTTCCAAAACCAAGCCAACCTCAACACAACCATCACCATTCTTGCTCTCTTGAAAAGGTATCGCTCCTGTCCCATCTATCGAAACTATCTCGTGCTTCGTCGGTCTTCCCCATCTGAAATCAGCTGCACCATAAAAATCAAACCGGTGTGAACCGGAATGGGAATTATTCTATCAGTACTACTGGTCTGCAGTGTGTTGAGCATTCTTGAAACCCAAGTCTCTGCCCCATCCAAAAGGGTCTTGTCCAAACTTTTTATCACTTCACTGATTGCTTTCAAGGCCACAAACAGGCCATCTTCTCCCAATAGGTCCTTTGTTTCCGCAACTGCTCGATGTGCTGCAACACAATTCCCAAAATAGGTAACCCGGAGAGGAGGGTCTAAGCGTGGCCTGCGGTCCATGCTAACGGCAAAGTACTTTATCCATTTTGGTATCCTGCCCTCACAAAGCAACCCCATGTATAGGCGCATGTTAGCGAAAATGTTGACAAATGCAATAGTTTCGAATCATGATCAGTTTGTTTCTTCTTCTCCTCCGCCATCATAGCTGCCATCACTGAACGTTTCAGCATTTGGATTTTGGCGCCTGTGAATTCGAAGGTGCCTCGAATTGAGTCTCCTGAACCTTTAATCTCCAAAGGCATTAAGCTTCTATTGTTTGGACCGCCCAATCTTAACCACTCGTTTAAGTAGATTGCTTGGAGCCCTGCAGGGTCCGTGATGACCTTTCTGTCATAACTTGGTGAGGGTGCCGATCCTTCTCCTTCCCCTCCTCCATGTTTGCATGGGTAACCCCATAAGTTAAAAAATGAAAATGCAGATAAGCCATCTAGGACAACATGGTGCGGGCTGATCCAATTGAAAACAGCTATTGGGAAAGACGGTTATTTGCAATGCCAGCACCGCAGCTTTTTCATGAGACACTGCCAATTGGAGTACAAGAGGATGGTACTCTTTGGCTTTAATGTCAAAGTTGTTGCTTGAAGTTAGACGGTGGAAATCAGTATCAGATTCAGCGATTGTGAGCGAAACTGCATCGCCTGTGACACAACTGAGAAGGGGTTTGGAGGAGTCTTGAGGCCAGGTGAGGTTTCCTGCTAGAGGGACAAAGTGTAAGAGTGCGATGGATAGAGAGGTTTCCAGTTTTGGAAGTATGGAATCGAAGAAGTGTGATGTGTCGAATGAAGGTATTTTGTAGAAGGGAGTTGAGGTGGTGGAAACCTTAGCCAGCGGATATCAAAGAAGGTTAGAGGAAGAGACAAATCCTCCGGGGCGGCCGAGTCCGGGGAGCTTGGTATTCGGAGCTATGCTACAAACCTCAACTACTTTGACTGAGGCTGGTTCTGCCATTGGAGATGGAAAGAAGCTTAATTTCGTGTACAGCTTAAGTGAGGACCCTAATGGCTATATATACACACTTAGGAGGTGTATTCACTTAGGATTCTTGTAGAGTTTTAAAGACTTAAAGTTTTGAGGTATTCAATAATGAATTTTAAGGGGTGTAAGTATTATATGCTTTTTATAGACTTCGTTTGAGCAACAAGATTTTTATTCAATGTCACATATCACTAAATAATATAGAAAGTGTATAATTGTACTTGAAAATAAAATATTAAACATTATGAAAATTAACCATAAAGGTTAAAGCTAACATTAAATTATAAGTAACATTGAAGTCAAGTAACATACTTTCCTAGTCTTTGCAAGTTTTCAATGATTTTTATACATATTATAGACATGTCTTATTGAACTCTACAAAGCATGCGCTCACACAAAAGTCTAATTTTTTTTAACTCAATAGAAAAGTCTATAAAATTCTATCAAAGTCAGAGTGTATAATAGTCATTGAAACGTTCAAACTTTTCAAAAATAGGGATTGAATACGGCCACTTGAACATTACCTTGTGGAGGAAGGAATCTCAAAAAAAAAAAAAAAGTTTTTAAAACAAGACAATATTCTCAATTTTAATTTATAAAGAGGGGCATATGACCAACGTTTCATGTCCCCTTATGGGGACTTACTTGTCAAAGCTCAAACTATAAATTCTCCCCAAGTAGGATTTGAACCTACGACCAGTCAGTTAACAGCCGACCGCTCTACCACTGAGCTACTGAGGAACAACGGACTTAAGGAAGCCGACTCTCGTTCTTTGGACCAACCTATGACCGACAAAAAAAAAGGGTCCATTTACAATTAACGAATTTTTATTGTTCGTACATCATAATCAAAACCGTTTATTCTTTTTATCTTCATCTAAAAATAACATATGCAAAAAGTTATTCAATTTGAAAATCTTTCATTCATTTGTATACATAAAAACAAATCGATAGTTCATCATGAAAATGCTACTTGTTATTGAAACTGTTGAATGATTTAACATATATGGATGATCACTAAACGATCTCCAAATTGAATGATTTATTTTGTAGATATAATATTTAGATGATGATCAAAAGAATGAGTGATTACCAATATAATGTTTAGGCAGTAAAAGTTCATTAATCGTAAGTGGAGAACAAATATGTCTTCGTAGAAGGACACAAGCATTATTCTTATATATAATTAAACTTACTTTTTCTATTTTTTTTTATCAAGATAAACTTTTCTTTATCAAAGGGTTTAGGAGCGGAGTTGTATGCGTGAGGTTTTATTTTTGTGTTTGTTTGTGTCCTCAATAATAAAGTAGGTTTTTTTATTAGAGAAAAGTATTGTAGAAGCTTTTGATTAAAATTCTCTAATTATACGTTTCTTTCTTTGACAAATAATATATAATCTACATTAAATTTATCTAAGTTAAAGAGAGTGGAGTTCGAACTTGGGATGCAGGGAGTTGAAGAAGAAGACCTATCTACTAGAGCAATCCACCACTTACCTCTAATCATATGTCACTATGCCCCTTAGGGAAAAGACAACGTTATTCAAGAAAGGAACCCGTATCCTATTATCCATGACATGAAAATTTAGAGAAATCATTCATTGAGATATTTTTCGATGTACTTGGAACACAATGGATACATCATGTGTCATAATATAAGTAGGAAGAAAAAAAAATATAACTACTCTCCGGTTATATCATGATACGTGGTGTACCTGCTTATATTCCGAGTACATAGAAAAACTTCTCTCATTTATATCCCTTAGATTCGCTATTGAATTCCTTGTTTTTTTTGTCTATCTAAGTTGTTCCTTACAAATAGTAAGTTACAATCAGATGAAAAAAATGTTGTTTTACATCAACAACGATACAATTTTTTGTATTAAAACACGAGCAGGTAAGTTTAGATGAAAAATATACAATATGTTGTACTGAAATTATTTTTATTTATTTAGTTATATAAACTCAGCGATATTACTTGTAACAAAAACAAGGAAATATAAACTCATTGAAAACTTCATGACCTACTATGAATCCACCACAAAAGATTACTAAGGGAGTTTCCATCGTCGAAACCAGTCAAGCTCTTAATCTTCTCCAAAGCGCCTGCTTTGTCGTACAACCCTTGTAGTGCATACACAAACCCTTTCCAGGCTTCCGTGACTCCCGTTCTACCGAGCGCCGGCAATGCCCAATTCACCAGCTCGCTAGGAAAGCCAGTATCGGAGAACAACACCTCAGTGATTGGTGAAATAGGTATCACTTGAATTCCAAGTCTAATTTCTTTTGCCTCTGCAGCTGCAAACCAAAGTCCGCTGTCTCTCTTGGTCGACCATAGAACTCCCACGACCCGATTTTCTTTTGCAAAATCTTGCTCGTAAGTTTGATTCTCTCCTCCCTCTCTCACATGCCACCACATTTGCGCTGCCTGAATTTCCAATGTGGTAAGCAATGAACCGGTGGCCTCAAGTTGCGGATCATTATACGCTTTCCCCATCAAAGCAGCTGCATAGTAAGCATTGACCGCCTCACTCGTGCTCTCTTGATTCCTCCCATCTGCGAATTCCGTCAGTCCTCCTGCCCACGAGTGCAATTTATAAAGATCAAAACATCTCAGACGCGTATAATTTGGATTCGATCGCTTGTCCTTGTTGAGATAATCTGCCAGGAGTGAATAAGCTTGAGCCTTGTACTTCTCCCCCCATGCAGGGTCAATCTTTGCTAGCACTGAAATACCATAAACAAAGTACCCCAGATGGTAATGGTGATCGGAATAAAGACCAAACCCAAAATCGGCACCTTTATCAGTTGATCCTTGTTTGGTAACAAGTCCACCCCACTTTTTATCATACAAAAATCCATTGCCGCTAAAAGTACTATCCAGCCACGGCTGGATTTTCTCTGCCAAGAATGTCCTAATCGCCGGGATCACATCGGGACAAGCTACCTCCTCGGCAATCAAAGCCAACCTTGCTGCTTTAGCAACTAGTTTCCCATAAAAATATGATGCAGCAGATAATTCTGTTGAACTAAGAGCGTCTACATCTCGACGAAGCGCAGAAATGATTTCAGGGAACAAATCTATTTTGACACCTCCAATAGAATTCCAAGTGACCGGAATAGGCTTCGAGTTTAAAACCCACGTATCACCAACAATGCCAACCAAATTTCCATCAATGCTTTTGTATTTAAAATCTTGCAAAACAGTAGCATTTGACACAAGCATAAGATGGAGGGGATGAGCTAGAATGAGCAAATCTCCACCTGTCTTTTCCCATTTATATGTCAAAGTATTGGAGTTTTCGAGCACAGCTGCACCGGAAGTCGGGTAAGAAGAACTGAATTGATCAAGAATTGCCTCGGATTTGGGATCAGCATCTGGCATAACAGCAACTCGAATGTTCCCAGAAAAATTGTTAAAAGTTAATGAGGATGCGCCGCTGGCAGTTAAATCAGTTGGGGAGGATGTGTATATTAGCCATGTCTGACCGTTGTCAAGCTTGATGATGAACTTGGTGTTTGAGCCACTCGCGGATGATGACGATACAATTGTATGAGAGGTTGATATAGAAACCGGTGTGGGTTGAGAAACAAAGCATGTGAGATAGGGGCTTCCACGGATGAGGAAGAAGCGGAGGTTGGAGGAGGGAAAGTCCAATGTCACACTGAGATCATTGAAGTCGGAGACTACATGGTGGTCGTTGTTTGGATCTGGGATGGTGGTGGTTTTTGAGCCAGATATGGTGAGGTCGGGTTGAAACGGAGTTGTGGATATGACGGTAGAGGTGTACGAGAAAGACGGGTAAGCGAGAGATAGGGAGGAGTTGGATGATTTCATGGTGTAGGGATGGATATACTCAGGTTGGTCACCATTGTTGAGAACAAAGTTTTGGAAGAAAGAGTTGGTAGGGAGTGGAGATGAGAGGAGGTTTGGGGCGAAGAAGGTTGAAGGGTCGGGGACGATGGTGGATTGAGCTTCCGGGAAGAGGAATGGTTGGGAGGTGGCCTGCGGAATCAACACGGAAAAACAGACTGCATACACAACGAGAGCAAGAGAGCAAATGTTTGCCATGATTTGGTCGTAAAATTGCTGTGAATAAACGCATTTCAATCGGCCCTTTAATCATAGCCTGGTTCGGATATGTTTCCATTTTTTAAGGGTTTCCATGTTTACGTGGGGAAGGTGAGAAAATCTTACATAGAAAACTTAGGAAACTTTTGAAGGTTGTTTTGATGTCCTGATGGAATTTGATACCGATCCTCGGCTTAGTTTTTCTCGTTCTTCTTGCCTTTTATATTTAGCAGCCACCTTATTTAAATTATATCCAAAGGATAGGAAATTAAATTTTCCCCAATCTGTCTGATATTCTTCCTCATACTTCATATATCAAACCTTAATTGCATGCAAATATTTTGGGAGTGTGATTCTCTCCTCTCCAAATTCTCCTCCCTTCTAATCCCTTCTTACTCGAACGATCGCGATTCAGCCATATCAATATCTTTTGTTGACTTCTTTATAGAGAGAGAAAGACAAAAAAGAAAGCTTAATTTAGTGTGCAGTTTAAGTAAGTACACCAATGAAAATTATAATGTTTATTTGATATTAAAAATGCGACAGCAATTAATAATTTCAATGATATTTTTTTCTGGATCGCCAATGTTTCATAGTAGTTATTCATTTTTTTTTTATTCCTAGCGGTATCGAAAATAATTTCTACTTAAGCGCAAATCACAATGCAACACATACTAAAAATCAAGGAAAAAGCACACTTGTGCGGAAACCAACTACACAAGGCTTCGCATGTCTTCAAGACCATTAGCAAATAGAGAAGCAAGGGCCTCCATACAATGTTTTTCCAAAACCAAGCCAACCTCAACACCACCATCACCGTTCTTGCTCTCTTGCAAAGATATCGCCCCTGGCCCATCTATCGAAACTATCTCGTGCTTCTTCGGTCTTCCCCATCTGAAATTAGCTGCACCATAAAAGTCTAGCCGGTGTGAACCAGAAATGGGAATTACTCTATCAGTACTACTACTCTGCCGTGTATTGAGCATTCTTGAAACCCAAGTCTCTGCCCCATCCAAAAGGGTCTTGTCCAAACTTTTGATCACTTCACTGATTGCTTTCAAGGCCACAAACAGGCCATCTTCTCCCAATAGGTCCTTTGTTTCCGCAACTGCTCGATGTGCTGCAACACAATTCCCAAAATAGGTTACCGGGAGAGGAGGGTCTAAGCGTGGCCTGCAGTCCACGTTAATGGCAAAAAGTAGTTTATCTGTTTTGGTATCCTCTGCCCTCACTAAGCAAACCCATGTATAGGCGCATGTTAGCGAAAATGTTGACAAATGCAATAGTTTCAAATCATGATCAGCTTATTTCTTCTTCTCCTTCGCCATCATAGCTGCCATCACTGAATGTCTTAGCATTTGGATTTTCGAGCTTGTGAATTCGAAGGTGCCTCGAATTGAGTCTCCTGAAGCTTTAACCTCCAGAGGCATTAAGCTTCTATTTTTTGGACCGCCCAATCTTAACCACTCGTTTAAGTAGATTGCTTGGAGACCTGCAGGGTCCTTGATGAGCTTTCTGTCATAACTTGGTGAAGGTGGCGACCCTTCTCCTCCCCCTCCTCCATGTTTGCATGGGTAACTCCATAAGTTAAAAAATGAGAATGCAGATAAGCCATCTAGGACAACATGGTGCACCGCTGATCCAATTGAAAAACAGCTATTGGGAAAGACGGTTATTTGCAACGCCAACACCGCAGCTTTTTCATGAGATACTGCCAATTGGGGTACAAGAGGATGGTACTCTTTGGCTTTAATGTCAAAGTTGTTGCTTGAAGTTAGACGGTGGAAATCATCATCAGATTCAGCGATTGTGAGAGAAACTGCATCGCCTAAAACATAACTGAGAAGGGGTTTGGAGGAGTCTTGAGGCCTGGTGAGGTTTCCTGCTAGAGGTACAAAATGCTGGAGGGTGGCGGAAAGCGAGGTTTTGAGGTTCGGAAGTATGGAATCGAAGAAGGATGATGTGTCGAATGAAGATATTTCGTAGAAGAAAAGGATTGGAGGGGGTGGAAACCTTAGCCAGCGGAGGTCAAAGAAGGTGAGAGGAAGAGACAGATCATCCGGGTGGGCAGAGTCCGGCTGCGAGCTTGGTTTCGGAGCTACACGGCAAACCTCTACTACTTTGACTGAGCCTGATTTTGCCATTGGAGATGGAAAAGAAGCTTATATTGTGTGCAGTTTAAGTAAGGACACTAGTGGCTATAAATATACACTACAGAGGTTATTCAATTTAAGACTTTTCTAGAGTTTTACAGACTTAAATTGGGTATTCAATGTTCAAAAAATTTTAAAATTCATTATTGAATACCTAACCTTCTTTTTTTTTTTTTTTAGTACGTCGATATTTTTACACTAGGGGATGGCAAATTCAATACCAAATTAGGTTGCTCATTGTGTGGCTTAGCCAAACTCATTCTCCCCTAGTGTAAAAATATCAATGTACTAAAAAAAAGAGTTAGGTATTCAATAATGAATTTTAATTTTTTTTGAAGTTTCCATAGAATTGTAGAGTTTTAAAGACTTGGGATCTTGGGAGATGTCAAATTAAGAACATTAAATTTCAATTTGATGGCTGAATTGGCAATTTGACATATTGTTAATATTTTCCTTCCACCCGATATGCCAAAATTTATTGCTACATTTATGTTTTTTTAAATAAAAACTAGCATTTGCCTACACACTTTGTATGTATGAACAAATTTTTTTAGAAAATGAGAAGGAGAGAGTAGGCATGGGCATGGGCATGGGCCGGGCCGGGCCAGGGATAGCAGATTCTAATGTAGGAACCGGACCTAACCCGGCCCGGTCCACGGGTCCTTGGTTTTTGTATTTTTTTTTTTTTTTTTTTTTGTTATATATATTTAAAAAAAAACAAAAAAAAAGGTAACATTTGCACATCCTAGCCCCAACAGATTCACTCATTCACATTTGCACATTCCCAGCCCCTGCAGATTCACAGTCACTCATTCACATTTGCACAGATTCAAATTCATTCCCAGGCCCCAGCAGATTCACATTTGAACAAATTGAAATCCAAATAAAAAGTCCAACATCGTTCGATACATTAAATCCGAGACATTCAAAATAACATCCAAGAGACATCTAAAGATCAAATCAACATACAAAATATCCGAGAGTTCAAGACATCCAAATTCTGAAGTCCAAAATCAAATAATCCAAAATAACATAAGGATGACATCCGCAATAAATTCCACATTAACATACGAAACCACATCCAACGTCCAAGTTCCAACAACATTCCTCATTGAATATGTAAGGAAAAATAGAATATAGAGTATAAACATGACATTTTTAACGTCCAATGCATATTATCCTCATTGAATCATTGAAATTTAAAGTTTATTCATTTGAGTTTAAAATATTACCGCAATTCCTTTTCCTTTATTCGTTCGAGTTATTTGAGGATGAGCTTCAATTTCAGGAACACTTGGTGAGATGGTTTAACTTGTAGATATAGTATTTGCTCTTCTTCTTTTATATTCTACAACAAAGAACAAAAGAAGCACGTTAATTGTAAAACAATTAATATAACGTTATAAACCAAACTAAAACAAAATAATTACCTTCTTCATACTCTTGATAAAATTCAAGCTCCGCCGAACTTGCTTCATACTCAATATTGCTAATTTGTTCACTTGTTAACCAGTTTTGGAGACATATCAATGACTCCACTGCTTGAGGAAGGAGAGATGATTTAAAGGGGTCAATTACTCTCTTTCCTGCACTAAATGCACTCTCACTGGCAGCTGTTGGCACTTGAATTGGCAACACATCTTTCACTATCAAAGCAAGTGTGGGATATGTGCTCCTCCCTTTCAACTTCCACCATTTCAAAATGTAAAATAGTGAACCATGTTGTGCTTTCTCTAGAGTGTTAAGGAGATACGTATCAACCTCATGTGCAAACGCAATATCCTCAGTGTCTTCTATTTCCTTCTCCCAATCATCCATCATTTGACTTAATATCATTGGATTTTCTTTTGGCACACTAGAAGATGATTGTTTTACCCTTGAACAAGTAGTGTCAACAACTAAATCTTCTCTACCCTTTTGTTGTGTTTGTGAACCGAAAGCTTGGTGAGCATATTCATCACACATCACCTTCAACAATGTTTTCACTTCATTACTTTTATGTTCAATCTCTTCTTCAAGAAGCTGTAATTGTTTTCTACACAAGTGCATGTAGTGCCTCAATTTGAATTGTGGGTCTAAGACAAGGGCAACTACAAATATTTGATTCAGTGACTCAATTGAACCAAAATACTTTCGATATTTGGCTCTCATGCTCATTGCCATATCACGTAGCACCAACTCTACAGTTCCTTCAGTTTGCATATATTCAGGCAAAAAAAAGATTTTCAATCTCGTTCTCCACAGCAATGACATCATGAACAGCTTGCACTAACTTTCAAAGTTACAAGATAGAAGACCTTCAAAAATTCCACGAACACTTCTGCACCATCCCAATCTTCCTCCTTAGGTGGTCCAACCCTTCCTTTACTTGCCACTTCTTCTCCTTCATCATTAAGCACCTTTTCCCTGAAATAGGTGAAGTATATATTGGCTTCATCATCTTCGTACATCCTTTCAAATGCTTTTTAAAACTTCAAGCAAGAGTCTAGCATCATGTATGTGTTATTCCACCTAGTAGGCACGTCCATAACAACTAGACCCCTATTATCCAACTTCTCATTCTCCACACATTTCTTGAAATAACTAAACCTTCGGGGACTTGATCTCACAAACTGCACGACATTTCTAAGAGCATCCACACTTGTATCTAATCTTTTCAACCAATCTTTCACTACCAAGTTGATAATATGAGCTAAGCACCTCACATGTATAAACTTGCCATTCATAATCATTTTACTATGAGTTAATTTCTGCATTTTACGAACAACATACTCAATTGCCACCTTATTAGCGAATGCATTGTCAACTGAGATACACATCACCTTTTTAATCTCCCAATCAACCAAACATTGCTCAATCAACTTTCCTATTTCTTTGCCTTCATGACTTGAAATCAAACAAAAGTTTAGAATCCTTTTGTACATATCCATTCATCATCCACAAAATGAGCAGTTAGCACCATATAGTTCAAATTTTGCACACTTGTCCATGTATCAGTAGTCAAGCTCACTTTATGCTTGTGTATCTCTTTTTTTAACTGATCTTTCATGGTATCATACATATTGAATAAATTCTTCACAATAGTTCTCCGAGATGGAACATGCAATTTAGGCTGAACTTTGCACATCATCCGCCTAAACCCCTCACTCTCCACACAACTAAAAGCTACATCGTCGATCACAATATACTCAACAATACCTTCCACTCCCTCTTCTTGGCTCCACTCTTTAGCAACAAGCATGTTTTTAACGTCCCCAGAAGGTCCAGAACTGCCTAGAACCTTTTGCAACTCATCAATTGGTTTATATGACTTGCAATATTTATTGATATGTTTAATGTAAGTACTAGTTCCACCCCCACCAGTATCACATGCAAAAAGGCAGTGACAATGGTTATACTTAGCCTTCAATACTTGTACCTCCGCCATCTCTTTCTTTCCATCATTTTCTACTTCTTGTATTTCCGAGACGGTACACTTAGTGACATGATCCCAAACACAAGATCTCTCATAAGAAGATCTCTCTAGTGAAGCTAATATAGTTGGTTGTTTTGTCTTTGGAATAGGTGGTGCTTTTCTTTTTTTAGAGGAGGAGGGTTTTGGGTGATGATTTTGACTGTGTGGGTTGTGCTTGTGTTGGTGGTTGTGGAGGACATGGTGATGTAGCCATATATGATGCTACATTAGTACTAGGGATACTTTGACTTTGAGACGTAATGTAGAAAGAAATCTATAAAAATTAAATAATGGAAGTATATTCATTAATCCAATAAAGAGAGAAAAATAGATGACATATATATCATGTTATTTAACACTTCTTTTTACCACCATAACGATACATACATATATAGTTCTATTTATAATTCAGTGCCACACTTGCAGATATTTCAAAAAATAGGGAGAGCACAGATTCAAAACTGCATCGTAAAGTCCACAGCTTATTTAGGATATAATATTTGTACATCTTTTAAAGCTAACCTATGACGAAAGCACTTCATACGTTAATGACAAAGGAATTAAGCATAATTAAAGACTTGTAGTTTTGAAAACAAAAAAGTCAGCTGCAGCCAACTTTTTATATTATTTGCATGATGTTACGTAATTAACTAACAAACTTAATTATGCTATTTTTTTCAAACTTGAACTTGTTCAAACTTGGACTTCACTTCCAGTATTAAACCTAGTTTGGAAGTTACTACATATTTCACTGCTGTAAGTTGCCCTACATTACATGTTGTTTGTTGCTTAAGGAGTTTCAAGGTTTTGTTCCCACTTTAATGGCAATGCTAAAGCAAGACTATAATCCAATCAGCAGAAAAAGAAAGAAAGAAAAAAACAGACGAAATGGCAATGCTAAAGCTAATACTCCAGTTTTACCCTAGATATACCACAAAGAATTGCATCACTCCTGCTCCATATAATTTTAATATTTTACTCTAAAATTAATCTCATAAGAAATGGCAATGCTAATACCACTTAGGAGTATATCTTACATGCCTGGTAATGGTATCACTCTGAAGGAAGTCCACCAAGGACTCTTCCACTGAGAGAATAAACAGCCGCTGCCAAGGTACCTTGAAAGTTGAAACAGCCGCTGCTACACCTGTAGCCACGAGCCTACGAGTATGCAGCCAACAATGAACAATCTGATGTGATTGAGTGTGTTTGTTCTCCCTAAGAGAAGGGCAGAAAAACTCAGCTGCCACACCAAAAATGTCTGCACAATGTGGATACAGAGTAAAACCTGAGAAGAGGAATTTCCATGAAATCAAAACGCATGGAGACTACTTGAATCAAAACGATGGCCATAAGTCTGAAAAATGTAGGGAGACTACTTGAATCAAAACTAGAAGAAAAAAAAAACTAGAAGGAAAAAAAAAAACCCCAAATAAGAAAAACGCACGCAGTTCTTGTTCTTGATCCAAATTCCAATTAAATTCAAAATTGCCTACTCAGATTGGAATCCCGATCCCAATCCCAATCCCAAATTCCAATCAATAACCAAACACTCCAAATCACAACACAAATCCGAAATCTCAAATCCCAAATCTCACTCTCATCCAAACAGATCCACAATTTCTTCACCAAATGTTCATGCATTCATCAAATTACTCCCACCTAAGGATTTAGTCTCTAATCAATCCTATTATTCATGCTACTGATCCTCTAACAAAAATAAAATTCGGAGAAGTAGACAGTAGACTTACAGTAGCCAGCGAAGTAACGAATGTTGTCGAGGTCGGAGGATGGCTGGATGGGTGGTGGTGGTGCCGTTATGTTGGTCACGGCGGCTGTGATGGGCGTTCTTTGGGATGTCGTCAGAGTCGAGGGAGTCGAGGGAGTGACGGTGTAGAGGTGGGCGTGGGAGTGAGAGAATGAGACCGAAACTGAAACTGATTTGGAAACCTAGGTTACAAATTAACGATTTAGATTGGATGATAGGTTATCATTCAATCTCGACCATTGATTATAATTAGAAACGGGTCGGTCCGGGGCCCCTGTTTTTCTAAGGTTTAGGAACCGGCCCGCCCCGTAAATAACCATGGCCCTGCCCGGCCCGCCCCGTTTGTTCCCAAAAAAAAAAAGGACCAAGCCCGTACCCTCCTCGAACCTACATTACCCACCCCGACCTGCGGGTCCTCTACCAGTTTGCCCACCCCTAAGCCAGAGGGAGAGAGGGAGAGAGAGAACGTGGGGGGAGTGGGAGGTTTTTGTTTTTGGTTTTTTTTTTAATTTTAAATATTAGAAATATTTTAACATCACTTGTAGGTGAGGCTTCAATAAAAAACAGTAAAATTTGGTCCTGTGAAATTACATTATTGCCCATCATTTTTTTTTTTGTGTGATAGAAGGCTAAGTTATCTTTTCACTTTCTTTTGGTTGACAAAGATTGTTTCATTAATTAATAGAAATAATAAAAGTTAGGTTGTTGCTGGTTTAAAAATAAATAAATAAACACTTAAATATGCTAGGCATTTAAGGTGAGGCAAGTTGAATATCTTTAGAAATAACAAAAAGCTTAATTGACGTTATTGCTTCAGGGCGTTAATTTTGATGGCCAAAGCTCAACCTTCTTTTCCACGTCAACTTTGAAATTTTGGTTGGAGTAAATCGTATGTCATTAGTTACTGTTATATGTCTATATGACATTTATTACATCTCTTTTGGAGATGGTCTTAAAGTTAGGTACTCAATAATGAATTTTAAAATTTTTTGAAAGTATTTTTATAGATTTGTTTTTCGAAAACTTTAAACTTGTTTGGTAACTATTTTTAGTCTTCAATAATTAAAAAATTGAAAACTAAATATCAATAATTGAAAACAGGAGGAAAATTTTGAAAACTTAAGAGAGTAGTATTTAATTTTTGTATTTTTTTAATACTGAAAATTGAAAGTAGTTTTCAAAAAAGTAAAAACAAATACTGAAAACAAAATAGTTATCAAACAACTCTCAAATCTAAAAACAAAATGGTTATCAAACGGTTTCGTCGATGGCTAATCTAACAAAATTTATCATTTGACAAAAAAAAGGGGTGTAATCAATCCATACTTTTTATAGACTTCTTTTAAGCAACTTGATTTTTATTCAATGTTACATATCACTAAATAATATAGAAAATAAATGATTGTGCTTGAGAAGAAAACATCTAACAGCTGTGGAAATAAAATCTAATAGCTAAAGCACACATTGACTTATAAGTAGCATTGAAGCCGAGTAACGGAAAAGGATCCGGCGAGGATCCTTTTCGTAGGGATCCTGGGGATCTTGTGATCCGGACCGTCTATCGTACATCGTGCGGTCAGAAATCATTTAAAAATTTAAAATTTAAAATTAAATATAAATAGTACCTAACGAAAACAAACCGCATGATATAGGAAAAAGATCCGGTGAGGATCCCTAAGAAAATGATCCTCACCGGATCCTTTTCCCCAAGTAACATCTTTCCTAGTCTTTGCTCGCCGGATCCTTTTCCCCAAGTAACACCGGATCCCTTTCCCCAAGTAACATCTTTCCTAGTCTTTTGCAGGTTTTCATTGAGTTTTACAACATTATAGACTTGTATATAACTTTCTATACAATTTCCATCGTTGAAAAAAAATCTTTCTATAGAATTTATTCAACTCTACAAAGCATGACCTCACCTCACACAAAAGTCTTTTTTTCACACAATAGAAAAGTCTAACATTCTATTAAATTATAAAAAAAATCAGAGCATTTTGTTCGGAAAAAAAAATCAGAGTATATAAAGTCATTGGAAACGTTCAAATTTTTTTTTTTTAAAAATATGGATTGAATACACTCCCTTAAACGATACCGTGTGGAAGAAGGAATCTGAAATTCTTACTTTTGTTTTGGCTTTTTCGCCAAAATGGTTTATGAGATTGACATAACTCCTCACTTTCATCCCTAACAATGACAATTGATAGAGTGGTTCCTGAGTTTGTCCACTGTAAATCATTTTGGTCATTTCGTAAAAAAAATCTGTCAATATTTTAGCTAAATTGTCACATTAGCGACCACATGATCACCATTTAAGGGTATTTTTGTCAAACCAACCCGTCCACTCAACAAGAATATTGACAGATTTTTCACATAAAGACAAAAATAATTTACGGTGGACAAACTCAAAGACCACTTATATTAATTTTCATTGTCAAAGACCAAAGGAATGAGTTATGTTAATCATAAGAACTATTTTGGTTAAAAAAACATTTTATTTTTTCCAACAGGATCCTCTCCGGATCCTTTTGGTGAGGATCCTGGGAATCTGTGAATCGTGTCCATTCATTGTACATCATGCAGTCAGTTTTTGTCAAGTACTGTTTGTGTTTAATCTTAAATAAAAAAATTTAAAATAATTTATGACCGCACAATATACGATAAACAGACATGATTGATGGATCTTTAGGATTCTCACAACAAGGATCCGACGAGGATCCGGATTCTTATTTTTTTAACAAGAAAGTGTTCTAAATTTTCCTTTTATATGTAATAGAGTCCATATATACAAATTATATATGCTGAACATGATTTTTTTGGTCAAATGCAGAATAGCTTCAAAAGTTTGAAATACTTTAGCAGACAGAAACAGAAAATTCTTTTTGATGTTTTTAAAACGGGAAGAGATCTCATCCGGATCTCTCCCACCATATCCTAGGGATCCGGAGATTCGGACCTTTGAAATTTGATCAAACGGCTACAAACAGGAAGCTCCACTAAAAATTATAAAAATTATAGCCGTTGGATCAAATTTCAAGGGTCTGGATCTCCGGATCCCTAAGACTTGGTGGGAGAGATCCAGATGGGATCTCTTTCCCCCCCGCCTAGTAAACCAACTGTTGAGAAAATTACAAGAAAATTATAATATTCTTCTGAAAAACACTTAGATAATTAGGCTGAGACGCATGTATCTCGCTTTCTATAATTCAAGTCCACTGCGGTTCGACTAAAGTCCACAAACCGATGCAACAATATATCTCTTAACTTGTCCCCTCCAGAATACAACAATCCAACTAAATCGTTATACGACTAAAACCTATCTGCACAAAAAAAGGAAGAGTCCAAAGCTCCACCACACAAACACCCTTCTTTGGCCAATAAGTAAAAATAGAAAAGATGGAGAATGAAGAATAATTGTTGCAGAGGAAATTGCTAGTGGGATAATAAAAAAGGTTACAGGAGTTACAAAATATGAAAAGTTACTTCATCTTAATTTCCTAGTAACAACAAATAATGACAACCATCTTAATTTTCCGACAACAACAAATAATGACAATTATAATTAATTTGTTTAATATTCAAAATGCACTAACACCAACTCAAGGGAATGCTAGTATCTTACTCAAAATCAATTGAAAACAGGTGGAGAAATTCAAGATCTTTTAAGCACTTAAAGAAAAAAAATTCTAATATTGGATCCTCAAAACAATTCAATTGATACAGTATGTTCCTTCTGTGTTCCCGTTTTTGTTCTGTGATTCTTTGTTTTCTGGTTGATCTTTCTTAAACTTGACATTTGAAGCAAGAACAAGGTCTGATTGTGTAATCACTGGCTGTTCAGAGAATATTATGCTAATAATTTCAATGATTTTTCTCTAGCACCAAAGTTTCTTCAGAGTGTTTGTTCATTTTTTTATGACAAATGAAACTTTGCAAATCACAGGACGACACATCAATTAAACTGAGAAAAAAAAATGAAACTTGTGTACAAACAAACTTTAGTAGTATGCTACTACTGCATGCGGCTTAAATTTTCTTCAAGATCTTTAGCAAATAGAGAAGCAAAAGCCTCCATGTAATGTTTTTTCAAAACCAACCCGACCTCAACTCCACCATCACCATTCTTGCTCTCTTGAAAAGACATCGTCCCTATCCTGTCTATCGAAACTACCTCGTGCTTCGTTGGTCTTCCCCATCCGAAATCAGCTGCATCATAAAACTCAAACCGGGGTGAACCGGCAGCGGGAATTATTCTGTCAGCACTGGGCTGCAGTGTATTGAACATTCTTGATACCCAAGTCTCTGCCCCCTCCAAAAGGGTCTTGTCCAAACTTTTTATCACGTCGCTAATTGCTTTCAAGGCCACAAGCATCCCATCTTCTCCCAATAGGTCATTTGTTTCCGCAACTGCTCGATGTCCTGCGATGCAGTTCCCGAAATAAGTTGGCGGTAGAGGAGGGTCTAAGCGTGACCGGCAGTCCACAGGAATGATGAAAAATACTCTCTCTGTTTTGGTCTCCTCAGCCCTGACTAAGCAAACCCATGTATAGGCGCATGTTAGCGAAAATGTCGATAAATGCAGTAGTTTTGAATGATCAGCTTGCTCCTTATTCCTTGTCATCATAGTCCTTATCACTGACCGCCTTAATGTCTCGATTTTCGCGCGTGTGAACTCGAAGGTGCCTCGAATTGAGTCTCCTGGACGTTTAACCTCCAAAGGCAGTAAGCTTCTATTGTTTGAACCACCCAATCTTAACAAGTCGTTTGAGTAGATTTCTTGGAGCCCGGCTGGGTCCTTGATGACCTTTCTATCGTAACTTGGCAAAGGTGGTGGTCCTCCTCCTTCTCCTCCTCCATGTTTGCATAGGTGACCCCAAAATTTGAAAAACAAGAGTGCAGATAAGCCATCAAAGACGGCATGGTGCATAGCTGATCCAATCGAAAAACCGCCATTGGAAAAGACGGTTATTTGCAATGCCAGCACCGCAGCTTTTTCACGAGACATTGCCAGTTGGGGTACAAGAGGATGGTACTCTTTGGCTTCAATGTCAAAGTTGTTGCTTGAAATTAGACGGTGGAAATCAGCATCAGACTCGGCGATTGTTAGCATAATTGCGTTGCCCTTGAGATAACTGAGAAGGGGTTCGGGGGAGTCAAGAGGCCAGGTGAGGTTTCCTGCTAGAGGTACAAAATGTTGGAGGGTGGCGGAAAGCGAGGTTTTGAGCTTCGGAAGTATGGAATCGAAGAAGTGTGATGCGTCGAATGAAGGCATTTCGTAGAAGAAAAGGCTTTGAGAGGGTGGAAACCTTAGCCAACGGAGGTCAAAGAAGGTGAGAGGAAGAGACAGATCCTCCGGGTGGGCAGAGTCTGGCCCCGAACTTGGTTTCGGAGCTACACTGCAAGCCTCAACTACTTTGACCGAGCCTGGTTTTGCCATTGGAGATGAAAAAGAAGCTTAATTTTGTGTGCAGTTTAAGTGAGGACATAATGGCTATAAATAAACACTTGACACATTGCCTTGTCGGGAAAGGAATCTCAAATTCTTATTATTAATTAGCAACTAACAAAATTATAATTCGGAGAAAATAGAGGTTGTAGTGGACCTCTTTTTTCTTCAAAAAGATAACAATTTGTGGCAAACCACGGTTATCTACTATTTCCAAACCCATAAAGGCTATAGAAAATTTTCTCTTCAAAACCGGGACAACGACTTAATAGGCTAGAGATTCATGGTGGAAGGCTAGAGGCTTCACAAGTTCGGTTATCCGCCTTTGGATTTCAATTGTCTTGCATAAATCTCCAAGCAATACATCATATATTATTAGAAAAAAAAAGAAAAAAAACAAACATGTTTGACAATAAAATACAAGGTCTTAAAAAAAAGACAAGAGATTAATAGAATCATGGACTTCAAACGAGAGAAGTATAAAAAATCTCTTGTAGTATCCATGTCGTTCTCTTAACTTTTTCTTTCTCTGAAACATAAGATTAAGAGCACTATCGTGCTAATGACATGTTGGGATTAAAGTGTAAGAAATATGAGAACAAGAGAGACGAGAGATTTGGAGGCGAAAATTAGAGTGTCTTCCATTATCATTAGCTCTCTTTATATAGGTCATCAAATACATGAGTGACCACCCAAAGGTTTCTATAGTAACCTAAAAGTCTTTCTATATTAATATGATGTTTTACTCTCCTCATTGAATCTAACATGAATTAATATAGACATGAGAGATTTAAATTCATTCAAAATTAAAATGTGGTGAACTCCTTTTAATTAAATTGTAATTTTTGAAATTTTTGAAAGGCAATTTATGGTATTTTGATATTTTATCATTTTGGTGTGCTACTTAGCACGAAGCCTTTTGGGAGCTCACTGGCTTCGGGTTTCGTAGGAACTCCGAAGTTAAGCGAGTTCGTGCGAGAGCATTCCAGGATGGATGACCCATTGGGAAGTTCTCATGTGAATTCCCAGAAACAAAACCGTGAGGGCGTGGTTAGGGCCCAAAGCGGACAATATCGTGCTACGGTGGAGTCGAGCCCGGGATGTGGTGGGGCACGGGCCGGGATGTGACATACTTTATATAGATGAAATATATATCCTCTCCTGATTGAATTTAACATGAATTAATAAGGAATTTGAGATAATGGATTGGTTTACTCTCATTTATTTATAATCAATAAGCAAATGAAACATGCTTTAATAAAAAATTGAGATTATATGTAACTTGCTTTAACAAAAAATTGAGATTATATGTACATGCTTTAATAAAAAAATTGAAATTATAGATTAAAAATACATGGTTACAGTTTAAATGACGAGTGTGTCTATATTATATATACGCACATTTCTCTTGTATTGAAGAATCCATATATGTAACATGCTTTAATAAAAAAATTAAAAATATAGATTAAAAATACATAATTACAGCTCAAATAACGTGTGTGTCTATATTATATATACACATTTCCCTTGTAGTGAGGGATCCATATATACAAATTAGGGTAAAGTACAAAAAACTACTTCAACTATTGGTGTCATGACACTTTCATACCTCATCTTTTAAAATTCACAATGTCATACCGCATCTTACGAATTTGTGACAATGTCATACCTCCGTCAATTTTTCTGTTAATTTCTCTGTTAAATGCTGACATGGCCCGACACGTGTCCCACTCACTAATCCAGCTGGATAAAAAAATAATTAAATATTAAAAAATTAAGAATAAAAAAACAAAAACAAAAATTTCCTAGGGGTGCGGCATCCCCTTTCCTTCTCTCCACCAATTTCAATTTTTTTTGTTCTTCCCTCTCCTCCTTCTTCTTCTTCATCTTCATCTTCTTCTTCTTCTTCTCCTGGGCCGAAATTGGATTTGTCACTTTTTTTCTTCTTTTTTTTTCGTTCTTCTTCTCTCTCCTTCTTCTTCTTCTTGGGCCGAAACTGGGTATGAATTTTTTTTTTCTTTTTGTTTTTTGTTTTTGTTTTTTTTTTTCTTTTTGTTTATGGGTTGCAGGTAAAGGGAAAAAGGGACGAAGATGAAGATGGGGAGGAGATAGAGAGGGTTCTTCTTCTTGGGCCGAAATTGGGTTTGAAATATATATATTTTTTTTTTTGGTTTCTGGGTTGCAGGTAGAGGGAAAAGGGGAAGAAGATGAAGATGGGGGATGAGAGATGAGTGCGCGTTGGGTTGGGGGGGGACGAACTGGGTTGGGTTGGGTTTTTTTTTTTTTTTTTTTTTCTTTTCTCCTTCTTCTTCTTTCGCACCCCCTTCTTCCTTCTTCCTTCTTCTGGGTTGCAGTTTGGGGATTTTTTTTTTTTCTCCTCATCCTCCTCTTCTTTCTCTTTGCCTCATTCTTCTTCTTCCGCGGGCGGGCCGAGATGGGGGTTGAGTTGATGGGTTTTCTTCTTCCTCTTCCTCCTTCTTCTTCTCCTTCTTCTTCTGGTTTTCTTTTTCTTTTTTCCGGGTTGCAGTTTCCATTTTTTTTTCCTCCTCCTTCTTCCTTCTTCTTCTTCTTCGGTTCTTCCTCCTTCTCCTGGGGGGGGCGGGTGGGGTTACGGGGTTGGGTTTTCAATTTTTTTTTTTTTTTGGTGTTAAAGATTAAGCAGGGAAGATCTGAGAGGGAGGGGGGAAGGGACGACCAAGGGTTTTTTTTTTTTTTTTTTTTTTACTTTTATTTATTATTTTAATATTTAAAAATTATTAAATATTTTTTTTTGTTTTTATTAATTTTTTAATAGAAAGTGGGCTCCGAATCAAGCCACGTCAACACTTAATAGAAAAACTAACTGAAAAATTGACAGAGGTATGACATTGTCACAAATTCGTAAGATGCGGTATGATATTGTCAATTTTAAAAAATGAGGTATGAAACTGTCGTGACCCCAATAGTTGAGGTAATTTTTTGTACTTTACCCTACAAATTATATACGCTGAACATGACTTTTTGGTTTGGTCAAATGCCAAATAGCTTCAATGAAACAGAAACTTCTATTTGATGTTTTTAAACCTATCCAACCAATTCAGGGGAATGCTAGCATCTTACCGAAAATCAATTGAAAATAGGTGGAGAAACTCAGGATCTTTTAGAGCCTGTTTGGTATCCTATTTGAAATTTTTTATCATTTCTCAAAACATTTCTTAAGAACATTTATTGAAAACAATTTTCTTCAAGACTCAAAAACTTGATTGGTTTGTGATTTAAAATTTTTAAATCTTACGACTTAAACTAGACAAAGAGATCTAAAAAGAAGGGGTTGCAAGAGAGGGAGAAAGAGGAGAGATGAAGAAAGAAAGTAAGAGATGATTGAAGGAAAGAGAAAGAAGGGAGAGGATTGGACAAGATAGAGAGGAAGAAGAGTGAGAGAAAGAACCGATAGAATGTAGATAGCGAATTGGAGGAGAGACGAAAAATGTAAAAAAAAAAAAAAAAAAAAAAAGAGGAAAGAGAAAGAAGAAAAGAGAGAGAGAGAGAGAGAGCGAGAGAGAGATTTGGAGGGAGAAAGGAGGAGGGGGAGAAAAGAAATGAGTAAATTTAAGTTTAAAAACTCACTTTTTATGTTTATAGATAATAGACTATATTTTTTAGTTAGTCTTGAGTTCAGTTTTTGAAAATAATCCTACCAAACAAAATTTTAAGACCTAAAACTTGAAAATTGTTTTTTAATTAAAAAAATTAGATTTAAATAGAGTACCAAACATGCCCTTAACACTTAAAAGCAACACTTTCCTTCTCCCTAATATTGCTTGTATAAAAAACGAAGACTTTGATTTCTAATATTGTATACTCAAAACAGTTCAATTGATAGTATGTTCCCTCTGTGCTCCTGTTTTTGTTTTGTGATTCTTTGTTTTTTGGTTGATCTTTCTTAAACTTGACATTTGAAGCAAGAATGTACAAGGTCTGATCGTGTAACTTAGAGGAAAACCGAATTAAACAAGGCTGCAGGGCATAGTAACGTAGAACAGATGGCCGAGTGAACTGAAGACGAAATGGACGGAAGGAAGACAAAAAGACGCATTGAGAATTTACAAATTTGGCATCCAAGCTCCATTTTGGACCCATGATACTGAGCGCAACTTCCCGGTTCAAACCCATTATTTTGCTATGACGTATGATGGGTTTTGGTCATCCAATTTTAGGCTACTAAAACCACAATTTAAATTTTGTAATAAAATTCAGACCTTTTAAATTTCATCTGACTAATATCGTTTTCATTCCCTAAGACCCTTAGGCTTCCCCAGGATTGTGATTAATCTGTTCAAGCTGTTTGACTCTAAATGTAATTTATCAATTCAGAATTAATCAATCAAGTTTTTGGATATTCTCACAAACTTTAGTAGATTTCTCTCTATGTAAGGTAGATAATAACGTTTGTTAAAAAACATAAATAAAATAAAATAAAATGATAAAAATTAATAAAAGTAAATAGAAGGTAAAAATAAAAAAATCCGAATTTCCAAGCAGAAAATATAAAAAAAAATATAGAAGGTAAAAAGTGGTATTGGTAATTGCAAAATTTGTAACTAGATTCAAAATAAATTGTAGTAATGGTTTCTCAATTTTAATTCAATTAGAACTTCCTTAACTAAAAATTCATTATCAGTGGTCTATCAACTCATCAAAATGTGCAACTATGGTTCTTTTTATCAATTCTGTTAGAACTTTCGATTTTAACCCAATTGAAGCAATGGTCCCTCAAATTTAATACAATTATAGCAATAGTCATTCTAACATAAGTCATTTTGACAGAATTCTGACAGAGTTGAAGAAAATAATCATAGTTACATGTTTTAATAAGGTAAGGGATAATAATAAGTTTTTAGTTGACAGGCATTACTCAAATTTAATTAAAATTGAAACATCATCGCTATAATTTACTCTTATATATTCGCTTCCTGTTTCACCGAGCTCCCTTAATTTGCTCTCACTTTCGAACCTTTATCCAGATGGAGGAGAATAAAGTGGCAGAGAAAGTGAGCTTCCGCCACAACCAATTTGCTCTGCAAATTTCTCAGCGAAATCCGAACCAAAAAAAAAGCTCGAAAGCAATAATCTTTCTCTTGGGCTTCTTCTTCTAGTTAGTGGGGCCAGATCAAAATCGCCATTGAAGCAATCTCAGAGGTAAAACAATTAAATTCTTGTTGGTTTGCATCATTGCATGCACTTATTGATTTGTTTCTTGTTTCTGATTCCCTTATTAATTTTATTGTTGATTTATAATCATTTTTTAATTAAGATTAGAGCTTTGGATTGATAGGAAATGGTATTTATACTGCTTGATCAAATTTTGTAAATTTTTGAAGCTCTGGTTGTATCTGGAGCGAGATTTTAAAATACGCTAGGCGCTAGTTGGCGACGGGCCACCGATTCCCAATCACCGACTCACTTTTTTCCAAAAAAACCCTAAGCTGCTCACTGCAAAAACCATTGCCGCCGTCAGCCATATCACCACATCTGCAATTGCAGATCCATACTCTCTCTAGTCTCGTAGACCATCGTCACACCGAGAAGGAGACGGTGAGACTCGGGGAGAGAAGACGGCAAGGCGCAGAGCACCCAGATTGGCCAGCGTCCGCCTGCTTCTGGGTAGACAGTCGTATTTTCCCAGGCCGCCCAGACCGTCCAGCTTACGTCTAGCCCGCCCAGCGTCCGTTTAGGCCGCCCAGGCGTCTGCCTTATGCCGCCTAATAGCTTTCCCGATTTATTAAACGATTTTGGGTTAATCATGGCGGAGCACCGTCGTCAGCATTTTTTAGAACACTGATCTGGAGAGACCAATTTGGAATTGGGTAAATTTTGTGCTCATGTATTATTTTACCAATGCCAACCAGCTTAAAAATGGTTTCTTATTGCATTTCTTTATCTTTAGTTTAGGTTTTACTAAAATTTCTGTTAAATTGTCATGATTCTGAATATCAAGATTGCTGAAATCTTATTTTGCTTGCCCAAACATTGCCTCGATTTTTTCGAACATTTCTACCACGATGTATTTAGAGCTAACTTGTTAGTAGTGAATACCATGCCATTTCCATTTTTTTCAGACACGGTGTAGAAATTTTTGTAATGGTGCTTCTTTCTTCTGGTATATTTGGTTGCAGAGGTGGGAACGTCTAGTGATTCTGGTTTCTTATTGCATTTCTTTATCTTTAGTTTAGGTTTTACTAAAATTTCTGTTAAATTGTCATGATTCTGAATATCAAGATTGCTGAAATCTTATTTTGCTTGCCCAAACATTGCCTCGATTTTTTAGAACATTTCTACCACGATGTATTTAGAGCTAACTTGTTAGTAGTGAATACCATGCCATTTCCATTTTTTTCAGACACGGTGTAGAAATTTTTGTAATGGTGCTTCTTTCTTCTGGTATATTTGGTTGCAGAGGTGGGAACGTCTAGTGATTCTGGTCTTTAGCGGAATTGGACTGCAACGAAAGCTGGAGGAAATAAACAAATAGAAAGCGGTTTTACTTTGTTCCTTGTACATTGTCAAATCTTTCCCTTTTGTGTAAAACGAGTGTAGCATATTAGTAGACATGTGTCATTCTCAGCAGCCAAAAAGAAGAGTGGCATTTTTGTTGATTGATGGTGTGGGAGACGTGTCAATACCAAGGTTTGGGTTTAAGACTCCTCTTCAGGCAGCCAAAGTACCCAATTTGGATGCCATTGCATCCGCTGGGGTTAACGGTCTGATGGACCCTGTTGAAGTTGGTTTGGGTTGTGGAAGCGACACAGCTCACCTTTCTCTATTGGGTTACGACCCTAGGGTATATTACCGTGGCCGGGGCGCATTTGAGTCCATGGGTGCTGGTTTGGCAATGTCGCCTGGTGATATTGCATTTAAGGTTAGTAATTTTATGTTTCTTTGTGAAATGGTATCGATGTTATAATTGTTTTCACATCATGATCCTGGATGAACTGCTTTAAAACTTTCAGCATTTTCCTTCGGTCCTGTTATTTCTGGAAGACAAGGCTGTTCCCCATATTAATCATTGCTATTTTGTTGATCTTTAGTCTAATTTTGCAACCTTGGATGAAAAAACTGGAATAGTCATCAGTAGGAGGGCTGACAGACACTTTGAGGAGGAAGGGCCCATACTGTGTGCAGCACTTGATGGAATGAAGCTGCCATCTTATCCCGAATATGAAGTCAGAGTCAGGTGCAAATGTTCATTATAAATGCTGTCAGCTTCTTGTTTATGTGCTTCTATAAACACACCTCCGTTATGAGAAAGTGGATTATTTATCAAAATCGTCCTACAACTTAATTCTTTCTAATGCTTATCCTTGAAATTTTTTAATGCCGTAGGTTCAAACTGACAAAGAATCATTTGCTACAGGTATGCAACAGAACATAGATGCGGAGTGGTTGTAAAAGGACCAAAGCTAAGTGGAAATATATCAGGAACAGATCCATTGAAGGACAACCGTTTACTTTTGCAAGCTGAAGCTCTAGACGGCACTGATGAGGCAAGGCACACAGCTAAAGTTGTTAACGAGTTATCCAAGGAAATATCTCGTATTCTTGTTGCTCATCCGCTGAATGCAAAGCGGGCTGCTGAAGGGAAGAACATAGCTAATCTTGTCCTTTTACGAGGTTGCGGTATTCGGATTGAGGTTTGTTGTCTCAAACCATACTTGATTTATTCAAGGAAATATAACCTTGAGCGTAATAGAAATGTTAGTCTTACAAGACCTCAACCCTTATGCTTACATTTATGTCTATATTTCTTCATTTCTAAATCACATATTTCAGGTTCCTCCCTTTGAGAAAAAACACGGGTTACGACCTTGCATGGTAGCTCCAACAAAAATCATTGCTGGACTGGGCTTATCTCTTGGCATTGATATCCTAGAAGCTCCTGGAGCAACCGGAGACTACCGAACACTTCTAACCTCCAAAGCAACTGCGATAGCTAAGGCACTCTCAGCTCCTCTGCAGTCTTGCCCCAATGTGTTTGTACCAGGGGAAGATGAGCACAAACCAGGCCAACCAGATGGCTATGATTTTGGGTTCCTTCACGTTAAGGTCAATAATGTTCTCAGATTCTTCTACTCTTTGTTTATCTACCTTGTCACATGCAACTATTGTTCCTGCCTACTGAAGCATTTGCATCATAAATAATTACTTTACTGAAATTACAGGCTAAATTGATGGCAAGAAAATGATTGTTTGTCTGTAATTTTTTAATGTCCGATGGTTTGCTTCTTTAGTTTCTGGTCAGGTAGTTCACTTTCATAAATGGAAAAGGAATTCTCTGTTTTGTTTTGCATGGCAGGCTATTGATGATGCGGGCCACGACAAGGCAACCCTCTTCAAAGTGAAAGCAATGGAAGCCGTAGATCGAGCTATAGGGCAGCTGGCCAGGCTTCTTTGGGAGGCCGAATCAACTGGAAATTTTGAGTACTTTCTTTGCACCACTGGAGACCACTCTACCCCAGTTGAATATGGAGACCACAGCTTTGAGCCGGTTCCATTCACAATATGTTCGTTGAAAGATTTTGTGGGTGTCATAGGCGCAGAAACCATTTTGGGAAGCTCTCTTGATCCATTTCCTCTTCCAACTGTAAAAGATGGTGAACAACTTACCGAAGATGTGAAGATGGAACAAGGGGAGGGAATCAAACAGCCTCAAGCTTACAGTGGCGATTCGGTTTTTGAGTTTAACGAGATAGCTGCAGCGAGGGGATGTCTTGGGCGTTTCCCCGGTGGAGAGATGATGGGTGTAATAAAGAAGTATCTTGAGCTAAGTGCATGAGCTGCTCTAGTTGGAAAGTGGTACTTCCATATTTAGCACTAATTGTATGCTCTAATAAGGTTTATCTTAATTGGAAAATGGTTACCAATTTCAGTTTGAATTTGAAAGCTCCTTGTGTTGTTTACGAGAATAAGTCACAATGTACAGTACGTACGGTAATGACTTTCACACTCCATTTTTCTCTCCATGCGTTCGTTTCTGTTTTTCTAGCCTTTGGATTGAAAAAAGAGGGGAGCGGAGAAGAAGAAAACGGGATTGTGAAAATCACGACCCTTAAAATAAGTTGGTGCCAAAGGTTTTCCCTTCCGACTCCTTTCATCTGTGCATGTACTGAAAGCACTAAAATTTGAAGTAAATTGTATGACAAATATGGCACCAGAGAACTTTGTTTCTTAATTCATAAGGAAAAAAGTCGATTAAATTTGGAAAGCCACTCATAATTCACATACACACAGAGATGTATGTGACAAGGCCTCTTTCCATGTACTGGAAATCTCCAAGCACCCTTTCCATCCATCCACCTGATGCTCCACATTCAGGTTTTATGGTTATTACAGATGAAGATGCAGAAGCACACGACGCGTCTTGCTGGCGCTTATGCAAACGCAGAAAGGTGTCGAAACTGCCATTCCCCACAAGACAAGATACTGACCATCGTTTACACGTCGGAGTTTCAAGAAGCAACGAAGTTTAAGGTCTCGTTCGTCCCGGCTCTCGAGCAATGGTGGGAAGAGATCTACTCTTGTGGGAAGGTCAACCATGAAGGGAACGTTGTGAATGTGAGCGTAGACGTGCAAAGGGAAGTGGCTCTGGTATCGCCGTGCAAGCCGTGCAGGATGATATGAACGGGCGTACCGGGTTCACCTGGTTCAAAGCTCGTAACCCATACAGCAAGAAAGTGGTGAGCGTAGGTTTGAGCTCGGCAATTGTTGAGAATATGAGATGGGTGTTGGAGGCAGGAGGGTGGATTAGTGGGGGTGGTGAAACGGATGTCAGAGTAGAGAAGGCAGACGAGATCACAAGTGCAAATGGGTGGAGGAAGTTTGGGTGCTATGTGTTGGTGGGGTGCTTCCCCTTGCGGAGAATGGACGGGACTAGATTTTATGTCAATGTACGAAAAGTCGGTGGATCATCGCATGTATTCTCTTTACTGTTCGTCTGAAGGATGTAAATTTCCGACGCCAAGAAACTCATTTAGTGGAATTCAAGCAATGGAATGAAGGACAAAGTACAAAGTTACGATATTTTCAAAACCACAAATAGAATTTGTCATACATTCCATAACGACTACACATTACACAGGTACTCGAAAATTATAACAAAGCGAAAACACACTGCGCATGTCAAACTTAGATGCGATAATATGCAAATAACAAGGACTCCGATGATAGACAGGATTGTGCAGAGACTTGAACGAAGCAGCTCAGAAACCGTGAATCTTGATGTGGTCCTTCTTCACAATGCCAGCCTATTAAAAAGATAAAAAGAAACTGAGGAACGATACTTATGATAATTAAGCAAGCAGATTAATAACCTGTCGAGTCGACCTATAGAACATTTAACATTATTATTAAGTGGAGGGTGACTACCTGGACTAGGAAGGCAGATACATTCTTTCGTTGATCACCTTGAAGTTGAATGACCTGCATATGACCAACAATACGGTACTTAGAAAACAATTACAGAACGCCATTAGACAATATTACGTTATAGGTTTAACAATTAAACACGCACCTGCCCTTGCTCTGGATCCTGGACAACTGTACCATTGCAACAAAATTCCTTCTTAAGGTCCTTGAGGATTTTGTTGTAGCTAAATTCCTTCTTCAGTCCCTGCACGGTTGTCAGGCTTTTCCTACCGTTTCTTTGCTGAACACGAATGTGTACATAATCTTTTGTCCCAGCACCTGAATCCTCAGCATTTGCCTCAGCAAACGGATCTAAAACAAATATCAACATTCAAATTAGATTTATTCAGATTTCATAGTGCATAAACCACACGTGAACCAATGTCTGATGCCTTCATGGTCATAGAAATAGTAACCAATCCAAATATTTAGTTTTTCAAAACAACCAATTTGGGTTAGTTTGGTTCGGTTTCTTTGGTGGATCAGGCTAGTTGTGCGGTTGAATAGTACTCGTTGAGTTAGCCATTGACATGGATAAAAACCAGTGTGCATCCACAAAAGCATTTCGATCAAGTTTTACAGTGCAAAAACCAGAAACTGAACCGATGTCCAATCCACTCATGTTCACAAAAATGATAACCTAACCAAACCATTTAGTGTCAGAAAACAACCAATTTCGGGTCAGTTTGGCTTGGTTTCTTACACATCGCATCGAAACTACATCTACCAAATACACCAGCCTAAAAAATTGGAATCTTTAAAACGATCATTATGCATCTATGCATCAAAGTCTTCAATCACTACCATCATTTATACGTCCCATAACTATTAAACCACATAATCTTAAGCGAATTTGAATACGGTATCGAGCAAGTGCAGCACGCATACAAACATATACGAATGACTTATACAACGAAAAATTAAACATACCGAAGGCAGTAGGAATTTGTACGTCGAGCTCAGACATGAACCTTGGCTACTGACTAAGAAGGCCTTGCAACCAGAAATCTTATACCTGGATCACACACAATTGAAAATCTCAAATTACCATCCTCGGAAAAACACCTCAAGAATTAAATTTAATTAAAACTCGAATCTTTTTGCAAGTAATTTAATAAAAATGCCTCCTTTTTCCAAATTAATCTGCAAAAATCAATGATTAAATATCCTAAATAACAAATTGGGTTCTTTGTCAGAATCAAACTTTATCTTACGACAATTTCCGTTCAAAAAACAAAAGCCCTAAACTTTGGATCGTAAATATTAAAAAGATTTGAGATTCAATCATCAAAACCCTAAACAAGATGAAAGCAAAATCCCTAAACATCGTCGGAATAAAAGGGCGAATTACACGATTACGAATTGGAATTGGGTAGGTGGTGACAGCAAAACCCCTAACTTCAAAGCTGGATAAGGTTTGATTCTCTGTCCGCCTCTCGCTCTCTCTCTTTAAAGCTGTTTGGGAAGTGGGAACAAAGAAAAGAGAACGGAAAATTGGGGAGGAAGAGGTGGGGCCTACTTTGGGTTGGGTCGGTTGCGCGCTAACTTTACGTTTTTCTCCTTTTCTTTTAGCGTGTACGTTTCGTACGGTGCCGGCTAAATAGCATCTCCAATAAAAGCACCTAAAATCATTTTAAATTCTATTTTAAAGAGTTAATTTGAAACCTTTGTCTTCATAAAGAGGAAGAATTGCTTTTAAATTACCAAAAACATTTTTTGTGAAATTATTTTTAAAATTTCTCTTGAGTGAAAATGCAAGTGAAATTTGAAAAAAAAAAATTGGCGTGCTTTTCTACAAGAAGCATCACTTATGTACTTTTGGAACACAAAAACATTTTATCTAAAAACGTTTTCAATCACTCACCGAAGCGATACAATGCAGCCTAATATGCAACACAAAACAACATAAAGTACAAAAAAAAAAAAAAAAAAAAAAAAAAAAAACCTAATCCAATAATGGAACCATCAACCAACAAGTCTTCATGGTGAGGACAAAACCACTTCTAGAGAGATTTATAGCAGTCATAGGAAGACGAAATGCCATAGATCAGACCAGGTAAGGCAACTTAGTCATGATCGGCGGAGTAGCGCACAACTACAGTGGAAAACAAGTAGTAGGATATGCCTTAGACCTACCACAATCATAAATCCTAACCTAAATCACAAATAAAGCCAAAATTCAGAGGGCATATTGTGGATCTAGGAAGAAGCTCCAACAAAAATTAGAGGGTTGTCAGAAAAAACAGTGGGAAAAAGAGTGGGAGGTGGGAGTCTGAGGTACTAGTGAAAAAGATGAGATGTATAGATGGGGTTAGGCGGAGGCGCAAGAGACATGGGGGGCAAAGGGAAAAAAAGGGTCACTGGTTAAGGGAGGAGAATGAGATGCAGCAGAAACGTGTGGGTGCAGGGTGAAATTGAAGAAGGAAATGAGGGGAAGAGAAAAGGGGTGGAGGAGGTTGCCGCCGATCCCAAGCCATAGCAAGGAACCAGTGACTGCAGCGAGAAAGCTAGGGTATGGGTATGAGGTGAGAGGATAAGGTATGCACCCTCAGAGGAGTACCCAAGTACGAGCCCTTATACAATGGAGCAAGATTATCTTCCCTCTTTTTTTTCCTCTCCTTCCCTCGTCTCTTATTTGAACGATCACGATTAAGCCATGTTAACATCTTATATTAATTTTTTTTTTTATAAAAAGAGAAAGACAAAATAGAGAATGTGAGATGAGGGGATGAAATGAGATGGAAAGAGGAGAGAAGAAAATCCTATTCGTTATATAATAGTAAAGTGAACAATTACTCTTCAAATTTATAGAGTCGTTATTCTATTGCTAAATGTTAAAAAATTAATAAAACTTAATGATAGATCTGTGAACCAAGGAGAAAAGGAAGAGAAAGAATGTGTTTCTTAAAAAGAGTAATGTTAGAGATACCAAATTTTTAAATAAAATTTTGTAAAGCAAATGATGTGGTTGTTGATAATTAGATTATTAGTCAAGTACTAATTAATGTGCTTATTTCCTATTTGTAACACATTATTTGGTTTACAAATTTGGTCTCCCTTACATTATTGTTTTTAAGAATACTACTAAGGAGACTAAATCTTTAAACCAAATGTGTGTGAGTAGGGTAGAATTTCAATGCACCCACATGAAGTCCGAGTATACTTTTTTTTTTTTTTAACAAACAATATTATTTATACTAAAAAAAAATGAGAAGTCAATTTAACTTCACAATAAATCAACAATAATGTGATTCAATTATTTATAATGTATGCAAGTGACAATTTATTATAGTGGTGGAAAAATATTGAACTTTTGCATGACGATATGGATTTAAACTCCGTTGTTTGCTAATCTAACAAAATCTAACGTTTCACAAAATAAAATAAAAAAACTATTCACGACGTATTGGAAAATTAAAAAGGAACTTTAACAAAAAGCTTCCGGTACTGTTCACTTTAACGAAAAACCACATTTTTACACTAAAAAATCAATCATAATACTATTAACTTTATCTTTTATTTTATCATTATCATGAAAACACAAAATTTTCAAACATTTTTTATTAGTTTTTCTAATTAAAAAAGATGGCCTTTTTCTTACAAGGTGCCGGGTGGCGCCTTCCAACGTCAAAGTCAAATTTAATTCATACAACCAAGGTTATTATTATATTCTTCCACACTCTCCACCACCTGCAAATAAAATAAAATAAAATAAATTGGAGTTAATGTTCTTCAATCTCCTGAATTTCTGAGTCAAAACCCTAATCTCAGTCCTCCTAATGTTCGCACTACTTTTTCTTCAGTGTTTGCATAGCTAAGATTCCTGAGCTTCCAAGAAAGCATGGCCACTCAAAGTCTCTTCACTGCAAATTCACTTCACACTAAACCTTCATCATCCCCACACGCTAAAGGTAAGTTCTTGAGCATTTTTGGTTTCTGGGATTCGAATTTCAGCTGATTTTCAGCTACTTGATTGATAAACAAAAGTTATGGCTGCTAAAAATTAATCTGAAGTTATGTTGCTGCTGAAAATATGGAATCTTTGCATGGATTTGTGGAAAAATGACATATTGGATCGGTGATTCGACTGTATGAATACTTATTTTTTGTAGAAGCGATTTTCGACTTTTTACTAATCTAAACTGCGGGGAGAAGGATTCGAACTTATCTTTTATAGAAGCGATGTTCGACTTTTAACAACCCATTCTGCAGATTTTTGCAGAATTTAGTACAGAAACCAATTGCTCAGGTTTCGAAAAGGATAAGTTCTGTATCCACCTTTGAAAACTCACTGTGAAGTTGCTTAAATAATGATCATATAGGGTAAAATGAGGTCAAGAAGAAGTTGGAATGAATTCTTACCAGTTAAAGATAAAACTTGTGCATGTGTTGATTGTGGAAACAATTCGACTCTCTCGGGTTTTGAATTGTAAAGTGTATTTGTAAATTTTGTATGGTAACATTTGCAAGAGCTCATAATTCTGAAACATTCCCATCTTAGCTTTTCTACTATGCATTATTCTTCTTTATACTTTGAGATGGAATGGAAGACTAGGATTCATATGGTTAACCCTGAAGGGAAAAGGCTCTCTGTTGCTATTTTGATATCTGCCATACATCTTTTCCTTCTCCTGTTTCTAGTAATACATTGTTGGAATTAGAGGTCTGCAAATAGATGCGGTTAGATGCTATCAATAGAATGATGGACTAATGACAATGGTACGCCCTATACGGGGTGCTTCTACTGAAGTGGTTTATGCTTATACAACGCACGCTTTATGACTAATAAAACATAAAAATGGAATGAGCTAAATTTCCTCGACCTTTCAGCGGTTGAGTTATCTCTAGTGTTATTAACAATCTTTCAGTATTGCTTTCTTGGTATTTCCTCTTAACTACTTGTATTTCTTCAGTTGAGAAGAAATGGCTTGAATTTATTGCACTTGATAGAAAGCCTATGCATCTGAGGCTTTCAAATGGCTGTAGAGCAAGAGCATCTCTCAATACCGATTCAAAGTCTATTGAAATCCCTCGACAGTGGTATAACTTGATTGCAGACCTTCCTGTAAAACCACCTCCTCCATTGCATCCCAAGACTTTTGAACCGATTAAACCTGAAGATTTGTCTCCTCTATTTCCCGATGAGTTGATTAAGCAGGAGGCAAGCAACGAAAGATTCATAGATATCCCAGATGAAGTTCGTGATGTATACAAGCTTTGGCGCCCATCACCTCTCATTAGGTTTGTTGAGCTAGCATGCCTAACAACTTCGTTTTTTCTGTAACTTATTCTTCTTGTAAAATTGTTGGAAGTGTCTTATCATTTCAGTTGTACATAGGGCCAAGAGGTTGGAGAAGCTTCTTGACACACCTGCCAGAATTTACTACAAGTATGAAGGTGTCAGCCCGGCTGGATCACACAAGCCCAACTCTGCAGTTCCACAAGTGTGGTATAATGCACAAGAAGGAATCAAGAAGGTCGTGACAGAAACGGGAGCTGGCCAATGGGGAAGTGCATTGGCTTTTGCTTGCACCTTATTTGATGTTGAGTGTGAGGTAACAAAACCTTAACCTTTAAATTGCCTACGTGCATACTCACACACTGAAGCACTCATATGAATTTTATGATGCCACTCACATTATTCTTGCCTGGCGTCAAAATTGGTTCAAGCAATACATATTGAGTTATGCCATACTTCTCTTCCAAAACACTAGTTTTCATCATTATAATTCATGCATGTCTCACTTATTCTAAGTATTTATAGGTGTGGCAAGTGCGTGCATCTTTTGATCAGAAACCATATCGCAGATTGATGATGCAAACTTGGGGTGCAAAGGTATACCCATCTCCATCCACCCTAACCGAAGCAGGTAGAAAAATCCTTCAAATGGATCCATCCAGCCCTGGAAGTTTGGGAATAGCTATTTCTGAAGCCGTGGAGATTGCAGCTATGAATGGTGATACTAAATACTGTCTAGGAAGTGTTCTCAACCATGTTTTGCTTCACCAGACAGTAATAGGAGAGGAGTGTCTAAAACAAATGGAGGCGATAGGTGAAGTCCCGGATGTTATCATAGGATGTACTGGTGGAGGATCCAATTTTGCAGGGCTCAGTTTCCCATTCATCAGGGAGAAGCTGAAAGGGAAAATGAACCCTGTAATTAGAGCAGTTGAACCTGCAGCATGTCCTTCGTTAACTAAAGGGGTATACACATATGATTATGGCGATACAGCAGGGCTGACTCCACTAATGAAGATGCATACGCTTGGGCACGACTTCATCCCTGACCCAATTCATGCTGGTAATTACTTACTGGCTCTTTCAGAGCTTTATTAACTCATTGAAATTTACTTCTTCATGTTCAACATTGCCCTATTTATTAAACAGGAGGATTGCGCTACCATGGTATGTCACCGTTAATTTCACACGTCTACGAACTGGGTTACATGGAAGCAATTTCAATTCCCCAGATTGAGTGCTTTCAAGGTAATTTAACTTTACTTTCCAAGGTATAAGAACTAACATTGGAGCTATGAAAGTGATTGTTGCACACCCTTTTCTCCTCACGTAACTCCTTGGTATTTATTACGTTCGGATTGAATATTGAAGAACAACAAAGGGACATGGATGTTTAAAAGGAGAAAAATATTGTGCGGAAATCACTTCCCATGAATATATGCTTGGCGTGTGGTAGTGAAGTTATAGAATTGGATTATGGTTCTAACTTGTGTGTTCCATTGCAGGTGCTATAAAATTTGCTAGAACCGAAGGATTGATACCAGCGCCAGAGCCAACACATGCCATAGCTGCCACCATCAGGGAAGCTCAGAAATGTCGAGAGACCGGAGAAGCCAAAGTGATTCTCACAGCAATGTGTGGGCATGGACATTTTGATTTGCCAGCTTATGAGAATTATCTGCAAGGAAATCTGGTGGATTTGTCATTTGAAGAGGAGAAGATTCAAGCATCATTGGCTAGTGTTCCTAAAGTAGGTGGCTGAGGCTGCCAACAAGTACAAATCCTGCATTGGATGTAATTTGGCATGCATCGAATGTTGTTGACAACGAGGGAACCTCAAACTTTTTTTATTATTGAAAAGAGAAGGATAACTTGTCAAGTACAATATATGTATCAGATCTCATCAAACTGGAGGATATTCGAACTTCAAACTTCTTCCAGTATTTTTTTCATTTTCAATACTAGATCTGATCAAACTTGACGATACAATATTTTAAACTACTCTAACTTATAAATTAAGAAATTTGCTTTTCAATGCAATGAGTGTACACTGACTTAATCAACTGATCGACTCCACATGAGGACTTAAATTTTATAGTGGGAATCATTTAAAGCCCATTGGACTATCTAACAATTTTGGGAAGAATAATTTGGCCCTTCAAATTTAGGGCAGGTTTTTTATTTTAATTTTTTGTTGATCAAGTGTCCTAGAAAAATAGGGGAGGATTCTCTCTCTTTTCACATATTATTTTTTGTCTTATTATCTCTGTAAAAAAAAATCAATATAAGATGTTAACGTGGTTAAATTATAACCGTTTAAATAAGAGAGAAAGAAATGAGAGAGAGATTAGGAGGGGAAAGAATCCTCCTCCTAAAAAAATACAATGTTTTTCACACATTTTTACTTTTCACACAATCTTGTTAACTTTTGAGTATTGTTTTTGCTCTAATTTATTCTTTTCGAGGGACAAAAATTGAAGAATAAAAAATGCTGTGAAAAGTAAAAGGGGTGCCAAAAAAAAGTTGCACCGGAGGTGATATTGTTTGCTTGCTTGGTGTAATCATTCTCTCTACTCTCTCACTAGGGCAGAGCACGAAGGGCACTTCAATTTTCGCCACAGAAGAACAAATTTTCTGTCAACCATTCATCAAGTAAGTATCACTTTCCCACTGGTTAATTTTTTTCTTTCCCCAAATTTTCTCGAAAACCAAACACTTTTAGGTCTGAATCGGAAACTTCACTTTGGGCATGAGATTGGACGGATTCGAAATCAAGATCGATAACAGAAAGACCCGATTGTTGAAAGCAAACCAATTTTATAAATTCAAAGCAAAATGTTTGCGATTCTCATTGTGTGGTTTTGATTGTGCAGAAAAGTTTGTAATTTGTTAGGAAAGTTAGGGTGAATTCGGGAAAAATGGGAAGCAAAGGTCGAATTCCGCCTGCTCACATGCGTCGGCCGCTCTCCGGACCGGACCCATTTGGCCTGGGGATGCGGCCGCCCCATGGCGCCTATCCTCCGTTTGATATGTTGCCTCCTCCGCAAGTTATGGAGCAGAAGCTGGCTGCACAACATGTGGAGATGCAGAGGCTTGTGGTGGAGAACCAGAGGCTCGCCGCCACCCACGGAAGCCTGAGGCAAGAGCTGGCGGGTGCCCAACACGAGTTGCAGATATTACATGCCCAGATAGGAGCTATCAAGTCTGAGAGAGAACAGCAGATGAGTAGCCTTGTGGATAGTATAGCTAAGATGGAAGCTGACCTGAAGTCGGCTGAGCCTGTTAAGGCGGAGCTACAGAAGGCTCGAGCCGAGGCCCAGAGCTTGGTTGTTTCGAGGCAAGAACTCATCACCAATGTGCAACAACTCGGGCAGGATCTTCAGAGGACTCATGCAGATGTGCAGCAGATTCCGGCTTTGGTTGCACAGCTTGATGGACTGAGGCAGGAATATCAGCTATGCAGGTTCGTGCTTATGTTCTATTTTTTTGTAACTTCAAACTATAATGCTTGTTGCGTATTTTCCATTATGAAAAACCGATTGTCATTTTCTGTTGGTTGGAATTGTGCAGGGATACGTATGACTATGAAAAGAGATTATACAGCAGCCACCTTGAATCACTTCAGGTCATGGAGAAGAACTATGTTACCATGGCTAGGGAGGTGGAAAAGCTCCGAGCAGAGTTACTGAATAATTCTAATGTTGATCGTAGAACTGGTAAATTTACTTCCTTTCGTATTCGAGGTCATTTGGATACCCTTGTTTTTTGTTTACCTTGATCTTTAAATGCATCGTGGATGGCTTGTCTGTGGCAATGAAATGTAGGGGCCCCATATTATGGAACCCCGGGAAATAATGAGAACGAGGCTACTGGGCAGGCTATAGGACAAAATGCTTTTGAAGATAGCTACGGTGTTCAACAGGTATCTTGCCTTTTGTTAGCTTTTCATCTTATTCTTTTCGTTTATCCCTTACCATGTTAGTTGTTGAAGTCCCAGTTGTTTGACCTGGGATTGGCTGTTTGCAAGAGTATAGTGTGTGTTGGTGACATCAATGGCTTATTCGTCCACATGCTATTAACACAGGACTATTGCTTACCAATCAAAATAGATTATCATTTTGTCAATACCACTGAAGCCTTTATGAAAATACTTCAAGCTCAGTTTTTCATTTTATGAATCATTAGTGCATGGATGCTAGAAATTGTGACAGTGGTTGTCAAAAATCTTTTATTTTTGCTTGCATTTTTCCCCGAAGTTATTCCTTGCAAGAAAGTAAATTAGAGTTAAAAGTATCTTTAGGAAAAGAATACGCAGGTGACAATCGTACTGTGTTTTACCACTCCCTTACTATTGGAACACCAATACAACTTCAAATTAGCTGCAAAAATCAAATATTAAATTCAGTTCTGTATATCCATAGCCTTCGCTCTCTCAAAGCCAAACTGATAAGAATTTTGGTTGGGAATCTCGGTTGCACGTAACTTGAGTAAAATTAGTACTATAGTAGGTGATTTGAAAAATAATCAAGAAGGTATGGCCTGTAAAACCTTGTTGAATATGGCTGCTGATAAACTCTTAAGAAGTCGTGCTGTCCTGCTCAAATCATTTGTTTTTAGTTGGAACATATTTTTCTCACTGACTCTAGAGTGATGCAAATGAAAGCTTATACATTGTTACACTGTATAATGTATATCAGGGACGTGCCCCCTTCCCTCCGGCTACGGCTGCGCCTGTTGCTGCTGGCGCTGGCGGTGCTGCTGCCACCGGGACTCCTCCATTAGTTGGAGCTCAATCTGGACCTCCTGGAAGGACTGGTTATGACGCACCAAGAGGGCCTGGTTATGATCCTTCAGGAGGACCTGCTCATGATGCACAGAGAGGACCTGCTTATGATTCACAGAGAGGGCCTGCTTATGATCCACAGAGAGGACCCGCTTATGACGCACAGAGACCTGGATATGATGTACAGAGACCGGGTTACGAAGTGCAAAGAGTGCCTGGTTATGATCCAACCCGGGGTGTCAACTATGATGCACAGTCTAGAGCTGCTGGTGGTGGTCCTCAAGGACATGTGCCCACAGGCAATGTGCATTATGGTTCTGCAACAACACCACCGGCTCGTGGTGGGAGTGGCTATGAGGCACCACCACCTCGAGGACCGGGAGGGGGAAACCCTGTTCGAAGATGAGCTCAAGTCATCGAACCAAAAAATTCTCGCAGAAATAGGGTAGTAGTTAGGGTATCCAAAATTTCTCAAAATTTCCTCTGAATCTCCAATCATCTGCTACCTTGAATAACATGTATTTTTTGGGGCCTTTTCTGGTCTTCGGCTTTTTTCTTCGATTTTTCGTTTATGGTTGGGGAACAAAAATTAACCGGGGTATTCTGGTATTAGTTGTGACACAGGCAACCGGATACGGTTTGTGTTGGATATTCAAATGAGAAGAAAGATGTTTGCAGTCACACTTTAGTCTTTCCAGTTTCTACAATCATTCATGTTTGAGCAACTAAATTGGACCCAAAAGAGAAGGGGAGCACAGATACTGCATAACATCAAATCATTTGATTCAAATGTACGTTAATGCCAAAGAGGGAAATTAAATGTATAACAGAACTCTGTTTTTCCAAGTCATATAGCTTCCGGCTATTGATGGCCGGCGACATGGTTAATTTCTTAAAGCTTAAAAAACACTATAAGATCTATCAAAATTCTTCACTTTTTAAAATAATTTAAAATCAAATCTTAATGAAATACACATAAGAGTCTTACACTATGTTTGGATGAAGAAAATAAACTTAGAATTTGGATAAAAGTCAGAATTTATAAATTGACATGCATCAATTCCCTTGTTTAGATTTATAAACATAGAAATTTAGAATTTCTGCGTGAAAAAAAACTTGGAATTTGGGGCCTCCAATTCTCAAGTTTAAATTCTATGTAAATAGGTGTCATTTCCCAATTTCTATGATTGAGAGTTTAAAATTAACAAATTTCATTGTTCTTTTATATTAACCAAACAAGAAAATTCACAAATTCTAGAAAATAAAATCCCGTCATTTCAATTTCTGTCATTTTATAATTCTTTAGTAATCTTAAATTTTTTCATCCAAACATAGTGTTATTGACACACCCCGATCCAGAGGACCAAGGCGTGCTGGCCGTCACGTGAGCGTGACGTAACCAACAGTGCGACACGGAAGCATGATAATACAAAATACGAAGGAATTTAAAACATTCTCTAGATGAACAACCTACTAGAGTAATAGGAAAGTTAAGATAATACACAAATCCAGAGCGTAGGTTTTAGTGCAGTCAAGTACAACTAAAATAAAGGTACTTCACCCTCGGGTGAGTCCTACATGGCAAGGGTCTGTCAGGATGCCGGAAAAGACCTCGAGAGCCACCAACCGTTAACTAGAACCTGGAGGGGCGCAAAACAAAATGAGTGGGTCAGCAAAATCAAGATTTTTCTAAAAACATTTCATTAAAAATCATCTCTATCCCCTCACCGTAAAACCTGTATACTTTCCCAGAAAATAGTATAATAACATATATATGTATATATCATCAAAACTCAAAACGTACTCTTTCAACGTTTTTTTTTTTTAAAAAGAAATGCCATGCCAAATCATATGCCAAGTAATATGCATGCATCAATATAAATCAGGTGAAAATAAGTCAACCGGAGACCCTAAAGTGGTCCTGTACGGTTGATTCCAAAGCTCAATATCGTCATCAACCGGAGTCACCTCGGTGACCTGTACGGTCTAACTCTGCACGTCACTCGGAACTACATAAGGTAGTCTGTACGAGGACAGGTGTATAATTACGCTCTAGTGCTTCTCACATCAATCAACTGTGCACATAATCTAAGTCACCCACCAGTCGGAACCCCTCTAATGGTCTGTACGACTGGCATGTCGGAACCCTCATATGGTCTGTACGACATCCACCTACTTGGATCCAAGACGAGCGTGCGGTGTGGTGAATACTAATATAAGCACTAACACCTAGGGTGCAGGTTATGAGTTTAACCATTTCAACGTCAAATAATTCGATGCATAATGACTCACCTGACTTACCTGCGCCTCCACAGCACCATGCAGTATGTATGCATTATATTTCAATTCATGCATATTTTATATAACAATTATCAACTCAAACTTTCAATGTTTTCATGCATGGCAATTTATATTCAAAACCTTCATAAAACGTATATTTTCTGGGAAACAATTGTATATAGGTAAATACAAAATCAAAACTGCCCACTCACTGGTATGTCGATGGGTCGTAGCCCTCGCGACGTCCTTGGATACGCTCGTCCTCGGGATACTCGTCACCTATATGAGAAATAACTAAAATAACATTATTTTTAAGTACATCGTCAACATTTCGAAATAACTTCTCATACGATGCTCAATTTGGGCATATGAATATACCACATCGACCTACTCGACGTCACGAGCGTCGAGAAATTTTTAGAAAAATTTTTGGAGCTCGCACGCGCCCTCACGCGCCAGCAAGGCCACGGGGACACGCGCCCCCCACGCGCGCCACGTCACCTTCTTCCTCGCGGGGCTCGCCGGACTGGTTTTTCCGGCGACCCGATTCCGGCCTAATTTCAAACCTCCATATCTCCTTCGTTTTTCACCCATTTTCTTCAAATTTTATATCAAATTGAAGCCCTAAGAGAGTACTATCACGTTGGACTAGTTTTAGGGTCTAAAAATTAAGAAATCTCACCGTGAAAAATCCAAGATTTCGGCCAACTTTGAAACCCTTGATCCCGACGTCCAAAACTGTCCAACGAACGTCCCCGAGCTTCCTTAGGACCTCCTAAAGCTCACTACAAGCTTGGAATTCCCTGAAACGCGACATTTAACGTTTGCATGAACAGTACCCAAAAATGGTGATTTCGGATTCTACGTGAAATCGAAGGTTTCACGGCCTAAAACTAGTACCAATCGACTCACAAGGACTTAGGGATGAAGATACATACCTTATTTGCTTCGATCCGTCGAGATTTGCAAGGATTTGGGTGTGGGCCGTACAAGATGGGTGTCTAGAGAGAGATACCGTCGAGAGGGAGGAGAGAGAGAGAGAGAGTGACGGGTTAGGGAGAGAGAATGAGAGTGTTTTGTCCAATTCAATCCTCACCCTCCATTTACTATCCCTAATTCACAATAACCCAATTCACATAACTATCCTTTAAATAAATTTTAACATACTAATATACACATATATCCAAATTAATTTATATGAGAACCAAATTAATGTCACATATATATACGCACCTTAATCACGTCAAGGGCATTCCCGTCATTTCATACATTCAATGTGAAAGTCTTGGGACGGGCTGTGACAGTTATGTTCTACTATAAAATTTTGAATAAATACAACTAAATTTATGTGCAGTTTTATAAACTTTTCAAAAATTTTAATTGAATTGTAAGATCCCACATCGCCCAGATGAGTGATCCTTATATGTATATTCTCATCCCTACCTAGCATGAGGCATTTTGGGAGCTCACTGGCTTCGGGTTCCATCGGAACTCCGAAGTTAAGCGAGTAGCGCGCAAGAGCAATCCCATGATGGGTGACCCACTGGGAAGTTCTCAGAAACAAAACCGTGAGGGCGTAGTTGGGGCCCAAAGCGGACAATATTGTGCTATGGTGGTGGAGCGGGCCCTGGATGTGGTGGACCCCGGGCGGGGATGTGACAATTTGGTATCAGAGCCAATCTTTGGCCGGATGTGTGCCGAAGAGGAGGTCGGGCCCCTAAGGTGGGTGGATTGTAACATCCCACATCGCCTAGGGAGCGGATCCTGTAAGCCTTATATGTATATTTTCATCTCTACCTAGCACGAGACATTTTGGGTGCTCACTAGCTTCAGATTCATTTGGAACTCCGAAGTTAAACGAGTTTGCGCGAGAACAATCTCAGGATGAGTGACCCACTGAGAAGTTCTCATGTGAATTCCCAGAAACAAAACCGTGAGGGCATGGTTGGGGCCCAAAGTGGACAATATCGTGTTACGGCGGAGTCGAGCCCAGGATGTGGTGAGGGCCCGGGTTGGGATGTGACAATTTGGTATCAGAGCCTAACCCTGGTCGTGGTGTGCCGACGAGGTCGTCGGGACCCTTAAGGGGGGTGGATTGTAAGATCTCATGTCGCCCATGGGAGTGATCCTTATATGTATATTCCCATCCATACCTAGCATGAGGCATTTTGGGAGCTCACTGGCTTCGGGTTCCATCGGAACTCCGAAGTTAAGCGAGTAGTGCGCGAGAGTAATTCCATAATGAGTGACCCACTGGGAAGTTCTTGTGTAAGTTTCCAGAAACAAAACCGTGAGGGCGTAGTCGGAGTCCAAAGCGGACAATATCGTGCTACGGTGGTGGAGTGGGTCCAGGATGTGGTGGACCCCGGGCCGGGATGTGAGAGCAACTCCACCCATGGAGCCCTCCCCCCTGGCAATCCACAATTGAATCCACCATTTTGAACAGTAACTGCCTTAAATGAATAGTAACTGACATTAATGAACAGTAATTGCCATTTGCATCTCCACCCTTGGAGCCCTCCCCCCTGGCAATAGGCAATAAAATATTAGTTTTTTTTGTTTGTTTAAATAATACAAAATAAAATTATTTGTAATTTCGGATAAGATTTTTTAAATCGTTCTCGTTGCGTCACGTGTCATTTTATAAAAAAAACAATTATTTTTAGCGATGGATTTCGATAAGATTTTTATCCAATGTCATCGTGCCACGTGTCGTTATCTTTTGAGAATCTTTGACGATAGATTTCGATCAGATTTTAACTCGTTCAAAATTGCGCCACGTGTCTTTATCCGAAAATATAATTATTGGAGATCGATTTCGATAAGATTTTTATCCAATACGATCGTGCCACATGTCATTATCTTTTCAGAATCTTTGAGGATAGATTTCGATCAGATTTTTAACGAATGACGGCATGCCACGTGGCCTTATCTACAATCCAATCATTTCTGAATCGTCCATATAATCCACCATCCATCCTCACAAATCTCACACCAATTTTCTCAACATCTCTATCTCATTAATCATAGTTTCTGCTTCTTCTTCACCATCCATCATTACAATGTCTTCTTCTTCATCAAGGATGATGTGGGAAATCGATCAGCAAGAGGAAGAATTGTTTAACCAATCTGAAGGAATGTTCAACCTTCAGATAGCCGAAAATGAGATGGAAGAGGATGAGGAGCGTAGAATGAGAGATGACGAAACAAGAATGGCCAGAGCCTCACATTTTCGTCGAGTCATCCAGACTGTTGCTCAGATATGCAGGCCCAACCGTTCAAGAAACCTTGATAGAAGCAGGCAACGACGGGGTGAAGAGCTGTTGGACGATTACTTTGTCCATAACAGTGCATTTCCTGATACGTACTTCAGACGCCGTTTTAGAATGGAACGACATTTGTTCAACAGAATCATGACTGATGTTTGCAACCATGATTCTTACTTTGTGCAAAAGAAGGATGCTTGTGGTGTTATGGGTCTCCTGCCTGAGCAAATAATCACTGCTGCGTTGCGGATGCTTGCGTATGGAGCATCTGCAGACCAAGTGGATGAGATAACGAGGATGGGGAAATCAACCATGCTTGAGGCCCTGATGAGGTTTTGCGGAGCAGTCGAATCTTTGTACACCGCAGAGTACCTCCGAAAACCTATTCGCTGGGACTTGCAAAGGCTTCTGAAGAAGGGCGAGATGCGAGGTTTTCCTGGGATGATAGGAAGCATCGATTGTATGCACTGGACGTGGAAAAACTGTCCAAGTGCATGGCAATGCGCATATGGGGACAGAAAAGGATCAAAATCTATCATTTTGGAGGCAGTGGCATCTTTTGATACATGGATATGGCACACATTTTTCGGGGTTCCGGGGGCTCAAAATGATCTCAACGTCCTTGCCCAATCCCCAGTGTTCAACGACGTCCTGCAAGGAAAGGCACCAAAAGTCACGTACGTCGTCAACGGACGTAGGTACGAAGGGGCATACTACCTAGCTGACGGCATTTACCCACGGTGGGAAACATTTGTCAAAACAGTGCCACGTCCGCGAAGTGCAAAGGAAAAACACTTTGCAACCTGTCAAGAGGGGTGCAGGAAGGATGTGGAGCGTTGTTTTGGTATCCTTCAAGCTCGTTGGGCGATCGTCAGGGGTGCTGCCAGAATGTTCGATGTAGAGTCACTTCGATCCATCATGATGACTTGCGTCATTCTTCACAACATGATTGTGGAAGATGAGTTCGATTATGATGCGGTTGATGAATATGAGCCAGAGGCAGACACGATGAACAATTCAAGAACACGGATATATTTTGCGCATGATGCCACCGAAGAACCCGTGCAACACGACCCATTAGAAAGGGATGGACGTTACAATGAAAGGGTCATTCAACGATATACTGCACTTCAAAGGTCATCTATGCACATTGATCGACAAATTGACTTGATAGAGCACCAGTGGGCATTGAAACAAGCTGAAGATACTTAAGTTTATTTAGTATGTTTGTTTGTATTTGGTGTGTTTATGTAATTTTATTTGGTGTGTTTATGTAATTTTATTTGGTGTGAATTGTTTGGTGTGTTTATGTAATTTTATTTGGTGTGTTTTTTGTAGTGAGTTTTTTATTATTTCGTATGTTTATGTAATTTTATTTGGTGTGAATTGTTTGGTGTGTTTATGTAATTTTATTTGGTGTGTTTTTTGTAGTGAGTTTTTTATTATTTCGTATGTTTATGTAATTTTATTTGGTGTGAATTGTTTGGTATGTTTATGCAATTTTATTAGGATAAATATATTACGAAATTAAATACATGTACTCTCACTTTTAATAAAGTACTAACTTCAATAAAATGGAAACAACATAAATAATAAATTACATAAGTACCCTATTCCGATTACATGGAAACAACATAAATAATAAATTACAACCCAAAGTGATTGGAAAACTATGGGCTCCGATTACAAAAGTACCATATTCCTCACCACTTAACTAATCTGTGGTGCTAGGATCATCTTGTCTTGTTGTGCTAGGACCATCTTGTCTTGATCTCGCTTCTCTTGCACGCCTCCTTTGCACCACATCTCGCTTCTCCGACTGCCAAAAATATTTAGAATTTGGCGACATCCCTTCTAAACGCGTGTTCATAATGTCACGATCTCGTTGTGCAATTCTTTCTTCTCTAAGCAACTCCCTTTCTTGCCTAAGTAGCTCTCTTTCCCTCTGTTCAGCTTGAAATGCTTGTTCAATAGCTGCAGCTTTTGCCTCATCTCTAGCCTTGTCAGCTTCATATTTCGCCAATTCCCGCGCCAACGTCAATTCACCTTAACGAGCAAGTTCTTGCATGTACTTTCCATAATCATTCTTGGAAGCACTCCCTTTCCTCTTTGAAGCCTTCTTACCTAGAGGCCTAATTGGATAACGGGTCGACCCCGACGCTTGTTCAGGAATGGGCGTTTCAGGCACTTCTTCTCCATCTTCTTCATCAACATGGGGGCCATGATCGGGTGTAGAGTGTGGAGGGGTGTTGTGTAGAGGGATGCTATTCATGCATACTTCTGGACCAACAGGCACAACTTTGAATTTAGGACAATCTTTAACAATATTCCAACATTCCCACCGGGTGAATGATTTGTTTCTTGATTTGATTTTGGCACCATACCATGCTTGTGCTTGAAGTTGCTACAAATGATTAATAATGAAATTATTAGGTAACAAATAAATAATACAAACAAATGAATAATAATGAAATTATTAGGTAACAATTAAATAATACAAACAAATAATAATAATGAAATTATTAGGTCACAAATAAATAATACAAACAAATAATAATAATGAAATTATTAGGTCACAAATAAATAATACAAACAAATGAATAATAATGAAATTATTAGGTAACAATTAAATAATACAAACAAATAATAATAATGAAATTATTAGGTCACAAATAAATAATACAAACAAATAATAATAATGAAATTATTAGGTCACAAATAAATAATACAAACAAATAATAATAATGAAATTAGGTCACAAATAAATATTGCAAACAAAGAAATAATACAAACAATTAGGTAACAAATAAATGAAACAAACAAATAATTATAATCAAATTAGGTAACAAAATAATAATACAAACAAATAATTATAATATATTTTTACCTCATCCGCATAATTTGCCCCACTTCGAACATTATTACTAGCTTGTGTCAAGGCATCTCTCCACGTAGTAAAGGAATGACTAAGTATTTTCCAACGACTGGATATCGATTCTTTGGTTCTTTTCCCACTCATTTGCTCAACAAATTTGGTATGAATTAAACTCCACATTTCTCGCAATTGCATCTCATTACCCGTAAGGGAATTATGAGTAACTTCAACCCAGCTAGTGCACAACGCAACATCTTCAAGAAGCGACCAATTCGAACCTGCATCAGTAGCCATTTTGTGGAAAAAAATTGGATTGAAACTTTGAGAGAAAGATAGGAATTTAATTGAAAGTAGTTGAGAAAATATGAAATTGTGGTGTAATGTAGATGGAGAAGAAGTGGTATTTATAGAAAAGTAAAAACAAATTTTTACAATTTTTTTTTCAGATTTTTTACATTTTTTTCGGATTTTTTACATTTTTTAAAAAAAATTTATTCAAATAATTAATCTCTACCATTGGATTTAAAAAATTTGAATTCCAACACTCCAGATTGTGCCACGTGTCACAACGGTAACTTTTCTTAATTTTAAAACTATTTTTTCTTTTTTTTTTAAATTTATAAAGCAGATTAATATCAACCGTTGATCTCAGATCGAACGGTTGATATTAAATCAGCTTTTTTTTTTTTTACCATTGTAAATCGGACGGTTGTTATTAAAGATCCGTTAGGATCGAACGGACCGTGGGAAGCCACGTGGCTTCCCAACAGTCACTGACGCGGCCACTTGCGCCTGAAATCTTGTCGGGCGACGCGCCCCCACTCGCGAGTGAGGGGCACGCGCCTGACACAAAAAAAAAAAAAAAAAGGGCCGGACCCAGCCCTTGCGTCACGCTGACGTCACTGGGCTCGGGCCACAGGCCTATCGATTTTCCATGGCCCTTGAGCTCGGGCTCCCACCCTCACTCGGGCCCTTCAACGCTGGAATTGGATTGACTGGCCCTCGGACTCCCACATGGGGCCTGTCCCCCGTCCAAGTCCAATGGCTGGACTTGCTCTGACATGAATACTCATGAACTTCTTAAAAATCTTGATTAAATACCTCATAATTTAAAAACTCTTTGAAAGGCTTTCTTTTTTTTATTAGCACCCCATATAATGTTGAATACACCTTACATTAAAATTTAATATTACATGGCTTGTGTACCTTACTATGCAATGACAATTTCGACCTTGTTAGGTTTTAAATAAAAAAATAAATTTCTAAATACACCACAAATCACTTTTAACGTATTATTTATCTTCTTCAACTACCAAAACCTTTCCACCTAGCATTATTGAACAAAACCCTAACTAACGAAACTACAAGCATGTTGATTGAGAAAAATTATTTTTGACGAATGAAACACGAAATCAATGTTTTCGGAAGCTTCACATGAGGTAAACCGAGAGGGTGCGACATGCGAGCATCATTTAGAGAATGCATCCCAAAGAAAGACAATTATTGGCAGATTTTACATATTGAAATAGAACCAAAGAATTTGGTATTTTCCAACCATATATACTATTAAATTGGTAACACAATGACACAATAACACACCTAAAAACGATGACAAAAAAAAGAAGAAAGATTTCCAATCAAAATGACGAAATGTTTATTAATACAAAAAATAACACACAAGCTTAGAAAGATGAAAATGGATGCACTTCATAGAAGGTTCCTCCCTCATGGACAGAGAGCCTTTAAGATATTTACAGGTCTAGACACCTTATAATTTATCCACAAATTTGGAGATACAATTCAATCTTATGGACAGAAAGCAGCAACTCTACAAAATTTTCAGTTCGAAAAAGAAAACGAAATGAGATATAAAAACCAGTGTTTGTAAATGTGAGTGAAATGGTGATTAGTGACAAACCTTGGCAATGTCATTGGAACCCTGCTTCCTTGCATCGTAGTAAGTCGGCTAAGAAGGAGTACCTGGTAAGTTTCTGATAAAAGTTATAATATTAATTATCTATATACTATTATTAAGATAACCCTTCTTGTCAAATTTTTCATTTTTTCCTATTTTGCTCTCACTTTTGATACACACTATTGACAAAAGGAGGGCAAAATAGTAATTTTGTATCCGTTGACAAAATGACAATCATATCCCTATTTTTCCTAGTTTACCCTCTTTTTATACTTATTTTTCTAATTTTACCCTCACTTTTGATACACAATAATTATATAAGGAGAACAGAACAATAATTATGTAATATTAAAAAAAATATGCACTTATTAAGAGAAATTGTTTACACACACAAAGTGTGTGCTCTATGTTAGTTCTTATAAGATTAAGTTCATCCAAACTGGCAGGGTAATGATTTTGATACGTTTGAGTAATTAGCCTGAAAGTGATAATTATTACTGCTAATCATTACCCTATAAGTAATTAACCTAGGAACAGCTGGGTAGCTAGATGCATTTTATCAAAATTAAAAATAAGTACTATAAGATTTGAAGAATGTGGCGTGTATAGAAAATGTAAGGTGTATGTTTAAAATGCGGGGTGTAAGAGTATTATGAGAAAGTATGTGGGGGTGTATGAAAATAAATTTTAATTGAAAAATCAAATGTGAGCTGTATTAAGTATGCGGGGTTTATTCAACAATATGTGGATTGTTAATATAATAAATCCTTTTAAAATTTTATATTTTTTTTTTTTTGGAACAAACGATAGTATCTACACTAAGGGGAGGGGGTGGGCTTAGCCTCACAATAAATTAACAATAATGTGGTATTCCTCTTCACTTATAAGTGAGAGGTCTTAGGTTTGAATTTCGTGGATGACGAATTCGATACCAAATTAGGCTGACTATTGTATGGTTTAGCTGAACTCCACCTCCCCTTATTAATTAGGGCCATTTTACTTTTACTAATTTTTTTTTTGAGTACATCGAAGGAGTAGTTCGGCTAAATCACACAATGGACAGCCTAATTTGGTATCAAATTCACCATTCACGAGATTCGAACCTAAAACCTCTCACTTTAAAATGACGAGGAATATCACCGGATCGTAATACTTTTACTAATTTGTTTGTATTTTAATTTTTGTTTTGAAGAAAAAAACAAAATAAATTATAGGACAGGAGCCATTCTTTTGAGTGGCCCATCTAAGTAAAAGGCAGGGCCGTCATCCGCGGCATTCATAAACGCTTCGCTGCTGCCGAAATTTCAAAATTTTCGAGTTGCCCGCCAAATCATTTTCAATGGCAGAACAACGCCACCCGCTTCGCCTCCCCCAATCTCCCGGTCAATCTCTCTCTCTCTCTCTCTCTCAACTTCATTTAAGCTCAATTCAAAGCATATTAGTATGATTATACCATTAGGATTCTTCTGAAGCTTCGTCAAGATCTAGTAATTCTAAAACCGGTAGATTTGGCTCGAAACTGTGTCGTTTTAAAAAGACCAAGTTTTTGAAGTGGTTGTTTGTTTGTGTATTTGCAGAGGCCATGGGGTCACCGATTCAGGGCATGGAATCGGTGATCGCGACCGTAAGCGGGTACCACGGCTCGGAGCGGTTCAACCTCATCAAGCTCATTTCTCGCGCCGGTGCGAGCTATGTAGGCGCGATGTCTCGATCGACCACTCACTTGGTTGGTTTTCTTCGAACCCTTTTCGATGTATTTTCTGTTCTAATTAGGCAATGTGATTGTATTTTGTGTTTATGGAGGCGTGTTGTTAATATTGGGTGATTAGGTGTGTTGGAAATTCGAAGGGAGGAAGTACGAACTGGCTAACAAGTTTGACACGAAAGTTGTCAACCACCGGTGGATTGAGGAGTGCATAAGGCAAGGAAAACGAGTACCTGAGCGTCCTTACACTTTGAGATGGTATGGAAAAATTGCTTGACTTCCCCTTTTTTTACATAATAATATGTAAGATTACATCTGGGTTGTTAGTATTTTTTAAGTTTAAGGTGTAAAAAAGATTGCTTTCTTCGAAATTGAGACTCTGAATGGTGACGTGGTAGCTTCAGTGAGCTAATTAGGTGTCAACATTTCTTGGTTTGGGATCTCTTAGGTGTTAGCAATTAGGTGATTAAATCTGGGATTTGGCTGTTTGATAACTTGAGGTATTACTCTCGGATTAGTCCATCTTGTTGCTTGCCGCTGCTTAATTTATATTTTTGGCTTGCAATATAGATTTGTAATCAGGGACATACACTTCTTGGGTTTCAATTCTTTGCAGTGGACAGGAAGTCGGACCCTTACTCTTAGAACCTCCCCCTGTTGTTACAGTCAGTGAGTCAACGAAAAAATGGAATGCGCTTTCGGACAAATCAAATGGTTATGATGACTCGGTAAAAATTATTGATTCGGAGTCTGGAGCTTCTCGCCGTCATCTTTTGGCCGAATCACGTCTTTTGGATGAGGTAGCTTCTGTAAAAATCTGTCTTTATCCCTCACACTTACTCTTATTCTATGATAATGTTGTCTTGCATGTTTGCCGCAGAATTCCTTTGTTGAAGCATTTCAGTTTTTCTCAGTTTGACAGACATGGAGGATCTGACTGTGCTTTTTCTATGTGAATTCTCTGTAGAATTTGTTTCCTGCGTTTAAAGAAAACAGCAGTTCTCATAAGGCAAAGCAGAAACATGTTGGAAGGAATTCGAAGCAAGAACTGCGATCAAGTAGCAGGCACTGTCTTGAAGATCCTCCTCTAACTAGATCACTTAGAAGGGAGGTAATTGATTCAACTGAATTTTTATGTCCCTTTTTTTACTTTTATTTTTCCGTTCTTTTGCCTCTGGTGGTCTTCCCTTGTATATGTTTGTGGATAAGTTTTATGTATATAGAAAATTAAGCTTCACTTTTCTAAGTAACGTTCTATAAGCGTTTCAATTTTCAATATCGGATAATTGTGATTAATCGTTGCCAGTCATTGTGTCTTGTTCTCGCAGGAGAGGGTTCAAGAGTCTTCCACCCATTTGGTGAGAGCTAAAAGAAACATTTTCAGTGGTAAGGAAAGCAGCATGGCTGAAACTTCACGTAAAGGGAGGAAGCTTATAAAAAGGAATATTGGTAGACGTATGGTAGAATCAGAACTCTCAGAGTCTGATCAAGAGTGCCAGCCAATCAGATTTCAGAGTACACGTAATGATGTAATCACAGTCCTTTCTGACGATTCAGATGAAGAAAGAAATGATAATATACTGGAAACTGAAAGAGATACTGATAATGGGTTGTATATTGGAAGAAGAATCAGAAATGGTCTGAAAGGTGTTGAGGAGGCTGATCGGAATCACCCATCTTCTTCCAAGCATCCAAATATTTCAGTTGAGGATGAACCGACTGCTCTGGAGGAAACTCCCCGAGATGAATGGTTTGAAGTTGAGAACTCAAAAGAGGAATGTGAAAGCAGATTTGAGACTGAAGCTGCCACCAAAATTCCTTCGATGGAGTTATCATGTGTAATATGCTGGACAGAATATAGTTCAATTCGAGGAATTTTGCCATGTGGTCATCGATTCTGTTATTCATGCATTGAAAACTGGGCTGGTCATATGGTACGTATTCTTGTTCACTAACAATTGTATATTTCTGATTGTTCAAATTTTTTAAATATTCTCTGCGTTTACCCAAATTGAAATACTTTTCTTTATTCTGGTTTCAAAGATTGTTGACCTTCCCATGAACTCGCCTTGATTTAGTGTTTTTCTCTTCTTTATTGATATTATTTGAGGACACGGAATTCATAAGTTGTTTATGGTGTGTGGCAGAGTTCAAGGAGAAAGAATTCAACTTGCCCTTTATGCAAGGCTAGTTTTACCTGCATTACCAAGGTTGATGATGCAGACATGATTGATCAGAAAATATACTCCCAAACCATTCCATCTGCCCCGAAAATGGACATACCAGTGCCTACTTACCGAGGACCACCCAATTTTTCTGCTCCGGTATGTAAACCTCATTGTTTTACTGTTAAAACTTTATATTAGACATTGTCTGAGTGCTAGTTGTAAAGTGCACATTTTAGGCCTGCCTACAATGCTTATTTGTGTATGAGATTTCAATCTGTTCAATTTAATGCCTTTCCAGAAGAATTCATTCTCCATTCTTCAATATCAGGCATTTTTAAGAGATCAATGTTTGTAAATGGATCTTTGTAATCTGCCTTTTGGTCTGTTTTTAAGAGATCAATGTTTTTGACCGAAATGAAAAGGCGTTTATGATGCATTTTTATAATAACATGCTTTGAGGATTTTAAGCTATCTTAATTTAAACATGGACGAAGAATGCAAAAACACGCTAGTACGATCATGTTGACATGAAAAATCAAAGGAAAAGATTACAAGGATCTGGAAAGTTCATAAGATCTTGATTTTCTACCTTACCAAATGACAATATCTATCTCCCAACTTACTTAAAAATTTCTTTCTCCTCTGTTTGGACATGTCTCCTCTTGAAGTTGAAAGAAAAGTCATTCCTTACATTTCCGATAGCTGTGCAAACATTATGTGTCTCCAAATTAGAAATTCTATCTGGATAATCTGGAAATGTGTGGGGTGTGCAAGACCTGCTTGGATTGTCAAAGAAATGTATGTGCAATTGTTTGCCTTTAGAGATCTTTTGCATTTACTCTTCCACTGCTTACTCTTGCTAAAACTTTTCAAGTGTTCGCTCTCGTCATTGTATGATTAAATCTTTTGCTGATTTGGTTGTCTGGGTGCTTAATCGAGCCCTTTCTTTTTATTCTCTTCTGGTGATAAACAGTCCATATCAGCAACTGCTTGTTCTGTATGTCGTCAGCGGGAACCTGTAGATCTTCTGTTCAGTTGTGACGTCTGCTGCATTCGGTGCATCCATAACTTCTGCCTGGACCCTCCTTTGTTTCCCTGGACATGCATTCACTGCAAGGACCTCCGACGGCTCTACCTTCACAGCTATTGATATGCATCTCCGAAAATATAAAACATCAAGAAGGCCTCAAACCTTAATGAGTTATGAAAATGCTGATGTTGTGCTTGTGACCTAGTATTTTCACAGGGTAGTGAGTGTTGTTCTTTATATCTACAATTCTAATAGTCTATACTCTTTCGCCGAGCATTCGACATTAACTGTCGATAGGCGATAAAATCTTTTTGTCTTTTCATAGTTTGAATTTTAATGTGTTTTTAACTGATATTAACCGTTGTTAGAAAAGCGACGCTAATTTTTCTATTTTATTTTTAACACCTTCAATGGCAAAAAAAACATGAAAGAAAAGCAAAAGGTAGCACCTCATGTATTATTTAATACACCCCACATAAAAATTTATTGTTAACACTGCAAATTGTTAACTGCACCTCAAAGCATATTCAATGTGTATTGTATTTTCTTTAAAGCTCTGCTTCTTCTTAGAGGTTGTCTAGTCAATGTTATCCGTATTTTTTTGATGTTTGAAGACAGAAACCTGGAATATCAAATGAAATCTCACGTTTGTCAGGAATATTTATGTGTTTTTGTCATTTGCCAGAAATTTATTGTGGGAGAAAACAACATTCATGATGTTTGAGTCGTGTGAATTTGTCATGAATATTCATGTGTTTCACATTTATATGTGGTCCAATATCACCTATGATTCATTCATTCACCTATTAGGAAAAAAAAGATGAAGAAAATCTTTTTAGAGCCTATCTCTCTGTAATATTTTGTGTGGACAACATTTGCCCTATACTTAGTGAGAAAATAAGGCTAATGCTACATTTATTATATTTTGTAGGCTTTTTAGTCAAAATGGTCATTGAGATTTGCATAACTATCACTTTGGTCTCTGAGATTTAAAATCGATAAAAGTGGTCCCTGAGGTTGTCCACCATCCATCATTTTGGTCATTCCGTTAAAAAGCTCCGTTAAGTTTGAGGGTATTTTTGTAAAATCAAATTCTCCACTTGTTTTTTCACCCTTTTTTACTTATCTCTCTCGTCTTTTCTACCATAGTCCTCATGTCTCTCGTCAATTTGTCCTTGGCAATCGACAAAGAAAAAGGAAAAAGTGATTAGGGTTTCTGAATTGGGGGTTTGGGTGACAGAAGATTCGTTTGGTGTAAAACTAAGACTGAAAATCAGAAATCAGTAAGGAATCTTTGAACCATCCATTTCATTATATTCAAGTGTGCATACTGTACAGTTTTTTCCAAAAATTAACGAAAGGGAAAAGGTCAAGTACCGTTTGTGATGATTTACTTGAGTTCGACGCCAAATTGTTTTTAATAATAGTTGAAGAGTTGATTTCACTGCCAAAACCAGCAACATAGGAGTATTTTTTTTTTTTTGAGAGAAATGTGAGAAAACGGTGAAAAATCATGTGGAGAATTTGATTTGACAAAAATACCCTCAACTTAACGGAGTTTTTTAACAGAATGACCAAAATGATAGATGGTGGACAATCTCATGGACCACTTTTATTGATTTTAAATCTCAGGGACCAAAGTGATGCGTTATGCAAATCTCAGGGATCATTTTGGCTAAAAAGACTATTTTGTATAGAGTAGTACTATATTTACCATTTATTTGTACCGTCATTTGTATCATCTCTCTAATATAGGTAGGACTCACCAACACACATGAGTTATATCACTGTTAGAGAGATGATACAAAATAGATGAGTTCTGTCACTATTAGAGAGATGCTACAATATAGATGGTAATAATATTATTTTTATTTTTTTATCATATTTGTACTACTTGTCTAATAGAGGTAGGGCCCACCAGCAAATGTGGGTTCCATTTCTATTAGACGTATGATACAAATGTGGTATGAAAAAAATGTGGTAAGAGTAGTATTTTTGAGAAAGGCGTCCTTGAAAATGTCAAGTTACTTTTCAAAAAGGTGATACAAATATGGTATGAAAAATATAATAAAAATTGTATTTTTGGAAAAAATAATGTGGAGTTGATCTTCAAAGAATAATAATGTTGGGCGCCATTGAAATTGTACAGTGCATGATGTCGACCATCAAATTAATTAAAACCTTCATTTTTCATAGGCAAACAATTTGCCACGCCAAGACCACTTTCACTTTCACTTTCGGTCTCTTTGTCTTCTATAATTCGTCTCATTCCGCGACCTAATTCTGTTGTGTTCTTCTTAATCTTAATCACAACAACTTTTATATGTAGAAAAGAGAATGAACAAAATTACCCAAACTTAACCAAACACCAATGCTTTTTATCATGTGGCTCCATGTTGAAGGTGATGTAATAACATGGCATTTCTTCCACATTGTGTTGTGTAGTGTACATATATAGGAGTACAAATCATCTCCGGATCTAAAGAAACGGAGCTTAAGGATCAAATGATCCGGACCGTTGAAATTTGATCCAACAACTACAATTATTATAACTTTTAGAGGGTCCTCCTGTTTGTAGCCGTTGAATCAAATTTTAACGACTCGGATCATTTGATTCTTAGGCTCCCTTTTTTTTAGATCCGAAGAGGATTTGTAATCCATATATAGTATTGGGTTGTAGAAGAAGATGCACATAATGCATGAGGATAAAAAAAGCAAAAATGCTTTTTTTATTATCTATTTATATTATTATCTGTATCATCTCTCTAATAGAGATGAGACTCACGTGTGTTAGTGGGTGCTACCTCTATTAGAAAGATGGTACAAATGATGATACAAATAGATGGTAAGTGTAACACTACTCTAAAAAAAGCCCTTGCAAAATGCATGGAAGGAAATTGCTCAATTTTAACTACCCTTTCCTACATCATCTGAAACACCCCAACCCTTCTTAGGGTAATTCAACGTTCTAAATCCGTTTCCAATGTCCGTTTTTCCAAATTCAATTGCTATTATATAGTTTTATTTATTGGACTCTTTATGTGCTTAGGGGCAATTATTCTGATGTTCTGTCTTCGCTAGTGGCGCAGCTTTTGGCGGCTAAGTACTGTGAGTGGACCCCTTCTAAAATTACATGATTTGATAATTTAATTGCATAAATGATTAGCATGCCTACGAATTTATGATTTGATTTATGTGAAGCTTGATGATTTAAGATATTGATTATCGTCTCGCGTTTTGGTGAGGAATTAATTTTTAGCCTATTTTGAGCTATATTTTAATATATCGTATTTTGAGCTATATTTTGATCTATAAAAACCATGAACTGGTAGACTATCTGATAGATGACGATAGGATGCTAGAACATGTTTTTGAACCCCTCTTTATAGTGTAGACGATGATCGGTAACCTACGCTATGAAGTGGTATTTACGAGAGACGTAACTATTTGTGCGTACCTAGTGGACACTATGCCGCCTGGGGCGAGGATCTGGTGTTGGCATGTAGGCCGGGAGAAATAATCCCTAGCGAAAGGCTGAGGGACACGGAGACAGGCATTGGGCCGGGAGGGAGTTATCTCTGGCTACGGGCACAGAGACTGAGGTGCAGGCACTGTGCCGGGAGTTATATTTATTCAGTGATCTTTCTAGCAGCACACCGCGTTTACGAGACGATTTATGATATGTTTACTGTTTTGATTTCCGCGATGCGTTTCCGCGATGTTGGCTTTTAAGATATCTGGCATGCTAGGATTTTGATTTAAATCCATCACTTATTATGCTAGTAGTTTTCATTTATATAAACTTTGGGGGTTAGTATGTTGATAACTGTTTTATTATTATTGTATATATAAACTTGGTCCACTCACCTTTGTTTTGCGCCCCCATTCAGGACTTAGAATCAAGGCACATAATCTCGGCGTCAAGACACTTCCGCAGCAGCATCTTCGGATCCTCTCGAATGTAGGACTCACTCTTTTATTCATTAAATTTTATCTAAATTCTTTTTAGTGATTAGGTTTAGTTGTATGCTCTGAGCACGTTCCTAAATTATTAATTCTTGGTATTTTTAAATTTCTAACCCTCATTTATTTCTTATTCTTAGCTTTTGTATCAATTAATGGCTTTCGTCACCCTCGGGTGTCGGCCAGCACGTGTCTATCCTGGTATTCGGGGAATATCAGGGTCGGGGCGTGTCATCATCCCACAATTGAAATTTAGAAGGGATAAATTAAAAAGGGTAAAATACAAAAAACTACCTCAATTATTAGTCTCATGACACTTTCATACCTCATCTTTTAAAATTGACAATGTTATACCTCATCTTTAGAATTTGGTCAATTTTATACCTTCCGTTAGCCTGACCGTTAATTTGTCAGTTAAATGCTGACGTGGCTTGATCCAAACCCCACTTTCTATTAAAAAATTTAAAAAATATTAAAAAAAATCATTTAATATATTTTAAATATTAAAATAACAAAGAAAAGTGAAAAAAAAAATTCAAAACCCAATTCGTCCCCACCCCACCCCCTCTCTCTCCTCCCCCATTTTCTTCCCATGCTCTGCCTAGAAACGAAACGAACAAAAAAATAAAAAATAAAAAAATTCAAAACCCAATTCGTCCCCACCCCACCCCCTCTCTCTCCTCCCCCATCTTCTTCCCATGCTCTGCCCAGAAACGAAACGAACAAAAAAAAAAAATAAAAAAAAAATTCAAAACCCAATTCGTCCCCACCCCACCCCACCCCACCCCACCCCCTCTCTCTCCTCCCCCATCTTCTTCCCCTGCTGCCCAGAAACGAAACGAAAAAAAAAAAAAAACTAAAAATCAAAACCCAGTTCGTCCCCACCCGAGACTTGGGCTCGCACACCCATGGCTCGCCGGACCTGGGTTGGGTGTCCTCTGGGTGCCTCGGAGCTTCACGGAGACGAAAGGAGAATGGGTTGACGCCAATGATGGTTTTGGTACCGTCGTAGGTGGGTGTGGGTGTGTAAATGGGTGTGTGAGTGTAGATCTGGGAGAGAGGTATAGTTTGTGCGAGAGAGGGGGAGAAAGAGTGAGTGAGCTGAGAGAGAGGGAGATGTTGGCATGGGTGGGGAAGGGTGGGGGGTTGCACGGAGGGGGAACAGGAAGGGGTTCGGGTGGGGGGGGGAGATGATAATGGGTTCTGGGATGCAGGAAGAGAGAAAGGCGAGAGAGAGGGGGAGAGAGAGAGAAGAGAGAGAGAGAGAGGAGAGAGAGAGATTTAATATAAAAATAAAAAAGAGAGGAGAGAGAGAGAGATTTAATATATATATTTTTAATTTTTGAATATTTAATTATTAAAAATGTATTTTATTATTTTTTAATCCAATTGGATTAGTGAGTGAGACACGTGTCGGGCCACGTCAGCATTTAACAGAGAAATTAACAGAAAAACTGACGGAGGTCCGACATTGACACAAATTCGTAAGATGAGGTATGACATTGTCAATTTTAAAAGATGAGGTATGAAAGTGTCATGAGACTAATAGTTGATGTAGATTTTTGTACTTTACCCAATTAAAGACCATGCTGATTTTGGAACGAATTTGACTTTTATTTATTGTTTTTCATGAAAACTGATAGATCTGGGTGTAAGCAAGTTGACTAAATATTTTAGCTTCATCCATGTTGCACTTTGTCACTCACAGTACCGATCTAGGTTCAGTGTTTGTTACTGAACCCATAGAAAGGGAAAGAGAAACTTAAATTGGAGACTTAATTACCCACCAGAAAAAAAAAAATTAATTGTCTAGGATAATACTTGCATTTCTCCTGCCCCCTTCCTCTTTTAGGGGATGAGCTCATTCTCACACTTGCAAATAACATATTTATATTGTGAAAATTTTATAATCGGAACTGTTTAATCTCTTAATCTTTATTTGAAGATCTTGTTTACAAAAAACTATTCGACTTTGAAATTGTTTAGTCATCTAAATGTATCAAAATAAATCAGCAGTGTAAGTATCAAGTAGCATATTCATGACAAACCGTTGATTTATCTGATACACTTGGATGACTAAAAAATCTTCAATTCAAATGATTTTTTTTAATGGATGATCTTCAAAGGGAGATTAAGAGATTGAATGATTCCGATTATAAAGTTTTTACGATGAAGATACGTTATGTGCAAGTTGAGAGAATGAGCTCATCGCCTAAGGAGAGAATGCAAGTATTATCCAATTGTCTATTAATAAGTAATAAAGACTTTTTGACATCTATAATCAATCAATTGTCTATTAATAAGTAATAAAGACTTTTTGATATCTATAATCAATAACCAAACAATGCTTAGTTGCTTAAGACATATACAGAAAGGAAAAGAACAAAATAGAGGGCAATGAATAACCTCTCTCCAAAAATTGTAATCTTGGTAAAATTCACACCTTGTATTCTTGATATGGCAATCTTGTGTATATGGTTGTGAGTGATTGTGTGTGTGTGTGTGTGTGTGTGTGTGTGAGGAGTGACGAGTGAGGAAGAGAGAGATACACTGTAAGAACTAAGAAGAGAAGACCCCAAATTCATCACCTTTTATTCTACTGAACGAAGAGGGTAAGTTACCCAACACAAGGAGGAAATCATTAGCTTTGGTATTTTTTATGTCTAAAACATATACAATCAAAAAGCAAAAGTTTTGGACTTGGGAGAATCTGCAACTTTCATAGTCTTTTCAATGAGCTTTCTGGCCTTCTTGCTCCTGATTTCAACTCTCATGCTCTCACTCTTTTCGATCTTGTCGTAAGGCTTCTTATTCACCTTCAAAGACCTCAACTTGGATTTCAAGTTCACCACCAACCTCTCCAATCCCAACATCACCATGTCTCCGCTAAACCTGCAGATTTCGAACCCAATTCAGGCTAGAACCCAGCAAAACTAGGGAATCGAAGTACGGAGACCTGTTTTTTTTTCTGGCAAAGGAAAAGCTTGAGAGGTTGAAACTTGAGGGTGAAAATTTAAAGGAAAGTTAAGTTAGAGGGACGTACCAAAGAGAGGAGTTGAAGAAGAGAGTTTTCATGGAGGGAGTTTGGAAAGAACCAAGTGAGAGAGAAAATATGAATGAATCAAAACGGTTGGAAGACACACAGCTTAATATCGTTTATAGAGTACTTGGAAGGCTTACCACGCAAAACTTATGAGCCTTAAGTGTTTATAGTTTATACCGCTCCTGACCTATCTCAAAGTAGTGCCTACCTTTTGGATATAATCTTAGTAGATACGGAAAAATTATCATGTGGTACTCAAATACGGTCACGTGATATAATCTATTTATGTCTTATAACATGAATGGATAGTACAACAAATATCTACTCACATTATAACGTATGAACGTCATACTTTCGCATCAAGCTAATTACTCGTATGTATACAATTGGTTGTATACTTGTGTACAACTATCTTATATTGCAAGTTACGTACAATTTGATCGATACATAAATTCTTTTCCACTTTTCGGTTGGTATTTAAATATGTTTACTTGGTTTCTAAACTTTATATTGTTTATTTCATTTTTGGGGACGTTTAAGCTTAATTGGATTCACTTTAAAATGTTTACAAGAACAACTTGGTTCTCTGTAATCCCGAGGGGTCGTTTCTCTTTTCGTTTTCTTATTTTGTAAGGAAGTTGTATATATTTATATTTTGTACTTATTTCTGTTGTTGTGTTCTTTTCAGTCTTTAATATAAAGATTGAAGCTAGGCAACTAAATTCTGACTTTCCTATTAAATTCGTTGAGAAATGCTAATTTATTAAAAATGAGACTCTTTATGGATTTTCTGTCATCTCATGTTTTTTACACAATATTTTATAATATTGGTACGAAAATTAACATTAAAATGTGAAGTGACAAATAATTCATGAAGAATCTCACTTTAAGAAACTCTTCTTAGTATTTCTCAATTTAGTTTTACATATAGCATATGCTCGAAGGTGGCATAAATCATAGAAGGGAAAATATGAATCTTCCAAGAAACAAATTGAAACAAATTGGATTTGCTAGTAGTTTTACTATTATACTTTAGCTTTATCAATTACCAATTATTGGTAGCAAGATAAGGCCATAAAAGCAGCCACAAATTTACAATCTTAATCTTTTTTCAAACATGCAGAATTTATTCTTAATCTATTACTATTGTGCTCTATGTAATTTGAGGCGCAGGGTTTCATTCCAAAATGAATTTATCGGTGACACTCAAAAAATTTCATTTTATATATATATATATTTATAATTAGAAAGAAAAATACAGTTGTAATAAGTGCATAATGAAACTTTTAAAGTGTTAATAATAGTTATCCTTCAAAAAAACGGAAAGAGAATTATGAAATGAATAACTATACACACATATCAAATTTCTTCTCCGAACTTTATTTTTTTACACGAAACGAATATACAAATTTAGACAAGGGCATCATGAATTAATTTAAGGGATTCTCAAACAAAAAGAGTTCTGAAACAAAAATTAAGGTCAACTTGACCAATTTAACTGTCATCATATTACTGTCCCTCAAAATAATGTGTTTATTTAATCCAAGGCCTCACTCCGAATTTCATCGATTTGTAACGAGTATAACACTCTCATGAGTGTACAAACACATTATTTGATAAATAAACTTGATAAAAAAAGTTTGTGCCTTTATTATTACTGTTATAAAAAAAATAGAAGACATTTTGTTGGCCAAACAACACGAATTAAAGGGAGTGGTTTAGATTTGTCCTTAAAGAATAAGATACAGTACTAGCTATAGTGTGTCTCTAAGCCAAATGGGACTGTAGGATAATGACAAGAGTGTGAGGTGGTACATTCCTTAAATTCAATATTTAAATTAAGCTAATTATTATATTGTTTTATTAGTGATGGATGGTGTATATACCGAACGAGGTTCTTCTCCGGATTCTTTTTGTGACGATTATGAGAATTTTCAAATCGTGTTCGTTCATCGTATATCGTGCAGTTAAAAATTATTTTTATTTAAAATTAAACATGAACATTACTTGACAAAAATTGGTCGCACGATAAACAATAAACGGACACGATTTGAGAATTCCCGAGATCCTTACAAAGATGATCCGATTCGTATATACCTAGTTAGAGGTTGACATGCAGTGTAACATCCCATATCGACCAACGGAGAGGGGGTGATGTGCCTTATATGTACATGCCCACCTTCATATAACACGAGGTCTTTTGGGGACTCACTGGCTTCGGATTCCATTGGAACTCTGAAGTTAGGCGAGTTCGGGCGAGAGCATTCTCAGGATTCCATTGGAACTCTGAAGTTAGGCGAGTTCGGGCGAGAGCATTCTCAGGATGGGTGACCCCCTGGAAGTTCTCGTGTGAGTTCCCAGAAACAAAACCGTGAGGGTGTGGCCGGGGCCCAAAACCGACAATATCGTGCTACGGCGAAATCAAGACTGGAATGTGACATGCAGTGCCAAGTGGACCTCAAATTTTGAGATAGCCATGTAACCACGTAATGCAGAGAGGTATTAGCCATGCATATCTATCTTTCTTTCTCATAAACAAGGACCAAACGAAGCCATTTTTTCCTAGGGTTGCTTTTTATGTTTAAATTCCCTTGAAAATCACCATATTATCTTGGGAGTTGATATGGGATGATTGCATTGCATATATAAAAAAAAAGGCACGATTATTTTCAAAAAATATTATTTGCACATTATTTTTTATCTCTCACATATTTTTGTTAATTTTTTAATCATTGATATTTTTCAATTCATTCGATTTGACGAACGAAAATTGAGAAAGATGTGTGAGAAGTGAAAATAGGTGTGTGGATAGCACCAAGGTTCTAAAAGACATTGGTCAGGCGGCGGACAGGGACCTAGCCTAGGCTTCTAGGTGGGGGCTTAGACGGTTTCTTTAATTTTAATTAAATTTCTTATATAACATATAAATAAATATCTACTTATATTTATAAAAAAAATACATCATTGTATTGGGATACATAAATTGAAAAATAGAATGACATATAGATTATAAAGTATTAGAACATATTGAAAACATGGGGAACAAACATATAGTGAGTGTTCATCTAAGTATCAAACAAGTCTCTTACAATTGATTGAAAAAATAAAATGAAAAACGAAAAGCCTTCTATTATATGTCTAAGTGAGATTCGCAACCTAGGTGGGTGCTTAAGCGAGTCTAAGTGGGTTAGAAGGGCGCCTAGATGGGCTAGGCGGGCACCTAGGCAAGTCTAAACGGGTATCTAGGTAGTTCTAAGTGGGCACCTTGGTAGGTCTAAACGGGTTAGGAGGGCACCTAGGTGGGCTACGAGAGCGCCTAGCAGGTCTAGAGATTAATTGGAATAGTGGTCAGCAACCTAGCGCCTAAAAACAACTTAAGCGGCACTAAATAAAGATTTTTAGAACATTGGATAACACTACCCTTTTTTTCCGCCATGGAAATTAATATCAATTATCAAACGGTAGATGTTATCATATAGGTCATGAGTTAGTTAAAGTGTACATTAACTTCTGCTTCTTATGGATCTCAATAATCAACCCGACCAGCATATTGCAAGTTGTGTGAATCCTCATAAAATCTCATACGCTAAAATCCAGAATTACACGACTAGAACTAGTTTTGTGTACTTTATGTCGCTCGGATTTCATATTCTATATGAACACTTTTGTTTCATTCCAATTTTTATATTCGATTGATCTGGGAGTTGAACAAAAGTTATGAATATACCTCTAGATTTGATTTCACTTGATTGAAGTTTTTAATTTTCTTATTTGTTATTGTTTTTATGTAGTGTGGAGCATTAGAACCGGTATTGATCACATGTCAATGCTTATGCAATATGTAGGATCCATGTGTATGGAGAAAGCATCTTATCGGTATGTTGTAATGTGTTGGAAGATGGTTTTTGAGAAAGCCTAATCTGCTTTATACTATTTTTTTATCTTAATTTCTTCACAATAAGATGTAAAGGCAGTCGTCTATAAATAAATGATTAATTGCAAAAACGTGATTCATCAATTATAAACACTACACGAACGTTCATCAACATTTAGAATTTGCTCATGCGTACACATCCATCGATCAATAAGTTGTGTGGCTACAAACCTACAACCCTTAGACCAAACCGATACAAATCATATAGAAATCCTTGGTTAATATCAACCTTGGAGAGCTAAGTGGGCCTCTTGAAACCAACTAGGTATGTAGCCAATAGTAATTAGCAATTGCAAATGTTGGTTTGGAGGCAGTTCTAATGGAGAAAAAGTACACGAAATAAGCCCAATAAGTTTTAAAACTTTCAAACTTATGTAGGTATCGAACCTTGTCCATCACCTTAATAAACCTACGAGTTACAGCCACTTGATTTTTAACTAAACAATTATTTAAGGGAACTGTTATTAGCACTCCAAAATTTTCATTCTACACTCCTCATAAGTGTAATTTTCTTTCTAATTATAGAAAGTTTGAAGTGCAAAATGAGATTTTTGGAGTGCGAATAACAATTCCCTTCTTTAAAGTCAATTAGCAAAACATCCTAATCATGTTTAGTCAAACATTGATGATGACATGGCAGATATATGTAACAACCACAATAAAAATAAAGACAGAAGAGAAGTTAAGGGAACTCTATTAAAAGTGTTTATTCCTTATGGACTTTTTGTCACCTTATATTTTTGTATAATATTGATAGTGACGTTAAGCTGTGAGGTAGCATAAAATCCATAGAAAGTCAGACTTTAAAAGAGTCACCGTAGCATTTCTCAAGAAAGAAAAGAGGAACGTATTAGAAGGATAATAATGTAGGAATTATGATGGTGAGCAAAAAGAAAAATTCACTTAAATAATTAAGAGGCATGTATATGATAAATTAGTACCACCATACACGTATATGATAAATTAGTATATACCATACACATATATGATAAATTAGTACCACTATACCATACACATATATGATAAATTAGTACCACCATACACATTTATGAAAAATTCATTGATGTACCAATCACAAAGTCTTGCAGAAGACGTCACCGTGGTTATGATAAATTAGTACCACCATACACATATATGATAAATTAGTATATACCATATAGCACCACGTTAATACAAAGTAATGGACAGATCAAGTATATATATTGACGATGGTAATGTAATACCAGACAAATTATACGTGTCTTTTTTGTATTGCATTTAAGCACACAATCCATAATTGTATAATTAGGCAACCTAATTGTGTACATCAATGACGCAATCAATCATGAGAAATGTTAAGGAGATTTTTTCAAAGTTGGACTTTTTATGAATTATCTTCCATCTCACAATTTAACGTTAATTTTTGTACCAACATTATAAAATATTGTGCAAAAAACATGGGGTGACATATAGTCTCACTTTTGAGAGTCTCATTCACATTTGTCAGCGATGATATCATATAAATTTCTCTATTTGGCTGAATTAAATGATGGCTTTCATAGGTGAAATGTCCTTATTAAAATAAATAAATACACCTTATGTTTAATGATTGAAATTAGGTCCATGTGAAAATGATTACCTTAATAATATTTTGATTTCATTTAATGTCCACATTTTCCACTTCAATTTTTTTTTAACAAATAATATTATCTACACTAAAAGGATGATGTGCTTAGTCTCACAATGGGCTAACAGTAATGTAATTCAAATTTGTCTTTAGCGAGAATCGTATCTAAGACCTTTCACTTACAAGTCAAAATAAATACCACTACACCGTAGTACTAAGTGGCATTTCCGTTTCAATTTTATGTAACCATTTTTTTCACATTCTAGATGACGGAGTAGTTTTGGGTTAATTTAAATGATATCTTACTATTTTTTTTTTCGGTCAGAAAAATGATATTTTACTAGGATATTTAAATAAATACACCCTACAATAACATAACAAATTCTATGTATGTATGTTTGTGTAACTTAATTAAAATGTTTTCCTTTTGTTGTTGTAATAAACTTGATTAAGATGGTGAGTTGAGTAAACATGAAAATTTCAAGTCAAATAATTTATTTTTAATGAGGTTTGAACCCTGTGACTATGTGAGAATGCCGGGGGGACAATGATCATCTCGGGCATGCGCAATAGGACAACTTTTCAATGATGCTAAAAAACAACCACATCATCTCTTTCTTTTTTTTTTTTTTTTTTTTTGTTTTGTTACAAAGGGGGCTTAAAGGCCAAGCAAAGTTGCTAAATAAAGAAAGACATCAGCTCAAGGGATTTACACAAACGGCTCTGAGTTCTATCAACCTCAGAAATATCATTTAGTAGTAAATCAACAATTCAAGGAGGAAGGTTATCCAATATAATAAAACCTAGATCTAAAGAAGAAAAAAAATCAGTTTTGCCAAACCATCAGCCATCACATTCCCTTCACTATAAATATGACTTATATCACATTGATCAAATCGAGAAATCAAATGATGGCATCCATGTAACAAAGAAGTCAAGCGATGCAAATCATGCACAACACATTTAAAGAGTGAAAATAAAATAGCAGAGTCTATTTCGCAAGCAACCCCCTAGCACCTTTATCTAAAGCCATTTTCAAACCCAAAAAGAGACTCCACTACTCAGCTTCAAGGACTTCTCATACTCCTATATTAGCTGAAAAGCCCCCAATCCAAGAACCAATAACATTGTTTTGCCCTTGGCGAGAACAGTCAATATTCAATTTCATCTCTGGTCATTTGGGTTTTAACATTCCGGTATAAAATTGGCAAAAATGTCAATTTTGTATATATAAAACAAAGTACACAAACCATATTAATTATATTAGATATACTGAAGTTAATAGCTTCTTAAACAACTGGATTTTGGATTAGTGATCACATGAGCTACAATTAACATTAATAGGATTAATTTTCATGACCAAATAATGTTATTTCATGTCTTGAAATGTGGACTAATTTGTACTTTAGCATCGACACAAAGATTAAAACATGACACTAAAATAATAACCATCCATCACAAAGATTTTAATAATTTGTATAACACACACACACACACACATATACACTTTTTCCACTAAATTACAACTACATCCTGAGGAGATTCTCAAAGATGTGAAGCTATTACATGTATTTTCTCGATGGTTCTCTTGAAACGTGCTAGGGTCATATTTCTAATGAAAAAGGACGGTTGATAGAAGAGATCTATCTGGTTAAGGGTAGCATCATGCTCATTGTAACACAGCCACAACGACATAATATAAAATAATTCAACAATAATAATCACTAACCACCCTCCCTCCTTGTGAACTTTGAAACATTCCACACCCATATGTTTCAGCACTCTCTCATCATTTCCCACTGCCTGTAGAAAAACCAGATCTCTCTCTCTCTCTCTCTCTCTCTCTCATGATCGTCAATGGAGCACCAAGCCATAGATGAGCTTCCCACAGGGAAAATATGCCCACAAAAGCCACCCAAAAATTTTGTACTGCTAGTCTCTGTCCTACTTCTTCTTACAATCGTCCAACTCTATCACCCTTCAATATTCCGCTCTTTATTTTTGTCAAAAACTATTGATTCCAACCCACAAGTGCCCTCTACATCATCGTCGTCGTCGTCAGACCATTCAAATGTTCAGGAGGATGATTTGCCTTCTATTACTAGCAACTTAAAGTGTGACATATTTACCGGAGAATGGGTTCCAAATCCAGAGGCTCCCTACTACACAAACACAACATGTTGGGCAATCCATGAGCACCAAAACTGCATGAAGTATGGAAGACCAGACGCTGAGTTCATGAAGTGGAAGTGGAAACCAGATGAATGTGAGCTACCCGTTTTCAACCCGGCGCAGTTCCTCGAATTAGTTAGAGGGAAGTCCATGGCATTTGTTGGAGACTCTGTGGGTAGAAACCAAATGCAGTCCTTGATATGCCTCCTTTCAAGGGTACGTATGCCGCCCTCTATTCTCTAGTGCCCCTCTACCATCAAATAAATTATTTATTATTTAATGTCCCCATAATTTTGTCTTGTGGTTTGCTTGGTAAACCAACCTATATACTTAATTACTAGCAAAGAAATGACAATTACACTCGTTTTCTCTTCTTACACGTTCATGTTTAATTATTATGTTGGCCATTTTTTTTTTGATTTACTGATCAACCTGATGGTTAACTTGATCATAACGACGTTGATTTGATTAGAAAATAGAATGTTTTATGAATTTTTTTTAATAGTCCAGACTACTCAGTAGTACGAAAAATGAGTGGTTATAATTGAATTGAGAATTTTTTTTTCTTACTTACTAATCTAATAGATAAAAAGCTGAATTACTCAATAATTTAGATGAATATAGGTTTTTTTATGACCTAATGATTGTATAGATATAATATATCTCAAATTCTCTCTATATATACACTGAAGAAATCTGTATTTATTTATTTTTTTTGTTAAAAGAAATTTAGGGGGAGGGAAAGTTCATCCTAAGATTATCACAAGCTTTTTTAACAACTTACAGAGAAAAACTGAGTTTAAAAAAAATCCGTATTTTTTTTATAAAAGCATACATATGTCACAGACTCACAGCCAAGATTTTTCTGATGAAAGCTTTTTGTGGCCCCTTCGATGAACATGCATAGTAATTAAGTTAGCGACTTCGAAAGTCGGAGACTAAAAGTAAAAGGAGAAGAAGGTGAGAAAAAAAAATATACTTTGGATTGAATCTTGAAATATAATATATAAATTCCTATAGCAACTGGTGCTGTCACTTCTAGATTAGTTAAATAATTTTGTCCTAATATGCATGAGACCTAGATCTTCAAGGTTAGTTGACCTAAGCCCCTTATGTTATTGAAGGGTAAAGGGGATTAGGTAAAAATAATGCGGGCAATATAGTGTCTTTGTCATTTGCACTGGATTTCTCTTTCTTTTATATTAAAATAGCTCAGATTATCTCTTTATTTATGAGATCACAAACCCAAATGCTTTACTTCCCAAATTCATAGTAAATTGAAAGGAGTCTACAACTTAAACGGCGTAAAACATATGTTCATGTACACAATATCTTGTTCAATTCTCTTCCTTGAATATCGCTTCTATTAAAAAAAAAAAAAAACCTCAGTTGAAAGCAAGAATACAAGCAAAATGCTTTTCAGTATCTAAGATAATTCTAATTGTCTATGGCGGACCCCCTTGACATATATTCGATGATCAGATCTAGCTTCCCATGTGCTACTGTCCATTACTGTGTCTTAATTATTATATGGCACTCGACTTCCGAATACATAACGCAAATGATTAACCCTCAACGTCTGTAGAATAAAGCTTTGGGTCTCAAAATATACTTTTAACAAATATTAAGTGCATTAGGGTGTAAGCAAATCAAACTTACAATTTCAGTAAACATGATTAACTTCAGAACTATTGGATTTGGTTGGTTGGAACCCAAATATGAGCACTTAATTAAGGGCACATTTAAGAACTTTCTGTAAAAGTGATTCAACTTATTAATCATTATTGTATTTTATATTTTTTTTTCACTCGTAAGTAACATAACTTAAATTAGAACCTCGTGAATAGGGAGTTCGATACAAATTTATTCTCATTTGTAATGTAATTATCAATGTATAAAAAAATGGTACTTGCCATGCGATGTTTTATTCTCACTATAGCACTTCTAAATTTTGCTAAACACTACAGAAGTTATTTTTTGCTAAACACAAATCTGTACAAATAAATGCTCGTTGGTATTTAATTTAGGTGGAATATCCAATAGTAGTTTCAAGTACCGAAGATCAGAGATTCATACGCTGGAAGTACACATCCTACAACTTCACTTTGGCCGCATTTTGGACGCCATATTTGATCAAATCCAAACAAGTAACATACACGGAGGGTCCAACCAAGAACGGCCTTTTTGAGCTCTACCTGGACGAATTTGATGAGGCATGGACAACCCAGATTGATGAATTCGACTACATTATACTTTCTGCAGGGCATTGGTTCTTCCGTTCGATGGTGTACTACGAAAATCAAACGATTTCTGGGTGCAACTATTGCCTCATAGACAATGTGACTGACATAGGCAAACAGTATGCCTATAGAAAGGCTTTTAGGACAGCTTTTAAGGCCATCAACAGCTTAGAAAATTTTAAGGGCATAACATATGTTAGGACTTTTGCTCCATCACATTTCGAAAATGGAATGTGGAACGAAGGAGGAAATTGTTTGCGAACGAAGCCGTATAGGAGCAATGAGACACGTTTGGAGGGTTTAGATTTGGAGCTTTACAAGATCCAAATTGAGGAGTACAGGAAAGGTGAAAGGGAAGGGAGAAAGAAGGGGTTGAAATACAGGCTATTGGACACAACACAAGCAATGTTATTAAGGCCAGATGGTCATCCTAGTAGATATGGGCACTGGCCAAATGAAAATGTGACTTTGTATAACGACTGTGTGCACTGGTGCTTGCCGGGACCGATCGATACATGGAGCGATTTCTTGCTGGAGATGTTGAAGATGGAGGGTATGAGATCAGCTGAGGAGAAAAAGCTCCGGATTACAAACGACACGACATTGAATTGATAAATGGAATTACTCGAAGTTGGTACGTATTTGATCAATGGATTATTCATTTGTTTCAGTGTTTTTTGGAGTTAAGGTAATATTGAATTACTTGCGACTTTCGTATATAAATGAGATAAAATTATATAGAGACAAATCGGACAGTTTAATATAAGTGCAGTGATTTTCTGTGGACGTGAGAAAGGAATTTGCAAATATTTAATTTCAAGTCTTGCAATGTCCACTGCGATGATCCCCCTAACTTTTGTACTATAGCATCGACATAAACTACAGCAGTAAATCACAAAGATTTTAACAACTTTTATATACATATATTTCACTAATTTACAAATAAATTCTAATGATATTCTCAAGAGTAAATTGTAGTAATGGTCCCTCAATTTTAACTCAATTGGAGCAATGGTCCCTTAACTAAAAATTCTTTACCATTGGTCCATCAACTTATCAAAACGTGCAGCTATGATCCCTAAACTAAAAATTCATTATTAATGGTCTTTCAACTTTAATCCAACTGGAGAAATGGTCCCTCAATTTTAACCCAATTGGAGAAATAACCCTTCAACTTTAACCCAATTGTAGCAATGGTCTTTACAACATAACTCATTTTGACAAAATTCTGACGAAGTTGACGAAAATTACCATAGCTACATGTTTTGACGAAAATTACCATAGCTCATTTTGAGTTAGGGTAGAATGTTTTGCAGATAGATTTATGTTAGTATATTAATTTTTTTTGTTTATAAGATATTATTAGATATTTTGGAGTTGAAAAATGCATAATATTAAAAGATTTTAATGATTTTTAATATTTTTAAAAAATATAAAAGGAGTATAAAAGAAATAAAAACATATAATTAGATAACTGGAGTCACTCTTAAAAACATTCTATGTTTTTGGACCTGCATCTAAAAGTCATATTATCAAATATAAGAGTAGGGGTATGATTTTTTTGATTCGTGGATCCAGACTGTATTACTCGGCCCAATGTGCCACTCAGATTATCGGAGAAATTCCTCGAACAGCCCAGCAAGCAGCTCACATGGCTACATCTCTGTCCAACTAGAGGGTGAGCAAATTTTCATGGGCACCAACGCCTCCTCCCTCGCTAGTTATGGTACTTTCTCGTGACGGGCTGCCATGCCCACCCGCAGTTCTCCAATTGAGGTCTTATAGTCTCTCTGTTCTATCAGCCTCACTTCTCTTTTGGTCACCGTTAGAGTGCTAGTAGCGGTGCGTTGATTTCTAAGTGACTTTTCAGTTGCCTAGAGTGTATCGACTTCCCTCTATCCTTTCGTCTCGGCTTGATCTGAGCTTTCTTGTTCTTGCTGGCCCTGTTGGGTTTTTTTCAAAACAAACACAGGAAAAAAAAATGTAGAACGATTCGGATTTTACATCACTATGTTCCCTCTTGAGCCAAGTGGAATCCGGTTTTAGAATATTTGGAGGATCGACTTGGGCCAATAACCAAGGCATTGACGATCGACAATTGCCAATAGTAAGTTTGCTCCCTTCGTTTTATCTATTAAATATATCTGCCTTTCATTTTATATACAATTTCGTCTGCATATTACAGTATCGAAACATGTCACCAGCCAGTAGACATGTACGAAATTGCCACAAGTAGATCTCTTTACTTACTGGCCAAGTGCTCACTTGCTTGTACCTAATTGGATGAAGAGCTTCAAAGTATTTTAATTGCATGAAGAATGGCTGGTGGGTTTGCTATATTTTAGGAGTAGGATTCTCACAAACCCTATTTCTCTTTCTAAAAGGGAGACAAGTGGTAAGTCACGGTTATTCATTCTTTCTTAGCCTAGAGAGACTATGAGGAATTTTATCTTGTCTGTTGTCACAGTCAAGCAGACTTACCAGCTAGGAACATCGAACTCGAGACCTCCCACATTTTTTTGTTTATTAAGGAACCGCAGTCCGTATCCTTACCACTGGATTGTCACTATTGGAAAGGATTAGTACATCCTTGTTTTTTTTTAATTCTATTTTAATTTTTTCTGGATATATAGCGTGTGGTCAAGCCATTAGTGGTAGGTCCGATAGTGACCAAAATATAGCAAACCCGCCAGCCATTCTTCATGCAATTAAAATATTTTGAAATTCTTCATTCAATTAGGTACAAGCTACTGATCAGCACTTCGCCAGCTCTAAGTACAGAGATCTATTTGGGCAATTTCATACATTTCTACTGGCTGCAGGTGACATGTTTTGATATTATAATATGCAAACGAAATTGTATATAATACGATAGGCAGATATACTTGATAATCGGTGTCTTTTGGCCTTCAACCACGAATATATTTGTTCTCAAGTTATTGGTCTCATTTGTCTGTCATTTTGTATACAGATGGATATTGTTCAAAGTTTCAGATTGTTTGTAATTTGGAAAGCATCAAATGGCTGTCATTGTCCTTTTCCTTTGCCAGCTTCCACACATCTATACTGACATAGTTGCTTATATGGTAAAAATGTTATTCTCAGGACTAGATCATGCTGATTCTTTATTAAAGGACATAATATGGATATGGTGTCGATAAACGGTCAATAATAGTTGAACAACTTTTTTTTGGGTGACAGGATGATAATGGATTAGGGAACTACATATTTCAATATATAGCAAAACATATCAACTTGTTATATCAACACGTTATGGCATTATCTATTCAAATTTTTGTCTTTTAACTTTAGCAAGGATGGACGTCTTGCACAACTGGTAAAGCTGTGCAAAAATAATTTTGTTACACTATTACAGTAAAAACCTCTATATAATCATAATGTTGGGACCAAACCAATTTTATAACTTCAGGGTGGTTATTAGTTACCAGATGTATAGCTAAAGAATATTATTTTTTGACTTAGTTATCCTTAACGAAAATTGTATGAATACAAAGATGTAATGTTGAAAAAAGAAAGACTTCCAATCTTTAAAATCTAGTGCATATATATTGGAATGCTCTCTTTAATGCTTCTCTATAAACATGGTTGAGAAGGTAGAAAAATTATGGCTCACCAAGCAGACGTCCGTGTTGACGAGGTACCACGTACCCGCAAGCTCAAAGGTGTGGTATGAACTCTAAAGATACATTGTCCCAGTAACAATTATAGAGAAATATTTAGCTCATCTTAGACTGTATTTATGACCTTGCCTATTTTTGTACTTATTAACTATTATTAGTATATGGAGACGAGTTTCCTTATACAGGGCCAGAAAAAATTATAACTTATTACAATATTAACTACCCAAGTTACAACATTATCAGATTACCTTGTTTACCTTGTTTACCTGTCTGCAATGACTACCCCTTTTAATTGGTAGTCTCAATCACTTCAGAAACGGTTTGGACAGCCTGCTTGCCAAGGTAAAAGTGATAGCAACCAAGCAACTGTTTGAAAGTGGTGGCATATATGTTAGTAACTCAATCTTTAGTGCCATCTATTAATCACTAAAGACTGAAAGTGACCACCATTTTCTTCTTATTTTTCATATGTTAATGGTAAAACACATATTCGAAACGAAATCACATTTCTACTAATTTTGTTAACGGAACAAAACACGGTGACCACAAGGATGTGATTTCGGGTTAGTGTTTACCCTTCAATAAACAACCGGCACTATTTTGTGCATTATTTTGTTCCCAATGATAAGTAAAGTCCGCAGACGCGTAGCCAAAGCTGCACTATTACATTCCACTATCAATCCATACACTGACGATATGAACAGTGAAGGCCATGAGCCTAATCTGAGAACCCTTCACTTTACAATCATTTCTGACTTCACTCTTAAGCCACTCCAGACCCAAACACTTCTGGTATAAAATACCTGATGACTATCCGTATGAAATGAGTCAAAGTATATATGCACTCAATTATTGTTGGCTAGATTTGATCCCAAGAAAGAATAAATCAAGTTCATTTGGGCCAATTCTGAACCAAAAGTTAAGCCAGTTGATCAAAATAGTGTACTAGCTCTTGGCATCAGAATTTGAAAATTTCGCAAATTGCGCTTTACCACAATAATGGAAAGCATGATGCATGTGCACTGGTTTGATCCCCCACCTCCTCTTCCCCCTAACAACTAACAATTTAACTCACTAATGTTATCGTTTGTCAAAAAAAAAAAAAAAAAAAAAACCTAGTGCACATGTAACTGTTTTAGAAGGTAATTATCCCCAAATAATGTGTATGCAATTATATGTAAGGTGGCTTTACTACTTTTTGTCCAAATTTGTTATTAATTATGAAAAAGGATGCCTCAACAAGAAAAGTGGCATCATAATTTGGGTGGTGACCATAACAAACAAGTTGCTAATTTTCCTCAATTATCACATAAGTATTGGACCTATATATAAATATATTTCATGAATCCAATAATCTATTTCTAGCCTCACAATTCTCCACCATGAAGTTTCAAGCCATTGGTCTGCCTAATGCAAAATACACACAACCAAACAACACCTACAAAAAAGGTATTCTTCTAGCCCTCACCTTACTTCTGCTCACCACAATCCCTCTCTGTATAAACAACAGCACAACTTCTCCATTGCCATCTCCTAACAGAAACATTACCAGTGGATTAAAAACCCTACAAGATGAAGACCAATGCCAAATATTTAGTGGGAGTTGGATTCCATATCCAGATGGACCTGCTTACTACACAAATGAAACTTGCAATTTGATCCTTGATCAGCAGAACTGCTTGAAGTTCGGGAGGCCCGACACGGAGTTCATGAAGTGGAGGTGGAAGCCCCAAGATTGCGAGTTGCCATTGTTCGATGCAGCTCAGTTCTTGGAGCTTGTTAGAGGGAAGTCATTAGCATTTCTTGGTGATTCTGTTGGAAGGAATCAAATGCAGTCCTTGCTGTGCCTTTTGTCCAATGTAAGCATTCAATTACTATTAGATAGTCCGGCTATGGAAATGACGTCTGTTCTTTTTTTTTTTTTACAAATCACCACAAAGATTTTGAAAAATTCCAAGATAGTCCTGCTATGAAACTGACGTCCGTTCTATCTTTCAGGTGACTTATCCTGAGGATGTTTCTCACAAGTATTCAACAAACACAGATTACTTCAAGCGCTACGTATACCATGACTACAACTTCACTATGGCAACTCTCTGGGCACCCTACTTGGTTAAATCTAGAGATGCCGACCCGAATGGCCACGGCCTCAACAGCCTCATGAGCCTCTACTTAGACGAGCCCGACGAGGGATGGGAAACTGAGGTTGAAAATTTCGATTATGTCATCGTCTCAGCAGGGCAATGGTTCTTCCGGCCGCTGATATACTACGAAAATGGTCGCGTCATAGGGTGTCACAAGTGCGGACGAGACGACATGAAATCTTTTCTCACGTACTACGGGTACAAAAAAGCATTCCGAACAGTGTTTAGGACCCTTCGGAACCTCAAAAACTACAAAGGGGTGACGTTTTTGAGGACGTTTTCTCCGTCACACTTTGAAGACGGGGCGTGGAACGAGGGCGGGAATTGTCCGAGGACGAGGCCTTTCAGCAAGGAAGAAATGAAGCTAGATGGGTACATTTTGGAGATGTATTTGACACAAGTAGAGGAGCTAAAAGCAGCAGAAAAGAAAGGTATGAAAAGAGGCCTTGAATTTAGGTTAATGGATACAACTGAAGCTATGTTGCTGAGGCCTGATGGACATCCAAACTTCTACGGACACTCACCTCACCGGAACATGACTATTGCTGACTGTGTCCACTGGTGCTTGCCTGGCCCCATTGATACGTGGAATGAGATTTTTCTGTATATGTTGAAATCCGGGCACAAATCATCCTGACGCGAAGAAGAAGCTCCTTTCCGTGCACTTGGGATAGGATGCTACTCTTGCAATATTACAATACCGACACGATACATGCATGGTTGGCTTGACATATTGTCATTGCAACAACCTAGAATAAATTATAAAATTTACTTGATGAAACGTTATATGTACACATTGTTTATATTTTATACACATTTATATTTTGTGTATTTCAAAGTAAATATATATAATAAAAAAATATATATATATATATAATTAATCACACAAACAAAGGTTCTTGATGCATGTGGTAGAAAGAGTTATTTATTTCGGTCAGTTGTGGTGGATACATAGATTTGAGTTATGCTCAGAAGAATCATGATTATGCTAGCATTATCTTAGTGAGAAAGACAACGTACTTGCAAAAATTTGATCTTGTTTGCTGGCTACTTGAATATATTTATATAAAATTAGGTGAGTTGTTTACTTCGTAATATTACGAATGCGTATGGCCCAACTGAAGACAACAACAGCGAAATTTCGTTGTTCGTTACCCTGTATTCTCAAATGCACCACTGTTCTTATCGAGACAAAGTATGTTATTAATTCACGTATGAGATTAGTACATGAGTGTTGATGTATATTTCATGATCATAATATAAAGTACTTGTGTACGGCCAAATCTTGGGGTTTAGATTGGACGACCTGACCAAAGCAAAGTCTAAAACTTAGATGAAGGCAAATGTAAAATACTTTCTTAGCACGTTTGTTGATATAATACAAAATTAAAAAAAAAAAAAAGTAATTTTCTTTATTTCTATACGTTCAATATTTGAAACCAAGTATATTTCATACAACGAAGTTCTTCATACCCCCTCCTCTTGTGTTCTAAACTTCTCATTCCCTCCATCTTTTACAAAACAAGATATATTAGGTTTAAGGTAAATTACATAGTAGTCACTCAGGTTTGATGTCTATTGCAATCTTATACAACATCTTTAAAACATTTCACTTTTATACCTCAAGTACTATTTTATTTCAATTTCATACAACCGTTAGATTTTTCATCCATGGATCTGTTAAATGTTGACATGGCTACCACATATATGACACGTGGCTGCCAAATGTCTGCCACGTGGCAAATAAAATAATTTTTTAATTTTTTTAAAAAAAAACATATCTACCACTTTTTTTTTTTTTTCTCTCTCTTTCTTCTTCTTCTGGGTTCGGACCCCTTTTTTTATTTATTTTTTTTTTTCTTCTTCTTCTCACAAGGGGTTTCAACTAACAATTGCAAAATTCAGCCGAGAAGCGGTTTATAAGTTTATACAATAGCCACATGGTCCACCATATGCACCACTGAGATTCCAAAAGGTAATACCATGCTAGCCATGCGGTACACACAACTAAGTTTGACTTTTTTTATACCCAACCTAAAGACAGAAGTAAAGAACTCAACTTTAATCATAAATTTCTTCGTCCTCTATGACTTGACTTGAAAACCCCCTTCCCCATTTTCTGGTTCAAAATCTTCTGTTTCCAATTTTGTGTAAACCGTATTTTGCCTGAATGTTCCTAAGACCAATAATATATCTAAACAAAAACGACTAAATGGCTATTGTAAATTGTCAGTATAAATGCATTCAAAGAGCAAGCAAACACCATATAGAAAATAAATAGGATGAGTAATGTACGATATCTACCTGGCGAAGGCTGACCCAATGCATTATCTGAATTTCTGCCCATCTTTCCTCTAAATCATTCACTACCACTTCCATTGAACTCTAACAGAATACAACATCTTTCCAGCAATCAAGATAAAATTCAAAATACAAACAAACATTTGCAAGGAAGAAGATGAAACAACTGTAAGATCAAAAGGAAAGATGCAACTGACCAAGTCTTTTTTCCTCTCCTCTAACTTTTCAAGTATAGCCTTCTTTGAAGCTTCTATGTCATTTTCAGTTTCAACTGTCGTATTTGGGTCACCAGTGGATTCATTTGATTGGCCAGATCGACTGGCATCCAATGCGGTTTCTGCATTTTCAAGTTCATCTCTCAAATTCCTTTCACTCTCGTCCATCTCCTGATAACAGTAATCACCGAATTTCAGAAAGGATGTGGCTTTCCATTAACTAAAGTTCGATGTCCTCAACATGATCAAATAAAGATCAAGATACAAGTGTAGGACTACAATACATGATGAATAAGAGCATCATGCAAAAATAAGTTGTGGGAAACGTAAGGCTCACTGTGAGCTTCCTCTTAAGCAAATCTGCTTCTTGAATTCTCTCCTGTATTTTGCTTTCACAATTGGATACAGCGCTTTCATATGCAGCATTCTCTTCCTGCAATGTCACCTCTCTCAACTGTGCCTGTCCACAAGTACAAATGGGAACTACTAAGAAATAAAATCAATCAACAATGAAAAACATCGCCTTTTTTTTAACTATACAATTTTATAGCAAAAAATCAACATTCACATAAACCAGAATAGAAAGGTTCAAAATTTGAAGAAAATGTTCAACGATTCAAAGTTGTACAAAAGAATTACAATCCAAACAAAAAAACCAGATAGAAAACGACCGAATTCGAATCAGGAACATCCCAATTCAACAACAATCGCACAACGACCCAGATAAGAAAAATCAATCGAAATTCAGACAAACCGAACCTGTTCGCGCGTGGTGGAATGGGAGTTCAACTGGAACGTGAGTGAATATCAGTGGGATGTCTTGTTCGTTGTCTTGCCCGCCACCTCCTCCCACTACGTCTGCTGCCCATGCAAGCAGTCCCGCCATCCCTCTCGCTCTCTCACTGTGTGGATGGCCAGGCAAGGCAGTGTCGCGGTTTCAGAATCGACCCGGAAACGAAGCGGGTTGGGAGCAATCCGGGCCCTGGTGGCGTTTATGAAAATGAGATCCAGTTTGTTTGAACAACTTGAGGCCCATTGGGCTTGAGAAAGCTCAATTGAGTGGACGAGGTTTCTGGCTCGTATGCTAGATTACTTAAGAGTTAACAAACGTATTCATTCCTACTATTAGTAACACATCATTTAGTTTCCAAAATTTTCTCGTCAAATTTTGTGGTTAGCACCTAAAAAATTTGTTATAAAAAAAATTAAACAAGAGAATAATTAACTAGTACTTTATTTAGCTGTCCCCGTTGTCCGTTGATCAGCGACCCCTTTCTTTCATATCAACGGTGGATATTGCATGAGCTCCTTTTAAGTAAGTCAAGTCAATGGAAAATGTACGGTTCTCACTTTCACTTTGTCATTCAGGATGAGCTGCTTGTTCGAACGATCGATCGATCCATCTGAAATTTTTGATGAACACAACTAGTTAGTAATGGCTCTTCTGAGATCAGCAGCTTTTAAAGATTCCAATTCTTCGTCTCAACGTTGTCGTTATCACGTGTTCTTGAGTTTCAGAGGGGAAGACACTCGCAAGACTTTTACGGACCACCTCTACACAGCCTTGGTCAACGCAGGATTCCAAACGTTCCGTGACAACGATGAGCTCGAGAGGGGAGAAGACATCAAGCCGGAACTGGAGAAAGCGATCCGGCAGTCACAAACTTGTGTCATTGTGTTTTCCAAAGAATACGCGTCTTCCAGATGGTGCCTTGACGAGCTTTTGATCATCCTCGAGCGCAAGAGGACTAACAAAGAGTTTGTAGTTCTACCTGTCTTCTACGACGTCGATCCATCCCAGCTGAGGAAGCAGACGGGAAGTTTTGCAGAAGCATTTTCCAGGCACCAAAGTGCTCAGTCTTCCAGCAAGGTCAGCAGATGGAGGGCGGCGCTTGCACAAGTTGCAGATTTAGCTGGCATGGTGTTGCCAAATCAAGCTGACGGGTAAAGTTTAATAATTTTTTCATATTATTTCATGTGAAAATACATAAATTAATTATAACATGACTACAAGTTAGATTTAATGATTTTGTTTGAACTGTAAATTTTAGGTATGAGTCGAAGTTTATCAAAAAGATTGTTAAAGTCATAGAAGGAAAACTAAGGCGGGTCACACCCTTAAGTGTTTCCCCTAAGTTGATTGGAATTCAATCTCGAGCGAAAAGAATCGATTCCTGGTTAAAAGATGGATCGACTGATGTTGGCATACTTGTACTTTATGGGATCAGTGGAGTTGGCAAGACGACCATTGCGAAATCTGTTTATAATTCAAACTTTAGAAGATTTGAAGGAAGAAGTTTTGTTGAAAATATCCGAGAACTTTCGGAACAACCTAATGGCTTGGTACAAATACAGAAACATCTTCTTTCTGATATTTTGAATGGGAGAAATGTGGAAATACACAGCGTTAGCGAGGGAGTATCTAAGGTTGAAGATGCCATCAGATCGAAGAGGGTTCTTCTTATCCTCGATGATGTGGATCATACGAACCAATTGGATGCGGTATTTAGGATGAAACATTGTTTTTATCCGGGAAGTAAGATCATCATAACAACTAGGCGTGCAAAGTTGTTAAAGCCTCAACAAGTTTCTGAGGTGCATAATGTTAAACCTTTGAGTTACAATGAATCCATGGAACTCTTCAGTTGGCATGCTTTTGAACAAGATCATCCCGTTGATGGTTACATGAAACATTCAGAAGAGGTGGTAGATCACTGTGGAGGACTTCCATTAGCTCTTCGAGTTTTGGGTTCTTCTCTAATGGGGGAAAGTATAACTGTATGGCAAAGTACGTTAGAGAAATTAAAGGCTATTCCAGATGGTCAAATCATGAAGAAACTCAGATCAAGCTACGACTCTTTACAAGACAATCATGATCGAGATTTATTTCTCCATATTGCTTGTTTCTTTGTTGGAAAGGACAAAGATTGCGTTGTTAGGATTTTAGATGAGTGTCAGTTCTACACTGTTGTTGGAATTCAAAATCTCGTCGACAGGTGCTTAGTGACAATTCATCGATGTGAGTGGCACAAATATTGCAAGATTCAGATGCATGACTTAGTTCGTGACATGGGCAGAGAAATTGTTCGCTCAGAATCAGAGGAGCCGGAGAAGCGTAGTAGATTATGGCATCATAAAGATTCTTTCAAAGTATTGAGAGAAAAAAATGTAAGAAGCATGCTTAGCCAACAATGTTGTATGTATGTTTTTCCTATTTTGTGTAGCTTTTACTAATTTCTTTTCCTTTTTCTTTGCATTAGGGTACCCAAACAATTTGCGGTCTTGTACTGAATATGTTTCCTGCAGACACCACTTCAATGAATTCGGATGAGATGGTCTTCGAAACCGAGGCATTTACAAGGATGCACAAACTCAAATTACTCCATCTCAGTCATGTACAATTGAATGGATCGTATGCAGAATTTCCAACAGAATTGAGATGGTTGTGTTGGCATGAATTTTCTTTGAATTCCATACCCATCAATTTTCCGTTGGAGAATCTGGTTGTTCTTGAAATGCATCATAGTTGCTTGAGACAAGTTTGGAAGGGAACAAAGGTATGTTACGCTATACTTTTCCTCATCCTTTTCTTTAAGGGTTCTCATTTGTTCGTCTCTCCTCTTTTGTTTTCTTAATTTCATTACTTTTTTTCAACAGTGCCTTCCATCGTTAAAGATCCTTGATCTTAGTCATTCTCATGACCTTAGAGAAAGTGTTGCTGACTTCTCACTTTTCCCCAATTTAGAAAAACTGATTCTTGTAGATTGTCGGAATCTGATTGATGTCCATGAATCCATTGAAAGCCTAGAGAAGCTTGTTTACTTGAATATGAAGGATTGCAAAAGTATTAGGATGTTGAACAAGAACATTGGTAAGCTCAAGTTACTCAAAACACTCATTATATCTGGTTGTTCGAATCTTAACGAGTCTTCAGTGGACATGATGAGGAACATGGAGTCTCTGAAAGTGCTTGAAGCAGATGAAATTCCAGTGAATCAAGTACTTACTGCTGGTGGGCAGTTGATTGAATCTTGGCCTGCGAGAAGTTCGCATATTTTTTGGACCTCTTTACCACGTTCTTTAGTATCTTTAAGTCTTAGCGGGCGCAATCTCTCGAATGAAGATTTTCCAATGGAACTTGGTAATCTATCTTCCTTGGAAAAATTAAATCTACAGTCCACTTCAGTTTGTAGCCTACCAAGTTGCATCAAAGGGCTAAAGAAGCTTTGTGAACTCAACTTTGGCGGGTGCAAGAGTCTTAAAGAACTTGTAGGGCTACCAAAAGTGAAGCATGTGTTTGTGACTGATTGCACATCATTGGAAAAGGTAACATATGAATCATTTTCATCCTACAAAAATAGTTTAGTCTTGTTTCGTCACAACCGCAGCCTAGTTGAGGCGGAGTATACGTTCAGGCTAGAACCCATTGGAAAAGTTGATACAGAAATGATCAACCTGTTGGAATTGCGCAATTATTTGGAATCCACGGCAACCATTAAGATGCACGTCCCATTTTCATATGGAAAGATTTCGCAAGACTATGAGTCTCGTCCCATCCAGGTAAACCTCTCTCTCTCTCTCTCTCCATCTCTAGATTTGTCTCATATCCTATAAAAGTTAAATAGTAATGATTTCCATGGCATTCGTATATAGGGACTGTATGAATATGGTATATTCAGCACATTTCTTCCAGGGAATCAGGTTCCAGGTCGATTTGGCCATAGAAGTAGTGATGCAGGGACCTCAATATCCTGTAGAGTGCCTTCACTGCCTCCAAATTATGTAATTCGAGGCTTGAACATCTTTGCTGTCTATGCACTTTCCGAACATTCTTCTTTTCATGTATTCGATAATCCATTATTTAAGAAAGTATGGAATAAGAGCAAGAGTTTAAAGTGGATTTATAACCCGCAAGTGTACGGGATTCCCAGGGAGGGAGAAGACATGGTATGGTTAAGCCATTGGAAGTTGGAAGGTGAGTTATTAGGTGGCAATGAAGTTGTTGTTTCAGTGTTTATGCAACCAGGTGTGTTTCACTTGAAGGAGTTTGGCGTCGAGCTTGTGTATGAAAAACACGAAAATAATATTACGAGTAAGCAACACAACACGTGGACGGATCCTTATTATCCATGTGTCATCGGAGGAGATTTGTCATCACGTGAGGCGACAGAAGGAACGTATTGGCTCTGCTGGAGGGCACACTCACCTGACGCTATTGCTTGGTTCGATTACCTCGATAGGGACTTTGATGATCATGAATTAGATACAGGTATGTGTGTTGTTTGAATGGTAAAGCATTTGTATTGATGTACGTTATCAAAAAAGGCCTCGTTTGGTGTCAATGTATCTTGAAGGAAGAAACTAAGGTTAAACTCCACTTCTTCCTACAAGATACGTTGACTATAACGAGTTATCATATTCAATCCAATCGTAGATACCAAATAAGGAGGCCGACAGTACTAATTAATCAGCATCTATCACAAGTTCATATATTTTGGCAATCCTAGTGACGCAACTTGGAGAAGAGGAAGAGGAAGAGGAAGAAGAAGAAAAGCAACTGCAGGATGATCCCATGCTTCTTCCAGCAGCAACAGGCAGACTTCCCTCAGATTCAGAAGCTGAAAATAATGGCTCAAAGAATGACATAGAAATATCCGAGAGTTCAAAGAAGGGATCTCAAGGTAATGATAACGATGTTCAATCAGCTGCAAAAGATGTTGCAGATGAAGAATTGATGCAATGCTTGGAAATTTTGAACAACATGGAGGAACTTGACGATGATACTTATTCAAAAGCTTTGAAGCTTTTCCATGACGATGCAACTTGGAGAAAGCTATTTGTGAGCATGCCTGATAAAAGGAAGAAACCTTTCATCCTCAGGCTTGGTTCACGTAAAGATTGAGCAGGTATGTGTGTTTATGTTTAGTAGAGCACAATTTAGTCCTAGGAGTCCAAGGTTTTTTTTTTTTTTTTTTTTTTTTTTGTTGTTGATCTAAGCTTATTTATTTCTTTCTTAGTACGTTTGTTGATAGTATGCTTGCTGCAGCAACCAGGGCAGGTGGCCGAAACAACTCATTTGGTGGTCTGAGAGGCTGGAATGTGTTCATGTTGGCTTCGGCTGCCTTCTTTCTCTTTCGCTCTCTATCCGCTTGCTCTCAGCTTCCTCGGCTATGAAAGAAGACTCGTCTAACGATCAACAACGTCAAAATGAATTTGTTGTATTACCGGACTAATATCTTATCTATACTCAAATTGGTTTTTATAAAATTTGCTGAATACTGTATTTAAGATTAGCAGATTAATATGCCTCATTAGGGTTCTACTGCTCTACGTGTTTTTCCGGTGACTGGTGTCTGCTAGAAAAATGAATGGAGTTAACGGAAAGGATCAAATGCCATGCGAGAGTGAGTTTGAGGACCATGGAAAGCAAAACAAAAGGTTGAGGGACGAAAATGAAACACGGTGGAAATACTCTCATCACACCAACAGTTACAAGGTATTTAGTAAAAAAAAAGGTAATTTTCTTTATTTCTATACGTTCAATATTTGAGACAAAGAATATGTCATACAACAAAGTTCTTAAAACCCCCTCTCCACTTGTGTTCTCTCATTCCTTCCATCTTTTACAATATAACATATATTAGGTTTAGCATACAAACAGATTTTGGAAACATCGATAGTGTCTTCATGGAGCACTCTTCAAAACGAGATCTTGATGAAGACCAAGATGTTCAAAGCTAAAATGTAGAGCACAAAACCCGACCTCAGCAGCATGAGCCTCTGCTGATTCTCTGATCGGCCATCGGCATTTCTATGATGAGCGTCAAGGATATAATCAGACGAAGCAGATCCATTTCCTGATGTGCTTCGTCCAAACCTATTTCTAGCAGTATTCATTTCTATGTTGCTACTTTCAAGATTCCTCCACAACGCATTCAATCTTTCTAGCTCCATCTCTTTCAAATGAATTTCATTGACCAGGCCTTCAGCTTGTGCCTATAAACACTCGAGATAACAATGAACAAATTTTTTACCATATACAACTGACATCAGAGAAGTAAAACAATTCAAATATTACTGAAAAGTTACGGAGATACCTGTTTTGCTTCTAGCTGCTCAATTACGCTGTGAAGTTGTTTATCCAAAATCTTCTCTCTTTGCACTGCACAAAATAAATTCCTTACAAATTAGTCGTACAAACTAGAATGACTGATAGTATGCTCACAAGGGGTTTCAACTAACAATTGCAAAATTTAGCCGAGAAGCAATTTATTAGTTTATACAATAGCCACATGCTCCACCATATGCACCACTGTGATTCCAAAAGGCAATACCACGCTAGGCACTAGCCATGCGGTACACACAACTAAGTTAAATTTTTTATACCCCACCAAAAAGCAGAAGTAAAGAACTCGACTGTAACCATAAATTTCTTCATCATCTGTGACTTGATTTGAAAACCCGCTACCCCATTTTCTGGTTCAAAATTTTCTGTTTCCAATTTTGAGTAAACCTTATTTTCTTGAATGTTCTTAAGACCAATAATATATATATAAACAAAAACAACTAAATGGTGTAAATTGTAAGTACAAATGCATTCAAAGAACAAGCAAACACCATATAGAAAATAAATAGGATGAGTAATGTACGATATCTACCTGGTGAAGGCTGACTCAATGCATTTTCTTGACTTTTTGCCCATCTTTCCTCTAAATCATTCACTACTGCTTCCATTGAACTCTAACAGAATACAACATCTTTCCAGCAATCAAGATAAAATTCAAAAATACAAACAAGCATTTGCAATGGAAGAAGACGAAACAACTGTAAGATCAAAAGGAAAGATGCAACTGACCAATTCTTTTTTCCTCTCCTCTAACTTTTCAAGTATAGCCTTCTTTGAAGCTTCTACATCATTTTCAGTTTCAACTGTCGTATTTGGGTCACCAGTGGATTCATCTGATTGGCCAGATCGACTGGCATCCAATGCGGCTTCTGCATTTTCAAGCTCATCTCTCAAATTCCTTTCACTCTCGTCCATCTCCTGAAAACAGTAATCACCGAATTTCAGAAACGGTGTGGCTTCCATTAACTAAGTTCGATATCCCCAACATCATCAAATAAAGGTTAAGATACAAGTGTAGAACTACAATACATGATGAATAAGAGCATCATGCAAAAATAAGTTGTGGGAAACGTAAGGCTCACCATTAGCTTCCTCTTAACCAAATCCGCTTCTTGAATTTTCTCCTGTATTTTACTTTCACAATTGGATATAGCCCTTTCATATGCAACATTCTCTTCCTGCAATGTCACCTCTCTCAACTGTGCCTGTCCACAAGTACAAAATGGGAACTACTAAGAAAGAAAATCAATCAAAGACGAAAAACATCGCCTTTTCGATTACTCAAAATTTGAACCATACAATTCCATAGCAAAAAATCTACATTCACCTAAACCCAGAATAGAAAGGTTCAAAATTTGAAGAAAGTGTTCAACAATTCAAAGTAGTACACAAGAATTACAATCCAAACAAAAAACTCAGATAGAAAATGACCGAATTTGAATCAGAACATCCCAATTCAACAACAATCGCAACAAAATCAACGACCCAGAAAAGAAAATCAATCGAAATTCAGACCGAACCGAACCTGTTCGCGGGTGGTGGAATGGGAGTTCAATTGGAGAGCAAGGGCGGCGTTGGAAGCGAGGGAGTGGGCGTGGAGATCAGGGAGGCGCTGGGAGATGTCGGAAGGAGGGAGTCTGAGCCGGAGGTCATGGATCGAACGGCCGAGAGAAGATGCTTTGTGATCCAAGTCCAGGACATACCTCTGCTGCTCCTGGGTGAATATCAGTGGGATGTCTTGTTCGTTGTCTTGCCCGCCACCTCCTCCCACTACGTCTGCTGCCCATGCTAGCAGTCCCGCCATCTCTCTTCCTCTCTCTCACTGTATGGATGGCAAGCCAAAGGCAGTGTCGCGGTTTCAGAATCGACCCGGAAACGAAGCGGGTTGGGAGCAATCCGGGTCCTCATGTTGCGTTATAAATATGAGATCCAGTTTGTTAAACAACTTGAGGCCCATTGGGCTTGAGAAGCCCAATTGAGTGGACGAGGGCGAAACGGGTTTCTAGCTCGGAGACTATATTTAAGTAACGGAAGCGACCACACTGTCGTGACTAACGGATCTAATCTCAAGCAGAAAAGATTTGGATTGAACCAACCAGCTAACAAACTCTTAAAGTATTTGAATTCGGTCGAAATAAAGTCATATTTTGAAATAATTTTTTATAGAAAATTTGATAACCAACGTCATAAGCAACTTTCGAGAAATATGAATTGTATGTTCTTTACTCATATTTTTTGTTGGTTGATGTGGATTCTTATGTCGATTTGGGCATCTTGTGCAAGTGTGTTTATTAAAGAAGGGTTTTACTTTAGATTATTAGAGATGTGAAATAAAATTCACATAAGCTAATCCTAATTTTCGACTGCTTACTACCGTCTTAAAATTTCAACGATGGCTTCTTACAGTCGCAAAAAATCTTTTACATCCCCACCTATTTCGTTCCCCCATTTGTCGTGGCCCAGCCGTTTCAAAAACCATTTTTTGCCATAGCAACTCGCGGACCCAAAAGCAATTTTTCCTAATATTGAATCCATGTTTTACCTTAACCAAGTAAGGTATTTAGAATCAAAATAGCCTCAAATATACAAAAAATTGATAATAAGACATAGCTTTATGATCAACTCGTGTCATAATTACAAATATAGGCTCAAACACTAAGCGTCATTTTTCCCCCAAACACCTAGATCATGAGTGATTAAGGATAAGGAAGAAAATACTGGTACTGTCAATGCACAAGAAAATCATGTTAATGGAAAAAAAAATTGGGCAGAGGCATTTGTTAAAACTTCCTTACCATTGACCAAAAAGATTTGGAGAATACTTTGATGAATTACTAACTCAACTAAGAAGCGATTTGACAACTTTGCAGGGCTTTCACTCATAGTAACAGTTGAATTTGGTATTTACGAATCTCTTTAGGCTCTTTAATTGTTCATTTTTTTTATCGGTTGTGATCGGTTGGCTGGATCCAATTTAATCACTGTAACACTATCAACTATTGTGCTTTTGACATTCCCCACAACACTAGCGACGATCTGAGTATCAGGCAATTCAAGAAACAAAACAATAAAAGAATACGCATTTAGAAAATTGCAATAGAGCAAGAACAAACCATCGAACTATAATCACGCAGACATCAAGAACACATATGAGATCGTTTGTTAATGCCTGTGATTTTAGTCCGAATGGACATATATATTTGATATGTAAGGTGTGTGAAAGGAAGATTATTGTCAGAGTAACTACATATGAATAGATTATATTAGTTTCCTCCGATATCTTAATTCATTCTAATTGCAAAATTTGTAAAACATTTGTAACCATGTACTAGGATAAACTCCAACATGTATATGTGCTCCAAAACCCTAGACCTCAACTACCACTCCAAATGTATGTTTCATGTTGTTCCTGTTTTCGTCATAGAAAATGTGATCTCAACATCACGCATATGATATGATGTTCAAATGAAATATATGTTTCATGTTGTAACTGTTTTTACACAATTTTTTATACACATTTTGTGGGGCCCATTGCGTAATGTATTTCAATAATCCGAACTGTCTCTATTTTACTTATTGTGGTTGGATGAAAATCGTATTAGTACTTCAGTTGAGTGTTTACTTGTTAATGATTATGAAATATTGCTAGAATATTATTCGTTGAGAATATAAATGTGATATATGGGAACAATGAAATGAAATTATTTGTGAATCATTCATGATGTGTCATGTGGTTGGAGCTTCAGGTGTTGAAAAATGAATTATGAAAAGGAGGGTAATTGAAAGGATCTTTTGTGTCGTTGAGCCAAATTCTTAGTAGGTATCATATCTTACGCGAGCTCACAAGTTTCTTTTAGGGTAATTCGGGTTTGGGGACGAGGAGTTTAAGCAAGATGACCAACAAAAGCGGAAATTGGGATGTTGGCTAACAAGAGGGATACCGGACTTTGGTTTGGTATGGCGTACTAGAGAGAGCGTAGGCTTGGAATTCAAGTCCTGCCCGTATTGCCAATCATTGAAGCCTTGTTCTCTGATGTTGGCTATGTTAAGGAGCTTGTGAAACGGACATCGCCGGCACTGCATATCGAAAAATGGAAAGGGTTTGCGTATGCCTTGGAAGGGATTTACGACAAAGAAAACGCAGTGAAAAAGATTTGCAAGTTTGAAGGTTTTGATGATGGGAACTCCCTCACTAATCTCTTATGGTGGATTCATAGCAGAGGTGATGGAAAATGAGAGTATCGCGGACATAGAAATTAAGAGTCTTATGTATAAAAGGAGAGAGTTCTTTTCATCTAACTCATAGTCTTAGTGATGTTACTTGTCAAATGAATATTTGGTACGTGTTTAAAAACGGAATTACTTATTCAATAGATGTTTGTAACATGGCGTGTTTTTTACACTCTTGTAAGAAAGGTTTCTGGACCTGTGTGTTTTGAGAACTGAACCGGAAACGAACCGGGTTGGGACTAATTTACCAATTTTAGGATGGCTTCAAATTTGGGCCGATCAAGATGAGATCGGGTACGTGAGACACTTGTGAATTCGTACGTTTTACTGGGCTAGCCCAAACCAGCAGTTTTCAAGTCAATGTTTGACCCATTTTTCTGATTTTTATTAATGAGTAAATTACACAAAATTACCTTAATTATTGATCGAACTACAATCACATACCTCATATTTTAGACATTGCAATGTCATACCTTAACTTATGAATTCGTTGCAATATCAGACTTCTGTTAAATTTTCTGTTAATTTGGTTGTTAAATGATGATATGGCAGTAGGGGGATCCACTCATTCTCCAACTAAAATAAAAAAACTAATTAATTATTAATATTTATTAATTTTTTTATGTGAATTGTTATTAGCACTCCAAAAATCTCATTCTACACTCCAAACTTTCTATATTAGAAAAAAATACACTTATGAGGAATGTAGAATGAGATTTTTGGAGTGTCAATAACAATTCCTTTTTTTATTACAATTAAAGTTAATTTAAAAAATAAAAAATAAATAAAAAACTATTTCCTCACCCAGTCACTCTCACTCTCTCCCATCTCAATTGTCTCCCTCACCGACTCATCAATTTTCAGGTCAATGTGTTTTAAATACCTTATCTTTCTTTTTTAAGTCGCCACACTTGAAATTACGAGTTTAATGACTATGCTACTCATTAGTTTAGTTCTAATTTTCTTTTCAGTGGCAAAAAGAAATCTATATTTCTACTATAACTGATTTTAAAAACTGATTTCTGCACATTATTTTCTAAAACCGAATTGAAACCAAAACATTTGGTTCAGTTTGGTTTGGTTTTAAACGGTTTTGGTGCGGTTTCATTGTTTGAAAAAAGTGTTATGGTTACCTAGTTGTATCCCATTTCATTTTCTTTTGATATACACTTCAATTCTCTTCTACATTAAAACTTTTCTTCTGTAGTTTACTTGAAATTTCTGCACAAACAACTGTAACCATGTCTAGAAAATCTTTCACAATAACAAACAGCTGAAATGGTGCAGCTCCTTTGTCTCTCGAAGCTCCTGCTTGGTAGTACTGGGTTGTTTCCCTCACAAGCTCCATAACCCTAGTTTGCTCTTCTCGCACCACCGTGAGCTCCGCCTCACATTCCTCCAAAAACCCCTTCATTTCTCTTGCAAACCCTCCTCTCTCGGCATTGGCACTCTCTGCCAAAAGCTTCTTGATTTCGCTGACACGGTTGCTTAGAGCAGAGCACATGTGGATGAAGTTGTCATACTCTATGGTTGCTGCTTTCTTCACATTGGATAGTTCAATGCTCAATCCTTCTAGCTTTGACAACCCTTGGATTAAGTACTCTTTTCTTCGCTCTTCAGAGGTTAGATTATCCGAATTCAGTGTACTAGTTTGGCTTCTTTGACTAGTGTTTCTTCCAAAGCTGCGGTTTTGATTTATCACGAAATCTCTCCCCACGGATTTAACTAAATGTATGGACTCAATGAAATAATATATTAGAATTTAACATTTAATAAATTTATGCGGTTTCGGTTCCGGTTCGTTTTCAAATGGTCAGAACCGAAACCAAACCGTTTTTCCTTCATTCGGTTCGGTTTCAAACCGCAAAACCAAACCGTTAGGTACGGTTCGATCTGATTCGTGTTTCGGTTTCGGTTTTTGGGTTCAAGTGCTCACCCCTAGTTTACAATAAAACAAGAGTCAAGACCACACCATAAGTCATATGTTTGCTTGACTATGAAGCATTCTAAAATCCCCACCTTGTCACTGGTATCCCTTCCTTCAAATCCAAGTACTTTTGGATATCTTGCAAGGAGTCATGTGGGGATTCCAAAATTCCCACATATATAAACCAGAGTTCCTCCTCCTTGTTTGCTAACTGACTGCTAAAAAACCCCCCACCATTTCCTCCCAGCTTCCCTCTTGGCTCTTCCCCAATTCCCACCGAATCACCCCAAAAAAAAAAATCAAAGTTAATTGTTTTCCGCTCGAGCGATATTTTGATCTTATCTTATTGTATTAAAATCGTGATCCGAACTTGGTGCATAGGAGGGACGGATCCGCTCCAACCGACTTAACTTCGTTTTGGTACTCTTTATAAATAATTTATTTTATTTAATTATTATTTATTTTTGACGCGTTCAACCTTGTTTGCACGTAACCTTAGCTAACTTATTGTCATTACCAAATCCAATGTTGAAAAAAGTGAGAAGAAAAGTCAAAACCTTAATCACCAAAAGTTTCAAAAAACCCAAGAAAAATCCCTATAAACCGCCACCCCCTCAACCATCTTCATTTCCATCACCACCCCCTCCCGAAGAAGAACCCCAAACTATGTCGCCACCGCCGCAGCAAACTCTCAGGCCACCGGCCACCGCCGGCCCATTCCTTTTCCCCCAAACCCAATCCACCGTCCTCCCCGACCCTTCCAACTTATTCTCCCCAAACCTCCTCTCCTCCCCTCTCCCCACCAACTCCTTCTTCCAAAACTTCGCCCTCAAAAACGGCGAGCAATCGGAATACTTCCACCCCTACGCCGTTAAATCCTCCTCCGCCGCCCTAACCATCTGCTACCCATCTCGCTTCTCCACCTCCGCCTTCATATATCAAGTCTTCATCGCCGATCTCGCCATCTCCGCGGCCCAAAAGCCCGATTCCCCACAACCCCACAAAATCTCCTCCTTCAACGACCTCAGCATCACATTGGATTTCCCCTCCTCTAACCTCCGCTTCTTCCTCGTCCGCGGCAGCCCATTCATCACCTGCTCTGTTTCCAACTCCACCTCTCTTTCAATCTCCACCATCCACGCAATCCTCTCGTGTGAATCAAACGGCTCAAAGACCAAATACACCATCAAGCTCAACAGCAACCAGACATGGCTCGTATACACTTCCTCCCCGATCGATTTGACAACCAGCGGCCTTTCGTTGATCACCTCCAATGGGTTTTCTGGGATTGTTCGGATTGCGATATTGCCGGATTCGAATCCGAAATTCGAGGCGAGCCTTGACCGGTTCAGTTCTTGCTACCCGGTTTCCGGAGAAGCGGTTTTCACAAAGCCGTTTGTTTTGGAGTACAGATGGGAGAAGAAAGGATGGGGCGATTTGCTTATGCTTGCTCATCCTCTGCACCTCCAGCTTCTCTCCGGCGAGGATTCTCACGTCACTGTTTTGGAGGATTTCAAGTTCAAGAGCATTGATGGGGACCTTGTTGGTGTTGTTGGCGATTCGTGGGCGCTGAAACCCGACCCTGTTTCGATCACCTGGCATTCGAGTCAAGGAGTTAGGGAACATTCGTATGAGGAAATTGTTTCTGCGCTTGTTAAAGATGTTGGGGATCTGAATTCGAGTGGGATAGCTACAACGTCTTCGTATTTTTATGGGAAATTGATCGCGAGGGCGGCGAGGCTGGCTTTGATCGCTGAGGAGGTGGCTTATCTGGATGTGATTCCGGCGATTAAGAAGTTCTTGAAGGAAACGATTGAGCCGTGGTTGGACGGAACTTTCCCGGGAAATGGTTTCTTGTATGATAAGATTTGGGGTGGCATTGTCACGAAACAAGGGGCAACTGATTCGGGTGCAGATTTCGGGTTTGGAGTGTACAATGATCACCATTATCATCTGGGTTACTTTGTTTATGGGATTTCAGTGCTTGCGAAAATTGATCCTGCTTGGGGGAGGAAGTATCGGGCTAAAGCTTATTCGCTCGCTTTTGATTATATGACGGTAGGCAGGCGATCACATTCGCATTATCCGCGCTTGAGGTGCTTTGATTTTTACAAATTGCACTCGTGGGCAGGCGGGTTAACTGAGTTTGCAGACGGTCGTAATCAGGAGAGCACGAGTGAGGCGGTGAATGCCTACTATTCAGCTGCATTGTTGGGATTAGCTTATGGAGACGCGCATCTTGTGGCCACTGGATCACTGCTTGCAGCTTTGGAGATTCAGGCGTCGCAAATGTGGTGGCACGTAAAAGAGGGAGGTAACATGTATGAGGAGGATTTCACAAGGGAAAATCGTGTGGTTGGAATGGTATGGAATAACAAGAGGGACAGCGGACTTTGGTTCGCTCCCCCGGAGTGGAAAGAGTGCAGGCTTGGAATTCAGTTGCTACCGCTATTGCCGATCACCGAGGCCTTGTTTTCAGATGTTGGCTTTGTGAAGGATCTTGTGAAATGGACACTACCGGCTTTGAGTAGGGAGGGAGTTGGGGAAGGATGGAAAGGATTTGTCTATTCCTTGGAAGGGATTTACGACAAAGAACGCGCTTTGGGGAAGATAAGGAATTTGAATGGTTACGATGATGGTAACTCGCTTACTAATCTTCTGTGGTGGATCCACAGCAGAGGAGAGGCAGGAGCGGAATTCGGACTTGGACATAACGTTTGTTGGTCTAGGCACTATCATTAAATTTCGTTGCACTATACTTTACGATTGTGATTTCGTTCTCCGTTGTATTTACGATTGTGATTTTGTTCTTTCTAGTGAATTGCGAGCTTTCTATCTATTTCGATCCGTTGTGTTTACCTGTTATTGTTGAAACCATCTGCTTTTCTGAAATATATCACATTTTATACTACTCTCACGTCGAAAAAACATTGACACAACGAGGGGAGGTCTCGAATTCTGAAATTTTAAACATTCACAACAACGTTTTTCTTTCACAGCATGAACAGAACCGGAGCCGAATGCCATTGGAAACTCACTGAGCCTGAACAAGGTCTCGGATGAGAAATCGCCCTACAAACGCCCCACTAATCAATTCTTCGCCGTTACGCACTTGATTACATAGTTGAGCAGTAAGGTCGCACAAACGCCTGACGATAATCAAGACCTGACTACGATAAAAAATGCAGACCAGAATAAGAACATAATAATAAAAAAGAACCAGAATTCTTCACTGAGTGAGAAGTCATCTTCCGAATCTTGGTCATCTTCCGAATCCGAGTCATCTTCTGAACCTTGGTCATCCTCCATGCCTCCTAACACTGCTCTAGCTCCATCCCTTGGTTCTTGAAGTTGGGCTATTTGTTCTTCAACTTGGCGAATGAAAGCAATCAGTGCTCTGCGCACTTCAACACTCAATGGTAAGTCATCCTCCGAAGCTCGGCATCGACACATTTTGATTGTTTCTGGTGGCTCCTGGCATGATATAAATTGTTTATGAGAAAGCAGACGGTATCGCCATCCATCGTACAATATATGTCAAAAACAAGTACCGAAAACTGTAGATTTAAAGCGAAATGATGTCGGAAGAGGAGGCATTCCATTGAATCGCTCATCCATCTCACACACACGTACATATATATATATGTTCATTTTTCCCTCTGGTGGACTGCATTGTTCATATTTTGGGCTCATTTTTTCCTTGGGACATTTTCTCAGCAACCAAGCAAACAAAACGCGGCGAACATAAATTCGACATTCAACGAAAACAAACGAGAAACGGTATATCGAATTCGAAAGCAGATTACAGAAAATGAGGTCAAAATTAGTGAATTAGATGACGGAGGAAGAAGAAGAGCGTACCTCAGCTGAGAAATCGGAGTTGGAGTTGGAGAGAGGGAGAGGAAGAAATTTGAAGTGCGCGCGTTTACGAACGCGGTTTGTGCGGTTGGGAATGGGATTCGGCAGCCATTTGGGTCATTCGCTGCGGGTTTATATGAAACAAATGTGTTTGTGAAGATGGCCCGAAACGATAATTGGGTTACCATGCTAAAGCCCATTTGTCCATTAGCCCCATAAGAAGTTTCCCCTTTTAGTTAAATACAGTGATCTTGGGAGTATATTTAGGTTAAGTCAAACAATGCTCAACCATACTTAGGTATCGAACTCGTCATTCGTAAGTTGAACCTAAGACCTCTCTAAAGAGGAATACCATTAATATGTAGTGCGAGTTGTGAAAAACGTTTTAAATGTCATGTTCCTATTTTTCTATTTTATTATGAGAAAAGGGTCGTCAATTTTAAGATGAAATTTGAAACTTGAGAAAGCAAAAGTTTGTATTTTTCCTTTTTTTATATAAGCGATAACAGAAGAGGAGAGTCAAACACATGACCTATACAAGAGTGAGCGTTATTAACTAATTGAGTTTACATATCCTTGACAACAGATCTCTAATATCATCTAAATATATTGTTATTTTTGCATATGGGGTTAGAGACAAGTTGGTTTGGGTAGAATACATACATCTCTCGGGCACTCCAGTTTAAAATCATTTTCATGAATTATAGTAGTATAGAATATCACACTATCCAAATATATATATATATATATATATCATTAGATCCTAAAACATTTAGAATTTTAACAGGTTATCACCGTCTCACCCTCAAATCCATTCACAATTATTTTTAAAATAAACGTATCAAAAAACCATTATTTTTAAAATAAATGTAGCCACTCAGCTTTAGAATTATCGTCACCTTACAACCACCGTCGTTCAAATTAACAATCATCACTCATCATTATCACTATATTTACACTCAACGAATTTCATGATTGAATTTCATAGTCATAGTCATAACCATAAAGTAAGAGTATCAGTTAATAAATTCTAATCAAAACTCTAATCATATCCTTTTCCTTGGCTAAAAAAAAATATCAATTCCCTATTGGTTTCCAAATCTCAAGTGCCATATTCAAATGCTAGTTTATATGTTTTTCATTTACATACTATGTCATATTCATAGAAGGGCCTTGTTGCAATATTTTTAGGTCAATGCCCTTGTTACACTATAGGACAAAGCAAAAGCCACATTAAGCTGTACGCCAACATAAAATAATCATGGAATCAACTTGATCATCAGATTATAGATTATAAGTTCATAACTCTAGCCTATTCTCATTTTGGAAGGGACAGATCTACAAATTATCTGATTCCAGTTAAGTTGGACACCAACATAAAATAATTAAAGAGCTCTTGCATGCCATATATTATATCATTACCTCAACCAACAAAACTCTCATTCAATCAAAAGCCCATGAGTTGAAGATTTCAAGATTATGAGATGGATTTACATTAATTAATTAAACGACCTTATAAAACAACTCAAAAGACAAACGCCTTCCTCCTCCTTCGTAACTTCGAGAGCACCTTATATATAGCAGGTTTATCATTGTCGCTCTGTCAACGCGACATAAGTGTGAATATGATCTCTGCAGGTCCTTTTTATTTGATTTTTTTTTTTAGTGTGCCGAAAATATGATATAATACATCAAACATTATAATACAATTAGTGTACTAGACCGTGCTTTCGACACCCAAAAAACCTCTCATCACTTACTTGTAGTTGGAGAGCAAATGAAACGAATAAAACAAGTTAAAGCTGGGTTTGCCACTCAGTACTACAATCTGGTGATATTCCTCTTAACTTGGAAGTGAGAAGTCTTAGGTTTGAATATGGCGAATTTGATACCAAATTTGACTGCCCATTGTGTGGTTTAGCCGAACTCCCTATCTTTCAATATATGGAGTAGCCCAAGATCATATAAGCACATAGCAAACATTGTCCCTCACCAATGTGGGACAACTCTCAACACGCCCCCGCATGTGTGGCGGATTTTCAAGCCTATATATGGACAACAACTGGGTGACGTGGAGCGCGTGTGGCCGTTGAGCTTCACACGTAGACAACCTTACTCTGATACCATGAAGAAATTGAGGTTCCACCATAAAACCAATTGACAATATAGAGAGTAACCCAAGTTCATATAAGCACATAGCAAACCTTGTCTCTCACCAATGTGGGACAACTCTCAACATGATCAACATGCGCACATTCGGAGATCATGGCTGTTGGGAGACTCTGTTGGCAGTGAGAGAATGAGATCTCACAATATTTGTTTATTAATTGATTTCAAGTCCTACGCGGCCTCGTTATTTGACTATTCTGTTTTTTTTTTTTTTTTTTTTTTTCATACAAAAACTTTGTTTATTCACCTCCCCTTGATGCAAAATTAACACAACCACGCAGTACTTGAACTGCAAAAGTTTTTAACCTAACAGAGTGAAAGCCTTGTTGGTCAAGCAATGTAAGTCTTTTTACATGTTAGACGTGAACTCTCAATAAGATTTTTCCTTTGCTTTTAGTTTATTAGGTATTAGCCACCGTTGCCAGCTATTGTTTCCACATACGGAGCATGTTCAAGAATGAAAAGGATAACGAAGGCACCCACCAAAGGCGGTGTGACGTGTTGAGGCGGATTGGAGCGCATTCTCTCGAGCATGTTTGGCCGCTGAGCAAGTCAATGAAGTGGGCAATATGTAGATAACTCAAAAGAATTGAAGAGAGTACACACAAGCAGTGAATCATGTGATTTAATTCGATGCAAAGCAAAGAAACTTACTAGGGCTTGACATGCTAAGAATCCTCTTAAAAGGGAGGGGTGCCTTTGGCAACGTAAACACAAATAGTGCACACAATAAGTTTGACCTAAAATCAAGTTTAAAGCTTGAAACGGTTTCTATGGAAAACAACTTGAAGGGGTTGTTCTTTAATATAATTCAATAATTTAAAAGAAAAAAGGCTTTTTATATTAGAACGTCACAAAATATTAAATGCACCTCACATTAAAATTTAATATTAAATAACTTATTTACTTCACTATGCAATGACAATTTTGACCTTAGTAGGTTTTTTAAAGAAATTTTTTTTCTAAATACATCCCAAATCACTTTTAGCGTATTATTTATCTTCTCAACTATCAAAACCCTCCCACCTTCCATTGTTGAACAAAACCCCTAACCAATGAAACTACAAATATGTTGATTGAGAAAAATTGTTTTTGACGAATGAAACACAAAATCGATGTTTCGAAAGCTTCACATGAAGACTTCATATTTTTCATTGTTTTAGTGATTTCGATGACATTGATAATTATTTAATCTTGCGTTTGCTGCGTTATTTAAACTTCTATATTCATATTCATCTTTTAGAGATCACAAGGATTACATGAAGAATTAAACACCTAAATTACCACAAAAAATTAAAAACATACGAGATGAGTTTTAATGGTGGAATTGAAAACAAATCCATATATGATTTAAATCCCAAACGACATTTTTGTCAAATTCTAGTCGGCATATTTGGTCCAAATTAAAAGCTTTTTCTCTGGCATTTGTTGGAAGTGTTGTGTTCAGAGTTCTTTTGTTTGCCCTTTTCTTCTTTTGGATCCCTGCGACTATTCATCCGTTTGGCTCACCAGTGCGGTGATGGTGATGACGACTTCAATAGTTTCTTTGCTGCGTGCGATGGTGATGACGACATCAACAGTTTCTTTGCTACGATGGTGATGACAACTTCATCATTTTGAAATCATTCAACAAACTAAATGTTAAGATGATTTGAATTTTTTTTGGCAAACTAAACGTTCAAATGGTTAGATTCAATCTTTGAAAATAAAAAAATGAGTGTTATAAGATTTGAGAAATGTGGGGTGTATAGAAAATGTGGGGTGCATGAACAAAATATAAGGTGTATATTGAGAATGTGAGCTGTGGAGGTATTATGGAAAAATACGTGAGGGTGTATTAAGATAATTTTTAAGTGAAAAAGCAAATGTGGGGTGTATTAAGTATATGAAGTTTATTCAACAATTTGTAAGGTGTTAATATAATAAGTCAAAAAAAAATTGTGGTTAGTTGCCCTCAAATTTTTGTACTTTTGCTTGAAAACAAAGAAAATATACATTGAATATAAGTTCTTTTTAATTTTAACACATATGATAATACGTGGAGAAATTGAACGTAGAACATCAAGTGTAGAAATAAACTTGCACATCAAGTAAGAGTTTTTCTTTTATTTTTCCCAACCACATCAAGTAAGAGTTTGAATAATTTCTTTGAAAAAAAAGAAAGAGTATGAATAATATCTGTTGAGAACATTACTAAAATTCAATTAGGATAAAAAAAATGAACAAAAAATAAAAATTCAAAACAAAAAGATAAACAGGAAGGAACAACTAAGAGCCAATGAAGGCGTTACATATGCTAAGCATAAAATTTGTGATCATGCTGTGATGTAATTTTGCAATCATTGTTTTTGGCTGCCACTGCAACTCTGCATGTGGAGTCTCTCACTGGTCACTGGAGAGATAGAGACAGACAGACAGACTCTACTTCTGAAGTCGCCCCCACGTTAACTAGGGTGTTTTGTGGGTTTATAACTTTTTTCCTCCCACTCTTTTACCTTTTACCACGAAAATATCAAACTTTCTCGGGAACCATTGCGGCATTCGAAGATTCAATCATTTACGAGATAGGTACGAATTTGTTCGAGCATTTAGTTTCTGGGTTTTGTTTTTGAAGTGTTTTAAAGATCTGGGTTGCTGCATTAACTGTTTTAAAGGTCTGGGTTGCTACATTGCCCAGTAAAGTTATGAACTTTGTAGTGTAGATCTGGGTTTTAAAGCTTGAAGCTTGCAGATGGTGGGTTTTTTTTATCTGATTTGTGCTCAAATTTTTGGGTTTTGGTTGTTAAATTTGTTCTTTCGGGGGTTCTGTGAACTGGGTAGTGCTTAGATTCTGTGAATTTTGGTTGATCTGAAACTTTCCGGGGTTTTGGGAAACAGTGAAGGAGTTAGAAGAAGACATTGGATTTTGCCTGGAAATTTTGAATTAGGGTTTTCTGACATTTGGAGATTGTAGTTTCGTCATGTAATGGTAGCTGTTTTATAATCATCAGTGAAAGACACTATTGTTGTCATTCAATTCCACACAAACATGTCTTCAACAACCTCACCTTCTCCAAATTCTTCCCCTTCTGCGGTCCCACCAACTTCACCTGATACCTCGTCACCACCCCCATCAAATTCTTCAAGTACCCCAACTACTACTGCAACCCCTTCTGACGCTTCACCTCCCCCTGCCCAATCTCCTCCTCCAGCATCACCAGCTGCTCCCACTCCAAAATCGTCACCACCGCCGTCAACTCCGCCACCAACTTCACCACCGCCTTCCACGCCTCAGGCTCCACCACCTTCCACGCCGCAGGCTCCACCGCATTCCACTCCGCAGGCTCCACCGCCTTCCACTCCGCAGGCTCCACCGCCTTCCACTCCGCAGGCTCCACCGCCTTCCACGCCTCAGGCTCCACCGCCATCCCCTCCACAGTCTCCACCCCCATCGCCTCCGGCATCACCCCCGCCATCACCTCCTCCAGCATCACCACCACCTTCTCCACCAGCTGCCTCTCCTCCGGCTACGTCTGAATCCCCACCACCTGCATCAAAGGGTTCTCCCCCTCCCAAATCTTCCCCACGTCCAGCACAAGCCTCACCTCCACCTAAGTCCACAGAGTCACCACCTCCTCCAGCTGATGTCCCGCCCCCTTCGTCCGCTTCTCCACCACCGCCACAAGGAGAAGCACCAAAAAAATCTCCTTCATCCCCCACCGTCACACCTCCTCCATCTGGCTCCAAATCTGCTCCTCCACCAGCTGATAAATCTCCCCCTGCACCCACGGTGCAATCACCACCTCCTTCGGTCCCTTCATCTTCTTCACCTCCTGTTACTTCTCCTACCCTGCCTAGTAGTAATTCGTCAAGTCCCCCTCCCTTACCACAGAAGCCAACTGCAAGGTCAACCACTGGTGCCAATGTGACATCAAATGCCACATCCGGAAAGAAAGGAGGGTTAAACACTGGAGGAGCTGTGGCAATTGGAATTGTAGTTGGATTCCTGGTGCTCAGTCTTGTTGTCATGGCGGTGTGGTACAGAAAGAAGCAGAAGAAAAGAAGAGCTGGAGAAAATTTTGCGTACAACATGCCTTCCCCCTTTGCTTCATCCCAGAATTCAGGTAACTCATTGAGCATGCACTACTTGAATGATATCATTTTCTTTTTTTGTTCGCTGACACTTTTTCAAACTTGCTTCATTGACAAGGAACTGTAGCAGCTGTTTTATACGAATTGGATGAGCTTGCTTATTAAAAATTGCTTTATTTTCTTGTTGGTTTCTGCCATTCTACTTTCTTTTAGCACCATTAGTTCTTATACGACCTTTAGGCTTTAACATTGTAGAAAATCATATTAGAAGCAAGCTTTTGAGTTAGCTAGCAAGCTTTAGTTGAATGTGCGATGAGGTAATTGGATTCAAACTAATGAACTTTTTTCTGCTCTTCAGATTCGGTATTTCTTAAGCCCTATTCTCCAGCTCCCCTCATAGGAAATAGTTCTGGCAGTGATTTGATGTATGCACAATCAGATGGTGGCGTAAACAATTCAAAGTCATGGTTCACATACGAAGAACTAAGCAAAGCCACAAATGGGTTTTCGAAACAGAACCTTTTGGGCGAAGGTGGATTTGGTTGTGTATACAAAGGTGTTTTGGAAGATGAAAGAGAAGTTGCTGTAAAACAGCTCAAAATTGGCGGGGGACAAGGGGAACGTGAGTTTAAAGCTGAAGTTGAAATTATTAGTCGAGTACACCATCGCCATTTGGTTTCCCTGGTTGGTTATTGTATATCTGAGCATCAAAGGTTGCTTGTCTACGACTTCGTTCCAAATGATACCCTTCATTACCATCTTCATGGTGAGTCTTCTGATTTTGAAAGCAAGACCAATCTAATATGTTCAGGAACAAAATTAGCGGGCTTGTGTTATATCCTGTTGGGTTTGATATAGATGTCTTTTAATTGAATTATTAACTAGTAGTCTTAAAAGTGATGGCTACGTTAACCTGTGCCAAATAACTTGCTAATGCTGCAAATGGTGCTTGGTAATTTATGCTTCAAAGTCGCTGCATGTAGTTCTCTTGTCTACATGGGGTAAATGTGGAGCGTAATTTTGAAGTGTAATTCTCGTTTGCGTGTAAGTATCTTGTGAAAAATTGTACCTCTTTTAACTTTCCTCTATTGAAAACTGCAGGTGAGGGCATGCCGGTTCTGGATTGGGCAACCAGAGTCAAGGTTGCTGCTGGTGCAGCTCGTGGAATAGCTTACTTACATGAAGATTGTGAGTTTATTCTTCTGTTCTCGACCTCCCAATTTCAGATTTGACTTTTCTAGACCTTGGTTTGTTCGAGTACAAACACTGGCAACTGTTCTATTATTTGTTAATTCAATGAACAGTATCCTTTCCTTTTGCCATAAATTTCCATTCAGTACAAACAGTGATTGATTCTATGCGACAGCCATTAGTCAATAATCATACAGAAACTAAGTGTAAGCGAGGGCCCTGTACATGAGAGTTTATGGTTCACACTAATTTCCAAGGCCTTCAACTCTCCGAGTAACATTAACAATTGGGAAAGAATTTCTTTGCTGTCAACACAATGACATCTTTCATACAAACAAGCTTTATTTCTGAATTTAATTGTGCTTTATGCTTTAAAGTTTTTATTTCCGATATGGTAACCCAAAGGCTAGTTATATAAATGAAATAAATCTTTATACATATAAATTAGCCATTTTCGCTCAAAGTTGTGCAAAGTTTGTTTATCCATCACTGTATTTATTGTCAGGCCTTCGAGCATCTTATTCTCTCTTTCTCATTATTTTGTTTTAATGTGTTTATCAGGTCATCCTCGCATTATTCACAGAGATATTAAGTCGTCAAACATCCTTTTGGATAGCAACTTTGAAGCTCAGGTATGTCTGTTTATATAACCGTAATTTTCATGATAAAAAGCTTGTATCAGGTTATAGTGGTTGCTTGTAGTGCTTGTAACACGAACCCATTTCCATCTACTTCTAAGCAAGAGCCGTTTAGTAGCCTGATAATCATATATTCATGGAATGACTCCTCTTACAATAACTGACAGCCAGAGCTTGGTTTTGCTGTTTCCGATTGCTAGTCATTTGATAGCAATTAATGTTCTAAAGATAAATTTTCTCTTACTAACAGGTTGCAGATTTTGGGCTTGCAAAGCTAACATTGGATTCAAATACTCATGTGACCACAAGAGTAATGGGAACATTCGGGTAGATTTCTTCACTTTATCAGATAAGGATCCTCCCCATTTCTTCAATCTTTCTATTCATGGCATCACTTGCTGTTCATACGTTCTGATGAATGGAATTGTGTGATTTTTAGATACATGGCGCCAGAATATGCAACAAGTGGAAAGTTGACAGACAAGTCTGATGTTTACTCTTATGGTGTTGTGCTATTGGAGCTAATTACAGGTCGCAAACCTGTGGATTCTTCTCAGCCATTGGGTGATGAGAGCCTAGTTGAATGGGTAAATTCATAAACATTGTTGCTATCTCCCTGTAGGTGGTGGGAGTCATTTCTTTTCAAAATCATTGCGATACTGTTTTTTGCCAAATTCCGGATTTTTTTTTTTCCATCAATTACGGAGGGGTCGAATTGTGTTTAGAATTTTAAAGGGATCAAGTCCAAAAGTTTTAATTCTTACAATTCTCAAATGGCACGTTTAGATTACTGCTTTCCGTTGGGCATGTTTGTGGTGGAGATTTTACCTGTATTGTGCTTACACTTTGATGGATTGTCGTGGTTCAATCTGGCACAGTTAAGTCCTAGATTATAATAGCTAATTTTTCTTCCAGGCTCGACCGTTGCTTAGTCAAGCACTTGAAAGTGAAGACTTCGAAGGGCTGGCAGATCCAAGGCTGGAAAAGAATTACATCGAGAATGAAATGTTCCGAATGATTGAAGCAGCTTCAGCTTGTGTGCGTCATTCAGCTGCGAAAAGGCCACGGATGAGACAGGTATTTACAAAATATTGCATGACACTCACCCACATTTACATGTACAGCAGATAACTAATAATCGTCGTTACTTTCCTAGGTGGTAAGGGCTTTCGACTCCTTAGATGAATTATCAGATCTCAGTAACGGAATGAAACCTGGCCAGAGCGAAATATTTGATTCTGCAGAACACTCTGCACAGATTAGAATGTTCCAGAGGATGGCATTCGGTAGTCAAGACAACAGTACGAGTTTTTTCAATCAAAGTCAGAGTAGCTGGAAAAGTAGAGACTCCCGAGAGCAAGGGTACCAGAATCAGAGAAGCTGGGCGAGTAGAGACTCTCGGGAGCATGGGGATCAAACTCAGAGCAGCTGGAGTCGAGACCAGAGAGACCCGAGAAACCCGAGTACTTCGATATCCATAGATAGATCTGGGATATGGAACAACTGAGAGTTCAACCAACTGTTTGAGCCAGGCTAGGCTGTGTTGTGCTGCTCATTTCTTGTAAATCCTACACATATCATATCATTTTTCCATTTATTTTTTGTATTCTCTGCTAACATGATTTTGTTGCCAGGATCCCAATTTCTGTATTCTTTTTGTAATTTAGATTCATTGATGCAGTATATTGTATCTGTTTTTGTTGTTTTAATAGAAGTATATAATTTTATCATTCTGAATTATCTTCTCTCCAAATTACTACGCATTAAAGTTTTTCCTGCTCTCAAAAAAGCAGCACGCCTCCATACATTTCTCGGCCATGTGACCAAGATTAAGATAAGATAATATGCAGGCTCTACATGCAATAACGGTGAAAGCTATATCCGTATCTCCTAGTTGTAGATGACCGACACTTATATACCTTTCTCCGCCTTTTAGTTAAGATCAAAATAAGATGCAACTGTGTGGGCTCTATATGCATTAACGGTGAAAACTCTATTTCTAGCAGTCTACGTCAATCTTAACCGGATAATCTTAATCTAATCAAAGTTTTGTGTTTGATCCTCTCGCCATTTAACATTTCTTGCATCAAAAGCAAAAACGAAAGGTAAACATGTCAACCACAAACTAATATGGGTCTTTTCATTCCAAGTATAATGGGATTGTTGGTCCGAGTCCTCATTCAAAAGGGTAAACTGTCATTTGACCCCGTTGAAGTATTATTCTAGTTGAAATTAACCCTATGAATTATTTTTTTGGTAAATTAACCCCCTGAACTATTTGAAATAAGCCAATTGACCCATTGTTGTTAGATTACATCCACTATTTCGTCAAATTCAAAGACAAATTAGACTTTCCTTCGTCAATTATTACTTGTCAACTATAACCAACAATGTAATTATGACATGTGAAAAAAAAAGTGTAATGACAATGTGAAATGGTCCGTTATGTAAACATTTGTTTTTTTTATGTTTTCTCATTATGCTATATACTTTTGAATTATTTTGTGTCCATGTGTCAAAATTTTATTGATGGTTATTGTTACATCTCACATCGCCCATGGGAGTGGATCCTGAAAGCCTTATATGTATATTCTCATCTCTACCTAGCACGAGGTCTTTTGGGAACTCACTGGCTTCGGATTCCATCGGAACTCCGAAGTTAAGCTAGTTCGCATGAGAGCAATCCCATGATGGTTGACCAATTGGGAAGTTCTCGTGTGAGTTTCCAGAAACAAAACCATGAGGGCGTGGTCAGGGCCCAAAGCGGACAATATCGTGCTACGGCGGAGTCGAGCCTAGGATGTGGTGGGGGCCCGGACCGGGATGTGACAGTTATACCTGACAAGTAACAATTAATGATGAAATGACTAATTTGCTCTTGAATTTTACGGAATTGATTCTGCAATCTAACGGCAAGGGTTAATTGACTGATTTTAAATAGTTCAAGGGGTTAATTTACCAAAATAATAGTTTAGGGGGTCAATTTCAACTAGAGTAATAGTTCAGGGGGTCAAACCGTAATTTACCCCATTCAAAGTGAAGGTATGTACTAGATTAAGGTTCTCAGAGTTACCGAAATTCCATTTTTGGTTACCGTGTTTAATTTTGTTTATCGAACTATGTGTTATGGGCAGTGGATTTTGAGGACATGAAGAAGCTAATGGGAGATGAAGAAATAAGCCAATTGGAGTGTGTGGTTGTTGCAAAGATGGGCGATATGGATGGTCTTTGTGATGCTTTTAGAGGTTGCCATGCAATTTTCCACACCTCCTCCTTTATTGATTCACATGGTATCTCCGGTTAGTCGGTGAGTGTGTCAGGACAGTGTGTTCGCTTACTTGCACCAGAGTTTGATACTCCTTTCAGTGGATAGACTAGTTTAGAATAATTTTCTGAAATTTTGTGCATACATATAAAACTCAGGACCAAATGACATTTCTTGAAACTGAAGGGGCAAGAAATGTTATTGAAGCTTGTTGGGGGGAGGGGTCACTTCCTCTCTTCTTGCTGCCATTTGGGCTTGAAGAAGCGGACTATGAAGACAAGAATATCATTTTGATGAGTTTAGCTGGACCTATTAGGAATCATGCAAAGAAAACAAGGTATACAAATATAAATATTTGAGGCCTTAGAGTGAATTTTGTATTTGATAATTATTCACACCAAATAAGATTTTTAACAAATTCATAATGTTATTGTCATCGCCATTCTAAGGAAGGTATCTTGCAATCCAAATATAAATTTTTTTTTAAAGAATTAATGCATGATGAATTTTTTCGAGTGCCGAGAACAGCTTCCAATAAATAATCATAACAAAGGGAAGGAAAATATTCAAAACAAATTGGTAAAATTGAGTAAATCTAGAAATAATTGGGCTTTCACTTGTTTTTCTGAGATCCAAAAATTATTGGACCTAATTGAAAAAAAAGATCAAACCCAAAAGGCCAACTCACCTAACTAAATTAAGAAAACGTCCTCCAAACGACGTCGTCGGGCGTCGAAAGAAAGGAATAGGAGAGTGGAGAGTTCGGTCGCGCCGCAAGAAAACTAACCAGTACAAAACGACTCTCTCCCTCTCTGTGATCGGAAGAACGAACGAACGGAATCAAACCAATCAATCAAGCGATCGAGAAATCAAGAAGTGAAGAAATGGGGGAAGAGAGAGAGGACCCACAGCAGCTGAAGAGAGTGGCGGCGGCGGCCTACGACTACGAGAACGACCCCAGATGGGCCGACTACTGGTCCAACATCCTCATCCCTCCTCATATGTCCTCCCGCAGCGACGTCATCGACCATTTCAAGCGCAAGTTCTATCAACGCTTCATCGTTCGTTCTCTCTCTCTCTCTCTTCTTTATGCAGTTTATTTAATCTAAGTGATTACCCTGTATCGATTGGTTGTTAATTAGCATTTATTTCGTCGGAATTTGGACTCTGAACACTTGAATCTCAATTGGGTTTCTTCTGTTTTGTGCAATTGGGGTCGGTTTTCCAATTGGGTTATTGTGGGTTTTGTACTCTGTTTCTTTGTTTGATGATAATTTGGGTTATTGGTTTCGCTTTCTCCGAGTCCTCGATCTTTACTGCTGGGGTTTTTCTTTGAATGGCAAGATTGTACGTTTTGGGAATTCGAATTTGAGGTGCTTGAATGCATGCTGGCCCGCTATAGAACCTCATTCGAATGTAGGGGTTCGATTTTGGAAAGTTTATGCAGGATTCAGTAGCTCTTTCAATTGTTGATTCAGTTGATTTCTTTTCTTTTAGATTTCTGAGTATAAGTGAGATCTTGCTACCTCGTTTCCAAAGGAATAGTTTTTTGACACATGAGTGCAACTTTAAAGTCAACATTTGGTTGAAGAATTATGCTTTAGGGAATTCCGTTTGTAGTTTTATCATAGATTAAGAGTGCCTTGTTGGTAGATGTTTTGGGGGAATGTAATTTGGTCGGAGATGCATGGATTTTGTTAGATTTTTCTTAATTCCGTGCATCTTAACAAAGTTTGTACTTGGATTTTGTGAATAGGATCCTGAGCTTATGGTAGACGCGATGTCATCAGGCAGTTCTTCTCAGCCAAAGAGACCATCTGCATCGTCCCGGACAACAAATGACCAAACTCAGCCCCGTAGCGCAGGTTGGAATGCTTTAATTTTTTGGGTACAAAAGTTAGATTTGCCTAAATTGCTGTTTCCCTTAGAAGAAATGAAAGTTATCTTAAAGAAAACTCTAGTTGCTTTCAGTAGCCTGGAATTTGTTGATCATAGTGAATTGACCTTGAATTGGTGCTTGTAGGTTCAACTCCCAGAACTCCAGGGACAGCAGCAGCAGCTCCTCCAACTTCTCTGCGTTGGGATCGAAAAACCATTCAGTTTTCTGTAAACGCTTGGGTACAATCAAGTCTACTCATGCATTGATAGATAGACATGAGTAACCTATATAAACACGCGTTTATATCCACATATATGCACAGAGAATCAGCTTTCTTTTATTTTCTTATCTATCTGTCAAACTATTTCCTTATGAGGCGTATGATGTTTATAAATCAGCCTGATTTTGAAGAAATGTCATATGACTTCTCGTAGGTTTTTTTGTTTGTTATTGACCATTCACAGTGTATCTTGTTCCCTTGCAACCATGTTGTCTATTGACAGTCTCATAAACAGTTTTCTGTAGAGTTTACGTTTTACTTTTTATTAACTGCTTATTCACTTCTCTGAGCCTGAATTATTCTATCTTTTGACTCTATGGTTTTTCAAATGCAAAGAAACTGCTGTAATGTCATTCTGGTTCAGTTGGGCAAGGGTCTTTCTTTATGACAACTATGTGTGCTTCTTTTGAATCCAAAACTTACTTTACCAATTTAGAGAAAAAAGTTCAAACTATTCATAATTTAGGCGTTAAAAATGGCCTCTTGCTAAGTTCTGCTTAGAGTTTAATAAGTCGATGTTGTTATTGGTTCAGTTTGTTTGTCTTTCTTCCCCGCAGGTGTTTCTTGTGGCTGTGCTTGCAATTTTCCCACTGGTGCCTAAAAACCTTTCAGATAGGGCGTATCGGCTTTCCTTTATGGGCACTGCATGTTCGTCTCTGTATTCCTTGTACTCACTGTATGGGGTAGATATACTTTCTCATATTCACTTGCTTCTTACTTCATTAATTTGGATATGCTGCCCTTGTTCATAATTTATTAACGCACCCTTTACTTTTCAGAAACCAAGGGCTTGGAACTTGCAGGCTTTGCAAGTTTACTTTCAGTCAATAATCACGACTAAGGATTTTATCTACTTGATATACTGCATTACCTTTGTCACATCACATCTTTGCCTAAAATGTGAGCATTCCTTAAATCCTCAAGTTTCCTTCTCTATTTTCTTCTTTCTATGTTTTCAACCTAAGTTAGCCTCATTTTCTTGTTATGTCTAGTTTAATGGTGCGATCTTTATTGCAGTTGCACTGATTCCCATTCTCTGTCTGGCTCTTGAACATGTTGCCAAGTTCCTTAGGCGCAATTTTAGTCAATCCTCATTGTACAGGTAAAAGAGTTGATGTTTAACAATGTTGCTTGATATTTTCTTGTGGTGTTTGAATCCAAGTTTTATTAAGTTGAGAATTGGTAATTCTGAGTGCTGGGCATGAGGATTGTTTTCAGGATTCTTGTAGTACTTTTACTTTTGGTTTGATGTCCAGTCCAGTCTTACTAAATAATACCTTACCGACGATGAGTTGAAATCTACTTGTGTTCTTTACTAAGCAATCTATTTCTCTTTCTGTCATGGTGAACAGGAAGTACCTGGAAGAGCCTTGTGTTTGGGTGGAGTCAAATACAACCACCCTCAGCATACTCTCTTCACACGCTGAGGTCGGAGTTGGCTTCCTTCTGATTATATCGTTGTTCTCGTGAGTTGCTTGGAACCATTTTCTCTGCTGCTTTTTTCTAGACACAGATACATTCTTATTCCATTGTTATTATGCTTTTGACTTCTAACATTTCGTAATTTGTGATGTATATTTGTAGGTGGCAGCGCAACATTGTACAGGCATTCATGTACTGGCAGGTGCTTTTCCGTTCTTTTGTTCATCATTATGGTTATGGAATGGCATCTTTGTTCCTGAAGCTAAATTGTTTCGATTATATTGAACACACACATACACACACACACAAACACACAAATGGATACAAGCACATGAAAGTATGCACCGAGTTAGTGCCCCTTGCGTCACATTTCAAACGTTGTTCTTCTCAATAATTATAGATATGAAAATATCATATTCTGCAAGATCTTGGTAATTTTGGAGTCAAATATCTCAACCTTATATCAGAGCCTAATGAATTTCCTCCCTCCTTGCCTCCTTGGAACACATTTTACAGCTATTGAAGATCATGTATCATGCCCCAGCGACTGCTGACTACCATCTGAGCGTGTGGACTAAGATCGGAAGGACAGTTCATCCCCTCATCCACCGCTATGCTCGGTTCCTGGAAACTCCTCTTTCTGCTGTTCAGAGATGGTGGTTGAGGTAGAGAGTACTCGGAGACTCGGAAGAAGAGGATGAGATATGAGGGGAAGGACGTCGATGGAAATTACCTTGAATTCCTGTAAACAAAAAACTGACGTCTGATATACTGAATTTGTCGAAACTGTCATTTGGATTCTAGATGGATAAAGAGTATATCTACCGAGGTGGTGTCGATTCTGTAGTTTTACTTCGAATTAGGGTTCTCAGTTCTTCCTACAAATTTTATAATGCTCCGGAGTATACGATACTCTGAGATTATTAATCATTAAATATTGATTTTCGTGTGTGTTTAACTAAAATTTTAACCATGGAAGGGTTTAAGCGGGCGGGGAGATGCTCTCATCGTCCACATAAAAAGAAACGATTCTTTGACCTAATTATTTTTTTTTCTTTTTATAAATATTATCTTGTATGTTAAATAAATATATTTTATTCAATAGAAATAAATGAAGTGGAAAATGAAATAATTGAGCAGCATACTTGATTATTTCTTACACGACTCGTTAGATCGATAAGAAAGTAAATGAGTAGGATTGTTATTGGGTTTTAACGAGTCAACTTGTTATTGGATCACTCGTTAAGAATCTAATAAGATAACGTTGTCAAATCTAGATACCAGGTATGACAGTCTTTTGCATGACGTGTTTATTTGACACGAAACAATACGACTTGTTAACAAATCGGATATTTAACGAATCGCTTATTAGAACTTGTTAAGATAACGGGTTTGACATGCCACGTCCAGTTAAAATAACGTATATGACACAAAAACGACGCTAACACGACAAACACTTTTGCCACATAAGATCATCTCCAAAGGAGATGCCAAAATGTACACATCAGCTATAACAATAAAAAAAGACCACACTAATATTCTCCAACCGAAGTGCCAAATCTTATGTGACGATGACATGAATTGGCAGCAAAAGAGGTTGCTGTCAAATTTGACAGCAGCTTCAAATGTTTTTTTCTTAATTATTAAATGTATTTTATTAATTTTTAATTAGTTTAATTATTTATTATAATTAATGTTGAGTTGATCGATGCAATTATCATACTTTTTTCTTCTTTTCAATCAAGGAATGTGAACAGATTACTGATTAATCTTTAAATGTCCTTTATTAAATTTTAATTAGTTTAATAATTTATTTTATAAAATAATAATTTAATTTGACATATCAGTTGGATAACAAAATTTTAAAAAATATCAAAGTACCACATAAACTTTCAAAATTTAAATTTTATATTCAAAATTTGGTATCTCCCTCTTTGGAGATGGTCGTACACAACTGTAAATTGTGGGCCTGAATATTTATTTCATTGTTACTTTTTTTTATACATCTTTAATTTTTATTTTATTTTCTTGTACCTTTCGGGTTCCAACGGTTCGAGGCTTCGAGTTGTCAACCGCGAGCTTCAAAATTAACGGTTTAACGGTAACTTAGTGAAAATATTGCCAACCAAAATTAGCAAACAATCACCAAAAAAATCCTAAAAAATAATTTCAGATCCATTTCTTTTACTAAATATTGGAGCTATCATCCAGCTATATATCCAGCAACTATGGCGTCGGAAACCGATCGTCTTCTCCGGCATTCTTTCACTTCCGAGGCAGACGTCATGGCGGAAGATGCGGACGCAGCGACGCCCTTCCTTTCTAGGTTTTTGAGCTATCCTATTGCTAATACCAATACATCAAGCCACAAGAGGCGTCGCAGGCTCGCCAAGAAACAAGCCTCCGCCTTGCCTCGGCCTCACCGGCAGCAGTCTTTCAGCCACGGCATTGGCCACGCTGCCAAAGAGACTTACTTGATTACTAGCCTCAGCTTCACGCTCCTTCAATGCCTCGGGTACCTGTTCTTCTTCTTCTCCTTTTTCTTTAGCTCCTCCTAGTTTCACCTTGCTCAATTATTGGATTTAACGTTTGGTTGCCGAGAAAATTGTAGGAAACCGAAAGAAAATTGAAATGTAGGACAAAAAATTAACCAGTCTAGCAAATTTGTGAATTATATCGAAGTTTTGTGTTCGATTATTTCTAATCATTTATTCTCATTCAGGCTAGGCTATCTGTGGATCACAAAGTTACTTGCTCTTGGTTGTTATGCTATGTTACTTATGCCCGGATTTCTTCAAGGTGTGTGTGTTTATGTAACTACTTGCTATTACATATTCATTGCCCGTATAAATTGTTCCCCTTTTCGTTATCCGTTCTGAATTTCGTCAAATAATAGTATCTACTGATCAAACTTATAAGAAAATTGTCGGTTATCCTGCGTAAAATGAAAAAGCATCCGCTCGGATGCTACCGCATTTGATGAGCTTCACTATCATGATTTGTTTGGTTTGTTGCTAATCGATGAAACAACTTGCCACCTGGATGGGATTTTGGACCATCAAGATCATCTTTCAGAAAAGCTCCAAGTTTGATTACTGTTGTTGATGTATTTCAATATTCTCATCTCTAAGACTTCAGTAGACTCATCTCCGTTGATTTCACACTACCGTGCCATGATATTCTTTTGACGTGACCTACTTCCTGAACGTAGATTTGTCTGCTTAACATGACGAGAGTTTCTGTTTTTATTTGTTTTGTTCTTTTAATGTAGTGAATAGTCAGCTGTGCATTGGAGCAGAATATAACTTGTTTGTTGATTTTTCTTCAGTTGCTATATGTTATTTCTTTTCAAGCCAGGTCCGGCGTAGTATTGTGTATGGAGATCAACCAAGAAATAGGTAGGTTGAATTTGTGAAGGGAAATTAAACAGTTGATTGCGATTTTGTCAACTTCTGTGCACTCATTTATGTCATGTATCATTTACAGGTTGGATCTATATTTACCTGCAAATGGTGATGGAAAAAAACCGGTAGTAGTATTTGTAACTGGTGGGGCCTGGATTATTGGGTGAGTGATTTTAAATAGATGTTAGCTGTTAGCTCATCAATTCTTATGAGTTTTGTTCTTGAATTAGTACAACGGCCTGGAGATGATATTCTCTTCGTTTTTTGGGGTATCATGCAAAACATCTTTAGGTGAAGCTTCTGGTTATATATATGTGGTCATTTATTTAGTTGTTTGACATTAAGTTTCTATAGTTTCATGCTGGTTTAGGTATAAAGCTTGGGGTTCTCTTTTAGGTCTGCAATTGGCAGAAAGAGATATCATCGTGGCATGCGTTGATTACAGGTAATTTGTTTTAGTTAAAGCAGTACAAATTGTAATGCACGATTTCATTAACTTGCATATGGTGATCTATATGAAGTATTTGAAAGAAAAAAAAAAAACTTGGGCAGTGAATCAATGATAGACTCGTAAACACCATGTTCACTGTGTCTGATTATTAGACCGATACATTAGCACATTAAAGTATTCTTTTCCGTTCAACCGTGCTGATCAAGCATGGCTAATTGGTTAATTTATGCCTTATTTTCTGTTTTCCATATAAAGAACCAGTCGCTGAAGCTTGAGCATGTTCCATGATCTAAAAGTAAAATGAACCTTTGGTTTTTTATTGTTTGTTGTGTACGCATTAAGACTTGTGTGACGTTACTCAAACGAACAGTTAACACATACGTTATGTCCTCTACCCTATAAGTGTTGATATGCAATATATGATGTTGAGAATCAATGTCAAAGTTAGGCAATGTTAGTCAATGTCAAAGTTAGGCAATGTTAGGCAATGTTAGGTATGGTTGTGTGAAAACATAATTAGGTGCAATTAATGTGTTTTGTGTGGTAGTAAATAATCTTAGTTTAATTAAGTAGCTTTCATTTGGTTTGCTATAAATACCCAAGTCCCCAAGCCTTGTAATTCATCCAAAAGAAAAACAAAGCTAAGTGCTAAATAAGAGAAGCTTTGCTAATTAGTGTTCTTGTGAGCTTTCTTTAGAGTGTGCTTTATTTTCTTCTTCTTGGATCATTAGAGTTATCTTGTATACTCTTTTTGTTCAACAATTGGTATCAGAGCCAAGTCGGTCAGGGATCGTTCTTGGTAGAGCATTGGTTGTAAAGTCTCTTGAAATTCCGAGTATGCTCTGTGGTTGCAGTTTTGACTGATCTTCCACATCAGAAAAGATTTCTTGAGATTATTGCTGGGGTTATCACAAACCTTGAGAGGGAGCTTCTTTGTGTCGAGAGTAGTGTATTACTCTGCACGGTAGTCACTCAAGCTTGTTCGGTGTAGTCAAAGTCTTGCCGATACGATGGGTGATCTTCAAGTTGTTGGAGGAATCAAGAAGCTCAACAACCAAAACTATAACACGTGGGCAACGTGTATAGAGTCTTACCTTCAAGGTCAAGACTTGTGGGAGGTTGTCGGTGGTAGTGAAGTTACACAACTGGCAGCGGAAGATGCTAACGGCGTCTTGCGGAAGTGGAAAATTAAAGCAGGCAAATCAATGTTTGTCTTAAAGACCACAATAGAAGAAGAAATGTTGGAGCACATTCGGGATGCTAAAACGCCAAAGGAAGCATGGGATACTTTTGTTACACTCTTTTCAAAGAAGAATGATACAAGACTGCAACTTCTCGAGAACGAGCTGCTATCGATGGCGCAACGCGACATGACGATTGCCCAGTACTTTCACAAGGTGAAGTCGATATGCCGCGAAATTTCAGAGTTAGATCCAACAGCTCCTATTGGGGAAACCAGGATGAAGAGAATAATTATCCATGGTTTGAGACCCGAATATCGTGGGTTTATTGCCGCTATACAGGGATGGCCGACACAACCATCACTTGTTGAGTTTGAAAATTTGCTTGCAAGTCAAGAAGCTATGGCCAAACAAATGGGAAGAGTTTCGTTGAAGAGTGAAGAGGAAGCGCTCTACACCAACAAAAGCAAAGGCACATTCAAGCGGTACACTGGTAGTGAATCTAAAAAGGATGGTGACAAGATGAAAAATCACCAAGGAAATGGAAGCTCTCGTCCAGGGGGAGCTTCGAAGAATCACAGTAATAGTAGAAAGTTCAATGGTGAGTGTTACAACTGTGGGAAGATGGGCCACATGGCAAAAGATTGTTGGGCCAAGAAAAAGTATGTTGAAAGTAATGCTGCTACTTCCAGTTCGAAGGAGAATAGCGAAGATGGTTGGGATGCTGAAGCACTATTCGCTACGGAGGAGGAAGAATTAGCTCTCACGGTAACAACACCAGAACGAATTGACTACAAGAATGATTGGATCGTAGACTCGGGTTGCTCAAATCATATGACAGGTGATAAACAGAAGTTGCAAAACCTGTCTGAGTACAAGGGAAGCCGTGTGGTGGTGACAGCTGACAACTCAAGGTTACCGATAGCTCACATCGGTAAGATAATAGTTACACCGTCCTCAGAGAAGGAGGTGCTACCAGACTCCAGAGAATTTGGAGAAAAGCTGCAACAGAAGATGGGGGAGCATACTATCCAACTCCAACCAAGTTCAGATGAATCAGAAGATCCAAATGGCGATGATGTCGAACAAAGAGTGACCAAGAATCCTTGGCAAGTTGGCATGTATCAACAACCAGACGAAGAAGGTGGGCCTAGTGAACCGGAAGAATCAACTCCACAATCTCAACTCCGAAGGTCAACAAGAACGCGGAGGCCAAATCCCAAATACGCCAATGCAGCTATAATTGAAGAAGCAACTGCAACAGAACCTGAGACGTTCGAAGAAGCATCACAGAGTTCTGAGTGGATGATAGCTATGAAAGAAGAGATTGATGCACTTCAGCAAAATCAGACTTGGGATCTCGTGCCAAAGCCAAGAGATGTGAAATCCATATCCTGCAAGTGGGTTTACAAGATAAAGCGTCGTCCAGATGGGTCAATCGAGAGGTACAAGGCACGATTGGTAGCTCGTGGTTTCTCTCAACAGTACGGACTAGACTATGATGAAACGTTTAGTCCAGTGGCAAAACTTACAACAGTACGCGTCCTACTTGCACTTGCAGCTAACAAAGATTGGAATCTATACCAGATGGATGTGAAGAATGCTTTCTTGCATGGAGAGTTAGATCGGGAGATCTACATGATGCAACCAATGGGCTTTAAAAGCGAAGCTCATCCTGAGTACGTGTGCAAGTTAAGGAAAGCACTCTACGGATTGAAACAAGCACCCAGGGCGTGGTATGGTAAGATTGCTGAATTTCTAACACAAAGTGGTTATTCAGTAACACCTGCAGATTCCAGCTTGTTTGTCAAAGCCAATGAAGGAAAGTTAGCTATCGTGCTAGTGTATGTGGATGATTTAATCATAACCGGTGATGACGAGGCAGAAATTCTTCGGACGAAGGAGAATTTATCAGTCCGTTTCCAGATGAAGGAACTTGGACAGCTCAAGCACTTCCTTGGTCTAGAGATTGATCGCACACAAGAAGGAATATTTCTCTGTCAGCAAAAATATTCCAAAGATTTATTGAAGAAGTTTGGAATGCTCGAATGCAAGCCGATTTTGACACCGATGGAACCAAATGCCAAAATGTGTGCACATGAAGGAAAAGATTTGGAAGATGCGACGATGTATCGACAATTGGTAGGTAGTCTGATCTACTTAACCTTGACTCGACCTGACATTTCTTATGCAGTTGGTGTGATGAGTCGGTACATGCAAAATCCAAAGAAGCCTCATTTGGAAGCAGTTCGACGAATACTGAGATATGTGAAGAGTACAATTGACTATGGTCTTTTGTACAAGAAAGGTGAAGACTGCAAGTTAGTTGGTTACTGTGATGCTGACTATGCAGGAGATCATGACACCAGGAGATCAACAACTGGGTATGTGTTTAAGCTTGGTTCTGGAACCATCTCTTGGTGTAGCAAGAGACAGCCGACGGTATCTTTGTCAACCACAGAAGCAGAGTATAGAGCAGCAGCAATGGCAGCTCAAGAGAATGCATGGCTGGTACAGTTGATGAGTGATCTACATCAACCAGTAGATTATTCAGTACCATTGTACTGTGATAATCAATCGGCAATTCGCTTGGCAGAAAATCCAGTCTTTCATGCAAGAACTAAACATGTGGAGGTACACTATCACTTTATCAGAGAAAAGGTTCTGCAAGAAGAGATAGAGATGAGATATGTTAAGACGAATGATCAAATTGCGGACTTGTTCACAAAAAGTTTAAGTACAGGTAAGCTCGAAATTTTTCGCTGTCTGCTCAGCACAGTGCAAAGAATGAGAGCTGACATTGAGGGGGAGTGTTGAGAATCAATGTCAAAGTTAGGCAATGTTAGTCAATGTCAAAGTTAGGCAATGTTAGGCAATGTTAGGTATGGTTGTGTGAAAACATAATTAGGTGCAATTAATGTGTTTTGTGTGGTAGTAAATAATCTTAGTTTAATTAAGTAGCTTTCATTTGGTTTGCTATAAATACCCAAGTCCCCAAGCCTTGTAATTCATCCAAAAGAAAAACAAAGCTAAGTGCTAAATAAGAGAAGCTTTGCTAATTAGTGTTCTTGTGAGCTTTCTTTAGAGTGTGCTTTATTTTCTTCTTCTTGGATCATTAGAGTTATCTTGTATACTCTTTTTGTTCAACATATGATTCTTGCAGAAACTTTCCCCAGGGTACCATCAGTGATATGGTGAAAGATGCTTCTCTGGGGATCTCATATGTCTTCAACAATATAGCAGAATATGGAGGTGACCCTAACAGGTGACAGTCTAATATTTGTTCTTTCCTTCCCTATACATCTCAAAACCGGTTGAGTATATACATTTATTTATATGTTTTGGTCCTTTTGTGGCTGTTTTGAGTAGAATCTATCTAATGGGACAATCTGCCGGTGCACATATTTCTGCTTGTGCTCTCTTGGATCAAGCAATCAAAGAATCTAATGGAGAGAGCATTTCTTGGAGCGCCTTCCAGATAAAGGCTTATTTTGGTTTATCCGGCGGGTAAGGTTTATTTGTTGCATTATCATGAATCAAGTGAAACTTTAATGAATATAGTTCGAATAAACTCAAATTCTAGAAACATGGATATTGGTAAGCATGGGATATGATAGTAGAAAGAAATCTTCCCATCAGATCATGTACTTTTCCGTATAAACACTACAATCTGCACTACACGCACAGCTCGTTGTAGCATCGAGCTGCAGAGACTGATGACCAGTCATTACTTTAGTACCATGTTGATAGATCTGTTGATTGACGGCAATGGATGGGTACACTAATTTTCTTATGTGCTCCTCACAGGTACAATTTGTTCAATTTAGTTGACCATTTCGATAGTCGTGGACTATATCGTTCCATCTTTTTGAGGTACTTACCAAGTGACATTTTGCTAGCCACTCTTTGGTCTACTCCTATCAATTATATTGTACTTTTTCCTGTTTGTTACTTCATGATGCTATTGTGGTGATGTGTCATGCAGCATTATGGAAGGTGAAGAATCCTTGCATCAATTTTCTCCTGAAGTTAAAGTAAAGGACCCAAGCAATAGGAGTGCCGTTTCTCTCTTGCCTCCTATCACCCTTTTCCATGGAACTGATGATTATTCGATACCATCAGACGCTAGGTTAGAATCCCTTAATGTACATTAATATGGGATTTTGATCTGTACAATACTAGTTTAGGCCTCGAAGTACAGACATCTGAATACGACTTCAACTTCTCCACAGAATATATCATGGTGTGATATTTTCAGAAACTGATGCGTCTTTATATGCAGTAAAGTTTTCGTAGACGTGCTTCAAAAGGCAGGAGCTCGAGCTGACTTAATACTCTATGAAGGAAAGACTCATACAGATTTGTTTCTTCAAGTAAGTGATATTTCTGATGCGAGCCTTTTACAATTGTGACTGTTAAAAACTTACGGCCTCCATTTAGTACTCGTATTTTAGTGCACCGATGCTTGTTAAAGGTTCAAATTCTTATAAAGAGATCTGAAGTAGGATATCACAAATTCATTTCTGGGCATCTGACTCTTGGAAGCACTTTGCAGGATCCTCTAAGAGGCGGTAAAGACGAATTGTTTGACCATCTAGTTTCCGTGATACATGCTGGTGATAAAGACGCTCTTGAGCAAGATGCTATGGCACCTCCGAGAAGGCGGCTTGTTCCAGAGCTCTTGTTGAAGTTGGCACGCAGCATCAGCCCCTTTTAGGCCTTGTACACTTGTCAGTATTGATCACCAATTACGTCCATGCAAAGGAGAGGCTTCGATCAGCTCGCGGAGATCTATTTTTCAAAACACATTACGACATTTTCACTTCGATGAGGTTGCTCCATCGTAATCCAAGAGCTGAATATATCACTCGAAGCTCGCTTTACATTGTTCTGCACATTTCTATTTCGACATTATTACAGTCACCTACGACCTACGACATGTTTGGATTCAATTCTCATCCGTAGAAAGCCCCAATCAATCTGTGTTCATAACCGAAACAAACTTTTCTTACTAATCTCTCTTGAAGGGCACGCACGCGATCCTGAGTCTTGCGAAGCTTTCTCCATCGGTAGGCACTGCAGAAACCAGCAGCAGATTGGGGACTTGTGGGTTGCTGCAATTGTTCTCCCTTTTCCTCAGTTGCCATTCCTCAATCTTCACACACAATCGAAACCACTGCAACAATGTGCGTAGAACAGAGAGCCATCTACATTGCAACACCATGATACACGAATATCTTTGAGAAATACGCACAAATACAACCGGTTACAAACTCTGAATCAAAAGTAGAAACACCAAACCAATAATAAGTCGTATATAAACCACAATTTAGTGCCACTTGATTGACTTCTCAGTGACGCTCAAGTTCTATTTTTCATTGAACTTCGGGTTCCATTCGTGCTTATTTCCCATTACATTTCTAAACAAGTCCAAAACCAAAATAAAGATAACATTTTGGTACTCAGAAAATTACCAAATCGAATACTTGAGCGTAAAACAACCCACCAATTAGCTTCCAAGAATCGAAAAATTGAAGTTTGCAGATAGATACCCAAATGAAGAAATCCAATGAAAATGACTGACTCATATAACATGCACATATGACTTGCAAACTGATAGGACCAATTTTTATGTAAATGACTGATTCATTTTGAGAAATGATAAGGGAAATCTCTTAAAATATGACTATTTATGTATTTTCTGTCACTTTATTCTTTTAGCACAATAGTTATAATTCTAGTAGGGAAATTGACGTTAAAAATGTGAGCTGGCAAAGAGTTCATAAAAAGTCTCACTTTGAGAGAGTCCCCTTAGCATATCTCATTCATATTTGGTCATTCATATTTGGGTGAAATTGTGCTAGATTAATCACTAATTTTAGGCAAAGTCATACTCTATAACACATGTGATATAATAATTGTGATACCAAATGAACTCAACGATACATATAGAATAACTCTATCTCACATGTGATATAATAATTGTGATACTAACTTAACCATCTTGAATTTTTACCTTATAATTTTACTTAGAAGTGAGGGATTGAGGTACAAATTGAAATTTTGGATTTAATATCAAAATATCTCATGTGAAAGACTAAGCAAGAGTCTTGCAAGTGATTAATCTCTTATCTAAACAAGGTAAGAAAATAAAATAAACAACGAAAAAACAGAAGTCAATGATTTCTCCACAATAGAAATATAGCCACAAATAGCTGCGGCGGCGAGTCCGCGTTGTTCCGTACGCCGCAGCACACCCAATCATCTTCTCTCTCTCTCTCTCACACTCGGAATCCGAGGCGTCGCAGGACTTCGATTGAAGCTGCGCAACGCCGCAGCACACCCAATCATCTTCTCTCTCTCTCTCTCACACTCGGAATCCGAGGCGTCGCAGGACTTCGATTGAAGCTGCGGTGCTTCTATACAGAAACCCTAATCTCACTCAACTCAAGGTAATTGCACTCTTCAAATCCCTAATTTCGAGCCCTTTTCTATCAATTTTCTCTTTTCCGTTTGGTTGCCGAGAAACCCTGGAATTTAGGTAAGGAAGTAAATTAGCTTGAAATGGAGCTTGAATCCGTTCACAATCTTGTGTCATTGCCTACTTGTTTCCATTTCAATTAACAGTTGTTCGCAATCTTGTGTCATTGCCTACTTGTTTCCTATTCAGTTAAAAAATTTCTTACTTTTTTGTGAAATTAGTACTAATAGATTGTGGTTTATGCTTCAACATTGGATTTTTGAGTTGTGGGGGTCTGGATATCTGGTTAATTTGAATTTTTTTGTATAATTACTGTATTTTGATGGTGTTCCTGACTCTTGAAGCTCTAATTTTATGTCGTAATCTTGGACATTTCAACTTAAATATCGAATTTTTGAAATATATTTATATACAATATACATGAGTGTGTTTATGTGTTGTGTTTAATTTACTTAGTAGCAGTATTTGAGTTCAGTATCGTACTTGGTTGGTTTTCTGATCTACCAATGATTTTTTATGTATTGCAGAGTACTTTCTGGGTGGTCTCTTACAAAAGAAGTTGCTTCTTCGTAAATATGGAATCCCAGAATTTTATCGGTCTCCTTGCTTCTGGTGATTCTGTCATCGAGAATGTGGGGCACGAAAGTGATGTTCAATATGAAGTTAAAGAAAATGGGGAGGATCTGGGGCAGGAAAGTGATGTTCCATGTGAAGTTCAAGCTAACAGTGAGAACCTGAGGCATGAAAGTGATGTTCAATATGAAGTTAGCCATTGCATGCTGGAATCAAACCTTGAAAAAGAATTGGTTGAAGGTGATTCAGATATGGAAATCGAGGACATAAACAACCTCCCTGCCTTGGACGGTTCTCGTTCGGCAAATGTTGAAATCAAATTAGGGGGTAACAAGGACGGGGATGCTCATTGTATACTGTCTGAAACTGTTACAGTTGCAGGAAAGTCAAATGTTTTGTTCCCGAAGGTGCATGAAAATGGTTGCCTTCCGGTCCAAGATTCAAGTACCTTTAAAGTCCCCAAAAAGGGCGGCACTTGTATCCTTCTTCTACATTTGTTTTTTCTTAAGGTTTTCTCCTTGTTCATTTTCAAGCACTTTCCAACTGTGTAACTTTGTGGCTTGTACAAATAGGTTTACTTCTTCAACCATATAATGCAGTATGTTAAAATTAAGAATACTGAAATGTAGCTTCTCTTCATTAATACCATAATCTTTGAATTTTTGTTATCCGTAATTCAACATTGCTAGCTGTATCAGGTGTTAAGAGAGCTAGAATGACAGTTGATGAACATAAAGCTTCAGTGCGTGTGACATATGAGTCGTTGACAAGGTGGGGTTGGATTATGCTGTCAATTTAATTACTTTTATTTTTTATATGCACTTAAGCATATATCAGTTATTTTTCATATGCACTTAAATGGGGTTGCATAATGTTTTCATATGCACTTAAGCAAAAAATACAAAGTATTTAGATTATAGAGTATATTTCCAATTGCAGTTTTCCATTTCTCAATTTCTTAATGAATTGTCATAATTTTTTTAGAGCTAGTAAACAAAAGCTTGAAGAACTATTACAGCAGTGGTCAGAGTGGCATGCAAAGCATATTTCTTCATCTCAAGTAAGACTCCTCGTTTAGTTGGCTCATCATATTGAATACTTTATCTTGTGATGTCACTTTCCATGGGATGGATCATCCAAAGTGTTAAGTTTTAAAGAAGGATTAAGTTCCACTTTCTGTTTGAATGAAGACTCGCTCAAAATTTGGGGTGGGTTGAGTTTAACAATCCTGGGTTTTGGAAGCAATTTTGAACATTTGGCACAGAGAGGTGGCTTGTGAAATGCAGTAAACTTTGAAGAATGATTTTTGTTGTTATAATTCTGGTTATATGGCATGAAAGCAAGAGTATCTTAGAGAATGAGAGGTCTTCAATTGGTAGAGTCCAATCAATAAACTCGCTATTACCCTGTTTTGATTTGTTGACTAAAATTATAATGATGTGTTTTCTTGCCTTATTTTTGTTTTCCTTTTGACTGCTGGGTTTATGATTACTTGTATCATGTGATCTTTCAGGATTCTATTGAAGCAGTGGAATCAGGCGAAGAGACCTTCTTTCCAGCTCTTCATGTTGGCATAGAGAGGACGTCTGCGGTGGTATGGTCCTGCTATTGTGTCTACTTTTCTCTATATGCGTTTTGTGTGCTTGAGTTTGGGTGCTTTTCTGATTACTTATAAAAAATCTTGTATTATACTTAGCTGCTAAAGTTGTGCAGCCACTAGTTGTTATACTTGGTGACATCTCCTGATTTAGCTTTCTTCAATTTGTTAATTTTTCTGTTTGTCACAAAAACTAGAAAAAGGAATGTTTTATATAAGTTTCATTGTTTAGTACCATTTGTTAGTTTTCTGAAGTATTCTTTCATGTTCAGTCTTTTTGGATGGACAACCAAACACGGAAGGCAGATAACAACGAATCCAATATTTTGGATAACAATGATGTGCCTTTGTATGATCGGGGTTACGCCTTAGGTTTGACTTTGGCGGGTGGCTCAAGTAATGCGGAGGGGTAAACATTTTTATTAGTATTTTCAATATAGTAGGATCATGTTATTGGTTTTATGTTTTATGATGATGGTATTACTATATTTGTTGAAGGTTTTGTAGTTGGTTCCTCATTTTTCATGTTTTGATTTAATCCTCCTGATAGACATGTTTATGTCCTTGATCTTCTTGAGGGAGAAACCACCAGATAATTAAAAATGAATAATGAGTATCAAGAGTGAAGGGTGATTGGGCTCTGAATATTGTTAGGTGTCTAAGTAGAGGTCTTCATTTAATCCTTAATCTCATCATGACATGACAATCAGGAGGCTTTGTATGGTAATCTGGTGGTGAAATGTTTGAATCCATTTCATGGTTGTCTTCAGCCTGACTTCTACGTATAAGCAAAAAGTTGTTTTGCAGATGTTTGATATCTTTCTTTCTTTATTTTTATTTATTGTTTCAGAGGCTTGGAGATTATAGATGATGCAAGCCGTTGTTTCAATTGTGGCTCTTATAGTCATTCGTTGAAAAATTGTCCAAAGCCTCGTAACAATGCAGCTGTCAACAGTGCCCGTAAACAGCTCAAGTCCAAACGTAATCAGAATGCTAGTTCTCGCAATCCAACACGATACTATCAGAATTCTCCAGCTGGAAAGTATGATGGTTTAAGGCCTGGTGCCCTCAATGCTGAGACACGGAAGCTTTTGGGTCTTGGGGTAAGTGATCACTCATTGCGTTTAATACAGAACACTTGTTATTGTCTACTGGTGTTCCTTAGAATTATGAGGCAAATACTGTTAGTTGAACGTTAAGCTCCTATTCCAGATTGTATTATTATAGAAGCTTAATGATGTGCTTGCGGTCACATGAGTCTAGAATATTAAGAACCGATTTATTTATTAATTAATTAATTTATTTGCTTGTGTGCAGGAGCTTGATCCACCACCTTGGCTTAACAGAATGCGAGAAATTGGTTACCCACCAGGATATCTAGGTATTTGAATATATTTTACTGAATTGGCAGTCACTTAAAGCAACCGATTATAAATAATTGTTGTAGTTCTATCACAGAAGTACCAAAAAGGAAAAAAAAAAAAAAAAAAAAAAAAAAAACTTGGTGAAGTGTTTTAATTTACATTCCATTTTGCCAATGACCAACCAAAAGGGGATTGATCTGGCCCTTGTGTCCTCCGGCTTCATTTACTTTGTCAAATTTTTATTAGGCAGAAAAAAAGATTGTGGGTCTGATTTGATGCATAATCAATGGAAAGTTGCTGAAGCTCTGATTAAATGGTTCATATGGTTGAAATGTTATATGTGGGATTAGGCTGTGCATTTGAAACATATTCGAATAGTACATGTTGAAAAGTTAAGAATTATTATTGCAATTTAATACTTGATTCTGGTACTGCATTGTTTGTGGCTGTGCAATGTGCATTTTGAAGAGATTACCCAGCATTAGCAAACGTTTGAGGTTTTTTGCTTTGTGATGTGTGGGATTTTCATAGGCTCAGTTTATGGAGAGTACAACAACAACAACAACAAAGCCTTTTCCCACTAAGCTCAGTTTATGGAGAGTGATGTGCTAAAATCCTGGATAGCACCCTTGACCGTCCTGTTTTCTAGAAATATCAAACCTAGGTTTCAAAAAACTATTTGTTAGTCGTACTTTTAATTTATTGTACTTCCCTTTTCCTTTTAGATTTAAATTCTGTTTTCAACTCATAACACCTTGTCTTGGCATTTTTAGATGTAGATGATGAAGATCAGCCATCAGGGATAATAATATATGCTGATGGTGAAATTAAGGAAGAACAGGAGGATGGGGAAATTATTGAGACAGACTTTGCTGACCCAGCGTGGAAGAAGACGGTCAAATTTCCAGGAGTAAATGCACCAATCCCAGAAAATGCTGATGAGAGACTTTGGGCTCCTGGACATTCATTTGAAGATCTCTCTAGGAACCGTTCACACAGCAGAGTGAGCCATCATTCAGAACCTGTCAGCAGAGGGCATCACCGCGAGCAAAGGTGGTCCAGGGATTGTAGAGACGATGGGCCTCCTGGCGTTGATCCAGGTTTTGCGCCATCTAGTTACCCTCCAAGATATGGTAGCTATGATTACGGTTACAACTCTCACGGTTCAAGTAGTGCTTCAGCACCAAGAAGTCCTACCTTCGGAAGGTCCCAGTCAGACAGAGTTAGAAGAATCCCGTCATTCAATGAAGGTTCTTTTCCATACTCCAATTCTCGTCATTCACCAAAGAATTATGACTCGGGCAGTACTGAAAGTTGGAACGATGGAAGCAGGAATGACTACGACCTTGATCTTTCAACTTATAGTAGGGATAGGCTAGACAGGCATCGCCATCACCGCAGGAGGTAATGGCAATGACATGTAGCCAGTAGAGATGCTTACTGTGATGGATATAGGGATAGTTTAATCCAAGGAGGGAGTTGTACAAAGAACTAGATGTGATGAGTTTAGATGGCTCTGTGATCATCAGCTGCTGTTGTTGTATGTTATTCTCTAATTTAATGTACTCGAAGATTCCAAGTTCGAAAACTTCGTCGCTTTCGGGCCTCATCAACATTTAAATAAAAATAAGAATTTATGGTAGAGTGAAGTTAAGGTGCAGGGAGATAGGGTTTTGTCAAGAACTACTATTTGTTTATTTAAAAAAAAAAACTTTTATAAGGGTTTTGTCATTAAATTCGTAGAAACTAAGGGTTTCCCTTTTCAATTGTATGCCCATATTTCTATTCTAAATTTTTTTTACAGATAAACGCTTCAAACCCGATACTTTGGAAAAATATCTTTTAGAATTCTCAACTAAGAACTAATTAAAACATGGTAAGTGATTGACTGATCAAATGACCGATTCATTTTGAGCGCTATTGCGCAATTTATAAATCCAATGGCTGAGTTTTTATTTAATAGCAATAAATGAAATAACTTCACTTATCTACTTCTAATTCAACTATACAAATTATTTGGCGCGCATATGAGTAGCACTCAACAAATGGATAGTTGTGGTCCTCGGAAGGGGTGGATTACTTTGGCTTACCATCAGTGGTCACTCTTTATAAAAAAACAAAACAAAACAAAAATGGATAGTTGTGAGATTTTTTTCTACAATTTTTTCTCTTGAAGTGTTTTTTCTAATTCTCTGACTTTTGGTGGGTGTAAATAACCTTTAATCTAAAATATATTAGTGCTAAAACTATATTAGAAAAAAAAAACATAATATAATATATATTATAATTTTTGGAACTAAATTATTTTGGAAATAACTTCTTCAAACTTATTCACTAACAAGATTTTATTTTTTGTCATCAATCCCTATAAAGATATTTCAAACCAAAAAGAGAAATATTGGGCTTTGTTTTAGCAAAAAACAAGAAACACTTGGGCTTTGAGCTTGGGTTTTCTACTTTATTAGGGATTTCCTACCAAAACGATGGTGTAAAAAAAAAATATTTACCTTCCTATTTAAAATTCGATACTTGAGGCCATTCTGTATTACAGTATAGTGATATTCTTTTTTATTTGGAAGTGAGAGGTCTTAAATTCGAATATCGTGGATAGCGAATTCGATACCAAATTAGACTGCCCATAATGTGACTTAGCTGAACTCCCCTCCCCTTAGTACAAAAATATATCGATGTACTAAAAAAAAAAAATTAATACTTGCGGGTCAAGCTTATCAAATTGTGTATTTACTTATTGATAAAGGAAACGCCAACGCAAATTCATGTTTGGGCAAGGAGAGAGACTTAAGCACAACCGGAATCGAATATTTATTTGTTTACACTTTTTTCACGTGACATTTAGACATACAGAGGTAAAATTATTACATACCTCTTTACCTGCGTGGCGTATCGAGACAAACGGAGGTGAAAAGTGGCGTGCGGGTAATTTGGTAATATAAAACACCCGTCTCCTTGTGTGGGGGGAGTAAAACCTAGGTTTTTTCTTGGATATTATATAAGTATTTCGACTGACCGCTCCTGCGTAGTACTTGTCTCTCTCAAACATTCACTTAAACTATTCAATAAAAAGCTTCAGTGGGCCACCACCGATGGTAACGTCGAGGACGCAAACTTCAGCTTCAAGCCAATAAAGAAAAAGAGGAAATTACAGGTCTTTTTCCTTAAACCCTATCCCTCTTTATTTTTTCCAATTAGGGTTTTTCTCGATTTCCCTCCTTTTTGCTTCCTGCTGATTTTTTTTGGGGTTTCTGACTTCGTTGCTGATTGCAATTCGGCCGTGGCCGGCGGCGTTAAATCCCAATTCTTGTTTCCGACTCGCCGTTGATCGCAATTTTGTTGCGTAATTTGATGACTTTTAAATTGTTAAAAAAATTTAATTGAATGGTTTTTTTTAGTGGGATAATTTGAGCAGCGAATTGCTGAATTTTGGATTTGGGGGATTAGGGATTTTAGCTCTCGGCGAGGTAAAGATTTGTAATTTGTTGAAAAAATTGGGGGATTGATAATTGTGTTTGCAAATTGGGGATTTGAGCGAATTGATGAATTTGATTATTTTAATAGGATTTTGAAATTCAATTTAGAATAATGTGATTGTTTCGCGTGGAAAATCATGATTGAAAAGTGGTAATTGGTAAATGTTATCAAACAGCAGCTGCATTGTTATCGAGATTATTATTTTGTGGATGAAACTTTAATAATTTCCTGCAGTGTTGATGCACACTCAAACATTCTGTTTGTAATCTTTCATACTAAATGTATGGTAATTTACAGTTTCAGCATGAATGAAGTCTCATAAAATCTGCAAGATGGATGTACAAATATACAATTCAGAACAAACTCTTGGCCATATGCCTAACTACCCGGGGCTGAATTCGAGTCCTTTTTTGCCGGGAGGGGATAGTTTACGTTGTCAAGCGTTGAAATGCCCAGTAGGTTACTTGAGGGATTGGCGCAAAGGTCCTAAAGTTATCCGCTTTCGTAATTTTGTGAAGAAACTACTGTAAGTCTCTTGAGCTCGCATTTCAACATAAGCAGATACATTAAACTACGCTTGCGTAGTCTTAAGCATTTGTTTTATTTGTTCTGACTTTTGAAATTCTTCCACAGTAATGAATACTTCTTAATACGTACCAATTACGGGTGTGGAGAGATGGCATCTGATTATGCGGCTGTCGTGGAGAACCAGCTATTTATGGAGGCTACTTCTGAGGTCTGCATTCACATTAAATTGAATTTAGCTTGATAAGTTTGTTATTTTATCTATGTTTTTGCTACTAAATGGGAAAAACTTAATAGCCAATCGTGGCCATGCTATTGGAAATACCTTTTGTATTCCTGATGCTTAATAATTAGTCCTTGTAACATGTTTTTGAGTAACTCGGTGACCTCATCAACTAGCTTCAAATTCTTTAAGGAAAAAAACTTGTTACTTGAATCGTGTAGGATATATTTTGCTATCTTGTCTGCCTGAAACTTTATGAATATGTGTTAGTTATCCTGAATTTTTCAAATTTTGATATATTTTAGGAGGAGTATGTGAATGTGGAAACATTATCTCATCGGCTGCAAAAATTACTCAACCTATATGATGCAAACTCCAGTCAACCAGCAGTTTCTGCAGAAACACCCTTCAACTGCTTGGGTGGTGCTAGTAGATCTGACTCCGTTTGTAATAATGCATTCATAGCTAACAATGCTGACGATGTTAACCTCATAAAAGGTGGGCCATTTGAACCATCCATCATAAACATAATTAACAATTGGTTAGTTTTGGACATATTTATCTAATAGCATAATTAATTTCTCTTGCAGGGTTCCCTTTTAATGGTGATAAGCAGGGAGATACTAAAAGATTCATTACTTCCGATGAACTGGACATGCCTTGCCTGACAGGCCTAAGACAGGCTTCTTCTGAGACTGTTGTTCCTTTTGAGGATGCTTCAACATCAGTCGCTGCATACTCCAATGCCAATCAAGGATATCTGAATTACATTTCTGGCATATCATCTGATTGTCAGGTTCAACAGCAACATCTTGGCCATGGTATGGGTTTGTTTTTGGTCCCCAAATCATATAATCTGAATTACATTCCTGGAGATGTAATTCTTGATTCCATATTTAGCTTCAGGCTACAACTTAGTATCTAAATGACATACTCCTTTGAGATTTTTGATGACTTTATTAAGATGTCTTGGTTTTGCTCTGAATTACTGTAGAAGTAGCATTATTGTGTTCTTATTATGAAACAACATAGTTGGATCCAAGGCCATATTGCTCATGCTCCCCAAGTTCTCCCATTTTACATTTGATAAACTTGCTTGCTATATTGTATGTTCACTGATCCAATATGTTCTCAAGCAGACTATTTGCATCTGTTTATCAACAGGCGTGCACTTATTTAGAGTTGTAAATTATGTTATTAGAGAATTTATATTTCTAGAAGTAAATATATTATATAGGAAAAGTGTAAAACATACTTGAGTTTAACTAGTCTATCCGCTCAAACATCTTCACTAAACCCTTTATGCTGTTTGCCTGCTTCTAACAAGTTTTTTTTTTTTTGGTGAAGTTGGATCCTCTAAATTCGAAGGTCGTTTGGGGAGTAACCAGAAGGCTCAATCGGTTGTTTTTCCATCCACAGAGGGAGAGTTTTCAGTGTTTTCCTCTTCTAACTTGCTGATCCCTCAACATGTTCCAACGGATGTTCCTGTAGTCTCCAGAGAGATCTCAACTCTTGAGGATATATTGCAATCTTGCTCCCAGATGATAAAGTGTCAACATAACCGGAAACGATCCCTTCATCCATTAATGTGGTCTCAGGTTCCTCCAGTACAGTCACATGGTGCTCAACAGTATGCTTCAGATGGACCCAGTGCAGGAAACATTGAAGATATGCTGCCTTCATCAAAAAGGTTGAAGATGGGTAACAAAAATGGAAGTAATCATCTATTGGCTCCTTCAGTTGTTCAACATTGTGTTCCTGGAGGACTTTCATATCTGCAGCAAGAGTCTGAATCTCCTACATCCATTAATTCTGAGGACATAGTGCAATCTTGTTCTCAGACGATAAAGTGTCACCATAACCAAAAACAATCCTCTCATCCATTGAAGCGGCCTCAGGCTCCTCCAGAACAGTCACATGGTGCTCAACAGTATGCTTCAGATGGACCCAGTTCAGGAAGCATCAAAGATTTGCTGCCCTTGTCAAACATGTTGAAGACGGATAATAAAAAAGAAAGTTCTCATGTATTGGCTCCTTCAGTTGTTCAAATTTGTCTTCCTGGAGGACTTTCAGATCTGCATCAACAGTCTGAATCTCCTGTATCTATAAGTTCTGAGGATATAGTGCAATCTTGCTCCCAGAAGATAAAGGCTCAGCATAACCGAAAACGACCCTTTCATCCATATTTGCAGCCTCAGTTTCCTCCTGAACAGTCACATGGTGATCAACAGTATGCTTTAAATGGACCCAGTTCAGGAGATATTGAAGATATGTTGCCATCGTCAAAAAAGTTGAAGATGGAGAACAAAAATGAAAATTACCATATATTGGCTCCTTCAGTCATTCAACCTTGTGCTCCTGAAGGACCTTCATATCTGCAGCAACAATCTGAATCTCCTGTATCTATTAACTCTGAAGTAACACATGTGGAGATGGAACCAGTAAATAATTCCATACAAGAATCAATGGGGATCAATGACGTTACAAAATGTGATTCTGACAATATCCTTAAACTGAACTCTGAGAGTGTGCCCATTCCTTCTGGGGAAGGATCTGCTTGTCATCAGAGGGAACAGATAGACCTTACTAGCAGTAGTGAGATTATAGACAATGTGAAAGAATTTTCTGGAAGAATGGGGTCGAATAGTTTCCATTTTTTCTCAGAAGAGCTTAAAAAGGGAACTGTGAGGACTGAGTTCATCCAGACAGAGCCAGAACCAGACTCTGATTTTGAGGAAGTAATAAAGCCACAGAATCCAGAAACAAATAGTGTCCTATTGACGGAACTATTTAAAGAAGAGAAAATCAAGGAACATTTATCGAATCTTGGGCAGAGCATTGATCAGGTAATAATTTTATATTCATCATTACTACTGCTGCAAGAGTTTCAACTGTTTTTAATTGCCAAGGTTTTCATTCATTTAGCATGAAGGGTAATATTCTCATGCATGTTGTTTAAAACAGAGTATCTTGATGGAAGACAGAGAAAACAGTGAGAAAGTGTGTCAGTTGTGCGCATTAGGAAAGCTATTTTTTGCCCCTGCACAAATATATTGCTCATGCTGTGGTCTCCGTATCAAGCGCGGTGTAAACTATTACTGCACACTAGACGAGCATACTTCACGATATTGTTTTTGTAACTTGTGCTATAAGGGGTCTCGAAGAGGAAATATCTCATTTCATGGGATCCGTATCTCAAAGGCAACACTTGGTAGAAAGAAGAACGATGAGGAAACTGAAGAACCGGTAAGTAAAGTCATACTGACTTCTTATCTTCTGAGATCGTGAAAGTAATTACTTAATTACTGAGGCTTTTTATGTGCTTGCAGTGGGTTCAATGTGATAAATGCAAGGGCTGGCAACATCAGATATGTGCTGTCTTGAATGATAAAAGTGCTTTGGGAGGCCAAGCTGAGAACACATGTCTCAAATGCTTGTTAAAAGAAACAGAATGTGGGGAGCTCAAGAACTTACCAAAGAGTTCTGTTTTCAGTGCAAAAGATCTGCCAACTACCATGCTTAGTGACCATATAGAACAAAGACTCTTTAGGCGCCTCAAGCAAGAGAGAGAAGAGAGAGCAAAGGTCGAAGGAAAAGAGTTTTTTGAGGTAAGAAGTAATCTTCGATTTGGAATATAGTACTTTCAGCTTATCTGATTTATTTTTCATTCTACTGAGAATTTTATTTGTTTTGAGATTTGCACAATTTTGATCACTGGATAGATTTCGTGAGATGAATGCCTAGCGATTAGGAATAATCAATTTAATCATGGGCTGCTTGATCTTTATTTTCCACCTAATGAAATTGCTTGTTTTGGATAATCGTGTGTGTATCATCATACAGAAACATTCATAATCTGAAGTCCTTTGAAGCTGCTTGTTTGTTATGTTTTATCTTAATGGGTTGTTAGGTCCCGGGAACAGAGGGCTCTGTTGTCTAAATGGTTTGTTCTGTTGAAAGTGTAAAAAGAATACATCCAATCTAATGAGAATAAATATTCTGCCTTTAAGTCACATGCTAATCAACTCAATCAAGCCGGTTCAATGTAAATTAAATTTTGATTTGAAAGTCCTGTTTTGATATTCACACAGAATGTATTTACGGTATACAATCCTTTCTGTCTACTTATTGTTTATGTTTTGTTTGATGGGTTGTTAGGTTCCAGGAGCAGAAGATCTTGTTGTGAGAGTAGTGTTATCTGTTCAAAAAACACTAAAAGTTAAGCAGAAGTTTTTGGATCTCTTTCATGATGAGAATTACCCTGCTGAATTCCCATACAAATCAAAGGTGAGACAGCTTTTACAATCCATAGACTTCTTTTTCCCACTGAATCTCCTCTCTTTCAATATAATTGCTTGTTTGTTACAACTTTAGGAAAACCTAATTGGACTTTTTTTTTCTTTTTGCATCCAGGTTATTCTTTTGTTTCAGAAGATTGAAGGAGTAGATGTATGCCTTTTTGGATTGTATGTGCAGGAGTTTGGCTCAGAATGTAGTCACCCGAATAAGCGTTGTGTTTATATCTCATATCTGGATTCTATTAAGTACTTCAGGCCAGAGATAAAAACCGTGACTGGAGAAGCTCTTCGTACGTTTGTTTATCATGAAATACTGGTAGTTTCCTCTTTTCCCTATCATTATTTAGTCCCATGTTATTGCTATGTAAATCGACACATGTTTACTTTCATGTTCTGTTTTGCTATTTTTCTACAGATAGCTTACCTTGAGTTTTGCAAGAAACGAGGTTTTGTTACCTCCTACATATGGGCGTGTGCCCCTTTAAAGGGTGAAGATTATATATTACACTGCCATCCAGAAATGCAGAATATGCCCAAGCCTGAGAAGCTGCGGCAATGGTCTCCCTCTCACTCTGTCTCTCTCTCATGTGTGTTTGTTTGTCTTTGTGTATGCATTTCTGCATATTTTCCTTCTCTGATTTTAACTAAGTCACTTGTGCAGGTATCAGTCAATGATAAAAAAAGCAGCTGAAGAAAAAATTGTGGTCAGTCACACTAATTTATATGATCGGTTTTTTATCCCGACTGGGGAATGTAACTCCAAGGTAACAGCAACTCGTTTGCCATATTTTGATGGTGACTATTGGTCTGGTGCTACCGAGGATGCAATCAGGGCGATTGAACAAGGGATGGCAGATACGCAGAAGAAATCAAAGAAAACAATAACAAAGAGAACTTTGAAAGCCATGGGGCATACAAATCCTTCTGATGGCTCTACCAAAGATATTCTTCTGATGCAGAGAGTAAGTATTCTAAACCTTTTCCTTTCTAATTCTTCCTACTAAATTGGTGGCTTAAAAGCTATCTTCTAATTATCTTATTCTTCACTTTGCATACTCTAGATGAAGCAACCTTGGTGGCTTAAAATATACCCTATCTAGTCAAGTGAGACCAGTGTGCGAACTCTGATAGATATGGGTACAAACAGAGCACAAACTAATGCTTGATTAATACGATCGCCTTCATTTTGATCTCCTACTTCCCTAGGGTGTAAGGAGGGCAATATATTATCCAGATTCTGTGGTTTTCTGGGAATATCTATTCCTTGATCACAATATCAATATTTGAGTGTGAGTGTTAGCCTTAAATTTCAACAATGATAACAGTCAATAGGTCTTCGGAAGAAATAAAATATTTACACGAGCATTGTCAATTGCGTTAATGCTATTAATAGATTTACCCTCTTTTTCTACCTGTTATTATCTCTCGATCTTATTTTGTTGCGTCTTCCTTTTTAGATGGGTCAAACCATTTTACAGAGTAAGGAGGACTTTATAATTGTCGACATGCAGTATGTTTGCACGCACTGTCATGAAGCAATATTATCTGGACGACGCTGGTCTTGTGGTCAGTGCAAAAGTTTTCACCTCTGTGGAAGGTAATGAATCACTCTGAAGTCTCTCCTTCTCTTCCAAACTTTTTATGTCTCCTTTAATAAGAATGTTCTCATTGAAATGTAGTATTGTTCATCCTTCTTAGTTACCTGATATCTTATTTCCCAACAAGGAATGAGTGGGATGAGCACTACTACATAATTGATGTGTACCGTTTTATCTCTATTTACTTTTTGAATGTATATGTTGCAGATGCCATGACGCTGAGCGCAAAAATTGTGGACAGGACATTCACATCTCCATTAACATGGAACGACATGTGCTTTCTCAGGTGAACTTTAAACCTTATGAGCTCTATGGTATTCTTGTCCCTGTAGCAATGCATATCTGCAGACAAGATTAGCCTGCCCAGTAGATAACTAAGCGAGTGGCAAAGGAAACATAAAAGTTTATACCAGTCAATTAGTGTTAACATCTACCAAGCTTAAAATAATATGAACCGGCCTAGGTACCAGTTTTACCAAATGCATTGTAAATTTAAATATATGCTCCTGTTAATGGTTAGAGTGACATATTTGTACTTATAACAATTAAATCTGATTAATTCGTATGACTTTTACTCTTTTCCAGGTTGTGGTGGAGGATATGCTTTCTGACACTAAGGACGAAGATGTTATTTCGAACAACAATTTACTTGAGAATAGGCATAGTTTCTTGAGCTTGTGTGAGAAAAAACATTATCAGTTTGGCACACTTCGCCGGGCCAAGTATTCCTCAAAAATGATTCTGCATCATCTCCATAATGCTACTGCGCTAACTTCTGGGAACACATGCAGTGTTTGCCATAAGGATGGTGTGATTGATCAGAGATGGGTGTGTGAAATGTGCCCAGAGTTTGATGCTTGTGCAACATGCTATCGAGAGAAAGGAAGCTCTTGTCATATTCATAAGTTGACTGAAAGCCGTACGACAGAGAGTCAACAGGCACCGAAAAAAGGATTTCTGGTATAAAAGTTATAATTTTTAATATTTCAACATTTCTTCGGATTTGCATGTAGTAGTTTTCATCTTTTCTCATGATAATAATATTATTAAAAATAATGATAAAGATAATATTCATCATTCCTTCTTCTTTGCAAATAGTAATTTTAGTTGGCCAAAGGAAAAGTTGCACTGTGCGTGCGTGTGTACGTGTTTTTGGCGATGTTCAGTTTCTTTGTCAGGTCATTATGCTTTGATTAGACTTATAGCGTAAACATGTGGTGCAGATAAAGGAACTGCTGGATGTTTTACAGCATGCAACTACATGTTACCCAACCAAGAGTCAGCCTTGCTTTTACCCAAACTGCCTCCAAATTAAGAAGCTAATCTACCATGCAGTCAAGTGCACGGTTCGGGCTTCAGGAGGTTGTCAGTTCTGTAAGAAGGCATGGTCCGGATTGATTTTGCATTCGATAAACTGTAGAAAACCAAATTGTACCACACCGCGTTGCATGTGAGTATTCTTTGCATTTAGCCACCACCCCCTCCACACAAAAAGGGGTCTTGCTTTTTTCGTTTTCATTATCTGCATTACCATAATTGCTCTATTTTTTGGCTGAAGGGATCTGAGGAAGTATGCAGAAGAGTGTCGGCTGAAGAATTAGTCAGGTAGTGAGCAGTGAAGGTTGCTAAGAGTTGATAGTCTAAAGTGTACAGAATAGGGCAGGATTGTCAACAGCAGCAGCCTAATGTATAGAAAGTTGAGCAGCAGGACAACTTCCAGCGTTAAGTATTGCAGCGCTCAATGATGTTGTCAAATAAAAACACAGTAAAATCTGAGTCTAGTACCAACCCCATGTATACAAACTTTGTGGCATTGCTTCAGACGGGTTGTGATTCGAGGGGTTGGTACGGTTCCAATACAAAATAGGCTTAGAAAAGGTATGCTTTTGATAACTAGTTAAGGCTCTTTCTGCAGTCCTTACCCCTTCCCTGAACAGAGTAGTTTTCATGGACGTCGGTAGACGAGCACATGTTTAGAATTGGTAAATCAGAACCTCTAGTTTGAGGCAATGACAGTTTTTATGTGTTCTTCTCGTTCTTTAGGTTTCTGATGTAATCTTCCGGTGACTTGATCATTTATGTACTTGTACATGTAAATTCAATGTCGTTTATTAGTTTTACCAGAAAGAGCTTTGTTGTGTTGTGTCTTCTCTGTGCTGTAGTTTTTTTAAGGAGGATTTGAGCTTGGAATCTCTTGTTTGTCAATCAGCTAATACTTTTGCGAGAATGACTCGAAAACAAGATAATTTTTCATTAAACTGTTGAGCGTCGAGCAATGTATTAGAAGGCCGAGGCGTGGAAGAGGCATCCGAGGGATAGCCTCACCTTAAAATTTTTTAATATATATGTTTTATATATTATACATATAATTGTATAAAAAATAATATTTTGTATAATAAACATCCATTCTCAATTTACCATTCAAATCCTTTCTCAATTTACCATTCTCTACTTTGTACCTATTTGTAGCTGTACCTATTGTTAGTGTGCTTTTGCTCTTGAAATGCATTGCTACTTTAATGTGTTGTATGGTCTGAATATGCTTCCTATTTTTTGTACTAGTTGCCATCTTCTGCTCGATGAAGTCCAAAATGCAAAGTAGTACATGGTGTTTATGTAGTTTTGTGTTCCGAATCAGTAAAGGTGTATGTTTTGTGTCATAATGTTACAATGTTGTTTATGTAGTTTTATATATTTTAGTATTATATTGATCATAGCCTTTGTATCTACCTTAAGAGTAGTTCCATCGTGGAAAAGGCCCCCTAGGGCTATCCACTATTTAATCTACCTAGTGAACAGTAATTGCCCTTAATGAACAGTAATTACGTTTTGCATCTTCACCCTTACACTTGAATAGCCTTGGCAATAGGTAAATAAAATAATAGTATTTTTTGCATCTTGTTGGAATTTCCTGTGCACTCTCCACTCCCTCACGTCACTCCCTCTCTTGCCACTCATCTTTCTCACTTCTCTCCATTTTTCTGAAGTTCCTCTCTCTCTCTCTCTCTCTCTCTCTCTTTCTCTCACTTTAAGCTCTCGACACTCTCACTCTCTTTAGAGCTCCGAGAGCTCTCACCCACTTTCCTCTTCTAAAATTAAACAAATCAAACTCCAAAACCATGAAACCTTAATCTCTGGGACTAAAGGATCCTAGCTATATCGTTGCATGCGTCATCGGACCATCACGGTGTAAACCACCATTGAAGCCGAGAGCTTCAAGATCTGAAACTCGAACCCAGGTGAGGTTCTCTATGTAAATCTTGTTTCATTGTGTCTTAATGTTGCTTGGGACAATATTTGTGGTGTTTTTCCAGTTCGAAACCAGAGGTGTAACCCCCTGCAATTTCTCTGAAACCTTGCCCAGTTTTTGGTCACCTCCTCGGAGCAAACTCCGGCAAGTTTGTGCGTTCTGGAGCTCTTGCTCAGTTTGAATCCATTCCAGGTACTTACATGCCTCTTTGCATGTGAAAATTAGTTGGAAATTACTAAGGTTTGACATGCATGCATGCATACTGTTTTTCCCCATTTCCAGAATCCGGCGAAGAAACCCAACCCTTGCAGGCCATTTTCCGGCAATAAAAAAGTCGGGCTGTCAACTCATGTCGGGCTTCTCCCTCGGGCCTGCTTGGGCTCCATCGCCAGCACACATTGGGCTTGCTTGCTCAGGCTCTCTGCCACTGTTCGCGGGCCTGTCCCTCAGGCTCCAGCACACGCTGGAGCTGCTCTATCCAATATCAAGTATTCTCCAGTAAGATCATCACATACAAACTATATAAAAAAATAAAAATCAAAAAATAAAAATCACAGAAACCCTAACCTTTAAAATTGGGATTTTTTTTTAACAAAAAAAAAAAGACAAACAAGGTGCCTGGATGCCTTGAGGCGAGCCTCCGTCGCCTCGGCGTCTCCGACGAAGCCTTCCGTCCATTCCCTCAAAACAGAGGCGGGAACATTGACGCCCAACCTCAGAGGACGCCTAGGTGAGCCCTGAGGCGAGCATTCTAAAACAATGGCGTCAAGACATAAACGTTGGTTGTGACTAGAAGCTCCCGAACAATAATCTTAGTCTATAATTCGTGAAAAAATTTAGTTAAATAAAATTAAAATGACAAAGAATATCCTAAATTTTTGTCAAATTATTTTGGCTCGTTGTTTATCAAATCGGAGGTATTTTGATAATTTTAGTTTTTTTTTTTATTTTACAGAAGTTTTTCACGGAAGTACCAAAAAATGATTGAGGTGGACAAACTCAGCGACCACTTCTATCGATTTCAAGTCTTAGGGATAAAAGTGAGAAATTATGTAAATCTCACACTATTTTAACTAAAATGCCATAACAAAATGAATACACAGAGTAGGAGAGCAGTATGGTCGGAACTGGATCCCCTTCGGACCCAAAGGAATTGAGCCCACTTATCAAATTATCCGGGCCATTGAAATTTGATCAAACGGCTACAAACAGAGGGCCCCTCTAAAAGTTATGATAATTGTAACTGTTTGATAAAATTTCAATGGTCCGGATCAATTGATCATTAGGCTCAATTCCTTTGAGTCCGAAGGGGATCCGGTTCCAGTATGGTCAACATGCCAAAAAATTCAATAAAGAAGAATGGTCCTACGTGAACTAAAGCTGACGTGTCATATCTCAGTTGAAAGAAAGGAAAACTAATGAAAAGAGCTTGAAAACTTTGAGTTTTAATGATAAGGACAAAATAAAGGGTAAAGTAAATAGTATCAGGTTTGACTTTTTAGTGTAAAAATATGATTTTTCATTAAAGTGAACAATACTGTAACTCGCTTGAAAGAAGCCTGAAGGTCATTCGACCGCCACCACCTTCGTCGGTCCGCGCAGGAAACAGATCCAAAAATCGAAATCCCCAAAATAAATCCCCCTTCTTTCCCTGTCAAAACCCTAAATTCTCCATCCCTGAAAAACTTCAGAGCTAAAGGAAGAAGAAGAAGAAATGGCGGCGGTTCCGGTCGTCCGGTTCCCGATCTTGAGTGCAGTGAGGGTTATAGGAGTGATAGTGGCGACTCTGGTGCTCACGTGGAACGTTCATTTCCGCGGTGGATTGGCTCTCATCTCCGATGACAAAAGTCTTATTTTCAATGTACGTCTCTGCCCAAATCCTCATTTTCTCACTTTCTTCTTCTTAAAGTTCTAATCTTGATTTTTCATAATTTTTTTATATTAATCTGTTGGGAAATTAATTTCGAATTTTGTTTAATGGCTGATGGGTTTGCTTAGTTGACTTGTCCTGGGTACTGGGTTTATCATGTAATTTGTTTTAAAGCTTAATTGTTGTCAATTTATGCAATACTATGTTTCTCTTCTTTGCTTATATCTTAAGCTAGTTCCGTGTGATCCCCGCTCCACTCAAGTTCGAATCTTCATTCTCGTAGTTTGGATTAGATTATGATATCGTCCCGATCAAAGAAAGCTCATTCTATTAAATTTTTATAGTTCACTATCATCTTGAGCTGGAAATTGATGCTTCTTTGGCCAATTTCCTGGTTGTTTGATCTAGGAGAAATTTCTCTTTGTAAATTAACCATTTGGTGCTTTCCCATTGCTCTCTTTCTCTCAAATTTATATGTTTGTTGTGTTTCTTGTAGGTGCATCCAGTATTAATGGTGATTGGGTTGATACTGCTCAATGGAGAAGGTAAAGTTTCTGTTCTTAGGGCACTTGGCCCGGTATCTAGTTACGGATTTCTCAATGATGCCTCTCTCTCTCTCTCTGTAATCTTGCCTTAAAGTTATTGTGTTTACCTTGGGTGATTGTGTCCCAATACAATGAGTTCCTAGAGCATGCCAAGGATGATAATGATGAGTTTGATGTGTTTGTGGAAATATAATCGTATCGTATGTTAAAAATGTTCTTGATGGATTTTAGATGTACTTGGATACTTTTCTTTTTCCTCCCTTTCGCAAAGAGTTGTGAGAGAGCAGTAAGTATATTTTTTGTTCATCTTGTGTTTCAATTACAGGTGGTTTTATTTCCTTTGCTTTAAAATGTGAAATAATTCTATAGGGGATTCTATGGAATCTGTGAAGTTATCGACTACCTGTATGTTTACCAAAAATTGCTATGAATTTGAACCATCCCATGTTTCTACGATGATGCAGCCATGCTAGCATACAAGACGGTTTCAGGAACAAAAAACTTGAAAAAACTAGTTCATCTTACACTACAATTCCTTGCCTTTTGCGTAAGCATCATCGGCGTATGGGCTGCTTTGAAGTTCCACAACGATAAGGGCATTGACAACTTCTACAGTCTGCATTCCTGGTTGGGTCTAGCTTGCCTATTCCTCTTCACCCTCCAGGTACCTTTATAGTTACTGTTTTTCTTTGCCTGAGAAGATAGCTTGTACCACTTTTTTTTAGCCAGTTTTCACCGAGGTTTTCTTTTTCCCAGTGGGCTGCTGGATTTGTAACGTATTGGTTCCCAGGAGGCTCGAAACACAGCAGAGCTAACTTGCTGCCATGGCATGTATTTTTCGGTGTTTATACGTACGCCCTTGCTGTTGTTACAGTAACTACTGGTATTTTAGAAAAAGTCACCTTCCTCCAAACCCACCAAGTAATCTCACGCTATTCGACCGAGGCTTTGCTCGTGAACTCTCTCGGAATATTGGTCGTTGTTCTGGGAGGTTTTGTTATCCTTGCCGTTATTACTCCGATGAATGATAATAGAGGTGATGTTCTCAGAGGACCAATAGAGTAAGCACAAGCTGCTCAACTGTACTGACTTTAGTTCACAAAGAGGGCAGAATTTTACCCTAATATATGGATTACAAGATTTTGTTACTGTCAAAAGATGAGTGTATTAAAGTAACAATTCCTTTGTTTCTTCCTTTCTCATCTGTTATTTATTTATTTATTTTTGCAAAATGGTTATCATTATTGGTTCTTTGCAAAGCAAGGGTAAGGTTGTGTGCGATATAAGTTCCTCCCCTCACCCTCGTAAAGCGGGAAGCCTTATTGACTTGGTCTCCCTTTTTGGTTATGATTATTCATGTATTGGTTTATTGGTGGCATGATATGGCATTTGGAGGTTCTATTTAGGATAATAGGGTGGCAATTTCAGACACGACTCAAAATCTTCGTTGGTTTGGGACGTTGCGCTTTCGTTTTTAAATAATGATCTGGATTTGTAAAAGAAGAAAATTGTATAATCATCCAGTTGAGTTCTTCAGATGTAAACTGTAATCAATGGCAAGAGACTTGTAACAGAAGTGTTACAAGAGCATTCATATTTACGCCTGAGGTCCTGTGCTTGATTCTCTTCCTACTCATATAGCTTTGTATAAAAATAAATGAATAGAATTGAAAATCGAGATGGTGTATTTTTTTAATTTATAATTATTAAGGTGAGGAGAAGAGTTCAAAACTAATACAATAATTTAGAAGATGACAGAGTTTCGAACACGTGACGCATTGGTGAAACTCAACAATCCATTGGCCAGTATATTGGACCACATGCAGAGCCCGGTCATTAAAACAGACCAATACCACAACTTCTTGTGTAACATAAAATTGAAACATCTGACTTCTGTCTCAATCTATGGCCACGAAAAAGCCGAAACTTGTGTCTCAATGACTCAATCCACAGACGGACACAGACAAGAGTGAGTGAGATCAAAGGCTAACAAAAAAAAGGAGGAACTTCTGGCTCTGGTCTTCTTGTTTGCTAAAGGCCGCTAACTCCGAATCCACTGATTTCAGCATGCACATATAATTTTGAAGAAAACTCGCGAACCATAAGACCATTTCCGAGAGGGGAGTTTAAAATGATCACATCCACAAGTGTTCTCTTCTGTATTCGCGCACAATGACGGGCACGCTTGTGGGCGGAACCTAACAGAAGCACAAAAACATACGCGTCATCAGTCTTTTTCCTAATGAGAATGAACAGAAGTAATCTCATGAGCCATGAGTCGTCGTGATGACTTGCAAGTTCAGAATTTGTTGCAACAAGAAGAAAAGGACTTACCATGCCATAATCCGTGATTATCATTGAAATGTAATCTGATGGCAGTGCATCATAACTGCCAATGACAAATTAAAACAGGAGTGCACGGTTACTATGGGGAGATTAAAGCTGAGAATCGCGTTTAGTGCACAACACAACAGAATAATAAACACTTTACGTACATCAGATTCAGCGGTTGAAGATTTTCACAATTCGCGTGACCATCCAAAGGATTGACTTCCCCCCTCCCAGGAACCTTTAAAATGACATCTGGATCACCTGCAAGAAGAACAATTACCTGAGTAACCAAGGAAGCACTTCTTATAAAAACTTTTCAGAATGACCAAAGCTCTATGCTACGAGTGCATACCGAGCTCGTTAGAGCATATCGAATCAAGCTGTACCCTTTCATGAAACTTATATGCCTCACAACATACCAATACAGGTACACGGAATGCATGAGCTACCATAGCAACACAAGCAGTCCCAACCCTTGAGTAAACTGTTCCATTAGACAGCACTGAAGAAGCGCCTAGAAAAACTCGAGTAACTTCATGCATGATATAGGAAGCAGCATTTATATGAGTGTAAGTGCAGCTGAGGCCCTTTCCCATCAACCTACGAAGTAAACGCTGTCCTTCAAGCTTCGGACGAGCATCTACCACCACAACGCGAAACTGTTTGCCAAGCTCATGGGCATGCAATAGCAACATTTCAACTGCAGAGGATGACCCGTACGTTAGAAGAACATCACCATCCCTGATTTTGCTAACTGCATGCTTGACTATCACGTTATCAGCAAGTATAATCTTCTCGGCTATGAACCGATCAATATCTGACTGGAGAGATGCTTTTGCTTCTGACTCGGACATAGTTAAAGGTAACTTGGCAATTCGGCTCTTCAGAAACCGAATTGCATTCCCCATGGTGATTGAAAGTGGCCTGCACTCACTGAAAAATGAAACGTAACTACTTATTTTTGCTGTCAAATCCCTACTCAGGTTTTTCTCTGGTGGCGTCGAATAGTCTTTAATGGCCTCCTGAAGTGCTAGAAGCATGGCAATACAACGAGCATTACCACCCGATATATCTCCTGATAAATACTGTAACCCAACCTGACATTCGTACAAAAAGCTACAATTAGATAGAACCATAATCTCTTTTATAGTCACATTAACCTCTCGACATCATCAAGCGAAAGGCTCAAACCATAACGAGCTGACATAATCATCTAAATACCTTATAAACAGCAGGATGCACAGGGTCAAGTTGGAAAAACTTGGACTCGAGATCAGGAAGCTGAGTTCCATGCTCGTATTGAGGCAAATGCCTGAACAACTCAACCCTGTTCCTGGCCTCAGTTTGCTTAACCACCGACCGCCTTTTCGCCTTCTCCACACGACTCTTATCATCATATTGCATTCGCGGATGAGGAACTTCTTTCTTCCTCTCTTTCTCCAGCGGACGTTCACTGCCACCACCTCCGCCACCGCCCTTCTTCTCAGATACCGCCACAGATGATTGTGACACAAGTTTCGTGGCCTTAGGCGGCTTCACATTTGCTGCTGCCGAAGCAGAAGCAGCAACAGAAGGTGTTTTACCTCCATCAGCTAATAACGCAATGCAAGGAACAAATTCATAACCAACATACGAAATTCGAATTCTTTGAATACAATTACATTTCTATTAAAAACCACTTGTGAATTAGTAAAAGCTGGAAAAACATACCTTTCGCAGCAGCCTTAGCTGCTCGTTGAGCTTCCTGAAGGGCCCGCCTTTCGGCTTTCGTGGTTTTCTCTTTCAGTGGCTTCGAATTCCCAGCTCGCTCGCTTTGCACTTCCGTTGATGCATCAACATCTTTCTCTGCAAAAGTTTCAATCTTTGTTTCTTCAAGCTTAGCAATCACAATATGCCTGAGCTAAATTAAAATCCCAAATCAAATCAAAGTAATCGAACAGCAATCAGCAATTACCAGAAATCCCAGAAGGCATCTTGACCACGGAGACAGTCATCAACCCACTCGCGGGGACGCTACTCGCCTTCACGGCAGCCGTCAGATCGAACCCTCCACTAGGAAACGAAGAAGACGTTGTCAAACCCCCAGCTGCTCTTACTCTTCTGAATGTTCGACCCGGCGACATGACGACGTCGTTCAGGAACTCACCAATCCCCATCACAATTCCATACGACGACGACGCAGTAGGGGGCGAGGCGGGGAAGGGCTCAGAGGAGTTGTTGTAACTCTCGACGAGTACAGACTCTCGGCGGGCCGGTGAGGCAGGAACCGCAGGAAAAAGAACCGGACGGCTGGTATCGGACGAGTGACGTGGCAGGGGGATCATTACAGGAGAGAGGGAGTTACCGGAGGGGGAGTTGGAGACGGGAGGCGAGGAGGAGGCGATGGGGTCCGGCGAGGCGAAGAACCCGACTTGTCGGACCTTGGGGTCGCTGACTGCGCGGGGAGGCCGGCGAGGGTCCATTTGGGAATTTGTGGGTGTGGAGTGAGGGTTTTGGGGGGTGGGGAGAGTGGGTTTTGGGGGGTGGGGAGAGTGGGTTTTGGGGTGCGGAGAGAAAAGTTTGGGGGGTTTGGATCGTTGGATTTGATCGGAGAGGGGAGGGGGAAGACGGGAAGCAGCAGAGAAATGCAGAGCGCGTGAAAAAGAAGTGGGAAATTTCCCTTTCGTAACTGTTGTTTGATGTTTTTTTTTACATTATCGTTTGAAAGTAGGAACAAAAATTGTGATGGCTTCTGCCATTGAGCATTATGCACAGGGCCGTTGACGATGACATCACAAGATGCTCAAAAGATTCTTCTACTTTTTCAAATTTTGTTACTTATGTGAGTAACAAAATAATCCACATCTAAAAAAGTCTACATCACTAGACTGTAACTTCTGTGATATAAAAAAGCAGAGTCTAGATCACAAATGACATTCATATAAAAGACTCTTTTTAAGACTAGCTTGCTTGAATAGGGACGGTTTTTGTTAAAATTGTTTTTACTGTAAACTCGTTGAATTTTTATTCAAAATGATTTTCGTAAAAACACTTGAAAGTTCTTTTTAAAGAAGCATTTGATACGTGCTTCTCCACAAAATGCTTTTTATGAGCCAAAGCTCTAGTGTTTATCTTTGCATTTGAGATCATGTGTTTGTTTTCTTCTTCCTCTAATATCGCACTTGTATCAAGCGAAAAAGTGTACACATGCAATCTGACCCATTCACAAATGGGAGCAATGCAGAAGGATAAAACGGGAGTGGAAATCACTATATCGTTTAAGAATGTTTTGATGAGTAACATTTAGTAATCAAAATCCGAAGCGACGTGAATGGAATAGATTTATAAGGATTCTGATAGAAACACACATGGCCACAGTCAAGATCAAACGAGGGGAGCTAAATTTTCAAAAATAAATTGAAGTGCCAAATAGAGGAACTGATACTGGATAGAAGATACCCAATACTACTACAGACAGAGTACATGTAACACGACAACATCAATGCCTGGACCTTTCTACTCACAGCGCGACAGACAATCAAATTTTAAGAACAACATTGGCATCCAAGTATAAACCCATGCATGACAACCGCAATGTTACAATCCTCTTCTTTCGGGAAGGAAGTCTACGAGGATCACATAAAGCTTGGGGCGACTGGACCCTTTGAAAGTCCAAGGCGAACTTCCATTGCATGATGTGTGTCCACAGGCCGGAAGGTTTCTGATTCCTGGGGGTCTGCAAATAGCACAATGAAACATATAAGAAACCAAAACACACAAAAAAACATCAGTATAAGTTTCACTTGCTAAAACGGCTCCATAATACAGCTAACCAACCAGGCAGACCAGACTTTTCTGGGGAATGACTCAAGAAAAGGTGATTGATTAAGGAAAATTGGACAATCTGGACTTCCTAGGTTTTACTAAGATCGACTGGCCTTCTTAGAAGCTTCGGCTTCTATAAGTATGCAAGTTCCAAAATATAAGCTTACTAACTGCATTTCAGGATCAGCATGCAATTAAAACAATATAAGCCATCTAGGGGATAAAACTTCACTAGTTTAGAGCAAAAAGTGATATTTCCACTCAAGGAAGAAGTTTCAACTCATTACTTACTGATCCCTAATTGTTATATTTAGCATCTTGAAGATGTATAGAAATTATAAGAAAAATCAAATTACAGAACGCAAATTCCTAATGACATCAACATTACTTAAAAACGAATTGATCAGAACAAAAAAGCTGCATGTTTCTAACTCATGGGGCTTACTACGGATGTTTAAACGAGGCAACAAGAGGACCCTGGTTGGTGACCTATTTACAAAGAGGAATTAATAAGGCTCCAATTGATCATAAACATTGAAGGAGTTCAAACAAATAGTTCAAAGAGAAAACCAGGAACAGTTAAAGCTTCAGATAGAAAGATTATTTACTAGGTATAAGAAGAGTATTTTCTTACCATTCAGGTAATCCTCAAAGCCAAAATCATCCAATCTTCCGGTCATAGCCTCCAAACCCAACATTGAAGAAGGAATTGGTCCAGCAGGCCTCTGGAATCTGCAGTTGTTTCAAAGAATAGTGTACAAATGGTGACTCGGAATTAACTCCAATTTTACACATTTATGCACTACCCAAACTAGCATGCATTGGTGTATACAAACTAAAGCAAATAAACATTTGGTGTTTTAAGCTCCATCACATACAATTACATCCACCAATAATATACGGACTTTAGAGGAAACTCGGACTACAAAACAAGATTCTCTAAGCTCTTTCTTACACTCATACTCAGTCTGGATATTTGATAAAAATAAAAGCACCTCAAATTGATAGGGAGCTGGTGTTATAATCAACTCAATATAGAAGATACGAAAGAACATAAGAACACAAATTTCCATCATCTTATTCCTAATTGAATCAGTTTTTCGTCAATGAGTGAGAGATAACGACCCATAATGGGCACAACCTAAGAGCACAAACTGTACAAGGAGATTAACACCTACACAGACAGAACCACCAACAAAGCTCTAATGCAAAAGTTTCATACTAAAAGACCCTTACGATACATAACCAACAATCCCACAACGATTCCAAACAAAATACGTAACAGGGTTTCGCATAAAAAGGCGGCGTATATACAAATACAACAAAAGAAAAAAAACCCTAACTTTTCAACATAGCAACACATGTATACTTCCACTCAATCATAAAAAATAAGAGGAACCCATTACAACAATTCACAAACACAAGTCAGAATTCGACAAAAACAAAAGAATCGCATACCGAGAAAGGATTTGCCTTTCGAGATCCATCTTCAGTGGAAACGCACTTCCATAAGTGTACCCCAAGATTTTCCTATTTATCTGCTCCTGAGTTACCTTCGCCTAAAACCCAACAAGTAAATTAACCCAAATCAACAAAATTTAATCACACATCTTCAATTCCAAACAAACAGCAACGCAAATCAAGAGAGATAAGAGAGCAAGAGAGAGAGAGAGAGGGAAAATACCGATTCCAAAGCAGATTCGAGAGGGTGAGCGCCGACGAGGTCGCTCTTGACGCCGTGAAGTCCGAACCGAAGGGCGTCGTTCTGGATTCCTCCGATTTGGTGCTCGATCGTCTTCGGTGCCTCCATTTTGCTCTCTCTGGTTCTTCCTTTACTTCTTCTTTTTCAGCAAGCAATGTATTTTGTATAGACTTCGTTGCAAGATATAGGGGCAGTGTTTACCTCCGAATTTAACTTCAATTTTTGGGTTGGGTCAATTGGGTTTTTAGCTACGAGCCCATGTAGGCTTGATTCAGGCCCATCATTTTAACTGTGTTGGGCCAAACGGTGGTCGTCGGGCGCTAAGCGAGATATGAACAACCTAATTGTCAACTTAAAAGATAGTTCGAGCTCTTCTCTACATCACGCTAATCACGCTGTAAAGTGAAGTATTTTGCACTCGAGATATGAACAAAGGAATCATGCAGACACCAATTTGATATAAAAATCACTAAATCTAAATACCTAATGTTGACAATGTACCATACAAATTAGTAAGCAAGTCAAGAAACTACCATTGAGAACAAAACGATTCCACTTTTATCTTCCAACATTCTGAAAAAACCTATAAATTATAGAAGATAAATTTTCAAAATTGTTAGGAATACAAACTCCCAAAACCTGTACATGCTGATTGAACCACCAACTCACTCAAAACATTTTATTCTGATCGAATTTGGATCCTGATTTCTTCCTGGTTTCAAAAAGACGAATTAACATAATCAAACCATATCAATGGTGTTCATACTTCAAAGATGCCTGTGCAATACAATAGCATTAGGAAATCACACTTCAACACAAATCAACTGAACAAATTATAAACTGCGCAAGCTTTTCATCAAAATCACAAAAATCCAATGCAAATCATTTATGCACATATGATATTTGCATTTTAGGACTTTCACCTTTAGCATTGCTAATATCACTTGTTATTTTGGGGTAGCAATATCACAAAACATCAAATTTTGCATCCAAAATATAATTTCCTACATGAAAACAGCAAGAAGAAAATTTAGTCCTACTATTTTGTTTTTATTATTTTCAGCTAGTTGTAGATTTTTTTGTTTGAAGGGTTTTATAGTCTAATTATTTTTTGTGAAGCCTTGAGACACACCAAATTTGACTTCTGACTTTCTAATATTAGAGATTAGAGATTTTGACAAAAAAATAAAAAAGCATTATGTTGATTTCTCCTATGGACAATATTTAATTCATTACTAGTTTAGATTTTAGACTTGTTTAAAAGTGTTTTTTTAAACCACTTCAGTAAAGAAGTGCTTCTAATAAAAGTGTTTTTATTAGAAGCCAGTTAATCTTTTTAATAAAAATGTAAGTACTTTTGAACACAAATAGTTAGAAGAGTTTTTAGTGATCTAAAGTAGCTAGTGTCATCCAAGGTATAAAATATCGATGATATCGGAAATATCGGTAGTCCAAAAACACGGAAATATCGATGGAAATATCGGGATATTATTGATATCGATAAAAATTGAATAAAAACCACGGAAATTGTAAGAAAAACTTGGAAATTTTTATTGAAACTTTGCAGGATGTTTATTTAGTCAATTATCTATTAGTTTATCACAAAAAATTGGAAGGAAATGCATTGCATGATGGATTTAACTAATTTAAGTTGATTATTAGTTTGTCAAAAATTGTACAAGTTGTAAAAGTTGTCAGGGTTTTGAATTATTTGGATGCTCTTTTTTTCTCACACGCCACCCACCACACACACACAGAGAGTCAGAGACTCTCACATCACACGCCACCACACACGCACACAGAGACCTCAGTCTATCTCTCTCGATCCTTCTCTCTTCTCCCTTCTCCCTTCTCCCACACACACACACAGAGATCTCGCAATCCTTCTCTCTTCTCCCTTCTCCCTTCTCCCACACACACGCACAAAGACCTCAGTCTCTCGATCCTTCTCCCACATGGCCTTCTACTCCTCCCTCGCCTTCCTCCTCGTCCGCGTCTTCCGCCTCGTCCGCGCCGTCTCCATCTCCCGTGACCTCTACACCTTTCGTAGTACTCCGTCAACGGCATCATCATCACCATCTAAACCTCGTCTTTCTCTCCCTTTCTCTTGGTACAGCTAGGACAGTGGAACCCAGGAACTCTCCGACGAGGCCGTGAGTGTCGAGGAACTTTCCGAACACCTCTGACCGTTTCACGGCAAACGGGAGTTATAAAAACATTCCTCTCGTCTTGTATTTCATTTTGATACCTAGATCGGAGTCTAGGGTGCTCTTTTACAATCGGCCGGAGCTGTAGAAGCTCCGGCGTTCTTCTCCGATTCGCACCAGCCTAAAATATCGCTATATTATCGGTAATATCGCGATATTATCGATAATATCGCGATATTTGGACGATATTTCAGTGGATACGTGTGAAAATATCGGTGTCTCACAAAAACGATATTATTGGCGAAATATCGCCGATAATATCGAAATTTCAGACATTGGTGTCATCTATATTTCCTTACACAATGACATAGATAAGTAGTATTATAATACATGTCAATTTTTTTTATAGGAAAACTAATGAAAATGGTTTGAAAAGTTTGAGTTTTAACGATAAGGACAAAATAAATAGTACCAGGATTAACTTTTTAGTATAAAAATGTGGTTTTTCGTTAAAGTGAACAGTACCAGAAGCTTTTCGTTAAAGTTTTTTTTTTTTTTTTTGGATAATAATTGCATTCCTCAATGGGGAAATGTGCGGATCCCAATTTTTAAAATAATCCTCACGGTATAAATTTTATAATCAGAATCGCTCATCTTGAGAATCTTCATTTGAAGATCATTCTTACAAAAAAAATTCGAATCCGAGATCGTTTAGTCATCCAAGTATGGAACAAATCGACGATTTGAGTCCCAAGTAACATATTCATGATAAACCGTCATTTATTTGATATATTTGAATCACTAAATGATCTCCGATTCAAATAAGTTTTTGTAGGAATTTTCAAATGAAGCTTAAGTAGCTGAGCGGAGATTATAGAGTTTATAGAATGAACATATGTTATTTGCCAAAGGTAGAATATGTGCATTCCCTCGTGGAGAGAACACAAGTATTATTCTTTTTAACGCTCAGTGTATTGAGTTTGTCATTTTTTATGAGTGCGAAAAAAGTTCAAAATTTAAAATAAAAAAGGATACGTGTTGTGATACCATTAGTCCATCTCACTGGATAAAAAAATTGGATCATGATGACATAGTGATGCCCTCAAATATTATTTTTACTAATGTGTCAAATTACTTAATTATAAATAATTAGTTTAAATCCCTTCACAATTGATAATATTTGCGAGAAACACTTAAAGAAATTACGAAAACTCAGTCACCGAAAGTGCAAAAACAGTTTAGTTCAAGAATGTTTTTCTTTTATCTCTATAAAACCAAGTTTGAAGAGTGTTGAGGTGCAAAAGAAATGAAGAACACATAAATCCTTAAATAGTTCTTAAAAGTTTATTGTAAAATATAATACTCCATTGTAAGTAATTCTTCACGACTCAAAAGTTACCCTAAATGCAAGATTTGGGTCTTCAAATCATTTAACACCAAAACCAATCACTCATTCGTCACTATGGTAGATAAAAGAATCAAAAGAGTTGATCTGAAGGAAAGGCCGTTATATGTAAACCCTAAACAACATTATACTCCAGAAAAGAAAACTAAACATTTACTTTTGTAGTGGGAAAGGAGCACCAAAGAAATTTCATAATTAAGATCATAAAAAGTGAATGGATGAGTTTTTCTCCAATTGAGCTTGTATGTAATTGTCAGGGTATTTTTTTCTTCTTCTGATTTTCTGGGAAAGGAGTAAATTAGTTGCATCAGTTCAATGATTTCAATCAAATCAAACTTTCGGAGGGATTCCAATGTGAACTTTCACATGCAAACCCTAAACCCTAAAACCAGGATGGAAGACATAAAATCTTTCCATGAAGGTATAATTTAACTAGTGACCATGATGAAAATGAAAGCGAACTAGTAGCTTTTCTTTTGGTCACATAACTAGTAGCTATAGTATATGTTTCCCAGATCTCTTACCCACCTAGCTTCTATATGTTAGCTGTAGCTTGGGGGTGCACCATCCTTCCATATTTCAAAATTTGAATATTGCTGTTAGGGTTTTTTAATTTGGTTTTATATGGTTTGTTTAAAAGAAGCAGATTCTGCTGGGTATTATATTAGATACGGGGTACTGTACTATGTACACTCGGTGAAAAGTTAGCAATTATAATATTAGATTTTGATATAAATCAGTCACTTTTCATTTGATATATGCAGAGAAATCGATAAGGTCTTAGCTCTCTGGTACCATAACCCTCTGTCTCCAGTCCCAGTAGGTAGGGTTTTTTTATATTGAACTACCAGTACTGCCAGTGTGTATTTACGTACGTATTGCCACGCCCAACGAATTGAAACCACGCCTCGAGCCTTGAGGCTTCAATCCGTGACCCTTTTTAATCACTGTTTATCAGACACAGAGAAAATATGCGAACAAACATAGAAGATATATAGAGAGAGATAGAAAGAAACTAAAAGGGGGAAGTTCATCGCCGGCCGACACCTGCGCTATTCTATGTACCTCACTCTCTAACTCCAATAACTGTTCATGCAGGAATCATACGAAGGCTCTCTCAGTTTCAGGTATCTTGCCACATATATATATATTCTTTTTTTTTGTGAATTTGTTCTGTTTTTCTTTACAACCAAGATTTGAACTGAACTTGGTTCTATCTTTTTCTGTTATCTCTACCCAATTACCTCAATACAACGTTTCTTGATTTAACGAGGCAAGCTATATCATACTTGTGTTTTTTATTTGTAATTTTGATGATTTCAAATCATGGCCTCATACGATCTGTCTGGTCTCTGTTGACAAGGTTTGATTTCCAGTGCTTCCACAGAGAGATGTGGTGGGAGAGAAATGTAGAAATAAAAAGAAAATTTTGAGAGTGAAAAAAATTTAAAGTGGTTTTTGGTTTTTTATTTTGTGTTTTTTCTTCTAATTTCTTCTACATCTCTCACACCATACTTCCTCCATTTTTTTACCTCCCATTTCTCGCATAGACATCTAATCTAACACAAAAATAAAACCAATTACAAAATTGAAATGGTTATTAACTGAAACAGACACTCAGTTTTTTGTTTTTAATTTTCACTGAAAACTTGTTTGGTAATTGTTCTCATACAAATTGAAAAACCAAAATCAAGCCAAATTGTGAGCTTTTAGATTTTTGAAAGCTGACAAAAGTAGTTTTAGTTTTTAGAAAACTAAAAACAATTCCTGAACAAGTTTTCGGTTAAAATAAAAGACTAAATAGCCAAAATGATCTATGAGATTTGCATAACTCATCATTTTGGTCCATAACATTTCAAATCAATAAAAGTGGTCCCTGAGATTGTCCACCATTCATCATTTTGGTCATTCTATTAAAAACTCCGTTAAGTGTCCCGGAGCTCCGGAAGTTTGGGCAAATTTCAAAGCTTCGTAACTCAATCGTTTCTTAACCAAATTCGAACCATAATATATCAAAATGAAGATAGGAAAGTGTATAATAAGATTATACCTATTTGGAAGCCCAATGGTTGCCGGAGATGGCCGGAAAATAGTCTCAAAGTTGACTGGTCAAAGGGAAAACTGGAAAACTCGCCGGAAACTAGGTAAACTTTAAATGTTCATAACTTCTTCAATACTCAACGAAATCAAGTGATTCAAAAATTAAAATCATACTTCTCAACGAGACAAAGAGAATGATACTTTTTTAGATGGCTAACTCGCCGTGGTTTGGCCTTAAAACGGCTCAAAAGTGGCTGTCCACGGCTACTTTCGAGCCGTTTTCCGGCCAAACCACGACTAGTTAGCAGTCGAAAAAGATATCATTCTCTTCTTCTCGTTGAGAATTATGATTTTCATTTTTGAATCACTTGATTTCGTTGAGTATTGAAGAAGTTATGAACGTTTAAAGTTTACCTAGTTTCCGGCGAGTTTTCCAGTTTTCCCTCATACCAGACTTTGAAGCTATTTTCTGGCCATCTCCGGCAAACATTTGGCTTCCAAATAGGTATAATCTTATTCTACACTTTCCTATCTTTATTTTGATATATTATGGGTCGAATTTGGTTAAGAAACGATTGAGTTACGAACATTTGACTTCCGGCCAAGAGCTCCGGGACACTTAACGGAAGGATCAAAATGATGGATGGTGGACAATCTCAGGGACCACTTTTATTGATTTGAAATGTAAGGGACCAAAGTGATGAGTTATGCAAATCTCAGGGACCATTTTGGCTATTTAGCCAAAATTAAATAATTATCAAATAACCCCTTATATATATACTAGTGGCGAAACTGAAAGACAGTCGAACATAGACATGTATTAACTAGAGAGTTGGTTAGGTTCTCTTTCGAAAGCAGCAACCATGGTCGATAATAATTTTAAATAAATGAGTAATTCTACGGAAACCACATATTTATACTATATTGGTGTGGTAAGTTATGCATACAACAAACATCCAATGAGATAAACTCATTAATTGACATGTACACATCATTTGTCACATAAAATAGTAAACAAATGTGATACAAAAATATGGCCTCCATAATATTTTCCAAAATGAATAATATCTGTTCTTTTCTTCTAAACAAAGATATTGAGAGTGGAGATTTGGCCGAAGTCATACAATGAGTTAACAATAATTAGATTTTGAACTAGTCATTTATTAGTCGAACCTGAAACATTTCATTCACTAGTGAACCAAAAGACCACTAAACTGTAAAATTTGTGACAACTACTCTTTTACTTCTTAGAAGTGCTATCCAGTGACTCACTGTAGACAGTTAGATTGAAAATGAATAATTAGATGACATACTTCCTAAATATCTAGGGCTAGCTTGAGAAAGGGGAGGAGGGCCGGGGGAAGGTAGGGTTGATGGTAAGATAGATACATGCATGCTTAAACGAATTTCATGATCCTCTGTCTACACTTCTTTTCAGTTTCTCTAGGAATATAACTTCTAGCTAAGCTAGTACGTGCTAAGATTAGGTTGTGTTCCCATATCAAGATACAGATCAAACTTCAAAATCTCTTGGAAAATCTCTTACTGCATGTGATATTGCTAGTGTATATATCAACATGTATGCATGTCCGTGTGTATGTGTATGAGAAAGAAGAGAAAATTGTAGCAATGGTCATTCATTTTTAACTTAATTGGAGCAATGGTCCCTCAACTAAAAATCTATGACCATTAGTTTCTTAACTCATCAAAAAGTGTAGTTATATAATCATTTTCATCAACTCTGTTAAAACTTTCATCAAAATGAGTCACATGGTCAGAATTATGGGGAAAATATTGAAAACTAAATGAAAAAATTGTAGAATTAATGGTCCCCCAACTTTAACCCAATTGTAGCAATGGTCCATCAACTTTAACCCAATTGGAGTAATGGTCCCTTAATTTTAACCCAATTATAGCAATGATTCTTCCAACACGACTCGTTTGGACAGAGTTGACGAAAATGATCATAGCTGCACCTTTTGAGGAGTTAAGGGAACATTGGTTATGAATTTTTAGTTGAGAGACCGTTACTCCAATTGTGTTAAATTAAGGGTTCATTGCTACAATTTCCGAGAGAGAGAGAAACAAATAATTACAGCTTTAGCAATTTTGTTACGGAGCGATTAAATAGAGGGCCATGAATTTATTGAATTTGACCCATTGAAATATTATATTTCCATTATAACTTGAAAACATAAATATTGTACTAATATGTGTAGTTTGATGCATTTCACAAATGAAAATATAGACAAGATAACCAGCTTCAGGAAGAGAAAACAAGAAACATCGTCAATCTTCAAAATAAATGAATTATTAGGAAGAACAATATCTAATTTCTCCACAAAGGATCGATTTAAATTTAAGTCGCTATAATTTTTTTTTCTTATGTGCAAATTAAAGAAGTGAAAAAATTAGGGGTTACCTTGTGTATAGGGGTACATACTGCTACAAGTAAAGCTATAGGTTATAAAAGTTTGTTTGGAAGTTCTTTTAAACTGACCGAAAACACTTTTGATGAAAATGTTTTTAGAACCAATCCTTAGTAAAAACACAAATGAATCATGAAAAAGCATACTTGAAGTGTTTTATGGAAGAAGCATCAGTTATGTACTTATTCCAAGAAGCACCTTAAATACTTTTGGAATCCAAAACATTTTCTCTAAACCACTTTCAATCATTTAAAAAACACTTCCAAACGTGCCCTAACTAAAAATTGTGTGTTTGAACTATTACAACATCAAAGATTTTCCAGCCAAAGAAAAAGAAAACTATTGCCAGAGCCACCGTTTTTGCCATTTGGTCATTACTAAAATTTGAACTATTACTACACATGCGATCAGTATATCTTGAATAAATAAAATCTTTTCATACCATTCGTAATGAACATAATTCGGTGAGTGCAACATTATCCTTGATCATATTGTTTACTAAGATTTGTTTGATTATTCTTCCAAAAACTTCTTAATCAAAGCATAAACATGTTCATATATCACACATCTAATGCAATAAGTAGTTCATCTGGTTAGCTGTTGAATACAAATACATCCGATATCAATTCGACAAGAAAGCCTTATATTCCTGTGAAATTCAAGATATTGAAATTAGCCAAGAAAGTGCATGCAAATCTGCACAGCTAACCTAGCAGCAAGCATTAACTATTTCTATGGCAATCTAGCTTACCTTTATGAGATTGCTATTATATGTATGTATAACAACCTTAAATCCTTCAATCGCTATATCTTTTTTAACAGTAATATTAACAAAGTCGCTTAAATATTTCCAAGGAGCCTTTAGCATAACAAGAAATTAAACAAGCAACATTTCCAATCATTAAGAAATTGAAACAAAGGGGAATAGAAATTTCACATCCCTATCTAGCATCCTCAACGTCTTTTAAGTTGATCAGTATTCCCTAAACTTATCAATCAGGTGATTAATTTTATCAAACAGGGAACAACTATTTGTCATGGATAGTCTCACTACTGCAAGCATAAACCCTGTTCATCAAGCATCTTCTGGCACTGATACTTTTCTTTGGTGATATCACTAAGTTAAATCAGATACTAATTGCCAGAGCAGGAATATACACCTATGTGGTGTGTTTTGATTGTTTAATTCTAGCATATTTATACCTGCTTAAATGGTACCTTATATTAAATTCGAATAGAAATGTTTACAACATAAGCTAAACTATTAAACAAAAAAAGGCATTACAACTAACAAATACCTCATCAATGTCATTTGATGTTTTCATAAGCGATGTGGTTTTAACATAAAGAAATGCATACTTGTAGGGGTCTATATAAAATTCTGATCAAGTACTGGTTATGCGTTGCTAAGGAAAACCATCTCCAATTGGATCATGTTTTGCAACTCTTGGGGAGCTGTAAAACAGTGGAACATATAATGAGCATTCAAAGAAATACATGAACAAAATTATAGCTTACTTCTTCGATCGAAGTTAATAAATTGGAAGATAATTGATGTATTTGCCAGTTAATTCTGCAATTAACCCTCCCAAGATTTCAGTTCCTGCAGATGGACATCTTAATCAATAAATGTGGAATTGTAAATTAAACAAATAAAGAGAAGGGCATGCCTGTATGTACTATATATACATATGTGTACATGCATACCAGTGGAAATTAAAATTTATGGTGGCAGTGGCACAATTAATGCTCGGGCATGGGAAATGCGCCATTGATGTCCCAATATTGAGATGAATTGGTAAATTGGAGGTAGCTGCTGCTGGAACTCTGATCAGTAGTATTATAATTTGAAACTACCGATGAAAATAACTTCATTTTGTTTCTTTTGATCAAAGCAGATTGATCCTCCTCCTGACAATGATGATGATGAGCTTGATTATCCAAGAGGGATCCCAGTTCTTGATTCACATGCTGATCTCCAAAATTAACCTTCGATGAGGATGAGATGTTTGTTTCATGATCATTAAGCTGCTCATTGAATAAGTTCATTTGGTTCAAGATCTGATGAGGCCTCCTACTAGTAATGCACACCTTTTTTGCTCTTGTCCTTTCCCTTGCCCTTGCTCTTGCCTTTGCCCTCGATTCCTTCGCAACATAAGCCCCGGCAGATTCAGATTCTTTCAACTTCATCATCACCATCTCTTTTTCTTTGCTGACTACATGATTATCCACCTCGTTTATGTCCGGAACAACGTCCTTGCACTCGGAAGTGGAAGACAAACTCTTGGACCGCTCAGAACTGCAGCTCAAGTTATTCTTCCGTGTTCCGAGATCCCTGATGGCCTTTCTGGACTTGTTTAGTAGCCACTCTAGGGTTTTACTTGCCGTGTCAAACCCTAGCCGGTCTTGGAGGTCAAAGAACTGACGGGAAACGTCGATGGACAGCCTTACCCTCCGGTCCCTCAAGCCCTGAGCGGTGAAGATCTTGCTGTGCCGGTCTTTCTTCGCCGGTACTACTACTAGATCTTGCCTAGTGGAATGAAGAAAATAAGGAGTAATATTATCACTACTAATGCGACCATAGTTACTGTACTGATGATGATGATGATGATGATCTCCACAAGATGATGATATGGGGGCATTTATACTAGGAGGAACAGTGTTTGATGAAACTCCCAAATGGGTTAGGGTTTGATGAGCAGAGGGCCCCATTAAAGAAATATTTTGGTGTGAAAATTGACCACAGAGGGAATCATGAATGTGGTGAAACAAAATGTCTCCAGTGCAGGTTACTAGGTTAACAGAAGGAGAAGGAGGAGGAGGAGGATTTGTAGAAGGAAAGGGAAAGTTAGGTTGAAAAGGACTTACAGTATTGCTATTACAACAGGAAGATGAAAACATGATATCTTTTTCCTCAGGCAGTCCTTATACAATATAATACCTTTGTTAAGAGAGCCTCCTCTTCTTTTTGAACACTGGAAGAGATTATCCTAATTTCAAACAGGTCAAATTAAGAGAGCTTCTTCATACTCATTAAACTTCTCATGACTTCGCTTTTCAGACTCACTTTCTCAGTGCAACTTCAGATCCATCTGTGTTCTAAAAAAGAAGATCATGGGGAGTGAGCTTTACAGTGATAGATGGTATCATCTGATATAGACACAAAAGCACTAATGAGTGGGGGATTGTTTGTGTTGGAGACAGCTGAAAGATGGGTTTTTGGCTGTCTCTGTTTTTCTTCTTTTCTCTCGTTTTTGTTTTTTCCGGTGAAGTCTTTCGTGGGTAGTATAGTTATCCTCAGGGCAAAATCTTGAAGGTACAATGGTGTGCACAAAAATATTACTGGACATGGAAGGCGCAAAATGTGGGTTTGTGCCATTTACTGTGGAAACACCATAACCTAACCAAAGACTGATGGGAAATTTTAACAACCCAACTTTTAGACCCGTTAAAATTTCCAGAAAAGGGAGACCATACTGAATTAATTAACTAGGGTTAGGTTAGGCAACACCTTAGCCTAGATAATAATTTCCACGCACATATTCTCACTTTCAAAAATGATGTGATATCCACACACTATTTTTTACTTCTCATACATTCTTCTAATGTTTAGCCATTGGATCTGATGAGTTGAAGAAAATTAAATGACAGAAATTAACAAGGGGTGTGAGAAAATTAAAAGGAGGTGTGTGGATAGCACACCCCCTTTCAATAATGTTATTCTTACCATCTAGTTATACCACTATTTGTATCATCTCTCTAATAGAGATGATATCCACATACATTGGCGGGTCTTATCTCTATTAGACAATCTCCAACCCTTAGGTTAAAACCTAAATTTTTTGACCTAGAAAATTTAGGTTTTAACTCATAAACAAATTTTCTGCTCCAACCTTTCTGGGTTAAATTTTTAGGGCGGGATTATTAAAGAATGAATTTAGAATCATTTTTTTCTTAAAGTAACTTAAAAAAAAATATGTAGACTATATCCTAATTTAACTTTATGAAATGTTAACCTAAAATATTTAGATTCCGACAAAATATTGAAAAATCACTAAACCGACACCATAAAACTCGTGAAACACTATGAACGAATATGAAAGACCTGAAAGATTTTTTTTTAATTACTTTGGTTGTTGGATTTAAATTTGGACCGCTAGATCTATTTATTTTACCGTTGGATTTGATCTTATAGATCTTATGTAACATCTCACATCGCCCAGGGGAGTGGATCATGTAAGCCTTATATGTATATTCTCATCTCTACCTAGCACGAGGCCTTTTGGGAGCTCATTGGAGTCGGGTTCCATAGGAACTTCGAAGTTAAGTGAGTTCGCGCGAGAGCAATCCCATGATGGGTGACCCACTGGGAAGTTCTCGTGTGAGTTCCTAGAAACAAAACTGTGAGGGCGTGGTCGGGGCCCAAAGCGGATACTATCGTGCTACAACGGAGTCAAGCCCGGGATGTGGTGGGGCCCGGGCCGGGATGTGACATCTTAGCCGTTAGATTAAATGAAATTATAAATATAAAACTAAAAAAATTACACATATATGGGAGGCCAGCCCAATAACTCGGGGGGAATCCTAGCCTAAATTTGCCCTAGAAATAAGTTATAGGTTAAAATTCATATTTGCCCCAAGGGTTGGAGCAAGTTCGGGTGAATTTAGAACCTAAAATTTAAGTTTTACTCTAAAAAATAGAGTAGGTCTTATAAAGATGGTACAAGTGATGGTATAATTAGATGGTAAATGTATCACTATACAGTACTCATTTTATACACTAAGCTATGTGATGGTCTAATAGAGATATAACATCTGTCATTTGAAATTCTCCCACACCCTTTAATATTAGTAACCAAACAGCCTCAAACATTTCAACCTTAACCAAGCACTCATCTTTTCTTATTCCTTTCTTCCCATGGCCGATCTACCAATAATAATCTTCTTCCCATGGCAGATGTAAACCAAACTGATAAAATTCAAGAAGTGGGGGTTCCAGACAGAAAAAAAAATAAAAATAAAAAATAAAAAACACGAATGTTTCAGTTGAACTAAGCTTTCTCGATCGATCCTACCCACAATGACTCTTCCAACCGTCGACTCCACACTGCAGTGAATGCCACCGACTTCTGCAGCGGTGAGGATGACGAGTTGGGGCTTCTCACTCGGTGGTGAACAAGGACTCAACGCCGGCTTTGCAACTGAGGTCAAGATCGTCGCGGGTGCGAGGTTGGTGAATCCTGGAATATGGAGCTGGCAGATAATGGCAGAACTGATGAGGCCGTAGTCAAGGACAGAGGCAACTAAGGCCCGCTGGGGTAGCTGCTCCACTGATATTTTGTGCAAAGGAAAAATTACAGGATGCTTAAAGAACTTGAATTTATTATACTTAAGTACTTTAATTAATTAGTTGAAACTGTCAAATAATATGTATAACAAGTTATCATATGTGAAAAAATATCTACAGGTCGGGCTCAATGAAATTTTAGAAGAAGAAAAAAACAATTAATGAAATTATATAAGAAAATTCTACTATCTTTATTTTTATTTATTTATTTATTTATTTTTGCTTCTCAAGTATAATTGGAGGTTAAGGTTTACCCTCCTAATTAAGGAAAGTTTTATGAGTATCGTCGTTGATTTGTTAGGGCGGAAGGAAGACGAAGGGGAGAAGAAGATTTAAGTTTGGTAATAGTTTTAAGGGTGAGATTGTGTTTGGTTACAAAGATGGAAAAGGGTATAGGGAGATGACAAATGTTATATTTCTATTGGGTCATATAGATTGGTTTGTAAAATGGGTACTGATCATTTTTGTCTTGATTTTTCTTTGATTATTCAATTTAAAAGCCAATAAAAGAATGTATAACGGAAAAAAACATGAGGGTATAAAAATCATTTCCCAACCTAGATAATATCTCTCATAGGATTGGAAAATTGGAAAGGAAACAACTGTATTGGCGTAAGCTGTTTGTTATAAGTGGATTACACTTCTTTTTTTCTCTTTTGTTTTTCAATTAAGCAACATCGTGTGACATGATGAAATGGTATTATAAATAACGTATGTTAATCTCTATATAACACGTTAGTATATACAACATTACAAGTGTAAACGTTGTCATCCATTATGTCATAACCTAGACGAATCATGTATATATAAAAGTTTTTCTCTTGTTATTTTTTGCCCTAAAAAAACATATACTTTTGGGTACGTACATCTTAAAAGGGAGCCTAATTCATTATGACCGTTACAAACAGATTCTGTATTTGTCATACAAATATGAACCATGCAAAAGATCAAACCTTTCTATTTGCTTGGAAAAGGAGTTTAATGAACCTTTAGGTTTTCCAAAGGCCGTGAGTTGTAGATGGTGGCTTTGTATGTGGATTTGCTAGGCTTGCACATCCTTTTGTCTTCTACCCAGCCATAGTGGACGGAGAGGAAGCAACTAGCAAGTAGTGTTGTCGAGGAAGGTAATGCTTTTTTACTACTCCATTTAGCTAGGGTCTCTTTCACGAGAGGTTCTTCTGTCCTGGACAAAGCTTCTATTAGAGAGAGATGGGATCAAAATTTGGAAAATAGTGGCCTGACAAATTAGGGGGTGGGATATAGGGTTTTTTTTTTTTGGTAAGTGGACCGTAATAAGAGACACGTGGTTCGTCTCCCTACCCTAGAATTTCTCAGCTTTTACCCTCTTTTGGCATGCGATAGTATATAGTATAACGCTATTCAAACACTCATTTTTAACTTCCACACATTCTTGTTAATTTTTTGCCATTGGTCTTTTTCAATTCATTTGATTCGCCGACGGTAAAAAATCGAGAGAAGTGTATGAGAAGTAAAAATGAGTATGTGGATAACACTACCCTAGTATATAAAGTGGAAATTACAGGAAGGTTCGGTGGAAAAACAAGTAGAGTTCATTTGGGGTGTTGCCCTAGCTAGTAGAATGTGTTAACTTACCTAAACCATCACGCATGGATTTCATTTGAAATTAAAGCGCCATTGGGCATTTTTCATTACTTGGTGTGGCAATAGCTTATCAAAGCAACACAGAAAATGATGAAAAGTATGAAAATAAGGATGTCGATGGGTTCTAAAATTTTGTGAAACTCCAATAAATAGAACATACATGAATCTGAATTCTCTATTAATAATTTTTCTTTTGCGTCGATCTCGTGTATATGTCTAAAACAGTATCGTTATAAACTTCTATATAGCTAATCATTAGATAAACAGATACACAACCCCAAATGAAGCTGCATTTGCAAGGATATCATTATGTGAATTTGAACGAGTTTAGGTTGACACATGAGTCACGGACCAAACTTGATATAGGTTAGAAGTTTGGCTATTTGAGATGTAATTAAATTAAAAGAAGTAAGTGATTTTCGATACAGAAGAGTGGTTGGATAACTAGTAATTCACAATTAACAAAATTTTAGTACGGCGTGTCACTTTTAAGCCCTTAATATATGAATTCCAAAAAAATTGTTGCTAAACTGCAACAACCGAGTCAGAATTTAGCAGAATAATCCTACTTAATTAAACAAAATCAGGTTTTTAGAAACATTCTATTATTTTTAATTAAAAATAACAACCTATTATAATGTGTTTACCTTTTTGGTAAATTACATTTTACCATCTCAACTTCAGACTACATAACAAATTCATACCGATCATCTTTTGGGCATTGCAATGTCATACATCAACTTACGAATTCGTTACAATGTCATACATCTGTTAGTCAATCTGTTAATTTGATCATTAAATGATAATGTGTCAACTGTAATCCCACATTTTTACTAATGTGATGTCAAATAATTAGTGCCACGTGGGACAAACAACTAATTAGAATAATATGAAATTATGAAAATCGTATGGCAGGGCAGCAACGAGTTTCGTGATTTGGTCCGGCGAAGCAGCGGGTCTGGCGTTAGATTGGACTTCTGTTGTTTCATAAAGATGGAATCCGGGTCTGGTGGTGTAGTGGCAGCTTCGGTGGCTTTCAGGCGGGCGACAGATGGTGATGGTCTAGTGACAGGTGGTGGGATCAAATAGTGGTAGTGGCGGGGTAGGAGCAAACGGATTTGGGTCAAGCATATTGCGGGTCAGGATCTCGTGAGTCTAGCGGCGAGTCAGTGGTGCAGGGTGCAGAGGTGCAACGGAAGAACGATGATGCGGGGTGGATGATTTGGTGGTACGAGCAGGCTGGTACGGTTGCCAGCTGATGCTCAAAATAGTTTTTTCTTTAACAAAACATTAACAAATTTGATACCAATCAAATGAATTTGGCCCCAAATGATATGATTTAATCTGCTTGGGTGAAAGGAGAGAAAGGAAAGTTGGAGATAGAGAGAAGGGGAAGGGTTACCGTCGCCGGGGTTAGGGTCTGCTAATGTTAGGGTTTTTTAATTTAATTTAAAGATTGTATTTTATTTCATAATTTCATATAATTTTAATTTGTTGTTTGTCTACGTGGGATAAATTTGACATCACAACAGTAAAATGTGGGACCCACAGTTGACGCATCATCATTTAACGGCCAAATTAATGGAATTACTAACAGAGATCTAACATTGCAACAAATTCGTAAGTTGATGTATGACATTGCAATGTTTAAAAAATGAGATATGAGTTTGTTATGTAACCCAAAGTTTATGATACAAAATGTAATTTACTCTTACCTTTTAGGTTAGGATAATCTTTGTAGTGGACAAGTGTGAGAATGGAAGTATCATTCTATTCTGAAAACATCTAGGTGTCTACAAATAAGAGTTTATGCTTTTTTATTTAAGTCAACTTATGTAATTTAATTTATAAGTTTACTCATACTATATATTAATATAAAGTTAGGAGAAAAACGTAATGGATTTCAGTTTGTGTTTAGATCAATTTGTGTTCTTTCATCTAAACGTTTTGTTAATCCCTCCATCGTATATTTCACCGCATCGGAAACTCCCTTCAGCCCTATTAATTAATTTGATCAGATTGATATATCATAATTCTCAATTCGTGCTTTTTTGTTTAACTATTCTTAGGATCTTAGGAATCCGGATCCTCTTTGTAAGAATCCCGGGTATCCGTGAATCGTGTCTGATCATCGTACATTGTGTGGTTAGAAATCATTTTAAATATTTTTATTTAAAATTAAATACAAACAGTACCTGATAAAAACTGACCGTACGATATAAAGATGAACGGACACGATTCACGAATTCATAAAATCCTCACCAAAAGGATCAATAGAGGATCCTATTGGGGATCTTAGTTCAGTAGGTTGAACGCATGACGTAGATATGAATTCCAAGTACAAAAGTATTACCACTTTCTTCAAATTAAGATAGACATTGAGGATCATAAACTTAAATCACATTAGATCACTGTTGTAAACTTCTACCAGGATTTTCCTCTACGAGCAGTATAAAATTATCAATCATTGTTATTTATAATCACAATCTAACTGTTTAAATATCAGTGTTTATTATTTAAGTATTGATCACCATATATATTTTTTATTAGTGACATATAATTTAATTTGCAAATTTAATCTCCCTCATTATCCATATATATATACTGTCTACACCCTGTCCCAGGCACCCATATATATATACTGTGTACACCCCGTCCGAGGCACCCACAGACGAGTCATAAGTTTCTATCAAAAAAAGAAGAAAGAAAGAGATAGGGGCATGACATTGACGACTATATACATAAGATGGCCAAAAGACATGAAAACTTGATTTAAGCCGTCAAGGGGTTAGGTTTTTTTCTATTGTTGTTTCTAGGACAAGCGATTAGATATCTTCGTACGAATGGAAGATAAAGATAATGATCTGCTCTCACAATTGGTGCATGAGATTGGTGCCGATGGTGAAAATAGCGTCCCATGTGTACAGAATCAATTAATGAAAAAGGCTCACTTATTTTGCTTTGTCCTGTAGAGAGATAGACAGAGACCGACCTTGTTCACGTCAAATAATAGTGTGGATCATTTCCTCTTCAATTCCGCTACGAATGTTCATATATAGACAATGGTACATGCATCGTTAGTGTTCAGTCATGCTTATTGCATGATGTCCTTTTCTATTACAATTATAACACTAGGGTTTCTCTGATTATCTGTTAGGGACCAAGAGTAATTGTGAACACGGAAAACTCCTGAAACGAAAGAGACAAGAACAACGTGCACAAACAAATATTATGTATTTGATGATTTTGGGTTATAATCTCTCTCAAATTTGATCCTCTGATTCGATTTCCGTAAGGTGTTGATTTGTGGATGTGCGATTGATCCAAATGGCCGTTGGGCTTGATCTAAGGATGAACGTTCTTCAAGGGCCGTGGGCTTGATCTTGAAGGTGGATTTGAGCGGATCTTCAAGGAGCCGTTGGGGCTTGATCTTGAGGATGGGCGTTTCTTCAAGGGCTTTTGGGCTTGATCTTGAAGAATGGTGATTGACGGATCTTCAAGGGGCCTTTGGGCTTGATCTTGAAGAACAGTGATGAACGGATTTCCGAGGGCTTTTGGGCTTGAACTCGAAGAACAGTGACAAACGGATCTTCGAGAGCTTTTGGGCTTGAATGGATCTTCGCGGGCTTTTGGGCTTGATCTCGAAGAACAGTGATGAACGATGAACGCTTTCTTCAAGGGCCGTCGGGGCTTGGGCTTGATGAACAGCGGATGAGCGGATTTGTTGATGTTGTCGATCCAAAGGGGCCGTTGGGGCTTGATCCTTGAGGATGAACAGTTGATGAAGAATGAATAGGGCTTTCTTGATTCTTCGGGAACCTGGATGCTTGGGAGCTTCGGAGTTTCAGAGCTTCAGAGCTTCAAGAATTTTGCCTAATGATTTTGGTTCCTCCTTTAATGAATGAAATGGGCTTGTATTTATAGAAATTTCCAAGGCCTAATTTTGAATATAATATCTCAGATGAAATAAGTCGTTTCTGCCAGGTGTTGACATGTGTCCTGTTTGATGACTTTTCCAACTTATTTCGATTTTTGTTTAGACACACGCTACGTGTAAAATTTATGTAATACATGAGCGTTGAAATTTTGATTTATCGGTCAACATTTATTTACCGAAATTTCGATGTCTACAAATGCCCCCACTTCAAGGCGCGTCATATACATGTGCTTGTCACGTGTAGGAGATGCGTTTTGAAGTCCCTTACTGTAGATGTCGATCCAAGGGCCATCGAGGCTTGATCTTGAATTAGGCTGGAGATTTCTTCATGGGCCGTTGAGGCTTGATCTTGAATTGGGCTGGAAATTTCTTCAAGGGCCGTTGAGGCTTGTTCTTGAACTTTGTTTGAAATTTCTTCAAGGGCCGTCGAGGCTTGATCTTGAAGGTTGAAATTGGACCACAAGGAGCTTCATGTGGTAGATGATCTTTGGCTTTGGTAGTGGATGGATCGGCACGTATTTTGTTGCGCTTGTTGACTTTCCACAGCTTTGATCTTGAACTGGGTTGGAGGATTTTCTGGTTTCCTCCAATTGTTTGACTTTCCACAGGCTTATTCTTGAACTGGGTTTGATTCAAGGGTGGTGGACGCTTGATCTTGAATCGGACTTGTGATTTCCTTAAGGGTCGTCGAGGCTTGATCTCGAAGGTTGATTCGAACATATGGCAAACAGGCACGAGGTAAAGGTGACGGCCTGTTTCTTTGTTCAATCTTTCTAATTCACACCTGAGCAGTTTGGTCAACGGTATGATCTTCAAGATTGATGGGCTCTTCTTCCAGTTGGTGACTTGATCTTTAAGGATTCGATTCAAGGGTGGTGAATCGGGAAGTGCAGCCCACAACGCCTAGCGAGTTGACCCAAGAATTTGAGGGTCAAAACGAGTCATCCACCAGAGTGATTGCAACCCTGATGATATGAGATACTTTTGCTTTTGAAGAAGTAGCGGATGAATCGGCACATGCTTTGTTGTGCTTGTCTCTACATGCTTCAATGTATCATTTTCCCTTGCCTCATCTATTCTTCTGGCAGAATGTGGCATCTTCTCGAGTTCCTCAACTCAGACTCATTCTGCTGAGTTGACTGTGCAGGCTGCATTCTTCTCTGCTTGTTTCTTTTGCACGTTGTCTCCACATGCTTCAAGGTATCATTTTCACTTGCCTTATCTGTTCTCCAGGCAGATGTGGCAGTTTCTTTGGAAGTACAGTAGCAGTGGAAGACGAGTACTCGAGAGCAGTGCTAGGTAGGCAATCAGGGAAGGGTTTCAAGCAGTCGGTTCCTTACCCGAGTTTGAGTGGAGGTTCCGGCATACTGCTTTCTTTATCCTTGTCTTTGCAGGTAATAACAAGGACAAAGGAAAAGACAGGGAGAAAGCATGATATGAGATACTCTTGCTTTCTACCCTGGTGATATGAGATACTTTTGCTTTGGTGTCATTTGTTTGCAGATGTACCCCAAGGAATAAGGAACACTGAGTGACTCGAGAGGCTTCGTTGGGAATGCATTTTCGGAGATGAGGAAGTGCTGAGGGAGTTTTGCCTTTGCAATGGATGGCGAAGGTAGACGTTTATAAGAATGATTCTTCACAACCGAAACTGTTCCTTTTCCCCTGTCGGCAGCCGGTGGATGGATGAACAGTACATGTTACGAGCTTTCTGAAAAAGTTACCCGTAATTTGCGCAAAGCTGACAGCGCGCGTGACGAGAGACGACAATTCTGAAAAAACTGTTCGCCTCGTGATTCCTGACCGCTCCGTCTTTTGAGAGAGGCGCCCGACTTTTGAGAACGGCGTCCGACTTTTGAGACGGAGTCCGTCTTTTGAGAAAGGAACCCGGCTCTTTGATTTGTGAGATTTGCCTCTTCGACTTCTGAGGAGCGCCTCTTTGATTTCTTCTTTTTATAGAGGCGCTAATTTTGTTCCACAACACACTTGAGCTCCCTCCTGTAAACACTCCCTCCGAGTACCTTTTTTTTTTTTTTTTTTAATCTTGATCAGTTCGACCTCTTCTTTTTCTTCACACCTTCAAATATGTCTTGCCCTACTGACCGTCGCCTTAACTTGAATGTCGGGGAAGATAGTGACATATCTTCTCCAAGTAACATTTGGCAGCCGTCCTTCATATCTCCCAATGGTCCTCTTACAGTTGGGGATTCTATGATGATGAACGATACAACCGCTTCGGTGTTGGCCAGAAATCTTCTCACTCCTAGAGACACTAGGATACTTTCCAGGCGGTCCGACGAGCTGGCTGTTCAGGATTCTCTGGCCTACAGCGTCCGATGTGCAGGCTCAGTATCAAACATGGGTCAGCGCCTTCTTGCTCGATCTCGTCAGGTTGAGTCGTTGATGGCTGAGGTGGCCAGTCTTCGGCAAGAGGTCAGAGTGCTTAGGCACGAGAATAAAGAGTTGCACATGCTTGCAACTAATTACTCAACAAGCATGAAGAGGAAGCTTGACCAGCTGCAAGAGTCCGAAGTTCGGATTCAGAGTGATCATCAGAGGTTTGTGGCGCTACTCCAGCGGCAACTTCTGCCTTCGTCTTCTGGCGCTTCACCAAGTGTTGAAGCTCCAGATAATCAATCTCTGGTGCTTCGTCTGTCTGGGGCTCCGCCGAGTGATGAGGCGGCTCGCGAGCAATGAAGGCTTTTTTTTTTTTTTTTTTTTTTTTGGCATGTAAATGTTCCCTCTGTAATTTTCCAGAGAAATCAATGAAATGGACTTTTATTTCTCTCAATGCATTTTTTTTTTAACTGTAAACATACATATATTATGCACACATACATACATATATACATATTAATTTTTTTCACATGGACTGATTCATCATTCCAAAACCTTTTCCCTTTTTTTTTTTTTTTTTTTGCATGGTTCTAGCCACCAAGGATCCACTTACTTCTTTATATATATATTTTATTTTCTTTGCACATGGTGCCTGAAGCACCACCTTTGCTTTTCTATTTTCTTTCTTTTCCTTTCGTGGTGCTTACACCCCCCATCACTAATGAAATGATGACCCTTACACTCACACCGCACCATGATATATATATATTATTTTATTATTATTATTATTATTCTTTTTTTTTTCTTCTTCTTTATATACGGTGCTACGCAAGCCTGGGTTTGTGGGTGAAAACCCAGTCCGAGCTCGAGAGATGACGAAGGAGGAGGGGCTGCCCGAGCTTGTGTTGCTGCTGCATGTGGCGAGGAATGTTGCATGTGGTTGCTGCATGTGGTTGCTGCACTGCCACAGGTTGCGAGGAAGAAGGAGAGCACGGAAGAGGGCGCTGAAATGCTGGGATACGACGTTGTCAGCGAGAATTGCGCAGGAGCCCTGCCAGTCTGCACTGTTGGAGCCGACGCTGTTGTTGTGGAGACCGAATCAGTTGTTGCTAAGCATGAGCAGAACCAGGCTGCTGTTGATTCGAAGTAGTGGGCATGGCTCGAGGTAGAGAGAGGAGGGCAATCACGGAGGAAATGAGAAGTGGAAGAGGGTCACAGCGTAGAGTGGTGCAGCTTTCTTCAACCCCATCGCCCTGCTGTCGGTCACGTCGATATCCATCACGCTCATTTGAAGTCTTTACGGGGATCGCGAATTGGAGAACTACAGCCAAACTCTCAGCAGCATCACCCCACTATGATGCTCTCCGACTTGGGGTCTCTACTTCGAGTCTCCCTCTGATTGTTCCCAATCCCTGATTCAACCTCGTCTTCTTCGAAACCGAAAAGTAAAAGAAGCCTGCAATAATGAATGAATGCCACAACATCCATTGAGAAGCGGAGGAGAAGCTCCAGATCTGGTAGGCGATGCTGACATGCACGCCATGGAAGACCGCGTGATGGAGCTTAAGGCCTGGATTGGTTGAATGGCAGAGGAACTCAACGCCGATCCATTTCGACCACAGAATTTAAACCAAACTTCTGCTGGTCAGCTGCAACAGTACATGAATCTTAGGAAACTTGATTTCTTTACAGCATCATTGTGACAATAAATCATCCTTGCATCAGTTCGATCTACTCCAAATTGAGAAGAAAGTAGATCATCATATGCAGAGAAAGAAACCAGCGCCTCAGAAGTCTCAGATTCGGATTGGAATCGACTGGGTGCGGCGGTGCGAGGCAGACGTCAAGGTTTTAGGGTTCTTGAGAGGTGGTTTGCCGCTGGAGCCTGCAGACCTCTCGGGAGGATCCTCGCTGGAGCTCGTAGACGCGGATTGATTGGTCGAAGCGGATCCGACAACCGGGGCCAGGTCGGAGCTCCGAAAGGCGGGGCTGCTACTGCTGCTGCTGTTCTCCAAAACAAGAGGACTACTGCTAGTATTTCCCGCCAAATCGGACATGTTGTCGGCGGCGGCGATGGGGAAGACTTCATCGGGTTTGGAGGCGACCGGGTTGAAGTTCCAGCCGGAGTCGCTGAGTATGTTGCTGTCTCAGTTGTGGGTGGTACTGAAGAAATAGACGCTGTCGGAGTCCGGAGTCCAGGTGGACTGAGTCGTGAACTCGGTCATGGTTAGTGGATCGCGTTTTTTCGTTGTTGTCGTCCATGAGAATAGATCAGGACGATCCGCTGTGGACTGGTGGATTGGAATTGTCCGTGAGAATTGAGCATGAATTAGAAGGAGGAGTTGAGAGATGGACCTAGGCCTGCTGAGGTTGGAGGCTAGACCTCAAGAGCTGGGCTTGGGCCATGATTTGGGCAGGGGGCCGGCCTTGGTCTCTTCCTTGGCGTAGTTTGGAGTTTAAGTGTGGATCGGCCTATATTTTTATATGCACACACACATACGTATATATATTTCCTTTTTTTTTTTTTTTTTTTTTTTTTTGTTTGAAGAAGAAGAAGAAGAAATTGTATCTCTCTTTTTTTTCTAAATACATAATAACATATGTATTCATTTTTTTTCTTCTTTTTTTTTTTTGTAAATACATAAAACATGTATCTCTCTTTTCTTTTTTTTTTTTTTTTTTTTTTGGTACAAAGAAATTGTAATAGCATCAAAACTTTTAATAAAATCTTTATTCCTTATTTTGGTGTGACTGAACTCAAATTTTGAATATTCGAGTTGCCTACGTACTCTTCCAAAGAAAGAGATCAAGTCAAAACGTAGTTCAAATACATTTTTTTTTTCTTGGAATTTTTTTTTTTTGTGCCGTTTGCAGTTTTAACTCATGCAGGCAAGGAGCGTTCGTGTTGCCTTTTATGCTCGTGCAGACCAGGAGCGTTGTGCCATGCAGTTTAGGCTCGTGCGGGCGAGGAGCTTTTGTGTCTTGCAGTTTAGGCTCTTACAGACAAGGAGCTTTGGTTCGTGCAGTTTAGGCTCGTGCGAACAAGGAGCATTGGTGAATTTGTCAAGCAATCTTGGAAAGGCGTTCCTCACAATCTTCATAGCAAGGAGCCTTGACCGAGTGATTGAAGAAGTCTTCGGGCAAGAAATCGCGCATTGTGATGGGGATGGACGATCTATGTGTCGAAATTTCATCATCTTCAACACGTTCACGTTGCTTTGAAGGTTGACAAGAGCTGTTTTTTCCCCTTTCCGATTGGCGGACTTGTGGAGAAGACGTATGCTACTTGTGCAATTTCTTAGGAGTGACTTGAGTCCATCCTTCAACTTTGCTTGTCTTGGAGGATGCCCCCAGCGGTTGAGGTGAAAACTTTGAGTCGGAAGAGCCAGAAGTGAAGGTGGTATAGTTTGACTTCACCACATCGTCAAGATCTAGCTCGATGATTCCTTTCTGAGCCAACTTCATGATGAGATCTTTCAGCACGAAGCATTTTTCTGTTGGATGACTGATGAAGCGGTGAAATTTACAGTACCTTGGACTGTCAGTGCGATTCATCTCTTCTGGCCGTTTGCACTCAGGCAAACCGATCACCTTATTTTCCAACAAGTCTTCTAACATGGCAGCCACATCAGAGTCGGGGAATGGATAAGCTTTCTCTTCAAGCTCCTTCAAATTGCGTCTACGCATCTCTTGATCACGAAAAGCTTCGGTTTGAATCGCCTTGCCTCGTGTAAAGACTTTGACGGGAGCTGTGTTGACCGTCATCGCTTCCTTGGTGGGTTTCCATGCAGCCTTTTCCACCTTTGTCCCAAGAACTTTGTCGTTCTTGTAGTCGGCGATCGGTACTTTCTTCCCATGATGGGCGATGCTCAACTCCATGTCATGGGCGCGAGTGGCCAATTCCTCGAAGGTCCGTGGTTTAATGCCTTGAAGGATGTATTGCAAACCCCATTGCATGCCTTGGATGCACATCTCGATTGAAGAGGTTTCCGAGAGCCTGTCTTTACAGTCGAGGCTTAGAGTGCGCCATCTGTTGATGTAGTCAATGACTGGCTCGTCCTTCCACTGCTTTGTGCTCGTCAGCTCTAGCATGCTCACAGTACGGCGGGTGCTATAGAAGCGGTTGAGGAATTCCCGCTCCAATTGCTCCCAGCTGTTGATGGACTCAGGCTCTAGGTCCGTGTACCACTCAAATGCGTTTCCTTTCAGCGAGCGCACAAACTGCTTGGCGAGGTAGTCCCCTTCGGTCCCTGCGTTGTTGCAAGTTTCGACGAAATGTGCAACGTGCTGCTTTGGGTTTTCTTTTCCATCAAACTGCATGAACTTTGGTGGTTGATAACCCCTTAGCATCTTCAGGGCATCAATCTTCTTGGAGTAGGGCTTCGAGTAGAACAAAGAGGTATGCGAGCTCCATTCGTACTGTGCCTTGATGGTGTTGGTGATCATCTCCTGCAGCTGCTGGATAGAAAGAGATCCCATGAGTGCCGCTGCCTGGTCTGGCTCCGGCTTCGCATCGTTTTTCTCCACCTGAGGCTCATCTTCTTCATCATCTCTTCTCTTTAGTGGATCATTCTCTGGGTCGGGTTTCTCGCCGTCTTGCGCTTCCAGTCGGCTGACGAGTGTAGCGATTTGCAAGTCTTTTTCTTCCACAGTCCGTGTTAGCCTTGCAATCGCTTCATTCATTTGAGCCAGTTGTTCTTCGATGGAGGTGACGCCAATGGTCATGACTTGTGCAACCAATGGACGCAGTTTTTCTTCAAACGTCCAGGGTGCTGACGAAGAATGTCGTTGGTTGCTTTGGGATGTCATCTTGTGTGCCTCAGCAGCATGCTTCGGTGCCCCCAGCGAGGTCAGGTTGATGACGGACTCACGCCTTTGATGCTCCCCTTGCTCCTTTAGTGGCACCAACTTTGAAGTGGCATGTTGAGGAGCGGTTGTAGCGCCAATGGATGCTCCGTTCATGGCGGAAGTACTCAGGCTTCTTCCCTTTGTGAGAACGGCTTGTCCTTTGCTTGATGCCATTGATTTTGGAAATGTGCTTGAATTTCTTGAACGGAGAAAGAGATGAGAGGTAGAGATTGTCCCACTGGGCGTGCCAATTTGTGAACACGGAAAATTCCTGAAACGAAAGAGACAAGAACAACGTGCACAAACAAATATTATGTATTTGATGATTTTGGGTTATAATCTCTCTCAAATTTGATCCTCTGATTCGATCTCCGTAAGGTGTTGATTTGTGGATGTGCGATTGATCCAAATGGCCGTTGGGCTTGATCTAAGGATGAACGTTCTTCAAGGGCCGTGGGCTTGATCTTGAAGGTGGATTTGAGCAGATCTTCAAGGAGCCGTTGGGGCTTGATCTTGAGGATGGGCGTTTCTTCAAGGGCTTTTGGGCTTGATCTTGAAGAATGGTGATTGACGGATCTTCAAGGGGCCTTTGGGCTTGATCTTGAAGAACAGTGATGAACGGATTTCCGAGGGCTTTTGGGCTTGAACTCGAAGAACAGTGACGAACGGATCTTCGAGAGCTTTTGGGCTTGAACGGATCTTCGCGGGCTTTTGGGCTTGATCTCGAAGAACAGTGATGAACGATGAACGCTTTCTTCAAGGGCCGTCGGGGCTTGGGCTTGATGAACAGCGGATGAGCGGATTTGTTGATGTTGTCGATCCAAAGGGGCCGTTGGGGCTTGATCCTTGAGGATGAACAGTTGATGAAGAATGAATAGGGCTTTCTTGATTCTTCGGGAACCTGGATGCTTGGGAGCTTCGGAGTTTCAGAGCTTCAGAGCTTCAAGAATTTTGCCTAATGATTTTGGTTCCTCCTTTAATGAATGAAATGGGCTTGTATTTATAGAAATTTCCAAGGCCTAATTTTGAATATAATATCTCAGATGAAATAAGTCGTTTCTGCCAGGTGTTGACATGTGTCATGTTTGATGACTTTTCCAACTTATTTCGATTTTTGTTTAGACACACGCTACGTGTAAAATTTATGTAATACATGAGCGTTGAAATTTTGATTTATCGGTCAACATTTATTTACCGAAATTTCGATGTCTACAGTAATGCTAGAGAAATCAAATTTTGTAAACTAAATGATATGGTTGTTGATAATTGAATTATTATTAAGTGTTGATTAACGTGCTCATTTTCTATTAGTGACTCATCATTTAGTTTGCGAATTTAGTTTAAAATTTTAATCTACCTAGGCCTAGCATTACTCTTTTTATAAATCCTAGCTAGCTTGGTTAGGGCAAAGTTAAAAGGTAGCTATATCTGCCATGACCAACCACATATATATGTTTTATGTTTTCCCGTGATTAGGTTATTTTTTAATAATTAAATTTATATAGTTGCATGTTCCAATATCATTTTGGATAGAGTGTTGGGTTTACACCATGCGTTTCGGGTTCAAAACTTCTTTTCTCCAAAATTATTGTAATAGTTTCGGACTTCCCTCCAACACCTAATACTAGTAAAATTTAAAAAAAAAATTGATATACACTGTTGATTTATTTTTTTGGCTAAAATAAATCTATAACATGACTATTAAAATCAGAAATAAGTAGTAGATATTTTTTTTATGTCAAACCATACATTTATTAGATTATAGGTAGCCAACCGAGTTTAAACACATATAGTGGTGTAAGGACAATACACCTCTCTACCACTGTGGTAGAATGTCACTTACATTAAAATAAAAAATATCATTGCTCATAATCTAAATTGAAATTCAAATCCTGGAAGAGTAGTTGAAAATGAGAATGGGTCATCATAAATTAGCATTTATACTAAAATTACCTTCCCTCTTTCTTGATGGTATTATATGAAAATTAATGTCCTCAAACATTCTAAGCCGAAAAATCTACAAATTAATCTGTTTTTTAGTACATCGATATTTTTACACTAAGGGGAAGGGAAGTTCGGCAAAGTCATATAATAAGCAGCCTAATTTGGTATCGAATTGGTCATCCTCAAGATTCGAACCTAAGACCTCTCACACTCCAGATGAAGAGGAATATCACCCGACCGTAGTACTGAGTGATACAAATTAATTTAAATACTCTTTATCTTGCTACTACGTAGGTATCCAACAACCGATCTTTTCTAAAGTACTTCCATCATTCAAACCTCAAATAATTGAAACCTCCGTAAAACTACTCTATTTAGTTACGTGTATGGTCTTTTCATATTAACTAGTAGGGTTATGTGCCGTGTCAAGAATATTGTATATTGACATTGGTTAAGGTTAAATCAACTTACCATTGGCTATATAGCTTAGCTAGTAGCTATATAGTCAAAACTTAAAAAAAAATGGTAAAAGTGTATGTAGCTAGATACGTCTTCTGGTATAATTATGAACCAACTATTAAATGTGAACAATGTTTCAAATCTCGTGCACTCAAATTTGAATTTTTCTTTTATTTCTTGTAATTCAGAATAAATCCTTATTAAAAATAATTGATAAAGAAAAGGCAAAATAGTGAAGATTTTCATTTTCTTTCACCCAAGTTGACGGAAGGGCAACCTCAAAGGTGGATATATATACATACGTTTTTTACACACATTTTGATATATGATTTTGTGGGACTCCACTTTGTTATGTATTTCAATGATCTAACCGACTATCTTTTATTTCTTACCTTCAAAATTATGTCTATAAAAAATACCCAAATCAGAAAATCATATTATCATTGGATTGAATTTACCATTTCTTTGTAGAACTGTATTCATTTATTTTCTTCACTACAAATGAATGTCTTAATGATTTTGAATTTGTCTAACTTTTTGGGATGACTTATGAATACAACAACAACCCAGCCTTATCCCACTAAGTGAGGACGGCTGTATGAATCCTAGAACGAATTGTGCTCGGTTTTACACCACCTCTTCTGTCACAATTTCGTTTAGGATATAAATCATAAGGATTCAACGTGAAGAAAGTGTTGGCTATCGACTACTTGACGCATTCCTCCTCCTCCTCCTCCTTTATCCGGGCTTGGGACAATTAATGTAAGACTTACACATGCAGAGTGAGCCCTACAAAATGGGAGTCAAAATGTGTATCAAAAGCGTGTGCAAAAATACTACTTTTACCACATTTTTCATACCACATTTGTACCATCTCTCTAATAAAGAAGGGACCCACATGTGTTTGTCTTTATTAGAGAGGTGGTACAAATGTGGTATGAAAAACGTAATAAGTCCTGAATCCTAATAACCATACACACACACACACATATATACAGACACACATTTACATATCTATACAACCATTTTTACAAATATTTTTACACACCTTTCTAGTCATTAGATTTCATAACATCTCAAAGGTCCTAATAAAAAATGATGTGAATACTTTTAATCATTAAATGACATGAATGATGACTATATTATAGCTAATAGGAGCTACATAAATTTTTTGTGTTATGAGTAATGCTACACTTACCATTTTTTTTATACCACATTTGTATCATCTCTCTAATAGAGGCAGTACAATGTGGTGTGAAAAATATGGTAAAAGTAACATTTTTGTTGTGTTATTGTTAGACAAATTTTTTTTAAATAAACAAATAGAAGCTATCTAAAAGTTTTCATCATGGTTAAAGGTAAATAACACCAGTTGACAAAAAAAGGTAAATAACACCAAGCAATAAAACGGTAATGTTAACATTTTCATGCACAAAATCAGTATCTCTCAGACCATCTCCAACCCTTGAGTTAAAACTTAAAATTTTTAACCCAGAAAAATTTAGGTTTTAATTCAGAAATAGTTTTCTCCTCCAACCCTTCTGGGTTAAATTTTTAGCCCGAGATTATTAAAGAATCAATTAAGGATAATTTTTTTCTTAAAGTAACTTTTGAAAAAGAATATGAAACACATAAAATAATTTTTTTTTTAAATTACTTTAGCCATTGGATTTAAATTTGGACCGATAGATCATTTTTTTTTACCGTTGGATTTGATCATATTAGATCTTAGCTGTTTGATTGAATGAATTTATAAATATATAAAAAAAAAGTACACATATATGGTGGGCCAACCCTACTAACCCGGGGAATCCTGGACTAAATTTACTCCAGAAATGAGTTTTGGGTTAAAAATCATATTTGCCTCAAGAGTTAAAACTCATATTTGCCACAAGAGTTAGAGCAAGTTGAAATAAGTTTAGAACATAAAATTTGAGTTTTACTCTAAAAATTGGAGTAGGTCTCAAACTCATAAGCCACTCAAAACCTAAACCCTCTTTTATCTTTCACACGCGCACCTACGCACGCTGACGTTTTTTGTATGCCAAAACGTAGCGTGTAACGTAAACATTTCTGATGAGCACGGAGCTTCGATCATTCCACACGTTTCACTACTGTCAAATCTGTCTGCAGATTTCCTATTCAGCGGGCAAATAACTTTCTGATCATCAGGTAATTCTAATGAAATATATCATTATTGCGATGTTCACTTTATTGTCACCCTAGATCAATATATAGTATATAAATTTTGTTTCTGTTTGTTTGAATTAATTTCCAGGAAAAAGGTTTCTGCGAAAAGAAATTAGCTTGATCATCATGAACTTAAATTATATAAGGGATCATGCATCTTTAATTAGAAATCGTATGAATTAACAAAGATGTTCAAAGCCACTTTGTATAATCGATCGTATAAATTAACAAAGATGTTCAAGCCACTTTGTAAAATAAGCAAAATTGTATTATAAATGTTGACATGACATGTTGTTTACTCAATTACCTCATGAACACAATTTGTCACTAATTAGACAAACCAAGTTGGCAAATTTATGTTTTATTGTTTTCTTTCATCTATAAGATATACTTTTTACATTTTAATTTTGTTACCTTCCTTTGCTAAAGTATTTTACTATAAAAGGAGATGTGGGACCCGATTTCCTACTGATCGTATTGTAGGCAATGTTGCCTACTTTGGAGGAGTTGGCAAATTAGTTTGCCTACTCAACTGACTACTCCATTAGAGCTTGATTTTGCTTATGTCAATCATCAAAATTAAAGAGTTTGAATACTCATTTGCCTATTCCATTGGGGATGCTAGGAGCCTGTGACTTTTTTTATGGCGAACAAAGTGTTGTATTTGGATTGGTACGTGAATCATGTTATATTAAAGGCATTTCTTTTCACATCGTCCAGAAATTAATGAAGATTATTGCCCCATCCTAATACTGACAATTCCTCCAGTTCTGGAAATTGGAAATTCACAATGGGATATTTGATTTATTCGTCCCTTCCAAAGTTTCAAGCCTTTTTTTGGTGCAAATTAATGTGTTGGATTGCTTGCATAGAATTAACATTTTGGCTGGTCAGTTGCTTAACAAATTCTGTTTGAGGTAATACCGTATTGGTTATCAAGTGATCACTGCTTAAGACTGTTGGGAGGGCACAATGAGAGAAGATCATGGTCAGAACAAAATCATAATGGTCAAATTTGTACCCGGAAAACACTGATCTCCAATCCTTTTACAACAGCGGGGAAGCGCACGATTTCTGGAGCTTAATTGAAGCGTCGAAATGCTTGTTCAACCAAGCATCTAGTCGTTAAGATTAATGCTTTTTCTTTGAGAATTAAGATTGATTAATACTTGAACCACACATCTAAGGAAATAAGATATTGTTCACTAAATGAGATAGGTAAAGATTGATGGAATACATACTAATCTTATACTTTGTCCCTAAAAGAGATTTACGATTAGTCCGACACTCTGACTTTTAATTAGTAATCATGCATCGTTAACAGCTTGATTAACAGACTTGACTGCTTTGCTGGCTAGACAATGATCGAGTTGGCTTAAATAGGAACCCTTTCAAAAACAAAGAACCGCTCAAACTTAATCTTTTAGGCTCGTCCTATACGTATAGAAATGTTCCTTAGTACTAAATAAACCAATCTTCCAACGTACTTTAAGCAGATGGATATATATCAGATAGTCTATACAGTAGTGAAATGCTGGATTTCTTGTAACTTGAACTTTATTAAAACTGAGCTTACTTGACAGTTCTGCTATATGCTGATATGCATATGGACGACAGAAAAACTGCATGCATGTGTGAAAAGCTTTCGAATATGAGTAACATATATGTACTTGTAAGTTGGAAAATGATTCTTATAGTTTTCTCATCGATCTAATTTATAGTATTTGTGCAGACAAACATTGGCTTAATTTTCTGAACTCCTCGAATTGTTCGTTATATATGTGATCCTTCGTTAGGGAATATGTAAATGGAATACTGCGGGCAGTGCATCAATGTGCTTTCTTCTAACCTTTTTAACCAGAAATTTAGATCCTTGCAAAGTATTAATGACAGAGATTTAGGGTTTAGGGTTCAAATTCCACACATCAAGAATCTTAATTTCTGGTCTCTACCCAGCTATATTTGGTCAGCATATACGTTCTTCAGGCCTGCAACACTAAAGCTCTAGACACATTCATGACAGATTATGCCATTGGGCCCTAGTCACAAGAGTAAATTGTAGCAATGGTCCCTCAACTTTAATCAAATTGGAGCAATGATCCCTCAACTAAAAATTCATTACGTACTATTGGTCTCTCAACTCATCAAAATGTGTAGCTATGGTCATTTTCCTCAACTTCGTTATAATTTTGTCAAAATGAGTTATGTTGGAATGACCATTGCAACAATTGGGTTAAAGTTGATGGACCATTTCTCCAATTGGGTTAAAGTTGAGGGACAATTTCTCCAATTGGATTAGAGTTGAGGGACCTATGGTAGTAGACTTTTAGTTGAGGGACTATAAATGCACGTTTTGATGAGTTGAGGGACCAATGATAATGGATTTTTAGTTGATGAACCATTGCTACAATTTACTCTAGTCACAATATACCAATATGTACGTAGGAGCACTACTAGAAGAGGGCTTCTATTATCAATTAGACAGAGGAAATTCTTTAAACACAAGGCTCATCAGATTTCCAGCATATTTTGGTTCATTTATGTATTTTTTCTTGTTTTTCAATTTTTTATATTTAAGAAAACTCTATTATATATCCTACTCTCATTTTTAACTCCACGAACTCTTGTTAATATTTTACTATTATTTTTTTTAATATATTCGATCTGATGATCAAAAATTATAAAAATTAAAAATAAATACGTACATATGCTCTAAAACAAAACCAGAACTGAAAACTTTGAAGTATGAACGTAAGAAACAAGTCATTAGCTGTGATTGAAAAAGATTCCGACAGAAGTTGTGGAGGATGCAGAGGTGGGCTTGAGGATTAGGAGGTGCACGTGGGGATGATAAGGCTGCCATTTTGACCAATCAACACCTTGTCGTTTCCCGGATCGTGAGTGGCAGATTGCGATTGGCCGCAAAAAATTTAAGGACGAGTGGTTACTGTGTAGTTCCTGACTTGTAGTTATGTTCTCACTTGCCCTCCCATGCTCATAATTTTACTTTTATTTTTCTCTCTGTCCTTTGTTTTGGGACCAAACGCAAACAGTATGAAATTACTGTAGGATGCTGGCGTATCTGGGTTTATAACACATACTGCACGTGCATGTGACTTTTACAATCACAGGAGCCATAAATGAGTGAGACCCGCGTCGTAATTTTTTTTTTCAGTTTCATATCTTCAATCCAGTGAGACTGAGTAGGAGATATAGGTGCAACGCGTTTATCATGTGGTTGTAAAGTTTTAGGTTAATGATGTGATATTGATACAGAACATGTTATTATATTCATGTCATATAAGTTTTTTTTTCCCGTCTAATTAAACAGTTTTGTTTCCATTTTAGTTGGGATGGATATTTCATACATGATATATGCCAAACACGTCCCTAATTAAGTTAATTTTCATACTTGCTTGAGGTTCTGGATTTTTTCAACATGTAACCCATTTATGTCTATTCATTAGAAAATCAACTCATCTCACTTTTTTTTCCCATGAGAGCAAGTCCACCCCTAAGGACTTTGCGCCAGCACCCAGCGCATTTATCCACTTAAGTGAATAGTAATAGACTGGAGTGAACAGTAATAGGCCAAGGCATCTCCACCCCTAAAAAAATGCGCTGGCACCCAGCGCATTTATTTGGTATGTTTTTTTTTTTTTAAGTTTATTTCGGATAAGATTTTTAACCAATTTCAGATAAAATTTCAAATAAACTTAAAAAAAAAAACACACTAAAAAATAAAATTACATACTCATCAAATAAACTTAAAAAAAACACACTAAAATAAAATTACATAAATTCATCAAATAAACTATAAAAAAAAACACACTAAAATGAAATTACATAAACTCATCAAATACACTTTATTCTTCAACCACAAGCTTTTTGGTATTTTTTTTTCACACAAAAAGTATATGAAAGCTTTGGTAGAAAGTGTAGAAAATATTGAAATGTGGTGTAAGGTGGAAGATGAGAGTTAGGTATTTATAGAAATAAATAAATATTTTTTTTTTAAATTTTCTGTATTTTTTAATATTTTTTCTGTATTTTTTAATAAATTTTAATTTAGTTAATTAACGTGGACCGTTGATCTGTGATCGGACGGTCTATTTTAAAAGTAAAATTTAATTTTTTTTTACCGTTGGAAATCCAACGGTCTAGAAAAACTAGTCGTTGGAAATCCAACGGCTGTAAGCGTGCCGCGTCACTCGACGCACAAGTGGGCTGACAGCCCTCTGCATTCTTGTCGGCTACTCGCCCTGGGCGCGAGTGTTGTCCACGCGCCAGCCAAATAGGCCGGCTCTTGGGTCAGTCCAAAACGTGCTGGGCTGTTGCCTGGCATGGGCTGGGTACCAGGGAACTCCACGGGCTGGAGCAAATGGACTGAGGGCCAGCCTGATTTTTTGGCTGGGTGCTGGGCAAATCCACCTCCGGTGGAACTGCTCTGACGTTTGGAGAACTAACATATGTTAAAGTTTGACGGATCAAGATGAATGGATATGTGAATTGAGATCTCACATCTCCTTCTCAATTTTCGACTAGGGCACAACTTTGATATATAGTTCATAACTATACTTTTGGTGAACTACAACTCATAATTTTCAAGACAATTTGAATTTTCAAGTTTTTAGTAGAATATTAATCTACTATAAATAATGGCCTTTTTCTTCTAATAATATAAACAACATTTGTTCTACTCTGACTCAACTCCACATCGACTAGTACAAACTGAATATATAAATCAATTGTGTCTTTCTCCCACATTACATGTGTATCTGAAAGCAACTAAGTTTTTTCTCTCAATCTCTGAGCTGCACTTAGCTAAAGAGTGTGGGATGCTCGTTTAACCTCTGTATTTATCTCGTTCCTTATTTTACCAAGGTGCACTGCGTTTTCAAAAACTTCTTGTCGAACCGGCTTCTATTTCAATCCATGCTGGACCAATCGATATACCAATAATCAAGTCTTCAATCAGAAAGTCTTGAGCAATACTCATTATATTGGCTTAGGTATATGCTGCCAACAGCCTTCATTAGGTGGTTAGGTAAGGTGGATATATGTGTGTACATTACGCGTACCTAATTTCATCTTGCTTTTACTTTCATTTGGTATGTGTCACGACCTTAGCTAGGACTTATGCATGTTTGCAGGCCAGGCTAACCTTGAAATCAGAAGAGATAAGGTTCTTATTAATTGGCAAATCCCATGTTAATATTGTCCTGCAGTGCTCCTAGTTCCATATATATATAAAGGGTAAACTGCCGATTTGTCCCCTGAACTATCACCCCACTTTCGATTTGCCCCCTGAACTTTTTAATTAGAAAATTAAGGACTTAAACTAATTTTTTTGGCCGATTTCCCCCCTACCGTTAGTTTTTCATAAATTTCATCCAAATTAACGGTAACTCTTATCATGTGCAAACCACGTAACTCTTATTTGTGGACAAAAACGTCATTTCACTAGACCTTCAGACAGAAAAGCTATAGAATCACACATTTTTGCATAGGTTTATATTTTAAAAATATAAGGTTTTCAATTATTTTAAAGAATGAAGTGACCGAACTACCCACACATGTTGTGCATATGCTTCTATTTAACAGAAATTTGGATGGAATGAATGAAAAATTAACAGCAGGGGGCAAATTGGCCAAAAAAATTAGTTTAAGTCCTTAATTTTTCAATTAAAAAGTTCAGGGGGCAAATCGAAAGTTGGGTGATAGTTCAGGGGGCAAATCGGCAGTTTACTCTATATATAAATACGTCAAGTGATATTTGCACTGTCCTTTTCTTCACGTGCATATTTTCTTTTTCTTACATCTTTTAGATTGAACAAAGGAAAAAAGAAGTAATAAACTGAAATAATGAAAAGAGTGCATGAATATAACCCGTATAGTTTCTTTTTATTTTCTCATGGAAGTAGGGAATTTGATGGACCATGTACTAAAAACAAAGCCATTAAGGGATTGTGTTGTAAAGTCATTTTAGTAGTTACTTATGTGAGGTGGTAGAAAGGAACAGTAGTAGGTTTGCTTAAAATGAAGATGAATCCAAAGTAGAATTTAAATTGTCCAATCATAGGGTACAACTCGCATGTGATCACCCATACTTTTTCAATATGCATTTGAAGGCTGAGTTGACAACACCATAAAATCAAAAACACACCTTACAAGCTCGAGAAAATATAATTTATCACCAATAGCATACAAACATATGTATTATGACGAAAAAGATGAGCATAGCTGGAAACACTCAAAACTCTCTCAAACAAACAAAAATACACAACACTCATCACCAATGTGGTGGCAGGCAGCTATGATATTGCATCACAGATTCACAGGGTCCTTTTTTTCTTTTCTTCCGGGAATATAGCTGCCTCTTTGGCCCTGCATTTTATCTTTCTGACTAGAGAATAAAAGATCACTTCTCTAATTAGAGAAAACATGTAACAAGAGGCTGAAGAATATATATATATATATATATATATTGTCCCTTTCTATGATATTTGCCACAAAAAAAATTTTGAGCAATATTTGCCTAATTTATGGGTTACTTTATTATCTGTTTCTCACCCTTATTTTACCCAATGAAGTACTTATTAATTGATTAAATTGATGACCCAAGAATTAATTAAACGACCAAAACTAGTAAAATATGCACACACACGCAAAGGAGACAAAATACTCTAAAATTGGCCGGGAATATCTAATTAATTAGTTAAGAGATTTTCTATAGTACAAATGCCCAAAAGAAAGGCGTTCTTCTGCAGGAAAGAAAAAACAATTTTCATCATCACCAACATTTCTCATTGCTATTTACACCTCATCATCATAAAGGAGAAGGGTGGCACAGATCATCAGAGAGAGATCTAGAAACGGAGAGAGTTGATTAATTGTTTGCTGAAAACTTCACTGCAGCTGCTAGCAATGGTTGCTAATTTGCTTCAAGTTGGATTAAGCACATATATCATGTCATAATTTCCCGAAATGAGATTCATACTCTGAATAAACGACTAATGTTGAAGACTTGATGAATGGAAAATTAGTCATGCCAGCAGAGAAGCATGACTACACATCTCCTAATGATGTAGAGCCTTCCTTTCTGTTGTCGAAGATACCCTCCAAGCCTTCTGCATGAAACCCTATTTTTCTTGCTGGACTGATTAGCTTCCATGCCTGAACTGCTAAGCTTCATATCTCTCTTTATTTCTTCCGCTTAATTTGCCCGAATATATATAAAGATGTATATATTGTTAATACACAACAAAGAAAGAGATGGAGAAACACAGAGATTTAAACTTCTTTGCTATGTTTTGAAAGGAAGCTTGGGAGGGGTTGATATAAATAGAGAAAGTGGTGTGGTCCAAGGTTCCAAAAGAAAATGCACGTAGCAGTAGGCCCCCACCCAAAACCCTACCCATTTTTTTCCTTCAGGATTCCTAATTCCATGCACTTAAATTTCCATTTTTCAATTTTTCAATTTTTCAAATCACCCCTTATCCCCCTTGTATCTGTCTGACACGTCATCCTCTTCACCAACATTTATGTGGGCATCAACTACCAGGAAAATTGGTCGGCCATTCATAAAAAACAAAAACAAGAACAAAAACAAAAAAAAGAGAAAATAAAATCATCTGAAAAATGAGTTACATTCATAGATATTTGAGCAACTTGGCATGCCAGTGTTTCCCAGGCCCTGAATTATTATAACTTCTTGGTAAAATTCTGATGTTTCCTTATCACGTCGTCCGACTGCATGCTCAAGATACAGGAAATCAAGCATAATTGTTATTGACCAAACAAAAATACTTAAAGAAAGCATAAGTGTTAATAATGATTTCATCAATGAGTATGACACTCTTTTTTCTTTAAATAATAATAATAATAATAATGATTTCCTTATGAAAAAAATAAAACCAAAAATTTTCTGCTCCCATCATACGTGAAAATGTTCCACTTGGCCTAGAAAAACTGATTTTTGTTATCTGTACTAATTAATAAAACACTTATTGTCAACCAAAATCCTATGAAATTACCAGTTTAACCCTCTAATTAAAACAAAACATGAATAAAAATAAGGAAAACTAATGAAAAAGGCTTGAAAACTTTGAGTTTTAATGATAAGAACAAAATAAAGGGTAAAGTGAATAGTAGCATGTTTGACTTTTTAATGTAAAAATGTGGTTTTTCGTTAAAGTGAACAGTGTCGTGGGCTTTTTGTTAAAACTCCCTAAAAAATATGGGGCAGAAATGTAATTTCACACAACCAAATTTTGCTGTTTTTTTCTTCAAAGTCTCACCTACATTTAATCCTAACATATGGGGCATAAGTGTTAATAATGATTTCATCAATGAATATGACACTCTTCTTTTTTTAAAATAATAATAATAATGATTTCCTTATGAAAACAATAAAACCTAAAAATTTCTGCTCCCATCATACGTGAAAATGTTTCACTTGGCCTAGAAAATCTGATTTTTGTTATCTCTACTAATTAATAAAACACTCATTGTCAACCAAAATCCTATGAAATTACCAGTTTAACCTCTAATTAAAACAGAACATGAATTAGAAATATGGGGTAGAAATGTAATTTCACACAACCAAATTTTGTTGTTTTTTTTTTCAAAGCCTCACCTACATGTAATCCTAATATATCTCTAATAAAAAAATTAAAAAAAAAAAAATTTCCCACTCCTACATTCTCTATCACTGTGTGTGCCCATATGCTAGTATGTTTTATTGAAAGTGGCTGAAATGGTAAAAGTACAAATTTCAATTGTTGAGGGTCAAATTATAATTTTTGTTGTCAATATGTGATTAATATGTTGTCGATATTTGATTAATCATTTTATAATTAAAACTTATAAAACCTTCATTTCGGCTAATTTTCTTTTTATTAAATAAAAAATCATTTCATTGATAAGTCAAAATTTTGTTTCACAATCATATTGAATTCACATATGCTCCGAGAATTTGAGTTATTTTCTGCTAGCTAGCTTCTTCCGGGTAGGTCAAATTGCTAAATAAACTTTAAGTAGGTGACATTTTTAATAATTAATACTCGTAAAGTAAAACATAACCATGGAACTGTATGTGTGTGTGTGTGTTTGAAGTCTGATAGAGCAGGAGATGTCTAGTTCCACTTACATGGGATATATCCAATAGGATATGGGTGGAACTGATCCGAACGAACAGAGCGAGACAACATGGTGTGTGCAAATTACTATAATATTAAGCTCGAAACTCAAAACTTGCAGAGAATCTGGGATGCCTTCTTCAAACCCTACCAAAGTTAAAATTAGCTACTTGATTATCTGATTGTTTTGGCCTTCAGATGAAACATAATCCCACATGTTTAGTCTCGTGCTCCTCCCATGTATGTCACTTGGAAAGGAAAAAAAAAATTAGGTCAACTTAACTTAGAGCATGAACCAAATCTTAATCCCTTTAGTTTTGGGGAATATATGCATAATAAGTGATTTGATTTTGATTAGGGCTGACCAAAGAGGCTGGTCTAGTACTTATTAGACACTTGGTGGTACTGACTTTCACCAAAAACTTAAAGGCAAATAATTGTTTGCACAGCCTTTTTCTCTAGGCATACTTATATTTCTTTATAAGGAAAACTAATGAAAAAAGCTTGAAAACTTTGAGTTTTAATGATAAGGACAAAATAAAGGGTAAAGTGAATAGTACCAGGATTGACTTTTTAGTGTTAAAATGTGGTTTTTCGTTAAAGTGAACAGTACCAGGAGCTTTTCGTTAAAGTTCCCTTCTTTATATCCTTTGATTATTATTTATTTATTTTAATTTAATTGCAAAAAATAAAGGGATGTGCATGAGGAAAAAATAAGTGTGTGAAAATTATCTTCTAAATTTACTTGTATTTAGGGGGAAAATCCTACATAATATAATCAATTTGTGTCTTATAATCCAGATGGACAACGAGTTTATACCTTATGGTATGAGCATTACTAACCAATTATGTTAAAATATGAGTGAATTAATAATACCAAGTAATAACATGTTTCAGACTTTCAATACCAAACAATAATTTCTCTATTATACCAAGAGACCGACCAACCCAACTTATTTTACTGTACCTTATAGTAAGTACGGAATGCAAAATTTCAAACCCATATAGTAGGTTTACTTTAGTATTTCATATAAACAAATCTAATTTAATATGTGCTCGCCTAGACAAGGATTTACATGATACAAGTACAACATTGTTGTATGTCAATGCTATGTAAAAAAATACACATATCAATATATCATTAGCACAAATTGACATAGTTAGAGACTTAGAGTGCTCTCAAAGCATTGTTCGGAAATCTTTTTTAATATACCCATAACACAAGACGGCACACCATATACTATTATACAAGTTGAAGATATTTGTTTTTTTTCAAGTGTCCCTCTACTTGTATAATAACATATAACGTATGTGCTTCTGTTCCAGGCACACTGAAAAATATCTCATTTCAATCTTCATATGGACGATGCACACTACTACAAGTATATTTTTGGGGCAAACCAAAAGTTAAGTATATTTTGGTTAGCGAGTTAGGTTAGTACTTGGCATACTATATGCTTAATCTACTGTCATCCACCAAATGAATGGGAGACATTAATTCATAAAATAAAATAAATCCCATCAAAACAGCTTTTTGATTGAATTAGACTCCAGATCTTTTTCCCTGCCGGAAAGAGTCAGGTGAGTCCAATCTAAGCCTTATCTGATTCTGGGCCTGGCCCATCTTGAATAGGATGTTTCCAGGAAGCTACCAGAGCAAACAGTAGGACCCATTGCAGCTTTTACATTATAGATGAAGAACCTCATAGAGGATCCAGTTTCAGGAGACAAAGTCCATAAAAAAATCCAAATCTGAATTGACTACCTCCATTGTCAAAATTGGTCCAGGTTCTTGTCTCAAAGTATTGATTGGCTCTTCTTTTGTTTTAATATTGGCATGCTTCCATGTAAGGTGTTGTTTATTAGGAAGAGAAATGTTAAGGAGACTATTTAAAAATGTTCTGTTATCTCATGCTTTTAATACAGTGTTTTATAATATTAGCATGGAAATTGATGTTAAATTGTGAGGTGACAGATAGTTCATAAAGAATTCTACTTTTGACGTTAAATTGTGATTTGTTACTTTTGTAATGTATTGAAATTGTGATCTTCGTTTAATGAGCCAAGTAGTGTTCTTTGATAAATTACAAAGAGTTAAGGTTTAGGATGTAAGTTAAGATCAGTTGGTTAAGAAAGTGTTCGGATCTCTTTTCACGCGAGCTCAAATTCTCCTTAGTTTCAAAAAGAGTATCTTATAGTAAACAATATTAGAATGGCGTAGCTAGCTGGTCACATTGACACTTGTTGTTCTATTTTTCACTTTAGAGGAAGAGAAATTTAGTTACAGTCTATACATCCAATTTAAGAATGTGATTATGCCCATCTTAACGAGTTACTTTTGTATATGCAAATCAAACAATATTTTTCAAGAAATTGTTGAGGAAGACATAACTAGCTAGTCACGTCGCCATGGTTGTAAATCCGAAAGAAGACAACCCAAGCACGTGAGACCCTCGTGAGGGACATGGATGCTGCCTGAGATAACATCGATTTTGTACTGTTCATCATTCTAGGGGGCCTTTTGGGCTCTTTTTAATTGTGTCCATTCAATGTTTTCTAATTCGTTTGGGTTTATTTTAAACTTGGGCATAAAAACAAAAGTGAAGAGCGGACAAAGTTTGTTCTTGGTTAAATAAAAGATTATGTTCCTCCGAATATCTCAAAACTAATTTGTTCAGTGTATTAAGTCGCCTAATTTCGTTTGGGATCAACCTGAGCAAATCTCAACTAGATTTTGGGGGATTTTGTTTAATTATTCTTTGGGTTTTGAATTGTACAAAGTACTCTAGCTTGACTAAATTGCGAGAAGCTCTTGATTCCAAAAGATTCTAAGGAAATCTTAAGAGGAACTTACCAGGCAAAACATGGGAATAATGGAACATTTTTTGGTTTATTTTGAAGAAATTTACGTTGCACTATAAAACTAATTGACAATATATGGAGTAGCTTACTAATTTATAAACACATGTAAGGTGTTTTATTTTTTTTGATGTGAGACTCACTCACAAAACGCCGCCTCAAGTGTGGCGAATTTTCAAGCCTAACACATGGACAACACAAATCGATTGACGTTGAGCATGTGTGACCATTGGATTTCACACATGAAAAAACCCTGCTCTGATACGATGAAGAAGTTGAGGTTCCCTCATAGAACCAATTGACAATATAGAAGGTTGCTCAATAAGCACATGCAAGGTCTCTCATTTCTCGATGTAAAATTCACTCTCAACATATTTCTTATGTTTCTCTTCAAAATCAATGTTTGAGAGCCTCTTGAATCTTGATATTTGCCCCAGCGAGATATATTCGGAAGTCTCACGTGGGATAAAATTAGCCCAATTCCTTCCAATGTAACAAACAAGAAACGATTGAGTTTTATTTTGTTTTGTGGTGAACAAAATCATACATATATGTAGAGAAAAATACTATATATGAAAATGAAATTCATACAGTCGAACCTAAAGCTGGTGTTTCCAAAGCAACTTAGTGCAGTAGCTCCTTCCTATCACGAGTTGTATACGACATATGCGAGAAAACATAGTGAAAATAATTTTTACACGTCTATTACCTTGTGCGCATTTACATTCATTTTTATCCCTTTTTTTAAATTTGTTTAATCTACAAAATCAGAAATAAACAGAATTGTGCAAAAGAAGAAAATGAGCGGACATAAGTTCATTTTCGAAAAATAAAAAAGTGTGGATAGTTAATGATAAAAATGTTATTATTTTGAGCCTGAGCCTGAGTTCATTGTTTCACCGAGGGCAAAACCGTCCTTTTATTTTATTTTATATTTTTCTTCAGGAATTGGTTCCCCACAAAAGAGAATGATGACCGATATTTTTAAACAACTGTAAGACAAATAACAAAGAAACTTGCATAGTAAAGAATCCCAAATGTGCAATATCTATTCAGAACACTCCACAAACCCCAGACAAGATGGACCATCCTGTTTCTGCCCAGAAACTTCCAATCTGGATAGAGTAATGAACTATTTTGTACCCATCTTATGCGTTTTCTAGTTGATGTGTGTATGTAGCAAACATCACACAAGACTAGGGTGGTCCATTTTGTGATCCTTTAGACTTTGATAATTCAATCTTTGGGGTCGGATTCTTAGATTAAAACTTGGTACTTCTTTCACATGAGAGATCATAGGTATAACTGTGGAAGCCCTTGCAAACCGATTTTTGGATAGAAGCCCAATATGCAAAACAAAGTTCATGAATGCATGAGCCCAAACCAATATATAAATGGTCAATGTCCAAAGTATGGGGAATTAGAACTCAACTGGTTAAAAGTATTTATCAATTCACCGGAGGTATTGAAGGATTAAATATGGAGAAAATTGCCGCACTCCCCACTATTTTTACATATGAAATCGTTCAATATTTCTTTGGTGTTCTCCTTAAGCATTACAGGCTATGGGGCAAGAAGCTTTAACATATTCCCCCAAAGAGGTTGAGGCAGAGTAGATAACTAAGGGTGACTATTCAAAGTGGCGTCTGGGCTTCACCTTAACCCTGAGAGAAAAATTGGATGCAACACTCATGGAGGTCCTAAAATTTGAGTTCCAAGAAAAGCAACAACGAAGGAAATACGAAGCCCTACTAGTGGGACTCAAATTGGTGCTTGAGCTCCTATCCTACATTTGACCCCGCAATTTCGCTTGGATGCAAAAAATAAAATAAATACAATGAACTTTGTAGATTTTCGTTATCAAAATTTCGTTTAAAGCAATTGGTTTAGCACCCCTCCCACAAAACCACCAATCTCATCTAGCATTTTCTCAATTATGTATTTACATCTAGTTTTATATGTCATTCAGTTTGACAAGTATATCAACAAGATAGAAAATATCGACGCATCGACCATATTAACATAGAACACTCAATTATTTCTTTCATATCAAGTTTATTGTCAATATTGTCAATGTACGTATATCCACTGCCAATGTATATATTAGGTATATTGAAGACCAGGAGAGAGTACAATTTTTAAAAGAAGGCTTTCTTAATGGTTATTTTCAACTAGATTTTGTGAACGGGTGTGCTATCCACACACCCCTTTTTACTCCTCACACACCTCTTGTTAATTTCTATCCGTTGATATTCTTCAATTCATCCGATCTGACGGCCGAAAACCAAAAATATGTGGAAGAAGTAAAAAGAGGTGTGTGAATATCACACCCCTTTTGTGAATCATTGTCCAAGCCAATTCTTTGAGTTGAAAACTCAAACGATGGATATGACAAGTGATTCTGCATTTTGGTCACAAACTCAGGCATTCATGCACATATATATTTATATATCACTACTGTAAGGTGGACTAATACAACATGGTTCTAGGATCACAATTTAACATGCATCATGATAATTACAAGAAGAAGATGAATGATACTAACCTGCACCGATTGCAGACATGGTGGCTTGAGTTCACAGGTTGTCTTCTACTTCCAGTACTTCAAAATGTCTCTCTACCGTGAATAGGGTTTGGCGTGATTGAGAGTACAAACGTATGGAAGCAGGGACTTAACCGTGGTATTTATATCGTTAGGGTTTTTAACACATCCGACCTATCATTGGCTGTGAAGATTGACCCTATCTCTCTAGTGTTTAAGTCCCACCATGATTCTACATCTTCGTAATAAAATCTATCAGATTTCCTCTAGGTTAATTGCAAGGGATAAGACTCCATAATCCTTATTATGTTAGGACTATCGGATCACTTTGGTTGCTAACCACTCAATAGACAATTGGCTTACAACAAAAAGATCCAATACAACATTCATTGTCATTCACAGTCTTACATTCTCCCACTTGAATGTCAATGATTCATCCTAACAAAATAAGAACTCATGGTGATCACTGAGTCTTCATAAGTATGCAATAACCTTTCCTAGCAACCTGTCACTTTGAATCGAATGCAGAACCAAAGAAAAACAAAGAACAACTTGGTCTATTCCTTGCACTCCAAGATCACATACACATTCAACTTAAAGCACTTTGTTGCTAACAAAGTCATGGTGTCAAGAGCTAATAGTCAAAACATTAGCTCACAATAGTCGAACTGAAAATATGAAAAATATATTTTAGTACAAAAGTAGTTCACAAAAGAACTCAACAGCGTTGGTAACAAAATCCAACTTTTCTATCAATTTAGAATATAATAAGAGAACAAGTAAAATACGACATACTGTTTACAAAATCAGGACCTCTTATTAAAACTTATGAACAAAATTTAAACCAAATTTACTCTTAAAGTATTAGCCACTAAGACTTCAAATTTTCAATACAAAAGGTAATCTCTTACTCCCACTGATTAACAGAGACAAAATTATATAGATAAATTAGTATTACTCCCACTGATTAAGAGAGTAAACCAAAACTTTGTAAATGTCTACAAAATGAAACAGATACCTTTCATGTACTCCCATTGGCAAAACATTAGTCATGGGATCTAGAACATAAAATTTGTGAGCTCAACATCTTTATTCTAGATATCTGTAAGGAAGTGACTTTTATGATTGAAAAACTATACAAAATCATTTGGTTAGTTTTGTTCATCTAACATTTGACATAAATAGAAAACTTTAACTAAATGTTTTCTTATCGCATCAAAAGCATATAATTCAAGAATCATCTTTGGACAGAAACTAATTATATTAGGTTTGCATAGCTAAAACATAAAATACAAGGGTAAACTTATATAGCTTCAACACTTTTGAGCAGATGAAGTATATACGATCTTGTCAATTCCATGTTTCACTATACATTGATTTATAGTTGTACTGAATAAGAAAACACTTTTGAGCAGATTAATTATTCCTTAATAACATATAAATCACAAGTCCAATTTCTTGAACAACAAACAAGAATTAATAAGCAAAACACTTTTGAGCAGAATATACTCATTAACCCTTCTTGAATTTCTTGCAAGATTAGTTGCATATATAAAATATAAACAAGTATGATAATGTACGTTTTATCTACTAAAACTATGACCATTAAAAGCATGCAAAATTGATGAGTGTGAAGCCCATAATACATTATTTCTCCCACTTGGGCAAACACTCAAAATTACAAGATTAAACACTAGAGAAAGTGGTTTTCATACAACAAAATATAGGCTAGTTGAATCAATAAAGATCAAATACATATATATATATATATATATATATATATATATATATTTTTTTTTTTTTAATAGGTTCGAATTAAAAGTTCCATAAAAACTTATCCAATTACTACAAATTTTATTTTATTTTAGTGTAACATAGAAGACTCACATATGTGTTAAAGATTAGGTCATAAATTAAAATGAAACCTAATAAGAGAATCCAAACTCAAAATTTATGTTTTAATTCTAAAACAAATTCGATTAAAATAAACACTTAGGTATCTCAATAACGTAAATTTTTCAACAATAATTTTAATCCAATTTAGAACTCAGAGAAAATTAAGACAAAAGATTGGTAAATTTACTCAGAGAAAATTAAGACAAAAGATTGGTAAATTTACCTACTTATTCTCGATTCTGCAAGATTCATCATGGAATTAGTCGAGTTGTGGAAGACCAAACCAAACGCAAATTGCATGATTGTTACACCTTTGGGCATAAACTAATCATGCAAAGAAAATACCTACATAGCTAGCCAAAACATAAAATACACAAAATACATATAGCTTCAACAGCTTTGGCCAGATGAAAATATGTTAGAAGTATTTTATGTTGCTATAATAATTTATAGTTGGTAAATGATTTCCTGAAATTCCCTTTGGGACAAAAGTATTCACCATATAAATTAGAATTCTGATTTGTCAAAATAATCCTTTAGAACAGTATTAAATAACCGTTTTGTTGGATATTCAATGATTCTCAAAAGATTAAATTAGACACAAAAGTATGTCGTTATTGAACAATAGAGTTCTCGAAAGAGGAAACATGGTTATTCAGCTATTCGATAGGGACCAAAATGATCAATTGGTAAACTGATACCACTTTCCAATTTTTGTCTCAAAAGACAATAATCATCATAATCAAAATTGATGACCAAACAAAACATTGGTTTGAGCAAAATAAACCAATACACTTTTCAACCAAAATTTAATCAGTGTTTACTAATGAAAGTCATTAGAATTGAGAATTTGCATTGAAAACCAGGACATATTAGAGCAAATAAACATGTCAAACAATTGGTACTATTGGATATGCACAAATTAGTGAAAACAATATTGCATAACATAACTAGTTTTGAAGTACCAAAAATTCAGCAATACCACTTTAGTTTGCAAATTCACTAAAAACTCAATTCTCTTTAAATTGTCATAAAAATTTTTAGGTATGAACTAGACATATATGACTACTGTTTTGCAAAATTTTATAAGCGAGCCAAAAATGAATTCGAAAAGAGAGGTGCTGCAGAAACTACAGAAAATCTACAGTACATACCTAAGATTAAAATTCACCAGATATTCATTGTTCATCCGATATGCATGATGATTTTCAGACAATAAGTAAACATACAAATCTGTTAATTCCCAATATTTCATAATTTTTGACACTTTACAAGTGTACTAAAAGAAAATACGAAGTGGGATGTGCTGCAGAGACGGCAAAACTTTTGTAGTACATACCGGAGACTAAATAATTCACCAAAAATTCAATTTTTCTCAAATGTGCATGAAAATTTCTAGAAATAAAGTAGACATATAAATTTACTGTCACCCAAAATTCCATAATTTGTTCGATTCTACAAGTGGGCTAAAAATAAAATCGAAATGGAATGTGCTGCAGAAGATGCATAAATTCTGCAGTACATTCCTGAGATTAAAACTTCACCAATAAATCATTTTCAGACCACTGCTAGTGAAAATTTCCAGATTTAAATAAACATCTTAATATATATCATAATAAAATTTCATGAATTTAGGAGTTGCAGAAGTATATCAAAATAATATCACAAACAGACTTTGCTGCTGAAGTTTACAGAATTCCAGCAGCGTGGTATCACCTTTAACACTTTACTATAAATTTATTTGATGTCCCAAAAACGTGAAAAAATTGCAGTATATACAATCTATTCTGAACTACAAGAAAACAATTACATAAGGTTTGGAGTTACGAAAGTCTCTAAAAAAAAAAGGATGTTTATCAAGCCCAGGTTAGTGACATGAATGGTATTCCTTTTCATGTGAGTTTCTTGCCTTTTCAACATGTCCTATTTCTGACTTATAAATACTTTTATTGATTTCTCACTCAAATATAACAAAATTCATTAAACTTAAGTTGAATCCACTAAACCACAAGCAAGACGTTATACGATAATCAACATAGTATTAGTGTCACAGTTGACGTGAATCATAACATGTCATAAGTATTCATAATTTGTCATAGGTACCAAACATGTACTTATAGCAAACAAGAGAATGCAAAAGACTTACTTGCAAATGACGTCGTTGAAGAAATTCTCCAAAATCTCAATTGTGTGTATTTGAGAAATTTATCAAATACAGAGTCTCAGCTAATGCAATTTTATGTTTGAAGATGAAGGTCACAAAGGACAAACGTTGCAAACATGAACTGAAATAAAACAAATTCTGATTTCTGAAGAGGGGTGTTTCCAAGCATAACGACAGAGGGCAGCGTGAACATCAACTTAATTAACATGTATGGGAAAGTTAGTTTGCAAAACCAATGTGAAAAACGTAGGAAGCATTTATATTCAAATTAGTTAAACCATTCAACTAATACGCCAAAGTGGCCATACCATTATTCTTGTAATCCATTACTCAAAAATTATGCAACGAAATGGAATAAACGAAATTAAATGTAATTGGAGAAAATCCTCAAAATCTCATTCTAGGTATTAGGAATTGAAGGCCCAGAAAACTTACTTGTAAACAGGATATATATATATATATATATATATATATATATGTATGTATGTATGTATATATGTAGCTCAAGCTCCTCAGGATCACAATGACTCACATAAATTATATGGTAAGTTGATGCTTAAAATACGAAAAGCCCATTGTAAAAGGTTCCTTCAACCAGATTTATTCAATCATGCAGTCTTAAACCAATATCCCAATTTATCTCCTAGCAGGGAGTAATTCTCAACTGGGTTTTGATGATGTGCGGGGAAGCAAAACCCGAATAACGGCTCGATCAATAATAACTGGATGATGGCTCACTTAGAAATTTGAAATTAGCTATCACAGTCGAGGTCACGGAAGAGAGCACAATCAAGAAAACATGTCAGGGAGAAAATTCTTTATGCCTTCTCCAGATATGAATCAGAAACAAGTTTAAATTTATCAAATCATAATTGACTAATAAAACATTTCATTTCAATTGCTTTACTGAAAGTGTAATTTTCAACCAAAAGGGACCATAAATCCATGACGTTATTCTGGATTGGTGTTCCACTCAATATCAATTGATGATGGGCTTTCAACTGAACTCCTGCAGATTGTATTATCTACACCCTGTACCGTATATAAAGTTTCTGCACCAAACTTATTAGCCATAATATATGCTTCTTTATGATGAATAACATCGCAGCACACGGTTATCATACATACAACTATATTAATTCATGAAAGAATAAGAACAGCGGAAGCAAAATAGGATGATTTGAATTATTCATAACGATGCAGTTATTTGAATTGGATTCTAGTCATGTTGTTTGGCTCTGATACCACATGTAAGGTGGACTAATACAACATGGTTCTAGGATCACAATTTAACATGCATCATGATAATTACAAGAAGAAGATGAATGATACTAACCTGCACCGATTGCAGACATGGTGGCTTGAGTTCACAGGTTGTCTTCTACTTCCAGTACTTCAAAATGTCTCTCTACCGTGAATAGGGTTTGGCGTGATTGAGAGTACAAACGTATGGAAGCAGGGACTTAACCGTGGTATTTATATCGTTAGGGTTTTTAACACATCCGACCTATCATTGGCTGTGAAGATTGACCCTATCTCTCTAGTGTTTAAGTCCCACCATGATTCTACATCTTCGTAATAAAATCTATCAGATTTCCTCTAGGTTAATTGCAAGGGATAAGACTCCATAATCCTTATTATGTTAGGACTATCGGATCACTTTGGTTGCTAACCACTCAATAGACAATTGGCTTACAACAAAAAGATCCAATACAACATTCATTGTCATTCACAGTCTTACAACTACACAATTGAATATGTTCTACCAAATAACTTGGGAATAGCAGGTAGCTAGCTAGATTCAGTTCATCAAGTTTTTGATAAAAGTTATAATAGTAATTCTTCTCTTGCCAAATGCATGCACTGACAAACAAACCAGACCTGATACAGCGAAATGTGGGATAACCTGCCATATGTTGGGCAAAGGATAATATTATGCAATCCTAGTGACTTTCACAACTACCAAGTGTGAACCCTAGATACAATAAGACAAATATCCCTTATCCCTTATGCAACAACCAATCACAAAAGGCCACGTACGTATAGAGCCAATCAAAACGTGCCACGTCCAGCCTAGGAAGTTTCAACCGATCCCATCCGATCGAGGAACATCCCCTCCCCCACATTAAATACCTAATAAACAAGCGCTGCAACAGATCATATCACTGTGGTGAAGATACTGCGAGATAAGGTTTGGATGGGACAAGGAAAGCAAAAGCCAAAAGGAAAAGGCCTCAAAAGCTCAACACATTGGAGGCAGATACTCTGCTCTTTCATTTTTCGTGTGGTTACGGTTAAACCACGTCAATATTTTATATTATTATTTTTATAAAAAAAATAATATAAAATATTAACGTGACTTAACCGTGACACAAAACAGGAGGGTACGGAGAGTGGGAGGGCAGAAAATCTGCCTCCCAACACATTATTATTCTGGAGATGTGAAAAGCAGGCAACTAGGGCACCATGAGATCAGATCAGGTAAGAGCGGAGAGTTCGATCAAGGGGGATGAATTATGCATAAAAAAATGTAAAAAGTTTTAGTTGAACCCATCAACTTGCTCAAGTTGGTCTTACTTTAAATACACCATCCCACGCATCGACACAACTATATAATATACCATACACTCTTCTCATAATTTATGAACAAAAAATGAGCCTCCCTATGATCTTCAACCCTAAATCAATATCAGAAATACAAGAGTTCAACTCTTGTCTTCTTCTTCCTCGGGATAAAAAACCCTAGTGTCTGAACCTCCTCCTTGTCAGCGGCTGGATCGAGTAAATCTAGATACCTTTCACTCTCTAGCTATAGTCCCTTCCATTTACTTTTGTTGTGCTGTGCTGTGTATTAACTAAATTTAGTTAGACCAATGCATGTGATGGATTGCTTGAATGAGAGCACGAGTGACTCATCAAATAATGGGGTAAAGGATGCAAGTTCTAACAAGTTGCCTTCTTCTAGGTACAAGGGAGTAGTACCACAGCCCAATGGCAGATGGGGGGCTCAAATATATGAGAAGCACCAACGTGTGTGGTTGGGAACCTTCAATGAAGAAGAAGAAGCTGCTAAAACCTACGACATTGCCTTGCTAAAGTTCCGGGGACTTGATGCCATCACAAACTTCTGTCAGAGCCAAATAAAACCCTACATAGAAGATGGCAACGAGGCCATTTTCTTGGAATCCCATTCCAAGGCTGAGATCGTTGACATGCTTCGAAAACACTCGTACGTCAACGAGCTTGAAATGTACAAGCATAAGTTGCTGAACGCCGGAGTTCGTGATGGTGGTCGAAAGCGAAGTAAGTGTCACGTCGATCCAACTGACGCGTGTTATGAGAGGGAGTTGCTTTTCGAGAAGGTGGCGACGCCGAGTGATGTAGGGAGGTTGAATCGTATGGTGATACCAAAACAACAAGCTGAGAAGCATTTTCAGGTTCATCAGAGTGTAGAACTGTGTAAAGGGGTTTTGTTGAATTTTGAGGATGAGGAAGGTAACGTGTGGAGGTTTAGGTATTGTTATTGGAGTAGTAGTCAGAGTTATGTGTTGACCAAAGGATGGACACGTTTTGTGAAGGAGAAGAAGTTGAAAGCTGGTGATGTTGTGAGGTTTCAGAGATCGGTAAGGGAGGATAAGAAGCTGTTCATTGAATGTAGACCTAGAAACGTCGATAGTCTGGGGTTCAGAGAGATACCTGCTGGGCGGGTTGCTGAGCCTTTAGCGGCGGTTCAGGATGATGGAGTGGTGAGGTTGTTCGGAGTTAACATTATGAAAACATGTAACAGTTGCATTGTAGACAATAGCAGGTGTTGGAGGCTTGGAGCTAGTTTAAGGTGAAAAGAACGAATTGTAATTCTACTGGGATGTTTATCTTTTTCGTGTTTTGTCAATGAGAAGATCCTTTTTGGTATGTTTATCATTATAATGCCATCGTTTTGTATCCAAATATATATCATAACACAATAATTAAATAAAAAGGGCAAAAATACAAAAAGGAGGGTTCAAACTTCAAACTTCAATTTTGACACAAATTTTCTTTTGTGCGTAAACAAGTTGTCATGGTATGTTTAGATTACCACCTTTCACAAGTCCTTATAGGAAGTGATTGGCGTGATGGACCATGTAGAATAAAATTGAGCTCATCCTTGAGGTTGAGCTTTAGGATATACTAATTAATTGATAATTAATATAGAGTAAATTACATAGTAGCCCTTCAGGTTTGAGGTCTATTACAATCTCATACAACATCTTTAAAACATTTCACTTTCATACCTCAAGTACTATTTTATTTCAATATAATACATCCGTTAGATTTTCCATCTATTAATCTGTTAAATGCTGACGTGGCTGCCACATTTGTGCCATGTGGCTGCCAAATGTGTGCCACGTGGCAAAAAATAATTTTTTAATTTTTTTTTAAAACCTAAATCTTCTAAATAAATTATAAAACTTAAAAAAAAAAAAAAAAAAAAATCAAAAACCAAAGCCCACTTCGTCTTCCCTCCCTCCCTCCTCCCCCACCCCCCAAAACCCAACCTGCAACCTGCAACCCAGAAGAAGAAGAGGAGGAAAAAAAAATCATCTTCATCTTCCCCGTGGCACCCATCGTGCACCCACCCCCTGCACCCACCATTTTCCCTCCTCTACACACCCCACCGCACCCATCTTCTTACCCGTCTTCATCTTCTCCGCAACCCAGAAAAAAAAAACAAAAAAAAAACGTCAGAGACACCTCCCTGCAACCCATACCCCCCAAACCAAAACCCAGAAACTTTCCCACCCTTCCCCCCACCCTCCCCCCCCCCCCCCGACCCCAACGAACTCGACCCACCACCACCCTAGCCCAACCGGAAAAAAATTCACTCTCTTCTTCCCACCCTAAATCACCCACCATGAACCCGAGCTCTCCGACCTCGTGCACTGGAAGCTCGCCCACGCAAATGGCTACCCCCCAAGTCTGCATCTTTTGAACTCCATTTCCTCTCGACCCGGTCACGGCCTCCGACCCACCGCTCCTAATTGACGGGAGCTCGCATGCCCCGCTCCGAATCGACTGTGTTCCCGACTGGCTTGGGTTTAATTGGCATTTCTGAATTTTTTGTAAAGATGTGAAATTGGTGTTGCTTTTGTTTTGTTTGATGGATTTGGATAAACAAAGCAGGGGGTTTGAGGAGGAAGATGGCGGCGGCGGGACACAGGTGAACTTGAGAAGAAGGGTGAGGGTGACGGTTTGTAAGGGATGAGAGGTGTGGGTCTGGGGAGAGAGAAGGGATGGGAGGGTGAAGAGGGAGGAGATGGAGAAGTGGGTCGGGGGGTTTCTGGGTTTGTATGGTTTTTTATTTTGATTTTTTTTTTTTTGGTTTTATAATTTATTTAGAAGATTTAGGTTTTTTATAAAAAAAATTAAAAAAATATTTTTTTTGCCACATGGCACACATTTGGCAGCCACATCAGCACAAATGTGGCAGCCACGTCAGCATTTAACAGACTAATGAATGGAAAATCTAACGGAGGTGTTATTTTGAAATAAAATGGTACTGGAGGTATGAAAGTGAAATGTTTTAAAGTTGTTGTATGAGGTTGTAATAGACCTCAAACCTGAAGGGCTACTATGTAATTTACCCATTAATATATAATTAATCAAAAGATGGACCTTGGGCCTTAGGGCTCTTGGGCTCGGGCTCTAATAATTAAATTATTTAGGGTAAATTACAAAAAACTACAATAACTATTGGTGTCACGACACTTTCATACCTCATCTTTTAAAATTGACAATGTCACACCTCGACTTACGAATTTGTGCCAATGTCAGACATCCGTCAGTTTTTCTGTTAATTTCTCTGTTAAGTGCTGACGTGACTAGAGATGAGACCAATTTTTATTAAAAAAATTATTAAATATTAAAAAATTAAAAAAAAAAACAAAAAACCAAAAAAAAAACCATCAACCCGTGTCCCCCCTCCCCAGATCCCATTCTCTCCCACCCAACCTTCTTTCTCTCTCACCTCTCTCTATTCTCTCTCCCTGCAACTTGCATCCCTGAAATCCCAAAACCCAGAAACCCTTCCCACCCATCCCTTCCCCAACCTTCCTCTTCGATCCCACCGACGACAACCCTACATCTGTCGTTGACTCTAGTGATGACAACCACGACCCCCAATCGCCCCCAAATCCTAACTCTAGCCACAACCTCCACAACAACATTCCCTTCTCTTCCTCGCCCCCGGAGTCTGCCCCTCTGGCGCCCCGCTCGCCTCTGTCGCTCTTCCACGGGTTCCAGATCTACAACTGCTACCCGTTTTGTGAGCTCTTCCGTCGCGACTTCGACAACGGGGGTGGAATCGACGTCGTCAAGATGCTATTTCATTGAGACGATCGCAAACCCTAAGGGGCTGTGCGCGGTGTCGCAGGTGGCGGGGTCGTTGGTGCTGGTGTGCCTTGGCCTGCAGAAGGGGCAAGTTAGGGTGGAACATTACGGGTCGGGTGAGAATTTTTGGGTTTTGGGATTTTAAGGATACAGGTTGCAAGGAGAGAGAAGAGAGAAAGGGTTGGGTGGGAGAGAATGGGATCTGGGGAGGGGGGACACGGGTTGATGGGTTTTTTGTTTTTATTTAATTTTTTAATAAAAAATGGGTCTCGTCTCTAGACACGTCAACACTTAACGGATAAATTAACAGAAAAACTGATGGAGATATGATATTGGCACAAATTTGTAAGATATGGTATGACATTATCAATTTTAAAAGATGAGGTATAAAAGTATTGTGACATCAATAGTTGAGGTAGTTTTTTGTCATTTACCCAATTATTTAATTAATTATTTTCGGATTTAATTAATTAATTAATTTTTACCAACATACTTATCCTTTCAGATGAAGTATGAAGTGTGGTGAAAGAACGCAGAAAGCAAACACCTATCTGAGAATATGTCTCCCAACAGATGCATCCTTTCTCCATAAATGTTGCGAACAGGTATAATCATATTATATATATATTCATCTGCATGACATTTAGAACACAGAAAAACATAATTATCCTTCTACAATCCAAATCATTCTTTCTGAGAGAACCACAAAAAAATTCGCTAGAAGTTAAGTTTTCCAGTGTTGGAATTCTAACTTGATCATTGAATCCTGGTGAAGTAGACGTCCGTAGAACTACAAGCACTAAGTAGGGACGAAATTTCTGTTTCAAGGACATTGCGGTACGCAAGCCTCGATCTTCTGTTTATTTGCTTACTTATTGTTGCATTTTGTTTATATTCTGTAAAATATTTATTCGTATTTATTATTAGCATGTATAAGTTTGTCACAGATTGTTGACATATATCCAACAGTAGCTACCTACCCATAGTTTTTCATGGACCAACCGGGTCTAGATGAACAAGACTGCAAGTCTGAAACTACAGATGCAAAATTGAGAACTGCTCCTGTGCAAGTTTCAATTGAAGATAAACAGACAAACAAACGAAATATAATTATTATTTATGAACATTATACTATTAAACGAGATTGTCAAGATGGTTCTAACCAAATAACTACATCTTAACTGACTTATTTCATAATACACTATAAACTATACATATAAAGAGCAAAACTATTAAGAAACCATAATTCGAATGGACTAGCACTAGTACATAACAGCATATTTACCACATCAATTCCATCACGGGCATCAACAGCTCGTGGTAGAAACTATTCAATTACCACGGTCGAGTGTAGCTCGTGGTAGATAACATTAATCCACCACGGTCAGGTTCTGGCCTGTTGTTAAAAGTGAATAATCTACAACGGTTTTTATTCCCGTAATGGAATATCAAAACCACCACGCGATATGCTCGTAGTGGTTACTTCAAACGACCACACACCACCTTTTGAAAATTCACCACACCCTTGGCCCGTGGTGGATGTTTTTTTGTTTTTTGTTTTTAATATTTTGAAAGATATTAAAATCTAAAATCCCAATTATTTTCCCCTCACGTGAAACTGGACGAAAACCCTAAAAAGAAACCGTCAATCCTTTTTTATCGTCCTCTATCTCCCCCACCTTCCCATATCCCTCCACTCCTCTGCACCAACCCACCAAACCCTCATCTCCTCTCCTCATCGACTCGTCATCCATCCACCCTTCCCCCTCATCTTCGAATCGTCATAAATCGCTGAGATCAACGGCATCAGCGTCCGGGCCTTCTTCCAGTGGTGGTCGATCACGGGAATCCGGTCGAGCGGCGACAACTTGGTGTTCGAGGTCGGCATGGTCTCCGCCAAGTACCCCTCTAAGAACTTCGATGAGAGCCCTGCTTGCGAGGGTCGGCACTCTTATTCTTAGCAGGTTTTAATTTAAATTAATTCAATTTTCGTTCAGATTTTGAGCTGGTTAATTTGGGAGCTAGGGTTTTGAATTTGTGATTTGTATATGCATGATTGCGATTGGGGTATGTAGCTATCGGCTGGAATGCTTTTTGAATTTGTGGTTGTTGAATTGAAAACTATTTGTTCAGATTTTGATGACTTGCCCATAAAGTTTAGGTTCTGCTTTACTCTATTTATACACGTGCATATACACACACACACACACACACACACACACACACACACACAGAGCACGAACCAGTTATATATAAGGAAAAAAGATATGCAGTAGTAATACTTCGATCAATTGAAACTGCAAATTCGACTATACTAGTGTAAACATTGTAAAGAAAATGCTTGTTCACTTTTTTTTATATATAATATTGATTGCTAAGAAGATGGTTTCTATGTGTCTTTTTTGTATGAATTTCTCTACCTTTTTCACAAAAAACTTTTCACCATAAAGTCCCCAGCATGTATTGTTCGCATCTCCACTGACCATTCTCTAATCCCAGTTGTTTCAATAAGTATTCTTTTGCTCGGTCAATTTCCTTCTTTGTGGCTCTATCGGCGGCAGAGCAAATTTCTGTTTTGTTATTAGATAATTAAATTATTTTTGTTTTGTGAGGCCCTTCCTGTGTACAAATTAATATATTAAGACATAGCAGATGTTGATAATTCAACTGTTTTTGTTTTGTTATTAGATACAATGTGATGGAAGAAGTGCACGAGAAGCTGACGATGCTTCTAGACAAGCTTCCAAAGCTAGTTCCCAAGTATACGAGAACACGTACTAAATAGTTAGCTTATGAAACTTATGATATTTTGATATAAGTTGTTCGAATTTTGTGTCTTCCATGTTCGGTTGTCACAGAGAAGTAGTCCAAACATAGAAAGAGACAACATTAAGAGAAAAGAAAGGTCTAAAGCCACTTCTCAGGTAGTAACACACGCTTGATAATAATTGTTAAACAGTTTGATAACTTAATCATTTGAAATTGATGTTCTTATTTGGTTTCTTTATGCTAGTTAAACCTGTTGGTATTTTACGAGGGTCTTCATGCAAGTTACTAAATTGGCTCGGAAATGGACAAGTTGTTGCAACTGGAGAAATAGAATCAACAAATCCTGAGGTGAAAGTTCATCACATGGTGCTTGATCCTGATTGATGGAAAGTTTGGGTAAGAGTGGAGAATATATCTTTGTACCGCCCTACAAGTGAATTTCGTGTCGTGGAGGATGCTATATCTAGTACAATTGCCTGGCCATCAAAGTACGTCTGAGTTGGAGAGTAATTTTAGTTCGTACTTAGACTAGAAAATGGTACTTTGGCACTACATGGATAGTATTTTATGACTTCCGTTGTTTATGTATTCATTAGGCACTATATGGATAGTACTTTATGACTTCTGTTGTTTATGTATTCATTTGGAAACTCAAGTATTTTTAAATTATGTTATAATATTATCAAGTATTTTTTTATGTAATTATTATATTGTAGTAAATATGCAATTTTTTTTATTATTATGTACTAAAATATATAAATAAATCAATCAATATATATATATATATATTTGTTAAATATATTTTTTTAATTTTGGAAAATAATTTATAACGGGCATTAGATGTGGTCAATTAGTAATCGACAACGGTCATAGCATGTGGTGTTAGATCTCAATCTACCACATGTACAATCCGTGGTTATATTGCATTTGACAATGGACATAGCCTGTGGTAGAAATTGAGACTTTTTATCACATCCAGAATACTAATGGGCACAGTGTCCGTGGTAGATTGCAATTTATCACAGGCATTCACCGTGATAGATGAGCTTTTTTCTTCTAGTGTAGGCTAAATCTTAAACTAACAAACAAACCCAAATAATTAAAATAACCAAAAAATACTACTATTTTTCAACAACCCTTAGTCAAACTCTTGACCATACATAGACATGAGTTTGCAAATAAGTAAATGCAGACTGGCTCAGTAAGGCTGACAAGTAGATAGACGAACTTGAATTACTTTAACGTTACTTGACTTGACTTGACTGGCAAACTGGCAAAAACTAATGGTGAGTTCAGCATATCTGGTCAGGCTAGCCTAAAGGGCATGGCACAATGCGAGTTTTGGGCGGGCGGAGAAGATGGGGAGTGGCAGATCTGGATAGATGAACTTGTATTAATTATGAACGTTATATTATTAAACGAGATTGTCGAGATGGCTACAACCGAATGACTACATCTTAATTGACTTATTTCATACTAAACTATAAGTTATATTATAGAGAGCAAAATTTAAGAAACTCTAATTTAGATGGGCTAGGCCCAAATAGTAAACTAACAAGCAAACCCGTATATATATATATATATATATAAAATAACCATAAAATACTAATATTTTTCAAATGTTTCCAGGATGGTGTTATGATTGGAATTCCTTGTTATTTTAATTTTCAACATACCTCTACTGTCAAAATTGGTCCTGCTTCTTGTCTAAAAAGTGATGATTGTTTAATGTTTACAAAAATAAGCCATTTTTATTGCCAAACAAATCATAGTTGAATATGTGAACATAATTTATGTGTTTTTAATAAGTTATTCTTGTATAATGTGATCTGTAAGTAAAAAGATATATTGCTCACAAGAAGTACTGTTAGTCAATATTTTACAGAGGATGAGGTGACTAGCTACATTGACACGAGTTTAGATTTGTTGTGTCCAAATACTCTATGCCTAGCTTATGACCACGTTCTCCTTGCGACACTTTTCTTTATAGATAACCTTAAGATAACATCATTAGATTTTAGGCAAGAAGAACGGAATGTTAAAAGGACATGTGTCAAAAGAAGAACATGATCACATTCACAAGCTGGACAAAGGGTATTTGTGTGCTACATATGTGGAGTCCATCGACATAGTGTAAAACCGAAAGAAGACTAGACCAGGAAGTGAGAACCTTGTGCTGGACAAGGACGCTGCCTTGATTTACTGTTTGTTCATCATTAGGCCCGGGGAGGATTTCTCTCTTTCCATGTTTCTTCAATTCGTTAGGGTGTATTTTAAACGTGAGATAAAAATAAAACTAAGAATAGAATCCAAACTTTTTTATGCTTAGTGTAGCAGAAGTTTCCTTTTGAACTTTAGATCTAAAAATTCTCTGCTAAGATTTGAATGGAATGACCTTTCCAGTAAAACATATCTTCAAGTCACATGCATTATTCCTTTCGAGTCATACAAGGAACCTTCTATTGGAGATTAAAGGAGTTCTTGTTTTTCATGGTTAAATTATTCCTTAGATAAGAAATTGTTTAAGTCCTTCATTGGATTAAGGCATATAAAAGAAACAAATTGAGCTAATTCCCCACTCAATGCACAACCGCTCAATTAGAAGTCAATATCATTTTTTGTCTACTACCAATACCTGCTGCTGTTAGAGAAGGGGTCTTGCCAAAGGAAATCATATCTCTTAAAGTTTAGGAATTAATATTGTAAGCGGATTTTGATTGTATTCCTAATTTGTAGATATCTTTACTTATGCGTCAAATACACACGATTGTATGTATAAGCTTTTGTGCTATGAATGTAATTAACAATATTATAATTCATACATGGTATCAGAGCATTTATAGTGGCTCGCTCACACAACCAATCATCTAACCTATTTCCAAGTCTATAAGGCTCAAAGATTATTGAGGTTTTGGCACTATATTCGAACTTTCATAGAACATTAATAGCAGTTCTATGAAAGAATTCCATGGTCCCTTTCATAATACATGAAGATATTTAAGCAGATATAAACATAAACTTATTTAGATGAAGCCGAAACCTGTGTGAAATATGTTGTGGATAATTACAGTTTTTTTTATTTTTTATTTTTTATTATTTTTTTATTATCAATGTCCAAAGTTTACGTTGAGTCTAGAAAGAATTTATATTTAAATTGTTTAACGGAGTGTAGAGAGAAATATGATGAATTTAGTTAAGATGCGGTGTTTAAATAAAAAGCCTATTAACAAATTAAGCTAGAAATTCCTTGCGAATATAAAATCTTAAAGCTCACCATTTGTCTTTTTCGTTTGAAAGTGTCACTTTTACTGTATACAGTATACAGATTTGGAGACGTGTTGCTGCATCACATGGATGATTCATCCAACAAAAGATCTACAGTGCAATACAAAGAATCCATCACGTTTTGGTAAAGTTGAATACTAATTCCGCTGAGTGAAACAAAGCAAAAGTATTGTGCCAAGAAAAAGAATTCAACAAGGTTTTGGTAAAGTCGAATAGTAATTCCTTAAAGTGAAACAAAGCAAAATTGATGTGCCAACAAAAAGAATTCAACATGTAGTTCCTCTAATGCCCAAGCATTTTTCACTTTCCATGTGCATAGGCGGTGAAAAGAAGCAGACATGAACGCCGAATTGGGCTAATGTGCCAAAGCCAAAGTGTTGAGCAAAGTGATATATTTTGTGACTATCACAACATGCAGAAAACCAATCAGAACATGCCACGCATGCATGGAGGACACGTCCAGGTCCATCCCCTCTGATTCCAACCACAGTCTTTCCCTCCCATCGAGTACAAAATCCCACATGGGGACATGAGAAGAAGGAACCTTCTAGCACCATGAGATGGTAACAGGTAATATATATATATATGTATGTATGTATATGTATATATGAGATGCTTTATTTGCGGTCCTTTATCACTAATGTACATTCATTGAAATTCTATTAGTTTTTAGATTTTAATTAAAGTTATTTGACTTTGTACACATCAACATATTAGCATTAATCAATTTCCATGTCAACTATTTTATATTTTAAATTAAACACATATTAAATATTGTAATATAGACATCCTTTAAAGAATTTATTTTTGTCCAAACATTTAAAGCAATTAAATAAAATAAGTTTTATGGGATATAAAATCCCATAAGATTTGAACTTTAACATTTATGGGATTAAACAACAACCTGCACCCTTAGAAAAGAATTGTTTTTTTTATTGAATGTCATGATAAAAAATAAATGTTTCCATAAGAACGTACCCATGTACAATTATAGTAATTCACAAGAATGTATCCATATACAATTTCAACATTAAAACCCATATGTGACAACAACAAGAAAAACAATGTACCCATATAAAATCTTAATGTAAAAAATGATTAAAGGATAGAAAAATGGAAGCAAACCATAAGACCAAATTACTTAAGGCTACCTATTATATAAATCTTATAGGAAAAAGTTATACATATATGGGTACAAAAAAATTTAGAAGAGAAAGTTACAATGGTAGTATAGAATAAAAGTTATGTACATGGATTAAGGAACAAGAGAAGAGAATGTAGCCAATGAAATAAAAATTGTATTCAGAGCAATATAATGTTCATTTGTTACGATTTTGCAATATGATGGTCATGGAGAAAAAAATAAGTTTGAAATTTTTTTAGCGAAATTTAAATTCGAAGATACATATTCAATATAATAATGTTGAATTTGAATATAAGCATAAATTTAAGTGAGAGAATTTTGGGATTTTTAATTACAAACGTGATAATGTGGGACAAATTATAAATTAAAATTTGTTGTAAAAAAATAAAAAGATGACATGGAAGTATTTTAATAGTAAAATGATGAGGTGTACAAAGTCAAGAAGTCAATGGACCTTGATCAAAAATTGAAAACCAATAAGGTTTTAATTTATGAACATTGGTGATTGGGGACTGGATTCTAATTTTTCCTATATATATAGCCCTTTATGCACAGGGATTTCTATTTTTTTTTTAAACATGGAATTAGGTGTGCGGTTCACTCTACATCGAACTTCAACGATCCGAATTATCTATTTTGTAAGTCTCGATTCGTAGATCATCCTTACAAAAATTCAATTCAATCCGAAACTATTTGCTTATTTATGTCACAGCCCGTCCCGGAGGTATTTTTTTCGGGAATGTGAAGTGACGGAAGTACCCTCGACGAGAGTTAAGGTATGTGTATGTATGATATATTTGGATTAATACACATAATTCCTAAGTTTTTGGAAATTTACTTAAGTTGGAATAAATTAATTAGGTATGTATGTTTATGTGGTTTTGGTTGGACCACACGCAGGATCCCTCTCTCTCCCCTTCCCCCGTGTCTCTCTCCTCCCTCTCGACACTCTCTCTCAGTCTCTCACCCTCTCTCACCCTCAACGTACGGACCAACACCCTCAAACCTCGAAACTTCACGGATCGAAGGTGCCAAGGGCACCATTGTACTCTAGAAGACTCTACGAACTCAAAGACACCATTTTCAGGTAAGGAATCCTTCGTTTTCACGTTGAAAACTCGAGGTCCGAGTTTGGCACTGTTCACGAACTTTTTATTGGTTGGTTTTTAGGACGATCCAAGCTCACCACGAGCTCTAGGAGGTTCCCACGAAGCTCGGAGTACTTCGTTGTGTCGATTTGGACGTCGGGATCACGAAGTTCCAAGGTGGCCGGTTTTTGGGAAACTGCTCCGTCGAGATTTAGACGTTTTTAAAGGTTTTTGAAGGTATGGACTTCTTCCTTTCTTGATTTAGAGCATGTAGGAAGAAATTTGAGTCAAAATGGTGAAGAAATGGCCGAGAAAACCCGAGTTGCAGGTTTTCGGCGCCGGCGACACTGTGCTGGCGACGCGAGGAAGAAGAAGGTGCGCGTGGGGGGCGCGTGTGTCCGTGCCACCCACGACGCGTGGGGGCGCGTGCCACATCATGAAATTTTTCTAAAAATTTCTCGACGTCCGTGACGTCGAGTAGGTCGATGTGGTATATTCATATACCCAATTTGAGCACCGTATGAGAAGTTATTAAGAATTGTTGGTTAGGTGCTTAAAATAACGTTTTATAGTTTTCGCATTTAGGTGAAAATGTGAATTGACGATCCGACCGTTGGATCGTCACCAAACTTTGATGCGTCGTAATACGTAATATTTGAGGATTATAGGAACTTACGGATTGGGAATCCGATTTACGGATCTTCCGGAATTGGAGTTGTAAGTCCATAATATGAATGTTAACCGTCCCTTGGTTTTGGAAATTGACGGAGATCCGACCGTTGGATGGTAATGAAATTTTAGGATGTTGTCCTAGAGGTATATTGTGGACCTCTGGAAGTTATGGATTGGAAATCTGAGTTGCAGATCTTCCAGATCGAACTGCGTAGTGACGTGTTTTATATAAGTTATATATTCTATCGATACGATTTATGAGGTTGGATTTGATTATTGTTTTAGGCGCCGATCGTCATGACGCCTTGATGTGTTGTGCTAGGGAGTTGTTGAGCGAACTCCAGGTGAGTGGGCAGTTTTGATTTCATATTTACCTATATACTATTGTTTTCCCAGAAAATGCTTTTATATGAGAAAATGAATTTAAATTGCCATGCATGAAAACATTGAATATTTGATTTGATAATGGATATATGTATATGTACATGAATTGATATATGATGCATACATGTTGCATGGTGCTGTGGAGGCGCAGGTAAGTCAGGTGAGTCATTATGCATTGAATTATTGATATTGAAATGTTTAAGCTCATAACATGCACCCTAGGTGTTAGTGCTTATATTAGTTTCACCACACCGCACGCTCGTCTTGGATCCAAGTAGGTGGATGTCGTACAGACCATGTGAGGGTTCCGACATGCCAGTTGTACAGACCATTAGAGGGGTTCCGACTGGTGGGTGATTTTAGATTATGTGCACAGTTGATTGATGTGAGAAGCACTAGAGCGTAATTATACACCTTTCATCGTATAGACTACCTTACGTAGTTCCGAGTGACGTGCAGAGTTAGACCGTATAGGTCATCGAGGTGACTCCGGTTAGTGAGGATGTTGAGCTTAGAATTAATCGTATAGGACCAACTGCAGGGTCTCCGATTGATTCCTTATTTCACCTGATTTATATTTTGATTCATGGCATGGCATGTTTTTCTTGAAAAATGTTAAAGATTTGGGATTTGAGTTTTGAGATCATATATGGTTTTATATATACTATTTTCTGGGAAAGTATACAGGTTTTACAGCGAGGGGTTAGAAATGTTTTAAATGAAAAGTTTTCGAAAACTTTGTTTTACTGACCCACTCATTTTGTTTTGCGCCCCTCCAGGTCCTAGGTAGCAGAGCTTTGGTGGCCACGAGGAATCCAACGGTGTTCTGACAGAATTCATAAAAGTAGGACTCACCCTCGGATGTTTTATATTAGTAATTGTACTCTTTAAAGCTTCCGAACTGTGTAAATGGTTACGTCACTCTCACGTGACGGCCAGCATGCCCTCCTCCGGGACGAGGTGTGTCAATTTAATTATCAAGATAAAATTTCATTGTTTCTTATATTACAAAGTATTCATTAATTTCTTTGAACACAACTAGATGTCTTAAACATTTCCGATTTGGCTAATATTTTGCAATGATTATGAGATACAATTTAAAAAATAGACAGTTCGGATCGTTAAAGTTTGATGTAGTGTGGACCCCACAACTAATCCCCGTTTTTATAGAAAAAAATGAGAATTCATTCCCTTGAAGATTATATATATAAGCAGGAGATATATAAACAGGAAGCTTGATAGAAATGCAAGATTTTTTGTGAATCTTTTTACTTTTATTACACGTACCATCCTACAACTATATATATGAACATCACACACTCTTACCATATACTTCTATGGAATAAAAAATATTGGGCCTACGTGTCTCATCCTCCTCTCTTAAGAACAGAAAATACACTAGAATTATACAGTTCAATTCTCATCTCATTCTTCTTATGATTCAAAAACAACCCGGAACAGAGTTTGATTCTCATCCCCCTCTCATGCAAATCCAAATACCCTAGAAACAAAGTTCAATTCAATCCTCCTCCCAATAGGTCGGTGTGCAAGAAACTCTTCATGGAGAAAGAAGCACTACCTAAACATTAGTGACCATTGTCTGTCAAGTCTAGAAACCCAAGCGGTCAATTCTCGTCATCATCTTCCTCAAACTCATTACCCTAGAAACAAAGTTTGATTCTCGCTCTTCTCTTCCTACGAATCAAAATACTCTACAAATAGAGTTTAATTCTCGTCTTCCTCTTCCTCCCAATCACAATGGTTATGATGAGTTGCTGGAAGGAATGCGAGCACAAGTGACTACTCAACAATGAATGGAGCAAACGGTGCAAGTTCAAACAAGTTGCCTTCTTCAAGGTACAAAGGAGTAGTGCCACAGTCAAATGGCAGGTGGGGAGCTCAAATATAAGACAAGAGTCATCGTGTATGGTTGGGAACCTTCAATGATGAAGAAGAAGCTGCTAAACCCTACAACATTGCCTTGCTAAAGTTCCGGGGTCTTGATGCCATCACACACTTCAGTCGAAGCCAAATGAAACCCTACGGACGTGATGTCACCGAGGCTCTTTTCTTGGAATCCCATTCCAAGGCTGAAATCGTTGACATGCTTCGAAAATATTCTTATGCCAACGAGCTCGAGATGTACAAGCATAAGTTGCACAATGGTGGTGCTCTAGGCCTTGATGATGGTGGAAAGCGTACGAAGTGTTACCTTGATTTAATGGACACGTGTAGTCGCGAGAGGGAGTTGCTTTTCGAGAAAGTGGCAACACCAAGCGACGTAGGGAGATTGAACCGCATGGTTATACCAAAACAACATGCCGAGAAGCATTTTCAGGTTCATCTCAGTGTAGGGTTTGGTAAAGGGGTGTTGTTGAAATTTGAGGATGAGTTGGGGAAGGTGTGGAGGTTTGGGTACTGTTATTGGAGTAGTACTAGTAGTCAGAGTTATGTGTTGAGCAAAGGGTGGATTCGTTTTGTGAAGGAGAAGAAGCTGAAAGCTGGTGATGTTGTGATGTTTCAGAGATCGGTAGGGGAGGATAAGAAGCTGTTCATTGAGTGTAGACCTAGAAAAGTCGATGTTTCGCGGATCGAGGAGATGCATGGTAGGGTTGCTGGCCCTTTAGCGACGGTTCAAGATGATGGAGTGGTGAGGTTGTTCGGAGTTAACATATCATGAAAACATGTGCATTATAGAGAATAGCAGGTGTTGGAGGCTTGGACCATGTTCAATAAGTTAAAAGTCAACCTTTTATTTTCTTTTTCTTTTTGTCATAGATAATTATATGACAAAGCTCGTGGCATATAGAACGATTGGGTAATTTTCAAGTTTAATAAAAGAACGAGAATATCCTAATCCCATCGTTCTGTAACCAAATGCCATCGTTTTGTAAATTTAAGGGGAACGTTATATAAACACACAAAACTGTACTTACTCACAAAATCTTTAATGTAAGTGAGTAGTAGAGTTCATTTGTATTAATTAGAGAGTGTAAAAAATATGATAATATTTGTTTATGGCTTATTTTATTAACACCCCACAAATTGTTGAATAAACCCCACATTTGCTTTTTCAATTAAAAATTATATTAATACACCCCACTTCATTTCCCATAATACCCTCACACCCACATTCTCAATATACACTATACATTTTCTACATACACCCGCATTTTTTATACACCCCATATTTATCAAATCTTATAACACTCATTTTTAATTTTGCCAAATGATTTCAAATCATCTGAACATTAGTTTGCCAAATAATTTCAAATTGAATGATTTGAAAAGTGTTTAGGTTCATTTGAACGTCTTTCAATAACAATAATAATGACCGTGATTCCACATTGCTCAACTTCTCTTTCGAGAAATTGTGCGACTATGTGGAGTGCCTCAGTCTATTACTTCTAATCGTGATTCAACATTTCTCAGTCATTTTTGGATTACCTTGTGGAAATTATTTGGTACAGATTTGTGGCGTAGTACTACGGCTCACCCACAGACGGATGGTCAAACCGAGGTTACAAACCGCACCATGGGTAACATGGTTCGTAGTGTTTGTGGGACCTTGCTCTTCCTCAAATTGAACTTGCCTACAACAGTGTTGTTCACAGCGTAACTGGCAAGTCTCCTTTCTCCCTAGTGTATACTACTGTCCCCAAGCATGTAGTGGGCCTCATCAAGCTCCCTAAGGGTCCAAGTGTGAGTGTTGCTGCTGAAAAGATGGCAGAAAACATCCAGGCTATTAAGGCAAAGGTTTGTGAACATCTGGCACAAACAAATGCAAAATACAAAGCGGCGGTTGACCAACATAGGTGTTCCCATGTGTTTCAGGTCGGTGACGCTGTGATGGTATTTTTGAGGAAAGAAAGATTTCCAGTCGGGACTTACAGCAAGGTCAAGCCTCGCAAGTATGGACCCTATAAGATTCTACAGAAGATTAATGATAATGCTTATGTTGTGGATCTTCCTTCTTCTATGAGCATTTCTCCTACCTTCAATGTTGCTGATCTTTTTGAGTTCTAAAATTAAATAATTATCGATGTCGTCGAAATCACTAAAACAATGAAAAATATGAAGTCTTACCTCATGTGAAAATTTCGAAATACCGATTTCTTGTTCCATTCGTCAAAAATAATTTTTCTCAATCAACATATTTGTAGTTTCATTGGTTAGGGTTTTATTCAACAATGGAGGGTGGGTGGGGTTTTGATAGTTGAAGAAGATAAATAATACGTTAAAAGTGATTTAGGGTCTATTTAGAATTTTTTTGTTTTCTTAAACCTAATAAGGTCAAAATTGTCATTGCATAGTACGGTCATTAATATTAAATTTTAATGTGTGGTGCATTCAACATTTTGTGGGGTGTTAATATAAAAAGCCTTTGTTTATTTAAATAGAATTATTGTAAATTTCTTTCATCTTCCACTACTTGCATATTTTTCTCCTTTAAAAAAATAAAATTACTAAAAAGAATTTGAGCAAATACGAAAAACAATGATTCAAACTTCAGCCTTGACAAGCCACCTACTACGGTTTAGTGATATTTGTTTTTCATTTATAACTGAGGTTTTTTGTTTGACTCTTGTGAATGGCAACTTCTGCACCAAATTATTATATGGCTGACCTATTATATGGATTAGCCAAATGATCTCCTAGTGTAAATATATCGCTGAATTCAAAAACTTCATCTGTAACATAAGACAATATTCCAAGGAGGCATTCCTTTTTCAACATAAACTTGACATTATTTTATTGTACAAACGTCATAAATGGAACCAATCATTTTCTTTAGCTTGTTGAAAGATCCTCTCCATAAAAATTCATAGATTTAGAGACCATTTAAGCATCCATATGTACAAATAAATCGACAGTTATGATAGTAAGTAACATCCTTGAATGAATGGCTAAAAATTGTACGATTGAACGGTTGACAGATTAATAATTTTTTTGAAGACGACCTTTAAAATATGATAAAATATAGAATAAATGATTTTGATTTGAGAAGCAAAATAATGCTACATAATCACTAAAGGATGAATGGCTCCTTACAAAGGAGAAAAAATCCTTTCTTTTTCACGCAAGTAATTTGACAGGATAACTTACCAATCTAAATCAATAGCTACTTTAACGTACTATTTTGTATTTGTTGTGCTATCACTCTCGTGACTTTAGGTACGCTAGAGGTATTTAACATCATTGCATAAATGCTTTAGGGAATAAACACATGACCTCGATGTTAAAAAACAAAATCAGATTGCATCATAACCATTTTTTCTTGTTCAGTGTTGTTTAAGATGAGTAGATATTTATTTATATGTTATATAATAATAAAAAATTGTCTAGGCCGGCCTAGACGATAGACCGTTACTCTCTAAGAAATTTTTTAATGTGTCCGAAACGCAAACACAAACGTCATATGTCATTATACAAGTGGATTAGTATCATTGATATCTTATGACTCATAAGCATAAGAAGAAGTATTAATAATTATACACATATTACGGCATAAGTGCATTAGTGCATTAGTATTATATTCCCTACATAGATTTCAGATTTCTCAATTATTTTTCTTGAAGTTCATTGTAATAACTAGGCAATTCCGTTCTTGTTTTCATGGATTAAGAAATTGTTCAAGTCCTTTTATCGCTGAAGGCTTATAAAAGAACCAAATGGAGCAAATTTTCTACTCGATGCACAACCACACTTAATTAGAAGTCAATATCGATTTAGGCGCAATCTCATCCAACATGTCTACTACCAATACCTAGTAGTGTGAGCAAGGCTTAGGAGATTTTAGGAGTAAACGCATATAAATATTTTTTACATAACTAAAGCTTGGTAACAATAATGAGTAATTAACAATGTACAATATTATTCAACATGTTGTGAGTAGCATTTTAATAAGAATATGATTGTGTAAACTTAAAGTGTAAATCCAATAAAATCCTTATACGCTTGTATATTTGTAGGGCAAACAAATCTCATCATGATTAATATATATAAAGGTATAAGGCCAATGGAGAAAACACATTATGAGAAACAGCTGAGCCCATCAAAATCTCGAAGAACATTCTTGAAAGTGCTCATCATCCAACTAATTCTAAACCTAACTTATGTTTTGTGAATTATATTATGCAATTGTGATTCAATATATGAATTACTTGAGATATGTTTGGGAAAATATTGAAAAGAATAGAAAATAGTGGATTTTAGCCAAACCTCTGAGTCGCGGCTAGACTTGGCATTTTCAACCCAACCCGTTAACTCGACCCGATATGATCCGTTAAAATTAGTTTTCGGGTGAGTGATAAAAGAGTCAGGTGGTTAATGGGTCAACCCGTTAAATAACGGGTCATTTTGGGTGAACCCGCGAAACCCGTTAGCCACCCGTTTCACCTGTTATTGAAGACTTTTGTGTAATTTCAATAGTCCTAATAGAAAACCCTCAGTGCCTCTCCACTCTCTCTCGCGCATGTCGTTGCTCTCTGAGAGATCGGTGTGCTCTTTCCCTTCTAGCTCCGGTTATCTCCCACATCTTCTTCCCTAAATTTTTTTACTGAACTCCACCACTCTCTCTCTCTCTCTCTCTCTCTCTCTCTCCAATCAGTGCCTTATCTAAGCAAAACCAAAAAGCTTTCAACTTCCTCAAAAGCCACACTGCGAGCAAAGCAACATAAAAGAACAGAGAGAGAGAGAGAGACAGCCATGGCATCTCTAGCTCAGCAATTCACAGGCTTAAGAGTTAAGATGCTCACTGCTCTCCACCTCGAGGCTCTCGAAGCCCTCAATCTTGCTGAAGCAAAATAAAATGTCGGGTTTGCTCCCCATCGTCTCCGCCACGGTCATCTCAAATGCACATACCAAAGAGTGCCTCAAGCTCAAGGAAATCTTCGAGGATGCTCACGAACGGGGCTGTAATTGATTTGGATGAAATGTTAAAAATAAATAAAATAAAATAAAAAAAGGTTAACATGTGAAACGAGTTGAAACGGATGACCCGTTAGCTTAACGGGTTGGGTTCGGATGATCCGTTAAATTAACAGATCGGGTTCAACTCAGTAAACCCGTCCTGTTTACAAGTCTAGTCGCGGCTACGCCGAGCCAAGCCGCGAAGCCCTTATCGTCCAAAACCCTAATCCCAGGTGAACGACATGTCTCCTTCCTTCAAACCTGGCCGCGCCACCCTCTGCCCTCGCCTAAAGTTGAGTGGCCACGAGGCTGCAAAAATCTGAAGAATTTAAATCTAAACAAATAAGTTCTGGTATTTAAACTAGACTCACCTTCAATTGTGGTTCTAAGGGTGATGAAGCCCACTTACGCGTAGTTGGTGGTTGGTTGGTGTCAAAAGTTGGACACACTCTACAATCATTGGACGCATACTACTCAATCCTCCTGAGTCCTGAGTCCTCCACCAAGATAAGCATTGGAATTTCTCATGAATTGTAATTTTTTTTTTACTTTTGCATCGAAAACTACTTGACGTAAAAAACCTGAGATATGTTGAGGTACATTTAATCATGAGACCAAGTTTAGAACTTCTCTTAATGAAACAATAAAATGCTTATAAAGACAAGACCATGAGTTTTTTTTTTCCTATAGCTAGAGACATGTTTTGGAATCACTGCATAGAGAGACAATTCAATTATTTGTTAATTACATGTTGGTTGTCATAGCTTTTGTTGTTGCCAAAAGACCAAAAAAGTTATTTTCAATGACCTAGTGAGACATGATAATTTTATAAAAATCCCATGAGACAAGTTTACTTCTGATTTATATTTGAGAAAATAACGAAGTTAAGAAGAATGATGATGCTATTCACACATCTGTTTTTACTTTCTACACATCTCTGTTAATTTCTATCCTTTGATGTTTTTGAATTCATTTGATCGAACGGTCAAAAATTGTAAGGGGCGTGTCAGAAGTAAAAATGAGTATGTGGATAGCACACCCCTAGAAGAATGAAGTAATGAACTCTACGCATGAATGAATTCTATTAGCAACCTGCAGCTTAATGAACTGCATGTTCTTCAAATATCGCGCTACAATAATCTTCCAAAAGAGATTTGTTCTATGTATAAATTGTCAAACACCCTTTACCTACGACAATCTTACACGAGAGACTTGTTCAATGTACAAAGTGTCAAGTATCCTTTAACTACGACAATCTTACAAGAGATATTTGTTTTATATATATAAAGTGTCAAACACCCTTTACTTGCGACATGTGTTGGAAGTTTTGAGACTCTTGTCCCACATTGGGGAAAACAAGATTCTCAAGGACCTTTATATAGATTTAGTGCTTTAGTCTAGTAATTAGAACATGAACCATTTGGAAATGGATTGAAGGCTTGGGCTTTATGGTTGTGTGGATTATGTTTGTATAATATAGCCTAAATACAATTAATATCAATTAATTTGATTCATTAATTTTAATTTTTGGATTAAGTGTTAAATTAATTTATTAATTAAAAACGTTTTGATTAAAAGACACAGCTCTTAGAAAGAGTTGTGTAATAATATAGCCTAAATACAATTAATATCAATTAATCTGATTCATTAATTTTAATTTTCGGATTAAGTTTTTAATTAATTTATTAATTAAAAACGTTTTGATTAAAAGACACAGCTCTTAGAAAGAGTTGTGTACTTTCAAATACATGTTCAGTGTATTTGAAAAGGTGTGAAACAACCTATATATTTGCAATCACAGTATCCAAGTGGGATCATCTTTTTGTACTCTTTTTATTCCGTACGAATTTTCTAGAGAGTAAACACACAAAACAAATTCGCTAGAATTCTAGAATCCAGTGCGGGTTGTAGAATTAGGTAGTTGAATCCTGGTCGAGCAGACGTTGTAGAACCACAAGCACAAGAGTGGGACGAAAATATTGTTCGAATGACATAGCTTTTACGCTAGCCTCTACCTTCTGTAATCAAGTTAGTAACATTGATATTCTTATATTAATTTCTGTATTTATTGTGTAATTTCATTCTGCACCGCAAATATTTTTGGTTAATGAAATATTAGAATTTCAAGTTTTGTTTATTTCTGTTATTTTTGTTTATTTCTGAATTGTTCTCCAACAACATGTGCTTCAAATATTATTGTCAGTGCCATAGTATGTTATGAATATCAAGATTTCAAATCTTCTGCTCTAGGTAATGTTTATTCCATCATTCGGAGAGATTTTCCCAAATAACGAGTATTCAAGTGGTTCTCTACATGTCATTTCATAATACCAGTAGAGATATGTCGCTAAGTGAATTTGTTGATTATAAACAGAGATCGGCTACACTAAAATGCTCTTGTCTGTCCATCTCAAGAAACCGAACCTGCCAATGGTGAGCAGGAGGGCCGCAGTGATCTCCATGTTGGTCCCAAATTAGTTGGCGTTGGAATGACGATTAATTCTTTCTTCTTCCAAATGTTACAGGTGCTTGATGTAAATCGATACCGAAAATAGAGATAGGGGAAGGTTTCTTCGAATCATCTACAGTAGAGAGGTGAGAGGCAATTAAGTCTGAGAATGCATGTTGTGGAAGCTTTGTAATAGTCAGCCTTTAAAATATCGGTATCAGTGGAATATTGATAAACAAATTTGTGAGTATAAATGGATATATCGAATATTGATATCGGTATCGGTTGTTTTCGATGAAAAATATGGATATTTAAAATTAAACTTTAGGGATTGTCAAATATTAATTTGGAAGAAATATAAGAGTTTCTCCGATTTTAACACGTGTCAGAAATAGTGACAATATTTATCGAATTTAGCCTAAACTTAAGAATGTCTCCAATATGATATGAAGTTTAAACTTCACCCTTATTTTCATATTTTTCTCTTATCTTTTGAATATTTCTATAAAAATATCTGACTCCATCAAGGAAATTTTAATCACTCGTAAGAGCAACTCCACCCTAGGTGGTTGCTCGGGGGACAGGCGAAGGGAAAGGGCCTGAGGGCCGGTTGATAGGGCTCTAGCGTTGGGCAGCCCGAGTGAAGGAGGGAGCCCGAGGGCCAAGCCCGTGGAGGATTGCCAGCCTTGCAGCCCGAGGTGGGTGTGACGTCAGGTTGACGCTAGGCCTGGCATCGGTTTTATTTTTTATTTTTTATTTTTTTTGTGTCAGGTGCGTGCCCCTCACATGCGAGTGGGGGCGCGTCAGCCGACAGCTTTATAGGGCACGAGGCCCGCGCGCCAGTTTCAGCAGGTGACCGTTGGGAAGCCACGTGGCTTCCCACGATCCGTTCGATCTCAACGGCTCTTTAATATGAGTCGTCCGATTTGAAATGGTAATAAAAAAAAAACTGATTTAATATCAACCGTTCGATCTGAGATCAACGGTTGATATTAATATGCTTTATCATTTTTTTTAAATCCAACGGCAGAGATTAATTATTTGAATAAAAAAATTTAAAAATTGTAAAAAATCTGAAAAAAGAAATCTGAAAATTAAAAAAAAAATGTTTATACTTTTCTATAAATACCTTATCATTATCATATACCTTACACCACAATTTCATATGTTCTCAACTACTTTTAATCACATTCCTATCTTTTTCTCAAAGTTTATTAATAGTCGTTTTGGGTAAATGACACGTGGCGCAACGAGAACGATTTAAAATATCTTATCTGAAATTACAAATAAATTTATTTAGTATTATTTTGTAAAAAAAAAATTAATAATATTTTATTGTCTATTGCCAGGGCTATTCAAGTGCAACAGTGGAGATGCAAAAGGCAGTTAATGTTCATTAAGGCAGTTACTGTTCACATAGTGGATTGCCTGGGAGAAGGGCTCCAAGGGTGGAGTTGCTCTAATAGTAGGCTCAATGTATTTGGGCTTGGAATGGTATATTTTTTTCATCTTTGTTTTTTAAGAAAACTAATGAAAAGGGTTTGAAAACTTTGAGTTTTAACGATAAGGACAAAATAAATGGTAAAGTGAATAGTATTAGAATTAACTTTTTAGTGTAAAAATATGATTTTTAGTTAAAATAAACAGTACCAGAGCTTTTCGTTAAAGTTCCCTTGTTTTTTTAGGTAAAAGATTATAAAAGCTCCCTATGAATAAGTCTAATGAATTTCGAAAGGAGTTGTTATATTTTTCTTTGGGCTCGGGACCGGGAGTTGACTGACAAAATAAATTGGGATCAATAAGGAATGTTCGGGCGGCTCAACCTAAATTAACTACTTAGGGCTGGTTTGGTATTGCTGTGCTTTGAAAAAAAGCTGCTGTGAGAATAAGTGGCTGTGCTGTGAGAATAAGCGGCTGTGAAATAAAGCCAGTAGAGTGTTTGGTAAACTTTTTTGTGAAAGTGCTTTTGGAAAAAAAAGCAGGATGATAGTGTGTCTTTTCATTAAAGGAGCACTGTAGCTCCGTGTGCTTTGAAAAAACTAGCTTTTTTTCAAAGCAGCAAATAGCAGCTTCAACTTTTCCTTTGATTTTCAGCTTATTCTCACAGCAGCTTCCAAAATAAGCCCTTTTTTCAGTTTACCAAACACAAAAATGACCCTCAGCTTTTTTTCACAGTGGTTTTTTTTAAAATCACCTCAATCCCAAACGGGGCCTTAATCGGCCCAAACAGTTAGAATAGTACCTGAAGTCATAATTCAGAATATTTCATATATCCGTTAAGGTTGTTCTTAAATATATCATTAACGGATGCCGTGACATCTATGCAAATAATGACTGAGCGTCATGTGTTAATATGGCCCACGTGAACATTAAAAAGTTAAAAGAATATAAATTTAAATTTGTTTTATAATTTTATAATTTTTATCTTTTAATATCCACGTAAGCTCCATATTGACACATGACACCCAATTATTGTCCACATGCGTGTCACGTCATCAGTTAACGGGAAATTTAACAGTAACCTTAACAGATATATAAAGTGTCCTAAAATTATGACTTAATTTCAGGTATCACTTTGAGATTAAAAAACTTGATGTACCAAATGTTAAAAATAAAAAAACTTAAGAATAGTACACTGAGATTAACCATAATCATTAACACTACTTTGATAAAAGAATAGCGTATATTGAGTTAAAATTGTACATGTTGATGCTTATTTTATTTTTTTTAATAGGAGGTTGACACTCAGTTATTAGTGTTGAATTATTATGTTATTTCCCAAATTCAATATTCTTTTATAATATAATTAAAATCGTGTAGAGAAACAAATAAAACGAAAGTAATATTAGAATTACTTTAATTTTCTTATCATAATCTAAAGATTATATCTAAAAACTTTTATTTAAAGAATTTTTTTTTGTCACTAATAACAGAAAAAAGAGAAGGAAAATGAAAGATGACAAGTTGCGGAGAGTGTTAATTCAAGTAAAATTCCAAAACCAAACCACATAATCAGTTCTAATTAACTTGGTTTACTGCTAAACCCATGATTACGAACCCCGACAGCAATCCGCTCCACAAGTTTCGCCAGCTTCGCATGCTTGCCGCACCAAGCTTCCACAAACTTCGCCTCCTTGCCCTCCGCCTCCCTCTGCAGCGCGCTCAGCTCCTCCCTGTAATCCCTCTCTATTATCCCCACCAACGCCACCTCCTCCTGTCTCAAGCACCTTATCTGTGCCTCGATTTCCTCCACCGCCTCCCTCCGCTTCCTTCCCTTCTCCGCCTCCAGCTGCTGCTCCAGCCTGCTCAGCCGCCATGTCGCCTCCTTCTTCTGCTGCATCCAGCTCTGCATCCCCTCCTCCACCTCCTTGCAGAGCTGAATCAGAGTGCCCATCTGATAAAAACGGGTCGGATCCGTGTCGGGAACCGGATCGGAGGGAGACAGCGTCAAGCTCACCGAAGGCGAAGGGGTGGTGGAGGACGTGGATGACGTTGTTGACGACGGGTTAATGTTCATCCACTGAGGCATAACGGAAGGTGCAGTTACGGAAGTCGCGGTGGAGCCAGCCGACCCGAGTGAAAGTACAGGGTCCGGTTCTTGCATCATGGTGGTGGACTGGAACGCAGCACCGTAAACCTTTGGCTGGACGACGTATTTCTCGGCGAAGGTTTCCAGTATGTGGTCGTAGGGACCCTTAACGGCCTTCTCCGGAGATCCAATTCCGGCGACCGGAATATTCATGTCCGGTGGCAGCTGGGTCGACGACGACGATGTACTGCACAGAAGGTGTTTGTCCTTTTGCCTCTGAGACTGCAACTTGAGCTGCTTCTCCTTAAAGACCTCCCACCACTTGCCGAGGCGCTTGGGGGTGCGGCCGGGGAGCTCGGCGGCGATCTTCTTCCACTTGTTGCCGTGCTTTGCCTGGAGGGAGACGACGAGGGCCTGCTCCTCCGGGGTGAGCGAGCCCTTCTTCAGGCCGGGCTTCAGGTAGTTCTTCCACCGCTCCAGGCAGGACTTGGGGTCACGGAGGAGGGGCTTCCCCATCCGCTGGGAGACCAGGCTCCACTCTTTCGGCCCATATTGCTTCACGTAGGCTCGCAGCAAGGCGTCTTCTTCCGGTTGCCAGCGCTGCCGCTCCTTCATTTCATCGCCATGTCTTCCGCCGGAATTGAGAGAGATCGCAACCGCTGACGGAGGAGGAACTGATTCCAATTCCAATCCAACAAACCCAATTCAATTCCGCTTCCCGTTCTTACCAAATAGTACGGATTTGGGAAATTATTAAGGATGGAATGGAGATGGGGTATCTTTGTTTGTAATATATAGACGGGGTGGATACTTGACGCGCGGGGAATGAGCCTGAGGAGACGCGCCACTTCGTGTGGGTGGTGACATCAGTGAAAAGTGGAACGGTGGCAGTCGTATTTGCTGGTTTTAGGGCGCATTGAATGATAGTGGAGGATTTGCCCCGATGGGATTAGTCATTGGAGAGAGAGAAGGATCAGAAGGCCAGGAATCAGAGAGAAGGGGGCGGGTGAGTGACAGTGATTAGTCATAGTGGTGTACAGGCGGACCAAGAGCCTCTCCTGAGCACTTCCCTAGGGATCCTAGGGATCCCGCAATCTTGTCCGTTCATTTTATATCGTGCGGTCAGTTTTCGTTAAGTACTATTCATATTTGAATTTTAAAATTTTAATTTTAAATAATTTCTGACCGCACGATATACGATGAACGGACAAGATTGCGGGATCCTTAGGATCCCTAGGGAAGTGCTCAGGAGAGGCTCCTGGTTCGTGTACAGGCGACTGGACTGGACTAGGGCAATACTCTCCCTACCTCACAATTACTGTGCATGGATAGCAAAGATGCCGAGTGGAATTCAACCCCCAATCTTATCCATATATGTACTACACTAGTTTACTCTAGTAACTGTTTAATTACCATGTTGATAGGGAAAAATGTATATGCCTTGGTGTGGCCTAGACTTGTTGGTTGGTGGCTTCGTCTCAACGACAGCGGTGGAGTTAGAACTTTTATCATATAAGAGCGTAAAAAAATGAACTAAAATACAGTTGAGTATGATATTACAAACAAAGAAAAATTGATTACATTTCGACTAAATAATTTACAGTTATTCTTGGTGAGTTTTCATGTTTTGAAAACGTTAGATAATAAGTTCATTATCAATCCCGTTGAATATTTCTAATCAACAAGCAATTATCCTTGCCGTACTAGTCCTTGTTTGGTGAACTTTCAAAAAGGAGACGCATTAAATTAGACAACAATAAAATCGGTTATGAGACAATTCCAATCGTTAATTAATCAAATCGATGCTCAAACAAAAAAGTAATCAATAAGTTAAAACACTGTGATTAAATTCTCGATAAGAGCATTTCTAACGGACTAGCCAAACCACCGCGAATCATATTTGGTTGAAACTCCCCAAGTAATGCAAATGCACAAACACAAATGGTATGTGTAATGTGCATCAATGCATGTGTAATAATGAAAGTGTAATGTTGAAAGGGGTAATTGTTTGTGTTGTTGTGTCTTGTTCTTGTATATAAATACGAGACCCATCAACGCATTTATCGGATCTGTTTGTGTCTGCTTTTTCTCCTTCTTTTGTTTCTCACTGTAGGTGTGTAGGGTGGGGCTTTCAGGATTCAAACTTTGGATTTGGATGCACCAGCATATTCACGTAAAAGATGGAAGGGAAATCCAGTTAGTTGCATCAAAGCATTCTATTCACGTGGCGAGCCCAATGCTCTTTTGAGTATGCATACTTTTAAGAGACGTGCTCTGTTATTGTGACGTTTTGTGTTAACGATATAATGTTATGCATATAAATTTTTGTCCAGATGAGTTTATATTCTTGTGCCGCATAAGTCCTTATGATGTTAAAAGAGTTTCACATCAAAGATGAAAGGTTAAGAAAAAGAAATTGTTATTAGCACTCCAAAATTCTCATTCTGCACTCTTAACTTTCTATATTTAGAAAGAAAAATACACTTGTGAGGAGTGTAGAATGAGATTTTTGGAGTGACAATAACAATTCCCTAAGAAAATAGTTTAAATGATCTCATGGTTTCTCATCCTCATGCTTTCTCATCCTCATGCTTCAATGTCACATGTTATACAGTTTACTTATATTAATATACGAATAATTCACAAATAATATGCACATATATCTAACTATGATTCGTAGGAACGTAAAAATTTATACTTTTAAGAGAATTAGGCAAGTATTTCACACATTTGGACCTGCTATATGGTTGCCACTACTCCCTAGCAACAAGTCTTGCTGCTGCTTTACTTGTGACAGGTCCCCACTAACTTTGTGGTTGATATATTCATTCTTTGAGGCACGTGGAGAATGGAGATGGAGCTGCAGAATACTCAAAAAGTGCGTTCTTTGAGGCCGATTTGGTTGGAGCCGAGATGCAGATAAGGTAAAAAATAAAATGCGCATCCAGGGAATCGAACCCTGGTCAGTACCGTGGGAGGGTACTATGATACCACTACACCAGATGCGCTTGCTGTTAAATTACCAACTTATAAATAGATAAGGAATTTCCTTCGATAAATGGCCCAAGCTTAATTCACGGCCATGAATTATGACGTCTAGAGTTTCAAAATCTCTAATTGCCGGCCCGTTTATGGTACTTTGGATGCTTACGAGTAATTTGAGGCGAATTCTGCACGAGTATAGAACCCGAGGTATATACAGTTAGAAGACAACTAATGTTAATCAGTTTCTACGAATATTAATTTGTGTTGAGCCATATATAGATTGATATGAACACGACACAAATATAAATGAGTTCCAAGTTTGATATATTTTTGCCCCTAGTTGTTGGAAACCGAATCGTTTCTCAAGGCCAATTCTTCACCATGCATTGCGGCATCCAAGTTTCAAAAGCTCGAGTTGCATGACCTTTCATGGTAGGGTTGGTAACTTGTACAACTTTTGTTCATTATCCTTTTGAATGTCGATAAACTTATGAGTTGACACGAATACTAAACATATATAAATAGGTGAATCCGAACTATTGTATCCGTAATTGCACATCTAACATCTCCTTCTGCACAATACATGTCATACACTTTTTCATGAACATCCGTCAACTTCAATTGATTTATTGTATGAAATCTAGCAAATGTGACAGTATTGTGCGTGAAATTAATCGATCATCCATGCGTCACATATTGTATTAATTGATGGAAAATGTTGTTTGGTTGCTTTTGCAGTAAAAGTTCAATAAGTCAACAGCGAAATCATTCAAGCCTTCCATATCTCAGTTTAAGCCAGAAACCTGTGCATGCTCTCCAGGGGCGGCCCATGCCCAGTGAAAGCAGGGCAACCGTCCGGGGCCCAAAAATATTGGGGGCACCAAAATTATTAGGGTGGTATATTTATATATGTTTTCATAAGAGTATAAATTTATAAAATTTGGTTTAATGACACAGAAATTTAAGTAGAAGAGGTGGTTTGGTCATTTGAAAATAATGAGAGGTCTTGAGTTCAAAACACCACATGTGCTTATTTACTTTCTAATTTTTACAAATTTCTTTTCATAAGAGTATAAATTTATAAAATTTGGTTAAAGGATCAAGAAGTTTAATTAGAAAACAATGGTTTTTGTTGTTTAAAATTAGCAAGAGGTCCTAAGTTCGAAACGCTATGGGCATGTTTATTTTTTTCAATTTTAACAAATTTTTGTTTGGTTGTTAATTTATTTTTAGTTACTAGCTAGTAGCTATGTAGGTTGTTATTTTTAAATATTCGTTTCAATTCAAGTCTAATCTTCAACAATGAGTAATACGTTGACCAAATTTGTAGCGCAAATTTGTAAATTATATGACGTGTTATCAAAATATTTAATTTAATGCTCATTCATTACTAATACATATCAATTAAAGACTCGAAAACATCATTATTTTTTTAGTCCCATATTGGCAAGGTTAGTAAATAAGAAAAAATACCTCATGATTTATACAAAAACACTTTCAAAGTTCAAATGGAAAACAAAACTCATCATCTATCTACTTATAAGCCCAGAGTTGTTTGGTTTTCTTCTCTCAATACAAAATAAATTAGTCCTTTTGTGTTTCTAAATTATTGAGTTTGAAGTGCTTTTCTAAGTATAAATTTATCAATGTCTTACGTGTGAAAATAAATAATTTTCTTATATGAAGTTAGGGCACTTTTTTTGGCGTCGCCCCGGGCCTCAAAAATCTCTGGACCGGCCCTGATGCTCTCGGAGACCTTGTGCCCTTCACAAACAAACTAATTTTATTTTTATTTGAAAATTGGATTCACCAATATTCTCTAAAACATATTTATTTGAAAATTAGATAATGATTTTGTTATACGTATTGTATCAATTTTACTATAATTGCAAAGATAAATTTCTATTTTCCAATATTTATTAAAAATTAGAATGGAAAATTATTCTAAACCCTTGTTAATCAGGAAGCATGGCTACATAAGAAATATAATAATCCAGGATTAGCAAATTGAGAGCAAGCCTAAACCTTTAGACTTTTACTTTTGCAACAATTTAATAATGAGTAATGTTATTCATACCATGTTTTTGTATTACATTTTTCATAATATCTTAGGTGACATTTGATGTGGACAGTCACATCATTTGAATTAATCAGATTTTTAAATTTAGTTCATTATATAATAAACTAATAATTAAGAAAAACTAGTTAATTAAATGATGATTGTAGTATACAAGAATTATTTCTTATTCATTTCCTTAGGTTTTGCAAAATTTTCAAATGATGTGGATGTCCACGTTAGATGCCACCTAAGGTGGTATAAAAATATGGTATAAAAACATGGTATGAATAACATTACTCTTTAATAATCCAACTTTGGATCTCTCATCAAATTGGAGGGTCCCTCCCCAAATACCAAACCAAACCCAAAAGAACAAAAATTCAAAGACAATGTTCCTCTTGTTCCCCCCACACAACAACTAACAAAAATCTCAGACGGGCAGTTGTGGTGGTTTTGTTTGTTGGGGGCCATCATCATCATCTTCTTCTTCTTCTCACTCCTCTTCTAATGGTAGTTGTCCAAGCTTCCAAGCTCAGCCTCCCAAACCCTTCTCTCTCCTCCCCTCCCCAAATAACTTCCCTCCAGTTTGAACCCCATTCTCTCTCTCTAGCCCTCATGCACTCTGACTCCACTTTTTCTCTCTACCCCTCTCTCTCCTCCCCTCTTTCCCTCTCCTCTCTCCCTCCTCCCCAAACCCTAGTTGCCCCTCCCTCCTCTTCCTCCACCTTCCTCCTCCTCCAAAACCCAGACCCTAACCCCAACACTCGGACCCTCTTCATTGCCTCCGGCCCTCACAGAGGTGGGTCCCAGGTCCTGCTCAGGTTCTACATTCTGCAGAATCAGAAACAATTCGTGAGGGCTCAAGTCATTTGCACCCAGAAAGGGATAAAATTTGATGGGAAATTGGGGGTTTTGGTGGATGCCCATCATGGGGTTTCGATTAAGCTTGTCGGGTCGGTCAATTTCTTCGCCATGTACTCCGTTTCGAGCTCAAAGATATCGGTTTTTGCTGTGAAAGCGATTGGTGATGGCGACAATGGTGATGATGGGGTGGTTGTGAAGTTGATGAGGTGTGCTGTGATTGAGTGTTGCAAGCTGGTTTGGTCGATTAGCATTTCGTTTGGGGTCTTGATCTTAGGAGAAGATAATGGAGTTAGGGTTTTTAATTTGAGGCAGCTTGTTAAAGGGCAGGTTCGAAAGGCCAAGACTTTGAGTTCGAGTTTGGAAAATGAGGGCCGAAATTTGGGTTTTCCTAATGGGGTGGTTGGTGATCATGTGCATAGTGATTTGGAGGATTGTGGAAATAAGCAAGGAGGCGACAAATGTGGTAGCGTTGAGGGGAGTTCGGAGATGAATTGCAGTGGTAACTTGTGTGGGAAGAATGATAGGAATTATGTTTCTGGTAAGTATGCAAATTCTGCGTTTTGGTATTACTTTTTGCTGATCTTATCTTACCTGTATGTAGAAAATGCAATGCACAAACGTTCTTTTGTACTTTGGATTACGTGTCCATTGCTTGCCCCTTGTTGAGTTAATACTTAATAGAGTTCGATACTATAACCCTTTTGCAATGTGAAAGCTTTATGTACTGTTCATCTAAGTAATCGAGAACTTAAGAAATCCTATTGGAATTCTGATAACCACTCTGGCTATACAACCAATAAGGAAAGCTAACGCACTGCGACTGCATTTTTTCCTAAAGCCTCTGTTTTTCTAAGTTAATGGTAGGCTTATTAGAGTTAATTTGTGTATCTTAGGTTGTGTCTTGAAAATTCGAGCAATCCTCATTACCTGTTATGGGATTTGTGCAAGAACTGGTAGCTCATAAATGAATACGTGCGGTAGAGGATTATAAAGGTCAAAAGTATTCAGTGTAGTTTTTTCTTGGAAGTTTCAAGGATTGCATGTAAGATTTATTGTTTTCATATGATGGAAAAGACTAAGCTTTGATGGCTGGGAAGTTGCTGAAATCCATGTTGGTGCTAACACTTTAGGGGTGTAAGGGTCAAGGTTTGATGGGGGAAGTAATTCAGGTTAAGAGCAGGATTTTTTATTTGAAAACTAAAGAAAGAAAGAAATGTGGTTAGCGTTCCTTCAGTCCTTGACTTTCAATCATGAATTAAATTAAGTTCGTGATGTTGAAAAATCGTATGCATATGTATCCCCTTAATGTATTAGATTGACTATCTGGATGTATTGTACAATAGCTAGCCACTAAGATGAGGTTGGATCCTCTAGTAAATCAGTGTACTTTTTTATGCAGCATGTAAGTAAAAAGATATTGCCATCATTTGATCAAGTGAATGAATAATGTGGTTTTCAATTTATACACGATTCACGCAATCTGAAAGATCATGATTGGGATTAAAATGACCTACCATGAGTACCTATAAAAACAGTCCTGTATTACCTCGTTGAAATCTTGGTATCTGGCTTTTTCAGTGTTCTTGCTACTATTAAAGCGTCATGATCACTTTGTCTTAAGCCAATATAGTCTACCCATGGATCTTTATATCCATCCGATAACTTATTGATCCTTATGAGAAATTAGTGTTACAATGGATGTACACAAACTCTTTCTCACAATGACTGGTCTATCACCAGCACGTGACGAATTAAATACAAGATCTTTTCCATTATATGTTGTAACTTTAGCTGTAACATATCTATTCGTGTTACTTCTTCTCAAAAAAAAAAAAAACATATCTATTCGTGTTACTTTAGTTAGGCCTGTTTCTAAGCCTGCACTACTTGTATCTTATCTATGCGTTTATCTGTATTTCCACTGACAAATTGTTTTTTAGGTATTTCTTGTGGCCTAGGACATGGGTGCTACTCATGTAAGCAGGGTGCTGTCCTTTGGTTAAAATCATAAGGATGCCTCTAGATGGTAAATCACTGATTAGAAAAATAACTTAACTTTCTTATCATGGAATTGAAAACTCTAGCTCATAGACAGATTGCTAACCTCGGTCCCCTCGGAAATTGTCTCCTTTAGGGCATACAGCATGTATAGTTCTGTAGTATGTTCACCAGATAACAGCACCTGTCCATTTTAGATGGAAGTGACTTCCATTGATTCTTGGTTTTAGATCCACATGGACTTGTGTTGCCATTGGCCATTGACTAATGCCTCTAATGTTGTGTTTAACCTTGCAGTCAAGCAGAGGTCTGTGAAACTGAAACAAGACTCTTGTGAAGAGGGAGTGTTTTTTGTGGAATTCAAAGGAAAGGAGTTTGAAACCTCAAAATCGAAAAGAGTGATACCAGCTAAGGCACTTTCTATTGAAGCACTGTCCCCCAACAAATTTCTAATCTTGGATTCTGATGGAGGTTTACGCATCTTGCACCTCTCTAGTCCTATAATTGGATTAGAAATAACTTTTTGTGTGCAGCAGTTGCCTCACATTATGAAAGTGCAAAAGCTGGCTGTTCTTCCTGATATAGATTCAAGTATGCTTCTCCAATCCATTGCATTTTAAAGATTTTGTACATGCTTACATGTTGGAACGCCGAAGGTCTTTTGGGTATGCAATATGGGAACAATAGAAATTGATGATCTTAATGTCATTGTAATTCATCTAAACTAGACATAGGTTCAACCATGAGGTTACTCTTCAATATATCATTGCCCTCTGAAACTTGGAAAACCTGTCATGATTTTGCAGGAACTCAATCTGTGTGGGCATCAGATGGATACAATTCTGTGCAGATGTTGTTGGCATCTCACGTGGATATTGCGGAAAATGAGAAAAATAACAGCGAGGAAAAACTGATTCATGTCTCAGGTATTCATTGTCCCGTAATTTACCCTTTAATTTTGAAATCATGTCGTATCTTTCTTTGTAATGTCGAATAAGTTTTCATGAGATTGAAAGTCAGGGTCATATGCCCCTTTTTAAGGTTTTAATTTCCAGTATTTCACACTTAATTCTTTTTTCTGTGCTAGTTCTTCTCACAATTTTTGCCAGCGAAAGAATTCAAGATCTTATTCCTATGGCTGCAAATGCTATTTTGATTCTTGGACAAGGTATGCGTTTTTTTTTTTCTCCTTGTACTTTAGAAATTATTTTGTATGCAATAAGTGTTGGTGGATTTCAAATATAGATAAAAGGCTAATTGCTATTTGCCTTAAATTGCATTACTTGTTACCTCTAAAAGTTTACTTAAGCAGGAAGCTTGTATACGTATGCGATTTCTTGAAGTTGCTTACAACCGCCTTTTCTATTGGTGAGCAGCTCGTCTTGAATCTATTCACTCAAAATATTTTTTCTTCTTCATCGAAGCTGGTTTCTTTGCAGGACTTCTGAATTCCGGGCCTAGAGGAGCTCAGCCAGTTTGATTGAGATCCTGGGGTAATGTTCTATTTAAACAATTGAGTGTCAGGACTTGGAAACAAGTTGTCATGTCTAACTGTAACTCATTTTGATTTTTCAGGTGTCCTTCTTGGATCTTTGATTTCCATGGTCCTTGCGTTGTTTATGTTACCAAAGTCTGGAGCTGCAGTTTTCCCCTTTACTCTAAAGTGATAGAGACTTAGAGAGTGCTGAGCAGTTGAAGGTATGCATGGTCATTTGAATTTTTTGGGAATTGAAACAAAGTTAATTTAGACCATGGGCGTGGATTTTAATGATAGCATGCATTTATTTGCTATATGGTAGTAGAGATACCGATAACAAGGATTCGAAGAAGGATGTGGATTGGTATGATTTGAATCTAGTATTGATTTCTTAATGTTTGTTGTCACTGTGCGGTTTGCCTCACCGTCACCGAATGTGCGCATGATACAGTTGAGATCATTCAATCTCATCAAATCTTTTTGCCCTCCTTTTAGGTGGTATGGGGTCGGGACCAGTTGGGTGCCTGCCCTTGCTTTCCAAATTCTAAAGGTTGATTATTTCAGCAACTGAAAGCTACTTCCGTTGTTCAACCAACTTCCTTAATGCATACGTGAACGTTTTTGCTGGTGGTTCCTGTGTTACCTCAGGTTGTCTACTGGAGAAGTGAACCTGCATTCGACTCAAGGTAAAAACGCCATCAGAAGTCTTGCAAGTATATTGACTGGTATGGATGAAACCGGTACTCTTGAGACTTTCAGTTCTTAAATTTTACGAGGCGTGTAATAAAGCTTTCAGGTCGACACATTAACTGGGCAAGCGCCCCTCGGTTAGTTCTCGTATAACTTTATGCGTGTGATTCTATCTGGTGCCGTGTTCGGTATTAATGGGTACCAATGGAAATGAAAATATAGGTTCTTGGAACTCTTTTGCCTTCATTATATTTGCTGCTGAGATTTGAAGATCTTCCTTTAGATGAAGGGGTTGCCCTCAAAGAAACTTGTGTGAATATCGACAGTGTGTGCAATCCTGATTTCTGAGCCCGAACTTACATGCAATCAGGACGAATGGACGATAATATCGGACCAGATATTTTCTCGTCTCTTTGATAGACTTGGGATATTCTAATTCCAACGTCTCAGTTGCATGTAAGTTTTTCCGAAGAACCATACCAATAATACTTTACCCGAAAAAAACATAACAAAGGAGAACATTATCCCGATCAGATATCTGCTCCTCCTCCTTGAAGTGAGAAGTGAACACTTAGGAAATTAAATGAAGAGGGGGGATGGGTGGATCCCACCTGACACTTGATTGGTTGAACTTGAAACCTAGCCTACAGATCAGACAAAACTGACGATTGCGATGATGAGGTTCCATATGGGGGCGGGGCCTTCTGATCCCCATAATTGGAGGACCGCATGATGGTGAACAATCACATGACATGGAAATGCACTACCACACACGTAAGCCTTCACTCTCTCTCTCTCTCTCTCTCTCTCTAAAACACACACACAGGGTCTCTCTTGCTCTCCAGTTCTTGCTATCCACTCTTTTTTCCTCTCCATCCAGATCCAGGTCCAGCCCAGGCCGAAAGCAACCCCACATTGTTATATGCTTTTCGTGATCAACTTGTTTGCTGTTTTACAAACCCATTCCCCAAAAAGTGAAAAAAACCACATGTAATATCAACATTTGGTTTCTTATCAGAATTTTTATGCACTCTCGTTCGATCAGAGGGAAAGGGATCCTCCTGATCCCTTCCACCAAATCCATCAATTTGGATCCTTGAAATTTGATTCAACGGCTAAAGTTATTATAACTTTTAAAAGAACCCCCTGTTTTTAACCGTTGGATCAAATTTCAAGAGCCCGGATTTGTGGATTTGGTGGAAGAGATCCGGAAAGGATCCCTTTCTAGATTGGAGAGGTCTAAGGAGGGAATAAATGGTCCCAATTTTAAAATTTTAAGTAAAGTTCATCTAAATGACATTCGAACGGTGCTGTTATACTCACACACCTGTCATATTTTCCACAATCACTTCATAATCAAAATAGAATAAATATATGAATATAGTAGATATTTGAAAAATTTTCAATACTTCCTAACATTGAATGATACAGAAAATGAATGGCTGAGATTGAAGATAAAAAATTTAAACAGCTATAAAAATCACATATAACAGCTAAAACTTTTGTAACATTGGAGGTGATACGTAGCTCTCATTCAAACTACCATCTCTTAAGTTTTTACAGAAAAATGATATTTACATCAAATATTTTTATCGAAAATTTTCGTATTTTTGGACCACTGCACTGGTATTTCAGTTGGAGTTCATATGTCCACATTCCTAGTAGTAGCACTAGATATATTCTGCTTGATCATATTTTTCTAAGTTATAGAAATTCTCTATGTACAATGTGTGCTCTTTACTACAAACGGACACGTCATCGATAGTGTCAATAATATGATTGATGTATGGACGCATTATTAATGACATATCAATAACTTGTTTTTTAATTTTTTTTAATTTAAAAAAAAAAGTCTAATTTCATAGCCGGGTTACTTCAAAGTAAACCTTCAAACTCTGCTCCCTCTTTGCCTCAAAATGCTGCTGATGCTCATCCCCACCCTTATCATATTCGTGGACTTTGGTCGGTCGGGCAGATCAAAGGTCATTTGTAACCCTTTCATGATCTATTCAGAAAAGACGCAGGTTTGGCACGGGTACGAAGCTCCAACCCCATCTTCTACAAATCTCAAGCTGCGGCTTGTTCTTTGCCTCTTCCTTGGTTGCTGATGGTGGCATCGACAGTTCTTGCGTTAGAGGAGTAGTTAGGGTTTCCAGCGTTGTTATTTTGTTTTGGAACCAAATCCTTGCTTCGAGTCCCATATTTTGTTTCGTGACTGGTCCATATCTTCAACTTGTGCTAAACTTTGTATTTGAACCTTTTACGTACGTTTGTTTATTTCATCATTTCCATCAAAAAGTACAAGGTTTCATAAACATATGCAATGTCCTAACTTGAGTTGCATCAACTAGGCAATCACAGTACCTCCATAAAACCAATGTTACCCCTAATTTTCACCCGATTACAAACTTTTCTTGACACTTCTCTGTCAAGAAAATTGAACACATTTTCACACAAGTAATCAACTCGCATCTCCCCTGACTTCACTCCCAGCAGTTGCCAGTTTCCCCAGTTGGGGAAAATGTTGGTGCACTAAATAATGCACTCGCATAATTCAAATGCTAAATTTGGCTGGACTGTTTGATATACCAAAAAATTCAATATATACATTTGCTAGTCTTTTCATAAAGCAAACCCACAACAAATATTGCTACACTATGACCCCACGATCCAGTGGTTATCTATCAATTTTCAGATTCTTTAGATCAATTATATTGTCAGTTTTCACACCTACACCTCTCAAATCTTGGCTCTCCACATAAAATCGAGAAGTAAATGATTTTTATACGCTATTTTTAACTTTTTACATACCCAATGCTCGTCTTTGTTCATTGATTTTCTTTGATTTATTCAGTCTAACGGGGAGAAATTGATTGGGGGGGGGTGTATGAGGAGAATAAGGGTGTTTGTAAATCACTTCCTATAATGAATTTCCTATAATGAATTTTGTGATCAAGATATGGTCACAAAAGAAAAGTATTGGAAAACTATAGTCCTTATATGAAAGATTCTCTCGTACAATCAAGATATGGTCTTAATGACTTTACTCGTCCAATAAATGTTTGCTACATGTTTAAAAAGTAAACCACATGTCCAATACTTGGATTGACGACATGATAGTATCTCTTTAGCTATACGAACATTTTTTTATATTAAATAACGAATTATTGATGTTTCGGAAGTAGATACAAGTTATCGATACATTTCAGTGCGCATCTATTCTTTACTAAAGGACGCCCTAAAAAATTGACCCTTGATTCAAGCATATGAAAATCATGTACTGTAAAGTTATAAACTCTGTAATTTTGAAGAGGTTAAAATATAATATTTAGTTCCAAAATTTATACTGCAGTCTGCAGCTTTTCCCTTCTCTTGTTCCTTTTTCGGTCGAGCTTTCCCTCCTCTATTGGAAGGAGAAAGCGAATGAATTTTTACCCTTTTATGTATGCGTGTCAGTTTGTGTGTCATTGGAAGCCAAAGCGGCAATGCACATTTCATATGCCATTGTCTTTTATTCGAGCGATATTATAATTTAACTGAAATTACAGTAGTGTGATTTGAATTTGAGTATTTAGAGTCACATTACTTTAGCCAACTTGTCCACTTCCAAGCATGTCGTATACTGCCATGTTTAACTGGACGCACATATAGCAACTCAATTTAAACTACATCTCCCAGAAACAGCAGCGCATTGTACAGATTTTGAAAGTTGCTCCGCCTGTTTTCATGCTTGCTTACTAATTCTAAAACTCAAACCCTCCAAAAAAAACATCTAAATTTAGAAGGAAGAAGGAAAAGCTCATTCCATATGATCTCCACCATGGAAGACTCACCGTACGGTTCGAGAAGGCGAGACGAGCCGGAGTTCAGCCTGAGAGAGTGGGCAGTGAAGGCCCGAATCAGCCGCGAAAACCCGAATTCCAGAAGGTTTTCAGCTTCCTATATTCCAAGCTTCAGAGAGGACATAAGTGTTCCAAGCTTCAGAGAGGACACAAGGTCTTTCAGATCAAACATTACAATCTCCAGCACTGCTTCTTCCCCTGGCTATAACTCAAGAGGTACCCTTCTCTCTACTTCCCTCAAAACCCAAGTTCAAATCCACCATTTCTCATCAGTTCCTCCACTTTTTTCGCAGATGAAATCGACCCGGCAACGTACTCATTCACCACAGCCCTCAAGGGTACGAAATCATGATCGTGAAAACATGTTAATTCAATATTCAAATTATAACATATTGTTTCAGAAATTCTCTGTAAATGACGTTTGATCTTTAGTAATTGTTCTTTAATAAAAAAAAAAGGGACATCTATTCCATAACCAGACTAATAAACAACGTAGAAATTCTCATGTGCATAACGTCCCATCTTTACTATTGCCTTCTTTATTAAAAAAACAGACGTCTGTTCCATAGCCGAACTAATATATAGGGTTTTGTATTGTTCTTGCAGCATTGCAGGCAAGGTCAGCTTATCATAGTTGGGAAGCGTTATCACCAGAAGGGTTTGTTTTGAATTCAAAGTGGAATGAAGCAGAGAAATACATATGCAACCCTCTATCAGGGCAGGTTCCGATGGAGTGTTTATCTGCAAAAACACTTAGCGGAAGATCGTTTCGCAACGCAACGAATCGTATCACAATGTCTGCACCTCTTGTTTACTCTTCCCACACGAGACCAATCCATACAACCAACATTGCCAAGCCTGCTTCTAATCCTACAAAAGAAGATTTGGCTCCTCAATTTCCAGTTCCAGGTTAACCCACTTCATCTTGCTTCTTATTAATCATGTTTCACTCGCAAGCGAATGGTTTTCCGTGTTGAGAAATGATTTATGCACACCATTTCTTCTCCTTCAACTTTGTTTTCTGCTATTTGATTCTTATTTAACTTATTCAGTCTAAAGGCCGGAAATAAACAGTAGTGTAAAAAATTACTTAAGTTTGCGTCATATGATATAAAATTTTCATTCGAAATCTGTTTTTCAATGCAGCAAAGAAAACAGAGGGCATGACTAGAGATGTTGGGACTCAAAGCACTCCCCATGATTTGAGTTCAAGTAGTAGTCCTAGCTCTACTTCAACCCCTCCGATCGTAGAGAGATCGTTAAATCGATTTCGAGGAGGAGATTCGTCTAGAACAAGTGCAAAATTAAAATCTGACGATGAGGTATGTTCTTGCTCATATTTAAGGGTAATTGTAACGAAATATGCACAAATAAAACCGATTTGTGTAACTGTTTTAATATAAGACAGGAAGAACACTATCTATATAACGAGACACTAAATCGAATTATATACAATTTATTATCAGTTTAGTAACTTTTTCTCGTGTTTTTAATTAGCGATGTGTTTAAGAAGATAGGACAATTAAATGAAGGCTGCATTTTGTGGTTGGTGTCATAAAATTAAAGTATTCCCTTCAAGGTGGGGGACTAGCAGATTGAATTGGTCCCTCTTTGGTTTCGTGGCACATGCCCATCTTAGTTCTGTTTCCTCGATATTTTCCCCCCAAGTGGCCCTGCTTTCCAGCGGAAAGGGATCCCTTCCACCAAGGTCACAAATTTAGACCTTTGAAATTTGATTCAACGGTTACAAATAGAGACATATTTTAAAAGTTATAATGACTTTAGCCGTTGTATCAAATTTCAAAAATCCAGATTTATTACCTGGGTGAACTTGGTAGAAGGGATCCGAATCTGGATCCCTTTCCCTTTCCAGCACATAAACTCTCCTCGGAATATCATTTTGCCTCCAATAAAATGAAAATGTTGGGTAGGGTAAGCTGTCACGAAGTGTCGGACCGTGTGGATTAAGAGTTGTATTTATAAACGGTCCAATAGTACTCAAATACAGTTGGACTTGTTTCGTTTTAATAATGTCTGATCATTTAGCTGGCCAAGATGTTCTTAGTTTTCCACGTACATTAAATGACAATATTTAAGCTATTCATGCACTATTATCTTATGAGGCAGCACATGATTGATTAGTAATATGACACAGAGTTATCTCTAGTGTAAATAAGTTTCTCTCGTGTCATAGAATAAGTTTCAAAACAATTTGGATGTCCACAATTGTGTTATTTTTTGACCACCTTCTTTTTGTTTTTATGTGGAACCCTTAAGATTCTTCAATGCAAATGTTAAAAAGGGTTCTTCACTTTTTCTCCTCTCTTTAATCCTTGGGGTTCTCAATGAAAGTGCCCCATCACTGGTATATTGGTTCATCTTTTTGGAAAAGATAGTCATGTGTTTCAGGGTTTGTTACTTGATGATTTTACCGTTTAAGTACACATTTGTTGCATCTTTTGACTAGGTGAGTCATGTCCTTTCAAACTTTTTGCTAGGGTTTGTGATCGTCATATTGTACATGCTATGATGGAGATTATCGTTTCATGGTGTTTGGGACATGTGATCTAACATGGTACTTGGCTGCAGAAAGTGGCACTAGTCTAGTCTAGCTATTGATCCAATGTCACACTTCATTTCAAAATGATGGTCTCCGTCTAGCCCCAAGCGAGCATATGCTTACATATAATCATGATATATTATGGTATTTCTATATCAATTATCACGTAAGTTAAGTGGTTAGGGAGATAGATAACTAAAGATCTTTCGATACACGTACGTTTTTCTTTTAAAATGAACTTAGTTTTGCACCATCAAAATTTAGACCGAACACAAATTAGGACCGGCTCTTTATTTTACGGACGAGAAAAACTAGTTAGGTTAAAAGTGTTTCTTTTTTCATATACCTGAAGGCTCTTATACTTTATTTTATTTTACTTTCCTTATCAAATTACCAAACTTTATAAGATGCAACTGAAAAACATATAAAATATTGCAGGTGGAAGTGAAAGATACAAAAGAAACAGAAAGCGAAAAGGAAGAGCAAAAGTGCAGGCAAGGTGGGTGCTTGTCATGGATGAGAAAAAGGTATAGAGAGAAACACAAACCAAAAAACAAGAAGAATATCTTTCTTTCTCATCTGAATCTCAAAGCGTCCTGAGAAAATTAAATTATTATTAAGGGCTGAAATTATTAATATTGTAAAAAAAGAAAAAAGAGAAGTGAATATTTGTAGGTAAACGCAGAGATTTTCCGTGTCTTTTGAGAAATCTTTCGCAGAGAGGAAGAACAAAGAACAATCAATCAATGTATTATTATGTTTATGTTTTGTTAGTATTTTGGGTCAGTGATGATGTTAATGTTTTTGTTCTTGCTGTGTTCAAATTGGCCGACAGCTTTGGGCTTCACGTGCATGCTTTTTGTTTGTGTGCTTTGGAAAATGGTAGCTTGAGGAGCAACTATAAGATATTTAGGATTCAAAATATGGAAAACTAATGAAAAATATTTGAAAATTTTGAGTTTTAACGATAAGGACAAAATAAAGGGTAAAGTGAATGGTACCAGGTTGACTTTTTAGTGTAAAAATGTGATTTTTCGTTAAAGTGAACAGTACCGGAAGCTTTTTGTTAAAGTTCTTTTCAAAATATGAATATCTCAATCTTGGGTAACTAAAACATCAATCGTTTTTTAGTGCGGTTAACTGCAGTCAAGCTTATTAATGACATAACATCAATCATATCGATTGTATAGCAACAGTTCTACATTAAAGTATCAATAATAGTGACAACGAATTTGCGATATGTCCACATTTTGTAAGTAGTTACCCACATGTTAGACAACCACTAGTCCCACATGCTTAAGCTGTTAGAAAGCGGGCAAACGAATGAAGAAGACTCACAATAGCCAAAAGGAGAAAACACATGGCTTGAAGAAGTGGAAGATCTAAGCTTCAAGAAATTGAATTTGAAGCTTGCAGATGAGTAACAATGACTTCAAGTTTTGCTCATCTTTCTGATACTTAAAAATTCTGTGTCATACAATAAAGCTTTTGCCAACTGAATATAAACAAAAGTTTTACAAGTAACAAAAGCTGTGTAATATGAAACTACACTACATAGCAGTATTTGATCAAACTGTAATACATTTTGTTTACAACGGTGATGCAGACGGTTTAGCGTTGGAGTTGGAAATAAGTCGGACTTCGTATAGATTATTTTCTCCCTTGCCTGCACCACGGAGTAAGCGTTATTCATTGTTGAACCCCAGCTTTCTAATTTTACAAGTTCGAAAACCTTCACTAAAATTGAAGCATTTAGAAATAAAACTCACCAACTTCAGCTGTGATTCCTGGTCCGAAGAATGAAGCAAACTTGGCCTAGAAATGTCAGAATTTGGTAAATCAGTATGCAGTATCTTTTTCTCAAAATGCAAGGTCAAATAATTTCTTATGCCGGGAAGCACAAGCAAACTTGTAAACATGGTCTTCAAGAGAGTAAATCTAAATATAGATAAATGCGACTATTAACAAGTGAAGCGGGACTAGTAGACTCATAATTCTTTACCTGTCGTTGTTCAAAATCTGATAACTGCAGAGCTTTTGCCTCAAACACCAGGACTAATGAGTATCTACCATCTCCGGTGACCTATGAATATATGATCAAAATTTGTGATAGTATTAGTGATTGGGGATCAATGGTCGGTCACACTTTGGTATAAAGTAACTAAAAGCCTCATCGCTGTTTGCAGGGATTAAAACCTTAAGGATATTGCAAGATTCTTTAAAAAACAATTCAGAATCATATCATGTCATCAGTCTGCTCTTGTATGTGATATTTTAGGAAAGAATAAAATTCTACTTTCATAGAAATTCTCGAAAGAGTTTTACTTAATGGAAGGTAATAAAAAAGAGATTGCAAATGGTCACAGAAGTTGCAGTTTGCTGACACTTTTCGACATGAAAAAAGTTTTATTTAGGGAAGGTAATCAAAAGTTTATGGCTTGCCAAGTGCAAGCGAGAAGTATACCTCTTCACGAATACTTTGGAGAGTAGGTGCACTCCTCCGAGCAATTCCTCCACCCTGAAAGGAAAACCAGGTAAATGAGAAGATGTTAAGCACAAAACAATGCTTGAAGCGTATATTCTTAATAACAAGGCCCTCAGTGAAACTGTGCACTGAGCATAAGATTATCTACATCCAAAATTCTTTTAAAAGTGAATTGTTGTGATGATAAGTTGCTTCCAAAAAGGATACGGAAGGCCAATCTTTTCTTTCACTCTCGCAGAATATTCTGAAACAAATGAATAGATGTAATAGAGTTTTTGTATTTACACGCAAAGCGGACAACGCACCTGACCATACTGGAAGATTCGTTTCAATGCCTCATCCAAATGCTGCTCATCTCCATAGCGATACCTTGTAACATCATTCCTGACCTAATTCCATATATCGTATCATTCAGGTAAAACAACAAAAAAAACCACGGATTGCATGCATCAAATGTTCATAGAAATGATCAACTCTATCCATTTATGGACTTAGGACTAACCCCAAAGTTCGGAGGGGTTGATAATATTCCCCAACATCCTATTCTGTATTTTAAAGAAACTGATTCTCAAGCACACATTTTTACAATAAGATCCTTTTTCGATTACCTCGCCTACGTTCAATATTGTTATGATGAAGCACAAGAAGAAACTAAAAAAGTCATGCCTAAAACCTCAATCATCTCGATACATTACAGGACCATTAGTTGTCGAAAGTTTTTGAGGGTTGCTGCAATAAATTTGTCACACCATACATAAACCATTACAACATCTATCTTCGTAAATTAGCACACTCTTATGTCAAGAATGAGCCAATTCAAGGTAATTACCTGTGTAAGGATCGGCGTGGCACTTGTTTCCCTTAATTGCAGGGCGTCCGAATAAGTCAAGCATGGCACCGGCTTTAGTTCAGCATACTGATATAACAAACAAACCGAAATAACTATTTTGCAAATTGAAACACAAAATATTTCATGTCAAGAAATAAACAAAGCCAACGCTTATCTAAATAGAAGAGCAAGCAACTAGGTGTGAATTTGTTTGACAATCAAAACCAATGACCCGGACAGAAAGTGCATGAAACCAAATCAACAACTACTAATCCGCATGATCACCAGGACAACATTCGAAACTGGCAATACCCTGCATTATAAATTTGACACAAGATATCGGCTTTGGTATGTAATTAGTTTTACCTTGAATGCCATACCAATGATTGCAAGAGGGAAGCCATATGTGAGCATCAATGCTGACCATTCAGACCCGGGAAGGATATTAAAGTACGCCCCGAAACCATACCTGTTCGAAATTCGTCACAAACACATAAATTAATCACGAAAAAAAAAAATGTAAGGATCAAAATATGCTTCAAAAATTTACAAACTTAGATGCTGCGATAAAGTACTCACGACAAGAGTGAAACCCCAACACCAAGACCAATAACCCCAAATGAAACCTGCAAACATCACACAAGGAAAACTACATGGTACAATCATAGAAGTCTGTATACATATTCATATCTATATTAACAGTATATAATATATTAGAAGCTCGAATATTTTCTGAAAACAGGCGCAAGATAAAATCGGTTACAAACTTTAAATAAAAAGTGCATTCACTAAACAGACAATAAAGTGTCACTACACCGTTTTATATACGGCTCATTCTATGTTAAATACCCCACTAATTCTATTTGTTTTCAAAATTTGTAATCGGTTTTGTTAAAAAAAAAAATTGTAATCGGTTTTATTTGTGCATGTTTGATTTGGTGCCAATGTACATCGTTTTTTAAAAAGAGTAAAGCAGAGCAGATGGTACCTTAGCGAGGGAGAACTGGTCGTCGGGAACGATGGTTTTGCCGGCGGTGGAGGTGGAGGGGAGGGTGGAAGGCTGGGTAGAGGAGTCGGCGGCTCTCGGGATGGCCAGTTTGGGCTTGGACTTCGAGAGTTGGCGGGCTCTGAATCCAATGGGATCCAGGTGGATGAGGAAGCTGGTGATGGGCCTTGATGATGATGAGGCCGTGTTATGGTCACGCAGGGAGAGAAAGCGGTGGCGGTTGACGTCATGGTGGCGGCAGAAGCTGCTGCTTCCTCTTGCAGTTGCAGTTGGAGTTGATAGTGCTTGCGTTGCCATTGGGTTCTCTCTCTCTCTCTCCCCCCTTCCTCAAAGATTCAGACTTTGAGAGAGAAGCTCAGCAGTTTTGCTGGTTACTCCCAGCCGCCAAATTTCTGATTACGTGTCCTCATGTCATCCATTTTCTTTTGCTTTTTCAGATAAGTTGTAAAAATACTTTTAAGCTTATTTGACTACAAACTTAAATATACTTTTGAATAGAAAAGCAATTTTGAAGAATTATTCTGCCGAAGAAGAATGTGTTAAGTGCATTTTTAAGAAGCACTTTTAATATATAGTTTATATTAATTTTTAAATAAAAGTGCATGTTCACTTATTACCAGTAAATCACATTATTGATTGCCGTTCGATGAGCATCATCGCTTGAAGTTTAGTATTTTCAAATAAAATGTATGAACTTAAGTATTTTATACGGCAAATTAGTCAAGAACAAATGAAAGAAACTTCAAAGCCCTATCAAGAATTCGAGATAGATCAAGAGATATGAAAATCATTTGTCCAAAAGCTGTTCTGAAATAACTTTGACAAAGCTCATCATATGACTTACATTTCCCATTACAAAATAATTATGATCCAACTATTTGGTACTGAGTACTACGGGATTGTAGTATTCCTCACCATTTGTAAGTGAGAAATCTTACGTTTAAATATTGTGAATAGCGAGTTCAATACTTATTTATTCCTCACCTCTTTGATTTAAATATAGCGTCTTATAAAAAATAACTATTCAAAATTTCATAACCCCATTCTGAGGCAGCTCGCCGATTTTTCAAGATCACTTCCCCTTTAAATCAGCAACGCCTAAAGAGCAAAATCCGGACTCGACTGGCTCTTTCATTTCAGCGCCACAAAGAACAAGTTTTCAACACAAGGAGCTCCATCCCATGTTCTGATATCTGTACAATACTCAAAAATAAAATTAGAACATCGAAATAACTACTGGAAAGATTGTATTTGGCACAGTTAAAACTAACCTTGAAGCAATATATCTTCACCAAAATCGCTTTTCGGTTTCCAGAAGGCATGGCCTTCAGCATCCACAACATAAGGCTCTATTCTAACAGCTCTAACTGCCTCACATAAGTCAAAACAATTTTAACACGAGCATGTGTAACAAGGACGTATGAAAGATACGAAAGCTTCATAGTTTGCAAAATGATGTATCAGACTTTCATGAAAAAAAACAAAATATTAAAAGTAAAACATCAATTGTAGAAATTGTTAGGATAGCACAAAACCCGTTGGAACCAACTCAAGTCAACCCACAGGAAATTTATCAAATGAAAATGCAAGAACAAAATATAAAAGACACCAAGATTTTAACGAGGTTCCTCAATAGTCAGTGTAACTGGAGTACGTCCTCGGAGCAGTAGGAGCTCACCCAATAATCCACTATCAACCAAATGGGAGTTTACAAAGTGTTGGCAATCTCACAACCCAAAACCCCAATACAACCAATAGCTTTCACACACCAAAGAAACAAATAGAGAAAGAAATATAGTGATTAATTTCTTCTCTATACAAAGCTCAAAGGTATTACAACAACAACTAACTTGGTGGGTGATTACTAACCAAAGAGAAGAGCACCTTCTTCTTCTTTTCAGCTCTCAGTTTTCAGCTCTCTGCAGCTCTCTTTGCTCTCTCAAAGATGGGCTACTCAAAACAGAAAAAATGGTGCACACTTCCTCTCACTTTTTCCACTTCCGTATGCTCACTTCATCAATACAAAAGCACCCAATAAAAAATTCAAAAACATCATCATGACCTTCAATTTTTCTTTTCAACAAACATAATCATGATGCCTCCTCATCATGATGTTCCCTCATCATTTTGTCTTTTACCTTTTTTTTTTCTTTTGGTTTGTTTATTAGCCGAAAATTGTTTTGTTTTGTTGTCCACTTGGCCACTTATTCAACAGAAACAAAAAAGGGCAATCGAAAGGCTGAAGATACTGTAGATGTCTCTTCGTTATGAGTTGTTGTATAATCATTGTCACGCCAACAAAAGTTGTTAAGAGTATTTTTGTTAGTCTGTTAAGTGATTTGTTAGTTCGTTAATTAATTATTAGTAAGCTTGTACTATGTTCAGTATATATAAGGAACTGCAACTCACAAATGTGATTAGTTAGTGATTTTCTCATAAATACAAAAGCCTCATTTCTCTCTAAACTCTCTCTAGTTCATCATCTGTCTCGGTAAAAGATACTAACTTTCCGGTAACATGGCCATTATTGCTTCAAGCTCCTCCTTGTGAGCTTGAGTTGCCTCACTTATGAGTACTGAAGCAAAGGAGTCCGACACTGAAATCGGGACATCATCGCTATTGTCTGCAGTGGTCCTCTTAGCCATCTGCTCCTGCAACTTTTCTTGGAGGTCTCTCTCCTGCACATATATGATTTAGTTAAAAACAGAACTCTACGTTGGCTCTAAAAGATTGCCTTGTTTTTCATATTACCTAATCCTTTGCTCTTGTAACTTTTCCTTAGGCGTCCCTTTTTTGTTCCACATATCTTTCATTTTGCTTCTCAATCCATCCACTCAGTCTACTGGAGAAAAGATTGAAAAGTTCTCGTCACTCGTAACGCAAAAAACAGCTCAATTACACATTTATAATTTACATATAATATGCCCATCTTCTACTCACTCAGTGTCAAGCGCCTTATCATAACGTTCCCCGCCTTCATAAAGATATTAGAGACCCCGAATGCAGAGATCAGATTCACACCAAATTTTGGTACCATGAACAATTGGTGCTATTTTTTTCTCCGTCACAGTAGATAATTCAAAATTTTCCTCCCACCTCCTTCCGTCTCCTCCCCTTAACTTCAACCCGTTAAAAACAAATCATTAGTCTCATAATATATATATATATATATATATATTTCTCAAATAGAGAACGTGTGGCCTTTGCTAGTTTTTAAGAAAATGAACGGTCATAAAATTTTAAAGGTACTATTCAATAATCTATATTTATTGTTCCTCAAATTCTCTAAAAAAAAATGTCGAAATCTTTATTCTCTTCCTCAAAATCATTCTCTAATTGATAAAATGATAATTATAGTGAAAAGCCAAAATGTTATGATTTTGTAAATACTCATTGAAATTTTTTAGTTAAAAAAGTAGGGTAATTCTTAATTTATTACTCTCAAGTATTGTCAAATTCGTATTTTTTACCCTTAGTTTTTTTGTCTCACTTTCATGCCTAAAGTTACGATTTTCTCCCAAAATCATAATTTCGTTAGTTTGGCCGTTAACTTCTCCATTAAACGATGATGCTGCATGCCTTTGGCCCCACAAAAAAAAATTTAAGTCATACAAAATGTTTGGGCAATACAAAAAATCATAAGTTTAAAAAAAGTATTTAAAAAACTACAAAATTGAAAAATCTTTGCCTTCACTTTTCGACTATCACTACAATCCAACTCTCCTCCTCCTCCTCCTCTATCTCATCTGAGAAATGACCACAACATCTGTTCTCAATACTCAAGTCGTTAATATCTCCACCATTCAGATCTCACCACCTCACTCTATGGGCTGGGCATATACACTCACTAACCAATGCCTGATTTTGGACCAGCTACGACAAGTTGTCGTCACTCCGACTCTCAAATTTCACCGCCAAACCAAATTCTCATTTCTAATCAATTCATACCCGCTTCGGATTCGTACTCACGACTCGGCTACACGAACTTCAAGCTAAACGACAATGTTTTCGACAACACGACGTATATGAACTACACGAACCTGTTCGACAGGCAGATGGACGCGGGTAAGAGTAGTACCCACGGGAAAAAAGAAAAAGGGGTTGCGTTGGTGTAGATTTCGAGTGGGTCGGGTTGGTGTAGGGTGGGGGAGAGTCCGGTGGTGGTGGGGATGATGTGCAAGAGGTTGCACTGGTGTGGATGGGAGTGGTAGAGAGTGTTATTTTTTCCTTTTGTATTTTTAGTAATAAAAATATTTTTGATTTTTTATTAATTTTAAATTTTTTGTGCGGTCAACCTGCCATGTCATCGTTTAATGGATGACTCAACGGCTAAACTAACAGAAGTATGATTTTGGGAGCAAATCGCAATTTTAAGTATGAAAGTGAGACAAATAAAACTAAAAGTAGCAAAGTGCAAAATACACGATACTTAAGGGTTCGAAATCCGTTGCTGGTCTGAAAGCCAGACTTATGGCTAGGAGAGGCTAAAATGGCTTTATGAGTCTTCCTAACCCTCGAAAGTAGTGGATTGCCACTAGTTGTCTTAAAAAAAAATAGTAACTAAACTCGAAAAATGATAAGGCCAATACTTAGGTGCTCAGTGCTCACTGCTCACTGGGACGGAGGCAGATTCTCTGCCCTCCCACTTCCCGTGCCCTCTCATGCCCTCCTGTTTGTGTGGTCACGGTTAAACCACGTCAACATTTTATATTAGGAGGGCACGGGAAGTGGGAGGCAGATTACCCACTGGGACTTAGGGGGTGTATTCAATTGAGAATGTGAGAGATTTTAATGGATTTTTATGGAGTTTAATTGATTTGTAGAGATTCCATATAAAATTTTGATTCAATTCCCTCGAAATCTCATGGGAAGAGGTGAGATTTGTGGATACTTAAAATACACTATGAAATCTCTCCAATTCCCTCTAATTCCTCAACTTTCTCAAATTCTTTAAAATTAATTTCTAATTGAATACACCTGGAATGTTATAAACTTCTTTAAAATCTTAATTGAATACACATGGATTTCTAATGATTTTAATAAACTATTTTAAAATTCTAATTGAATACACCTAGAATTTAAGAGAATCACTTAAAATCCTGATTGAATACTCCTAGATTCATTAAAAGAATTAAAACCCCTTAAAATCCCAATTGAATACACCTCCCCTTAATTTTATGACTATCTTTCACGGCTCACTACAATTTTAACACATGTCAAATGAATTTCAACCCAAAACTCCATCCATCTTCCTTCTCCCTTCTTGCCTATGTGCAGACAAACCGTCCCCTTCTTCTCCGGCGATTTCGCCGCTCACTTCACCGGTGATAACATCCAGGAATTAAAAATAGTTTTGAATTCATATCTGAACTTTTGAGACCTAATTATTTTAGGCATGAAACATAACTAATATAGTTTGTAATCTGATTTTTTCAATTTTTTTACCATTAGCATCTCTTCTCCGTTGAGCCCACCCCCAAATCCCTCACTTTTTCCGGTGAGCCCACCCTAATCCCTTTCTTCTCAGGCGAGCCCACCCCCAAACCTCTCTTCATCGGCGAGCTCGCCCCAATCCCTAATTTCCCCGGCAACCCAACTCCACCCATCTCTCCTCCAGCGACCTCAACTACCCAAGAAACTAGGTGTTTGGTTACAAGGATAACAAATGTTCGGTGGAGTTTTAAGGGGTGGTTTGGGAGTGAGGTGCTTAAAAAAAAAAAACACCCATGAAAAAAAATTGTGAGGGTTTTAGGTGTTTGGTAAACTGAAAAAAAAAACTTATTTTGGAAGCTGCTGTGAGAATAAGCTGAAATCAAAGGAAAAAGCTGAAGCTGCTATTTGCAGCTTTGGAAAACTGACTTTTTTTTCAAAGCACATGGAGCTACAGTGCTCCTTTAATGAAAAGACCCACTATCACACTGTTTTTTCTTTCCAAAAGCACTTTTACAAAAAAGTTTACCAAACACTCTGCTGATTTATTTCACAGCCGCTTATTCTCACAGCACAGCCGCTTATTCTCACAGCAGTTTTTTTTCAAAGCACAGCAATATCAAACCAGCCCTAAATAAGACATGTGGGCTATTTTCATTAGGTCACATCATAAATATAATTACAGAAAAGTAAGTAAAGTTAATGCCCAAGAAACTAAGGTTGGGTTTTTTACTAAATAGTTGCATACACTCCAAAATTACTATTAACCCTTTCTTTCCTAATGCCCTCAAAAGTGTTTTAGCCATTCTTAAATCACTTCCAAACAAGTCGAAGTCCTAGTTTGGGAGTGATGTGCTTAAAAAAAAACACCCATGAAAAAAAGCTGTGAGGGTTTTAGGTGTTTGGTAAACTGAAAAAAAAAGGCTTATTTTGGAAGCTGCTATGAGAATAAGCTGAAATCAAAGGAAAAAGCTGAAGCTGCTATTTGCAGCTTTGGAAAACTGACTTTTTTTTAAAGCACACGGAGCTACATTGCTCCTTTAATGAAAAGACCCACTATCAGACTGCTTTTTTTTCCAAAAGCACTTTTACAAAAAAGTTTACCAAACACTTTGCTGATTTGTTTCACAACCGCTTATTCTCACAGCACAGCCGCTTATTCTCACAGCAGCTTTTTTTCAAATCACAGCAATACCAAACCAGCCCTGAAAGCTCTAATTAAGCTATGAAGCACTTTCGGAAAAGCGATTATGAGCCAAAATGATTCCTAGCTAAGAAAAGCAATCCCAACAGCAATAGTTTGAAAGCAAATATCAAGATAAACAAAGAGAAGAGACATTCAAAGTCCAAAGCTGTTAAGAAATAACTATGACAGAACTCATCTTAAAATTTACATTCCCCGTTACAAAATAATTATGCAGGAGGATCCTCTCCGGATCCTTTTTATGAGGATCCTAGAAATCCTCAAATCGTGTCCATTCATCGTATATCATATGATCAGCTTTCGTCAAGTACTATTCATATTTAATTTAAAATAAACGTTTTTAAAATGATTTCTGACCGCATGATGTACGATGAACGGACACGATTTGAAGATCCCCAGAATCCTCACAAAGAGGATCCGAGGATCCTCATTCAATAATTATGATCGACTTTCCTATGTGGGAGTTTCTACCGAAATTTGGCAGCCGGATACATGTAACTTGTGTAGTTGTATGTATCCATATTTTCTTGTACATGTATACCCCCTCCTATGTATTACAAGAAAAATGGCTTTCATGTCTTCTAGGCTGAAAATTTTAATTCGCCGAAGGACCGAGCTCCATGTTCTCTTCATTGCATTCAGGAGCTCGGGATGCCTGCACGCTTTCGCCATTGCTATCAGGAGTCTGAGAACCCTGCGCGTTTTCTTCATTGCTTTCCGAAGAAGTTTGGGAAAGCTGCAATTTTTCATCATTGCTTGAAGAAGTTCTGTAACGCCTTTGCTCCCTCTTGGCCTGTTTTTCCCTGCAAGCCAAGCAAACAGTTAATGCATCAACAACCAGTTCATAAAAAATGGGTTGGGGTGGGGGAGAAAACAGTGCGATATCAGAACGATATTAACAACATAAAACAAGTATGTGTGCATACTTTAGAGCCAGAGAAGAGCGGTATTTGTCAATTGGCTCTTTCATTTCAGCACCGCAGACGAACCATTGTTCACCAGATGGAGTTCCACCCCAGGATCCCAGATCTGTAAAATGGTTGAAAATAAAATTATGACCTCGAAATAACTCAAAAACTGGAAATCAACACATTGTATTTGGAACAGTTAAAACTAACCTTGAAGCAATATATCTTCATCAAAATCGCCTCTCAGTTTCCAGAAGGCATGGCCATCAGCATCCACAATGTAGGGCTCTATTCTAACAGCCTCACATATTTCATTGCCTGTAAAATACGTCCACAATTTTAGCGCAAGCATGTGCAACCAGATTTTCGTGAAGGACCAAAACATGAAAAGAATTTCAACCATCTGGAAAAGCATCTCAAGTGTTCTGAAGTCTTAACGATAGTTTTAACATCAATTCTAGAAAGAAAAAAGGTAACTGAAAGGCTGAATATATTAGAAATGGGAACTTACTTTCGGGTACCATGGCCATTGCTTCAACCACCTCCATGTGAGCTTGAGCTAACTCACTTCTGAGTACTGAAGCAATGGAGTCCGACTCTGAAATCGGGATGCTCGACTCTGAAATCGGGACAGCATCGCTATTCTCTGCAGTGGTCCTCTTAGCCATCTGCTCTTGCAACTTTGCTTGGAGATCTCTCTCCTGCACATATATGATTTAGTTAAAAACAGAACTCTATGTTGGCTCCATAAGATGAAAACAGAACTCTATGTTGGCTCCATAAGATGCTTGCCTCATAAAAGCTTGACTTGTTTTCATATTACCTTATCCTTTGCTAGAGCAACTTTTGCTTTCATGTCCCTTTTACGTTGGACAGATCTTTCATTTTGCTCCTCAATCCATCCCCTCAGCGTCCTAGAGGAAAGGTTGAAAATTTATCATCACTCATAACGCAGAACACAAGACAATTACAAAATTATAATTTACATATTATGTATCTTCTACTTACTTTGTGTTAAGAGCCTCATCGCAGAGGAAAATCAGGAGCTGAAGCTTTTGGGAGAAGTTTAAGGCATCGTATCCCTCCCCGCCTTCAATAAAACACTCTGTAGGCAGCTCCTTCATCACAGGGTCGACCTTAGAGACCCCGGATGCAGACACCAGGTTCGCCAAATCTTGGAACCATGAGTAGTTGGTGCTTGCTTGCTCAAGAGACCTGACAGAAAATGGAGATGTAAGAAACCACATGAGTTATTTCAATCATTAAAGTTTACAAAAAGAACTTTATGCATAACTATAATATGCTAAGTAGAGTTCTTACTCCTGTAATAAACCCTTCTGTATGAAGAAGAGCATATAGCTATGAAATCGAACTACAGAGGAGTACTGTCCAGGCCGTCCACTTCGCCCACTTCCTCCACGCGATAGTTCCCGAAGAACAGACTCAGCTTGGGGCTTTTCAATCTTAAAAAACTAGAGTAAAAAGAATAAAGGAACGGGATTTCAAGTGTCAAAATCAATATAAACAAGTTTAGAGCATCTTTCAATTGACTATCTAATAGAACAGAAATTAGGATTACCTCTCTAAAAGTTTCACAAAATTTCAAGAATTGGAGAGCATTTCCCACATCCTCTGCAGCTAAGTCGACACCCGCTACAGTTGTCAATGGGGTGCCCTGAGGTAGGGGAACCTCAGGAACAACCACTCTGCTCTCCATGCAATGTTCCTTGACCCTGTGACGCCCTCTTGCAGCCTTGCCCTTGGCCTTCGCATCATTGTCATTCACAGCAGCACCACCATCTCTGCTTTCATCACAAGTTTCTATCAACTCGTCCTCTTTTGCTGCATCCGAGTTCACATCTTCGCTCTGATCAAGGGCGTCCTCCTTCCCTCGTTTGCTAGGTGAATCAACACCCATTGCCTGCCAAAACTTGAGAGCATAAGCCACTTAACCAGTAACAGACCAACCAAAAACAACACCAACAATATCAATATGCATTAACCATTAAACTGTCATTAGTAACAGCACCAAACCTTGTCTGGAGCCACACGCTCCTGCCCGTTACCACCCTTGCTATCGCCATTCTCCTTCTTTTGCGGCTTCTCCACAATCAACATATCGGCAACAGATTGATACCCTTTCCTCTTGGCTTCGTGTGTGCGAATACCAGTGGGCATTAAACCGGCTTTCTTACTGAGAAAACACATATCTCTAATTAGCAGCAGCACCAAAACGCAAACAACTACAAACACAAAGCCAACAGTTATATGGCATGCCAAACACTTACTGGCATATACTGCAATTGCATTCGCCTCGACATTTCGGACATTTCTCTGCCACTTGCTCAGCCGTCAATGTATACCTATTCTCAATCAACACCCACCACCACCAATTTTAGTCCAAAAACTTAACTCAGAAAAACCGAAAAAAGCGAGACTAAATTTCATTCTAATCTAACCTGTTCTTCAGACAACTATGGCATAGCTTAACCGTGCAAGGGCCTTTCGCTTTGACGTTTGTACACGACGCTGCGAATTCCGTCTTCCTCTGACGGCACTGCGCAATTAAACCAACAAATCGACAATTAAATTAACCAAAATAATAAATCTACTCCAAATATCATTTTTCGAAGTTTCCCGTCATCCAAACAGAATAAAGAAACAAAGATAAAACGGCTACGAAAATCAACTCTCCCCTACATTCAAAATTTTTCTCACCAAACAAACAGAGTCCCTCAATCGGTACTCAGAAACCGAAAAGAAAACCACTCACCTGGTGACAGGTTCCGTTCTTAGAACCGGCGATCTGGCCTCCGACGGCCGGGCCGTCATGGTCCTGCACAAACACGTTGCTCTCCGCAAGATAGTTGACCTCCACTTCCATCCTCTCAACAGAAGAGCTCGAATCCATTGCCATTGCTCTCCCAAAAAATGGATTCAGAATTCAACAATCATTCACTCGAAGTCTCAAATCTATCCTCAAACTCAGACACCGGAAGATTTCAGCTCTGCCGCTTGTGCAGCATACCGGAGAGCGGGATCGCTATTTATAGTGTCGAAATCTTCATCCGCCTTCGACACTTGGCGGGAGAAATTTGTCGCCAATCAAATTTTGGGGTCCGATTTGAGATTTGGGATTTACGAGGACCGTGAAAATAAAAGGGAATATGTTTCTTTCCTGTTCTGGCTGTGAAATATCAGCAGTCGTAACCTTCTCGCCTATTTAATTTCTACGTCTCGGATTTCTTACCATAAAAGCCTAAAATGTTAGATATTATTTTCTTTTTTCTACCAAATTTATTATCTCTCTCTAGTTTGTAAATGTATCTCGTTTTTCATACATACATAGACATTTTTATCGTAAATAAGTTTTAAAATATTTACCATAATAATGGTTTAAATCGTAATTAGCAGTTAATTTTAAATTATGGACTATTATCTTCGAATTTGTAATCCTATCCATTACTCTCTAACACCTTTTTGTTATCTCCTGCCAAGTGTCGAAGACGGATGGAGATTACAACATTGTATAAATAGTGTCTGTGGAGCCAAAAATAATCACAAGACGACACGTGGATTTTTGGTAAAAATGACAAAGTTACCCCTGAGACACACCGGTTGTCCTACGCGCGAGAGGATAAACCAATTGCTCTCAAGTGCAAGAGGGTAAACCAATTCCCCGACACCCAAAATGGTATGTTCTCCAGTGCAAAATGATAAACTAATTGCTCTCCAGTACAAGAGGGTAAACCAATTCCCCGACACCCATATGGGTTTGCTCTCCAGTGCGAGAGGATAAACTAATTGCTCTCCAGTGCGAGAGGGTAAACCAATTCCCCAACACCCATATGAGTTTCCTCTCCAGTGTGAGAGGATAAACTAATTGCTCTCTAGTGCGAGAAGGTAAACCAATTCCCCGACACCCATATGGGTTTGCTCTCCGGTGCGAGAGGATAAACTAATTGCTCTCCAGTGCAAAATGATAAACCAATTCTCCGACACCCATATGGGTTTGCTCTTCAATGCGAAATGATAAACTAATTGCTCTCCAGTGTGAGAGGGTAAACCAATTCCCCGACACCCATATGGGTTTGCTCTCCAGTGTGAGAGGATAAACTAATTGCTCTCCAATGCAAGAGGGTAAACTAATTGCTCTCCAGTGCGATAGGGTAAACTAAATCCATGACACCCATCTGGGTAAGCTCTCTAGTGCGAGAAGGCCACATAGTTCAAAAGATCGAATGCTTGAAGATTGACTAAGCAACAAATGGTTAGGGGGCAACAACCACTTTTACACTTAACAGTTCGCTCATCCAACACTTCATCTTCAGCAACTCTGATCTCGGCAGCTTCATCTTTGATTGCTCCATCTATGGTAGTTGAAAAATCAAACTCAAGCAGTTTCCTCATTTTCAACAGGCAGCCTAAACAATTGCCTATTCCACGCCACTTCCTCGGCCCATGTCGAACCAATCCTTGGCTTTAATCAAGTCGAGTTGCTTAAGCAATGGCCCCTGCCACATCACATCCTTGGCCTATGCCAAGCCGACTCCTGGCCCATGTCAGCCAACGTGCCGCACCACCCCGATGACTGCCCCGTGGCAGCACCACCCAAGAAGAAGACAAGAAGAAATTAAGTTTTTATTACATTGGTGCGGCATGGAGAAGACGAAGAAAGCAACAAAAGACGGTCCTTTACACGGGCAAGATGTAGAAGATTGCTAGAGGAGGGGGAACAAATATCCTCTAAGCTCTTTCTCTCTCTTGTAAGGTAGAATAAATCACTCTCCAAAGTTGATTTAATAACCCACTTAAGGTGAACTTAAATAGGCTTTGAGAGAAATTTATTTCTCTTTCCTAGAAGGATCTAATTTCATATTAAAGAGGGAATCTACATCAAAACAGAAAGCAGTCATAAGTTTCCTAGAGCAAGAAGATCTCTACACCTGCTGCCCTTTCTAATGAGCAGCCCAGCAGGTGTGGGAGCATTTGTGGAGCCAAAAATAATCACAAGGCGACACGTGAATTTTTTGTAAAAAAGGACAAAGTTACCCCTGAGACACACCGGTTGTCCTACACGTGAGCAGTGGATAATCATTCTTTAATCAAGCCAAGAGTGTCCAAAAAAGGTAACCAATTCCAAATTATCTCATCCATCCTCATCTTAGGTAATTACTTCATAACCTACAAATTATTCCATATAAATGGAGATTAATTGGCTAATTAATGGATTAATTCCTAATTGATCCATTAATCACCAATTAAATCACCAATTTTCACACAAAAAACCTCTAAAGGCCGGCCACCTCCATTCCCTATATACATGACCCTATTTTTTTTTTTCTAAAAAAGAGAGTTCCATACTCTTGCAAAACTTCCAAAAACTCTCCAAATATTTTTATCTCTAAATTCTAACTTTGGCATCGGAGGTTCTTCTGCCAAAGCCCCTCATTCATCATGAGGGCGTGAGGCTCCTGTCCTTGACCTAAGGTGTTAATTGTTTTATAGATGCAATTTTATTCAAGAAAAAGAAGGTGAAAATTTGCATCCACAACGTCCCTACTGTCCGACATGCAAAAGAAGTGTCAGCTCTGAAATCTTCCCATCGTCTTAAATTTTAGAGTATAAATTGAGGTTTTGAGAGAGAGAGAGAGAGAGAGAGAGATTCGTACTTGCCAATCAATTTGGGAAGAAAATGGTGATTGCTTGGAGCTCTGCTACAACTATTGTTGAGAGGATGGAAGTAAAGGTCAACTCTCTTGCGGAGAGCAACGTGTTTGTGCAAAAACAGTGATCCGGCCGTTAAAGGCGGGATCGTCAGTTCGAAAAACGAAACCTGTCACCACTTGAGTTTTAAGTGTGGTTAAAAAATTTACCTTAGAGCAAGTCCACCCCTAAGGACTTTGTGCAAGCACCCAGCGCATTTATCCACTCAAGTGAACAGTAATAGACCCCAATGAACAGTAACAGACCAAAGCATCTCCATCCCTAAAAAAATGCGCTGGCACCCAGCGCATTTATTTGGTGTGTTTTTTTTTTTTTTAAGTTTATTTCGGATATGATTTTTAACCAATTTTGGATAAAATTTCAAATAAACTTAAAAAAAAAAAACACACTGAAATAAAATTACATACTCATCAAATAAACTTAAAAAAAAACACACAAAAATAAAATTACATAAACTCATCAGATAAACTATAGAAAGAAAAAAATATTTTTTTTTTAAATTTTATGTATTTTTTAATAATTTTTCTGTAATTTTTAATAAATTTTAATTAAGTTAATTAATCTGGACCGTTGATCTTTGATCGGACGGTCCAGTTTAAAAGTAAAATTTAAAGTTTTTTACCATTGGAAATCCAACGGTCTAGAAAAACTAGCCGTTGGAAATCCAACGGCTATCATAACGCCACGTCGTTGAGCCCAAGTGGGCTGACACATTTTCAGGAAAGCCTGAAACCCACTCGCGCCTTGCGCGCTTGTGTTGCACGCGCCTGAGAAACAGGCCAGCTTCTTGGTCAGTCCAAAACGTGCTGGGCTGTTGCCTGGCATGGGCTGGGTACCAGGGAACTCCACGGGCTGGAGCAAATGGACTGAGGGCCAGCCTGATTTTTTGGCTGGGTGCTGGGCAAATCCACCTCCGGTGGAACTGCTCTTATAGGTTTTATTTTTAATATATTACATAAAACTATCATTAAAATTTGAAGGTACAATTTTCTAATCTACATTTGTTTTTGGTAATTACTATTGGCACTTTAAAATTTTAATTGTGTACTCCTGGTAGGAATATTTTTTTCTAAATATAAAAGAATTGGAGTGCACCATTAAATTTTTGGAGTTTTAATAACAATTTTTTTGTTCCTTAAATTTTCTAAAAAAGAAAGAAAAAATCTTCGAATTCTTTATGCATTTCCTCAAAATCATTCTATAATTGATGAATAATAACTATTGTGAAAAGCCACCTAATGTTTACTCATTAAAAATTTGTTAGTTTTAAAACTATTTCACTAATTAAAATTGAAGACCAAAAAAAAAATCTCAATTCTTAACAGGGTAAAAATCTATGAATCTCAAATCATCATCCAAATAGAATCTAAACATCTTAATTGTTTTAATATATAATTTTAGTAAAGACAATATTCTATATTATTCTACACGAAATGGTGATGGCTTGAACACAGGACGTGGTAGATTGACAATCCACCAGTTGCCCATAAATGATATGCAGTAATGATTTAATTTAATCTAATTTTCAAATATATAATTACATAAAAAATTAAAATAATATGCAACTGATTTGTGATTTAAGTAGTTAACTTATGACCATTGATCTCTGAATGTGAAGTCTTAATCGATTCGCCACTCCCTCAACACTTGTATAAGAAAACGATAATAATCTACTAAGAACTTAAGCTAACAACTACACATCCATAAAATTCATTTAGACGTGTTAACAATCATCCAGAGCTCTAATCTATTCCATTTTCATTCCTAGATTACAATCGAGCTTCAGAAAAAAAAAATGCAAATTAATATAGATATGAGAACATCGGCATACATGTAATTGAGATATAACAGAAAAATGCTAGAGAAGTTTCATACCTTCATATTAGAGTGAGGGAAATGCAAACGGAAGCAGATTTATTGATGAAAGTGTTTTATGAAAAACAAGAGACAAGATAGATCTGAGTAGCGGCGACCTTTGCTGGTATGAAAGTGAAGCGAAAACACATATAAAATAGGAGGCGTCTAGGGTTTGGAGGGTATATTTGTAATTTGATTAAAAAGAAACAACACTAAATGATGGCCGCTTTTACTTTGCTATTCATTGTCCTTTTTATTCGTGGTAGGTGCATTGTCATGACGTTGTTTATCACGCCCCAACTTTACAACATACACCCAGGTTTTTCTCCTTGGTTTTCAAGAATCAACCGTTATGAAAGAGATAGAGAAACGTGAAAATCACAACATACATCCAAGTTTTTATCATTTTTTAAGAATCAACCGTTACGAAAAAGATAAAGAAACGACGAAAATCACAACATACGGCCAAGTTTTTATCATTTTTTAAATATCAACCCTTACAAAAGAGATAGAAAAACGATGAAAAATCAGTGTACACCCAAATTTTTCTATTTTCTTTGAAGAATCAACTGTCATGAATGCGAGAAACGTTAATACACAACTTACACCCAAGTCTTATCCTTTTCTCAATGCCCCAACCATTACTAATAAGATAGAGAAACAGTGAAATCACATCTTACACCCAGCCAAATCGAGCACAGGTTGAAAACGTGAATTCACAGCTTTACATCCAAGTTTATCTTGTTTTCTTCAATGCCCAACCGTTACAAATGAGATAGAAACGATGAAAAATCACAACAAATGCCCCAATTGTTTTCATTTCTTTTCTTATGCCAACCGTTACAAATAAGATAAAAAAACCAAATCACAACTTACACCCAAATTTTTCTCATTTTCGTCACCACCCACCCAATTTGAGCATGGGCCTGGACCCAATAATTTATTTCGGCCCACACATGGACTGAATTTCAAGTCTCCAGCCAAAATACTCTCTTAACTGAAGACTTGGGGGACTACTGTTTATAACATATTTAGGGCCTCCGTATTTAGATCTCGTACAAATACTCGGAGGACTTAAATGTAATTATGTAATAAAAGAAGGGGTAAATATGTAATAAGTGAGGAGCCCTTATTCTATAAAAGGACTCCTCACCCTCACAATTAGGGGAGGCCAAGTCCTAGGTCCTCTCACCCCCTCTCAAAGCTCTCACTCTCAGAGCTCTCTCTCCCTCAGAAATACAATATCAGTGTGGACGTAGCCCAAACCTTGGGGTGAACCACGATACATCTTGTGTTATTTACATTTCTTGCAGATTCACGGTTGGATTTACGTTGTACCAAGACCTCCGGTTTTGTGCATCAACAAACTTAAATGTCCGGCATTTGAATACACACATGTGAACATTGTCTACTCACTAAAATTATAGAAGTAGTCTTTAAAATTGCAAATGCTGGAAAACTAAAAGGATAAACCTACTTATATTGAAAGTATGGACCAATTTCCATAAACCATAAGAAAGTTAGAAACCTAAATCCTTACCATATACACAATATGTCTGCGCACTTATACGTTTGTGTATATATATACTTCAGGCCCCAAATGGGGGAAATAGGGCTTAAAATAAAATTTTCTTCATGTAAACAGGTGGCTTAAAATAATTATAAAAAACTTATGTGGCCTTAAAATAAATAAATAAACAAACGTGGGGCCTAAAAGCCTCTACTTTTTCTTGGGTTTTCTTGTACGTTGACCATTAGTTTCTGATTAGTTGCCAAACCATATCGCCGGTGAATCAATCGTGGCAACATCCTATTGAAGCAACAGAGATAAGGAGTATCCACATTGGATTTCATTCATTCCATGTCAGACTGTCGGTGTCACTTTCTTACTGTTCCTTTCAATCCTATGCTTTCCATGTGTTATTTGTACTTAGTTAATGGCATAATCAGATAATCTGAATCAAAGCAGAAGTACAAACAACCTGGGACTTTGTCCCCCTATCAAAACCTCTGCAAATAAAAGCTTGTAAAACCCAGTTGGGAGTTGGACTGTTGGAGGTATGTAAAATTACCCTTTTGATATTTTCTGTTTTGTTCAATAAAGTTGGTATTTTTGCGTAACTTCTGTTTGGTTGCTGAGAAAATAACGGAAGTTCTCAAGAAAAAGTCTCCTCCTTTGTATTGCATTTGAAGAGAATATGGTTTCTAGATTAAAAGCTTGTTTTTGGTAACTATGGAGAATATGGGTTGGTTATAAATGGAAATTGCTTTCATAATTAACCAGGCAAACCATCTTAAGCTTTTGTGTTTTGTAAAGTTGGCCTTTCTGTTTGGTTGCTGAGAAAATAACTGCCAACTAACAAAAAAGTCTATTGCTTTAGTATTGTACTTGTAAAAGAATTTGCTCTCTAGTGTCTAAAGCAAATGCAACCACATGTGTTTTCAGTACTAGCTTTTACTTCCTCACAATTTTTTCTTCAAGAGATTCTTGCATGTAACCGCACTGATTCACGTGACGAGTGAGATAGAGAGCAGAAATAAACCACTGGTTATCACTATTGTTGCACATATTGGAATTGGTCAATGCATGACACCCTTTTTGTTGTTTGGTTTCTTTCGTTTCCAGGAACAGATGGCTGTGGTTCCGATATGCTACAAAATGCCATACAAAGGATATGCTCAATCGAATCACTACGTAATCGGACAAAGGGACAGCAAATTTCGATGTGATTATATTCCGACTTCTGCAAATACTGCTAGAGAACATAAGAATCTAGGGATGGTTTGGTATGCTGCACCAGATTCCGGTACGAACGGGGAGCAACTGAGATCTTTGGATTCTTACTTTGGGAAGCTCCAAAATGTCACGAATCTGCCTCTGGATAATTCAAACAAGACAAGGGAGCAGCCACTCAGTAAAAATAGTGGTCAGCTGAGATTAAAGAAGGGTTTGGAGTCTCTTGATGATTATCTTGGAAAACTTAATAATAAAGGTAAAACTATCTTCCAGCTGAGTAGCCTTTAGGTGTTGGTTTTAGAAATGACATTCTAATTCTTATAGTTTTTATTGACTCAGGTGGAGACTCGGCGAATTCGACATCTAGCTATGTTGATCTTACTGCTGAAGAAATTCCAATTGCGAAACCATCAGCTATCAATCGAGATTCTGGAAAAGGTGATAAGAGGGTACTGAAGACATATAGGAATCCTATAAGTAAAAGGGAAGATCTTGGTCCAGAGAATTCTCAAGATCCGCTCGAGTATAATGAAATCTCCGATCTCTACTTAATGTAAGACCCTGCTCTATCTAAATTAGTACTCAGAAATACGCCCCAATGGAACTGGTTAAGAACTTTTAATCAAAAATAGAATTAGGGGCATTAAACAGGCTCATAAGTTTGTATATAAACCGCGGTTTAATGTCCTTCCAGTTCTATTTTCGATTAAAAGTTTGTGACCGTTTATATTTGGGTGTATGGTATTGGGAACTGCAAAAGCCAGGTTAAATCTGGGAGCTCCTCAGGAATAAGGACATTTTGCTTCTTTGTTCTTTGTGTTGGATGCAGAAGCATAGTGGGTTCTGTAAACATTGCAGTGTTTCTGTTTGAGATTGCGAGTCCGGTTAGGAACACTGACTTAGGGCTCTTCTCTCTTCCATTGCTATATGGAGCAAAGATAAATGATTTGATCCTGGTTGGGGAATGGTGGAGGCTAGTCACACCCATGTTTCTGGTACAAGACTAATGATTCGGTTCGTGATTCCATTCTGTTTCCATTTCAACATTATCTGTGATAGTTTGCATTAGCTAGTTAACCATTGGATTTGAATGTGAACATATCAAAGAATTATATACGGCATTTGCACATTACTAGAGATTTATTCTGCCCTAACATTTTTCCGGTATTTAAACATAGTTCTTTCCCCGATTCATTTGAAGAGATAATGGGAAAAGTCTGAAATGACATGGTGCATGAAATGGTTCAATTTGTTGGTTCTTAGTATAATGCAGCATATATATGCTTTCTGGTTTATGAAATATCTGCAATATCCGCCTCACAGTTCGTATCGATTAAACAAAATCGTTGGAATTCCTAAAAGGGATGCATTCTTGAAGAGCATTACGCATATTCTTCTTGCTGATCTACAAACTCTTAGCGCATGTAACTTATGCAGCACTCAGGACTTTTCCACATAGCTGTTGGTTGCTGGGGACTTGTTGCATTTGGGCCTAAAGTGTGCAGAGGGTATGGATCATTCACATTTTTCTTGATCTACATACTTGGAGGAGTCTCCGGCAACTTGATTAGCTTTCTTCATACACCAGAGCCAACTGTTGGCGGAACGGTAAGCAGCTCAGCTCCTAAAATTACATTTCATGTTCTACGAATCTTGTTACCCTCTTCCAAACATGTTTGAGTTCGTAATGTGATCGCAGGGACCAATATTCGCTATGATCGGAGCTTGGCTAGCTTATCAGGTCCAAAACAAGGACATAATTGCAAAGGATGTTTCGGAGAGTATGTTCCAAAAGGCTGTCATAACCACGCTTCTTAGCTTCGTGTTGAGCATTTTCGGTCCTATTGATGATTGGTAAGCTACCGGACGCATTCTCAAAATTCAAGATACATATTCGTTTTTTCATCTTCATATTCGAAAACGTTACGAGACGGTAAGTGACCATATGTCATATTATGTTGTTCTAGGACACATTTTGGAGCAGCATTTACAGGAGTGGCATATGGTTTTTTGACATGCCCAACTCTTCAACTGGATGATGCATCATCTTCTCCAGCGAGTGGGCAAGAGGAAGGGGTCGCACTTGTTAGACGATATGCAGATCCTTGCAAATCACTGTTTTTCTTTGCCCTATTTGTTCTTGTATTAAGCTCTTTACTTTTCTTTGTTGAACCCCCTCTCGATGTCATAGCATCAGATACTTCTCTCTAAAACTTCAACAACGATGCAATTTTCAATTATACAACATAATTAGCTTATTTGTGAATTGTAATCCTTCAATTCTTTTATAGTATGGGTAAACTGTCAGTTTACCCCCTGAACTTTCACCTCACTTTCGATTTCCCCCCTGAACTTTTCTATTGGAAAATTAAGGACTCCAACTAATTTTTTTAGCCAATTTGCCCCCTACCGTTAATTTTTCATATATTCCATCCATATTTCCGTTAAGTGAGACCATGTGCACAACATGTGAGGATAGTTAAGTCATTTCACTCTTAAAAATGATTTAAAACTGAAAATAAATAATAATAAAAATTTTCCCTCTATTTTTTCCCGCTAATTCCTATCCTCAATTTTATTTTTTCCCTCTCATTCCTATGCATGAGAAATGACATATGGTGTTATTGTCTTCATAAGTAGCTAAGTTAATCTTTTTCTTGAAGCATGTACTACCATTTTTATTTTCTCTAACAAATTAATAATTTGACAAATGCTCATGGTGTTATTGTCTCCAAAGCAGTACATTAATATAAGAAACATGTCCATAAAAAAGACTAGGGTTTCTTATATTAATGCACTGCTTTGGAGACAATAGCACTATTAGCATTTGTCAAATTATTAATTTGTTAGAAAAAATAAAAATGGTAGACAATAACACCATATGTCATTTCTCATGCATATGAATGAAAGGGAAAAATAAAATCGAGGATAGGAATTAGCGGGAAAAAAAAGAGGGAAAGTTTTGTTTTTTTTTTTATTTTCAGTTTTTTAATCTTTTTTAAGAGTGAAATGACTTAACTACCTTCACATGTTGTGCACATGGTCTCACTTAACGGAAATATGGATGGAATATATGAAAAACTAACGGTAGGGGGCAAATTGGCTAAAAAAATTAGTTTGAGTCCTTAATTTTCCAATAGAAAAGTTCAGGGGGGAAATTGAAAGTGAGGTGAAAGTTCAGGGGGTAAACCGATAGTTTACTCTTTATAGTATTTATCATGCAATTTGTAACATAGATTGTGAGACTTATGTCTCTCAAGAGTAGAGAGAAACTTCGGTAAAATTATGTGACTAGAGCACCTCTTACATCGGATAGAACAAGTTTGAGGCTGGATTTGACTTAATATAAGAGCAAGTCCACCCCTAAGGACTTTGCGCCAGCACCCAGCGCATTTATCCACTCAAGTGAACAGTAATAGACTGGAGTGAATAGTAATAGGCCAAGGCATCTCCACCCCTAAAAAAATGCGCTGGCACCCAACGCATTTATTTGGTGTGTTTTTTTTTTAAAGTTTATTTCGGATAAGATTTTTAACCAATTTCGGATAAAATTTCAAATAAACTTAAAAAAAAATACACACTAAAATAAAATTACATACTCATCAAATAAACTTAAAAAAAACACACTAAAATAAAATTACATAAACTCATCAAATAAACTATAAAAAAAAACTCACTAAAATGAAATTACATAAACTCATCAAATACACTTTATTCTTCAACCACAAACTTTATTATTTATAGAAAAAAAAATAACATTTTTAAATTTTTTATGTATTTTTTAATAATTTTTCTGTATTTTTTTATAGTTTTTAATAAATTTTAATATAGTTAATTAATCTGGACCGTTGGATTTGAAAAATATTCAAATCCAAGAGCCAGGGAGTTGCCACGTGGCCAACGGTCATATTTCTGACCGTTGGGCCTTTTTTTTTATTTTTTTTTATTTATTGTGAAACAAACGTGGACCGTTGATCTGTGATCGAACGATCCATTTTAAAAGTCAACTTTAATTTTTTTTTTACCGTTGGAAATCCAACGGTCTACAAAAAATAGCCGTTGGAAATCCAACGGCTAAAAGGGAGCCACGTCGCCTACTCGGGTTGTGGTCTGAGTGCGCCTGCGCGCGGGCCCCGCATCTGAAATGCTATCGGGCACTCGCGCCACAGGCCCCGTGACATGCACGCGCCAGGCCACTTGCCCGGCTTCTTGGTCAGTCAGTTTTGAGCTGGCCCAGAGACCAGCATGGGCTGCGTCCCAGGCTGTTGCGCGGGCTGGAGGTAATAGACAGGGTACTGGGCTGCTTTTTGGACTGAGTACTGGGCAACGTCCACTCCGGTGGACTTGCTCTAAGGGTCTCGTCATTTTGTGAGAGACAAGGACGGAACCAGCCTAAACTTTGGGGAGGGCTGTGACCTTGTGCTACGGGTAGGTTAGGATGGGAGGGCTACAGCACACGTGTGCCTCACAGTGCTCCGTTTTGAAGTACCATACAAAGGACATGGATCCTCTCCGGATCCAATTGTCCTAATTCTAGGGATCAATGAATCCGGACCATTGAAATTTGATTCAACGGATACAAACAGGGACTCATTATAAAAATTATAATAACTTTAACCGTTGGATCAAATTTCAATGGTCCAGATTCATTGATCCCTAGGATTAGGACAATTGGATCCAAAAAGGATCCATGTCCCCATACAAATGACGTGACTTTTAATCAAGTTTTTCTCTCTAAAAGTACTATGTAATAGTATGCTCAGTCGTTCATGTATGTGCATAATTATAACTGCAGATGCACACATAACTCACAATACATAAGTCGAAATTCATTCACACGCACCGAACATAGTATCCCTTTGATTCTTTGAACACGTTGGCCAACAAACTAACTTTAATTAAACGAACTCCCGTCAGCCTACATGTGATCCAAGTGACTTTGTTCTAACATGGCTCCCAAGTCCAAACTACAATTTCATTTGTTTTGTTTTTTTTCAGACCGAATGCTTCATGCATGGTTTATCTCCACGTTAAAGGCACCAGGCCCTTGCTGCTGACACGTTTGCAGTTGGGTTCCTTACAACAAACCACGTAACACAGAGCTTTCTGTCCTCTTCTTCCATCAACTTAGAACCTCTCTGAGTCACTCAGACTGTGTACTTTTGAGATTGGAGTTTAAAAAGTGTATATAGTTTGAGAACTAAAAACTGAAGTGTTGCAGTTTGAGCTTTTGAAGCTTTAATATCAATGGCGGTCGGAAGGACTGGTAGAGGTTTAATGGCTCCTCTTCTGCTAGTCAACTTGGTGGTCCATCTGATCATGCTTGGACTTGCTGGTTGGTCCCTTGATAAGTACATCAATGGAGAGCAAAATCACCCCCGTAAGCTCTCTCTCTCTCTCTCTCTCTCTCTCTCTCTCTCATTGTAATGACAGCAATTTCGAAGGAAAATATGCACAAATAGAACCGACTATACAAACTTTTAAGCAAAATAATAGCGGGAGACACTATACATACAATAAACTGTACATAAATCACTGTTTAGTCCCTTGGTTTATTCTCTGTCTAATATTTCTCTAGTCATCGATGTGCGTTAGGTCAATTGATCGTATTGTATAGTTTATTGAACATGTAGTATCCTCTAATGCTCGATTTGGGTTGAGTCAGTTGATTATCGGTGTAGTACTCCAAATACTCAATGCGTGGGTTAAGTCATTTGATCGCATTGTTTATGTTTTATTGTCGGTGTAGTACCCCAAATACTCTGATGTGTGGGTTATTAGCTCAGATGATCAGAGAAGTGTGTGAGTCATGTGCACCGAGTATGATTACTTTTGGAATAGATGAGAGTAGTTTGGAATACTATGGTCGAAAGAGAGCTTTGGACTCTGATACTTTTGTGCAGATTTGGGAGGGAATACATCGACTAGCTTCTTGTTGATCTTTGCATTGATAGCCGGTGTGGTTGGGGCTGCTTCTGTGCTTTATGGTCTGATACATCTCCGGATATGGCGAACCGATAGTTTAGCCGGTGCAGCTTCTTCAGCTATCATAGCCCTGACGATTATCGCCCTCACTTTCGGGTAGTTTTCTCCCCTCTCCACACCAAAATTAACAACAAAAGGGTTTGCACTTTCATAACACAAAATTAAGAAATTAATCAGGTTTGGTTGATGTGATTTGATGCAGTTTTGTGTGCAAGGAGATCATACTTGGAGGGCACAGAGGAAAACGCTTGGTAAGAGGATTTTAAGCAAACATTGCTGTTTGATGAAGCACAATTAAATTAATTAAACTAGATTATCTTGATTAATTGGTGTTTTCCAGCAAACATTGGAAGCTATGATTGCAATATCACTACTAAGTCAATTGCTTTACCTGGTGCTTCTGCATGCTGGGATGTTTAGGAGCAGACATAGACATGGAGGAATTGGCAAGGGTCATGACCCCGGGAGCGCCGGCACGACGACTGCGATCTGACTTCCGTTCATATCAGTAGCTGTAAGTTAAATAACACAATGTCTCTGTTTTATTTGCTGCGCTCCGTTTGTATCGGTTTTTTTCTGGTTACTTTCGAGGGAATGGAACGCTGGACATATCCTAATCCTGATCCGAGATAGAATGAATGGTTTAGCATTAATAGTACATTCCCCAGGGGATTCCTTTCCTGCTCTTTCCGGCCAAACAGAGCTATTACTCCACTCCACCCATCCCTCACCGCCCCCTCCGGGCTCGGTAGGGCATATGTTTGGAGGAGATTCGGTATACAATGATTTTGCTTGAATGTTCATTGCACATTTTGATTGCCTGAGCAACTATAGAGACTAACCTATAAATCCACCAAACTCAAAAACCCGAAATCGGAACAATAAGAACAAAAATATTAAATTATGTTGCTATTTGAACTAAAATAACACAGTTATACATAACCAACATCAATTATTCGAGCTACCGGAAAATTTTCCAACATAACTTCTATGATTCTGATTCATCATCAGCTTTCCATTCTACGATTGCCAAGGTATGGCGTCCTCCGCAAGCAACCAGTTTGGCAATCCAATGTCCATTGTCTGCGGTGCCATGTCTGGGAGGGATGCCGATGGGAACTTCCATCGGCTGACCAGTCGTCACCTTCCTTCCATATCCAAGGCGTCCGTGGTCGCCTCGGCCAAACTGCCGATACAAAGACAAGTCGTCGGAGTAAACAAAATGGTGGAACCAGATGTGATGTGAAAGCAAACTCAAGATATTGGAAGATCAGAGCAAGATTATTCCAATGCGTTTGCAGATATAAAAATTCTTACCGAATACATTCGCCCATCACGAGTTAATGCAACAGAGTGAGTGCCTCCACAAGACACCTACATTCACAAATCAACACGATCCATCTCAAACTGTTGGAAGGAAATGAGACTATTCTGAGCGTGCAGGATTTTTGAGCAATCGACGACAGAAATGGTACCTGAACAATATCCTCCCCGGCTAAAAGATGAACCCTTTGCGGCACCATTTTGCTGCTTTTATCATTATCGCCAAACCCAAGCCTCCCATGTTCTCCTCGTCCCCAACCATACACCTGCAATGGAGATGAAAAGGTGAAGGAGATAAGGTTCTCTCACAAACTCAAATGCAGATGTTACAACGTTAGCAATACCGGAATATTTGAACTATAGCACATTGATCTCAGTTGGTTATTGATGAACTTGAAACGCCACTTGAGCGGTAGCCCGTGGAGTAAGAAGGGGGGAGGGAGAGAGTACTCACCTCTCCATCTTCTGTTAGTGCAGTAGAATGCCATCCTCCAGCAGCAATATCCACCTATAGACGCAAAAAGGTTTAAAATACACACATTATAAACATACGGCGAATCATATCGTTGCAAACATTCGACTACGAAGGCATGAAACCTACGGACTATCACATAATAATCTTCCGGGACAGACAACAATAACAAAATCAGGACAAGCAAGTGAAATTAGCCGAACAATAACAAAATCACGGTGTAAGCGCTTGCAGTCATTTTAAAAGCACATCCAAACGAGCATTTTATCAACAGATACTTTGTCAGGGCTTCACACCATGAGAAATGAGACAACAGATACACGGAAATGTGATACAAACCAAAGTAAGACCAGAAAGCCCTTGGACAGGAATAGGTTGTGATCTCGGCTGAGTATCCCCTGTTCCAAGTTGTCCATATTCGTTGTTACCCCAAGCCCATAAAGCACCATCCTCTTGCAGAGCCAAATTATGAAATGCCCCAACTGCGATAAGCCTCACTGCATCAAGACCTTGTACTCGCACAGGTGTTGAAATTTGTTTTCTGAAAATTAAAAGAAACGTTCACGGATGATTGTAGGACAAATAACAATATGAAAAGAGTTTGATACGGTACAACTGAGAAGGTAGGCTTCTGTAAAAGATAGATGCTTGAAAAGGAATTGACGGAGTCAGGTCTAAGGGCAACATACATGTCTCCCGGAGGCCATGGCTGACCCCACGTCCAGACTTGCCCGTCGCGTGTAAGTACCACAGAGTGAGTACCCCCAGCAGCTACCTGTGATGTGAAAAACTAGAGCATGTCAAATACAGTTTTATAGAAAGAGATGTCATTTGAGAAACAAAAGCATCCTACACCCATAAATTCCTATCATGCAGTTCAATGTTCTACACATGGGCATGGGGTACCCACCTGGCGAACTTTAAGTTTCGGTGCACAACGTTGAGGAATCACTATATCCCTTCTCAAGGGTCTACTCGTATCATCTTTCCGCTCTGGTTCCTCGCCACACTGTCCATACTCGTTTCCACCTGCACGAAACAACTTTTGTACTCTTAGACTGACCAAAATAACATCCGGGTCACTCGCCAATCGCCACACATCAAGAAACCAATCAAAACCTTTACTTGCAAGTAAAGGACTAAGACTTCAGGATGGTTTTAAACATGAATCAGAAGCAACCATGTTTCGGAATATGGCTTACCTGACTTAAAGGAATTACTTTCTTTCATCTATTGGATTCTAAATAATGAAAACAAAAGAACACAATGTAACGAAATAGCTTTTCATCCAAATATTCATTACAATTTAAGAGTAAAAGAAAGCGTGATTAAATACCCCAGGCGTAAGCGCGGCCCTGATCATCAACAGCCAAACAATGCCATCCACCAATAGCAGCCTATATTTCAAACAACCTCTAGTTAAAACGAAAATTATAACGCTAGTTAACAATTTCCTATGAAAGTACGATTTCTGAGTATAATCGGAAATTACCTGAACAATTTTGACATTGGCCAGAGCTTTAACCTGGCTTGGAATGTTCTCGGTTTTGCTCTGGCTTGGAATGTTCTCAGATTTGGTCTCAGGAGGATGCCCCAGGGTTCCTCTCTGGTTCCAACCCCATGTAAACAACTGGTAACCCAATTCAATTCACAACCCAAACAATCAAATTTTTAGTAAACCCAAAACCAAAAATTCAACAAAAATCAAAATTTTCAGTAAACCCAAAACCAAAAATCCAAACTTTCAGTAAACCCAAAACAAAAAATTCAACAAATATCCAAACTTTCAGTAAAACCCACAACCAAAAGTTAAAAATTAAAAATCCAACTTTCAATAAAACCCAAAACCAACAATCACAAACAAGTGAAGAAGAGGCCAGTAATCAAAACTGTGGAGAGAGTGATAAAAAGACAAGATGAAGAAGAATAAAAAGGGGGCCCACCTTGCCATCATCGCAAATGGCGAGGGAGTTTCGGCTGCCAGCGACAACAGAGCGGACAGTCTGCGACTCGAGGGCTTTGACGGCGCACACCCATTCCTTCTCCTCGTTATTCCCGATTCCTAATTGGCCGTCTTCCCCGGAGCCCCTGCGCACAAAAACAAACGGAATGAACGAAACTTGCTTTACTTTCTATCTCTATAATAGCATAATAGTGAAGAAAGAGAGCAAATACCAAGTGACAATGGTGGTATCGGATACCATTTGAGCCTGAATCAGAGCTTGAATTGAAGATATGGACTATGAGCTAAAAAGCTAGCACAGAGGGAGAGGAGAGTGACTGTGTTTATCAAAACAATACAATAGCATATCGTGTGTGTATATATATATATACAGTGAGAGGAAGTTTTAACGAAAAGCTTGTACCGTTCACTTTAACGAAAAATCATATTTTTACATCAAAAAATTAAACCTGTTACTATTTATTTTACACTTTATTTTATCCTTATCGTTAAAACTCAAAGCTTTCAAGTTTTTTTCATTAATTTTCTTTATACATATTGATGCAATTTGTGCAGGGAACCAGATACCGAAAATGCGATAGAGATGGAAGAGGGGAAAACGAGGCGTTTTACTTGACCAGTGGAGAAAAAATTGGCGGCACTAGGTTGGGAAATTTTATATAAACCCTACAATTATCTTTATACACCCAACTTAAAAGTATCTTTTAATGTTATTCCGATTAATCAGCGGTCCGATGAACACCTTATTGGACTTAATCAATTTATACTTAATGAGTACATCTCAAATCTATAGATTTTGTTTAGAGGCAGAGGGAGGATAATTCAAAGCATCAAATGAAGATAATATAGTTCGATATTCAATCCAACAGTAGATTTGGTGCAAAACCTAGCAACACCATGCTAAGCCCCTGCAAATCAACAACCACTAGTATTTTTTTCTAAGAGCATTCTCAATGGAGACTTTATCCTCCATAAGGCTACTATATTTGAAGTCTTAGTGAGAAATTTCATCTCCAGTGGGCTCGAAAATTGGCCTAGATCCACCACTGGCTAGCAACTTCCTTATTTAGATAGCATAAAATTAGGCTACATATAGCCCAAAAAAAATAGTGGGTCCCACAAAAAAAGTAGCAACTCATGTGAGCAAAAATCTATCACTCTCGCTCTACTTGCAAATACACTTATACTCTCCTTTATTCTTTTTTTAATTCTTTTTTCTTACATATTTTTCTTGCAATTTGGCTAAATCATGATTGTTTTAAATTTCATAAGAATTAAAATTTCAAATGGATTTAACGTTCATGGGCATTGGTGGGTGAATTTTTCAAATAATTTTTTTCAAAATTATATGATGCTAATTTACCAATTGGTGCTGGGTAAATTATTGTGTTGTACGTGAAAATCAAATTCTTTCAGTGTGGGTTAATTGTTGCTGCCATGGGATGGCCGGGTTGAGTTTTGTCGCACGAGTGGGTTAATTGTGATTTTTGCTTTTAGTTCTCAAATTGCGAGCGCGAACTTTTGTTAGGGGCAAGGTAGAAATTTTATGTGACAAATTTAAAAGTGGAGGTAAAGAGATATTTAACTTGGATTTTATGCATCAAATATAATTTCTTCAGTAATTTTTCTAGCATTTTAAAAAATTTCTTTTATTTTGCTTGACCAGTAAATTTTAGAATGTGTATCAACTAATGGAAAATTAAAGAAAAACTAAAAAAGAAATATGCTCTAATATAGTCCCAATTATGCTCTAACAGAAAATTAAAGAAAATCTAAAAAAAATAATATGCTCATGACCTTTCTCTTTCCTAGTCAGTTGAATTCTACAAGCTAGAAATACGAAAAAGATAGAGAAAGGAGAGCAAGCAAAATAGTAAAGTTTTTTTTTGGGTGTGTGTTTTTTGAGGGAGGGAGGGAGGACGGGGTTTGTTGTTGCATTAAGTCGAATACTATTTTGCCATTAATCTCATTTTATCATTCGACACTCTTCTTATTTCTTTATTTTTCTTTCATTGATTCTATCAAGAAAGAGCAAAATATAATAACATCAAGAGAAAATGAGAGCGTGAAATTACTTGTCTTATTTTTAGTCTCAAGTGTAAAGAGAATAGGGAGGAGGGGAGAAAGAGAAAGATGTAGTGCGGATGTTCTTCTCATAATTGTTTAATAGGGCAAAATCGCAATTTTGAGGGAGAATTTTTTTGATGGGCTAAAGATAAAATTGTGGGGGTTCAAATGAAATTTTATTTTATTTAAAAGTTAATCTCAGTTTATTACCCTAAAGTTTTTTTATTTTCAACATTTGATACCTGAAGTTTTTTTTCTTCACAGTCTAGTATCTAAAGTTATAATTCTAGAACATTTTCTTACATTCGTTAAGTTTTCCGTTAGATTTTTTGTTAACTAAGTCTACATGAACAATAACTAAGCACCACATGTCAATATGGGCCCACTTGAATGTTAAATTTTTTAATCCTTTGATCCTCTTTAATTCATTCAATCCGACAATCGAAAATAAAAAAGTGTGTAAAAAGTAAAAATGAGTGTTTCAATAGCACCACCCTTTTGTAAAAGCTCGCCAACAATCAATTCTAATCTTCCAATGAACAATGGAGGTACCAGATTCTAATTGAAAGAAGCAAAAAGAATACAAGCTACATAATGTTATATCTGGTAAAAAGAACACAAGCCATTGGAAATCTCAAAGAAACATTAAAAACCACTATTTTTTGACACTAAATCATATAGCACAGCATTGAAATCTCACCAAATTATAAAACGCAATTTTGCATTCTGTTGGAACATTCCAACTCCTACGCTGGAACATTTCAACCCCAAGCGCTGCCGCACTCAAGATCGTCAAGTTCATAGACAAATCCTTCTACAACCCACATGCCATCTATTACAAAGGTCCCAAGATAAAAGGGGTACAGAGTACAAATTCTATGAACCAGAAGACCTGTTACTGTGCTTCACTGGATTCGCGCTTTGATGCTTCCTTGATTTCGTCCCCTGCATCATCCTAAACCACCAGATAAACAATTAAATTTAGTTTACCAAAGTTAAAATACTGATGTGGAACTTAATCATCAAACAGCATTTGATATATACGGAATTGCAATGATTGGTTGCATAATCGGTATCACTATAATGATGCATCCCAATCTCAAGAGTCAAGACCCCCTTTTCGGTCATATGTGTACATGCATAACGAGGGAAAGAGGATGAGAGAGATACCGTGATATCAGAAGTCCAGAGTGTAAGATTGTCTCGGAGAAGCTGCATGATCAAAGTGCTATCCTTGTAGGATTCCTCACCCAATGTGTCAAGCTCAGAAATAGCCTCATCAAAAGCCTGTGGGAAGAAGTATCGAAATTGAGTTAAAAAGAAATACAGCAATACACTGAACATCCAATTCTCAAGTTTATTTAAAAACTGCAGGTCACAAACAAACCTGTACTCAGCCATAAGGGAGAAAAGAATCATTTTACAAAAGCTTGCTTAGTTCATTTAACAACCAAGTGTTAGAAAGCAAAACACATACCAAATTCATGCCATGAAGACACAAGAATGGTTAAACAGCCCCTAAATAAGAAATGTATAACACTCATATACAGATTCTGCAGCATGAATTGCTAATTTGTAACATGTTACATAACAGCAAAAACTCAAAAGTTCACGTCCAGATTGTCGATTCACTAAAGGACCAATCTTATCTAAATTATCCGAGCATATTTCACCAATCAATACTCCAAGATTAATGAACAGAACCAAATATGATGGCTGGTATTCTTGAAATTGGAGAGAGCTCATTTCTTCTAGTAAATGTAGTTGTACCAATTAAGTAGAAGGGTTTTTTAAATTTTTACCCAAGAAGTAGAAATTGTTCAGGAAAGAAGTATCCAGAGAAGTATAAAAGTGATTGATTAAAGGATGAGACGCCATTTCTCATATGACATGTGGCATAACCAGATAAACCGAAAAGAGAAGTAGTTCTTACTTCATTTATAAACCAACTAACACTCTCAAATAAATTTGCAACTAAATGTCTACGGAAAAGAATTTCTCATCAAGCATGTAAATTCCATGCACACTAAAGCCAGGTGCAATAAAGGCAAACATAGTGACCTAACAAATTCATAAAGAACCGTAAAACCAGGGAAGGAGAATAACAATGAATATAGGTTATGTATTTTCAGTGAATATCTACAACTGTATATTAAATTTATACAATAAATACCACTGAATAATTTAGAGATTAGAATGCACATAAGTATAGACGACAAAAGGCCTTGCGTACAAACCTGTTTTGCCAGATTGCAAGCACGATCAGGTGAGTTAAGGATTTCATAGTAGAAGACTGAGAAGTTGAGTGCAAGTCCAAGCCTTATTGGGTGGGTTGGAGCCAACTCGGCGAGGGCAATGTCCTGCATCAAACAAAACAAAACAAAACAAGCTTAAGGATCACTACAAAAAACAAAAGCACAATTAGAAAACTAAAAATGGCAGAAAGGCAAGCTGAATACCAACCTGAGCAGACTTGTAAGCCAACAAAGTGCTCTCAGCTGCTTCCTTTCTCTCGCCTCCAGTCTTAAACTCTGCAAGGTACCTGTGGTAGTCACCTTTCATCTTGAGGTAAAACACCTTGGACTCGGCGGAAGAGGCAGACGGAATGAGGTGCGACTCAAGAAGGTTCAATATCCCATCACAGATCTTGCTGAGCTCAGCCTCGATCTTGCTCCTGTATTCCTTGATAATCGCAACATGATCCTCATTCCCTCTGCTCTCCTCCTTCTGCTCAATGGAAGATATGATCCTCCATGAAGCTCTCCTAGCTCCAATGACATTCTTATAAGCCACGGAGAGGAGGTTTCTTTCCTCCACTGTTAGCTCCTCAACATCAACAGTCTTGGCAACTTTCTCCATAAACTCAACCATCTCCTCATATCTCTCAGCCTGTTCGGCCAACTTGGCCATGTACACATTCTCCTCACGTGAAGAATCAGGTGGCGACATCTTTGCTATGTAAGTCTAAATCTGAAACCTGGGAATTAATACAACAAACGACAGTTTAAGTCAGTGATCTTTATTCACAGACACATATACTCGCATACAAGTAAATCACTACACACAGAACAACATCGTAGCACATATCAAATTAGTTACACACGAAACTAGCACGCAATAGATAAACAAACTATCAAACATTTACTCAGATCTGAACATAGTTGGAACTAAGTGGAGTCGGCTGTATGAAGCCTAGAAGGCTATATGAACATAGTTGAACTAAGTGGTGTTCTAGGATTCATCCAGCCGACCCCACTTAGTGGGAAAAGGCTTTGTTGTTGTTGTTGTTGAACATAGTTGAACTAACAACAGATGAGGAAAAACATGTTAATTCTATAAAATCCTATAAGAAACCAAATAAAAATGCTAACTTCAGACCTTTTCATGAAATTTTCTCAGCAAACAAACAGATCAGGATCCTGATTCAGTTATCACAAAAACAGATTAGAGCAGTAAATCTCACTCCCAACTTACCCAACAGTAATCCCCAAGCTTTTAACTTTAGTCATACCAGAAAAAAAAAAACCCCAATTTCCAATCCCCTTTTCAAAAAACTCATCTTTTTTAATCATTGAAAAACCACTTCCACTTCCCCAGCAACCAAACAAGTCACAAATCGAAATCTAATCGATCCAACACTCAAATCAACTACCAAAGTTAAATCAAATCAGATCCAGTCACAAGAACATAAAGTCAACAACTTTTTTTTCCCAAAAAATAAAAGATATCAAAACCCTAGATAACAGATAAGCAATCATCACAAGGAAACAGTAGATCAACAACAAAATATTAAAATTAAAATTAAAATTAAAATTGAAATCAAATCAGGAAAAATCAAACCCCAAGCTAACCCTAGTTCTTGAGAAGTTGGGGACGGCCGTACCTTCTCTGGTCCACGATGAAGATGAAGATCTAAGCTTGGAGTAAAATTGGGGGAAGTGGAAATCCGGGTGGGGGGCTTTAAAATGGTCGCCACGAGGAAAGGGTAGGGAGGTAGGCCCAATGGGAACGTGACACGTAGTGGGTGGTGGAGATTGCGTTTTTTTTTGGGAGAGGGGGAGACGCCACGCTGGCGTTGACGGTCAACGGAAACTCCTTCATCATCTCTTTGGGTTGTCGACTTGTCGTTTGGTTTGGTATTATTGCTGCAGCCTGACGTGCGTTGTGAGGTGCGGGTGTTTGGCCTCGTGGGGACGGACGGACGGCCGGACTTGACGGTGTCAAAATCGACAAAATTAAGGCCGTGCAACAAGAATCACGCTGTGCTGACGGTGTTTTTGTTTTTCCATGAAGAAAATGTTCAAAACTTCGCATAATTGGCAATTTTTTTTATTAGGAAAACTAATAAAAAGATTTTCAAATCTTCACATTTTAATAAAAAATCACCCACTAACTTTATTTAATAATAAGGATAAAAGACTAATATAAAAAAAATTAAAAACCTAACACATCCAACTTGCGCTGGGGCGTGTACCCACTCATGAATCCACCAATAACAATCTTATTCCCTTTTCTTCAAGCCAATTACTATCCAATTACCAGACCAATATTTAAGGTTGTTCTTTCTAAGATATGAATTAATTCGTAGTCAGACATCAACTCGTGTATCTATACATGACAAATATGTTCTATTGGTTAGGCAAACTGTTAAACCCATTAGCACTGAAGAATCATGTAAACCAAGTAGGACTAGTTTGATATTGGTCATCCTGACTAGTTTTCCACTCTTCTTAATCTTAATTCCAATAAATCTAATTGATTGGTCGTCCGATTTACCTAAATATCTAGCAACAAGTTCACAATGATGGTCAATCAAAAGAACATTTGAAACTATAAAATACACACAAAGATTAAGAATTAAACATGGCATGTAATCGAATGATAATCAACAAAATACTTCGGAAATAATCATGTCATGGTTTCATCATATACCTTAGAAAAGTAGTTTAGTTACAAATAGTCATAATAAATATCACAAAAGAAGTCATGGAAGATATCAACCTCAACATAAATATAATACGTCTTTGATGTCTATGTGAGTCAAACTTAAGACCTCTTATTTACAAGTTAAGAGAAAAACCACTAAACCATGGTACTAGTTTGTACATATGAGATTATTGAAGCCAAATTTATGGACAACATATACAAGGTGTTGTAGAGATGGAGCACGTCTCATCATTGGACCCAACACGTAGATAACTTGTCATGATACCAAGAAAGAATTTCTTATTCAGCAGTAAAATCAATTGGCATTAGAAGAGTGCTTAACTCATTATAAGCTATTGCAATGTTTTGTAGTTTCTCTAATATATCACACTTCCTAATGTTTATTTTTATAAACTATTGCAATGTTTTGTAATCACCATTAAAAACTCACACTTCTTAAATTTTTATAAATCCTTGCAACCTCTATATTGTATTTACACTTCCAGCATTGACTTCCTACTTCTTAGATGATACGGTCAAGCAAATGAAATAAGAGAGTTCGAAACTTTAACAATAATTTATAGGATGAGACATTTTTGAACCCGAGACGTATGGTTATAAGCTCTAACTTAAATGAAAAAACAATAAAATAAAATAGAAGGTAGAAAAATATTGAATGGATAAGAGTCAAGCAAACCAATCAAAGCAAAAGAGGGAAAGCGTGTTTGTTATGGCTTTTATATCAACCATAATTCGAAAGGTTAGGGATCAATCATGAGTCATTTAATCCCAAACACTGACTTGATTAGTCACAAACACAACTGCCCCCTTGCTTATCCTAAATGATGTTTGGAAAATATAAGGATAAATATTAGATCTTGGCATGGTCCCATAGTAAGTTTCACGTGTATATATAATGGCTATTGAACTGGACTCCAATTGAGTGAAACAATAAGTTAGCTATGGTTTAACAAAATGCAACAGTTTAAAATTTGGGGAATGTTAAAGTTATTAGGGTTTTCTGTTATTGCTAGGGTTTCTAGCTTTTAGGGTTGTTATTCAATAATCCATATTCTTAAGGGACAAGTATGCATTTTCTGTTTTGACGTAGTCTTTACCACGATCCTAGGAACTGTAAAATCGTGGGCAGTTATCTCTTTTCAGTTTCATTGTAAGACTATTTAATAGCCACAAATGTTATTCAATCATATAAGAATTCTCCCTGAATTGTGAAAGCTCTCTAGTGTTGCATTGCAGAAACTCTTGTGTTTTTTCTTGGGTTCTAACATCTGGTATCAGAGCCCCGTTACGGGGCCTGATCAAAAGCTTGCAACCTAGGTGCTAGAGTGAAGAAACAAACATGGCGTCCGAGAACAGTTTCGTGCAACCAGCTATTCCAAGGTTCGATGGTCATTACGACCATTGGAGTATGCTGATGGAAAACTTTCTTCGTTCCAAAGAGTATTGGAACCTGGTGGAGAATGGGATTACTGCTGCAGCTGAAGGGTCAGAATCCACTGAAGCACATAAGAAGACTCTGGATGAACTGAAGCTGAAGGACTTGAAGGCTAAGAATGATTTGTTTCAAGCCATAGATCGATCAATATTGGAGACTATCCTGAAGAAGGATACTGCGAAAGATATATGGGACTCCTTGAAGCAAAAGTATCAAGGAACTGCACGTGTAAAACGTGCTCAATTGTAGGCTCTGCGCAAGGAATTCGAGGTACTGCACATGAAGAATGGAGAAACAGTCAATGATTATTTTGGGAGAACACTTGCCATAGCAAACAGGATAAGGACTCATGGGGAGAAGATGGATGATGTGGTAATCATAGAGAAAATTTTTGAGATCTATGATTTCAAAATTTGACTATGTTGTTTGTTCCATTGAGGAATCCAACGATCTGGACACCTTATCTATTGATGAGCTTCAAAGCAGTCTACTGGTCCACGAACAAAGGATCAGCCGACATATGGTAGATGAACATGCTCTCCAAGTCACTCATGGAGTCCAGCAAGGAGGGCAAGGACGAGGAACTTTTCGAGGAAGAGGAAGATGACGGGGTAGAGGGTTTGACAAGTCAACCCTAGAATGCTATAATTGCCATGAACTAGGGCATTTTCAGTGGGAGTGCCCTAAGAAATCTAAGGAAGAGAAAGTAAACTTTGTGGAGACAAAGGAAGAGATGATGTTGATGGCACTTGTGGACATCAAGGAGACAACAATGGAGCACATATGGTTTCTGGATTTCGGGTGCAGCAACCATATGTGTGGCAAGAAGGACTTGTTTTGTGAGCTTGATGACAGTTTCAGAGAATCAGTTAAGTTGGGAAATGATTCAAGTTTGACTGTGCAAGGCAAGGGAAGTGTGCGAATGGAGATGAACGGCATCATACATGTGATCACAGGTGTTTTCTATGTGCCAGATTTGAGAAACAACTTGCTGAGCATCGGTCAGTTGCAAGAGAAGGGGCTTACAGTGCTCATTCAACATGGAAAATGCAAGATCTTTCATTCTGAGAGAGGATTAATTATAGAAACCACGATGAGTCACAATCGAATGTTTGCAGTGTTGACTCGCTGTTCTCCAAAAGAACAAAAGTGTTTTTCCTCACTCACCACAGATCCAGCAAACCTATGGCACCCTCGCTTTGGGCATCTCAGTTGGAACGGGCTGAAAGTACTACAACAGAAGAACATGGTGAGATGATTGCCTCAGTTCATAGCCTCTCAAAGGGTGTGTAAAGATTGTTTGGTAGGAAGACAACATCGAGATCCATTGCCCAAAGAAAGCCTATGGAGAGCCTCCGAGATCCTTCAACTGATTCATGCAGACATATGCGGGCCAATAAGCCCTACTTCAAACAGCAATAAGAGGTATCTTATTACGTTTATTGATGATTTCAGCAGAAAAACATGGGTTTATTTTTTGGTAGAAAAGTCAGAAGCTTTTGGCGTATTCAAATCCTACAAGGCACGAGTTAAAAAAGAGACTGGAGTATTTATAAGAACTCTGAGTACATATCGAGGAGGAGAATTCATCTCGCATGAGTTTGCAAACTTCTGTCTTGAGAATGGAATTCACAGGCAACTAACTGCAACCTATACTCCCCAACAGAACGGGGTTGCAGAAAGGAAGAATCGCACCATCATGAACATGGTGCGAAGCATGCTGTCAGCAAAACAAATCCCTAAAACTTTCTGGCCTGAAGCGGTGAATTGGACGGTGCATGTGTTGAATCGATGCCCTACTCTTGCTGTAAAGAACAAAACACCAGAGGAGGCTTGGAATGGACACAAACCATCTGTGGATCATTTCAGGATTTTTGGTTGCATTGCACATGCTCATGTACCTGACAATAGATGGGTGAAGCTCGATGCCAAAAGCTGTAAGTGTATTTTGCTTGGGGTAAGTGAATAATCTAAAGCATATCGACTGTATGAACCTGTTTCGCAGAAAATAATTATTAGTCGACATGTTGTGTTTGAAGAGGATCAACAGTGGAAATGGGGAGACAGTCACAAGGAAGTCATAGTGACAGAACTCGAGTGAGACACTGATGAAGAGAATAACTCATCAAGGGAGGATGATGACCCCGAGTCTGATGAAGATAAAGCTGTGAGTGAAACTGAACCTAAGTCGGATTCAAGTGACGTATTGGTTTAACGGAACATGCAAAGTGATGAGAGTTCACCCCACGAGGGACGAATTCGAAGACCACCAGTATGGATGAGAGATTATGAGACGGGTCAAGGCTTATCTGATGAGGATGGTGCTAGCATGGCTCACTTGGCGTTATGTATTACACAAGATCCCACTACCTTTGAAGATGCAGTGAAGTCTGAGAAGTGGAGACATGCTATGGATCAAGAAATACAGGCCATAGAGAAAAAACAATACGTGGGAATTAATAGAGCTACCACCAGGAGGGAAAACTATTGGGGTGAAGTGGATGTTTAAGACAAAGCTGAATGAGAATGGCAAAGTGGACAAGTACAAAGCTCGTTTGGTTGCCAAGGGCTACTGTCAACAGTATGGAATTGACTATGCAGAGGTGTTTGCACCAGTAGCTCGCCTAGATACCATTCGAATCGTCATCTCTCTCGCTGCACAAAGGAATTGGGTGATCTACCAGCTTGATGTTAAATCTGCATTTCTGCATGGGGAGATTGATGAAGAGGTGTTTGTTGATCAGCCACCGGGATATGAACAGAAGGGCCAAGAGTCAAAGGTATATCGACTCAAGAATGCTTTATATGGACTGAAACAGGCCCCCCGAACCTGGTACAGTCGTATAAAGTCATATTTTATCAAGGAATGATTCAACAAGTGCCCTTATGAGCATACTTTGTTCACAAAGTCAGCAGAAGGAGGTAAGATCTTAATAGTATGTCTCTATGTTGATGATCTCATTTTTACTGGCAATGATTATGCAATGTTTGAACAATTTAAAAAATCGATGATGGATTAATTCGACATGACTGATCTTGGAAAAATGAGATACTTTCTTGGTATTGAAGTAATTCAAAGTTCTGGAGGGATCTTCATTAGTCAACAAAAATATGCTCAGGAGGTCTTAGAAAGATTCAACATGGATCAATGTAACCCAGTACTAAATCATGCGGTTCCTGGTTTTAAACTTACGAAGGATGAGGGAGGTGTTGAGGTGGATAGCACTGTCTATAAGCAGATGGTGATGAGTCTCATGTACCTAACAGCTACACGACCTGATCTGATGTTTACTGTAAGTTTGATAAGTCGATACATGGAACGTCCAACTGAGTCTCATATGCAGGCAGTAAAAAGAGCTCTGAGGTATGTAAAATGGACTGTTGATTTAGGGATCTTCTACAAAAAATGAGGAACTGATAGGCTTACTGGATACACGGATAACGATTATGCAGGTGATCAAGATGATAGAAAGAGCACCTCAGGTTATGTGTTTATAATAAGTTCAGGGGCTGTTTCTTGGTCCTCAAAGAAACAGCCAGTTGTAACCTTATCCACCACTGAAGCGGAGTTCATAGCTGCAACATCGAGTGCTTGTCAAGTCGTATGGTTAAGAAGAATTATGAAGAGTCTTAATCAGGAACAAAATGGTCTCACTCTAGTGTATTGTGATAATGTCTCAACAATCAAACTTTCAAGGAATCCTGTGATGCAAGGTCATAGTAAGCATATTGATGTAAGGTTTCATTTTCTTCGAGACTTAGTCAAAGGTGGAGTTCTGGAGCTGGTGCAGTGTTCAACTCTAGAACAAATTGCAGATATTTTCACAAAACCTTTGAAGGGTGATGTTTTCTTGAAGTTGCGAGGATTACTGAGCATCTGCAAGTTTTCAGAAGTAAACTAAATGTTTGAGGTATTCAGTTGAAGGGAGGATGTTAAAGTTATTAGGGTTTTCTGTTATTGCTAGGGTTTCTAGCTTTTAGGGTTGTTAATCAATAATCCATATTCTTAAGGGACAAGTATGCATTTTCTGTTTTGACGTAGTCTTTACCACGATCCTAGGAGCTGTAAAATCGTGGGCAGTTATCTCTTTTCAGTTTCATTGTAAGGCTATTTAATAGCCACAAATGTTATTCAATCATATAAGAATTCTCCCTGAATTGTGAAAGCTCTCTAGTGTTGCATTGCAGAAACTCTTGTGTTTTTTCTTGGGTTCTAACAGGGAAATACTTTGGTACGGGTGTTTGAACACGTTAGTCGTATGAAACCTCTTACAAAAACATGAAACTTTCTTGTATTTTGATATTTCCCGATACCATGCGGTCTTATCTAGTATGAAAAAGATTCTCTAATCAAATAGCCATACTGAAAATGTACTCACAACTTCAATTGCTTTACTTTTTCTCTAAAGAAAGGAAAGCAATTTTAATGGATTTATTGATGGATTTGGAAGAATGGGGCAAAATGAGACTAAATTTGATTTTCAAGAGGTTAAGTGACACAATTTAAGTCTCGTGAAGCAAAAGTGAGAATGACTTTGAGTTTCAAGGGGCATTGACCTAAAGAAGTAAAAAAAAAAAAAAAAAAAGTTAGGACTGGGTCAGAACCATGGCAACTGGTCCGGTGGAAATATTGCAGAATTCAAAGTCAGTTATGCTCTCTGGTATTGTGTTTAAGACACGAAGCTGACAAAAACACTAGTGATCCCTGGTTGAAAGCTTTGGGATGAAGTGTGGCGTTTGATTGTGTTCAGGAGTGGGCTGAAATGTCTTTAGCCTTTTCGGACTCGAGTGAAGATTAGTCTTACCTTTCGAGGTGCGGGATACCTCTAGGAAAAAATTAAATTTGGATTGGGTCAGATTCAGTGCCAAATAGCCAGTTAAAACAAGCCCACATGAAGCCCAGTGCCCTAGCGTTTTAGACCTGGACTATTATCACCCGCTGGTGATGGAGCGTGCGATCAGCCAATACAGTTAGTCACCGACTGCGAGTCCATCTCTGGCTTTTGCGCCACACTCCTTCGGTGCTCCGCAGCCAAGCCCCGTCGTCCTCTTCACTAGCTGAGACCTACAGAGAGGGAGAGAGGAGGAGAAATCAATGGGATACATACAGGAAGCACGTGAGAATCACGTAAAGAAGAAGGTTGAAGAAGGTATGACGTATTTCAAAGCTCAAACTCTCTAGGGCTCTCAACAATTATTCTTTCGTTTGATCTTTGTGCTGAAAAAATGTGTAATCTTTTTGTGGAAATTACTGCTTGAACAGCATTGCGGAGCAAAATGAAGCACAAGGCGCTGCAGGAGTGCAAGGATTTGGCGTCAAAGTACGCCGAGTGCTCCTACGGCAGAACCATATCGGTCGTCTGGCAGTGCCGGCAGCAAGCCAAGGAATTGAACGAGTGCCTTCACCAATTGTAAGCCCCAATTCCTCGATTAATTCACTCCGATCATTTGTTAATCGTAAGAAAAAATGGGAACGATTTTGTTTTTAGAACAGGGTTTTATATATTAATATCAATTATATGTTTAGTTAGGAAATGCTCTTACCCAAATTGTATTGGCGTGCTTAGACTTGCTTGTTATGAATGTTGGTTTGCTTGAGTAGCGGTTAGAGAATAGCGGACTTGTGAAATTATTCCCTTTTTTTATGAAGATTCCTGGTGATGCTTACTACTATATCTGTTGTGTGTTGGTTGAGTTGAATTGCCTTTTATAATTGGACTCAATGCATTGTACTCGTCATGGTTTACGCAATTGGGAGGCAGTAGAATAGCGGACTTGTGAAATTGTTCCGATTTTTATGAAGTTTCTCGGTGATGCTTACCACTCGTTTTGTAGTAACTAAAGAAATTAGTTGGATATTACTCTTTATCTTTTGTGTGTTGGTTGAGTTGAATTGCCTTTTAGAATTGGACTCAGTGCATTGTACTTGTCATGGTTTACTCAAGTGGGAGGCAGTAGAGTGGTGTTTGATGACGAAATATGGCAAGATGGTGGCAGCCTTAGGGCTGTGGTTGAGTTGTGTAGTTCTTAACTGTGGAGTTAAATTTGGCTTTTGGGTTTTTGCATATGGTTTTCCTCTTAGTGTTTGCATAGACCAAATCAAAATGTGAAACTGCATTGTGGTTTTTGAAAGCCTTGTGGGATTAGATTTGCTAGGCATAGTGTTTTATGAATTGGTTTCTAGTCCAATGTCAACCGGTTATCAGAAAAATGGAAATCGTGCAACATTCATGAGTCGTGGCAATGGTAGATGCATATTGAATGGGATCATCAAGGGCAACTTCTCATGCAATCTGTTCGAACCTAGGTTATAAATGTTTGTTTTTGGCATTCAATTGTCTGTAGACGGGATACTAAACTAGTTATAGAACAGAAAGGGTATTCCAATCTCTTCTTGCATTTGCTTTAGACTTTAGAGAGCACGAAGCGAGAGAGGAGAAAATTTCTCATCGATAAGCTGAATGGCAGTGCTTGGGCATAGTTATGATTAGGTTATGCTTAAGGAATGGCTTGGTGCAGTGATGTCTTCATGTTGTTTTTGTTGCTAGTAACGCATCACCATTTTTCGTACTCTTTCAGTAAGAGAAATGAAATTGCAGAAGTTTACGGATATCCAATCTACCCGCGCAAATGCATGCGAAATACGTTTTTTCTCTTTAGGGTTATGAATATGCAAAGCCTCCTGACATTGTTTTGCTTTTTGCAGCACCAACGATGACGTATTGGAGGAAATGAAAAGAGCGTACATGCTTCAACAAGACGGGAAAGCGCCTGCAAAAGTCTGAGATCATCACCGGTTCATGATTTTGACGTTGAAGATTTCACATGGATTATGTAATATTTTATAGAGTAATTTATCTAGAAATACATGAATAATTTCATCTTGAAAATATCGACCGCTTAGAGTGCGAAGAATCGAGCAACTCTATGATCTAGCCGTTCATTTGAACAACGTATCTTACACATCGATGCATGGTACAAAGAGTGATGGCTTGATTGCAAAAAGCGTTGTATTCCATAGTCTCAACTAAAACCCAAATAGTAAAAACTCGAAAATTGTACAGTAATCGAAAATTCAAGAACAGAGGCTAACAAAATCAAATGGCTGTTTTCCACCCTGGTTGAACCGATTCAACCTCAAAAACGAGCGGAAAATGCGAACCTCGAAAAGTTTCAGCCAAACTAGATGTATATATTACAGAAATTCTTCATTCATAAGAAAAGACCTAGAGCAGATGCAAATTCAGATTTCCTCTAACAATCCTCAGCAACACTACCGCCCTCAGTCAGTTACATTAAGGTAGTTTCAACCAAATCATTCACCGACGACAAGACGATAGGCTTCACACGGCCAGAAACATACGTTGAAGCTTAAGTTGGCTTCCGCATGTTACGCCCAGCACGAATTACTTCATCGACCAACAACAGTTGAGATGCAATTACGGGCCTGCATAAAATAAAAACGAACATCTGAATGTCAAGCACGATGAGAAAAGAAAGGCTTAAATGCAAGTTCGATTCAATGAGTTACATAAACCGAAAAAGATCTGAAAGAAAAGGATTTCAAAATCATGCCATGTACCCTGAGTTTATAATCTGTCGCTTCACAGAGTAGTTGTCAAAGATACCCTCCATCTGTGGGTCAAGCGGTTCTCCAGTGTTGTGATTTAGTCCCACGACATTTCCCTGATCATGCTCTCCCTGAACAAGCATCCACATAAGAGATTATTTTTCAATCACTTGAAGAAAGATAACCAAATGAAAAACTCAGGAACTTTTTTAGAAGTATACCGTAAGGGCAATTATCACATCTTGCGTATCGAGGCCAGAATTCTCAGCAAGTGTCTTGGGTACCACAAGGAGAGCATCAGCAAAAGCTTGAACGCCTAGTTGAGCGCGCTGTTTCATAGTATGTAAATGTGAGAAAGACGAGGTTTAGAAAGATAAGAGGTGCTTAAAAGTAATACCCGTAAGGAAATTTAGGGAAATATTCAATTACCCCTTTAACAGTTTTCTTCACTTCGTTTACTAGATATTGTCTGGCTGCAACTTCAAAAGCTCCAGCACCCTGATTCGTATATTAAAAACGTTTCACATATCACAATCAGATGTACATTCCAGAAGTAAAAACTTGTATATGACTTATGCCTAAAGCATATACAACGTGGAGAAGGTCATATGATTCAAAATAATTAAAAAATTAAAAAATTAAAAAAAAAATACGATGGGGAAATCTCTAGAACTAACTTACTAAGATGACAGCTTCATCTTCAACTGTGTTTTTAACTGCCCTCAGACCATCACGAACAGCATCCTTAATCTGAGCAATTGTATGGTCATTAGGTCCTGCACCAATTTTAAGAGGAAATAAGGATTACATCACTACAGGACTTGCCAAAGGCAATAGAATGTTGAATATCACTTAAGCATTACTATGAGATGGGTACTACATAAATTACTAACTACTCGGTAAAAAGCCAGAGAATATTTATAATTTGCAAGGTGAAGCACGAATGGAGTACCTTTGATCAAGATTGTGCAAGAATGGGGGTTTTTAACATTTTCGACAAATGTATACTTCTCTTCACCAAGGACATGCTCGTATACAAGTCCAGCCCAACCAAGGCAATCAGGAGTTAGATCATCGACGGAGTTCACAGCCTCCCCGCCACAAGCCAAAACCAACCGTTCCATATTTCTCCTCTTTGCTCTTCTCAAGGCAATAATCTAAGAAACCACGGGATTAGAGAAGTGCCAAACACGTTGCACAAAATCATAGTTAAGTGCACAACACAACACAACACCAATAAAAAAAGCTGCGGTGTCTGTCTGGTTGATATGTTGGAAAATAATTGAAAAGAAATCTAAAATAATGATCCATGACTTACCCCTGCCCTTGCAAGGAGATCCAGAGATGGGGGATCAATTCCCTTCTGATTGATAACGACAAAATTATTATCATTACCAGAGCAAACCTGCAAATCACCCAGTACAGGAAATATTTCAGAATCTGTAAAGTCGATATGCTAGGATGAGTGCTAAATCAATATCAAGCAAATGGCATTGATAGCAACACTCTACCTTATTTTTCAGTTCAATGATTTTTTTAACTCTTTCATCAACCTGACGCCTTTCAGCTAAAACCATTGCTTCTCTCTGCTCCGCATTTGAATAGAAAAAGCCTGAGTTTACTTCACTGAGATGAAAATCATCAAATTCAAAATGATCAGAAAATCATATCCATAAGAACATAGGATGCTAGCTGTCCAAAAGACTGCTATTTCATAACTGTGCAAAAGAAAAAGAATGAGCAAAAGCAAGAGGGCAAAAGGAGAAAATATTGAAGACAAAATGTAACAATCATTTGATCAAATTTCTATATATATACACCTTTTATCATACTCCAAAGATACATTGCTTGTCAAGATGTAACAATTCTCTGCTCTCCGCTTCATATCAGGATGCCTAGAACCATGATCCAGAACAAGACCCTCGACCTACAAGACAACATAAATGAGATGAAAAACCGCAGGGTAACAATACATTCTTCTATTTTGTAAACAAACGTAATATTAAGCTTGCACAGTGCTCAGAAATCAAATCTAAACTGGTTCCAGGCAACTATCATGATTTACAATTTCATCACGTGAACTTGGAATAAAGAAAGAAAATAAAAGCACTAATTATTATTCAATGTTACCACCAAACGAAACAACTATAGCAATACAAAACCACCAATTGATGCACATAGTAACACCAGAAGAGATACAGAGCCATTACTATATGATTACAACTCTAACAAAATAAAAGCCAAATCATTTGCAGAACCTTCGCAAAAGATTGAGGACCCAATATCCATGGAAATGCCTCTTCGGATTCATCAAGGGATAAGAAGTATCTAAAAGGCAGAGTGGTGGAAAGTACAAGATATTAACATACCAAACGTGTGTCTACATCAAATTTGTGTCGCATGTGCATAATCTCCACCATAAACAGATCAATGGGTTCCTCCGGTTTGCGGATGCAAAGAACCTGTAATTTGTAAAACCCTAGTTTGTCACACGTCAAGATGCAAGAGGTCTATGAAATATTCTAGATTCCATAAAAATGGATACAATCTTTCAAGCATTCTTACATAAACCACAAACACTCACCGAATTAACAACTATGTCGGTCAATTGATCCGCCAATGCTTCATATAGCTGCAAAACAGAACATGTCATATTAAATATATAAAGTGTAAAAAATTCCATTTACTCTGAGCAGTATGAAAACCTAGTAAACCCCACGCTGCCCAAAACTATTTAAACGGTAAGAAATCATACAAACAACATACTAGATACCTTTGTTCGCAATGTTGTCCTTGCTACCATTTTCAGAATCTCTTTGTCGGGCTCATTGCCCATCACAACAGGAGTTTTGAATTTCTCAAGAAACTGAAGCGTTGCTTTTTTGGCAATCTCAAAACCATCAACTAGGACACGGGGATGCATCCCTAGAACAAGAACAAACTCACTATTATCAAGGGTGCCACGAAAAAAAAGGAAGAAACGAAAAGAAATAGATTGACTTGGGGAACATTTCAGAACCACAAGGTGCAAAGATCTAGACTTTTAACCCTTTATGAAGAACCAGATCAAATTTCCAGTCATTGATTACAGGTAACTGTGAGTATGAAGCAACCAACCTTCGTCAATGTATCGCTCTGATTGTTTCATAAGCTCGCCGATGAATAAGACAGTAGACGTGGTGCCATCTCCGCTTATGTCATCTTGGGCAACAGCAGTCCTTGCAATCATAATTGCTGTTGGGTTCTGAATTTGCTGCAACCATTTGACAGAACACCAATGAACAAAGCAAAATACGGAAAACATTAAACATACTGAATAATTAAATTTAACACTAAACATACAGCCAATTCAAGTAAACCCTACACCATCTGTATTCTCACATTTGAAGCATTGATGTTATAGCAAAAACAATCGACTTCGAGAGTTTCGAAAACATATAAAAGTTTTCGATAACCAAACAGAACCTCGGCTACTAAATACAGCTTCATTTCGCATTTCGATCAAATCCATAAATCCTTAAACCCTAATTTAACACACTCTATATAACCAATGACTGCACCAACCGGAGATCTAGGGTTCCAAAAACACAAAACCATACCATTTCTTTGAGCAGAGTGTTGCCATCCTTCGTGAGCTTAATGTCGCCAGCTCCACC